>OZ024737.1:12050699-14685355 GCA_964016875.1 Fallopia convolvulus | reverse complement strand
CACACAAGAAATCAATCAAACAAGAGGATCATAGCCCTCGGCTTTCGATAATTTTGAGCTTGTTCGTATTTGTTGTTTCCTTTGACTTCAATCGTGCCCCAATTAAGGGCAAAGATTTGTTGGTCAGATTTTTGTCCAAAACAATAACTACTTATAAAACCTTCTTGTATAGTATCATGGGCTCCATTCATCATCACCTTGAGTTCTCTTGGATTGACGCTAGCTGCTTGCTAATACTTGGTACCACAAGTGGTCAGCCCTCAACGGGGTCAGCTAGGTCGACTCCAATATTTATTAGGTCAAAGTAAATAATTAAATAAAGGTTATTAATATTGTGAATGCACATTTTAAAATGTCTAATGCACTTTACCTTACATCGAAATTTTCGTAGCAAACATCATACAAACTCCATGAATTTCTAAACTAAGACTAAAATAAACACAACAACATATACATAAGACGTCCTATGCTAACCCAAAACAAGTCTCAATCGAGATGATAAATACACAAATCCACAATCATCAAAACCTAAACAAAAAAGTCATCATTTTCACCACATGAAGAACCTATATTATTTATTAAATTTTTGATTTTGGTCTTGACCCACCGTATCATACTCGGATCTCTAGGAAAGGGGAGGATAGTCACACAATGGACAACACCAAGCCCTCCTTGCCATTTTACAGGAGCATTTGACAAGCCCAAGTTTGAGTTCAGATGAGAGCATGACTTACTTAGTCGTAGTAACCTAATAACACAATTGTTCTTAATTCTATTTTTTTTATGAGAGAGTATACTAAATGCTTATGCAAGTTGATTCGTGATTATATTTCTAAAAACTTAATATGTTTATGCATGAATTATTTTAAACATAATCACATCAATCAAGAAAACACACATGGTTATTAGACTATTCACACAAATCAAACAATTGACCTAGTCGACCAAGTATGAGAACTTGCCTCATTGACGACCTCAGAAACTCAAAAAGGTTATAGTCGAGATCGTATAACCTTGGATGGCAAACCTATAATAGGATATGACACAACATGAGTATAATTAAGTTTTAAAACCGAAATCAATTAGATTCTATAATCTTATAATCATGGTTTAGGAATTTAAAAAGAAGCACTTTAATACTTCATAAACTCTATTTCATTAAAATCATATTGTTATGAGAATGAACGACTAATTAATATTCTTATTTTTCTTATAAAAACTATAATAATCCCTAATTATCATAATTATTATTATTATTTTCAAAACCGTTGTACGAAAATAGGTCACTCCCCTTATAAAAATCATACCTATTTTATAATTTTTATAAATCTGTAAAAATAACTTAAAACTTCATATTCTTATCAACATAAATTAAGAATAATTTATTTAAGCTTAAACCGAAATTAAAACAATTAAAACGAAATTAAAAAGAAAGAAAATAGGGTTGTACATAAACTCAAAAACAGGGCAGTGAAGTTTACGAACAGTCGAGTTTGGAGGCACGGTGAGGGCGGCTCAGGCGATGAATCGGGATCAGACCAGCGAAAGTTAGGAGGCCGCAATACCGGCTTCCTACTGTTGGCAATGGATGCGGTGGAGTCGGAACGAGGCGATGGTGAGAGTGCCATGAACAGGCGAACACGACCAGCCCCGTCCTCTGTTTTCGTTGGGCAGGTCACGACTTTCAATCGAGGTTTTTAATGGATTAGGTCACGAGAAAATCAATGGGTGTATAAGGTTTTCGAAGGATTTTTCGTGATGATTCCGAATATAGTTTTAATTTTCGAATTCAATTTACGGTTATGGAGATATTTGAGTTTGAACGAGAGAGGTGAGTTCTAGGTTTTCGGTTGAACATATGAGAAATTCGAGCAAGATAGGCCGCTATTTATAGGGCTTCTTGTTAGTGCGGCTTAAAAAAGGAAGATCTTCAACTTCCATTTAAAACTTATCAATAATCGAAGCCTAGAAAATCCTCAAATCGGATAAAAATTATATCTTAACCCGAAAATGCGTTTAACCAAACATCTTATCTTTTAGCTTCTATTTAGATAGGATTTTCAATAAATTTCGGCTAGATTGTTGAGGGATTTTGTAGTTAACTTTCAAAGGATTATCCCATTTCTTTCGGAATTGAATTTGGATAAGAAACAAGTTCGAATTGGGCTTTACAAGATCGAATCTTCCTTGAAACAAAAATAGAATGGGTTGTAGGGTATTTACGTTTATTTACGCGCGGGTATCCAGTATTTAAGGGTAAATATGAAAATTGCCCAACTTTTCTAATCTCAACCATTTCCGCCCCATTTTGAACAATAAGTTATTTTAATTATGATTATTCTTCCATAGTACATATGTCAAATTTATTATTCGAATTATGTACATTATTAAGTCAAAGTTACTCACTCAAAAAATATTTATTGAATTATTTTTCCTTATTATTTATATTTATTTCATATTGTTCTTATATAAGAAAGAACAAAACAAACTATAATGATTCATATATAATTAGAGAAAAATTCAATAATATTCTTCTTTATTTTTTAAAAAAGAGTAGCATTACAATAGTACCCTCTTATAACCATGACTATTTGGGTAAGGTTTTTAAAATGACATAATAACCACTATAGCTGTTATTTATATTTTCTTATCCTTTTAAGAAAATAAACTCATCCCTTTTTAAATTAAAATAAAGGAACGAAAATTTCAATAATACCCCTCCTAAAAGAAAGGGTTATTACAATAGTACCTACTTAAAAAGAGTTTCATCCTCAAAACTAGAAGGTGATATGATTTAAAAACGAACTAAAGTACCTTCTTTGAAACTGAGAGTTATTATAATACTTCGTACTTTAAAAAGTGTTTTTTCCTCGAAATTAGAAATACAGGAGAAAGGAAAAGTACTAATGTACATGTAAGGCCCGAGGCCTTAGAAGTGCAATCCCATGCCAACCCAAGAACTTCCCAGGAGGTCACCCATCCTGGTACTACTCTCGTCCCTACACGCTTAACTTTTGAGTTCTTTGTCCTCACTCAAACCCATAAAAGGAAGAGCTCTTGTTGACATGAGTAGGACCTCAATCTTTTATAAATCATCGGGGTGTTATAATCTCCCCCACTTAAGCACTTGACGTCCTCGTCAAGGCCCAAGGACCGCCCTCTAGGTCGAGAGCTCGCCCTCCAGGCCAAGCCAACTCGTAACCTAGAGTCGGCTCTGATACTATTTGTAAGGCACGATGCCTTAGAAGTGCAATCCCATGCCAACCCAAGAACTTCCCAGGAGGTCACCTATCGTGCTACTACTCTCGCCCATGCACGCTTAATTTATGATTTCTTTGTCCTCACTCGAACCCATAAAAGGAAGAGCTCTTATTGACATGAGTAGCACCTTAATCTCTTATAAATTATCGGGGTGTTACAATCTCCCCCACTTAAACAATTGACGTCCTCGTCAAGGCTCAAGCACCGCCCTCTAGGTCGAGTCACCGCCCTCCAGACCAAGTGCACTTGTAACCTAGAGTCGGCTCTGATACCATATGTAAGACCCAAGTCCTTAGAAGTACTATCACATTCCAACCCGAGGACTTCCCAGGAGGTCACCCATCCTGGTACTATTTTCGCCCCTACACGCTTAACTTTTGAGTTCTTTGTCCTCACTCGAACTCAGAAAAGGAAGAGCTCTTGTTGACATGGGGAGCACCTCAATCTCTTATAAATTAGAGGGCGGTGCTTGGGCCTTGACGAGGACGTCAAGTGTTTAAGTGGGAGAGATTGTAACACCCCGATAATTCATAAGAGATTGAGGCGCTCCCCATGTCAACAAGAGCTCTTCTTTTTTTGAGTTCGAGTGAGGATAAAGAACTCAAAAGTTAAGCGTGTAGGGGCGAGAGTAATACCAGGATGGGTGACCTCCTGGGAAGTCCTCGGGTTGGCATGGGATAGCACTTATAAGGCCTCAGGTCTTACATTGATTGTAGTATTTGTAATGTTTTAAAGAAATAGAATAAGAGGATTTATTAAATTAAGGCTCTATTAAAAAAAAGAAATATACTTGCATGTATTTTAAAAATCCTATTATAAGATTGAAAATAATATTAAGATAATTTGTCATAAGATAATTTAATAAGAATAAGTTTGTGGACTAAAAAGATTTATTAAAGTATTTGCATGTTATATAAAAAGAATTCTACATGAACTTATGAGTAATATATTTAATAGTAATGTTAAGGGACTTAAATAATCTAGATAAATAATTGTTGGTGGACTTTATTTAATCTTTTCACCTTCCATGTCAATAATTATGACTTTAATAATATTTTTTAAAATAATTTTTTTAACAACCTAGGACTTAATAAGGAGTATGAGAAATAATATGCGTTAACCAAATTATGTAAATATTAATAGTAAGTTTAAAAAAGTGAATTCTTGGATTTTCAAATATTGCTTGAAACTTTATACAAGTATAATTATTTTTAAAAAGTATTTTAAAATCTTACATTGAGAATAATAATCATGGATTATTATTATTTAAAGCCTCCACCCAAATTATTAATTAAAATAATTTAGATTTCATGTATTTCTCTTGTAAAAGGAAAATAAGAGAAAGTTAATAATTTTTAAATTATATTAGAATTTTAATAGAAATTCGCTTGTTATCTCTCATATCACTAGGTCGAAGTTCGAATGTTTTAAAGCCGTCTATTTCTGAACCGTGCGAAAGGAAACCTTACTCATGTCAAGGCAAGTGGATATTCTCCTTGAAGCATTTCGATAATTCGTTTATGTTAAATTTCTCGATGTTGGGAACAACTTGTTTGCTAAACTAACGAATCTAGGAATATCGATTGCAAGAAATAACGACCCCTTGTTATTGTCATTACGATTATTATTATTATTCGTAGAATTATTTGTGTGACCTTTGTTTGTTTAAAATCTCTTTTCTATATTAGTATGGATTTAATAATAAGGGGAGCGGGCTCGGCCCGAACACCTCTACATAACATGTCGAGTAGTATGGCACCATACCCTCTCTTCCGGCGACTTTAAGGATCATGGTCTATGTCCTCTCCTACTAGGAGGAGAGACGTATGCACCCTAGCTAGGTGTCGGAACTCCATTCCTTTAAGTGGATTCGGCCCATTCATGGCCCCCCATATTCTTAAAAATCATTAACGTATGTGAAGTTTTATCACGACATAAAGATAAGTGCTAATGCACATTAAAAGAAACTAAAACCGGGCCGAAATAGTATAACTTGGAAAGACCGACCCGGCTCTCGGTTATTTGACGATTGTCTTTCCAATCTGAATGCTTATTCGGGCTTGTCAAGGTTGGTTTGGTACTTAAGCGCCTTCAAGCCACTTCCCCGATCTATAGCACCGAATAAGATGAGGTTGGTTGAGGTCCGAAAAAGGATGCGAGAGGCTTTCTAAAACTTGTTGTGTAATTAAAACGTTCCCAATGTACTCTAAGAGGAACTACAGTCTCGTATTTTCCTTCGCTTTTGAATCCAAGTTATCTCTCTTCGAGATCGACTAATTTCCGTCTTTAAAGCTCCATATAAAGTTTATAACTTTCAAGTACATCTCTTCTATTTATCTCCTTGATGAAATAATAAAATTACAGAACTACCCTTGAGAAATTCCATTCTCACTTGTTTAGTCTTTTTAGACTAATTCCACTATTTTGCATTTTTGTCTGGTATTTCTCGCCCTATACGACAAATGTTAGGCTCTAGGATGTTCACACCAAAGTTTTGAAGACGAAGTCTAGAAGGTTCGAGAAGAGTTACGCAATGATAGAAGGTCAAGGCAAGACGACGTTGAAGGAAAGAAGGAATTTTCATAAAGCAAAGCATTCAGAAGATGGTGCACCAGCTCTTCCAATTTAAGACCAAGCAAATCATCACCATATGAGTTGTCTTGGAAAAATATAATTGTCTTTTTGATACGTCTTTTAAACCCTTTTAAATACAGTATGGGCTTTATTTTCTGCTGCTACATCATTTGTAAAACAACAATCAATGTGATGAATGAATGTTCTTATCAAAGAAGAAAATTATAGTGTCCCGAAAATACCCTTCTCTCCATCATTCTTTCTTGCCCTTCTCTCGTCTATCTCCTATGATTGCTCTAGTTCCTCACCTTCCTCTACTGCATGGTCTAATGGGGTGCCTCCGTCAACTCCCTCCCCAAACGTCCGCAACAAATTCCACACCTGGCCAGGTTTTCCTCCTCCGGGGAATTAGTGCGACGATATCGGGATGGAGTTGGAATTCGGCACCGCTAGTGGATCTCCAACCCCGAGGGACTCATCTCTAGCGAGGTTGTCGCACAAGAGCCAAGCGCCTCTAACATACTCCATTGATGCCTGATTGAAGGATCAGTCGTTTCAGAGAGAGTAAATTCAAGGAGAATATTATGAGATCCACAATGCGAATTCTGATGTTTTTCTCTACTGCCTTCTTTTGATGCAGCAAAAGAAAGCATTCTTCAGGAATCAAAGACCACCGTCGATCATGAAATCTTTGGAAGAAGCTATTCCCAATTCAATGAACACCCTAACCGTATAAACGACGACGATGACAGCAATATCTTACCATCAGCTGAAAATAATCAAACTAAAAGAAAAGGTAATGCAGTGGAAAAGCCACCATCAGTGATAGTAAATGAATGAGTTTCTACAAAGGAGAATACGGCTCCTTTGAGATCTGATGAAGGTAGAGAAGAGTTTCATAGGTGGAGCAGCTCAGAATCAGGGGAAATGAATTCTTTGTTGAGTGGTGGAAGAAGAGGATCACCATCATCACCCTTTTGGTGTTATTGAAAGGCAGAGTAAAATTTATCTGCTTGGTGGTGAAGAGGAGGATTGATACAATGTTTTTATAGTTGGGAATGCCCCCTGATATTTGCTTTCTTTGCAAATATTATATATAATGTTGTTTTAGCTCTTTCATGTAATTGTAATGTATCAGATCAGTCCATGAAATTTATGCCGTGTGACTGGTATATAATGTAATGTAACTGTAGAATTTGAGTAAAAACAGAGGAAAATAAGACAATAAGTTAGTGTTTCGACACAACAAAAACATAATATAGTTTTAGCCCCCGTTTGAATTATCGTGACATATAAAAACGTAAATGTAAATGGAAACGAAATGAATCTAGATCATTTTAAGTGTCATAAAACATTTATATAAAAAAAAGCATCCAACAACTTGTCAGTGATCCTACCATTTTGTTACCCACTCCCTTGATGGAAGAATGATTGAGCTGGAGCAAGCCCCTCTTTACAATAAATAAGAGGTTGTGTAAAACAAATTGATTTTTTTATTAATATATCATGACATTAAAATAGACTAAATTTATTTCCATTCCGTTTATGTTTCAATAAATTGCAACCAAACAGGGTCTAATGTATTAAAAGGCAGTAATCCAAACACAGTCTAAGTGATGGGTAGTGATGGTTGTAAGTTCTTGATTGTTTAAAATCTACTATAATACATTGTTATTGATTTATTATAGTTTTTGATAAGTTCTGTAACAATGTACAACCTGAAGTCTGTAGGTAGTTTTTGAGAATTAAAGCGATTCATTTTCGTCGGTGGGAGTTAACGTACAAGGGCACAAGGCAATAAATGGGCTAAGCTATATCACCCTCTCCACGATTTTTATTGTAGCCCATATATTTTTGGGCTTGGGCCTGGATTCCAACTAGATTTTCGACTTGAATAAAACTCGAGAGTACAAGGCAAAATAGGATCGTGAATAGTCGAGAAAACTCGGGAGTAATAATTCACAGGAAACTGGTAGAAAACCGTAGAAAATCCAGTGTAGAAAATTCCCGAATATCCCAGATTTACATTCCCCCAACCTATAAATATGTGCACCCTCTCTTCCATTTCGACATCAAGATCAGAAATCAAAACCTACGAAGCACCTCGCAATCAAAACTCTCAAATTTCTAGCTCCAAAATCCCTTCAATCTCAAGCAAAGCCTAGAAAATGTCGCTGATTCCGAACATCTTCAGTGGCCGAAGAAGCAACGTCTTCGACCCCTTCTCACTCGACCTCTGGGATCCATTCCAATCCTTGCCCAACTCTTCTCCATCTGCGCGCGAGATCTCTCAATTTGCGAGCATGAAGATCGACTGGAAAGAGACGCCGGAAGCGCACGTGTTCAAGGCTGATCTCCCGGGGCTGAAGAAGGAAGAAGTGAAGGTGGAGGTCGAGGAAGGCAGAATTCTCCAAATCAGCGGCGAGCGCGCCAAGGAGCATGAGGAGAAGACAGAAACGTGGCACCGTTCCGAGAGGAGCAGCGGCAAGTTCCTCCGCCGGTTCAGGCTGCCGGAGAATGTGAAGTTGGAGGAGGTTAAAGCTTCAATGGAGAACGGAGTGCTTACTGTAACTGTTCCGAAGGTGGAGGAGAAGAAGCCTGAGGTGAAGAGCATTGATATCTCCGGTTGAGAATTGAGTTTGTTTTCCATTTGTGTTTTGTATCACTTTGGTCCGTCAATAAATGAGTCAGTGTGTACATATATGTTGGTGTTATTTGGGAGATTTTTGTGCTTGTTTTTGTAGACTCGAAGAAAGGAATGTATAACTTGCCTATTTGATTTTCGCAACGAAGTCTGAGGTTTGTCAAAGATTGTTGGGATTTTTGCTTCTATTGAATTTGCATTATACTTTGAGCAGCAATCTCTTTATAAAAGATTGCGCCACTTGACATCCTACTTAACTGCCATTTGTAACAATCAACTCGATATAACGTGCAAAATAGAGGTGTAATTCCTCTCTTTAGCGGTTATCTCTTCTACTCCTCTTCAGTCTTTTGCTCTTCAAAATACAGGTTTTAGTAACACCTCTCTGCCCGTTTCAATAACTGTGGTTTTGGTAGATTTTTCGCCGACGGAGAAAGAAAAGTTTTGTAAACCTTAATTGCTTGAATCTTTGTTGAAATGTGCGTTCAATGTTAATGGGATTTAGGTGGATTTGTGCTGAGAAAACCCTAATTGCTTGAATTGCATTTCCAGTTCAATTCACTCCCCCGCCTCCCTCTTTTCTGATTTCCCCGCTTTTCTCTCAAATTTACAAACGAGAATCTCGCCCCTCTCATTCTTCTTCACATCGGTGGATTTTTCATCCTTTGATTACCCAGGTTGGTTCAATTTCTTAACCGTACATGTCTTTGATTCTTTACCACATTTTTTCTAGTCAGATTCTTTATAGTTTTGCTGCACAGGTATACTACATTTATCTTACTCTAGGATTCTCTCAAATCTCTGGCCGCATGTCGACGAGGAGAGCAACGGAGATGGAGGCGCCTACTTCTTATGTCGGGGAGTTGACCTCGTGGCGTGCGTGTGAGAAACACGACTCATACAAACTGCTTCCACCAATTCTCTAACCATGTCTTTCAGTTTTCTCAATTCTCTGTTATTACATCTTCTTTGAGTTATTTTCCTCGACTACAAAGTAGAAAGATAAATCCTGTTCAAAACCACGGGGGAAACCTCCTATAAAACTTGATCAGTAGTAGATAATAATTTATGGATGGTTTTCGATCATTTGAGTTCTATTGTGAGCCTGAATGAACTTACTATGACTTGAATTAATTGTTTATGTTTAGGAAAAATGTAAACTGATGCTGAAATATTGACGTGAAAGGGATTGAAAGACATTGGATCCATGATATCGTTAAAGTTTTGGGAAGCGTTGGGGTAAGAAATTTATCTATGCCATCTTTCTTCCACTTTTTGCAAGATCTGTTATGTGTTTTCTTCTGTTCTGCTTTAGCTTATAATCGGTATTAATGGAAAGGGCTTTAGGAGATTCCGAAGGCTCTTGAGTTTTTGAAGGTAGAATCCATCAATCAAATGTGAAATCAACCTTTCAATCATGCATCTGAATTCTTAACAATGAAATAATGTGAATTTTATTGTTTTGTTATGCTATCAAGAGGGTTGAAGGGATGGTGATGATGATGATGATGAAGCTGGCAAGCTGCTAATGTGAATTATTATCCTATTGGTAGCCAACAATCTAACAACAACTGTAGCCAACCAGACTCAACATCATCAAAAAACGGTTTTGTTTTGTCATTTGATAACTATTATAAGTATTAAATTCATATGTGGATATCCAGGAATGTTTAATTTTTGTATAACATTGGAAGACAACAGAAGAGAGAAGTTTCTTGGATTCTTAACAAAGAACTTTGTCAAGCTTTTTCTCTTCACTAATGTAAATGTATTACACTGAATTCAACTTGCTCTTATTATTGTTCGATTTCTGCTGTGATATTTTTGAATAACATACCAGGCTGAGCTGATCACTTAAGATGATACCGCAAAATTGCTACTTTTTGACGGCCATAACTCTGCTATAATGAAAAGTAAGAATACGTCTATGTACTATGTTGATGTGTCTATTACTGATGTATCTTATAATATAAATATAAACAATCACTTAGCCTAAGTTCATTCTGCAGATAACGTAAGGAGGGTATGACATTGCAAATGTGCATGAGAGGATATAAAGCCAAGTAATATAATCCATTATGGACCTTATACTCGTGCTAATATTGTTGGTCCTCCTAAGACAAAGAAAATCATGGTTTAAGCTCAAGGACTTGGAAAACCTAGCCTTCACATACTGTCCTCAATATCAGAATCAAGTTACCTATTTATGGGGTGTCTTGCTTCATAAGTTTCTTGAGAATTAGCATTGCTTAGAACTTACTTTAGCCATGTGGGTCTAAAAGAAGTGTCATTTATAGCTTAATTTGAAACCTGTAAAAGTTACTTGAGTATTTTTACTTAAAATGCTACCTGATATGATTACTTTCTACCATCTAATTCTAATAATGTAAAAAGAGTAATTCGTATTGAGATTCTATGAATGGGAATTAAGAGAAGATCAGAAAAACAATTTTTTCATGGGCTGTTGGTGTTTTGCAGGTGTGATATTTGATCACTATCAAGCTTGGAAGTCATGGATGTTTGAATGGAGTGAGAACAAGCCAAGTCCAACAAATCTCATGATGCATGCAGGGGTTCATAATCTTGTCTTTTGGTGCTTCATCATTCCAAGAGACTTTAGAGCATTGTTAATTGCTTGTGTAGATGACAAGATATTATAATAAGTAAATATTAGTAAATATTACTAAAATTACTAGACTTAATAATTAATATTGAAATTTGAGTATACTTCAATCATCTTGTGTTTAAATTCTTATTTGCATAACGATGTGTCATAACTAGAGTTGTCAAAATTGATTGAACCCGCTAACCCGATCCGAACTGCACGATAATTTTAGGGTCAAGACCCGAAAATTTGAACCCGAAACTCGAAATCAACCGAACCCGATAGAATCCGAAACCCGTTGGGTTGAAACCCGAAACCTTTTGGGTTGACCGATATAGTATATTTAGAGAATTTTTCAAATTTATTTTGAATATTATAATATATTTTATTATTAAAATAAATAAAAATAATATATTATAATTAAATAATATTATTTAATTTAAACTTGATTTTAATAATCATAAAAAAAGATATTTTAGACCCGTTAGTCAACCCGAACCGACCGAAAACCCGCTATAACCCGACCCGATTGACCCGTGCCCGATAACGAAACCGAATCCGATTTAACCCGAACCCGAAATGACCGAACCCGTCCGACCCAACCCGATTTACAGGTATAGACTCATAACTCATAAACATTTCCTTTGAATTGAAGCACTTTAAGACTTGTATTACACTTTTACGTATGAGTATATAATTGTTTTAATTAAAGATCTATTTGGAGATGATGACGGAGAGCACTAGGCCAATCTAGCTAATTTAAGCATGGGAGTGGAAATTTATATAATCGTGGTTTAATCTTGCAATGGATTGTTTTGGTGGCCTAAACTACAACATGGAACTTTTGAATCGGGGGAATGAAGTGAAGCATCTATATATCTTTATATTTTTGTTTTGTATTAATTATTCTAAATTGTATGGTCGAAGGCTCTAATGATCATTATAGTCTTTGAAAATAATCATCTAAAATGACTAAAAAATTTATATATTATTATAAATAATACCCGCACAAGGTACAGGAAATTACACAAGTTTATTATTTAATTTTCCAGGTATGCATTTTGATTTAAAAATTAATGTCGAATACGACAAATTTAAGCCTTCTCGTGAAGCAAAAGCCAAATAAATCACAAGACCAACCTTAGGCTGTTTCTGCTCCTTCAAATACACTTGCACTTCTAGGTATTGCTCTTATTTCTTCTCTAACAAGTATGGGCAATTGAAATTTGACAATTGAATACTCTTAACAATTTAAAATGTGTCCATGTTAATTGTTGAGATCGTTGAGTCCAAATGTCCAATGCATCTCTGTTTTAGATATCTTTATTTAAATCGAGAAGGCCCACCAAAAGGAGGGTCTCAATATGCTATCGGTGTTAGCTCGTCTGTGCAGCCTAAGGGAGAGTAAGTATATCTTGGCTTTTCATGTGCTTCATATTGATGCTGATTAAAATAGTGATTAAGTATCTCTCATGTGGTCATTGTTAATTTTGTTTAATTTATCTTTTGTTGTGTCTATCAAATTTGTTGGTCTTTAATAATTAGGAATTGATTCTTTTTTGGCAAGAAGGTTGGCTATCTTTAATAAATGGAACTGTCTTGTAATTAATAATGTGATTTTTTTGTTTTTTTTGCAAGGGAAGAAGTAAGAGAAATAGGGGTATTATGTTAAGAATCCGAGTAGGATTCCTAACGCTTGGCCAAGAACTTTGGAAGAGAAGACTACAATTAGGGCTAAAGGAAAATTCTTATTAATCGATGATCTCTCCTGACAGTTTACAAGATACTTAAATAGCCCAAGGATGATTCAATAAAAGCGACTCGGGAAAGAATCACCCTAAAAGAAAACCCGAGAAGACCGATAACAGCTAATCCGTACACGGTAACATGAAAAACCCTAATTTAAACAATAAAATAGTTTATAAAAATAAATCAACCCCGCAGCTTTGCTGGGGATTTCCCGACACGAGCCGATCTTCTCGGCTTCGGCGTCTCCCACGGATCGTCGTCCTCTGCTGAGCCAGGTTGTGTCGTATCTGACGTAGCATGACCCATATCAATCTCCCCCCGATCAAATCAGGCTTGTCCTCAAGCCGTAAATCAGGAAACGAAAGGCGGATCTGATCAGCCGGCTCCCAGGAAGCGGCGGCCCCATCGGCCCACTCCACAAGCCACTCATTGCGGGCCGTACCATCAACCAAAACGTCACGAGATGCCATTGCACGCACGGGTCGGGACACGGGGCGTCCCTGCAAAAACACAGAAGGCAAAGGCGTCGGTTTGACCTTGGAGCCGTCTGTGATGAAAGGGCGAAGTAAGGATACGTGAAACACATTATGGATGCGTGCCTCCTCAGGTAACTGCAAACGATAAGCCACAGGTCCGACGCGCTCTATGACCCGAAATGGTCCATAAAAGAGGCGGGCTAATTTCGCGGACAAAGTTCGAGCCACAGAATGCTGCCTGTAAGGTTGTAGTTTAAGGAGAACCTCATCACCCACTTGGAATTCCACCTCTCGGCGGTGACGATTAGCCTGAGATACCATGCGTTGTTGCAATTTGGCTAAATTAGACCGAATCAACTCTAACATCTGCTCACGGTCCTGAATTGCCATTGTGGCGGGCGAGGGTGGTCCGGTCGGCAAGGTCACGCGCACTAAAGGCGGTGCATCACGTCCATATAAGGCTTTGAAAGGCGACATGTCGAGGCCTTCATGAAACATAGAATTCAGCGCAAGCTCAGCCCAAGATAAATAATCAGCCCAACGCCTAGGCCGGCCCTGCGTGATGGCGCACAGATACTGCTCCAACCCTCTATTCTTGACTTCAGTCTGGCCATCTGATTGTGGATGGTAAGCGGAGGTGTAGTGCAATTTCGTCCCGCTTAAACGATGCAGATCAGCCCAGAATCCTGCCCGAAAGATCGGATCCCTATCGGAAAGAATCACTGACGGAATACCGTGGTGCTTAACAACAATATCAACAAATACCGACACCACTTTGGGTGCGTCATAGGAAAGACCAAGTGCTCCAAAGTGACAATACTTCGAAAGGCGGTCCACCACTACGAGAATAGTCGTGTAACCTCGAGAAGGAGGCAACCCTGTGATGAAATCCATCGACACCTCGTCCCAAACCTGCTGCGGAATTGGTAACGGCTGTAACAGGCCGACGGGTTTCTGTGTGTTGTACTTGGTGGACTGACATATTAAGCAAGCGTCAACAAAGCGCTTGACATCCTTACGCATCCCAGACCAATAGAAAACAGTGGCAACCTTGCGGAAAGTACGATCAATGTCCGGGTGGCCTGCAGACGGTGTGGAATGAAACTCTGTAAGAATTTCGGCTTTCAGCGGCGAAGCCGAGCCAATCACCAAACGAGTGCCATAGTATAGAATACCGTCGTGTACCCGAAATGGGGCGGACAACGTTCCGGCTGCCGCGGCTTGGTGCCACGACTTCAAGTCAGCGAGCTGCTCGTTCTCCAAACGCACACGCTGCAGAAGTGCGGGAATCAGAGCTGACATGGACAGGAATTGATTCAATGTGCTGTTATCGTCAATCATGCATCGGGAGAGTGCGTCCGCCACTCCGTTGCTTGCGCCGGGCTTGTATTCAATGCGAAATTTATAACCCATCAACTTCCGCATGAAAAACTGCTGATCCGGTGTCTGAATGACTTGTGTTAGGAGTTCCTTGAGACTCTTCTGGTCACTACGAATCAGGAATTCACGACCCAACAAATACTGTCTCCACTTCTGCACGGCGGAAACAATGGCAAACAACTCGCGGTGATATGCCGAAGACCCTTTGCGGCGGATTCCAAGTTTCTGACTAAAGAAGGCTAATGGTCGATCACTCTGCATCAATACCGCACCAACGCCCTCATCTGACGCGTCAGTCTCAATTACGAACTCCTTGTCGAAGTCAGGGAGTTGTAGAACGGGCGGTGACATCATCACGGACTTAAGCCGCTCGAAAGCCGTCTGAGCTTCTGGAGACCACACAAATTTCTCTTTCTTAAGCAAATCAGTCAACAGAGCGGCTAACATGGAGTGATGTCGTATGAATTTTCTGTAATAACCTGTCAAACCTAGGAAGCCTCTGAGCTGCTTAACGGATTTCGGGGTAGGCCACTCGGCCATAGCAGAAAGCTTCTCCAGATCGGCAACTAAGGTACCCTGTGTTACAATATGGCCTAAGTATTCAACGCGAGGTGTAGCGAACGAACACTTCGAACCTTTGACGAAAAAATTATTGTCGTGCAGGGTACGGAGTACGACGTCGAGGTGTTGAGCATGTGCTGCCAAAGAGGAGCTATAGACAAGTATATCATCAAAAAATACAATTACGAACTCACGTCGGAAGCGAGCAAAGATGTTGTTCATCGCAGCTTGAAAGGTGGATGGCGCGTTCGTCAGGCCAAAAGGCATCACTAAGAATTCAAAGTGGCCGTCATGAGTGCGAAAGGCTGTCTTGTATATATCGGATTCATGCATCCGAATCTGATGGTAACCTGAGCGTAGATCAAGCTTAGTAAAAACCACGGCACGCCCCAGCTCGTCAAATAGCTCATCTGCTGTGGGAATAGGGAACTTATCAGCGACTGTAATGCCATTCAGTGCTCTGTAATCAATGCAAAACCGGAAGGTGCCGTCCTTCTTTTTTACCAAAAGAGCCGGTGAAGAAAAGGGACTCGTGCTAGGCCGAATGATACCCTGATCTAGCATCCCCTGAACCTGACGTTCTATTTCTGTCTTCTGAAAGTGCGGGTAGTGGTAAGGCCTGACATTGACTGGCTTGGACCCTGGCTGAACATGGATGCGGTGGTCCCGTAACCGTGGCGGTGGTAGATCACCCGGAACGGCGAAGACGGCCTGATGCCGCTCAATCACGGCGCGAATGGCCGCCGGAATGTCGGCCGGAATATCTACTGGGCGCGCAGGCGGTGATTCTGTCATACTCACCACCTCATAGAACTCAGCAACTGATTCGGCCGCCCATAGTAAATGAAGCTCATGCACTGAAATCTGTTTCAGAGCCGGTCTGGAACCTTGCAAGAAAACCTCTTTATCTTCCCAAAAAAAACGCATCGTTAACTTAGCGTAATCCTGGGCAATTACTCCCAATGTTTGCAGCCACTGAACACCCAATACCACCTGAGGACCATGTACAGCCAGAACAAAGAGATCCACAGAGAACGAGTAGCCTTGTAACTCAAGAATTGTCGTTGCACACTGATGTCCGCAGAGGAGATATGCACCATTGCCGACAAATACACGAAACGGCGTCACAGCAGTGAGTGGTAACTGTAGCTTCTCTGCAATGCTGGGATGAATGAAATTATGGGTGTTGCCCCCATCAATCAGAACCTAAACCTGTGTATCCCGAATAGTGCCCGGTATGCGAAGCGCACGTGGATTCGGTAAACCTTCCATGGAATGAATGTAGGAGATATCGGCAGCCACTGCTGTCTCATCCGGCGCTTCCTCCTGACAATCGTCCTCATCACAGCTAAGCACAGCCAGAAAACGTGGAGTGCAGCGGTGTCCCCGGGTGTATTTCTCGTCACAATTGAAACACAAGCCTTTCTTAGTACGTTCGTCACGCTCAGCTTTAGAAAGACGGCGAATTGGAAGATTAGAGTAATTACCGGGAGGATTGGCGGGAGTGTGTACTCCCGGTGCAGGCGAGGCCGTGTGTGCCGGTGCTGCTGCCGTAGACGAAGGCAGGGACGGGGCTGGTTTGGAGGCGTTCATCTGCCATGGTCGACGGGAGCCGGTGGACGCCGCGGCTGTCTCGGTGAAGGACGCGACCAACTCCTTGGCTAGAGCGAACGCTTGTGGCAGCGACGTCGGGTTCCGTAATCGCAAGTCGCGTTGCACCGGTTGCTTCAAGTCGGACGTGAATATAGATATCAGCATGGATTCGGGAACATTCCGAACTTTGTGGAGCAGCGCCTCAAACTCGGATTGGTACTCATGCACAGATGTACGCTGCTGAAGCTTGGAGAGGAGGCCGAGGTAGTCCTCATAATATGTGGGATCAAAACGTTGCTGAACCGCTTGTAAGAATGATTGCCATGTCTCGCCCATCCGATTCAGGCGTTGATAGCGGAACCAATCCGACGCCGGATGATCAATAAACATGCCAACAAGACGAAGACGATCATAGTCGGCAGTATTATAATAATCAAAGAAAGACTGAATGCGAAAGATCCAACCTGGGGCATCGGACCCGTTGAAGCGAGGCGCGTCAATGCGGATCCGAGGCTGTGAATCATGACCATGCGGTGCGTGGAAACCCACGCCATGAACGCCATAAGGAGGTGCATATCCGGACATAGCGGACGGTGGGGCGGCGAAGGGCGACGCGGCCTGCTGGTGGTAGCCGTCGAATGGGCTGGACCCGAAAGGAAACGCCGGCTGGTGGCCCTCGAACCCTAGCTGTGGCGCCAAGAGCGTTGGCGGTCCGGTCTCGTGCGAGATTCTTCCGGCGAGGGCGTCGGTCGACTGGCCTCCAATCCCACCGGCGAAAACGCTGATCGATGGGTCGCCGCTCGTCGTAGCCGGCATGGGGAGCGTCTGGGACGAGGCGAATGGCAGGTGCGCGAGCGGTACGGACCCCGCAGGCGGTGGCGCACGGAACCCAAAATTAGGGTTTGCGGATGTGGATGCGGCGGCGGACGACAGGGGGCCCGACACGGTTGAGGTCGCGTGGTTGCGCAGCGATGCCGAGAGTTCCTCAAGGAGGGAGCGGTCCCGTTGCCGGTCATCCGTCAACTGTAACACCATATCGCTCAACTTAGCGACGGTGTCGGAAAGGGAGGCGTGCGCCGCCGGTGTGACGGTCGACGTCTCGGGCGCCGAGGTGTTGGTCATGGTGTTCGTAGATGAAAGCACCAGTTGTTAAGAATCCGAGTAGGATGCCTAACGCTTGGCCAAGAACTTTGGAAGAGAAGACTATAATTAGGGCTAAAGGAAAATTCTTATTAATCGATGATCTCTCCTGACAGTTTACAGGATACTTAAATAGCCCAAGGATGATTCAATAAAAGCGACTCGGGAAAGAATCACCCTAAAAGAAAACCCGAGAAGACCGATAACAGCTAATCCGTACACGGTAACATGAAAAACCCTAATTTAAACAATAAAATATTTTATAAAAATAAATCAACCCCGCAGCTTTGCTGGGGGTTTCCTGACGCGAGCCGATCTTCTCGGCTTCGGCGTCTCCCACGGACCGTCGTCCTCTGCTGAGCCAGGTTGTGTCGTATCTGACGTAGCATGACCCGTATCATATTATGTGACTATTTGTTAACTAGTAATCTCTTTTGGTTTATGTCTGAAACTTTCGTTTCAGAAATGCCGGCAGCCATAACTTATGGTTCGTAAAATGCACTATGTTTGAGTTTGTTTTGCCTTCTTTTTTGGATTTAAATTTGCTATTATTGGTGATGGTATATGTTTTTGCATCAAATAGGCCTACACTAGATTAGGTGGTAGATTGCTGCTTCCCTACACTTGTCTAAAATTCTACAGCCTACAAGTCATATTGTCAACTATTATAAAAATCTATATAGTTATCACTTTTAATAAGCCTTGAAGAAATTTGTTTAGTACTAATTTATAGAGCCAACTCTAACCGAGAAGAAATGAACAACAAAGATTCATGACTTTTATTGGTTCATAAATTTGTATGTCAAGGTTCATTATAAGTGTCTTTGCACTAAGTTCATTATTTGTATGTTGGAATTATTTGGTAGTCTATTAGCTCAAAGGTAGAATCATGTGCTTGTACATGTAGATGTGGGTTCAAATCCCACATATAACCCACATATGCTAAGTCTTCATTTCAATTGTTCTTTTAGTTCGTGATTTTGTAAGGTAAGGTTCATAATATTTCTTCTTATGGTCCATAGTAGCTGTTATTTTGTTTTATGTTTCTTTGTTTCTAATAATTATTCTTTTGGTTCATATATATCAATATATGTAATCTTGGGTTCATCAAAGTCCATCTTATGGTTCATGTCTTTTACTTCATACTAGTAATTTGGTTCCATGTCTTTTGATTCATGATTGTTGTATAATATCCCGCTATTTTATAGAAGAATCTTCCTAAATTTATTTTTTTTAAAATAAGATTATAAAAATAAAAATAAAAAAAGGATGCCCCTTATTTTCGCAAACACCATTTAAATTCCGTCTTTAAAGGAGAGAGACATAAAATTTGCAAATGAAACTAAATCCTAAATGATTTGAAAATTTTTAATGCCTAATAAAAACGGATTTTAGAAAAAAGGTCATTTTGATGACATTTATTTTGAAAAAAAATATCATCAATGTTTGATGACACATTTATAATGACAAATTAATGTTATCAAGGCCCTTTAATTTGATTACAAACGAATGTCATCAAAGCCCTTTGATGACAAACGAATGTGATCAAGGCCCTTTGATAATATACAAATGTCATCAAAGGACGTTGACAAAAAACCTCATTAAAAATATCATAAAAACGTCATTAAAAACAGTCATGAAACTTTGATAAACTGATTGTCAATGACTATGTCAAGTTAGTCAAGGAGAAAGAGTCAACTCAAGAAGAAAGATAGGATAAAAGGAGTGATAAATCCTACATGGAATACTAATTTGGTGAGAATTAATTAGAATAATAATCTATAATATAGATAATATTAGAAGGTTTATAAATTACAACGGTGATTAGTTAGACATGGGTTCCGAAATCGGCGGAATGTCGGTCGAAACCAGCTACGGCTCCGATTCGTCCACCCCCGGAACAGGAAAATCGGTGGTTCCGAACCGGATGGAACCGCCGGTACCACCAATAAAAAAATAGCCTAATTAGTTAGGCTATTTTGTAGAAACTGAAATTTAATAAATTTATTTATTTATTATTATTTCCGGTCCGAAATCGGGGAAACCGGTCTCGGAACCGGAGAACCGGCCCAAGGTCAGCTCCGGTTCCGGCCATGCACCCATGTCTATGATTAGTTTTGTATATTTTGATACAGGCCGGTTTGGAACCGGTCCGGATATACAGAATCAGAATGTTCAGACCGGCGAAGCCGTCTCCAAGCCTCTAGAAGACCGTTTGAACAGAAGCGTCAATTGAAAAAGGAGCCATTCAAGGCCTTGGCTGAAGCTTTAAGCCATGCCTCCTCTCCTTCTTCCATCTCCTCCTAGAAGACTCCATTTTTCCCTTTCTTCCTTCCGCCCAATCCGATACCCTCTTCTCTTCCCCTACACCACTTCACAGTCAAAACCCCAAAACTCAATCTTCACCATGAGCCTTTCTTCTTCTTCTTATTCCATCCAATCACAAAATCCCGAAGAAAGGTCGCTCCTCGACGAGGTGTTGAACTACCACAACCAGACGAAACACCATTTCAACAGGTACGCCAGGGGCCCCGGCGGGCTTGACTGGGCCAATCAGCCCAATCCATTTCGTAGGTACGAAGGTTCCCCTCTGATTCACCTCCAACACTTGGAGCCAAACCCTAATTTCCCTGCTCCTCTCTATTCATCTCTCTTCCTCTCCCAAACTCCCCCCAAACCCGTTTCAATTTCCTCAATTTCCCAGCTTTTCTACGATTCTTTGGCTTTGTCGGCTTGGAAAACAGCTGGCTTTTCCACCTGGTCCCTCCGGGTGAACCCTAGTAGCGGCAATTTGCACCCAACTGAGGCGTATCTCGTCGCCGGGCCAATTGATTCCGTCTCGAGATCGCCGTTTGTGGCGCATTATGCCCCCAAGGAACACGCCTTAGAGGTTAGAGCTGAAATTCCATCTGAGTTTTTTAGGGATTACAACTTTCCTGAGAACTCTTTTCTTATTGGATTCTCCTCCATCTTCTGGAGAGAAGCTTGGAAGTATGGGGAAAGGGCGTTTAGGTATTGTAATCATGATATTGGCCATGCCATTGCTGCTGTTGCAATGGCGGCCGCTGGGCTTGGCTGGGATGTGAAATTGCTCGATGCTTTAGGTTATGCTGAGTTACAGAATCTGATGGGTCTTGAATTTTCGCCGGAGTTGAAAATCCCTAGTCGCCCCGTGAAAGGGAAGTTCCCTGAGATTGAGTTCGAACACCCGGATTGTGTTTTGGTGGTTTTCCCAAATGGTTTAACAGAATTCAATGTAGATTTGGTGAGGCTTAGTCAGGGGATACCGGAGTTGTCGAAATTAGATTGGAAGGGAAAGCCGAATTCGCTTAGCAAAGAGCATGTAATTTGGGATATCATCTATAGGACTGCAGAGGCAGTGAAGAAGCCGCCGAAAATGAATGAGACTTTTAATGTTGAACCTTTTCAACAAAGCGGCTTGTGCGGTGAAGATTGTTATAAAGGCTTTACAGTTCGGGAGGTGGTGAGGAAGAGAAGGAGCGCAGTTGACATGGACGGAAGGACAATGATAGATAAACAAACATTTTATCAGATGCTTATGCATTGTCTTCCTTCGGGTTCGGGGACTGGCAGGAAACAAGGAAAGCAGTTGGCATTGCCTTTTAGGGCTCTTTCTTGGGATAGTGAGGTGCATGCTGCTTTATTTGTTCACAGGGTTACTGGATTGCCCAAGGGTTTGTATTTCCTGGTGAGAAATGAAGACCATTTTGATGATCTTAGGAGATCAACGAGGAAAGAATTTACATGGAAGAAGCCGGATGGTTGTCCTGAGGATCTTCCGTTGTATGAACTTGCTGTTGGGGATTGGAGGGAGCTCTCCAAGAAAGTTTCTTGTCATCAGGTACGTTGATATGATCATTGTTTCAACAATCTTTATCCATGTATCTAGGGGGAAGGGGTGTTTTTTTGCTTCAAGTAGTAAAATGTATTATTGATGAAGATAATGGATGTGTAGAGCTGTAATGAAGCTCTAAGAATCATAAGAGTTTAATAGTTTATTTGTCACTAAGCCCTTTACATATTATTAATCATCTAGCTTCTCTGTTCTGTAAAGCATAAGTAGTGCTGCCTAATGGATTCTCGCAGGCGCAGCATAGAAAATAAATCTTATTGCAGCTCCACCTTTTTGGCTTTGCTACGAGCTTGGTAAACTTTATAAGTGATAGTGTTTAAAATCTTTCTTGGCTAAGATAAAGGGATCTACAGGCCACTACTTAATCAGAAAAAAAAAATTAATTTGAATGACCCTATTATAGGTAGCCAGGGCTCATATACATTTTTTGTTTTGTTACTGTTCTATAAAAGAAACTGTGGTGCCAAGTTTTAAGTTTTAACTGAGAACATTAACTGATACCACACTAGCCAGGGCTCATATAGGGATCTTCTGCCTTTGTTGAAGTTCATTCAGTAAATTGTGCTTATACATTATGTCTGGATTCAGGATATTGCAAGTGATGGATGCTTCAGTCTGGGAATGGTAGCACACATGGAGCCAACGCTGCGTGAAAAAGGGGCGTGGATGTATCCACGATTGTACTGGGAGACGGGCGTGCTTGGGCAGGTTCTGTATCTTGAAGCACATGCAGTTGGTATTTCTGCTACTGGAATTGGATGCTTCTTTGACGATGCTGGTATTTCTCCTCTCCTATAAAAGATCAATTCTTTTAGTTAAGATTTGATTTGGTTTTAATGGTTTGTGTATTGCAGTGCATGAGGTTCTTGGACTGAAGGGATCAAATTACCAGAGTCTGTACCATTTCACAGTTGGAAGCCCTGTTATAGACAACCGAATAATGAGCTTGCCTGCTTATCCAGGGCCTAACGTTGATGAGTAGAAGCAGTTGTAGTGAATTTGTGTCCCTATGATTCGAGATTTTGTGAAGCTGATGTACTTGTGCATGGTATCACCAAGCACGCACATTCTAAGGGACCACGTTGTAATTAAATAAAGAACAATACATGTCATTACTAATCTACAATTTTCATTTACCGCTAGAGTTAAACAAAGAACCGGTAGAATTATACAAGAATTCAAATTGGTGATATTGTATTTGTAAATTGTGTAACAAGAATCACAACGGGAGTATATATTGATGAGTGGATTTGTATTAAAATAACTTCTAATCTATTCCTCATCTATATGATGGGCACAGGCCCGTCTTAAAGATTTCGGAGGCCCTGTTCTATTTTAAAAATTGGGCCCTCATATGTTATAAATTTATACAAATTTTAATAAATATTAATACAATGTGTAAATATTTTGGTGACACGCAATTTAGATAAGCACTACATATTCTAAAATATTTTAATACAACGATAACACTAATTAATTAAAAAAAATATAATATTTATTTATATTAATAGCATCTCAATACAACTTCAAGCATATATCACCCTTCTATCTAAAAAGTGTCATTCTTCTAACACTTTTTGATACAAAATCATCAACCAAGTCTTCATATTCGATTTTATCCAAAAGATCATTCTCAATTGCTATCAACGCCAATCCATTAAGTCTTTCTTGTAGCATTGTAGAGCGAAGATAGGACTTCAATAACTTCAACTTTGAAAAACTTCTTTCTGCAGATGCAACAGTCACAGGAATAGTCAACAAAATTCTATAAGCAATATTTGCATTAGGAAAACAATCCAAGCCTTTCAAAAACTTTAAAATATCAATAGGCCCCACTATGTCTCTAGATAACACTTCTCTAAGTAATTTCAACTCCACATATAATTCATTCCCATCAATATCGGATTGGTCATTGGATTTAAGTGCATTTTCTAATTTAATACAAGAAGCCCTCAAACTCACATCATCCAATGACTTGAATTTGTGAGAATTGAATAAGAAACCAAAAATACTTTCATATTCCTCAAATTGCTCAAACCTATCATTAAGAGAAAGAATAGCCTGATCAACAATGTAAAGAAAATAATTAAGTCTAAATGATTCTTGACCAGAAAGTGGAGCATTTGGTGACGTGCTTGGATTTTCATCAAAATGTTTTTTTCTACGAATTTCACGTCTTTTTGGAAATGTAGCCACTATATCCATTTCAACAGCAAGTTGTTTAGCCCTTTCCAATGCATCATAAAAACCAGTTTCTCTATATCCCTTAAAAAAAGAAATCAAACCCTTTATTTTTTCAATAGCCACGTCAATAAGCATATCCTTAGATTGTAGAAGCTTGCTTACCAAATTAATTGCGCATAATATATCATACCAAATGATTATTGCAATCAAAAACTCAAAATCACCAAGCTCATTAGTTGCTAAGGATTTGGCCTCACTCTTAATTTTGTAATCACTATCATTATCCGCTACTTGAAGTAAAGCTTCTCGTAAGTCTAACATTTGGAACCTTATAGCCTTAACACTTTCAACACGACTCTCCCAACGAGTAGATGACAAAGACTTAAGAGTCAACCCTTTCACATTGTCTTTCAAAATTTGCCATCTCTTAGTAGAAGCTGCAAAAATTGTATATATGCGTTGAATGATTCCAAAAAAATCTCTAGCTTTACTACATGTGTTGGCCATATCACATAATGTCAAGTTTAGACTATGACAACCACAAGGAGTATAAAAAGCTCTAGAATTTAAGTCCAACAATTTCTTTTGAACTCCTTGATGTTTTCCTTTCATATTAGATCCATTATCATAGCCTTGGCCTCGCACATCCATTATATCAAGATCAAGATTTTTTAATTCATTTTGTAAAACATTAAAAAGCCCTTGGCCAGTTGTATCATCTACATTCAAAAATCCTAAAAAAGATTCCTCAATGCTAATAGGACTCGTAGATACATTCACATATCGTAATATTAAAGACATTTGCTCTTGATGACTAACATCGGGAGTACAATCAAGTATCACTGAGAAATATTTTGCTTGCTTTATCTTTCTAATGATTTCACTTTTAATAGCAGATCCAAGCAAAAGTATTAACTCATTTTGGATGGTATGACCTAGGTAATGATGTTGAACATCATTATTATTAATACGCCTCACATGTTCTTGAACAATTGGGTCAAACTCGGCCAACATTTCAATTAAGCCCAAAAAATTACCATTACTGTTTTGGTACAACTTCCCATTAGAACCACGAAAAGCTAGATTATGCTTAGCTAAAAATTTAACTATTGAAATAATTCTTTGCAACACTTTTTTCCAATGGTCTTTTTCTTTCTCAATTAAACTTTGAGCCTCCTTATCAATAGTTTTATTCTTTTGAAATCTTAGACGCAAATCATACCAAGTGGCCATATTTTTAACATGATCTATGCTTGCCTCATGTTCTTTTAGTCTTAAGCCTATATGCCGCCAATCCGCAAAACCTTCATTTGTTAATTGACCTCTACCAATCCCTTTTTTAAAGATTTTACAACAAAAACAAAAGACTCTATCAAGCTCTTTTGAATAGATAAGCCAATCCCTATCACATTTTTCACCATTTGATAAAACTCTAGTATAAAGGTTAGAGGTAAATCGCCTAGAAAAATTATCTTTAGGACCTTTTACAATGCTAAAATCTCTTTTAGGACCGTTTTTCACTAATAAATCAATCATTTTAGAATCAAGACCATCCCAAACTCTTGGATCATATATATTAGGCAAGTTACAAGATTCCGATTGATAAACATTGTCATTCTCGGTATTGTTAGTAGGCATGTCATCAACATTTTGAGCATTAACATGATCATTCTCAATAGGCACGTCATCAACATTTTCAGCATTAACATGATCATTCTCAATAAAAACATCATCAACATTATTATTTTTAATAAGCATATCGCCAATATTATCATTCTCAATAAAAACATCACCCACATCATTATCATTTTCGTTATCAATTCCCAATTCAACACCAACAACTTCATTCTCATTATTCACTAGATTTTCAACATTAGCATTTTGAGTTTCAAGAGGAACTTGTGTTTCTTTTCTAATGAATTTATCAAGAGCTCCTCTTTGAGACTCAATCAACAATTCTATTTTCTTCTTTTTCTTACGCTTTTCATATCCATTATCATATTTTCTAGTAGGAGGCATAATTTAAAACCCACAATAACCCAATCCAATACTTTTAACAATTAATTTAAAGAGCCAAATGGATTGAAAAAACCTGGAAAGAAGATTGATTTCTCTAAATATCTAATTCTCCCAATATTTTCTTGGAGTCTTGGACCTCAGGTCTCCTAAGCTGTAAAAAAAATTGCATATATGCTGTTAAAAAATCGGCAAATTGTTGCATAAAAAATTGGCAAAAATCAATTATAAACTTATTCACTATGGCATATCCTGTAAGAAAATATGGCAACTAGATATAATTATTTATTCAAAACTACGGATCAAACTAGATACATTCAAAATTTGGCAACTAGATACGTATCAAAACAAACTTAAAAAATCGGATCAAACTGTTGCATCGTCCCATTAGAACCAAATTAACAAATTAATAACTTAATCAGTAAATGGGCAAATAGAAATAATAAATCGGATCATAACAAATTAACAAAAAAAATTCCTAATTAAAAGGCTTAAAATTCAAAACCGTTGCCAAATACAACCAATGAACCAGAATTTGCTAAAATACTAATCTGGACAATTCCTTAAACATACAAAATTAGGATAATTCATAATTATAATTTACAAATAGAGTAATAGTGATGAATTAAGATAAATGAACAAATAAATTAAAAAAAATTCTAGATCTCAGAATTACCGTAAGTGGGCTTCTCCTTCAACTCTTCAAGTGTGCGGCTTCACCATAAATCCAAATCAATTTTGTATGAATTTTAACCCCACAATTTTTTGGCAAACACCAGAACAGAAGAAAAAATAGCATAGGATGCTTGAAGGGAATTAGTCAATTAGAACAACACTTGAAAGATAATTGAAAAAAACTCAATAGAAACTCCATTATATAAGTCTATATGGGGAGAATTAGCCGTTTGATAATAAATTAGAAGTTTGAAGATTTCTCCCGTTGAGAAATCTGGGATTGAAAGTTGAGAGAGTATCGGTAGATTGTCCATAGAAAATAGGAGAAATTAATGAAAAAATATGGAAATTTGAAGAAATTAAAGCATAGAAAAGGAAATCGATAGCTTGAAAATAGGGAAGGGATCGGATTCTGGTTGAGATTTGAGAGACTTTGGAAAGAATGAAAATAATTCTACAGTAATTAAGATAATAATTGAAGCGTGAATGGGGGAAGAGAGCAGAAAAGTCGTTCTCTTTCCTTCTACACTAATTGACACATTTAATTCTAATTTTCCAGATTTACTATAAAACATATATATAGAATTTTTAAAAAAAATTGGGCCCTTATATATTTTGGGGCCCTGTGCTACTGGGCTGGTAGCACCCCTCAATCTACGGGCCTGGATGGACATAAGTACTAATCAACCAAAATTTAATAGGACCTTCAAATAAAAACAATATGCATCTATAGATAAATGGGTGGTTTTATCTAAATTAGTTGAAGACTAGTGAAACTCGGGATGATTTTAATATATAATATTAGAATATTAATATAAAATATAAAATACATATATATATATATTATAGTAACTAAGAGTAAAGCTCAAATAAAACAACTCCTTATCCTACAAAAAGCATTAGAGCCCTTGGATCAAGGCTATCTCTTTTAAAGACGCGGTAATATTTTTTTAATTTTTCAAAAATCAAAAAACTGCATCGTTATTGTAAAAATGTGCATTGTGAAATACCAAAAAGTGCATTACTAAACCAAAAAAAATGATAACAAAAATGAAGCTAGCGGGGGTACACGTTCCATGTTCGGTTCATTGTAAAAGTGCATTGTGAAATCCAAAAAAGTGCATTACTAAACCAAAAAAGTGTTAACAAAAATGATATTGAATTGAAACCTTAAGCTAAAACGTGGAATTGAAGAAGAAATTAATAATCTAGAGAATGAGAAAATTAGGCCAATAACCTTAGACGGATAAACCATGCCAACAATGCCTAATTTATCGTTTTCATTACGGGGATAACAAGTTCAAAAAATGAATTAGTTCATAAAGTAAAGAGAGGTAGTGAACCAAACCAAAACCATTGAACAAAAAGCATCGTCTTAAGAAACATAGGTCAAAGGCCGGCAATTACCATATGGAGTTGAGATGCCCGATGTTCGAGAATCCGGCTACAGAAGGGATGGCACAGAAGTCCTTACGGGTGCTGAATTAACGGAGCAACGTTGGCGGGATGTAATCGGATTTGCGCTTGGCGGGTGCTCAGTCCAACAATGGTGATAGTTCCAAGGAGGACGGTTGTACACAATCGAAATGAAAGAAGAGCGTATCGGGAAAGTGGGAGACAATTTTCAGCCATAAGAGAGAGCAAAGAGAGGGTGGTGAAGGAAGAGGAGAAGAACGACAGAGAAAGAGATCGGGATACAGAAGAAAGAGGGTACGGAAGAAAGAAGGGTGCAATTTTTTTAATCTGTTTCATTGTGTTGTAGAATAAAAAAGGAAAATATTGTGTTGGAGAAAAAACCTATGGAACCATGTACACTACTGTTTAAAAGAAACATTGTTGCATTTATAGGTCTTTTGATAAGTTTGATGTTTTATTAATGTTTTCTCGTCGTACCCGAATTGCAAGATCTAAGTGAACTCGTTGTTAGTCTAGCCTAAGTAGTACCCGGTGAAGTCTACTACCAAAAAACGCTTTGTTGTAAAGACCAGACGCTGCTCCCCCTAAGCCTTTTTTATATATCTCTTACTTACTTTATTTTTTAAATTATGACAAATATCTCCTAGATTTTGGCAACAAACTAAGCCTATTTTATTTTCTAAATAATATTTGAATTTCAAAATGTAAGTAGTTTCCTATAATAAGGTTTTACATTTATTTTTTTTGAAGAAAGGATCCCACATAATCCATTGATTTCCTATCATTTTTTTATTAGGTAAAAATTCGGTTGATCGAACAAGGCCGATAACCAAGAGGTCGTGAAATAGCAGGCAGAAAACCGGCTAGAAGAGATTGAAACAACCAAAAAACAAACAAGTAAAGGCAGCCACTTTGAGTAAGAAAGCTATGACGAGAAGCCATTAAGACAATCGCTAAGAAGGTATCGAAATAATCGCTGAAAAGGCTTCCTCGGCCAGATAATTTTAGAGAGGGGGTAGAGCACTTCTCTCTAAAACTTCACCATTGATTTCCTTTCTAGTAACGACCTTTAGATATTTATCCTCATATTTGCTACTATTATTCTCCCTCAATCGTATCACTCTTGTTTCCATCGTTTCTCCGTCAATTGTTTCCGTCATTCTCTCTTGATCCTCCCCATAAGCTCCACTATATATTATATACTCCATAACTTGAGTAGAACTACAGAGTTTTAGTAGTTAATTTCCAAACTACATAGTTATATATCATTATAATCTAGAACTACGAAGTTTTAGCAGTCATTTTTAAACTACCGAGTTATATATCATTATAATTTCCCTTCCCCGAATTCAAATTTTTTTGGGTTGGATGGCATTATTAGCCATTGCATACAATAAAATTGTATAGTCAAAAAAATGTATAGAACTATCATATCTTACTTAAAATATAATCCCTTGTCTATGTAATCCATTGGCACTCCGCCTCCATTAATTCTTTTAAGAGCAGCCGATGTAATCCAAGGGGATCATTAAATACAGAGAGGAAGAGTATCAAAAGCATTAGAACAAGGGGAAAGAAGGCTCAAGGTAGGTTGTTCAAGTAAACAAGAGGAAGATGAATGATTGAATGCCTAACAGAAAATTTTCACAATGGAAGATCATCAAAAAGTAGGCAAACTAATTATCTAACAAATTATGGGATCCTACGTTAGTTCTTGAGATAACATAAGCATGAGATGAGTATTGATTGATTCAATTATGTAGTCAAGCTGAGCATTCACTAACCAGCAACTGTTCTATTATAGATAAACGCACAGCAAGATTGCAAACAACATTGTCAATGACTGACTTTAAAGATTCAACACAAATGAAAATGTATCTTGACTAGCATATAAAAGTCAGACTTTCAAAATTTGGAGCAGTACAACTAGAAATGTTCAAGTAAACAGCACACAGCACTTAAGCCACGAGAGTGCTGGCGGTGGTTGATTCACTGCAAAATTAAAAACAATATGCACAAGTTAGACAAACAATAAACAGAATTTGAAAGATGCAATGCTGTTTAGATTATTTTTTTTAAAAACAGTACAAAGAGCAAAATTCGACAAAAAGTAGTGTCATCTAATAATTGATCAGAGAATTTACTACTAACTTGGAAAACTGAAACCGGCAAAGTCCATCTATATATCATGTTGATTTCACAAGACAGTTCAATCTTATAAAGCACAAATATTAGAATATGATAAAGATCATGCAGCCTTAAACAACAAGATGTATCCTCGAAGCAATCCCGAAGCATTTGGCTCCTCAATTGGGTGGTGAAGCAAAAATCACTTATACATTATCATTTTAAAATCACAAACACAACACTGGGTATCTAACAACACTGTAGCAAGTATGGATAGAGGTTGAAACTTACTATTTCCAGACAGGGGGGAGCTTCTTGGTCTTCTTGTAGTAGCGTGCAAGCCTGTGAATCCTGCTCTCAACAAGAATCAACCTAAACTTGGAATCCTTATCTTTCCTGTTCCTCTCCAAGTGCTTCCTGATAGCAACTGCTTTCTTGATGAGATGGTACAAATCCTCAGGGATTTCAGGTGCCAATCCTATTGCATAATAAATAAATAAAGCATGCTTCAATCATCACAGGAGTTGGCATTTTAACATATGATAGTTTGGCAAGACAAAGAAAATAAAAATGTACCATGAGCCTTGAGAATACGCAAAATCTTGTTCCCGGTTACACTTCTCACTTGGGCAATCCCATGAGAGTCACGAAGGATGACACCAATTTGAGATGGTGTCAGACCCTTCTTTGCAAACTTGCAAATGTTGTCCTCAACCTAAAGGACAAGATGAAGATAGGTAACAATTAGAAATTTTGAACAAACAGCAACTTAATGATAAGAGATACAATTCAATATGGCTTTAAAATATTCAAATTTACACAAATACACAGATCTAAAGGTACTTTCATGTCTAGATCATAATTAGATTATACACCATTTTCATTCAAGTTAGGAGAAAGATTATGCTTTCAAATCTAGATCATAATAAATGTACTAGATTAGATAGCATTCTCAAATTAGAATAAAAGGTACCCTTTGAAGTAAAGTTCAGAACATATTTTATAAACAAGCTGAATATCACATGGAGTATTTTAAATGTTCCGAAGCAGATACCTATACTCTTTTCAATAGGCAACCACCTATTTTGTGCATTCAATCCATTTTAGGAGCTAACTAATTAAATAATGTGTAAATTCACGGAATTGTTTCATAACAAGAAAATTGTATGGAATCGAATTTACATGTATGATAAAAGTTCAGAAGCAAAGAAGACCAAGCAGCAGGCGCAGAAAACAACAAACTAGGGATTAAAAAGAAGGATGAAGCATCAATCTAAAGCTGAATTAAATAAAAGTGTCCTCACATCTTGTGAAGAGATCTTCAACCAGCTTGGAGGAGTCCTCTTGTATGGCAAGGCCGAAGCTGACATACCCTTTCTATAATCAAAATCATTCCAGATGATTAGAAATGAAAACAAACTTCGAAACTTTGCGATCAAAAGCTATTCAATGCCTCGTATAATCCGAAGAGATGAAGAATTGACAAGTACGTACCCATGACTGTGCATACGACCCATGGCTGCTACTAAAGATAGATCTCTCTCTTCTCTCTTTCGCTCCCCCTCCGGTGTGATGGACAGCTGAGCCGCTAAAAACCCTAATATGAAGATGAGAAGTTAGGGTTTACAAAGCAGGGAGGTTCAGATCATTTGGGCCTGTAGATAATTGGGTTCGTTGGGCCATGAAATTAGCCCAGACTCGTCAAATAATCAGTTAAGAGAAAGTATCATCAAGATTTCAAGAAACTTTGTAATTTAGGGAAAATGACTCTAAATAATCTTAAATATAAGTTTTTAACCAAAAACTAGTTGAAGTATCGTGATATTTACGGGATAACTTTACTAAAAACATATAGTACAATTCTACGATATTAATTTAAAATACTAAATATATTTATATAATATCATAATAAATTATGCAATAGACAAATTATTATTTTTAGATTGTACTCCATATTTATTAGAATATATTTTTAAATACTTTTCTATTATTTGTGGAGATCTTTTCCAAATTTAGATTTAAATTATTAAAATATTAATTTTATTTTTTATTGAATATTTTTAAATAATATTTTCTTATTTTTTTAGATATTAATATGTATAAAATACTTGGTTTTTTATAAAGATAATAATAATTAGGATAGTTTATCTATAAAGCATAATATAATTTATTAAAAAGATTTTTGTAAAGTTAATTTATTAAAATTATATATTAGGGTTCTTATCTTTTACTCTATAATAATAAGAATGTTTGTAAATATGAAAAATACAATATAAAGATTAGTATAGAAAAGAACATTATTTTTTATTTAAGTTATAAAATATAGAAAAAATTATCTATGTATTATTTTGAATTTTATTAATTAAAATTAAAATTCGAATTTTTATTTATTTTTGACATGTATATATAATTTTAGTCATCAACATAAAATTATATCTTTTTCTCCAAATAAAAATATATCAACACAACAAAATTTATTTTTTAAAATTATATCATATAGATATAAATTTTATACTTGAAGCTCAAGCCTTGTTAAAAGATAAAAAAAATATTAAGACCCTAAATCTTATTAAGAGATAAAAATATTAAATTAATATGGAAAATATCATCTCATAGGAATTTGTGTATATAACAATTAGATAAATATGTTATCTATTGTAGTAAACTAATACATAATCCATAGATAAAAATTATATATATAAAAAATTATATAAACATGCTATATATTTAGTATATATAGGAAGAGGTTTTGGTTCAAGTGAGACTCACTCTTGTGGTGAGACCTTTGGCTTAAAGTGAGGACTAATCTCAACCATTAGATTTACATCATCATTATATATTGGATGGTCAAGATTTTTTTATTTTTTTTTATTTTTTTTAGTTTTTTTTAGTTTTTATTTTTTTTCGGAATTTTTTCATATTTTTTATATTATATTCTTTGTTAAAAAAAGCTTTAAAAACGTTAAATATGACAGTTCAATTTTTATACACTACGGGTTCATTTTTATACACTAGAAGTTCAATTTTTTTATGTTAGGAGTTCAATTTTCAATATTGTATGAGTTCAATTTTTATATTCTACGAGTTCATTTTTTATCTATGATAAGTTCAATTTTTATGTGTTTTGAGTTCATTTTTAAAATAATTCGATTTTCGTAAAAATAAAAAATAGCAAAAAAAATAAAAAAATTAAAAAATTAAAAAATAAAAAAATTTAAAAAAAAATTAAAAAATTCGAAAAATGAAAAAATTTGAAAAAAGCTTTAAAAACGTTAAATATGACGGTTCAATTTTTATATACTATAAGTTCAATTTTTATGTGCTTTGAGTTCATTTTTAAAATAATTCGATTTTCGCAAAACTAAAAAAAAGCAAAAAAATAAAAAATAAAAAAAATAAAAAAAATTGAAAAAAAATGAAAAAAGCTTTAAAAACTAGACGAAGAAGTAACAGAAAGAAAGGTAAACCATGTTAAATATGAAAGTTCAATTTTTATATACTACGAGTTCATTTTTATACACTAGAAGTTCATTTTTTTATATTAGGAGTTCAATTTTCAATATTGTATGAGTTCAATTTTTATATTCTACGAGTTCATTTTTTATCTATGCTAAGTTCAATTTTTATGTGCTTTAAGTTCATTTTTAAAATAATTCGATTTTCGCAAAATTAAAAAAAATTAAAAAAAATTAAAAAAATTAAAAAATAAAAAAATAAATAAAATTTGAAAAATAAAAAAAAATTGAAAAAATCTTGACCATTGAATACATATTAGAGGGGTAAATCCAATGGTTGAGATTAGTCCTCATTTTAAGCAATGGGTCTTACCACAAGGGTGGTCCTCACCGGAACCATGCCCTATAGGAAGAATACTATAAGTTGTTACAAAATTTATTAAATATAATTTCACATTAATTTATTCAAAAATGCCACGTGGCGCAAATTTTACAACAGACTTGGGTTCTGCTTTATAATGTATTAGGGTAGATAATATGAAGTTTGAAAATCACTACCAGCAATACAAATTATCGCAATATTAACCAAAAACGATATGAAATCATTTTCCTGTCAACTTTTCAGTAGAATTGATGATGTGGCAACCGAAAATCCAATGTGGCAAGTTAAAATTTTACAATTCCATTTTTTTATTTCCTTTATGCCATGTCATTATAATATAGCCATGTCATCACTAATTATCCAAAAAAAATTGAAACCAAATAAGAAAATGTTTCAAATTTAAACAAATCAAAACAAACAAATAAAACTCACAATGTTTTATTTAATTCCTAAATACCAACATCTTATTTTTCTCGAATAAAATAACATGTATGATAGATTTAAAAAAACTCATAAACACTTTCCCTTTCCTCCAACAAAAACAAAAAGTCCAAAACAAAATGAAGGAATAGACAGCAAGAACAATATTGTAGAAATTGAAAGGGAAGAAGCAGATCTGCTCCGTAGAAGACACATCAAAATTCGAAATAGTTCGGCATCTTCAAAACAAATAATATCAAAGAAGATCAATTGCAGCCACCCACCCACCTCCTCCCATGTCAGCAGCGAGACGCCTCCAAGATCTTGGTTTAGGATTTTTCAAATCTGCCCTTGGTGTTTGACATCTCGGTGGCAGAGACGATTTGACCTTTGTGTCCGATCGCCCACCTTCTCACTTCATCATTCTTCGTCTTTCGTCAAAATCTAGGCTGCCCTAGCGGAGATTTGGTTTGCTTGGCGTTCAAGTGGCGGTGTGCAAGGAGGCGGTAGATCTGAGGAGAGGTGGGGTCGAGTTTCGGCATCGGTGGTGGCAAGGAGGTGAAGAGGCTGGCAAAACCTAGATCCAGTGACTAATTTTAGATCTAGAGGCGGTGAGTGAGGAGATTCAGTGAGGAAACCCTAGTGGCAAGACTTGAGGCGGGCAGTAGAGACGGCAGCGACGGAGCCAACAATAGCCGGCAATTGGAATGTATGATTAGCACTGGGCTGGGCCACCTCAAATGGCGTGAGCCGCATGCGGGGAGACCCGCACGTACGGTTTTTAGGGGGATCTGGTCGAAAGACCGGCCGGCGCCCACCCGACTAGAGGGACTGAGAAATTAATAGAGTACAAAACTTATCTTCAAGCTTTACCTTATTCTGATCGTTCAGAGGGCGATCGCGGAGTCACTGAATGAAGTCCTCCGTTTCTTTCGAAGGTGCTGACCCGCAGCGAAGCAGAGATGACTAAATGACATATAGAATATGGCGACGACAACAACATGTCGTAGAAGGAGATAACAGGTGGAGCCAACGACCCACTAAGACTAAGGTATCTACAACTACATCCCCGAGCGGCAGTCAAACGAGGGCGTGAATGCGAGATGCCAGTGGAATGATCGGCTGGACAAAGGTTAGGGTTGCTTCCTTCCCACCGCGTCCTTCCTTGTGTGTCGGAGATATAAAGCGAGTGCATCGGAAAAGAACGGGATCTGAGTCGATCTATTCTATGGCGAAGCATCCAAAGCATAACTGCACACTCACACGATCTTTGCCGAGAGATAAGAGCATTCGGTGAAACCGGTGTAGTTTTTTTGAGCCCAATTAGCAGATCTTCTTGTTCTTGTAAACTTTTTTTTTAAATTTGAGTTTAGTTTTTTTAGGTTATTTTAGTAATATGTGTAAAGAATCTTATGTTGATTTTAGTTTTTATACATTGGATTATTTTTTTTTTAATTTTTAATGACATGGCACAAAAGAAACAAAAAAAAGTGTAAATTTTTAACTTGCCACTTCGAATTTTCGATCACCACATCATCAATTCTACCAGAAAGTTGATCGGAAATGATTCCATATCGTTTTTGATTAATATTGCGATAGTTTGCATCGCTGGTGGTGATTTTTAAACTTCGTATTTTTTTTGGTTCAAAGTTGATACTTGAGATTATTTAGAGGCATTTTTATTAAAATCTATTGCTAATATATAAAGTGATAGTAATTTCTTTCACCACGCCTATACGAGAGAGTACACAGGCGTTGTTAAGTCAATCTTTAGAATCCAAAGATTCATTACGAAATCCGGTGCTAAAAACATATAAATGTTGACTAATTTGGCTAACGTTGAACTTGGTAAACGTCACATCGCTCCTATATTAAAATAATAATTTAAAATTTTTAATTAGATTAAAAAATATTAACAAAAATAATTGTGCAAAAAAATAAACTAAAAATAAGTGTGCAAAAATGTTATTTTTGAAAGGTTCAAATAAAACAACTCCTTATCGTATAAAATAAGGAATGCTTAGAGCCCTTGGATCAAGGTGATCCAAGGGTTGATGTTCTATCCCTTTTAGGGACGTTGTGGCATTTTGGTCATTTCTTAGAAATTACAAAATTGCATCGCTATTGTGAAAACGTGCATTGCTAAATACAAAAAGTGCATTAATAAACCGAAAAAGTACAAACAAAAATGAAGCCAACAGGGCACTTGCTCCATGTTCAATTCAAGTAAAAGTGCATCGTTATGGTAGAAAAGTGTATTTGCGGAATAAAAAAAGTGCATTAATAAACCAAAAATGTGCATCATCCTAGATATCCAATTAACTCAATTCCGATTGAATTTAATCGCCCAAATATCTGGGTTTAGTAATGCACTATTTTTATATCATAATGCGCTTTTATAATTTTCAATAAATTACGAAAATGCCACTACGTCCCTAATTTTCGAGAATATCAACCCTTTGATCTCCTAGATCCAAGGGTTCTAAACACTCCTTATTTTATAGGATAAGGGCTTGTTTAATTTGAACCAAACTCGACTTCGACAATATAGATAGCAAAATAATAAAAATATATAAAAATATATTCCTTATGACTATAATTTGTAAAGTAAATATAGATAAGGAAATGTTTTTATTATATCATATGAGTTTGGTTCAAATAAAACAAATTCTTATCCTAAAACGAACTCTTATCCTAAAACGAATGCACTTTTTGTAGTTAGTAGTGCACTTTTCATACTTCGGAGTGCACTTTTTCGCATTTGTACTTTTCGTACTTTTTAGTGCACTTTTCAAAAAAATTTAGTGCACTTTTTCGTAATGCACTTTTTGTATTTTTCAATACACTTTTATATGAAAAGTGCATTACTAACTATGAAAAGTGCATTCGTTTTAGGATAAGAGTTCGTTTTAGGATAAGAGTTTGTTTCATTTGAACCAAACTCTATATCATATATACCAATAATAACGAAATATTTGTTTGTTATTTTTTAAAATTTATCTTCTTTCCAAAGGTAACACAATAAATATATTAATTTCTAATTTATTTTTATGTGATTTTTATAAGAGAAGACTATAAAAAAATATTATTTTTAATTCTTAATTTGTTATTTTTTTTATTTATCCTCTATAAGTATATAAAATTTATTGGTTTAATTTATCTTTTTATAATAGAACTTTTTGATTATGGAAATTTCAATATAATAGCTTTTTAATATAAAATGTTAAATCTACCTTTAAATTTCAACAGCTTTCAAATAGTAATTTTGCTTTTGACAAAAGACTTGAGGTAAGTTTTATAGATGAGGATGTATCCAAATTTCTCAAGTTTACTTTTTAAATTCTTGTAAATTTACTAAATCCAATAATTCTATCATTTTTATAATACAAAGAACTACTAAAATAAGAGTTTGGTTCAAATGAAACAAACTCTTATCCTAAAACGTGAAACGAATGCACTTTTCCTAGTTAGTAGTGCACTTTTCATACAAAAATGCATTGAAAAATACAAAAAGTGCACTACAAAAAATATGAAAAGTGCACTAAAAAGTATGAAAAGTGCAAATGCGAAAAAGTGCACTCTAAAGTAGGAAAAGTGCACTATTAACTACAAAAAATGCATTCGTTTCAGGATAAGAGTTCGTTTCAAGATAAGAGCTTGTTTTATTTGAACCAAACTCCCTAAAATAATTTGATTAAAAGACATGATGATAATTTAATTAATTTTTACATTTTATTTTTTTTGTCTAACAATTTAATCAATTACATATGCAAATGGCTTTTGTTGAAAGGGTTTCTCGGCCAACAAATAAATTTGTAAGTCAAGACGCCGCTGAGTACAGTGGAGTCAGGATCGTTCCACAGGAAGCAAGGTTGTTTGTCTATCAATCTAATAAAAATTCAAATAAAATCAAGCATAACACTAATGAGATGCCTCGTTAACGACCTTGTCAGGATCGTTACCGAACCACCGAACACAAAAACACCAATTAACGAGCTAATAAAAATTCTAACTAACACTCGGTACCGAAGCAAATATTCAGCAATAAAACTTTATCAGAAATAATTCAATAAAAACAAATATCTAGGATAAGGGACACCACAACATAGCCAAGCATAAGAATTCGTAAGAAGATAAATCATGCCTTTAAATAGATAGAGTCATCAACTTTCATTAACTAGACAAGTAAATTAATCTATTTTCATAAACTAACTCACTCAATTGCTTGTTTTGGATCTAAAGCTCGAAACTTCCGTTTGCAAACAATATCAACCTTCAAGTTACTAACTTTCTCTTTCAATCAAGTTAAAACTCAAATTACCTCAACTCCCGTTTCGGTATTAAGCACAATAAACAATTTCAATAAAGATAAAAGGCATTCAAAACACTATCTTACTTCATCAAACATGCTCAACTATGCCGGGCTTAACCTCGACCCTAGAAAAATAGACTACTCACTACTCATGATAAACAAACTAAAAACTTCAATAAAAACAAACATCGAAACAAAAACTCAAACTTAAATAAATAACAAAAATATCGTCTTACAGAGAATCAAAAGAAAAACCAAAACAAAACAATCACCGAACCACAAAACTCGATCAACGAACCTCGGAAACCGTCGTCACCGAACCTCGTCACCGACTTCCGATCCGACAGCCTCTCCTTCGAAAAATCCTCCAAAACTATCTCTAAAACTCTATTCCAAAATTCGTCCCTTCCTCCTTTCTATGCTAGATAGAAGGGTATTTATACTAGAAAATCCTAAAAAAACTAAAAAGGCTAAAAGATAAAAACTTTCCTAAAAAGATAGAAACAATCTCTAAAAGATAGAAATAAAATCTAGAAAGATATAAACCCTAAAATACATATTCTGATCACTCATAAAGATTCTAAAAAGATACTCAACCGATACGGAAATAAATTCCCGCTCAGGATCGATGAATAATAAAATAATACTCCGAAATCTTCTTCTTCGTGGCCTCGTTAACGACCCTTCACAGCCTCGTTAACGAGTCTGGGGTTTTGTTTTCTTCAACACCTCCTCTCGATCTCTTGAGCTTCGACTTCTTAGATCTTGTACTTTTCCGTCCTTCACTGTGATGCTCCAAATTTAGCTCCATTTAGTTCCTTTCCTAGCTAAAACCTGCAAAATACACAAAATAGCGTAGATTCCACCCTTTTCGTAGATTTATGCAAAACTAACTAAAAACACTTAAAACTAAACCTAAACTAGACAAAATTAATCCTAATAAGCAAAGAAAACCTATCAAAAACTATACCAAAAATGCGAACATCAAAATACCCCGTACTTAGACTTGCTTGTCCTCAAGCAATAATCAAGATATTAACCAAAACCAAAACAAATCATGCTTATCAAGACATAGCCATCTTCAAAAAGCAACATCTACACATAAGAAAATTATAGCAAAAGATTATTAACATCCTCACACATATATGCACTTAAATAGACATAAAAATAATACAATCCAACCTCTCAAGGGATATAATGTGTTTCACTCCACTCTCATGTGTTTGGGCTTTTAATTTCAATCTCTCAACTCATCCTATATACAAACACTCATAGAAATTGGAACTTATATCACCAATACTCTCCACCCAAGATTTGTCAAAACAAGCAAAGAAATCATCAAGAGAACTTAGGCTCAATGAAAAACTTCATAGAAGCTTCCATTCGGCCGGGTTGTAATGGGGCTTGGTAATAACAATAGGGCATGGAAATATTTTGGTCATGTGGTGCTAATAATATCCGGGAATCAAAGACTCCTAAAAAAACTCACACATAACATCAAAACTCTCATATAAAATGACATACCAAACTTACTCTCATATTATGCACACTTATTTTCACTCACCCATTATCATCCTAGAAAGTCTCATAACCAAAAATAAAAGAATCTCTTGATATCATCTTTAAACACAAATGCACTTCAACTTTTCCTCTTCTCTCTTTTTTTCTTCTTTTATTCATTTTCGCTGCCTCGTTAACGAACCCACAACCGGGTCGTTAACGATCCACCGTATACATTTTCTTCCCTTCAAGCTTAATTGTGCATCTTTTAATCAAGAGACCTTTCTTACATGTAATAACAAGAGACTTCCAATCTACCCTTCCCAAATACCCTTTAATTCAAGCGAATAGAAACTCTTTTCTTTTCAACAAAACACAAAACTTCACCTCTCCAATCTAAGTCCTAATTCCCGGATAGGGACAAGCTTATCTCGGCTAGGGAACAATTTTTGTGGAGCTAAAAATAAAAGGTTTCAGGCCAGAATTGGTTAGCAAAAGAAGGAATAATATAAAGGTAGGTAGGGAATAATAGGGCTCATAAAAATAAGTTCTCTATCATATGATCTTCACAAGTAATAAACTAAAAAAAATCTTATAAGGGTCTCAAGAAATAGATAACCATCACAATTCCAAGAGATAATATGCATAAGGAGAGTAAATCACACAAAAAAGAAGAGGGATTTATAAATGTTCTCCCTATAAGGCCAAAAATTTCTCACAAGGTAATTTTTGTTGGATTGCATTATCTATGCTATAAAGTATATGTGCTCAATTTCATCTAATGCTATTCTCTTCTAAAAAACAATAATTTCAATTTTTAAGAATCCGGCTATACTTTCAAAGACATGTTTGCAAGGAATTAAATGATCAAACTAGTGATTGCTATCATAGAACTTTTTAAGAAGGAATATCTATCAATTCTAAACTCTTTTTTTGAACTTTTCAATTTTTTTCAATTTTTTTGGTGTTTTTTCAAACTTTTCAATTTAACAAAGGTAACAACTACATAGAACATAAAAAACACCTAGGACATAATTTTTCTACTTTCTTCCCACCCCATACTTAAAATTACAGTGTCCCCACTGTAAGAAAAATAACAAGAAGAGGGAAAAGAAAAAGAAAAGAAAACAAAAAATTAAAAAGAAAAAGAAAGACATAAAACTTACAAAAGTGGAAACAAGGAAAGGAAACTTCATCTTGAGCTCGATCAACGGTTCTGTGGAGGAAAATAGTGCTCAAAGTTCCCCATGAAGTCATACATCGTCCTCCAGGGCTCAGCATCCTCCGCCTCTCTCTGACGTTGCCGCTCGTCCTCCATCGACATGCGTGCGGAGTAGACGGTTTCCCATCTATCCATCCTCCGATGAATGTGATCGGTCTGGAGGTGAAGCTGCTGCATCCGTGCAGAAAGATCCTCGGCCCATGGTGGTGGTATGCTCGATCCTGTGTACTCGGGCTGAGGAGGTGGTGGGTAGTGAGGCTGGAAATGGTCTTGATACATCACCGGGTTGTAAGGCATTAAGCCATATGCATGAGGGTCGACAGGAGCTGGTGGAGGGTCGACAGGAGCTTGCGGCACCTCGTTAACGAAGCTGGTTGCCTCGTTAACAGTGTTGGGCGGTGGTTGGAAATGGTCGTTAACGACCCTGGTTGGCTCGTTGACGAAGATGTTGCCTCCCAATTCCTCCGTCTCCATGTCTTCTTCGGTAAGGTTGAGCTCCTCAGTGCCGCCCTCGGTGTCGGCTTCCTCGGTGTCATTGCCTACGACCTCGGTATCCTCTTTCTCATCTTCTTCTTCATATTCGTCCACATCGTCCCGCTCAAACCGGGTGTGACATGGTCGAAGCGAGAGCTCATCCTCCGGTTTTGGCTCCAATGGGTAAGGCTGGCCCGTCCACGCTTCGTACCAATTCGGTACGTAGAGTAGCTCGTACATGTCGAGGGAAGGTATGACGACTTGATCTCGAACCTTCACTTTGTAGCCTCCCTCGGCTTGCACGAAAATCCCGGCACTATACCAATAGTTCTTGTTGAGGAGTTGAGCGTGGGCCGGTGTGTAGCGGGTGAGGTCCACTCCAAGATTCTTAGCCAAGAGGCTAACCAAATTGCCACACCACACCTCTTTGGACTTGTGGGACTTCTCGACATAGTAGAGCCATTCGTACCCCAAATTCAAGGGGTCGGGCTCCTCGAAGAGGATGGTGCGGAAGCAAGCGACCTCCGTCCTTGTAGACCGGTTCAACTCCTTCTTCGGCCAGAATAGTGCGGCGAGAACTCTTAAGATGATCCGGAAGATGGGGTTGACTATTGTTGCCCCGGATAGCGCCGCGGTGGAGGATTGCACTTCTCCGGTGATGTAGCTCCACGTGCGGGTCACTCGGTAGTCCTTCAAGCTATTGTCTCTAGACGGGTTTGGGAGCTCCAAGATTGCATTGAACTCCGCCATGGTGAAGTCACGATCTACGTTACCGAGCCGGAACCGAATGCGTCCCGTCGAGATCTTCGACGAGAAGTTGGTCTCCAAGGTGGCTAGGAACTCGGATGTGAGGGCCGGATAATGTGGCAAGCTCTCTTGCTTCAATAAGTGCGCGGCCCAAAGGATGAAGAAGGCGTCCTTGACATCCGTGTAAATGCCTGTAGAGACGGCGCTAGACTTCGAGAACCATCGGGTGTAGTGGTCCTTCTCCAAGAAATCCCGGTAGCGCCGTACTTGGCTTTGACTGCTCAAAATCACATCGTCCACCCCGGGTTGAGATGGAGACCTGTGGTTCCTCCTCTTCTTCTGGGCTCGGGTAGTGGGTCAGTTTGAACTAGCCATGGATCCTACAAAATAATCGAAAATTTTCCAAGATAAGATCCACTCAAAAATAATAGATATGAGACCCCATACTTGGTCTCAAAATTAACCTCGGAATTATTCATAAACTACCCAATTGGGTTGTTCACGAAGCTGGCCTCGGATCAAGCATTGATGAAGTGCAGGGTCGTTAACGTGCCTGGGTGGGTCGTTAACGACCCGCCGAGAGCAAAACCAGTAACTTTCGAAATTAAATCTACCTCTAATTCAGCACAAATCAAGCATGCAATCTTATATTATTCTCTACAATTCCCTCATTGGGTAAAAGCACCCCATACTTACTCAATTACCCATCCTGAACATGCTAAAAATTTCCCGAAATTTTGACATGCAAAGTTCGAACTTTTAGATCTAGAACAAGAAAAATTCATGCTTTCTTAACTAAAAGGTTACAATAGCTAATCTATCATGAATAATCCTACCTAAAACATGAACAACTAAGCACAATTAAGAATTTTTAGAACGGAATTTAGGCATGCTTATCGATCTCCCTAAAAATCATGATTCAAGATATGAAATTTAACCCTATAAATAATCAATCATGCAAATTCAAGCAAGGGTTTAGAAATCATACCGGAAAACCGAGAATTTAAAGAACAAGGGTCGGAATCGGGGTAGGTTAACGAGCTCGTCGTCGACGGTGAAAGGTCTTCGAACTCCGGTAACGATGGCGTCTTCGGTGGTCGTTAGCGTGGGATTGCCGACTCGGTGGGAGAGAAGGGAAAGGGGCTTGAGAGAGTTTTGGGTTTGAGAGTGAATGTGGGAGAGATTGTGGTAGAATTTTGGGAGGGGTAGAAGGGTTTTTTATAGGAGGGGTAAAGATAGAGGGGGTGGCGGCTAGGGTTAGAAAATTTTAACTAGGTTAGAGTTACTTACCTGCCCCGTATTGTGACGAATCGGGTCGTCCGAACTAGGTCGTTAACGACCCTGGGTGGGTCGTTAACGAGCCACCGTAGCCTCCTTGAGTGAATTTCGACCCCTTTTTTCCTGAAATCTTGTTAGCTCAAAAAATCTTATTTCTATCCTATTTAAACTAAAAAAGAAAAATAAAAGAAAGCTAGGAAATAATCTAAAATAAAAAATAAAAATAAAATAAACTAAACCTATTCTAAAAAAGCGGGTTGCCTCCCGTAAGCGATATGTTTAACGTCGTCAGCCCGACGAGCTCTCTTGCTAGTCTCATGGTGGTTCATGTCTGGTCATGTTAGGGTCTTGAGATACCTTGCCTGTAGCTTTACTGCCTCTGTGCACTTGAATTGCTAAATTAGGACCTTCTTCTTCTATTAGTAAGCTTGATATCCCTGGTTTATTGGTATAGTCCGAAAGCCAAGGTGGTTTGGACTTTTCTGAAACCTTTGTAGTAGGGCCCTTGTGTATGGGAGCATTAGTGATCGACAGATGTGGCTCGGTAGGGAATGTGGTGTCGAGTTCGGGTGGAGTCAACTCTAGTTGTGCCACTCCAATTGGGTCGTTAGCTTTTTGATCTAATTGAATTCCACCCGTTCCTCTCCTATATCAAAAGTGAGGAGTCCCTTACGCACATCAACTCTTGCTCCTGCTGTGGCTAAGAATGGTCGCCCGAGAATTATGGGGACATGAGGGTCTTCCGGCATATCAAGGACAATAAAATCATTCGGTATAAAGAATTTCCCGACTTGAATAAGGTAATCGTCCACTACTCCTGTTGCTTTGACACTTGACCCATCTGCCATGTACAGATTCATATCCACTGGTTCCAGTGGTCCCATATTGGCTTTAGACCAGATTGAGAGTGGAACAAGACTAGCACTGGCACCAAGATCGCATAAAGCTTTGAATTTGTGGTTGCCTATGCCGATTGTGATTGCAAACCTCCCAGGATCTCCAAGCTTTTCCGGAAGAGCTATGGATCTGACCTCGTCCTGCATCTCGGTAATAGATCTTTTCCTGCTAAGAATATCTTTCAAAAATTTTGTGTAAGCCGGCATTTCGCTTAGGGCTTCAGCGAATGGGATGGAAATATTAATGCCCTGAAGAATCTTAACGAAACGCTTGAACTTACTCTCAGTAGAGTCCATAGATTTCTTAACTGGAAATGGAAGAGTTTTCACCAATCTCGGAACCAAGTTAGGCTCGAGAGGTGAGAGTACCGGGTCGACACTGGGGTCGTTCGGTGTCCTCGGCGGGTCGTTACCGACCCTGATGGGGTCGTTAACTACCCTGGGATTGAGAGGAGGGCTCGGTTTAGAAAACTTACCTGGGCTGGGCTCGTCAAGAATCCTCGGAGCCTCGTCATCCTGGCTTGTAGGCTCAGTAATAGCTCTCGCTGGCTCGTTAACGAGCTGGCTGGCGAGATCTTGTTCCTCCTTCTCTTCAGCTTGAACTCTCTCCGGTAGTGTCTTCCCGCTTCTAAGGTGTACTGCTGCTATTTGGCCTCTAAGGTTCTCTTCGGTATGACCTGGGAGTTGCCCTTGTGGTCTTGGGATCCGTGCAGCAAGGTCTCCTAGTTGGGAATCAACACTCTTCTTCCAAATATCGAACTCTCCCCATCTTTTATCCAATCCATTGATGCCCTCTTTAATCTCTTGAGCCCATGATGGTGTCTCCTGATGGCCTGGAGGTCGATATGGTGCAGGTCGTCTATCTTGCGGGGGCCCTGTGTAATTATGATTTGCATTCTGATTGCCCCATGATTGATAGTTGTTCGACCTGTCATTGTAATTAGGCTGGTTCCTGTAGGGTCCTCTCATGTAATTCATCTCAGCTATCGTCTCAGCGGTTCTAACCTACTCAATGTTAGTGTAAGCAGAAGTGCTATGCGCAGAAGAACCACATTCTTGACATGATTGAGAGGATTTCAGAAAACTTACCTGTTTCCTCAAACGGTTGACCTCATCTTGTAAGAATTGATTTTTAACATCGAGGTCAACTTCATCTCGATTGGGCACATAGAGACGTTTTTGAGTTTGTGGAGCCTGCTGGGTTCCGTACAAAGCATCGTAATTTGCCAGCTTGTCCAATAGTTCCCACGCCTCTGTCGGGTTCATCTCTATAAAACCGCACGCAGTATGCGTGTTGATGCGGTTCTTGGTCTCCGCGTTGATACCCTGGAAAAAGATTTCTTGCAATACATATAATGGTTGCCCATGAGTAGGGCATTGTCTAAGCATCTCTTTAAATCTTTCCCATGTTTCAACAAATGTCTCATTAGGCAACTGGTGATAAGAGGTGATACGTTTCCTTAACTCCGTTGTCTTAGCAGGAGGGAAAAACTTTGTAAGAAATTGATCATACAAAGCTTTCCAAGTCCTGATAGACTTAGAAGGTAGGCTCTCTAACCAGTTCAGGGCCTTTCCAGTAAGTGACCATCTAAAAGCTTTCAACAGAACATATTCTAGTGAGACACCTTCAACAGCTATGGTGTCACATAAATCAAGAAAATTTCTAATATGTTCCATAGGGCACTCAGCAGGTTTCCCTTCAAACTGAGCCCGTTTAATCAAGGATATAAATTGAGACTTGATCTCAAAAGGTTTCTCTATCGCAGGAAGCACAATAGGAGATTCTGGCACCCTCAGTTCCGGATGCATGTATTGCTTGGCATTCCTTGGATAGGTGTTTAGCTCTTCTTGCAGTCGAGCCTTGTCTGCATCAGCGCCGTCCTTCTCGGCTCTCAGTGCCTCCATCTGGGTCCGAAGGATCTCTAGCTCTCGAGCCATCTCTTCAGCTGTGGCCATGGCTCGGTTTTCTCGGAGTCATCGGTGCAGGGAACGTTCGGGTTTTGAGTAATAACTGGAGGTATCAAACTGAAGCCTTCTTCGTCTTACCGGCATACACTGAGAAAATAAACAAAGAAAACAAAAATTAAAAACAAAAACGGGGTCGGGATAGTCCCGATCCCAAAGATAAACTAACAACTCGTTGCTTCCCCGGCAACGACGCCAATTTGTTGAAAGGGTTTCTCGGCCAACAAATAAATTTGTAAGTCAAGACCCCGCTGAGTACAGTGGAGTCAGGATCGTTCCACAGGAAGCAAGGTTGTTTGTCTATCAATCTAATAAAAATTCAAATAAAATCAAGCAAAACACTAACGAGATGCCTCATTAACGACCTTGTCAGGATCGTTACCGAACCACCGAACACAAAAACACCAATTAACGAGCTAATAAAAATTCTAACTAACACTCGGTACCGAAGCAAATATTCAGCAATAAAAATTTATCAGAAATAATTCAATAAAAACAAATATCTAGGATAAGGGACACCACAACATAGCCAAGCATAAGAATTCGTAAGAAGATAAATCATGCCTTTAAATAGATAGAGTCATCAACTTTCATTGACTAGACAAGTAAATTAATCTATTTTCATAAACTAACTCACTCAATTGCTTGTTTTGGATCTAAAGCTCGAAACTTCCGTTTGCAAACAATATCAACCTTCAAGTTACTAACTTTCTCTTTCAATCAAGTTAAAACTCAAATTACCTCAACTCCCGTTTCGGTATTAAGCACAATAAACAATTTCAATAAAGATAAAAGGCATTCAAAACACTATCTTACTTCATCAAACATGCTCAACTATGCCGGGCTTAACCCCGACCCTAGAAAAATAGACTACTCACTACTCATGATAAACAAACTAAAAACTTCAATAAAAACAAACATTGAAACAAAAACTCAAACTTAAATAAATAACAAAAATATCGTCTTACAGAGAATCAAAAGAAAAACCAAAACAAAACAATCACCGAACCACAAAACTCGATCAACGAACCTCGGAAACCGTCGTCACCGAACCTCGTCACCGACTTCCGATCCGGCAGCCTCTCCTTCGAAAAATCCTCCAAAACTATCTCTAAAACTCTATTCCAAAATTCGTCCCTTCCTCCTTTCTATGCTAGATAGAAGGGTATTTATACTAGAAAATCCTAAAAAAACTAAAAAGGCTAAAAGATAAAAACTTTCCTAAAAAGATAGAAACAATCTCTAAAAGATAGAAATAAAATCTAGAAAGATATAAACCCTAAAATACATATTCTGATCACTCATAAAGATTCTAAAAAGATACTCAACCGATACGGAAATAAATTCCCGCTCAGGATCGATGAATAATAAAATAATACTCCGAAATCTTCTTCTTCGTGGCCTCGTTAACGACCCTTCACAGCCTCGTTAACGAGTCTGGGGTTTTGTTTTCTTCAACACCTCCTCTCGATCTCTTGAGCTTCGACTTCTTAGATCTTGTACTTTTCCGTCCTCCACTGTGATGCTCCAAATTTAGCTCCATTTAGCTCCTTTCCTAGCTAAAACCTGCAAAATACACAAAATAGCGTAGATTCCACCCTTTTCGTAGATTTATGCAAAACTAACTAAAAACACTTAAAACTAAACCTAAACTAGACAAAATTAATCCTAATAAGCAAAGAAAACCTATCAAAAACTATACCAAAAATGCGAACATCAGCTTTCTTGCACATGCATATATAAATATATGATAAAAAAATCAACATGTGAATATATAAATCGTCATGCATCGTTACCTTAAGGGCCATGTTTCACTTGGGGTGAAAAGGGGTTTTGAGGTGAAAGTTGATTTTTAATGTCTCGAAAAACGTAAAAATTAGAGAGAGTTACACGGATTTTAAGACATTAAAAGTGGCTTTTGGGTAAAAATGACTTTTGGAAACAAAAGTGAAACAAGGCCAAGGACAAAAGAATTTTAAAATTGGAAAATATGGAGTATATAATATATACTCACTTTGACACATGTATACTGAAATTAGTTAATTGGTTGTAATTTTTGTAAATATAAGGATTTTTTAATTTATTTGTTTTATGAAAATAATTTATAATTTACTAGTACATGTTCAGTCGACCATGAACTTTGAAATTGGGTTTACTATTTACATAGTTTCATTTTCTATAATTAATCAATAATTTTTATTCTTACATGAAAATAAATTTATTATGCATTTTTTTACAAATAAAATGTTATATCTAATTTTTTTATATTGTCATCAACTATATATCTTCTAAATCTAAAAAGCAGTTAAAGGCGGTTTTGTCATTAAGTTTTTATATTCCAATAACCATTTTTAATAACGAGGATTTAATATTTATTTTATATGAATTAGCTAATCACCCTGACTCCCTTCCAAAATCAAGTAGAGTTGATTTTATAAGTTGTAACTAGCATAAATACCGTACCTTGTACGAGTTTATTCACATATAAATTATTTATTTTAAAATAAATTAATTTTATTTTTATGTCTTTATGGATAAACCTTATGCATCTATCTATACCTATACTAAAGAAGTCACCTCTGTGACACATGTCAACCTGTGATTTAATTTGCCTATGTGTCGTACATTTGGCGCCATGTCATCAAGACTAAGAAAAAAATAATTCAATAAAAAACATTAATCACCCATTAAATCCTAATAAAAAAAATTCAAATATTTATTTGTTCTTATCCTTTTCATTAGATTTAATATTCATTTGTTCTTATCCTTTTCTTTAGATTTATTTAATCCTCCAATAATAATATTATTTATTATTAATCCATTCAAATTATGATTTGTTAGTTACTTAAATATCTTGATCAAAAAATTAGTAATCTTTTGTTGAATCTACGTACATAAATCTACACAAAATGATAATAACAAAAGGATAAGAACAAATGAAAATCAAAACAAATGAATATTCATTATCATATCCTAAGTAATTTTTATCCTTTGCATATATCCAATTCCCCTCTAACAAATTCTTACGGATGGAAATTTCAATCCTCTTAATTAATATATTTAGTGTTTATCTAAAAAACATATTAATTTAAAAATTTATACCTATATGTGCATTGTGTTTCTCTTTATTTACAGGAAAATTATGATATGTTAGTTACTTTAATATCTTGATCAAAAAATTAGTAATCTTTTGTTGAATCTACGTACATAAATCTACACAAAATGATAATAACAAAAAATTTCATATTATAATGAAAAAATTTATATAAATTAGAATTAAATTTTTTTTTAATATTATATGTATAGAGTTTAAATTTAAACATATGTGTACAAATTTAAAAATTGCTAAACTAATTTATTTTCTTTTAGTAAGGAAAAAAAGAAAAATTGGTCTTATATTAAAACAATGCGTAAATTTTATTCATATTGATATAAAAAATTAAATTAAATTATTTTTAAAATAAATACTTTATATTTGAATAAACCCGTACAAGGTACGGGTACTTATGCTAGTTATTTTAATATAAACCCCAAAATTTTATTTTTTCCTTTTTTAAAAGAAAATAAATTAGTTTATCAATTTTTAAATTTGTACACATATGTTTAAATTTAAAATCTATATATAATATCAAAAAAAAGTTTAATTCTAATTTATATAGTTTTTTTTATTATAATATGAGATTTAAATATATAATTAATTATATATAACTAATCAAAGTAGAATGAGATAAGAATAAATCTAAGATTTAGTTATTAGGTTGTAACAAACCTATATAAAAATAAACAAAATAATTATAAATATCTTTTTTAAAATTAGTATTAAATTCTTTTTTAGAGTATCAATGATGTGGTGCAACATAGACAAATTGAATATGGAGGCGACACATAGGCGAAATGAATGTGAGACCGAAATGTATCAGAAAAGTGACTTCTTTAATATATATACACACACACACACACACACACTAGTGGGCTTATAGAATATGATATCAAAAGCTATATTTCTCAAGCCTAATTGCTTACACTCGAGATGGTAGCAAAAGCCTTTCTTTCTACACATTATAGACATCTTCCTTGAGAGCATTTCCATAACAAGCACAAGCAAAAAAGGATTCAAGGGATCTCCCGATCTCAAGTCTCTTCTCCCTGGAAAGAAACCCTTTGCTTCACTACTGATAATATAATTGAATACAATGGAGTAGCTACACACTACATTATCCAGCATATCAATTTTGTAGGAAAGTTGAAGAAAATCATGAGTTGTTCAAGATATTCCCATCTTACACAATCAAATGTCTTCTGAGTATCAATTAGCAACATGCATTTTGGAGAAATTCCCTTTCATTCATGCCCTTTAATAAGAATAATAGATTTTTTTATGGTTTCTCCCCCAAAACTACTTTCTATCCAAAAACTACTTTTTAATATTTTGAAATTCGTACCCCTCTCTCTCTCTCTCTCTTACATTTTTCAAAACACAAAAAAATAACTTTTCACCCAAAAACTACTTTTTACTCAAAAGTGAAATAAGCCCTAAAAGTTGTGTGCTAAAAGAAAGGTTTGCATACATGCACAATAAATTCCAACCTCAAACTAATTAATACTCCATCATATTGGAAACAAATGTCATTTTAGCACTTGGATTTTATTCAATTTTATGTATCGCTTTAGAATTTTTAGACAACGAATTAGAAATGAGGTGTAAGAATTTTTATAAAATTTATTTTATTTGATCAATATTCTTTATTCACTAGGCAAAAAATGATATAAAAGGCAATAAGAAAGAGAAAAACTTAAAAATTTAAATCTTAATTAATGATTTTTAAAACTTTTGACGAATACTAAAACGACACTTATTTTGGAACAAAGGGAGACAAGGAGTATTAGAGTAACTCACCAACCACATATAATAGACTTCAATTAATCTTAAAATTTGTTATTACCAAAAAAATCGCACCTTTTGTTCTGGATACTTACATTTCAATCAAGAGTGATACAAGCATACAATAAGAGCATGAATATTGGGCGATCCACAACCGTTTTCACCGTGAGTTTCAACCCAAAAAGAAAAGAGAAGTTACATTAAATTGGTGAAACTCCAATTTGGGTTTTGTAGAATGAATCGAAGAGAGAGAAGGCTCAAATGGGGCCCTTCCTACAATTAGCCATTCATCTCCTGCCATGTGGCACATGATAATTTGTTAGTTTAGGATGATTTATTTATTTGATTAGTTTTTATTTTTGAATATTTTTGTTAGTTTAAATTAAAAAATAAATAAAGTAATTATAACAAAATACTTAATTTTTTTTATCTACAAATAGATACGAATTTTGTATATGTTTGCATTATTTTAAAATTAAATTAGTTTTTGAGGTTATTTTAGGGTCATTAAACACATATATTTAGCCATTTATTAAATAACTCATTGTAACAAATATTTAATAAAATTATGAGACATAATATAACTAGTAAATGAAAGTTAGTTACATCTACCTTATTTTAAAAAGTAGTTTTATCTACCTTATTTTTAAATTATTTTAATACTAGCTTCATTTACCATATTTTATAAAGTAGTTTTATCTACCCTATTATTAAATCATATTAATACTAGCTTCATCAACCCTAGTTTTGGCTATAAGTATGTATTTGATTCTCATTTGTAAAACACATTCAAAGAAGTTCTTCCATTACTTTCTTTTGAAAAAATATGGATCTAGGTGAAAACCCTCCACTTGATTTTTCACAAAATTTCCAACCAAATTTCCTACAAAACTACCCTCCTCAAAATTTCCAACAAAATTACCATCAACAACATTTACAACAAAATTATCATCCACAAAATTTTCAACATAAATACCCTCCACAAATGAACCCTCTAACACCTTACCCTCCAAAAAGTTTTCAATCAAATCTTTAATATGTGCAACAATTCTCATCATCATCCTACAATCCATATGTGCAAGCCTCCCAAAACTTTGTCCAGTCTCAACAATCATCAATTTCATTAGGCTCGTCTGAAAATATGGATAAGCGACTCTCAACTAGAAGATGAGCCTCCATAAGCACCCAACCAAAAGGTTCTCATGGTCGTGTAGCTCGTGGTGGTGGTGGTGGTAGATCCCGTGGCGGCCGTGGAGCTCGTGGTCATGGATCACGAGTTGTAGAAGAAAGTTATTCGGAGGAGGAAGAATTTACTAGCGGAAAAATCTGGAGTAATGACAATGAAACTCTCCTCGTGAGTGCTTGGCTCAACACAAGTAAGGACATCAACGTAAACAATGAGCAAAAGAGCAAGACTCTTTGGAAGCGAGTTAGAAACTACTACAACAAAGAGAGAGGGTCAAATGGATGAATATGGAAGGGATGTAAGTCTAAATGGACTAGAATTAATGTTGATGTTGGTATATTTGTAGGTGAATATCGAAAAGCGGAAAGCAAGTGGTGAGTCGGCAAATGATGTTCTGTTCAAGGTTCAAAAACTCTATTTTGATCGAATGGGAATACCATTTACTCTGCTGAAGTGTTGGATGTATCTCAAGGATGAGCGAAATGGAGGGAATTGTATGTTGAGCCAAGCTCCAAAAGTGGAAGCTTAAAGAGATCGAGGACTAAATCGATTGAAGGCGATGCTTCTGGTCCTGATACTCCAATAAGTATGTATACTGCATCTCCTATTGAGTGCCCAATAGGCATAAAGGCTGCTAAGAGAGGAAGAGGAAAATGAGCCTCATCGTCTTCCCAATTAGATGCAGATATTGAGCTTTCCAATCGTTTGAAGGACACATATTTGCAGACAACCACTCAGTTTACAACGGTAAAGGAAAAGGATATTGAATATAAGAAGCTGAGACAATACCTCAAATTGCATGATGAAGAATACCTCACTCCCGAGAAAGAAGCAGTGAAACGAAAATTGGCTAGGGACCTCAACTTGAATGGGCGTTTAGTGTTTCTATCAATTTATGGCATTTTCTTGTTTGTTTTAATTTCATGTGTTGTACTTTGTGTTTTTGAAATTTTATTTTCTACATCTTGTGATTAAGTTAGTAGTTTGATCAATCTCGTTTGTATGATATCTAAACCAATGTTTTCGAAGTTTCATTTTCTGCTTTGTGTTAAATCTGACATCATGGCAAACAAGATAATATTGGGTTTCCTTCTTATCTTGTGGCATGTGATCTCTGAAAAAAATCAAATCAATTCTTATCTTGTGGAAGACAAGATAAGATTAGATTCTCTTCTTATCTTTTGGCATGTGATCTCTGAAAAATTCAAATCAATTCTTATCTTGTGGCAGACAAGATAAGATTGAATTCTCTTCTTATCTTTTGATTGGCATTTGATATCTGAAAAGCGAAATTGGATTCCCTTTTGGTGCCAGACAAGAAAAATTCAAATCAATTCTTATCTTGTGGCAGACAAGATAAGATTGGTTTCTCTTCTTATCTTGTGGTTGGCATGTGATTTCTGAAAATCGAAATTGGATTCCCTTCTTGTGTTCTCTAAAGAGTTTTGTTATTTTTCTATATAATCCACACTTTCTATTCAACAATTTGCATCAAACTCACAACTCTCCTCAAATTCTTCCTTATCTATAACTTTCTTCAGTTCAATAAGCAATTCTCACCACTAAAAATATGTCTACTACCAATAGCTCTTATTCACTCGAGTCAGACAATGAGCTAGAAGTCTCATACAATCAATGGCAAGCTACATACCACAACTTCAAACCAATCTTCAACTTCGTATAGCAGTTGCACAAGAAGAAGCAGAAGGTTCAAGACCACGCAAACGTCGAACCTACATTGAAAGAGGAAGGGAAGGAGGGCATGAAAGACTATACAATGATTATTTCAGGGAGATACCAACATACCTCAATGAGCATTTCTAAAGAAGGTTTCGAATGCGCAAGCATGTCTTCTTGCGCATTGTTGACCGATTGTCCACCGAGATGCCTTACTTTCAACAAAGGCAAGATGTGACTGGTAGACTTGTTTTTTCAACCTTACAAAAATGTACCGCTTCAATCCGCATGTTAGCCTACGGAGTTGCTGCAGATGCTTGTGACGAATATGTTCGTATCGGTGTTGATACTGCAAGGAAATGCTTGTACCATTTTGTTGATGGAATCATAAATTCCTTTGGTTGTGAGTATCTAGGGAGACCAACCTCTACGAACATACAACGCCTACGAAGTGTAGAAGAGTCTCGAGGCTTTCCTGGGATGCTGGGGAGCATTGATTGTATGCATTGAAGGTGGAAGAATTGCCCGGCTGCATGGAAAGTGATGTATAACCATGGAGATCATGAAAGTCCAACTATCATCCTAGAGGTTGTTGCATCGTACAACCTTTGGATTTGGCACTCTTTCTTTGGTACACCAAGTACGTGCAATGATATTAATGTTCTTGATTGATTTCCTATTTTTGATGATATTCTACAAGGTGTAGCCCTAAATGTAAATTTTACGGTCAATGGGCACGAGTACAACATGGGATAGTATCTCGCGGATGTTATCTATCCCTCTTGGGCGACATTTGTCCAAACCATTGATGTCATCTAGGTTTGCATGGTTTTTCATAAGCATTTAGGATTAGATTTCATCCTTTTTAGCTTAGGTTTTGCATTTTGTGTTGATTTCTAGTATTATTCGTGGTATGGTTATCTACACAAGCTTTGTTTGCATTTTCAGGTTTTTGGAGGTGTTTTCGGCTCTTAAAGATGGTTAAGGAGCTTATGATATTAGAAGAGTCAAAGAGAGGTGAAACAAGCCTTTGAAGATGCTCATGAGACGAGAATATGAGGTTAAAGAGGTGCCAGAGACAAGCCAACAAGCCAGAGATGAAGGCAAAGACGAGAAAAAGAGGAGAAAATTGACTAAGTCATGGTCTCGGTCGAGACGGTGCTCGTCTCGGTCGAGACGGCGGCAGGCAGCCGCGAGATCCTTCTTTTCTTACGCGTGGGGCCATCTTTTATGTTATATTTTTGGATATTTTTGGCTTTTAATATAAATACTCTTTAGAAAACTCTTTTAGGGAGACTTTTTTATGCATTATTATTATTTCTAATTTCAAGTAGAGAGAAGAGACAAATTCTAGGGTTGGAGTTTTACACTATTTCAAGTTGGGATTTTTGCACTCTTGGATCTATGTTGTTTCTTTCAATTGAATTTCTAGTAAATTTCTCTTTCAATTATTGTTATTATTCTTATTCCATGTTTGATTTAATTGCTTTGATCATGAATTTAATTATGCTAGGCTAAACTCTATAGTTCTAGGGTTTGGTTGATCCCAACGATGTGAAGCGGATTAGATTCAATATCTTTTGCTTGAATTGAGTTGGAAACTAATATGATTTGATTATAGGGGCTTAATCTAATAGGTTTAAACTTGTTAGAGTCTTGTTTAGGTTGCGCATTGAGAGGTGGTAGTCTAAGTAAGTAAACAAAATAGAGAGAGCGCATCGAGAGGTGGTTCTATTTATTTGGAAAAAATAGAATTGAACTTGAGATTAGTTTCTCATGTGGTTAATTGTCATAGAACTTCTAGATGTTTGAGTCAAGTTTGATGCATCACGAGAGTGGGGCAAGTTTGGTTTACCATCTAGATTTCTAAGTGCTTAAGGGGTTTCTATTGGTTTTGTTTCGTCATGAGAGTGGGTTCTTAATTTGATAGAAGTACTTTAAATTAAACTTTGAGAAAAGTTAATTTATGACATTAGACAATAACTTTCATAACAAAATATCCAACTCAGTTTAGGTAGAAGTGAGATTCGAACTCCGTGGATCAAAGTTGTGGTGATTCCTTGCCTTGGAACTTTGCTTTCTCATATACTTTTCATTCTTATTATTTACTTGTTTTAATTGTTTTTCGTAGTTAGAATTATACCAAAAATCATTATATTTGGCTTAGGAACTTGTTTCTAGAATTAGCTAAAACAGAAATAATCACCGTGATTCGATCCTGATCTACTACTACAATAGATCTCGTATTCTTGTGAGTGTGTGGGAAACCATCACATCAAGTTTTGGCGCCGTTGCCGGGGATTATTGATAGTTTTAGTTGGTTCGAACGGACTAGTTCATCTAAGTCCCCTTTTGTTTTTTGATTTGTTTCTTTTTGTCTTTTGTTTTAGGTGATTCCTTTAGTGTATGCGCAGAGGGAGAAGTTCTAGCACCCCACTACACGATCCCGATCCCGAGCCTGAACGATCTCTTCACGCTAGATTAAGGGAAACCCGAGAAGCTCAAAGACATAACATGGGTGATCGTGATGCAGCTATGGAAGCTCTACAACAGACGATTGCTGATATGACATCCCGTTTGCAAGGCTTCACACAACATGAGGCTGAGCGATTGAAAGCAGATCAGCGAGCTGAAGCTGAGAGGGCTCGACTTCCACCACAACCCGCCACTCTTGGTGAGTACATGATGCCCCTCAATCGCGGCCCTATTTTTGGGGTCGTGTTTCCACAAGTTACAGCTCAACACTTTGAGTTGAAGTCTGGCTTGATCAACATGATTCAGGCAAATCAGTTTGGGGGTCTGCCTTCTGAAAATCCCCACCAGCACATTGAAACCTTATTGGAGCTGATGAATACAGTGCATATTCAGAATGTGCCTAAGGAAGCTATACGCCTACTTGCTTTTCACTTTTCTCTTACAGGCAAGGCGAAGACGTGGTACCGGTCTCTTCCGGCGAACTCTATCACTACTTGGGATGAGCTCTATGAGGCTTTTATGGCCAAATTCTTTCCTCCCAAAAAGACTGCTGAGATGAGAGCTCAAATAAGCTCATTTTCCATGGCTCTTGGTGAAACTTATTTTGAAGCATGGGAGAGATTCAAAGACCTCCTTATTCAATGCCCTCATCATGGGTTCACTAAGTATGTGCTTCTCCAAATCTTCTATAGTGCAATTGATGATGCTACAAGACTACATATTGATACATCTTCATCGGGAAATTTCATGGAGATGCCAATTGATGATGCTTGGGCTCTAATTGAGAAGACCGCCCTCCATGCTCAACGGTTTTCCAATGCTCGCTCTTCTTCTTCTTCCTCTATTGCTAAGAAGAGTATGGGATTATATGAGGTTGATTCTAGTATTCTCAAGGAGGCTCAAAATAATGCTCTTATGCATGAGATTGCACAACTGATGAAGCAAGTTGGTGAGATGAACATGTCAAAAGCAAGTCCAGTTGAACCGTCAACTCCAAAGGTTGTTTGTCAAATGTGTCGTGTTCCCAACCATACCGCTCTTACTTGTCAACTTTATATGGCTCAACCTGTGGAGGTTCCTACTGAAGAAGCTAGTTATGTTAAAGATGGCTATCGAGCTCCATATCCAAACCAGAAGAACGATCCTTATTCGCCCACCTACAATCTAGGGTGGAGGAATCATCCAAATCTGAGGTATGGAAATAATGCTTCTTCAACATCTCAACCTCAATTTCAAAATCCAGCTGCATATCAAGCTCCTTATGGGGCTAGAGATGGCCCTCCTCTTGGCTATCATGGTAATTTTTCGGGCTATCAAGCTAGGCCCCCTCCTGCTCCACCTGTGGCTCCTAAGAAATCTCTTGAGTTGATTGCTATGGAGAATATGATGGCTGAAATGAAAGCACTTTCTAATAAGGTGCAAGCTCTTGAGCAAGCACAGAAGATGACAGAAACTCAAGTGGCTCAAAATGCCGCCAATGCTCCTAGACCTTTGGGTACTCTACCAGGCCACCCTGAAGAGAATCCGAAAGGCCAAATTTCAGCGGTGTCCTTGAGGAATGGCAAGCAACTACATGAAAATGAAAAGGAGCCTATGAAATCTAAGGAGACAACAAAACCGGATGGCCCGGTTGAAGAAGACGGGACGCCTTCAAATTCCGCCAAGGAGAAGGTGGTTCCATATGTGCCACCACCTCCTTATGTTCCTCCACTCCCATTTCCCCAAAGGAAGAATCAAGCTTTGCTAAAGAAGAAGTATGGGAATTTCCTTGAAGTATTGAAGAAATTGCATATCAACATTCCATCCACTGATGCTTTAAAGGAGATGCCCTCTTATGTGAAGTTCTTGAAGGAGATCCTCTCCAACAAGAGGAAGCTTGATGAGTGTCATATGGTGTCCATGAACCGGGAGTGCAGTGTCTTGATTCAAAATAAGCTCCCACCAAAGCTCCAAGATCCAAGTAGTTTCTGTATACCTATTAATGTGGGTGCTTATTCTTATAATGCCTTATGTGATTTAGGAGCTAGTGTTAGTTTACTTCCACTATCTATTTGTGAAAGAATTGGCATGAAGGAATTAAGGCATGTGAAAATGCAACTTTATATGGCGGATAGATCTATTGCTCACCCTGCATGTATACTTGAGGATATTCCAATTCGTGTTGGAAAATTTTATGTGCATGTAGACTTGGTTGTGTTAGATATTAAGGCTGATTCTCCTATTCCTATCATACTTGGTAGGCCTTTCTTAGCCACTGCAGGTACAATGATTAATGTGAAGGAAGGAATTCTCTCTTTCACCATTGGTGAAGAGAGGATTGAATTTAATTTTGCTAAATCTGTGAAATCACCTTCTTTTGATGATTATTGTGATAAGATTGATGTTGTGGATAGTGAAGCTCAAGAACATTTAATGTCCATTGTTTCTAATGATCCATTGGAGCTTTGCCTAACCACTACTTGCCAAGGTAGAAATCTAGCCTGTGCCATTACAAATTTAGAGGTGTCTCCTGAAGCACCTGAGCTTGGAAAAGTTGCTCCTGAAATTCCATTGGGCGTGCCTGACGTCCTAAATCTTGAGTTAAAGCCACTTCCCTCCACCTTGAGGTATGCATTTCTAGGACCAAATTCTACTTATCTTGTGATTGTGAATTCTAAATTGAATGATGATGAAGTTGAAATTTTTTTGATTGTTATTAGGAATCACAAAAAGGCCCTAGGATATTCTATTGATGATTTGAAAGGAATCTCTCCATCATTATGCATGCATAGAATTTTTATGGAAGATAATCACAAACCTACCATAGAACACCAAAGAAGGCTCAATCCTAACATGAAAGAAGTAGTGAATTTTTTTTTTTAAAATTGCTTGATGCTGAAATTATTTTTCCTAGTTCTGATAGTAAATGGGTGAGCCCTGTCCACGTTGTGCCTAAGAAGGGTGGGTTAACGGTTGTCAAAAATGAAAATGATGAATTGATTCCTACTAGGACCGTCACTGGGTGGAGAATGTGTATTGATTACAGGAAGTTGAACTCTGCCATTAGAAAAGATCATTTTCCTCTTCCTTTTATCGATCAAGTTCTTGAAAGACTAGCCAAGCATGCTTATTTTTGTTATTTAGATGGGTACAATGGGTTTTGGAAAATTCCTATTCATCAGGAGGACCAAGAAAAGACTACTTTCACATGCCCTTATGGCACTTTTGCCTATAGGAGAATGCCTTTTTGTCTTTGTAATGCTCCTGTTACCTTCCAAAGATGCATGATGGCTATATTTTCCGATATGATTGAAGATATTATAGAAGTATTTATGGATGAATTTTCTGTCTATGGCACTACTTTTGAGACTTGTTTGATTATCTGGCTAAAGTATTGAAAAGATGTGAAGAGTCTAACCTGGTGCTAAACTGGGAAAAATGTCACTTTATGGTTAATGAAGGAATTGTGCTAGGACATTTAGTTTCTAATAGAGGAATAGAAGTGGATCGTGCTAAAATTGAACTCATTGAAAAGATGCCACCCCGTACCTCTATAAAAAGAATTAGAAGTTTTTTAGGACATGCTGGCTTTTATAGGAGATTTATTAAGGATTTCTCAAAAATTGCTAAGCCTTTGACTAACCTATTATTGAAGGATGTAGCCTTCCATTTTTCTCCCGAGTGTCTTGAGTCATTTAACATGTTGAAAAAGGAGTTAGTGTCTGCCCCTATCATGCAATCTCCAAACTGGGACCTCCCATTTGAGGTCATGTGTGATGCTAGTGATTTTGCTGTTGCTGCTGTCCTTGGCCAAAGGAAAGACAAGAAGCTTCATGCCATTTATTACGCTAGCAAGACACTTGATGAGGCTCATATGAATTATACCACCACTGAGAAAGAGTTGCTTGCTGTGGTGTTTTCCTTTGAGAAATTTTGGTCCTACTTGGTGGGTTCCAAGGTTATTGTCTATATCGATCATGCTGTTGTCCGCTATTTGATGCAGAAAAAGGATGCTAAGCCTCGTCTTATTCGGTGGATTTGTGGCTCCAAGAGTTCGATTTGGAGATTAGGGATAAAAAGGGTGCTGAAAATTTGGTAGTTGACCACTTATCTAGGCTCCCTTTGGAGCAAATTGAGGAGAAGAAGTGTGAAATGCCAATTGATGATTCCTTCCCTGATGATCATTTATTTGCCATCACTTTGGCTCATGATATGGAAGAAGTGAGAGGTCTTTCTACTGAAGATACTCCTTGGTATGCTGATTTTGTGAATTATCTTGTTTGTAGAGAGCTTCCACCGGGTCTCACATATCATCAAAAGAAGAAATTCCTACATGATGTGCGCCAATATTATTGGGATGAGCCATTTCTCTTCAAACAGGGTAGTGATTTGATATTTAGAAGATGCATTCCTTATGAAGAAGTTGAGAGTGTAATCCAGCATTGTCATTCTCTGCCTACTAGGGGTCATGCAAAAACATTCAAGACTACTGCAAAGATTCTAGAATCTGGTCTCTACTAGCCTACTATGTTTAAAGATGTGCAGAAATTTGTTGTGTCTTGTGATGAGTGCCAACGAGCAGGGAATATTTCTTAGAAGAATGAGATGCCACTTAATGGTATTTTGGATGTAGATCTCTTTGATGTTTGGGGAATCGACTTCATGGGTCCATTTCCTAATTCTGGACCTTAGAAATACATTCTTGTGGCAATAGATTATGTTTCTAAGTGGGTGGAAGCCATTGCCACTCCCACTAATGATTCTAGAGTGGTAGCCAAGTTTATGAAGTCCACCATCTTCCCTAGATTTGGAGTTCCTCGTGTTCTTATTAGCGATGGAGGATCACATTTTATTGAGAGGAGCTTTGAGGCACTTTTGAGGAAGTATGGGGTAAATCACCGAATTGCTACTCCCTACCATCCTCAAACAAGTGGTCACGTTGAGGTCTCTAACCGGCAAATTAAAAGCATCTTGGAGAAAACTGTGTCCCGATCAAGGAAGGATTGGGCAATGAGGCTTGATTATGCTTTGTGGGCCTATAGAAATGCATACAAGACTCCCCTCGGTACTACTCCATATCGGTTTGTTTATGGAAAGTCTTGTCATTTACCGGTTGAGCTTGAGCACAAGGCGTTTTGGGCGATTAAGACACTTAACTTTCAATTCGAAGCAGCCGATGAAAAAAGGAAATTACAACTCTAAGAACTTGAGGAGTTGAGGCTTGAAGCTTATGAGAATGCTCGGATTTACAAGGAAAGAACCAAAAGGTGGCATGATAAGAGGATTACTCCCAAGGAGTTCAAGGAAGGCGATCTAGTTTTGCTTTACAATTCTCGCCTAAAATTATTTCCTGGAAAGTTGAAGTCAAGATGGAGCGGTCCTTATTTTGTAAAGAAGGTACATCCTTATGGAGCGGTCGACATATGGAGTGAAGAGAAAGGCGAATTCAAGGTAAATGGTCAACGCCTAAAAATTTATCATTCATCCGAGCCAATTGAGGTAATGTCTTCCTTAGACTTGCTCATTCCAATTGCTTAAAATGAGGTACTTGGTCAAGCTAATGACCTTAAAGAAGCGCTTCTCGGGAGGCAACCCGAGCACCTTTTCGTTTTTCTTTAGTTTTTCTTGTTAAAAAATAAAAAAATCAAAAAAAAAATGAAAATGAAAAAATCCAGATTTTAGCCATGATGTCTTAGAGACGGAGTCGTCTTTGTCGAGACGTCTGGCATCTCGATCAAGACCCGCAGGTCCTTGCTCTCGGCATCTCGTCTCGATCGAGACGACGATATTTTACAATTTTAAAAAAAACCCCTAAAAAAAGGAGATATTTTTTATCCCCTCTCTTGCCTCCCTGTTGTCTCCCTCTCCCGATACCCCTGCAATTACAGTAGCAGCAACACCATCGCTGATCGGTTCTTCTACCACAGGCGAACACCCCATTGCTGCGCCAGGAGACGCCAACCACCACCGAGTCGCGCTCCATCACGCGGACACAGCGAGGCAACAACGAGGCACCAACGAGGTACCAACGAGCGAACTGCTCGACAACAGCTCTTGGGTTGGGTCGGAATTCCGGCGATTTTAGCCCTTTTGCTTAAGTTTGTTTTTTTGTCTCTAACAATGGCTAGCGGTCCTCGAAAGAGAAGTAAATCTGAATTGGTTAGTCTGAAAGGCGAGCAACTGGCTCGTTATAAAGAATATCTTGTAAGAGTGCATGTTGGGACACGCTATTAATGTCAAGAATCCATGGAGACTCTCGGGATCCATGAGGAGGTTACTCGACTTTGCAACATAATGGGTATGGCATCTTTGGTTCAAACTCCTTATCCCACCCACCCTCAGCTTACTTCAGAGTTGTTAAGCACATTCCAGTTTGAAGATGGTCGACCCGCATTTAGAGCAAAAGAAACCATTCTCAAATTCCGCTTAGGAAATATTGATCGGGTTTTGACACTTAGTGATCTGAATGACATCTTGGGTCTTCCTAATCATGACCGCATTCAAAAGAAGAATCCAAAACATCTCCAGTTGTTTTGGTATCAAATATCAGGCAAGTCCACTTGTATGGCTAGGGATTTTACTACTGTGGATATTGTTCATCCTTGTTTCAAGATCATTCAACGCCTTTTGGGTAACACCATATATGGTAGGAGTGAAAGCAACAAGATGAGAGTTGGAGAGTTAGCTTGTCTACGGGCTGTAGTGAACAATGAGCCATTCAACTTGGGCTATGAATTTGCTAAGAAACTACGTGATATGTCTTCGGGTCCTATTCATATAGGCGGTTTGGTCACTAGGTTAGCACACCATTTTCGGGTAGACACGGCGCGGTACGAGACTGTGGAGCATTGTACCCTTGATATTGCACATGCCATCAATGCTAACTTGATTACAGTAGACAAGGGACGATATTCCAACGTTGTCCAGATTTCCGGGAAGTATTTCCACATATAATTTTCCGGTAATCCCGTCAGTACTAGTGACCCGAAGTCGTGGTATGAGGCTTGGACGGGGAAGCGCCTTCCTCCATATCCGGAATTAGAAGCTGAGGATGGCGGTGAAGACACCATTGCTGTAGGGCCTGTGTGGCAATGATGTGCTGATGCTTGAGGCTCCAAAGATCCCTTCTACTAGCCATTCTGAGCCGGATTTCATGGGTCGTCTTGATGCTCTTGAGAGGAGTATGGCTGAGATGAAGGTTCAGCAAAACCAGCTTATGCAGATGAGTGCACATATGTACCACCACGCCTTTGGCTATTACTATGATCCAGCGGCTCCTTATCCGCGACCACCTGATTACACACCTCAGTAGGATCTTGTGAGTTTCGTTCTCCCTCTTGTTTATTTTCTATATTGGGGACAATATAGGGTTTAAGTATGGGGTAGGGCGTATTCACTTTAGCTTGTTATGCATTGCATGTTTATTTTTCTTGCATGTGTTCTATTGTTTGAAAAAAAAATGTAAAAAACAAAACAAAAAGAGTTTTATGATGAGTTGATGAGTATCCTTGCTTGAAAAATTGGCCACAATGATTAGATATTTGTCTATGATGCCAAGTTTTCGAATTTCTCTAAAATGCATTGATTGTTCTTGGATGAATTGCCTAGCATGGAGTTATTGATAAGATTATAGCTTGAATAGGTCCCTAGACAAAAAGCCTTGTGAGAATTTTTGGCCTAATGGACTTCATAAATGTGTCCTCTTGCATTCTTTGTGCGTGATTCTTGCTTTGATTACTTAATTTCTAGAACTTGCGTTATAACCTTTTTCAAGGCCACATATATGTCTTTTGTTCATGACATGAAAATGATAGAGGCATTTGTTTTGTTAGCCATAATCCCTTGACTACCTTTACATATAATTTCATGTGTTTCAAGCCATGTTCTAGCCTTTTATAGCCTTATTTTTGAAGCTCCACAAAAGCATTCCGAGCCTATTTTTAGCCTTTTCACCCATCCGGGAATTAGGATATCTGATTAAATTTGCTAAGTGTGAGCCAAACTTGAAGAAGTTGTATGTTTTGGTGTTTGAGGTGATTGTTGGAAATAAAGCAAGTGGTTACAACAAAAAAAGAGAAAAAAAAGAGAAAATCAATGAAAAAAAAAAGAGTTTGAATAAATAAAGTTGTTAATGAAGATGAAGTTTTCTAATGAGAAGGTAGTGAAAAAGAAGAAAGTGAAAAAAATCTTAAGCTTGGTGTGTTGTTTAATTTGGTTAGATTCCTCTTTCCTGGATTTAGCACCACATGACCAAATTATTCCCTACCTTTTTCTCTTACATTGGCCCCATTACAACCTAATAAAAGACCTCTTGATTTATGTCATGTGCATTGTCCCAAGTGGTGGAGATTTAGGACTCTGATGCAAGCATATGGTAGATGGTTTTCAAAGTTAAGATTTGAGCGATATTGATTACCCTAAACACATTGAGAGTGAGTAAAACACATTATCCTTGTGAGGTCTAGGGACTAAGAAGGGCATGACTTGTTGATAATAATGATTATGCTATGAGGGCACTTGTCTTTGATCTTTCAATTAGCATGATTATGGGGATTTGAACAAGTTGAGGCAAAATATCTTTTCTTGCACTTGTGGTTTAATTTTAAGTTTTACTTGGGGACAAGCAAAGTTTAAGTATGGGGTATTTTGATGTCATCTAGTTTTGCATGGTTTTTCATAAGCATTTAGGATTAGATTTCATCCTTTTTTAGCTTAGGTTTTGCATTTTGTGTTGATTTCTAGTATTATTCGTGGTATGGTTATCTACACAAGCTTTGTTTGCATTTTCAGGTTTTTGGAGGTGTTTTCGGCTCTTAAAGATGGTTAAGGAGCTTAATGATATTAGAAGAGTCAAATAGAGGTGAAAAAAGCCTTTGAAGATGCTCATGAGACGAGAATATGAGGTTAAAGAGGTGCCAGAGACGAGCCAACAAGCCAGAGATGAAGGCAGAGACGAGAAAAAGAGGAGAAAATTGACTAAGTCATGGTCTCGGTCAAGACGGTGCTCGTCTCGGTCGAGACGGCGGCAGGCAGCCGCGGGATCCTTCTTTTCTTGCGCGTGGGGCCATCTTTTATGTTATATTTTTGGATATTTTTGGCTTTTAATATAAATACTCTTTAGAACATTCTTTTAGGGAGACTTTTTATGCATTATTATTATTTCTAATTTCAATTAGAGAGAAGAGACAAATTCTAGGGTTGGAGTTTTACGCTATTTCAAGTTGGGATTTTTGCACTCTTGGATCTACGTTGTTTCTTTCAATTGAATTTCTAGTAAGTTTCTCTTTCAAGTGTTATTATTCTTATTCCATGTTTGATTTAATTGCTTTGATCATTAATTTAATTATGCTAGGCTAAACTCTATAGTTCTAGGGTTTGGTTGATCCCAACGATGTGAAGCGGATTAGATTCAATATCTTTTGCTTGAATTGAGTTGGAAACTAATATGATTTGATTATAGGGGCTTAATCTAATAGGTTTAAACTTGTTAGAGTCTTGTTTAGGTTGCACATCGAGAGTAGGTAGTCTAAGTAAGTAAACAAAGTAGAGAGAGCGCATCGAGAGGTGGTTCTATCTATTTGGAAAAACTAGAATTGAACTTGAGATTAGTTTCTTATGTGGTTAATTGTCATAGAACTTCTAGATGTTTGAGTCAAGTTTGATGCATCACGAGAGTGGGGCAAGTTTGGTTTACCATCTAGATTTCTAAGTGCTTAAGGGGTTTCTATTGGTTTTGTTTCGTCACGAGAGTGGGTTTTTAATTTGATAGAAGTACATTAAATTAAACTTTGAGAAAAGTTAATTTATGACATTAGACAATAACTTTCATAACAAAATATCCAACTCAGTTTAGGTAGAAGTGAGATTCGAACTCCGTGGATCAAAGTTGTGGTGATTCCTTGCCTTGGAACTTTGCTTTCTCATATACTTTTCATTCTTATTATTTACTTGTTTTATTTGTTTTTCGTAGTTAGAATTATACCAAAAATCATTATATTTGGCTTAGGAACTTGTTTCTAGAATTAGCTAAAACAGAAATAATTCCCGTGATTCGATCCTGATCTACTACTACAATAGATCTCGTATTCTTGCGAGTGTGTAGGAAACCATCACATCAACCATCAAACTCCCTCAAGGCCCGAAGTCAAGATTATTCGTCCAACAACAAGAGCATTGACGCAAAGATGTCGAGCGAGCATTTGGTGTGTTGCAATCCAGATTCGTAATATTTCGTAACCCGACATTATCGTGGTAGCCTGAGAATATTAGAAAGATAATGAAAGCTTGCATAATCATCCACAAAATGATTGTAGAAGATGAAAGAACTGAATACGAAACCAATGGGTATGTTGTTCCTCCAATTGAAGGAGAACACCAAGGATTGAATAAGACCTTTTTGCCTAGGGACCGAAATCTCAACAACTACATTGAGCATCGATATGTACTCCAGAATCGGGTCACACACCACCAACTTATGGAGGATTTGGTGGATCAAGTTTGAGAAAGAGGGGCTTATTATGATAAGAATGGTGATAAGAATGGCGATGAGAATGATGATGATGATGATGAATGATGTTGTGTTTATCTTTTATGGTGGAAATTATATATTTTGTTCATGTATGTTGTTTCTTTTATTTTGTTTCATGTAATTTGTTATGTATTTTTTATTTTTGTTGTGTTTGATTTCGGTTCAATTAATGAAATATGTTTGATTGATTTAATTATAAATATTTCTAATTTTAATATGCCCTTAATTAAGTTTTAACGAAAAAAAATCATCATCATCATCATTGACCCAATGAGGCTCCGCTACAGCGGAATCTAGGGCGTCAAGATGGGGTTACCCCTGCGCAAGGGAAAGGGGGCACGCCCGATAAACCCAATAAAAACTGAAATTCAGCTATGTGACAATAATAACTGAATTTGGTTAGAATGCACCAAAATTGATATAGGGACTAAATCCATCTCAAAGGCACAGTATAAAAGCCAGTGAGCATGAGGACTTAATCCAAAATTTTAAATATTTTTCGAATTTAAAAAAATTTAAAATCATAATTCAAAATAAAATAATCGAATTTGTAATTAATAAAAGTAATGTGACCTAAGTAAGATATATATATATATATATATATATATATATAACAATAAATTGGGCATATATTTGTAAATTTGTATATAGAAATAACTACTTGTTTGGAATTGAGAAAAGTGAAAAGTGATTCCATGGTTTCATTGATATTTAGAGTGATTTTGTGAAATGAAATTGGGGGATTGTAGTATGATGTAAAAAAGAGAGAAATAATAAAAAAGTGGGTTTATGGGATTTCATGGGCTCACCAATATTTAAGGTCCACACTCAACGTAGATCTCACTTTCTACACTTCCAAAATAATTGTACAAAAATACCTTTAATGAGTTTTAAATTCACATAAATACCATCATTCTCAACCTATTTTCTTTCTCCCCATTTAAAAATAATACACAAATTTTCACCCTCAAAATGTTTTCAAGGAAATCTTTGCACTTTGAATCCTAAATTTTGGAGACCAAAATCTCTCTAAAATTTTACATAACCGACACTTAATTTTTCTGGTGAGAAGAAAAAAAAAGAGAGCCAATGACGGAAACAAGTGACAATGCTCCAATGAAGTGGATCCTTGAAATTCTGCTTGGTAGACGAACCCTTCTCCACGATTGATGCGGTCCAACTAAGGGCCGGTCCACAAGGGTGTCCGATCTAGGCTAGATTGACATGGATCTTCTCCATAGAGTAACCTGTCAGTTCATACTAATCCACCGAAACATGGCTCAGGGGGTCTCTTATGCTCGCTCAAGCACGAGAAAAGAACAAGAACAAGGGTGTTGGAAGAGGGTTTAAAAGGGTTGACATCGGGCCAAGGAAGGAGGAATCCACATATCGACTTAACCTTGGTTTTCATTATTTTTATGTAACTAAAAACAAATACAAAGAAGCCAATTTAAAAGGGGTTGCCTACCCTACTAGCAATCCCTAATGGGCTTAGGCCTTAACTAGACCATAGGCTAGCTCATTCTACAAGAATGAGGCACACACCTAAAAATAGAAATAACTAAAAAGAGAAATGCTAAAACAAAAATTACTCTAATATAGAAAATACATAATAAATTCAACTAAGTCCTACGCCAAGAAGGGTGCCATGATTTGGGTGGACTCGAACTAGTCAGAACCGGGTCTAACTCGGGGTCGGATCACATCATTCTCCCACCTTACTTTTGAAGCGTCCTCGCTTCGAGTTGGTGATGGAAAAGAAGAACACCATTGCAATTATTCAGGGATCATCATCAACATTGGACGTCTCAAAGAATAATATGTATGGTGTCAGTGTGGGAGCAAGTGTGACTACAGACTTGAATTGTGGCTCGACTTCGGATATTAATGACAATGGCATGGCAATCGTCTTGTTCGACGCTGAAGGCAAATCCCTAGAAGGTGTCGTATCCAGAGTTGTGGGTAGTCACGGGAATCAAGTCTTCGGATTGAGTCATGAGTGTCACAATGGAACAGTCTTCGTCTCGAGTCCAGTCATGACTTTGGCCTCGATGTCGGGGTTTGGAGTCGAGGAAGAAACTGTGGTAGGAACCATGAGTACCGAGGGGTACCGATCTGAAGTCAAGGGTGTGGCAAGGACTAGCTAGGAATTCGAGTTCGGGTCGAAACTCTCAATTGATGTCGGGACAACTATAGGAGTCGGTAATGTAGGTGGGGTGCACGCATCGAGCTAGATTTCTATCTTCAGTTAGCGGCGTGCTAATTCGCACGAGTCTCTGTTGGGTAGGTGGCGAGGGGACTCGAGCTAGCAACACACAAGGATCAAGTGGAGTCTCATCATAATTCTGAGGGACTAGGATGACTAGATGGCGAGGAATAGGCTCGGCACCGAGGAGGTGTCGGGTCATAGTAAGAGGGCTCATTATAGTGTTAAACCCTTTGGGGTGGCGACCTAGTTGATAGGATCCAATTAGGGTGGCCATGAGGGACTTGTCAGAGTGGTGTCCTAGCGAGAGGGATCTAGTCAAGGTGGCCACAAGGGAATTATCTATATGGCCAGGCTAGGACATGATCCAAGTGGTGGGTTCAAGTATAGGACATAGGCCAATCTTGTGGGATTTGGGAGGCCGAGATTTGAGGGGTCGTTTTGATAGGTTGGGATTTTTTTTTATAGAATTTTAGGATAAGGCAAGATTTGGTGGGATTTGGATATGGTATGATGTGATCTTGCAAATTTGATGGAATAATATTTTTTTGGACATGGCTACGATATGGTTAGGCAAGATTTGGCAAGTAGGGATTTTGTAGAGATATGGGATAAGATTTTCGGATTGGCTAGTGTTAGGATGAGTGGCGGTGGATCAAGGGTGGATGGCTTCGGTTGCAAGTCAAAATCGAAAAGCGAAGGGACGCGATGGGATGTGAAGGCATGGATCCTTGGAACAATTAGTGTGTGCTGGGAGTTGAGTCCAAGTAGCAGGACTCGACACAACGTCACAAGTCTTGGCACGTCAAGGGTGTGCCAACACCGAGTCGCGAAGACTAGCATCTTGATGCAGATAGGCGAGTCTGGCATGCTCATCGTGTTGCAAGGGGAGGGTTGTGTCGTGGCAATAAGCGCTTGATCAATGGACTCAAGGGTGAGTCAAAATAAGCCGAAGAAGAGACATGTTATGAGCCGTTTGAGCTATTATACCAATTGATGCAGTCCGACTAAGGGTCGGTCCGCAAGGGTGTCCGATCTAGGCTATATCAGTTTGTGTTGGTGATTTGTGTTAAGTCATCAAATCCTTATAAGAGCATGTTGAGGTTAGCAAGTCATATTGATAATGTCGATTAAGAAATTGACATGTATGACTTTCCACGATGTGATTACAGAGAGTTGTCATGTATAAAAAGATCCAAAGTAATTGCACACCAACACCGAGGATTGGAACCTCGTGTGCCACGGCACTTGACGAGGGCGCGCCTTGGAGAGATGGCGTCGCTCGGAGTCGGCACGGTGCATCGGCACCATGCAAGGGCATGGCACGGCGAGGATATCGATCTTGAGGTTCGAGGCTCGGTAATTTGGGGCACGCCTAGTGATTGAACTTGAGGTTCAAGTTACGGCTGTTAAGGCATGCCTATGGTGGTGCAATGGCACGGTCAAGGCTGCGTGAGGCTAGCGACGCACCAAGGAGTGTGCGGTGAGCTTGCGGCGCGCCTAGGGCATTGGCCCATGGCGCCGAGTCCGAGTTGTGGAGCTAAGGTAAGTTTTGAGCTTTGTATTTGAGTCTTATAGCTTAGTGCATGTTCTAATGGAAGTTAGGAAGCTTCTCCAAGCTTGTTAGATGCTCTAAGCAAGAACCAAAGCTTGAGTTTAGCTTAGCACATAGCTATGTATGCTAGACAGAAGTATTTAAGCTTCATACTAGCTCAGAGTTTGCTCCAGGAGCTTGAACAAGCTCTAGACTCATTGTATAAGCTTTATAAGAAGCTCATGTAGCTAGGGATTAGCTCATGGAAGCTCAAGATAGCTCACACTAGCTCAAGTTAGCTCAACAAGCTAGAAAGTCAGCTCAACGAGCTCAAACGCAGGTCTAGCCAGCTCAACTAGCTGGATGCTAGCTCAACTAGCTAGGGGCTAGTGACACTAGGTAAGTGACCTATCTAGGTGTGGGCCTTGGTGGGCCAATCCATGGGGGGGCGCCTATGGGATGTTGGGCCGCGCGCTTGATGCGTGGCATGGGCCTTTTGCCTTGCATGTTGGGCCGAACTCTTGGGCCTTTTGGATTGGATTTTGGGCTTTCTATTTGGGCCATTACTTGGCTGATATGCATGCCCTTTTGGACTCCAAGGGGGGCTGCATTTGGATGCCTATATGACAAGGAAAGAGAAAGGGAAGTTGTAACTACTTCTCTCTACTTACACTCTCGGCCATCCATTTCTCCAACCGAATGTAACCGCCATTGAGGGCAGTTTTTGGACAAAATTCTCACGCCTATTTAAAGGGGAGAATGTCGTGCTTTGATGGTGTGAAATTAACGAGAAAAACAGTCCATACTTCCACACCAATTCGGTAGAGGGAGACACACATAGTCGAGTAAGACTAGTCATTGTTTTGAGTGGGTTTTCACAAGATCAAACACGAGTGTCAGAGGCATCATGGATCGATCTTCAAGCATGAAGAAGGAACCTCAAGAGGCATTGGATGTGCAGTTTGTTCGTGTGAAAGATGAACCACAAACGTCTTGGGAAGAAGACTTCATTCAACTGAAGAATGAAGCGGAATCATGGGACTCGAATAAGGTATGCTTGTTCTTAATAGATGTGTCTAACACGTCTATTGTTTCATTTTGGTACGTTTTATCTCACAACGATATTGCATGAACCCTTGGTATGGAATAGGGGCAATATACGTTGAAGGAAAGATCGATCTATTCGTTCGACTCATATCCTTTATCCAAGTAACTTAATAAGATGTCTAAAGTGGGTCGATGGTGATTGCCTTAGGGCCTACACCCAACGAGACTACCCTTGAATGGGTCTACTCATGAGATTACCTTTATGGTCTACTCAAACCGCTTTGTATGTACAAGGGTCGAATTTCACTTCAACTTGACAATGCGAATATGCTTTTATGTTTGGATGCATACCCTGAAACTCAACAATCTTCAACGTATATTTTATTCATATTTGCATTCATATGTTTATGTTTATGTTTGCATTGTTGGTTTTGTCTTGTTAAGTTTGAGGATTTGGCTAGACGAGAGGATAAAACAGTCAATGACGTTACCTCCTACTTGAGGGAAGTCAAAATCGAACCTCCTAGTCCCATAAGGCCGATCGAAGTGGATCAAGGTGGACTCTAAGACTTTGATGAATGGCTTGAGGAGTACAACAAAAGCAAATTGTATTGGGATTGGGTCCTTACTAATGTAAGGTGAGAACCCGATCTCGAAGATGCTATCGAAGATGAGGTTCTTGCGCCTCAACCCTCCAAGGAGATGGAGGCTCGTGATCTAAGGTGTGGACATGAGGCTAGGTAAGGGTACTCGAGGTTCAAGCGTCGTACGAGGTCGAAGGCTAAGCACTCACATACCAAGCCTAGGAGCGGCGTCCCTAGGTGTGCGCCTTTGGGTGATGGAGGAGCATCGGTTGGAGGCAACTATTGGCAAGTTGTCTATGGAGACCGAAGGCCAATTAGGTTGGTCTATTGCTCGTTGTGTGGCGTCAAACACCATGACTAAATATAAGTATTGTAATGCTTCCTTATGTACGTATGTATGTGTGTTTTAATATTAGACGTGCGCTATAAACTTATGTGTGTTGTATACCTTGATTAAAGGGTAATAAGTGTGTTGTTTGATCAAAGACATGATCTTGTTATGTTTATGGTTGATAATAAACAAATGGTTTGATTCAACGTTAATCTTAACGACATGTGTGCAAGAAAAGGACTAAAAGTCCAATTCTTAAGATCGACTTGAAAAGATTGATTCCATGTTCATTCTTTTGGATGATCATAACCAGATTACCCTTGAGTCAACCATTCTTTGATTGGAACGACTCATGCTCTAGACTACCTTCGGGTCTCCTAGAGTAATTAGACTACCTTCGGGTCTACTAATGTAAGGGTCTACTGGATTGCCCCCAACGTGAGAGGGTGAACACATGTTGGCCATGAATGCACTAAAGAACACATAAAAGAGATGGTGAGAGTCTCTTGATAAGATGCATGTGGAAATTCACATAGTGATTTCATGAACATCATGCCTCTTATGGAAAAAGGAAATATGAAGGTCTTGATTGGTTTAAATTAAGATTTATAGTATACTTGTAGTGAGCAATATTTTACGAGAGTGAAATCTCTCATGACTTAGTCAAATAAAAGTTGACAAAGTTGGAAAGTGTCAAATGGGAATTTTGATACTTTGACATGTTCATGTCTAGACCGTTATATCATATAGTTGAATCCTAAGGTTAATAACTTGTCTAAATTATAAGTATGGTTTGATGTTGACTTGAATAAATGTTAGCATGATAATTTGCCTTGAATAGACATGTTAATGTCCAAAGAAATTGTCTTGATGTGAGGATCGACGCATGGATATCTAGGATTAAAACCTAGATATGCCTTTGGCTTAGCCATAGGCGTGCCGGACCGTGTCGAGTCTCGGAATCGATCCTCGCGGCGCTTGGCGCTCATGGTAATGAAACCCACGGAGCATCGATGGCACGCCCTTGTAAGGCCTCTTCCTAGAACCCCTCGGCACTTGGTGCGAGACGCTAGTCGTCGTACGAGGAGAGCGTCGTAACAATCGCAAGGCCAAGGCCATGACACGGTCTTGGATCGCGTATGCCTAGGCACGCTCCTTGGCATGGTTCGGCGAGCGCTAGGCGCACCAAGGCTGGTTGAAAACCGAAGCCTGGCTATGGTTGGTGTTCGATGCTTGGCATCGATATACACTCGGTGTACAATAGGCACGCTTACCATAAGGCATTCGAATTGATTTAATTAAATCAATGAAACCATATTTGAAGTCATGTTAGGTTTTCCTAGTTTAGGATTTTGATAAAGTTGTGATTGAGTTGAGAAACTTGTTTTATCACATGTTCCATATGATTGTTTTGAAAGGCTCATGTTGTATGTCATTAGAATGGATGGAACTTGTTTGAAAAGTTTGAAAGGCTGGTTTCAAGACTTTCAAATTAACAAGTTATGGTATAGAAGAGACTATGAGGAATTGTTTCAATCCTCGGAGCCAAGGAAAGTATCAATATGCCATGAAGGCTTACATTTGACAACTTTGATTGATTAGTCTTATGGTTAAGAAAACCATTGAAATGATTAATGGAAATTGATGGAATGGTTAACAAAATACAAATCTTAACATGTGTGTAAACACTTGTGATAAGATGATTGTCTTATGAGCATAATTCATCTAGGCTTCTTGATGAAATTTTTCTAAGGAAAAGAAGAATTGAGTCATCTAATGTTATTACATGGATGATGATCCTATGGAAACTCCCAATACTTTGGTCGTTAGGATGAAAGTAGAACATAAAGTGGAACACTTTGTGTTGAATGGCCAAAAGGATAGTGATGTCATTTGGAAGTCTTTCTAAAGACTCCAAATGCTTGTAGCATGAAAGATATAGTAAGTTTAATCACTTTGGTTAAAGAAGTGTTTAATGAAATTATATGAAATGACATGGTTTATTTGGTAAGAAACCAAATGAAATGGATAAGATGGAAAGGATCTTGTCTATGATGTTCTTCATTTTATAAATTATGAAGATGCCAATGTAAGAGGAGAAGGTGAATTAGCTTTTCTAAATCTTCGTCTTGGTTGTAATACATTGGAATGGAAAGAGAATTCCATGGTTATACACATGTTTGAGGACACCAATCGATCTATGAACACACGATTATAAGTTTAGATGTGTCATGGCTTGAGGACGCTCAAGTGGATGTTAAGGTGTTGATATCTTGATATAGGTCATTCGTCAAAGATATGTTTAATGCATATAGCATTGGATGTGTATAAAGACTTTCTAAGATGGAAAGTTTGAAAGCAAGTTGGATCACTAAAATATGGAAGACCTCTAGTCGACGATTGGTCACGAATTCCTATTTGGGTGATGGGTCGACATTCTTGGAGTTTCCAAGAGGCAATTTGTTATACTTCGACTTTGGGTCGGAAAGTGACATCTAAGTGTGAGGGAACCTTTTCTAAGGAATATTCCATACTTAGAGTCAACTCGTTTGAGTTTTGCTAATCACAACGAGTTTGTTGATTTCTCACAAAGAAGATTGGCATAAGTGTTTGTGTTAAATTCAAATTGACGGATGGGGTTAAAATCCTAATAAACCCTACGATTTGGACACCCAATTCCCCCTCATCGAAAGGTGTAGGCTGAGTTCAATGTGGAAAGCCAAAGTCAGGGAGTTGGAGAGCATACACAAATTCCCATCAAGGAAAATTTGCTCTAGACCACATGAAATTAGTTTTGAAATAAAGTTTTCATTAATGAGTTTTTGGAAATTGCTAATGTGGAGCACGTTAGAAAACTCAACTAAGCATATGTAGAAGTGTAAGGCTTCTTCCAAGTTAGAGTTCAAGGATGACTCGAGTAAAACATATGTGAATGGATATGGGACGAAAGAGCCTTTACAAAAGCGTCAAGTTACAAGAATAAACGTAAGAAACTCATGTATAATTCTTACGACGTGCACTTAGACAAGTTGATGTGGTTCAATTCTTAGAACACCACGATTCTTTAGTGCATGATTGTAATTGATACAAGTTATAAATTCAATTCCACAGACATTTATTTCTATACATAGAGTTTGATTAATAAAACTTCGAGTTTTGATGACATTGCTCAAATGGGGGAGGAATGTTGGTGATTTATGTCAAGTCATCAAATCCCTATAAGAGCATGTTGAGGTTAGCAAGTCATATTGATAATGTCGATTAAGAAATTGACATGTATGACTTTCCATGATGTGATTATAGAGAGTTGTCATGTATAAAAATATCCAAAGTAATTGCACACCAACACCGAGGATTGGAACCTCGTGTGCCACGGCACTTGACGAGGGCGCGCCTTGGAGAGATGGCGTCGCTCGGAGTCGGCACGGTGCATCGGCACCATGCAATGGCGTGACACGACGAGGATCTCGATCTTGAGGTTCGAGGCTCGGCAATTTGGGGCACACCCAGTGATTGAACTTGAGGTTCAAGTTACGGCTGTTAAGTCGCGCCTATGGTGGTGCAATGGCACGGTCAAGGCTGCGTGAGGTTAGCGACGCACCAAAGAGTGTGCGATGAGCTTGCGGCGCGTCTAGGGCATTGGCCCATGGCGCCGAGTCCGAGTTGTGGAGCTAAGGTAAGTTTTGAGCTTTGTATTTGAGTCTTATAGCTTAGTGCATGTTCTAATGGAAGTTAGGAAGCTTCTCCAAACTTGGTAGATGCTCTAAGCAAGAACCAAAGCTTGAGTTTAGCTTGGCACATATCTATGTATGCTAGAAAGAAGTATTTAAGCTTCATACTATCTTAGAGTTAGCTCTAGGAGCTTGAACAAGCTCTAGACTCATTGTATAAGCTTTATAAGAAGCTCATGTAGCTAGGGATTAGCTCATGGAAGCTCAACATAGCTCACACTAGCTCATGGAAGCTCAACAAGCTAGAAAGTCAGCTCAACAAGCTCAAACGCAGCTCAAGCCAGCTCAACTAGCTAAGGGCCTGTGACACTAGGTAAGTGACCTAGCTAGGTGTGGGCCTTGGTGGGCCAGCCCATGGGGCGCGCCTATGGGTTGTTGGGTTGCGCGCTTGATGCGTGGCATGGGCCTTGTGCCATGCGTGTTGGGCCGAACTCTTGGGACTTTTGGATTGGATTTTGGGCTTTCTATTTGGGCCATTACTTGGCTGATATGCACGCCCTTTTGAACTCCAAGGGGGGCTGCATTTGGACGCCTATATGACAAGGAAAGAGAAAGGGAAGTTGTAACTACTTCTCCCTACTTTCACTCTCGACCATCCATTTCTCCAACCGAATGTAACCTCCATTGAGGGAAGTTTTTCGACAAGATTCTCATGCCTATTTAAAGGGGAGAATGTCGTGCTTTGATGGTGTGAAATACACGAGAAAAATAGTCCATACTTCCACACAAATTCAGTAGAGGGAGACACACATAGTCGAGTAAGACTAGTCGTTGTTTTGATTGGGTTTTCACAAGATCAAACACGAGTGTGAGAGGCATCATGGATCGATCTTCAAGCATGAAGAAGGAACCTCAAGAGGCATTGGATGTGCAGTTTGTTCGTGTGAAGGATGAACCACAAACTTCTTGGGAAGAAGACTTCGTTCAAGTGAAGAATGAAGCGGAATCATGGGACTCGAATAAGGTACGCTTGTTATTAATAGATGTGTCTTGCCAACACGTCTATTGTTTCATTTTGATATGTTTTATCTCACAACAGTATTGCATGAACGCTTGGAATGGAATAGGGGCAATATACGTTGAAGGAAAGATCGATCTAATCGTTCGACTCGTAGCCTTTATCCAAGTAAATAAGATGTCTAAAGTGGGTCGATGGTGATTGCCTTAGGGCCTACACCCAATGAGACTACCCTTGAATGGGTCTACTCATGAGATTACCTTTATGGTCTACTCAAACCGCCTTGTATGTACAAGGGTCGACTTTCACTTCAACTTGACAATGCGAATATGCTTTTATGTTTGCATGCATACCCTAAAACTCAATAGTTTGGACCTTCTCCGTAGGGTAACGAATCACAAAAAGATGGCTCGCAAGTCTCTTATGCTCGCTTGGGCGAAGGTGGGGCAAGAAAAGAACAAGAGCGTTGGAAAAGAGTTTAGAACGGTGGGCCAAGGAAGGAGGAATTAACATTACAACTTCAACTTGACTTTCATTACTTTTGACGTAACTAAAAACGAATACAAAGACGCCTATTTAAAAGAATAGTGGTCGGCCAACCCTAGTAGCAATCCCTAATGGGCTTATGCCTTAACTAGACTAAAGGCTAGCCCATTCTTAAAAATAAGCCGCAAGCCTAAAAATTAGAAATAACTAAAATGGGAAACGCTAAGACCAAAAATGACTTAAATATAGAAAATACAAATTTAAATTCAACTAAGCCCTATGCCAAGGAGGGCTCCATGGTCTGGGTTGACTCGAACTACTCGAGATTGGGTTTGAGTCGGAGTTGGATTATATCAACAGATGATGGTGGCCATGTTCAATGCTTCAACTTTTGATTCATTATCGAACGAGCGAAAATACACGAGTTTGATTCTCAAAGGATTCTGTTTCATTCTCGATTCCATATTCGTTCACTATGACATCAAGCTTGGGAACATTTTGTTGTTCGACGACGGGGAGGTGAAGATCTTCGATCTCGAGTCCGCAAGGGAGAGGAAAATTTAAAGGGAGAACAAAAAGAAGAGATAAAAATTGAGGGGAATCCTCTATACATGTGATTGGAGATTGTCGCCGACGAGGATGGAATTTCGCGACCGACATCCGAGCTATGGGTTGCGTCACAGGGAAGATGGAAATAGGCAACTAATTTGACTATGGAGGACAAAAGTGTAAAATATTTGTATACTTTCAAGAAACTATCATAGAGTATTAATGAATTATTTTAATTTGACACGTGGCAACATTTTAATGAAGTGTACGGCTAAAAATTCTACACAGCGTAGATTTGTCCCGTTTCAACACCAAAGTGCACAATCAAATCTTAACATTACAAAACAAAGTGCTTTTGTTTCGGGCAGATTGATCACGGACAATGTTTTATCTGCTTTTGAACTGTTTCACTATAAGAAGAGCAAGAGAACGGGGAAGAAGGGATACTTTGCTTTAAAGTTGGATATGGCCAAGGCTTACGACCGGGTAGAATGGAGCTTCTTAGAGAACTGTATGAGAAGTTTTGGTTTTAATGAGAGTTGGATTAGGCTGATGATGAGGTGTGTTACCAGTGTGAGCTTCTCAGTGCTGATGGAAGGGTATCCGTCCTGCAAGTTTACTCCGGAGAGGGGCTTGCGTCAAGGGGACCCACTCTCCCCTTATCTGTTTCTATTGGTAGCGGAAGGTTTCTCTAGTTTGATTAGAGAGAGTGTGGTGGCGGGCAGATTGAAAGGGATTCGAGTTGCTAAAACTACGCCTGTAGTTTCACATCTATTTTTTGCAGATGATAGTATTCTGTTTGCTCAAGCTTCTTGTCAATAGGCAACTGAAATTTCAAATATCCTCCAGCAATATAAAGCAGCTTTAGGACAACAAGTTAACTTTAGCAAGTCAAAATTGAGTTTTAGCAAAAACTAGTTAAAGTCCCGTGCCATGCACGGGTTTTGTTTAAAAATATTTTCCATAAAATAATTGCTAAAATTTGAAATTTGAAACGCCTAGAAATTAGGAACATTAAGTTTTTTTATTTCAATTAGTTTAAAACTAATTAATTAAAATATAGTGGGACCCAAATTATTGGTAAAATAATAATTCAAAATTACCAAAAAATGACACATTAGCGAATTGAATAATAGGATGACATGTGGCCAAAAGGTTTCTTCTTTAGTATATAGATAGATGTGAGACAGGAACTACGGGATAGTATTCAGGGAGTCCTAAATGTACCAGAAGCTAAGAAGCATGAAAGATATCTTGGTTTACCTACTATGGTAGGGAGATAAAAGAAGTTGATTTTTGCTCATGTTAAAGAGAGAGTTTGGAAGAAATTAAAGGGGTGGAAAGTTGATGCTTTATCTAGAGCGAGAAAGGAAGTTCTCATTAAAGCAGTGGTACAAGCTATCCCGAATTATACGATGTCTTGCTTTCTTTTGCCTTCTAGCTTATGTCGGGAAATTGAACAACTCATGTGTCACTTCTTTTGGTGTGGGTATAAGGATTCAAAAATGCATTGGATGAGCTGGAAGCGCATGAGTTTGCCAAAGGATAAAGAGGGTTTGGACTTTAGAGATTTATAGAATTTCAATCTTGCTTTGCTTGCAAGACAAGGGTGGCGGTTTATCCAAGATCCTAATCTTGCGGCAAAGATTTTTAAGGCAAGATACTTCCCTAGAACTGATTTCTTGGAGGCGTCGTTAGGTTATAACCCGAGCTTTTGTTGGCGTAGTATCATGCATGGCAGAAAAGTCTTGGAAGAGGGGACTTACTGGCAGGTGGGGAACGGTAATAATCTGTTGGTCTGGAAAGATAAATGGTTGCCCCGTCCTAAGTTGTTCAAGCCCATTGGTAATTTTCATGGCAGCAGGGATGGTCTTAGAGTTGTGGACTTGGTGGATTGGAATCGTAGAAGTTAGAAGGAAGATGTGATTCGATCAACTTTTGAACCGATTGATACAGAAGTGATCCTGAATATTCACCTTGTTGATTCAATGATTCATGATAGATTAATTTGGTACTATTCCAATGATGGCATCTTCACTGTTCGTTCAACCTACAGAATGCTACAAGATGGTTTCTTTGTTTCCCAAACTGGTGAACAGTCTGATTGCTCGGGGGAAAAGATTTTGTGGAGGAAAATCTAGAGCATTAAAGTGCCACCTAGAATATGATCTTTTGTCTAGAGAGCGTTCGCAACGTTGTTCCTTGCAAACTTAATTTGTTCCACAAGAAGATTGTTCCAAGCCCTTGTTGTGATTTTTGTGGAAAGGTAGAGTCTGTATTGCATGTTCTACTGGAATGCAAGGTGCCACAACAAGTGTGGGAGAGTTTCCCGGAGATGTTTCATTTGGGATCATCCTCGTCAACTCTTACTGATTGGGTTGAAAAAGTTGTTCAACAGCCGAGTGAAGAACAAGGTTTATGGGCTTTTCTGTGTTATGAAATCTGGAGAGCACGTAATAGTGCTATTTTTCTAATGCTGAGGTACAAGTGGGAGAGCTAATCAATGGTTGTTTGGATCGCTGTGATGAATACTTGCGAACTCAGGAAAGAAAGAAAGTGCATACTTATGTTAACACTGCACAACAGAGTCGTTACGGAGATGGAAACAGCCCCCGACTGGAGTTGTCAAAATTAACGTAGATGGCTCTGTAAAAGATTTGCAGCGTGGCATTGGGATCGTTGGAAGAGATTCTGAGGGGTTGGTTGTCTTTGCTGGGGCGAGAAAGATTCAGCCTGGTTCAAGTGTTGATGAAGCAGAGATCGAAGCAGCGATTTGGGGATTGAACGTCGGGATTTCCCAAGGCTTCAACAAGGTTATTCTGGAGACAGACTCAAGTAAAATTATCACTGATGTGGGGAAGGACTCTTTTTCTTTGACAGCAGTTGGCGATCTGATCTCAATGGCGTTGGAAGCTGGTGCACAGTTCCAAACTTGTGAATGGTTGCTGTGCAGGAGGAATGCAAATCAGGTGGCTGATTGGCTCAGTAAATGGAAACCACCGGACAGTTTTCTTGTTACTAGCAATATTTATCTTCCTTGTATTCTTTATGATGTAATTCAGACTGATTTACTTTCTAGTTAAGGCAATGAGTTTTCTGATAAAAAAAAAAACATTACAAAACAAATAATCATTGAAATTGGTATTTGAAGACGTACACTACACTTGCTATACCCCATTAATTGGTAATGCAGTGAGACCAAACAGTACCAGTATTTGCGATCACTAATTTTTTTTTAAATAGTTGAAAATTAGGCGCATTAAGTAAGCCTAGGGTATCCTTTCAGACCAAACAGTACCCTAATTTGCGATCACTAATTCATAATGCGTATTTATGATCGTGCATAACCAATTTATTGGAAAAACGAAAGGAATGATAACAGTATTCCCAAGCAATGTTGGTCACCAATATTTCTTTAAAGACATCACGTCCAACAGAAAATTACAATCATCCACAAGGAGGGTAATAAAAACTTATACCATGGATAACAAACACTCAAACAGGGGCATTATGTTATAGAACAGTAAGTCTAAGACAGAAGACAATACATTGCCTTAAGACTCTAAAATTGGTACAACAACATAGCTTCATGTATTGTTACTTGCTTAATGCTTACTCTATGTTGATCCTCACAACCTTCTTCGGTTGAGCCCGGTTAGAAGAATTGGCGGCTTTGTTACTGAGTTCTGTTCCAAACCCTAATGTGCAAAAGCAGATTCAGTATAGATTCAGAATCAAACATATGACACTTGAAAGCTATTGCAAGCTTTGCAAATAGCATATTCATAAATAAAACATGGAGATGTTAGCAAATTATGCTCTGACCTGCTCCTGTAAAAGCAGTAGATGAATTGCCACTCCAAGGAAGATGTCTTCCAGCATTTCCTCTCCAGGATTTTTCAAAATTTTCAAGCTCATCTGTGGGAAAAAGTTGAAAAAAGAAGTTGAATCCTGAGAAGTGGCAAGTAACAACTAAACATCTGATCCAACTGTAATATAGTGAAAATGTATAGTGCTAACCTTCGTTGAGATTGTGCAGAGTCTGCATTGTCTCTACTTTGCCATCAGACTTCAGCTTTCTTGTTAATGAATGGCCCTTTAATAGACAGCAAGAAAACATCAGTCCACCGAAAAGTTCTTCATACTTCAAGAAAGGAAGCCTAATAGCTTCAAGAGAACATCATACAAAATTGAAAGTTTTCCTGATTGCATGCAATCTCTCAGTCAGATGGAGGGAATAATAAAGCCAAGGCCCTAAATGACCAATTTACCAATGTGCATGTTTTATCTGTCAGCGGTTTTATTTAAAAAAACATTGACAATTTATCATTGTTTTCTCTAAACATGTTGGCCCCAAGCCTCCAATATACGGTTAAATTAAACCACACATAATATTGTGGTGTCTGTCTAGACTTGTTTCTCTGCAACACAACTAACCTCCTACAATACACACTTAAACTAGACTTGCTGCCTTCACTTTACAAGCCATATAAACCACAAATCTTCAATACAGCCTATGCTTAAAGATGTCAGTTTACCACATAACAATAAAAAGTATGATGATGTAAGAAATAGCTTTCATATACAGTTACAGAATTGAAATAATGTAATATATGTAGAGGACTTTCTGAAAACAATAGTACCTTGCAGTAACAGCGAATTAAGAACTACTTACGAAGATTTTTTTCATAAAAGCAATGAATGAAATTTCTTTTGTTAATCATGTTAAATGTGAGTAGAAAATGCTAAATACAAACATTTCAATTCTGAGTAGTCCTTTTGAAATAAAAAAGAGAAAAAAAAATGAAACCACACACTAATTTGTAGAATCATGAGATGTAAAAGGCGAAAAATTAAAGACTTCTTAGTACCTTATCATGAACTCCCTTTGAAACCCTGTGTTTTGCTTCACCTGTAGTCTTATCTGCTTCTTTGCATTCTTCCATTAGCACCTAGGAATACACATTTATCAGCCTCAGTCAAATTCAAGAACAAGATAAAGTCACAAACTGGTGATATCAATTATGCAATGACTCACTCCATCATCACCCATTCTTCTCGTTGTGGAAGAAGTGTAATATGCTCCATCAACTCCACCATAAGTGACTTTACAACTGTGGAATTGGTAAGTCCGAGCTGGTGTTCCTTCAGCCTTGTTGGAATCTATCCTATGAGAAACATTTTCACCGTCTCCAACTGCGAAACCAAGAAAGTCCTTAAACTACTGATCAAACAGAAAGCTCAAACAATGAAATAATCATGGAATGCTACTCACTTTCAGATTCATCATCAGGATGATCAACAAACGGTCCCTTGTCACCTTTGTTTTCTTGTTCTTCTTCTATCTCATCATCAGAGTTGAGTTCGTGAATTATTGGTCCTTTTGGCACAGGGCCTGATGGCGGTTCATTCTGAGGAGTGGCTTGCATAGATATATTGCCAAATGGGCGTGTGAAAAATGGATCATTAAAAGGATTTCTACCAAAAATTGAATTAGTGAAGCCTCCAGAGCTTCCAAGACCACCAAATATGTCGAACGGATCCCTCATGTCTCTGAAATCTCTTCCATTTTCCATCTTCTAACAACCAAGAATATAGAACAAGAAGAAGAGATGTCTCACAATCAGGAATATCACTCTACGAGAAATAAAGATCATGCAGGGACTTGAAAAAGGATCCTGAATCCGTCATCCCAAATGATTCAAGTGATCTCAAATTGAATCCTGTAAACTCTAAACCCCCTTTAATCACGTGGTAGAGCAAATTGTGCTGTTCTGCTACCCAAACTCAAACGACAATCAAATTCGCAATCCCCAATTCGAAATTGGCAACATATGGTGAGAAATTCATGTAATTACATAAAAATGGAATGTGCAATACATCGATTTAGAGCTGAAAATGAGAAAGAATGTACCTTTCAAATTGAATTCAAGATCAAAGAAGACAAATAAATGGAGAGATAAGCAGAAGGCTCTCCTTTTTGGTCGAAAACGAAAGCGCTAGAAACAACTCCCAGCTTCCGTGGCGTCGAGAGGTGATTCCCTCACCGTGTAATATATATGGCAGATTTGGCAGGTGACGGCAAGAAAACAAAGACTTCACACGTGGCGTCAAGTTTGGAGCCTTTTCTCCTTGTAGAATCAAAAACAGCCGATGATTGGACTGTTGGAGGTGCCACTAGAAAGTTCGCGTCATTTTACAATTAAAAAAACTCATCTATTAGTATGATATACTAGCATAAGTACCTCCTACTTTGTATGAGTTTATTTAAATATAAAATATTTATTTTAAAAATAAATTAATTTAATTTTTACGTCAATATAAATAATACTTACGCATTATTTTAATATAAGACCCATATTTTTTCCTTTACTAAAAGAAAATAAATTAATTTACTAGTTTTTAAATTTGTACACATATGTTTAAATTTAAAATCTATACATATAATATCAAATAAAAGTTTAATTCTAACTTATATAATTTTTCATTATAATATGAGATTTGAATATATAATTATAACTAATCAAAGTAGAATAAGATAAGAATGAATCTAAGATTTAGTTATTAGTTTGTAACAAACCTATATAAAAATAAAATAAAATAAAATAATTATAAATATCTTTTTTTTAAATTAATATTAAATTGTTTTTTAGAGTATTGATGATGTGGCGTCACATATGCAAATTGAATAAGGAGGCGACATATAGGAGAAATGAATGTGAGACCGACATGTGTCAGAAAAGTGACCTTTTTTTAGTATATACTCCCTCCGTTTCACAATACATGTTGTTAGACAAAATTTCACACATATTGGAGAAATTTTTTTGTTCCCAAATTACCCCTATTAAATCCTTTTCTTATTCTCTCAATTACCCATAATTATTTTGGGAGAAGTGTAGTATTTGATTAATGTGGGGTACACTATAGAGGTATAAATGGATAAAAATTGTATATGAACATCTATTTTAAAACAAAAGAAAAAGCCTTTAAGAACATGTATTGTGAAATGAAGGGATTATATATATATGGGGTTAACTACAGAAAATTCAAATTCAATCTAATTTTTTGACGAATTTTAAATTGAATCCTATATGTTATTTATGAGTTTATTTTTAATGAAACCAATTCTTATCCTATGAGAAGTATTCAAGACTTGATGTTCTTTTTTTTGTTAGTATAGACGGGAGTACTTTTGTCTTTTTACTTCTTTTAATAAAGTATTCTGTTTTATTTCTTCAAACCCATGGTTGAACGAAGATTGGTGGCGATTTCCCAACTGTGTGTTGCTCGCTCCTTCGTCTTTCTTCCATCTGACTTCCGACATTGTTGAACTAAGATCATGACAAAAAGTGGTATTTGTTCTTCCTTTTTTTTTGATTTTATTACGTTATCTGATAATTTAGGGTTTCTAAACTATCTAAAAGGAGTGTGTTGATGTGTGTAATTTTCCATGGTTGATTTTGATTTCAAATATATGATTCGGTTATAACAATAGGTGTGAATAGAGAGATTTTTTCATTTCTTCCATCCGACACATTCGATTGATTTTTTGGTGATGAAAGAGAGGTTTTTTTATTTTTGATTGGCATACATTACTTGCAGAAGACAACAAAACTTCAATCATCGTCCTCTTCTCGTTGCTACTTGATCCAAATCTCCTTGATCAGTACTCTCAATCGATCTTCTCTTGTAATCGTCCACCAAATCCTGCAAAACCGCATCAGTCTTATCAAACAGAGCCTTAAACTTCCACTCTCCTCCTTTGACCACAATCCACCTCAGCACTTGCCCATAACAGTAGGCGTTAATAAGTTATATAAGTATGGATTTGAAAGCACATTCTAGTGTTTTGAATGCTTTTTTTAATTTAAGAATGCATTTTTCACATTTAAGGATGAATGTTTCCTAAACTAATCATAAAGAAGTAATACTAGCAAATGAGAATACACTTTTCATACTTAATAATGCACTTTTTATATTTAATAATATACTTTTCATACTTAATGACGTATTTTCTACTTTTAAGAATGCAAATGTAGAATGCACTATAGAATGCAGCTTAAGAATGGTCAATCAGATCATGTTACTATTGTCATATGAAATTCACAAATGAAGCAATAAACATAGTTTTTACAATAAATTCTATGCATTAATGAAACACTTGTCATTCTACTCTTGGAAGTAAATCCAATTTGACAAGATTCAAGGTAACAACTGCATTACAAAGATTTGATGCACTTTTCCTACTTTATAATACACTTTTATATATTGGGAATGCACTTTCATATATATTCATAATGTGCTTTCACTGATTTCAATTAATATCTTTTAAATGCACTTTTCATACTATGTAATACACTTTTATATATTTACAATGCACTTTTACTGATTTTGCATTACCATCTTTGATTTCCCTTTATGTTGTAGTAGGGCTTCAAACTCATCTTCAAATACTGATTCTACTTTGCCTACTAATTCTACTACTGATGTTCTGAAAAGGACTCACTTAAAAATAGTGTTGAATATTCCATTGGGCTATCTCAAGGGCAAACACCATACTATTTGCTCATGTGTCCATTCGAGTTAAAACCATATAAAGGTCAAATTTTCACCACTTTCGATGAAGGTATTGATTTCTACAAATGATATGCATTTGATACTATCGTGTGCACTTTTTAGTATAACTAGCCTATTAGCTCAAATGGTAGAGCGGTGTGCTTTGTATACAAAGATGTAGATTTGATTCCTACATGGGCTAATTAATATGATATCTTAAAAAATTATTTCTTAATGCACTTATTCTCAACCTAACTAGCTAGGTACTAAAAGAAATTATATTTATCGTTGTGCGACAAATAACTAATTAACCACTATTTTTCAAAGAAGCTCATGATCAAATTAGCTTATGCGAGATTTGAACTCACATCTCTATGCGTTCGGATTGCTTTTCCATTTGAGCTAATAAGATTTTATTAAATTTGCCTTTAAACATGCACTATACTCGTTGGTCTTTGTTGAGGAAAGGAAATGGTTAAGAGTATGAATCTAGTCCATTTTTAGTTTATGGTTCATTAATCAAAATGGTAACCATTACACCCTCCTTCCCCATTTTTTATGTAAGGTTTGAGATAATTCTCCCCACCCCCTAACATGAGATAACCATATCCCCTATTCTCCTCTAACCATTATCCCTTCTCCACAATTTTTTTACAAAAAAGAGAGAATCACTACCATTTTACATATAAATTTGTTTCCTTTCCCTTTCCTTTCGTCATTGTTACACCAAACGGGGGCTAAATCTATTAAGTATGGATTTCTATTGTAATCCAATGTAGGAAGTAAAACTCAACATAGTTTTTAAACAGTTTTTAAGACTCTTCAATGCACTTTTTACATTTAAGAAAACACTTTTCACATTTAAGGATGCATTTTTTTTGAACTTATCATAAAGGAAAAATACTAGCAAATAAGAATGCACTTTTCATGATTTACAATGCGCACTTTTTATAATTTAGAATGAACTTTTCATACTATACAACACACTTTTGTTAGTTTGCACTTTATAACATTAAACATAAACTATAAATCACTAAGTATGATTTTTTTAATTAGAATCCAATTCAGGAAGTAAAACTCAACATGCATATTTAGTACTTTTAAAATGCAACTTCTTACTAGTCAAGCATTCTCATTTTTTGACTTTTCAATGCACTTTTGTTATTTACAATGCACTTTTAATACTTAATAATACACTTTATTTTGTACTATTTTGAATGAATTTTGATAGGAAGCAACCAATTTAAAGCATATTAGAATATGTCTTATTCCTACTCTCATCACATTCAAGTATTCGACATCCTTGAAGTATAAGTTCAAAACATTAAAATCCAAGAAAACTCAATATTATATGGATCCTTTCCATAATCTAAAGAAGTCTAGCTTCTAGCTGAAGTGGTGATCAACTAATGTCAATCTCAACGAACTCTACAATTCAACTAAACCAGCTATACAAAAGACAATCAAAAAAAGGGAATGTAAGGACCGGGGTGTTCCCCATGGGATATCTGACAATTTTGATATGATTTAACTAATTAGTGTTTGTATCACTAGTTTTCCCGGTCAACCTGAATCTAAGACTAGTAGTGTCCAACTTCTAGGTTTTCATTATTATCACTGATTTACAATTCTATGTTATCCAATAGTTATTTTTAGTTAGATAAAAAACTAGTGTCAAACTTCGTGTTAGTTCTTATCGACAATGTGACTATGATTTTTCCTAGATTATTGTGTATTCTTTTGTCTTCTTGAATAACTCCATGGCATTTGAACAAAATAACCTTCAATACCAAAGGACAATCGTTGTTTGACTGCAAACACCCTTCACAATAAAAAAGACTTGTATTTTCATTTCTGGAAAAAAGCTCAATTACTTCACCTATTTCTGCACGAACTCCTCAATTTCTAATACTAAATAAGAGTCAACTAATCTTTCAATATCGACAACTACATCTCACTGATTGTATCACCCTGATTCACCAATTCAAATTTTGCATTTCAACCAAGTCAGAATCTTGAGCGAGAGAGCATGTGTTGCCACTAGCCAATCAAATTTAACACGATTTCCAGGAACATCAAAACATTTCATAGAGAGAAACTAAAAGGAAATAAACACTGGCATAAAATTAAATTTCACAATCACCTTTGTCCAAACAATAAAATTCAGAGCATACCTTCTCCAAAATCAAAAATCAGATTGAGATTCTAGGGTTTCGAATTTACCTATGATATCCTTTCATCCTTTTGTTTTGGGGGCATTTTAAAGCTTGAATTTGACAATGAAAGGAAGTGAGATTTGATGATGGAAGAACAATCAATTGAAGGGATTGAGCGGTCGACTGGATCGAGAGAGACGAGTGAGAATTCTCTCTCGGGATTGAGCGGCCGACTGGATCGAGAGAGAGAGAGAGAGAGAGAGAGAGAGAGAGAGAGAGAGAGGTAGGGACTGGATCGATTGGATTGAAGGGGTATTTTGTTATAATAAGACAAGGGTAAGTAGTTTAATATATTTACAAAAATGCCACTGTGGAGTTTTTTTATTATTTTAAAAAATCTCAATATCAAATCTAAACCGTAGATATATTTAATCTAAATGTTATAATTGCTCCTCATTTTATATGATAAGAGTTTGTTTTGCGAGAACCAAACTCATAGATTCCAAACCCATTATAATGAAGTGATTATTGTTTGCATATTCATTAAATCAAGATACAAGTTGCAAGGACATAAAATTAATATATAAATATAATTTCAATATCTACCGACTCGATCTTACACCAAAAAAGTGGTCCTTTGCTCGATCCATAAAACTCAGTAGCAAATAGGGTTGTTTCACGGGCTTATTCGACTCGATCCTGTGATTTGTAAAAAATAAAATCAGTCGATTCGTGACCCACTCATAACTTGAAAATCGAGTTACGAGTTTTACGGGTTGGATCACGGGTCGACCCGTTGACCCATTTGACCAGGCTAAACAGGTCAAAATGATCCATTTGACATGTTGACACGTTTAACCCTTTCGATTTGTTTGACTTGATTATGGGTCAATATAACCCGATTATGTTATTTAGACAAAAAGAAGACCTTTCCCAATGAACTAGTGAATAATTGAATATCCACCAAACACCGCAGGTGGAGCACATTCTAGCACTTAATTATAACTTGTTTAAAGATTTTAGGGTATTAATATATTATTATAAAAATTAAATATTATTATACTATTATAAAAATATTTAAAAATAATAATATTATGGATCACGGGTTTTACCGGCCCACCCGTAACTATAATCTCAAAAAATTTGACCTATGATTTATCCCGTAATTTATGAATCAAGTACTCAACCTGTTAATTTCAAATCAGATCGGCTCGGATTACGAATCGTCGTCGTTACATTTAAACAACCTTTGCTGCTAGTAGCAAAAAAGGTACATTGTAGAACCAAGTCACAAATATCTTATTTCACATGTCGTTTATTATTTAAGTGTTTAGGTAAACCAACAACTCCAACCGAAAGAATAAAGAATAAACATTCCAAACAATATCTCCATTTGTTTATTGAAACCTACACCAACTAACTACCATGGCACATATACACGAACCACTATATACTCGTGAATTAATATTTGTTGTACTCAACATAGCGCAAATCCACTCAGCAAGTAGTTGCAACATTAACAGAAGAGAGATAAGATGGGAGGTGAGAAAGGGAGAGTGTGCGTGACGGGAGGAACCGGGTTCGTGGGATCATGGCTCATCAAAACTCTGCTTGAAAATGGATACTCTGTCAACGCTCCTATTCGTCACCCTCGCCCTGGTCTCTCACTCTGTCTTCTGATTATTCATTTGCTCAACTCTCTTTATTTTAAACTTTAATCAAGTACATTTAATTTTAAAGGAGCATATAAAAGCCTCATATTAAGTTGGTGTGCGTGCGTTCATGCATGGAACAGAGAAGAAGAAAGACATAAGCTACCTAACAAGCCTTCCAGGGGCCTCAGAGCACCTAACCATCTTCCACGCCGACCTCAACCAGCCCGACAGCTTCGCCCCCGCAATCGAGGGCTGCGCCGGCGTCTTCCACCTGGCCCACTTCACCGACCTCCAGAACGCAGAGCCCGACGAGGCCGTAACAAAGCTCAACGCGGACGCCGCCCTCGGAATCCTAAAGGCCAGCGTAAACTCGAAGACGGTGAAGCGCGTGGTGTACACGTCGAGCGCGGCCGCCGTCATCAACAGCCTGGAGGCGGGGCCGCAGCCGGTGGGGGACGGGGAGACGGGGAACCCGGTGACTCTGGACGAGGAGTCGTGGAGTGACGTGGAGTATATGAAGGAGGCGATGCCGAAGATGCTGAGGTCGTACGCGACGGCCAAGACGCTGACGGAGAAGGCGGTGTTGGAGTTTGGGGAGAGGGAGGGGCTGGAGGTGCTCACGGTGGCTCCGTCGTATGCTACTGGTGCTTTTCTTACTCCCTGGCTTCCTGGCTCTGTCACGGCGCCTCTGTCTCCCTTGTTTGGTATGAATTTCATTTGCAACTTACAAATTTGTTCAGCTCAATTAAAACAATAACAACATACATATAGTATATTTGTTCCACATTTAAAGTTGGACATTAACATACCTAGTATATATATCGTTTGGTTACCCTTTCTATTACCGCTTGATTTTAACATGGAACCTCACTGGACTAACTAATATGGTATCATGTGGCTGATTTCCCAGTTGCACTTGAGGGGCGTTCAGTTGCACTTGAGGGGCGTGTTAGAATACATTCCAACATTTAAGTTGGGACATTAACGACATTATATATTACCTCTTGAATTACTCCTTCTATTGTCAATTGGTTCTAGAACCACTGAGCAAATAATTCCCTTTATGCGACTGGATGCATTATTTTACTTATAGCTAGGCTAAATATGTACAGGGAACGAAAATGCATATCCTCGACTGTTCAACATAAAGATGGTGCACGTGGATGACCTAGCGCGAGCCTTCATCTTCCTCCTGGAGTGCCCCATTGCTAAAGGGCGCTACGTCGTTACCTCGTACCATGGCCAATTCCTCGAGCTCTGCAACTACCTTGCCAACCGATACCCGGACCTGTATAAGAAGAAGACCGAAAGTGAGCTCAAGGCGATTAAAGGAGCTGTCCCACCAAGCTTATCGGCCAAGAAGCTGCTGGACGCCGGGTTTGAGTTCAAGCATGGCCGTGATGACATGTTCGATGACGCCGTCAAATCTTGCAAGGAGAAGGGCATCCTTTGATACATTCATGTTTGATTATATATGTTGTTTATGAGTACGATAATTAATGAGCTTGCTCAAGTTAAGTTGAATAATCATCTATGTATTCCTCGTATGCTATATGGGTACTTCCTAAATTAATTAATGGGTTTACGTTTTATGCCCATCCATGTATGTATTGGTGTTCATTTTGCCGTTCTACATTGTTCATAACTTTTTTTTTAATACAGCAAAAAAATCCACAAGTGACACTACGCTATTCAAAATTATGAGGTTGGTAGAGTAGTGAGTAGTCCCGATGTTCTAGGAATCGTTGAAATAGGAAAATCCATCCAATAACATCATTAGCAACATGATCAGAAAAACATTTAGAAATTATCAAGTTTAAGGGTTCATTTGGTTTCCAGCCATTAAAACGGAAGTTCAATTAGAAAGACTCATAAACTGATCATTTTTTTATAACCAAAAAACAAAAAAAGAATGACCCATTTTTATCTCATGCAGCATTTGTAATTTTTGTACCCTGTAAGGGGCAACCCAATTAATTTCTTGTGAATTTGTGATGCAGTCTGATCACTGATGAGCCTACTTTCTCGAAGCTCCAATCAATCTGCGACAAAAACTTTATTTCAAAGTAAATAAAAAAAAAAACATCCATGTGCTTGCTTCCGGTTTAAAAAAAAAAACGCTCTCTATGGTATCCATCGCTTCAGAAGTTCCGGTGTCCAATTCCGATGATACGAATCGGGAAATGCAACTGGACAATCTTAATCAAGTTAGACCACCGGGGGATCCACCGGATCCGAAGGTGTCTTGGAAAGAAGTTGTAGCATTGGGTAATGCCACGCACCGAAAACCATCCCTCGACAGTGAGTTTCTCAAGGGCAAGATCTCGGTAGCTTTTCCGGATGGGGAAGACGGAGATCCGGCTGTGGAGATTGCAGATGATGTGATGGAGGCGTTGGCCTCCGTGTGGCAATTGTCGGTGGTGGTGAAACTGTTGGGACATCCGGTGGCATTTCCGATCATGGAAAGAAAGATCAGGGACATGTGGAAGACTAGTTATCGCCTTCATGTCCTAGATCTCGCAAATGGATGTTTCTTGGTCCGCTTTGAGAAAGAAGAAAATTATCTTATGGCGCTGACTCTAGGTCCGTGGACGGTGTTCGGAAGATGCTTGACGGTGTGCAGTTGGGCGCCAAACCTCCGCACGTCTGACCCTATTAGGACTACTCCGACGTGGGTTCGGATCTTTGATCTCCCAGTTACACTGTATGAGGAAAAGGTGCTTTTACAAGTGGCTACAGGAATAGGAAATCCGATCCGTGTGGACTCTCGTACTCTGTATACCAATCGAGGAAAGTTTGCGCGTATATGCGTGGAAATAAACCTCGAGAAGCCACTCAAAGGTACCATATCCATTAATGGGGAGAGGTACTTAGTGGAATATGAGGGTCTACCCACAATCTGCTATGGGTGTGGTCGCTTTGGACATCTAAAGCCTAGTTGTCCGTTCCGGTCAAGTCAATCGGTTTCTGCTGAACAGGGGAAACCAAGTAATGAAGGTTCGGGCTCTAAAACATCTGTTCCGGTTATATCAAGTTCGTCAGCGGCGGCGACGCGGGCAGGGTACACCCCGGCGACGACTCACGAGGTGGCGAGAACCGGTATGGGTTGCTATGGAGAATGGATGATCCCGGTTAGGAAAGCGCGTCCTCATAAAGGAAACTCCAAGATTGGGCAAGATACTAAAGAGCAATCTAAGGACCTTCCAAAAAAGGTAACAGGTATACTGCTCTGTCAGAGGATAACGAAGGACGAGAAGAGAGCTCAAGTGATGATAAGAAGGGAAAGAAAATCTCGGAGGAAGTTTTTGGAAAGAATATTCAAAAAAAGAGGGAGAAAAAGGTGGCAAATATAAGTAAAGAGATTGAGGCCGAGAATATTGTGGCGGGTAACACTATAGGAAAATTAAAAGAAAAGAAATCTCAAGGAGGGAGTAGTGGGTCTCAAGATATGGAAGAGGAAATCTCGCATAAGATAGGAGAAATGGTGGTATTCCAAGCTACAGAAGGTGATGGGATTAATCCTAATAAGGCCCATGTAAGCAAACGGGCCGAAAAAGGATCCAGACGGAAGTTTACTAAACAGACTTGTAATATGGCGAATCATGGGCTTCTCCAACAGTTAAATGGGCCAATCTTGGGCACAATGGCAAAAAGGAGGAGACACCCGATGATGTTTCGGAAGTGTTGGAATATGATTTCATGTTAAACAAAGAGATATCAGGTCATATTGGGCCGGAACAAGGGAATGTGGGCCTCAAGACGATGACGGATGGAAATGCTAGCCCTATGGGGATTGTGTCCAGCATAAATCCGCTCTTTGCAGACGATCAAGCTATCATTCTCGAACAGCATAACAAGGGAGAACAGAGAGATACCGCTATGGCAGAGCTTAATTCAGGCCATCTTGGCCAGGATTGCTGATTTCTATCTCTTTCCTTTCATATTATTTGTTTATTATGAATTTTCTGATGTGGAATTGTTTTGGCGCAGGTAAGCCGGGTTTCCGTAGGGCTATCCGTTACATGTGCAAGAAACATAGAATCGATGTGATCGCTCTCTTTGAGACCAGAATCTCAGGTGACGCTGTGAATACTGTGTGTGAGAGATTGCTCCGCTCGGGGTTTACACATTATGAGAGAGTCGAAGCCAGAGGTTTTGCAGGAGGAGTTTGGGTTATTTGGAACAGTAATAACATCAAACTTAAGTTGGAGAAGAAATATGACAGTTTCATTCACACTTCCTTCATGAACAATGGGATCAAGGCCCATCTTTTCGTCGTGTTTGGTCCCCCCTCGGTTACTAAAAGGGAGCCATTCTGGAAGGAGTTGGAAAATTCTGTTAAGAGAATCAAGGGTCCATTGATTGTGGGCGGAGATTTTAACTGTATTATGTATAATCATGAAAGAAATGGGGGTTTCGGCGGGTTGCATAGTGACTCCCAAACTTTTTGTGATTGGCAAAACAAGCTGAGCCTTGTGGATATGGAATTCCTTGGGCCGAAGTTCACGTGGAGTCGGAGGCTCTCCCCTTCATCTGTGGTTCATAAAAGACTCGATAGAGTTTTTCTCAATATTTTGGGCCGTACTTGCTGGCATGAAGCTAGGGTGAAACACCTTCCTAAGTTTTCCTCGGATCACTGCCCACTTTTACTTGAATTCAGTCCTAACCTTCAACTTGAAAAGAAAAGGAGACCGTTCCGGTTTGAAGCGGCATGGCTTACACACCCAAATTTTGAGAACAAGATAGAAGATAGCTGGCGTAGAGATTTGGTTACTCCGAGTGCTCTGTCCCTTTTGAAAGACGACCTTATCATTTGGAATAAGAAGATTTTTGGTGGTATTCAGAGAAGAAAGCAACAGCTTCTGGACAACCTGGAGAGGGTGCAACTGAATTTAGCTAGGAATTTTACACAGTCGTTGTTGGAAAAAGAAAGCAGGCTGCAACGTGAGATTGATCTTGTTCTTGAGCAGGAGGAGATCTTTTGGTTCCAAAAATCCCGGGAACAATGGATCAATTGTGGGGATCGAAACACATCCTTTTTCCATGCTTCTACTGTGATTAGATGCAAACACAATCGTATTGAGGGTTTAAAGGATGACATGGGTAATTGGATTGAAGACAAAGAGGAGTTAGAACGTTTGGCGGTTGATTATTTCAGAACTTTGTATAAGGCCGAGCCTACTGACTTGTCAGCGTTGCCAAGAAATAACAGGTCGTTCCCGAATTTATGCGGGGCTGATGCGTCAGAGCTGATTACTGGGGTGAGTTCCGAGGAAATCTAGAAAGCTGTTAGTGGAATGGGTGCTTTTAAATCTCCCGGTTTAGATGGTTTTCAGGCCGGCTTCTTCAGTAGTTGCTGGAAAACGGTTGGTAGCTCTGTCATGGATTTTGTGAGGAATTTCTTCCAGTCATCGAGGTTCCCCAAGGGAGTCAATAATACCTTGATTGTCCTTCTGGCAAAGGTCTCAAAACCGGAACAACTAAGTCAATTTAGTCCCATTAGCCTTTGTAATGTGATTTACAAGGTTGTTACGAAAATCCTCACTAATTGTCTGCAACCGCTCATCTCGAGTCTAATCGGGCCCACACAGGGTAGCTTCATACCGGGGAGGATGATTACAGACAACATTGTTGTTGCTCAAGAGGTTGTCCATTCTATGCGGAAAAAAACTGGAGCGAAAGGTTGGATGATTCTTAAGTTGGATTTGGAAAAAGCGTATGACAGATTGAGTTGGGAGTTTATTGAGGATACTCTCAATGTTGCTGGATTCCCGAATATGTGGATCAAGTGGGTGATGTCTTGCATTTCGACCCCTAGAATGCAGATTCTCTGGAATGGTGAGGTGTCATCCCAGTTTCTTCCTTCTAGGGGTGTTAGGCAGGGAGATCCGATCTCTCCGTACCTTTTCTTGCTTTGCATTGAGAGGCTTGGACATCTGATTGCAGACGCTGTTGATTGTGGTAGTTGGAAGCCGATTAAATTGACTAGAAATGGGCCTCAACTCTCGCACATGTTCTTCGTCGATGATATCATGCTCTTCGCGGAAGCGTCGTCGGAACAAATTTCAACCATTATGAAATGTCTTGATATGTTTTGCAGCGCATCAGGTCAAAAGGTTAGCATTAGGAAGTCGAAGATTTTCGTCTCCAAGAATGTTGACATGCGTGTTTGTCGGAAAATCAAGGAGTTGAGCGGAATTGAGGTTACTACTAACTTAGGTACCTATCTCGGAATGCCAATTCTTCACAAAGCTGTAAACAAGTCCACATTCTCTCAACTGATTGATAAGTTTAACAAGAAACTCTCCGGTTGGAAGGCAAGTACGCTTAGCTTAGCTGGTAGAGTAACGTTAGTGAACTCCATCCTCACATCTCTTCCGGTTTATTCCATGTCCTCCGCATTGTTGCCGATGAGTACTTGTAAAGCTATTGATCGGATTAATAGAAGTTTCATATGGGGCAGTACCAAGGAGCGACGACGGATGCACAAAGTGGCTTGGGATGAGGTTATTAAACCAAGGAACCAAGGTGGGTTAGGGGTCAAATCCATGCGGGATCTAAACATCGCTTTGGTCGGCAAGCTCGGTTGGAGATTCGTTAATGAAGACGGGGAGCTTTGGGTGACAGTTTTGAAGAATAAATATGTTGATAAAGCCCTTGGTAAATCTGCTGCTTGTTCACACATATGGAAATGTATTAGAGCTGGAATCTCCGAATTGGTGATTAAAGGAAGCCGCTGGAATCTGCGGAATGGCGAAGACATTCGGTTTTGGTCGGATCCCTGGTTGTTGGAGAACCCACTGAGGGAGTCAGCGACGCGGCATATCAGTGAGGATATGCTGAATTATAATGTCAGAAGTTACTGGACAGAGTACAGTCAATGGGATTGGCAAATGATCGGCAATGCCCTCCCTGCTGAAGTTCTGCTGAAGTTAGCGGCTATTGGCGTTGATGCTGGAAACGTGGGGTTGCATGACGAGCTTACTTGGAAATACTCTGCTGATGGTGATTACACAGTGGCGTCAGGCTACAATCTGATCCGAGGTAACATTTCTAGAATGGAGGTGGATAGTGTTTTCTATCACAGGTTATGGAAGATGGAGACTACAGAAAGGGTTCGTTATTTTTGTTGGATTGCGAGCAAGGGTGGGGTGCTCTCGAACCACGAACGGCAGCGAAGACATATCTCGTCTACTTCGAGTTGTGTTTATGGATGTAACAGGGAAGAAGATTATGAACATTTATTTAGAGATTGTGCTCACGTTAAATCAATCTGGATTAAATTCAATGTGACTAATTTCTACCCCGATTTTTTTTCAGGACAGTTTCTCTTGCTGGATTAGGAGAAATGTGCTTGAAAGTCGGAAAATTGGCTCTTTGGACTGGAATGCAATCTTCGCTACTTCAATTTGGTGGGTTTGGAAGTGGAGGAACTCGAAGGCTTTCTCGGAACATATTGTTGAGCAGCGGGACAAAGTGTTGTTCATCACGGACTGGGTCAGGGAATCTTTGGTGGCCGCAGGTAAGATTGCTAATCCTAGAAGTGGAGTTTGCAAAAGAGTGCAGGACATCACTTGGGAAACGCCAATGGAAGGATGGTACAAGATTAACACTAACGGAGCGGTGAGAGATGGCTTGGCAGCGACTGGAGGGGTGATTAGAGATTACTTGGGTCGTTGGGTTGGGGGATTTGTTCATAACATCGGGTCTTGTACGGTCCCGATGGCGGAACTTTGGGGGGTGTATAACGGGTTGAAGCTGGCTTGGGAATCGGGTCATCGCAGGGTGATCCTCGAGTCGGACTCCCAACTTGTTGTACATCTTTTGAATTCCAAAAATAAGAGGTGTCACTCTCTTTTTAGTCTGGTGCGAAAGTGCCAAGACTTAATTAGTAGGGATTGGGCTATCCAATTCCGTCATATTTTTCGTGAGGCCAATATGGTCGCGGATCATTTGGCCTCTTTTGCTTTTCAATTTCCTCTAGGTATTCATGTATTGAGTGCCCCGCCGGAGGAGATTTTTATTCTGTTATTCGATGATGTTAGGGGTCGGGCTATCCCCCGTTTGCTGACTACTTAGCCCATTTTTTCCATTATTAATAAAACTCCCCTCGAGGGAACGGAGAGTACCGACTCTCCTTCTACCAAATAAAAAAAAAAAAAACATCCAAAAATTTGTTCCCCGTCAAAAACATACTTTTATATACGCTTACAGTAAAGAGTCAGAGTGCAATGGTCTGTTTAGATCGCCACATATAATGCATTAAATCACGAATTTAATGCATTAAACATGCGCTCCAATATTTGCTAGAGCAACAGAAGAAGCGTTAATTATGGCTTTCCAATATGTGACACAAATGGAACAAGCCTTTTGCAGTCCCTCCTACCAAGTGCACATGTATCCAGCACCCGCCCGAGAATGAGCCTTGTGTTCCTCATAGCCACCTCTCTTGCCGGCATCCCACTCGAATGCGGAGGGAGCGGGGGAGCCCTAGCCTTAAACGATGCCTGTGGCCCGATAAACTTCTCTTCAGGCCCAGGCAGCCCGCTCTCAACTGGACCGGGCTCATGTCCTGGCCCGCTGCAGCTCTGTAGCAGGGCTTCCAACACACCCAAAGCATGACACCCCAAAGAGCTCTCTACTAGTTGAGCCACAATTGAATGCACATGAGGATTCTGAGCAGCATCCAACGGAGTATGCTGGAGAAGCTCCTTCAGCATGAGGAGTATCACTCGTTGGTACTCCACGGGCCCCCTCTGTAGAAGCTTCAGCAGGTGGCTGAACGCCAAAGTTGAGTGCTTCGGAAACCATTCGTGACACAAGAGCGGCGCTACACAGGCGAGCAAGTTGTAGACGGTTTCGAACTCGCCTTGTGAGTATGCCTGGAACACAGTTGATAGGCCGTCCAGCGACTTTGCCCGACACCAGACCGAGATGTTGGAGGCCACAAAACAGGCTTTCTGGAAGTGCTGATTGAGGGGCGATGTCAGCTCTAGAGTTTCCTTGCTGAGTTGCAAACACAGCCACGGAAGTAAGCCGATGATGTGCATGAGGAGCCTCGTCTCTGGGTCGCCGAATATGGAGTTGCAAGTCGGGAATGTTAAACGTAAGAGGACGTCGATGGAGACACTATGGCTGACCGGTGAGATCAGCCCTTTGAGGACGAGGGGTTGGACTCCTTCAAAGGCGGGAAACTTCCCGCTGACATCAGCCCTCTGATGATAGTCCACCCCCATATATGGACCGCTGCTCGTATCAAGCTCGTCACGGGGCATGCTAGAGAGAAGCACGTTTTCGGTTGTTATGTCTTGGAACGAGAGACGGTCAACAACTCGGAGGAAGAGCTCGAGAACTTGGCAATAGACATGGACGTATTCCATATGCATCATAGCAGTGCAACACCAGAAAAGCTGAGGATAGAGTATCACCTTTTCGGGTTCCATGCTCTCCACCATCACTTGTAACGTCAATAGAATCTCCATGACGAACCCCAAAATGTCAGGGGTCACGTTTTTCAAGCACCTGTAGAGGCATCTTAGAAGCGAGAAGCAAGCATCGCTAGTGACATGGGGTCGGAGAGCACGGTATATCTGATGGGAACGAGAGGCGAGGTGCCTTGAGGTGCACTCCATTGCCCACAGAAGTGCCTCGTTCCCCCACGTTTCCCGAAGGTCCCCCTGGAAGAATATAGCATCCACCATGCTCTGGACTAAGGCAGACAAAAGTGCTGCACTCGGGAGATGAGGCCTCACAACTGTCGGATCTTCATTCTCCCACATCATGCTCCCCCGATTTGACTGCACGTACTTGATCAGGCTTATCACCTGTTGCTTGTTCTCACCGTCACTGTTCTCATCGTCATAGAGCTCCAGATGCCGGTCAGCAAGGGAGTAGAGTAGATTCACAAGAAGATGCTGGCAGTGCTCGAGAATGATGTCCTCTGAGCTATCCATGGAAACAAATGTGACATGGAAAAGCAGAGGTAGGTATTGCCTGAAATCCTCGTCGTTCTCGTAGGCGATTTCTGCAAGCAGAATCAAGGCAATGTCAGCTCGAGTGAGGGAATGCTGTTGGTGTCCTTGCAGTGCGGACTGAAGCTCCTTAGCACTGACACCGTGCATTACATTGACAACACCAGAGTGTGGGTCAACTTCCCCACCCGAGTTTGGGGTGTCAAAGAGATAGTCTGCACTGTCTCGGGATATGTGACGGCTACGAATACTCCCTGTTGAGGTCCGCCTGCCAATCATTGGGCCTGTCATGTCGACCAAAGCAGGAAGAAGATGGCTTGAACGACCAGCCGGGGTAACAGGAACGGCATTTAGTTCAGGCAGGATCAGGCTTATTGGGACCGAAGCACTACTACTACGACCACTTGTAGTCCCAGCAGCAGAGCGCCGACAGGACATTGTCCCAGTAGCATTTCTCAAAGGCGCATCAAGGGAGCTTCTTACGAGCAAGGGAGATATAATCGATTGGGTGTCAATTATAGGAGAAAGTTGTGCAGTTAAGGGCCCATGGGAAAACTCTAATATTACATTGGTGTTGATTTCAGCCTTCAGCCTGAGGTGTTCTGCGCCGTCTTCCAGTCTTCGCTGAGCTAACTGACACACGAGGTGATCAATTGTGCTCTGAGGACATATCCGTGCCAAGTACAAGCTCACCCGTTTTGCAACAGAAAAATACGTAGCAAAAGCGCCACTTATCTCAGCAGAAGCGTTCGAATCACAGTCTTCAATACCTTTAGTGAGTAGAAAGTCGAGAACCGGGCCTATGTTCCTTGATTTACTAGCAATTATGCTCCACAGCTGCTCAATTTCATCAGGAAACTGGTCACCATGGCGCCACGTGACATAATATAGACTCTTCAATAATCTTCCGGTCCAACCGTCTTCGAGTTTCCAGAAGTTGAGATTTTCGATCCATGGAACCATGCATGTCAGGACTTGATGCTGAGCAATGATGTCGACGGCATCAAGTTGCCTCTGCATGATCTCCTCACAAAGAAGTTGGCTCAACTCAGGGTGGTCTTTGGCTAGTTTGGAAGAGAGCTTGTACTGGAACTGCTGATAGGAATCAGGAAGATTGCCAACGACCGTAGCTCTATAGCCGTCTCCAATCCATTCACACGTGGACAGAGTTTCAAGCATCTGAAGAGCATCATCACGGATTTGTCCAGATGGATCCACGACTTTGTATAGAATGAGGCTCAAAAGTCTCTGAACTTCGCAGTTGGGTACCTCTTGGCGCATGTAGACCTCAGCCAGCACACTAAAATAACCATCTGCTACTGCAACATCAGAATAGTAGCACTGCAACAAACTAACCAACTTAAGGTTAGCAACTTCATCCTAGTAAGACCTTTTTTTTAAGACGATGAAATGTAGCACACAGGGCAAGATCTTTACCCCTGAGCTACCTTCATATGGATTGCAGTAATATTTGTATTTAATGAATGTCAAGTGTTGCAAGAACGAGGAAAAAGATAATACTTGATCAATACAAGCAGGAAACAGCTCCAAATTTGTGAGTAAGAGATTCTTTAATGCCAACTTTGCCAAATAAAAACGATGATAGCCACTCTTGTACTTCGAATAAGACAGAGTTCTTGGATCTGCGGGGGAATAACCAAAAGGAGCCCTAGGTGCTGGCTCAATGAACAAGCTGTTAATCCAAGATATTACCCGCCCACTCATCTTTCTTGCATTGTCATCAAAGCAAGGCCCATATAAGAGAGAAGCCATTGCATTCATTGAGGTCCATTGAATTGCCTCTACGTGTTCATTTAGTTCCTTGTCGAATGAAAGTTTATCCACAGAATCCTTTGACCGACCATGTTGAGAAGACTTGTATTTTTCCAGTTCTCGCCGGTAATCAATCAAACCGTCTTGGGTCCATGCACCACTGCTGTCATCACTCCAGAAAAATAGGAGATCAAACAAACGTTTCCTTGTTCTGAGGTCAAGCTTTTCAGATTTTGAGTCAATGAATTCTGGTCCAAGATATCTTATTACGGAAGCAAGGGCATAGCGTAGAGGTTGCATCTCCTGAAAGCTCTCAGATGGGGGTGTTAAGATCTGCTTGGTTGTGTCCTCGATGAACTTCAAAAAGTGAAGACGGGGAGCTTGTTTCTTGTTCAGCATGCCTGGCCAAAGTTTCTCAGCAACAGTTCGATAGATATTTGCAATATGGATTCGGAGTTCTTCACGGCGAGATTTTTGACTCTGTTGTAATTTTTTTCCCAGAAATCAGATAAATTTCCAAAATCTTTATGCCAAAGTTAACAATTTACAGCACATCAAATTGTTAAGCCAAAGTTATATAACAACATAGACGCATTGAAACTACCTTCCATTTTGGTTTTCCTTCCGTCTCTTGGGATACTTCGTCAATGAGCACTGAGAGCTCACTAAACAAGAGTCCACATATTTCAAAATGTGAATGTCCAAGAGCCATAGTTGCTGCATGCTGTAGTAAGGTGCAAAGGTGAGTACCCGGCAAACATATTATACTTGAGTTACTGACGAGTCGGGGGAAAGACAACACAAGAGAATAAGCAAAGATAACAGAGAATAAGCAAGACCAACAGCCATATCGGAAACATGAAGAAACAAATAATGCCAATAACTAAACATACATATATTTCGATTCTTATGACAAAGTTTGGGAACTGGGAACTTGTAGTTCACAAGATGTACCAATACTTTAAAACCTTATAGGCATAAGTACTCACCACTTGAGATTCACATCCAGATTTTAGAGAGGGGAATATTAGTCGGAAAAGATCTTTAGTTGATTTGGAACTTCCAGCTTCCCTACTATCTGGAGGGCATGAACATGCAAATATTGCATACATGAGCCACTGATCCACTTTAGTGTCACCATCTTGGGATTGATGAGCCTTCCCACCTAGCTCAAAAGGAGTAATGTGAGCAAGGCGCCGAATCACTTCTGTCCTGCCAATCAGAATATAACAAAAAAATGTATTTGAAGCTTCCAACTTCTAGCTATTGGTCATGGTAGAATTATGCTTTGCTTTCATGTTTATGAAAGCTAGAGTCCAAGCATTAGTAAAATTGTCATCAAGTAATAAATATTCTAACAAATTGACAAGGTGTCCTGTGTCTTGAGTGTTTACTAGTAGCGAATGATATGTAGTTTAGAGTTCATACTCAAGAAGAAAGTCCAGTAACACTGCAATCACTTTTGATCGAATACGCACCAAAATGATAAAAAAAATACAATTCTTCAGCCTAGAACACAATAAAAGTACATACTTATATATAAGAAAGTTGCAGTAACTCCTCGCCCTAAGACTCCACTTTTGATCATTTTTTATATCTATATGGCTATATAGCTATATAAATACTAAAGCTCAGCAAAAAAAAGACTGAGGCTACATAGTGTAGTCTCTCATGCATACACCTATGATAATAACTTCACCTGGGTTGTTGTTGATAATAACTTACAAAAATTAAATATTATATGGGTGTGCATGACATGAGGCTTCAACTAGTTTTTACAGTATACTACGCTTCCAGAACATTGATTACAAAAAAAAAAAGATGCTTACTTTGCTGCCCGAACAGATTTTGGGCAAAGCTCAGCAGCATATTTAGCGAGCTCACTTAAACAGCAAGCCCATCTGTTTTTTTCAGGGCTCTCAAAGAGAATAGACTGCATTGTAACATCTGGAGGAACAACATCACATTGCCATCTTAGGTCAAATGGGCGGCTAGAATCCCAGCAATAGCTATGAATAATGTCATCCTGTGATTTAGAAAAGAAATTTAACCAGACGTCAGAACAGGATGGACAAAATTAAAGTTGGATACCAGATGAAGGTAAGGAAAAACAGCCTACTCCATTTTCTTCCAGTACATCAATTATGAAAATAGGTTCAGCTTCAGTTTTCATATTGCTGTCTTCACTCTCATGCAGAGCATATTCCCTAATATCATTCTTCAAAGCCCGAACACAACGCAATAGCTCAATTGCTGTATACCTTATTTGACTATCCACCGAGCAAAGATATATTAGACCAACAGAATCTATTTCTGGAACATGAAAGTCAATTGCTTCTCCAGAATAATGAACAGAAGGCTTCCGGATGATTCTAGAATCATCCTTTACGGCAAAATTCAGTCTTTCCTCGCACAAACATACTCTCCAGAAACACATTAGTTCCAACAAGCGTCCCAGTGATGTCTGGATGAGAAGGGGGAAATCATCAGGAAGACGCAGAATGAAATTTGCCACTCCTCTAATGACCTGAAAACGACGGTGGGGCCTTGACTTCACCATTCTATTAAGAACCTGCACAGCTTCTTCCCGCACTCCAGGATCTATGCTTATCTCATGTTGAGGTGTTATTTCACTTATTTTATCACTACGACCAACTTCTTCAATCAGTTCTGGTATGCATTTAAGAGCTGACCGGAAGAGGCAGGCTTGAGATTTCTCCTTCACAACAGAATCTGAAAAAGAACATTCACTAGTAAACATCATTAGCACATGCTTTACAGAAATAAACATCAAGCCAATAAAAGTAGAAATGCAAAGGGAAAAAAAACAATGCACATAAAGTGGAAGAGTTCCACAAAAACATAAAGAGCTTCTTTAAAAAGTTAATAAAGCATATAACATTTTCAAACCAATGAAAGACAGTTAGCACAAGCATAAGCATAAGAACTTCCGCTTCTGACATCCATTAAAGACCACTTACTCATATACAAATCAGTAATAAATATGACCGGTTAACAAGTCTAAAGACTATTTAGGTTCTTTTTCAGTGCTAAATTAATTATAATGGAAAAGGCACAAATATATTTCTATAAATGAAAAAAAAGAGATAATCCAGTACAAACCAACTACTTATAATGAAATGAAAAGGATGAGAAAAGTGTAGCATATGGCTGGATCCTTGAATCATGAACATCCCATAGGAAAAGTTTTTTCTCTAACTAGGGTTAAAAAGTACATTGCAAGATTCTTGTCATTCCAGAGATGCATCCTTATACAAATTCAGTGTATTCTGATAATTAATCTAGAAATTTCAGGCAAATTACCTACAACATTCTTGGAAGAAGTAAGAAGCGCCTGACCAAAGACTTTATGGCAAGATCTTATAATGGCCTCAATAGCAGCCTTCACTTTTGGAATGTAGTGTCCAATGTCATGACCTGCCAATTAAATCAACAGAAAATCAGTGAATACATACCATTTAATTTAAAGAGACCAAAAAAGCGTAGATCTCAGACATTATAATTATAATAATTATTATTACAACTTTGGTAGTATTCACCTTGGACAATCTCCAAACCATTATATTGAGCTGAAGTAGAAGCAATAATTTTATGTAATGAACAGAGGCCAATAACCTTGGCTTCACAAGAACTCTCTTGCTTTAATAACTCCAAAATCATGTGATTCATAGAGAAGTCTAGGTTACTTTCTGCAATGGTAACACAGAACTCAACAATTTTTTCATGCTGTACATCATGAGTAAGCATTCCCTTCCTGAATACCGTGAGCAATTGGGAGGTCACACTATCCAGATAATCCCAAACACGATTTGGAGGATGATTTGGTGCATACATGCTTAAATAGAACCTCAGAGCACGATGAAGGCAATCTAAGGCCATCAAACGATGGTTCTTGTCCTGCACATTCGGTGCAATAATATATAGACTGACAAATATTTGGCCCTTGACATTAAGTGAACAGTAATATTGGCTATTAAAGCAATGGGAATGAAGAATGTAGAGCTGCCGGATGCATGGAAAACAAGTTGCTATGAAAATAATTGTCAATGTAACATACTAGCTAGTAACTATAATTCATATGTTAATGATACATACTCGGAGAAGCTTGTACAGTTGCTCCATATGAGGACCAAAGTTATTCAGGAAGATTTGGGGCTCACCGAGACAAAGAAGAAGAGTAGCAATAGGGTAACCGACCTGAGAGATGGGAAACGATTCAGTTAATGTACTGAACTTTGTACAAAAATCCAAATATTTACGCATCACAGAATGACCCACGGAATCAAAACAAACTCAGTGGATCAGTAACATTAGTAAACTATCATTTTAAATGGTTAGGGTCTGTATTTCGACATTTAAACGTCTGCTCGCATGGTCTTGTATCCCTTATTTTCCCTATATTTGAATCTGACAGGCATGTCCTAATGAACTAACCTGAGCATTATAGGAACACAATTAATATAGCAAAACAGCACCACTTACAGCCAAGTGTTTGCTCTGCTTTTCCATCCAATAGACAAGCTGCACTCTTATTCGTCCAACTGTTTCATACCACAGAATTAGTGCCGGGTCAATTCCAAATGGAGGCCACTGACTTCTACAGCCATCTGCTAGTGGTGCTAGGATACTCGAGAGCATACGGCAGAGTGCATGGTGGAGTTGACTTTTTCGTTTGTGTGGAGAACGATTGAGAGGATTTGCTTTTGCCAAAAAAGAGGTGGATGCGTTAAGCCCATCGTCAATCTTAACCTGTCAAAAACTATCTAGTTAGTGGGTTATTGGTTTACAAAAAAGGAGGTTGATGTTTCACTTTACATGAAGATCATAATGTTAACCTGAGTCAAAGCTCTATGTGTGATACTTAATGTCTTTAAGTTCGGCTTCATCCTATTTCACTCAGTTAAAGCCTAAATAATACGCCCAGTTTCAGTCTTACCTCAAGTTTCAGGTAACGCATTCCATGTATGATACTTAGTGTCTCACTTCGTGCAGTACTAGTGTCAATACGCCGAGTGTTAAGCTCCATGAAGAATCGTTCAGTCACAGAGCTAAATCTGTTATATAGGGTAGCAACAATTAAGCACCAAGCAAAAACAACAGGACAGTTTGTACCAATCACAAACACATCCTAACTCATTACCTGATACGAGATATGGCACCTAAAAGTCGTGCAACATGATCCAAGAGCAGCCCTCTCAAATCAAGTAATGATGGGTAATCAACTGGGCTAATAACCCTATAGTAGCACAAAATTTGAGTAAGAGAATATAAGAATTTGTAAATTCATAAATCAACCATACTTGTCAGCATTCATACAGATGTCTATCTAGGATATAAATTACGAACAATTTCAGCATTGCTAACAACTCTGCTGTAGTATAAGATTTCTAAATACTATTATGTTCATGGCTATGGATCACAGTAAAAACATATCAAGCCTTTGCTACTCAATTTAGCACAACCCGTTCTAGCAAGTTGCCTCAGAAATGATGGTCGCAGATCGATTGAGCAATTTAAGCTCCTATATGGCCTCCAACACCATCATGACTACTTATGATATCCGACCTTGGCACTTCAATGGCCATCTTTGCATCCCACCCCACCATCCTCTGTCAATTAGTGTATCTGCAGTTCACCACTGCCTTTTACTATCTTCATCCTGCTAACCTCTTTTACGGCCCCTTTGGCTATACAAATTTATGTCGGGCCCTGCAATGTTTCGACTGTATTTTTTTTTATAATTCAGTCAGTGCCTAAATTGTTTCCCTTATAAAATGGTGAAGAAACACATTACGGGAATCAAAAGCTCGTCTTCCTCATTTCATCCTTTGTGCCGCTCCACTCTCCTTCCTCATTTCATCCGACTCCGGGGTCCCGCCAACCCACTCCAAATTCACCCCCTCGTATTCCCATCGTCGTATCCCCGTCACTCCTGCCAAGGAAGGAGATCCCTCGACAATCGGTGGAGAAGGAGCAGCCTGTCACACCGCCGTCGAGCGGCTTGTTCGTTCGCACCATCGTCGAGCGGCGGCGATAGAAAGCCAGATGATCTGGCGACTTCAATTTGGAGGTAGAGATGACGAGCCAAACTTGTAATCTGAAGACGTGTTAGACGGTTAGATCAATTGACACACAGACGGCGAACACAGCAGGGACGAATAACTTCTGAACACATCGACAGGGTAGGTAGGTAAGACAAGGTCCGAATTTGAAGGGTGAGACTGAGGTCCGTGAGGATGGACTAAGTAATTTTTTTATTTTATTTTTATATAAATCTCATTTTCATTTTTTCCTTAAAAAAATCCTCCCTTTCCTTCTATTAAAATCCATAAAGTTGAGCTAAGAAAAACACAAAATCCATAAAAATTGAAAACAGACATTTTTCTCACTTTCTTCACTTGGATTAAGCAATAAATTTCCTCCCTTTCCTTCTATTAAAATTCACCATTTCCTTGCAATCAAATACATTGTTAGAAGTTTTTTCAATACCTTTCTCTTAAACTTAAAAAAAAAACATCTTCTTACCTTTATTTTTTTATATAAAACATTTTTTTCACCTTTATTTGGTAGTGAATTTTAATTTATTTTCATTCCAAAAATGAAAACAACGCCATCTCCTATAATAGAACCGTCTCCTCCCTTTAACTTCCTCGATCCATCTCCATATCTCTAGCACAATCATCAATAACCATCACTCACCTTTGTCGGTCACATGTGTCTTTTTTCCATCTCCCATCATTACCTCTTCATGTTTCCATCTCCTAGATCTCCTCTCTAGAATGACATCCATGAAAAGAGCTCTACCGCCAAATGCTCAATCGTTAGGGAAGGAGATCTACCACTGGACATCGTTGATCACCATGGAAGGAGCTCTACCACTGGATGACACAAATTGCCATGGAAGAGGAGTTTCATCAAAGGACACAAGCCCCCAGATTATCTCTCTTTAGCGTGCTCTTGTTGTTACAATCGATTGAAAATTGAGATATCTCTCCCTCTTCTCTTCGATTGGAGGCCGCACTTAGATCTAAAACCAAAGTTCTAGAAAGTGATAGAGGAGGAAGATGATTGCAACTACTAGAGAAAAGCTTGAATTGGGGTAAATTGTAAAACGTAGATGTAAAATTGGTAAAATAAAACACTAGATCTAAATTGGAGATTTTTTTCAATAGGTTTTTTTTTTAGCTAAACCAAACAATTTAAAGTGATAAGGGAGTCACTTACCTTTCGGTCCCACAAACTCAATGTTTTCGTTTATATTCCCTCTTCCCTAACCAAATAACCCCTTAGGATGTAACGATATCACATACTTTCTTTTTTTTTCAATCCATTTACGTTGAAGTTTACTCTTCTCAAGCCAAACATGTTCTTTGTTTCTAAAACTTTGATTGCATCTGAAATCACCACCCTAACTACTATGCACAATATGTTGCTTCCTTATAAATCCAAAGTTAAGCTAAAAAAAATTGATTTTAAATAATATTGGAAGAAGTTTGAAATTTGCTAAGGTTTAAGTTTATAATTAGCTACATAGTCTTTTTGTTCATCCATTGAGGTTGTGTATAAAATTGTTAAGAGACCTAGCAATGTGTTTGAATGTAACTTGTATTTTCCATTTTTAATAATTAAGGGTATGTTTGTTGGTTAAAAAATGATACTCCAAAAAGGAATTAACTCTTTGTTTCACTCTCCAAAAACTTGGAAACACCCCATTTCTTGTTTTTAGAAGTTTTTTTTGACTTATAACATCTCACTCCCACCTCTCAAGCTCCTCTCCCTCGCATGCACTCCCTCCCCGATCACTCTGCACTTGCATTGTCCCAATTCTTTCTTTCTTTCTTGTAATTGACAACAATAAAAGGTAATTGTCTCCCACCGACATTACAATCTATCCCATTAGACCCATTTTTTAACCTCTCTCTCAAAAAAAAAAATTGTTCATCTCCCACATCTCACTTCATTCAAATCTCCATCTACATACGTCTTCCACCATCGTCTCTCGTCATTGGATTCGTTTAGATCTTTGTTACTTTCGCGAATTATCCAAATTTCATATGTAGATATCCAAATTGTCTTAGGGCTTTGGTATAATTCACCATGGTGAAATCTTCTGCTGAAGGATTTTAAAAAGTTCAATCATAACTATAATCTAAAGCGGAGGTTAAAAAAATTAATAAATGATACATGTCGCTTTTAGATTGGACAGCACCACCTTTTTTTACAAAAAATAATCTTTTATTTTTAGATATAATAAATTCTTATCTATGTTTTTAAAATATAGGATAAGAAACTTCATTATTAAACAATCTTTTATTTTTGGATATGATAGATAGGAAGATCATTAGCATATTTTTTATGCTATCATACAAATTCTAGAATATTTATTTAATTTTTAGATATATATTTGAAAATAATTTATTATTAATATTTTATTTAAGAAAAACCCGTACAAGGTACGAGAATACATACTAGTGTTTACCTATTTCAATTCAAGGTTAAATTTCAAAGCTTTTACATGGTCTTCAACAATAGCAAGTTCAATCCATCTCCACTCCTTCAAAGTAAACAAGTTTAGATAAAAACGACATTTGTTTCCTTTTCCTACTTTTTTTAATCTATTTACCTTTTTGTTTTGACTTGCCCTAAAATAGAAGATGTCTCAAGAGAAGTAACACCCGGATTATTATTTTGAAAGTGAATTGCTTATCCAACTTTATCTCAAAGTATGTAGAAACAGAAAAGGCGGTGCAAAATATACGACTAGATCTTGTCAAAGAGGAAGTAGCTTAGGAAGAGACTTGAAATACACCCAAGAATACTTGAAATACACCCAAGAATACGTCCAATGTCATCAAGGAAGAGAACAAAGTCAACGAGTGCAGGCTTATGTACGTGTTGAATTCTTAACAAATTTTTAAAAAATTGATTTCATGTTCATTTAAGAGGCATTGGAAGTTTACATAAAGATCTCCAACTTTATAGGTTACATCAAGATGATAATCCAACAAGATGATGGTCAAAATACAGTTTTACTAAGGTATGTGCAAAATCTAGCGAGAATAATGGATTTTCCATATTTAGCTGGCTTTAGATTTACCATATGTTTTATTTTTATATTATAATTAGCTTATAGCTTTTATATTTATGTTTATTCTAATATTTCATTTAGACATTAGGTAATAAAGTCACAGGTCTGCTGAAACATGTGTAAAAGCATTCTATATTAAAATAATTAGCTTATAGCTTTAATATTTATGTGTATAACTATTTCTAGTAGATACTTCTCAAGAAAATTCCAATAATACATGTGAGCTTATTCTCCCTATGTATTAGGAGTCTTTCTTGGGCTAGTTTATTTTATAATAAGAGAATAATTTAATAATCTCTCCGTTTAGTTCTATTTATCATTCTAGACTAAACTTTTTTGTTTAGTTCTATTTGTCCTTCTAGATATTTTGTCCAAAATTTTCCAATATTATCCTTTGTATTTATCCAATCAAAAGCAAGATATATTTAAATGCATTCACCATTTACCTTTTTCCAATATGAATTTATTATGGGCAATTTGGTAAGAATATGACATGTCTTAATGTATGTGCATTAAGCTACAAGGACAAATAGAACTAAACGAAGGGAGTAGCAATAATCTTGTATGGTTGAAAATTCATTAATGATGTGTCATTATCTGATTAGCTACATGACATGAACTTTTGACATGAAACCTCTCCATTGGATAGACATGCCTAAAAGAGCAAGGTTGATTATTATTTTATTATTAATTTATTAATTTATTATTTCTTAGTTAGGATCCTTAGAAAACTCTATTTAAACTTATGTATATTTTATTTATCAAATTGAATTATACTGATACCATCTTGGTTAAGATGCTTCTCAATCTCATCCCAAAAGTTGTCTCTTGTTCTTGTGTTCAAATTTCTCATTATTCCAAATTTGGATTAAAGGAAATCTACTTTGGTGTTCAACCTTTCACATTTCAAATTTAATGAGGATTGCCATTCTACCTATTTTTAATCCTTATTGTAAATGCAATCTAAGGACAAACTAACTGAAGAATCAAGGAGGATTATTCAGCCTTTCAATACCCAAAGTTCAATAAAGAGATTAAGAAGTGCAATGTTGGACGATCAAGTAGAGGGGACAAATTATCCATGAGTTGTCACATATTAATATCAACTAAGATAAATAAAATCCCTTTGATATGCATATCAAACCTTGTGTGTATTAATCTCTTTATTGAACTTTGAGTGTTGAAAAGCTAAGAATCCTCCTTCATATACATATCAAAAATTTAACCGAAAGTAAGATATTCCGTTATGTAAAGACCAAATGGGGAAAATGCTACATTAACCAACTAAACTACTTGAAGGCAACCTTACCTATCAGCATTTATTAGCCAGTCAAACACAAAATTCTCAATCCCAGACCAAAGCTTCTCTGTATCAACAATGAAATTCATTTAGATATTTGATGCAACCTAACTTCAAAAGGACAAGAATTCAACTTTATTTAAACTTGTAAGTCCTTCTTGAGGACAACACTCCACAAACCGGATACATGCTGAGCAAAATGTACACTCCACAGCAAGCTGCACCAAGAACAAGGAACTATGAGACTCAAATTAATAAAAGAATTGAATCCACTTAGAACAATTTACAATGCAACTTGTTCATTCAAAATACTCAAATATACTTTCTATAGCTTTCTAGAATGGTACAAAGGTTGGATCAACCCCGTATATTATGCAAAGATATACTCCCTCCGTTTAGTTTTATTTGTCCTTCCAGCCTTAAACTAATGTTTAGTTTATTTGTCCTTCCAGGTATTATATATAAAAAATTCCAATATTGCCCTTTGTATTTATCCAATCGAAAGCAAGACACAATTAAATGCATTCACCATTCATCTTTTTCCAATATGAATTTAATAGAGGCAATTTGGTAAGAATATGACATGTCTTAATATATATGCATTACGTTATAAGGACAAGTAGAACTAAACGGAGAGAGTAATGTAAATCTCGAAGGCCTCGAGTTACTTGCTAATACGAACCAAGCTGGTGACAATCTGAAAAAGACATTGAAGGTCTTTCAAGGACATGGCCATGAGCATCAAGAAAGAGGATCAATACATAAGAAATTTTGAATTTCTATATTCTTGTTGAAATTGGACACTCTTTAATAAAACATCCATAACTTAGGCTAGAAAATTAATCTCAAGCTTATTTAAAATGCATAGGAAATATGAATCAAAGATGTGCAACTTCATACTTGATGAAATTACCAATATTAAGAATATCAAAATCACGGTCTATCGAGGGTTATTCATAACCTTGTTAAAGTAAACTTTCTAAATGATCTATAATTACCTTTACATTATTTATTTTTATAATTATAAATCATAATTACTAATCTTTATGTTGATATTAGTTTCATAATTTTATAAGTCATTTAGGTTAGAATTATCTTTAGTTCGGTTTAAGCACGTGTGAAAGCCGCATAAGATTAAAACTCTATCTTCACTGTTTTTGTTCGTATTCAAAAGTGAATTTAGTGAGAAATTAAAGAGGATGTGTATTTATAAAAGCATAAGGGTATTTAACCAAAATTGCCCACCGAGTGTTAAGCTTCATAGTTCTAGGCACGTTTGCCCTACTTAAAAACTTCAAATAATCAAATATGATTAAATATGAAGGTATAAACAATTTTTTTATACATTTCTTATACAAAATGCTTTCTTGTATTATAGTTCATATTATTCGTTATAACTCATATTACACATTATAACTTTTGCAATACAACTCCAAATTGATCTATTTCAATTTTTGGGTTATTTTTTTTATTGAATTCTCCATCATAATTCTATTAAATGTTAGAAAAAAGAAGTGAAATTCCATATAAATAAGACTTAGATTTTCATGTTGAAAAATTAGATAAACTTTTAAAAAAATCAACGAGGCTTGTTGAAGATCAAAACAACACTCAAATGAGGGAAATAAATTCATCACGTATTACAAACGGCTAGTGTTTTCACTTAGATCCAAACATGAAAATTCTCTTATCGTTCCTTCCTTTTGGAGGGCATTAGAGGTTCGGAAGGCGAACGATGCTGTCAGGGCACATCCCTGGGACTCAATTGTCATTTTCCCACTACATCACCAAATTGGGATACACATTCTACCACTTAAACTCTTTAGGGTGAATAATATTAATTAAGACATCTCACATAATGATTTCATTCACTCTTCTAAAATAACCTCAACAAATTTTGAGCCATTGTGAGTTTTATATAGTAGCGACCAATTACAAAAGGTCATGTTGAAATTACAAGATGAAGAGCGATCTCATTTTCCTTCTCAAATTAGTTACATTTACTGCACATGTATTTTTTGTCCTATATTACACATTTGAAGTATAGAGTAGTAAAAATTACTATTTAGACATACTTAGAAGGAAACAATTCAAGAAAATCCTAAAAAGCAACACTTAATTTGCTTAAAAAGAAATTATGGAAAACATATTGCAAACCTTTCTCTGAAATGTAGATGTGTCATTTGCACCCTTTGGGGATTCACTGGATAAGACATTGCAAATTAGAGACATCATCACAATTCGATAATGTTTTCATATAGGGACAAACTACACTTATTAAGGGTAGAGTAGCTAACATAAATTTAACTATCACTATCCATATATGTATTGCTACATAAACTTGGTATATTTAATTTCACTTTAGTTAATTTAATTGCAAGGAAAGGAGAAAGTGCTTTTGGAACTTACAAATAAGTTAAATAATACCATATTTATGAAGGGTGAAATATTAGTTAGTATTATAAATAAGATACCATGCAAATAATTTGAGGCATTTAAAAAATAATAAAAAGCCTATAAAGTGTGACAAGAGTATCAAAATATACTCCAATAACACAATATATGAAGATATACAATACTTTGAAATGACTTCTTATGCTTAGCATTCTAGTTGCGAAAAGAAGTGATAGTTCTATGACAAATTTGCTCGGTGCATTCTTCACTTCACAAGAAGTATAACTTTTTCAATAAGTAGTCTCACTTCATATTTTTGGTTCATTAAAAAATAGTGAGAATGTTGTCCTAAGATGTTGTATTTTCTACCAATACATCATACGTATTTAAATTAAAAAAATCAAGAATTCCCACAATTATAAAAAATACAATAACTTTGAACCGAGCATGATTTGTACTTCCCAACAAATTTGAATCCTAGGAAGTAATTAAGTTTTAGAATTAACTTCCCATGTTGAACTAAACTATGGATTATTATATAACTTGTAGTTACTAGGCATCAATGTCATTCAACAAACACATAAGAAGGTCAAGTAAGAACTTTTGCAAGCCTAGTTTAAGTAGAATTGAAAAACTCAAAATAATAATAAAGATTGAGATAATGCAAATAAAATAAACTAGAACTTAGATACCTTTCCCTCCATCGAAGAAGAGATTCCAAAAGAGGTATTGGTGCATGTTGTGCAACCATGGCCAATGAATCTAGTACTTGACTAAAGGCTTCGTCAGATGTAGTAGGATGTAGGCCATCCTATGAAGGTTAGAAGCATAGAGTATAAGCAATAAAAAGGAGTTTCACTAAAAAAAAAGACGAGCAATTTATTTATAATCACCACAAGAATAACATAATATTCAAAGCACATTATAGTAGCATGCTATAATGGCTATATAATATTTTTTAATACATGGAAATTAAGCGTTTAGTATAAAATTGGATATGGGAATGGATGAGGCATCAAGTGCAATATGTATAAGGTTGGAAACTCATACATGATATTGGGTGTTTGGTAGTTTTAGGATAAATGTGCAATTTATAGGAAGAGAGAATATAGGGAAAAAATGAAAGCCTCATTCAACCTTATTTTGAGAGAAAAGCTTCCCTCAACCCTTTTTCTTGAATAATTCCGAACAAAGTTGATGACATTCTCTTAGAATTTACACCATGAAGATCACCATAAACATCTCAATTTTTTTCAAGCTTCTCATGCCCGCATGAAATATGTGGTTTAAATATAAGCCTAGCTCACATAAGATATTCTTTCTTTTTCCTTTGACTCAACATAATTTGTTGAATTTTGTTTTAAATATTGTTCGATAAAAGCATATTATTATACATGGACTCTGATATCAAATTCCAATTCATTCACATGTAGTTTACTTTAAAAAAAAAGACATGTAGTTAAATACATCAGTTATTACCAAAATTTTCAATTTAAATATGCTTGAACCTGTGCTTGAGCCGCTTCAATTTGGTGCTTTGCGGTGGGAAGAAACCGATGTAGCAATGCATCTACAATCAATTTTTGTGCAACACCTGACTTCATTTCCTTACACTAAAAATTGACTTGTTGGATATCAAGCCTCATAAACTGCATACAACTGTGCGTTCATTGTTATGTTAAGCTACTTACCAATTTCGAAGGATTCACAAAAGGCTAAAGAAATATCTTTACACTCATCCATAACATAAATTTGATATAGAGGTAAAAAATTTGAAATTTATATATCCATGTTATATTCAACTACAAAATTACTCGACTTGGCTAGTTTTTATTTTGCTTGTACATAAGGGCTCATAGAAAATTATCTCTTTAGCTTCTACATATGTTCGATGAATATTGGTTGTTCTATTTTGAATGATACAAGATTTGATCGTATATAAGATCTGAAGTATAAAATTTCCATTGTGTAGCCACACCCGTAAAAAAACTAAACTAAGAATGATAAACATCAAAGTAGGCACAATGCCTACCTCAAGCTCCAATGTCAAGTACACAATAACTAAGAAAATAACAAGGCACATATTTTGAGAAAGAATGGGGTTAGATGACACCAAGACATAAGGGCCTCAAAAGAATGCACAAAAAGAAGCAAATGATCAAATGTTACCATAAAAAAAATAGAATAACAAAACTAAACCAAGAAAGATCCTTCCTAATATCATCTGGAAACAAAATAGGCATCAATATGTCATTTGAAACACAAAATTAATAAATGATGATATTAATCCCCGAAAAACGTCAAGAAATATTTTGTTTCGTTTTTAGCAGCATTATCCGTGTCAATACTTAAAAAAGTATCAAGGAAGCTTCATAATATAAACATTAACTCGTTAAGGTTGTCAATTCATTCCATGAAATCCTAAAAAAGATGATCAAGAATATCATATTTGAACCCTTATATCAAAATGAACCTCCTAAAGACCAAGTTTACTAGAAAATCTAAATTTTAACCACAAGTGCAATGAGAAAGGGAATTTAACATTATTATTGACCAATTGAGATAAGATTGTGGTGAAATGTTACATGTGCATAAGTACACCGACATGCGGCGGATGTTCTCAACGACACGATGGTGGCTAATAGAACAAAACGACAGTAAATAAAGCGCGCAGAGCAAGCTTTCTGACTACCCATAGCAGTATTTGTGAGAGAGAGCCTGCATTCGTTGTTTAGTTTGTTTTTTTACTTTAATTTATTTTCCTATTTTGATTTACATTGTCAATTGTCATCCGCTTCTATTTTTGACATTGCTAGTGCTTTCCAAGGATCAAACATTTGGCAACCTGCCAATTCAAGGTGAAAATAAAAAGACGGATCCATGTTGGTTGTCTTTTTATTTCCATTTTTAGATAGGAAAAATAAACAATACCCCCATTTTAGCCGAACTTACATTTCTACCTTGTTTTTCATTTATACAAAAACTTTAAAATTATTGCAAAAATGCCCCATTTTTGCACTAGTACCCCCTTCATATGGATGAGGGTGAAATAGAAAATGAAATTTACCTTCTCTTTTGGCAATTGCAGTAAAAAGTAGGAAGTTAATAAGTATGTTTAGAAAGCTAACCATAAAAAACGAATTTGAATAAAGAGTTACCAACAATGTTTCACCCATTATTCACCCCTTTCGCTCCAAAACTCCATAATCTTCCTCTTCTTCGTTGAAAATCATCGCCGATGGAAGTATGCAAAACCACAATTGATCTAAAAGGTAGGCATAATATTCGACAAACTAAGCAAGAAGAAATTGAATTGAAGCAGAGAAATTTGATTTGAAGCTCAAAATTTGGAAGAACCATAAAACCTATGAAGAATACCTTTGCCCAAACAAAGAGCCAAGACTTTTGAAAATATAGTTGTAATTGGGGGTGGGGGTGGGTAGACAAAAGGAATCGAAAAGTAGAGGTGGCTGAACAAACGATTACAAAGTATGGGGAACAACCACCAATGACAACACAAAAACAAGAGGGAAACCAAGGTGAAAGGACCACATATCCAAGAGTGACTGAAATTTAGTGAAATTACTTTATTGTGTTTGAATCAATATTATGTTGGCAGTCGATGTGGACATAGGTATTACTTAGTCAAATATTATGTTGGTATGTTCTTGATAAGGAGTATAATAAATTTAGGGCAAGATTTTGAACATTTATTTGTAAGGCCCACGACCTTAGAAATGGTAACATGCCAAAACAAAGACTTTCCAGGAGGTCACCCATCTTGAGAGTGTTGTCGCCCCTGCATGCTTAACTTTAGAGTTCTTTTTCCTCACTCGAATCCTTGAAAAGGAAGAGCTCTTGTTGACTTGGGTAGCATTTAAATCCTTTATAAAAAATCTTATGTTCAGGGTGTTATAATTTTTCCCAATTAAACACTCAACATCCTCGTCAAGGCCTAAGGGTCACTCGAACTCTTGATAGTTCAGTCACCCTTGCATGCTTAACTTTAGAGTTCTATCTCATCACTTGAACCCTTGAAAAGGAAGAACTCTTGTTGAACTATGTAACACTTAGATCCTTTATAAATTAAATAATCTCAAGTTCGGGGTATTATTATTTCCCCAATTTAATTCTCGACGTCCTTGTCAAGGCGAAAGGGTCACCCTTTGATACCATTTGTAACTCGTAACTCAAAGTTGGCTTTGATACCATTTGTAAGGCTTGAGGCCTTGGAATCGCCAACTAGTGCCAACACAAGGACTTCCAAGAGATTTGGGATTCCTTATAAAAGATTGAAATGCTACCCATGTGAACATAAGCTTTTCTTTTTTCAAGGTTTGAGTGAGGAGAAAGAACTTTGAAGTCAAGCATGTAAGAGTAAGGCGCTATCGAGATGGGGAACCTCTTGGGAAGTACTTCGGTTGGCATGGGATAATGCTCCTAAGGCCTTGGGGCATAGAAATGGTCCTTATAAAGAATCTCAAGTCTAGGATGTTACATATTCAAGTGAACATTTTAGGGCAAATAGCATATACATAGTCCTGGTGATGAATAGGTTATATATAAACAACAAGATTTTTAACATATATGCAATTGAGATTCTATATGCAAAGATAATTAATTCTTGACTTTGAATAGGTCATATTCAGGGTAAAGTTTTGAGCATATATATTTTGAACTAAAATTTTTAGTGCATATAATGTATAGATATTCTCTGGAGGGTTAACTTGTTCTATCGAAGAATAAAAACTAATAGAGAATAAACTTAGTCTAGGAGATTATCAATAGATATTGGATGGATCGTTCGACAAAATCATAAAATGATAAATAATTTGAACTTGTCATCCTAGTATATGCACAAAATGTTGTTTAAACAAGTGGAAACAGCAAAGTAGTGGCGGATATTGTTTGCACTAGATGAGAACGTTTATAGGTTTTGTTTGAAAGAGTTTAGCCTCATTATTGGATTAGATGAAAACATCCAAATCAGAAAGACATTGAGGATGAAAAAAGGCCATAATTTTCTTTTTAAAATAAACAACATGAGAAAAACCAAGCTTGGGAAGTGATACTCAAATGAACAGGATGACAATGCCATTAAATTCAAGATAACCCTTTTGATAATTGCTAAGGGCGTGCTTATGGGGAGTAATAAGAAGAGGAACATCAAACCTTCTCATGTAAAACTTTTTAGGCAACATAAATAAGTTCTCGGGATTTTTCTAGGGGTAGGAGTGCTTACAAAGATTTGAATAAGAGTTAAAGAGAGTCTCTTCAAACAATAATGAAGAACATAGACCTAGCACTTGCCCTGTGTATGGGAAAGGAAACCAAGAGCAAGCTTTACCATATAAGGTATGCCATTGGTCTTTCAGGTAATTTGCTTAAGAATTTTAGTAAATGTGATGGTACTAAATGAAAGAGTGTTGACAACTTTGTGTAACTTTGATGCATATTTTTTTGTATTTTACATTTACTATTGCTAAAGTGTTGAATGCTGATGAATTAGGTGTATGAACCAGTGCACCAAATGGGTACTTATATGGAAGAATGTTTGACGAGCTTCAAATTTTAGAGCATATGAAATAGGTGTGAAGGTGAACTTGGAGGGGAAGTTTAAAATAAAAACCATTTGGTTTTTTAAGGAATATAAGGACTTGGGAAGACATATTACTTCCCTAGAGAAGCAAGGTATGAGAACTTTGACAACATTGTAATGAAGATGGGATGAAGAACAAAAGATTGAGAGATGGGGTAAAAAACAGAAAAAGTTTGCTCGGAGGGAGAATTTGAACAAAGGAGCACTACAGATAAGACAAGTGATGATCCCACCACTAATTTGGCAAAGAGGATGTCTTTAACGGGAAAGTGTATTTAAGAGATGAAGGGTGGCGAGAAAATGAGAAAGATGGAAGATGTAAGTGAAAATGAGGTGGAAGATGAAGATGGCAAAGAGGAGGTATGGAATAGTGATAGTGTTATTCTTTTAATGGTCATGATATTCATTTGTAAGAGCCAAGTGATGTTCGCATTTTTGGTATAGTTTTTGATAGGTTTTCTTTGTTTATTAGGATTAATTTTGTCTAGTTTAGGTTCAGTTTTAAGTGTTTTTAGTTAGTTTTGCATAAATCTACGAAAAGAGTGGAATCTACGCTATTTTGTGTATATTGCAGATTTTAGCGAGGAATGGAGTTAAATTTGGAGCATCACAGTGAAGGACGGGAAAGTGCAAGATTTAAGAAGTCAAGGCTCAAGAAAACGAGAGGATGTGTTGAAGAAAACAAAACCCCAGGCTCGTTAACGAGGCTGTAAAGGGTCGTTAACGAGGCCACAAAGAAGAAGATTTCGGAGTATTATTTTATTATTCACCGATCCTGAGCGGGAATTTATTTCCGTATCGGTTGAGTATCTTTTTAGAATCTTTATGGGTTATTAGAATATGTATTTTAGGGTTTAATATCTTTCTAGATTTTATTTCTATCTTTTAGAGATTGTTTCTATCTTTTTAGAAAAGTTTTTATCTTTTAGCCTTTTTAGTTTTTTAGGATTTTCTAGTATAAATACCCTTCTATCTAGCATAGAAAAGGGGAGGCTGAATTTTGGAGTAGAATTTTAGAGCTAGTTTTGGAGGAGAAGGAAGGCCGAAGGAGAGAGAACCGGATCGGAAGTCGGTGACGAGGTTCGGTAACGACGGTTTCCGAGGTTCGTTGATCGAGTGTGTTCGGTGATTGTTTTGTTTTGGTTTTCTTCTGGATCTCTGTAAGACGATATTTTTGTTATTAATTTAAGTTTGAGTTTTGTTTCAATGTTTGTTTTTATTGAAGTTTTTAGTTTCTTAATCATGAGCAGTGAGTAGTCTATTTTTCTAGGGTCGGGGTTAAGCCCGGCATAGTTAGCATGTTTGATGAAGTAAGATAGTGTTTTGAATGCCTTTTATTTTTATTGAGATTGTTTGTTGTGCTTAATATCGAAGCAGGAGTTGAGGTAATTTGAGTTTTAACTTGATTGAAAGAGAAAGTTAGTAACTTGAAGGTTGATATTGTTTGAAAATGAAAGTTTCAAGCTTTAGATCCAAAACAAGCAATTGAGTGAGTTAGTTTATGAAAATAGATTAATTTACTTGTCAAGTCAATGAAAGTTGATGACTCTATCTATTTAAAGGCATGATCTTATCTTCTTACGAATTCTTATGCTTGGCTATGTTGTGGTGTCCCTTATCCTAGATATTTGTTTTATTGAATTATTTCTGATAAATCTTCGTTGCTGAATACTTGCTTCGGTACCGAGTATTAATTAGAATTTTATTAGGTCGTTAATTGGTATATTTGTGTTCGGTGGTTCGGTAACGATCCTGACAAGGTCGTTAACGAGGCATCTCGTGAGTGATTGTGTTTGATTTTATTTGATTTTTTATTAGATTGGTAGACAAACAACCTTGCTTCCTGTGGAACGATCCTGACTCCACTGTACTCAGCGGGGTCTTGACTTACAAAATTATTTGTTGGCCGAGAAACCCTCTCAACAAATTGGCGCCGTTGCCGGGGAAGCAACGAGTTGTTAGTTTATCTTTGGGATCGGGACTAGCCCGACCCCGTTTTTGTTTTTAATTTTTGTTTTCTTTGTTTGTTTTCTCAGTGTATGCCGGTAGGACGAAGAAGGCTTCAGTTTGATAGCTCCAGTTATTACTCAGAACCCGAACGTTCCCTGCACCGACGACTCCGAGAAAACCGAGCCATGGCCACAACTGAAGAGATGGCTCGAGAGTTAGAGATCCTCCGGACCTAGATGGAGGCACTAAAAGCCGAGAAGGACGGCGCTGATGCAGACAAGGCTCGACTGCAAGAAGAGCTAAACGCCTATCCAAGGAATGCCAAGCAATACATGCATCCGGAACTGAGGGTGCCAGAATCTCCTATTGTGCTTCCTGCGATAGAGAAACCTTTTGAGATCAAGTCTCAATTTATATCCTTGATTAAACGGGCTCAGTTTGAAGGGAAACCTGCTGAGTGCCCTATGGAGCATATTAGAAATTTTCTTGATTTATGTGACACCATAGCTGTTGAAGGTGTCTCACTAGAATATGTTCTGTTAAAAGCTTTTAGATGGTCACTTACTGGAAAGGCCCTGAACTGGTTAGAGAGCCTACCTTCTAAGTCTATCAGGACTTGGAAAGCTTTGTATGATCAATTTCTTACAAAGTTTTTCCCTCCTGCTAAGACAACGGAGTTAAGGAAACGTATCACCTCTTATCACCAGTTGCCTAATGAGACATTTGTTGAAACATGGGAAAGATTTAAAGAGATGCTTAGACAATGCCCTACTCATGGGCAACCTTTATATGTATTGCAAGAAATCTTTTTCCAGGGTATCAACGCGGAGACTAAGAACCGCATCAACACGCATAGTGCGTGCGGTTTTATAGAGATGAACCCGACAGAGGCGTGGGAACTGTTGGACAAGCTGGCGAATTACGATGCTATGTACGGAACCCAGCAGGCTCCACAAACTCAAAAACGTCTCTATGTGCCCAATCGAGATGAAGTTGACCCCGATGTTAAAAATCAATTCTTACAAGATGAGGTCAACCGTTTGAGGAAACAGGTAAGTTTTCTGAAATCCTCTCAATCATGTCAAGAATGTGGTTCTTCTGCGCATAGCACTTCTGCTTGCACTAACATTGAGCAGGTTAGAACCGCTGAGACGATAGCTGAGATGAATTACATGAGAGGACCCTACAGGAACCAACCTAATTATAATGACAGGTCGAACAACTATCAATCATGGGGCAATCAGAATACAAATCATAATTACACAGGGCCCCCGCAAGATAGACGACCTGCACCATATCGACCTCCAGGCCATCAGGAGACACCATCGTGGGTTCAGGAGATTAAAGAGAGCATCAACGGATTGGATAAAAGATGGGGAGAGTTCGATATTTGGAAGAGGAGTGTTGATTCCCAACTAGGAGACCTTGCTGCACGGATCCCAAGACCACAAGGGCAACTCCCGGGTCGTCCCGAAGAGAACCCTAGAGGCCAAATAGCAGCGGTACACCTTAGAAGCGGGAAGACACTACCGGAGAGAGTTCAAGCTGAAGAGAAGGAGGAACAAGATCTCGCCAGCCAGCTCGTTAACGAGCCAGCGAGAGCTAGTACCGAACCTACAAGCCAGGATGACGAGGCTCCTAGGATTCCTGACGAGCCCACCCCAGGTAAGTTTTCTAAACCGAGCCCTCCTCTCGATCCCAAGGTAGTTAACGACCCCACCAGGGTCGGTAACGACCCGCCGAGGACACCGAACGACCCCAGTGTCGACCCGGTACTCTCACCTCTCGAGCCTAACTTGGTTCCGAGAATGGTGAAAACTCTTCCATTTCCAACTAAGAAATCTATGGAGTCTACTGAGAGTAAGTTCAAGCGTTTCGTTAAGATTCTTCAGGGCATTAATATTTCCATCTCATTCGCTGAGGCCCTAAGCGAAATGTCGGCTTACACAAAATTCTTGAAAGATATTCTTAGCAGGAAAAGATCTATTACAGAGCTGCAGGACGAGGTCAGATCCATAGCTCTTCCAGAAAAGCTTGGAGATCCTGGGAGGTTTGCAATCACAATCGGCATAGGCAACCACAAGTTCAAGGCTTTATGCGATCTTGGTGCCAGTGCTAGTCTTGTTCCACTCTCAATCTGGTCTAAAGCAAATATGGGACCACTAGAACCAGTAGACATGAATCTGTACATGGCAGATGGGTCAAGTGTCAAAGCAACAGGAGTAGTGGACGATTACCCTATTCAAGTCGGGAAATTCTTTATACCGAATGATTTTATTGTCCTTGATATGCCGGAAGACCCTCATGTCCCCATAATTCTCGGGCGACCATTCTTAGCCACAGCAGGAGCAAGAGTTGATGTGCGTAAGGGACTCCTCACTTTTGATATAGGAGAGGAACGGGTGGAATTCAATTTAGATCAAAAAGCCAACGACCCAATTGGAGTGGCACAACTAGAGTTGACTCAACCCGAACTCGACACCACAGTCCCTACCGAGCCACATCTGCCGATCACTGATGCTCCCATGCACAAAGGCCCTACTACAGAGGTTACAGAAAAGTCCAAACCACCTTGGCTTTCGGACTACACTAACAATCCAGGGAGATCGAGCTTGCTGATAGAAGAAGAAGGTCCTAATTTAGCAATTCAAGTGCACAGAGGCAGTAAGGCTACAAGCAAGGTATCTCAAGACCACAACATGGCCAGACATGAACCACCGTGAGACTAGCAAGAGAGCTCGTCGGGCTAACGACGTTAAACATAGCGCTTACGGGAGGCAACCCGCTTTTTAGAATAGGTTTAGTTTATTTTATTTTCTTTTTATTTTTCTTTTAGATTATTTCCTAGCTTTCTTTTATATTTCTTTTAGTTTTGAAATAGGATAGAAATAAGATTTTTGAGCTAACAAGATTTCAGGAAAAAAGGGGTCGAAAATTCACTCAAGGAGGCTACGGTGGCTCGTTAACGACCCACCCAGGGTCGTTAACGACCCAGTTCGGACGACCCGATTCGTCACAATACGGGGCAGGTAAGTAATTCTAACCTAGTTAATTTTTCTAACCCTAGCCGCCACCCCCCTCTATCCTTACCCCTCCTATAAAAACCCTTCTACCCCTCCCAAAATTCTACCACAATCTCTCCTACATTCACTCTCAAACCCAAAACTCTCTCAATCCCTTTCCCTTCTCTCCCACCGAGTCGGAAATCCCACGCTAACGACCACCGGAGCCACCATCGATACCGGAGTTCGGAAGCCACCCACCGACGACGAGCTCGTTAACCACCCCGATTCCGACCCTTGTCCTTTTAATTCTCGGTTCTCCGGTATGATTTCTAAACCCTTGCTTGAATTTGCATGATTGATTATCTATAGGGTTAAATTTCATATCTTGAATCATATTTTTAGGGAGATCGATGAGCATGCTTAAATTCCGTTCTAAAAATTATTGATTGTGCTTAGTTGTTCATGTTTTAGGTAAGTTTATTCATGTTAGATTAGCTATTGTAACCCTTTAGTTAAGAAAGCATGAATTTTTCTTGTTCTAGATCTAAAAGTTCGAACTTTGCATGTCAAAATTCCGGGAAATTTTTAGCATGTTAGGGATGGGTAATTGAGTAAGTATGGGGTGCTTTTACCCAATGAGGGAATTGTGGAAGATAATAGAAGATTGCATGCTTGATTTGTGCTGAATTAAAGGTAGATTTAATTTCGGAAATTTCTGGTTTTGCTCTCGGCGGGTCGATAACGACCCACCTAGGCTCGTTAACGACCCTGCACTTTATAAGATGATCGATCCGAGCCCAGACTCGTGAACAACCCAATTGGGTAGTTTATGAATAATTCTGAGGTTAATTTTGAGACCAAGTATGGGGTCTCGTACCTATTATTTTTGAGTGGATCTTATCTTGGAAAATTTTCGATTATTTTGTAGGATCCATGGCTAGTTCATGCAGACCCGCTACCCGAACCCAGAAGAAGAGGAGGAACCACAGGTCTCCATCTCCACCCCTGGTGGACGATGTGATTTTGAGCAGTCAGGGCCAAGTACGGCGCTACCGGGATTTTATGGAGAAGGACCGTTACACCCGATGGTTCTCGAAGTCTAGCGCCGTCTCTACGGGCATCTACACGGATGTCAAGGACGCCTTCATCATCCTTGGGGCCGCACACTTATTGAAGCAAGAGAGCTTGCCACATTATCCGGCCCTCACATCCGAGTTCTTGGCCACCTTGGAGACCAACTTCTCGTCGAAGATCTCGGCGGGATGCATTCGGTTCCGGCTCGGTAACGAGGATCGTGACTTCACCATGGCGGAGTTCAATGCAATCTTGGAGCTCCCAAACCCATCTAGAGACTATAGCTTGAAGGACTACCGAGTGACCCGCACTTGGAGCTACATCACCAGAGAGGTTCAATCCTCCACCGCGGCGCTATCCGGGGCAACCATAGTCAACCCCATCTTCCGGATTATCTTGAGAGTCCTCGCTGCAACATTTTGGCCGAATAAGGAGTTGAACCGGCCTACAAGAACGGAGGTCGCTTGCTTCCGCACCATCCTCTTCGAGGAGCCCGGCCCCTTGAATTTGGGGTACGAATGGCTCTACTATGTCGAGAAGTCCCACAAGTCCAAGGAGGTGTGGTGTGGCAATTTGGTTAGCCTCTTGGCTAAAAATCTTGGAGTGGATCTCACCCGCTACACACCGGCCCACGCTCAACTCCTCAACAAGAACTATTGGTATAGTGCCGGGATTTTCGTGCAAGTCGAGGGAGGCTACAAAGTGAAGGTTCGAGATCAAGTCGTCATACCTTCCCTCGACATGTACGAGCTACTCTACGTACCGAATTGGTACGAAGTGTGGACGGGCCAGCCTTACCCATTGGAGCCAAAACCGGAGGATGAGCTCTCGCTTCGACCATGTCACACCCGGTTTGAGCGGGACGATGTGGACGAATATGAAGAAGAAGATGAGCTAGAGGATACCGAGGTCGTAGGCAATGACACCGAGGAAGCCGACACCGAGGGCGGCATTGAGGAGCTCAACTTTACAGAAGAAGACATGGAGACGGAGGAATTAGGAGGCAACATCTTCGTCAACGAGCCAACCAGGGTCGTTAACGACCATTTCCAGCCACCACCCAACACTGTTAACGAGGCAACCAGCTTCGTTAACGAGGTGCCGTAAGCTCCTGTCGACCCTCCACCAGCTCCTGTCGACCCTCATGCATATGGCTTAATGCCTTACAACCCGGTGATGTATCAAGACCATTTCCAGCCTCACTACCCACCACCTCCTCAGCCCGAGTACGCAGGATCGAGCATACCACCACCATGGGTCGAGGATCTTTCTGCACGGATGCAACAACTTCACCTTCAGACCGATCACATTCATCGGAGGATGGATAGATGGGAAACCGTCTACTCCGCTCGCATGTCAAGGGAGGACGAGCGGCAACGTCAAAGAGAGGCGGAGGATGTTGAGCGTTGGAGGACGATGTATGACTTCATGGGGAACTTTGAGCACTACTTTCCTCCACCGAACCGTTGATCAAGCTCAAAATGAAGTTTCTTTTCCTTGTTTCTACTTTTGTAAGTTTTATGTCTTTCTTTTTCTTTTTAATTTTTTTTTTCTTTTCTATTTCTTTTCCCTCTTCTTGTTATTTTTCTTACAGTGGGGACACTGTAATTTTAAGTATGTGGTGGGAGAAAGTAGAAAAATTATGTCCTAGGTGTCTTTGTGTAGTTGTTATTTCTTTTAAATTGAAAAAAAAATCGAAAAAAACCAAAAAAATTGAAAAAATTTAAAAATCCAAAAAGAGTTTAGAATTGATAGATATCCCTTCTTAAGAAAGTTCTATGATAGCAATCACTAGCTTGATCATATAATTCCTTGCAAATATGTCTTTGAAAGTATAGCCGGATTCTTAAAATTGAAATTATTGTTTTTTAGAAGAGAATAGCATTAGATGAAATTGAGCACATATACTTTATAGCATAGATGATGCAATCCAACAAAATCTACCTTGTGAGAAATTTTTGGCCTTATAGGGAGAACATTTATAAATCCCTCTTCTTTTTTGTGTGATTTACTCTCCTTATGCATATTATCTCTTGGAATTGTGATGGTTATCTATTTCTTGAGACCCTTATAAGATTTTTAGTTCATTACTTGTGAAGATCATATGATAGAGAACTTATTTTTTATGAGCCCTATTATCCCCTATCTACCTTTACATTATTCCTTCTTTTGATAACCAATTTTGGCCTGAAACCTTTTATTTTTAGCTCCACAAAAATTGTTCCCTAGCCGAGATAAGCTTGACCCTATCCGGGAATTAGGACTTAGATTGGAGAGGTGAAGTCTTGTGTTTTGTTAAAAAGAAAAGAGTTTCTATTTGCTTGAATTAAAGGGTATTTGGGAAGGGTAGATTTGGAAGTCTCTGGTTATTACATGTAAGAAAGGTCTCTTGATAAAAAGATGCACAATTAAGTGTTAAAGGGAAGAAATATATACGGTGGATCGTTAACGACCCGGATGTGGGTTCGTTAACGAGGCAGCGAAGAGAAAATAAAAAAAGGAAAGAAGAAGAAAAAAATAAAAAAAAGAAAGAAAGAAAGAGGAATAGTTGAAGTGTATTTGTGTTTAAAAATAATATCAAGAGATTCTTTTATTTTTTGGTTATGAGACTTTTTAGGATGATAAATGGGTGAGTGAAAATAAAGTGTGCATAATATGAGAGTGAGTTTGGTTATCTTATATGAGAGTTTTGATGTTATGTGTGAGTTTTTAGGAGTCTTTGATTCCCGGATATTATTAGCACCACATAACCAAAATATTTTCCACGCCCTATTGTTATTACCAAGCCCCATTACAACCCGGCCGAATGGAAGCTTCTATGAAGTTTTCCACGCCCTATTGTTCCCTAGCCGAGATAAGCTTGACCCTATCCGGGAATTAGGACTTAGATTGGAGAGGTGAAGTCTTGTGTTTTGTTAAAAAGAAAAGAGTTTCTATTTGCTTGAATTAAAGGGTATTTGGGAAGGGTAGATTTGGAAGTCTCTGGTTATTACATGTAAGAAAGGTCTCTTGATAAAAAGATGCACAATTAAGTGTTAAAGGGAAGAAATATATACGGTGGATCGTTAACGACCCGGATGTGGGTTCGTTAACGAGGCAGCGAAGAGAAAATAAAAAAAGGAAAGAAGAAGAAAAAAATAAAAAAAAGAAAGAAAGAAAGAGGAATAGTTGAAGTGTATTTGTGTTTAAAAATAATATCAAGAGATTCTTTTATTTTTTGGTTATGAGACTTTTTAGGATGATAAATGGGTGAGTGAAAATAAAGTGTGCATAATATGAGAGTGAGTTTGGTTATCTTATATGAGAGTTTTGATGTTATGTGTGAGTTTTTAGGAGTCTTTGATTCCCGGATATTATTAGCACCACATAACCAAAATATTTTCCACGCCCTATTGTTATTACCAAGCCCCATTACAACCCGGCCGAATGGAAGCTTCTATGAAGTTTTTCATTGAGCCTAAGTTATCTTGATGATTCTTTGCTTGTTTTGACAAATCTTGGGTGGAGAGTATTGGTGATATAAGTTCCAATTTCTATGAGCTTTTGTATATAGGATGAGTTGAGAGATTGAAATTATAAACCCAAACACATGAGAGTGGAGTGAAACACATTATATCCCTTGAGAGGTTGGATTGTATTATTTTATGTCTATTTAAGTGCACATATGTGTGAGGATGTTAATAGTCTTTTGCTATAATTTTCTTATGTGTAGATATTGCTTTTTGAAGATGGCTATGTCTTGATAAGCATGATTTGTTTTGGTTTTGGTTAATATCTTGATTATTGCTTGAGGACAAGCAAGTCTAAGTATGGGGTATTTTGATGTTTGCATTTTTGGTATAGTTTTTGATAGGTTTTCTTTGTTTATTAGGATGAATTTTGTCTAGTTTAGGTTTAGTTTTAAGTGTTTTTAGTTAGTTTTGCATAAATCTACGAAAAGAGTGGAATCTACGCCATTTTGTGTATTTTGCAGGTTTTAGCGAGGAATGGAGCTAAATTTGGAGCATCACAGTGAAGGACGGGAAAGTGCAAGATTTAAGAAGTCAAGGCTCAAGAAAACGAGAGGAGGTGTTGAAGAAAACAAAACCCCAGGCTCGTTAACGAGGTTGTAAAGGGTCGTTAACGAGGCCACAAAGAAGAAGATTTCGGAGTATTATTTTATTATTCACCGATCCTGAGCGGGAATTTATTTCCGTATCGGTTGAGTATCTTTTTAGAATCTTTATGGGTTATTAGAATATGTATTTTAGGGTTTAATATCTTTCTAGATTTTATTTCTATCTTTTAGAGATTGTTTCTATCTTTTTAGGAAAGTTTTTATCTTTTAGCCTTTTTAGTTTTTTAGGATTTTCTAGTATAAATACCCTTCTATCTAGCATAGAAAAGGGGAGGCTGAATTTTGGAGTAGAATTTTAGAGCTTGTTTTGGAGGAGAAGGAAGGCCGAAGGAGAGAGAACCGGATCGGAAGTCGGTGACGAGGTTCGGTAACGACGGTTTCCGAGGTTCGTTGATCGAGTGTGTTCGGTGATTGTTTTGTTTTGGTTTTCTTCTGGATCTCTGTAAGACGATATTTTTGTTATTAATTTAAGTTTGAGTTTTGTTTCAATGTTTGTTTTTATTGAAGTTTTTAGTTTCTTAATCATGAGCAGTGAGTAGTCTATTTTTCTAGGGTCGGGGTTAAGCCCGACATAGTTAGCATGTTTGATGAAGTAAGATAGTGTTTTGAATGCCTTTTATTTTTATTGAGATTGTTTGTTGTGCTTAATATCGAAGCAGGAGTTGAGGTAATTTGAGTTTTAACTTGATTGAAAGAGAAAGTTAGTAACTTGAAGGTTGATATTGTTTGAAAATGAAAGTTTCAAGCTTTAGATCCAAAACAAGCAATTGAGTGAGTTAGTTTATGAAAATAGATTAATTTACTTGTCAAGTCAATGAAAGTTGATGACTCTATCTATTTAAAGGCATGATCTTATCTTCTTACGAATTCTTATGCTTGGCTATGTTGTGGTGTCCCTTATCCTAGATATTTGTTTTATTGAATTATTTCTGATAAATCTTCGTTGCTGAATACTTGCTTCGGTACCGAGTATTAATTAGAATTTTATTAGGTCGTTAATTGGTATATTTGTGTTCGGTGGTTCGGTAACGATCCTGACAAGGTCGTTAACGAGGCATCTCGTGAGTGATTGTGTTTGATTTTATTTGATTTTTTATTAGATTGGTAGACAAACAACCTTGCTTCCTGTGGAACGATCCTGACTCCACTGTACTCAGCGGGGTCTTGACTTACAAAATTATTTGTTGGCCGAGAAACCCTCTCAACAAATTGGCGCCGTTGCCGGGGAAGCAACGAGTTGTTAGTTTATCTTTGGGATCGGGACTAGCCCGACCCCGTTTTTGTTTTTAATTTTTGTTTTCTTTGTTTGTTTTCTCAGTGTATGCCGGTAGGACGAAGAAGGCTTCAGTTTGATAGCTCCAGTTATTACTCAGAACCCGAACGTTCCCTGCACCGACGACTCCGAGAAAACCGAGCCATGGCCACAACTGAAGAGATGGCTCGAGAGTTAGAGATCCTCCGGACCTAGATGGAGGCACTAAAAGCCGAGAAGGACGGCGCTGATGCAGACAAGGCTCGACTGCAAGAAGAGCTAAACGCCTATCCAAGGAATGCCAAGCAATACATGCATCCGGAACTGAGGGTGCCAGAATCTCCTATTGTGCTTCCTGCGATAGAGAAACCTTTTGAGATCAAGTCTCAATTTATATCCTTGATTAAACGGGCTCAGTTTGAAGGGAAACCTGCTGAGTGCCCTATGGAGCATATTAGAAATTTTCTTGATTTATGTGACACCATAGCTGTTGAAGGTGTCTCACTAGAATATGTTCTGTTAAAAGCTTTTAGATGGTCACTTACTGGAAAGGCCCTGAACTGGTTAGAGAGCCTACCTTCTAAGTCTATCAGGACTTGGAAAGCTTTGTATGATCAATTTCTTACAAAGTTTTTCCCTCCTGCTAAGACAACGGAGTTAAGGAAACGTATCACCTCTTATCACCAGTTGCCTAATGAGACATTTGTTGAAACATGGGAAAGATTTAAAGAGATGCTTAGATAATGCCCTACTCATGGGCAACCTTTATATGTATTGCAGGAAATCTTTTTCCAGGGTATCAACGCGGAGACCAAGAACCGCATCAACACGCATACTGCGTGCGGTTTTATAGAGATGAACCCGACAGAGGCGTGGGAACTGTTGGACAAGCTGGCGAATTACGATGCTATGTACGGAACCCAGCAGGCTCCACAAACTCAAAAACGTCTCTATGTGCCCAATCGATATGAAGTTGTCCCCGATGTTAAAAATCAATTCTTACAAGATGAGGTCAACCGTTTGAGGAAACAGGTAAGTTTTCTGAAATCCTCTCAATCATGTCAAGAATGTGGTTCTTCTGCGCATAGCACTTCTGCTTGCACTAACATTGAGCAGGTTAGAACCGCTGAGATGATAGCTGAGATGAATTACATGAGAGGACCCTATAGGAACCAACCTAATTATAATGACAGGTCGAACAACTATCAATCATGGGGCAATCAGAATACAAATCTTCATAGATCTATGTTTGGAAAATTTTTTTGTCAAGATTATAATTTCTCTTTGTCAAGGAAACTTAAGAGTATGAATTATATTCGTTTAGATTTGAGTTGAGTATTGAACTCTAGTTAGTACAAAAGAGTATGAAGGAAAAGACCTAAGACTAAGAGTTGGAGGAGTGGGGTGGGGGGTGGAGAGAGCAAGGTTAAGGAGGGAGAAGATGCGGGGAAAGAGGAAGACGGTGAGGGGAGGAGCAAGAAGAGGAGTAAAGACGTAAGGATATAAGAAAGGGTAGAAATCCAACAAGAGAAAGAAAATGATTTTCCTATTGCACGAGCGTTTAAGTACACTTCATGACTTGTTGTGGGATGATGTTATCGATATAAGGTTTGCTTTAATTTGTTTATGGTATCCTTATAAATACCAATGGGGACTGAGGAAGATTTGTATGACGTGGTGAAGTATTTTAATGGAGTTATAAGAGATGTTGTAATGGACCTTGATGTGGAGAACGCATTAGTTCAACATAAGAGTATAGTCGTTGAGGGGGAGAACAATGGACTGCAAGTTAAAGGTCAAGGATTGGAGTTGTTATTAAGGGTTGATGTAGGGTCTTCAAAGGCAATTGATCCAGAGGTGGATGTTCTATAATCCCTAATGTTTATGTCATGTGTTGTACGAGATACCAATGAGGCCAAGAGAGGTGAAGTACAAATTAAAACAGTTGAAAGTATCGGAGGCTCATAGCATTCTAATTAATGAACAAATAAACCCCCCACATGGGATTTATTTTGGCCCACATTCAAACCTTCAAAATTAAAATATCAAAAGTTAGGACCGAGACAAGAGCGGGAGAAGGGGCTTATTTTATACTCGGACGACTTGCAGGAGGAAGGGGACTGGGCACTATGAGAAATGATCGTATCAATGAACAAACCGAGTAGTGCATTGAGACAAGATAGTCTCATAAATAAGTTACCATACTTATATGTAGTTCTATAAACACACTTACAACACCAAACAACCGAACAGTGTATTGTATTGGGATAAACAACTCACATAATTAAGTTACCATACCTATATGTAGCTTTAATAAACACACATGCACCACCAAACAGCTAAGCGGTGTATCAAGATAAAATAGTCTCATAATTAGGTTACCATATCTATATTTAATTCTAATAAACACACATACATCACCATGCAACTAAGTAGTGTATATTTGGACAAACTAGTCTCATAAATAAGTTAACATACCTATATGAGTTTCAATAAACACATATACAGTACCAACCAACTGAGCAATGTATTGGGACTAGATTTGTTAATCGGATCGGGTCATTTCGAGTTCGGGTTGAGTTGAGTTCGTATCTCTACAAGTCAGGGATCAATCCGGTCAGGTCGTTGCGAATTTTCCGATGGGTTGGATCTACTCAACAGGTCAAGAATATCAATTTTTTTATGATTATTAAAGTATAATATTCTAAATAAATAATAATATTTAATAATAAAATATTATTTTAATATATTTTGGCTAGGCTCCCATCCAACTTTGTGTAATCCCCTTTATTATAATTTATTTAATAAATTGATATGCAACAAGGAAAACATATTTTTCCATATATTTTAATAATAAAATATATTAAAATAAAGTTTATATATGTTGCGAATAGAACAAATCATATGGTCAATTGAATGATTTTGGGTTTCATCCCTATTGGTTTTTTTTATGGAAAACATAATAGATTAACTCAATTGCAAATTTTGTTCAAGTACATCATAAAGCTCCAAAGGAAGGTGAAAATTACTAGAAATAAAATAAGTTTCTAAAGGCAAAAGATGTTGGTGATTTGTGTCAAGTCATCAAATCCCTATTAGAGCATGTTGAGGTTATCAAGTCATATTGGTAATGTCGATTGGCATATTGACATATATGACTTTCCATGATGGTTTAATTGTTATCATAAGATCCAAAGGTTAGTCGCACGCCACCACCGAGACTAGGAACCTCGTGTGCACCATTGCATGGAAAGGGCGCGCCTAGTGTGTGGCGACGCTCGGTGCAACGACGCAGTGCAAGCGCGGGGCTCGGCTTGGACCTCGGTTTTGAGGTTCAAGACTCGGCATTGGGTGTGGAGCGCCTAGGAGCGAACTTGAGGTTCAACTCAAGGCCGCAAGGGCACGCCTAGGTGGTGCGATGGCACGGTGAGGCTAGTGATGCGATTGCGAGGCTGCGGTGGAGCTCTCGGCGCGCCTAGGGCACTTGTACGAGGCGTCGAGCATGAATTGTGAGGCTAAGGTATGGTTTTGAGCTTGATCATTGAGTCTTATAACTTTGTGCATATTCTAATGTGAATTAGGAAGCTTCTCTAAGCTTGGTAGATGCTTTAAGCGAGAACCAAAGCTTGAGTTTAGCTTGGCACATAGTTAAATATGCTAGAAAGAAGTTTGTAAGCTTCATACTAGCTTAGAGTGAACTCTAGGAGCTTAGACAAGCTCGAGACTCATTGTACATGCTTTATAAGAAGCTCATGTAGCTAGGAACTAGCTCATGGAAGATCAATGTAGCTCACACTAGCTCAAGTTAGCTAAACTAGCTAAAAATTCAGCTCAACCTAGCTCACACTAGCTCAAGCCAACTCAACTCACTATAAGCTAGCTCATGGAGCTAAGGGGTAGTGACACTCCTAGGTGACCTAGCTAGGTACCTAGCTATGCTAGCTAGGTGGTGGGGCTGGTGGGCCGGCCCAAGGGGCGCACCACATGGGCTGTTGGGCCGCATACACACGCGCATGGCATGGGCTGGTTGCCTTGCCATTTGGGCCGTGTACATGGGATATTGGATTGGATTTTGGACTTCTTGTTGGGCCTTTTATTTGCTGAAATTAAAAGGGTTTTGGAGTCCATGGGGGGGTGTATTTGGACGCCCCTTCTATGATGACAAGGAGAGAGGGAAGGAAGTTGTAACCAACTCCTAAATTCACTCTCGGCCACACACGTCTTCAACCGATTGTAACCGCCACCCATGGCCGGTTTTGGGCAAGTTTCTCACGCCTATAAATAGGGAAAAATGTCAGCAATTTGGACATAAGACACATGAGAAAAATCAGAACTTGATCCCAAAAGAAATCGGTAGAAAGAAACGTGCAAGAATCTAGGGTTTCTTGTTGGATTTGAGTATAAACACGAGAGTGTTCTCAAGTGGATGTGTGGCGTCATGGATCGGTGTTCATCATCAAGGAAGAAACCTCAAGATGCATGGGGTGGTCAGTACGTTCAAGTGAAGGACGAACCCCAAACATCCATGGAGACGACTTCATTCAAGTGAAGATCGAAGAGGAATCGATGGACTCGAATAAGGTACGCATGTTCTCAATGGTTGTGTCTTGCCAACACTTCCATTGGTTTAATTTGTTGCGTTTTATCCCACAACAGTGTTGCACAACCCTTGGCATGGATTAGGGGCAATATGCGTTGAAGGAAAGATCGATTTAATCGTTCGACTCGTAGCTATATCCAAGTCGACTTACAAATGAAATAAAAAGGGGTCGATGGTGATTGCCTCCGTGGCCTACACCCACGAGACTACCCTTTAATGGGTCTACTCGTCATGCCTTGATTATCCATTGGATCTACAAGGATCGACTTCCCTTCAACAAGATAAAGCAAACATATTAAAACGATTGCATAAAAACCCTATAGTAGACAACTACTAAATCCAACAAAAGACGGCTCAAAGTGTGGGCTGCGCGATTTGCATTCCTTCTACAATATCTCTATTCACAGAAGTCCAAAAAAGCACCATGTTCAAGAGCTAAGGCCATAATGTCACCAAGCATTGTACGTGGAATAACATTGTCATTTGCAACTTGAACTACCTGCAGACAATCAGCCTCCAAAATCACTCGCTTGAAACCCAAAGACACACAAGACCGAAGCTCCCACAATGTCGCTTCCGCTTCAACCACAACCACCTGAGTTCCACCCTGGATTCTACGAGCTCCTGCAAACACAACCTGGCCTGCAACATTTCGCCCAATAATACCAACACCACAACCTCTGCCCATAACTGTTGCATCCACATTCACCTTAATTAAACCTTCTCCTGGTTTTCTCCATTTCTAGTGCTCATCTAGCTGTTGTGCTGGGACATCCTTGAATAAGGTATGTGATCTTTGATACTCCTCCATCAATCGTATACATTCCTCAACGATGTGCCTGTAAGTTGTCGATTGCTGCTCAAATAAAGCTTTGTTGCGTGCTTTCCAAATCCCCCAACAAAAATATGCCTACAACCCTTGTTCAACAGGAGACTTGGTCAAAATAGACTCACACCAGTCCAAAAAACTCCCTTGTACACCATTAGGGATCAAACAGATTTGGATACTCCTCCCAAAGTGCACTTGGCACCAAACACTTCATCAACGCATGCATAAAAGTCTGTTGTTTCCCACACAAGTCACACAAGGAAGGTTCAACAATATGTTTCTAAAGAAGGTTGTCTTTGCATGGTTGCAAGTTGCGCACGACTCTCCACACAAGCGAACGTACTCTTGGTTGCACTTTAAGTTTGAACACCTGCTTCCACAGTTTTTTAGTTCGGTCTCCATCAACCATTCTTCCTTGATTCGTTTGCATCCTACATTTAGACTCTCACACATGATAAGCCGACTTGACTGACAACTCTCCATCCTCAATGTGAAACCATACAATCTTGTCCCTTGCAAGCCGATCCATTAAATGTATATCAAGGACTATGTCAACATCAAGTGGATACATTACAGCTCGGACTTCATTTTCCTTCCAGCACTTTTGGTCCCAATCAATCAACTCACACACTCTCTGGTTCTCATCAACACCACTCGGGTTTCCCAACAGCTTAAAAGACAAAGGCCGAGGCATCCACTTGTCTCTCCAAACATAAACATCATCACCATTCCCAATTTGCCAAAACAAACCCGCCTCAATCAACTCCTTTGCTTTGTACAAGCTTCGCCAACAGTAACTTGGAACATAGCTAAATGAAGCCTTCGTAAAACACGTGTTAGGATAATATCGAGCTTTAAAATCCCGGCCACTAAAGACGTCGGGTCATGTAAAAAACGCCAAACCTGCCTTGCAAGCAAAGAAAGATTGAAGCTCTCAAGGTTTCTAAACCCTAATCCACCAAGTTCTTTCGGCTCATACATTCGTTTCCAACTCATCCAGTGTAGTGTTTTATTCTCATCCGATCCACCCCATAAAAATATGCACATTAATTGTTCCATATCCTTACAAAGGCCATTAGGAAGCAAAAAACATGACATTGTGTACATTGGGATAGATTGAATAACTGACTTCAACAGGATTTCTTTTCTCTCCCTAGATAACGAACTAGCTTTCCACCGTTTTAGTTTTTTCCACATCCGCTCTTTAATCTGTGAAAAATATAATCTTCTTTGATCTCCCAACCATGGTTGGTAAACTAAGATAATGATCATGCTTTTCCACCTCTTGGACATTCAAAATTGCCTGAATAGACGCCTTAAGTTCTTTAGCCACATTCTTGCTAAATGAAAGCTCCGATTTCCCAAGATTAACTTGTTGACCTGATGATGCTCCATAACGCTGGAGGATGTTAATAATTTTTGTAGCTTGTTGACAAGAAGCTTGAGCAAACAAGATGCTATCATCTGCAAAGAATAAGTGAGACACAACAGGGACAATCCTAGCAATTCGAATTCCACAGAGTCGGCTATGGAGTGAATTCCCGGGATGGAGTGAATTCCTTAGATGGGCTACCCGCCATCAAAATTGAAAAAGTCACACTAGTCACACACCTCATAATAAGATTAATCCACCCCTCATTGAAGCCAATCATCCTCATACTATTCTCCAAAAAATCCCACTCCACCCTATCATAGGCCTTAGCCATATCCAATTTCAACGCCAAGTAACCCTTCTTTCATGTTCTCTTATTCTTCATATAATGGAAGATTTCAAAATATGACAACACATTATCTGTAATCAATCTTCCCGGCACGAAAGCACTCTGAGAACTTGAAATAATCTTATTCAACACCTGCTTCAACTTGTTAGCTAGCACCTTGGAGATAATTTTATAAAGAACATTGCACAAGCTAATAGGCCGTAGATCCTTCATTCGATAAAAGTCAGTCACTTTTGGAATTAGGGATATAAAGGCATGATTGAGTTTTTTAGGGAAAAGTGAACCAACAAGGATATCAAGAATAAAAGCAATGACTTCAAGCCCAACAATATGCCAGTGTTGTTGGAAAAACAACGCTGACATACCATCAAGACTTGGAGATTTTGTAGGGTGCATTGAGAACAAAGCAAGGCGTACCTCTTCTCTTGTGAATGGGTGAGAGAACATCAGATTATCCTCATCCGATATCAAAGGCGATATTCTTTGAGGAGCCATTAGAGTGTGTGTGTGTGTGTTATGATCAGTTTTAAAAAACTCCAAGAAATAATCAATAACCACCTTTGTCATATTCACCCTACTACGCCATTCCCTTCCTTCTTTATCCACAAACGCCTAGTTTTGTTCCGCTTTTTCCTCCCATTTGCCTTCCTATGAAAAAGGCAGAATTTCTATCACCCCCTTTCATCTCATTTCCCTTTGCTCGTTGATACCAAAGCAACTCCTCTTTTTCCATCAAATTTCGTTCTTTTTCCTCTAAAGCCCTTCTTTTATGCACCCATTGACCTCTCATTCCCATCTTATTCATTATCCTAAGCTCCTCCCTCACCTTCTCCAATTGAGTAAAAATATTCCCAAATACCTCTCTATTCCGATCTTTTAATTCCTCAGCACACTTTGCATCTTATCCATAGTCCCTCCCCCAAAATTTTGTTGGCTAGGATTGCACCAACTGTTTTTAATCACTTTCTCACACCCTCCCTCCCTCACCCACATCGCTTCAAACCTAAAGGGACGTGGACCCCTTCCTGGCTCCTCTTCACCTTCCTCACACCGGAAAATTTCCAAAACCAACGACAGGTGATCAGATTCATACTGCTCTGAAGCCTTATATGAGCATTTGGGAATAATTCGAACCACCTTTCATTTGCCACTCCCCTATCAAGACATTCCTGAATAAAATCATCACCCACCCTTCCATTATCCCAAGTAAAGCGATGTCCCGACCAAGATACTTCATCAAGACCACATTCATCAAGAACATTGCTAAAATTCATCATACCCTCCCAATCTGGTTCATTTCCTCCATCCTTCTCCTCTCTCCACAGAATTTGATTAAAATCACCCATACACAACCAAGCATCATCAACATCTTCTGCTAATCTTTTAAGAAGAGACCAAGAATGATGTTTTTCCTCCTTACTCGGCCATCCATAGAAACCTGTAAAACACCATCGCTTGTTCTCATTTTTTAATTCTATATTGGCGCCAATATGATGCCTTGTGTATGAAGAAATCAAAACAATCACCTCTTTCTCCCATAATAAGCATAAATCGCCCGACTTTCCAACACAATCAACTGTAAAGGAACCATCAAAACCCAGCTTTAATTTAAGCTCCTCCATTCTCTTATGGTCACTTTTCGTTTCCATAAGAAAAACCACCTTCGGGGCCTCCCTTCTCACCAAACTGGTGAGTCTTGCAATTGCTCGGGCCGTTCCCAATTCATATTGGGTTTGAGTCTTTCGTTGACCCACTAATTTTTCTGGTCTGATTTCACCCCTAAAATTTCGAGTTGAATTGTGAAATCGGATCAAGTTTTAAAACCTCTAATTAGGACAAATTAGTCTCACAAATAAGTTCCCATACCTATATGTAGTTCTAACAAACACAAGTATACCACCACCAAACCTAAGCTTATAGGCTAACAACATTTATGTCATATGTATGTTATACGGAATGCCCACTACTTGTAGATTAAGCGCAAAGTTTCTAGTGGGAATGCCCTAAGTCCTAATCAATTTAATTTAACTTTTATGGCGAGAACGACCCATCATGTGAGAAATAGAAATATATTTTTTGTCAAGTTATCGATCAACTCACCGAGTGAAGTGTATACTAATTTTTTTATAACTATTAAATAATATTTATTGTGAGAGGTACGATCAACTCACCGGGTGAAGTGTATATTAATTTTTTTTATAACTATTAAATAATATTTATTGTGAAAGGTACGTTATAAGTAACTCCCAAATTAGTTGAAGTTCCGTACTAAGTGCGAATAAAATCACTATAATTTTAAATATTTTATGTATTTAATGGGAGAAATCTACACAAAACTATATATTAAATAAAAATAACAAATTTATCATAAGACCCTAATTTATATTAATTCTATCTATATAATTCGATCTATAAATTGAATATTTCATGCGTACTTTGATATTATTATAATATTTATTTAAAACATAGAAATTAATTTATTCATGCAATAAAATGTAAGTACATAGTTTAATTTCTGATAAAAAAATATAGTGTGTACTAAAATATATCATAAATTCTATAAATAAATTTTTTATATTATAAATTTTTTACATATAGACAAAAAAATTTATATACTTCAAGTTTTTTTAAAAGTGAAAAATTTCTTATGTATAAAACTAATATTGAAAATATTATCATTTAAATCAAGTTTTGTTAAAAGATGTGTGCATAAAGTTAATATAGAACATAACAACTTATAGATAGAAAATTATATAAACATGTTATCTATTTTATTAAAATATTAGATGTATATAAAGAATAATACAAGTTATAATAATATATTTATCATTAAAAAATCTAACATTATTTTATTCAAACAATGCCACGTGGCGTAATTTTTTCAAAAGATATGATTTCTGCTTTATAATGTATTAGGTAGATATGTTTTACACATCTCGTTTATATATAATAAAGGGTTTAAGTGAACCAAATCCAACTGATATAATTAACAATAAACATGCCAAACAATTTCTCCATTTGTATATTGAAACCCAGAAATAATCAATATATATCTTCTAAACATGAAGCACTTTTGGGCAGATTCATCATTAAGAATTTATATAACCGTCACCCTATTTTTATAATGATTTTTTCTAATTAATTATATATTATATAATTCAATCACCTTATGGAATTTTCAAATTTATGCGCTCAATTTATTTAATAATTTGTTTTATCAATTTACTATAAGATTGGATAAATTTTTATCTCTAGCCATTATTTTTTTATCTTTGTTCATGTTCATTATATTATAATATTTAATTACAATCTATTCATATAGTATAGATAAAATATATTGTATAATAAAATATGTATTTTTTCAATTTACTATGAGATTGGATAAATTTTTATCCCTACCCCTTATTTGTATCTTTGTTCATGATCATGTAATATTCAATTATCTTCTATCCATACAATATAGATAAAATATACTACATCTATCGATAACTATATATTAAAGCTAAATATTTTCGTGCCACCACATTAAATCTGGCCCCACCATATATTTAATGAAATTAATTTTTGTATTTAAATTACTATTTTTCAATTAAATTCCTTTTTATCTATTTCTATGAAAATAAATTTAAATTCGAATTTTTAAAAATAAATGAAAATTATTTTATCTTTTAAAGTCACCACATTGAATCTGGCTCCACCTTATATTTAAAAATAATATTTTTTCAATTAAATTCCTTTATATCTATTTATATTAAAAAATGTTCAATTTGAAATTTAAATAAAAATAATGAAAATTATTTAATCTTTATCCCTTTATTTGTTTATGAAAAAGATTTATCTTAAATCTATACGTGTTAGATGGGTCGAGCGGGTCGAGTTCGGGTTTGGTTCGGGTCAAAACTGGTTTCAGGTTGTTGGATTGTTAAATTCATATGTTCATATGGACCGGGTTGTTACGGGTTCGGGTTGATTGAACGGCCACGATCGTCAATTTTGTTAACTTTTATTTATATTTTTATTAAAACAATCAATATTATTTAATAGTAATAAAATAATATGGTAGTTGATTCTCCATTTTGGAGATGGCCTTAATCACCATATTGTTAGTTACGAAATTGTTTATATCAATATTTTATCCATAATTATTACAACCTTTTTAATTATTATGAATCATAATAAATAAAAATTATTGATACCTTAATATTGAGAGTGTGATTCAAATAAAACAACTCCTTATCGTATAAAATAAGTAGTGTTTAGACCCCTTGAATCTCCTTAATCCAAGGGTTGATATTCTCGGAAATTAGGGACGCGATGGTATTTTCGTAATTTCTAGAAATTACAAAAGTGCATTGTTATGGTGAAAAAGTGTATTACTAAATCCAAATATTTTGGGCGATTGAGTTCAATCGGAATCGAGTCAATTGGACGTCTAAGATGATGCACTTTTTTGGTTTAGTAATGCACTTTTAGGTATTTCGTAATGCACTTTTCCACCATAACGATGCACTTTTACAATGAACCCAACATGGAGTGTGCCTGCACTTTTTCACGATAGCGATGCACTTTTGTAATTTTCGATAAATTACCAAAATGTCACCGCATCTCTAAAAGGGATTAGACATCAACCCTTGGATCACCTATGGCTCTAAATGCTCCTTATTTTCTAGGATAAGGGGTTGTTTTATTTGAACCTTACTCTTAATATAAATTATGGATTAATAATTATTGTTGGAGATGGCCTTTTTAATTAATCTTAATTAATTCGGTATGATATGACTTGTCTTACAATATATTAAATTTCTATTCATATGTATGTTATTTTTTTTATATTACGGATCCGTACATAAATAAATAAAAATTATTGATCTCTTATGGTTAAACCGATTAATCGGGTCAGTTCAATTGAGTTTAGGTTTAGTCATTTCGGATTCGAGATAAGTACGTGTTCATGTCGTTAAAATTTATGGATTGATTGAGTCAATTCATTGTGGTTTTTGTGCGTGTTCAAGTAATCCCTACGAGTTAAGAGCATCACATTTTTATAATTATTACATAAATATTACAAATAGCATTTTTTTTAAGAATAAGATAATATTGGTATGCATTTTAAAAATAAAATATATTGTTATAATTAAATAATTATAGATTTAATATTAATTTAATTATTTATACTATTATTTTTATTATATAAATAATACCTACATTATATTGAAATTAACATATTACAATTTTTATTTCGAAAAGTTCCCGGGCAAGGCCCGGGGTCATCAACTAGTATTTAGTGAAAGGTATGTTATAAGTAACTCCCAAATATGTTTTACAAATCTCGTTTATAATAAAGTGTTTAAGTGAACCAAATCCAACTGATATAATTAAGTAATTAACAATAAACATGGCAAACAATTTATCCATTTGTATATTGAAACCCACAACAACTAGCTTGGCACATTCATTACATATCCACGGACGGACCACTATGTTAAAAAGGCAAAGGTCATTTTTCTTGCATAAATACTTGTGATACTCAACAATAGACAAACAAGCATTGATCTGATCACAAGTAGTTGCAACATTAACGTATCGAAAAAGAGAGGAATTAATTAATTAAAATGGGAGGGTTGAAAGGAAGAGTGTGCGTGACGGGAGGAACCGGGTTCGTGGGATCATGGCTCATCAAAACTCTGCTTGAAAATGGATACTCTGTCAACGCTCCTATTCGTCACCCTCGCCCTGGTCTGTCTTCTATTTCCACAACTTGATCTCGTTTGTTAAATTTCTAATATGGTCATTGATTTTACATTATACAAAATTAGTTTAAACCATTATATATGCAGTGGTTTTACATTGAACTAAATTGAAACAGAGCATAAGAAAGACATTACCCACCTAACAAGCCTTCCAGGAGCCTCAGAGCACCTAGCCATCTTCCACGCCAAGCTCAACCAACCCGACAGCTTCGCCCCCGCCATCGAGGGCTGCGTCGGTGTCTTCCATCTCGCCACCGACATCAAGAATCCCGAGCCAGACGAGGACGTAGCGAAGCTCAACGTGGACGCTCTTCTCGGGATCCTAAAGGCCAGCTTGGACTCCAAGACAGTGAAGCGCGTGGTGTACACGTCCAGCGCCGCCGCCATCATCAACAACAACAACTACCCGGAGCCGGTGGGGGACGGCGGGGAGCCGGTGAACCCGATCACGCTGGACGAGGGGTCCTGGAGCGACGTCGAGTACATCCAGGAGAGGATGCCGAATACTCCGAAGAGGTCGTATGCGATGCAAAAGACGCTGACGGAGTTGGCGGCGTTGGAGTTCGGGGAGAGGGAGGGCCTGGAGGTTGTCACGGTGGTTACTTCTTATGTTACCGGTGCTTTTCTTACTCCTTGGATTCCTGGCTCTGTCTCTGTGCCCTTGGCTCCCTTGTTTGGTACGTAAGACATTTAATTAACAAATAAAATAGGTTCTTACGTACACTTGCTATTCCATTGTTTTAATATTATATATATGTGTGTATGATTGGGGTTTTACGTACAGAGAACGGAAATGCGGACCATCGACTATTCAACATAAAGATGGTGCACGTGGATGACCTTGCTCGAGCCTTCATCTTCCTCCTGGAAAGCCCCACGGCCAAAGGACGCTACATCGTTACCTCGTACCACGGCCAATTCCTCGAGATTTGTGACTACCTGGCCAGCCGATACCCGGACCTTTACAAGAAGAAGCCCGGAAGGGAGCTGCTGAAGGCGGTTAAAGGAGCCGTTCCTCCAAGCTTATCGGCCAAGAAGTTGCTGGACGCGGGGTTTGAGTTCAAGCATGGCTGGGATGACCTGTTCGACGATGCTGTCAAATCCTGCAAGGACAAGGGCATCCTTTAAATTGACTCATCAATCATCTATATATATGTGTGTGTTTATCATATTATTAAGGTCGTCGTGTGTCTTATAAAGCCGAGTCAATAAGTACGCTGATCATCGAGCTTGCTGAACTCAATTTCAATAATGACCGATGTGGAATTGTGCACCTTTGAGCATTTTGGCAAGTTGGAGCCAACAAGGTAATGGTGTGGAACTTGACAAAAAAGCACACAAGGCCTCAATTCCACCTGGGCGGGAATTTTTATATCCTCTCTTTTATTCCGGTTTTGGTTATGTAATAAGTGAACCGGCTCCTTTATATTGTTGGTTTTCTCGTTTCTTGTTCCCCAATTCAATGTCTTGGTGAGAAGCTTAGGCTGATCTATCACGAGTAATTTTCGTTGAATTCATATGTATCTGAACTAGGATTGATACAGGTCCGTCTCAATCATTTCAGGGGCTCACATGGTATCAAAACGAAGGTGATTCTAGGTTTAGGGTAATCTTTTTTTTTTCTACTTTGCCTGGTGTGCGTGAGCGATTCCTTTGAATCAATTTGTTAGAAAACACTTGAGTGTTCTGTTTTCGAGTTCTGCGTACTGATGACTATCAAAGTCAACGAGAGAGGGGCTTACAAGGCAACATCGACGATGAATATGGTCGACCCTTTGATGTTGACAAACTCGGACTACCCCGAGATGGTGCTTATTGGGACTCTCTTTGATGGAGGGAATTTTACAGGTTGGATTCGCCAAGTAGAACGAACACTCATGGCGAAAATGAAGTTGTCCTTCATCGATGGAACATGAGAAAGACCTGAAGCATGATTGATGGAGTTTGAGCGATGGCAACGGTGCGATTCGATGGTGTCAAGCTAGATCTTGAACTCATTGACTCCTGAGATGTTTAGTAGCTTCATTTTCACCGAATCATCTAGGTCACTATTTTGGTCAAGAATCTGCCAAGGACCGACTCTCGATCCTCGATGTCGAGTATGGAGCTTAATCTAACCGATTATCGTTCTCAAACGAAACCAAAGTAATCAAAGGACAGATATGAAATCGTTGTTTTTCGATCACCAGGCCACTCCAAAACCTCACCAAGAAGGCAACCACAATTAAGTGGATGCTGCATCATGAGGCCGCCTTTGTGGCCTTAAAGGATGCCTCTTGCTGTGCCACAGTCTTGTAATTGTCGGACTTCATCAAGCGATTCGAGATCGAGTGCAACGCTTCCGTCTATGTCGTAGGTGGTGTACTCCTTCAAGAAAAGCGCTCAATCGCTTACTTTAGTGAAAAATTTATCGACGCAACACTTAACTACCTGACATACGACAAGAAATTTTATGCTTTAATTCAGGTTTTGAAAACAAGGCAGCATTACCTTTGGCCTAACGAGTTTGTAAATCATACGGACCATTCAACCTTAGAGTACTTAAAAAGCCAAAATACTTTGACCATGCTATGTGGGTGGAATATATGGACACTTTTCCATATGTGAATGTCCACAAGAAGGGTAAGTTGAACGTCGTTGCCGACGCACTCTCCCAGGTACATCCTCTTGATGCAACTCCAAGATAGGTTGCTCGGGTTCTCCTTGATTAAGGAGCTCTACTTGCAATGTTCATTTTTTAAAACTATCATGGAGAACCCCGAGCAAAACCGGATCCATGAGTCCTATTTCTTGGACAATGGGTACCTCTATCGGGTCGGGAAGTAATGCATTCCGAGCTCCTTGATAAGGAACCTATTTCTCAAGGAAGCTCATGATGGCCGAAGCTATTTTGGCATAGCCAAAACTCTAGCAGCACTTCGTGAGCACTTCTTTTGGCGACACATGGCTAAAGATGTCAACAAGTATTGCCAGGGTTGCATGTCGTGCCAAACGACCAAGGAAAGGGCTAACCCTCACGGTCTTTACACGCCATTTCCTATCCCGGATGCCCCATGGGAAGATCTCTCCATGGATTTTATTACGTGTCTCCCTATGACACAATCCAGTAAAGATTGTATGTTTGTAGTTGTTGTCCGTTTCTCCAAAATGACTCACTTCATAGCTTGTAAGGGAAACAACAATGCGACTGACATCGAAAACTTGTTTTTCGAACATGTTGTGAAATTACATGGTGTTCCTAAAGCTATTGTTAGTGATATGGACACAAAGTTTTGTATTCACTTTTGGAGAACCCTATAGGGAAAGCTAGGGACACTAAGTTTTGTAGTCACTATTGGAGAGCCCTATGGGGAAAGCTAGGGACACAATTACTCTTGTCTACATCTTATCACGCACAAACCAATTGTCAAACTAAGGTGACCTATCGGACCTTAGGCACCCTTCTTCAGACAGTGCTCAAAGCTAACCCACGTCGATGGGAGGACTTACTTTTTCATTTTGAGTTTGCATATAACAAGTCCTACCATTCAGCTACTAAGAAGACGCCATTCAAGGTGGTCTACGGGCGTAATCCACATACGCCCATGGACTTGGTGCCACAGCCTTTGAAGACCGATGGCTATGTCGACACGGTTAGTTGCACTGATACCGTGCGACGTCTACAAAAGCGCACCCGACTTCAACTTGAGCGCCTAACTTACCAATACGCAGCCCAACACAACAAGGAACGCAAATTAGTGTTTCAGCGTGATGATCTTGTTTGGATTAATCTTAGGAAGGAGATGTTTCCCCACGCCCGCAAGACCAAGCTAGATCCTAGAGGCGACGGACCTTTTCGAGTTCTCGAGCGCATCGGTTACAATGCATACCGCATCGACCTCTTGGGAAAGTATGATGTACACTCCACGGTTAATATCGCTGGCCTTTCCCCCTACATTGAGCCTAATTTTTATGATGAGAAAACAGGGTTGTTTCCCACCCAAGCGGGGGAGGGTAATGCGACCTCAACCATGGAAGCCCATTAGAAGGAATAAGATCTAGGCTTACGCTCGAACGGACTATTCACTCGTGCCCAGACCCGTGCCATCACCGCCGCGATTCAGTCCGTAGTGTCGGGCCTCACCGCAGGTCACGACGCGCCCGACACCGTGCCAACACAGGCTTGGAGAACCTCACATGTGCAAACCGACACCATCCTCCTTGCCATCATCACACGACACGCCAGGTTCCGTGCTAGCGGCGCACCTTGTCCTCACTTGAGGTTCTTGCCTTGTCGACACCGCACGCCAGCATGCCAAGACTCTACCGAATGCGTGCGCGAGCTCCTTGGCATGTCGACATCATGACGGCCTTGTCTTGGCCAAGACATGACACCTTTGTCACCCCAGCCAAGACGCTTATCCGTTATAGTTATTTTTAGCATGTTTTCCATTCTAGACATTTCTATATTTGATCATTATGCTTTTAGCAACCCTTTTATGGGCTTTTGGGGGAGTTGGGCCTAGGTTGCATCCTAGCCCTAGCCGTCACTCTCGTGTTATGTTCTAGGGTTTGTGGCTAGGTTACGCATTATTTTGACTCTTAATTAAAGTAGAGGTTTATCTCCTTATTTCGAGTCCCTTGTGCCAATTGTTACTATCAATCAAAGTTCTCCAAAACACCCGATTATTCTTCAAGTAGAACAATCCAAAAGCTCATCACGTTGAATCTTGGCTGATCCATCACCTTGGATTCGGTCCCCTTGCGATTTCATAACGTTGGATTTGACATCATTTAAGCCTTCCACTTTGCTTACAAGACCTACTACACGATCAACGCCAAAGATCCGAGCATTCTTGGATCCTTTCGGAAATAAGGTCACACTAGTAAGATTTTGCCACCCCTAGGTATTACATAGTGAAATATTATGTTGGTATGTTCTTCATAAGGATTATAATAAATTTAGGGCCAAATTTTAAACATTTATTTTTAAGGCCCAAGGCCTTAGAAAGGCTAACTCATGCCAACAAAGACTTCCCAAGAGGTTACCCCTTCTGATAGTGTTGTCACCCCATCATGCTTAACTTCAGAGTTCTTTGTCCTCACTTAAACCCTTGAAAAGAAAGAGCTCTTGTTGACTTGGATAGCATTTAAATCCTTTATAAAGAATCTCAAGTTTGGGGTGCTATAATTTTCCCCAATAAAACAACCGACATCCTCGTCAAGGCCTAGGGATCACTCGAACCCCTCATAGTGTTCTCGATGTTGCATGCTTAACTTTAGAGTTCTTTGTCCTCACTCTAACCCCTGAAAAAGGAAGAGCTCTTGTTGACTTTTTTAGAATTTAAGTCCATTATAAAGAATCCCAAGTTTGGGGTGTTATAAATTTCCCCAATTAAACTCTCGACGTCCTCGTTAAGGCCAAAGGTTCACCCCTTGGGTCGAATCATCACCTTCTGGGCCAAGACAACTTGTAACTCAAACTCTGCTTTGATACCATTTGTAAGGCCTGAGGCCTTAGAATCGCCAACCCGTGCTAACACAAGGACTTCCCTAGAAACTTAGGATTCCTTATAATGGATTAAAATGCAACCCATGTGAACATGAGCTTTTCTTTTTTCCGGGTTTGAATAAGGATAAAGAACTTTGATGTTAATCGTACGGGTGAGAGCACTACCGATATGGGTGACCTCTTGGGAAGTACTTTGGTTGGCATGGGATAACGCTCGTAAGACCTTGGGCCTTACAAGTTTATAAAGAATCTCAAGTCTAGGATGTTACATATTCAAGTGATCCTTTTATGGAATATAACATAGAGATAATCCTAGCGATGAATAGGTTATGTAAGCAATAAGATTTTTTAACATATATGCAATTGAAATTTCATATGCAAAGATAACATATTCTTGACTTTGAATAGGTTATATTCAGGGTAAATTCTCAAGCATATATATTAAACTAAAATTTCTAGTGAAGATAATGTATTGATATTCTCTAGAGGATTAACTTGTTATATGGAAGAATAAATCAAGCATCTAGGAAGGCTTTATCTTAAAACGATTGAGAAAAAATTGACCCTAGGAGACTATCAATATTTATTGGATGGATCATTCGACAAAATCATAAAATGATAAATAACTTGAACTTGTCATCCTAGTACATGACACATGCACAAAAATGTTGTTTAAACAAGTGGAAACAATAAAGGAGTGGGATATATTGTATACATTAGATGGGAACGTTTGTAGGTTTTCTCTAAAAGAGTTTAGGCTCATTACTGGACTGGATGACAACATCCAAATCATAAAGACGTTGGGATGACGAAAGACCATAGTTTTCTTTTTAAGATAAAGAGTATGAAAATAACCAAGCTTGAGAAGTGATACTCAAATGCCATTAAATTCAAGATAACCCTTTGATGATTGTTAAGGGCGTGTTTGGGGGGGGGGGGGGGGGGGGGGGGGAGGAGATAAGAAGAGGAACATCAAACCTTCTCATGTAAAATTGTTAGACAACCTAAATTAGTTCTAGGGATTTTTCTAAGGATAAGAGTGCTCATAATGATTTGAATAAGAGCTAAAGAGAGTCTCTTCAAACAAGAATGAAGAACATAAACCTGGCACATGTTTTGTATATGGGAAAAGAAACCTATAGCAGACTTTACCATATAGGGTATGCCATTGGTCTTTTGGGTAATTTGTTTAAGAATTTTAGTAAATGTTATGGTAATGAATGAAAGAATGTTGCAAATTTGTGTAACTCTAATGCATATATTTTTTATGTTTTACATTTACTATTGCTAAAGTGTTGGATGTTGATGAGTTTAGGTTTATGAAAGTTTGGCGAGCTTCAAAATCTAGAGCATATGACATAGGTGGGAACGCAACCTTGGAGGGGAAGTTTGAAGTGAAAACATTTGGTTTGTGTAGGAATACGAGGACTTGAAAAGACTTTGACAAAATTATAATGAGGATGGGATGAAGAACAAAAGACCGAGGAGGTGAGAAAAACAGAAGAAAGTTTGCTCGGAGGGAAAATTTGAACAAAGGAGCAATAGATCTAAGACAAGTGATGATGCCACCACTAATTTTTTTAGTTAAACATAAGAGTATAGTGAGTAAGGGGGAGAATAATGGGGTGCTAGTGAAAGGTCAAGGGTTGATCTATGATCTTCAAAGGCAATTGATCCGGAGGTGGATGTGCTACACTCCCTAATATTTATGTCATGTGTTATAGGAGATACCAAAGAGACCAGGAAAAGTGAAGTACACATTAAAGTGGTAGAAAGTATCATCGGAGGCTCATAGCATCCTAATGAACAAACAAATTCCTTACATGGGCTTTATTTCGGCCCACGTTCAAACCTTCAAATATCAAAAGTTGGGATCGAGAAAACAATGGAAGAAGGGGCTCATTATATACTCAAACGATTTGTAGGAGGAAATGGGTGGGGCACCATGAGGGCATCTCCAACATTTTAACTATAATTTTTCTCCAAAATAAAGAGCGAAAAGTCTTATTTTCTAAATAATATTTACTTTAACCCCAACATTTCTTCATTTTAGAGAATCTTACATTTATTAGTTTTATTTATATAGAATTTTTTATAAAATTTAATATGGACAAATCCAAGTTGTATACACCTTTAATTAATTCATTCTCCAAATAAATTTGGAGAATTCTCTAAATCTAGGGAAAACACTTCATCTTTTGGAAAATTCTCTATTTTAGAGAACGGAATAGAGAATCTGTTGGACTATAAAATCTTCAAATATACAATTACCAATGTATATGAGGAAGCTCTTGGTGTTGCACTGAGAAACTCGTATCAATGAGCAAACTGAGCAGTGCATTGGGACAAACTAGTTTCTTAAATAAGTTACCATACTTATATGTAGTTCTAATAAACATACTAACAACACAGAACAACCGAGTAGTGTATTAGGACAAACTAGTCTCATAAATAAGTTACCATATCGCATACACCACCAAACAACCGAGCAGTATATTGTATTGGGACAAATTACTCTCATAATTAAGTTATTGTTGGGCCCTAGATTTCCACAACTGATTCCATTGACGGCCCACAAGCAAAAGAGGAGAGTAGAAGCCCGTTTTGGTCCAAGACGACCCAAAAAATCTGTTGATCATAATACTTGAAGCAGTAAGAGTTCCAGTAAGAGTGGAAAAAATGCTGAAGAACGTGCCTAACCACCATCAGGGTCGTGGGTGGAAACCGCCAGAGGAGAAGAATAAAATGTAAAAGATGTAAAGAAAAAGGATCATCGTGCAATCAAAGCAAAACCCTTGTAACTAAAAACTTTTGAAAGCAATCCAGTTGAACACACGATTGATTTTATCATTGTCTTTTGATCACCTTGGTTTTGTTTGAGTAGAATAAATCGGTTAAATTAAGCTCCATTAGACATCGAGAGTCAAGAGTCAACCCTTAATAAATTCTTGACCAAAACAGATACCATACGTATATGTAGTTCTAATAAACACACATACACACCACCAAACAGCTAAGCAATGTATTAGGACAAACTAATCTCATAATTAAGTTAACATAGCTAATTGGCTATACGTAATTTTAATAAAGACACGTACATCACCATACAACCAAGTAGTGTATTTGGACAAACTAGTCTCCTAAATAAGTTAACATACCTATATGGAGTTCTAATAAATACATATACAATACCAAACAACTGAGCAATGTATTGGGACTAGACCTATCAATCGGATCGGGTCGGGTCCGGGTTCGGGTTCGGGTTCGGGTTGAATCGGGTTTGGATCGCTACAGGTCAATCGGTCTAGGTCTTTGCGAGTTTTCGGGCTAGTCGGGTCGACCCAATGGGTCAAAAATATCAAATATTTTATAATTATTAAAATAAAATCCTAAATAAATAATAATATTTAATAATATAATATTATTTTAATATATTTTAATAATAAAACTATAATTTTTAAAATAAAGTTTATATATGCTGTAAATAGAACAAATCGGGTCAATTGAATGGGTTCCGAGTTTCATCCCTATCAGGTTCGGGTCTTTCTTTGATCCCCTTATTTTCTCGCCGGATTTGAACCCTAAAATTTCGGATTGAGTTAAATTTTGACAACTCTAATTAGGACAAACTAGTCTCATAAATATTAACGTACCCTATACGCATGTATTTCTAATAAATACACGTACACCACCAAACCTAAGCTTATAGGCTAACAATATTTATGTAATAGGTATGTTATACGTAGTTGATGCTCACTAGTACTAGATTAAGCGCAGAGTTTCTGGTGGGAATGCCCCTAAGTCCTAATCAATTAAATTTAACTTTTTTTTGGTGATAACGACCCATCCTGTGAAATTGAAATATATATCTTTTCTAGTGGGAGTATTTATTATACGTCCATTTAGCTGATCAGTAGAAAGGTACGTTATAAGTTAACTCCCAAATATGTTTTACACATCTCGTTTATATATAATAAAGTGTTTAAGTGAACCAAATACAACTGATATAATTAACAATAAACATGCCAAACAATTTCTTTATTTGTATATTGAAACCCACACAACAACTAGCTTGACACATATCCACGGACCACTATCTTGGATAGGCAACAAAGGTCATTTTTCTTGCATAAATACTTGTGATACTCAGAGCGCATCTGCACTCAACAACAGACAAACAAGCATTGATCACAATTAGCAGGTGCAACATTAACGGATCGAAAAAGAGAGGAATTAATTAATTAAAATGGGAGGGTTGAAAGGAAGAGTGTGCGTGACGGGAGGAACCGGGTTCGTGGGATCGTGGCTCATCAAAACTCTGCTCGAAAATGGATACTCTGTCAACGCTCCTATTCGTCACCCTCGCCCTGGTCTCTCACTCTGTCTTCTGATTATTCATTTGCTCAACTATCTTTATTTTAAACTTTAATCAAGTACATTTAATTTTAAAGTAAAAGCCTCATATTAAGTTGGTGTGCGTGCGTTCATGCATGGAACAGAGAAGAAGAAAGACATAAGCTACCTAACAAGCCTTCCAGGGGCCTCAGAGCACCTAACCATCTTCCACGCCGATCTCAACCAGCCCGACAGCTTCGCCCCCGCCATTCAAGGCTGCGCCGGCGTCTTCCACCTTGCCACCGAACTCAGGAACCCAGAGCCGGACGAGGCCATAACGAAGCGCAACGTGGACGCGCTTCTCGGGATCCTAAAGGCCAGCCTGGACTCCAAGACGGTGAGGCGCGTGGTTTACACGTCCAGCGCCGCCGCCGTCCTCAACAACCGGGAGGCGGGGGTGCAGCCGGTGGGGGACGGGGAGACGGTGAACCCGATGACGCTGGACGAGGGGTCGTGGAGCGACATCGAATACATCAAGGAGACGATGCCTGAGACGCCGAAGAGGTCGTATGTGATACAAAAGACGCTGACGGAGAGGGCGGCCCTCGGGTTCGGGGAGAGGGAGGGGCTGGAGGTTGTCACGGTGGTTACTTGTAATGTTGCCGGTGGTTTTCTTACTCCCTGGCTCCCTGGCTCCATCATTCTGCCCTTGGCTCCCTTGTTTGGTAACAATTTAATGGCTCTATATGTGTATATTTTCGCATTATTTCCATTTATCTAATTTGGACACCATATGTATATAACACATACATATCAATTTGTTATTGATGATTCGGATTTTACGTACAGAGAACGGAAATGCAGATCATCGACTATTCAACATAAAGATGGTGCACGTGGATGACCTTGCTCGAGCCTTCATCTTCCTCCTGGAAAGCCCCACGGCAAAAGGACGCTACATCGTTACCTCGTACCATGGTCAATTTCTCGAGCTTTGTGAGTACCTGGCCAGCCGATACCCGGACCTTTACAAGAAGAAGGCCGTAAGTGAGCTCAAGGCGATAAAAGGAGTTGTTCCACCAAGCTTGTCAGCCAAGAAGCTGCTGGACGCGGGGTTTAAGTTCAAGCATGGCCGAGATGACATCTTCGATGACGCGGTCAAATCTTGCAAGGAAAAGGGCATCCTTTAATTGATAAGCTCTTGTGGAGTTGTGCATCTTCAAGCACTTTGGCAAGTTGGAGCCAAGCAACTAGACGACGTGGAACATGTCAAAGATGTAAAGAAGGAGCTCAACTCCCTTGGCGGGAAAAATTATGTTTTTCCTTTCTTCATGTCTGGTTCTGTTGTTGTAATAAAGTTGACCCGGTTTAGCTAGTGAACCGGTGATATATAACGATTGCTTTGGGGTTATTGTTGCCTAATTCAGTTGCTCTTTGTGAGAAGCTAGTGTTCTATCACGAGCAAGATGATCTAAATTCCTTTCCTTTTTTGTTCTTGATTTAATCTAGTTTATCATTCTCATACTCGATTTTGTGTGTCTTGGTACTGAATTCCTTGAATTCCCACATGGTATCCGAGCATCGGGAATTCTAGGCCAGTTTTACGCTTGTTCCTTCTAGCTTTTTCTTGCTAAGATTGGGTGATTGTGACTTTTCTGTTGTTTGTGTTGCTTGAAACGCTTGAGTGTTTCACATCTGAACTTGATTGTTGATGGCTATTGACAAAAAGGAGAAAGAGGCGTACAAGGCGGCGTCGACTGCAAGTCTGCAAATATGGTTGATTGTTGATGTTGACGAACTTCGATTACCCTGGAATGGTGCTCAATGGATCTCTCTTTGATGGGGAGGAACTTTCCAAGCTGGAGCCGCCATATCGAACACGCTTTGATGGCAAAGATGATGTTATCCTTCATCGATGGAACAGATATGTGGAATTTGAGCGCTGGCGAAGGTGTGACTCGATGGTATCCATCTGGATCTTGAACTCGATGACATCAGAGATGTCGAGCAGTTTCATGTTCACCGATTCAACTAGATCGCTTTGGCTGGATGTTTGTGAGAGGTTCAAGCAAAGCAGCGGGACATTGGTTTATTACCTTAGGCAGGAATTATCTCAAGTAACCCAAGGTACTTCTGCTATAACTCACTATTATTGTCGATTGAAGAAATGATGGGATGAAATCTCCAATTTAGCTGGTTTGCCTGTATGCAATTGTGGTGTTGTGATGGATTACAAATGTAATTTGGCTAGTAGAATGTTCGAATAAGAAAATCAGCTGCGTGTGATGGAATTTCTGATGAAACTGAACAGTGATTTTGAGCAAATTAAGAGTCGAATAGTTGCAATGGATCCTTTGCCTCATGTATCTAAGTGTTTCCAAATTGTCTTGGGAGTAGAAACACAGAAAAAGGTGAGTAGTTGTGTGATCATTTTCTTAGTCAATCAAGGAGGGCAAGCTCGAGGGGGTAAGAAAAATGGAGATGGAAACATGTCTAGGCCTAATGATAATGGCAAGAGCAACACATATGGGGGAGAAAAGGGGGATTTCGGGAAGCCAAGAGACAAGAGGGTGTGCTTTCACTGCAAGGAAGAAGGGCGCATTAAGGACAATTGCTTTGAACTCATTGGTTACCCGGACTGGTGGAAAGGCAAGAAGGCTAGGAAAAGTTACAAGACTACAACAAATGTAGAAACTGAGAGTCAAAACTTGGGAGATACACCTCTTGACCATGGAAATGGAAGGGATCAGAGGACTACTTTAGAGCATCAATTTATGCAGGCTATTTCTACACTAGAAGAACTTAGCACACTCCTGGAATCAGGGGAGGAAGACAAAATGGCTTTGGGTTTGTTTTTGGGGAAGGCACAAGCTTAGGAAGCAAGAACAACAAGTACAACATACACTTTGCACGTATTACAGTTTCAGTTTTGAATGCAACACTGTATAATAATGAAGATTGGATTGTGGAGCATCAGATCACATGACTTCTTTCTATGATCTGTTGCTTGCTCCACAACCAGTTAAGATTCTAGTACACATTATTTTGCCAGATGGAAGTGCAAAAGTAGTGCAAACTGTGGATGACAAGTTGAATGAACACTTGACTTTGACAGATGTGCTCTACGTTCTTGATTTTCGATATAATTTGCTTTTTGTTAGTAAGTTGGTATCATCAGGTAGTTTGGTAGCACATTTTTATAAAGACTGTTGCATGGTGCAGGACTAGGGCTGTCAAAACTTACACGACCCGAGAAACCCGCCTGACCCATACGACTTCGAACCCGATCCGACCCGAGAAAAAAATAAAAAGTTTTATACCCGAGACATGTTTGACCCGAACTGATTTGACCCGAATCCGAACACCCGAACCCGAGATTAACCCAAAACACTGATTATACCCGAATGGACTAGCTTGATGCAACCCGATATCCGATGCTACCCGACCCGAAGTCATCTGAAAATCCGAAGTTACCCGACCCGAAACTATCCAAAAATCTAAACCTACCCGACCCGAAACCATCCAAAAAATACATTATGTTTTAAAATATTAATAATAGTGAATATTTATTATAATTATGTTTTTAAGTTACATGTTACATTAAATATTTAGACCCTAGAGTAGTTAAACTACAAAAAATCATCATTTGATATATGATCTAAATCAAAATCCGGCTCCACAACTCCATTTTGTTGTGGTGTGTAGGACATGCTCCTTTGATGCAAGATCCCCAATTTAGAGAACAACCTTTTGCATCTGTCATTGAGCAGTTCTGTCTCATTGTCATACTGAATCTTCTTAGGAGCTATACCAAACTGTGTCTTTTCCTTGTTGACAAACCCTTTGATAATACCCACCACCTGAACCTTACTATGTATCAAATAGGTCCAGGTTGCCCTACTGTAATCATCAATTATAATGAAGAAATTTTTTTCACCATTAATACTTGCAACATGAAAGGGACCCATAAATCCATATGCAATAACTCGAAAACACCATTTGTTTTTCTATTACTTCATCCAAATGGAAGTCTGTGAAATTTAGCAAGATTGCAAGTATCATACAAACTGTTCTCAACTCAAAACTGCTACAACCAGACAAATGTCTTAATTTTGAAAAAGATAAATGCCCTAGTCTATTGTGAAGCTTCTCCTTGTAGTCTTCAACACTAGACAAATGACATGCTTTATTTGAAAATGATTCTCCTTTGTATCCTGCTTCCAGCTTGTATAAGCCACCAACTTCTTTCCCCACTGAAACAACTCTCTTACTCATAGGGTCCTGCAGTTCACATTTAGAAGGATCAAAACAGACCATTAGTTTTCTCTGCTTAATCACTTTGCTAAAGTGGTTGATTGGTTGATTGGTTCAATCCTTAGGACACCATGATACCGGGGTGTTTGAAATGTGTAACTACACTAAGGCGGAAATTCAATCGTTTTCGACATTTTCGCTTATGCATGAGTTTGGGATAAAAGCTTGCTTATTTTATGAATCAAGAATTACACTAAAATGGGGGAGGATTGTTGGTGATTTTCGTGTCATCAAGTGATTGTTCCCTATATGGGAACAATGCCGTTTAGTGTGATTGGGATTCATACGACACTATGAGATCTTACTTTGCTATGTCACGGGTTTGGGTGTGCGGAGTGCGCGTTCGTGTAAGCATAGTTGAGGTCTAGAGGGAAATATTAAGGAGAAGTTGCGATCTGAAAGGAACAATGTTTGTTCCCTACAGGAGGAAACAGTGTCTGTTCCCTTGGAGGGAACAGTAGTGGGAACAGTAGTTCTCTGACGCATGCCTAAAATTTCGGCACGTTGTTAATTGTTGATAACGGTCGATTTAAACGTTGTGTAACTGCATTGTAACTTCCTTAATGAGTTAATAACTGATAGGTGACGTGGGTTATTGAGGATAACCCTTCGTGGCACTTGGTAACCACCAGTAACTTCTGGTAACCGTCGGTAACCGTTCCCTGAAACAGTTTCCTTTGCCTATATAAAAGGCTATTGGGAGTTTGGTGTCGGGTTGGAACATTGGTTCACGTGGTTCACATAATCAGAGGAGAACGTTTTCTCTCCAAGATAGAACTTCAAATAGAGTCTAATATCCATTTACTTGAACTCTAAGGTTCGATCTCTTTCATAGCCTTGTTAGAGATCGGTTGGTTTGTCTTATCTCAATTCAAATTTTATGGATTCCCCAAGGCTATGTAGGGGGCGAAATATTGATTCTGGAAAGCGTTTCTACGTGATTCAAACCTATATCAAGTGTTGCATATGATTGATCTACAGAAGAGTCGTCTTCAACTACATCCATGAAGAGGAACTCCACGGTTTCAGCATCGCACTGTTCCCTGAGTACCAACAGATACAGGATCTTCGGTGGGAACTATGGAGCGAGAGTCCAAGACACCTACATTCGAAATCAATATTTTGAGATCAATCATATGGCAACGACTTTCGAGGATGACAACCAAGTTGAAGTTGGAGGAGATCAAACGTTTGATTGTCCTACTTAAGAACCCGAAAACCTATAAAGGTGGATCCGAATTCTCTCATGTTTAATCTTGGGAATTGAAGGGTTTTTCCCTTGATATTGTTCTAATGAATGATATGTAAAGTGCGGTAATCATTTATCATTACCCTTGCGTGATCTTTTGATCATGATGTGTTTTGTACACTTGATCATGTTTTCTCGTTGTTTATTGAATGAGAATTGATTGGTTTATAACCAAGTTTGATTAACTCATATAAAAGAGATTATTATATGATTGTGTAAGGAAAACTGATCATGATGTGTTTTGTACACATGATCAAGTTTGTACACTTGATCATGTTTTCTCGTTGTTTATTAAATGTTCCTTGCAATGGAACGAATCTATTTCTGATGGATTGATGCTTGTTCCAAGATACAAGTTCTGTGGGAACAAGAGTCTATTATAGGACGTTATTCTTGATGGTATTTGATAACCATATAAGATGATCAATGATGTGATAATGAATAAACGATGATATGAGTCTACTATACTTGTGTGTAGATTACTCATGATTAAATTTAGATTACTTACTCCAAGTATGCTGTTCTCAAAACATGTTACTTGAGTAAAGTCTACTAGATATCAGATTACTTAATTTAAGTCTACTGTTCCCTGGACAGATTACTTTATTAAGTCTACTGATGAAGGCCCTACTATGATTCAAAGATTGGCTATTCGACTCTATTGTATTTATACAGATTAGTCGGTTTATTTATTGTACTTGAATTATATTTTATGATATTTTGTTATATTTGTATATTGCATACTAACGATAGTGTATGTCTAGCATGTGCAAGATATATGGTTTCATATGAAGGACATGGGGGAGGTCGAGTTGATCCTTGGGATTAGGATTGAGACAAGATTGAGAGGGGAACTGTACCCTCTGTTGGAACTGTGTCCATGGGAACGATGTTATTTGACATGAAAGGTGTCTCTGGGAACGATGTCATTTGATAGGAAACGTGTCCCCTGGGAACGATGTCACTTGACATGAACGATTGTTTCTTGCTTGGAAATGTATTCCTTGATTTCTTTTTTTCTCTCATGACATGGATTGATTTTGTAGATTATGCCTAATGAAGCATGATAGTATCTTAACTCAATTTTTCTTACGAGTTGTTAAAACTGTAGGAAGAGTACAAAGTTCTTACATAAGAATATATTTGTTACATAGTTGGTTATGGGTACTTGATTACTTGGTAAGGACCATGAATTGTGGTCTTAGTAATGACATAATTTCCTTGGAAATGGAAATGTTGGATGCAAGTTGGATCATTAGATAGAGAATTATTTTCTAGAAGTGGATGGATATTTCTACTTGGGAACAGTGTCATTTCATGGACTGTGGAAAATGATGATCTAGCATTCTGATTTTGACAATGATAACGAAATTGTTAGTGCGAGTTGTAGCCTTGTTTAAGGTAATGACTATGAATTAAAATCTACCATGTTTCGTGAAGGCCGAAACAGATTTCAACTATGTGAGTAAAATATCTCTGGCCAGAGGGGAACGATCAGTGTTACAATGTACTATCACATGTCACGTCTTTTGGATGTGAAGGTATGACATGGATCGTGATACATAGTGTGATTTTGTTGTTTCAGTTCGGTCAAAACAAGTTTGGCCAACCACTTGACGAAGGGGTTGGTTGTAAGGGGATGGAATACAAGACTCGTATGGTTTTCTAGTGATGGGATACCCAATTTCTAGCTAACGAAAATTAGGGACATAATTCAATGTGGAAAGCCCATACCTAGAAACTTTGAGCACAACATAACAATCCCCAAAGGTGTGCTCTGATCCTACAAGGTGGAGGTTGAAGGCATAATCTTCTTAATAGTTCCTTTGAAAAAGTGCAATTGTAGGTGCACGATTAAAGGATCTACCTATATGGACGTGAGGTTTGTCCGCTTCATGAAGCTATGCGTTGGCTTCACATACGTTCACGAATAGATATGGACTCAAGGCCCTTAATAGAGTCAAGTAAAACTTTAGAGATGTAACGAAGCTTATGTGTGTGTTATCTTCATGCATCCAAAGTGGTTGATTGGTTCAATCCTTAGGACACCATGATACCGGGGTGTTTGAAATGTGTAACTACACTAAGGCGGAAATTCAATCGTTTTCGACATTTTCGCTTATGCATGAGTTTGGGATAAAAGCTTGCTTATTTTATGAATCAAGGATTACACTAAAATGGGGGAGGATTGTTGGTGATTTTAGTGTCATCAAGTGATTGTTCCCTATATGGGAACAATGCCGTTTAGTGTGATTGGGATTCATACGACACTATGAGATCTTACTTTGCTATGTCACGGGTTTGGGTGTGCGGAGTGCGTGTTCGTGTAAGCATAGTTGAGGTCTAGAGGGAAATATTAAGGAGAAGTTGCGACCTGAAAAGGAACAATGTTTGTTCCCTACAGGAGGAAACAGTGTCTGTTCCCTTGGAGGGAACAGTAGTGGGAACAGTAGTTCTCTGACGCATGCCTAAAATTTCGGCACATTGTTAATTGTTGATAACGTTCGATTTAAACGTTGTGTAACTGCATTGTAACTTCCTTAATGAGTTAATAACTGATAGGTGACGTGGGTTATTGAGGATAACCCTTCGTGGCACTTGGTAACCGCCGGTAACTTCTGGTAACCGCCGATAACCGTTCCCTGAAACAGTTTCCTTTGCCTATATAAAAGGCTATTGTGAGTTTGGTGTCGGGTTGGAACATTGGTTCACGTGGTTCACATAATCAGAGGAGAACGTTTTTTCTCCATGATAGAACTTCAAATAGAGTCTAATATCCATTTACATGAACTCTAAGGTTCGATCTCTTTCATAGCCCTTTTAGAGATCGGTTGGTTTGTCTTATCTCAATTCAAATTTCCTGGATTCCCCAAGGCTATGTAGGGGGCGAAATATTGATTTCGGAAAGCGTTTCTACGTGATTCAAACCTATATCAAGTGTTGCATATGATTGATCTACATAAGAGTCGTCTTCAACTACATCCACGAAGAGGAACTCCACGGCTTCAGCATCGCACTGTTCCCTGAGTACCAGCAGATACAGGATCTTCGGTGGGAACTATGGAGCGAGAGTCCAAGACACCTACAAGAAGAACCCAGATCCCATGGAGCTTGTGTGTGGGAAATCCGCTTGAATTGTGGGTGACTTGACTACGCTTCTTGTCTTAAGCAAAGGACTTCCCCATGCATATAACCGTGATTTACAGGTAAAAAGAATGTCAATATACATACAACTCTAGGGCTTATAATGTGTTAAATCCAATCCAAGATTTAATGCAAGATAATGCATTAACTTGGGTTATCCAGACACACCCTTATTGTGAAATGCTTGCAGGAAGACAAGGAACCTGTATTTGACAGCGTAAAGACTATAATTGGAATGCTAGAAGTGAGTGTTGAATTTGCACAGAATGTAACTTTCAATAAAGACAGAATTGAGAAAGCTCTTCCTGGTGGCCATCTTGATGCAACAACACTTGCAGACTATCTAATCAAAAAGGTTAGTACTTTTTCAGTCTGAATTTTGACTTGTCCTCATAGTTGAAACTGAACCCAGTTTTGTTATGGTTGCCTTTACTCAGGGAATGCCTTTTAGAACTTCCCATGATGTAGTTGGAAGGTTAGTAGCTGTTTGTGTGTTAAAGGGTTGTACTCTTCAGGACCTTACTCTCGGCGAGCTTAGAAGCATTGACGGATTGACCCCATATTTTCTGAGGATGTCTATGATTATCTTGGTGTAACAAACTCCATCAAAAAGTTCAGTTCTTATGGTTCAACGGGTACTGAATGCGTCTCAGATCAACTTAAATTCTGGGTTGCATAACTCAAATTAGCATCTTCATACCTGCCTTTCTGAAGAGGCTAGCTCAAATACTATAGAGAGAGAGAGCTCAGAGAGTAGATGGAAGCTAGCATGCAAGTACTCATAATGCCACTGTTTAGCCGTATTAAACTGAATTCCTTTGCTAAATCTTCAACATTGGTCTCCTGTCTTGATGCGCTATTGGTGTTTCTCCCTTTTGGCCGTGTTTAATGCTCCCTCAGCTCCTGAAAACCCAGAACATGTAGAGTTCTGCAGTGGCGTGGAGTAATTATAATATCGAGGTAAATATTGAGGATGCATCTATTTTCAATAATTAACGCAATCCATTATAGAAGATGAAAGCAAGAGGATTATTACTATTGCCTATTTTTATATTTAAAAAATTGCAAGTATTCATAATTTTACATCTTTTTCACACTTATTTCTTACAACCAGACTAGCAAGTGCATAGGACTCTACAGATTACAATCCAGACCAAAATAAATATATTTACCCAGATGAAGTATTATCATGACAAGGATTTGAGCCCCAAAATCTTCTTCTTACAGAAAACAATGACTTGTCAAGTTGATTATTCACACAAAAAGAGGGGTTCCTGGCTGATCAGCAGAAGAAGAAGGCTGTAAAGCTCGGATCCTTATGTCGAATTTTCTGTAGCCGACAACCTCAGGCTTGACAGTTCTAGGATCTGTACCAGCTGGTACAAGAGCGTAAGTTTGAGTCCGGTCCTCGTAAGCGTTGCCAATGTGGTTACCACATTTTCTGCAAAGAAGCTTGGTTTTCTTCTTGATCAATCCCCAAGATTTCTTTGAACTGAAGAAAGGTATGCATTGGATTTCATCAACCTGTGTGAATCTGCTCTCATCAATCTGGAAGAATGAAATGATCCCTCGCTTTATGGACTTGCCATATTCGGAGCCAATTGTGGCAGTGTTTCGGTTTGAAGAGCTCAGACTCAGGTCATAGCCACAAGAACCGCAGCTGCGTGAAATGAAAAACATGTAAACATTGGAATATAAAAGTCTTGCCAGGATTTAAAAATTGGCTAGTCAAACAGTATCTAAATGAGTTCATTTGATATGATGTTTTGAATGAGAATTGAAAGTGATGTGTACTTCTTATAGAATATAGTTCAGTTCACCCAGAATCTATACAATATAAAAGTCTCAAATTCTTCAACAAGTGCACCCCAAGCTGAACTTTCAGAAAGCACAATATGCAACAAGTTTTGCAGAAGCCATTATATAAACAAATAGAACATGAATGACTCGAGTAGATACCAAAAAAAAAGTTGCACTTAGTTCTGCCAATATTCAGGAAGAGGTTAATAAGGATTAGAAATCGAATTCAGTTTCTCTGATCTCAAAAAGGAAAATCCAGCGAGCTGCCGATTCAAGGATAATGGTTTAAAACAAGCACCCCTCAGATCACAACAAGCTATTAGAAGAGTCATGACATCTTCAAAATCGTAAAGAGAAAGAAATTCAGGAATTTGATTTCCTCTCGGGACAAGAGACACAGAGAATCAATTGATGAAACCATCGAATTCCCGGTAAAATTCCCCAATTGACTAAACAATAAGCTCTTTATTTGCCAAGGCGACAAACAGAGATCGCTTCTTGAAAAACCTAATAACGGCCAATTTCCAGATCGAGGAAGAGATACCTGTAATAGACATCTCTCTGACTTCTGGAAGCGTAAGAGGAATTTCGATCACTTTCGTCAAAAGAAGTATTCGCCTCCGCCATGCAAGCCAAAATCAAAGAAGATGCGAGATCTCGATTGTGTGGATACCTGTGAGGGAAACCCTAAAAAAACCCTATTTGAAATTGATCAACAAATGTGAACAGGAAACCGTTAATTCGGAAAGACTTTTTGGGTGTGAGAGATGGAGAGTTGAAGAATGCAGAGAGGAGACAGGAAAAAGACCGCATTTATCTTGTTAGTTGGACACAGACATCATCTCTAGCTGACGTTTGAAGGGCAAATCTGTATGGATGTTTTTTTATTTTGAGGGATGATAAATCAAGATAATTTTATGAGTATTTTTGGATTATAGCAATCATTTGTCATTGATAACAATCAAAACGTACGTACTCCTTATTTTGTATATGAAAGTGTCGCCTTGTGCCATTTTTTTCATAATTGGACAATAGAATTTTGAGAAAGACTCATGAGAAGATGCGTTCGTCTAAAAAATAAGAATAAACTAGTTGATGACCCGGGTCTTGTTCACAGATTTTTTTAAATAAAAATTATAATATATTATTTAATATGATATATTTATTATAATTTATATAATAAAACGATATTATAAACATTTAAGTTAATATTAAATCGTACTATCCTTAAATATTAATGATATCTTTATTTCAAAAAAAAAATCCTTAAATATTAAATTGATAATCATACCAAGTTGATAATTAAATATTAGAATATAATGATTTTTTTTAAAGATTAAGTTAATATACCTATGACAAATCGCAATCGTTAAAATTGATCAATTTTAACTATACTTTTTGCAAATTTCGTTATCCATATAGTATAATTTTTATAAATATTGTACGTGCAAACCGTAATCGTGAAAAAATAACCATATGATCAATTATGTAGTATATTTTATCTATATTATATGGACAGAAGACAATTCAATATTGCAATATAATGAACATGAACAAAGATTAAAAAGAAGGTAGAGATAAAAAGTTATCCAATCTCATAGTAAATTGAAAAAAATATATAAAGTCTTATATAGTATATTTCATTTATACTATATGGATATAAGATAATTAAATATTATAATATAATGAACATGAACAAAGATAAAAATAATGGATAGAGTTAAAAAATTATCCAATCTCATATAAAATTGATAAAAAAAAATTCAAGTAAGGTGAGTGGATAAAATTGGAAATTCCATAAGGTAATAGAATAACATAATATATAATTTATTAAAAAATAATTATTAAAAATAGGTTGGCTGGGATTTAAATTTATAATGACGAATCTGCCCAAAAGTGCTTCAGGTTTAGAAGATATATATTGATTCTGATCGTTTTTTCCGAAACTTCGGTTGGTACTCTCGAGTTTTTGGTTTTTTCGAGTGGTGCCCTAAAAAAACTTATTCCGAGTGGTAACCCTGAACTTTTGCAAAAGTCCGACTAATGCCCTTACTTGTAAATTTTCGTTAGTTTATAACTAAATTATTATGTTTTCGAATAAAAAATGTATTTTTTTATTTAATTAAATTAAAACAAAATTTTAGTTTAATAACAATTAAAATAATCATATAAATATTATATTAAATATATTTTTTATATATTTTTCAATTAGATTGTATGTTGTATAATTTAAATATTTTAAGTTTAAAAAACATTACAATATTTACATTAAAATAAATATATTACATAATTAAAATTTGTCATGTAGGTTTTATGTAATAATTTTGAATTTTTTAAAAAAGCTAATAGAACCTTAATTATGGTACTCTGATGTTACATTAAAATTTTAATTTCTATCAACTTTTTAAAAATTGCCAAAATTATTATATAAAATTTACATGAAAAATGTTAATCTTGCAATATATTTAGTTTATTATAAATATTATAACATTTTTTCTCTGAACTTAAAAATTTTGAAGTATACAACATAAAATCTACTTGACAAATATATAAAATATAAAATTTATTTTAATATTTTTATATGTTTTATTTTCATTATTATTAAATTAAAATTGTTTTTAATTTAATTAAATAAAAAAATATATTTTTTCATTAGAAAAGGTACTAATTTAGTTATAAACTAATGAAAATTGACATGTAAGGGCACTAGCCGGACTTTTGCGAAAGTTCAGAGGTGCCACTCGGAATAAGTTTTTTTTCAGGGCACCACTCGGAAAAGCCAAAAACTCGAGGGTACCAACCGGAATTTCCCTCGTTTTTTTAATCGTCGTCTTTGATTAGACATTTATTAAAAAGGATAAAAAAAACGACACAGACGAATTTTCCCGTATTTTTAGATGTTTTATCAAGTTCAATTTAAAAGTATTTTTGGATCATAACAATCATTTCATTGATAACAATCAAAACATACTCCACAATTTATATACGAAAGTGTCGCCTTATGCCATTTTTACCATGATTGGACAATAGAATTTTGTGAAAGACTGTTGAGAATGGGCGCTCGTGTGGAAAAATAATAATAAATTTGAGTCGTTTCCTCCAAAAAATCGTCGTCTTTGATTAACCATTCATTAAAAGAGATAAAAAAAATGGCATCGACTGTTATAAATTTGAAAGAAAACAGAGAGTAGATAGAAAGGAGAGAGATCAGATACCTCTTATTAGGTCCTCATAGGGGCCTTTTGTAGAGAATGTACAACATTTAAGATAAGACCAAATATAGGGTTTTACATATACATCCATAAATATCTTAATATTATAACACTCCCCCTTAGATGTACATCCCTAACTACCTCGTTAAAAACCTTTTTTTGGAAAACCCATTTGGGACAAAATCAAGACTAAGGGAAAAAGAGTGCATTTATGATTCTTCCTCTCCACTTGAAATACGTCCTCATTGCTTGACTGAATTGAACAACCATCTTGCCTTTGAATTGAATCTGGTAATTTGAGAACGCTTGACGATAAGTAATGTTAGAAAAGCTGCAGGCTTTGATTTTGATGGTTCCAAACGTCTATCACGTGAACGACCTCGAGTCTTTGAACAGAGTCGCAAACGTCAGTCAGATCGTCGACGTGTGTTGAAGGCAAATCTCGAAGATCTTGAAGACGCGTGAGATCTTTGGAGTTTGAATAGTATAATCTTGTTTTAGGAAAGATCTCATGAGGATTATATTGTTAGCTGATTATTGCCTTTGCCCTAAGCTCTATTTTATTGTAATCTTATATTATGCTTAGGATAATTTTGTAAGGATGAACTCATACTCCATTTTTTGTGTTAAGAAAGAAAGAAAAGGGAGTTCCAGAGACGTAGGCTTGTTAGACGGGTTGAGGGTTGTTGTTACTCGGTTCACAACAAGTTCTACAGTGCTTGGGAAGTAGGTCCAGATCCAGGGTGTTCTTGTAAACAATCCAAAAGATCAATAAAGCAAGCTACGACTTTTAATCCTTCCAAGCGAGAACTTGGAAGGGAGTGGTTTTCACACTTGATTGATAGAGTTCATCGATCAAGTGTTTCCACTATAAAAATCATTGTGTGCAAGTAAGTCTTTCTTATAGTTTATTTCCGCTGCATTTACTTAAGAGGTTGACGACTTAGTTGAGGTCGACGACCTAGACGTACTAACGATCCTACAATTGGTATCAGAGCTTGGCTCTAGATCTGTTTTAGTACTTTTAATTTACAAGAAATATGACTTCGACAAACACATCTATCAATTATTCATTCTGGCAGCCACTAGTGCTCAAAGCTGGTGAGTTTGATTGGTGGGTCGAGCAAATGGAGACCCATATTTGCTCACTCGATGGAAAACTCTAGAAGGTTATCGAGATGGGTCCTGAAACTTTTCTCACTGTTGATGGAAAGGAAGAGAAAAAGAAGTAGAACTATGGTGACGCTGATTACAAAAAGTTAGGAAGAATGCTCGTGCTAAGAAGGTTCTTCACCATGCTCTAACCCGTGGAGACTTGAAGAAGGTTGTCCAATACAACACTGCTAAGCAAATCTGGGACGCTCTCAAAAGGCTCCACCAAGGAAATGATTATGTGAAGAAGGATCGAATCATTGCTCTAGAAAGGGAGTATGAAGGAATGAGTCAAGAAAATAATGAATCCTTGGGTGACTCTCGCTCAAGATTTCTAGTTGTGGTTAGTCAACTTGAGTCTCTTGATGAAAAGCTTCCTCAATGGAAGCAAGTTAGCAAGTTGATCCAAGGGCTCAATGCAAAATGGAATGAAGTTGTTGATGCGTTGCTAACCAACGGTGAAACCAAGACTCTCACCTTGGAAGACATCATTGGAAAGTTAACCATGTATAGAGGAATCAAACAAAGGCAATATGATCGCCTTGAAACTGACAAGGTCAAAAACATTGCCTTGAAAGTAGAAAAGGCTTTCGATCTTGCTCAATGTGATGATGATCAAGTTGATGTTGATGAGAAGGTTGCACTCGTCACAAGAGCTATGAAAAAAGGCTTTGGAATCGTAATGGCAAAGTTCCATCAAAAGGAACAGAACCAATCAAAGATATGAAGGAAGTCATTTGTTACCACTGTTCAAAAAGAGGACACTTTGCAAGAAATTGTGTCAAAAGGAAGTCGGAAGGTGACAAAACTTCCATGTTGGCCACCTGGGATGATTCCGATGTTGAAGATGAAGGAAGTCAACAAGGAGAAACATGTATCATGGCTATAGATGCTCCAAAAGAGGTACAAAATTTTGAACTTTTGTCTATTCTGTCCAATAAAACTCAAGAACAGTTGCATGCTATCATTGAGAAGTTGGGAACTCAGGTTACCGAACTCAGTGAAAAACTTGATGGAAAAGAAAACACCATCTCTAACTTAATGGATGATAATGAAGGTTGGTCTCTTAAATGTGCTAAGTTAAAGAAGAAGTCTTTGGATTCTGAGTCTATTGCTGTGATAATCTCAAAACTGAAGTGGATGACTTAGATAAGAAAGTAACTAACCTTGAAGGAGAAAATCTAATGCTAAAACTTGGTAATGCTAAGTTAGTCAATGACCTTGAGAAGGAAAAGGCTAGCGATGAGTCTAAAAAGAAAAAAATGGATAGAAAAGTTTGTTGCTAAGAATGCTACTGAAGAATTTGCTAAAACTTTCGTAACTTCAAGACCTCGACTTGGATATTCCTATGTGCCTAAGGATTTGAAAACTCTGTATCCACCCGAACCTAAAGGTAAAACACCTGTATGTAACAACAAGGGAAGTTGTTCTACTTCAGAGGTGGGGAACCTAGGCAAAGGTAAGCGACCTTGGTATTCAGGCCAGAAAGCACACAAAATCTGGAAGAAACAAGTTGAGAACTTGAAACCATCAAAAATTGACTTTCAAGCTCGTATTAACAACAAACCGATCTATCCTGGGTATAGCAAGTATGTTGGTCTTAAGAGTCATAAAACTTGTTGGTATTGTAGAAAAGAAGGACATCTTCAACATGAGTACAGGAAAAAGAAAAGGGATAGCAAATCTTATGGAGTTTGGGATGCTCATGAACGTGAGCCTACCATAGATCCTGAGAGAGTCTATAATGAAAGATGTTCTGAAAATCATCACGTTGTCCCACCCAAAAGAGTTGTTAAACAACTCTGGGTTCGTAAAAACTAACTTTAACTTTGCAGAATGAAGTGAGAGAAAGAGGTCCCTAGTTCTTTGATAGTGCTTGTTCAACCCATATGACGGGGAGCTTTGAGTCATTCATCTCACTTCATCAACAAGAAGGTAGCAACATCACCTTCGGTAATAATAGTAAGGGACAAGTCGTAGGTATTGGAAAGGTAAGAATTTCTAAGATCTTTTTTGTGAACAACGCCAGTTATGTAACACCCCCTTACTTACCCTAGAGGCATTACTGCTAGTAACCCCGATTAGGACTAAACCAGAGTTACCCAAGGCTTTAAACTGACAGAACTTACTAGAACAAGGTAAATGAAACCATTTAAAACCTAACAAAATTAAGTAAAACTTTACAGCGTAAAAGAGAATAAAAGGTCTCATACAAGCCTTAACTTAAAAAGAATTAGTAAATAATTAGAAAAACCTTCTATTTAAACAAAATCTTTATCAAGTCTTTCTTAAGTTCTTATTTCTGAAACTCAGCTTCGCTTTGAAGTAGTTCAACCATGATCTTCACTCAAGTATAGCCAATGGAAACCTTTCTTCAACTTTTGGAGGTTCAAACTTCTGAATCCGCCTCTTGAATCAACTTTTAAGAAGAACCTGCTGTGCGGTAAACCAACGGTGGCCACCAGCCGACCATATAAAAGAAAAGAAGATGGACGGGTTAGTCTAATGAAAGACTAAGCAAGCGGAGAAACTAACTTGTTTCTTATGGTTGTAACTAAATATATTGGCATCCAAATCTGAATAGACTCGGATTATGATCCAACAGTTAGCAGTCTTATAGAGAATAAGAAGGAGACTTGCATAAACAAGAGAGAGAATACCACCGCTTGTGGTTCCTTTAAGAAGCATAAACAATTGTTGGGAACTCATATTAATCACATCACATTTTGAAAAGCCTCCGTCGACTAAGCAGATTGACTTAATCAAAGTTTGATTAAGAATTATTAGTAACCAGGAGCAAGAATGGTTATCGAATAGACTAACCATTCGAGTACATTAATGTGCTAACGCACTTATCTTGTATTGCTTTCAAAACGTTTCACAAACAAGTTGGCAACTTTTAATCGGCTCGAACTACTGCCGATGGAACACAATACTATCGAGGTCAGAGGGTCTGTTTCATCCTTGAACAACGAATAACACGGGTCCTAATGATGGAGAGATTAGAGGGTCTGTTTCATCCATAATCCACTACCAACACATATTGAATGGAACACAATACTATCGAGGTCAGAGGGCATATTTCATCCTTGAACAACGAATAGTACGGGTCCAAATGATGGAGAGATTAGAGGGCCTGTTTCATCCATAATCCACTACCAACACATATTGAATGGAACACAATACTATCGAGGTCAGAGGGCATATTTCATCCTTGAACAATGAATAGTACGGGTCCCAATGATGGAGAGATTAGAGGGCCTATTTCATCCATAATCCACTACCAACACATATTGAATAAATGCACTTAGCTAGAGTGCATAGTCACCCCTCAAGCGTAGAGCGGGCCATGGTCATGACCTAACTATTCAAGGATCAATATTGATACTGCCTAATACGAGTTTTAAAGAGATGCTTCCGAGACTAAGCTCACATCCCTGAACTAAGTTAATCCATATCAATGTCTCAGCATGAGACAACTAAACATACAAGGTCACATACAACAGACCTAAATCCAGTTCTAGCGCGAAACTGAATGAATAACAATGTGGTCATTATTTCTAATAAAACAACAACCTATCATATTTTATTAATCATACAATTTGTTCCCAACGCAAATATTAAATGGGATTCAATTCCTCATTTAATAACAATAACGCAAGAGAGAATCGTCCACTTTCCTTAGAAGGCGTGCTCAACGCCTTTGGCAAATCCAACAATAATCTTTATCATCCTTCTGCCAAATATAACAAAAGGATTTCTCAACAACGAGCTCACGTAAACACTTCTTAGTTGTATACTCAAATTCAACAACTTCCTAATCAATAAACAATTTAATTTCCGAATATCGATATATAATAAATCCTTTGTTATCACGATTTAAGGAGCCATCTTGGCGGAATTATTACTAATTATCCGCTTCACTTTTGAAATAATTTTTTAAATAAAAATTGTTCATTAGCAACAGTTCTTAAAGGTGACCAAATCTCGGATCAAACGGATTAACAACGAATCCCGAGTAATTATCCGAAGTCCTTTACTTACCAATCGGTATCAAAACTTGTATTCGCTATAACTGAAGATCCGGACGTCCGTTTCTCGAGCGGTTCGAACCTGTGGAACCGTATCAACGTCAAGATTATAAAAACCATAAATTTAATTAGCAAAGAGGAACTGAAAGGCCCTTACGGTGGCTCCGTAATCAACCCTCTAATTAATTTCGATTGTAAATACCTTCACTCGAGTCCATGACTCGTTTAGCTAAATAGTGGCTCGATCCCCGAGCCCAAGGGTGGTCGAGTATTGCCCGGAGGCGGCCCTTGCGGTGGGCGGTGGTCGGACAAGTTGGTGGTCGCCGACGGCGACGCATAACAAGGCAGAGAAGATCGATGGCGGCATGGAATTCTTTCCTCCCGAGCCGGTCGTTCCGTGCTGACTCTTCTCTTGGTTCTGCTCTCTGGTGCAGCACCAGCGACGCCCAGTACCCATGGAGATGAAGAAGAAGATGAGGAGGAAAAAGGTGGACGAGGGCAGAGAAGATTACCGACGGTGAGAATTCATTTCCCCAGTCCGTCGTTCCTAAAGCTCTCTCGACCCCCTCTGTTTTCAATTACAAAGTTCGAGCCCCTTCTCAATGTTATCTCTCTGGTTTCTTCCTTTTTTAAGGTTGAGATGATATGATTTTAAAACTCAAAACCAGTCTCGAAACGGGACTCGCGTTAAAGCAGTAAAATTATGTACCTTAGATGGAAAAACTTACTAAATACAAAACGTCCCGTAAATTATGTAGACCAATAAAATCAATTTTTCATGATTTTATCACGCTACCTTTAATTTTTAAGGCTTCCGTTTCGTATTTTAAATTCCTCCCGGTACATAATTAAAAAGATGGCTTATCCAATAAATATTCTTTTTCCACCGAAAATCCTTGAATTCACACCGATCCATAAAATCATTTCTCTGTGATTTTAGGATATCATCAACAATTTTCTAGGATTTAAATTCAAACAAAATATTGGATTAAGCGTTAAAACAGACAAAAAGGTTAAAAGGATATCCGAGAAAAATTCAAAAATATCTTTAAAAACCATAGTTATTACATTAGTACCTCCTTAAAAATGGTTTCGTCCTCGAAACCAAGGAGAACTCGAAACATGAGGAAGGATAACATAAGCACAAATACACAACCACTACAAACCTATACAGAAGTTTGTAGTACCCCCTTAAAAAAATACATGTTGTTACTTCTGCACCAGGCACAAAACAACCATTGCTTAGTTACCAAACTCCTTTACAACGTTCATTAACTTTGGAAAGTGACTCAGCATTTCCTGTCTGGTTTCTGAAGTCTTTTCAAATTAAAGGAAGACATTACGAATAGAATGCACTAAATGTGGTAACGCCAACTATTAAGCAAGCTTACCAGTTCTTTCCAATATCTCGAAAGATCCAATCATAGCGAGCATTTACGTTGTCTCGCTTTCCCTAGTGGAATACGCCTTTCTAGGCGGATATTAGAACAAAAACATCGTTATTTACAATGAACTTAACATGCTCTCGCTTTAAAACAACACACGATTGTTGTTGCTATTGAGCAGTTAACACCCTTGATCGTGTTAGTGCGATATCAGCTGTTGTTCTCTTGACCAATTCTGGCCCATGAAGAACCTTGTCAGTATTGTCATTCCAACAAATTGACAATCAACACTTCCGGCCTTATAAATCCTCAAAAAGAGTCATTTTCTTTATCGTGTGATCAAAATTCTTGTGTGTGAAGTTACTCAAACTCAAGCTACCATTCCAACTTGTGTGGAATCCAAAATACATATCCTTGGGAGTTTGAATTTGTTTCTTTGCATTACTCATCAGTTTAATGAGGGAAGCCAACACTAAAATTCAATTCACTCCACAAAGCTTGATGTTACTCCTTTCAAAACCTTGGCATGAACCATCCATCTCAATTAGAGATAATAGTCTTTGGAGTTTTATGAAGATGAAATACTTCATACATGAACACTTCAGCTAACTTCTATACTCTTTTAGTCAGCTTAAATGCATTAAAAAGAACACTATAGATGAGTTTCTTAACAACCTCCATATTGCATTTTCCTTTCATTAAGTATTGAACAACTAATGACAAGAATTCATTGTAACATCTTCCCATTTTTATCCTGAAATAGGAAGAGACTATAACATTTCATCTGGTCTTCTATGCTCAATCAAGACTCCCAGATATACCAAACATGTCGAAACGAACTCGGTGACATTTCGCTTCATGTCAGTCCATCAAAAGTTTTATCTTAACTCCTTATACATATACTTGTTCCAGGATGAACTAATTAAGCAAATAAATGCCTCCTTTGAACTAAACTTTCAAAGCTCATCAACAACAGATACTCATGAACAGTTTTGAAATCAAGCAATCCATAATCTGGAATAACAAATCCCGGTGTCTTACATTTTTGATCTTCTCCATTGATCTTAAACAATATTACTTTCCCATACTGCTTTTCCTTGATCTAATCAATAAATTTTGAATAAAATCTTAGGGTATTCACACAACCTTGTTGTCATCGAAACTAAACCTTTAGTCCTTCTTAAATCAGTTTCTTTACAAGGATTACTTAAAATCCGTACTCAATTTCCTTTTTGAGATAAAATCTTAGTATTACTTTAATCAGGAATATGAGATTTATCCAACACCTGACAAGATAATAACCTATATTTTCAATCCTTTACATCCTTTTCTCAACCAAAACTCAGCTTGGGCATACTGACATTCAAAAGTAGTTATCTATCTCAACTACTTCAAACTACACTCTTACACATTATTATACCAACATATTGGACAATAATACCTTTAGTCCAATAATTTCCAACAAAATTGTCTCCATTGACAATTTTCAGTCTTTTTCATCAAAGAACTGTTTAGACTTCACTTAACATTTTGACTTGTTGAGCAACCTAACTCTTAGGATTAAAAACATATCCTCACGTGACAACTCTCTAAATCCAACAACTTATCAGGCTGAGATTGAATATCAATACTAATTTACATATCCAATCTCCAGACCCATTGGAGTTCTGCTTAAAGTCCTCACTTGACTATCTTATCTCAAAGAGATTTAAGTTTTTTATACAACCTGAAAATAAATAACAACTAATGGAGAAATTACTAGTACATCCTTTATTCCAAAGAAAGGATTACTACAATATCATTCCTTAGAAAGGGTTCCATTTCAGGAGTCCATATCAACTTACTTTCAAAGACAATTCCGCTAAAAAGGCAATGACTTTCTTAGGTCATGACGTCAACCAAGATGAACTACTAGCAAACTGCTTAGAGAATTCCAATAATCGTTGACTGAAAACAATCCCAAACTTTTAGAGAAGTACGGAGTTACTCCATGCTCTTCAAAAACCAACACAGATTTGTAAAGAATCTTACCAAATTTCCTTACTTATAATTGAACTATTTTGGGAAGTTTGACCATACTCCTTAAATGGTATAAGATACCAAGGATATACTAACTCAAATGAGTTTTACAAGATACTAGATATAGCAATGACCATAATGCAAAAAAAAGCTTGCATCTTTTCATCTCAACCAACTACACTTGCAAAACTCATATAATTGCAAAACTTATATGATTGCCAAATCATACTAGAAACCATTCTTTAAAACCCAAGGAATTATGTGATCTTATTCCACCATGTGATCAGGATGGGGAGATAAAATAAACATAATCCTTTACTGTATTCTCATAGGAATAAGACATGTAATCTTGCCTTACCATGTGATCAAGATGGAAGACAAATTACATTCTTACTCACCACTATGAGAATCGTAAAAACATTTACTCTCAAATCGTTTTAACCACTAACATTGCGTTAAAATTTCATATTTGAAATTTTCTCAAAATCAAAGATGAGTCTCAGAGGAGCAAAGACAAAAGAATTCGTTTCTAGACATATCCCTTTTGAAGTATAACACTTCTTTTCTTATTCAAGGTAGTTCCTGGTGACGTACCTTGACCTTTTCTCACTTCCAATACACTATCATACTTTTCCGTATTCCATAGTATGAAGTAATCTTCATTTGATACGACTTGGTCAGAACTCATCTTAACTTTACAAGTTCTAATAAAAAGGTTGATTACTTGAATTCATTTACTTGCAATCCTTACTAAAGAAAAGATTTCAACATCTTTATACTTACAACATAGATTCTTCTTAGATCATTCTCGATTTGTATATCATCTTGACATACTGCATCTAAGATGAGGTATTAATGATTCCCCACTAGAATTCAAAGCTTGGGTTCATTTATTCTCCAAAACTATAGATCTTCTGGAGCTTACTTGTCATCTCAACTTCTATATTCAAAGGTAAACAAACTTACCCTGTAACAAGTCCCAAGGTATTTACTACCCTTTTGTCCTTACATAAGGAAATTCTTCCAATTTCCGATTCCTTATCACATATGAAAGCACATGGCTCCACATAACCTTTTAAGATCCTTCCAAATTCTACCTTGGTTAAACAAACTAGACTTCTCCATCATTCTTGTCTTCTTACTTAACCATAAGGAGAAGACATATACCTTTTTATTAGCTCAAGTTCAAATCACATTGCAAAGGAAGAACTTGTGGTTAGGAGACTTGTCGACAACTTAATAGTTTCACCAGTACACCACCTTAAACCTTAGATTTGACAGATATAAAATCTTCAAAATCCAAACACAACTGAAATTATCCTTTCAACGATAGAGTCTAAACCTTATTGACGATAGATGATTGCTATTTTTCTCCCAACTGTTTAAAATATCACAAACGAACATACCAAAATCATTCCTTGAATGATCTTCTCAAAACTGAACTTTATCATTTCCATCCTTGAAGAAACATAAGCCAATACCAGTGGCAATTCAGAACATCTTACTACTGATTCCATTATTAGTCCATTATAGACCTCAAGTCTTTTCTCATTATCCCGAGTTGGGTATCATACAACGAAACTCCAATAACGTTGTCACATAGGTTAGTCATCTGGATATCAACAACTCATGTAATCAATTAACACTTGTGCTAAGTAGTTAATTGAACATAAACACATTACTGATGAACTTCTACCTGTTCAATCCATTTTGACCAATCAACCTTATTCACAACAACCTTGATGATTAACCACTTGTTCATAACTTAAACCGAACCAACATTCTTCCTTTCTTTCTTACTATAATCATAAGAAATTCCCATTCCATTTAGGACTCTCAATCCGCTTAACTCAAAGGATAACAACATATATGAAAATTCGAGTTTGAACACTATCAAGTTAAAAGTTGAATTGTGTTGGGACGTTGTTGGGACCTCTGGTTCTAAACAACGGATCAACGATGTAATTCTCTTAAGTTTTGATATTGACAAACACCATAGGGAACTAATGTGGTTTGTTCAAGCATTTCTAAGGAACACAGGTACAGCCAAGAACTTCTATGAATGACCAAAAGCCACAACAGGCCACAATGCAGAGTTTCCATCAAGGGAACTCTGAAGAGAAAAGTTTCCATGATGTGGGAACTCCCAGAAATGATCAAGAGAACACAAGCGTACAACGATGAAGAGTTTCCATCAAGGGAACTCTAAAGAAGACAGTTCCCATGACATGGGAACTTACATGTGAGGACAACGACCGTTCACCGCAGATCGCGGGATTCTGTCTCAGACAGCCCGAAGGAACAGTCTGAGGATCAGACTGTCACGCTTCATCCAACGGTCCGATTGATCCAAGAAGTTGACCTAGTTCAAACCAAAGTCACATGTGAAGAAAGTACAACTTGGGCATCAAGCAAAGGGCATTTTGGACACAAACGAAAGATACGATTGCCCAAGCTCACCTGGACCATAAAGCCAAATGAATAGTACTCGGTCTGAGTACTTCTCCCAAAACTCTCAAACACCCACATCTGAGAAAAAGAAAGAAAAGGAAGAGAAGTGCCCGCCGGCGAGTGTGTGATCTCAGCGACGGTGAAGTCAAAGTTCCCAAGGACAAGGGAACTGAGAAGTCGGTGTAAGGTCTGACTTATTTGTATTTTGCTGTTGTGAGCTTAGGAACTCAGTTGAGAGGATTTGCTAGTGTTTCTAGAGTTAGGAAGAACTCGTAGGAACAGAGAAGTGTGAATCCGGATGTGTAACTAAGGAACAAAGCAATTAATATAAGTAAGTCATTCAAAATCCTCCAAGCGGAGGTAGAGGTTTACCCATACAACTAGTTGGTTGTAGTGGGGTTCCTCTATAAAGGAACTGCGTTCTTTACTGTCTTTATTACTTGCGATTGTTTACTTCCGCTGCCTTGGGAACAGCTTAATTGCCAGTTCCCAAGGTCTTTGCTAACCGTTTACGATCCAACAATTGGTATCAGAGCTTGCGCTCTAGATTTGTGTTAGCATCGCAGGTATCAAATGGCTCAGGAACTTACTCAAGTGGGGAACAACACTAGTAAGCCACCAAGTCTTATTACAGGAAGATTTGAAAGCTGGCAACGCGACAAGAAGGATTGGATGCGTGGCCAAGACTACCAAGCCTGGTGTGTTATCGAGAGAGGAAACATCGAAATCGATCCAGCTATAGTCAACGACCTCTCAAAGTGGGGACCCAACGAATACAAGTGTATGGAGGCAAACTACAAAGCCAAACAATACCTGAAGAGGTCCATGTGCGTACAAGACTGTGACAGGGTAGCAAACCTTGACACAACCAAGCAAATGTGGGAAGCCATCCAACAAATGCACGTTGGGAACTCAGATCTCCGAGAAGATCTTCAGATGAATGCAAAAAGGGAGTTCTACAAATTCCAAATGGAGATGGGAGAGTCTGTCGATAGCTACCAGTCCCGATTTGAAGGACTTTGCACCAAAATGGAAGGCTTGGGGATCACCAAAGAAGAAATCACCCATAAGATGAAGGTCCAACAGCTCTTCAACGGATTGACTGGAGAATGGGCAAACGAGAGAACAATGTTCAAGGAAAATCCGGAAAACAGAACACTCATGCTCCATCAAGTGTTTGGAAAGCTAGTAGGACACGAGAAGAGAAAGATCGATGATAAGGAACAGACTCGAGCTCATCGAGGGATCGCACTCAAGATCGAGAAGATGCTCAAATCAACCCAAGAACAACACGAAGACTCCGAAGAAGGAGATGATGAGGAGCTAGTTCTCGTAACAAAGGCTCTTCGAAACTTCTACAAAGGGAAGTCTCAAAGGAACAGTGGGAACTGGGGAAAAGGGTAGAGTTCCGAAAGAAAACCCGCAGAGAAGGACCTCTCCAATGTCACATGCTACAAGTGCAACAAGAAAGGACACTTCACTAAGGAATGTCCACAGGGAACTGACGGCCTGAAGCAAGGGAAGAAGGCTTACATCGCCACCTGGAGCGATGATGAAGACGAAGATCCCGAGTCATGGGCACTCCCAGATATGTGTGGCATGGCCATAGGAGAAACCACTGGGGAACAACCCAGTGAGGTAACCACTGAAACTGTTCTTGATTCTTTAAATAACTATGAAAAACCTGAGCTGTTGAAAATCCTTTCAAGTCTTGTCAAAGATAACATAAAACTGCAAAACAAGTTGGAAAAACAGGAACACATAAATGCTCAATTAGTTGGTCTTGAACCTTATCCCAACTACATATCCCTTCTTCTAAAACTCAAGTCTCATGTGTCTCACATCGTAGATCTAGAAAATGAAATCAAAACTCTAGAGAAAGATGAAAACACCCTCTTGCAAAACCTGAGTAAGACTCCTGACCATCTTGAAGCCTCGAGTTCCCAAATTAAGTTTGTCCCAGCCAAACACGGCATAGGATACAAAGGTGAATGCTCAAAGAATGGAAAGTCACCCCTGAGTGAACATGAAATCCATGAGTGTAGAGCCTTAGAACTTCAATGTGAGAAACAGAAAAATGCTCATCTTGAAGAAAAAATCAGGGTCCTAGAAAGTGGGAACGGAGGTGAGAGAGATTATTACACTAGGAACACTGGACATAGACTTTATGTCCAAATTGCTAAGGGAAACGGGTCACGGGTGTACAACAAGGAAACCATGGATAGGAACAGAATCCAGAGACCACACCCAAAGTACTACCTGGGAGAATACTACAAGACGTGCTGGAACTGTGGTGCTCATGGGCACTACAAGGAAGCATGTCCCAAGAAGAAAGCCCAAACCCTTAGAAACCGGGAGTTCCTAAACAAACAAAAACATCATGCCAATCATCAAAGGAACTCCAACTCTCATGATATCAACATCGATGACTACGTTTTAAATGAGAATATTTTCCCTTGCAAGGGACCGGGCAAGAGTCATCTTGTCTGGGTCTCAAAACACTAACTTTACCTTGTAGGTGGCAGTGAGAGGGAACAATGCATGGTTCATAGAAAGTGGATGCTCGAACCGTATGACCGGAAACAAGGATATCCTCATCTCATTCCACACTCATGCCGAAGGAGGCCATGCCTCATTTGGAAATAAAAACAAGGGAGAAGTAATTGGAAAGGGAGAAGTATTGCTAAATAGATCAATCAAAATCAGCAATGTCAACTTGGTGAAAGATCTGGGATACAATCTCTTAAGTGTTGCCCAGATATGTGATCAAGGGAACAACGTTGTCACCTTCGACTCAGACGAATGCCTAGTCATCAACAAAAAGACCAACAAAGTGATTCTGAGAGGAAGAAGGCACAACAACGTCTATGTAGTAGATACAGAATTTGAACCACCAATGAAGCTGTGTCTTGCAAGTTCCCAAGATGACACAGAACTCTGGCATAGACGACTGGGACATCTGGTCATTGGTCTTCCACGGATCAATCTCGAAGGAGTCAAAATGTGTGAAGCATGTGTTCGAGGGAAACAGACCAGGAACTCCTTCAAACCCAAAAAGGTGGTGAGCACAACCAGGCCTTTAGAGCTAATTCACATGGATCTCTGTGGTCCCATGAGAACGGCTAGCTACGGTGGAAAAAGGTACATGTACGTTTTAATTGATGATTTTTCAAGATTCACCTGGGTTATTTTCTTGAAGGCAAAATCACAAGCATTTGAAGAATTCGAACCCTTCATCAAAAGAACAGAAGTAAGCTTGGGACTCAAACTGAAAGCAATCAGATCTGATCATGGAACTGAGTTTCAAAACTCAGAGTTCCTAAACTTCTGTGAGAAAAATGGGATCTATCACAATTTCTCAGCTCCTCGCACCCCTCAGCAAAATGGAGTGGTAGAGAGAAAGAACAGAACCCTGGAGGACATGGCCAAAACCATGATGATTGAAAGTGGAGTTCCCGAGTACTTCTGGACCGAAGCCATCTCCACAGCTACGTACATCTTGAACCGAGCCATGACAAAGCCCCTGATCAACAAAACGTCCTATGAGCTCATCAAAGGAAGAAAACCAAACATCTGACACTTGAGAACATTTGGTTGCACGTGCTTTGTTCACAATAATGGCAAAGACAACCTTGGCAAATTCGACCCCAGAAGTGATGAAGGGATCTTCCTGGGATACTCAGCACAAAGCAAGGCTTACAGGGTCTATAATAAGAGGACCAAGAAGATAGAAGAAAGCATCCATGTCGTCTTCAACGAGAAATCCGTAAAGATGGGAACAGAGACCCAAGGGAAGGGAACTCTGTTCAAGCTGGTAAGACAAGATGACGATGATGATGATGATGAGCCAAGGAAGAGGGATGAAGACTATCCAAGTGCAAGCAACATCCCACAACCAGGGAACAATGATGGAGATACAACCCTCACTAATCAAATTTCCCTCGAAGTTCCCTCCTCAGATGAATTACAAGACACATCCAACTCTCTTGTTCCCCAAGACAATATCCTGCCAGAATCAAGTATTCAGGGGGAACAAAGAGGGAACTTGCCAGAAATCTCTGAAGAAACCTCAAATGAAGAAGTTGAAGATGAGTGTTCCCATGACAAAGAAACAACTACTGAAGATGACGCACATGCAAGGGAACCCGCTCATACAAGAAATTTTCAACAAAGGAAGGACCACCCCATTGAAAAATCATCACCCCTTATGATAAAGGTGTACAAACTCATTCCTCTCTCAATAATTTTTGTGCATTTAACGCGTTTGTTTCAATGGTGGAACCCAAAAATATCAAAGAAGCTTTGAAGGACCCAGATTTGATTCAAGCTATGCAAGAGGAACTCCACCAATTCGAGAGGAACAAAGTTTGGAAGCTAGTTCCTAGGCCCAAGAACAAGAACATCATAGGAACTCAATGGGTCTTTAGGAACAAGCTTGATGATACTGGGGTTGTAGCAAGGAACAAGGCTAGGCTAGTGGCACAAGGCTACAAGCAAGAGGAAGGAATCGACTACGATGAGACCTTCGCACCGGTTGCCAGGATCGAGGCCATCCGACTTCTAATTGCCTATGCTACTCACAAGGGATTCAAGCTTTATCAAATGGATGTGAAAACAGCCTTTCTCAATGGACATCTCAAGGAAGAAGTATATGTAGCTCAACCCCCAAGATTCGAAGATGAGAAGCTACCCAACCATGTATACTTCCTGGAGAGGGCACTCTATGGACTCAAACAAGCTCCCCGAGCTTGGTATGACAGGTTTGCTCAATTCCTCTTGTCCCATGGATACCTTCGCGGTTCCATAGACAAGACTTTGTTTTTAAAGAAAGAGTCTAAAGACATTTTGATTGTGCAAGTATATGTTGATGACATTGTGTTTGGAGCAACTAACGAAACTCTTGTAGAGAAATTTAAGGACCTCATGAGCAGTGAGTTTGAGATGAGTCTCATTGGGGAACTCACGTTCTTCCTGGGACTTCAAATATCCCAAACCAAGGAGGGAACAAAGATTCATCAACAGAAATACATCAAGGAAATGCTCGTGAAGTATGGTATGGAACACTCCAAGCCCATTGACACTCCCATCTCACCAAATTCAAGGCTCAATGCGGATGAAACATGTATAAGTGTGGACCAAAGGAACTATCGAGGTATGATTGGGTCTCTCCTTTACTTAACAGCTAGTAGACCTGATATTATGTTCTCCGTATGTCTTTGTGCTCGTTTTCAAGCTAACCCTATGGAATCACACCTGAAAGAGGTGAAGAGAATTTTCAGGTATCTCAAAGGGAACGATAACTTGTGCCTATGGTATCCAAGGAACAGTTCCCTTGAGCTCATTGCATACACAGATGCAGATTTTACAGGGCACTTGGTTGACAGAAAGAGCACATCAGGAATGACCCAGTTCCTAGGGTCATGCTTGGTCTCGTGGGGATCTAAAAAGCAAAATTCAGTGGCACTCTCCAGAGCTGAAGCCGAATATGTGGCTGCCGCATCGTGCTGTTCCCAAGTTCTATGGCTTAAGTCACAACTCCAGGATTACGGTATGTCTTTTGGCCCAGTTCCCATACTTTGTGATAACACTAGCGCCATAAACATTTCCAAAAATCCTGTGCATCATTCTAGAACTAAGCATATAGATATAAGGCATCACTTTCTACGTGACAAAGTTGAAAATGGGAACATCTCGATGGAACACTGTAGAACTGAAGAGCAAATTGCGGACATTCTCACCAAAGCTTTAGACAGACGTCCCTACCAACGTTTTCGAATGCTTCTAGGGATGATAACTCTAAACTAAACAAGTCCCTGTTTGTCTCTCCCTCAATGCATGACTAGTTTATACAAGATTGCATGGTAGGGAACTCGGACTTATTGCTTTCACTATGCCATGATTACTAGTCTAAAGATAAATGTGTACAAAGGAACTTTATTCCTTTCGGCCATACATGATCAACCAGAGTTCCCTTTATCCCTCTTTACAAGCCACTATGACGGTTGATCATATAACCAACCCTAAGCTAGGGACCAGACAAACGCTTCTCATGAGCCAAAATATTTCCTTTATCGAGTCGAAAATTGTCTGGTTCCCTTTGAGTTCCCTATCCCCACAAAAGGATGAGTGTGAAGTTCCCTTCACCACTTCATTCTCCCTGACCTTGACAAGATCATGGGAACTGGTACATACTAGCAAGGGAACGCTAACTCATCTTCAAAGAAGAACCGTCACTTGGGAAACGGACTTTTGTGTCAGAATCTCTGAACCGCTAAGGGCCAAGTATTCAAATTTTGAAAAGGACATCCCAAGAGATCGTGATGCGTGTCCAGAAGCGTGCTATGGAAGTTAAAACGATGCCCCACGTTCATTGGGCGACGGTTATCGAGGTTTTCCACTTCCCTTTCTACACCTCGCCCCCTCTCTCCTTAAAACCCTCATTTGCCATTTTTGGGATCTTATTCCATCTTCCATCTCTACAATTCTTCTTCTCCACATCCCTTTCACTCCCTTTTTCAAGAAACCTCCAAAACCTTCAAAAATCTTACAAAAATGGCTCCTCAACACACTTTTGCCCAGATCAAAGCGTGGGTACATGCCAATCCTCACATCCTTTTCATCTCTCAATTAAAAGAGATTGAGCAAGAACAAGATCCAACCATGAAGGATGTTCTTATCCAAGGGCTCTACAACCAAGTAAGCCCTTTCTTGCCCCCTCCTCCTCCTCCGGCCGACGAAACTGTCGCCTGGACCTCTTCCTCTTCCGAATCCCTACCTCCTCCTTCAACCACCAACACCTCCTCCGGAGTTGTCATCGTTGACAATTTCGAAGACGCTCGCCCTTCAATCAACGAGAAATCCCACAAAACAACAAACTCCTCCACCACCACCTCCTTCTGTTCCCACATCAAAAGGAACTCCACCGCCTTCACTACCTTCCGTTCCCACAACAACGGGAACTCCAACTCCACCACCTCACAAAACTCCCTCTCCCCCTTCCTCACCAAAACACACCTCCACCTCTCCCATTCCTACCTCGGGGATCTATACTCCCCAGGTTACCAAAACCATTCCTCCCCATTCTACCCAACTCTCCACTCCCCTTCCTTCTTCTCTTCCTTCTTCTGCCACATCCCCCACCACCACCAAACTCCCCTCTCCCTCACCATCCAAAAGTACCGTCGCTCTCACCTCAGACGACGACAATCTCCCTCTCTCCGTGGTCATAGGCAAAATGACCAAGGACCCTCCTCCTATCATAATGGGAACTGTGGAGGAGGAGGCCCAGCTCAAGGAAATCGAAGCAGAGCTCAACCGGGACCCCTCTGAGCACACAGTCTCCCAAGGGACAAAGTCCCCAGAGAAGGTGGCTCCTGAAGAGCCCACAGAGAGATGGGACCCCGCACCAGCTGGTGGTGCTGGGGCAACAACAAGTCATCCTGAAGATGACGCGGAGGGCTCAAGCTCGAGCTCCTCCAGGAAGAAGGGACCTCCCAAGATGAGGTCGAGGAAGAAGAAGAAGCTCCAGCTGCTAAGGAGCAAGAACGGATCCCAACACCTGGACACCAAATGGTGGTGTCCACGAGTTCCCAACTGCCAAGGGATCGTGTGCTCATGATTGAAGCGGCTGCACCTCCTCAGCTAAAAGGACCTCGAACGGTCTCTAGGGGGAACACATCCAGAAGCACGACAAAGAAGGGGAAGGGGACCTCTTCCACAAAGCACCATGTCGATGAGCGCAGGAAGCTCCTTCCTCCACTTATCGTTTCAGAAGACGTGCTAAACGACAACGGTCTCGGGGAACTGTGGGACCTGATCAAGGCCCAGGGCTGGGAGAACCTCTACAAAGAGAATGTGAGCGTAGATCCCTCACAAGTGCGTCAGTTTTACAACAACTTCGCTATCACAAACGATTGCACTCAGGGAGCTCTCTCCCACGAAGGCGACGAGTTCATTTTTACAACGTCGACAATCCGCCTTCAACTCCAAGCTCCCGGACAAGGGCTCAATGAGTTACCCAGTAAGCTCTGGGGAGACTTCAATAGCGTTGAGGTGTGCAACACAATCTTTGAGGGTCGGGTTCCCTCGAAAGTGCTCTGGACACACCATCTCTCCCTGGTCGCCAAGCTCGCTCACCAATTCATAATAAATGTGGTGATCCCTCGCCAGGAGAAGCTTCTGGTCATCAACATCCCTGATGCCATCATCCTCTATCACTTCCTCCTCAAGAAGCCCATCAACCTTCCCAGAATAATCCATGGGCACATGGAGAAGTGCATGGCTTCCAAGTCCCATTCCCTTCCCTACTCTGGGCTGATAAAAAAGCTCCTACAAAAAGAGGGTCTCTACGACGCCTCTAAGGACGAAATCGAGCTTGGAAGGGAACTGGACATTTCAGTTGTCCAGAAAAGGAGGCACTCTGAGCATGTCGAGGAAGCGGCTCAACTGGAGTCTGGTGAACAAGAGGGGAACTCTCAAGTGTTGCTCCGAATCGCCAACACCCTCGACCAGATTGCCAAGGACCAAGCAGCGTTGGTCAGAGGACAAGAAAAGCTTACACAAGTCCTTACGCGCCTCTGTGATGCCCTGTTCCCTCAAGCCCCATGATCTCTCCCTTCTTTTTCCCTTAATCCAAAAATGACCACAAATTGCACTTCGGTTCCTTGTATATATTATCTTAAGTAATTAAATGGTCTTTATTTTGATTGCGTGTTCCCTTCTTCCCTATTATTGCGTTGCTTGTTTTCGATGATGTCAAAAGGGGGAAAGGCAAAAAATGCGAGATGAGTTAAAAGTTTAAGTTATCACAGACCACGCATAAGCTAAGGAGGAACAAGTGCATAAAAAGCTTAGTAAGAACTAAATGTCTCACCAGAAGTGGTTCCCTAAATCTAATTGTTTCACTAAAAGTGACTTCCCAAAATCATACTTAGGAACTCATCAGCATATCATTCAATGAAATACTTGCATATTTTGTGATGGGTTTGTCATCATCATAAAGGGGGAAATTGTTGGGACGTTGTTGGGACCTCTGGTTCTAAACAACGGATCAACGATGTAATTTTCTTAAGTTTTGATAATTACAAACACCATAGGGAACTAATGTGGTTTGTTCAAGCATTTCTAAGGAACACAGGTACAACCAAGAACTTCTATGAATGACCAAAAGCCACAGTAGGCCACAATGCGGAGTTTCCATCAAGGGAACTCTGAAGAGGAAAGTTCCCATGATGTGGGAACTCCCAGAAATGATCAAGAGAACACAAGCGTACAACGATGAAGAGTTTCCATCAAGGGAACTCTGAAGAAGACAGTTCCCATGACATGGGAACTCACATGTGAGGACAACGACCGTTCAGCGCAGATCGCAGGATTCTATCTCAGACAGCCCAAAGGATTAGTCTGAGGATCAGACTGTCACGCTTCATCCAATGGTCCGCTTGATCCAAGAAGTTGACCTAGTTCAAACCAAAGTCACATGTGAAGAAAGTACAACTTGGGCATCAAGCAAAGGGCATTTTGGACACAAACGAAAGATGCGATTGCCCAAGCTCACCTGGACTATAAAGCCAAATGAATAGTACTCAGTCTGAGTACTTCTCCCAGAACTCTCAAACACCCACATCTGAGAAAAAGAAAGAAAAGGAAGAGAAGTCCCCGCCGGCGAGTGTGTGATCTCAGCGACGGTGAAGCCGAAGTTCCCAAGGACAAGGGAACTGAGAAGTCGGTGTAAGGTCTGACTTATTTGTATTTTGCTGTTGTGAGCTTAGGAACTCAGTTGAGAGGATTTGCTAGTGTTGCTAGAGTTAGGAAGAACTCGTAGGAACAGAGAAGTGTGAATTCGGCTGTGTAACTAAGGAACAAAGCAATTAATATAAGTAAGTCATTCAAAATCCTCCAAGCGGAGGTAGAGGTTTACACATACAACTAGTTGGTTGTAGTGGGGTTCCTCTATAAAGGAACTGCGTTCTTTACTGTCTTTATTACTTGCGATTGTTTACTTCCGCTGCCTTGGGAACAACTTAATTGCCAGTTCCCAAGCACTTTGCTAACCGCGATCCAACAAATTGTATTTTCCAATAGATTAACAATTCAATTGATCCAACATTTGAGCACTTCAAATCTCTTTAACTTCCAACTGAGCAAAGAAAAGTACAGAATATCCATGATTCTATACTATAGAGTCACAAACATAGTTGTTGAAGAAAGTTTCCAAAGGTAATCCCTTTCTATTCATGATTCTTTTACCTCACTTCATGATCCATATTGATCTTTTAGAGTCACTCAACACTCAAAAGATTTTCCAAATCTTAATACTTAGAAGTAGAGGTTCCAACTTTCTTCAACTTTTGGAGCTTCAAACTTCTGAATCCGCCTCTTGAATCAACTTCCAAGAACAACCTGATGTGCCGTAAACTAACAGTGGAGACCGGCCGACCATATAAAAAAAAGAAGATGGACGGGGTAGGCTAATGAAAGACTAAGCAAGCGGAGAAACTAACTTGGTTCTTATGGTTGTAACTAAACATGTTGGCATCCAAATCTGAATAGACTCGGATTATGATCTAACAGTTAGCAGTCTTATAGAGAATAAGAAGGAGACTTGCATAAACAAGAGAGAGAACACCACCGCTTGTGGTTCCTTTAAGAAGCATAAACAATATTTGGGAACTCATATTAATCACATCACATTTTGAAAAGCCTCCGTCGACTAATCAGATTGACTTAATCAAAGTTTGATTAAGAATTATTAGTAACCAGGAGCAAGAATGGTTATCGAATAGACTAACCATTCGAGTACATTAATGTGCTAACGCACTTATCTTGTATTGCTTTCAAAACTTTTCACAAACAAGTTGGCAACTTTTAATCGGCTCGAACTACTGCCGATGGAACACAATACTATCGAGGTCAGAGGGTCAGTTTCATCCTTGAACAACGAATAGCACGGGTCCTAATGATGGAGAGATTAGAGGGTCTGTTTCATCCATAATCCACTACCAACACATATTGAATGGAACACAATACTATCGAGGTCAGAGGGCATATTTCATCCTTGAACAACGAATAGTACGGGTCCAAATGATGGATAGATTAGAGGGCATGTTTCATCTATAATCCACTACCAACACATATTGAATGGAACACAATACTATCGAGGTCAGAGGGCATATTTCATCCTTGAACAACGAATAGTACGGGTCCCAATGATGGAGAGATTAGAGGGCCTATTTCATCCATAATCCACTACCAACACATATTGAATAAATGCACTTAGCTAGAGTGCATAGTCACCCCTCAAGCGTAGAGCGGGCCATGGTCATGACCTAACTATTAGGGGATCAATATTGATACTGCCTAATACGAGTTTTAAATAGATGCTTCCGAGACTAAGCTCACATCCCTGAACTAAGTTAATCCATATCAATGTCTCAGCATGAGACAACTAAACATACAAGGTCACATACAACGGACCTAAATCCAGTTCTGGCGCGAAACTGAATGAATAACAATGTGGTCATTATTTCTAATAAAACAACAACCTATCATATTTTATTAATCATACAAGTTGTTCCCAACGCAAATATTAAATGGGATTCAATTCCTCATTTAATAACAATAACGCAAGAGAGAATCGTCCACTTGCCTTAGATGGCGTGCTCAATGTCTTTGGCAATTCCAACAATAATCTTTATCATCCTTCTGCCAAATATAACAAAAGGATTTCTCAACAACGAGCTCACGGAAACACTTCTTTGTTGTATACTCAAATTCTACAACTTGCTAATCGATAAACGATTTAATTTCTGAATATCGATATATAATAAATCCTTAGTTATCATGCTTTAAGGAGCCATCTTGGCAGAATTATAACTAATTATCTGCTTCACTTTTGAAACAATTTTCTAAATAAACATTGTTCATTAGCAATAGTTCTTAAAGTTAACCAAATCTCGGATCAAACGGATTAACAACGAATCCCGAGTAATTATCTGATGTCCTTTACCTGCCAATCGGTATTAAAACTTGTATTCGCTTTAACTGAAGATCCGGACGTTCGTTTCTCCAGTGGTTCGAACCTTTGAAACCGTATCAAAGTCAATATTATAAAAACCATAAATTTAATTAGCAAAGCGCAACCAAAATGCCCTTACGGTGGCTTCGTAATCATCCCGCTAATTAATTTCGATCGTAAATACCTTCACTCGAGCCCATGGCTCGTTTAGCTCGATAGTGGCTCAATCCCCGAGCCCAAGGGTGGTCGAGTATTGCCCGGCGGTGGCCCTTGCGGTGGGTGGTGGTCGGACAAGTTGGTGGTCGCCGGTGGCAACTTATAACAAGGCAGAGAAGATCGACGACGGCGTGTAATTCTTTCCTCCCGAGCCGGTCGTTTCGTGCTGACTCTTCACTTGGTTCTGCTCTCTGGTGCAGCAGCAGCGATGCCCAGCACCCATGGATTTGAAGAAGAAGATGAGGCGGAAAAAGGTGGACGGGGGCAGAGAAGATTATCGACGGTGAGAATTCCTTTCCCCAGTCCGTCGTTCCTAAAACTCTCTCGACCCCCTTTGTTTTCAATTACAAAGTTCGAGCCCCTTCTCAAAGTTATCTCTCTGGTTGCTTCCTTGTTAAGGTTGAGATGATATGATTTTATAACTCAAAACCCGTCTCGAAACGGGACTCGCGTTAAAGCTGTAAAATTATGTACCTCGGATGGAAAAACTTACTAAATACAAAACGTCTCGTAAATTATATAGACCAATAAAATCAATTTTTCATGATTTTATCACGCTACCTTTAATTTTTAAGGCTTCCGTTTTGTATTTTAAATTCCTTCCGGTACATAATTAAAAAGACGGCTTATCCAATAAATATTCTTTTTCCACCGAAAATCCTAGAATTCACACCGATCCATAAAATCATTTCTTTGTGATTTTAGGATATCATCAACAATTTTCTAGGATTTAAATTCCAACAAAATATTGGATTAAGCATTAAAACAGACAAAAAGGTTAAAAGGATATCCGAGAAAAATTCAAAAATATCCTCAAAAACCACAGTTATTACAAGTTATGTCAAAGGACTTAGGTAGAATCTTCTTAGTGTTTCGTAATTGTGTGCTAACAATCTCTATCAAGTGATTTTTGATTCTCATGGATGTCAAGTAATTGACGCTAGCTTAGGTAAGACTCTTCTAAAGGGAACTTGTGAGAACAATCTTTATAAAGTTGTTCCCTGGCTCTTGCCTGAAGAAAAGTTGTGTTTTCAAGTGGTCGAAGATGTTGCCAACCTCTGGCATAACAGATTTGGTCATGCGAGTCTGCAACTTATCAACAAACTTCACAATCAGGAATTGGTACGAGGACTACCTAAGATTGATCCAAACAAGTATAAAATCTATGAAGTTTGTGTGAAAGGGAAACAGGTTAGATCCTCATTTCAATTGAAAAAGGAGGTCAGTACATCTAAACCTTTAGAATTAATTCATATGGATCTTTGTGGACCTATGCGTGTGAAAAGTCGAGGAGGTAATAGATATGTATATGTTATTATTGATGATTTTTTATGAAGAATTCAGTGCATGGAGGAAGTTAACAGAAAAGGTGCTTGGAATACCTTTTCTCAATCCGATCTGATCATGGCACAAAATTTGAAAATGCTCTGTTCCTGGACTTTTGCAAAGAAAATGGTGTAGGTCACAATTTTTCAGCCCCAAGAACTCCTCAACAGAATGGTGTAATTGAGAGAAAGAACTGAACTATGGAGGATATGTCGAGAACTCTAATGATCTCGAGTGGTCTACCAAGAAATTTCTGGAGAGAAGCTATCAATGCTGCTTGTTATGTGTTAAACAGAGCTATGGTGCGTCCTCTTCTTGAAAAAACACCAGATGAGCTTTTGAGAGGATGAAAACCCAACGTTGCTCACCTGCGTACGTTTGGTTGCAAATGTATCGTACATAATAACGGAAAAAATAATCTGGGTAAAATGGATGCTAAGAGTGATGAAGGAACCTTCGTAGGCTATTCTCAACATAGCAAGGCCTACAAAGTCTTCAACAAGCGAACTAGAAAAGTAGAGGAGAGTTTTCATGTTGTGTTTGATGAGAACACTATGGGAGGAAGCTCTATTGTCGATGTAGGATCGTTAGTATGTCTAGGTTGTCGACCTCAAATAATTCGTCAACCTTTTAAGTAAATGCAGCAAAAATAAACAACAAGAAAGACTTACTTGAACACAATGTTTTTATAGTGGAAACACTTGAATGATGAACTCTATCAACCAAGCATGAAAACCACTCCCTTCCAAGTTCTCGCTTGGAAGGATTAAAAGCCATAGCTTGATTTATTGATCTTTTGGATTGTTTACAATAACACCCTGGATCTAGACCTACTTTCCAAGCACTCTAGAACTCATTGTGAACCGAGTAACTACAACCCGCACTCAATCTAACAAAACCCTACGTCTTTCTCTCGAACTCTCGTTTCTTTCTTAGCAAAAATTGGAGTATGAGTTCGTGCTTTATCTAACCTAAAACCTTAGATTAAATACACACAAATGATAGCTTGCATATAGGTATAGTTTAGATGCATGTTTTATATTATTTTTCCATAAGTTTTACTTAGTTTTTGTTAGTTTTAGGTTAGTTTCTAGGATCTAGTGTTTTCGGGCAGTTGCGCTTGTTTTGTTCGGTTTTTTACAAATCTTTAGGTAAACAAGCATGGATGGGACGAAGTTTAATGGACTATGGTGGAGGATCAAGATGAAGCTTAGAGTGATACAAGTGAAGACCATAAGATCCAAAGCCCAAGAGCTTGTGTGAAAAGAACGCTTAAATTCGGGCTATGCATTGGAGACTTGTTTTGACACCTCTATCTTGCAATGCTTGGTTTGGGAGCTATAGTGGTTGGATGAAGCTAAATTTGGTATCACTGGAAAGATAATTCAAAGAGCTACAATTTATATTTTTACTCCGAGTCCAAATTCCAAATTTGTGTAGGTCAAAACAGCCTCTGAAGTGTCACCTGAATGCTGAACCGAGGTTAAAAGCGCGGGTTGCCAATTGTCAAGCCGCGCAATTGGGGATTTCACGCGGACATCATGGGCCGACATTTGGGCTTGATATTTTGGCTTGGGTTATATCTTCCGAGTAGATGTTTAAAGATAGGGTTTTTGAGGGTTATTTTAGAAGACATATTTAAGCTTTTGTTAATTTAATTTTCTCATAACTTTTATCAGACTTTTGGAGGCTAGGTTTTTCTCTCAAGAGATCAACTTTGAAACTTTTGTAAGTTTGTTTTTAATTTTAATTATGCATTGCTAATTTCTTTGTGTTTGACTAATTATTGAAATCATAGATTGCATACTATTGTAAGGCTTGATTGATTCTCAACAACTTGAATAGGTTTTATTCCCTGTGCTTAATTGAATCAAAATTATTCTAGGGTTTTGTTAGATTGATCACCTAATAGAATTTCTAGGTTAATTTACAACTAACCTGATCAAGTCCCGTTTGGAATTGATTAGATAAAGTAGCAACTATAACTGTTTGGACCTGTTCGGGCTTTTCAGTTGTAGAAGAGAATAAACCATAGATAACTTGATTAGTGGTTTGCATCGAGTATTTGTTTCTATCGATACTTTGAACTTAAAGCTTTCGTTTAATTGAATCTAGACGTTGTTCTAGGTTGTTAGATGATTGGGGTTGTTCAGACTGTTAGTTCTTTCAACTAAATATAAAGTCTTGGATAATAATCCACGGTAGATTATTCAAGTGAATTGAGAGTCAAGAGAATCGATGATCAATAAGCATATCTATGATGGATTTAACTAGTTGGACACGCTTTTCTCATACTTGTTTATCACAATCATATTTGCACTCATAGTTAGTTCTTAGTTTGCATATTAGATTAGATTTTTAATCATATAACCCCCCTTCTTTGATTACTTGGCATACAAGTAATAACACAAATACTCAAGTCCTTGTGGGATCGACCCTTACTTGCCGCTCTACTGAGTTGGTAAAGCTAAGGTTTCTTTGATAGGTATTAACGACCACTGAAAATACCTCATCAAACTAGGTCAGATAAGAGAGAATAATATCTTTCAATTCGGTTATGGCAAGATATTATTTCTATTATCTTTACAAAATCATCCTAAGCATATAAAAAGAATTACAATAAAAACGGCTTAGGGCAAAGGCAATAATCGGCTAACAATATAATATACATGAGATTTTTCCTAAAACAAGAATATACTATCCAAACTACCAAGATCTCACGCGTCTTCAAGATCTACGAGATTTGCCTTCAACATACGTCGATGACCTGATTGACGTTGGCGACTCTGTTCAAAGACTCGAGGTTGTAACACCCCCTTCCTACCCTGGAGGTATTACCGCTAGTAACCCCGATTAAGACTAAACCGAAGCTACCCAAGGCTTTAAATTGACTGAACAAACTAAAAACAAGGTAAATGAAACCATTTCAAAACCTAACAAACTTAAGTTAAATATTACAGCGGAAAAACACGTAAAAGGTCTTATACAAACCTTAACTTAAAAGAATAAATAAATAGAACAACCTTCTATTTAAACAAAATCTTCATCAAGTCTTCCTTGGGTTCTTATTTCTGAAACTCAGCTTCGCTTTGAAGTAGTTCAATCATGATCTTCACTCAAGTATAGCCATTGAAAATCTTTCTTCAACTTCTAGAGCTTCAAACATCTGAATCCGCCTCTTGAATCAACTTCCAAAAAGAACCTGATGTGCCGTAAACCAACGGTGGACACCAGCCAACCATATAAAAGAAAAGAAAATGGACGGGTTAGTCTAATGAAAGACTAGCAAGCGGAGAATCTAACTTGGTTCTTATGGTTGTAACTAAACATATTGGCATCCAAATCCGATTAGACTCGGATTATGATCCAACAGTTAGCAATCTTATAGCGAATAAGAAGGAGACTCGCATAATCAAGAGAGAGAACACCACCGCTTGTGGTTTCTTTAAGAAGCATAAACAATTGTTGGGAACTCATAATAATCACATAACATTTTGAAAAGCCTCCATCGACTAATCAGATTGACTTAATCAAAGTTTGATTAAGAATCATTCATAACCGGAAGCTAGAATGGTTATCGAATAAAATAACCATTCGGGTACATTAATGTGCCTAATGTACTTATCTTATATTACTTAACTTTTTACAAACATGTTGGTAAATTTTAATCGACTCAAACCGCCGAGAATCCACATGTACATGGAGACGTCAAGATGAGAGGGATGAAATCTATGATCATTGATGAACACCTAGTACCAATTTGCACATAGCTAGAGTGCATAAACACCTCCTCCAGCGTTGAGTGAGGTATGAGTCATGACCCGAATGTTGGGATATGATAGTAACGAGCTAAACCTCCCAACATAGACTGTGTTATAAAGAGGTCATCGGAGACTCGGCTCCTACCCCTGAAAAACTAACTTACTTCACAATAATGTCTCAGCATGAGACAACATACAAGGTCACACATAACGGACCTAAATCCAATTCTAACGCGAAACTAAATAAACAACATGGTCATTATTTCTAACAAATATAACAACCTATCATATTTTATTAAGCACATAAGTTGTTCCCAACACAAATATTAAATGGGATTTAATTCCTCATTTAATAACTATAATACAAGAGAGAACCGTCCACTTGCCTTAGAAGGCGTGCTCAACGTCCTTAGCAATTCCAACAGTAATCTTTATCATCCTTTTGACAAATATAACAAAGGATTTCTCAGCAACGAGCTCACAGAAACACTTCTTAGTTGTATTCTCAACTCCTAAAACTTCCTAATCGATAAACGATTTAATTTCCGAATATCGATAATTCGATATATAATAAATCCTTAGTTATCATGCTTTAAGGAGCCATCTTGGCGGAATTTTAACTAATTATCTGCTTCACTTTTGAAACAAAATAAAAATTGTTCATTATCAACAGTTCTTAAAGGTGACCAAATCTCGGATCATACGAATTAACAACGAATCCCGAGTAATTATCCGAAGTGCTTTACCTGCCAATCGGTATCAAAACTTGTATTCGCTATAACTGAAGATCCGGACGTCCGTTTCCCGAGCGGTTTGAACCTGTGGGACCGTATCAACGTCAAGATTATAAAAATCATAAATTTAATTAGCAAAGCGGAACCGAAAGGCCCTTATGGTGGCTCCGCAATATATACCTTCACTCGATAGTGGATCGATCCCCGAGCTCGAGGGTGGCTGGGCGTTGCCCGGGAGTAGCCCTTGCGGTGGGTGGTGGTCGGAAGGACCGGTGGTCATCGGCTTCATGGCGCAGCGAGGCAAAGGAAGTAGCCGACGGTAAGGATTCTTCCTCCCGCATCCACATTCCGTCTGGCTCCTCTCCCTCTCAAACGGGCAGCGAGAGAGACCGGTGGTGCCTGGTGGTTGAGACAGAGGCGAGGCAGAGAAGGCGAAGGAGTGGGAGGTGTGGACGGCAAAGAATAGCCGGCGTGAAGATGAGTCGAATTCTTCTAGTCCGTCGTCGTCCAAATTCTCGAACTCTCCCTCTGATTTCTCCAAAAGTCCGAGCCCCCTATCCAATCTCTATCTCTTACATTCCTTCTTTAGTAAGACAAATGAGAGGCGGTTTAAAAACAATACCCGTCTCGGAACGGGACTCGAGTTAAAGCGGTAAAATTATGTACCTCGGGTGGAAAAACTCACTAAACGAAAAACGTCCCGTAAATTATGTAGACCAATAAAATCATGTTTTCATGATTTTATCATGCTACCTTTAATTTTTAAGGCTTCCGTTTTGTATTTTAAATCCTTTACAGTTCATAATTAAAAAGACGGCTTATCCAATAAAAATTCTTTTTCCACTGAAAAATCCTAGAATTCACATTGAGGCATAAAATCATTTCTTTGTGATTTTAGGATATGACCAACAATTTTCTAGGATTTAATCTCCAACAAAAATATTGAATTAAGCATTAAAACAAACAAAGAGGTTAAAAGGATATCCGAAAAAAATTCAAAAATATCCTCAAAAACCACAGTTATTACAAAGGTCGTTGACATGGTAGACGTTTGGAACCATCAAAATCAAAGCTTCCAACTTTTGTAACAATTTTGTTGTGTGTGAAGTATTGGTTTGGAAAGTTGGATGGGTGTTATAGGAGTCTCATTGTTGATCAAAAGTTGTAAAAAAAGGGATTTTTGCCTTGCAAAATAATACAAAAGTTAGTAGAAAGAAAGGAGGAACATTAGGAAGAAAATGCAGAAGTCGTTACCGACTCCAATAGGGTTTGTACCGAGCCTCCTGTCCCAGGAAAAAAATCAAAAAAATTCAGCAGAAAATTCAGGAAAAAAAGGGAGAAAGGTGAATAAGTGCAGAAAAGTAAAGAAGAAAAGCCATGAATTTCTTTATATGCTTCATGAGACTTAGTTGGGATTTTGGGTTGATAAAAAAGATATGAGTGTGCTTTAATGTTAGTGAGTTTGGTAAATTTTTCTTGAGAGGTTTGCAGAGTGGTGTTGTAAATTTTGGAGTATTGATTCCCAGATTTTTAGCACCACATAACCAAAATAATTCCACGCCTTATTGTTATAACCAAGCCCCATTACAACCCGACCGAATGGAAACTTCTTTGAAGTTTTTCATTGAGCCTAAGTTCTCTTTATAATTTCGCTTGTTTTGACATCTTTGGTAGAGAGATTGGTAATATAAGGAACAATATCTATGAGTTTTTGCATATAGGATGAGATGAGAGTTATTACTAAAAGCCTAAACACATGAGAGTTGAGTAAAACACATGTTCCCTTGTGAGGTTAGATTATGATTGCTTGTGCTTACTGTTAGACCCAAAAAAATCCAAGTATGATTTCATAACTGGAGACTGTCCTCATCACAAAGACCGAAGACTTCCATTGTCACAAAGGTCGTCGTCGTCAGAAAGAACATCATCATCATCAGAGAGACCATTGTCGTTAGAAAGACCGAAGACTTCTGTCGTCATAAAGACCAAAGACTTTTGTCGTTATAAAGACCGAAGACCGATGACGTCAATCGTCATCTGACTATCCCGCAGCGCCAGAGAGATCCCGAGATCTTCAAGTCAGTTACAACTAGCTTTGACCATATGTACCACAACGTCCACTACCTTATTTTTATTTTCTTTTTTTTCCATTATTTGGGTTGGAGCGTAGACGAGCGAGCAGAGGGGACACTTTAAAATGAGTGATTTTTACGAGAAAATTATTCACACAAACTTTTCGATGACTTAGGAGAACGTGTATCCTTGATTTTGTAACCATTTTTATGTAACTCTCCCTACTATATAAAGAGATTAAAGAGCATAACCACGGGAGATCCAGATCGAGAGAGCCATTAGAACACCACAATTCCCTTCTCTTGTAATCTAAACACTATCATAGTTTAAGTTGCTCCCGGAGACCTTTGTCGTCTGAGCATGACCGCTAGCATCTGACCGCTGCCTTCCCAGCTGTTGTCGCATGATTACGGGTCCTAAACCTCGGATCTAAGCTTGTAATCACATGTTCATAATTAATAAGAAGAGATAAGCATTTCTTCTACAATTATATTGATTTTACACTTAGTTTCTTTACTTATTTATTGCTTTTGTTTATTGTTTTCATCCGTCTTCCCCTCAAACCGATCCGATCGTATACTTTTGGCTATCCGTCCCCATCTAGGACATTAAAGTGATTAATTGGTCTTTTGTTTGTCCAAAACACTTACTAGTTTCTTATATATGTGTGATGACATTTAAGTAACTAGTCTAAATTTTCACTAGTGCTGAAATTGCTTTTTGATCAGGGCTATTAATTGATGGATGCGTTGATGGTTTTGATTTATGTTTAGTGAGTGCTTGAGGACAAGCAAGCTTAAGTATGGGGTATTTTGATGTCCGTGTTTTTATCTTTGTTTTAGTGTGTTTTTCTAGGTTTTTAGGTCATGTTTAGTCTTGTTTTTTTGTGTGTTGTGTGTCTTTTGGATTAGTTTGCATATTTTGTGAAAAGTATGGAAACTACGCTAGTTTTGTGTTTTTATGTAGGTTTTGAAGCAGATTGGTGGCATTCATGGACATTGAAGGAGAAGAGCATGCTAAAGGAAAAGAGAAGAGGGCATTAGAAGAAATCCCCTAGAAGTCCAAGGAAGAAGTGAAGAATAAAGCAAGAAATCAAGCCAAGACAAGCTCGATATCGACCATTCATGGGTCGGTACCGAGGAATCCTACCGACCCTGATGGGGTCGGTACCGAGGTCCCCATGTAGGTAGGACGCGACCGACTTAGTGCATTCAAAGAAGATATTCCGAGATCTTTTATGTTTAGAAGTTTTTATCTTTAAATAAACTTTTTAGATAGATTTGGAGAGACAAGTTTGTTGTTTAGGGCGCAAGGAAGAGGATTTGTTCCAGGTTTTCTTGTGTTCTATGTTGGTGTTGAAGACAAGATTGTGTTTCGAATACAAGTAAGTCTTTTTAGTTTAATTCAAGTTATGTTTTCTTTCAATCTCATTGTTTTTTCTTTATCAACCATGAGTGAGTAGTTCTCTTATTCTAGGGTTGGGGTTAAAACCCAACATAGTTGTGCATGAATGATGATATCATTGAATGATTTGATTGCCTTTTTATCTATTCTTCTACTTGTTTGTGTTTATGCTTTGATGAAAGTTAAAGTAATTCATGTTTATGACTTGATGGAAAGAGAAAGTCGTGAACTTGAATAGAGATAAAGTTTGATACGAAAGTTGAGAACTTTAGATCAAAATAAATAGATAAAGTGAATTAATTTATGAAAGTTGATTAATTTGCTTGTTTTTTTCAACGAAAGTTCATTGCTTGTGTTTAAAGGCATGCTTTTTATGATTCATATTGTTAAGATTGCATGACTATGTTGTGGTAGACCTCTAATCCTAGATCTTTCTCTCGCATGTGAAAAAAAAACAAAAAAACCCAGTTGCCTCGTTACCAACCTGCAACACCTCGGTACCGAGCATGTTTGTTTCGTTTGTTACTTAGTTTTTCATCTAGTTGTTTGCCTCGTTACCGACCCTGAGCTCCCGAGACGTCAATCGTCATCTGACTTTCCCGCAGCGCCAGCGAGATCCCGAGATCTCCGGGTCAGTTACAACTAGCTTTGACCATATCTACCACAACGTCCACTACCTTATTTTTAGGAGAACGCGTATCCTTGATTTTGTAACCATTTTTATGTAACTCTCCCTACTATATAAAGGGATTAAAGAGCATAACCACGGGAGATCCAGATCGAGAGAGCCATTAGAACACCACAATTCCCTTCTCTTGTAATCAGAACACTCTCATAGTTTAAGTTGCTCCCGGAGACCTCTGTTGTCTGAGCATGACCGCTAGCATCTGACCGTTGACTTCCCAGCATTTTTCGCATAATTACGGGTCCTAAACCCCGGATCTAAGCTTGTAATCGCATGTTCATAATAAATAAGAAGAGATAAGCATTTCTTCTACATTTATATTTATTTTACACTTAGTTTCTTTACTTATTTATTGCTTTTGTTTATCGTTTTCATCCGTCTTCCCCTCAAACCGATCCGATCGTATACCTTTGGCTATCCGTCCCCATCTAGGACATTAAAGTGATTAATTGGTCAGTTTTTGTCCAAAATAATTTGGCGCCCACCGTGGGGCTGATAGCTAAAATCCAACCGATCAACCTCTTACCAAACACCAACCGTTCACCATGGATGACCTTTTTGCTCGTCTCGATGCCCTCCAAAAAGACCTTGATGAATTCAAAGCCGAAACCGCCTGAACCAACTCCCAAGTGGCGCAACTAATAGTTGAAAATGAGTCTTTGAGATCGCAGGTACACACGAGCAAAAATGTAAATGTGACAGGAGCTTGATGTCGCACTTTTTAGTTGGTTTTTGTGGGTAGTTTTCTAGCTAGGTTGAGTCGTTTCTAGGTCTATTGTGTTGTTTTGCATATAATTCGGACCCTCTTTGGAGAGTTGGAGTTCGTTTGTGCCTTTTTGTTGTTTTTGTAGGTATTTTAAGCGTTGAGGAGGAGATTTCCCGAGTTTTTCAAGTTTTCTAGGAGGTGGCGTTAGAGTTGTCTTTTGGTGATGTTGATAGAAACGCGAGAGTTGGTGCAATTGAAGGTTTTTATGATTCCAAGGTGAAGTTTACAAGATGAAGGTGCTTTAAAAAGGAGCTAAAGGAAGTCTTAGAAGGCCAAGAGTGATTAAAGAAGGAACATTGAAGAAGAACCAAGCTTTGGAGCAAGTTTTGAGCAAAGAAGTGAAGAAACCAAGTGCTGATGAGGTCGGTGACAACCTAATCAGGGTCGGTTACGACCGCCCAGGCCCGATCCTAACATTTCAGAGGCGCTAGGGCGAAAAATAAATGGAGGGCCCTTTACCTGTATAATTTTTTTACTACTTTAAATCTCATATAATTAGCTTCTAATGATGCATAGTAGCAATGTAACATTCTGCAGCAAAAACCATTATATTAACCACTCCAATTAAACTAGGAACATTATATGAAATAATTCGATCACAAGCTGCACAACAATAATAATAGAAAAGGAACAATAACACCTGAAACCGAATCGAAGTAGAAAGCCAAATGAAGCAATAGCGTTAGGTCGAAGCTACATCCCAAAATTGAATTACTTCTGAAATATCTGGAAAAACATAACAAATATTGAGCAGAATTTGATTAGAAACAAATCCAAATCCCCATCCAATTCAGACAATCAAAAAATCAGACAATATAAAATTACAAGTCTAATGTCTATAACTCCAATCAAGTCTAAATACAAAAACAATCATCAATGCACATAAATTAATCCTGATATTTACAATCCAATTATTAAATCAATTTTATAATTGAACTAATACCCCAATTTTTTTGTTAGGTCTTTGATAATAGTTAATAGAAAACTGAAAACTTATAATATTGAAAGCTCAAAGAAATTACATAGAAAAAGCAAGAAATTTACATACCTATGCAAGAATAGTGTTAATTTGTCACCACAACAAAGAGTTTTCGAAATTTTCGGATGACCTAATTGAGAAATTGGGGAAGTTGGGGGATGAGAAAGAATAAGCAAATTGGCTTCAGAATTGGGACAAGAGATAGGAGCAAATAGATAGGCCTTCATCTTCCTGCAATTTTGCCTCTTCAACTTTTGAAATTAATGGAATTAATTAAGGTTGATAGAAATTGAATAGGTTGAATTGGGAAGAAGCAAAGAGCACCTATGCTTTGCTGCTCAATTACCCTAGACCTAGTACAAATAAATTTTGATTTTTTTTTCTTCTTTTCAAGACATGGGCAATTGGGCTTTAAGGGTTGTCTTTTATTATGACCCATCATACATTAGTACTTCTTTTTCGTTTCTCTTTACTGATATTCTAATAATTATACAGTATAATATATGTACAAAAAATATATTGGGCCCTAAGAAATCTAGGCCCTGGGCGGTCGCCCAGGTTGTCCTGGGCCCTGGGCCGGGCCTGCGACCGCCTCCGTGTCTAAGCGGAAATAAACTTGCGCCTTAAGTTAGGTTTTAGTAAATGTTTTATTTATGGGCCTTTTTAAGATAGAATTTCGTTTCCTTATGAAGACATTCCCACTACTATATAAGGTTCGTTTAGGGTTAATTTTTAGGGGGGGAACGCTTTTGGAGAGACGGAACAAGTTTGCAAGGTTGTTTTCTAGGATTAACTCTTATTCCACGCTCTTAGACAATTTTAAGAGAGACTTGGAGATTTGCTAGAGATTTGTAAGTTGTCTTTTCAAATTGAAGTTTGTTTAATTTTGAATTATGTCTTCTCTTTTATTTATGGTTGTTGATTGTGCCATGGATCGTGAGTAGTCTATTTTTCTAGGGTTAGGGTGAAACCCGACGAGTTGTGCATGATTAAAGCATGAATCTTTGAATAAACCATCCCTTTTAATCTCCTGTATTCTTCTTGTTTGTTATCAATTCCTTGATGAAAATTAAGGTATGTTCATGTTTATAATTGAATCGAAAGATTAAATTGTGAATTTGGATAATATTTGGGTGAAAACGAAAGTTAAAACCTTTATAAAACAAGTAGGGTTGCAAGTTTAGATCTTTACGAAAGTTAGGATTTATGCTTGATTATTCATGACGAAAGTCATTCGTGGGATTATTTTTGGTTGATTTTGATTCATGTTTGCATGCATAGCTTGTTGTGGTGAATCCTTTGCTCTAGATCTCTTTTAATTTGATTTTTCGAAGTTTAGTTGTTACCCGGATAGATTGGTGACGACCCCCTTTAGGTCGGTACCGCGCTCTCAGTCCCTTCCTGTTTTTCCGGTATTTTTGTGTCGTGTGTAGGTTGTCTCCGACCTGGTGTGGGTCGGTGCCGAGCACTTGTTGCGTGTGTTTTTGTTTTGTTTTGTTTTAATTTTAGTTGGATTAATAGCTAGACTTAGATACTTCTAATTCCCTTGGACGAACCTGACCTCCCTATACTCAACGGGGTCTTGACTATAAATTTATTTGTTGTCAAAAAACCCTTTCAACAAATTGGCGCCGTTGTAGGGGACTTAGTTTAGTTTCTTTGTCTAGTTATTTTTCGGGTTTGGGAATAGCCCATACCCTTTTGTGTTTACTAATTCATTTTTTCGTGATTGTGTGTGCAGGTGCATGCCCTCTAGTTCGCGAAGGGGAGTCGACCTTTTTCCTTTTGATTCCGAACTTGAGAGAACCCTTCACCGCAGTCTAAGAGAACGAAGAGCAATGGCCAACGCTGAGGAACTTGCTCGCCAGATGGCTGATCTCCGCCTTCAGATGGAAGGTATACAAAGAGAGCATGACGCTCAAACTGCTACTGTACAAAGGGAAAGAGAGGTTGATGCCCATCTTCAGCAACAACTCGATGCTATTCTGCGTAATGCAAAGCAGTACATGCATCCAGAATTGAAAGTTCCTGAATCTGCTATTGCGCTCCCTGCTATCGAGCACGCTTTTGAGATAAAGTCGCACTTCATCACTCTTATCAAGAGGTCTCAATTTGAAGGCAAGCCCACCGAATGCCCTATGGAGCACATCAAGAACTTCACTGACCTCTGTGACACTATTACCACTGATGACGTATCGCTTGAATATGTGTTATTGAAAGCGTTCAAATGGTCTTTGGCCGGAAAGACCCTTACTTGGCTTGAAAGTTTACCCTCCAAGTCGATTACTACATGGAAGGCTCTACATGATCAGTTTCTGACTAAATTCTTTCCACCAGCTAAGACTACAAAGCTAAGAAAGCGCATCACTTCTTATCATCAACTTCCCAATGAGACTTTCGTGCAAGCTTGAGAACGGTTTAAAGAACTTCTTCGGCAATGTCCTACTCATGGACAAACCACCCTATGTGCTTCAAGAGATTTTCTTTCAGGGGATCAATGCCGCTACAAAGGACCGAATCAACCTCCACACTGACTGCGGGTTCATTGAGATGGATCCCGATCAAGCTTGGGCTTTGTTGGACAAACTCACCAACTATGATGCAATGTATGGTACCCAACAAGCCGTCAAAGTTCAACAGAAGAGACTTTATGATCCTAATGCCGAACCAATTGATCAAGATGTGAGGTTTCAATTTATGCAAGATGAGATAAACCGGCTTAAGAAGCAAGTGAACCACTTCAAGTCCACCGCACAACCTTGCCAAGAATGTGGTTCCCAAGCTCATCCTACCGCTTCTTGAACAAATATGGATCAAGTCCGGGCCGCCGCGGCTTATGAGGAGGCGAATTATATGAGAGGGCCTTACCGGGGTCAAAACAATGCTTATCCAGGGAGGAACAACAACAACAATTATCCTCAATGGAACAACAATGGGCACGGTCAAGGTTTTCAACCACAAGAACAAAGAGCTCCTCCCTATAGACCTCCCGGTTTCCAAGAGCCACCAACTTGGGCACAAGGACTCCTTGAAGGAATGAATGGCATCCGAACCGATCTTAAAGGAGTGCAAAATCAAATAGGAGACTTTGAAGCTCGGAGGAAGAATGTGAATTCTCAACTTGGTGACTTAGCAGCCCAAATTCCACGACCTCAAGGGCGATTACCGGGTCATTCTGATGAGAATCTGAGGGGTCAAATTGCTGCAGTCCATCTGAGAAGCGGAAAGAAGTTGTCGGATCGAGAAACAAGCAAGAAGGCGGCGAACGATGAGGACGGGCCTAACTCAGAAGAGGTCGTCACCGACCCACCAAGGGTCGTAACCGACCCTCTTCCCACTATAGACAGGGTCGTGACCGACCCACCAAGGGTCGTGACCGACCCTCTTCCCGGTGTTCTTACATCCGTTCCTTCTACATCAACAACGAAGGTGCTTCCCTTCCCAACCAAGAAGGCTAAGGATTCCACGGAAGGCAAATTCAAGCGTTTTGTGCAGGTTCTTCAAGGACTTAACATCACTATTCCTTTTGCCGAAGCTTTGAACGAGATGCCCACATACACCAAATTCCTTAAAGAAATCTTATCAAAGAAGCGGTCGATGTCCAAACTAACCGATGAGGTGCGATCTCTAGAGCTCCCGGAGAAACTCGGTGATCCGGGTAAATTTGCAATTACTATTGGCATAGGTGGTCATCGCTTTAAAGCTTTATGTGACCTTGGTGTAAGTGCTAGTCTCCTTCCCCTTTCTATATGGTCCAAAACCAACATGGGACCACTGGAGCCCGTTGATATGAATCTCTATATGGCAAATGGCTCTTGTGTAAAAGCAACTGGAGTCGTTGACGACGTTCCTATCCAAGTTGGAAAATATTTTGTTCCCCACGACTTCATTGTGCTAGATATGCTTGAAGACCCTACGGTGCCAATCATTCTAGGCAGATCATTCTTAGCCACCGCAAGAGCACGTGTAGATGTCAGGAAGAGACTTCTCTCGTTTGATATTGGAGAAGAGAAGGTCGAATTTCAATTCAATCCGGTCATGAATAAAGTGGCTAGTTGTAGTATTGAGGAGCCTACCGACCCACCCTGGGTCGGTAACGACCCTCTTCTAAAGAAGTACGATGTTAGAGGTGGATTCATGCTCGTTGCCGAAGATTTGACACATTCTGCAGGGTCGTCAACGACCCCCTACACCTTGGTAATGAGCCACTTCCCGAATGATCCAAGTGAGTTTTCTTGTTCTTATCCAATCAATTCTTGGCATGATCCTTTCTTATATCCTTATTCTACATTTAATCCTACTGTTAGTCATATGAAGGAGTCAAAACCTCCTTGTTTTTCGGATTTTACTAACCCTGTTGTAGGATTACCGAGAATTCTTGTGGATGATCGAGGACCAAATATTTTGGAGAGAAGTTATGATGTTTTTCAGGCTAAGTATGGGGTTTCTTATGATCCCTTCCATGCTGGATGGCAGCCGCCCTAACTAAAATGAGGTACCTCTCGTCTAGCTAAAGAGGTAAAATTAAACGCTTCCGGGAGGCAACCCACTTTTTCTTTTTCTTTTCATTTTTAGACTTTTTAGCTTAGTTTATTTTGTTTTCATTAGTTTAGAGTAACTAGGATTCTTGCTTGCATCTCCACTAACGTTTTGTAGGTACCCGAAGTGTCAAAATGGGAACAGGAGAATTGTAACACGTTATAACGCAAGGGGCCAAAGCCCAAGGGGGTCGGGGCAACCCATAGGAGGTCGGAGACGACCAACATAAGGTCGGAGACGACCCACCAGAGGGCGGTCACTACCATAATCAGCATGATGTCGACCCTATGGACTTCACGATGGGACCTCAAACTGACATGGTCCCCTACTACTCGAACCCTTATGGCTTTGATGGGTCCGACAACTCTCATTCTCAAAGACAAGGCACATATCATTCCGGTTCGAGTTCGGGTGGCAACCCCGATATCTCCCTTCTCTCGGCTAAGATGGACGCCCTTATGCTTCACCAACACCATCTTTATGGGGCGCTCAATCATCATTACAATCAGTTTGTCAACCACCAAAATGAGCTTAAGGACTTCCGCATTGAGTATTATGAAGATCACAAGCAAGATGTAGCAAGATGGAATGCTCAAGTGGAATACGACAATTGGTTGGCACAACAACTCTTTCCCGCTCCACCATCACCTCCTCAAGAGTGATTCTCCTCCTTTGCCAATGCTTCAAGGTGTCCAAGTTAGTTTCTCTTTCCTTTCTCTTTACTTTCTTAATCAATGGGGACATTGATGTTTAAGTATGGGGTGGTTTGGGAGATTACTTGTTTGAGTCATATGTTGTTTTGTGTTTTGATTGATGTGTGTGTTTAGTTTTGTTTTGAGTCTTTTTCTTTTTTATTTTAGATGGATAAATGCCCTATTTCTTAGATGTTCTAGGATGGAAATGGCTTGCATCATCATGTAAAACCTATGACATGCTTTAAGAATTGCCTAAATCATGATCTTGCTTTTTGAATTTTGAGCTTATAATGGATATTGAGCATGCATATTTCTAAGTGAAAGCAATCCAACAAAAATTGAACCTAAGTGAGATATTTTGGCCTATAAAGGATGTACATCTTACTCCTTTCTCTTTTCATGTGTGATTACTCTTCCAAATGCAATTTACCACTTGACAATGGCATGGTTATTTTAAACTTGAGACCAATGGAGATATGCTCATTACTTGATTGAATCAAATGATTTTGAACTTATTTTTATAAGACTATTATATTTATTTTCCTACATATACATGATCCCTCTGTTTGTAGCCCCTTATTTTGAGCTTAAAGCCTATTTCTAGCTCCACAAAAAAATTCCCTAGCCATGATAAGCTTGACCCCTTTGATACGGGAATTTGGACTTAGAAGAAATTGTCGAAGATTGTTATGGTTCGATTGGGTAAAAACAAAGTGATTGTGGAAGGTAGATAAAGAGTGTTGTCTTTGGGAAATTAAAAGTATGAAGTGTTTTGGGCTCGAATGCACGAATGTAGCTCGGTTACGACCCAAAGAAGGTCGATACCGACCACCCTGAAAAGAAAAAAGAAAAAAGAAAAAAGAAAAAAGAAAAAAACGGGGATAGTCATGTAATAAGTGCAAGAGTCCAAAACCTTCAAACAATAGAAGAAAGACAATAATAATAGGTGAAAAGGGAAGTGCATTGAAACGTTTTAAGTGTTTGGTGATTGTAAGAGGAAAGAATGTTGGTTAAGTGATGTGTAGTCTAGGAGTTTTGATTCCCGGATTAGTTAGCACCACAAGGCCAAAATATTTCCACACCCTTTTGAATTACCAAGTCCCATTATAACCCGGCCGAATGGAGACTTCTTTGAAGTTTTCATTGAGTCCCCTAAGTTCATTTGATGATTTAACTTGTTTTGACTTCTTCGGTGGAGAGTTTGTTGATATATGTTCCATTGACGTTGAGGTTTTGTGTTTGGAATTTGAGTCGAGTGATTATTTCTATACCCTAAACACTTTGAGAGTTGAGAGAGACACATTCCTTGGTGAGGTTGGCTTGTGATTGCTTGGAAATGTTCATGTGTGCTATGATGTGGAAGTTGTTTGCTCATTATTTCTACTTGTGCTTCTTTTTCTAAAAAGGTGATTTTTGAAATTTTGTTGTTTGGTATTGATGCATGTTAAGTGATTGCTTGAGGACAAGCAAGTCTAAGTATAGAGTATTTTGATGTCGCACTTTTTAGTTGGTTTTTGTGGGTAGTTTTCTAGATAGGTTGAGTCTTTTCTAGGTCTATTGTGTTGTTTTGCATATAATTCCGACCCTCTTTGGAGAGTTGGAGTTCGTTTGTGTCTGTTTGTTGTTTTTGTAGGTATTTGAAGCGTTGAGGAGGAGATGTCCCGAGTTTTTCAAGTTTTCTAGGAGGTGGCATTAGAGTTGTCTTTTGGTGATGTTGATAGAAAGGCGAGAGTTGGTGCAATTGAAGGTTTGATGATTCCAAGGTGAAGTTTACAAGATGAAGGTGCTTTAAAAAGGAGCTAAAGGAAGTCTTATAGGGCAAGAGTGATTAAAGAAGGAACATTGAAGAATAACCAAGCTTTGCAGCAAGTTTTGAGCAAAGAAGTGAAGAAACCAAGTGTTGATGAGGTCGGTGACGACCTAATCTGGGTCGATTACGACCGCCTCCGTGTCTAAGCGGAAATAAACTTGTGCCTTAAGTTAGGTTTTAGTAAATGTTTTATTTATGGGCCTTTTTAAGATAGAATTTGCTCTCCTTATGAAGACATTCCCACTACTATATAAGGTTCTTTTAGGGTTAATTTTTAGGGGGGAACGCTTTTGGAGAGACGGAACAAGTTTGCAAGGTTGTTTTCTAGGATTAACTCTTATTCCAAGCTCTTAGACAATTTTAAGAGAGACTTGGAGATATGCTAGAGATTTGTAAGTTGTCTTTTCAAATTGAAGTTTGTTTAGTTTTGAATTATGTCTTCTCTTTTATTTATGGTTGTTGATTGTGCCATGGATCGTGAGTAGTCTATTTTTCTAGGGTTGGGTGAGACCCGGCGAGTTGTGCATGATTAAAGCATGAATCTTTGAATAAACCATCCCTTTTAATCTTTATCCTTTATTCTTCTTGTTTGTTATCAATTCCTTGATGAAAGTTAAGGTATGTTCATGTTTATAATTAAATCAAAAGATTAAATTAAGAATTTTGATAATATTTGGGTGAAAACGAAAGTTAAAACCTTTAAAAACAAGTAGGGTTGCAAGTTTAGATCTTTAACAAAGTTAGGATTTATGCTTGATTATTCATGACAAAAGTCATTCGTGGCATTATTTTTGGTTAATTTTGATTCATGTTTGCATGCATAGCTTGTTGTGGTGAATCCTTTGCTCTAGATCTCTTTTAATTTGATTTTTCGAAGTTTAGTTGTTACCCGGATAGGTCGGTGACGACTCCCTTTAGGTCGGTACCACGCTCTCAGTCCCGTTCCGTTTTTTCGGTATTTTTGTGTCGTGTGTAGGTCGTCTCCGACCTGGTGTGGGTCGGTGTCGAGCACTTGTTCCTTGTGTTTTTGTTTTGTTTTGTTTTAATTTTAGTAGGATTAATAGCTACACTTAGATACTTCTCATTCTCGTGGACGAACCTGACCTCCCTGTACTCAACTGGGTCTTGGTTATAAATTTATTTGTTGTCAAGAAACCCTTTCAACAGAGCTAACCCTGAAGAGACTGTAACCGTCACAAGAGCTTTCCCTGAAAATACTACGATCGTTCAAAATCCTCCAGCAGTTTTCTTTCCTGTAGAGACGATGACTAACCGAGAAACTTCCTCTCTGGGGGTCCCAGTCCAGCAGTCGACAGAAGACGACGGTATCACTCCCAACCTTCTCAACGCTGAGGAGGTCATCAAGCAAAAGATCCAAGAGAAGCTAAAGCCTCTCTATGAGACGATTGCAAGGATGCCCGAAATCCCATGTCCCATTGAGAAGGAACCTGAAGATGGCTATGAAGCTTCTCCCTTTGTTGAATCCATTTTTGTTGTTGATTTTCCTAAGGGGTTTTGCGTTCCAGAGATGTCAAGCTATGATGGCACCGATGATCCTAACGATCATCTTTTGATCTTCAAGCAAAAGATGATGATGACTTCCATCCCTTAAAAGGATTGTGAAGCCATCATGTGCAAAAGCTTTGGGGCAACTCTTGAGGGCCCAACCCTAAGATGGTTCATTAGTTTGCCACGGGGATCCGTGGAATCATACGCGAATCTCGCCGACTTGTTTAAAATTCAATTTATGAGTAGTCGACGACTTGAAAAATATTCTAATGGCTTATTTCGAATTGTGCAGGGGTATGATGAAACTCTCCGAGATTACATGAATCGTTTCGTTCATGAGAAACTCAAGATCCCCGATTGCGATGTCTCGACATCCATTGAAGCGTTCCGTCATGGTCTTCAAACGACCAATGAACTCTACAAAGAGTTGACCATGTACCCATCTGCAACCTTCGAAGATGTTCAAGCTAAGGTAATAACACAAATTTGCCTTGAAGAAGATAAGGGATCTAACCTCCGGGAAGATGCCATTCCGGAATCTGATCCCAAGACTTCAGAAGATAACCATCAAAGTTCAACAGATAGTGAATCTGACCACGAGACCTCATATGTGACGAGAGCGATCACGGTCATGATCACAATCACGGTCCGTCACCCAGAATCGCAAGGAACGCAGGTTTCATCCGTATCATTTCTAAAAAAATCATGTTAGTTAATTAGTATGCTTTCCTTTATGATTTATTTCGAATAAATACTGACTTGAGCGTCGGAGGGTCGTTGGGGAAACCCACGACCAACCCGCCTAGTTCTTTGAATTTTTGTCATGCAGAAGCACATGAGATGATAATCGCTAATCATGGTCACAATCGACCACAATCGGAGGACAGAAATCATCAGTCACGATCATAAGGCACTATTCGACAAAACAAATAAGGCGATACTCGCCAGCAACCGTAGCTTCTATCGCTAGCAAACAAGGCTTTATCCGCTAGGGCGATACTCGCCAGAATAGAGACTCCCCTGAGGACAACGCTCAAAACGCCGAAGACGCTAGTTATCACCAAGGAAGACACTGGTCATCGCCTGACCGAGCACTCCTGATCTTAAGCAGCTGCAAATCAAAAGGTTGACAAACGACTTTTGCAGGGGTCTTTGTCCGTTGAAAGCCCTCAGCTCTTGAGGCACAACTCAAAAGTTTCTACATAGTTGCATCATCGCAATAAAACAAATCTATACTCTTGGTTAACGACCTTGACCGAGTCTAAGATATTGGCTAGAAACTTTGATCAAGTTAATGCCCAACGTCGACGGTTTTCATCAAGTTAAAATGCCCGTGGCTACACAAATTCGATAGAACTAGCGCTAGAGGCTAACAACTTTGGTCAGGTCCATGCCTTTAGCTGACGATTTCGATCAAGTCCGCGCCTTTGACCATTGACTTCCATCGTCATGACGCTTGAAGCATCCGACGAAAGGCATTAAATTATTCTCGCCCGTCTCCTCGCTTCAATGACCAAGATGAATTTTGGGTATTGTTAGACCCAAAAAATTCCAAGTATGATTTCATGACCGAAGACTATCCTCGTCACAAAGACCGAAGACTTCCATCGTCACAAAGGTCGTCGTCGTCAGAAAGAACATCATCATCATCAGAGAGACCATTGTCGTTAGAAAGACCAAAGACTTCTGTCGTCATAAAGACCGAAGACTTTTGTCGTTATAAAGACCGAAGACCGATGACGTCAATCGTCATTTGACTATCCCGCAGCGCCAGCGAGATCCCGAGATCTCCGGGTCAGTTACAATTAGCTTTGACCATATCTACCACAACGTCCACTACCTTATTTTTAGGAGAACGTGTATCCTTGATTTTGTAACCATTTCTATGTAACTCTCCCTACTATATAAATAAATTAAAGAGCATAACCACGGGAGATCCAGATCGAGAGAGCCATTAGAACACCACAATTCCTTTCTCTTGTAATCAGAACACTCTCATAGTTTAAGTTGCTCCCGGAGACCGCTGTCGTCTGAGCATGACCGCTAGCATCTGACCGCTGCCTTACCAGCAGTTTTCGCATGATTACGGGTCCTAAACCACAGATCTAAGCTTGTAATCGCATGTTCATAATTAATACGAAGAGATAAACATTTCTTCTACATTTATATTGATTTTACACTTAATTTCTTTACTTATTTATTGCTTTTGTTTATCGTTTTCATCCGTCTTCCCATCAAACCGATCCGATCGTATACCTTTGGATATTCGTCCCCATCTAGGACATTAAAGTGATTAATTTGTCATTTTTTGTCCAAAACACTTACTAGTTGCTTATATATGTGTGATGACATTTAAGTAACTAGTCTGAATTTTCACTAGTGCTGAAATTGCTTTTTGATCAGGGCTATTACTTGATGGATGTGTTGATGGGTTTGATTTATGTTTAGTGATTGCTTGAGGACAAGCAAGCTTAAGTATGGGGTATTTTGATGTCCGTGTTTTTAGCTTTGTTTTAGTGTGTTTTTCTAGGTTTTTAGGTCGTGTTTAGTATTGTTTTTTTGTGTGTTGTGTGTCTTTTGGTTTAGTTTGCATATTTTGTGAAAAGTATGGAAACTAACCTAGTTTTGTGTTTTTGTGTAGGTTTTGAAGCAGATTGGTGGCATTCATGGACATTGAAGGAGAAGAGTATGCTAAAGGAAAAGAGAAGAAGGCATTAGAAAAAATCCCCTAGAAGTCCAAGGAAGAAGTGAAGAATAAAGCAAGAAATCAAGCCAAGACAAGCTCGATATCGACCTTTCATGGGTCGGTACCGACGAGCCCTACCGACCCTGATGGGGTCGGTACCGAGGTCCCCGTGTCGGTAGGACGCGACCGACTTAGTGCATTTAAAGAAGATATTCCAAGATCTTTTATGTTTAGAAGTTTTTCTCTTTAAGGAAACTTTTTAGATAGATTTGGAGAGACAAGTTTGTTGTTTAGGGCGCAATGAAGAGGATTTGTTCTAGGTTTTCTTGTGTTCTAAGTTGGTGTTGAAGACAAGATTTATGTTTTGAATTCAAGTAAGTCTTTTTAGTTTAATTCAAGTTATGTTTTTCAATCTCATTGTTTGTTCTTTATCAATCATGAGTGAGTAGTTCTCTTATTCTAGGGTTAGGATTAAAACCCAACATAGTTTTGCATGAATGATGATATCATTGAATGATTTGATTGCCTTTTATCTATTCTTCTACTTGTTTGTGTTTATGCTTTGATGAAAGTTAAAGTAATTCATGTTTATGACTTGATCGAAAGAGAAAGTCGTGAACTTGAATAGAGATAAAGTTTGATACGAAAGTTGAGAACTTTAGACCAAAATAAGTAGATAAAGTGAATTAATTTATGAAAGTTGATTAATTTGCTTGTTTTTTTTCTACGAAAGTTAATTGCTTGTGTTTAAAGGCATGATTTTTATGATTCATATTGTTAAGATTGCATGACTATGTTGTGGTAGACCCTTAATCCTAGATCTTTCTCTCGCATGTGAAAAAAACATAAAAACCCAGTTGCCTCATAAACCAACCTGCAACACCTCAGTACCGAGCCTTTTTGTTTCGTTGTTTACTTAGTTTTTCATCTCGTTATTTGCCTCATTACCGAACTTGACAAGGTCGGTACCGAGCCCTTTTAAGTGTGTTTGTTTGCTTTGATTTGCTTCTATTTGGTATTTCTTTTGCGTTTTAGATTGGTAACTAAACATAAACTTCACTCCCCGTGGACGAAGCTGACTCCACTGTACTCACCGGGGTCTTGATTAAAGTTATTTGTTGTCAAGAAATCCTTTCAACACATATGATGTTCAAAGCGATGTGGATAACTCGGACATTGCAAATGATGACGAAGAAGATGACATTGCAAATGATGACCTAGTTTAATTTATTTTATATCAACATGATTTTTCTTTTGGAAAATATGATTTGTAATTTATTTTCAACCAAAATTATTTTTCTAATATGATTGAAAATTATACTATAATTGAAAATTCATCTAGGAGGGAAAGTTCATCTAAGGAGGGAAATTAACTCGGTTAAAATTAAGGAGGGAAAAATTGAGTCATTTGGCGGGCTGGATATTTGCACTAGGAGGGAAACTTTAAGTGATTTTGGGCCCAAAATACACCCTAATCCCAACAATTATCACGTCCCATATCTGATATTGCTTGCACCCACTCTCTAACCCTATCTCATTTGCACCTCACTTTCCTAGACGCCTCTCCCTCTCTTTGGTTCGAGCTCTCTAGAGAAAGATTTGGTTCGAGCTCTCTGGAGAAGGATTTGGTTCGAGCTCTCTAAAGAAGTCTGGTTCGAGCTCTCTTCAGGTTCTCTCTCCCTCCCTTGATGCATGGCTCTCCCTCTTTGGTTTTGTTTAGTTCAAGATCTGATATTGGTTGCACCCACTCTCTAACCCTTGATTTATGTTATTTGTTTTAGAATTTTGAGATTGAGAACATGAAATTTTGGTTCGAGATTTTTGAGTTTGAGAACTTGAATGGTGATGTTGTGGAATTTTGGGTTCTATTTTGCTTCTCCTTATGTGAAATTGCTTCTCTTTGGTTCATTATGTCGATTTTTAGGGTTCGAATTTTCATGTCTTTCATTTTATAGAGTTGAGGTTTAGTCGTTTCATACTTTAGGAAGAAAGTATTGCTTCTCCTTGCTTGTCTTTCATTTTTTAGACTCGGGGTTTAATTTTTTGGTGTTTGTCTATTAAAACAACTTTTCATGCTTTACAATTCGAAATGGTGTTTCTTGTCTTACATGTGCTTAACTCTTTATGTGAAATTGGTGTGGCTTGTCTTGCATTCACAGAAATTGGTGTTGATTCTCCTTATGTGCATTTGGATATCTTTGGTCCATCTTATGCCTTTGCCTTTGTTCATAACTTCACTGTTTTTGGTATGTTGTTTTGCAAGGTTTGGTTGAATCACGCGTCACCTTACAAGCACAACACGAGGATGAGCCCAAAATCTCAACTGCAACATCTCTCATTCACCTTGTAGTTCTTCGGAGCAGATTCTTCAAAGTCCTAAGAGACCTCCTCGGTTACAACCAACCCTTTTGGTTCATAGTAGTCCAAGGTTTAAAAAAGTTGCCCAACAACAAGTTGCTCCACGACATGTCGTCCCTTCTCCAATCGAAGTTCCCCGTGCTCCAAGAACTTCTTTGAAGAAAACCAAGCCTAATCTCACTCTAGTATTGTCTTCACAACAAGTTCTTGACCCTTCAAGAACTCCTAGCCCTAATGACAGTCCAAGACTTCATCCACAACAAGTTCTCTCTAAGGAAAGGGTTCCTTCAAGAAATCCCAGCCCTAAACTCACTCAAGCACCTCATTCACAACAAGTTCTGTCAATTCCAAGAGCTCTTGCAAAAAAATCCCAACCCTAACCCCATTCTCACACCCTCACAAGTGAATGAAGAAGAAAATGAGGCAAACATAGAAGAGGGCTTCGAAGAAGATAATCAACAAGTTCATGAAGACTACGGTGAAGATTAAGGTGAAGAAGTGGAGGAAGAACACGAGGAAGAACAAGAGGAAGAGCAAGAGGAAGAGCTTGAGGAAGGTGAATAACAAGCGGAAGGTGAAGAAGAACAAGAGGAAGGTGAAGATGATCAAGAAGATGAAGAGTCTACTCAACCAAAGCTGCTTATATGGATTAAAGGAGACGGAATCCGGTAATCTTTCAAACTTTTTTTATTAATTTGATTTACATTTTACATTTACTAATTATATCCATTTCTTTGTAGTCATTTTGAACCACGCAAAGCTGCCTACTCTAGGACGAAGGAGATCGTGCATGGCCACTACAATGGTCCATGGACAAGTATTTCTAAAGCGCTGGGCCAGTAATAAGATGTGTTTTGAAGAGTTCAAGGTGATGTTGTTGTTTTTACATTTAATAATTCTATACATGACTTATTTTCTACATAGTTTGACTTTGATGTCTTAAATTTAGCCTTAGAAGGGTTTTTGGCTAGTTTGATTGTGATATATTAAATTTAGGCTTAGGAAGGAGTTAAGTTTTACATGCATTGTGTATCCATCATAAACATGGGTACTCCTACAACATTTTTTATACTCTCTTGTTGGTAAGTTTAAAAAAATTATATTGAGAGTTGAGAGAACTGATAAGCATTGACATTTCATGTTGCTGTTTTTTGGTTTAAGTTCATGTTGTTGTTTTTTGTGAACAAGTTCATGTTGCTGTTTTTTGTTTAAGTACCATTTCACTTGCTGTTTTTTTTTTTTTTTAAAGAACCATTAATGGAGCTGTTTTTTCAAGTATCATTTGTTAGAAATTGTTGTTAGAAATGAAATGCCTTTTTAAAGATCATTTGATGTTGTTGTTTTTGTTGGATTGCTAGACCTTGCTTCAATATGAGTGTGTCTTTTTTGTCATCAATGCAAAAAAAATTCTATAGGAGGGAATTGGATGAACTGATGCAAAATGTTTTCTTACAACAAGTTGGAAGACACATCACCAATGTCTTTAAGAAGCATCGTGAAAACAAGACCAAACCTTTCTTTGTTTTTTAGAAGAATTGGCAGAGAATGAACACCATAAGGAAAACGGATCCTAATTATGTCAGACAAGCTCAAGTGAATGCCCAAAATCGGTCATCAAAGAGGTCATTAGAGGCTGGAAATTATCGAGGAGGTTCTCGAAAGTTTACCAAATGGATGGAAGTTATGGTAAGTACATTCACTTTTGAAAATTTAAATAAAAATGTGGTTGTTGTTTAAAAATAAGTATTTAACTCCACTTTACTCTTTTATTTTTGCAAGGAAAAGGAGTCTGGGAGCATGCCACTTATTTTTGAGGTGGTCAAAAAATTGTGGTCAAAGATGGGACTGGACTAGGTGAACGACCAGTTGCAATCATTATAAGTATATTCAAGTATTTTGTACTTTTTGTGCTTATGGTTTTCGATTCATGTTTGATTGAATTTGAGTTCATTTTGTATGATATTATGTGATTTTGATTGTTGATGTGTACCAATAGATATAGCTACTTTAAATAGGAAATTAAATTCAAGTATTTTGTATGTTCAAAATTCATACAAATGAATCAATAAACATGTGTAACACCCCGAAGATTTATAAGAGATTAAGGTGCTCCCCATGTCAACAAGAGTTCTTCCTTTTTTGAGTTTGAGTGAGGACAAAGAACTCAGAAGTTAAGCGTGCAAGGGTGAGAGTAGTACTAGGATGGGTGACCTCATGCGAAGTCCTCGTGTTGGCATATCATAGAGCTTCTAAGGTCTCGAGCATTAGAAATGGTATTAGAGCTGACTTTGGGTGAAGAGTTGGCTTGGCCCGGTGGGTAGTCACTCGACCTGGAGGGCGGTCCTTGGGCCTTGACGAGGTCATCAAGTGCTTAAGTGGGGGAGATTGTAACACCCCGAAGATTTATAAGGGATTAAGGTGCTCCCCATGTCAACAAGAGCTCTTCCTTTTTTGAGTTTGAGTGAGGACAAAGAACTCAGAAGTTAAGCGTGCAAAGGCGAGAGTAGTACCAGGATGGGTGACCTCCTGGGAAGTCCTTGCGTTGACATAGGATAGCGCTTCTAAGGTATCGGGCCTTACAACATGAACCTCCTAGATGAATTTTGTTCTTATGGTTCTCTCTCTCTCTCTCTCTCTCTCTCTCTCTCTCTCCCCCCCCCCCCCCCCCCCTTGATGGCTCTCCCTCTTTGGTTTTGTTTGGTTCTTCTCCTCTCTATGTTATTTGTTTTGGATTTTTGAGATTGACAACTTGAATGTTTGGTTCGACATGTGTGTTTGAGAACTTGAATGGTGATGTTGTGGATTTGTCGATATTTAGGGTTCTCTTTTGCTTCTCCTTAGGTGAATTTTCTTCTCTTTGGTTCCTTATGAATCAATAGACATGAAAACTTCAATTTCCATTTGCTAAATCCCATAAAAAATATGCACCAGTACATAGACTCTTGCAATTGTCGTTTTTGTTGATGTTGCTGTTTGGTGTTGCAGAAAAAAAATCCCATAAAAAATATGCATAAATTTGATGTTGTTGTTTTTTGATGGAGTGATAGACCTTGGTTTCTCTCAATTACTTTTTGTTTTCTTCTTGCTTCATTTTCATCTTCTTGCTTGATTTGTTGATTTGTATCTATTGTTGAATTTTTGATTTGATGATTGAAGCTTAATCCACCTATTATTCTACTTCATGTACTATTTTGCATTGTTTTTAGGCTGAATTTGAACGTCTTGTGCCTATTGAGCATGGGGATGGACCAATCTCAAGTGCTAGGGCGACTGAGATATGGATTAAACTTGTGATGACTATGCTAGTCGTAGGATTTTTGCAATGACTGATGAAGGGGTCGCCCTCTTTTGCACGGGAAAGCTCGAATCTAGGAATCCTTCCCGCTCCTCTAGCCTTTTCCACACCCATCAAGTTGTTGAGCCTCTAAAGGATGAGATAAAGGAGATGTGAGAGGAGATGAAGACTCTTCAAAATCAAAATGTGGAAATTCAAACCCAGAACAAGGCACTCGAAGGTATGCTTGAGCAGTTGTTTAAACACATTGGAGACAACATGGATAATGTCATTTCTTGACTTTCTTTCAAGTGGTTGGGTTGTTTTAGTTCTCTCTTAATTGTCTTTCTTGTGAATTGTGTTTGTTGGTGGATTGCTTTTTGGATGGTTTCTTGTGTTGGATATTTTCGATGTTGTATGGTGGATACTTTGGATTGTTGTTGTGCACTAATGCTAGTGCTGGATTGTTAGCCATAATGTTGTTTTTTATTAGAAGGTTGCTTACTTAGTTGCACTTGCTAGTGCTGTTTTTTTCGATTAGCAAGTTCTAGCTAATTGCATTATGATAATGCAATTGGTGCATTATGATAATTCAATTGGTGCATTATGATAATGCAATTGATGCATATATTATGGCATATTTCCCAATTATTATTTTTTTTTGTTGATGCTTATTTATTTGACCACAAGATTTAAAATCAAATGTTTTCAAAGCCAATTTCAAGGTTAAATAGCCATAGCTTTTGCCACCAAATAGATTCAATGCAAATCTCATTGCTAAATGGCCACAGATTTCCTACCAAATACATTTAGTGCAAATGTTAAGGCTAAATGGCCACGGATTTTCCCACTAAATAGATTCATGGCAAATTTTAAGGCTAATGGCCATGAATTAGGGGCGATAATGAGTTCAAATTTGACTCGAAATTAGATGCAAAATACATTTGTAGCTAAAATTTGATGGTGATGCACTCAAAACCAACCACGAAATTCAATTCAGGCTAATATGGCAGAACGTGACTTTCGTGGCCAATAGCCACACATTTAGCAATGAACTAATTCGCGACTATTATTTGCAACTATATAGCCACAAAACTAGAATTATGTGGTTCTTTTCCAGAGTGATATTTAGCCTCGGCCGTTTTAGCCCCATGTACCTTTCTTAGGGTAATCCGTTGGGGTTGTCGTGGCTAACGTGATTTCATGGTTATTTTTGTGGCTGAAGTCGTATCTATTTTCCTGGCTACAGACGTGTTTTCCAGTAGTGTATTAACAGTTCAATTTCCCAATAAGTTGTCGGTATGGTAAAGGATCTGATAAAAGCTCACCATTTGAAATAGATAATTTGTGCCTTAAATCAAGAGGATTAGCAACTGTATAATCATGTTCCAGAGGGAAATCATGAAGAAGTTCATTAATGAACTTATGATGACTCATAAGTAGCCTTTGTGGTGTAGAGATAAACTCAATACCTAGAAAGTAATGCAAAGTACCAAGATCTTTGATCTTAAAAGCACTATCCAAAAATGACTTGAGATCAAGAATTTCAGGCAAATTGTCACCCGTAACAAGCACATCATCAACATAAACAACAACAAAAGTCAGAGAGGATCTTTTGCAAATAAACAATAGTCATTAAGACATTGTGCATAACGTCGAGATCTCAAAGTTGTGGACAATTTTGCATACCACTGCGTAGAAGCTTGCTTCAAACCATAGAGAGACTTATTTAACTTGCAAACTTGAGTAGGATTTGAAGCATGTAAACCAGCTGGAAGCTTCATAGACACTTCTTCATGGAGATCCCATGCAAGAATGCATTGCTCACATCCAACTGAAAAATAGGACATGATTTCTTCAAATCCACTTAAATTAAAGCTCTCAAAGTAGTCATTTTAAAGACATGATAAAAAGTCTCATTATAATCCACCCCCTCCTTTTGTGTAAATCCCCTAACAACCAACCTTGTCTTGTATCTTTCAATAGTGTCATCTGACTACCTTTTAACTTTATAGATCCATTTACAGCTAATAGCTCTTTTCCCTTTTTGGCAAACCAACAACATCCCAAGTTCTGTAAGCATCCAAAGCAACAAATTCAACCTTCATATCTTCTTGCCAAACCTCAAATTTGTAGGCTTCCTCATAAGAAATAGGTTCAGTTTTTGGTCTTAATTTAGATGCAACAAAAACATGAGGAAAATTAATATTAGAAGTTAGAGTACGAGTACAAAACAACTCACTTCTTGAAACAACACCACAAACATAATCTGACAAGTGTGTAGAAACATGATGGCTTCTTGTTGATCTTCTTGATTCAAGGACATTAGGAGGGACAAGAACAATAGGCACATTTTGGTATTCTGGTGTCATCTGTGGGTAATGGTTCTATAGGATATAAAGAAGGCTGGGGTATTTGAAAATTTGGATCATGAAAAGGAAAACATTCTCATGGAAAAGATCATCACGAGACATGAGGATTTTTTTGGTTTCAAGGTTGAAGGCTTTGTAGGCTTTCTTTCCAAAGGGATACCCTAGGAAAATATAAGGCATAGCTTGGGCTTTGAATTATCTCTACCTTGTTTTAATGTGGAAACAAAGTAGAGGCAACCAAGGGTTTTAAGATGGTCATAAGATTGCCCTTTGAGGTATAAAAGTTCATAAGGAGTTTTGTGTTTAAGGTTTCTTGAAGGCAATCTATTGATGATGTATGCCGCAGTAAGCACACTTTCACCAAGAGTTTAATAGGAATCTTGGAAGAAAACATTAATGACCTTGCAATCTCAAGAATGTGTTGGTGTTTGCATTCCACAACACCATTTTATTGTGGTGTTGTAGCACATGATGTTTGATGCAATATCCCTTTGGAATTCAGAAAGTATGTTGCTTCTCTACTAGCTCCAAGTTTCAGGGCATTATTAGTACGTATCACCTGAACTTTCTCATAAACAAAAGCTAAAAACTCTTGATCAATATGAAGGCATTTCCTTTCACTGACATCAAATGTACCCAAGTGGATCGAGTGTAGTCATCAACAATGGTAATGAAATATCGGAAGCCATCAAAAGTAGGTGTATGATATTGTCCCAAACCATCAATGTGAATGAGTTGTACAGGATAGGTAGAAGATATAATGCTAGTGGGAAAAGGTAATCTTGTTTGTTTAGCCTTAGAACAAACACCAAAAGGTTGGTTCAAAGCTTTATTGTATTGAAAAGGTTTGGTAAAAGGAAGAAAGTGAAATTTGTGTAAAGGAATTTGCCCTAACCTGCTATGCCAAGTATAAGTGGTAACATGACAAGACATAAAAGGACTTGCCACTTTATTTTTCTCAGCTTGTTTTTGTTCATGCTAAGAACTAGGAACCAAAAAATAGAGGGCTCTTTCTAATTCTCCAACCTCCACTAGCACCCTCATTGAAGGAACCTGCAGTAGACATTTGGAAGGATTATATATTACTTGTCATTGAAATCTTTGGCTAATTTCCCCCAAATAAATCAAATTGCACTTGAAGCAATCCACCAGCAAAAAATCCTTTAATACCAAATTACACAACAACCTCACTGAACAAGTAAACTGAACAATAGCTTATTCTTGATTTGGTAAAGAAATCACAAAATTTTTAGCAAACTTTGCTTTGATTCAAATAAAGTTGCATAACAACACATATGGCAACTAGCACTACCATCCGGAATCAAAGAACTGTTGAAAAAGAGTTTATAAGTGAATAAGGTACACGCAAAGCCGACAAAATCATCCTCTAACTTATCTTTTCCCTTTGATGATCCTAACTCTAGCAGATGAAGCAATCTAGCCAACTAATCAACATTAATCCCAACAGTAGAATTTCTACTAGAATTACCAGGAGATTGGACAGATCCAGCAAATTTATCATCTTGTTCGTTAGCATTTTTCTTGTTCTCTCTATAATTTTTTGGGAAGCCAATAATGAAGTAGTACTAGTCAACAATATGAATGGTCTTTTTACAATTTGTGCAAAACAAAGGTTTCCTCTCACCACGAGTTAGAACTTCTAGACTGAGATTGTGAATTTGTAGAAGATCCTCGTGATTGAGACCTATTCTAAGAACTAGAAGTATTGCGTGCACTAACATTCATAAATGCAGATTGGTTAAGAATTGTTGGAAGAATTTTGTATTTCTCTCTGTTTTTCCTCTTGCAACAAGAGAGAATAAACCTGATTTATGTTAGCTAGAGGATTCATCATGAGAATTCATCCTCTAAAAGGAGTATAGGTCTCATTGAGTTCATAAGAAATTGCTCCAGACATTGTTCTTCGTCATATTTGAGAATTTCCTTCACTGCTCCACAAGAACAATATGGAAAACGATGGAAACTCCCTCATTCATCCCATAACGATTTCATCCTAGTAAAATAAGTCGAGATAGAGTTAGAACCTTGCGTCAAATGATGAAGATCCTTTTTTACTGAATATAGTTGAGCTCCATTCAATTTTCTGAACCTAGCTTCCAACTCCTCCCAGATTCCTCGCGCAGCGTTTGTACAGAGCAAACTTCTATGAATTTATGTGTTCAAGCCATTGATTATCCAACCGATAACCATGTCGTTGCATCACTCTCATCAGCTATACTTCAGATCCTTCTTATCAGTCTGATCTAGAACTCCATTGATAATGCTAGTTTTGTTCTTAGCAGACAGCGCAATTCTCATCGAAATACACTATTCTCCAAAATTAGATCCATCAAACGTTTGCGAAACTAGTGATAAACCAGGATGATCACTATGATGCACGTTATATGGATCGTTGTTATGAATTTGCTGGTTTTGATCTACTTATTCTGTTGGATCGTAAACCGTTAGCAAAGAGCTTGGGAACTAGCTGTTAAGCTGTTCCCAAGGCAGCAGAAGTAAACTAAACGCAAGTATTAAAAACTGTAAAGAACGCAGTTCCCTTATAGATGAACCCCACTACAACCAACTAGTTGTATGGGTAAACCTCTACCTCCGCTTGGAGGATTTCGAATGACTTACTTATATTAATTGCTTTGTTCCTTAGTTACAACAGCCAGATTCAAACTTCTCTGTTCCTACGAGTTCTACCTAACTCTAGCAACACTAATGAATCCTCTCAACTGAGTTCCTAAGCTAACAACAACAAAACACAAGTAACTCAAACCTTACACCTACTTCTCAGTTCCCTTGCTATTGGGAACTTCGGCTTCACCGTCGTCGAGATCACACACTCGCCCCCGGGGACTTCTCTTCTTCTTCTTTCTCTTTTCTCTGGTATGGGTATTTGTGAGTTCTGGGAGAAGTACTCAATTCGAGTACTATTCATTTGGCTTTATAGACCAGGTGTGCTTGGGCAATCGCGTCTTTCATTTGTGTCCAAAATGCCCTTTGCTTGATGCCCAATTTGTACTTTCTTCACATGTGACTTTGGTTTGAATTGGGTCAACATCTTGAATCAATCGGACCGTTGGATCATTCGTGACAGTCTGATCCTCAGACTGTTCCTTCGGACTGTCCAAGACAGAATCCTGCGATCTGCGCTGAACGGTCGTTGTCCTCACATGTGAGTTCCCATATTATGGGAACTGTCTTCTTCAGAGTTCCCTTGATGGAAACTCTTCATCGCGTAAACCTGTGTTCTCTTGATCATTCCTGAGAGTTCCCATTTTATGGGAACTTCCCTCTTCAGAGTTTCCTTGATGGAAACTCTGCATTGTGAGCTTATGTGGCTTTTGGTCATTCATGAGAGTTCTTGGCTATACCTGCGTTCCTTAGAAATACTTGAACAAACCACATTAGTTCGTCATGGTGTTTGTCATTATCAAAACGCAGAGAATGACATCGTTGATCCGTTGTTTAGAACCAGAGGTCCCAACAATGTCCCAACATTTTCATTTCGTCATTTTCTAGGTCGAATTTGGAAAAACAAATCACATATAGGCTTGATTGAACTTTCAATTTGAAATATAGGCTCGACACAAAACAAAATCTGGACATAGGCTGGATTTGTAGGTATGGAGGTAAGTCGCTCTACGGGAAAGAGTTTTTCTATCAGATGGTGACACATGGACAGAAAGATTGTCTATAACAGTGACTTTCCACAATTGTTTTTTAAAAAAATCAGTGTTGTAGGTTGGAAGAAACTAAAATAGATGAGGGAGAGAGAAGAGAAGAGAAGTGATATATTTTCTAACGGTTTTTATAACTTATGTTCTTTAAGAAATTTTTTAGAAATTAAAATCATAAAAGGAAAGTCATAAACCATTGAAAAAATAAAATAATTTTTTTAAATAAATAAAACTAGTAAAATCTTTCCAAAACAAGGTTTTTATCCTATGTCTTTAGGACATTGGATTGAAAAATCTTTTTTAAATCGCCTCTACATCTGCAAAGAATCTTAATATTTTTTTTGTATTGGGAACTGCTCGTAGGAATCAAAACGGAAATCTCACAATACTACCATGAAGTATTAACCGTTTGACAAGAAGTCAAAGGCAAATAATCCCAATATATGGCATTTTTTAAACTGTATATAAATGCAACAAGTGATAAATCACAAGCACGGACGAACTCAAATGTGGGGCGGTGCCTCCACTTTCGTCCGAACTACAGTTGAATTATCAGTGTCAAGTGCGGGTCGGTGCCTCAAGTGCAGGTCGATGCCTCCAATTCCCTCCGAACTATTGTTGAATTATCGGTGCCTCACATCCATCCGATATACAATTGAATTGTAGTTAGTTAACTTAGAAAACTTTATATCTAGTCTTAGTTTCCGTACCTGCATGGAATTTATAAATTATTATATTATTTACTTATATTTGTTATATTTTGATATAGGAATAGGGAAAGATATTTTTATAAACTATAAGTACATATCTTATCTATAAAAGCAATAATTTCTTAAAATCTATAACTATATATTACAGTTGTATCTTTTCGAACCTCTAGAACAATTCTGGCACCACTTCATATTTACAAAATTAATTTTTATTCGTAATATTTCAACTTTTTCCTATTAAATTCTTCTTTAACTATTTAAATCTATCTCTAACATCAAACAAATATCTATTTAGTATAACAATAGCTTTTGAAAGCTTCCTTATACAAATATTTAAAATTAAAGATAACAAATTTAAAATATTTTAAAATAAGTGTAAATTTCTTTTATCTTTTAGCATGATATCTTTTCAAAAAATTTACAGGCAATAATTTACTTACATTAATTTTTATATTATATTTTTATTTAATATCTATAAAATACCGAACAATAGTCATGCATGGCACGACGGGTACAACTAGTAATTATTAAAAATCATATAGGTAAGGATATTTAAAAAAAACTATACTTATCTTATCTAAAAATATCTTATCTAAAAATATCTTATCCAAAAATAAAACTAATATATTGAAATTTTAATTTAGTATATAATTAAAATAATGAAAGATAATCCAGTTAAACTTCAACCAAATAGATTGATTTTTTTAAAAATGGATGACATAGTTCAATGTGTGATAGTTTTATGTATTATTTTAATCTCTGATTTAGTATATAGTACTTATGTAAGATTGTATGTTGAAATGCAAGAAACAAAGTTACAAATGAACTAATATTTTTAATGTAGTTAAGAAAATTATTGTGTAAAAAAGATAGTTATAAAAATTTATAACCTTTTTCTATTATAATAGCTGATTTTTTTTAAAAAATCAAAACAATTTTCAGCCTTATATTTGAATGATTTAAAAAAAAAGAAAAAGAGTCCCGTGCGAACGCCTGCGTGGGTGCGAAATGAGAAAGCACCCGGGTGGTTCGATCTTATTACGCGGACAGTTGAGATTGCTTTATCTCTAAAAAAGTTGTACAAAACATACGCCATACCGTATGTACAAGACACGCGCCTTTTATAAAGTCCATCGTCTTCTTTCTTTCTCGTCACTTCTCTCTCTCTCTCTCTCTCTCTCTCTCTCTCTCACTCACTTTTACAGTTTTTGAAGTGTTTCAAGCAATTCAAGCGGAAAACCGTTTGTTCGGAGCTTTTCGAAGTGATTTCGAGCCGATTTCTTACCATTAAAGTCATTAAAAAGCTCAATCTAGTTCAAGATGGAGAAATCTCGAAGTGCATCTCAAGAGAATCAATGTTTTATCTCTCGTTTTAATTTGATTGAAACCCTAGGTTTTTTGTTTGTTATTTGTGTTTGTCGAGTGTATATATACTAAATGTTTGATCGATTGTGTGTATTTTAGTGTTTATTTGAGTTGTTTGAAGTTGATAGTCCTGATTTGGTGTTTTGTGCTTTTGTGAATAAAAAACTACATGAATCGTCACATTCTTTTACTCGACTTTTGGTCCTACCACTTGAATAAAATATAAATTGTGTGTGCATGTGTGTATTTGATGTTTTTATCCAATTTTTTAATGTTGAGGTTTGCAATAGGTGATTGTGGCTTTTTGGTAGTTGCATGATATGATTTGGTATACATGCGTGGGAAAGTGTTCGTGATCTTGCGTTGAATTTTGTTCATTCACTTGTGCATATTTCTCATTAAAACTGGCTAGTATTTGTTCATCAGAAACTAGCATTTGTTCATCAATAAAATCAAACATTGTGGTGAATACATGTGTGAATTTGTGCTTTGTATTCAGGATCTATTAAACAACGTTCTGCAAATAATAAGCAACTAAAACTTCTAAGGTTTGGGACAATGACAATTAGAGAAGATGAAATATGTGCTATTCGAAGAGGTTTTTCATTTTTATTTTGTATGGTTGTTGACATGTTTTTTGGTGTTTTTAAAATATGTGTTTATATTGTCTTTCATCCCTCTATTGTAATAGAAACCTGGAGCATGTCTGGAAGTGATGCTTCTTCCACAGCCGAATGTGAAAAGAAAATCAATAGCCAAAAAGTGTGTTTTATCGATTTCGAAAGCTAAGAAGTTGTTCAAGGATACTGAAGTCCTTGTAATGAGGCAAAGGTCGGGTGTTGAGTCGTCTCCATCAAAGAAGAGACCTCGGCTGGATAAGGCAAAAAGGTTGCGTTGATGAATGTCCCGATGATGTGTTGCTGATTGATATGATCCCTAGAAAGGGTATAACGATAAATGAACCATTTGAGAGAAAAATGGATAGTGTTGTTTCTGAAGAACAAGTTGTTGGGGAAAAGGTTGCAGTTGGGAAGAAGAGGAAAATGGATATTATTGTTGATAAAGAACAAGGTGTTGGGAAAAAGGTTGTAGTTGGGAAGAAGTCAAAAGTGAAGGTGCCATTGAAAGTTTTGAAGCGTGAGCATGTCGTTGAATACCAAGAACTCTCCGAAGCTGATTTGTGAAGTAATTGTTGGTTTTGAAGGTGAAAGCAAGTTTGCTGCTCTTAAAGAGATGGGGTTTGAGTACCTCGTACATTGGAATGTGTCTGATTTACCTAGTAAGTTGTGGTACCATGTCGCTAGTTGTTTTGACCCTGCATCATGCACACTAAAGCTTGGTGATGGACCAGGTGTTAGAATAACACCTGAACTTGTGCATTATTACCTTGGTCTACCTCGTGGTCCAAGGACAATTTCTGTCCCAAAGACTGTGAAGCATTCAGATATGTACAATAGGTTTAGAGAACAGTTTGTGTTGGCTGAAATTGATGAGGTGACAGGGAAGAATAAATTGATGGATGTTGTTAATATCAAAATAGGGAATTTGACTACATTGATCAAGGAGGCTGAGAACGGTGGTGCTTGGTTTAGGAGGAACATTATTATTCTACACCCTTTGTGTAGAGAGTATTCAGAATGGTGGTGTAAACTTAAAGTTCTTGTATCATTTGGTAGACTTGAAGAAGATCAGTGAGTACGATTGGTGTGCTCATCTTGTTCAGAAGTTGGTTGAGAATGCTGATTCATGGAAGAAAACAAATAATGGGTTTTTTAGAGGACCTATTATATTGTTGCTAGTATTATTTCTAATTTGTTCATTAGTAACATCCATTTCTTCATTACTACCATCAATTTGTTCATTGGTTTATGCATATTTGTTCATTAGTAAGATTAATTTGTTCATTTGTATATACATATTTGTTCATTGACATATTAGTATTATTTCAATTTTTTGTTCATGACAGATTGTGTATTGCGACCGTATGGTCATCTATAGTCGTCCTGAAACTCCAAGATCCTTCCCAGTGATCTAGCATTTCAATCATGATTACTTTGAGATTTCGAAGGGTGATGCTGACAAGAATAAAGGTATGAACATTTTGAAGAAGGCATTGATCTTGGCGATGGCGGTGATGTATGTTTATTTGATTTTATTGCAAAATATTTTAATTTTGCATGTTGTGACTTTTTTTATTTTTGTACTTATATAGATTACTTCTTGTGCAGTCATTTCTGAAAGAACATCTTAAGATGTCAATGGAGCTTGCATTAGCTTTGAAGAGATATCTCGTTCATGTGCAAAAAGCACCAACTGAAATTGCCAGTCATGGACTTTTCAATAAGATCAATGAAGCTTTTGAGAAGCTATTGGGGTTGAAGGGTGTTTCATCATCATTCCAATCTGGCACCCAAGAAGATGTTGAATCTCCAAGCAAAAATTCATTTTGGGAGGAAGCAACAAAGGTTTTAGATGAAATTGAAGCCGCAACGAAGGAAAAGGAGTGGTTTGAATTACCTTCTTTTAACCTGGGCTCATCTCTATTGAGGGATGATTGGGTTGGGGTTGTAGATATTGGTAGGAAAAGTGTTATTATGCAAGAAGATGAGTTTAGGAAACTTGATGCCACAAGGAAGAAGGAAATAAAGATTTCCTTTGTTTGCAAGGGATTAAGTGATGAACAAATTTAAAAAAAGGCTGAGGAGGAGAAAGCTTCAAGAAAAAAGGCTGAGGAAGATAGGAGAAGGATTGAAGAAGAAGAGAAGTTGAAAAGGGATGAAGAGGACAAGAGGATAAGAGAAGAAGAAGAAGAAAAGAGGAAGCAGGAAGAGGAAGAGTTGGAAGCCATAAGGAGGGAGGATGCATTAATACAAGAGGAGGAGAAGAGAAAGAAAGAGGAGGAAGAGAAGGGGAAAACAGAAGAGGAAGAGAAGAAGAAGCGGGGAGAGTAGGAAGAGAAAAAAAGATAAAAGCAGCTGAGGAGGAAGAGAAGAGACAAAGAGAACAGGAAGAAAAGAAAAAGCGGGAAGATGAGGAAGAGAAAAGGAGAAAACTAGCTGAGGAAGAGAAGAGGCGTCTAGAAGAGGTTAAGAGGATGGAATATGAAGAAGAGAAAAAGAGGAAAAATGAAGAGGAAGAGAAGAAGATAGAAGCAGAGAAGAAGAGAATTGAGGAGGTTGAACAACAGAGATGGAAAGAGGAGGTGAAGAGGAGGCAAGAGGAAAGGAAGAAGAGAAAAAAAGAAGAGGAAGAAGGAATATGTTGAGGCGAAAAAGAAGATTGATGAAGAGAAGAGAAAGAAAGAGGAGAAAAAGAAGAAGAAACAAGAAAGGGATGCAGAATTGATGAGAATTGGCATGGAGATGAAGAGGAAACAAGAAGTGATAGATAAGAAGAAGGAGGATGAAGCAAAGCAGAAACTTGAAGAGGAGTTGAACAGGATTCAGGATGAGGTTTGTTCATTGATATTTCTGATTTATTCATTGATTTTGCTTATTTGTTCATAAGTTATAGGACATTTGTTCATTGATTTTGTATCTAGTTTGTTCAAGAATAATATGTGTTTTTACATTTGTAGATCAACAAGCAGGCGCAGGATGTTGGTTCTAGTTCAATCGACACTCTTGTTGGTATTAAACTTACTGGTGAGGATGTACTTGATCAAAGAATATCTAAGTCTTTTGATTATGTGAAGTCACCTTACATGGAAAGGAGTGTTGTTTTGACAGTAAAAGTATCTCATGCGGCCAATAAATTGTTCGATTGGCTGATTGAAGACATTCCTGATCAAAGAGGGCAACAATGCGTAGAATAGTAGTTTTTCCTTACATATTGCTCTTTTTATATCTTCAAGTTGATTTTATTATTAAAATTGATCATTTTTTGTTTTATGTTTCTGATTTGTGTAGTATTGAAATATTTAAGATGAAGCATGTTTCCGCCATGAAAAAGGATTTTGTTTCAATGGCGGTAAAATCTGAAGTGGAAACAAATATAATCGGGCGTTGGAGTTGTTATCTCAATATACAAGAGCAGTGGAGAAGCGACTCAAAACCATTGAAGTTTTTTATGGTTCTTGAGGATTTGGTAAGAAAAAGGTTTTTTATATTCACATTGTCTTATTTTGTGACTTTTAAAATTCTCAATCTAACTTATACTTATATATATTTTGCAGTTATTTCCACTGAAAAGGGATTTTAATGATCAATATTCCATAGATTTTTTCATTAATGTTGTTGATCACACTCTTGAAAAATGCAATTGGATTCGGGTGAACAAGATTGGTCTGGTATGCATTTTTGTTCATTGGTATTCTGTTATTTGTTCATTAACACATCCATTTTAGTTTATTGAGTATACTTTATTTGTTCATTAGTACTACATATTTGTTCAGAGGTATTAGATATTTGTTCATTAAGAAGATTGACTTTTCACTATGTTGTTTTTAATCAATAGAATGTTTTTTCATGCTTGTTTCATTCTGCATTTTTACATCTTGTGTTTCCTATCTGTATATCGTCGCATTAAAATTGCATTGCATTGAATGTGAGAGTTCCAAGTTTCCATATAATTGATAACTCGATGAAGAAGGTGCCCTTGGAAACAAAGTATGAGCATGTACCTGCTAAATTGGTGAGTTTTATTTGTGTTTGGAATTTTTAATTTTTTGACATGTGTTTTTTAATATTGAATGAGTTTTTTTGTTTCTTGTTGTTATTTTTTTTAGAGAATGCTCTTTGTTGAGCTTATGAAGTTTTACAAGATGGATTTAAGGGCTGCTTTGTTCGAGGATGAGGTTAGGGTGTCATATGAACGTCTTGAGATGGATTGGAGAGATAATAGAAACAAAATTGATTGTGGAATTTTCATGATGTGGCACATGGAAACTTACTTTGGCAACGGCTTGTCTGGTTGGGATTGTGGACTCAATAAACATGATCAGCAGCAACTTGATGATTTGAGGATCATGTACTGCAATAAATTATTGTTGAGTCCATTCAATGAACACAAGGTAGAAGCTGAAAAGCTTATTCAAGAATTTGTCTCGCATAAACCGACAGTCGTCTCTCGTGTTCCTCCTAAAAAGAAGTCAAAGAACAAGAAGTGATGTATGGTTTTTTAGAATACAGTTTATGGTGGAAAACAGTTTGGAATGGGTTGTTTTTTGTATGGTTTCTTAGAATACAGTTTATGGTGGTGTATGGCTTGATTGCTGCAGACATTTGGTTTTTCTTTTTGTATAGTGTGGTATATTCACTTCAATGGAGTTGTGGTTGATGGTTGTTGAACATGTTTTTTGAGTTAGTGTGACATTTAATTCAGAAAACATGATTAATCGTAATTTGTTCATTAACACCTTAGGTTTGTTCATCGATACTTAGATTTTTTTCATCAATACCTTCGATTTGTTCATCGATTATGAATATGTGTTCTTAATTTGTTCATCCATAACTTAGATTTGTTCATCGATAAAGAATATGTGTTTTTGTTGAAGAATTTTAAGATTGTTTCATTTTATTTAAAGGTTTTGTTCATCATTAATATATGATTTGTTCATGGAAAATATCAACATGTACATGGAAATATATTTATTGAAGAATGAAAGGGTTTTGTTCATTAAATAGTAAATTTGTTCATTACTAATTGATAATTTTTCATCGAAACCAGAATTTTGTTCATTGATAATGCAACAATATTGAATATTATGCATTTCACCCTAATGCAACAATTATGTATCAGAAATCAAAGATTAACGAGAGAACTAATTGGGAACATTGGTGCATATCCTACTGTTGCATTTTGCACAAGCCCTTTGCTCCTTTTTGCTTTCTTCATTGCCTTCTCTTTACCTCCCATAATACGTCCTTCTTTCTTCCTGCCCTTTGTCACTGCTCTTTCAGGAGGGTGTACCTCAATAACACTCGGTCTGTTTCCCAAGAAATATTTGAATTGAACTCCCTTGTTGATGTAGATGATTCCCCTCCCAATAAGCTCAGATAGGTTTCCTTTTTTTCCTTTAAGAAACATATCAGCTCTTTGAGGTGTTCTGTGTTGTCCCTTATGGCATTAATGCAAGAATGTACCTCGCCCAATAAATCAGCAATCAACAACTTCTTCTCATCCATCACATCACATTGATCAACTGTTGAACCTTCTATCTCAAAAGTAGGAGTCAGATTTGATTTCTTTGTCCATCTATTCTTTATGTATTTAGTTGGCACCTTCTTCAAGCCAATGTTTTTGAATATGAAAAACATATGGCAACATGGAATCCCGATATTGATGAACTTATTGCATTAGCAAATGAACTCTTCATTTTGTAGTTCATGTTTCACAACATGTACCTTCCCAAACTGGTCGTTGATGTGATACTCATGGATGTTGTCTTTCTTGACCAAATTGCTTAGACCACATTCAAATATAGAAGCAATAATTTTTGTTTGGACGTCATAGAAGACGTTTTGATGGTGTAAATAGATGCACAATATTTCTCTAAATCCAATGTTGTCATTAGAGTGGGGAAGCTTGTTGAAGATTCAAAGTCTAACCTCTGATGATTGTGTCTTTGTCAATCAATTGCACTCTCAAACTGCATCATGAAAATAACTAGAGAAGATGTGGATCCAATGAAATGCGAGAAGAAGAAGTTCTGGCTCTCAGACCTTGAAGTTGTTCTAAGAAGTCCACCCATGTTTACATCATTGAAGTACGCAGAGATCCATAAGTGACGTAGCTCAAACATCAGTGGCAACCAAGTGTTTGACTCAAGTCCAAATTCAGCAATAATGGAATGTCAAGTCTCCTCAAACTCTTCCCGGCTAATTTCATTGCTCCAAACAAGCTTGTGTAACTTGCTTCTGAATTGATCATTGTTATACACGTCATTTGTAACCTTTGACGGTCGGTACCTTGAACATGATATGCCACATGCAGAACGATGCACAGCCTTGTCAAAAACTTTTTCAAATGTAAGTCTTACTGCAGGATCTTGATCAGTGAGAATGACAAATGGTTCATGGACCCTCATTGCACCTTTGAAGTTTTTGAATAGCCAAACATAAGATTCAATATCTTCTTTTAAAAGCAACCCAAAGGCAAAAGTAATGGTCTTCTTGTTGTTGTCAACCCATGTGAATGGTATAAATACAATTTCATATTTGAAGGCAAAGAATTAAATGTGTTCATCAATATATGTGATTTGTTCATTAATATATGTGATTTGCTCATCAATATATACGATTTGTTCATTAATAGAATCAATTTTTTCATTGTAAATTCCTAAAGGCAAGTATTAATTTTGTTCATCAATACATACAATTTGTTCATTAATAGAATCAATTTGTTCATCAAAATTAAACCTTTTTCATACATGCTTGATTTGTATATTTCATCAGCTGCGACAACATCTCCAAAATATGAGAAGTTCTTCCTTGCAATAGGATCAGACCAGAATAATTTGGTTAATTGATGTTGTTCATCAACATCATATTCAAAGAAAAATGTGTCACATCTTTCTTTTTTCTTGAACAAGTTGTCAATAACCATTTGAGCATCACACCCAATCATGAAGGAGTTCAGATCTCTTTTAAAATTCTTGAAATCAATTATAGTTGCACCAATTTTTGCATATGAACCAACAAACTCCTTGTAGACCTTGTATGACTTGCTTGTACCAACGTTTGCTCGGATGCAATTCATGATGAAATCTTCAAGGAGGTCAGTTTCCTATTACTCTTTGCAAAGTGTTTTTGTCCATCTACAAGCATAATATGAGTGTGACGCTCTTCAAATTTCTTAACAATATATCCATTTTTCCAGAAAATGTCATAGCCATTTTAGCAATGCAACCACACCTTTTGGTTACTCTTTTTTTTCTTTTTCAGTTTTACATGTTGTCCTTCTTCTTCATCATTCGCTTCATCATCTTCTTGATCATCATCTTCTTCTTCTTCTTTACTAGATGCATTAGGTGCAGGTTTGCCTTTTGAGTCGTCGTTGTGTTGTTTTGTTTTCTTAAATCCTGCCCGGTTACACAACATGCATTTCCAAACTGTAGTGTTAGTTACATCTGATGACTTTGTAATGGTGTCAGAACGTGCTTGGAAACCACATGCATCTGTGTATTCCTTGTAGAAATTTACTCCTGGTTCCCAGGTTCTAAATACCATCCCCTCTTTAGGTCTTAAGTTGTCATCACAAAATGGAATGTAGTAATGTGTGTTGTCAGGCGAGATCACAATCTTTAATTTCTTGTTATCTTCTATTTTTCCTTCATTAAAGAGAAAAGAAACATGTAAATATGCATCAGGATCCAATAAATGTACAATTTGTTATTTTCAATTTTTTCAACAATTGGTAATACAAATGAACAAATGTGCACTATATATGAACACATACGTGATACCTATGAACAAACGCATAATACATATGAAGAAATATTTGATGAACAAATATTGGATGAACAAATGTGCAATATCTATGAACAAATGTTGTGATACCTATGAACAAATGTGCAATACCTATGAGCAAATGTGCGATACGTATGAACAAATTTGGAATATTTCACATTTTTTCATACTAGTGGTTGTCTTCCCATATAAATCATAGCAATATCCCTCAAAACCATAAAATGGAGTTTCCTATTGCTAATGCGTAAATATAAACAAAATTTTGACAATAAATGTGATGAAAACCTCAAAATCGAGTTGTATTAGCTTTTACCAGGGAAAAAATCAATGATTACATGGTTCCATTAAAGGTAATCAGTTAGATCTTCGTTCAAACTTTGAAGAAATCGTAAATCTGAACAAAGCTCCTACGAAATGGTATATTTTTCTCTATGAAAAGAGAAAATCCAGATAAATCGAAGCTCTAAATGATGAATGTGCACTCATGTAGCAAGATTAGAGTAGAAAATTAGAACTATATACAAATTGTAAATCTTTGTGTTTCAATCCAGTTTAGAAGCTTAATTTTTGCAAAGAAAAAAAGAGATTTTGGTTTTGATTTGGAAAGAGGATCAAAAATTGCCTTTTTTGGGGGGTTTGCTTGGGCAACAATTAGCTTTTGGTAGAGGTTGAAGTACATGCGCGTTCTTTTTTTTGAATTATTTGGACGCGCTTCGCGTGTCCAAATTATTCAACCTAGATGGACGGCAGATATTCGTTCTCAATTATCACCCACGCGGGCATTCGCACCTGAGCTGCATTCTTAAAAAAATGGGAAACGTATTAATAAAAACTTGTTCACATCGTCCTAGCGACTAGGTTTTTTAAAGCAAATCCCCCACTTCAAATTGTAATTAAAAATAAAACTAAGTGTAAATCGCTGAATTATCAAGCGTGTTGATAAAACCTCCTCCAAATACAACGACTTCAGTCCCAAACCCGAAAATCCAGCCTATCTCTGAAATATTTTTGTGTCGAGCGTATATTTCAAATTAAATGTTTGATCGAGCCTATACCCGAAATTTGGGGAAAACAGGAAAAGGAGGTTGAAAGAGAAAAGATCTATGGAAAAAAGGTCAGGAAAGGAAGGAAAAGCAAGAATCCATGCTTTGATACCATATTGTATTCATGTGGAAGAGAAGAGAAACAACCATAGATGAAGGTTGGAAAAGAAGAAAGAGAGGAAAGTGAAGGCGGAAAAAGTTGTTTCATTCATTGTGTTACAGGGGTGCTTTTATATTGTTGCTAGAGCACCTTCACTCAGAAACCGATGTGGGAAACTAAGTAATTACAATATATGAATACCAACAGCGGGAGAGCCGCAATTAATGCACCGCCCTGCTCCGCTCTTCGGCACTTGCCGAACTTGCTGATGCAAAACTCGGACAAAGAAGAAGAACATCTTTTCTTTTTCTTTTTCTTCTTCTTTTGGGGGAAGTTATTTGGACAAGTCTCGATCTGATTGCCATTTGAGCTTTTTTTTTTGGTTGAAGTCGTTTAAGCTTAATTAATTTGTTGTTTGGGGGTTTAAGCTTTTATATTGGATGGATGGCCTGGGGTTGGTTTCTTCTTTCTATGCTTGTTTCGGGATGATTCTAGTCCATTATCGTGAAGTTGTTTGGTACTAGAACTCTACACATATAGTAGTCTCTCTAGAAGTGTGGATAGCTAGAGAAGTGTGGCATTGGCCTTATAAGCTATCAATTGAGAAACTGAAATTCTGAGTTTCTTGAGAAATCCAAAGAGTGCGCCGCTGCAAAATACGAGGCTGAATTTTTCTCAGCTACCCCCCCCCATCCCTTTCAGTTTAAAACTAATGAACTTCTGGTTCAATTCCTTACTTAAAACTCGAAAATTTGTTGTTTAATTTGTGTTCTGACTCCATATTCTAATAGGTACTTGTGACATGTATGTTGAAAAGTGCATCTTCTTAGCTTTTGTTGCCTCTCATTGTGCAGTACATTAATATCGCAGTGGATTTGTTACTTAATTTTCCTCATTGTTTAGCATCAAATGGGTTGATTACTGATTCTTGGTTCTTAATTATGGGTTTATCGATCTGTCATTATTATACATATGAGTGAGTAATTGCTGAATACGGACAAAGCCCTTTTGTAATTTTCCGTTATTATATTTTTTGTAACATGTTAGACCAGTTGAAGATTTTTTTTGGTTCTTTCAAAAAATTTGTAGAAGCTTAGACCAGCAACATCTGATGAGATAAAAATAATCGACAAAGCAACTAATTGTGAAGGCCAGGGGTTCATAGCAAAGCTTAATTGTCAGTTGGAAGTTGGAACCATATATAGTGCTATACTAATGAAGTTGAATTTCACATCTGGGGCTAACCAAAATCTTAATGTTTCAGCTGCTCTTCTTATGTTTATACTCATGACTTGGACAAAGCTCCTGAAAAGCTTGAATTACGGCCGCCACCTTTGACTAGACAAGAGAAAGCCATTGTTCATACTTGTGATGTTGCTTTCTTCATATATAGCATAGCTATTGTTCACCTAATAATGCATAATCTTTTCATTCTCTTTCTTTTCCAATAGTGAATTATGAAGATCAGTATGAATAAATCAAACAAAGAATAAGTCACTACTATATTTATATTATATAAGGTGAGATCACTCTGTTAATGTTGGAAAATATCAATTTGAATGTAAGTAATAGTATTACAAGACAGACTTGGTTGTCCATTCCATTGTCCTTTAGATGTTGATTTTATCAACGGGAAAGGATTGTGACTCTTACTCCTTTTTTTGGCAAAGGATTGTGAATTTTACTCTTTTGTACATGTGAAGTACATTTGTATTCTGACTAAAATCAAAGAAGAGAAATAGACATTGACAAAATATGAGTTCAACTTTGGCCAACCAAGAAGATGTGAGTTGACATTGACAAAATTAATTTTTATGCAACTTGATCTCTGCGGGTGTGATTATGGACACGGACAAGTCGGTGGAGAAGAGACCCCGGACATAGTCATGCGGCGTGTGGAGATCACTTTCAAAAATTTATTGTTTTGGCAAGTGCTCTAGTAGAGGCTTATCCGGGGAAAGAAGGGTGATGGGAAAGAAAATGGGCATGAGTTTAGCCTGCGCGCTAGCCGTGTACCATGTTTCGAAGGCAGGCCCGGGTTGCCTGAACTGGAGAATGATTATGATTTGGATTATGGAGGATTTGTTGCTTCTTGTTGTATTGCATGAAAATGGGCATGAGTTTAGCCTGCGCGCTAGCCGTGTACCATGTTTCGAAGGCAGGCCCGGGTTGCCTGAACTGGAGAATGATTATGATTTGGATTATGGAGGATTTGTTGCTGCTTGTTGTATTGCATGAGCATTTTATTGATTAGCTTCGTGCTTATGAGTTATTGTGGAATTGAGAGTTAGATTGGAATTTGATATACTAGTTTATATAACTATATGATGTGTTTTGGATGTACATATTAGTTTGGTATGTATATGAATGACTGATTGTATTATTTTAATAATCTATGTTTTATTCTATATGTTTGATTTGCCTTTTTGGCCCATACCAGGATTGTTAGCTAATGTGTTCATGTTCCATGTTTTTAGGTAAAGATTCTGGTGTGGGAGATGTGTCAGGAGATCAATTTCTGGATGGCGATGCTCATTCTCAATGTAACGTATCATAGTGAAAAGATGTTGGTTTAAGTCTTTTTGTTGTTAAGCAAGTCAGTTTTGGTTGTAAGACAGTCGAAGGTAGTGTTGTATAGAAACTAGGTAGTATAGTCGGTTTAGTAAGTGGCTTTAGTTTTCTGTATAGTTGCATGCATAATGTTTTCTTAAACCGATTATAAATATAAGTTGGATGTTTTCTTGGCTTTTCTTGTTGTGCCTTTGTTGCAAGGTCCAATACCGATGAATTTGTTGTCAGGCTAGTTGTGGTAGACCCAAGTGTGGTCTACAACTAAGTAGCAATCCGGTTCACCGGACGGGGTGTTACATTTATTTTGTAAATTTTCCACCTTTGTATTTATCCTAGTTTCCTTAGCAGTTTAGATTTTATACTGGTATGATTCTTTCCTGATCCTAAGGGATTATCTTACAATTGTAATTCTTTTATATTTGTATCAATGAAAATCAGAGGACTCATCTTCCTCACCAAAACTATTGTGTTTAAATGGTATCAGCCTAACTACAATCTTCTCGATCTATGGTCTTTCGGGTTTTCAACTCAGTACAGGATTAAATGTTTTTTTTAATCTGAAATATTGAATCAAAGTGCAATTGTACATATCTTACAACAACAAGTACTTCTTCCCCCATACTTAAATCTTTCATTGCCCTCAATGAAATAAAAAGACAAATCAGATAAAGTCAAGTAAAGGAACAGAAGACTCACTGTGGTGGACCTGGCGGTGGAAAAAACTGAGGGTACTGAGGCCAATACTGCTGATAGAATGTCTCCTGTCTCTCCCTCATCTGGTCCATAGTCAAGGACATGTCCTTGACATTCCTCCTGACATCTTCTAAAGTACTCCTCATAGCATCCTGTTGTCTTTGAAACATGCACTATCGGTCATAAATATCATCAACACGCAAACTCATGTTCTCCATTGTAGAGAATATCTCATCATACCACTCTAGAGCCCCTCCAGCATCAGATGGACTAGCCTCATTATGCCCTTGTGGATGCTCATCATTGTGCTCAAACTCTTCCTCCTCCTCTTCTTCCTCCTCCATCACATCAAACTCTAAAAAGAAAGCACGAGTTGACGCCTCATCTCCAAACTCCCTAGGCAAGTGTAAATACTCCTTATGTTGCTTACCACAAGTTCAAATCTAGCCTCCCATTCTGAGACTCAGATAACAACTTAGACCTCTTCAGCTGTGATATATCAAAACAAAACCCTCCACCTACTGTTGCTCTGTAACGGTCCTGTATAATCTCCAAGCTCAAAAATCAAAGGGCAATCAAAGTGATCATGCCCCCAAAAGCAATCTTACTGGGCTGAGATCGGGCCTTCCTCACAGCATAAATGAAAGATCTACCCAATCAGGGACCACATGTTGGTCCCTCCTCAAACACCACATCATTGCCACATCCCAAGCAGCCATTTTATTTACCTCATCATTCCCTAAAAAGGTGTTGGAAATCACCTTGTGACACAATCTCAATCATGGGTGAACAATACTGTAATTCTGCAACATATGCCCAAGGATATTCTGAGTATGGGTTACCTCAGTCCAAAAGTGCATCACACTCAGGATCTCATCAACTACCAACCAGCCAGTTCTAGGCTGGCCAGTTACCCCAAAACATTCAGCAAAATGTTGTCAAGTCAATGAATATTCTCTACCAACCAACCTAAACCCAATCCTCCCATCATCAACCTCCATATAAGTTACCAAAAACTCAAGCACTAGAGACTTGTATGTATAAGCATGCAAATCAATCAATCCTCCTAGACCACCCTGTTGTTATAACTATTGAATTGATTGATATAATCCCAAAGAATACAATGTCGATACATGAAAGAACTTAGTAGATATCATGACCTTCCTATCAATTTAGGTCCATAAATCCTTCTCTGCCCTACTCAAACGAATTGGAAATGCCATCGAATTTCGAATGAACTTGTAAAAGGGAGAAAATCAAAACTCACAAAACGACAATCGGTGGCTCAGGCAACAGTACCGCGGGCACGGAAGCTCTTCACCGCGATCGCAGATCAACAGTAATCGCAATTCTGCTCAACTTCAACAGCTGCTATCGCGGAGACTTGAATGTGGTTCACGGTGTCTCGCGGTGCTCCGGTTCATACTCCCAACAATATATTTGAAGAGAACAAGTGATGTTTAAGGAGGTATGAGAAAGATTCGGGAAATATTTGTATGGAGTTTAGATCTGATTTTGTGGGATTATGAATGGAATTTGAGGATTTGGATTAGGGATTTGTGTTTAGGATGAAGAAAGCGGCTTCGAGTTTGATTTTTATGGAGGTTGAAAAATTGGGTTTAAGAGAGTTAATGGAGGTTTTGAGAGCTTGAAGAAGAATAATGGTGCAAGTGTAGAGGTAGAAGAAAGAGTTGGGTAAAGAAAGAAGGTAGGGCCGGTCGGTTAAGTGGGGGAAAAAACGTCAAATCCTTATTTTGTTTTTTTATTTATTTATATCCCATCGGACATGAGCAGTACCGCGATCACGGTGAGTAAACTCCGCGATCGCGGAGCTGTATATTGAGTACATGCTCATCGATTTTTTTTTCGAGAAATAAAATTTCCCAAATTTTGTTCTTTCGAACCTAGTACCTGCATGTTAGTCCGACAAGATTGAAAGGAAAAACTAAACTAACACCAAAGAAAAGAAAAAGTAATAGACAAAGAAAACTTACCTCGGGTTGCCTCCCGAGCTGAGCCTTTGTTTAATGTCGTTGACTCGACATTAGTGCCCTTTTAATCAGCAGTTGGGGTTGGATCAGCAAGACCCACCTCCTCTAGCACCTCTTGGCTGACTCCCTCATGGTATTTTTTCAATCTTTGAGCATTTACTTTTAACACCTTTTGGGAGTCCCCATCAATCAATTCCACAGCCCTATGTGGAAAAACTCGAGCAACAGTATACGGTCCAGCCCATCGAGAACGGAGCTTCCCTGGGAAGAGTGTGAGCCGAGACTAAAAAAGAAGGACCTTGTCTCTAGCTTCGAATTCCTTCCTTAGGATGTTCTTGTCATGTCATGCTTTTGTTCTATTCTTGTAATTCACAGCATTGTCATATGCATCCAATCTCAACTCTTCCAACTCTTGCAATTGTAATTTTCGGAACGCTCCATCTTTTTCAATTTTGAAATTGCATTTTTGGACCGCCCAATAAGCTTTGTGCTCAAGTTCAATTGGCAAGTGACAACCTTTTCCATAGACCAGTCCGAAGGGAGACATCCCAATGGGTGTCTTATAAGCAGTACGATAGGCCCACAAAGCATCATTGAGCCTCAGACTCCAGTCTTTCCTGTTGGGTGCCACCGTTTTCTCCAAAAATTGTTTTATCTCCCTGTTGGACACTTCAGCTTGTCCATTGTCCATAGGTGGGAACTCCCCCAAGACGTGGTAGTTAACAATGTTTGCATACCATGGCCTGAATCAATGGACTCCAAAAATAAACTCCTCAAATCGAGGATCAAAATCACCGTCGAAGTCAGGTCAGATTCCCGCAATCGCGGAAAATTCGGATTATTTTCGGTCATCTCAATTACAGCACTGCGGGCGCGGAACTCCTTCACCGCGATCGTGGATTCAACGTCTTGAACCTAAAACAATGTGTCATCGGGAAAACGCCCTTGAATCTGATCTTGACTTCCTGGCGTATTTTCTTCATGAACAAGCCTACTTAGATGATCAGCTACTAGGTTATCAACTCCCTTTTTGTCTCTGATCTCTATATCAAACTCACTTAGCAAGAGAATCCATCTAATCAGTCTTGGCTTAGCCTCCTTTTTCATCATCAAATAATGAAGTGTTGCATGGTCTGAATATACTATCACTTCAGTCCCCAACATATGCTATCTGAACTTCTCCAAAGCAAACACTACAGTAAGCATTTCCTTTTCAGTGGTGAGTAGTTTCTTTGGGCATCATTCAAGGTCATGGAAGCATAATGTATAACATGAGATGCTCTAGCTTCTTTTTGACCCAAAACAGCCCCAACAGCATAGTCACTTGCATCACACATGATCTCAAAAGGTTGAGACCAATCCGAGGATTGAATTATTGGTGCACTTGTAAGGCGAGTTTTCAACTCATCAAACGCGTTTTTGCATGCCTCATTGAACTCATAAGGCACATCTTTCTTCAGTAATTCACACAATGAGGCTGAGATATTTGAAAAATCTTTATTAAACCTGCGATAGAAACCTACATGCCCTAGAAAAGAACGCACTTCACGCACATTAGTAGGATAAGGCAAGGACTGAATGATATCAATCTTTACCTTATCGACCTCAATACCCCTGGATGACACTATGTGACCCAAAACAATGCCTTGCTCAACCATAAAGTGACACTTCTCAGAGTTTAGATCCAAATTGGTTTTTACACATCTTTGAAGGACTAAAGAGAGATGGTTCAAGTAGGCATCAAAGTCATCACCATGTACAGTAAAGTCATCCATTAAAACCTCAATAAAAATTTCAATATACTCAGAAAAGATACTAACCAAACACCTTTGGAACGTCCCGGGTGCATTACATAATCCAAATGGCATTCTACGATATGCAAAAGTGCCAAAAGGACATGTAAATGTCATCTTCTCTTGATCCTATGGTGCAATGACAATCTGATAATACCCTAAATAGCCATCTAGAAAGCAATAATAGGAACGACCAACAAGTCGCTTAAGCATTTGATCAATGAATGGCAAAGGAAAGTGATCTTTTCTGGTTACCGTGTTCAGCTTACGGTAATAATGCAAACTCTCCAACCTGTCTGGACTCTAGTGGGGACTAATTCCCCATGCATATTTTCTATCACTGTAATATCACCCTTCTAAGGCACAAATTGGGTCGGACTAACCCACTGACTATCAGAGATGGGTAAATGATACCTGCCTGTAGGAGCTTCAACACCTCCTTCTTGACTACCTCCATCATAGGTGGGTTGAGCCTTCTCTGTGGTTTTCTGGATGGCTTGGCACCATCTTCTAGGAGGATCCTATGCATACATGTAGAGAGACTAATCCCTTTAATGTCAGCAACGATCTAGCCTAGTGTTGTCTTGTGCCCCTTGAGTACCTGCACCAATCTATCTTCTTGTTCCTTGGAGAGTTTGTTAGAAATAATGACATGCAAAGTGTCATCCTCTCCAAGGAAAGTATATTTCAAATGTTCAGGGAGCTATTTAAGCTCAAATTCAGGTGCCTGCACTACAGAAGGAAGCAACTTCTCACTAGGGAGAGTTAGTGGTTTGGGCCCAATGGCCAAAGCATCAGTAGGGGATTCACAACAAGCACTCAAATCAGCAAGGATTTCATGATATCTCTCAGGAAGTTCATAATCCAAGCATGCAAGATCAATGTCTTGCTCTAGAACAGATTGTAACTCATCTACACAAGTAGTATCAAAAACATCTTGCACAATAGGATCAACTAAATTAATAGAGCACAAAGAGTGATCATCTTCGGGGTATTTTATAGCACTATCCATGCTATATTCAAATATTTCCCTATCAAATTCCATGGTTATGACACCTTTACACATATCAATTTTTGTTCTAGCAGTTTTCATGAAAGGTCTACCTAACAAAATAGGTGCAACATGCACATCATGATCCACGTCAAGCACAAAGAAATTAGCAGGGAAAATTAAATTATCAACCATGACAAGGACATCCACAACAATCCCTTTTGGGTAAACTGTGGACCTATTAGCTAATTGAACAACAACACAAGTTTCATGCAAAGGTCCTAAGCCTAGTGAAGTGTAAACAGAATAAGGCATGACATTAATATAAGCACCCAAATCAAGCATGGCTTTATCAATTTTAGTGTCTCCTATTATACAAGGAATGCTAAACATGCCTGGATCACTGCACTTCTTAGGCATACGCCTTTGAAATACAACAAATTATAGACATGTTCACTGAGCTTAACCTTTTGTTTCCCTTTTAATTTTTGGTTCCTTTTAATAGTGAATACCTCTTTTGGAAATTTAGCAAATCTAGGAACGCTTTTAATCAGATTAAGTAAAGGAATGTTTGCCTCACACTTGGAGAACGTCTCAAAGCTTTCCTTGTCATGTTCTGGCGCCTTTGTATCCTTGAGTGCCTCAGGGAACGGTGGAATAGGCTTATGTGAATTCATTGGAGGAACTGAGGCCGAACGTAAGAATCTTTGGGGTTCAGCTACACATCCGCGGGCGCGGAGTGAGTTCCGCGGTCACGACAAATCGGATTTTTCGGATTCCGAAAGTTCCTCGCCTCCGCGATCGCAGACATTGGTCACTGCGATCGCGGTGTCTTCGATGAGAATTTCTGATCACTCAGTTGGAGTGCCCCGATCGCGGATGTTGCTCATCGTGGTCGCGATGTCGTTTTTCTGAAAATCCAAATTTTCAGTTCGTGGATCTTCACACACCTCTGTCTCTGTTCAGCTCTTTTCCACTCCTTAATGTGATAGCACTCACATTCTCCCTTGGGTTGGTGGGCTGAGCCGGTAATTTCCCTGAATCTCTGGCCTCCAATTTGCCCACCGTAGTAGCCAATTGACTGATTTGAGTCTCTATGTTCTTGATACTAGCTTGAGTGCTCTGTCCCAACTGGTCTACTGTTTTAGCAAGCCTTGCAAACATCTCTTCAGCGTTGAATGCGTTGTTTTGATTTTGCACTGGAGGTCTAGGAGCATAAGGTTGCCTGAATTGTTGATTTCCTCCGTGCTGATTATATTGAGGCTGATTTTGATTCCCATATCTCAGATTTGGATGATCTTCCCATCCTTAGTTGTATGTATTAAAATAAGGATCAAAACGAGGTCTAGGATGTCCATAGCCGCCTACAGCATTAACCCTTGTTGGATCGTAAACCGTTAGCAAAGAGCTTGGGAACTGGCTGTTAAGCTGTTCCCAAGGCACCGGAAGTAAAGTAAACGCAAGTATTAAAAACTGTAAAGAACGCAGTTCCCTTATAGAGGAACCCCACTACAACCAACTAGTTGTATGGGTAAACCTCTACCTCCGCTTGGAGGATTTCGAATGACTTACTTATATTAATTGCTTTGTTCCTTAGTTACAACAGCCGGATTCAAACTTCTCTGTTCCTACGAGTTCTACCTAACTCTAGCAACACTAATGAATCCACTCAACTGAGTTCCTAAGCTAACAACAACAAAACACAAGTAACTCAAACCTTACACCGACTTCTCAGTTCCCTTGCTCTTGGGAACTTCGGCTTCTCCGTCATCGAGATCACACACTCACCGCCGGGGACTTCTCTTCTTCTTCTTTCTCTTTTCTCTGGTATGGGTATTTGTGAGTTCTGGGAGAAGTACTCAATCCGAGTACTATTCATTTGGCTTTATAGACCAGGTGTGCTTGGGCAATCGCGTCTTTCATTTGCGTCCAAAATGCCCTTTGCTTGATGCCCAAGTTGTACTTTCTTCACATGTGACTTTGGTTTGAATTGGGTCAACTTCATGAATCAATCGGACCGTTGGATCATTCGTGACAGTCTGATCCTCGGACTGTTCCTTCGGACTGTCCAAGACAGAATCCCGCGATTTGCGCTGAACGGTCGTTGTCCTCACATATGAGTTCCAATATCATGGGAACTGTCTTCTTCGGAGTTCCCTTGATGGAAACTCTTCATCGTGTAAACCTGTGTTCTCTTGATCATTCCTAGGAGTTCCCAATTTATGGGAACTTTCCTCTTCAGAGTTCCCTGGATGGAAACTCTGCATTGTGGGCTTCTGTGGCTTTTGGTCATTCATGAGAGTTCTTGGTTATACCTGTGTTCCTTAGAAATACTTGAACAAACCACATTAGTTCCTCATGGTGTTTGTCATTATCGAAAGTCGGAGAATGGCATCGTTGATCCGTTGTTTAGAACCAGAGGTCCCAACAACGTCCCAACAATTTCCCCCTTTTTGATGATGACAAACCCATCACAAAATAAGCAAGTATTTCAATGAATGATATGCGAATGAGTTCCTAAGGATGATTCTGGGGAGCTACTTCGATTAAAAACACTTAGATCTTACTTAGCTTTTTATGCAATTGTTCCCCCTTAGCTTATGCATGTTCTGTGATAACTTAAACTTTTAACTCATCTCGCATTTTTTGTCTTTCCCCCTTTTGACATCATCGAAAACAAGCAATGCAATTATAAGGAAGAAAAGGAACACATATTCAAATTAAAGGCCAATTCATTACTTAAGAAAATATGTACAAGGAAATTTAAGAAACATATTTTGGTGGGAGCAAGTGAGGCTAAGGAAGAAAGAAGGGAAGATCATGGGCTTGGTGGGAACAGGGCATCACAAAGGCGCGTCAGGACCTGTGTAAGTTTTTCTTGTCCCCAAGCCAACGTTGCTTGGTCCCTGGTAATCTGGTCGAGGGTGTTGGCAATGCGAAGCAACACTTGAGAGTTCCCATCATCACCAGACTCCAGTTGAGCCGATTCCTCCACAGGTTCAGAGTGTCTCATTTTCTGGACCACAGAAATGTCCAGTTCCCTTCCAATGGTGACCTCTTCCTTGGAGGTGTCGTAGAGACCTTCCTTGAGCAGCAGTTTCTTGATGAGCCCAACGTAAGGAAGAGAGTGGGACTTGGATGACATGCACTTCTCCATGTGCCCATTAATGATTCTTGGAAGGTTGATGGTCCTTCTTAGGAGGAAGTGGTAGAGGAGTATAGCATCGGGGATATTGACGACAAGGCGCTTTTCCTGGCGAGGGATCACCATATTGATGAATTGATGGGCCAGCTTGGCGATCAAGGACAGATGATGGGTCGAGGTCCCCTGTGTGGGAACTCGGCCCTCGAAAATGGTGTCATAGACCTTTGCGCTGTTATAATCACCCCAGAGCTTGTTGGGCAAATCACTGAGTCCGTGAACAGGGACTTGGAGCTGAAGGCGGATGGTAGACGTTGTGAAAATAAACTCGTCGCCTTCGAGGGAGAGAGTTCCCTGAGTGCCGTCTTTGCGGACTACAAAGTTGTTGTAGAACCGACACACTTGTGAGGGATCTAAACTGACGGGTTCCTTGCAGAGTTGCTCCCAGCCTTGGGCCTTGATCAGGTCCCACAGTTCCCCTAGTCCGTTCTCGTTGAGCATCTCTTCAGAAATTATTAGAGGGGGGAGAAGCTTGCGACGTTCGTCCACAGGGAACCTCTTTGTAGTAGCTCCCTTCCCTCTTCTTGTGGTGCTTTTTGAAGTGTTCCCCCTAGAGACCTTTGGTGGTTCTTTCTGCTGAGGGGGTTCAGCCGCTTCGATCAACAACATGGGTTCCCTTGTTGCACGGGAACCATCAGACACCACCAGTTGGTGCCCAGGGGTTGGGATCTTAGCGGGCTCCTTAGCAGCTGGAGCTTTTTCTTGTTCTTCGACCTCATCACTGGAGGTCCCTTCATCCTCGGAGGAGCTTGAGCTGGAGCCCTCCTCGTCATCTTTAGGATGACCTAAATTCGTCCCAGCCGGAGTTGGGTTCCTTTGTGCCACGGGCTCTTCAGGAGCCACTTTTTCTGGGGACTTGGTCCCTTTGTCAGTTGTTACCTCAGTTGGGACCATGTTGAGCTCGTCCTCTACAGCCTTGAGCTGGGCCTCCTCCTCTACAGTTCCCATGATGGGAGGAGGAGGATCCTTGGTCATTTTGCCGATGAAAACGGAGAGAGGAAGGTCATCGTCGTCCGAAGTGAGGACGACGGCAGTTTTAGAGGGAGAGGGAGAAGGAAGTTTTGTGGTAGTTGGGGATGTGGTGGAAGAGGGGATAGGAGAGGAGAGAGGAGTGGAAAGTTGTGTAGGAGGGGCAAGAGGAGTAGATACGGGTGCCTTGGGAGTAGGGGTCCCAGAGGCAGGGGTTTGAGGGATAGAAGTGTGTATGGGTGAGGAAGGAGGGGAAGGAGTTTTGTGGGGTGGAGGTGGAGTTCCCTTCGTGGTGGGAACAGAGGGAGGTGGTGGAGGTGGAGTTCTCTTCATTGTGGGAACAGAGGGAGATGGTGGAGGAGTCTTTTGTTTTAGGCCATATGGTTCGAGCATCCACTATCTATGAACCATGTATTGTTCTCTCTCACTACCACCTACAAGGTAAAGTTAGTGTTTTGAGACTCAGGCAAGATGACTCTTGCAAGGGAAAATAATCTCATTTAAAACATAGTCAGCGATGTTGATATCATGAGTGATTTGAGAGTTGGAGTTCCTTTGGTGATTAGCATGATGTTTTTGTTTGTTCAGGAACTCACGGTTTCTGAGGGTTTGGGCTCTCTTCTTGGGACATGCTTCCTTGTAGTGCCCATGAGCACCACAGTTCCAGCACGTCTTATAGTATTCTCCCAGGTAGTATTTTGGGTGTGGTCTTTGGATTCTGTTCCTATCCATAGTTTCCTTATTGTACACCCGTGACCCATTTCCCTTAGCAATTTGGACATAAAGTCTATGTCCAATGTTCCCAGTGTAATAATCTTTCTCACCACCTTTCCCACTCTCTAGGACCCTGATTTTCTCCTCGAGTTGAGCATTTTTCTGTTTCTCACATTGGAGTTCTAAGGCCCTACACTCGTGGATTTCATGTTCACTCAGGGGTGACTTCCCGTTGTTTGGGCTCTCAGTTTTGTATCCTATGCCGTGTTTGGCTGGGACAAACTTGATTTGGGAACTAGAGGCTTCAAGATTTTCGGGAGTCTTACTCAGGTTTTGTAAGAGGGTGTTCTCATCTCTCTCTAGAGTTTTGATTTCATTTTCTAGATCTACGATGTGAGACACATGGGACTTGAGTTTTTCGAGAAGGGACATACAGTTGCGACAGGGTTCAAGACCAACTAATTGAGCATTTATGTGTTCCTGTTTTTCCAACTTGTTTTGCAGTTTTATATTATCTTTGACAAGACTTGAAAGAATTTTCAATAGCTCAGGTTTTTCATAGTTGTTTAAAGAAGCTAGAACAGTTTCAGTGGTTACCTCACTGGGTTGTTCCCTAGTGGTTTCTCCTATGGCCATTCCGCACATGTCTGGGAGTGCCCATGACTCGGGATCTTCGTCCTCATCATCTCTCCAAGTGGCGATGTAGGCCTTTTTCCCTTGCTTCCGGTCGGCCGTTCCCTGTGGGCACTCCTTAGCGAAGTGTCCTTTCTTGTTGCACTTGTAACATGTGACATCCGAGAGGTCCTTCTTTGCGGGTTTTCTTTGGGAACTCTGTCCTTTTCCCCAGTTCCCATTGTTCTTTTTGAGCTTCCCTTTGTAGAAGTTCCGAAGAGCCTTTGTTACTAGAACTAGCTCCTAATCCTCTTCTTCTTCGGAGTCTTCGTGTTGTTCTTGAGTTGATTTGAGCATCTTCTCAATTTTGAGTGCGATCCCTTGATGTGCTCGCTTCTGTTCCTTGTCATCGATCTTTCTCTTCTCGTGTCCCACTAGCTTTCCAAACACTTGATGGAGCATGAGAGTTCTATTTTCCGGATTCTCCTTGAACATTGTTCTCTCGTTTTCCCATTCTCTAGTCAATCCGTTGAAGAGCTGTTGGACATTCATCTTATAGGTGATTTCTTCTTTGGTGATCCCCAAGCCTTCCATTTTGGTGCAAAGTCCTTCAAATTGGGACTGATAGCTATCGACAGACTCTCCCATCTCCATTTGGAAGTTGAAGAACTCCCTTCTTGCATTCATCTGAAGATCTTCTCGGAGATTTGAGTTCCCAACGTGCATTTGTTGGATGGCTTCCCACATTTCCTTAGCTGTGTCAAGATTTGCTACCCTGTCACAGTCTTGCACGCACATGGACCTTTTCAGGTACTGTTTGGCCTTGTAGTTATCCTCCATACACTTGTATTCGTTGGGTCCCCATTTGGTGAGGTCGTTGACTATAGCTGGATCAATTTCGAAGTTTCCTCTCTCGATAACACACCAGGCTTGGTAGTCCTGGCCACGCATCCAATCCTTCATGTCGCGTTGTCAGCTTTTGAATCTTCCTGTAATAAGCCTTGGCGGCTTACTAGTGTTGTTCCCTATCTGAGTAAGTTCCTGAGCCATTTGATACCTGCGATGCTAACACAAATCTAGAGCAAACCCGCTCTGATACCAATTGTTGGATCGTAAACCGTTAGCAAAGAGCTTGGGAACTGGCTGTTAAGCTGTTCCCAAGGCAGGGGAAGTAAAGTAAACGCAAGTATTAAAAACTGTAAAGAACGCAGTTCCCTTATAGAGGAAACCCACTACAACCAACTAGTTGTATGGGTAAACCTCTACCTCCGCTTGGAGGATTTTGAATTACTTACTTATATTAATTGCTTTGTTCCTTAGTTACAACACACGGATTCAAACTTCTCTGTTCCTACGAGTTCTACCTAACTCTAGCAACACTAATGAATCCTCTCAACTGAGTTCCTAAGCTAACAACAACAAAACACAAGTAACTCAAACCTTACACCGACTTCTCGGTTCCCTTGCTCCTGGGAACTTCGGCTTCACCGTCGTCAAGATCACACACTCGTCGTCGAGGACTTCTCTTCTTTTTCTTTCTCTTTTCTCTGCTATGGGTATTTGTGAGTTCTGGGAGAAGTACCAATCCGAGTACTATTCATTTGGCTTTATAGACCAGGTGTGCTTGGGCAATCGCGTCTTTCATTTGTGTCCAAAATTCCCTTTGCTTGATACCCAAGTTGTACTTTCTTCACATGTGACTTTGGTTTGAATTGGGTCAACTTCTTGAATCAATCGGACCGTTGGATCATTCGTGACAGTCTGATCCTCAGACTGTTCCTTCGGACTGTCCAAGACAGAATCTCGCGATCTGCGCTGAACAGTCGTTGTCCTCACATGTGAGTTCCCATATCATGGGAACTGTCTTAGTTCTCTTGATGGAAACTCTTCATCGTGTAAACCTGTGTTCTCTTGATCATTCTTGGGAGTTCCCAATTTATGGGAACTTTCCTCTTCAGAGTTCCCTTGATGGAAACTCTGCATTGTGAGCTTTTGTGGGTTTTGGTCATTCATGAGAGGTCTTGCTTATACCTATTTTCCTTAGAAATACTTGAACAAACCACATTAGTTCCTCATGGTGTTTGTCATTATCAAAACTCGGAGAATGGCATCGTTGATCCGTTGTTTAGAACCAGAGGTCCCAACAACGTCCCAACAACCTCAGCCTGAGGTTCCTGGAGTTGTGGGCAGGCATCAATAGGGTGAAATGTGTCAGCACAGATTTCACATGCCTTCAAGTTGTTGAGGGGTTCCTTGCAGCATGAACCTCTTCATCATATCTTTCAACTCCGCTACCTCAGATCTTAAAGAAGAAGATAAGGAGTCCATAGAATTGACTCATTTAGCGCCAGTTCTCTTGTTGAATTGCCTTGAGTTCTCAGATTGCTCAGAAAAGAGCTCAAGGGCATTTGTTGGTGTCTTGTTCATCAGGCTTCCACCACAAGTTGCATTCACCATTCTGCGCTCATCTTCCAACAGTCCACCAAAGAAATAGAGCATTAGATCTTGATTAGAGTACCCATGATATGGGCAACTAGCACATAGTCTCTTGAAATGCTCATGATAATCATACAGGCTCTCCCCAACATGTTGTTCAATATTGCTCAGGCTCTTCTTCATACTGTTTTGCTTGGTGGCTGGAAAGTACTTCTCCAAGAATGTTGCTTTCATCTTAGTCCAAGTATTAATGGAGCCTGGAGAAAGATAGTAGAGCCACTCATTGGCTGAATCCTTTAGAGAGAAAGGAAATGCCCTTTGCTTTATCTGATCTTTAGTTATATCAGCAAGCTTCATACTTGAACAGACCTGCTCAAATTCAGCAAGATGCTTGTTGGGATCTTCTCCACCCAGCCCATGGAATTGGGGCAAAAGGTGGATCAACCATGACTTCAACTCAAACTTGACACCATCACTTAGCGTAGGAACTCTACAGCCAGGGGGTGTTGTTCAAAATTTGGGGCAATTAGATGCCTCAAAGTTTGATCTCCCATTGTCTCAGCTTCAGCAGAATTCAAGTTGAATGGCAATTCACGGAGTAGATTCTGAGCTTCACGTCTCAACTTAGAAAGAGTTCTTTCAATCTCTGAATCAAAAGGCAAAAGAGAAGAATCAATAGCACGGGTGTGGACCATAAACTAGGGTCCACACCAGAGTTGGTAACAATAAAAACTTAGAATAAAACAAAGTGTCCCCGGCAACAGCGCCAAAAATTTGACTGGCTAAAAGTCATCGTGCCAAATCAAAATATAAATCCCTAATTACTCAATTAGTATAGTTAGTAAGTCAGGGTCGAACCCAAGAGACACTTGTACCCTAATTTATACTATTATCAACTCAATTAAGTAACAAAGGGGGGATTTTTTGATTATTAATCTAAGACTATTAAATTGAAATAAACAAAGCAAGCAATTAAACAAAGTAAAGGTTGAGTTTTTATCAAATTAGGAAAACAATTCTATTCAAGCATCCACTTTCATCATGAAGTTATTGATCATTGATAAAAAAAAGTTATTTCCTTTGGTTATTCCTATCTTGATCAAATATAATAAACAAGCCAACGGGTCATGTCAATACTTAATATCAAAACAAACATTAAACGATCATGAATATTAATGATACTAGCAGTAGGAGCTAGGATATGCAGGATACATGCAAATTGAGTTCTAACGAGTCAAACAATAAGTATGCAATCAAATCTCGTTCTCAAAGGTTTCAGTCCAACAAGTCATAAAACATTGAGTTGCTACAAAGATTAGGTTTTACTACGAGAAAACCTAAATCTAGCAATAGAGAGTATCAATTCCAACAAGGTGATCAATCAAGTAGAAATCAATTCAATCAATATTAATTAAGCACAAGAGAATTGAAATAACCTGTAGAAATAAACCTGAATTGTAGAATCTCACAATAAACTTGAATCTGAAAGCTTCAACTTGAATAGAGTTAAAGGGTTTAGTTCTCCATAAAACAGAGAATACAAAAGTCTGGAATAATGAAAAACTAGTTCTAAGAGAAGGTTATGCTCAACAAATGCTCAAACTAGGTTTTAATAGTCTCAAATCAAAAAAAATATAAAAGGAAACTAAAATAATATATATATATATAGATAAAATGTCGTCTCGGATCTTTGCTGACGTGTAAAACCGCGGTGCGGTGAGTAAACCCCGCGATCGCGGAGATGCTAAATTTGGAATTCGAGTCAACGTTGACCGCGACCGCGGCCTTGTGCCATCGCGATCGCGGAGTTGCTACTTCGCTCCACCGCAGTTTGCTCTCAATCCGCGACCTTCTTGTCTTGATCTTCCAATTCCCGTCTTCAAATCTTCTTTTAACTGAAATTCTCTAACTCTTCGGTCTTCTCCTAATTTTGTCATTACAAGAACTAAAAAGACCTAAACTTATATATAAAATGTACTATCTAGTCCTAGCTATGCTATCTAATTCTCCTAACTCTTCGGTCTTCGGCCTTCCCCTCTCTAAAGAACCCAACAACATTACCCAAGCCCTTAAGGATCCGGATTGGCGTCATGCCATGGAAGTTGAGTTCTCTTCTCTAATTGCAAACAACATGTGGGATCTTGTTCCGGCGGATCAAGCTACCAATATTGTTGGATGCAAGTGGGTCTTTCGCATCAAATACAACTCGGATGGTTCACTTAACAAGTACAAGGCTTGCCTTGTGGCAAAGGGTTTTCGTCAACGCCCTGGATGTGATTATACAGAGACATTCAGTCTGGTGATTAAGCCTATTACAGTTTGAATTGTCCTCTCTCATGATGTAAGTTCTAGCTGGTCTATTCGTCAGCTTGATGTTAATAATGCCTTTCTTGAAGGCTCTCTTGGAAAAGATGTTTATATGGAACCACCACCTGGGTTCATTGACAAGCGTTTTCCTAATCAGTTTTGCAAACTTAAGAAAGCTATCTATGGGTTGAAACAAGCACCCCGGGCATGGTATATTGAGCTCCGTAATTTTCTTCTTCAGATTGGTTTCATTAACTCAGTAACCGACTCATCATTGTTTATCTATCGTGCTCGGCATGTCACACTCTTCCTTCTTGTTTATGTGGATGATATCATTTTTACGGGTAACTCAAAATCGGCTCTCCAATGGCTAATTGATTCCTTGGCTGCTCGGTTTTCTCTCAAGGATCTTGGTTCGTTGGCTTATTTTCTTGGTGTCGAGGTACACGCCTGCCCTAATGGTCTTTTTCTCAATCAGCGCAAATACATACTTGATCTTCCCCAGCGTGCTCACCAAGCCCTTGGCTCGTGCTCAATTTCATCTTCTTGTCTCCAAGCTTGGACTTTGCTCACCTCTGTCCAGCTTGCGGGGGCATGTTGGAGATATTATTTCCTAGAATATTTTGTATTAGGATAAGTTATATCTTGTTTCCTTATTATCTTTATTATGTGATAAGATATTAGGAAACCCTAAATATTGTTATTGCTTAGGGCTTAAGCACTTGTACTCTCTATTTATATAGAGATATTCTCTTCAATAAGATTTATCAGTTCATTCATAATTCCATAGTAAGTGGGTTTACATGGTTAAGCAGAAAACAGGCGGTTCAGTTGATCGATATAAGGCCCGTCGGGTTACCAAAGGCTTTAATCAAGAAGTTGACATTGACTATTTTGATAAATTTAGTTCGGTTATTAAGCCGATTGTTATTCGCCTCATTCTCATTTTGGCCCTTACACAATTGATTGGCCTCTTTGACAGGTTGACATTAATAACGCCTTCTTGAATGGCGACCTTTCTAAGACTGTGTTTATGGCTCAACCGCTGGGTTTTCAGGCTGCTGATCGACCTAATCATGTCTGTCATTTTCGTAAGGCGTTATATGGTCTTAAACAGGCTTCTCGGTCTTGGCTTCATAAGCTCAAGGAAGCTCTGATTCGGCATGGCTTTCAGGGTTGTATTTCTGATTCTTCTCTGTTTATCAAGAAGCATGGCAAGCATGTCGTTTATATTTTGATATATGTGGACGATCTGATTATCACTGGCTCTCACAATTCCTGCATTGATGAGTTTGTTATTAGTCTCAATCAGGCTTTCTCGCTGAAGGATCTTGGCGCTCTTCATTTTTTCTTAGGCATTGAGGTTACTCGGTCTCCTATGTCTATTCAGCTGAATTAGCAGAAGTATATTGCTAACATTTGGGACCGTAGTGATATGACTGGCGCTAAATTCATTGCTTCTCCTGTTGAGCCTGGTTCTCGTTTGATTCAGAATGGTGATCCATTTTCCGATCCACACTTGTATCGAAGCATTGTTGGTGCTCTTCAGTATGTGACTATAACCCGACCTGAGATCTCTTATGTTGTTAATTGGGTTTGTCAGTTCATGCATGATTCTAAAGACTTGCTTTGGGCGACTTTCAAATGGATATTACGCTACCTTAAAGGGACAATCTCCTCTGGGTTGACTCTCAAGAAAGCAACTGACAAGCACCTTGTTACATTTTCTGATTCGGGTTGGGCCTCTGATCTTGATGATTGTCGCTCTCAACATGGTTTTGTTGTATACTTTGGCGGTAATCTCATTAGCTGGTCCTCTAAAAAGCAAAAGGTGGTTGCTCGTTCTAGTACTGAAGCAGAGTATAGGGCTATTGCATTTACAGGTACCAAACTTATATGGCTTCGATAGTTATTACAAGAGATGTCTGTTCCAGTCGATCGGCCGCCTATTCTGCTAATTGACAACCTCAGTGCTACCTTTTTGTCAACTAATCATGTTTTCATCAACGGTCCAAGTGTATTAAGATTAACTACCATTTTCTACGAGAGCAAGTATCACCTAAAGAACTTGTTGTCCGTCATGTTCGGTCCCTTGATAAGATCGCTAACATTTTCACCAAAGCAGTTGGTACTCATCGGTTTCAGACATTAAGTTCCAAGCTGCATGTTCATCCCCGACCATGAGCTTGCGGGGGCATGTTAATATATATATATATCCTAGTTTCCTTATCAGTTTAGATTTTATACTGATATGATTCTTTCTTGATCCTAAGGAAATATCTTGTAACTGTAATTCTTTTTATATATGTATCAATGAAAATCAGAGGACTCATCTTCCTCACCAATACTATTGTGTTTACACTCTTTAGCTGTTCTTGATAGTAAGATGTTAGATAAACTTGGTCTCTCTATGATCTTGTCTTTGAGTGGCACAATTCATTACTTTTAGAGTTCTTTTCCTTTAGAAGAACAACTTTAATCGTGGAAAAATGAATTGCTTGTCCCTTATTGGTTAGGAAATATCTATCATGTTTCTATCTTGATCAGTGGCGGACCTAGGCGGTGCTTGGAGGGTGGCTGCCCCGACTTTGGTAATATATTTTTGATAGTTGTATAAGAATTCATTAAAATCAAGTAGCTCAAGTGGCACCCAGCCCCCGCTTGTTCCTTTTCACTGCACGGAGTTCCGTGTTCGAAGCGTGAATGCTCCGTTTTTTTTAACACACATTACTACACTAGTTTCAACAATTTCATGCGCGTGACCTCCTCTCCTTCCTATTCTTGTATTTGTTATTTTTTCTTTTCCACTTTTTTTCTTCTCGTTTTGTTAAAAAGAAAAATCAAAATATAATTAGATAAATATATTTGTGTTGTTTGTATTTAATTATTAACTTTTCGTAATTTAAATAGTTTTCATTAATTAAAGAGAACATAATTTTTAAAATATAGGTTTACTTGATCTTTTATACAGTAGTATCAGGAGCGGAACTCGAACTTTCTCATTGTATGGGCCAAATTTATAGCTAATATTTTTTCAATTTCAAAAAATACAAAATACTAAAGACTATTTAAACAAAACCACATGAATTATATGCTAATGAATTTAGTGTGTGATTCAAGACATTCGACCCATAACTAATTATTTCCACGCTCTTTGATTCAATTACAATATGAAACTACGCAATCTAGCAAATGATAAAACCACTTTAATTAAGTAAATGACTTGTAAAAATAGTTTTTATATCATCAATTTTCAAATGCTCGTAACTTTTTACTGAGATGTCATATTGAAGTATATAATAAATCAAATCGAAGGTCTCGACAAAAGGAACATATATACATAAAAAAAAATTGGATTGGAGGGGCCAAGACCACCTTTGGCCCCACTTGAGTTCCGCCTATAGTAGTATCTAAAATTTTCACACTAGGACTCTTAGCATGATAAGAAATAGTATAAATAATTGTTAATTTTAAATTTTTGAATTTTTTTTAAATGATCTGATATTTATTGTATGTGCCTTAAATTATTGGGTCGAGCTTGTCTTGAAGTATTTTCGCACCCCCCTTGAGAAATTCTGGATCCACCACTGATCTTGATATAACTTACTAGGGGCAACGGGTTATTATTTGAAGTTTTTCGAGAAAGATTCCACGGTGGTTTGAGTATGTACAGGGGCGGAGCCAAGGAGGGGCGAAGGGGGGCAGTCGCCCCTCCTCTCGTCCAAATATTTTCATATATAGTATTTTGTTGGAGAATTTATCACAATTTCAAAATAGCCCAATTGGTTGGGCCCATACCATTTTAGTGTTCAATCCTGCTAATTAGCATGCCCATTTCCCAATTGATTACGGGTTCAATCCTCATAAGTAGCATGCCCATTTCCCCTTTTTTCCCCAATCAATATACGTAACATTTTTTGTTTTGACTTTGAAACTTAGGATAGGTAGGACTAGAGTTTATTAAAATTAATCTACCCTAATACATTATAAAGCAGAATCCAAGTCTGTTGTAAAAATTACGCCACGTGGCATATTTAAATAAACAAATGTGAAATTAGGTTTTAATAAATTTTGTAACAACTTATAGTATTTTTGCTATATATATTAAATAGATAACAAGTTTATATAATTTTTTATGTTATAATTTTCTATCTATGAATTATGTATTAGTTTACTACAATAGATAACATATTTATATAATTTTTATATACATAAATTCCTATGAGATGATATTTTCCATATTAATTTAATATTTTTATCTTCTAACAAGATTTATGGTCTTAATATATATTTTTTTTATCTTTTAACAAGACTTGGGCTCCAAGTATAAAATTTATATCTATATAATGATATAATTTAAAATAATCATTTTTTTGTATTGATATATTTTTATTTTAAGAAAAGATATAATTTTATGTGTAATATTCTCTGTGTAATTTATTCTATATATGCCATAAAAATTCGTCATCGTTATCTATAACTATATATTAAAGTTGTACATTTTTGGGCCACTAGAACAATTCTGGCCCCACCTCATATTTAAAAATTTAATTTTTATTTCTATTATTATAACTTCTATCTATTAAATTCTTTTTTAACTATTTAAATTTATCTCTAACATCAAACAAGTATCTATTTAATATAACAATATCTTTTGAAAGCTTTTCCTTATACAAATATTTAAAACTAAAGATGAAATATTTTAAATATTTTAAAATAAATACAAATCTTTTAGCATATATCTTTTGACGAATTTATTTATAGATATTTAGTGATTTTCTTTTATAAAAAATTAATGATAAATATTAAAAAAATTTAAAATTAATAAAAATATAAATTAAAATTTTTAATAAATACATTGAGATATTTGATAACTCTAAATTTACGTACATGAAAAGTAATAACATATGAAGAATATAATATTGGATTAAAAAATTATACATTCTACGAGCAATAAATTACTTATATTTATTTATTAATATCCTATTTATAATGTCTATAAAATATCAAATTGTAGTCGTACATGGTACAACGGGTAAAACTAGTTGGTGAATTATGTTATTACTTTACCCAATATATATGAAATTGCTTTTATTAGAAATATTTAAAGCTAATAACTTGTTAAAATACAATTAGTCTTTTCTTTTCTTTTTTAAATATATTTTGATCATTATTAATTTGATAAGTCACTTGCTAATATATAATTTATTACTTAATACAAGATAAAAATTAATTAGAATTATATATTTGAGAGTAATTAAAAAGAAACAAAAATAATTTGATTTGTTCAAAGTATTTAGCGATTGCATATGAACTCGGTCATCACTAAAAGTAATTTATTAAATTAATTAATTATGGCTTTTACAGGATTTAAATAAAATTTACTAATAAAATTTTTTATATTATTTCTTACGAACATAACCAAATAGAAATAATGTAATTTTAATACCAAACTATTGTCCCAATTATTTTTGTCCGCGCGTCACTACGTGTTGTTATAACCAAATCTGCCCCCCTCCCCCCTCAAAAGTTTCTGGCTCCGTCATTGAGTATGTACGTACTGAGGTTCGTAGTTCGCTTATAATTTTAGTTTTACGATTTAAGTTATAGACTTGTTGATCCGTCAAAAAGTTTTTATCTCTAAATTTCATATTCTTACTTATTGTTATTTCCGTTGTTCGAGAAACGACTCTTATAAATTATTATTTTACCATCCCACAGAAAGACATAAACATGTTTGATGGGTGGGGATGATGCCTAAAACAAAAATCTAGAAGACGATCGAGATCGAACGCATACACTACGTGAATTTTATTTATGACATGGCCATTATTCATGCAGCATGTTATAGTCGGCGGCAGTGGGAGGCAAAATTTCAATATGGTAACGTGAAAATAAACAACCCAGATAGAAGATACTCCGGATTAATTAAATGCAAGTTTTAATTTTTCTTTTTTTTTGGAGAGATTTTGAAGAGAGGTAATTTACTGGTTCACGAGCAACCACACACTTTGCTGCATTTGCAAGGCACTCAAGCGAGGTAGGGCAAAATGAGGGCCATCATAAAACATACTACCCAATTGGCATGATTTTTCCTTGTCCCAACCTCCCTTATCAAAAAGGGGAAGGAACATTCCCCGAAAAATAAAAATGATTGCAATAATAATATTGTAATTATATTGTATTAATAATTTATATGGAGTATTAAGAGCATCTCCAACAAGTATAACTTTTTCTAAAAACCAAAATCTAATATTATATTCTCCAAAATTATTTTACTCAAAACTCTAATCGTTTTTTCATTTTCAAAATTCATACATTTTATTTTATTTTACATGATATAGAATATTCGATATTTAACATAGGACAAAATACTTTTTATTGGAGTTTGAGTCCAATTAAATGTGAACATTTTTTTATGTTTTATTTATTTATTTATTTTGATAAGGAGAGTGATTAAGACGCTAACAAGCTAGCGGCCTTCTTACAGTGAGAGGGACATATGAGACTCGACGAAATAAACCAGCAATTTAGTCTGCTACCGAATTGACGACTTGAGAAATACTCACCGAAACAAGATTAGCAAGTAATTAACAAGAATGAGATACATAAAATATGTCATTCTTGTTTGATATGTCCAAATGGAAAAGAAAAAAAAACATATTTCTGTATCAATAAATTGAATATATAAATTAGTATTTTTAACAAATCAAAACACTCAAAATGAATGCAATATGAGTTCTGTAGAAAAAAGTCCCTAGCTAATATATTACTCCACTTGATGTGCGCTACTTAATTTGTTACCACAGAACATCAGCATTATAAAAAAAAAATTCGGCCATCATATAATATTGTTCCCAACATTCGTTACTACCCTTTAAAAAATGAAAAATAAAACTTTCATTACTACCCCGTGTTAATAATTAATTACCCCGACATATGACATATCCAAAATTCTACTCCAAGCAACCACCACTTCCCCTGCATACCACCTTTATATAATTATAGACACACATATATACACCTTAGGTATCTAGCTAGCTTATGCCATCTCAGTTCAGTACTTGAACCAATTAAGCCAACATGACACCAATTTCTAGTAGCATTTTCTTCTTCTTCTTCTTCTCCTTGTTCTTCTTCGCCTCGGTCTCCCCTGCCAGAGCGGAGGTGGAAGACCGAGCACCACACGGCCTAGCCAACCAAAACCCCGTCTCCATCTCCCCGTCGGCTTACGACTTCTTCCATCCGAACGCAAACGCCGCCCATCAACCCGCATCGACCACTAACGATGTCGACGATGACCGTTTGTGCTCGTCAAGGTCGTCTAAATGCTCGTCTTTTCCCCTGACAAGCGCGGCCGCCCAAGTCCGAGCAACGCAGGTCCATCAGCCTACGCTTCCTGCAGCTACACCGGATTCTTCAACCCGAGTCGGAGCGGGCGGGATTGCTGGGATTGTGGTCGGCCTTGCCTTTGCTCTGCTTTTGGCGATGGGGGCTTATTATGTGGTCGTCACTCGCCGATCCAACTCACACAAACTCAACTCGCCAGATGTTTGAATTAATATGTACTTTTAGTGTATGTGTAATGAATTAGTAGTTATCATAGACCGTGCATGTATCCATTTTTAATTATATTCTTAGTATTATTAGAGTTGATTAATTGTGTTATCGTTTGCTAATTTGCTTGTAAACTATAGCATGACGTCCTTCCTACTTGAGAGAATATATATGCTATTGAATGCTAGTAATTTTTTCTACCAAAAACCGCAATTGCACTCAAATTGTTAAGAGAATCCCTTCAAACTTTTCACCTTGATTTTCAGAGTGACAGCCTTCTGGAAAACCAAAAATTGTAAAAGCTCAAGTGAAGCACGACATCAATCATTGTAAACCCACATGAGCAATTATATATCATCAGGCCATGACATGTATTTTATTGAAAAGGATATGCAGCAGCTGGCATGACCGCCTACCAACTTTTATCGAATTTGAGGTCCCGAATCATAATGCTGGGATTGAATACCCTATTGAGGTTAAATTTCACCCAATTTATTTAGTAGATAATAAATAAATATAAAGAAACCTATACATAGTAGCCAAGCCGACCTAGCTCAGTGGTAGAGCGCGTGGCTTTTAACCACGTGGTCGTATGTTTTTTCTCCGACGTGTAATGCACGACTACAACTCATCAATTTTTAAATATATTATTATATGATCTTAATAAAGTAAAAATACAAAAATAAATAAAAAAACCAAAAATAATGTAAATTCTTAAAAAAAATTAATCAAATTGTTTTTTCTCCGACGTGTAATGCACGACTACAACTCATCAATTTTTAAATATTATATATATGGTCTTAATGAAGTAAATATACAAAAATAAATAAAAAAACCAAAAATAATGTAAATTCTTTAAAAAAAATTAATCAAATTCAATTCTAAAAATATTTTCAATAAAAAGTTAAAAAGATAGTTAATAAGAAAAGATAAGAAAATATAAAAAAAATCTTCAATATTTAATCCAAAAAGAAAATTAAGGAAAACATAATATAATTTTTTTTAGAAAAATTTAATTTAGGCAAGTAATTCTATAGATATTTGAAATTTTTACCTTTTTTTTATCAAATTTGATTTAAATAAAAAGATAAACATAAAATAATTTTTGTTATTTTTAATTAAAATTTGAATTAATTTTTTCCACATGAATAAATATAAAGGAATTTAATTGGAAAAATAATATAAATAATTTTTTTAATATAAGGTGGGGCCAGAATTAATATGGTGGCTAGAAAAGTTACAACTTTAATATATAGTTATAGATTCTACATGGTACCTAAGACTCCTTCAAACAGGTTAGTTACTAGTTACTACCTTGTCCTAAATACGTATTCCTATCTAAATTGTGTTGTATTTTTTTCCGGTCAGGAAAAAGGAGTGATCCTAGTGATTATATTCGGAAAAAATAATGATTCCCACAAGTAGTGGTGTAGCCAGGAATCGCAACCAGTGGGGGCTGAAATTGGGGCTAAGTTTTTAACTCAACACACACAATTACACACACAAATATTGGGGCTAATTGATAAGGGAATATCTATGGCGTCTTTGCAGAATCTTCCTCCAAGTATTCTCGCCAAGTTTAATCGAATCATGGAGTCTTTGAGAGTTGCAAAACGAAAGAGTGAACGAGAAATTCGTCAGCTCGAAGTGAAAATAAGACACCAAGAGGAAGTGAGGCGATGACGAAAGAAATACATTAAGCAACTTGAAGCTCGTATTGCAAAACGACTCGCCTATGAGGATGAAGGAAGGGAGTTTAGTGAAGAGGAGTCGTGCACATAGGCACATTGGAGCCAGCCAGGGCGCGACCTCGCCTCGCCGAGTTCTTTTGGCTCGCACTTGTTTTAGGCCATTTTTGTTTATTTGCTATTTTATTGTATTTTCTTTTATTTATTATGTTTACTATAAATAGCCTAGGTTGTTCTCATTTTTATTGGGAAAAATCAGATTTGGAGAGTTTTCTCCTAGAGGGAGCCAAGTTCCCTTGATAAAGGCTCGGTCTTGGATTTGGCTTGGATTGTCTTACGTTATGTTGGCCTTCTAAGGTTAGGTGTTTGTAGGCTTCACAATGCATCCTCTTGGTGCTTCAAGGTTGCGTCCTTGATTGTGTCAAGTTGTATAAGATGGGTCTCTTGTTCATTCATTTGGTTTCTTGTTGTCAATACAACATGGATTCTCTTGTTGTTTCAAATGGCTCCTTACTATCCTTTATTCGTTTGTTTATCTTCAGTTTCAGTTGCTTCCGCCATTGTTTAACTTATGTCTTGTCTTTGTGTTATATTGAGTTTATGGTGTTGAAGATCGGGCCATCTCCGGGTTAATACCTGTATCAAAGTGGTATCAGAGCTACAGGTTGCCAACACCATCGTTGTGTCTTCCATGGAGTCATCCAAGAGTCAAAAACACCAAAAAAAAGAGAGTCAGTTCAACGCCAAGAACAATTTATCTTGGTTAGTCTCCTTACTTCTCGTTTTATGTTATTTTAACCCATGATGGATATAGATGTTGTGCTTGGTTGTGCCTAGCCCCAAAACACCCATCAACCACCTTCGCACCACCGCACTAAAGCCGACTCCACCATCTTGAGACTCAAAACCGCCACCTTTCCTCCTAGTTGTGTTGAAGATGGTTTGTATTTAACCAAACACGGCCTTAACCAGCCTTAACCACCTTCTAATAACCACCATCGTCCACCACTTGAGAATCCACATAGCCATCTTTAAAAATTTAGTCAGCCACGTCCCATTTATGAATTGAAAGGAGAAAATAAAAACAATGTAAGAAAAACAAGTCATAATTAAAAAAAAAAGAATAGAAATCCCAAATCAGCTTGCTATTTTATCTTCTTGACAATAGCTGGCCAATTCCAAGTCTAACAAACTTCTCTTCCACCTTTTTTTTTATCATGCCACATTTTATTAAAAAAGGGGGAGAATAAAAATCAAATAATATGGGATTAAACTCATCAATTGTTGATGGGATTCTCCTAAATTTTAGTTGGCCCATCCATTATTAACAAATTGCCATATTAGCCATATCTTCCAACCAAACCCCTACAAACTAGGTTGACCAAAAACCACTCAATCCCAACAAAATACACGCCTATTTATTTTTAAAAAAAAAAGATTCAGCCTGAATTCACCTTTAAAAGACTTTGAAAAAAAAGTCCACTTCTTAGTCCATTATCCCTCTTGTCATTTCGGTTGGACCATTATCACACTTCCAACCACCCACCAACCTTCTTCCATCCGGCCACAACGGACATCTTTGGTTAATAGTCACACGAGAATGTAAGTATTTTGGTTCCCTCTCCTTACTCTTTTCTCGTGTCAAGTGTCTACATGTATGTCTTTCCCTTATGTTCAGTTATTTGCACCATATGTTTGCATAAAGGCCGAAAGCATTAATGTTCCCTAGGTTTATGTGTCATTTCTTTATTTCCACTTCACTTCCTAGTCAGTCCTTTCCAAGTTTTTAAAATCAAAAAGGGTCACCATGAAATCGAATGAGAGTGCAAACACATGAGTGAAACAATTGTGAGCATTTTGAGTTACCTAACATTGCAAGGTGCTTTGTAGTGTTTATCATGTCTTCTTCAGGCCCTACACATTCCGACTTAGTTCATGATGAGCCTGAAGAATCTTGTGGGTCAAACGATTTCTTCTCGCCCTATGAAGATGTAGAGGACACTCAAGATTCGAGGTCAAATCTTCGCCAAGAAGGGGAGGATGATAAGGGAATATCTATGGCGTCTCTGCAACCCGAATGGCATGAAGAGAAAAGTAAAAAAAAAAAATCAGAAATCATATTTTATTGCATCTCTTTCATTTTAATTCATATCATAGTATAGCATTTCATTTCATTGCATACTTTGCAATTAAGTTGTGCAAGTGCAAGAGCCTTCTTCTTCTTCTCTTCTTGTTGGACGCCATTAGAGAACACTTTTGAACCTTCACAAAAAATCCAGCCATACCTCGCCTAACAAACCACTCCAAGTTCATACTTGGTTAGGTGACTTCTTGTCTTTCCATTTCCATTCTTTGATTACAATCGAGTCTTTCTTCTTGTTTTCATCTACTTCTTCTCCAACCTCTCTCTCTCTCTCTCTCTCTCTCTCTCTCTCTCTCTCTCTCTCTCTCTCTCTCTCTCTCTCTCTCTCTCTCGTGTTTGTTGAAATACTAATCTTCAAGTCGAGTTTTTGATCTTTTCAAAGCAGATTGAAACAACAAGCTCGATCACACCACCCGAGAGTGAGTGAAACACAAGCGCGAGGTGTTTATTGTTTACACTAACGTTCACCATTTGCTTGTAGAGTGTTGTTTGTGATCATGTCAGGAGAAGATAGAGAATCCAATCAGTCCAAGAGCCCCGAACCGGTTCACCCCGAGGTGTTCAACTTGTTGAGCTCGCTCAACAGTAACATTTTGCGCCTTAATACGTGCATGGCTGCATTGGAGGCGCAGGCGCTTGCTATGCCTCAATCGGGCATCGTGCCAAGTACCACGCCTATGGCACATGAGCCGGCCGCAGCTGTGAACCAAGAGCAAGGGCATGTTCGTGACGCCGTGCACATGATCCATCCAATTTGGACCCGAACTTTGCATCCACTTCCCAACATCAAAACATGGAAGAACACTTGAACTCTACTCATTTCAATACTCCCGGAAATTTTGCTCAAAGAATTTCAATTAACCCACTACCCTCTCCCGCTAGGGAAGGGCGAAATCGTGCTAATGATTTTCAAGATTTTCAGGGGCAAAGAAGAACTCAAGGCTGAGAAGATCCTTTTTATGACTATGACCCGTGGAGGATGAACAATAGGAGCGCTATTCAAAGGCGCAATGATAGAGATAGGCGTCCTAGACGGCCTAGGGAGTTCGAGCAAGATGGGGTCGGAAAAATCAAGGTCAAGATCCCTGGCTTTGAAGGCAAATGTGACCCGGACATTTACATGGAGTGGGAAACCAAGCTTGAGCAAATCTGGAATTGCCATAATTTCATCGAGTCCAAAAAGGTACAACTCGCTACCCTTGAATTCAGCGGTTATGCACTAGTTTGGTGGGATAACTTGGTGAAAGAAAGGAGGCACAACTTGGATGCACCTATTGCTAGCTGGGATGAAATGAAGAAGCTAATGGGAGGGCGTTTTGTTCCACAACATTATGCTAGTGAGCTTCGCCAACGCTAGGAGAAGCTTAAGCAAGGCTCCATGAGCGCCAAGGAGGCCTACAACGCCATGCAGTGGCGATAAGGGCCAATGTGGTCGAGGAATGACGAAGCTACAATGGCCAGGTTTCTTCGTATAGTGCATCCTTCTTTAGCTAATGAGATTGATTTGTATCCATACTCTACTATGACTGATTTGTTACATCTAGCTATGAAGGTAGAGAAAAAGAACAAGGCAATGACCCAAAGAGGGAGAAGCATGGGCAACCAGCCCAATTCTTGGAGAAATAACCGTGGCTAGCCTTCATCCTTTGGAAGAGAGGCCATGCATCACAAAGAGAAGGGGAATGCAGCCGGCGCCCAAGGTGACCAATTTGGCCGAGCCAATCATCCCACGAGAAACACACCGTCATCATACAACAAGGGCGTTTCTAGTGGAGTTTCAGCAGCTCCAAAGGGGAGTAACTCTAATCTTTCTTCTAGAGCTAGGGACATTATGTGTAATAAGTGCCAAGGTAGAGGGAACATGATGAAAGATTGTCCTAACAAGAAAACGCTTTTTATCAATCATTTAGGCCAATATGAATCTGAAGATGAAAGTGAACAAAATGAGCCTATTGATAATGATTTGCATGATGATGATCTTGATGATGAAATTGAGTATGAATCTGGGGAGTCTTTAATTGCTAGACGCAAATTGCATGTAAAACCAGCCCCATGTGATGACAATCAACAAGAAAACTTATTCATACTCGTTGCTTGATTAAGGGTAAAGTGTGCAACATGATAATAGATAGTGGTAGTTGTTGTAATATTGCTAGTCTTGAAATGGTTCAAAAACTACAACTATCCATGACTCAACACCCTAGACCCTATAGGCTGCATTGGATGAATGATTGTGGTGAACTTAAAGTTAACAAGCAAGTGCATGAATCTATTAAACTAGGACATTATGAGGATGATGTTCTTTGTGATTTAGTTCCCATGCAGGCTTGTCACATATTATTGGGACTTCCATGGCAGTACGACAAGAGGGTCACCCATGACAGATTCACCAACTGAATCACCTTCACACACAAAGGCCAAACAATTGTCCTCAAACCCATGACGCCAATTCAGGTTACGGAGGAGTTTGAGAAGACATGTACAAATAAGAAGGTAAGTGGTGATGATGAGGGGGAAAGAGGGAAGAAGGGAAACGCTCGGGGTAAGACGAGCCAACCTAACAACCCTCTACCCACCTTCGCTCTTTTGGCTTCCAAGAGGGAGCTAGAGGATGAGTATTTGGATGGGGAAACCACTCTTATGCTTTTATGCAAAGAGCTGAGTTTGCTAAGTGAGGAATTGAAAGCCTCACTTCCCCCATGCATATTGGGGCTCATGGAGGAGTACAAGGACGTATTCCCCGATGAAATATCGGCTGGTTTACCTCCAATTAGAGGAATCGAGCATCAAATTGATCTCATTCCCAGAGCATATTTGCCTAATAAACCAGCCTACTGTATAAACCCCACAGAGACCCACGAGGTCCAATCCCAGGTCCAAGAATTGTTGGATAAGGGATACATTAGGGAGAGCCTTAGCCCTTGCGCCGTTAGGGTGTTATTAGTACCCAAGAAAGACAACACATGGCGTATGTGTGTCGATTGTCGGGCCATTAATAACATCACGGTTAAATATAGGCACCCCATCCCTCGTCTAGATGACATGCTATATGAATTGCATGGAGCCACCATCTTTTCTAAGATCGATTTGAAAAGTGGCTACCATCAGATTCGGATAAAGGAGGGGGTGAATGGAAAACGGCCTTCAAGATCAAATTTGGTCTATATGAATGGCTTGTCATGCCATTCGGGCTCACAAACGCACCAAGCACTTTTATGCGTTTGATGAACCATGTCCCAAGGCATTATATAGGGAAATTTGTTGTAGTATATTTTGATGACATTCTTGTATACAACAGGTCCCTAGAAGACACGAAATCATCTAAGGGAAGTTCTATCTACCCTTCGTGTAGAGTGCTTGTATGCTAGCTTGAAGAAATGTGAGCTTTGTACTAATAGTGTGACTTTTCTTGGTTTTGTAGTGAGCTCACAAGGATTGCAAGTGGATGAAGCCAAGATCAAAGCGATCCAAGAATGACCAACGCCTACCACAATTGGCCAAGTCCGTAGTTTCCATGGGCTGGCGAGCTTCTATAAGAGGTTCGTCAAAGATTTTAGCACCATTGTTGCTCCCTTGACAGAAATTACAAAGAAGAGGAGTGAATTCAAGTGGGAACAAGAACAAGAACGAGCTTTCAACACTTTGAACCTCAAATTGACACAAGCTCCATTGCTGGTTTTGCCGGATTTCACACGCCCCTTTGAAGTGGAGTGTGATGCAAGTGGAATTGGCATCGGGGGCTTCCTTATGCAAGAAGGTAAGCCTATTTCATACTTTTCTGAAAAAATTAATGGGAGCATGTTTAAATTACTCTACATATGACAAAGAGCTTTATGCATTGTTTAGGGTATTAAAAACATGGCAACATTACTTATGGCCTAGGGAGTTTATCTTGCATTCTGATCATGAATCTTTAAAACACTTTAGAAGTCAAGAAAAACTTGATAGACGCCATGGTAGATGGATGGAATTTATTGAAACTTTCCCTTATGTTATCAAATACAAAAAGAGAAAAGACAATGTTGTTGCTGATGCACTCTCTCGTCGCCATGCTGTACTTGTTTCATTAGATTCTAGAGTGTTAGGTTTTACTTACATTCGTGAATTATATGAAAATGATCTTGATTTTGGTGATGCTTTTAAATGCTGTAATAAGAAGGGATCGGATGATAAGTATTATATTCATGAAGGATTCCTATTTCGAGTAGATAAAGTCTGCATTCCTCGTTGTTCATTGCGTTTATTGCTTGTTGAGGAAGCCCATAAGGGTGGCCTGATGGGTCATTTCGGAAGGGATAAAACTTATCATACTCTTAGGGCTCATTTCTATTGGCCACACATGCTTAGAGACGTTGGAAATGTAGTTAAGCGTTGTGTTGATTGTCTTAGAGACAAGTCTAGGTTAATGCCACATGGACTTTACACTCCCTTGCCCACGCCTGAAGCCCCTTGGGAAGATTTGTCTATAGACTTTATTTTAGGGTTACCTAGGACTAAGAAGGGGAGGGATTCAATTATGGTGGTAGTTGACCGGTTCTCTAAAATGGCACACTTTGTGGCACGTCATAAAATTGATGATGCTAGTAATATAGCTAACTTATTCTTTAGGGAAATAGTTAGGCTTCATGGAATACCAAAGACCATAGTTAGTGATAGGGATACTAAGTTTCTTAGCTACTTTGGGAGGACTTTATGGAAAAAGCTAGGAACTAAGCTAATGTTTTCTACCTCTAGTCACCCACAAACCGATGGGCAAACTGAAGTGACTAATTGATGTGATTCCATTGACATCCGAGCCAACAATGGAGCACACGACGGAACACTTGGAGGAGCCACGGCCTACCCTAGACATGCCTACAAGCTTGGATGGTGGCGCGCCCTTGCGAGGGGACCATGGTGGCGCGCCCTTGCGAGGGGATGAAGTTGGCGCGCCCTTACGGAGGGTTGTTGACACGCCTTTTCCAAGGGACGAAGCGCCCTTTCAGCCACTCGGTGCACCCTTGCCTGGGGTTGGTGCGCATGGCCACAAGGCGGAGTTCGGACTTGATGACGCCAAGGCTCAAGGAACTACACCACCTTATCTAGGTCATATTACGCGATCCCGAGCTAAGGCCATTCTATGTCAAGTACAAGAGGAGCTCATGGGGTGTAGCTTTCCGAGAGAGTGTATTGAAGATGGTTGGAGTCTTTTGTTGCTTCATGTTTCTAAGTGACAATCTTACGGTTAAGGACAATTATTAAGTTTTCGGGTTTTCGGGTTAATTTATGTAATTTCCTTAAGTGAGGGGGCTGATTTTGTAAGGCTTGGTATTAGGTTATATGGCCGGCCCTTCCTCCTCTTTCTCTTAGACTTGGACGAAAACTTGTTGTTCTATTTGCTTGCATTTTCAATTCAAAGTTTCTTGTTTTTGCTTCGTTCAATTCTCGTTGTTCAATTGTTGGTGAGTAATATCCGATAATTCGGGCATCCTAGTTTGCTTGAGATCCTGGTGAGTCATATCCAAGTTTTCAAGCATCCATATCCCCTTGGCCATCACTAATAGGACGTTAGCAACTATCCTAAGAACGATCATTAAAAAGAATTTGAAAATGTGGGAAGAAGCTTTACCTCATGTGGAGTTCGCTTATAATAAGACCATGCACTCATCTACTAAGTTAACTCCATTTGAATGTGTTTATGGTACTAACCCACTCACCCCCTTAGATCTTACCCCATTTCCAATGAGGGAAAATGAAAGTTTTGATGCAGGAAAACACGTGGAGTTCATAAAGGAATTGCATACTCGAACCAAGGTGAAATTGGAGCAAAAGGCCTAGTATAATGCAAGGCAAGCCAACCACGGTAGACGCCAAGTGATTTTCCAGCCCGAAGATTTGGTTTGGGTTCATCTAAGGAAGGAACGGTTCCCGGAACAAAGGAAGAGCAAACTATCCCCACGAGGCGATGGACCTTTCAAGGTGCTTCAACGAATTGGTGACAATGCCTACAAATTGGAGATGCCCGGGGAATACGGTGTAAGCGCCACCTTTAATGTCGCTGCCTCACGCCTTACTTAGCCGTGGATGAAGAGTTGGATTCGGGGTCGAATCCTTTCCAAGAAGGGGAGGTTGATGAGGCAGCATCTAGGCAGCCTCCACCGGGCGCGCCTACGTTATTTGATGGACCACTCACCCATGCTCAAGCCAAGAAGTTACAACGAGAGATTAATGCTTTTGTGGGCTACACTATGGCTAAGGAGGCAGGATCAAGCAAGGATTCAAAGGCCAAGGCCATGTGCGTCGTGAGCGCCGACGTTGATCAAGAAGTCATGAGACATGGCCATGACGTTGCGTCGAGTCAAGGTTGCAACGGCGCGCCCCATCGCAGCAACGGCGCTGCATAGGCAACAGGACGCGCCCCAGCGCGCGCGCCTGTCCGAGCTTCACTCTAGCGCTGGTCTCTTTGTTTCGGGCCAATCTCCATATTGGGCCATTATCTATCTTTATTTTTAATTATACTTTATTTGTTATTTTAATTGGGATTTTCAGTACATATAAATATTGTTTTCAGCTTTGTAAGGAGTTAGACAACTCATTATCGCATTTGCTTTCTCATTGAATAGAGAGAAATCGGAGGCTTAGGCTTTCATTCGTGTGTGTGAATTTCAGCTTGGTTTGCTTTGATTTGTGTCAATCTCATCGAGGATTGGTGCCTAACAACATACACGAGTCCCTTTCTCGTGCTTTTAGGTCTCGTTCCTTGTTGTGTGGGATTGTAAAGGTTGGTTTCATAATCAATCTATTAGGTTCTTGTCTAAATCAAGTCAAGGGTTTGATAGTTGTTTTATGAGGTTATCCTTCTTGTTGTTCTTACCTTGATTATCTATTGTCGAGTCTTATTTCTGGTTTGTTTTCATTCTCGTGTCTTTCATACATTACAAGTCGTATTCTTCCTTTTTTAGTCTTGTTTCCGCTTGTTTCTGATCACTACTTCGTTTGTGTTTATTGTTGAGTTGTGAACGTCGAAGATCGGGCACCAAACGGCTAACCCCGTATCACTAATTCTCCATTAAGTTGGGGCTAACAAATTCAACAAGACTCGTCGGCTTCACCGCAAATTAGAAGAGACTCGAGATAGAGGAGTCGAGTTACCTCCCTGCTCTCTGGAGTGGGATGAGGCATCGAGTTGATGGAGGCTAGGGTTGGAGTCGGCGTTGGAGAGGAGGTTGGGGCTGGAGTCGACGAGTTGTCGGTCGCGCGACTAAGGAGCAAAGGAGGACCGCTGGAGTCGTCGGTCGCTGGCACTTGGTGGAGCGTGTTGGAGTCAGGAGATGGCGGAGTCAAGACTCAGCGAATTCGGGACACGGCAGAGTCGGGAGTCAGGAGGGAGGGAGCAAAGGAGATGGAGTTGGGACTTGATGGAGCCTGGAGGCTTCGACAAACCTAAAAAAGATCGAGTATTTTGGTATATTTAAAAAATATATTAAAACTCAATGGGGCTACAACCCCCCCCCCCCCCTTGGCACCATGTAGCTCTGCCTCTGCCAATAAGAGGCTACAAAATCAGCATAAAGAAGTATAAAGAAGAACTGAAATATAACTAGAGAGATTATTGAAAGACACAAACTAAGAATCAATTTGATAAGCGTGAGTGTGTGACTTGCACACATACACATCTCGGGAGGTTATTGTACATACATCTACCTTTAGTTACTTCTTATATTAATACGTATATGAGTTTAATTTTTATTACAACCCATATGTCTAAGAAGGAAAATGAGGATAAGAATGTTGCATAAGGCTTCAGTCACCCGACAAGTATGAGTGTGACCCCTAAAAAAGACACACGTCAATAAGCCATGAGGTTGTGATGGTGCATCAATTTAATCATCTACAAACAAACAAAACATATAACGAACTCCAACCTGAAGATAAATGATGTTATGTGTTCAATCGGGTCTTGCAGGGCAAGGGCCTCGAAAGTGGATCACGGGGAATTTCCCACACCCATAAAAAAACTCGGGTTCTAGGCATAATTTTGACTAAGAATGGTCGCAAGACCAAACATCGTGCACATTCAACGATGAGGGAAAGGGCAAATAGTAGTTGGTGATTCTAAGTGAGAAGGGTCGCAAGACCAAACATCATGCACATTCAATTGTAAGGGGAAGGACAACTAGGAGTAACTCTAAGGGTCGCAAGACCAAACGCCTCCCTCACACCAAAAGGAAAGGAAAGATAATCAGCGCAACGTTACGTCCCACATCGAAGGATTCAGAAACAACACAACCGCCTCCCTGACCAATCAAAAATTTCCCCTTCTTCAACCAATCAAATGGGTACATATCACTCATCCCACATCAAAATTACATGGAAATCGCTCATCCCACATCAGAACTACATGGAAATCTCTCTCCTCAAATGTCTATAAATAGGGGAAGATGGTGAAGCTTGCAAGGGTCGAAAAAATGCCTCTAGCTCAAGACTTCTTATTAGCAGAGATCGACGTGTTGAAAAATTTGTAGAGACCTCGCTATAATCAAGGCAAGGTTGATAAAAAAGACTTCAAGTCGCTGAAGAACAATTTGTGCGCATCTCTCGAAAGAGGGTGCGAATAATTATGTGAACCCCTCTCTAAAGGATCCGATTACGCTTGAGGATCTTCGATTTTTTATTGTGTATTGGCTCTCACTTGCAAAAGTAGAAGAAATTATGGGTGACTTAAGGTGTTTTGAGAAGGAGATTGAGGAAATAGAAGAGATAAGAGATGATCGGCCCAAAGGAAGGACGATCAAGAGGAAGAGATTTGAGGAAGATGACGTACAAAAATGATAAGCCTGAATCAGAATCTCGACACTTTCATTATATTAAATCATGCGTGAAGAGATACAAAGCTAGAGAGTCCTTTATATATAAAAGGCTCTCGAAAACCCTAGACTAGATGGGAGTGGCAGCTAGGGCTAGTGCGCAGACTAGGCTCAACGCCAACCAAGGCCCATAAAACACTTACTAAACTAAGCAAAACATACTTAGAAATATTCAAGATAGAGGGCGCAAGCGTAGGAACCTCAAGTATCGTCGTTTGACCATGGGTTTGGGGGTGATATGTAGTGGAAAACAAGAGTTGTGTACCTAACTTCCCCCAAAGTGTTCTTTAAAAATGGCTACAAAACTTGGTATCCCTATCACTAACGTTAGTTTTAGGAATACCATGTAACTTCACCACATGATCAAAGAACAAGTTTGTGATTTCGGTCGCGTTGGTTTTCCCTTTACACCCAATGAAGTGGCCATTTTGGAGAAACAGTCCACAACTACGAATATACAGTCTTTACTACGCCTCGACATGGGAAGTCCCGTAATAAAATTCAAGGAAAGATCCTGCCACGGGGCTTCGGAAATGCGGAGAGGTTTACAAAGGCCATATGGATTAGACTAGGCCTTAGAAGTTTGGCACGACACACAACCCTTGCAATACTTGTTAACATCCCGAGCCATGTTTGGCCAATAGAAATGTTTACAAAGTGTTGCCAGGATTTTGGCTATGCCAAAGTGGCATCGTCCATCACGAGCCTCCTTGAGCAACAAGTGCCTAACCGAAGATCTCGGGATGCAAAGCTTCTTAGCTCAATATAGATACTCATTGTCCAAAAATTAGGACTCATGGACACGAGATTGCTCGAGGGCCTCCATGATCAATTTGAAGAACTCATCTGAGGCGTAGAACTCTGTGATCAAAGAGAACACGAGTAATTTAGCAATTAAATGGGTGAGTAAGACATACCTTCATTTTGCAAGTACACGACACTAGAAGCCTTGTTGTCTTAAAATATATTTTTCAAGTGATTCCAAGCCACCAAAGCAGTGGAGTTCGGAGTCAAAATAGTGAGGAGAAGATCCTGAGATATAGTAGCATAGATCCATTGAAGAATCACTACATCGAGTTGATCCCATAAAGCATCATCGACATCGGAGGGGCAAGCACAGGTGTTGGCGATATGATCAAGCACACGATGGGCTCGAGCCGCCACCTAAAGAATTCAGCCCAAGAGTTGTATTTGGTGTTGGAGACGTCGAGAACCAACAGGATCAAATTGTTGACGTTTGACACGGTTAGGGCAGAGTGGAAATTAGACATAGAGGAATAATCGTTCTAGAGGAGGACTTTGACTTGAGGTCGTTGTTGGTAGGCAGCGTTGTGTCCTTGGTGGTGTCCTTCGGTGGATTGGCGCCAGAGTTGGAGTCATTACCAGCCATCGAAGCTGAGAGACGAGGAGGCTTTTTCTATCGGATGAGAGAGCCGAGGGGAGCAACAGAGGGAGGGAAGCGATCGAACATAGAGGAACGATCTGTAGGTGAGGGTGGAGAGCAGCGGCGAGCGCAGAACACCGGTGACGCAGGGCAGGGATGGGTTAGGGTTAGGTTTGCTCTAATACCATGTGAGTATTTGGGTAAATGTCCCTTGAGGGATCCTCCATTCTATTGATTGATGTATATACTAGGGTTACAAGAGTGTCTTGCTATGCAAGTTAGGGTTATACACAATATATGCTATTAGTTTTCCATCAATGAAATCAAAGGGATAATCTGAGGGAAATTAGGAACAAACTGCCAATTTTAGAGTTGCATCCTAAATGCATGTGGTAACACAATTTCAAAGAGAATATCTAGTCGGAATCTTAAGAAATATCTAATTTGAAGGTGAAAGTGAAAAAGGAGAGAGTGAGAACCACTGTAGTTGTATCATCCTTTTGATTTTGGATATATTTGGTTATTGAGCTTTTACGAGTCTAAGTTGTAAATTTGAAACTTAAAATGATAAAAGTTGGTTTCTGTTACACGAAAACATAGTAAAAGTTGTATTTTTTTATAAAATAAAGGGGTAATTTGGTAAAAGTGCACAATTTAACAGGAAATCTAACGTGGTAGATGGTTGGGTGGTTCTCTGGAACGAATTTTCATTTATTTAATGGGTTTGTCAAAATAAATAGTCATTTAACGGGTGGTTTCTTGCAATGTCGACCATTTAGCGGGTGGTTATACACAAAGATCTCTTATCTTTATTCTACGTTTTAAATATGCCTTAGAGATGGTTGGTAATATTTTTATACAATTATTCGTGAATGGAAAAACACCCCACATTAATTCATTAGAAAAAATTTAAAATTGCAATAATTAATTTATAACAAATTTGAACCGTACTAATTCAAAGAGAATATAACCAATGAAAATAACGAAATTATAATTGATCACTTCCCGTGATTGGCACAGATATTACGAACTTGTTTCACTTCTAAAAAAATACTTTTCATTCAAAATTATAGTTTAAAATTTTTAGGAGACAATCAAAATAACATTTTCACCCAAAATATTATTTTGAACCCACATGTGTGTTTTATTTTTGCTCGAGACTTTTGCACACTAAAATCCGGCTATTTGCACCACGCTATGACATAGTGTAACCATTTCAAACTACATTATGGTGTAACATCTAAAATAATAAAACAATTTTAAGGCTTATTCTCGGGGTAGTGCGAAAAATTGCGTGATATAACGCTATGTAATGTTGTAACATCACGTTATGTCATACCATCATATTTATACCTGAGTTGGCCAGATTGGGCCGACCCAATCCCATTTATCACACGATGACATAGCATTATATCATGCTACATGGCGGCGTGAAAAGTTGGACTGTGTTAGCCCAATCTGGCCTTTTTGTTATTATTCCAACGAGTATAAATTTAACGTTATCAAATGGCATGAAAATTTTGACCCTTGGAGTAACGGTCAAATTCATCCCTATATAAGCCCCCATTTCCCCCATTTTCCATACACACCTCTTCTCATTCTTCCTCTTCCACATTTATCATTTTTAAAAAATTACTGTTTACACACCTCTTCTCATTCTTCCTTTTACGACGTTATTATCTCTGTCTACCCGACGTCACAGCACTTGATGAAAAAGTTTCCTTATCTTGTTGTTATGGATGCTACGTACAATACGAAGATGTATGTTGTAATTTAGTGTTTTGTCCCAATTGAGGTTTTTGTTCTAATCTTTTCTGATGTGCTAAAGTTTATTGTAATTTATAAGTATAACATGTTCATGTTGGAGTTGGTTGGCATGATATGCACGAACCTGACGTTTAACATCGGGTTTGCATTCTCGTCCAAGGAAGACATTCTAAAATTTACATTGGTTTTAAAGCATTTGAGGAAATTGTACGAGGAGATAGGTAAAATGTCAACAACCATTTTAAAGCCCTCATAAATGCAATCCATGAGGTTTTCACCGAAGAAGAAGTGATACATTTGTTATGTTGGGTGCATATTAAACCAAACATAAAAGCATATGCGCTTGACATCCCAAAAGATGACGGTTCAACTTAAGCATTCGTGGATCGATGTTGGGGATTATTTATGTCAACCACCGAGGTGAGCTACGAAGCCAAACGAGAAGAAATCTTGAAGAAATGGCACTCGGGGCTAGTTGGATATGTGGATAAGACTTGGCTTAGGCCTTTTAAGAAGAACATAGTGAGAGCTTGGACTGACAATCGACTTCACTTCTTCACTAGAATGACAAACAGGTAAAATTCTCATCTTATGCTATTGATAAAACTTACGAAATTTTATAATATTAAACGTCAATTTATTTTCTTCTCGTGATTGCACAATTTGTACATTGGTAGGGTGGAGCGAATGCACGAGGTTGTGACGGACACTTTAGATTCATCAAATCTGGGCATCAACACAATGATATTAAGGATTCACGATCACTTGGAGTCATGGATTCGACGCGTGAGGGAAGACTTGGAAAAATCTTGTACAACTATCTTGAACAAGATGGACAATGTCATTGCAACATTTAGGTACCTATTTGCTCTATTGATCCATCAAGTTTCCAAGGTGTGTTTTGAGATCTTGTTGGCAATGTATTTCGATGTGGTGGAAGGTAACTACCAAGAAGTGTGCGACGATCATTGGTGGAGAGATTGTTTCGGGCTTCCATGCATCAATGGAGTTGCGAGTGTGATCGTCAATGGCACGCCCATCAAATTGCATGAGATTCAGCTTTTTTGGAGGCAAGTGTTATGGGAAGGCGTTCCCGATGTGTACACTAGGGATGATACGACAACTCCTTTGTGCATTGAGGACATCAAATGGCGTGATATGGTCAGAAGAAAAGACAGGGTTGAATTGAGCCAAGAGAAAGTGTCCAACATAAATTCATACTTTGAAGACATGTTGACACCGAGCCGGTCAAAGATCATCGAGCTATCAACCAAACCGGATAAAGGAAGGCCTAAGTGCACCACCAAGTAAACCAACAGGGATCCAACATACCTTGAGCACAAGATGGCTTAGTGGGGGAAAGGGTAACGATAAGGTTTTGAATATTAATGGAGACACGACGCCTACGAAAAAACCGCGTGTAAAGAAGAAGAAAGCAGGCGCCAAAGGACGTGCCAAAGTTCCTACAAAAACAAAGGACATGATCCACATGGGAGTTCACTTTGGGGTGCGAGCCATTGACGTCTTTATGTACTCTTTCATCGATGGGGTTAGAGATGTCCTCTCGGATGAGAATTATGGGTATCGGGCCTTTGCATCCATCTTAGATTGGGAAGAGGGAGATTGCAATAAAATGAGGAGGTGTTTGGCGGCCGAGTTGGTCTGAATTTGAGGAATATATGAAGCTGCATCAGTGTTCACCCTACTAGATGAGTTGATCCCAAAAGTGAACGATATCAGAAGCCCTTCTTCGTATGAACACTGGAAGGAGATGCCCATCCTCATTTTGGCGTACGCAACGTATTTTCATGTGGTGCTCATATGTTTAGGGTGGTCCCAACCCCACACGTACCTAACATTGGTAAGTGTTGGCGGAAATCGTGACCTCCTATTCTTGCGATTTCACGCGTTCAAAACCAAACCTACTTCATACCGATAAGAATTCTATAACATTTTAATTAGTATTGCTTTACCATCATACTTGATTTATAACTAATTTGTTTGTTTGGTAATGCAGGTTTGGTTAAATGAGCAAGCACCTTTGTCACCGGTTGCACTAATTTGGAGTCACGTTCATGACCCGAGTGTTAACGGACTGGACATTCCATTTAAAGATAGGATGGAGGAATATAACATGTACAGTGGTCAACACAACGCTGCATGAACTTATAATACACTATTATATTGAATTATGTAATATCATATTTTATATAATTTTTAAATTGTAATTCATGTTGTAAAAACCTAAACCCTCGAACCCTGAACCCTAAAACCCTACAAATATGAGCCAATTTCTGCCCATATCTAATGGCGTGATATGAGGGATAATGGGTTGGGCTAATTTTTTGCCCAACCCACATATGGGCCAATTTTTTGACCATATAATGGCATGATATGAGCCTATATATATGGGCCAATTTTTGGCCCATATTTGTAGGGTTCTAGGGTTCAAGAGTTTTGAGAGTTTTGAGAGTTTGAGGGATTAGGGTTTTGAGGTTTTTGGTCTAGTAAATAAAATATTCAAAATACAAAACAAGTCAAACAACTAAAAATATCCAAATACAGAAAAAGGTATGAAATCCAACAACTAAGAAATATCCATAATACAATTGCGAAAACCAACAAATCCAGCAACTATGAAGCCCATCTGTCCTAGGACTCGGAGGAGGGCTCGCTTTGCTTGGGATGGGTACTGGAAGTACGAGGAAGCGACACCACGATAGCTAGCAGGGAACCGGACAAGATACCAATCCAACACTCAATATATTTGAGAGAGTCGAATTCTCATAAATTGGCTCCATGTAGATGCTCACTCATCTTCCCGACTACCAAATGGTTGCACTCAAAAATTAAACCAGTTACAATAAATAAAATCGGTGAATAAAAAGAATTTACAAAAATTACGAGCATATACCATATGCGCCTCAATGGCGAATACGTCTCGCGACACCGACATCTCCATAGTAGTCAACCTCGGGTCCATCCTTCGATGAGTGCGAGGCAGAACCAATCGAGGTAGTCGGGGTCCACCTCCTACCCTCAGCCAGTGGTATGCGACCATCGAGGTCGATCAAGTGCTCGTGTCGTTGTGGCCACCGTTGGACCTCCTCGTTGAAGAAGACCTCGTGCTTCTTAATCCCCTTCGTCCGGTGAAAAGTCGTCGACGTGATGCGAGGGAGCGGGATGTCCTACACGAAGCCCATCTACCTAACCACTCAACCTGGCATGTACGCTTCCTTGATGTCTCCACACTCGAGCAGGCCTCAATACAAGGTCATATAATGCTTGTCGTTGAGCTCCAACGACCCCCACAACATCCAGACAACCTACGATTTAATTAGAATGTAACACAAATTGATTTAAAAAGAATGAACAAGAAAAAAGTCAAATATTTACATGATTCGCCGTAAGACCATCCAAAATCAGCCAAATCTCCAAGAGTCGCTCAATGTCCCTAACAACCCGGGTTCTCTCACGGACGGCAGCTCGCAGATCAACCCGAGTCGCCGTATCTTTTGTTGCGTGGATGACAAACATAGTGAAGTAGTGCTACACCCAAGTTTGTAGAAAAATCTCAAATATAAATGGTGGCTAAATGTAACGAATGCAAATATAAAAAATTGAGACCAAGTACACACTTGGATCAGTAGGCACACGCCTAAGATCGATTGGGTGTTGGCACAAGAGGCCACACCTAACTCCCGGCTAGCCTTGAACAAAATCGGACTAACCCGACCAACCTGTATAGCCCGCCCGGAAAAATGGGCGGACTTGGACAAACCCGAAACGGTAAATAAGCCTGGTCCGCCCAAATTCATGGGCGGGGCACGGACAATATTTTTGAAAGAATATCCCGGATAACCCGCCGGAATACCAGAATATATTAAATATTTAATAAATATTTATATTTATAAATAAAGATATGTTTGCAAAGAATGTATTGGGGCCATTGATTGTAGAATTAATATAAAAAAGAGTTAGTTATTATAGTTCCTTCACCTTGTCACGTAAAAACCTAGCATAAATACGATTTTAATTTCAAGTAATGTTAGACAGTGTAATTATAATACTAGGATTTTCTAGTTTTTTAATGGACATGAAAAAATAGTTATTTATGAATTTATATCCGGGTCCCGATGGTCTACTCGGGTCCAGATGTCCGGGCGGACTTGGACATCCTTGTTGGCCTGAATCACCCGCTTGACCCGAACCAACTCGAACAAATGGGCATAATTTTGGCCCGGATCCGGCTCGAACCTGAGTTTATACAAGTCTACTCCCGACACACGTTCGCAAGAACCACAAGCCCCCACACATAACGACTCGCACCGACCGGGTCCCGAACATATAGGAGTTTCCAATCTCTCACACTATTCGTCAATTTGTCGACGAATAGGGTGGACCTCAAAAGAACGAAGAAATAGATAATGACCAACTAGTCCGTCCGTGGATCCGTTCGGGAGTAGTCGCTGAAATAAGCCAACCTGCCACTGACCCACCTGGTTGCGATGCTCGCGCTCCAACCGTCCAATAATCTCCTTCACATCTATACTCTCGATAACCTTATTCAACGTTTGGGCGACCTCCATGTCGATGTTGAATACCACAAATATCATCTAAGTCCGTGAGGCGACACTCAACACGCCCACCACAAGATTGCGGATCGGTAGGGATAAGATCTCGACAATGTCATCGAGCGTAATAGTGATCTCCCCCAAGTGAAGTGGAATGAGTTGGTCTCCATACTGATAGAGTGGACGTCGAACTTACGCTCCTTCCTCTTCAATCCGACTGCCAAGGCCGCTTGCACTGCCTAAATTCATCGACGAAATTTAACTTTACTAATTTGTTTATAAAGTTTTAAACAATTTTGTATGGATAATTTCCAATTATTATAATTATCTAATGATTTTTTAGATTCTCATAATTGTAACACATTAATTAATTTTTATTATCTAATGGAACCTAGTTAAGTGGTTTTAACTAATTCTATTTTTTTTCTTAAATTCCTCTAAAAATTATAAATAATATTTGATTTCTTATTATTATGAAGATTATACAAAATTTCTTATAATCATACCTATAAACGATTTCGACATGTAAATAATTACATAAAATAATTATTATCAATATAAATAATAATTGAAAAAATTAACCACTAAAATATAAAATAAACAATTAATAATACGAAATCAAATAATAAAATAGAAAAACATACTGATATCGATGGTCTGGCTCTCGGTCCCAACGACCACGTCATCTGCATCAGAATAATCGACGGGCCCACACCCGTTTGTCCAAAACGAGCGGGGCCCACGCCCAACAGCAGGATTAGCAACTACACACCCGCTCACCATTGGCGGATTTGCTGCAAGTCGTCTGCTCACCATTGTCGGAGGTCGAACCCCAATAGAAACTCCCGCTGTTGCGCCTCCGTTTGGTGCCCGCCCAAGAATCGGACCTCCTCCCGCTGTCGCACCTCCGTTTGGTGCTGTCAGATCTGGTGACGCGCTCGCATCGCCCCTCCTGGTCGGATTTCAACCTAGATTTCCGCCTGTCGCACCACCTCTCGGAACTCCGACTACATACCCGCCTCCACGACTTTACAACCTCTAGCTCTATTGTCTCGGACCATTTTTCGGATGTTGGATTTTAGGATCTCGTAGATGCGCCGTTGCCTCTCCTTTGCTAGGGTTGTGATTTGGGGGAGGCGAATAGGCTTAGAAATTTCACCAATACCCAATGAATACCCAATATAACCGGCCCGAAAGAATAGATAAAAACCAATTAAATGCGGGTAAAAACAGATTTTTGGTGATCAGGTGATGGAGCGGGTTCGGTTTGGGGTGGTGGCGTCACCCGACTTGACCCGACCCGGTCACCCGATGTTCTTATGCTATATTTTTAGTTATTTTTAACCCTAGTATATAAACTAAACCTAACCCTAATTTCCCGAGACCATTCCATTCATTCCATTTGGATTTTGGCCAACTGTCGGCCTCCTCACTCCCTAGTCTCCCTTGTGGCTCACGATTCAATAGTAAGAGCGTTGCCCACCTCCATCTCATCTCATCTTAATCTCCATCTCCATTCCGTAATCACCACTCAATCTCCTCACAAGTCACCACTCACCACTCAATCTCCATCTCCATTCATCCCTCTCAATCTCCATTCTCGATCTCCATTCATTTGAATATCTAAGCCACATGAGTGTTGCCCAATCTAGCAAAGGAGTGAAGGAGGTATGAGCGTCACCCCACCCCGCCCTAGGTACGAGTCTTCCGATTGTGAGCACCGTCCACTCGCCCAGCTTCAGCCCCAGTGGCGACATTACGACCCCTCTACCATACTCACACCCGCACCTACTCCTAGGACGAGTCTTGATCGAAGACACATGCTCAAAGCCATGCTGATTGAATCCCAATCTGTGATTTACCTTCAATTTGTGAGGGCTAAAGTCGAAACACTCTTTTTAGTTTTGACTTGTCATGTTTTATTTTGAATGCGGTTACCTTTTACTTGATCAGTTGCTACCATCGAGTAGTTGTTTTCGTACCAAAAACCCTCCATTTCACCAGCTCACCCTTCTTTGGAAGTAGTCAAATAAGTCCTTAATTAAGTAGCCATTTTAATGACGTTCGATTGTAAATTATTTTCATCTTACTTTAGACTCTAGATTATTGGATATTAACTCTAGATTTCCCTAGCTTCTTGTTTTGGTTTTGAGCAATGTTGCTGTTTGTTTGTGATATATTGATATCTCTGACTTTTTGAGTTTGAATATGATTGTTTGAGCAATTTTTGAGGTTGAATCTGATTGTCTGAGCCATTTTTTAGGGGGCAACTACATTTTTTGTTGGATTTGATTTTTGAGCAATGTAGTAGCTTTAGATAAATCTGAGTATCTGAGCAATATAGTAGGTTTTGAGCAATGTAGTTGTTTGTTTGTAATTAAGTACCTCTGTTTTGAGCAATCTGATTGTGTGAGCAATTTTTGTAATATTCGCCAAAAATTTCTCAGCCTTAATAAAAAAAATCTGATGGCAATCAAAGTTGGAAATTTAGAGTTTTGACCAAGAATCGTCAAGGAAAGAGCTTGCAAACATGGTTGCTATGCATGAGTATCCTTTAACAATAGTTGAGCATCTCGACTTTAGAAGATTTGTGGCTAGCTTGAATCCAAACTTCAAGATGATATCTTGTTACACTTTGAAGAGTGATATCATGAAAAGTTTTGAAATCAACAAAGTTGCCCTAAAGAAGGTGTTTGAGAATCATAAAGGAAGGATTGCAATCACGTCGGATATGTGGACCGCATCTCACCAAAAGAAGGGGTATATGGCGATCACCTCTCATTTTATCGATGAACAATGGATTTTGCATAACAAAGTTTTGAGGTAACTTACCAACTTGTTTAAATTTATATTTTTGCAATTTTTGTAAAATTTATGCATTCTGTAATGTCTGTTTTCTATAGTTTCTATTTTTTATAAGTTGTACAAAATTTCTACATTATGTGATTTATGTGTTATATAGTGTCTATAATCCATTTTCTGCAATTATCTGCAAAATTTCTACATTCTATAATATCCATTTTTGTAATTTGTGCAAACTTCATGCATTCTGTAATTTCTATTTTCTACATTCTGTAATTTTAGTTTTCTGTAATTACTAATTAGTGCAAACTTCTTACATTCTATTATTTCTATTTTCTGCATGCTATAATCTACATTTTGTAATCTGTTCATGAATTAAAATTATGTATGTCATTAGGTTTGCATATGTGTCTTGCCTTCCACAAAAGAGATTTTGGCTCAAGTCTTGTTAAAATCTCTTAATATGTTCAAACTTAATGCTGAAAAAAATTATGTTGTGGTCATGGACAATCACACTACTAATGATGCTATTATAGGAGTTTTGTGGAATACATTGGATTCGGAATCTCTTATTTTGGAAGGTTAGTTTTTACGTGTTCGTTGTTGTGTACATGTATTGAACCTGGTTGTACAATTGGATGTGATTTTTAAGAGTATTGAGAAGATAAGAAATTGTGTATTGTTTTGGTTAGGATCTACTAAAAGGATTGAAAAGTTTGAAGACAAAGATAGAGCTTTAAAATTTGATTGTTCTAGAAAATCACCTCTTGATTGTAAAATAAGATGGAACTTAACCTTTTTGATGCTTAAGAGTGCTTTGCCTTATAAGGATGTCTTTGCCAAGCTGAAAATTCACGATGTTGCTATTAAGTTGGATCTTCCTAGTGATGAAGAATGGACGTTTGCTACCATTGTGTGTGATAAGTTGCAAGTTTTTTATGAGGTAACTCGATTATTTTTTGGTAGAAAATTTTGTTTTGGGCAGATTTACCACGTAAACGTGTTACCTGCTATATTGATGGAAACTTAACCCAAAAAAAATCGTAACGCGTTATACCCTTTAAACAAGATGAAACTTTGAGAGATAAAGTGGGAAAGAAAGTACAATTGACAGCACGGTATGTTGATCAATTGATAGTAGCCCTGTTGCAGGATTCTTCCTGATTACAAAAGAACTGATGGATTAATAAAATGTCTCTTCTAGTACAAAGATGATCTAGGCTTTTGAGAGCTCAAGAGTGTGATGGTGTGATGGCTGGTAAATGATTGATCCCCTATTCTTCCCTTCATGTGCTTTTATATCCTCTCTCTCCTTGTGATCGTTGCTAAAGTTGTATGGCACGAGCAGATCCCGCAAATGTCGCCCTTGCTCTTAATGCCATAGTCGTTAACGGAAACCTCGCTTCAAGCCACTGTTGTGGCACACGCATGATGTTTGCAATAATGCGCTTCGTCAGTTTGTGTTAATGGTCTTCCGAATTTGGGCCTATTTCAGAGGGGCCTAACAATACCCCCCCAAAAATCCGGGAAAATTTCCCTCCAATTTATCTTGATCTTGGAAGTTGTAGCGCACTCATACCACGTCCCATCAACTCTGTATTTAAGGCTTCCAAGGACATCATTGCAAAGCATTCGCGGTCTTCAATCTCCAGGGACGCTTCCTTTACTCTCTTCTTCTTCCTTTCCATGGACAATTCTACTTCTTCCTCGGAATCTTCTTCTCGGTGCCATATACCTTCCGATCCGCCTTCGCTTACCCCTTCCAATGTTCTCACCTCTTATCATCAAAAAGAGAGCACATCTTTCGAACCGTTTGTTTTGCTTACTTTGTGGGATTTTCGGCCGTCGCCGAGATCTTTCTCCCTCCTCCTGGCATTTGGGTTGACTTCTTTCATGAGGATTGGGTGTACTTATATGAATATCCTTTTCGTATCGGACATCGCTTTCCTTTTTCATCTTTGGTAGTTGATTTTCTCACTACCCTCGATTTATCGCTTGGCCAAATACTCCCACAAGTCTGGAGGCTCTTGTTGTCTTTTGATCTTCTCTATTCCTCTAACGATATCCCTTTCAAACTGTTGACTTTCTTTGCAACTATCGCTTTTCCAAAGGGGGTCCTAGACGACTTACCTTGAAAACCCTAAAAGGCAAATTTGACTTGATCTATGATGTGTCAAAGTCAGACCGTGGTTGGGCCGGCAAGTTCTTCTTCGTAAAGCTGTCTTCTCTAGAGGTTGACACCTCCTTTCTAAAACCTCGTTGGCGTACGACAAGTAGTATTTCCTCTACTTTGCTCCTCTTACCTCTTCTTGGTAGTGTTAACTCTTGATTGTGTTTGTTTTTGGATGCAGTAAATTTCGCTTCTTTACAACCTCGGAAGGTGTCAACTCAAATTGTCTCTCGCATTGAAGCCCTTCCGGCGGAAGAGAGATCTTATACAAAGCTTGTGAAGGAGTATCTTGCCGATCTTGAAGATTCTGAAATGTCGAGTAAGTCTCGATGCCTTCCTCCTATGTTTGAGTTATCATATTGTTCTTGTATGATCCCTTTCTCTTGCCTGTTTCCAGGCTCAAGGACTACCCGATCTACTGCTGCCTTGTCTACCATGGAGAGAGTCGAAGCACGTAAGAAGAAAAAAGCTGAAATTGCCTCAATTGCAGATACATCCTTAGCGGTGACTCTTCCCCCCGAAGATTGCTGACACTCCTCCCAAGACTTCCTCTTCAAAGAAGAATGCTACCCCTTGTCTGACTAACCTTCCTGGCACCATGATGTCGCTGGATGATATTCGCCTTTTAAGTCGTGTTTTTAGGGTGTGTTTTTAGTGTGTTTGATTCTTTTTCTTTAGTTTTGTGTTTTGTTTGAGTTATTTGTGTTGATTTTTGTATTTTCTTAAGATATGGGTTCTACATAAGCTTTGGTGGTGTTTTTATAGATTTTGGAGCTGTTTGGAGCATATTTAAGGAGAAGATGAGAAACCAGTGAAAAACACTCAAAGAAAGAGATGATGATCAAGTTAAATCCAAAAAAGAAGATTAGAGACCCGTTATCGAGCTTAAGGATGAAGTATCAAAGCAAAAACGAGTGTTAAGACCTCTCTACCGAAGAAGAGTGCACGATTTCGAGCCAAAATACAAGTCAAATGGGGGTCGTTACCGAGGGCACAGGTCGGTAACGAGGTGTTCAGCAAAAGGAGAAAAAAGTTCAGCAAATCAGAGTTCTACCGACCCTGGTGGGGTCGGTACCGAGGCTTCCGTGTCGTTAGTGAACAGTAGAGTCGGCGCTATTAAAGGCTTTTTATCCCATATCTTTTTATTATTAGATAGTTTTAAGGGATATATCTTTTAAAAGATTTATTTCATTATAGATAACTTTAGTTTCTTTATAAATACTCTTGTCTAGCTCTAGTTTTTCTTCCATCTTTTGGAGGGGGTAGAAGAGAGAGGAGAGGGACGAGTGGAGTTTGCTTGGAAGACAAGTTTAGTTTTGAATTCAGTTTGTAAGTCTTTCTTTATTAATTCAATTATTTTATTTTCAATTATGATTTGTGAGAAGTCTTTCTCTCTAAGATTGGGGTTAAACTCAACAATGGTTATGTATGCTTGCTCTTGATCATGTTGTGATTGTTTTTATTGCATAAATCTACTCTCTTGTTCTTAATCCTTGAAACGAAAGTTGAAAGGAAATTCTCATTCATAGTTGAAGCGAAAGCAGAAACCTTGAATTAGAATAGTAAATTTAGGATTTTGAAGCGAAAGTGGATCAATCCTAGTTGAAGTAGAAGAGATAGTTAGTTGATTTACTTGCTTAAGTTGACGAAAGTTGACGCCTTTATGTGATAAAAGCATGATCTTTATGTTTCATTAGCGTTTGCATGCATAATTGTTGTTGTATGGATGCCAAAACCTTAGAATTTCTCTTTCTCTTGACAAATCCCTACTTTTGATTGATTACTTGTGTTCTAAGTAAAGAACAAAACTTGATACTGACTTTCTCCCGTGAACGAACCTGACTCCTCTATACTCAGCGGGGTCTTGATTATAAATTTATTTGTTGTCAAGAAACCCTTTCAACACTGGATATGGCGGCGAAAAAGTGTTTGAGTTCCTTGATGCCTCTCCACGTGAATTGTCCTCGAGGTGCAAGAAGTCGATCTTCCATGCCGGAGTTCTTTGGAGAAATGTTGGCCGCCCAATGGTAGGTATGGCTATTGTTTTCTAATGACTTGTTGTGCTTTGATCTTCGCGCTTTACTTCCCGCTTATATTTTAACGCGTTAATTGTTTTATCCAGAACTTCCAGCTTACGTTATCAGCCTTTGAAGCTTTCAAGGACCAACCGGACCAACTTGCTCAGACCAAGTTTAATGTTTAGCTGGAGAAGGACATGAGTACTCTTCTGGGGCATGAGAAGAGCGCTCTAGAGAAGAAAGTTAACGAGCTAATAGACGCTCTTGAGAAGGCTCCAAGAGCTCCAAGGATTGGGAGGAGAGATTCATGGCTGCATCGAGGAAAGAGGCTGCTCTCGCAAAGGAAATCGAGGACACTGCTGACTATTGGTCGTACAGGGCCCACGTGGAGACGATAGAGGAATTTTTTGATGGGAAGCATACTTCGTGGAGCGCTATTGCTCATGTTGCCAAGGAAGTGGCCCAAGTGGAACTGGCAGAGAATTTGAAAGTTGTCAATGATGTCTCTAAGGAGTGACTTTTACAATTTTTACTTTTTGAACTTTAGATCTTTTGGTGGTACCCCCGGTTTGTTAGGGTTGTGAACAATGGTTTTATGGGCCTCTTGTTGTAGGGCCTTTTGTGGTGGATGGACAATCATCTTTTCTAACCCTTGGTATTATGTCTTTAAGGGTCTTTTGTGAATGTTGTTTATGCTCGTATGGTGTTTTGTTTGTCTGCCCTTTTTGCAGATTTTGATGGAGGCAAATGATGGATGAGAATCAACGCGTTAGAAAGGAAAATTGTTGATATGTTTGACTGAGTTTCGTTTGTATTAGTGCTTTATGTAATAGATGCTAAGAGAGAGAGATGAATAATGAGACGGAACTCATGGATGTAAAATACTCATGTCTATTAATAAACTTGAATTGATTACATCAAGATTTCCTTTATGTTAGACTCCCCTTGCTCTAGAGTCGTTAACGTGTTCCTCGTCTCTTGCATCTTGTGACTAGCCGTTGTGTGCACATCGTAGCCTGATTGTAAGGCAAGGGCCCATGTTTTGTCCTGTAACGTCACAAGGCGTCCCTTGTTAGCTTTTGTAATGTCGTTGTTGTTCGATGTGTGTAGGATAAGGTGATAGAAGTAAGTTCGATAAAATCAAATAACAAGTAAATACCTTGTTGTGACTTGCTTTTCTCAAAAGTGGTATAATTGCCTCGGGATTGTCTTCCCATCATGGGAGATCAACTCGTAAGCTCCTTTCCCAACAACTTTCGTGATCTGATAAGGTCCTTCCCAATTGGCTCCTAGTTTGCCAACGTTCACTTGTTGTGTATTTGGAAAGACCCTCCTCAGTACCAAATCTCCTACTTGAAACACCTTCACCCTAACGTGTTTGTTGTAACTCTGAGCCACCCTCTGTCTATATGCTGCCATTTGAATAGACGCTTCATCCCGCAACTCGTCAACTGTATCCAAGTGGTGGAACAGGTTCTCTCGATTAGATTCTTCAGTAGTAAGACCATAACGGGTTGTGGGCAAAGTTACCTCAACAGGTAAGACGGATTCACAACCATACACCAACGAGAAAGGCATATTCCCAGTAGCAGTCTTAGGAGTTGTCCGATCTAACCAGAGAATAAGGGGTAACTCGTCGACCCATCTTCCTTTAGCTTCCTTAAGGCGTTTTTTCAAGTTGTTCATGATCACTTTGTTACTTGCTTCTACTTGACCATTATCCTGAGGGTATCGCGGAGTAGACATTACTAGCTGAATGTTGTATTACTGACAAAAAGATCTTGTTTTCTCACAGATGAATTGAGATTCGTTGTCACACACAATGGTTGATGGTATTCCGAATCTGCTCAGGATATTTCTCTTAATGAAGGAGATGACCCGTATGTCTTTTACTTCTTTGAAGGCTTCGGCTTCGATCCACTTAGAGAAGTAATCGGTCATGGCTAATATGTAAACAAGTTGTCCCGAGGGTGGAGGGAGTTTTCCCATGATGTCCATTCCCCACTTCATGAATGGCCAAGGGGAAGTTATGGGATGTAATAGCTCCGGTGGTTGATGTGGAATCTGTCCGTGACGTTGGCACGCGTCACATTTTCGAGTGAACTCAACTGCATCCTTGTTCATAGTGGGCCAATAGTAGCTCATCATGCTCGCCTTCTTTGCCAAATTGCGACCCCTTGTGTGCATTCCCGTCATGTATGTCCTGTAACACCTTCTGTACTTCTTCTTCTTAAACGCATCGTGCATATAGTCCCGAAGACATCCACTTGAACAAGATGTTATACTTAATAGAGAAAGTAGAAGCTTTTACCTTAAGTCGTCGAGCTTCCTCTTTATCATCTGATAGAATTCCATTTCGTAACCATCTTAGATAAGACGTCACCCATGAAGTGGTTGTATCAGAATCTCGAACTTCGAACACGTATGTTCCTTTTGTTATGGAAGGTGCATCTAGGTGTACAAGTGGTATCCTGTCGTTAGCATCTCCCCTTGCTAAGGCATCGGTGTTGGTAGGGTATTCTTGACAACAAATAAATTTATAATCAAGACCCCGCTGAGTATAGGGGAGTCAGGATCGTTCCACGAGAAGCAAGGTTTGTTTATCTATCGACTCCTAAAAAAAACAAAAGCAAGCAAAACACACAAGCATCCTCGTTAACGAAGTTGTCAGCATCGTTAACGAACCACCGAGAATAAAAAGACCAAAACTAACGACCTAGACAGGTTCGGTACCGAGCCAAAGAACTCAGTAACGAATACGATCTTGAAAGAAACGAAAATATCCAGGACAAGGGTTACCACAACATAGTCATGCACATAAGCTCGTAAGAAGATAAATATCATGCCTTTAAATAGATAGATGCATCAACTTTCATTGACTTAGCAAGCAAATTAATCTACTTTCATAAACTAATTCACCCAATTGCTTGTTTCGGATCTAAAGCTTGAAACTTTCGTTTTCAAACAATATCAACTTTCAAGTTTATAACTTTCTCTTTCAATCAAGTCAACAACTCAAATTACCTCAACTTTCATCTCGGTATAAGCACAACAAACAATCTCATCAATAGATAAAAGGCATTCAACACATAGTCTTACTCACCAAACATGCACAACTATGCCGGGTTTCAACCCCGACCCTAGATAGAAAGACTACTCACTAATCATGACTAAAAAACTAATAACTTTAATCAAAGAAAACATTAAAAACAAAATACTACTCAAATTAATAAGAAATATCGTCTTACAGATATTTAGAAGAAACCGAAAACACTGAAATACCGAATCAAAGAACACACTAACGACCCCGGTAACTTTCGTCTACCGAGCTCCTTCGATCACGACTCCGATCCGTCCTTCTCTCTCGGCTCTCCAAAATCCGATCTCTCTTCTCTACCAAGTTGTTCCTCCGAAATTCGACCTCCCCTTTCTATGCTAGATAAAAGGGTATTTATACTAAAAAGCTAGAAACTAAAAAAGGCTAAAAGATATAAACTTTCCTAAAAAGATAGAATCTATTCTAAAAGATAGAAATAAAATCTCAAAAGATAACAAGACCTAAATTACATAATATAATAACCCTAAAATCATAAAAAGATACTCTACCGACACGGAAATAAATTCCCGCACAGGATCGGTGAGTCACAAAGTCAACTCTCGAACATCTTCATCTCGTGGCCTCGTTAACGAGCCCTCACAACCTCGTTAACGATCTTGGGCTTGGTTTTCTTCAACACTTCTCTTCCAAAAACACGAACTTCAGCTTCTTCATCTTGTATTCCTCCATCTCTTATCATAGCTCTCCAAATTCAGCTCCAAACAACACCTTTTCCTTGCTAAAACCTACAAAAATACACAAAACGGAGTAAATTCCATACTTTTCACAAAATATGCAAAACTATCCAAAAACACATGAAACTAATCCTAAACTTAGCAAAACTAAACCTAATAACCGAATAAAACCGATCAAAAACTATACTAAAAACAAGAACATCAATCAGCTTGCGCGTTAGCATCTCGAGGCACTTGCTTTATCTCGAAATGCTTAAAGCCCTTGATAATTTCTTGAACTTTCTCCAAGTACGCCTTCATTTTTGAATCCCTAGCAACATACGAATTCGTGACCTAATTGACAATAAGTAACGATAACATATTACCTCGATTTCTTGCACATTCAACTCCTTGGCGATAATTAATCCTGCGATGAGTGCCTCATATTCTGCTTCATTGTTATTAGCTTTAAACTTGCATCGAATAGCCTGACCTATCCTATCCCCCTGTGGCGACTTCAGGACTACTCCCATCCCTACGCCTACTTGATGCGACGCTCCATCGGTGTGCATCAACCATTTGTCGTTGCTCAACGACCTTTCAACTTGTAATATTTCTTTTTTTCTCCTTCTAGCAGGGTAGGAGTGAAGTCAGCCATAAAATCCGCCAAAGCTTGAGATCTCATTGTTGTTCATGGCTCGTACATAATATCATACCCATTGAGGTGAATTAACCACCTCACCAAGCGACCTGATAGTTCTAGTTTCGACATAACACTCTTTGTGACACCCTTATACCCTATGACGTATACTTCATAAAACTTATCTCTTATATAAGCAAATAATTCACATATACTAACTATTCACGTAAGCACATAACAGACATTAACTACCATAAAAGGTTGCACACACACACATATGCAATCACCTCTTATGCTAATACATCTATTTCTCTAACTTTATTACATCCCATATGTCTATGATGCAAATGAGGAGGAGAAGGTTGCATTGAGCTTCAGCCGGCTGACCTGTATGAATGTGACCTCTAAAAGAGACACACGCCAGTAAGTTCTAGCCGAGCCTGAAAAATTATTTTGCGATTTACGTGAGTCGCATACTCAGTGAATATAAACCATCATCAATTATTTTACACATAGTCAAACATTTAGTCCATGTACATATACATACATATTATACATATGCCATATAGAAATTTACTATGCAAATGCAAATGCTGATGTATCCGATTTATTATTCTGTGAATTGTTCAAGTCTGAATCTGCCCCGGGTTTACTATATATGGACTCTTATGGTCCCTTTAGCAAAGAAATCCGAAGATTTCCTGAATATTGACTCTTATGGTCCTATATGATTCGTAGATCTTGTATGATCCAAAGATCATGTATGACCCGTAGGTCGCTTTAACAAAGAAATCCGAAGATTTCCTGAATTATAGTTCAGCGCAAGACAGTCACAAGTCCTTTTAATCTCATTGCAATATGCTATGCAATCAAGTACATCATGTAACCATATATCATATGCCATCTGTTAACATACTTTCTGTGCAAACGACTCTGGAAATTTCAGAGCTATCACATCTATTCATATAACTCATATAACATATATCCATATCACTCATATACTCATACAGCTCATATAATACATATATCCATATTTCACGTATAGCACATAGGGTTGAATCTCCGGTCTATACTCACCTGTTTAAGACAAATACTATATCTCTTCCGTTTCTCTTTGACCACGATCTATGACTTGAGCTTCTATATATAACCCAATGCAAAAACGGCCTATTTACTCTTACAAACTTTAACCCCAAATGCAATGAAATGCCAGAATGTATTATAACTTCTTGTACATAATTCCAAATCCTGTAAAACTTGACAACGATAAACTATATATATAGAAGAACATTTTTCTAGTTCAAACCTTTCTGTAAAACTTTATCAAGGGTCTCCAAAAATCATTACAAAGAGAAACCCTAAAAATACTCTGAAATCTTTTTCCGAATATAAATCCGATATCGAAAACACCCTTTAAAAACTATAGATCAACTGATTTCTCAAATAAAAGCAATTGTAGATCTAGATCTGGAAAAATCAGTGAAATCCAGATAATCATTAACTAATTAAAAACTTACCAAACCACGCTTGTACTTCAAGATTAAAACCCGATAAAAGAGATCTTGTACCAGATCCAGTAAAAACAACCGAATCCTCTTCCTCTTTAATTCTTTCTCACGAGCCTCCTCTCTCTTTTTTTTTCTAATTGTGTACCTAGATTTAATGAAAATCTACAAGAGATATATATACACACATAAGTCGGTTCAAGGGAAGTCGGCAAAACATTAGAAAAATTCCACTTTTCACCCTGAAATCCTCTTTACTACAAACATTACCCTGAAATAATTAATAATTAATACTTTCATAAAAACTTTTCTAAAATATAATAAACTTAATTCGAAAATAAATATTACTTTTAAAAACTCACTATATATCATGCCAATATGGTATGCATATGCTATTAATATGTTGTGAATGCAAAATGACGTATGCACTTTGGTCGGGGATGTTACACTCTTCATTGGGAAATCAGTCCTTACAATAATAGAATGACTTTCAAAGTAAGGACGTAACTTGATAGAAGCCATTACCAGAGACAATACGAGTTTTTCGACGGGTGAGTACCTGGTCTCCACATCAAGTAGAGTTTTACTTACATAGTAGATGGGTAAACTGGTTCCCGTCTTCTTCTCAAACCAAGACGGCACTTACGGCTGCCTCTGTGACTGCCAAGTAAACGTACAACATTTCTCCTTGCTTGGGTTTGGATAGTATCTGTGGTTGAGATAAATATTCCTTCAATTCTTTGAAAGCTTCTTCATGCGCTTCTGTCCACTCGAACGACTTGTTTTTCTTCAGGATGTCGTAGAATAAGTTGTTTTTGTCTGACGACCTGGATATGAACCGGTTGAGTGCTGCTACTCGTCCTGTCAACTTCTGAATGTCTTTGACGCATCTTGGTGATTGTAACTCCATTATCGCCTTTATCTGGTCCGGACTTGCTTCGATTCCCCTCTGCGTTACTAAGTAACCCAGGAATTTGCCCGACGTGACTCCAAAAGAACATTTGGTCGGATTCAACTTCATTCGATAGCTCCGCAGAATCCGGAATGCATACTCCAACTACCGGATGTGATCTCTTGCCTTCATGGATTTGACTAACATGTCGTCGATGTATACTTCCATCATATCCCCTAGTCTTTCCTGAAACATCTTATTAACCAATCTCTTATAAGTAGCACCAACGTTTTTTAATCCGAAAGGCATAACCTTGTAACAATAGGTCCCTTGATTTGTTACAAATGCGGTTTTTCTTGGTCGTTAGGGTGCATCATTATCTGATGGTATCCACTGAACGCGTCCATAAAAGTTAAAAGCTCATGTTCTGTCGTTGCATGCACCATTGAATCAATATGAGGCAACAGGAATGAATCTTTGGGACACGCTTTATTTAAATCGGTAAAGTCGATGCAAACGCGGTACTTACCGTTTTTCTTTTTAACGAAAACCACATTCGCTAACCATTGGGATATTTTACTTACGTAATTTTTCCAAACTCGATTAGGGATTTTACCTCATCGTTTATTACTTGATTTCGTTCGGGTGCGAACTTACGCCTTTTCTATTTAACAGGTGGAACCTTTGGATTAACGTTGAGCACATGTGTGATCACGTCGGGATCGATTCCTAGCATATCTTCATTCGTCCAGGCAAAAAAATCAATATAGGATCATAAGAACTCAACTAACTGTTCTCGTAGAGTTGGCTCCAAATCTGCCCCTATCCTGATTTTTCTGGACGTATCAAGTGGATCGAGGGCTACTTCTTTGAGTTCTGGTGTCTCAGGCTTCACGTAGTAAGTTGGAGCCTTACAATCCTTTAATTGCTATACCGACGACTTCTTTTCTGCCTCAATCTACTGAGCTTTTGAAGTTGTTTCCCTCATGGTTACAGAATAACACTCTCTTGTTATCTTCTGTTCTCCCTTGATTTCTTGTATTCCCCATGGTGATGGGAACTTCACACATTGTTGATAAGTTGAGGGAATGGCCTTCATTCCGTGGATCCAAGCCCTTTCTAAGATAACATTAAAAGGTGGTGGACAATCAAGTACTTGAAATTTCACCTGATAGTTTACCCCACACGCGATGGTAGGTAATGAGATTTCCCCCAATGTGTTACATGATTCACTGCTGAAGCCCACCAAAGTCGTAGACTTCTTGATGATGGCGTCCAAACCCAGACCTAAGTTGTTGACTGGCTCTTCAGGGAGATCTGTTGGTTCTTCAAGAATTTCCGTCTTGATGGCCAACACCTCCTCTAATTTTCTTTGTTCAGCAATTTGTTTCTCCAATTTCTGCATTTCGATCTCTTTAGCTCGGATGTAACAAAAGAAATCCCATCGGTCAATGGGTTTCCAAAGGACGTATTTTGCATCGCTCTCGTGGTACATCCTTAGTTGGGACTCAAGAGTCATCCCCATAAAGATGTGATAGCAAGCATCATCAAGCCCTATGTGTAATCCACAATTAGAGAGATCATGCAAGATTTCCTGGCACCTAGTGAAGTACTCATGAAAGGGTTCATCCTGCAACTGAACAAGACTAAATGCAGACATTAGTATATACAAGTGTAGACCGTAAGATAGGTCTACACAGATTCAGGGATTCTGGACGAACCGATCCACGGGCGCGGAAAAATTCCGAGGGCGCGGAAAAATTCCGAGGTCGCGGATCTGCCGCGGGCGCGGAAAAATTCTGAGGGCGCGGACTCGTCAGAAATGCCGATTAAACAGAAAATTAAAAACCGATTCCCCGGCAACGGCGCCAAAATTTGACTGGTTGGAAATCGTTGATGCCAAATCAAAAATAAATCCCTAGTTACACAACTAGTATAGTCGGTAAGTCGGGGTCGAACCCAAGAGACACTTGTATCCTAAGTTTTATTATTATCAACTCAAAGAAGTAACAAAGGGGGGATTTTGGAATTATAACTAGAAACTAAGAATTGAAACAAACAAAGATAGCAATCAAACAAGGCAAAGATTGGATTTTTATCAAGTTAAAGGAAAGCAATCCTATTCAAGTATCCACTTTTCTTCCTCAAGTTATTGATCCTAGATTCAAACAAGTTATTCCTTTCAGTTATTCCTATCCTGATCAGAATTATAACATGGCAACGAGACATGCAACTTAACATCCAAACAATTCATGAAACGATCATAAATAATAAGGATATTAGCATTAAGAACAAGGATAAACAGGATTCATGCAATTGAATTCCAACGAGTCAAACAATTAACATGCATTCAAATCTCTTCTCAATTGTTTTAGTCCAACGAGTCCTAAATCAATTGAGTTGCTACAAAGATTAGGCTTTGCTACGAGAAAACCTAGATCTAGCAATAGATAATATTAATTCCAACAAGTTGGCCAGACAAGCAGAAATCAACACAATCAATAATAATTATGCACAAGAGAATTGAAATAACCTGTAGAAATAAACCTGAATAGACGAATCTCACAACAACTTGAGTCTGAAAAGCTTCAACTTGAATAGAATTTAGGGAGTTTAGTTCTCCATAAGAGAGAAAAACACAAAGTCTGAAATTAGGTCTAAGAGAGAATACAAAACAAGGTCTGAAAAATAACCTAATATAATCTCGACCCAGTCAAAATTAAAAAGATAAAAAAATATAAAATAATAAACTAAGCGGAGAAATCCAATCGCGCGTCCGATCGAGCTAGGCCGCGATCGCCACCAAACCTAGCCGCGATCGCGGCCTGTCTCTGACAACATTCTAACGGTACTTTCGGATGTTGTTTTGACCCTCTTAGAGTTAGAATTTGAACTCGCAGTAAAAACATGAATTGTATCTCTTCGAGTTAGCTTTCCAATGATACCAAATTCAGCTTCATCCGATCACCGTAGCTCCCGAACTAAGCGTCACAAGAAAGTGGTGTCGAAACAACAACTTCAATGGATTGCTCGGTTTTAAGCGTTCTTTTCCACAACCTCTTGGGCCTTAATGATCATCAGAAATGGCTTGAATATCCTTGGAAAAGACACTTGAATATCTCCAATCTTGAATCCTTCAACTTAACCAATCCTTGCTCCTCAAAACGACCTAAAAACACAAAAGTGCAAGAGTAGACACTGAAATGCAAAAACTACAAAAACTAAGCAAAATGCATGCAACTACCTAAGATTTAAACATAAATATGCCCTAAAAGTAACACCTAAATGCATGCTATCAGTTGTATAAGGCATCCAACATAAGTAAATTAGTAGAACTTCCGTTGTCAATTAAAACTCGTTTAACAAGACAGTTTTTTATCGTTAAAGAAATAATTAAGCAATCATGATGGACTTCTTCCTCCTCGATGTCATCGAAGGTAATGGGCATCACATCATGACTCTTCCGAACAAAGATTTTGGGCTCTTCTCTCATGGTGCTCCTTGCAATCCTTTTAGCTGCTGAATATGTAACACCACAGACCTCGGATCCCCTAGTGATGACATTGATCACCCCTGTGTGCTTGGGGGTGGTGGTGGATTGGTCTTTCCCTTGTTGTACTCTAGTTGCTCCCTTGCTCTTTCTGATATCAGGTCCTTGAGGTACCCCCTGCGTAATAACTCACTTACCTCTTTCCTTAGTGCGATACATTCATTCGTCCTATGACCATGATCGAAGTGGAAATCACACCATATGGACTTATCTTTTTGGTATAAAGGTGTATGCTCTTTCTTGGCCAATTGACGGTATCTCCCATGTCGTTAAGAGTTCGTACCACCTCTATCGCGTCTACCCGAAAGTTGTAGTGAGACAACTTTGGGGACAGTCTTGGGTCTTCATGTCGCTTGTTCGTCTTAGCGAACGCCGTGTTTACAGTCGGCTTGGCTGGAGATGGACTAGGGTATGGAACATATCCGGTTTCCCGTCGCCCTTACCGGCGTCCTGGTCGGTGAGGGCTAGCGGTTTTGTTGGAGAAGAGGTCGTCTTCTTCCAATCGCACGTTTGCCAACGCCTTTACTTGAGCCTCATCGAAATTCGAGCAAGGATATTTAGTTAACTCACGATAAGATCAGGGTTACCAGTCGATATGCCTCTTCGGAACGCTTCCACGGTTGTAGCCTCGTCACATCCTTCTATGGTGACCAACTCCTCGTTGTACTTGTTTAGAAAAGCTTTCAATGATTCGCCGGTCTTTTGGACCAAGTGATATAAGTTGCTGTAGCATTTTTTAGCGTGTCGACTACTTTCGAATCCGATCCTGAACTTGTCAACCAACTCAACAAAAGACGAAATACTCACAAGGGGTAAATGAGAATTCCAATTAAGTGCGGGCCTTGATAACGACACATGACAATTTCCTTCATATCGAAAGGAATTGTACTAATATTCATAGCTTGCTTGAACGCGGCTATGTGTTGGTCCAGATCCGTAACCCTTTCGTACTTAGGTACATCGGGGACATGATATTTTCGAGAGATGTCTACCCTTGCGAGAGCGGGTACAAAGGGAGAATCAGTATATCCATCTCGTCTTTCTACTGCTATCGGTTATGGGGCCCCTAGGACCTGAGTAATTCGGTCCTCCAAAGCTTTGAGGCATTCCCGTAATTGGGTAACCTCAACATCTTCTCTAACGACCCTTGAAGAATTACCATTTACCTGATAGCCGGTTACTAGCCTAATGTCATTTGGGGTTATAAGATTTGGATCGTCCATGTCCAATCGCCGAGTGACACCATCCATTGCTCCGTTAGTGCGTTGCCGATTCATTGCTGATTGCACGTGATATTGAAGTAAATTATGCTCATTAGTTAAAGTCTCGATTTTCTTTTCGTATACCTCGGTGAATTTGGCATGATCACTCTTTTGATTCTCTAGATCCCTTTGGAGGGTGAGCATAGTTGCACGAAGTTCAACGATGGTGTCGGAGTCGACCGTTGCTCCTTGTTCAGTAGTTGTGGAGGTAGTAGGGTTTCCATTTCCATCCCCATAATTGTGCTCATCCCTTTCTGTCCCATTTTCAATCTATTGGATGTCGACTCCTTGATTGGTCTCGTTGTTCTCAGCGTCATTGACTTGGCTGTAAGTAGCATGAATGCCTTCCATCTTGCGTGGGTAGAGCTTACGGTTCTTGATGAATTTTCTTTAAGGCCCCATGGTGGGCGTCAATTATTTTGGGCCTTGCTCTTAATTGGCCCCACAACAACGTCTTACCTGAAATAATGAGGGAAACTTAACCAAAAAACAATCGTAACGCTATACCCTTTAAGCAAGATGAAACTTTGAGAGATAAAGTGGGAAAGAAAGTAAAATTGACAGCACGGTATGTTGATCGATTGTTAGTAGCCCTGTTACAAGATTCTTCCTGATTACAAAAGCACTGATGGATTAATAAAATGTCTCTTCTAGTACAAAGATGATCTAGGCTTTTGAGAGCTTAAGAGTGTGATAGTGTGATGGCTAGTGAATGATTGATCCCCTATTCTTCCCTTCATGTGCTTTTATATCCTCCGTCTCCTTGTGACCGTTGCTGAAGTTGTGAGGCGCGAGCAGATCCCGCAAATATCGCCCTTGCTATTAATTCCATAGTCATTACTGGAAATCTCGCTTCAAGCCGTTGTTGTGGCGCACGCTTGATGATCGCAATAATGGGCTTAGTCAGTTCGTGTTAATGGTCTTCCGAATTTGGGCCTATTCCGAAGTGGCCCAACAATTTTCCAACAACTAATCTATTCGTCAAGCATATTTGTGAGAAATAAATTGAGTTTAGGGAATGGTTATATGGTGTTTGATGAATTAGATATTAATAAAAAGATGGCTTCAAGTATATTGGAAAAGTTTGATAAGTATTGGAGAATTGTCAATAAATTCTTAGTTGTTGCTACTACTTTAGATCTTGAAAACAAATGGGCTTGTTGAGATTCAATTTCCAACATATTTATCGTAATGCAGCTGAAATTGAAGTTGAGAAGATAAAATCCTTGTTATATAAGTTGTTGGCTCAATATCAAGAGAAATATTCTTTAGTCAGTGGTGGCCATGCTTAATGATTTACTGTCTGCAAGGCAACAAATGAGTGGTGATCCTTCTTCTGAAAAGACTAGTTTTGGTTCTAGTTCTTCTAGATCTACTCGATGGGATATTGCAATTAGGAATAGTGTGATGTCTTTTAGAGCCGATTTATATCTATATATTGAGGAGGCTCCCTACCCTCCTAGTGATGGATTTGATGTTCTTCAATTTTGAAAGGTTGATTTGAAATACCCAACTTTGAGAATGGTTGCTCAGGACATTTTAGCAATACCAACTTCAAGTGTTGCTTCGGAGAGCGCTTTTAGTGAAGGTGGTATATTGGTTACCTCTCATCGTTCTAAGCTTCATTCAAATACCGTGGAAGCATTGACATGTTTGCAAAATTGGATTATTATTGAGTTAGCGGGTAATTTTATTTCATTGTTAATTTGTTATTACTTAAAAGTTATTATTCATTCTTCTATTATATACTAATGTTCAATTTTTTTTACAAGGATTACAACTTGGCAATTCTCAAGCATGTGGTATTCATACCGATGATGAAGAAAAAGTCAATAGTAGTGAAGTTGTCAATGTATTTAACTTACTATATTTTTTGTTTACTTGAATATTATATTTATCATTTTTATGAATTTAAATTAATAATATGCAAATGTTAAAGTTTTATTTCAATGATAGGATTTTCTATTTCAAGGAGTAGGGACTTTTCTCAATCTTGGATAAATATTGAAGTTGAAGACATGCTCACTTGTATTTTGGATTTGTGTTCTTTAGTCTTTATTTAGTTTTATTTGTGTTTAGTTAAGTATATTTTTAGAGAATATTTGTAATGGCATTGATGTGTTTGGCTTTTGGCTATGTATTGTACTTTGTATGACATATCAATTATGAACTTATGCTTAATTTATGAGCGTAATTTGAAAATTTAAGCAACTTTTAAAACACCCGAAAAAACACCGATCCGACTCGAAAACCGATGGCTTTCGGGTGGATCGATTTCGGGTGGGCGGTTTATAAAGTTGGGTCGGTGGTGGAAGTAGCCCACCCGCACCTGACCCACCCCATTGCCATGCCTAGAGACGAAGTGGTCCTGTAATATAGCGTAATTTCACGTTTTTAGGAATAACACTTTCACGCCACCATGCGCCGTAAAATCCTAAATGAGCTGGCCCAACCACGATAATTTCACGCCTACATGTGCCGTGATGTTTCAATGGGCCGGCCCATGAGAATTATCAGCATGGTCTAATTTATTATAGAGGGAATTGGCCCATATATCCTAAAAGACCATCCTAATTACGCGTTAGTTGAGTGAAAAGTTTTTATCTCTCAAGCCTAAGCCATTATTGCATTGTTGGTCCTTCTCCTGTTGATGGTCGCGATGACGATGATGATAGGGTTAAGGTTTCCAGCTTCTTTGTCCGCTCACGCTCGTCCGACCTACACAACACGATCTGAAATCCGATTAGTCATCGGAAACCATGTCTTCCGACAGATTCATGGCTTACTCTCCGTCTCCTTCCACTGTACCTCACTCTCATCACATTGTCGGCCTCCGTTCCGCCTCTTCTGCTATCGTCGAGCAAGAGAAGTATTTCCCCTTTCTCTCTCCTTGTTCTTTATCAGATCTTTTTCTCTCACTTTCCCTCTTCTTCTTTGAGCACTGATGTTCAAGGAGAAATTGCTTGTCTATGATGCAAAGCTGTACAAATATTAGTTTGACTTTAGTTTTGTGCATTTGGTAAAAGTGAATTTTGAATTTCAGCTGGATATGCTTGCAATTCTGAGTTCCTTGTTAGCTCTTTGTTCTTGATGCTTAAATCTGTGTAATAATCTCAATGATATGCTCCAGAAATGCACGATCTAACAAAATTTTGTCTTTCTTGGTAGATATCTCAATGAGTTGTTCACAAAGAGTCAAATGCTTAGTCCTTTCAAATTTGTGCTCCCAAATTGTTGTCGTTTAAATATATAGCAATCGTTGAATCAAAAGTTTAATTTAGCACTTTTAAATAGCAAAGTTACGATATGGGATGCATGCAATGTTTACAAGTCCCAACAATGGCCATTGAAAAGGTTTTCATAGCAAACAACACATCAGTTATTCAATATGAGGTCCTTTCTCACATGTTGGGTCTCATTCCATTAAGCACTGACCCAAGGTTGTTTGAGTACAAATCAGGTATGAGCTTTGGGAATTTTTTAATGTGAAGATAAAGAATATGATTTTTACGTGCTACTTTTCTCTTGTTATTTGCTCTTATGCTTCTTATTGGCAATGTGTTGTGATGATGATACTTATAGTTGAACAATGTGTTTTGTTGCACAACAACACAAGCTTAGTGACCATTAAACAATGTGTTTTGCTATTATACTCTTTTTGTTCAGAGTTTTTTTTTCAGTTTTGAGATTTCGGAGTTTGGATTCTGAGCTATTCTTGGATTTCCTGCTTCTATTATCTATAAATTTTGTATATATGAAGATGAAATAACATTTTTGCTCCTTGCTTTAACTTATGTAGCTTTGTAGGTCAACAAACATAATTCTTACGATTGCAATCGGGGCCACTAGCCACTAGATTGCTCATAGGTTGCTTAATTGAGCTCTTCACCAAATATAGGTCTATTGCTTAATTGAGCTCTTCACCAAATATTTTTCATGATTGTTGGCATCCATTGCTAAGTAGTCCTCTGTTTCATGATTGTTGACATCCATTGTTGATAGTTGTTGACGACAACTTGTTAACAATACGTTGTTGATGATAACTTGTTGACAGTTGTGGACGACAACTTGTTGACAGTTGTTGACGAATAGAAACGCATAAGAGCTCATCAATTGTTGACGTTGATAATCATTGTCAACAATTGTTGACGTTGTTAATCATTGTCAACAATTTTGGCATTGATAATAATTGTTGTTGACGTTGACGGTTGTTGATGTTGATACATTGAAGAATGTTGGTGATAGACTTGCAATCATTGATTTTCTACTCTCTTGCTTATGGTGCGTGCTTGCAAATCTCTTCATCCCAAGGTTGAATTCAACTTCAAAAACCGCCATCATATCTTTTTGTAGGTCAAATTTCAGCAAACTAACTAATTCATTTTTTTTGTATTAGAGTTATATTAGATGTGTCAGCTGACTGAGTCAAACCCAGGTGCCATTTTTCTCAAAGCCAACCAAGAGGAGCTCAAGAAAATGTGCAATGCCTTGCACATTCATGTCTTGCCCTTCTTCAAAATTTACAAGGGCTCACATGGCCTTCTCTACAACTTTAGTTGTATTGTGTCAATTGTAAACAACACACAAACTTTGAAAATTGTTCTTGTATTAATTAGAGGAATTGGCTGAAAACCACCCGTATAATATGGCATATTTCACTTAACCACCCGTATTTTGAATAATTATAAAAAACCACCCATAGTAAAGCCTCCGTTAAAAATCAACCACCCAAAACCCAGATCCGTTAGCCTCCGTCCAAAAACGCTGACATGGCTTCTCCATTTTGAATTGTTTATTGCTTTACCTTGCCACATCACCACCCAATCGACGATTCAGGTGATTACATAGCTAGGGTTTTTAGTTTTTTTTGAATTTCTTACTCGTTTAGCTGAACATTAGGGTTTTGCGAAGAAGATGAAGGGAGGGTTAGTGAGTGTGGGGTTTATTGTGGTATTTATGGTGGTGTTAGTGGTTTAGGTTTAGTTTAGGGTTTTTTATTCAATCCCACTCGCCTTTTCCCCACTTTGTTTGTTGGGTACCTATGCCCATGTGACTTTGTGCATTAGTAAGAAGTATGACATATTTATTGTGGTAAAAAATGGAATATTGACATCTGCAACTTCTTCTTTACAGCTATGAATATCAGTTTCAGGATTTTGTACCAAGGCACATTTTACATGTCTCAAGTTCACCAATTAAGCTATAGAAGGGCAAAGGTTCATGTCTACAAAGATGTAGATCTAGATCAGACATCAAAAATTGTGTTAGAGACACTACTGAAAGAGGAAGTTGGGCTACTAGATGTCAAATAAATGTGGTATTTGGAACCTGGAAAAACCATTCACTTTGGATTGAGGTATATCAAAGGTGATAGTGATGTAGTGCATATGGTCAATCAGGTTGGTAGTGATAGACTTGTCCATCTTTATGTAGTCCAAGGTAATGAACCCAGCCCAGCATCATTGAGGCCCAACATCCCATCTTTTCAGCCCAACATCATGTATCCCATGCCAACATTGCAGCCTCTCTCAAATAGGGTTCTCTCTACTCCTACACAAACAAAAAAACACCTCTCAAGCCATATTCCCAGATCTAGCTACTGTAGATGAAGGTGATACCACTGATGGCTCAAGTGATGGTTCAAGTGATGAGGGTGAAGGCATTTTCGGTTCAGAATCATCTGATGAGGAAGATTTTGAGTTCAGACAAAGTGAAGATGAGGATGATGATTTGTTTGAGGAAAATGTTGATGAAGCTGCAGGGCAATTTTGGGCTGATGATCTGATTATACAACAACAATCTGAAGAAGCTTATGTGGATGAAGAGAAATCCTTAGATGAATCTGATGAATTGAGGAGTGGAAGTGGTTCTGATGGGCAACATTCAACTAAGTATCCTGAATTCAATCCTCTGGTAGATTTTAGGAAAAAAATTGTTTTAAAGCCTGACATGATATTTGCTTCAAATGACATATTTAGAAAAGCATTAAGGCAGTGGTCAATAGAAAATGGTGGTGACTTCTATTACTTGCATAATGATAAGGCAAAAGTGTCAGCTTATTGTAAATTTGTTGAGAGGGTTTTAATTTGACAACAAATAAATTTATAGTCGAAACCCCGCTGAGTACAGCGAAGTCAGGATCGTTCCACAGGAAGCAAGGTTGTTCGTTTATCAATCTATTAAAAAGCAAACAGAAACAAACAAAAACACTCACAAGCAGCCTCGTTAATGACGTCGTCAAGGTCGTTAACGAACCACCGTAAACAAAAATACTCAAATAACAACCTAAATAAATTCGGTACCGAGGCAAGTAACTCAGCAACGAAAATTCACTTAAAATAATTCATATAAAACAAAGATCTAGGACTAGGGACACCACAACATAGCCAAGCATATAAACTCGTAAGAAGATAAGATCATGCCTTTAAACAGATAAAGTCATCAACTTTCGTTGACTATCAAGTAAATTAACAAAATTTCGCATCCTAATTCACTTAATTGCTTGTTTTAGAACTAAAGCTTGAAAATTTCGTATTCAAACAATATCAACCTTCAAGTTACTAACTTTCTCTTTCAATTAAGTTAAAAACTCAAATTACCTCAACTTTCGTTTCGGTATAAGCTCAACAAACAATCTCAATAAAAGATAAAAGGCATTCAACACACAATCTTACCTATCACACATGCTCAACTATGTCGGGCTTAACCCTGATCCTAGAAAAGAAGACTACTCACAAATCATAACTACTAAACAAATAAACTCAATATAAGAAAACATTGAAAACCAATCACTACTAAATTAAATAAAAACCTAGATAGAAGGGTATTTATACTAAAAAGCTAAAAACTAAAAAGGCAAAAAGATATAAACTTACCTTAAAAGATAGAAATAAAACTCTAAAAGATAGAAACAAAATCTAAGAAGATAATAAGACCTAAAATACATATTCTAATAACCCTAAAAGATTCTAAAAAGATACTCAACCGACACGGAATAAATTTCCGCTCAGGATCGGTGAGTCATATAGTCAACCTTCGAATCTTCTCTCGCGTGACCTCGTTAACGGGCCCTCACAACCTCGTTAACGAGCCTGGGTTTGATTTTCTTCCACACTTCCTCTCGTAAATCTTGAACTCTGACTTCTTCAATCTTGTATTCCTCCGTCTTTCACTGCAACGCTCCAAATTCGGCTCCATATAGCACTTTTCCTTGCTAAAACCTACAAAATACACAAAATAGCGTAGCTTCCACTCTTTTCATAGAAATATGCAAAACTATCTAAAAACACTCAAAACTAAACCTAAACTTAGCAAAACTAAACCTAATAAACAAAGAAAACCTACTAAAAACTATACTAGAAATGCGAACATCAAAATACCCCATACTTAAACTTGCTTGTACTCAAGCAATCAATAGACATTAACCAAAACCAAAACAAACATGCTCATCAAGACATAGCCATCATCTAAAAAGCAACATCTACACATGAGAAAAATATAGCAAAAGACTATTAATGTCCTCACACATATATGCACTTAAATAGACATAAGACAATACAATCCAACCTTACAAGGGATATTGTGTTTCACTCAACTCTCAAGTGTTTAGGCTTATAAATTCAATCTCTCAACTCATCTTATATACAAAAACTCATAGAAATTGGAACTTATATCACCAATACTCTCCACCCAAGATTTGTCAAAATAAGCAAAAACCATCAAGAGAACTTAGGCTCAATGAAAAACTTCATAGAAGCTTCCATTCGGCCAGGTTGTAATGGGGCTTGGTAAGGACAATAAGGCGTGGAAATATTTTGGTCATGTGGTGCTAATAATATCCGGGAATCAAAGACTCCTAAAAACTCACATATCCAAAACCCTCATAAAACAACATACCAAACTCACTCTCATTATGCACTTATTCTCATTAACCCTTTATCATCCTAGAAAGTCTCATAAGAAATAAAAGAATCTCTGATATTATCTATAAATACAAATGCACTTCAACTCTTCACTTCCTTTTATTTTTTTCCTTCTTTTTTTTTCTCGCTACCTCGTTAACGAACCCACTTGAGGGTCGTTAACGAGCTTTCGTGTACATTCTTTCCTTACTTTTCATCTCCATCACATACTTTATTTTGTGCATCTTTTTTGCTTATCAAGAGATCTTTCTTATTACAAGTAAAAACAAGAGACTTCCAATCTACCCTTCACAAATATCCTTCAATTAAAGCAAAAATTATAAGAAACTCCTCTCTTTTTAACACACAACAAAACATACCTCTCCAATCTAAGTCCTAATTCCCGGATAGGGTCAAGCTTATCTCGGCTAGGGAATAATTTTGTGGAGCTATAAATAAAGGCTTCAAGCTAAATTTGGTTGTCAAAAGAAGGATCATGTAAAAGTGGATAGGGAATAATAGGGCTTATAAAAATAAGTTCTCCATCATATAATTTTCACAAATAATGAACTAAAAATCTCATATGGGTCTCAAGAAATAGATAACCATCAGAATCCCAAGAGATAATATGCATATAAAGAGTAAATCACACAAGAAAATCAAGGCTAATAAGCTCACATGGTAATTTGTTGTATTGCATCACTTATGCTATAAAGTATATGTGCTCAATTTCATCAAATGCTATCTTCTTCTAAAACAAATAATTTCAAGTTAAGAGTCTGGCTATACTATTAAAGACATGCTTGCAAGGAATTATATGATTAAGTTAGCGACTACTATCATAGAACCTAAGAAAGGGATATCTATCAATTCTAAAACTCTTTTTTTTTTAGATTTTTCAAATTTTTTCGATATATTTTTTTTTCAGAATAAAAAACTACTAAAAACACCTAGACACATAAGACAACAAGTTCTCTATTTTCTCCCACCCCATACTTAAAATTACAGTGTCCCCACTGTAAGAAAAATAAGAAGAAGGAAAAGAAATAGAAAAGAAAACAAATAAAGATAAAAATAAGAAACAGAAAAACAGAAAAACTTACAAAGTTTTAAAAGTAGGAAACAAGGAAAAACTGCATCTTTAGGCTGAATCAACGGTTTGGTGGAGGAAAGTAGTGCTCAAAGTTCCCCATGAAGTCATACATCGTCCTCCAACGCTCAGTGTCATCCGCCTCTCTCTGACGATACCTCTCATCCTCCATCGACATGCGAGCAGAATAGACGGATTCCCATCTATCCATCCTCCTATGAATATGATCCTGCTGGAGGTGAAGCTGCTGCATCCGTGCAGAAAGATCCTCGGCCCATGGTGGTGGCATACTCGATCCTGTGTACTCGGGCTGAGGAGGTGGTTGGTAGTGAGGCTGGAAATGATCTTGATACATCACCGGGTTGTAAGGCATGAGTCCATAGGAATGAGGGTCGACAGGGGCAGGTGGTGGGTCGACAGAAGCTCTCGGCACCTCGTTAACGAAGCTGGGTGCCTCGTTAACAGTGTAGGAAGGGGGCTGGAAATGATCGTTAACGAGCCTGGTGGGTTCGTCAACGAGGACGTTGCTGCCCAATACTTCCGTGTCTATGTTGTCATCCTCAAAGTTAAGCTCCTCAGTTCCACCCTCGGTGTCGTCTTCTTCCGTGTCGTCGCCAACTACCTCGGTCCCCTCATCTTCATCTTCATCCATTGCTTCATCCTCTCGCTCAAATCTTGTCTCACATGGCCGAAGTGATAGCTCATCCTTCGGCTTGGGTTCCAATGGGTAAGCATGTCCCGTCCACGCCTCGTACCAATTTGGTACGTAGAGAATCTCAAACTTGTCGAGGGTCGGTGTAACGATGCGATCTTGTACTTTCACCTTGAATCCTCCCTTGGCTTGAATGAAGACACCGGAGCTATACCAATAGTTCTTGTTGAGGAGATGGGCGTGAGCCGGTGTGTAACGAGTAAGATCTACTCCAAGGTTTTTAGCCAAGAGGCTAACCAAATTGCCACACCAAACCTCATTGGACTTGGTTGATTTCTCGATATAGTAGAGCCACTCGTATCCCAAATTCAAGGGGTCGGGTTGCTCGAAAAGGATGGTGCGGAGACAAGCAACTTCCGTCCTCGTTGGCCTGTTCAACTCTCTCTTCGGCCAAAACGTAGCGGCTAGGATTCGGAGAATAATCTTGAAGATGGGGTTGATGATGGTTGCCCTGGATAATGCCGCTGTGGTGGATTGGACCTCTCCGGTGATGTAGCTCCAAGTGCGAGTCACTCTGTAGTCTTTCAAGCTGTAATCTCTAGACGGGTTTGGGAGCTCTAAAATTGCGTTGAACTCTGCCATGGTGAACTCACGGCTCACATTGTCGAGCCGAAACCGGATTCGTCCCGCCGAAGTCTTCGACGAGAAGCTAGTCTCTAAGGTGGCCAAAAACTCGGATGTGAGGGTCGGATAGTGTGGTAAATTCTCCTGCTTCAGGAGATGAGCGGCGCCAAGAATAACAAAAGCCTCTTTGACATCTATGTAGATCCCTTGGTTTACGGCACTGGACTTTGAGAACCAACGGGTGTAGTGGTCCTTCTCTAATATGGCACGGTATCGATGCACTTGGCCTTGAGTACCTAAAATCACGTTGTCCATGCGAGGAGGAGATGGTGACCTTTGGTTCCTCTTCTTCTTCTGAGCTCGAGTAGCGGGTCTGCTTGAACTTGCCATGAGATCCTAAAAAATAATCAAGAATTTTCCAAGATAAGATCCACTCAAAATAGATAGGCAATAGACCCCATACTTGGTCTTGAGATAGCTTCGGAATTATTCGTTAACTACCCAATTGGGTCGTTTACGATTCTGGACTGGTATTGTTTTGTAAGCATTGCAGGGTCGTTAACGAACCTGGGTGGGTCGTTAACGAGCTGCCGAGACCCAAATCGCAGAATTTCCGATTTTAATCTACCTTAAAATTAAAGCATAAATCAAGCATGCAATATTCTATATTTCTCCACAAATCCCACGATCGGATATAAGCACCCCATACTTGCTCGATTACCCATCCCGGATCATGCTAAATTTTACCCGAAATTTTGACATGCAAAGTCTAAAACTTGAGACTAGAACAAGAAAAATTCATGCTTTTTTCACAATCAATCGTAATGGAACATCTAACATGAATATCCTTCTCTAGATCTAGAATTTATGAAGCGAAATCAAACTTTCAAGGGCAAAATCCAATCATGAACATCGATCCTCTATATGAACTCAATTCTAGACATGAAATTTCTACCCTAAAAACCATAAATCATGTAATTTCGAGTTAGGGTTTAGAAATCATACCGGAAAACTGAAAAATTTGAAGAACAAGGGATCGGAAATTGGGTGGGTGACGAGCTCGGTGAGGGTTATCGAAGCTTGGATCCTCGTCGATGGAGGGTAGGGTTTTCGGGCCTCGGTAACGACGGTTGCCCGGTGGTGGTTGGTGCGAGATTCCGAACAGTGGGAGGGGGATTTCGAGCTCTTTGGTTGGGTTTTTGAGAAGTTTGGAATTGGGAGAGTGTGATGGTAGATTTTTGGAAGGGGTAAAAGGGTTTTTATAGGAGAGGGAAGGGATAGGAAGGGGTAGAGGGTGGCGGCTAGGGTAGTAAAAGATAGATTAGGTTAAAAAAACTTACTTGCCCGTTTTTGACGAGTCGGGTCGTCGAACCGGGTCGTTAACGACCCTAGGTGGGTCGTTAACGAGTTGTCGTAGCCTCTTGGAGTGATTTTCGATCCCTTCTCCTGAAATCTTGTTAGCTCAAAAATTCTAATTTCTATCCTAACTAAAACTTAAAAGGAAAACAAAAGAAAGCTAAGAAAAATAATCTAAAAAGAAAAGGAAAAAGAGAAACTAAATCTATTCTAAAAGCGGGTTGCCTCCCGTAAGCGCTATTTTTAACGTCGTTAGCCCGACGAACTTCTTTGGCTCACGGTGGCTCTTGTGTAGCCATGTTGGGGTCTTGAGGTACCCCATGTTTAGCTTTGCAGTTTTTATGTGCTTGAGTTGCTAAATTGGGACCTTTTTCTTCTATCAGTATGCCCGGTATTCCTACATGATGGTTAGTGAAATTCGAAAACCGAGGTGGTTTGGATTCTTCTGTAGTGCATATAATAGGGCATGGTGTAGGAACATAAGATAAGGAACAATTATGCTCCTCTTTAGCCGATTCATAATTAGAGTGCTTACTTTGGTTGTACTCTTGCACATGGGACTCGGTGATCGGCCAATGAGACTCGGTAGTGACGGTTGTGTCGAGTTCTGGTTGAGTCAACTCGATTTGTGCGACTCCTGGCTTTTTGATCCAAAATGAATTCTACCCGATCCTCTCCGATATCAAAAGTGAGGAGTCCTTTCCGCACATCAACTCTTGCACCTGCTGTGGCTAAAAATGGTTGACCGAGAATTATGGGGACATGAGGGTCTTCAGGCATATCGAGGACGATAAAATCATTCGGTATAAAGAATTTTCCGACTTGAATAGGATAGTCGTCCACCACTCCAGTGACCTTGACACATGACCCATCTGCCATGTACAGATTCATGTCTACCGGCTCTAGTGGTCCCATATTATTAGCTTTAGACCAGATTGAGAGAGGAACTAAACTAGCACTGGCACCCAGATCACAAAAAGCCTTGACTTGTGGTTGCCTATGCCAATCGTTATTGCAAATCTTCCTGGGTCTCCTAGCTTTTCCGGTAGAGCTATTGATCTGACTTCATCTTGTAGCTCTGTAATGGATCTTTTCCTGCTAAGAATATCTTTCAAAAACTTTGTGTAAGCCGGCATTTCGCTTAAGGCCTCAGCGTATGGGATGGAAATATTAATGCCCTAAAGAATCTTAACGAAACGCTTGAACTTACTCGCAGTATAGTCCATAGATTTCTTAGTTGGAAATGGAAGAGATTTAACCATTCTCAGAACCAAGTTAGGCTCGAGAGGTGAGAGTACCGGGTCGACACTAGGGTCGTTTATTGTCCTCGGCGGGTCGTTACCGACCCTGGTGGGGTCGTTAACTACCCTCGGGTTGAGAGGAAGGCTCGGTTTAGAGAATTTACCTAGGGTAGGATCGTCAGGAATCCTCGGATCCTCGTCATCCTTGTTTATGGGCTCGTTATTTGCCCTCCCTGGCTCGTTAACGAGCCGTTTTGTGACGTCTTGTTCCTCCTTGTCGTCAGCTTGAACTCTCTCCGGCAATGTCTTCCCGCTTCTGAGGTGTACCGCTGCTATTTGGCCTCTAGGGTTCTCCTCAAGGTGGCCCGGGAGTTGCCCTTGTGGTCTTGGAATCCGTGCAGCTAGATCCCCTAGTTGGGAATCAACACTCTTTTTCCAAATATCGAACTCTCCCCATCTTTTATCTTGTCGGTTCAGTTTGGCTTGAACTTCATCAACTTTGTTGTTCACTCCGTTAATGCTTTCCTGTAATCCTTGAACCCATGATGGCGTCTCCTGATGGCCTGGAGGTTGATATGGTGCATGTCGTCTATCTGGTGGAGGCACTGCATAGTTTTGACTTTTATTTTGATTGCCCCATGCTTGATAGTTGTTCGACCTGTCATGATAACGAGGCTGGTTCCTGTATGGTCCTCTCATATAATTCATCTCAGCTATTATCTCAGCGGCTCTAACCTTCTCGATGTTAGTGCAAGAAGAAGTACTATGTGTAGAAGAACCACATTCTTGACATGTTTGAGAGGATTTCAGAAAACTTACCTGTTTCTTCAGACGGTTGACCTCGTCTTGTAAGAATTGATTTTTAACATCTGGGTCAACTTCTTCTCGGTTAGGTATGTAGAGACATTTTTGAGTTTGTGGAGCTTGTTGGGTAACGTACATAGCATCGTAATTAGCCAGCTTATCCAGCAATTCCCACGCAACAGTAGGTTCCATCTCTATAAAACCGCACGCAGTATGCGTGTTGATGCGGTTCTTGGTCTCTGCATTAATGCCCTGGAAAAAGATCTCTTGTAAAACATATAAAGGTTGCCCATGAGTGGGGCATTGCCTCAGCATCTCCTTAAATCTTTCCCAAGTCTCAACGAATGTTTCATTAGGCAGTTGGTGATAGGAGGTGATTCGTTTCCTTAACTCCGTAGTCTTAGCAGGAGAGAAGAACTTTGTAAGAAATTGATCGTACAAAGTTTTCCAATTCCTGATAGACTTAGAAGACAGGCTCTCCAACTAGCTCAGGGCCTTTCCAGTAAGAGACCATCTAAAAACTTTTAACAGAACATATTCTAGTGAGACACCTTCAGCAGCTACGGTGTCACATAAATCAAGAAAGTTTCTAATATGCTCCATAGGGCACTCAGTAGGTTTCCCTTCAAACTGAGCCCGTTTTATTAAGGATATAAATTGAGATTTGATCTCAAAAGGTTTCTCTATCTCCGGAAGCACAATAGGAGATTCTGGCACCCTCAGTTCTAGATGCATGTATTGTTTGGCATTCCTCGGATAGGCATCAAGCTCTTCTTGTAAACGAGCTTTGTCAGCTCGTTGACGCTCAGCTTCGATATCTGGGACGTCCTTCTCGGCTTTAAGTGCCTCCATCTGAGTCCGGAGGATTTCCAACTGTTGAGCCATCTCTTCTGCCGTGGCCATGGCTCGGTTTTCTCGGAGTCTACGGTGCAGGGAACGTTCGGGTTCTGAGTAATAATCAGTGTTATCAAACTGAAGCCTTCATCGTCCTACCGGCATACACTGAGAAAAATAGACAAATAAAACAAAAATTAAAAACAAAAACGGGGTCGGGCTATTCCCGAACCCAAAGATAAACTAACAAACTCGTTGCTTCCCCGACAACGGCGCCAATTTGTTGAGAGGGTTTAATTTGACAACAAATAAATTTATAGTCAAAACCCCACTGAGTACAGCGAAGTCAGGATCGTTCCAGAGGAAGTAAGGTTGTTCGTTTATCAATCTATTAAAAAGCAAACAAAAACACTCACAAGCAGCCTCGTTAACGACGTCGTCAGGGTCGTTAACAAACCACCGTAAACAAAAATACTCAAATAACGACCTAAATAAATTCGGTACCGAGGCAAGTAACTCAGCAATGAAAATTCACTTAAAATAATTCAGATAAAACAAAGATCTAGGACTAGGGACACCACAACATAGCCAAGCATATAAGCTCGTAAGAAGATAAGATCATGCCTTTAAACAGATAAAGTCATCAACTTTTGTTGACTATCAAGTAAATTAACAAACTTTCGCATCCTAATTCACTTAATTGCTTGTTTGGGATCTAAAGCTTGAAACTTTCGTATTCAAACAATATCAACCTTCAAGTTACTAACTTTCTCTTTCAATTAAGTTAAAAACTCAAATTACCTCAACTTTCGTTTGGGTATAAGCTCAACAAACAATCTCAATAAAAGATAAAAGGCATTCAACACACAATCTTACTTATCACACATGCTCAATTATGTCGGGCTTAACCCCGATCCTAGAAAAGAAGACTACTAACAAATCATAACTACTAAACAAATAAACTCAATATAAGAAAACATTGAAAACCAATCACTACTAAATTAAATAAAAAATCTGTCTTACAGAAGTTAAGTATAGAGCATATAGATGTAGTTGTTAGAGCATGTTTTTATTCTCGTTTTATGCATTTTTAGCTAGGATTTCATTCTAAGTTTAGATTAGGTTTTACTTTCGTTTAGTTCGGAATCTACGCATCTTTATGCCTAATTGCAGGTCGGATGGTGGAAGACGGTAGATGGAAAGCTTAGGACGGATCTCGGGACGTGTAGGGAGGATTGGAAGTGAAGACCCGAGGCAAGAACTACAAGACATGAATGAAGAGACCAAACCGCGGAGCACAAGTCAAGACCGCGCCGAGAGGAAGAAGTTGTTGCGGCGTCAGCGCGGGCAACTCCGGGCGGAGCGCGACCGCGCTCTAGGGTGTCACAAACCGCGCTCAGCGGTGTCGGTGCGGCGTGGATTTGGGCTTCCGCGAGATCTTATGGGCCGACTTTATAAGTGTTTATTTGGATATTTTTGGATCTTTTAGATATTTTTAGCTTGATATAAATACTTTCCTTAGATTTATATTTGGGATTATGCTATCTTTTGGAGTTTATGCAATTTGGAGATTTGTGGGAGACAAACCCTAGTTTTTGCAATTGAAGATCAATTTGACTTTTGTAAGTTTGATTTCTCTTTAATGTCGATTTCTAGCTAAATCTCTCATGTCCAACTAGTTAGTTGAAGTTGTGTGCATGATTGTTTGTGAGATTTGAATTATTTTAGTTTGCCTTGACTAGATTAAATCTCTCCATGCTTGATTGATTAAATTCACTTAGGATTAGTATAGATTGGCCACCTATCCTACTTCTAGGTTAATTACAACTAGAATAATTAAATAGACGGTGGAATTTGATTATTCATGGATGAATCCTTTGATTAAACTTAAAGACGGTGTATATTAAGGTTAATCAAAGGCGGAGAATTTAATCACAAGACTTCGTGAATAGACGGTGGAATTCATGAATATTGTTTCTATTGAATGCTTTGAACTTAATTGCATGATCAACTTGACATAGAAGGTTTTCTAGGTTAATTGATTAAAAGGTTGTTAAAGACGGTGTATATTAACAACCACATTAAGCTTGAATTCATAAATTCACAATAGATTAGTCAAGGGAAATTGAAATAAGGATAATCGATGATCAAAACTCATGTATGCAATGGATACGAAACTAGTTGGACGCTTTTCTCCATATTTGAACCTCAACTTACTTTACTTGTTTAGTTTTAATTAGTTTAATTTCTTAGATTTTAGCTTACAATCATAAAAAAAACCTTTCTACTTATTAATATTATATAAATACGAATAATCTGAGTCCTTGTGGGTTCGACCCTTGCTTCCACTATACTTAGGTTAGGAAGTTAGGAATATTCTTTGACAGTGCTTTTATTGCGACGTAAAAGTGCTCGTCAAATGGCGTCGTTGTCGGGGACTCGGCTATTTATTTGTATTTATCTAGTTTTACTTTTTATTTCTTTTTGGGTGTGAACCACTTGTATGGTTCATACCCGTGCTACTAATCCATCTCTTGTTGCATTTGATTCAGAAATCGAAAGGACAATCTCTAGGTTGTGCAGGTAAGCTCGTGCGAATTCTCGAGAACTATCGTTCAATCTGGCATCTTCCTCTGCTTCTTCTGATTCTGATTCTGATAGCGTTCCTGAAATACCAGAGATGGCTCAGACACTAAGACAGTTAACTGCACCAGATTTGGCACAACAACCATTGGCGGTGAAGATACCTGCACTCCCTGACGGTGTCCAATTTGAACTGAAATCAGGATTGATTCACCTCCTCCCTCAATTCTATGGGAAGGCGGGTGAAGATCCCAACAAGCATTTATCGGTTTTTCATGCTGTCTGCACTAGCATGAAACCAAATGGAATCATTGATGACCAAATCAAGTTGAGAGCTTTTGCGTTCTCTTTGAAGGATGCTGCGAATGACTGGCTCTATTATTTGGCTCCTGGCAGTATCGAGACTTGGGATGAGATGAAAAAGGCTTTCCTTGAGAAGTATTTCCCAGCCACAAAGCTCTCGAGTATGAAAAAGAGCATTATCAACATTGAACAGCTCCCGAATGAATCGCTTTATGAGTATTATGAGAGGTTCAAGAAGCTAATCTCAAGCTGCCCCTATCATGGCTACTCTAAGATGGATCTTGTTATGTACGTTCATGAAGGCTTACTAGATGAAGAACGCCGACATGTTAATGCTGCCTGTGGAGGGAACATCCTGAACAAGACTCTTGAACAAGCTTTTGAACTATTTCATGAACTTTGTGAAGGCTCTCGTCAATTCAGCAAAAGAGCTTCAATGAAGGCAGCCAATTCTGTTGATGTTACAGCTTTACATGAAGATGTGAATGAGTTGAAGTCAATGTTCAAGCAATTCATGTTGAAGGGATCACAACAAGTCAAGTCTTGCGGTTTCTGCTCTGATGTTACTCATAAGACGGATGCTTGTCCTACTCTTCATGTTCAAGAGGAGGAAATTAATGCACTTGGAGGCTATGGGCCAAGAAGACCAGCATATGATCCTTATTCAAGCTCGTACAATCCAGGTTGGAAGGATCATCACAATTTGAGGTACGGAAATCAAAATCAACAGCATGCACCTCAAAACGGACCTCCAGGTTTTAGACCTCCTTTTCGACATCAACCTCAGAATCAAGCACCGAATCAAGGCCCATCCTCATCCACAGATGATATGATCCGTGCTCTTACCCAGAATATGGCCATGATGCAGCAAACTATGGGCCAAATTCAGCAGGATACCAAGTCAAGCATCACCAACTTGGAAAATCAAATGAGTCAACTTGCACAGGTAATGAACAAATTTGAAGCTAAAGATTCCAACAGGTTACCTTCTCAGACGGAACTCAATCCTAAACAGAATGTGAATGCAATCTCTCTCCGTAGTGGTAAAGTGTTGGAAAACAAAGCCGGAGAGCCACAAACATTGCATGATGAAGAAACCGAGGGAGGCAAAACTTCGGACTTGGACGTTCAAGCTGAGCGCGGGCAGCCCAGCCAGGGGTGCCAAACCGCGCCTTCAAGCTCTACACCACGCTCCGAGGGACCAAGTCACTGCGGCCTGAGCACGGGCAGGTCCGGCCAGAGCGCGACCGCGCTCCGGGAGGACCAAACCGCGCCGGCGGTGATTTCCGAAGAACCTCCGATTCTTTCGACGTCGGTTCTCAAACCTCCCCCACCTTTTCCCGAAGCCTTAAAGGAGACCCGTAAGATCGAGAACGATAAAGAGATCTTCGAAACATTTAGCAAGTGTGAGGTGAATATTCCGCTACTCAAGCTTATCAAGAGCATTCCCCGCTATGCTAAGTTTTTGAAGGAGTTATGTACGGTCAAGCGGAATCAAAAGCAAAAAGGGAAGCAAAAGATCAAGGTTAGTGAGCAAATCTCAGCGGTCTTCCAAAGACGATTGCCACAAAAATGCGAGGACCCAGGTATGTTCACTATCCCTTGTATCATAGGTGAGAGAAAATTTGAAAAGGCTATGCTAGACTTAGGTGCTTCTATCAATGTTTTGCCTTATTCAATTTATGAGTCTCTTGAGCTAGGTCCATTGCATGCAACAACCGTAGTTATTCAATTGGCTGATAGGTCTAACGTTTACCCAAAGGGGATAATAGAAGATGTGCTTGTTATGGTTGATAAGTTGATTTTTCCTGCTGATTTTTACGTACTTGAAATGGAACATGACAAGCATGCTGCTCCAATCCTTTTAGGTAGACCATTCCTAAAGACAGCCAAAACTAAAATTGATGTGTGTAGTGGCTCATTAACCATGGAGTTTGATGGGGAAAAAGTGGAATACAATATCTATGATGCTATGAAATTCCCCTATGATGTTCATTCTTTGTGTTCAATTGATGTGTTAGATACTCTTGTGCAAGATTTCTTTGACATTAATGATCATGATGAATTGCAATCTACACTTGAAAACTCTGTGGTTGATAAAGATGAAGTGGAATTTATGCTTAATGATGATATGCAAGAAATTGTAGCCGAGTTGAACGCTCAATATGAGCGACCACTCTTGCTACCGGGCTCAAAGCCCATTCCACTAACAGTGCCAAGCGAGAAGCTTGTTCCCTCTATTGTGCAGGCCCCACAGGTAGAGCTCAAACAACTGCCGGACCACCTCAAGTACGCTTTTCTAGGTGATGGAGATACTCTACCGGTGATAATTTCAAACAAGCTGACTCAAGATCAAGAATACCGGTTGCTAGATGTTTTAAGGGAGCATAAATCTGCTATAGGATGGACTATTGCCGACATTAGAGGAATAAGCCCCTCTACTTGTATGCATAGAATCCTATTGGAGGATGAAGCAAAACCATCAAGACAACCACAAAGGAGGTTGAACCCGCCTATGATGGAAGTTGTGAAGAAGGAGGTCTTGAAACTTCTTCAAGCAGGAATGATTTTTCCCATATCGGATAGCAAATGGGTAAGTCCTACTCAGGTCGTTCCTAAGAAAGGTGGAATCACGGTGAAGGAGAATCATGATGATGAGCACAATGAAGTGCCACCAATTCAAGAGTTTGAGCAACAAGGCTTAGGTGGTAACATGTCTACCACTCAATACAATCATTTGGTGGAATTGATGGGTGGATTGTCTACACAAGTGAGTGGCTTGCACACTCGTATGGATGGCATGGCGGCTGATTTCAACCATTTCTGGAGTTATGCTACGAGCCGTTTTGATTATGTTGATGAGCAGACCCGGTACTTGCATCAGAGGATGGACAGCTACACGCTTGAGCAGGGCTATCAGCCGTATGCTTATCAGCCGTATCCTGGATATCCAGCTCCTGAGTGGCCATACCCGGGGTACCCACCACCACCATCAGAGTAGGTTCCCGAGTTTGACAAGTTCTTGTGATAAGGTCAGTTTTCTTTTACTCTTATGTTTTTATTACTTTGGGGACAAAGTAACGTTTAAGCATGGGGGAAGAGGATTATTTATTTTGTCATAAGAACTTGGTTTAGTTAGATCATATAGTTGCATGTGCATGCTTATTTTTATTTGTATGCATTGATTGAAAGTTTGAAAATTCCACTAAAAAATTTGAAAATTTCTGAAAATTTGAAAAAAAAAATGTGTGTTTTGTTTGCATTTAGGATTCATTTTCCCCCTTGGAACCACTTGTTTGAAGAGTGAGCATGATTTCATATCCCATAACTTGTTAAGTTTATGATGGAAGTTCTAAATAAGAATTGCTTAATTATGAAGGAGTATGCATGAAAGTGAAAACTTGAGCTAGTTATGAAGTTCTAACCAAAAATTTGCCTTGTGAGATTTCTTTTGAGCCTTTACATGCCAATTTTGCATGATATTCTTGAGTGTATCACTTTGATTGTCTTAACTCTAGAACTTGCGTTTAGATTCTCTTTCGAGGCCATATTATATGATTTGAATGCATGATGTAAAAGTGATTGAGGCAAATTTTCTTTAGCTCATTTATATCCTTATCCACCCTACATTATACCTTTGTTTTTGTAGCCCCATTGTTTTTGAGCCTTGGCCTTGTTTATTAGCTCCACAAAAATTAATCCTAGCCGAATAAGCTTGACCCTCATCCGGGAATTAGGATTTGACTAGGGGAATTTTGTGGGTTAATTGTTATATTTTGGGGTTTGTGAGGCAAGATGAAAAGGTGTAATAGAAGGGAATGTCCAAAATGAAAAGTGTTGGAAAGTTTAAGGATGTTGGGAATGTTTAGTGAAAAATTTCTAAGTAAAGTTGGTTTGAAAGGTTGATTGAGATGAATTGTATGTGTAAAATTGCAAAGTATTCTTGTGAGAGAAGAATGAAAAAGAAAGAACAAATCTCAAATGGGTTTGTGGAAAGAAAAAAACAAAAAAAGAAGCAAAAGTTGAGCAAAAGAAAGAAGTGCTTAAAAGTAAATAATGGAAGAAAGGGAATACAAGCTGGGAAGTTGTTGAGAGTGAGTGTTGATGTAATTTGGGTAATAGTTGATTCTAGTTCCCGGATTTAGCACCACATGGCCATATAATTATCCCTTCCTACTTGTCTATACCTTGGCCCCATTACAACCTTGAAAAAGACCTCATGATTTATGTTGTGCATTTGAACATCCGTGGTGGAGATTTAGTGCACTGATGCAAGCATATGGTAGTTGGCATTCAAAGATGATTTTTGAGCGAAAACACATACCTTTAAACACTTGAGTGTTGAGTGCAAACACATATACCTTGGTGAGGGTTGGAATGGATTAATAGCTTGGTTTGAAACTTTCGATATATGTATGCAAAGATTTCATGGTTAAGTTTGTGCTTCTTGAAAATGAATTAAGTCATGACTTGCTTGTTTGTGGTGTGATTGATTTCTATGTCTTGCTTGAGGACAAGCAAGGTTCAAGTATGGGGGAATTTGATAGAGCATATAGATGTAGTTGTTAGAGCATGTTTTTATTCTCGTTTTATGCATTTTTAGCTAGGATTTCATTCTAAGTTTAGATTAGGTTTTACTTTCGTTTAGTTCGGAATCTACGCGTCTTTATGCCTAATTGCAGGTCGAATGGTGGAAGACGGTAGATGGAAAGCTTAGGACGGATCTCAGGACGTGTAGGGAGGATTGGAAGTGAAGACCCGAGGCAAGAACTACAAGACATGAATGAAGAGACCAAACCGCGGAGCACAAGTCAAGACCGCGCCGAGAGGAAGAAGTTGTTGCGGCGTCAGCGCGGGCAACTCCGGGCGGAGCGCGACCGCGCTCTAGGGTGTCACAAACCGCGCTCAGCGGTGTCGGTGCGGCGTGGATTTGGGCTTCCGCGAGATCTTATGGGCCGACTTTATAAGTGTTTATTTGGATATTTTTGGATCTTTTAGATATTTTTAGCTTGATATAAATACTTTCCTTAGATTTATATTTGGGATTATGCTATCTTTTGGAGTTTATGCAATTTGGAGATTTGTGGGAGACAAACCCTAGTTTTTGCAATTGAAGATCAATTTGACTTTTGTAAGTTTGATTTCTCTTTAATGTCGATTTCTAGCTAAATCTCTCATGTCCAACTAGTTAGTTGAAGTTGTGTGCATGATTGTTTGTGAGATTTGAATTATTTTAGTTTGCCTTGACTAGATTAAATCTCTCCATGCTTGATTGATTAAATTCACTTAGGATTAGTATAGATTGGCCACCTATCCTACTTCTAGGTTAATTACAACTAGAATAATTAAATAGACGGTGGAATTTGATTATTCATGGATGAATCCTTTGATTAAACTTAAAGACGGTGTATATTAAGGTTAATCAAAGGCGGAGAATTTAATCACAAGACTTCGTGAATAGACGGTGGAATTCATGAATATTGTTTCTATTGAATGCTTTGAACTTAATTGCATGATCAACTTGACATAGAAGGTTTTCTAGGTTAATTGATTAAAAGGTTGTTAAAGACGGTGTATATTAACAACCACATTAAGCTTGAATTCATAAATTCACAATAGATTAGTCAAGGGAAATTGAAATAAGGATAATCGATGATCAAAACTCATGTATGCAATGGATACGAAACTAGTTGGACGTTTTTCTCCATATTTGAACCTCAACTTACTTTACTTGTTTAGTTTTAATTAGTTTAATTTCTTAGATTTTAGCTTACAATCATAAAAAAAAACCTTTCTACTTATTAATATTATATAAATACGAATAATCTGAGTCCTTGTGGGTTCGACCCTTGCTTCCACTATACTTAGGTTAGGAAGTTAGGAATATTCTTTGACAGTGCTTTTATTGCGACGTAAAAGTGCTCGTCACTTCATCTCGTAAATCTTGAACTCTGACTTCTTCAATCTTGTATTCCTCCGTCTTTCACTGCAACGCTCCAAATTCAGCTCCATATAGCACTTTTCCTTGCTAAAACCTACAAAATACACAAAATAGCGTAGCTTCCACTCTTTTCATAGAAATATGCAAAACTATCTAAAAACACTCAAAACTAAACCTAAACTTAGCAAAACTAAACCTAATAAACAAAGAAAACCTACTAAAAACTATACTAGAAATGCGAACATCAAAATTCAAGTGTGAATGTGCTATGAAACATTCTAGGAAGAAGTTTGTTGTAAAAAAGTGTATTGTAGTTTTAAGGCTTGTGCTAGGAAGATGGGGAGAGATGGTAGTTTTCAATTAAAACAGTGGGTGGGGAAGCATGAATGTGGTTGGCAACATGAGAATAGCAAGGTCACATCTATTTGGCTGGCAGAGAGATATCTGGAGTTTTATAGGGATGATCCACAATGGAAGCTTCATGGTTTCATCAATGCTGTGAGAAGGGATTATAGAATTAGCATTACATACTACCAAGCTTGGAAGGCTAGATTAGGGCAATGTTGTTGACACAGGGTGATGCCAGTGTTCAGTATGGAAGGATTTGGGATTATGCAGCCACTATTGAGAAATGGAACCCGGGAAGCTCTAGCTATGTCAAGGTTTGTCTAGACAATCCAGAGAAGCCCCTTTTTCAGAGACTATATGTTTGTTTTGAAGCTTGCAAAGAAGGGTTCATATTGGGTTGTAGACCAATCATAGGATTAGATGGATGTCATTTGAGAGGAGCTTATACTGGTTAGGTGTTGGTTGTTGTGGGCAAGGATGGGAATGAAAACATATACCCCATTGCATATGTTGTTGTTGAAGCAGAGAGGAAAGAGACATGGGTTTGGTTTTTAGAGATTTTGGTTAGAGACATTGGTGAAAGCAACCCTACTTTCATATTTGACATGCAAAAGGTATGTGTTAAGCACAAGCTGTCATTAATATTGTCATTAATTGGTTGCTTATGCTATTTGTTATACCACTCATTAATTTGTACTAACTGCTTATACTGGTCAAGGTCTCATTGAGGCATTGCATGAGGTGGTTCAAACATTTTGTCATTCAAACATAGGTTCAATAATATAAGCTCATTTGTTCTCAACATTAACAACAATTGCAAGCATCAACAGACTAGGTCCTACATTACACTTTTAATAAACACAACAACAATTGCAAGCATAAACCCAACCATTATAGTTGAACAATAATCACAAGCCTTCCTTTTCCTGGTCATTGCAAGCTCCGGTCTTAACTTCATAATCACAGTTTCATGGACTCTAGCTGCATCCTCGAGTGTTCTCTTATCTGCTTCCAATCTTTCCTTCTCCTTTACCAACTTTTTGATCACATACAATGCTCTAGTATTATGTTCTTCATCCCTCCACATGAAGAAGTTGCATCTGTTAGGCAAGCCATATAGACGACATCCATAAAACCTTCTACCATAATTGAACTCTGTATGAGCAGTTGATTCTTTTACTCGAAGACCACAATAACAAACTCTTCCTTCTGGATTTGTTGACGTAGAGCTTGAGCTTGACATACTACCCCTGCATCAATTGCAATTCAAACCATTTAGAACCTCTGATTTTGCTTCCTGAACATTGCTTCATACACATTCGAAAATTGCAAAGCCTAAATCTATTCCTTAAATCCCTAATCCATTGCGAATCACAAACCCTAAATATGAAATTAGAAAACTCCCTTGAATGAAGCCCTATATCTATTGATAAACCCTAAATTACCGATTTGAACATGAACCCTCAATTCAAAACAATAGAGGAATGAAATAGATCGAGCAAACTTACCGATGGAGCTTTGATTAGAGGTTGAGCGAAGGGAAGTATGCAATCCAATGTTGATTCCTTCGAATGGAGCTTCGAAAGATCCTCACTCTGAATCTTCGAAATGTTCAAATCTAAAGCTTCGATTTTAAAGAGGGGAATTTAATAAGTTGAAGAGGAGGCTTATGTGGCAATTGAGTGGTGAAGTGGCAAGGTTAAGCAATAAACAATTCAAAATCGAGAAGCCATGTCAGCGTTTTTGGACGGAGGCTAACGGATCTGGATTTTGGGTGGTTGATTTTTAACGGAGGCTTTAATATGGGTGGTTTTTTATAATTATTCAAAATACGGGTGGTTAAGTGAAATATGCCATATTATACGGGTGGTTTTCAGCCAATTCCTCTATTAATTAACCTTCCCTTTCAATTTTTGTGTGATAATGATCAATGGGTCTTCGTTCTTTTTGGTGAAAAATACAGATCAAGAAATTCAAAGATGCTGGGTTTAGAGGATAATTCATCTATTTTAAAGTTTAGTGGAGGAAGTTAATATTAGTGATGAAAATTTAAATTATGATGAAAGCAGAGGAACTGTTAAGATGATTTAATTGGACGTGGTTAGTATATAATTTTTCTTTCTATTTTGCTTGACCGTTGGTTAGTAAATGTTGTCAACAATGGATTAATTATGCATTGTACTTTTGTTTCTTTGGTTATGTATTGGTTTAGGTGACAATTTGTCAACAATTGTTGATAGTTGTTGTTGTTGTTGTTGACATGTTGACAACAATTATTGATAATAATTGTTTGTTGGCGTTAATAATAATCGTTTTTTTGACAATAATTGTTTTTTGACGTTGACAATAATCGTTTGTTGATGGTTGTTGATGATTGTTGACAATAATAATTTGTTGATGACAATATTTTTTTTGTCAACACGATGTTTTTGTTGATAATTTTTTTGTCAAACAATTTGTCGAAAACTTTGTTGCAAAAAAATTTGTTGACAATTTTTTTTTTAACAAGATGCTTTTGTTAACAATTTTTTTTTGTTGACGGTCAACCTAGTTGATTCGGTTGATAATTTTTTTTATCAACAAGGGTTTTTTTGACAATTTTTTTTGTCAACAAGATTTTGCAAAAAAAATGTCAACAAGATTTTTTTGTTGACAAACATTTTTCGTCAACAATTTTTTTTGATGGTCAACGCCGGCCAACAGTCGATCAACTCCAGTCAGCGATTGAGTCAACTCAGTTGACCTAGTCAACTCACAATGGGTAGAATTGTAGAAAAGGTGGGGTGAGTGGGATTACCTTATGAAATTAAAACATATCACTCAACTTATATGTAATTAACCCCCTCCTTAAGACTATTTTTCAAAATCGCCCTTTGTTATAATTAATTTGCATTTCACGGTCCCATATGCCGTGATATTACACTACGTTATGGCGTAATAAGTTTAACCTCGTCTTGTGCATTTTTTCCCAGTTGGCGTCTTCTCTGCTGTTCTCGTGGTGCTCTGCACTGTCTGCGCCTCATTGCTTACTCAGTTCCAGTTTCTGATTCGATCAACGATCTTTTGATTGTGTCTTTATTGCTTTCTTGGATGGTAGCACATCAGCTCTCTCTTTTCGGTTTATCCGGTTGTCGTTTTTCGGCCTCTCGATCCACTTAGGCCTGTGTGGTACATCAAATTACTTTCCATATAAAAAAAATTATGTTACGCCATTGACCATAGTATGACGTTAAAATGTTATGCTATATTATAACGTGGTGTAAAAAGAAAAAAAAAATCAAATTTCGTGAGTAAAAAGGCGTAGCCTTTATTTTTGTTAGTATGATAACCCTTTTCTAGTTTCCTTCAAACAATAACTTCCAGAATCCGTAAATTCATTTTCATACCCTAACCTTTGGGAGCTCAACTATCGTAGGAAAGAACAGTCAGCCGCCCAACCGCTCAGACCACCATCGCCACCGCCGGCATCCGTGGCTCCACCGACGTCGCTAGCCACCGCGCTCAGTTGCCACTTGTAATTGGCCCTCGTGACCCTTGGCTCTGCGGACATCGCTTCGAGTTGTTCTCTATCCAGCCCAAGTAAGTCTTCTACGGTCATCTTCTCTTCTCTCCCTTGCCTTTTCTATTTTTTGTTTGTTGAACAATTGGATTAATTAAATTTTGGTTACAGTGGTTGGTTCAACAGGTACCAGACTCGTTCGTTGGATTGCTGGTCGATCAGTCTCAACCCTGGTGAGGATCCTGGCTTTGTTCTTTTAATCGATAACATTGGATTATGATTCATTGTGATGTTTGAAAGCATGAATTACATCAAAAAACCCTCTGTACATGCGAATTTGCAAAAACCGCCCTTTATATACCAAACTGCAGTTAACAACACATTACTATCTCAACTGGTAGCTGATGGTATCTATGACCACTATGTGGTGAGTTCGAATCTCCCCTCCTGTTGTGATGGCCTAAGGGACTCCTATCAGACCAAAAAAGTACAACGTTTATAATATGCCTTCTTCAAGTTTCATAATTAGGAGGCGCGTGTTACTTTTTCATAGAACCTGTTATTTTTTCATAGCATTTATTATCCTTAAATTGTTATGAAGTTGAATCAGTAACGAAATATGGATAAATGGTGTTTTGACGCAATTTTGGCTATAAAGGGTTGTTTTGCGCCGAGTAACCTATATTGGGCGTAATTTTGTGTAATTTACCTGATAATAAATGTGGCCTTAGGTGTGATTTTGTGTAATTTAAACCAAAGTAGGTTAATTGGAATCAAATCATGATCTTTTCATATATATTTTTTCCCTTTGCAGGTCAATGGTTGCTATAGACGGGCTAGTCATACACGAGTTAGTGCTTTAATTTGTAATTCCTCGAATACAGTTGTTAAAGATGGTACCTTTCCCTTATTTTCACTTGGAGATGCTGCTCGTACTTTATATTTTATTGTTAACTAGTCATAATGATTATTTATATGCTAATTTTCATTGTGATTAGTACAAGCGGGGAACTGGTTATTCACTGGAGCTATGCATAGGCATGGACTCTTTGGGGCACTAAGATCAATTCACAGCACAGGTATTTACTGTACATTTAAATTTATTCTCTTAAAGTTTGTTTATTTTTCATATAATTGACATTTCATCCATTCTCTCTGTATTTGCTTTGTGCTAGCTTCTCTCGCTAGAGATTACTATGATATACTTGGTGTCAGCAGGAATGCAACTCCTACTGAGCTTAAGAAAGCATTTTATGCGGTGTGTTTTTCTTAAGACCAGTTCTGTTAGCATAGCATATTAAGCTTCTGCATTCTTCCTTTTCTCTTTTCTTTATGAGTTATGATTGATATGCAGCTTGCAAAGAAGCACCATCCAGATATGAACAAAGACGATCCTGATGCGGAAAGTAAATTCCAGGAGATCAATAAGGCATATGAGGTGCTTCTACTTTCCTTCGATATAATGATTAGTTCCACTATCGTCTAGATTTTGTTCCGAACTGACAAAAACTTTTATTTTCACCCTTTTCAGGTTTTAAAAGATGATCAACAACGGGCAGCGTATGACCAGGTTTCTATACTTAAAACCCAATTAATTCATGCTTGTATTCTGTTTATTTAAAAAGTACTGCTGAAGTTCAACCTTGTGACCTGTCAAGAAAATATAATTCTTGTTCTGATAGTACAACCCAAGGACTTTAGTTGAGGCCTGTGAATGATAACATTAACACTTCTTGGTGAAAACTGTTTTTGGCCATAAAAGGATCTCATATGTGCATGCTTTCTTTCAATGCCTTTTTCTCCATGTAAATCAGTTTCCATATGTTTTCCCACTCATGTCCAAACTGTGCTATGAAGGCGTTTTGCAAGTTTTCTTGCTTAGAGATAAAGACATGTTAAAAAATCTATCTGTAGGATTTTTCTTTGCGTGAATTATGGAATCAGTGGGTCCATCTCTCTTTTTTTAAGAAAAATGTCAAAAGAGTATAAACAAGGGGCAAAATGAAATCTCTTAGCTGTTAAATATTGTATCTAAAAGTCTTTTCACGTGTGAAGTATAATTTACCCTAAATAAGTTTTCTAACACGTTTCTATAATCTATATAGAGATCTCTCAACTCTTATTATGCAAACCGTAATATTTTTGTTCCATCATGTTGAGATCTCAAGGGCGTATAATCATTTATACCCTAAAAAAGTCAAATCGTTATAATTTGTGAATTGTCATAAAAAATTAGTTTGTGGTGTAGAAACCAAAGTTGCCACAGATAAAGCAGTTCATACTTGATTATTTAACGCTATGAGGAATGGATTTTTAGTTAGACAACAACAAAAATGATATTTGCAATGATGTTCGTGCGCATTGCCTAGTCTTTTAAATTTAAAATGGGAGTCAATAACTGTTGAAGAGGTGATATTGTCCTTGTGCGAGGCATTGGTGAAGTTATTGAAAGAGGGGATGGATGGAAACTATGTTGTGTCACTTCTCAAGTTATCTTTGGTAAATATGTTGTTTCGTATGGTGTTTTGGGAACTATTTTCTATGTCAACCCCAATTGACATCCTTACATTAGATATTTATGTTCTTTAGTGTTTGTGTTTACTGTATTTTTTTGCTTCATAGGATGGGTAACTCCACTCGTAGGATAGTCTCTCTGTAATGCTCACTGAATTTCTTCCCCTGTTTTTTTAATTAATTGACACGGCTGCTTGCTGATTTCATTTTTAGTTGTCACATGGATTTTTCTTGGAGTTGTAATTTATAATGATATACTTTTCAATCCAGATGGGTCATGATGCATTTGAACAGAGCAAGGGCCAAGGAGGAGATGCTTATCATGGAACTGGATTTAATCCATTCGAAGATATATTTCGCCATGGTTTCGAGGATGTGAGTAATCTGCTTACTTCATGTGAAGAGCTACTCAGAGTGATGAAAGAGTCATTGCTTGCTTGTTCTCTATTTATTTTTTTGGATGATAAATTTTCCCATGGAGTAGGATTCAAGAAAGGGAACCATAGGGGGTATGCAATGCTATAAGTTTTTGCAGCTGCTGTCTCCTACATGTTTGGCCAATGCTTTAGCTATTTAGTAGACTGTCTCATTTTGCCCATAATTTCTGTTAAGGAAAGATGTACCTCTATTAACTTTCGTCTCTCTGTGTGTGTATTTGTACCTGTAAATCTGTTTGTAGCTTCAATGTAGTAGCTACTTACTGCTTCTAGCTTTCTCCAAGAGATGATCCTTAAGATAAGATGTTAGGTGTTACAACTTTTCTGTTTATACGTGCTGCCACTTTTAGGTGTACACATTTGACTGTAAGTGATGATTTGCACAAGACATCTGATATGCTCATAAATGCTTTTTTTTTTAACATATATATTTCTCCAGTAATCATTAATTTGTTTCACTGCAAGTATAAAATTAAACTTTTTGGTTATCTTTTTGTCATAGATCTTTAATATGTTTCGCCGACCAGGAGGAGGCCCATCAATGGGTGGCCAGGATGTGAAGGTATTCTTTCTTTCTATTGCCTGTGATGCTTATCTCCTGTACAAGGTTGAAATTGGTTACTTGACACCAGGAAGCATTGTAAACAGGTTTTATTGGAGCTCTCCTTCATGGAAGCTGTTCAGGGATGTTCTAAGACTATATCATTTCAAACTACTTTGCCCTGTGAAGCTTGTGGTAAGAGAATGCTTCTTTTATTTGGGGCGCATCCTCATGCTCATTGGCTTTTATACACTGCCTTTGAGATGGATTTAGTCCCTATACCAATTTTGGTGCATTCTAACTAAATTCAGTTGACCCCCAGGGGTGCCCCCATCTTGACCCCCCAGATTTCCCGCAAGGGGCGCCCCACTGGGTAAATGTTGTTGTTGTTGTCGTCGTCTTACTAAATTCAGTTATTATTGTCACATAGCTGAATTTCAGTTTTTCTTGGGTCTATCGGGCATACCCCCTTCCCTTGGGCAGGGGTAACCCCCATGTTGACCCCCCACCCCCCGATACTGCTGTAGCGGAACCTCACTGGTTCAATATTGTTCTTGTACCTGTTCTTCACAATTTAATTTTGATAGTTCAACTTCTGTCTGATATCTTTGTGATGAATCCATCTTGGCTTGCATTGCATGGGAAACTCATTTTTGAGCTTTATTAATTGTTTCTGCTTATGTTATGTTTGTAGGTGGCACTGGTGTCCCCCCTGGATCTAAACCTGAAACCTGTAAGCCTTGTAAAGGGAAAGGCATGGTCAGTGTGTTGGGAAATATACTTCTTTATCATTTAGATCTCGCCTTTACATGTTATCTCCTAATATGATGCTTAATTTGATCAATTTTCAGACATTTATGCAAAGGGGCCCATTCAGTGTTCAGTCTACTTGTATGCAGTGCAGTGGAACAGGGAAGACATTTACGGTACAGTAGAGTTTCTTTTTCTTTCCCCTCAAAATCCAGCATATTGTAATTTCTAAGAGCGATTAGATGGAAGTGAATAACTTTGTTAGACTTATAATCTGAGGATAGATTCGACAACACAAACACACTTCATAAACAGATGGCTGAAGTCCCTCTTCAAAATATTCCCACAAGAAAGAAAACACTTTTCACAGCCATTGTGCTGAATGTACAACTGCATTGAGATATATTTTCGGATACCCATGCAACATTATTCAAGCCCTTACATGTACTACTTGTCTAGTGTTTGAGTGACCAGTGTTATACTGGAAGGGGAAACGTCAATCCCAAAATTAGTAGGAAAGGAAACGACGAGGAAGTGGCAATATGAATTATATGTATTTTAAATATTGTAAGGAGTAGAATATAATACTCATTAAAACACATCATGCATCATTATTATCGCTTTCAAACTTTAAACTCAACATCCCAAATAGAAAAATCATAAAATTCTCAAAAAGTGGGAGCGTTGGAACTGCAAGCTTCAATGGGACTAATATGAAGGAAGGAAAGAAGAGGATATTGTCACAGATTCGGTCACTTCGGAGGTGGGCTGGTGGCTGGCGGCGCTTCCAAAGTGCTCTTCCCAGCGAAGAGAAGAAGCAAGGGAGAATGGGAGAAGAGAAGCAAGAGAGAAGAGAAAAAGCCATGAGAGTGTGGTTTGGTGTATTAGAGTTTGGGTATGTTTTATAGAATTAATTAAACTAGAAAACGGGTTATGAAACGTTTCCGACTGGTCAACAGAAATGTTGAATGTTTTCCCTTCTTTGGAAGCGTATCCATGTTCTTGAGACTTGAAAAGCTAGTACTTTGGAGTTTCCGGGCATCACTTCCAGTGATACTAACAAGTCTAACATTTCTCTTCACAGCCTAACGGCTTCTCTCAACCTACTTCATCCCCACACTATCTGGAATAATCTAGCTTGTTCCCCTGATTTCTTCAACCCCAAACATTTTTTTTTTGTGGGGAAATGTAGTTTTCTAGTTGGTGCCTTGCTATGAGAGGTTAAAAGCTGCCTGTTTTTTTTTTTTAAAAATGGGCTTTAATAATACTTAAGTACAATCTTGGTCATGCGGTTGAAGGCTTCATTCCCCAACTTATGTCATTCATTGTGATAAATAATGTTTATTTGAGATGTACTTGTTCATTTCATGGATACATGCCTTTGTTTGCTTCCTTGTTCATCAGCTCAGTCATTCAAAAGCATAAAGCATGTACTGAAAATTATAGAAAACAAAGTCAAATCTTTGCTTGTAATCAATCTGTACTATTAGAGTGCATTGCCTGAGCCAAGTTCATTTTCTGAGGGTTATCTGTTCTTGAAATGCTTTCACTTAATAATGATGGCTGCGTTATATTTTGTAATTATTGGACATCTGATTGTTGGCCTGTAATGTTGTCTTAGATTTGTTTAAATTGGTGTTTCAAACCCTTCATGTTTTCTGTATCTACCACCATATGGAAGATATATCTTGGCCTATATGCTCTTTTTCTTATTCCCAATCCTATATGCTCATTCACCATCCAGTTAGTTTTACCGGGCATTTTATCACGTACCTCAAGTCTTCATTTGCATTGGCTGTCTGAAGTAGAATCCTGGGTTTCTGTACTTCATAGTTGATACCCTCTGTTAGGAAGGGTGGATTTATTATGTACACTCGAAAGAAGAAGAGCCAGCAACAGGTGGGGCCTAGTGACGGTTAGCCAAGGGTAAAAGGGTCTTTATGTGTCAGGGAATTCCTGAAGTTTGTTAGTAGTCGGGTGTGCGTGGGTGAGTGCAGCTGTACATCAGCATAAATAAAGTCTGGTAGTAAATCATCCAACAATAGGAGATCACTGTACTTGGCATCTTGTTGTTCTATGTGTTTCACAATTCTGTGGATAATAAGATCCATTGCTCTCTGGCATATGAAGTCTGGTAGTAACTTACCCAACAATAGTTCATTTCTAATGTCCTTAGTTTGCATGTGTCATGTCAGCATGTGGAATCTTTGATGCTGATTGCTGTACCAAATTATTCTATGACAAGAATTGCCTGCATAGTTTCCTTTCTTCACTGCCAGAATTTTTGAATATTTTGGCATGATGGAAAGAACTACCAATTTGTGTTTCTTGAACTTAAGTCACAATATCAAGTATCATAGAAGGATATTCAGTTTTTCTAAAAAACTATTGTAAAGTTTGAGGAAGTTTTCCGTTGTAACACTGATTTAAAGTGTATTTTCATCTTATGCAGAGTCTTTGCAGATCTTGCCATGGTCATAGGGTGGTGCCAGGGTCCAAGTCGGTAAAATTGGATATTAGTCCAGGTGCGCTTTCTCCAAAATATTAGTCCTTATTTTTCCATCAAAAAAATATTAGCCCTTATTTTATTTTAAATCCTTTTTTTGGTTGAATGAAAATGTTAGTCCTTGTAGATAAAACATAATTGTCTTTTGGGCGCACCCCCCCGCGTCAAGTTAGGGGTGCCCTCTTCTTGCCTCACCCTACCCCCCAGATCCCGCTGTGGCGGAACTACACTGGGTTAATGTTGTTGTAGTAGATAAAGCATGACTGTTTCATTATTTGCTATAGTGATACCATTTCGACCGTATTTGCAATTAGTGATAAACTCTTTTGAACAAAGATGCATAATGAATCTTCCAGATATACATTATGATAAGTTTTATTGGTGCATCTATTTGATTATGACTGCTTTTATATCTTTTTGGGAAGGTGGATGTGTCTGAGCCAGGGTACATGAGCATTTGGGCTGGACATGTTTTCGCGTTGCAGAGTTGAAAGAGAATTTTGTTAAACTTTGCTACAGCCTAAAGCATATTCTCAGTTTATGATACAATCCTCTAGCTAAAAATTAGTAATTATATTAGTCTATTATCTTAGTACTAATTTAGTAGTCTATTATCATTTATTTCAGGAAATAAATTCCTATTTTCTAGGGAAGCTTATGCTATTATCTTGTGTTTTCTTATTCTAAGCCTTAAGAAGATAAGGATTATCTTTTAGGAGCTTTTCTATGCTAGTAGTTGCCTATATAAGGTTTAAGCTAAACTATTTGTATGGTATGGGGTAATCAAATTTATGAAATAAATCATAAACGTTGGAGAGTTTTTCAGCACAATTCCTTTCGGTGAGATACTTGCCTAAGAGTGGTTTCCTCAAGCGAGATACTCCTTGGGTGGTTTCTATCATTTGGTATCAGAGCCGTTCGATCCGAATGGTGATGACACGCTCTTCCGCTTTCCATCCATCACTACCCTTAAACCCAAATCTACGCGTTAACCACAAAGATGAAAACTCAACTGAAAATCCATGAGGACAACAGTTTGCTTCCTCTAGGAGAAAAGTGACAGAGTTGAGCCAGAAGCCATGGAGATTGAAGAAAAATCAGATGTGATGGTTCAAGTGATCACCATGGGACTCCCTGGGGGTAACAAGTCAAGATCCATGGAGGTTGAAGGCAAAACTGTCCAGAAAGAAATCGCAAAACACCCCATATTCTCAAGTTCCATCCCTCTCCTATCCAAACCTTCATCATTGTTTTCCCCATTAGCCTTCGTGAACCATAAAAATCAGACTTTTACATCACTCGGTCTCAAAGAAGAGCTAGAGAGGCCGGCAATTGGTCAAGGGCATAAATGGACCATGGGGAAGCTACTTGGGTGCTATCATTTAGGGATGAAAGGCGTTTCAATTTCGCCTTGAGTTCAAAGTTTTCAGGGCGGGTGCATTGATACATTCTCTAGCTAAAAGTAGTAGTTATATTAGTATCATCTTAGTAATAATTTAGTAGTCTATTATCTTTTATTTCAGGAAATAAATCCCTATTTTCTAGGAAAGCTTATCCTATTATCTTGTGATTCCTTATTCTAGGCCTTAAGAAGATAAGGATTATCTTTTAGGAGCGTTTCTATGCTAGTAGCTGCCTATATAAGGTTTAAGCTAGACTCTTTGTATGGGGTAATCAATTTATGAAATAAATCATAAACGTTGGAGAGTTTTCCTGCACAATTCCTCTCGGTCAGATACTTGCTTAAGTGGTTTCCTCAAGCGAGATACTCCTTGAGTGGTTTCTATCAGTTTACTTGGCACTTAATAATCTTCCGAAGGTGTAATGAAATTCTCTGGATAGCATAGTTGTCAATAGTACACTCTCAGCAATGCTCACATTAAATAAGCAATCAAGTTCGGTTTGAGATGGTTCTTGGTGTATGATGAATAAACATAACTTGTTTTAGAACTATCAATAATTTTAATGCGGCCTATGCAGTGGCATAATCTTCTCCCTTAACCCCCTAAATATATTTGAACCTAGAGTGCTAACCTTATTGTCCCTTTCAGTCCATACATATATAACCCTGAAGGTATTTGGGACTTTTAAGTGATAAAACGACTTTCAATTTTTTTTTCGTGCTTGTTTTACTTTTGTTTCTTTTGGTTTCTTGTGGCAGGTGTGGATAATAATGAAACAATGAAAGTATCTAGAAGTGCTGGAGCAGATCCTGATGGATATGACCCTGGGGATCTTTATGTTACCATCAAGGTTCTTTCTTGAATATTTCTCCCCTTTTGGATTACAATAAATGTGAATAATGTGGAAATTATGCAACTAAATGGAAACTTTATTTCAGGTGAAGGATGATCCAGTGTTTCGTAGAGAAGGCTCAAACATTCATGTTGATGCTGTTCTTAGTATTACACAGGTAAAATTTCCTAGTGTAGTTGGTTGAGTTTGCTAACCTTTCTATTAATGCTTCTGGATCGATTGTATTCATGCTGAGATTTAAATCATATGTAGTTTTCCAGCATTATGGTGATCACGGGGAAATTTTGTTGGACTTGCTATAAATTGATAGCTCCAAACCCCCAACCCACCTAAAAAAAATAGTAAATAGAATAACCTAGGGCTTCTTCTAATATATGGCTTGTTGTATTGTTCATAATTGATTGACATACATTTATATGGTTGCTTGATTTGGTATTATTTAACATAATAAATAAACCAACCAAGAAGCACAAGGATGAACACAAAAATATGTGATCTCCGATAGAGACACCTTACATTATGATTAAAATTATAATATGTTGCATGAAAACTATGGCATCACATGGTATTAACTTGTTATGTATTTTTGAATGATGCGTTACGGTTAATTTTCCTTGTTAAGAATTTTTACAAGATATTTGAAGATGAGCATTTTACTAATTGAATTTCAGAAGTTGCGTCTGCATAAAATGGTCAGATTTTGGTTCAACTTCCACGCAAGCTTGACTTCCAGCTCATAAATTTTTACAAATAATTTTTCTTATTTTTTATTCCGGTGGCTGTAAGAATAAGCTACCTTTACAAGCCACAGTCAGTATCACTGTAGAGTTTTTAACTGACTTCTATAATAATGATTAATGAATAACTTCTGATACCACTAGATAATGTTGGCTGTGTTTTATAATTTAAAATGTTAGAAGATGTCAGGATGATTGAAATATAGATATTGTAATAAAAAAAAGTTGGATATACTTAAAGCTTAGATCATTTCCACTTGGAGTCGTGACTTTATATGTTGATCTCCCTATAAATTGTTTCACATAACCAAGGCTTCCAGGGGATTCTAATATTATTACAGTAAGCTTGACGTTTTATTGAGTAGTCTTTTGTTCGAACTCTTTATCATTCTTTTATTTCATAATGCTAAATTATTAGGAAATAGTATCGGTCTCCTTGAAAGATGATAATCTAATCAGAAATTTTAATGCTTGCTGATGTGTTTCATGTATATGTCGTTGTCATCATCATCATTTTCTGTTGGTTAGATAATTCTGATTTTGCAAGCTGTAGTTGTTGCTTCCGGAGTCTTCCTGGCATGATATTACTTTGTACTTTTGTAGATAAATTGCTATTATCTTATGGTATGATCTAGTAAAGTGGTGGCTATACTGATGCGCTTGAGTTAATTTCTTATCGTGGATATTGTCTTACTGGATTCCTGCTGCAGGCAATTCTTGGTGGGACTATCCAGGTTCCAACTCTGACAGGAGATGTTGTTCTTAAGGTTTGTGCTACTTCTGTGAATGGTTCTTATATTTTCTCTTCTGAATGATATATGTAATGTAAACTTCTTCTGCCTCTTAGGTTCGTCCCGGCACTCAACCTGGGCAGAAGGTTGTCTTGAAGAAGAAAGGTTAGAACAGCAAAGATGCTTCATTTTCTTTTGTTATTTGTCTGATGTTTCCTGACCAAGAAAGCGTTGTTCTACGGTTTTGTTTATATATTATACTCCAGAAGTACATCATTAAAGTGTTACCAGCAGATTAATGTAAAAAGTAATAGGAATATCTAGATATGAACCAAAGTGTTCATCCCATTTGATCGCTGTAGTCAGATAGTCAGTAAAACATGTGGCCGGACTTATATATGAACGATTCATACCATTATGAGCCATATGGCACAGTTTGCAATATACCAAAATATAGTTATATTCAAAGAAAATGTATTACATGTCAAGTGATGAAGATATCCGTCTCTATACGAAGGTGGATTGACCACTTGATATGTTGATATTTGAAATAAAAAACATTAGATTCGTTTGATCAGGATGATTTGTGATAAGTTTGGTACTTTGAACTAAAATAATCTTTCAACTAAATAGTAGGATCCTTATTCACATGACTGGTCACCACGAGGTAAAACAGTGGATAAGTTTGTGTCCTTAGTCGTAACATTTCGTGGGTTCTAGACTGCTTATTAATCACGGGCATTATTAAGTACGTTAATTAATGTGTTGCACTGGCAGGGATCAAACCAAGGGGCTCATTTTCCTATGGTGATCAGTTTGTGCACTTCAACGTTAGCATTCCGACGTAAGCTACCTAGCCTGAAATACTCTTTTGACAAGTTTTTGGTTCCTGCTTTATACTCTTGATTAGTATTTTAGTCTTTCATATGTTTCTTACAAGTTTTTTTTCTTAGGAATTTGACACCCAGACAACGAGAATTAATTGAAGAGTTTGCCAAGGAAGAGCGAGGTGAAGACGAGAAGCAAGCTGCAAGGGCAACATATGGATGAGCTTATAAATGGGATCATTTTTGCAAAGGTTTTTTTTCTCTTTAATTTTAATTTATAGGAAGAGAAGCTATAATGGACTTTGACCTTGTGTTTTAATGGTTGCTTTGCTATAAAGGATAATCTAAATCGGTGGTTTATTAGGTAAGGTTAAGTTTGAGAGTCATAAAAATCAGACAAGCTTGTAATATACAATGTAAGGGCATTATATTGAAACTATGCTTCACACTGAAGTAATTATTCTTACATTGAGATGGGAATTCACGTACAGTTTAGTTTAAAAACCCAGAACTGTATGAAAATTTTGTATATTGTATTTTCCCAGTCTTCTATATACATTGTTGTAAAAAAGACAACAGCTCACCTACTTTATTGAGCGATCTTAGAATTTAGAGAGCCCAACAAATTACAAACATACAAGAGAAAAACACAACCTAAATAAATTAGAGAGAGGAAATTCTGGTTGTTCGTTTATTAGTTCTTTTGTCGTGATAGGGTCTTCATGCTGCTTAAATGTGGCTCAAATGGGCTTGTCTGGGTACGACGGTTTCAGTTTGGCTCTTAGTTTAAAAAAGCGTGCCTATGCGATGGGCGCAGGGTCCGGCGCCTTGAAGGCACCAGGCGAGGCGTTTTACAAGTTGCGCCTTTCTATAGGGGCGTTGAAGGCGCGAAAAGCGCGCCTGGGCGCACCTTTTGGGTTTATGCATGAATTGCGTTAAAAACTGACCCATTTTCATTTTTTTTTATCAATATGGGTTGTTGGTCACTTGGCCCAAACTTAATAGAACCCATTTAAACTAATAAAAAAACAAATTTAAAACAACAAAAAGCTCACGACACTAATAGACACGATAAAAGAGATGGAGAAGTAGAAACCCTAGCCACCCAACTCTTGCCTACTACCTGCCAGCCCTCCCAGCCACCTGTTCGACACCGTCACTGGGACGTCGCCACCTGGCCGGCCGCTGACGCCTGCTGTTCCCGCCGGCAAGTCCCTCTCTTCTGCCACCTAGCTTGACATTGGCAAAGATGGAGATTATGTAGAGAGGATGATGATGATGATGAGTATGAGGAAGATGATGAGGAAGATGATGATGAATTGGATGACATCTAGTGCTTTAGGGAATTAAGGGTCCATCTAGAATTAAGCATGATATTTTCTTTGCTTTCCCTACTTGTTTGTTATGGATTTATTGTGTTTGTGACTTTGTGTTTAAGTACTTGTGTGTTTTAGCGTTATCTAGAACTAAGTTGGCTTTCCTTTATCAATTTATGGTTTAGTATTTTGCTGTTTTGAGTTAAATTATGTGCTAGAAATGGTTTCACAGGTTTTTGACACTTTTATGCGCCTCGCCTACGAAAGGCGCGCGCCTGCGCCCTGCACTTTGCGCCTGGGCTCCGGGGCCATTTGCTCCTTTGTGCGCCTTGCGCCTTTTAAAACTAAGGTTTGGCTTGCCTCATGTGATGTCAAGACGCTACATGGTGGCGAGGAAGCAGCGGGAATGCCATGAATGATGGTTCTAAGAAGTGTCTTGAGTCAGCCAGAATACCCTTAAGAACCGGTGTTTTGGATATCAAATCAAGATGGTTTGGTTATAGATTTGGGTGTTTTAGGAGTCAATTCTTACTAATTTGAGGGTAAGGTGGTGATGACACTTGATTCTTCAAGACTCAAATTAGGGTTGATCTTTTGATTTGAGATCTAACAACCAAGAACCTTTTGATTAGAGATTCAACTACCAAGAGAAATAAACTCGTATATTGCTTTTCATAGTCTGGAAACCTAGTTTGACAAGCATTATATAATAGTCTAGGGCCGGCTAACTAGTCCTAAGAAGATATAATAATATAATATAGATACTCTAAACAAGATAACTACTAATTAGACTTATTAAATAAAAAGATAGATATGATTTTAAAGATAGGATCAGAATCCTATCAGGTGGTATTTGATTTGATCAATTTGAACCAAAAAGGGACACCAACATCTTGGGGTTGGCAATTATCCACTGGTGACCAACCCACCCGTTTAACCCACCCAAAATAAATGACCAAAAATCCAAACAAAGCGGGTGATGGGCGGATCGGGTGACGGGTGACGTGTCGGATATGGGTGAGAGTTTTTCACCCAAGTAACCCGACCCATCACCCACCCACCAGCCAACCACCCATCACCCATTTCAACCGAACCACCCACTTAATTTGTTTTAAAAACTAGTTATCCTAGTATATTTTGATTCCGTTCACATATTTTGAAGGAAATTTAAAAAAATATTTTTTACATTAACACTTTTTGATATGTTTTTTTGTGTTTTTTTAATATTGCTTTTAGAATTATGGATTTGCATTTAGAGATAACGATGCCCATTGTCCTATCTTCAGCCACCCACAACCATCTCTTTAGCATTTGAATTGGGTCCAATAGTGATGAAATAGCCCAAACTTAAGTCATCCAAATCCAATCATGGGTGCTAATTTTCGAGTGAGATATGTTGTTTTGTGAATGTTAGATTGATTTTGAGAAGTCGTTTGAAATCCATTCATGGATGCTAATTATTGAGTAAGATTTTGTTCGAAACATATCCATGAAATTATTATAATGTGAGATACGTATAAAGTTCATATTATTATTGATTGAAATGATACTTCGTATTATTACAAGTCATTTTTTAACTTATAAAGTTCATATTATTATTGAATGAAATGATACTTCCTTTTTGGGCCTAGTACTCAAAGCCTATTAAGACAAATCCAAAAGCCCATGACAAGCAGACAACAAAGGTCGAAGACTCACAAAGAATGGTGCGAAGATTCAATCACCAAGGCACAAACCCATCGAGCCTCCTCGCCAGCTCCAAGACGTCGCACTCCCTTCGAAGGCGAACGTCGCACATTGAAATAAAAAAACAAGAAAGAAAAAGATTACGCATTTATTCCTTGTGGTTCTCGAAAATGAATAACAAGTCATGTGTTCGTGATGGTTCGCGGATTTAACCATGCGCAAACGGACAAAATAAGCCAAAGCCAAGCTGAGTAAGATAAAAAGCTCGAACGAGCCCTAAAAGGAAAAAGTCTCGAAGGGTAGGTCCTAGGGAATTTCCTAAACCAATAAAAAAATCGCAAAGGGTCGCGCACATTCAACAACGAGGCAAAGCATCCAATAGGAGATCCTAAGCAAGAAGGGCCGCGAGACAAACATCGCGCACATTCAACTACAAGGGAAAGCAATCAATAGGAGATCATGAGCAAGAATGGTCGCAAGGCCAAACATCACTCACATTCAACCACAAGGGAAAAACATCTAGTAGGAAATCCTGAGCAACAAGGGTTTCAAGGCCAAACACCGCGCACATTCAACTGCAAGGGAATGCATCTAGTAGGAGATCCCGATCAAGAAGGGTCGCAAAGCCAAACACCACGCACATTCAACTACAAGGGAAAGCATCCAGTTGGAGATCTCGAGCAACAAGGTTCGCAAGTCCAAACACCGCGCACATCAACTACGAGGGAAAGCATCAAGTAGGAGATCCTGAGCAAGAAAGGCCGCAAAACCAAACAACACGCACATTTAATGGAAAATCGAGCAACACCTCGTCCCTCATCGGAAATATCTACCAAATGACATGATCGCCTCCTCAACCAATCAAAGGTTGCGTCCTCTTCGACCAACCAAAAGCTACCCCTCCCTCGACCAATCAAATGGCGACAAGTTGCTCGTCCCACCTCGTCCTCTTCAAGGATGTGCTTCTAGAGTTGGGTTCCTCTTCCAACTCACCACCTAAGATTGATGAAACTGACAAAAAAAGCAAGATGACCTCATCAAAGGCTGAGGAAGCCGATGAAGTCATTAGAGCCCTGCTCCCATCCCAATCCGAAGATGAAATTACTGATGATGAATCGAGTGATAATGAGAATGAATGTGAAATGGAAGAAGAGGAATTTATGAAGGAATTGGCAAAGAATGCAGTTAGTTTCTCCCACACATATAGGAGTGAAAACATGATTCCAAACAAAATGCCAACCTTGCACACCATTATGCTCGTGCGATTTTAATCACTCACCTAGAGCTAAATGCTCTCATCCTCCGAGATGCTTCTAGTATTGGGTAATCAACCCCTTACCAAATTCTTACCTGATTAAAAAAATATTATTATTTTAAGGATTCATTATAGGTTAGAAAAATCAATATACTATTACTAAAGTCGAATCCTTCTCTCTTATATGTCGTCTATCTAACTATGCCACGTAGATATATTTCAATGTTCATTTACCTCTTTGTCCTTAATATTTTGTAGAATTTACACTCCATACATACTATGATAATATTTTCTCATTTATCATTATTACTTACCATATTCAATTAAAAAAAGGAAAATTGACTTAAAATAATACCAAGTATCAACGTTGAACCGAAAATAATACGAAGTTTAAAAATCACCAACAGCAATACGAACTATCGCGATATATACCAAAAATAGCATTGGGTGAAATTGCGGTGAAAAAACGATGAGTTGGCACCCGGAAATATGACTAGTCAAAATTAAATTGGCCATGTCATTTATTTTTAATTTCTAAATTCAACTTCATCATTTTTGTATCCAGAAAAAAAAGCTTCAATGAAAAATAAAACAAGAACTTCACTTCGTCTTCTTCGTCGTACATATCCTATCCAAAATTCTAGATCCAAACACAAATTGGTTAACCTACAAATTAGTAACACTCAAAATAAATGGGGGATACTAATTTAATATACAGAAACCAACCATGTGGAATATAGATCTCCATCGCAAGTTCGCACCAACCACCCATCACCATCTCCGACGAACTCGCCACAGCACGTACCCTAGCTCCTTCCTCTATGTTGTTGGACTCCTCACCGACCCTGCAAATCCATCTCTTTATCCTCCTCCCCTAAGTACAACTTTCAATGAAATTAAATAACCCCAATTCGTAAATTCAAACCCTAGATTTTATTTTTTCCAAAATCAATCCAATACATATCAAGGGATAAGATTGGGACACAATATAGTATTTTCGTAGATAAATTAGTTTTATATTGCTTTATCCATGAAGTTTGGGTTTAGATTCAGCTTTTTAGGCATCGTTTTTTCCGTCTTCTTTGGTTCCAGTAGTTGCCGACTTGGTCGCCAACGACCAAACGCTTTAGGACACAGCGACGGTGGCATAGCTACCCGCAGAGAAGAAGTAGATTTTCTGCACATTTCTGCTTGAAGCTTCTGTTTTCATCCGTCTTCTTCCCCATGAAAGATTTTTTTTTCTAGATACAAAAAATGATGGTGGAATTTAGAAATTAAAAAGAAATGGAATGAGTAATAAAATTTTGCCAAGTCATTTTTCCGGGTGCCAACTCATTTTTTTCCACCGGAATTTCACCCCATATTAGTTTTGGTATATATCGCGATAGTTCGTATTGCTCTTGGTGATTTTTAAACTTCGTATTATTTTCGGTTCAACGTTGATACTTGGTATTATTTTAAGTCAATTTTCCTTGAAAAAATTCAATTAGCTATGTTATTAATAAGCATTCTATACCTCTTGTAATAATATTACTTCATTCATTACTATTACTTATCATATTTAACTAATGAGTATGAAATATTTACCATATTCAATTAATGAGTATGAAAATATTATTCAGTTTTTTTAGTAATTTATTTACTTATATATTATAATAATATTATCTCATTCAAAAATTAAATCATATATTATATTATAAATAAGAAAATATTATGTTTTTAAATTTCCTACGTATTGTAATAATTTTCGTTTGAAAATTTTATTGAAGAAATTATTTTATTTTATCAAATAATGTTATGTAAAATTCAATCGTACATTTTCTATTAAAAAAAAAAATCTCATGGGCTAGTCTTATTCTAATTCAAGGTATGCAATTCAATGATAAGTTGCCAGCTGTTTACTCCGCGAAAGGGAAACTTTTTTGGTCTCCGTTCACATCACATTCGTCTTCTTATCTTCTGACAGGTTTGGGGTAGCAGACTAGCAGGTGAGGTGATTGATCATAACTTTCACGGGTGTGTTTGGATGTCAAAGTTTATAAACTATTTTTAGTTTATGGGTGTTTATTTTTCAAAAAGCATTATTGGAATGAAAAGAGTTTACGGTATTTGGTGAAACAAAATAAAAGCATTATCTTTTTATTGTTTTTTTAATACCTCCTCTCTCACCAAACCCCCTTCTGATTTTTGAGCTCCAGATGCTTCGAGTCTTCGGCCGCCACCCCTAAAGTGACCACCAGATCTGTCATCGCCCCTAAGGTGACCACCACCAAATTACAAGCTCTCTCTTGAAATCCCAACCCCTCTTTGATTTCTCACACTCTAGTTTTAATGAAGAAATTGTGGAGTAAACATTGGAAATTTTGGTTGAAATTTATTGTAGGGGTGATTTAGGGGTTTGTAAGTAGGTTATGGGTACATTGCTTATCCAGATCTGTTGAGATCGAGTAGAGTAGCGAAGAGCGGCGGTCGACTGGTGGTAGACCGACGGTATCCAAGCAAGAGAGAGAGATTTGAAGAGTGGGGGAAATGACGAGGGCGGGGGTTAATGCTCAAGAATGGCGGTGCAGCGACTAACTAGTGGTGGTAGGGCACCAGATTTAGGCAAGAGTGGGGGAGGGTTCTAGATGTGGCCATTGTTTTCCGTTGTGAACTTTTGGAAGGAGGACCAAAAAATCGTTTTGAACAAAATAAAAACTAAAAAGTGATGATATATTGAATTAATTTTTTTTACTATCCAAACAGGCTTTAAAAACCAAGTTAACTTATAAAGCAAAAATAAGTTTATAAAGCATAATCTATGGTAATCCAAACGAACCCCACCTTCCCACACAGGAACTACACGCCAAGGGTAAAAAAGCTCCAAGAATCACAAGAGAGGGATCGTTCTAACCGGCCAAGTTGCGAGAGAAGAAGCGAAAAAGATACAAATGAACTCCTTCCTTCACAGAGCTACAAAGATCGTCAATGGCTACTCTTCCTACTCTAAGTTACTTGTTCTTTCCGCAGTCAGGTGCTCATTCGTACCAATAATCCCTGTCAAAATCTTTAATGTGTTGCGTTCTGTTTTTTTGCTTCCCGTTTGTTGATTGAGTTGAAATTTTTTGGTTTTTTTTTGGAATGATCGCACCTTGAGCTCACCGACTTCATGGATCTCTGAGGATGTGTTCGTTGTGACTGTTGTTTTGTGTGTTTGCTCTTTACTGTTCAAAATGTGTTACAGTCTGGTGCTGATCTGAAAATTTTACCTGTTTCTTTGTGATAATAAGTACCGAGTGTTGACTTTTTTTCTTATCATTTTCGAAATTTCCATCTAGCAGAGGCTCTGAGTAATTGGAATGTCACACTCTATGAATTTCTTAGTAGGATGCTGAAAGCGAATGGTCTCTACTGCATTCTTCTTTCTACAAGTATTAGACTTTTGTGGAACCCAGTTTTTTTTGGAAAGAGCGTTTTAAACTTCGCTAAGAGAAAGCTATATAAGTGATTATAAAAGTTTTCAGCTTTACTGAATCTGACATTCGGCCAAGAATTTCTTCGAAGTTATAGTGTTAGAAGATATCTGCATCTTAAATTTGGGGCTGTTTAGTGAGTTGAATTTGGCCCAGTGAAATGTATTTTAAATGCCTTTTAGGTTACGGATTTGATCCCTGAATCCTTCATACCTTGATATGTCTATTGTATTCTCTGGCTTTTATTCACAACCATGTTAATAATGATCAAGTTATTACATTTATGCATGTTCAGTACTGGGGGAATGGTGGTGGCATACTCAGAATCACAGGCAGGAGTTCCCGAAGCCAAGGAAATGGAGCCCATTAAGAAGAAATTAGTTGTACTAGGGACAGGATGGGCTGGTTCTACTTTCATAAAAAATCTCGATCCTTCATTGTATGATGTCAAGGTCGTTTCTCCAAGAAACTATTTTGCTTTCACTCCTTTGCTACCTAGTGTAACTGTTGGAACAGTTGAAGCACGTAGCATAGTGGAGCCGATTCGGAATATTATGAAGGTATCTTCAACCTAAACTATGAGTCCTGGACTAGTTATAAGCATGTCTAAGACCAGAAGTGGTTATGATTTTCTCCAAACATGCATTTTGCTTAAGAATACTTGATGTGCTCTTATATTTATATTTTCTGATTTCCTTGTGTTTTGCTATTGCAGAAGACTGGAGAAATTGAATTCTGCGAAGCGGAATGCATCAAGATTGCTGCTGAAGACAAAAAGCTACATTGCAAATCAACCTTCGAGAATTCTCCAGATCCCAACCGTGAATTTACTTTAGACTATGATTATTTAGTCATAGCAGGTGGAGCTCAAGTAAACACATTTAACACACCTGGTGTCGTGGAACATTGCCATTTTCTTAAGGTTTGTTGCTAGATCACTGTTCGATTAGCTTTCAGGACTGGTCATTATGATTATGATTATGCTGCTTTAAGGTGCAATCTGTCATTACTCATTAGTATGGTAATGATGCATTTATATCCTGCAGGAAGTAGAGGATGCTCAGAAGATCCGTAGGACTGTGATAGACTGTTTTGAACAAGCTGTGCTTCCCGGATTAAGTGATGAAGAGAGGAGCAAGTATCTTCATTTTGTAATTGTTGGAGGTGGTCCCACTGGCGTTGAGTTTGCTGCAGAGCTGCATGACTTCATACATGAAGATTTGCGCAAAATCTACCCCTCTGTGCAAGACTTTGTTAAAATATCCGTTATCCAGTCAGGAGATCACATCCTCAACACGTAAGGCTGACTTCATAATCAAATATTCTGCCTATTGTCTTGCTTCAATCTCGTCTCTTTTTCCTTACCAGATAATCTTAGATTTGTCGTTAGGTCAATGGATTGCACCACTTTATGATAAATGAATAAAATTAATGTTTCGCTCTCACTGTTTTAGAATGACGGAAAAGCATTGTTGGAAAGTTGTGTGTTAGAATAGAGTCAAGGAACAGTTATGGGAACTGTTCCTTGGGTAGCGGAATAACAAATAAATATGCAGGTGATAGGCACAAAGAAGATAACAATATGGAAGAATAGGAACAAAGAATATTAAGGGAACAATTCAAGAAATTATAAGGAACAAGAACCAAAAACATAAGATAAGTAAAGGGACACAGTTCCTTATAGAGGAACCCCACTTCAACCAACTAGTTGAATGGGTAAACCTCTACCTCCCTTGGAGGATTTTGAATGACTCACTTGTTTTATTGATTGTTCCTTAGTAACAACAGGCAAGACTCAAACTTCTCTGTTCCTACGAGTTCTACCTAACTCTAGCAACACTAATGAGTCTTCTCAACCAAGTTCCTAAGCAAACAACTCAACTAAGACAAGTAAACCAAACCTTACACTTGGACTTTACTATCACAGTTCCCTTCCTCCTGGGAACGTCTTCCTTTCCTCTTACACTTGGACTTGACTATCACAGTTCCCTTGCTCCTGGGAACTTCTTCCTCGCCGCGGTTGAGATCAAACACTCGCCGTCGACCACCTTCTCTCTCTTAATGCTCTTGTCTTTTTGGATTTCTGAAGGGGTGAATTTTTCTCTTGGGCTTGTTCACTATTTATATCTAAAGAGCCTTACTCCCCAATCCTCAACTTGGGAAATGTCAAGATTGCCCTTGTCTTGTTCCCCAAGTATGTACTTTCTCAACATGTGACTCTTGTTTTGAATTTGGTCAACTCTTGAAGCTCATCAAGCCGTTGGATGAATAGGCTCAGTCTGATGCACGGACTGTTCCTCTGTTTTGTCAGGAACATGTCTCCGTATTTCTCGCTGATGTGTTTTTTTGGACTGGCTTGTGAGTTCCCTTAGATGGGAACAGTTCCTTCATTTTACACTGAGAGTTCCCTTCATTGTTCCCTTGATTGTTTCTTCTCCTGGAGCATTTCCTTGGATGGGAACAGTTCCTTCATATTACACTGATAGTTCCCTTGGAGCTTTTCTCTTGAGGAACTGTTCCTTGGATGGGAACAGTTCCTTCATATTACACTGATAATTCCCTTCATTGTTCCTTTGAGTCTTTCTTCTCCTGGAGCTTTGGTCTTGGGGAGCTATTCCTTGGATGGGAGCAGTTCCTTCACATTACATTGTCGTTCCCTTCACTGTTCCTTTGAGCCTTGAACCTTCATTGTTCCCATCATGTTCCTGGATGGGAACAACTCCTCATATTGCACTGGCGTTCCCATCATTGTTCCTTTGAGTTTTGAAACTTCACTGTTCCCATCATGTTCCCTAGATGGGAACAGTTCCTTATATTACACTAGTGTTCCCATCACTGTTCCTTTGATCTTTGAGACTTCATTGTTCCCATCATATTCCCTAGATGGGAACAGTTCCCATCATATTACACTAGTGTTCCCTTCAGTGTTCCTTCTTCTTGGTTTTTCTATCATTTTCAGTTGTCAAGGGAACAGTGTCATCCTATTACACTGAGAGTTCCCTTTACTGTTCCCTCTATCAAGGGAACAGTTCCTTGCATCGTTCCCTTGAATCTTCATGCTTTGTCTTGCTTCTCTTGGAGCCTTGAACTTCACAGTTCCCATCACTGTTCTCTCTAGTTAGATGAACAATTCCTTTCATTGTTCCCTTGAATCTACCTTCTTTGTTTTGCTTCTCTTGGAACCTTCAACTTCACAATTTCCATCATTGTTCCCTCTAGTTAGAGGAACAGTTCTTTTCATTGTTCCCTTGGACAATTTCTTCCCTGAAACACTTCATAGAACATATCAAATGCCAAGGGTTTGTTATCATCAAAACCCAAAGGGGCAAGGGAACCTTGCCTTAACAAGCATTCTGCTCTATGTACGGGTTTTGTTTCTCAATAGCACTTGATCATATTGAAAGAAACATCCATCCTCTGGACTCGACATTATATGTTACCTACAAGAATGCATACTTAAATCATCAAGATTAACTGATTGCATAACTTTCAGGTACGATGAGAGGATCAGTTCATTTGCTGAATCTAAATTCTCAAGAGATGGCATTGAAGTTCTTACAGGGTGTCGAGTTGTAGGCGTTTCTGATGAAAAAATCAGCATGCTTATAAAGTCAAAAGGAGAGGTTTATCACGTTCCCTATGGGATGGTTGTTTGGTGCACTGGAGTCGGGACTCGACCTGTTATAAAGGACTTCATGGCCCAAATGGGACAGGTCATGTAGTTTATTATTTCATCTTTTTGGTAAATCATATACCTAAATAGGCAATCTCAACTGATGGCTATTTTATTAGTAAAACGGTTTGGCGCACTTGCTGTTTTTCTGGAACCTTAGTTTGATTTACCATTGACTTTTTTTTTTGGTAGAATTGATTTACCATTGACTAATTAAGAGTTCTGGTTCTTATTACAACAGGCTAACAGACGTATGCTTGCAACTAGTGAATGGCTGAGTGTAAGAGGTTCCAGTGATGTGTATGCTATAGGTGATTGTGCTACAATAGACCAACGAAAAATCATGGTACTTGATGCAGTGAAGCCTGCCATGTCTCAAACCGACGTCGATGAGTTGATTCGAGTGCCTTCTGACGGACCAATCACAAGAAGTCGAGCTAAGAAGATTGCTCAAGGCACAACAGCGATCTTGGTTCGATTGGCAGCGGTTATTGAAGAGCCTAGCAAGGCGAAGTGGGTCTCGTGCATTCGACATCAATTGAGCCCGGATTCCATGGATTGATAATATGAGGGCCGAAATGCACTATTTCTTTATTTAGAAACATATATTAGTTTGTCTCACTTTAGGGCTGAATTTAGTAAGTGACCGGGTGAGATGAATTGGTATATGGGTCAAAGTCAACCCTTTGACTTGACCATTCTAAATTGAAGAAAATATCTTATTTATTTTATTATGAACAATTTCTATTTATTTTAATAATGTAGAGAAATCAGCCAATAGGCTTATGTTAGTTGGTTGATCTTCTCTCTCCTGGTTGTTAGAGATATTTTTAGTTTGTTAGAGATATTTTAAGCTTGTTAGGATTATTTCCTTAAATAAATAATTCAGCTATGATTTATTTATTTAAGGTAACCTAGTTAGATTTAATTAGATATTATTATATCTTGGGAAGCAAGATAAGGAGGCTAATTCCTCTCTCCTAGGGCCGGCCACACCCCCTTGCTTGCTCCCCAAGGATTAGCTTTTGTATTCTCTATAAATACTTTTCAGTTTCATTAATAAAAAAACAGTTTGAGATTAGATAAACCCAAATTGGTTTATCTAGTCCTTGGGCTCAAAAACAATTGAGTTTGTGTGCTTATTGATTTCGAGATCACCAACAGAATTCCGACTTCTCCCTTCTCTAGTTGTTTGATTGATCTAGTTAATTAGATTGTTCTAGAATTGATTGTTAAAGATCATTCTAGTTAATCAATTGGATTTAGCGATCGAGCCAATCCAATTGAACTATCAAAGTTGACTTCTTCAATTTTCCAACTCGTTCTTCAATCATTCAGTTTCGTTATTTGTGTTACTTGGATCGCAAGTTTCTTACTTTGAAAGCTTTGTAGGTTTGAATCATAATTGCTGGCAAGATCGGGTTCCTGTGTGGTCAAATACGAGGTTTCTGAGGAGTAATCCGAGGCGATCACGTATCAAGTGGTATCATAATTCAGCGTCTCGCCAAGTAATTGTTTCTTTCCTTAATTTGCTTTCTAGTTAATTTAATTCAGTTTTTGATCCCAAAATTTGAACCTTTAACCAAGTTACAATTTTTGAGATCCAAAGGCTGAATTTGCACCACAACCACCACATAGTTCCGCCAACACCACCACTCCGCCACCACCTGCACACCCCGACTTGGTGTCGCTCCCACCAGCCGCACCACCCACCACCACCGTCCGATCACAACCCCACCAACCCCATCCAAATCGGAGCATCCAAACCCTAGTTCGCCACCCTCATTCTCGAACCCTAACCCTAATTTTTCGAGAACTCAACCCTAACCCTAACCCTAATCTGGCGGCAGTCCAAACCCAAACCCTAACCCTAGTTACGAGAAACCCTAGGTAACCCTAATTCTCGCAAACCCTAGTCCGAAACCCTACCAAACCCAAACCCTCGAACCGAACCCTAATAGCCCTAATCCAGCCGTGATCTCCCAAACCCTACATCCCTTAGTTGTTCCTTGCCCTCCAAGCAATTACCAATTAGGAGATTTTTATGGGATTTGTGCATGTTTATTGGCTGATTTGGTTGAGTTGTATTGCAATTTAGATTAGCAATTGTTTTTCCTACAGTTTTATGAGTTTTCATTCATGTTGCATGATTGATTGCGGTTCATATTGCTTGATTAATACTTGCTGATTTCTGTCATTGCATCCCACCAATTCGACCTACCCTTGTTCTTTTGTTAATTTAGCTTCTAGTTGGTTTCATTGGTAGCAAAAGTCACTTAGTTTAAAAAAAAAAAAAAAAAAAGAGAGATTCTTATATACCCTTTTAATTTCGTCCTTAGCATTGTTGCATTGCTTTGCTTGTTTCTTCATTATAGCACAAGAGTAATTTGTGCATAAAAATCAAAAAAAAAAAAAGAAAAAAAAAAAAGTGATCTACCCCAGCTAGTTTTAAGCCACTTTCAACCCTAGTGACTGCTTGCTTAAAAACATAGCTAAGTAGAAATCACTTTGAAGAAAAAGAGTGACGAAATAAAAGTCACTAAGCCTACCATATTTTCTGTCCTTGCATGCTAAATTTTGGTTTTATTAACTTGCATAGAGTCAATTGAGAGATTGCATGTGTTTTAGAGCTCATAGAGGGATTATTTGCATTGCTTGTCTTATTGCATATTTGCCATTTGCTTAAGCTGCATATTTCCTTTAAATATCATTAGTATTCCATACCTACACTATATCTACCATTTTACTCCCTCAAAACAGCCCAAAAACTGAATTAAGTTGATTGGATTGCTTTGAGGCAAGTTTTGGCTTGATCAAGGTGTGGTATTGCTTGTTGTGATTTACTTTAGAACACACTACTCTCTCTACCTTCTTGCTTGTTTCAGGAACAATGGTGATTCCATCAGAACCTAACCCAACTGAATTGAGTCTCACTAAGGAGGCAATCGACTTCATTAGGTTGTCCATTAGTGAAGGTGTGCGCGATGGCCAGGCTCGAGCTGTAGAACTGGCCACGGCTGCATTGGCTCCACAACTAAAGCATTTAGAGGAACAACTTGCAATATTGGTTGATTCATCTCAAGCTAGTCGCAAGAGCACCCCTGCAGTCGATCTTACAAGTGACCCAAATCAAGCCTCGGGTAGCGACAAAGGCAAGCAACAACTAGTGGATGACGAACATGATGTGCTTGCTAGCTACAACAAAGATAATGATCCCCCGGCTCACTACTCCCCCACAGCAGGCCGAGGTAGAGGAAGAGGCATCAAGTCGAGGACTCCACCGGTTACTCATCAACAATTCTATAATCAGCCACACAACCGGTATCCTCAAGCCACTCATCAACAAAATCAACAATACAACAACTCTTTTGATGATGTGACGTATGGTTATCCCGGGGAAGAAAGGCGCCCATGGCATCCTCCCCTAGATGATTTCTATAACCAAGCTGAGGTTGTAGAAGATCTCCCACCAGCCTATGGAGTACAACGGCCGAACAACAACAACAACGTTAACCAAGTTGTAAATCAGATTGGAAAACGTGATATAAAGATCAAGATAGAACCATTCAATGGAGAGCTTAACCCGGAGAAGTATCTAGAGTGGGAACAAGCTACAAATTTCATTCTAGATCACATGGGATATGAAGAATGGGAGAAAGTTGCTGTTGTTGTCATCCACTTTATTGGGACCGCTAGAAATTGGTGGTTTAGAATGAAGGAGGATCGAATTAGAAAGGCCTTACCACCAATTGAAACTTGGGGCCAGCTGAAGTTTGTAATGAGGAAGAAATATGTGCCTGAAGAGCATACCGAGCACATGAGATTGAAAGTTGTAACTTGCAAACAAGGCACCAAGTCTCCAACCGAGTACTTCAATGAGCTAGAGGATCTGAGTTTTAAAGCGGGAATTCATCATTCCCAACGGTCTCTAAGGACCCAATTCATGGCTGGACTGAATCAAAGCATTCAAGACACATTGGAGATTCAACAAATCAAGGATCTCAATGCCTTAGTACATTCAGCCCAACTACTCTATGAGCAGCAACAAAGGAAGAAGAAGGAAGCTTGGAATGCTACAAAAAGGTATGGCCCTAATCCTAGTTCAAATTCCAACTCTTATTCTTCTAACTCTTCTATGCAGCAAAAGGGAGCTTCTAGCTCACCTAAAACAACAGGTTTTCAAGGCCAAAGACGTCCCACCAATGGACCTCCAAATCAGCCTAGAGCACGTGATTTAGTGTGCTACAAGTGTCAAGGACGAGGTCACTATGCCAAGGATTGTCCAAATCTAAAGCAAGTGCTTCTCACCACCAATGGAGGATATGTGAGTGATGAAGATATAACTCCAAATCAAGTGGAGGAGGACAGTAATGGACAAGAAGAGGAGGACATAGAGGCCATTGAACCAGATTGCACCGAACAGCCTCTAACTTTGGTAACAATGCGTACTCTTACTTTACAAGAAACACCTAGGCTAGATCAAAGGGAAAACATTTTTCATACTAGGTGTACAGTAAAGAATCAAGTGTTATGCATGATAATAATAGTGGTAGCTGCTGTAACATTATTAATGCTAAGGTAGTTGATCACTTGCAATTAAAAATCCAACCTAGAGCTACTAGTTATGGTCTCAATGGAATTAATGATTCAGAAGGTCCTAATCTCGTCACTCATCAGTGTTTAGTCCGTGTTGCTATTGGTACTTATGTTGATGATATTATGTGTGATGTAGTTAACATGGAATGCACTCATATTTTGTTAGGAAGACCATGGTTATTTGATAGGAGAGTGATTTATGATGGCATGTTAAACACCTATTCCTTTAACTATGATGGGAGGAGAGTTTCTCTTCTACCCTTGTCTCCTCAACAAGTTTTACAGGATCAGGTACGGCGAGATCAAGCTAGGGCACTTAGGCGTGCCAAGGAAGAGACAGCAGAGGCTGATTCCACGGCCAAAGTTGCGGCCCGGCGTTCGGCGCCCGACGCGTCGACAAATCCAAGCGGCGTTTCCCAGTCTCCACCCGAGCGTTCTGGCTCAAATTTTGGGACAACATCAAACACAGGTGGGGCTACTGTTTGGGACGAAAAACGCCGAGAAAATCACCCTAAATCGTCCAAAGTGCCGTGCAACAATACCAGCAATGCATCTGGGACGAAAACTGGGCTATCTCCTAATCCACTCGAGCGTTTTGGCTCAAATTTTGGGAGCAATTCAGAGACTCAGAGAGCTACAAATATGGAAAAAGAACGCCTACAGAAAGAGCCAAAAATCGGCTTGAAAGGCAGTGTAGAAAAGCGCTCTCTTGTGACTCAGTCTAGTATTTCTTTCCCTAACTCTTCTTGCTTACTTCTTATGAGGAAAGAGATACTTATTATTAGTCAAGATATTTCACATCTTCCAAAGTGTCTACAGGATCTATTACAGGAGTTTGAAGATGTGATGCCTGAAGAGTTGCCAGAAGGCCTTCCACCAATTAGAGGCATTGAGCATCAAATCGATTTGGTGCCCGGCGCTTCATTACCAAACCGTGCAGCCTATAGAGCAAGTCCAGAAGAGACCGCTGAGCTTCAAAGACAAGTGCAAGATCTCATGGACAAAGGCTATGTGCGTGAATCTCTCAGCCCATGCGCGGTTCCGGTGATTTTGGTGCCAAAGAAGGATGGCACATGGAGAATGTGTGTTGATTGTAGAGCGATCAACCAAATAACAGTTAAGTACCGTCACCCCATCCCTAGACTAGATGATATGCTTGATGAATTACATGGTGCTAATTTCTTTTCTAAAATTGATTTAAGAAGTGGGTACCATCAAATTAGGATGAGGGAAGGGGATGAATGGAAAACTGCCTTTAAAACTAAGTATGGCTTATATGAGTGGTTAGTAATGCCTTTTGGATTAACTAATGCACCTAGTACCTTTATGAGGCTTATGAATCATGTCTTAAGAAGATATTTAGGCAGATTTGTTGTAGTCTACTTTGATGATATCTTAATCTATAGCAAAACCATGCATGAACATATAGATCATCTTAGGGCTGTTTTGGACACTTTAAGGTTAGAAAAAGCTTTATGTTAACTTGAAAAAGTGTTCTTTTTGCTCCGAGTCTACCATTTTTCTTGGTTTTGTTGTGTCTAAAGGTGGATTGAAGGTAGATGAAGACAAGATCAAGGCAATCAAAGAATGGCCCCAGCCGACCACACCAACAATGATCAGATCATTTCTCGGCTTGGTTGGCTTCTACAGGAGATTTGTGCGTGATTTTAGCACAATTGCAGCCCCCCTCCACGAGCTTACAAAGAAGGATACGGCCTTTAAATGGAGGGAGCAACAAGAGAAAGCCTTCAACACTTTGAAGGACAGATTATGCCACGCCCCAGTGCTTCAACTCCCTGACTTTTCCAAGGCATTTGAGATAGAGGTGGACGCTTCTGAACATGGCATAGGAGGCGTGCTCTTACAAGACAAGAAACCCATTGCTTATTTTAGTGAAAAGCTTAGTAGGGCTGAGTTGAATTACCCTACTTATGATAAGGAGTTGTATGCTTTAATTAGGGTCCTGAAAACTTGGTCTCATTATTTGTGGCCTAAAGAGTTTGTAATCCATTCTGATCATGAGGCCTTGAAGTACTTGAAAGGCCAATCCAGACTCAGCAGGCGACATGCAAGATGGGTTGAATTCATGGAGACCTTTCCTTATGTTGTTAAACATAAGAAAGGCAAGGAGAATGTGGTAGCTGACGCCCTTTCTCGGAGGTATGTACTCTTGAACCTATGTGATGTTAAGATCCTTGGATTTGCAATGATTAAGGAATTATATGCTAGTGATCCTCACTTTGCTGAAATCTATAAGAATTGCATGTCTAGGGGTGAAATAGATACTTACTTTATTGATGATGGATACTTGTTTAAAGCTGGAAAATTATGCATTCCTTCATCTAGTATACGTAGGCTTCTAACTAAAGAGGTTCATGAATCAAGAGGACATAGGGGTTTAGAAAAGACTTTAGAAGGTTTAAAAGAACACTACTATTGGCCTAAAATGAGTAATTATGTGCTGAGATTTGTCAAGAGTTGTGTTGTTTGTGCTAAAGCTAAGTCTAGACTTCACCCCCATGGTTTGTACCAGCCTTTACCCATTCCTACTTCACCTTGGGAAGACATTTCTATGGATTTTATTGTAGGTTTACCTAGAACTAGGAAGGGTAGAGATTCTATCTTTGTAGTGGTAGATAGATTTTCCAAAATGGCTCACTTTATTCCTTGTCACACGACTGATGATGCAGTGCATATTGCTGATCTGTTCTTTAGGGAAATTGTTAGATTGCATGGCATTCCTTGTTCTATTGTTTCAGATCGTGATGCTAAATTTTTGAGTTATTTTTGGAAGAGTCTATGGTCTAAATTGGGAACTAAATTGCTGTTTTCTACCTCATGTCACCCACAAACTGATGGGCAAACGGAAGTTACTAATCGAACGTTAGGGGTTTTACTTAGAACTATGCTTAAAGCTAACCTCAAACGTTGGGAAGATGTGTTGCCTTTTGTGGAGTTTGCTTATAACAGGTCAATCCATTCAGCCACAAAGATGACCCCTTTTGAGGTTGTTTATGGGCTGAATCCGAGGACGCCGGTGGATATGACGCCTCAGCCATACAAGGAAAAAGAGAGTTTTGAAGCTAACAAGAGGGCTGAATTTGTGAAGAAGCTACATGAGAGGACGAAGATGCACTTGGAGAGGAAATCCATGAAGTACAAGGCCCATGCTGATAAGGGTCGGAAACAGGTTATCTTTGAAGAAGGAGATCTTGTTTGGGTGCATCTAAGGAAGGAAAGGTTCCCAAATCAAAGGAAGAACAAGTTAGATCAGAGAGGAGATGGACCATTTCGTATCATCAGGAGAATCGGCCCTAATGCATATCATGTTGACATGCCTGGTGAGTATGGTGTCCACCCAACTTTTAATGTGGCTGATCTATCTCTTTATGTGCCAGATTTTGATTCCGACGTCGAATCAGAGACGATTCGAGCTCAAGTGGAGGAGAATGATGCAGTGAAGCCTGCCATGTCTCAAACCGACGTCGATGAGTTGATTCGAGTGCCTTCTGACGGACCAATCACAAGAAGTCGAGCTAAGAAGATTGCTCAAGGCACAACAGCGATCTTGGTTGGATTGGCAGCGGTTATTGAAGAGCCTAGCAAGGCGAAGTGGGTCTCGTGCATTCGACATCAATTGAGCCCGGATTCCATGGATTGATAATATGAGGGCCGAAATGCACTATTTCTTTATTTAGAAACATATATTAGTTTGTCTCACTTTAGGGCTGAATTTAGTAAGTGACCGGGTGAGATGAATTGGTATATGGGTCAAAGTCAACCCTTTGACTTGACCATTCTAAATTGAAGAAAATATCTTATTTATTTTATTATGAACAATTTCTATTTATTTTAATAATGTAGAGAAATCAGTCAATAGGCTTATGTTAGTTGGTTGATCTTCTCTCTCCTGGTTGTTAGAGATATTTTTAGTTTGTTAGAGATATTTTAAGCTTGTTAGGATTATTTCCTTAAATAAATAATTCAGCTATGATTTATTTATTTAAGGTAACCTAGTTAGATTTAATTAGATATTATTATATCTTGGGAAGCAAGATAAGGAGGCTAATTCCTCTCTCCTAGGGCCGGCCACACCCCCTTGCTTGCTCCCCAAGGATTAGCTTTTGTATTCTCTATAAATACTTTTCAGTTTCATTAATAAAAAAACAGTTTGAGATTAGATAAACCCAAATTGGTTTATCTAGTCCTTGGGCTCAAAAACAATTGAGTTTGTGTGCTTATTGATTTCGAGATCACCAACAGAATTCCGACTTCTCCCTTCTCTAGTTGTTTGATTGATCTAGTTAATTAGATTGTTCTAGAATTGATTGTTAAAGATCATTCTAGTTAATCAATTGGATTTAGCGATCGAGCCAATCCAATTGAACTATCAAAGTTGACTTCTTCAATTTTCCAACTCGTTCTTCAATCATTCAGTTTCGTTATTTGTGTTACTTGGATCGCAAGTTTCTTACTTTGAAAGCTTTGTAGGTTTGAATCATAATTGCTGGCAAGATCGGGTTCCTGTGTGGTCAAATACGAGGTTTCTGAGGAGTAATCCGAGGCGATCACGTATCAGTACTTACATGCCCTTGATTACTTCATTTTTCTTTGATAACATAATGGTGTAATGGTGGTACCGAGATGTGCAATAGTGCCTGATATTCATTCGCATTGTTTTGATTTCACCAGGATGATATTTTGACCATATTTGAGGCTGCAGATGTTGACAAGTCAGGAACACTGACTATGAAAGAGTTCCAAGACGTTGTTGGAGACATCCTTGTAAGATATCCACAAGTGGAGGTGTACTTGAAAAGCCATCATATGTCAGATGTGATGGATCTCTTGAAAGACCCCGAGGGAAATGATAGAGAGGAAATTGACATTGAAGCCTTCAAGTCAGCTCTCTGTCACGTGGATTCTCAAATGAAGATTCTCCCCGCCACCGCTCAGGTGCATGTTTTCTTGGATTCTGTCAGCCTGTTTATACAATTTTTGTGCAACAAGGTAGTTTATGATACTAAGACATATATGGTATCCTAGGTTGCTGCCCAGCAAGGCGTGTACCTTGCTCATTGCTTTAATCATAGGAATGAATGTGATGCTGTGCCTGAAGGTCCTCGACGCTTCAGAGGCTCCGGACGCCACAAATTCCGCCCCTTCAGGTATTTGTCTGTTTCTCTGATGAAGGCAAGAGAATTCCCTTGCAGTAAATTGTAAATTAGAAGCAGATTTATTGAGCAGAGAGAAAGAAAAATAGAGACAAAAATGAACCTTGCAGCGTCGTTTGAGTCTAAGTCGTCTAGAACGAACTGGAACCTCTTAATTGTTAATCAAGGCCATCAAGAGAAGGTGGATTTCACTAAGAAAATAGTTGTATGAAAAAAGAATGAAGTTTAAACCTGTTTCTGAGAGAAGGTTCTTGATGATCAACAGGTACAAACATTTTGGACAATTTGCACCTCTAGGTGGGGAACAAGCAGCAGCTGAATTGCCAGGGGATTGGGTATCCCTGGGTCACAGTACCCAGTGGCTTTGGTACTCTGTTTATGCAAGGTACAATTTCATCCCTTTACTCTCATAACTTTGGTGTAAGAGGTTTGGTTTTTCATGTATGCTGTTTCTTCATCCAGCAAACAAGTGAGTTGGCGGACGAGGTTTCTGGTGGTTTCTGACTGGTCAAGGAGGTTCATTTTTGGTCGAGATTCGAGTCGAATTTGAGAGACAGCAACTACTATTATGCATATAAAGTACATTACCAGTGGTTCTGTAATTGCATATCTAATTTAAATTGATGATTTTGAACGATTTAATGCAAACTATGGCATTAAATGGGCTTGTGTGTTTGATCTGGTTTATGTATGTTGTCTGCTGGATGGCTGTAATGTACATAGTGATGATGAAGTTTGAGTTGTCATTGTAGATTTTAATGCTCGATCTCGTCACGTCTCAAGAGTGTAACGATTTATGTATAGCTTTAGCCAATTCCGAATTGAACTTGCTGATATTTAAAACTATTAATTTCACTCTCGATTCAACACCCAACTTGTTGAACTTGTTATGTCATGTTTGTTGGAACACTCGTTCAATGGTTGTGTTATTTCACAAGTATTACATGAATGTTACAAGACAGAACTATTAGACTGAAGCAACATTGCGACGCAATGACGGAGGGAATGATGTCGTGAGGGAACGACGAAGGGAACAATTGACGATTTGGAAAACGTTTGCGGGAAGCTATACGGCTTTCCATATTTGGCAAGTTGATTGCCATATCTTGAGCAAAAGACTTTAGGGGTGATTTAACAACTAAAATTGACTTGTTTATGAGAAGATAAGATGGAATCTTGAAGATTTGTTGAAGAAAAAAAAGATAAGTTATCGACATCTTTCGGTTTTGGATATAATCGGAGTGATTTAAGATATCGTTGATTGAGTTTCCGATTTTATGGAGATTTTGGGATGGAAAATCTGTTATTTCGTGGCAAGGAAATAATAGAGATCAGATCCCACGAGGCTTTATAAATAAGGATGTGACCTTTTTAGGTTAAAGGTGTGGATTTAAGTGGTTGAAGACGACAAACAATTGAGAAGTGACAACTTAAGGTTGTTTGAGTGGTTGTGGGATTTTCGGTGAAGATTCCACGAGAATTTAATTACTCAGGTTGGTAGTTCATTCATTGTTTAGGTTTACGTTTAAGGTTGAAGAAGTTTAGTTGGTTGAAGAAGTCTAGTTTGTTGAACTTAGGTCGGTGCCTAGTTACCAGGGAACATGACTTATCTTGTAATCGTTGACTTAATACATAAGTGAATTATTGAAATCCTCTAAAAAGGAGTCTCATAGGTAGATGTTTTTCTTTCTACGACTTGTTGGTCGGACAGAAAGTTTTCCTCTCTAAATATTGTGTTTCTGTTTTCTTTTGTTTCCGCTGCCCAAGGAACATTGCTAGTTCCATGTCTATTTACTAACACGTTACGATCTAAAATAGTGCAAAACCTTGGAAAATATAGCACATACTATGGTGTTGAAGAAAGGCCTGGTCAACATCTTTGGAGAAGCAAAATGACGTGGTTGAAAGGAAAAAGAAAACCTTGAAAAATATAGCACGTACTATGATGTTGGCAAGTAACTTGCCTCATTCCTTCTGAGACGAGGCTATCTATACTACTTGCTACATCATATATCGTGCAACTATTCGTTCTTCTCTTCTGTTTCCAGGTATTATGGTTAAAGCAACATCTGGTTGATTTCAATATGTCTCTTAAAACTATTCTTCTTATGTGTCACAATACTAATTCCTTCAATATTTCTTAAAATCATGTTCATTATTCTAGAACTAAGCATATTGATATAAGACATCCTTTCTTACGAGATAATGTTGAAAAACGTTTCAATTAAGATGGATCATTGTAGGACCGAAAATCAAGTGGTCGATATTTTCATCAAGGCGTTGGAGAGAAAACCCTATGAGCATCATCATATGTTACTAGGCATGATTTCCTTGAAGTAAACAATTCCCGATCCTCTATTCCCTCAATTCTTAGCTAAAGAGGTAGCATCACTCAGGAAACAATGGATAGTACTTATTCTATAATATTCGAGAATATTTCGATATTTTTTTTATTCTATTTTTACGCTCCTTGAATTTCATGTTGGGATTACTTAGCTTATAAGTAATCTCGGATATATAAAAGTATTTAATTTTTAATTTTTAATTTAAAATAATTATATTTTGAAAAGTTTTTAAGCTAAAAGTAATTAATGATAATTTCAGGGTAAAGTTTGTATTAAAGGAAATTTGAAGGTGGAAAGCACAAATTTTACAAATATAAACCGACTTCTCGTGATATATAATATCTTGATCTTCCTTTGTAAGTTTGATGTGCCTTTGAGAAAATAACGTAGAGAGAGAGAGAGGAGGGAATTAGCCGGTGTTGTGTTCGTTCGTCGGTCGGATTTTGGAGTTCAGACATTATTTGGTAAGTTTTAATTAGTTAATAGTTTATTTAGATTTTACTAATTTTTCCAGATCTGGCTTTATAATTGATTGGATTTAAAAATCAGTCGATTTATAGTTCTCAGGGAGTATTTTTGATATCGGATTTATAATCAGTAAAAGATTTCAGAGTAATTTTAGGGTATTGTTTTGTAATGATATTAGGGAGACCTTTGATCCAGTTTTTCAGAAAGGTTTGAACTAGAAAAATGTTCTTTTATATATCTAGTATATTCATATCAAGTTTTAAAGGATTTGGAATTATACACAAGAAGTTATAAAACATCCTGGCTTTTCGTTGATTTTAGGGTTAGAGTTTGTAAGAGTTAAAAGGCTATTATTATTCATTGGGGTTTATATATGCATATAGGAGTGTGAGTCCTAGGTTGTGATCAGAGACGAAGGAAAAAGACAGGCTATCTGTCTTAGACGGGGTTTCGCGTTGTATGATAATTAGTGGTTTCTTGGCGTCGGAAATTTGTCCTCAAGGTAAGTCGTTTACGACTTGCTCAGTTGTTGTTCAATACTTGTTAGACTTCATGTGGTGCTTGTAGGATTGGTTTTGGGGAACTAGTCCCTAGGTGATTATTTATGAGAAAGGTTTACTTGTGTATGATATGTGTGAAAAGGTTTTCATTGGGCTTTCATCGAATGTGAAGTTTTCGAATATTTTCTCTATGTTGGTACCGTTCTCGGCATGGCCATGTGCGTAGTCCTCTGGGTTGAAGTGACGACTACGTATGGTTATGTGACAGAGAATCGTGCCCATTCAAAAGAAAAGTTATCTGTGTTTTGGGCAAGTGCTCCCAAGGAGGCTTGACCCGGGGTTAGAAGGATGGAAATTGTGAAGGGTGGGAGGTCGCGCCTCGGCACCGTGGGCATAGGGTTGATAAGCGCCATGGAATGGAAAGGTGGGAGAATGGTTGTATTGTTTTGCTTGGACTTGTATGTGTGAATGTGTATGAAAGTTTGATATGTGGTTTGTGTTTATGATCTATGTTTATGATTTATGGGAAGTGAAGTATGAATTTAGAACTGATATGTATTGTAATCATGCGAACCTTGTTTGTGTATATGTAGACACTTGATTGGTTTTTAAACGTCTTACTAGTATCGTATGGATTCTAGCTTGTATTAGAAGGGTAGCTGACCCTTCGGGGACTTGTGTTTTTTTTTTTAGTTCCAGGTAAAGACAAGGGACCCATGATGGAACCTCGGCTGAATGATGGAACATGTCGTTGAAGGCCGTGTCATTAGGATGGGTTCGTTTGGGACACTGATGGTTTACTTTTTGGTATCTTTCGAATAATGTGTTATTTTGATAAAGAAAGGGTAGTGGTATGTTAATGAAATGTTTCTAGGAAGTGTTGTAAATTATGTTGTTTTGTGTTTCATGCATGTTTTCTATACTTGGGTTTTATAAATATCGGTTGGATGTTTTATTCATGTTTTCTCGTCGTGCCCGAGTTGCAAGATCCAAGTGAACTCGTTGTCAAACTAGCCTAGGTAGTACCTAGTAAGGTCTACTACCGAGTAGAGCTTGGTGTAAAGACGAGGTATTAAATATTCCTCTATGCTTTAGTTTTTTGTCTACATTGGATGTTGTGAATTGTTGCATTCTCAAAAGTACTATGAACTAGAATGATCTTATCCAAAAGCGTTTTTTGGCCCAAAATAACCAATTTGATCTATCTGAACTATTGTTACAAGCCGAAATGATAGTTGGTTATAAGACCGTCCCAAGCCTGGTCTAGATAAACATTCCCTATGAACCCCTTTGTTTGTATCCTCTTAAACTTGGAATAATTATCTAGATTTCAAAATGTGCCAAAGCCCTCTCATATGTTTGGATATGCTCATTATTTTTCTTACATATATCCTATCCAAACTGGCCTTTTATTCCACTTATGGTAATGAGGAGGGGGGACAATGGGGCAAAGGGATCACGAGTTCAAATTCGGATGATCAGTGCGTAAGAAACAAAATTTGAAGATAAGAAGTGGGTGAAAAAGAAGAAGCTACCACAACAAAGGTGTCCAAGACGATATAAAAAAACAAGGAATTCATCAAGTTACTTCTATAGTCCAAGAAGATCTATGGGTCTGCTAAGGAAGAGAAGTTTGGCTTTTCCTTTGTTATGAGAAATATCCCGAGAATGAAGTTCCAAGGCAAGTCAAAGGGAACTACGACGAAGAAGACTGCTAAAAAGGTTGGCGGAAGTGTTCATGCCCAGATATTACTTGAGCTTGAAAAGATTTCCCACCTCCCCCCACCTTTAAGTGAAACTCGTGTCGTTACCCTACCCAGCCACCCCCCTAAAAAAATGTTTCAAAGTCTTTTGGATTATGGTTGTCTAATGTTTTCAGTCTCTTTTACTAAAGTTGCTCCATGAAACAATATGATGATGTGATAATTATAATGGATCTAATTTGTTGCATTGGAAAAATATTACATAAGAAGAGTCACTTATATAAAATAAGAATAAATCTCGTCCTTTTTGCCTAAAAATAGATGCTCAAGATTGGACTTTAATTAAAAAGGGTATAAAACGGCACACGTGTTTTTCCCAAATCATTGGCGTATTTTTTGAAAAATCTGTTTCTAGGTGATGTGCGTAATATGTGCATAGGTTTTGCTATGAATGTGCATCAAAACTGACCATGTGTACATTTTGACCATATGTACATCAAAATTAACCATATTTGCATCAAAACTAACCATTTTTTGGTTTTAGGTGATGTGTGTAACTTGTGCATAGGTTTTTCTATGAATGTGCATCAAAACCGACCATGTGTACATCAAAACTAACCATATGTAAATCAAAATTAATCATACTAGTTGTACCCGTCGTACCATGTACGACTACGATTTAGTATTTTATAAATTTTATAAATAGGATATTAATAAATAAAAATATAATATAAGTAATTTATTGATTGTAGAATGTATAATTTCTTTAATCAATATAAATGATTAAATTTAATATTGAGAATGAAGATATATTATTAAGATGAAATAATTATATTTCTCATTTTCCTTGATGATATTTTATAGATATTTAATTAAAAAAGAAGATAAAATGTGAATTAAAAAATTATATATACAAATATGGAAGAGATAAGAATTTAAAAAAATAATAGTTAACTTAATAAATAAGACATAATAAAGTATGAAAGATAAAGATAACTTAATTATATAAAATATTTAAAATTTAATTAATTTAAATTAAGATGGGACCACCAAACTCATTCTGTGTTTCAATAAAGTAAATGTTAGATAAGATTATATATATTATTCATATTTTATTACTTCCATGTACGTAAATTTAGATATTATCAAATATTTCAGTATATATATTAAATATTTTATCATCTATTTTATTAATTATAAACATTATAAATATTTATCATTAATTTTTTATTATAAAATAAAATCAATATATATCTATAAATAAATTCGTCAAAAGATATTGCTATACTAAATAGATATTTGTTTGAGGTTAGAGATAAATTTATATAATTAAAAAAGAATTTAATAGAAAGAAGTTATTATAATAGAAATTGATATTATTTTTTTATATATGAGGTGGAGCCAGAATCGTTCTAGTGGCTCGAAAAGGGATAACTTCAATATATAGTTATAGATTTGCATCAAAACTAGCTAAATGTGCATCGACTTTCTGATGCATATTATGAATCAACTTTTTTTTTGGATTTTAACATTTAGTTAATGTATGGATACTAAGTTAGCTAGTTTTTTATGCACATATCGCTAGTTTCGATGCACATGCATAAATAAGATGTACTTTTTGATTGTTTTGATCACATTTTATTAGTTTTGATTCAAATGCATAAATAAAAGACACTTTTGTACATTAGGTTCACCCTATATGTGCATCAAAATTAACTCTTTTGTATATCAAAACTAGGTATGTGTGCATTGATTTTTTTGATGTGCATTGTACATCGATTTCAAACTTTTTGATTTTAAATTATTTTTTAGCCTTAGTTGTGTGCATAAATAGGGTATACTTTTAAGATATTTTTGGAGCACATAAGGTTAGTTAATGCATATACATAATAAGATATGCTTTTTAGTTATTGCGATGCACATACAATTAATTTTAATGCACCTTAATTATGATGGTGCAATACTAGCTTTGATGTGCACATATATATATATAGTATTAGAATCTAATAGGACTAGTGTTTTTAGTGATACACAATAACGGAATCTGAGCCATTAGATCTATTTATAATAGACGGTTAATATAGTGTGTAGGTGCAAAACACTACATTAAAATTATTAGCGTAATTTTAGGCAGGTGATAGATTTTAGATTGATTTATTTCCAAAACAAATCAAATACAACCATATCTCCTAATTGCATATTTCACAACCCGAATGAGAAATTTAATTCTATCAAAATCCCAAAAGCTCTCTTTTTTGTTCGCCATTGATACTGAATTTTCTCAGATTCAAACTTCTTCTCTGAGCGTCTTCTCCAAATGATTTCTCTGAGCATCTTCTCTTATTCATGATATTATTCGAGCGTCTTTTCCGGTCGAGTTTTCTAAGCCAATTCTCCGACAATGAGTTATTGGTTCAAATTCGGCTTCTTCTCTAGCGCTTATGTAGTGTAATATCGGTTCAGATCTGGTAATTTATCTAATGTGCTATTGATTCTTAATTTCTAATGATTTATGAAACTATATTCGAGTTAGGATTGGTAGTTAATACTAGATTCAACCATTGTTTGATTGAAGCTCGAGTTTTTTTTTTAACTTTATCTCTGATTTATGTTTGATTTTGTTTCAAAATGTTTTTATGTGTTTTTGTATATGGCTAATTTTTGACCTCTTGGTTCGTGTTTGTAGTTATTTGATTTTTAGATCTTGTTTCGTCATATGATTTTTGCATAATTCAAGTTTTCCGTTGATGTGTATACATAATTTGAAAATGTGAGAACATAAACAAGATGTCTATATACGTGAATTTAAGGATATATGTATAATTTGTTTTCTATTGATGGGTATACATGATTTTAACCTTTCCAAAACATGAATTTGATGTTTAATACATGAATTCAATCATGATATATGTGTAATATGTTTTGCATTGATGTGTATACATGTTTTTTAACGGTTGAAAACATTAACTTGTAACATGTATACATAAATTCAAGCATGATGTTCGTATAATATGAGTGTACAGTCATGTACATACATGATTTTAATTTATTGAAAATATTAACTCAATGTATGTATTAACGATGTCAATCGTGTATTCATGATAAATTATTAAATAATTGGTATACACAGTACATATGCACACGTGATGTATATTAATATGTATTTGTGTTGTGTTCAACTGTATCCATGGTATATTGTTTGTGTATACATGGTATATTGTTTGTGTATACATGATATATTGTTCACAACAACCTTTATACATGATTTGTTACATGTATATACACGAATTTATTGAAAGGTCATGTGCAGTTTCTTGAATTTATGACTAGTGTGGAAAGATAATGCCATGAGAATCCAAACCATGCTGACCGATTGGATGTATCAAAGGGGAAGAAGTTGAGATTTGTCTTAGGCTGTAACACCCCCTTCCTACCCTGGAGGTATTACCGCCAGTAACCCTGATTAAGACTAAACCGAAGCTACCCAAGGCTTTAAATTGACTGAACAAACTAAAAGAAACATTACAGCGGAATAAATACAATTGGTCTTATACAAACCTTAACTCAAAAAGAAATCAATAAATAGAACAACCTTTTATTTAAACAAAATCTTCATCAAGTCTTCCTTGAGTTCTTATTTCTGAAACTCAGCTTCCCTTTGAAGTAGTTCGATCATGATCTTCACTCAAGTATATCCATTGGAAACCTTTCTTCAATTTCTGGAGCTTCAAACATCTGAATCCGCCTCTTGAATCAACTTCCAAGAAGAACCTGATGTATCGTAAACCAACGGTGGACACCAGCCAACGAAATAAAAGAAAAGAAAAAGGACGGGTTAGTCTAATGATAGACTAGAAAGCGGAGAAACTGACTTGGTTCTTATAGTTGTAACTAAACATATTGGCATCCAAATTCGACTAGACTCGGATTATGATCCAACAATTAGCAGTCTTACAGAGAATAAGAAGGAGATTCGCATAATCAAGAGAGAGAACACCACCGCATGTGGTTTCTTTAAGAAGCATATACAATTGTTGGGAATTCATATTAATCACATAACATTTTGAAAAGCCTCCATCGACTATTCAGATTAACTTAATCAAAGTTTGACTAAGAATCATTCATAACCGGAAGCAAGAATGGTTATCGAATAGACAAACCATTCGGGTACATTAATGTGCCTAACACACTTATATTTATTACTTCCACTTTTCACAAACATGTTGGTAACTTTTAAGCGGCTAAAACCGCAGAGAATCCACCTGTACATGGAGACGCCAAGATGAGAGGGATGAAATCCATCATCATTGACGAACACCTAGTACCAATTTGCACTTAGCTAGAGTGCATAAACACCTCTTCCAGCGTTGAGTGAGGTATGAGTCATGACCCGAATGTTGGGATATGATAGTAACGAGCTAAACCTCCCAACATAGACTGTGTTATAAAGAGCTCACCGGAGACTCGGCTCCTACCCCTGAAAAACTAACTTACTTCACAATAATGTCTCAGCATGAGACAACAAACAAGGCCACACATAATGGACCTAAATCCAGTTCTAACGCGAAACTGAATAAACAACATGGTCATTATTTCTAACAAATATAACGACCTACCATATTTTACTAATCATACAAGTTGTTTTCAACGCAAATATTAAATGGGATCCAATTTCTCATTTAATAACAATAACGCTAGAGAGAATCGTCCACTTGCCTTAGAAAGCGTGCTCGACGTCCTTAGCAATTCCAACAGTAATCTGTATCATCCTTCTGACAAATATAACTAAAGGATTTCTCAGCAACGAGCTCACAGAAACACCTCTTAGTTGTATTCTCAACTCCTGCAACTTCCTAATTGATAAACGATTTAATTTTTCGAATATCGATATATAGTAAATCCTTAGTTATCATACTTCAAGGAGCCATTTTGGCGGAATTATAACTAATTATCCGCTTCACTTTTGAAACAATTCTAAACAAAAATTGTTCATTAGAAACAGTTCTAAAAGATTACCAAATCTCGGATCAAACGGATTAACAACGAATCCCGAGTAATTATCCGAAGTCCTTTACCTGACAATCGGTATCCAAAACTTGTCTTCGCTATAACGGAAGATCCGGAGGTCCGTTTCACGAGCGGTTCGAACCTGTAGAACCGTATCAACGTCAAGATTATAAAAACTATAAATTGAATTAGCAAAGCGGCACCGAAAGGCCCTTACAGTGGCTCCACAACTAGCCCGCTAATTAATTTCGATCGTATATACCTTCACTCGATCCCATGGCTTGTTTGGCTCGATCATGGCTCGATCACCAAGCCCGAGGGTGGCTGGGCATTGCTAGGTGGTGGTCCTCTTGGTGGGAGGTGGTCGGACAAGCCAACGGTCGTCGTCGGCGTCTCTTTGGCGAGGCGAAGAAGGAACCGGCGGTGAAGACGTCTTCTCCCCAAGCTTGTCGTTCCGCCCATCTCTCTAGCTGGTTCCTTTCCCTCACAGCAGCCAGCCCACAAAGGGGAGGAAGAAGAAGCAGTGGTGGAGGGTGGTGATGGAGGTGGCTGGGCAAGGAGGTGGCTCGGCGGTGAAGGCATCCCGAATTCTCTCCCCGAGTCCGTTCCATCCTTATCACTCTCTCAGCTTTGTTTTTGACAAAGGAAGATAGACTTTGACAAGTCAAGAAAGATGGCTTTCCCAAATTTTATCTCCCAAATGCTTAAATGTTAAGCAAGAGACGGTCAATTGGGATTTTTCCGTCCCGGAACGGGACTCGCGTTAAATTTCTAAGGCTTCCGTTTCGTATTTTAAATCCTTTCCGATACATAATTAAAAAGACGGCTTATCCAATAAATATTCTTTTTCCACCAAAAAATCCTAAAATTCACACTGATCCATAAAATCATTTCTTTGTGATTTTAGAATATCACCAACAATTTTCTAGGATTTAATCTCCAACGAAAATATTGGATTAAGCGTTAAAACGAACAAAAAGGTTAAAGGATATCCGATAAAAATTCAAAAATATCCTCAAAAACCGCAATTATTACATTAGTACCCCCTTAAAAATGGTTTCGTCCTCAAAACCAAGAAGAATTCGAATCACAAAGAAGGATAGCACAAACGCATACACACAACCACTACAAACCTATACAGAAGTTTGTAGTACCCCCTTAAAAAACAAAATGTTACTTCTGCACTAAGCACAATCAACCATTGCTTAGTTACCAAACTCCCTTTTTACATGGTTCACTGACTTTGGAAAATGACTCAGCATTTCCTGTTTATTCTCAAGTCTTTTCTTCACCTCCATTTTAGGCCAAGGTAGCCTAATCAAAGATATTTTTCCTAATTACGAAGACATTACGAATAGAATGCACTGAAGGTGGCAATGCCAACCGATAAACAAGCTTACCAGTTATTTCCAGTATCTTGAAAGATCCAACATAGCAAGCATGTACGTTGTCTCGCTTTCTCCAGCGGAATACGCCTTTCAAGGCGAATACTAGAACAAAACGTCGTTCTATATAATGAACTTAACATGCTCTCGCTCAAAACAATACTCGATTGTTGTCAAATTTTAGTAGTTAACACCCTTGAACATGTTGGTGGGATATCAGTTGTTGTTCTCATGGCCAAATCTAGCCCATGAAGAACCTTGTCAGCATTGTCATTCCAACAAATTGACAACCAACACTCCTGTCCTTACAAAGTCTTAAAAGAGTCATTTTCTTTCTCATGAAATCAAAATTCTTGTATGTGAATTCACTTAAACTCAAACTACTATTCCAACTCGTGTGGAATTCAGAATACCTATCCTCGAGAGTTTGAATTTGTTTCTTTGCTTTGTTCATCAGTTTGATGAGTGAAGCCAGCGTTAAAATTCAATTCAATCCACAAAGCTTGATGTCACTCCCTTCAAAACTTTGGCATGAACCATTCGTCTCAATCAGAGATAATAGTCTTTGAAGTTTTATAAAGATGAAAAACTTCATGCATGAACACTTCAGCTAACTTTTATAATCTTTAAGTCAGCTTAAATGCATTAAAAAGAACACTCTAGGTGAGTTTCTGAACAACCTCCATATTGCATTTTTCTTTCATTAAGTCTTGAACGACTAATGACAAGAATCCATTGTAACATCTTCCCACTTTCATTATAAAACAGGAAGAGACTATAACATTTCATCTGGTCTTCTATGCTCCATCAAAACTTCCAAACAAACCAAACACATCAAAATGAACTCGGCGACATTTCACTTCATGTCAGTCCATCAAAAGTTTTATCTTAATCCTTATACATTTAATTGTTCCAGGATGAACTAGTTAAGCAAATAACTATGCTTCCCTTGAAATAAGCTTTCAAAGCTCATCAACCATAGACACACATGAACATTCTTGAAACCAATCAATCCATGGTCTAAAATAACAATTTCTGGTGTCTTACCTTCTTGATCTTCCCCATTGATCTTAAACAATATTACTTTCCCATACTGCTTTTCCTTGATCTGATCAACAGATTTTGAATAACATTCTAGGGGATTCACACAACTTTGTTGTCATCCAAACTAAACCTTTAGTCCTTCTCAAATCAGTTTCTTTACAAGGATTACTTAAAATCCTTACTCAATTTCCTTTTTGAGATAAAATCTCAGTATTACTTTAACCAAGAATATGAGATTTATCCAACACATGACAAGATAATAACCTTTCTTGTCAATCCTTTACACCCTTTTCTCAACCAAAACTCAGCTTGAACATACTGACATTCAAAAGTAGTTATCTCTCTCAACTACTTCAAACAACACCCTTACGCATTACTATACCAACATATTGGACAATAATACCTTTAGTCCAATAATTTCCAACAAAATTGTCTCCATTGAAAATTTTCAGTCTTTTTCATCGAAGAAATGTTTAGACTTCACTTAACATTTTGACTTGTTGAGCAACCTAACTCTTAGGATTAAAAACATATCCTCACCTGTCCACTCTCTATATTCAACAACTTATCAGGCTGAGATTGAAAATCAATACTAATTTACATATCCAAACTCCAGACCCATTGAAGTTCTGCTTAAAGTCCTCACTTGACTATCTTATCTCAAGGAGATTTAAGTTTTCAAGACAATATGAAAACAAATAACAACTAATGGAGAAATTACTAGTATATCCTTTACTCCAAAGAAAGGATTACTACAATATCATTCCTTAAAAAAAAATTCCATCCCAGGAGTTCATATCAACTTACTTTCAAGGACAATTCCGCTAAAAAGGCTATGACTTTCTTAGGTCATGACGTCAACAAAGATGAACCACTAGCAACTGCTTAGAGAATTCCAATAATCGTTGACTGAAAACAATCCCAACTTTTAGAGAAGTACGGAGTTACTCCATGCTCTTCAGATACCAACATAGATTTGTAAAGAATCTTACCAAATTTCTTTACTTATAATCGAACTGTTTTGGAAGTTTGACCATTCTCCTAAAATGGTATCGGATATAAAGGATATACTAACTCAAAAGAGTTTTACCAGATACTAGATATAACAATAGATATAGCAATTGCTATAATGTAAGAGAAGGCTTGCGTCTTTACATCTCAACCAGCTATACTGGCAAAACTCATATAATTGAAAAACGTATATGATTGTGAAATCATACTAGAAACTATTCTTTAAAACCCAAAGAATTATGTGATCTTATTCCACCATGTGATCAGGATGGGAAGATAAAATAAACATAATCCTTTACTGCGTTCTCATAGGAACAAGACATGTAATCTTGCCTTACCATGTGATCAAGATAGAAGACAAATCACATTCTTACTCACCGCCATGAAAATCGTAGAAAATTTTATTCATGAATCCTTTATAACAAACTACCATTACTTTTAGAAATTCATACTTGAATTCGATAGAATCCAAAGAATTTTCTCAAAAGAGAAAATCACAAAACAATTTCAAATATCCCTTAAATCATAACAGCTTGACAGGAACTCGACATAGGTTACTAACATACTTGCACATTAGCTAACCTTACCAACTTCGCAAAAGTTTTGAATCAAAACCGAGTCTCAAAGGAGCTAAGATGCTCCAACTCACTTCTGAGCCCCACATTTCCCCTCGAATGTGACACTTCATTCCCTCCTCAAGGTAGAACTTGATGACATACCTTGACTTTTCTTAATTAGACATACTGCTAGACTTTTCTATAATCCATAGTATTGAGTAATCTCTGCCTGATTTAACTCAATCTCAACCCATATTAACTTCACAAGTTCAATAACAAAAGTTGATTGCTTGTATCAATCTACTTGAAATTCTTAAGGAAAATATGATTCCAACATTTTCATACTCATGACAACTTCTTCCAAGGTCGCTCTCAACTTGTGTACCATCTTGACATATTACTTTAAAGTTATGCAAACATGATCCATAGACAAAAATTTAATACTTGAGTTCATCCATTCACAAAACAACAAGCCTTCTGCAAGTTAATAGTCATTTAAATTCCGATATCCAAGAGTGACTATCAAACTCTTTTGACGGTTTTAAGGACTTCCCATCCTCTTACAACTTAATCCTCTCAATATGAAAAGTGAACTTTCAAACTTTGCATCTAGTTCAAAACATCCAATCCTTATATCTCACTACATATAAGGAAATTTCTTTAATTTCCAATCTCTTTTAGCAGAAGAATGCAAATGACCAAACAAGGTATTCTTAAACCTTTCTCAATTCAACGTTGGTGAACAAACTAAACTTCTCCATCATTCCCTTGTCTTCTTACTTAACTATAAGGAGATGACATGTACTTTTTCATTAACTTAAGTTCAAGCCACACTGCAAAAGAAGAACTTGTCGTTAGGAGACTTGCTGACAACTTAATAGTTTCACCAGTACCATCTTAGGTATTGGATTTGACTGTTACAAAATTTTCAAAACCCAAACACAAATGGAATTATCCTTTCAGCGATAGAGTCTAAGCTTTATTGACCACGGTATTGAGTGATTGATATTTTTCTCCCAATTGCTTGAAATATCAAAGACAATAATGCTAAGATCATTCCTTGAATGATCTTCTCAAAACTGAACTTTATCATTTCCATCCTTGAAGAAACATAAATCAATATCATTGGCAAATTAGAACATCTCAATGTTAATTCCATTACTAGTCCATTATAGACCTCAAATCTCTTCTCATTATCCCAAACTAGGTATCATACAACGAAATTCCAATAACGTTGTCGCATAGGTTAGTCATCTGGATATCAACAACTCAGTGTCATCAATTAACACTTGCACTAGTAGTTAATTGAACATAAATACATCATCGATGAACTTTTACCTGTTCAATCCATTTTGACCAATCAACCTTATTCACAACAACCTTGATAATTAACCACTTGTTCACAACTTGAACTGAACCAACATTCTTCCTTTCTTTCTTACTATAATCAGAAGAAATCCGTATTCCATTTAGGAATCTCAATCCTCTTAACTCAAAGGATAACAACATATATGGACATCTGAGTTCGAATACTCTCTGATTCAAAATTGAACTTCATTTTCCAATAGTTTAACAATTCAGTTGATCCAACACCTGAGCACTTCAAAGCTCTTTAACTTCCACTGAGCAAGGAAAAATACAGAATATCCATGATTCTATATCATAGAGTCACAAACACAGTTGTTGAAAAAAGTTTCCAAAGACAATCCTTTTGTTTTCAGGATTCTTTACATCACTTCATGATCCATACCGATCTTTTAGAATCACTCAAGCCGTCTAAGATTTTCCAAATCTCAAAATCGAGAAGAATAGGTTCCAACTCCAAACTTCTCTTGATACTCGAATTTCAAAGTTCAGAAATTCCTATAAAATACTCTTGAAACTCTAACACTTATGACTTCAAAGTCAAACAAACTCACTTTGAAAATTCCTTTTTAAAGACAACATTCATAACTTGAAATCTTCCATCATATGAGCTTAACATAGGAAACCTTCAAACTAGAAAGTTTTTTATGAAGTACAATACTTAACTTCACAATCTCACAAGAAGTTTCCTAATATGGAAGAAACAACGGGGGTACACCCAATTCAGACTCTCAAGAGAGAATAGGAATTCATTGAGAACTTGGTCTAGAACCGGTTCAACTTTAGGAATTCTCACTTAAACTTACTCTGGATCCTTCTCGGAATCCATTCCCATCTCCAGGGAATCAAATGTCCACCATAGGACCTTTTTCCACATAAACCATTACAAACTTGTTACCTCATGTTCTCCAATTTCCTTTCCTCTTTCTATTTCTTCACGAGTCTGACCTCCAATCTTAACCATTTTCCATAAATGGTTCAAAGATAACTCCAATATAGAATTATCCATAACTCTATATGGAAGATGAAAGTCTTAAGTAAGACTTAGGAACGTTTAGCTCTGATACCACTTCTGTAACACCCCCTTCCTACCCTGGAGGTATTACCGCCAGTAACCCTGATTAAGACTAAACCGAAGCTACCCAAGGCTTTAAATTGACTGAAAAAACTAAAAGAAACATTATAGCGGAATAAATACAATTGGTCTTATACAAACCTTAACTCAAAAAGAAATCAATAAATAGAACAACCTTCTATTTATACAAAATCTTCATCAAGTCTTCCTTGAGTTCTTATTTCTGAAACTCAGCTTCCCTTTGAAGTAGTTCGATCATGATCTTCACTCAAGTATATACATTGGAAACCTTTCTTTCAATTTCTGGAGCTTCAAACATCTGAATCCGCCTCTTGAATCAACTTCCAAGAAGAACCTGATGTATCGTAAACCAACGGTGGACACCGGCCAACCAAATAAAAGAAAACAAAAAGGACGGGTTAGTCTAATGATAGACTAGAAAGCGGAGAAACTGACTTGGTTCTTATAGTTGTAACTAAACATATTGGCATCCAAATCCGACTAGACTCAGATTATGATCCAACAGTTAGCAGCCTTATAAAGAATAAGAAGGAGATTCGCATAATCAAGAGATAGAACACCACCGCTTGTGGTTTCTTAAAGAAGCATATACAATTGTTGGGAATTCATATTAATCACATAACATTTTGAAAAGCATCCATCGACTATTAAGATTAACTTAATCAAAGTTTGATTAAGAATCATTCATAACCGGAAGCAAGAATGGTTATCGAATAGACTAACCATTCGGGTACATTAATGTGCCTAACACACTTATCTTTATTACTTTCAGAACTTTTCACAAACATGTTGGTAACTTTTAAGCGGCTAAAACCGCAGAGAATGTAATATCCGCTAAATTCTAAATAAAATAAAGTAGATAATTATCCCAATAATTTTTTCTTTTCTCTAAAATAGAGAATTTAATAAACTTTATAATTGCATATTATATTATGAAAGGATACAAAAGTTTACTACAATGACAATGAAGAATTTAATTAAATATATTATGCAAGTCGGATCTCTACTTAAATACTTTCTCATAAAAAGAGAGTTTAATTATTTTTATAATTATCTTAATAAATTATAAAGATAAAATCCGCAATGTTCCAAGGTCGTAAAAACCACTATAATATAATTCATAACCCTTTTTCTCTATAACAAGAGAACTTAAATAAATTAAATTCAATAAAATTCAAGAGTTTTATTATAAGGGTTATAAAGAGATGAAAGCATTTAAATAAAAATGATGCTATGTAAATTTTCGAAATTTTATTAAATATAAAGGGGTACAACAAGTCATTAAAAATACAATGAAAATCTAGTAAAAAGGATGCAAGAGCTAGGACTTGAACCCGAGACCTCTTGCATCTCCCCCTCACACTCACACACTCCAATCCGCTAGGCTAATGTAACTTGTCTACCCATATTACAATTCTTTTAATTATAAACCCACATATTCCTTCTTCTTCTTCAAAGAGTCAAAACTTTGTCTGATTGAAAAGACGTTAAACCAGTGCATGCCAAAGCTTGCTCTCAATTCACAAGGTTGCTTCAAAGACCATCAAAAAATCATCATCATCCTATGTCATCATCAACTAACACAAGTTTCATCAATCTCCTTCTATCCCCTTCTCTTCCAATGGCCAATTTCATCAATGGTGGGTCAAGGAGAGCTCCAAAATGGTCTATTGAAAGGCTGAAATTTCATTGTAGAATTCACACAATAATCTCTTCTCTCTTTCTAGCACCATTGCTCTCTTACAATCACAAAAATCAGCCTAAAGACCCCTTTTAAATTGCTGAATTTTCCCTTCAAAACACCATTAAACCCTAGCCTTTCACCACCGAACCACCATCGGACCACCACCGAACCACCACTGGACCTGCGAGCACCGCCCGGACCCTCGCCGGACCACCGCCGGCCTGCTGGCTGCCCACCTGGTGCGCCACCCCTGCGTTCCCCTGGCTCCGGCGTTTCTCTGTCACAGGCGTCAAAATTCTCTTACAGAAGGTTTAAAAATCCTTTTAATTTTTGTTAAATCCTTTATTAAATTAATTAGTAAAATATTGTTAAGATCCTATATTTTAGTTAAGAGATAAAATTTGTTAGAATGATTAAAATCAGAATTTATTTAATTGCTTTTATAATTTTTATACATAAAAGGAGTTAAATAGCTTGCATGATTATTCTAGCTAAAATAAATCTTTTAGGCAAGGAAAATTTCGTAAATAAATTTATGAGAGTAAAATATGAGTTTATTCTTGACAAAATATAACATAAATAATATTACATTATTTAGAATTTATTTTAATATATAAAGAAACAAGAGCAAATTGATGGAAAAATATTATCTTAAGACCGTTTTATTGAAGAAGAGAGTTTGCATGTCATTTAAAGTTAATAATAGATTTTATAATAATAACCTAAGTTAAATAAGGATATAAGATCTTTTTAGTTAGACAAGACAAACTCAAATTATTATTTTCTATATACATGGATAAAATTGTTATCATAGATGATTATTTTTAATATATAAAATAGATCTTATGACATGAGTTTTCTTAAATAAAATAATGGACTTTTCATCATTATTTATATATACATGGATAAATAGAAATAAATATATTAAATATACTAGATTTGAAGATATTAATGTAAAGACCTAAGTTGTTAGAAAAGATATGCTAAGAATATTATCAATACTTATATATATATAATAATGAATTGCATACTCATAGTTTATAAAATAATGTTCTAGATATGAAGAACCTTTTTAATGTAATAAGAAATTATTGTTATCTTTCATAAATATGAAAAGGATGATATAGTTATTATTTAATACTCCTATAAAATTGGAAATTTTCCATATAAGTAAAGTGTTATACTAAGATAAAGTAATTATCTTTGAATATTAGTAAATTATATCTTGTGTCATGAATTTGATATAAATAACATAAGTCTTTATTGTCAATATTATATACATATATTAATGAGTTTTATGATAAGAAAACTAGTTAAAGATATTATGATATAAAAGATACTTGTTATTGGAAAAAGATATATTAAAGAAGGTATTCTATAATAATAAGAAAATATTATTAAAATAATACTAGATGGGTAATAATATTAATAAAGTTATTTTAGTGCATTTATCTATTCTTATAAACTAATAACCTAAGAGAGTTGGGAAAATTATTTAAATAGATAACAATATTATATTTATATCTCATCCATGGAAAGTTACTATAGTAAGTAAATTAGAAATTCCTACTTAAGGAAAGTATTAGAAAAGGCCATATTATAATATAAATATCTTCACCAAATATTGCATGTCCTTTTATGAAGAGTATAATAAGGAAGATAATATAATGAGAATATATTATAAAGATTTAAAAGGATCTTATATGATAAGGTGAATATTAAAATAATAATAATAAGAGAAATAAAGGATATTCAACTACAAGGATACTTTAGACTTTTCACACCCTAAGATGAGTTTTATAAAAATAATATGTCATATAGTTATGAAAACATATCTTAATGATTTTATAAAGATATTCCTTACTTATTTATATTAATAAAATAACGAGTTAAGATTATAAAGGAATATTTTAATAATTTAAGTAAGCTATTACTTGGGTTTTCAAGAAGGATAATAAATAATACAAAACTAAGGATTTTTAAGGAATAAAAGGATATTACAATATTTTTCTTAAAATAATAATAAGGAATATTGTTATTTTATTCTCATCTAACTAAATTATTAATATAATAATTTAGAAAATTAATCTCTTAAGAAGAATAAAGGAGATTTGTCTTAACTTTAGAAGAATTGGGAAATTCTTAATAAAGTTATCGGAATATCTTGTGTCTTTAGGTCGAGTTTTCGTTCCGTGACAAGACAACGTTTCCGTTCGTTTGCTAATATAAACTCGTACAAGCTAAGGCAAGTGGAATTTCCCCTTGTACCCTTTTTATATCCGTCTATGATATCTCTCGATGTTGGGAACTTCTTGTATGCTTAATAAAAATGAACCTAGGAAATATCGATTGCTAGAAATAACGACCCTTATTAGCATAGTAAATATTATATTCCTTGCTAGGATTATATTTGCTAGTGTGTGTACTCTTGATTGATTGCAATCTCGTTCAGAGATTTGAATTGAATAAACTAGAAAGGGGTGCGAGTTAGTCGACACCTCTATATAATCTTACTAAGTCGTACGTCCATACGACTTTCGGGATCATGACCTCCATCTGCTCCGATTGCAAGGAGGGATTGAGCGCACTCTAGCTAAGTGCAAGAGAATTGATGTTCTCCTTCGGGTGGCTCGGTTTATCCGTGTCCCACCACCACTCTCTCTTGTAAAAGTCATCAACAAGATTGAATATTTTCGTCACTATTAAAGATAAGTGTGTATGCACATTTAAGATACCAAAACCGGACCGGTCTCAAATGATCGTTCCGGCTCTCGGTTCGCTCAAAAGCGCGAGAGGTGTTCACTTGTATGAATAAATAAATGTTCCCAACATCCTATTGAAATCCTAGTGAAGTCTACAATCTAGTAGTTCTTCCATCGCTTTTCGAGTTATCTTTGCTTAAGATATACTCTTCTTCGAACCAATACAACTCCACATAATCAAGCCTTATCGTATAGCCCCATCGTAAACACAACCCGTTTATCTCTTTTGACAATAATTTGAAGTTACCAAAATTACCCTCGGGAAGTTCCATTCCCGCTTGCTTAGTCTCTTAGACTAATTCTTCTTTTCCGCATGTTTGCCTGGCATTCTATCGCCCCTCGCAAATTATGTCAGAATCTAGGAATCCCCACAAGGCGTGAAGTGAAGACGAAGGAAGAATAAGGATCCATAAAGTCATTTCTTTGTGATTTTAGAATATCACCAACAATTTTCTAGGATTTAATCTCCAACGAAAATATTGGATTAAGCGTTAAAATGAACAAAAAGGTTAAAAGGATATCCGAGAAAAATTCAAAAATATCCTCAAAAACCGCAGTTATTACATAGGCGGCCACAAGATTGAAAAGAAATTGTTCAAAGGACAACCGATGAAAACAAGGAGCTTGTTAAGGACTGGAGAAAATATATTGAAAAGGAGAGTTGTGTTCTTTGTATAAGACTTTCTAAAGTTTATAATTTAATACATGTACACTAGTGTTGCTTTGTCATTACTTGTCTAAATGAAGCCAAAAAGAAGTGAGACGGAATGTAAAGCCATGAACATAGAAAGTTACAACCATGTATATATATACCTAAAACCATGTATATGCGTGTTCTACTACATTATTATATAAATTGCAATCCATAATTATAAATATAAAATATTGCATATAGAAAAATAAGACCATGTTTATATATGCCAAAAACCATGTATGTACATATTCGATCAAATTAATACATGAATTGGATTTCATAATAGCTGTAACACCCCGTCTTAACGTCGGGGCGCTACTCGGTAGTTGATCCTCTCGGGCACTACCAGAACTAGTTTGACAACTAAACATCTGGACCTTGCAACTCGGGCACGTCGAGAAAACGAATTTAAATCATCAAACTATCATTTATTAAAATATATTTGTACAATGTCATGCAAGAGGTCTCAACAACTGAAACAAACCATAAACAACCTGACAACCCACATAAGTTAGCAAATAGAGAAAACTTCCAAAACCGTAACTAAAGACTAAACCAAAACACCCAAACCACTCTAGCACCTAATGACACGCGCGACAATGATCCACTGCAACATCCTGCCTAGGCTCCAACATGGGACCTGTAGAAGTACCTGCAACTGAAAAATAAAGGTCCCCGAGGGGTCAACTACTATCCTAGGCAAGCTAGATAACAAGCGGCAATAGTAAGACGTTTGAAAATCATAACTAACCAACAACTTAACCTTTAACATGTGAATAGAACAAAACATAATAGTTTAGTACACATACCAACAATCTAAATAACAAGCGACAAAGTAAAGCATTTGAAACAGTAACCAACAATCGACAAAGGTAAAGTGCTTGAACCAATAACCAAAAATTCGACATTCAACAAGTGAAAAGAAACACAACGAAACAAACAATTCATCAAACATACCAAAAATTCGCAAGTCAGGAACCATAAAAGCAACCACACACAAACACAAGCAGAAATCACCATTCATCAAACATACCAACAATTCACAAGTCAGGAACCATAAAAGCAACCACACACAAACACAAGCAGAAATCATTCACAAACCTATTTGGAAATGCAATTCTTCCTCCCACCGTTGCATTCCAGTCTACGACGCTAACTCACCTGCGCCCGAGTGCAGAGGCAGGCCCTCCCACTTTTCATATACGTCATCCTTCCAACCCCTGGTCAAGCCTCCACCAGAGCACTTGCCAAAAACAAGCAATCAATATTTTTTAAGGGGCCCGACCGATACACGACCATGGCTAGACGCCTCTTCGCCACCGACAATCATCGCACATGATCGTGCCGGTTACGCTGCCAACACAGAGAAAACGATACCATTTCTTTGACGATAAAAACGTTTAAAATGGAAAGCATGTCACATCATACAATAAAACATTTTCAAGGAAAATATATTCGGGACTAGATTCTAAAACCAATCTCACAATCATGGCATGAAATCTAACAAGACTAGAATAGAGCCGAGCAAGTCGAGAACGACTTACCTGGAAGGCGATTCCTTAAATGAAGTAAGAACACGTCGATACTAAAGACCTATGAATTAAAACGTTCACGGTTAATCGGCTAACCACGAGAAGTAACTTTCGATTCTAGGCAAGCACGAGTATAGTGGAATCACCAAGTCTGAGCCACCATACTCCCAAGCATCCAAACAAGTGCGGTTTGAATCGATTCTACAATTCCTAACCAAGATAATACACCCAACTCAAGAACCAACATCAAACTACTTTTCTCAACCAACTAAGATTTCATAAATTAGCCTTAGACAACTCGAAACATATAAGATAGAAGGCAACATTCCTGAAGTCCAAGTTCCAAGGTGGACGTCAATTCCTATTCTTAACGCACACACAAGCATACATATTTATAAGTATCCAAATATATAACGTTGATTCCGCATTCAAAACGCCAAAGCAAAACTTTCCTAAACCAAAATGGGTTACCACCAAAACCAATCAAATACCACCACACCATGATAAGCCGAGGTTAACATGCAAATTCATATTCGTGAGCCTAAACTACTACTCGCGTTCCAATAATAATTAAGCCAACCGCCAACATATTCCCATCAAAATTAGATTACCTACACACAATCATTAATTAATACCATGAATGAACCAAGATGCATGCTTTGCTCACAAAAACGAAAACAGAAGAGTTCAGTAATACAACTAATTAATAAAACCGATTACTTATGTCAAACAAGCATATTACAATGCACGATAGGGATCACCACAGAATAAAACAATGCATAGAATTACAAGGGGGATTCATTACAAGGGGGATTCACCACAGAATAAAATAATAAAACCGATTACTTATGTCATCCAAGCTCGGGGTACGTCGCCTCGGAACCGAATTGGTCTGGTCGGTGATCTAGACCTCATCTTAGTGTGTCCTTGGTAGGGCCCGTTGGAAGGTAGGTGGGAAGGTGGACAGTTGGAGCGTCTTGATCGGCGTCGGGAACCCAAACGAAGACGAACTAAATGAGTCGGAGCAAGTTAACGGAGGTCGAAAATCTGTTTTCGACGATGAGTTCTCGGCAAGCACCCCGTGGAAGGTTTCCACTGTACACGACGAGATCTCACGACGATTGGCTTGAACCCAAGCTCGGCGGCTTTGGCGGTGGGTGAGAAATCAAGGGCGAGCGAAATGGTTCCGCGAGCAACAAAAACAAGATCCGAGGCAGCCTTGTGGGGGTCGAGGTTGAATCGCCGGTGAAAATAGACGAGACGGACAGAGGAGGTGCGACAACGGTAGTGTCGAGGGGTCAACGACAAAAAACAAGCTTCGGGCGGTCGAGCTTTCCTTATGACTCGCCAACACCGGAGCCTAGAAGAAAGGGGACGAAGAACGGTGGTAGCTTGCGACGGAGGACAACGGTGGATCATTACGAAGGACGATGGTGAGGATGACGACTCCCAATCTCTCTCGATCTCCTTCTCATTTTGTTGCTGGGGAGCAGCGGCACACAACTCAGGAGACGAAAAAGAGAAGCAAGGTAAGGGAAGGCAAAGAGAGGGAGAAGGAAATGGGCTTGGGGAGAAAGAAATGGGTTTGGGCCCGGGTCTCCAATATTTTTGGGCTTATCGGCCCAATCAACAAAGGGAAGTGAGATTGTATTAAAAAGAAGGGAACAAATGGGACGGAGGAAATAGCTATCGGTTTTTTGGAAACCCGGGTATTACATTATTCCCCCCTTTAAGAAAGTTTCATCCCGAAACTTCTAGGGTCGAAGTGGGAGTTCTCAAATGTTCTCGAGGTTTAACAACCGCCCCTCCTTGAAGAGGTTCATCCTCGAACCCCAAATTGTTGGCAATAACTTAAACATAACATCGGAGAACACAAGACATTCACAAGTACTATAACCATGAAGAAAAATAACCAATCCATACACATGTGAAAACATAATCAAGTACTCCACACATGCGTTTAGCAACACTAAGTCATAACAAACGTCACACCTACTGTCGAGCGACCTCTAAACTCCACTCTTAAGGCTATCTAGTAAACCCGAGTACAGTTCAGGGTAGTTCTCTCTCATCCTATCCTCGGTCTCCCAAGTGGCCTCCTCGACACCTCGTCAAAACCACTGAATCAACACTAACTGAATCTCTTTGTTTCGCAGCTTCTTCGTACGCTAGTCCAGAATCACTATTGGTTGCTCTCTAAAGGTATGATCGGGCTCAACCTCCAACTCTTCATAGTCGAGCTTGTGACTAGGATCTGGAACGTACTTTCTCAACTGTGACACAAGAAAGACAGGGTGAACTCCACCCAAGTCGGGTGGTAGCGCCAGTCTGTAGGCTACCTCCCCCACTCTTTTCAGTATCTCAAACGGGCCAATGTAGAGGGGACACAACTTCCCCTTTGCCCCAAATCTCTTCACACCACGAGTAGGTGACACTCTCAACTAGACGTGTGCCCCTATCTCAAACTCTAGTGGTCGACGTTGCTTGTCTGCATAGGATTTCTGGCGGCTATGTGCAACTAGCATATGCTCCCGAATCAAGGCCACCTTCCCAATCGTCTCCTCAATCATTTGTGGCATCTCTTCTACAACATCTGACGAGTCATCCCAACACAAAGGTATCCTACACTTTCGGCCATACAAAGCCTCATACGAAGCCATCTGAATCGAGGAGTCCCAACTGTTGTTGTAGGCAAACTCCACCAATGCTAAGTGATCCGACCAATGACCTCCCCGGTCAAGAACGCATGACATCAGCACGTCCTCTAGAGTTGGAAATATCCTACAGACCGGCCATCCAACTGCGGGTGGTAAGAAGTTGTGAAATGCAAGCTCGTTCTAAGTATTTCATGCACTTGTTGCCAAAATTTGGAAATGGAATGCCCATCACGATCTTGTTACAATCAACATGGGCGCGCCATGCAATCTAACTATCTGATTTAGGAACACAATCAATTTGTGTACTAGCCAAGTCTCTTTAATAGGCAAGAAGCGAACAGTCTTTGTCAGCCTATCCACTCCAAATCAGATGGCATCATGACCCTCATTGAACCACCATTCAGTGACAGAATCCATATGAATGTTCTCCCACTTCCACTCTGGAATAAGAAGTGATCCAAGTATCCCACCTGGCCTCTAGTGTTAAAGCTTCACCTGTTGACAAACCCGACACTTAGCCACAACTCTCGCCACATCAGTTTCATGCCATCCCACCAGTAATACTATCGTAATACTCGATAAATCTTACTTGCTCTGGGGTGAATCGAGTAAGGTGTAGTGTGGGCCTTTTGCAAAATCTTCAGCCTCAACTCTGCATCTTGGGGCACACAAATTCGGCTGTGCAAACTCAAGATACCACCTACTCTCTCTACAAAATCAAGTGAATCTCCACATCCCAACTTCTGCCTTAGATCTTGAATTGTTGGACATACCTTAAGTTTCAGCCTCACTTCTTCAAGCAAGGTCAGTCGACACTCCAAGATACTTAGTCTGCACTAGTAACGCTGAATCTGTACCTCGATTGCATACCTCATCAACTCTCTCTACAGCCCGGGTTGAGCAGTTAAATGAGCCGAAATACATTCTTGAGAGGTCTTCTTACTTAAGCGCATCAGTGACTACGTTCACCTTCCTTGGGTGATAAAGGATTTTTAGGTCTTAGTTCTTCAGCAACTCCAAAACTTCAAGGCATGCACTACCACTACCAATTCCAAATCACGATTAAGGTAATACTGCTTGTTCCAATTCAACTGCCTCGAGGCATCAACCATCACCCTATCCCTCTACACTCACCCACATCCCAGGATTACCTTGAAAAGAATCAATATAGATCATAAAATCCTCATTCCCTTGAGGAAGAGCAAGCATAGGAGCTGACGTCAACCTCCTCTTCAGCTCATTAAAGCTTCTCTGGTACGCCTCATTCCACTCACAACGATTGGTCTTCTTTAGCAGGTTGGTAATTGGTTGGCTATACGTGAAAAACCTTCCACGAACCTCCGATAGTACCGTGCTAAACCTGGGAAGCTCTGCACCTCCTTCACATCCATGGGGTTTCCTTAAGCCTTCATGAACTCCATCTTCACAAGGTCCCTCATAACTCCCTTAGCGGACACCGAATGTTTGAAAACAGTGACTTTTGGCAACGCGAACTAGCACTTGACAACTTAGCAAACAGTCGGTGTCACCTTAACACTCCTACCAAAAACTTGAGATGCTCGGCACGCTCCTCCTCATCCTTGGAGTACAACAAGATGTCATCTAAGTAGACCACCACAAATCTGTCCAAAGAAACTATAAACATCCGGTTTACCAACTCCATGAACACTTCGGGTGTATTGTTCTATCCGCACGGCATAACAACAAACTCATAATGCTCATATCTTACATGGAAAGCCGTCTTGGAATATCTCCCTCCCGAATCCTCAACTGATGTTATCCTAACTTCAAAATCACCTTCGAATACACCGTAGCCCCTTGTAACTGATCCAACAACTCATCAAAGCGAGGCGGTGGGTACTTGTTCTTGTTTGTGACTCGGTTGAATTCCCGATAATTAATAAACCAACGAAAGGGTCTATCTTTCCTCATTATAAAGAAAATTGGGGCTCCCCAAGGTGAGCCATTCGGACATACATACCCCTTCTCTAACAGCTCTTCTAATTGAGCCTTCAGTTCTTGCATTCCCGTCGGAGTCGTACGGTACGAAGCCTTGAGATCGGTCTCTTCCCTAGCTCTAGATCAATACTGAAGTCAATCTCTCTATATCCCACACACCCCTCACTAAGCAACTTGGCGGCCTTCACAATACTAGTCATTGGTTCCGGCTCTACCTACTCCGACTTCTAACTCACCGGTACAATCCCGTCACTCGTGGTCACTATGATTGTACCCCTTTGTGTATCCAGTACCACTCTGAAGCATCTTATCCAATCCATTCCCAAAAATCACATCGTCGTCCCATGACAACTGCATTACTATAAAATTCGTATAACAAACTCTACCCCTTATTTTGATAGGGCAGTAGTACTCTCTACTTTGACTCACCTTACTGTCATCGGGTAATCCCACCATAAAAGATACCCCTTCTATACAAGTCAAGCCTAGTCTAACCACATAGGCAGAGGACACGAAAGAGGGTGTGGCACCCCTTGTCAAAAGAATATTGACAAATTTAGATTGAATCCAAAACGTACCTATAGCTGTCAACATATGTAGACGTCAGCCCTCCTCATCTCGAACACTTGTGGGTGGTTAGTCCTTAGGATATTGGCTCTTGTACCCCGTCCTTTGTTCTGGCCTGATGCCTACTGAGTCTGCTATGGTGAATGACGAGTTCCATGGTTCATCTTCCTTGGTGTATGTCCCTAAGGGGGTACACCAACCCCACAATACTATCATATAGGGTCGGGCTTCCTGTAGATGAAGTAGTTTCGAACTAGCTTCGAACATTAGCTCTTAATGTGATCATTGCCTCCACCCTTGAAGCACTCTCTCGAACCTATAATAGAATGACCCTGCTGAGTCTAATCCTGATGACCTTGTGATTGAGAACACGACCGGTTCTGCTGAAACGAGCATAGTCGATTGTCCCTCTTCGAAGGTAACATTTTTCTGACAGTCCTGGCTTAAATTCCACCAATCAAAAGCACCCTCTCGTAGAAAATTCTACACCAGAGACATCTTCTCTTCTAGTGTCTGCATAAAATTCCAATGTCGACGCCATTCTCCTCGGCCACTACTCATCCCCAGTACTCGGGCCCCAAAGAAGCTTGGCACCCCAGTCTTCTTAACTCCGTGAGCCAGTTGTCCGACTGGGGCTCATCTCTTAGTGGATCTACAAGATAGTCGACTATTTCTGGTTTGTACTTCTAGTAGTCCTCCTAGCTGAGCAGCTCTAACAGTACTCTGGTCTGGTGCCTTCATCTTAGTCCTTTGAAGCCCGACAGTAGTATTCCGATCATGTAAAACTCAGGTGATAACCCAACTAGCGGTGCATTGGTGCTAAACTGGGCCCTGTTGATAGGGATTTACTTCACAACAAATAAAATTTGTAGTCAAGACCCCGCTGAGTATAGGGGAGTCAGGATCGTTCCACGGGAAGCACGGTTGTTTGTCTATAAAACTACTAAGAAAAATAAAACAAAGCAAAACAGCACAACACACTCACGACCAACCTCGTTAACGACTTTGCGAGGGTCGTTAACGAACCTGGATAAGCTACTAAAACACACACTAACGACCTAAGAACAGGTTTGGTATCGAGGCAACGAACTCAGTAACAAATATAACCGAAGAAATTCAAATAAGAACAGAAATCTAGGACAAGGGTTACCAGAACATAGTCATGCATATAAACGCGTAAGAAAATAAAGATCATGCCTTTAAATAGATAAATTCATCAAATTTCATTGATTAGCAAGCAAATCAATCTACTCTCATAAACTAATTCACTCAATCACTTGTTTTGGATCCAAAGCTCGAAACTTTCGCAATGAACAATATCAACCTTCAAGTCTATAACTTTCTCTTTCAATCAAGTTAAAAACTCAAATTACCTTGACTCTCATCTAGGCATAAACACAACAAGCAATCTAAAAATAGATAGAAGGCATTCAACACATCATCTTACTCAGAAAACCATGCATAACTATGCCGGGTTTAACCCCGATCCTAGATAGGAAAACTACTAACTACTCATAACTATAAAGCAAACAACTTCAATAAGAGAAAACATTGAAAACCAAACAAACTACTTCAAATTACTAAGAAAATATCGTCTTACAGACTTCAAAAGAAACCGAAAACAACAAGAATACCGAATCGAAAACATGATTAACGACCTTAACTTTACTCTCGTTCCACCTCGGTTCGACAACCTCCTCCAACTCGACTGTCTCTCTTGGCTCTTCCAATCCATCTACTACTCGAACCCCCTTTAGGCTAGAAAAGAAGGATATTTATACTATTAAAGCTATCTAATAAAAAAGGCTAGAAGATAAAAACTTTCCCAAAAGATAGAAACTAACTCTAAAAAGATAGAAATAAAACCTAGAAAGATAACAAGGCCTAAAATATAAAAGATAATAACCCTAAAACTCATTAAAAACCCTACCGACACGAAATAAATTTCCGCACAGGGTTGGTAAACATCACAACGAACTCTCGAAAAACTCTATCTCTAATCCTCGTTAACGACCCTTCACAACTTCATTAACGAGCCTGGATTTGGCTTTCTTCAACACTTCAACTCCAAAAATCTTGACTTCGACTCCTTTATCTCGTATTCTTCCGTCCTCCACCATAGCATTCCAATCAGCTCCAAAAAGCATCGTTTCCTTGCTAAAAACCTACAAAAAGACACAAAATGGAGTAGCTTCATACTTTTCACAAAATATGCAAAACCATCCAAAACACACAAAACTAACCCTAAAACTACTAAAACTAAACCTAACAAACTAAGAAAACACACTAAAAACTATACAAAAAACACGAATATCAAAATACCCCATACTTAAACTTGCTTGTCCTCAAGCAATCACTAAACAATAATCAAAACCAAAGAATCATACTCATCAAGCCATAGCCATCATCTAAAAAGCAACTTCAACACATAGAAGAAAATAGCAAATGACTATTAATGTCATCACACATATATGCACTAAATAGACATAAGAAAATACAATCCAACCTCACAAGGGATAATGTGTTTCACTCAACTCTCAAGTGTTTAGGCTTATAAATTCATCTCTCAACTCATCTTATATACAAAAACTTATAGAAATTGGAACTTATATCACCAAACTCTCCATCCAAGATTTGTCAAAACAAGCAAATATCATCAAGAGAACTTAGGCTCAATGAAAAACTTCATAGAAGCTTCCATTCGGCCGGGTTGTAATGGGGCTTTGTAAAGACAATAAGGCGTGAAAATATTTTGGCTATGTGGTGCTAATAATATTCGGGAATCAAATACTCCTAAAAACTCACATATCTCACCAAAAACTTCAAAAGAACATACCAAACTCACTCTCAACATTATGCACACTCTCTTTCACTCACCCATTCATCCTAGAAAGTCTCATAAAACAACTCAAAAGAATCTATGATATATCTTTAACCACAAATGCACATCTTACTTCTCTTCTCTTTCTTAATCAATTTCTTCTCTTTTTTTTCTTTTTTTTACTCACGCAACCTCGTTAACGAACCAGCAGGGTCGTTAACGAACTTCATCGTGTATACTTCCTTCACTTTTTCTCAACAAATTCTCTTTTGTGCATCCTTTATTATCAAGAGATCTATCTTTTTACAAAATATACAACAAGAGACTTCCAATCTACCCTTCCCAACAATCTCTCAATTTCAAAACCAATCATAACATCTCACTCGACAAAACATACCTCTCCAAACTAAGTCCTAATCCCCGGATAGGGTCAAGCTTATCTCGGCTAGGGAATAATTTTGTGGAGCTAAAAATAAAAAGGCTTAAAGGCTCAAATTGGCTACCAAAAGAGGGATAATGTAGGGTGGATATGGATTAATACGGCTTAAAGAAAAAAGTTCTCAATCATATGATCTTTACAAGTAATGAACTATAAATCTTATATAGGTCTCAAGTAATAGATAACCATTACAATTCCAAGAGATAATATGCATATAGAGAACAAATCACACAAGAAAAGAAGAGGGATTTATTGATGTTATCCTTATAAGGCCAAAAATAACTCAAAAGGTAATAATTTTGTTGGATTGCATCACTTATCCTAAAAAGTATACATGCTCAATTTCATCAAACGCTATTCCTTCATAAAAAACAACTTCAAAACATGAATCAGGTTAAACTATCAAAGACACGCTTGCAAGAAATTATATGATCATGCTAGCAACTACTATCATAGAACCATAAGAAAGGGATATCTATCAATTCTAAAACTCTTTTTGAAAATTTCAAATTTTTCGATTTTTTTTCTTCTTTTCGATTTTTATGGAACAAAGAACTACTCAAAACAAATAAAACACATAAAATAAACAAGACACAAGACAACAAGTTTTCTACCCTTTCCCACCCCATACTTAAAAATTACAGTGTCCTCACTAAAAGAAAAATAAGAAGAATAAAGAAATAGAAAAGAAAAGAAAAGAAAGAAAAAACAAGAAAAAGAAACAGAAAAACTTACAAGATCTTAAATCAGAAAACAAGAAAAACTCTTCAAACTGAATCAGCGGTTAGGTGGTGGAAAATAATGCTCGAAGTTCCCCATGAAGTCATGCATTGTCCTCCAGCGCTCTGCATCATCCGCCTCTATCTGTTGATGCCTCGTATCCTCGAATGCCATGCGAGCAGAATAGACACTCTCCCATCTATCCATCCTCCGATGAATATGTGTCTGCTGAAGGTTAAGCTGCTGCATCTGAGCTGAAAGATCTTCGGCCCATGGTGGCGGGATACTCGATCCTGTGTACTCGGGCTGAGGAGGTGGTTGATAGTGATTGTGGAGCTGGAAGTGGATCGGGATTGAATGTCAAAATTGATACGCATAATAGAATAAAAAAAAATATTACTATATAAATAAACATAATTAAAATAAATAAAATAAATACAATATATGAAAATATAAATCGAAATCAAACTCATTTGGAGCCGTTGGCTAAACCGGCATCTCCGCTTGCTCGACCACAATTAATCTCATTATCGTTTGGTTTAAATCTATAGGTTGCGATGAAAATGGAGGTCGCATTTTTGAACGACTTTTGGATCTATGTAGATGCTCTTAGAGCATCTTCAATCCTAAACATGGGATTTCGTTGTTCCGCCGCTCTTCGGCGACGACCTCGCGCCGTTCTCCTCTCAACCACGACCAATTAGGTAAAGCCCTTTTGAATTTAAAACCAACGATCATGTGAATATAATATTAATTAAATCCTAATCTATTGCAAAAAAATGTCAAAAAATCACACGAGGAAAAGTTGTCAAGGTTCCCATTTACACACAACAAGTAAGAAAAAACGAAGAACCAAAAACAAATGCAAAAAATCCAATGGAGAAAAGGTACTTACCTCCAGCCTCCATCAATCAAACAAAAGCAGAACACAAAATCAGAAACAGACAAACACTTTCTTCCAAATCCCAACCTTTCCCCTCCCCCCGCTATTTTCTTATCCTTTTGTTTTCGGAATCCCAAACCATTTTTACAGTCTCTCAAACCCAACCCCAAAAGGCTCCATTTGCATTCTGCACAATCCCACCACAGCAAAAGGGGTCAGCTTTTCCAATTTCCAAACCTACAAAAAAAAAAGCCATCAAGATTCAAAAGCAAGCAGATTGCTTAATGGAACGCCTGTTCATCATACTCCTCGTAGCCTCTACAACCGCTTCGCTTCTCCTCCACCGCTCCTCCGCCGGCCTAATCGCCGAACCGGTCACCGACCCCGGCCAGCCCCTCAGACCGGGCAACTCCTCCTCCTCCCCCAACACCGTCCCTGCTTTCCCTGTCCAGTCCTCCCGGTCGGAGTTCTGCCACCTCGACCTCTCCGACGAGCTCTTCGGCGGCGTCAACGACGCCTGCGGCCACAACCTCGACCGGAGCCGCTGCTGCCCCGTCCTGGCCGCCTGGCTCTTCGCCGCCTACGCCCGCTCCGCACTCGCCATCTCCCCGGCGCCGGCGCCCTCGCCTTCCGCGGGGATCTCGTCGCCGGCGGACGAGGCGGAGCAGCCGATGATGCCGGACGACTCGCAGCGGTGCGTGGACTCGCTCCAGACCTCGCTCCTGAAGCGGAACATCAAGATCCCTCAGCCGAACGCCACCTGCGACGCCGTCCTGTGCTTCTGCGCGATCCGGCTCCACCAGATCACGTCGCTCAGCTGCCCCGCGGCGTTTAATGTCACGCCGCCGCATCGCAACGCCACGCCGACGGCTGCCGTCAGGAATCTCGAGAAGAGCTGCCGTAACTCCTCCTACTCCGGCTGTACTAAGTGCCTCGGCGCCCTCCAGAAGGTACGCTCGGTCCTCTAGGGTTTCTCTTCTCTCGATTTCCCCTCTTTCTCCTGAAATTAATACGGAGTAGTTCGCATTAACCATTTTTATACAGTAGCAAAAAATTAAAACAAAATTGAAAAGGGATGATGCATTGAATGTTAATGATTGTGAGAGTAATGAATCCGAATAGTCCCCAGGTTGATTCCTGGGGCCAATTAAAGTGCTTCCAGGAGCGAGGTTCATTAATGGCGGTTCCATTTCCAATTTCCATGCAACTTAAACCACACAATTTTGCCTAAATAGTCAACTTCATGATCGGAGAAAATGCAAAGTTGAAAAAGTATCACTCACTAGTCAGTAGTCACTGCACTTAGTAAGCCAGATTCATCTAGACACGAGAGAAAGGGCTTTGTCTTGCGTTTTAAAGCCTGATAAAATTAACTAATCTGTGTGTAAAAAATTGTGCAGCTGAAGGGGGAGGTGAAGAAAGGAACATCAACGTCGAGGGCGTCGAAGATGTTCAACAGAGACTGCAAGCTGATGGGGCTGACGTGGCTGCTGGCCCGCAACAAGACGGCGTACATCACGACGGTGTCGGCGGTGCTGAGGGCGATGCTCTACAGCCCGCACCCTCACGAGAACAGGTGCAGCCCCGACCAGGAGAACATGCCCCTCGCCGTTGATTCCCTCCAGTTTGAAAACTCCGCTTCATCGGCCCCCATTCCGTCATTTCCAGTTTTACCCCTGCTTCTGGCCGTATATTACAGTCTGTTCACTTTTACAGTTTACTACTAGCAGAGTAGCAGGAGGAGTACATGGATTAGGCTATAATAGGCTTGTGACTCTAGTAGGGGCAGTAGGAAGGATTTTGGGTCAAGTGTTGTCGTCTATCAGAATCAGACTGATAGCAACTTCTTTTTTTTTTTTTTTCTTATTCCCGATCGTACCCCTTGGTTTTGGTAATGGGCAGCTGGAAAAGGGGAAAGAGAGAGCTGGGCTACTTTTGTCATTTAACAAATTCTTTTCAACTTTTTTGGTTGGTTTGCAGGGCCAGTCTCTCAAGAGCTAGCGAGGTTGACTTTATTAACCCAAATTCTGGTTTTTAATGATCGCTGGCTGATTGCTAGCTGTAATTCATTTGTTTATATAGTCTGTTTCCTTCCTTTCTTCGTTGGGCCTGTTTAAAGTAAGTTTAGCAACTCTCTGTTGACGTTTCTGTGGAGTTGGCTTTCTAACGCCTGGATTATTTTTGGCTGTTTATGAGGAAATTGGGGACCATCGATTGGTGACATTGTTAATTTATTATCAGGTTCATTATCAGTAATTCCGGACTGTGCTCTTCTTTTTTTTTCCCTTTCTTTTGCGGGGGATGCACTAATGCACACTATGACCTCCAGGTTTAGGCGCGACTAGGGGAGGGTAATTTCACCCGCGCGCCCGATGTTTTTTTTTTTTTTATCTTAACTCACTAACAATATAAAAGTATAGGACTAAACTAATCCAACTCAGCCCAAGTGCCTTTTTCAACTTTACAGGGTCAGTGCTGCATGGATGTATGTGATCACTATATATAAGAGAATCTGCCTTGTTAAGAGGAATCAATAATAAAAATTCAAAGTACTTTGTAATTGACCTAGCTAGTTTTTCAAAATTAATCAATTTCGCCGAGCTCAAGAAATCAATTCTACCAATGCACGTTGTGGGCATGGTAAATCGAGAATGTTGGTCTCATCGTAGAAAGCAACACACCGCAAGACAACAAAGGAACTAATACAAATGCAAGCACCCCAAAATGATTGATTACTATATATCTACCGTGTGCGCATTTTTGTAATCCTTGTTTTCAACGATTAATTGAACATCAATTATTTCTTTTATGAATTTATATATCGGGATTCAAATCATTCCACATGGTCATGGGCTCATGGCCTGCCTTCTAGCTTCCCACATGGTCACGGGATTCAAATCAACATGTAACAAGTAAAATCAGGATAAAAAACTGGAACAGAAGGATGTTTAGAAGCCAACCAATGTGCTGCAAATGAAAACATTCTAACAATCTTTCACTTGAAGACTGATTTCAATCTGTCTTCACACCTTACTCTATGCACTAAAGCATTCTCGTTTCAATTCTCTAGTAGGCCAATTGAAGTTGAGCACAACTTCAATTTATCCACTGTCACTATATTCATCAACATATCAGCAGGATTCTTGCTTACTTGGATCTTTTCTAACTTCAAAACTTCATCTTCCCCCAACGATCTGGTGAAATTATATCGAAGTCCAATATGCTTAGTTTTGGAATGAAATGTTGAATTCTTTGCCAAGTGTATTGCACTTTGGCTATCATTGTACAACACACTCAATTAACAAACCTTGAAGCCATATCATCTCTTTACTAGCTTCAGTAACTACTACATACTCTGCCTCTTCAGTGGATAGAGCTACAATCTTCTGTAGTTGCGACATCCAAACATTTGTATTTCTGATAGTGAATACATATCCGGTGGTACTTTTCCGGCGATCAACTTCACCTCTAAAGTCTGCATCTACATAGCCTTGCATTTTTACTTCTCTGATACCTTAAAATCCACTTCATATATTTGGCTATAAAATTGATATTGAAGCGATTCAAATTTTTTTGGACATCTTATTCAAAGATCTACAACATCAAAGTTGACGTCAAAATGAGAATCCAATGAGGAAATGGTGCAAACATGAATTTTACTAAGAACAGTACAAGCAAGATTTTACGAGAATCTTTTACTTTCCTTAATTCTATCTTTAAGTTATTATTAAATCTTTCATGAATTCTAATTTTTCTATTCTTTGTTAGTAGGAATATCATCTTTATTATTATCTTATATTTAGATAGGAAATAATGAGCAAGGTGATGTCTTGTCCTCCAAGTTGTACTCCTTTAAATACTCTTATGATCATTAATAATAATTATGGTTGAATTTATGTGAGAGCACCTTGGCTAAGGCGATCCTCACTTATCAACCAAAATGTGTTTTGCTTTCATTGTTCTTGTTCTTGAGTGTTTGTGTGTTTATTCTTCAATTCAGCTTGAGAGATCCAAAATGAAGAGAGTCCTAGTATCTTGGCCAATTCTCGACTTCATCCACAACTCCATATTCTGCCGAGAGAACTCGAGATCCATATCCTAGGCAATTCTTCTCGTGATAACCTTTATCCTAAAGCTCATCACGTATCACTCACATAGCTACCATAAGGTTTTGTTAAAGGAATCTCTTCTAAAATATGATAATGAAGTATATAATTGTGAGCGGGTAAAATAAACATAATTACCGTAGTTATTTTGACTACTAAAAAGGTATTTATTAAATTACTGCGCAATTATTTTCTTATTTTCTATATAAAATTATATGGTGGTTATGCAACTTAATGGAAGATTCTATCTTTTATTAAAGGATAGAATTAAATTGGAGATAGGGTGAAATATTCCTTACTTGGGCTTTAAGGCAGTTGGCCAGCCCGAGAGGATAATGTTTTCGGCCCTAATGATATAATTTTCGGCCCCCTGTATCTCTCTCTTCCATTATAAATACATTCCCTAGGCATGTAGGGAGAGACACATGTGCTTAGCATATTCAGAAATCCTAGGCAGGCTAATATTCGCTTAGCTCGACTGTTTAGGGTTTCATCGCTCTCTTGTTGTACCTCGACGCTCGAACGACAATTGCTCTTCTGACTTAGGCTTCGGAGGTGGATTAGGGGGTCCTCGCCCCCTTTTTCCATTGTTTTGCAGGTTTTTTAGGTCAGGAGACGGAAGAGGAGCGGAAGAGGCGGAGTTCTTAATTGGTGTATTTGATACGAATTAAAGGCGAGATTTTGTACACCAACAATAATATTTGTTACTTACAAAGTAAAAATACAATAATGATTAATGAAGTATATAATATTGTAAATATTGGCAAAATTATTTTTGAATTATTATTATTCATTACTGCTAAATATATCATAAATAAGGGTTATTGAATAACTCAACACCTATTCCCAACCTGTTGCTTCAATCCAGCATTTGTTTGCTCCTCATTTTGATCACTTGCCGCTTCTTCCGACTCAGTCTGGACCACGTCCCTATCATTTCCAAGTAGCATGGATGATGTACCAAGACTTCAACTCCTTCTTCGCTTCATCTTGGAAGTATGATTTGGAGATGCCTAACTCACTGAAGTTGCTCCGAGACGATTTGCGTGTTTGGAATATGTTGAGAATATAGTCTATCACACATCTGAAATCTAAAGAGAAATAGGTCAGTATATATACCCTTGGGTTACTCCTCCTATTGCCAATTGGATTTAGGATGGAACCCCACTGAGCTTGTGTGCTTGGCTTACATATGCACGACCCCCAGTCCATCGGCCCATGGAAAGTTTAATATGGTATCAGAGCTATCTACCTAACGACTTCTCTCGATCCGGGACCGTTTCCTGTGCATGGGTTCTAAAAAGAGAATGAGATGCCCCTACCCAGGGTTTGAGTTGGCTATTAAAGAGATTGAGATGCCACCACCCGTCATTGTCACCGGGCTAGCTATAAAGAGATTGAGATGCTAAACCCGTCTATCCAAGTGTCAATTGGGGGCGTGTTGAGAATATAGTCAATCCCACATCTAAAGTCTAAAGAGAAATAGGCCAGCATATATACCCTTGGATGGAACCCCACTGAGCTTGTGTGCTTGGCTTACATACGCACGATCCCCGATCCATCGGCCCATGGAAAGTTTAATATGGTATCAGAGCTATCTACCTAACGGCTTCTCTCGATCCGGGCCCGTTTCCTGTGCATGGATGCTAAAAAGAGAATGAGATGCCCCCACCCAGGGTTTGATTTGGCTATTAAAGAGATAGAAAAACATCCAAGAATTGGAGATAATTCTTGAAAAAGAACAAGTTATATGGTTTTAAAAGCCAAGAGCTCAATTTTTTTATTGATGGTGATCGAAATACTCGTTCTTTCCACCTTTCCACTGCGATCAGGAGGAAGGTGAACCGAATCGGAACCCTTCAACTGTAAGGCCTGAGCCTTTAGAAGCGCTATCCCATGCCAACGCGAGGACTTCCCAGGAGGTCACCCATCCTGGTACTACTCTCGCCCTTGCACGCTTAACTTTTAAGTTCTTTGTCCTCACTTGAACCTAGAAAAGGAAGAGCTCTTGTTGACATGGGCAACATCTCAATCTCTTATAAATCTTCGGGGTGTTACATCAACGATAGGATGAGTAATGGACTGATGACACCGAAGAGATCAAGCATACTTTGGTTGATTTTTTCAGCTCACTTTACTTGGCTGAAATAGGGGCGGATATTGAAGATTTAAATTCGTCTCTCTTTCTTGAATTAGAAGCTTTTTATGTTGCTATTTTGGATCAACCTTTCATGAGTTTTGATGTGTGGGACCCTGTTCGTGTTATGGGTTCATATAAAGCTCTAGGCCCTGATGATTTTCATGTGATATTTTATCAAAACAATTGGCTCTAGTGGGCGCACAAGTGGTGCCAACTGTCCTTAAGCTGGTTAATGAGAATGTGTTACATCTAGGATTAGTTGATGCTCTTATGGTGCTAATTCCCAAAGTGGACATCCCCAACAAACCGTCGCAATTTCGACCGATTTCACTCCTCAATGTGGTCTTCAAAATTCCTACAAAATGATTGTGCATAAATTGAAATTGGTTTTGCCCAAATTAATCTAACCTTCACAAGCTAGTTTCATTCTAGGTCGTCAAATCTTGGATAATATTGTTGTTGTTCAAGAGGCACTCCATTCCATGACTGCTAGAACACATCCAGTAAAAGGGATGTTGCTGAAAACTGATCTTGAGAAAGTATATGATCGAGTACATTGGGATTTTCTCCGAAATACGTTGAATGATGCTCATCTTCCTAGCCAACTGGTTCATGTTATTATGAATTGCCAAATTTCTGGTCGTATGGAACCACTCCTCAATGGATCTCCGACAGGTTCTTTCATGCATTCCCGTGGAGTTGTTCAAGGGGATCCGCTTTCTCCATATTTGTTTGTTCTTGGTGTGGAACGACTTTCTCAAATCATTCAATAAACCATTGATGTTGCTATTTGGCGCCTAATCTGTATCAGTGGTTTATCTTTATCCCACTTGTTTTTTTGCAGATAATCTTATTCTTTTCATCAAAGCTACATTAGAACAAGCAACAATTATTTTACCAAAGAGTATTGTTTTTTTTGTATCAAATGGTATTTCAGACCAATTATGCCATCAGATCAGTGTAACACCCCTATTTTGCAACATAGGGTATTACCGCCAGTGACCTCGGATTTTACTGTCCAAAGTCAGCCGGTAGCTAATGTCGAACTCGGATAGCTCGACCGCCGACTTTGTCATCCACCCAGAAAGGGCAGGCTGGTGGAGGATCTAACGAAGAGGGAGATCAGAAAGGACTTGGATTGGATGGGCATGAAAGTAAGAACGCAGACGCCTCGTGGCTGTAACCACAACCAAAGCCATTTTTTTGCTGGGGAATATCGCTGCTCCGCAGGTTGGAGCACGCGACTGATGAAATAGACGGGGTACATCGCGTCCCTTGTCAACAACGCGCTGATTGTCTCCGGGCTTACATCCACATATAATTGCAAATCTTCGCCCACCTTTGGGGGCGACAACGTGGGAAGCTTCGACATAATGCATTTAGCCATGAGAAAGCAAGCTCTAACTCCTCGTCGCAAACAAACTTTTCGTTTTTCTTCAGGGCCGCGAAGAAAGGAAGTGACCTGTCCACCAAACGGGATAAGAACCTCCCTAGATAGTTCACAACGTCGTTAAGTCGTTGTACCTCGGTCCGAGACTAGGGCGAGCTCATTGATAGAATTGATTCGATCTTGGCAGGGTTTACATCTATTCCCCGCGCACTGATCATAAACCCCAGGAATTTTCCCGAGGACACGCCGAACACTCATTTTTCAAGATTGAGGCTAAGCCTGTTGTGCTTGAGTGTCGCAAAAACCTCGGCAAGGTCAACCAGATGTTCCTCCAGGTTTTACTCCAGACCACGATGTCATTGACGTAAGCCGACAAATTCCTCCCTAGATGATTTTTGAAGATTCGGTCCATGATTTGCTGGAAGGTGGCTCCCTCGCTCTTCAGACCAACATGCATGACCTTGTAGCAATAGGTCCCCCGCTGCGTGATGAAGGTTGTTTCCTCCCCATCCCGCAGGTTCATTAAGACCTGGTTGCATTGTAACTTGAATACGCGTCGAGGAAGCTCAGGAACCCGTGGCCAGCCGTGGAGTCGACCAACTCGTCGATCGATGACAGGGGGTAACTATCCTTGGGGCAGGCCTTGTTCAGGTCTTTGAAATCTACGCACATGCGCCACTTCCCGCTGGCCTTTTTTACCAGCACGATGTTAGATAGCCACCTGGAGTACTAGACCTCGCGGATAAACCCCGCGGCCAGCAGCATTCCCACCTCAGTATTCGCGACACACGCCCTTTCCTCATTCATCTTCCTCTGTCGCTGCACCACAAGATGAGTGGCGTCGTCGACGTTCAAGGAATGTTGGGTTATAGTCTGCGGAACCCCGCAGAGATCTTTTGCAGTCCAAGCGAACACGTCGCGGGATCTAGCAAGTTGGGTTTCCAGCAACAATGCTGACTTCCCGGAGAGACATTCGCCCAGGTAGAGCTTCTCTACCTCATCGTCAAAGGGAGCGACGACTCTTCTCTCGGCTTTCGAGGTTGGGACCGTAAAGTCCCAAACCTCGAGATCAGCACCCTCGGGAGCATCCACTACAAACATTCGACACGTCTACTTTGCGGAGGTCGCGTAACAAGCACGACCCTCCTCTTGATTTCCCTTGACCTCCCCCACTCCGCCTTCGACTAGGAACTTCATCTTTAGGTGGTGGATGGACACCACAACTTGAAACTTCATCAGGGATACTCTCTCGATTATTGCGTTATATACCGAGGGCAAACGAACCACGGTGAACTCTACCATTTCGGTTCGCCTCGTCGAACATGCTCCCAACATCATCTAGAGGTAGATGAGGCCCGCCACATCAACCTCGTCTCCTAAAAAGGACATTAGTTTCCCGTTGTATGGCTTCAAGGATGTCGTTGAAATACCTAATCACTCGAAGGCATCATCATAGTACATGATGCCTATGAAAGATCTTGATGGCCGGATCGATGGAGATGATGATGGTGCAAAGAGATCGCCAAGGAAGAACTCAGAAAAAACTCTTAGCATGCCGTGAATGATGATGATGAGAACGAATATGGATGCTTGAAAAGCTTGGATATGACTCACCAAGATCTCAAATAAACTAAGATGCCTGAATTGTCGGATATTACTCACCAACAACTTCAACAACGAGAATTGAACGAGGCAAAACAAGAAACTTTGAATTGAAAATGCAAGCAAAGAACAACAAGGTTTTCGTCCAATCTAAGAGAAGGAGGAGGTGAGTGCCGGCCATATAACCTATTCCCAAGCCTTACAAAATCAGCCTCCTCACATAAGGAAATTACATAAATTAATCCGAAATCCCAAAAACTTAATAATTGTCCTTAAACCGTAGAATTGTCACTTAGAACCATAAATCAAAATATAACTCCAACCATCTTCAATGCACTCTTTCAGAAAGCTACACCTCATGAGCTCCTCTTGTACTTGACATAGAATGGCCTTCGCTCGGGATCGTGCAATACCACCTAGATAAGGTGGTGTAGTTCCTTGAGCCTTGGCACCATCAAGCCCGGAATCCGCCTTAGGCAAGGGCGCGCCTCCAGCCGTGTGCATAGGTTCTATGTCCCTTGGCAAAGGCGTTCCAATGTCCCCACGCAAGAGCGCACCGAGTGGCTGCAAGGGCGCACAGTCCCTGGGCAAAGGCGCGTCTACAACCCTACGCAAGGGCGCGCCACCATCATCCCCATGCAAGGGCGTGCCAGGCGCGTCTAGGGTAGGTCGTGGCTCCTCCAAGTGTTCCATCGTGTGCTCCATTGTTGGCTCGGATGTCGATGGAATCACATCATCCTCCTCCCCTTGAAAAGGGTTCGTCCTCGAACCCAGATCCTACTCAAACTCAACATCATCGTTAGAAAAATGAGGAACAAGATCGGATACGTTGAATACCTCATGGACGCCATAATTCGGAGGAAGATCAAGCTTGTAAGCATTGTCGTTGATACGCTCTAACACTTGGAAGGGTCCATCTCCACGTGGCTTAAGCTTAGAATTTCGGAGGGTAGGAAACCTCTCCTTCCTCAAATGAACCCAAACAAGGTCGCCGGGTTCAAAAATCAGCTCCTTGCGCCCTTTATCATCTTGGCGCTTGTATTGCAAAGTTCGCGTTTCCAATTGAAGGCGAGTATCCTCATGAAGCTGCTTAATATACTCATCCCGGTCCCGTCCTTCACGACTCTCTCGCCCGGACATAGCATAAGGCGCCAGATCAAGTGGTTTAGCGGGATTGCACCTATACACCACCTCAAAAGGCGTCTTCATTGTAGCGGAATGAACGGACCTATTGTAAGCAAACTCAATGAAAGGAAGACACTCTTCCCACCTGCGCAAGTTAGTTTTCAAAATAGAACGCAACAAGGCACCAAGGGTACGATTAACGACTTCGGTTTGCCCATCCGTTTGCGGGTGGCAAGTAGTAGAGAATAAGAGCTTGGTTCCTAGCTTGGACCAAAGCGTCTTCCAAAAGAAGCTTAGAAATTTAACATCACGGTCAGAAACAATAGATTTAGGGACCCCATTCAACCGAACCACATTATCAAAGAACAAAGTGGCAACATTAACATCATCATCGGTTTTGTGGCAAGCAATAAAATGTGCCATCTTAGAAAATCTATCTACCACCACAAAAATAGAGTCCCTACCCCTTTTTGTCCTAGGCAGCCCCAACACAAAGTCCATTGAAATATCCTCCCATGGGGCACTAGGAATAGGCAAAGGAGTATACAAATCGTGAGGGTGCACTTTAGACTTTGCACGCACACATGTAGCACATGAAGCACAAAAGTTCTCTACCGACCTAAGCATGTGAGGCCAATATAAATGTTCCCTAAGCATATGCAAAGTTTTCATGAAACCAAAATGTCCCATGAGGCCACCTCCATGGGCCTCTTGGACCAGCAATTACCTAACCGAACCACTAGGCACACAAGCGAGTTCCCTTAAAAAGAAAACCCTCATGCAAATAAAATTGATCCCGACTCCCCCCCCCCTTCAAATAAGCATGAAAAATGTCACCAAACTCAGAATCATGAGCATACAACTCCTTCATGAAAGAAAATCCAAGCAATCGAGCATCTAGTAAGGATAAAAGAGCGTACCTCCGGGACAACGCGTCGGCGACGACGTTGTCCTTGCCTTTCTTATGCTTGATGACACAGGGAAAGGATTCAATGAACTCAACCCATTTGTCATGCCTCCGATTCAGTTTTGCTTGCACTCTCAATTACTTCAATGCCTTGTGATCGGAATGGATAACAAACTCCCGAGGCAAAAGATAGTGCTCCCACGCCCGTAGCACTCGAACAAGAGCAAGTAGCTCCTTGTCGTACGTGGGGTACTTGAGCTCGGCACCTCCAATCTTCTCACTATAATAGGCTATGGGCCGTCCCTCTTGCATAAGCACACCACCGAGCCCGATTCCCGATGCATCATACTCGATCTCAAACATCTTACCAAAATCGGGAAGAGCTAACAACGGCGCTTGTGTCAACTTAGCCTTAAGGGCTGCAAAGGCCTCTTCTTGCGCCTCTCCCCACATAAATGGAACATTCTTCTTGGTAAGTGTTGAAGGGTTTCTTGAACAAATAAATTTATATTCAAGACCCCACTGAGTATAGCGGAGTCAGGTTCGTCCACGGGAATGAGATTAGGGCCAAAGATTTAGTTGATAAACTACGGAAAAGCAAAGCAAACACAAAGAGGCACAAACACACAATCACACCAACAAGCAAGCAAAGGTTCGAGCACGACTTTAGGGGTCGAGATCGAAGCAAAATCACGAGTTTTAAATCAAATGTTAAAGGCAAATCCTAGGGCTAGGGCTACCACAACAACAACCATACATGCTTTCAACGAGAATTCACAACTATCATGCAATTTAGATCATAGAAAAGTCAACTGTCGCAAACAATTCAAGTTATTCAATCAACTGTCGCAAATTAAACAACTTTCTATCTATCCTTCAACCTAGGAAAATCAACTTTCTCAAATAATCCTATTAGATCTAATCAAGCAACCAACTTTACACTTTCGCTTTTAGGTTAATTGCAAGATATTGCCTCAACTTTCGTAAAGGTATTAAGCACAAGATAGATAGATATGATCTTTCAAGCATTCAAGTCATGAATTCAAATTTAGACATGCATGATTGTGTTGGGTTTTCACCCAACCCTAGAATCTAAGAAAACTACTCACACATTGAAAAGAAAGAAGAAGACATGATCATAAGAATAAAGAGGTCTTACAAAATTTCTCAAACTTGTCTTCCAAGTCTTCCTCTTAATTTCCAAATAACCTCCAAACAAAGCTAGCAAAAGATCTCCTTAACTAGAAGGTCTATCCCCCTTTTTATAGAGAAAAAGGAGCCCTAATTATACTTGGAAACAAGATAAAACTACTTCCTAAAATAAAAGATAGAATATATCCATAAAGATCTCGAAATAAGACAAGAGTCGGCGCCCCGATCGACCCACATAGGGTCGTTCTCGACCCCCCTGGGGTCGGTCCTGAGGCTTGTCTTTTGGGATGGGTCGATCTTGGCATGTGTAAGCTCGTGCACGAGCTTGTTGGGTCGTTCTTGGATTGCCTTGGCTCGTGCACGAGCTCCTTTGGCTTGATTCTACTCTTTTTCCGGCCTCTTTCCTTAACTTCTCTTCATAGCTCGTCCACCTCTTCGTATGGTACTCCAAATTCTTCGGTTACGCTCCAAAATACCTACAAAAGACACAAAATACGCGTAGTTTCCGAATCTCAAGGAAATACGAAAACTAAAGCAAAAAGAATCAAAAACATAAAACTCTATTGCGAAAACCAACTTAATCTAATCTATCTAGACACTAAAAACCTACTTAAAAAGCGGATATCAAAATACCCCATACTTAGACTTGCTTGTCCTCAAACAATAATCATGCAAAATCAAGACCAATAACACAATCTTCAAGCATAGCCTTTGTCAAAACATTTTAAGCACAAGTGAAGAAGTAGACAAGTAATTTTAACGTCATCACATATGTATGAGTCTCAAGCATAGGCAATCACAATCCAACCTCACAAGGGATTTTAATGTGTTTCACTCATCTCTCATGTGTTTATGCTATTAATATCAACTCTCAACTCAATCTTTATGCAACATCAACTTTATCATTGAGACTTATATCACCAATCTCTCTACCTAGAGAAGTCAAAACACATCAATCATCATAAGAACTTAGGCTCAATGAAATCTTCATAGAAGACTCCATTCGGCCGGGTTGTAATGGGGCTTGGTAATGACATTAAGGCGTGGGAAATATTTGGCCATGTGGTGCTAATAATATCCGGGAATCAAAGACTCCTAAAAACTCACACATTGCCAAAAACTCTCATAAAAGAACATATACCAAAACTCTCTCATCATTATGCTCAAACTCTTATTTCTTTCAACCCTTTTACATCCCAACTTAATCTTGCTTTTAATTACTAAGGAAATTTGGCTCATGCACACTTTCACTTTTAACACTTTGCTTTATTTTTCTCCCTTTTGATTTTCATTTTTTTTATGGGAGATTGGCGCCAATTCTTTTCTCTTTTTTTTTTCTTTTTTTTCAACTCTTTTGTAAGTGCATTCAGGGAAACAAACTCCTTTTACATGACAACCTGCAAGATTATTTTATTTTTCTCAACCCATAATTACCCCACACTTGAACCAAGCAATCTCACTCAAAAAAATTATCACAACCAATACTAAGTCCTAATCCTCGGATAGGGTCAAGCTTATCTTGGCTAGGGAATAATTTTGTGGAGCTAAAATAAAAGGCTTAAGGCTCAACTTGGCTTCAAACAAAGGATAATGTAAAGGTAGGTAAAAGAGATGATAAAAGTGGCTTATGAAATATAAGTTCTTAATCATAATTAACATGCATGAACGATCTCATAGCGGCTTTAAGAAATAGATAACCATATCAATGACAAGAGATTTATGCATAAAGAGAGCAATTCACACAAGAAAAAGAAGAGGGGTTTTTGATGTTCTCCCTTTAAGGCCAAAATTCCTCACTAGGTGAAAATTTTGTTGGATTGCAACTACTTCAACTCTAGACACATATGCTCAATTTTATTACAAGTCAATTTTCACAATTAAAAGCAATTTCTCAAGACTTAGGCTATACTATCCAAATATGCCAAAGGAATTATATGATAAGCATGAAAATTAATTCTCATCATAGGACATCTAAGATGGAGCATTCTTCTATCCTAAAACAAACAAAAGCAAATATTTTTGGATTTTTCGACATTTTTCAAAAAAAAAAATTTGATTTTTTTTCTTTTTTTTTTATAAGACAAACTAATAATCAAGAAATCAAGCAAAGACTCAATTATATACAACTAGTTTCTTCTTCCCCTACCCCATACTTTAATCATGCCATGTCCTCATGCATAAAAATATATGACAAAGTAAAGAGATAGGAAGAAGAAACTCACAACTTAATATTGAAGTTGGAAGGGTGGTGGAGCTCATCACTGTGGAGGTCGGCGACGAGAGCGGAATGATGGATGCTCCGGTGGAATATACGCCTCTCGACCCGGGTAGTTCCCGTAGTCCCAATGCATGTAGCCCTCCGTATGAGCCCAACGGTAATCATCCACTTCTTGTTGGGCCTCATAGTAAGACTGAAACTACTGGAACTCTTGATAATGCTGATCCATTACGCCCCGGATTTCCCTTAAGTCCTCCCTGATAGATGCTCGCCCACGCATCACGGCCTCATGTTGTTGCCGGTGATCAACCCTCATCGTCGCCATCTCCCGAGCCAAATAGTTCATATCATACACCGGAGCCTCATCTTGTTGCATTGGCTCCTCATCCCCGGGACCGGTATTAGCATTAGAGGAGGTCCCGAACTCATAAGCCGCCCCAAAGGTAGGATGCATGGGTGGTAAGGGGACGTGGTAGGGGCGTGGAAGGTCGTGCGCGACCCCATAGGGGTCGTGCACGGAGTGGCGGGCAGGCTCGTAGAAGGCTGGTGGGTCGTGCACGACCCCCTAGGGTCGTGCATGGACTGGCGTGCCGGTTGGAACGACCCAGATGGGTCGTGCCCGACCCCTGTGGGGTCGTGCCTGAGGGTAGGAGGAGGGGGTAAAGCTAGAATTTCATACCCGGGCTCTGGACTCGGATAGCGGCGGAGGCGTCTTCTTAAGGACTCTTCTTGTTCAGGGCGTTTCTTCAAACGGTAACGGTCACGGGACCACACCTCAAACCAATTGGGCAAATGAAGCAAAACCACCCGCTCTTTCGTGATGAAAACTTGATTAGCATGGAAGACGGAGCAATATGTGTTGGGATCATCGGGGTGCCTCGATATTAGCTTTGCATTAATGAGAAACGAAATGTCTACAAATATCGGCTTCTCTCCTGAATAAGCTTTCATGTTGACGTTAAGGTTGTGGGCGAGCCGAGCAATCATCCCTCCAAAGTAGACCGAATCCGATTTGGCTTTAAAATCATCCACACTTCTCATCCACTCGAAACCAATGTTGAGAGGCTCGGGGGAAAAGAATAACATCGTCCTCAGCATGAAGACCTCCCTCTTGTTTGGCCTAGATAACTCGGTCCTTGGGTAGACCATGCTCCCTAAGATGCGAAGAATAATCCGAAAGAGCGGGTTGGCTATATCCTTGCTAGGCAAATTGTGGAAAGAGCTTTCCTGTTTTTCGGATAGATAACTCCATGTCAATAGGGGGTCGGGCTCACGCTTGGCATCGTAAATCGGGTTAGGGAACCCGAATGCATCATTAAGCTCTTGCAAGGTGAGCTTGAACCATTTGTTCCCGAGCTGAAATTGGATCTTACCACCAGTGTGATGGCTCTTGATAGAGGTAGTAAAGGTGGCCAAAAACTCACAAGTGAGTATGGGATAATGGTGATTTTTCCATTCAAGCAAATTCTCGCCCCCTATATAGGTGAAAGCCTCCATCAAATCATCGTGGATGTGCAACCGTTGTCCATCCTCTTTGCAATACCATCGTGTTCGATGCTTGAGCTCAAGGCACACATTGAACGTCTTTTGGAATGTGGAGGCCAGGTTGTATTGGTCTAGCTCGGACTTATCACTTTTCTTTGACTTCTTGGCGGGTTGAGAAGTGGAGTCCATGGTACCTACATTCATCAAACACCAACTCCACATAATACACCCCATACTTATTCAAAGGTAAGTATTGCAAGCTTATCAATTAAGCGTGGCACAACGAAGGCGAGACATGATATATAAAGACACGAAAGCATGGATCAATTCTCAACCTAGCATGCAATACTTAGCAAAAACCACCCAATTTTACACAATAAGAGTGCTTGCACGACCCTTAGGGGGTCGTGCACGACCCCTTTGGGGGTCGGTCCTGGGTGTTGGTTTTTCTGATAGGGTCGTGCACGACCCTAAGGGGGTCGTGCACGACCCTAAGGGGGTCGTGCACGACCACCTGGTAATGTACTTCGTCTTCAACCTCTACCCAAAATTCGGATCTATCCCCCAATGGCACCAAATATCATATTGTAACCATAATACTCCCTAGATTTCACGTCAATACAAACCAAAGCATGCACAAATCGAAACAACAACAATTATGCAAGCAAATTCCATATTTCTACCCAAAATAAAAAAATCCCCAAATAATGCAAATCCAACCCTAAAAATTCAATATCAACCATTAATAATCAAAATCAAGAGTAGAGGGTTAGAGATCCATACCGAAAATCCGAGTTTTGAGCAAAAAAAATGGAATTAGAGGTCGATCTCGACCTAGATCTAGACTTGGGACGAGGGGGTGGGGGTCGAGCACGGACTGCTTGGGCTCGATCCAGGTTGGTGGTTCTCGTGCGAGACTGTTGTGGCTTGATGGTGGCGGTTTGGTGATGGTTCGGTGGCTATGGTGGGGTGATTTGTGAATTTTGACAAGGAAGAGGGTTGTGAAAGAGAGAGCTTGAGGGAGGAAATGGAGAAGGAGTTGTGTTGGGGTAATGGAATGAGGTAGAAGAGAGGGGTATTGGGTTGTGTTTGGATGAAACTAAAAAAGAAGCGATAAGAAAATACGTACCTTTGTGAAGAGGGGCGAAATTGTAATGTCCGTCGAGGGTCGTGCACGACCCTTAGGGGGTCGTGCTCGACCCCCCTGGGAAGTGGTCGAAAAAATACCTTAAATTGCTCCTCTTGAAAAGTCGTCCTCTCCCGTCTTTTTGATCCGTCTTTTTAAGCATATGACCCTGCCAAAATCCCACAAAATTCCTTCCCGAAAATATGTATGCTAACCTAGTCTAAGGAAGGTTATAAAATCTAATCTAAAAAAATAAAAATAAAAATAAAATAAAAAAATAAAGAAAAGAAATAAATAATAATAAAACTAATCTAAGAATCGGGTTGCCTCCCGAAAGCGCTTGTTTAACGTCATTAGCTCGACGACTTACCGGAGCTCAGTCCGAGGTGGTGAGAGCCCATGTGGCTCGGATTTCTTCATCTAATTCCACCTTTGCATAATACTTCTTCAAGCGGTGCCCGTTGACCTTGAAAATCGCTCCGTTCTCATCTATAAGGTCGACCGCCCCATGTGGATAAATGTGATGAACCGTGAATGGTCCACTCCATCTAGTCTTTAGCTTCCCGGGAAAAAGTCGGAGCCTAGAGTTGAAAAGGAGTACTTGGTCACCGGCTTTGAACTTTTTTGGAATGAGCTTTTTCTCATGCCACTTTTTAGTTTTCTCTTTATAGATCTTGGCATTCTCGTAGGCGTTAAGCCTTAATTCTTCCAATTCTTGCAAGTCCATAAAACGTTTTGTTCCGGCCGTATCGAGGTCCATGTTGAGCTCCTTGAGAGCCCATAAAGCTTTGTGTTCAAGCTCGACGGGTAGGTGACAAGACTTGCCATACACCAAGTTGTAAGGAGTGGTGCGGAGTGGCGTCTTATAAGCAGTGCGGTATGCCCATAATGCGTCATCAAGCTTTGAAGACCAATCTTTCCTTGACCGGGACACCGTCTTCTCTAAGATGCTCGTTATTTGACGGTTTGAGACCTCCACTTGACCACTTGTTTGAGGATGATTTCAACGAGAATACCACGTGATCCGAACAAAAGTGGCACTTCTTGAAGTTAGCAAATAGGCGTTCCCGTTTCAAAGCTTCAAGAACTTGCCTAAGGTGCTCGACATGGGATGCTAAATCGTGGCTATAAATCAAAATATCATCAAAGTATACAACCACAAACTTAGCAATAAAAGGTCGGAGGATGTGGTTCATCAAGCGCATGAAAGTGCTCGGAGCGTTGGTTAATCCGAAGGGCATAACCAACCACTCGTAAAGGCCTTGCTTGGTTTTGAACGCCGTGTTCCATTCATCTCCCTCCTTCATCCTTATTTTGATGATATCCGCTCTTGAGATCGATTTTGGAGAAGAGACTCGCCCCATGCAGCTCGTCAAGCATATCCTCGAGCCTTGGAATCGGATGACGATACTTGATAGTAATATTGTTGATCGCCCGGCAATCAACGCACATCCTCCATGTGCCGTCCTTCATAGGCACAAGAATGACGGGCACGACACACGGGCTGAGGCTCTCACGCACATAGCCCTTATCAAGGAGCTCTTGAACTTGCCGTTGAAGCTCTTTAGTTTCCTCCGGATTGGCTCGATAGGCTGGACGGTTCGGTAGAGTGGCACAGGGGACAAAGTCGATTTGATGCTCGATTACTCTAACCGGTGGTAGTCCCGGTGGCACATCTTCTTGGAAAAGTTCCTCAAAGTCCTGCAAAAGAGTAGATATGGAAGGAGGAAGATCAACTAATTCTTGGGAAGATAAATAAGATTCTTGAAAAACAAATGCCACTTCCCTTGAAAGTATGAAGAATCTCCTTCGGTTTGGCCAAAAGCAAGGGCGTAGAAGTTCCGCCTAAAGCTAGCTTCTTGTCCTTCTTTCCCTCTCAAAGAGCATGCTTCTTTCTGATAGCTTGCATATAGGTAGTGTATAGAATGCATGTTTCCGTTTCATTTGCTTTGTTTTTAGGTAGTTTTAGTTAGTTCTTGTAAGTGTCTTAGAGTGTCTAGAAATATTGGGTTTTTGCACTTGTTCTATGTTGTTTTACAGGTCTTAAAGTGAACAAGTGTGAAAGGAATGGAAACAGGAGAAGAACGCTTGAATTCGGGCCATTCGTTGGAGTTGCTGGTTCGACACCTCTGTCTTGTAAGGGTTCGTTCGGAAGCTATAGTGATTTGATAAAGTTGCGTTTGGCATCATTGGAAAGCTAATTCAAAGAGCTACAATTCATGTTTTTATCCCGAGTCCAAATTCCAACTCGAAGGGAGTCAAAACAGCCCCTGAAGTGTAACTTGAGTTCTGAACCGAGGTGTTGGCGGCGCCCGCCGCAAACCCAGCGGCGCCCGCCGCCCCTGACCGCCGCGGAGACCTTTACTTGACACGTGTTTTATTTTGATTGGCTCCTTATCTATCAGCTTTAGTCCGACTTTTGTATTTTTGGATATACTTTTGGAGACCTAGTTTGATATATTAGGTTTTTGGAGAGTTGCATCTCTCATTCGTACACTATTATCGTATATTCTATTCAGAGTTTTTAGCCTTTCATGGAGAACTAAGCTCTTTTGCTTAGTCAGACAGTTTGAAGCATCGTTTGACTTTCAGTTGTGAGATTTCTACTCTTTATCTATTGCATCGAATTATTTTACTCTCTTGATTGAATTGTTTATGTGATTGATTTCAGCAATTTCTAGGGTTGTTGTTATTAAATCTCAATTTCTAGATCTAGAGAAATTACTGGTTGAGTTTCTCTATTTCATAGTAGCAAACTGCATTGTACTAGTATTTGGTTGTGCTAGTCTATTGCAGAAGAGAGTTAAATTGCATTCTAGTATAAAAGCTGGTTGTTTTATGCTAGATTTGTATCGTGATTATATTCCTATTCTTAATGCTGCTTTTGAATTGAATCTTGATAGTTTCAGGGTTATTCAATTAGTTAGGATTGATAGTATCTGGTTGTGCTATTAATTATCTTTGAAAAGGAATTGGAATTCCATATGCATGCGATATTGAGTGAATCTATGATCAACTTTTCATACAAATGTGGATCTCTGGTTAACTAAGTGTTTCCCTAAATTGATAAAAACCCAAACTTTAATTGCTTTATTAGTTTTTGCATTCTAGATAGTTGTTTAATTCTTAAACCCCTTTTACTTTAATTGACATAAAATTTACATAAAAATATAAATATCCTCCCTGTGGATTCGACCCTTACTTCCCTAAGACTACAATCTTTAGGTTTGTTAGGACTCTTTTACATAGCCGTGATTTGCACGACCATTTCACGCCTATCAAATTGGCGTCGTTGCCAGGGAGGCAATAATTGTCTTTTGTGTGATTTTTGTGCCAATCTTGGTGTTGTGAACTTATCTTACGGTTCATAACACTTTTGCTACTAATCTATGGCTTTGTTCGAGTGTACACAGTTGCAGGATGAACACTTCCATGATTATTTTCTTAGATTTCAAGACCATGTGTTCAAAATTGGTACATGGGGATTTCGATACAATGATAGGCTGATCAACATTGGAGTTATTCGTGGTATGAATCCTGAGACAAGAGAATTGGCTGACTACATGAGCAATGAGAGGCTTTTATATATGGGATCCGAGGAATGCTGGGATTTCTTTTGTTTCATGAGCGATCATAGCTTTCATGTAGAGTCATCTTCCCAACGGCCACAACCGATTGATTCGTCCCTTGTGGATATTATGAGGGATCTCTCTACAAGGATGGATAAATTAACTAGGGATATCTCAACATTGACGGATACAACGAATAGGAATATCTCTACATTGATGGATACTTTGATCAAGGAGCCTTGTAAGTTTTGTTCTTCACATTTTCATTCCACAACCTCATGTCCTTTTGAGTTGTGTGAAAAGAATGGTGGTATCACATTGGAATCAAACGATTATGAGTCGAACCCCCAAATACAAGTTGAGGAGCAATCTAAGACACTTGATGTGGGTCATGAAGATGAATTTGATGCCCAATATGAATTCACCCCTATAAAGCACGTTGAGCAGTTTATCACAGAGCCAATTGAAGTCTGTGCTAGCATAGAGATACTTTCAGAGCCTAGGGAGCTTGAATCATCTACTCCCATGTGGAGTCATGAGTTTGAGCCTTCTGTGGTTTTGGAAGAAGATTATTTTGTTGACCATGAAGACTTCTTTGCTGATGAAGTAGACAACAATGAGGGAGAAAATCAAGCTGCTATATATGTTAAGGCTCCCGCCATCATGTTGAGCCCTATGCTAGGCCTTGAAATACCATGTTTCAGTTTTCCCACCTTCTCACATCCAGAGTTTATGGAATTGCAAGATGAGGAGCCAAGTCTAGAACACAAGGTGAAAGATGAAAAATATATGGAGTTCTTCTCTTAACAAAGTGGTAATGGAGAAAAATACTTTGACCCGTACTGTAAGTATTTTCTAACATCAGCACTTGTTTTGAATTTGTTTGAGCATATGCCATCTCATAAAAATTGGGCACATAGGTTTGATAAGTTGAAACGGTTTTTGAATGGTATAATATTCACTTTCAATTTATTATTGTGTTACTTATGTTTTGTGAGATGTGTTCACAAGCTTTTGACAGGTTGTTAAGGGCATTGACAATGTCTAATCTTGTCAATTTATGCTTAACGTCGAGCCACGACGTTAAATAAGGCGCTTGTTGGGAGGCAACCCGACCTAGGTAGGCAAAAAAGGAGCGCAACGGAACTGGCGGCTCCCGCCACCAACACGGCGGCGCCCGCCGCCAATTAATTCCAAATGACCCTAGCTACAAAGTGCCTAGCGGCGGCCGCCGCCTGACCACCGCCAGCCCGCCGCTCTCTGGTGGCGCCCGCCGCCAGCCAGCCGCCATCCCGCCGCCTCTCAAATGTTGATTTTTGCCCTTCTGATGTTGCTCACCACCATTTCCCTACCCAAATTAGTAGTTGGTTTGTGAGTTTCTCTTTCTCTTTACTTTTACTTTACTTTGGGGACAAAGTAAGTTTTAAGCGTGGGGGAAGGGAATTACTTGCTTTGCATTCATGTAGTTGCATTAGATTAGGCATGTTTACTTTATGTTTTGCATTGACTAAAATCTTGAAAAATGAAAAAAACATAAGAAATTTCAGAAAATAAAAAAATTGGCATTTTAGGTCATATTTCCCCATTGTTTGATTCCTCTTGTTTCTCTCAGTTGAGTATGAATTCTAACCCATGATTTGCATGATTTATTGAAGTGGATATGATATGAGCATGATCATTGATTAAATGACTTGATTATAGGATGGAGCATGTATAATAGCTTGAGTATTTGATTCATTATGAAGTTCTAGACAAAAGAAAATTTTAGCCTTGTGAGGTTTATTATTTTTTGGCCTTCCATGATTATTTGTTCTCCATATTTTTGAGTGTATCACCATGATTATCTAGCTCTATAACTTGTGTTATGATACCTTGTCAAGACTGCTTATATGATTGAATACATGACATTAAAGTGATTGAGGCAATGTTTCTTTATAAGCCTATTATTTCCATTCCTACCCTACAAGATCCATGTTCTTGACACCCCTATATTTTGAGCTTTAAACCTATTTTTATTAAGCTCCACAAAATGATCCATAGCCGAATAAGCTTGACGCATAATCCGGAATTTAGGACTTTAGGTTGTGATTGTATTCTGTGTGAGTTTGATGTAAGTATGGGGGAGTTGGAGAAAAGGTGGGAGAAAAGAGGAAATAAAACTCTTGGTTTTAAAGTGAAAAAAAAATGAAGATGAAAAGTATGTTGCAAAGCAAAGAAAAGTTGAGTTCGGTTGTTAGTAGTCTTCACAAAGCAGAGAAAGAGTTGAAGAAGAGGCAAAGAAAAAAAATGAAGAAAGAAACAAAGTGTATAAAAGTGTAAATGGAGTTGGTGAAGGAAGTTGGGAAGTGTTATGTGAAGTAAAGTGTACGGTTTGGGTTTAGGACTAGTTCTTTATCCCAGATTTAGCACCACAACCCAAATGTTATCCCTTCCAAATTTCTCTTTACCTTGGCCCCATTACAAGCCGGAAAAAGACCTCATGATTTTTGTTATGTATTTGATCCCCAACGGTGGAGATTTAGAACTCTGATGCAGGCTTATGGTAGTCTAGTTTTCATGGTTGATTTTGAGTGAAACACATACCCTTTTAAACACTTGAGAGTTGAGTGCAAACACAAATTACCTTGGTGAGGTCTAGAATGAATGAATGGTCTTTACTTTTTGCTTGCAATAATGCGTGTTGAGAAGTCTTGGTTGGGTTTTTAATTATATGTGAAATGCTTGTTTGACTTGAGATGGATGTATGATTGCATTTCTATGGTGTGATTTGGATTTATGTCTTGCTTGAGGACAAGCAAAGGTTTAAGCATGGGGGAATTTGATAGCTTGCATATAGGTAGTGTTTAGAATGCATATTTCCGTTTCATTTGCTTTGTTTTTAGGTAGTTTTAGTTAGTTTCTGTAAGTGTCTTAGAGTGTCTAGGAATTTTGGGTTTTTGCACTTGTTCTATGTTGTTTTACAGGTCTTAAAGTGAACAAGTGTGAAAGGAATGGAAACAGGAGAAGAACGCTTGAATTCGGGCCATTCGTTGGAGTTGCTGGTTCGACACCTCTGTCTTGTAAGGGTTCGTTCGGAAGCTATAGTGATCTGATAAAGTTGCTTTTGGCATCATTGGAAATATAATTCAAAGAGCTACAATTCATGTTTTTACCCCGAGTCCAAATTCTAACTCAAAGGGAGGCAAAACAGCCCCTGAAGTGTAACTTGAGTTCTGAACCGAGGTGTTGGCGGCGCCCGCCGCCCTAGACGCCACGGAGACCTTTACTTGACACGTGTTTTATTTTGATTGGCTCCTTATCTATCAGCTTTAGTCCGACTTTTGGATTTTTGGATATACTTTTGGAGACCTAGTTTGATATATTAGGTTTTTGGAGAGTTGCATCTCTCATTCGTACACTATTATCGTATTTTCTATTCAGAGTTTTTAGCCTTTCATGGAGAACTAAGCCCTTTTGCTTAGTCAGACAGTTTGAAGCATCGTTTGACTTTCAGTTGTGAGATTTCTACTCTTTATCTATTGCATGGAATTATTTTACTCTCTTGATTGAATTGTTTATGTGATTGATTTCAGCAATTTCTAGGGTTGTTGTTATTAAATCTCAATTTCTAGATCTAGAGAAACTAATGGTTGAGTTTCTCTATTTCATAGTAGCAAACTGCATTGTACTAGTATCTGGTTGTACTAGTCTATTGCAGAAGAGAGTTAAATTGCATTCTAGTATAAAAGCTGGTTGTTTTATGCTAGATTTGTGTCCTGATTATATTCCTATCTTAATGCTGCTTTTGAATTGAATCTTGATAGTTTCAGGGTTGTTCAATTAGTTAGGATTGATAGTATCTGGTTGTGCTATTAATTATCTTTGAAAAGGAATTGGAATTCCATATGCATGCGATATTGAGTGAATCTATGATCAACTTGTCATACGAATGTGGATCTCTGGTTAACTAAGTGTTTCCCTAAATTGATAAAAACCCAAACTTTAATTGCTTTATTAGTTTTTGCATTCTAGATAGTTGTTTAATTCTTAAACCCCTTTTACTTTAATTGACATAAAATTTACATAAAAAGATAAATCTCCTCCCTATGGATTCGACCCTTACTTCCCTAAGACTACAGTCTTTAGGTTTGTTAGGACTCTTTTGCATAGCCGTGATTTGCACGACCATTTCACGCCTATCACTTTCTTTTCTCCTTCGCTGCGTGGTCCAACATGATTTCATGGGGGGTCATCGGATGCAACGTCACCTTCTTTCCCTCCATTTGAAAATGATACTCGTTGGAAATGCCATCATGAATAGCTCCCTTGTTTTATTGCCAAGGGCGCCCTAAAAGGAGATGAAAAGTAGTCATCGGCACCACATCACACTCCACCTCATCCTCGTAAGGCCCTATAGAAAAGCAAACATGAGCCCTTTCCTTGACTTGGATCGGGGTGTTAGAATTCAACCAACATAGAGGATAAGGTAAAGGATGGCAAGTAGTTTTCAAAGAAAAGCGATCCACCACCTCTTGACTAATAATATTATAACAAGATCCGCTATCGATAATCACACTACATACCTTATCCATAATTTTGCATCGAGTGTGAAAGATAACCTCCCGTTGGCTAGGTGTGGTGGTGTTCTCCTTCATGAAAAGCGTTCGGCCGACTACGAAACACTCTCCATCCTCGGCGGTGACGTGGAGCTCGTCTTGCTCAACCTCGGGGCTCTTTTATTCCTCTTCCGCAGCCCCTTCTACCTCATACTCGTACTCCCCTTGGGAGTTAAGAAGAACCTTCCGTTCGTTGGGACAATCCCGAGCATAGTGTCCATGGCAAAGGCACTTGAAACACTTCTCGTCGGTCGCCTTTACTCCTCCTTCTTGCCAAGGACGCGGGGGAAATTCTTTCCTCGGTTGAGGAGTCGAGTCCTTCCTTATTTCTGGCTTCCTAAACTGAGTTGGTGGTGCCTTAGGAGCCGTGGATGAAGGCTGCCACGTTCGAGAAGTGGTTGAACTAGAACGCCGTTGAGCAAGTTGCTTGTAGATATGGTTGGTGTAATGAAGCACTTTCTCAATATCGGTACCCCTATTAAAATGCTGCATACTCACAACATTCTTTAGTTCCAAATTTAACCCATTCACAAATTTAGAGATGACATACCCGTCGAGAAATTGTACTCGGGAACGAAAGATGAGCATACGCAGCCGTTGTAGAACTCATCGGGAGTCCGGTTTCCTTGACACACTTGCTCCAACTTGACATGGATGCGCTTCGTGTAATCTTGAGGCACGAACCTCTCCTTTATGGCCTCTCTTAGATCTTTCCATGTGTTTAGTTGAGGCATCCGACGTGCTCTCCTCAAAGCCTTGTCCTCGAGCCACCATTGGTAAGCAATGTCGATAAAATGTATGGCCGCCATGGCCACTCGCCTCGCATCATCATAGCCATAGAAGTCAAAGATTGACTCACCTTGGCAAGCCAATCAAGGCATGCATCGGCATCGGAAGTTCCCGAAAAGGTCGGCACACTCAGCTTGATGCCGTGATGGGGATCTCTGGGTCGCTCCTCATGATGCACCGGTGCGCCATGCCAAGGCTGCCCGGCGCCCACATTGGCCGGCCCTCTTGGAGGTTGGCCACACCTTGGTAGATGCAAAATAGGTGGGGGTTGAGTGGCCGTTGCTGAATTGGCTTCTTGATAACTCGGCGCTCCATATCCTGAAAAGTTAGTAGAACTAATAGGAATATTATTAGGAAATGTAGAGAATGAAGGCCTTAACCCGGAATTGGCCACAAAGTGTGGATTATGGAAGCTCGTCGGAGGAATGTAAGGAGGCATAATTCCTATGGAGGTACTCACACCGATGGATGCTTTCACCTCAGTGTTTGCTTGTTTGGCAAGTAAGACGTAGAGGTCTCCTCGTGCAACGACTCCACTTGGTTAGCGCTTTGTAGCACACTTGGTAGAGCCCCCGTTTGAGACACCCGTGCTCTATCATCTCGGTCGTGCACTTGGCTCTCCAAATCAGCCAACCTAGTCTCCAAATCTCTCATGGATTGTTGAAAAGATTGTTGCAAGGATTGTTGCATGGCTTGCAACATGGAAGCCACCGAGCTAGTGGACGTCTCTTCAACATGTTCCTTATTCTTATCATCACCTACACTATTCATCTTAGAAAACACGACAAAGATCAAGGTATAGAGGTCACTTGAATTAACCACCAAGACTTGTCCGAGATGAAAATCCGACAAGTTGCAAGTAGGCAAAAACAACAAAGGCAACAAAGAGAAAAATTCACCACACACTTGCTTAGGAAAACAATGCTAGGAAGCTACTAAACCACCAAAACTCAACACCAAGTATTACGAATCAATTAACTGAATTTTTTTTTGTTTTGAGTAGGCCTTTGCTAGGCACTACTAGAAGACAACCTTTTTAGGCCTTTGCTAGGCAGTACAAGATGACTACTCTTTTCGTGCCCAACCCATTATTAGCTTTACGCCGCCGGGCAAGGTTTTTCTAGTCTTATCTTTCTTTCTGTGCCTGGCCCCTTATTAGCTTTACGCCGCCGGCAAGGTTTTTCTGATTATTCAACAAAGGATTTCAAGACACTTAAACAACAACACAAGATGTCTCGTCTTGGTGTCGTTCCAATATCCTAGCACCGTAACCAACAACAAGCATGTAATGAAATCAAACAAGGCTGGTTTGGACCTCAATCCCACGTTTTTTTACTCAGCAAAAATCAGCAAGACACACTTAAATCAAACACTAAAGAAAGGCTTTAATTCATGCAACAAATGCAACCTTTCAACTACCAAATTAATGGAGGTCTTTGGTGTTCTATGTGGAGGTTTTTTGAGCAAGTTTACCATCCATGGATGAACACCAAACTCGGCCAATATAATTCAGGGACACAAAGCACAACAACTCAAGACAACAATTCGGACAAGGCCGAACACAACAACAACAACGCAACCCTAAAGAGTTCGAACCAAAAACTTGCAACAAGGGGAAATTCAAGGTCGGAACAAGATTTAGATGGCGATACCTTCGCGTGGTTCTGATACCACTTGATGGCCAAATCGATGGAGATGATGATGGTGCAAAGAGATCGCCGAGGAAGAACTCAGAAAAACTCCTAGCAAGCCGTGAATGATGATGATGAGAACGGATATGGATGCTTGAAAAGCTTGGATATGACTCACCAAGATCTCAAACAAACTAAGATGCCCGAATTGTCAGATATTACTCACCAACAACTTGAACAACGAGAATTGAACGAGGCAAAACAAGAAACTTTGAATTGAAAATGCAAGCAAAGAACAACAAGGTTTTCGTCCAATCTAAGAGAAGGAGGAGGTGAGGGCCGGCCATATAACCTATTCCCAAGCCTTACAAAATCAACCCCCTCACTTAAGGAAATTACATAAATTAACCCGAAATCTCGAAAACTTAATAATTGTCCTTAAACCGTCGAATTGTCACTTAGAACCATGAATCAAAATATAACTCCAACCATCTTCAATGCACTCTTTCGGAAAGCTACACCCCATGAGCTCCTCTTGTACTTGAAGTAGAATGGCCTTCGCTCGGGATCATGTAATACGACCTAGATAAGGTGGTGTAATTCCTTGAGCCTTGGCACCATCAAGCCCGGAATCCGCCTTAGGCAACGGCGCGCCTCCAGCCGTGTGCATAGGCGCTCCGTCCCTTGGCAAAGGTGTGTCTACAACCCTACACAAGGGCGCACCACCATCGTCCCCATGCAAGGGCGCGCCAGGCGCATCTAGGGTAGGTCGTGGCTCCTCCAAGTGTTCCGTCGTGTGCTCCATTGTTGGCTTGGATGTCGATGTAATCACATCAGATCTCGTGTCCACCAGAATTCATTTCACCATCTTCGAGCCTAGCTGCGCATGCAACACCAAAGGGTCAGAGTGCGGCCTATGCAGACTCTCAGCGTCCTCGAATGTGAAGGCCAGTCCCTCGTGGTACTTTGAGGATTGTGCGACATTGAACATTGAGGGTTCATGATGGCCTTCCCTCGGGTACCTCTTTCGCTCCGACTGGCTCGAGTCCGCAAATGAGGGACCACCCGAGATGGTGTTAATGTAACAATTGGGCGTCAAGGCGTGCCCGGATCGTGCCTGCTTCGCGGGAGCCTGCTGTTCAATGTTCTTAGCTCTCGCTTGGTTTTGGCCCTACGACACATTGTTCGCCCCTGAGGCGGGGTTGCCTTGGCCCTTATCTTTTGGTTTGTATAGAGGGACTCCCTTTCCCTTGTAACCTCGCTGCTTTCCTCCGAAGTAGTTCTAACTTCTGTCGCTGTTGTTTCTCCTTGTGTTGTTATGGTTGTTGTTGTTTTTGTTGTGGTTGTTGTTCACGGGGTTTTGGGCCTGCATCACATACGCATCCTTGGCGGCAGGCACACCCACCTTCGCCTATCCCTTAGCCTCGGCCGCGATTTCCTTGTCGATCCTCGGCCGAGAGCTCTGTTTGGCTGCATCCTCGGCATACACTTGGGTGGTGATTCGGGCACATAGGTTGTTGTATGTCTCTGGACACTTTAGGAAAATATAATTCTTGAAAACCCCGTGACATAGGTTGCCCATGAGAGTGTCTCGCGCCGACACCTCGTCGATGTGCGCAATATCTGCAACCGCGGTTGTGAACCTTGTGAAAAAAGAGCCCAACGACTCGTCCTCCCCCTGCTCAATGCCGCGAAGATATTGCATGTTCTTCTTGTGCTTCCTTCAACCATTGAAGTACGCGATTAATGCATCCCACAACTGTGCAAACGAGGACACAGACCCGGCCTTGAGACTTATAAACCAGGTCATCGCGGCCTTTTCCAGGGTGTTCGAGAAAACGCTACAGAAGATCGCATCGTTGTAAGAGTCTACATTCATCTGGACAGCGAAGTGCTTTACACGTTCCTCAGGATCTGCAGCCCCATCGTAGAACCCCATCTGCGGTCTATGGAAGCCCTTGGGCATCGGCGCGCTCTGGATCTCATCTACGAAAGGTGAGAATCCCCCAGCCTCAACATGACGACGTCGTAAGCGCGACTTCAAGGTATGCACCAAGCTCCCTGCGGTTTCAATTGTTTCCGGATATTGCGTCCGGGAACGTCACAAACGAGACCTCAAGATCTGCATGGGGTCCCGGGTCATCCTCTCCATTGACAAGCCATTGGTCGATGCTTCGTGCCCCGACACATACCTGGGGACGTATTCGGGTACATTCTCAGAATGGGGTTGTCTAGGCCTGGGGATGGAAAACGTACTCGGGCATCGGAGGTGCATGGCTGTGGACGGGCGAAGGGGCGAAGCCTTATTGGTATTGCCCATAGCCTGGATAGGGATATGGGTTGGGGGATGCCGCTTAATCCATACCCCTAGAATGGGTAGGGATTTTGTGGAGCTTGTGGATGATTTGCATACCCCTAGAAAGGGTACGCATCTTGTGGGGCGGTACGCCCACCCAGGTGGAATCCCAAATGGACAACCTGGCTGATGTGCCTCGTTCATCCACTCCGAGGTTTCAGGTATATTATCGAGGTGTTGAGGGAAAAATTTGTCCGAGAAGGACATTTGTGAGATTGAAAGTCAAGGTTCGCGCTTGTCGGGAAATTGCTTAGGATGAAGAGGGTTCCCACAAACTGCGTCAGTGACGAAACCCGAAATAAACCACGCTAAAGACAAGAAACGAGATTATATGTATATTTAATGAGGCAAACCTTTGCTTTTATTTATGATTTCCAAACGAGATTACAACAACGAGATTATGCCTTAGATCTTCTTTTACAAGATTTGAGGTCCTTGCCTAACGAGGTTCTAGACCTCTTTGTTACAATGAGATTACCACTTACAAACTATCAACGAGCTTTGTTCCTATTACAAATCGGGAATTGATATCTATTCAGCGAGATTGGAAACTTAAGAAATTACACAAAGATTGTAGTTTGCGAAGCAGTTAGCGAGATCTTGCTTGAGACGAGGTCTCTTCGGGTGACTTGAAGTCTTTTTGTGGACCTTCTCTTGGTTGTAGCGTGGTCTTTGCGATGATTCTAACACTTCGATCTTCAACTAACAAGATAGTTCTTGAGTTCAAGATGTTTTTCGACCCCCTGCAACGTTCGAGGTCTTCTTCTATTTATAGACGCTCGAGGATCCTGGTTCTTGCCAAGTTTCGATGTGGGATACTTGAGTTTCAACCATTCGATTGGTCGAGACGTAGGTCGTGGCTCATTGGTTGAGAGTTAGGTGGCTTTTCACTGGTTAAGCGGGGCGGGAATGTCAGCTTTTGAGTATGCGAGGTTAGGACCTTGTTATTTCTTGTGGAGAGTTGCCTGGCCACCTTACTTAGTGAGTTTCGCGCGGTTTGGACCTCGCTCCCGCAGCTTGACGCTTCGAGGGAGCAGGGACTTTTGCTTTTTTGGATGGGTCTGGAAAAGATCGTTCGTGAAAATATTTCAGGGACCTAGCTTGTTTCTTTTACCTCGCGTTCCGTGCCCACTGTGCACACATCGTCATTTCACGCACCATCACTTCCCACTTTCAAACCTTCCAGGAGAGCTGAAGCCTTCTCTTTTTACACTGACATTGGTTCTAGAGCTATTCTATCACAACCTATAACTGAACTATTATGATCCCTAAAAATAAAACAAGCATAGTAGTCGCGTTCCTCTGTTTGAAGGCATCGAAATTAAGTTTAATCCAAGAAGGAGGAGGTTTAATCCATGAGCTTCCATTCTTCCTTTTTGGCTTATTTGAAGAACTTTTATCCGCTTTAGAGTTCGCAAATTCCCATTACAAAAACTAGGAGAGTGCCAAATTACATGGTAAAAGATGTGGAAATTTCCTAGACGGGTTAAAGATTAAAGAATTTCTATGATTCCAAATGAGCCACCATAAAAAGCAAAGAATTTTTTTTATTTTTATTTAAATTAAGAGTTGAATGAGATTATCATTAAAGCATCTTGAAGTAGCTAACTCAAAAGAGCAATGAAAATTAGATTCCAATATTGCAATCATTTTCTTTGTAACAGAACAGTGGAAGAAGAGATGGTTTAAATTCTCATTTTCCATATCACACAAAGAACAACAATGAGGCACACAGTTATAAAATCAATTTAATCTATCCGTTGTAGGAAGGCAATAAATACAAGCTTTCCAAATGAAGTTTTGAATTTTAGGGGGGTAATTACATCTTCCAAATCCATGAATAACTAACATAAGTAATATTCCTTGATTCATTTATAAGAGTCGAAGTAGATTGGACTGAAAAATTTCCATCCGAAGATGGAACACAAACAACGCGGTCTTCGAAATCCGAGAAAGGAATCCGAACTTCAAAAATTAAATCTATAATAAAAGAAGGTCAAATTTCCATAAGAGCCTCTACATCCCATAAATTAGAGGAGTTAATAAAAGTAGAAACTTTAATTAAAGGATTATTATTGTCCACATAAAAAGGAGATTTGACTCTCCAACCTACTTGTCTGTCCAAAAATATATTTTATTACCATTTCCTAAAATCCATTTAACGCCCTTTGAAAATATTTCCATGGTATTGAGTAATAGGCCAAATTGCCAAGAAGTGTTTTTTTTTCTGATATTGAAATAAATCTTGAGATCCTAAATATTTATCATTAACAATTTTAACCCAAATATTATGAGGTTCCATAAGTATGTACTATTTAAAATCATATCAGATTAATTACATGTGAGTCTGGAAAGTGATGAAACACAGTGACCCGTAAGGCGGTACGGAGCAAAACAACAAATAAAAGAGATGGTTTTTAAACCCACGTAAATCCTCCGTTCCACCATCGGTGTTCCACTTTTATATTCTAATTAGTTAATAAAAATAAAATTAATCTTAAAAAAAAAAATTCTAATATAAATAACTATATATATATATGTATATAAATTTGTATCTTAAAAATCACACTATAAAATTTTTTTTAATTAAGAGAATGATTTTCGTACAAAATATTACCTTTTAAATTTTTGAAAACTGTATAATATGATTTTGAAGTTAAAAATTTACACACATATGTATATAGGTGTTTTAAATAGAACTATATTTTTTAAAAAAAATTTAACACTAATTTTATATTTTTTTAAAGTTGATTTTTTTATTAGAAAGAATGGTTACCACAACGATATATTAAGGAACGCTAAGTATGTATTAAGCAGGGAGTAGTCAAACCCCTTACACCATCAAATAAAGAGGATAAAACCAAATCTGGAATATCCGTTAAAACAATGAAAACCCAACGGAAAGGAAAAACCAAGAGAGGCAAGATCGTCTGCAACCCGATTGGCCTCACGGTAGATATGACGAAACTGAACAATCCAGTCTCTACTTAAGAAGCTTTGGCATTTAGACACCAGGCTGAAAAGAGGGTGAGCTCTATCGAGCGGTTTATGAAGCAGTGTGATGACCAACTGGGAGTCTGCCACCAACAAGACCTTTCGGAAGCCAAACTCCCAAGCAAGTCTTAAGTCCTGTAGGACACCCCAAAGCTCGGCAGAAGGCACAGAGCAAGCTCCAACATTAAAAGTTATCATTGTTTGTAAACCACACAACCAAGGCACCGACAAAGCAAAACAGTGAATTAGAGACAGAGGCACCGACGATTTTACGACCAAAGCTATACTATATATACATATATACGAAATAAACTAGTCCTGCTGTATGTATATGCGGCCAAGCTATCTATTAATTTAAAAGAGAAACAACTTGAAACAGTATCCTCTCAAACTCCAACACGATCGATGCCTTCCAACTCCACAAACGCTAAGCTCAACCCTCTTGATCCAACAACCCTAGAACAAGAAGCGACTAAGGTGATCCACTTCATATCCAACTACTACCGAGATGTCGAGTCCTACCCGGTCCGAAGCCAGGTGGAGCCTGGCTACCTCCGGTCTCTAATCCCGACCAACGCCCCAAATTCTCCGGAGCCGCTCGACCAAATCCTCAAAGACGTGACCCGCAACATAATCCCGGGGCTCACGCACTGGCAAAGCCCCAACTTCTTCGCCTTCTACCAAGCCAACGCCAGCAATGCCGCCTTACTGGGCGACATCCTCTCCTCCGGCTTCAACGTGGTGGGATTCAACTGGGTCGCCTCCCCAGCCGCCACCGAGCTCGAGATGGCGGTAATCGATTGGGTGGGCCGAATGCTCGCCCTCTCAAAGGACTTCCTATTCTCCGGGAGCGGCGGCGGAGTCATGTATAGTAGCACGTGCGAGGCCATGGTGTGTACTCTTGCTGCCGCTAGGGACAAAGCCTTGGAGACACGTGGCCATGGCATCATCACTAAGCTGGTTGTATATTGCTCCGATCAGACACACTTCTCCTTGCAAAAGGCGGCTAAGCTTGTGGGGATCCCGCCACGTAACTTCCGGGCGATCCCATGTACTCCGTCTCAGCTCGGGCACGGGCTCGGGCTTTCACCGGATGATGTTGCCGCGGCGATGGAGGCTGATGTGGCCAAGGGGCTCGTTCCGTTGTACCTCTGCGCCACGGTGGGCACGACGTCGACAGGCGGGGTCGACCCGGTAGAGGAGCTAGGACGCATGGCCAAGCGGTTCGGCACGTGGTTTCATGTTGACGCCGCGTACGGAGGGAGCGCGTGTATTTGTCCCGAGTATAGGCACTATTTGAATGGGAGTGAGTTGGCGGATTCCATTAGTATCAATGCGCATAAATGGCTTCTCACCAATATGGATTGTTGTTGTATGTGGGTTAAGGATCCGAGGGCGTTGGTGGACTCCCTATCTACGAGTCCTGAGATACTCGACAACAAACATACCGTAAGGGGGGAGGTTGTAGACTACAAGGATTGGCAGGTACCTAGCTAATAAGTAGATCTCTTGGTTTGTTTTGTTAATTTTTCAATTTCAGTCATTTGATATAAATATGTTCGTTACATGCATATATCATGACAGATATCACTAAGCAGGAAATTCCGAGCACTAAAGCTTTGGTTCGTGATACGGATGTACGGCTTGTCCAACTTGATGGATCACATACGGAGCGATATCGAACTAGCCAAGCACTTTGAGTCCTTTGTGAACAAGGACAAGAGGTTCGAGCTAGTAGTCCCCCGTAACTTCGCACTCGTGTGCTTCCGTCTAAGGCCGGAGCGCGACGACGAAAATGGGGCGACCAAGACGAACCGGGAGCTGCTGGAAGCCGTAAATGCCAGCGGCGCGGCTTTTATGAGTCACGCCACGGTGAACCGCAAGTTCGTAATAAGATGTGCGATTGGTGGGACGCTGACTCAGCAGTGCCACATCGATAGCCTCTGGAATATTATTCAGGACAAGGCTTCGATGCTGACGACGCGTAATAATAAGCGGAACGCGGAGTGGGACTTCGATGCTGATGAAGCGTAATAATAAGCCGAACGCGGAGTGGGGGACTGCGCTGCATAATAATCAGAACTCAGATCAGCGTCGTGGTTGGTATCACCAACAACCCCGTGAGCTCGATTTAGGGGATGGATTTCGGCTGACATCTGACAGATAAGCATGCGTTTTGTGCCATTTAGTGCCACTAGAGATATTATCGTATAATATGTACTACAATTTGCAATAAATTACTCCCTCCGTCCTATATTGTATGATTTTTATCTAAATGCACACTTATTAAAAAAGTAATTAATTTTACATTTTAAAAAATAATTTATTATTTGTATATGTGAAAAGTGAATTAATTACATCTAATATCAAGAGGGATGACTTTTCATGTTCAATTCAAGAAGAGGAATGGTTTTTGGTAAAGCAAAATGTGTTAATTTCAACCAAAAAAAAAAAGAAAATGTGTTAATTACATAAAAATATTATGCGTCCCATCTTATTTTAAATATATTATTTTTCTATCAATTAAATAAATACTATTATTCTTATAATCTTACCCAAACTTATAGCTTAAATTTTCAAACAATAATTTATAAGAAATCAAAAAATTATAAAATAATTTTCAATTTAGACAAAGATACATGAATAGCATTGATATTAAACCTTCATTTCCCCCACTTATATTAATGTCGGTGTTGGGATGTTGGCATTTGGGCCAAAATCAGAATGCAAGCTCGCATCGAAGAGGATCGGTTACACACGATCTCCAAGTCAACGAGAGGGGTGAAAGAATCGGGAGAAATATGTTAGAACTCGTTGAAGACAAGGGCGAGATCTCCGAAAAGAAAAAAAATGATGGTCTAACAACTCTATAGCCCGTTATAAAAAAAAAAGTTGAGGCAAGATAAACAAGGGGACTACAAAATCATTGAGAAAAATAATTCACAAGCTCAATTTTACTGAGACTTACTTTTTCATTCCAAGATTGTGTTGTTCTCCATTTGAATTCATTCTCATCGAATACTTAATATTATGTTTTCTGTACTCCTAAATTCTTCCTTTCTTAATCTTACATCAACATTGTTATTTGGAATTCCTAATTTATAATTAAGTTTATATATCGCATTTTAACGCGTCTACGTGTTTAATCTGGTTTGTGGTTAAAGTTCCCTCATTTTAGCGAACAACGCGTTTATTACCGCCCAAAAAATTGGCATCCACCATGGGGCCCTTAGCCAAGAAAGTCAGTTACGCATCGCAATGTTCTGTTCCGAGGAGTATGGCCGACAACAACAACCGCTCCGATGGACTAGAGAATCATGAGATCAATCAGGAGACCATCATTGATCCACAGATTCTGCCTTCGGGTGATGACCGTACTGCTACAAAGAGAACTTAATACCCGAATACTTCGACGACCACACATAAGCATGCAACAACCACCAAATCAATCATCATCGCTGAATTACGAGCATCTATGCTCGCCCTCCGGAAGGATTTGGAAAAACAGAGAGAAGCACATACTCTATTTACCGAAGTATATGAGAAACAGATTAACTCTTTGACTAATGACGGGAATTTACTTCAATCGCAAGTACAATCAGGACCAAGGCGACCATGAGTTAAAGGGACAATGGACGACATCACCCAACAGTTGAACCTGGATGACCCAAACCTGGTAACACCCAATGAACCCATACACATAACGAGTTATCAAGTAAACGGTAATTTGCTTTGAGCTATCCGAGAGGACGCATAGATAACAGTACTACGTGAATTTCATTTGGCCCTTGAAGATCGAATTACACAAGTTCCAGGGGCATCTCAACCGATAACAGTCAAAATGAGAGACATGTACACAAATTCTCCTTTTGTGCCCACTATCGCGAGAATAGACATTTCACGAACGTATCACATTTCCGATGTACCAAAGAACGAAGGGACAACAAATCATGACCAACAATAGCCACCTCCAAGCAAATGAGGAACATATGTACGATCCCTTCGACATGAAGGAGATCTTGATTTGTAGTTGGTTTGGAAATACTTTATCGAGGCCCGTCTTGAACTGACATTCCCCCTTAACTCTTGATAGTATTTCCTCCTTTATTGAACTGCTTGATAAGTTTAGAATCAGATTTGCAAGCAATCGACACACCAAGAAACACTCTAGTGATTTATATCGTTTGGTGCAAAAGCCCGGAGAGTCCTTGAAAACGTTCTTAAACGACTACAACTAGGAGTTAGTTACCATTGAGGGATGCGACGCTGCCACTGTTGTTGAAGCATTTTGAAGGGGAATCTCCTTAGATAACCTTGAAGTGTATCGAAAATTAACCAAATATCCATGATTGAATTTCGATGAAGTGCAGGTTAAGGCCTTAGTATATGTACAGTTTAAAGAAGATGACCTCTTCGCCGCTAAGATGTCAAGCTCATCTTGGCCAATGGAAGACGGGACACGAGATACAACCCATATCCGAATTCACGTGGAAGCCCCAAAGTCCTATGGTTGGAACGATGATCCTAGATTACCACTGAAGCTATCCCATTACAACTTCAGGGTCCACATCAAAATGGTGTGACTACTATTACAACTAAAGTCGTCAAGAACCTCGGTAAAATGGGAGACATTGTGAAATGGCCTCGAAAAAGTAACACTCTGCGATATCAAAAGGACACATCAAAATGGTGTGACTACTATTTCAACCTTGATAACCAAACAGACGAATGTATCATATTGAGGAAAGAGTTAAGTGAGCTACTCCACAGGGGACATCTCAATGTCCTCAAATTAGAGAGATCACAGGAGAAAATTGATCGCAATATAGAAAAAACAAGTCTGCCTCCTCCGAAACATACATGAGTCATCAATGTGATAATAGGGGAATCCAAAGCCTGTGGAGTGAATTATTCCGCAGCCATGAGGATTTCCAAGAGTAGCAGAATTGAGGAACCACGAGTCACGATCCGAAGAGGCCATGACGTGATGCCCATTACCTCATTGACGACATAGAGGAGGACGAGATTCACTATGCCTATTTGATTTTTTTCTTTGACTATTTCCCATTTTCTTGTTAAACACGTACTAATTGATAATGGGAGTTCTAGCGCCTAGACGCGCCCTGCATATTTGCAGAAAACGAGCCTGGTTGCAAACCAGGAAGAATTTTTTGGCGTTTCTAGTTCAAATGGTCCTAAAATACAAGAAGCTACAATTGGTGAAAAGATGTCCTTTGGAAAATCTAGAATGTCGGAAGACGACGAGCCTCTGGAAAATATAGAAAAGATGGCCTCTGAAAAGATTCTCGGAGCGCCTCTTGCTAGAACGGCGCCGCGACGTGACTGGCTCACTTTAGGGGAGTATTTCTTGTTTCATTTTATGTTCTTTATTGTCCATTTCTTCTATTCAAGAATGTATTCTACCCGAGTACGGTTCTTCTATCTTGTAGGAGTTTAGAGATATGATGCTCTATGAGCTTCTAAATGGCTTTCAACCAATCTAAGGGATCAACCACCGTATCGACTTTATTCTCGGTACCTCATTGTCAAATCGGGCCGTATATAAGGCCTCACTTAAGGAGACTCAAGATCTAAAATGCCAAGTCCAAGAACTTTAGGACAACGGCTACATTTGAGAGAGCCTTAGCCCATGTGTCATGCCAGTTATCTTGGTGCATAAGAAGGACGGGACTTGGAGGATGTTTGTGGATTGTCGTGCCATCAACCTTATCATTGTTAAGTACCGACATCTGATTCCTCGCCTTGATGACATGCTCGAGGAATTGGATGAAGCCGTACTATTTTCCAAGATTGACTTAAGGAGCGGCTAACATCAAATCAAGATGCAAGAAGGCATTCAATGCCTTGCCCATACTATTTTCTGAGATTGATTAAGGAGCGGCTACAATCAAATCAAGAGGCAAGAAGGCATTCAATGCCTTGAAGGCATTGAATGTAAATCTATCAAACCTCCTAAACCACCCTGCACAAGCATCGTAATGGAGAAATCATAAAATCCAAGTGCATGCAACAACTTCTTATGCGATATAGACAAGTTCTTAACGAGATATGACATGCTTGAATTTAAAGCAACCAAGAGAAACGGAGAACAAAATCAACTCACAAACCAAACAACGAAGCTCTTTGTCAACGAACCGTGGGCACACTTTTGGTTGCCACAGTCACAATTTCCAAATTTGGGATACTCGGCTTCTGGAGTGAAACCGCGGTCGTAGTAATGTAAATTGCGGTCACAGTTTTCTAGGTTCACAAGAAATTTCACCAGAATGTTCTTTCGAACCCACTACCTACATGTTAGCACAAAAATATTGAAAGGATACTAACTAAAACAAAACAAAAACAACAAAGAAAGAACACTTACTTGGGTTGTTGTTGTTGCTTTTGTTGCCGTTGTTGTTGCTGCTAATGCTGCTATTGTTGTTCCCAGATTCCGATGCAGCGAAATTATACTAGGTCAATATTGTTGTTGTTATCGTCATCCAAATCAAATATTTTAGACTCCCGATTTACATTGTAAGCTAGCCATGTCTTATTGGTTTGAATGAGTTATAAATTGCACATTTAATTTAAATGAATACACTAAATATTGACTTAACTATATTTTAGAATCAACTATCATATATGTGGATCATTAAAATGAAGAAAACGCTCTCTTTTGAGAACCCCTCACCCCTAGCCTCTCGCCCCTTTTCCTTCTACAGAAACCCCGATTTCGAAACCCTAAATCAGAAAAGTTAGCCCTTTTTGAAGCAATCCAGCTCTCCATCCTCTCTCTTTTTGCTCGAACTGAAGCAAGAATTCTAGTATGGAAGATTTTGTGTTCGATTTACATCGGAAACCAATCAATTTCTGCAAATCCGTTGGAGTCGGGAATGAAAACTTCGACGCACGCTGACAATTTTGGTCCTTGTGATGCATATGCAATGGGCGACTCCTTCCTGGGTAGAAGGAGGACGAGGAATCGAGGGGTTTGTCATCTCAAATCATGGAAGATCTGGAGGTTCGAGTTGATGAGGGCGGCTTCTTCCGATGCTTTTGGCTCTGGTCTCCTACCCCAAACCAGAGTAACTGAAGCTTGTTATGCTTCGGATAAGATCATTCCTGCCTTGAGGAGGCGACATAAGAGGCGACGCGGACTGCCTCTTCAAGATCCGTGCACTTCTTGGCGACTAGGGTTGATGATGTTACGTGACGGTGCAAGACTACTCAAAGGGGGCCTGCTTAGGGCTCGTATGAGTCTCCTAACAACATGGATTTTCTAGAGGTGGAGACATGTAATAGATTATGGGGATGAGATATCTGCTATTGTCTAGAGAAGCAAGGCTGGTTGGCGTCTCACGGTTGTATCCAGGTTGTATCTATCCTCTCTTTTACCTAATAAGAACTTGGCTTTTCTCTTATTATTTGATGGCTCTGCTATATATGTTGAATTTCAGTAGTTTGGTTGAATGGGTATGGCTGGTTGTTCCATTTTGATTAATTTCTATGGAAAACTAAGAGGTACTAATGGAGAAAAACAAAATTTCCTTAAAGAAGGTTGTGTTCTGACCATCATTATTCTAACGAACAAGCTGAGAATGTGTTTACACATTATCAGAAAAGAACCCATTCTACCATGGTCGAGGAGACCGTCATTGGTAGTGATTTGAAAAGGCCTTTTGGGGCTAATCCTTCGGGATTCAAGAAAAACAAGGGCAAAGAAAGCTTGATTATGAATATGATTATATATAGAGTTGTCAAAAGCTGACCAAACCCGCTAATCCGACCCGACCCGCCTGATAATTTTAGGGTCAAGACCCGAAAATTTGAATCCGAAACCCGAAATCAACCGAACCTGATAGAACCCGAATCACATTGGGTTGAAACCCGAAACCCGTTGGGTTGAAACCCGAAACCTGTTAAGTTGACCGATTTAGTATATTTATAAAATGTATAAAATTAATTTTAAAAAATATAATATTTTTTATTATAAAAATACATAAAAATAATATATTATAATTAATTATTATTATTTAATTAAAAATCTATTTTAATAATCATAACTTTTTTTGTGTTTTTGACCCGCTGGTCAACCCGACCCGTCCAAAAACCCACATCGACCCGACCCGTGACCCATAACGACCTAAACCCTACACAACCCGAACCCGAAATGACCTAACCCGAACCCGCACGACCCGACTCGATTGACAGGTCTAATTATATACACTGGTGGAAATAACGACTATGAGTTGATTATGAATATGATTATATACACTGGTGGAAATAAAGAGGATGAGTTATGCTTATGATCCCAGTATGGAAAAGGGCTACTTATGCTTATGAATGAAAACTTGAAATTTCTGAACAACCTGAAATTTGGAGTTATAAATGAGTTGTTGATAAGAATGTTTATTAACTATGATAAACAAATCGGTAATAATCCCAGGTGGTCCGGGAATATCTCGGGCGGGTTCGTACACCATTCTCGAGGTCTTTGCCTGAGGAAAAAAAAACTTTGAAAATATTTATGCTTGGCCAGCAAGTTGGAAATAAAAAAGAAGGAAAAAATTAAAGAAATTACAATGTTGGTCTTGATTAGTAAGATTATGATATTTTGAAGTTTTTGAGAAAATCTCTGTGCTTGGCCCGCAAGTCTTATTCCTTGTGCTTCAACCGCTAGTCATTTTTAATTTTATTTATATATTTATATTTATATTTAAATAAATTAAGTCCTAGGCAAGGCATGTTATTTTTCTTTGTTGTATGTTTGTTGGAACTTAATTTAAGTACTCTTTTCGAGAAATTGGAACTGAGTTTGGCATTGGACCGAGTAATATTGGGCAAAGTCGCTTGGTGCTTTGGGGCTTCTAAAGATCCTTCATCTCGGTGGAGGGAACGTCAAATGTCCGTTTTGCACGCCCAAAAGGGGTCAACATGTTGCATGCGGCGCTATTTTATAGTGATTTACTCACCCCTATCTCAAACTCTTCTTAGTTTTTATTTGCGCAATCTTGTACTTTTTATTGCTTTCCTGCATGCCTTGACGTTCTTAGCCGTTCACAGCTGCCGTTTTATAACGGCCTCTCGGATTACCAAGTCTGTTTGGTATACGAATTCTTACCTTATTAAAAAAAACTATGATATATGTGGTAGAGAATTAGACATTGGTCAACTTTTTATGAATATTAAAATAATACTAATCAAAATTAAAATTATCATATTTTTTAATATTATGTTTTATAATATTTATAATTAATTTTTATAATTTTTAACAAATAATAATTCGGATCAACATTGTTAATTTTGGGTTGTCAGCCCAATTGAGTTCGGATCTTTCTATAATTCATTAATTTTTTGGTCAAATTTCAATCCAAAAAAATTCAAACGGTCCAAAATTAGTTTGTTGAATTGGGTCGAGTTTTAACAACTCTAGATAGGATTAATAGTCTAATAGTTCTTCGGTATATACAGTCTAATATAAGATGATTTATTCTTGATTGACAATGACTTTTACTTTTGATTGACTTCAAATAGGAATATATAACTGAAGTCCATGAAAAAATTTCGGAAGTTACGTTGCATATGCATGCATACATACAATTATTTTATTTTTTTTATTATTATTAGAGTGGAAAACTATACGATTATATAAAGTTGGATAGGAACCTAGAAATAAATTGGACCCCACGCTCTTCTGAATGCAAAAACTCAATATATAAAAATAAACACACCACTCTAAAGTGGCTAATAGAGAGAGAGACGTAATACGTGATAGCGTGTCCAAAACCCACTTATCAAATTACCCAAATGTAGAGAGAGTAAAAAGGATGTATTTGTATCTGTTCTCCTCGCATTTGGACACATACTTACACAGCTTTATGCAAGGCCTAACCAGGCGCCCAAGAACTTGCACCCAGCACCCATACCCAGCAAAGGGAGAGACCCCCAGTCACATCCACACAAGCATCCTTACCCTGATGCCAATTAAAGAGTAAGAGGTCTGCAGGCCTAAGATCTTGCCCATTCTTCGAGAAAAAACCCATGAGAGACTCTTTCCTCACTGCGATCCCAACTTTGGAGTATATATCAACAAGAATATCACACACCAAATTATGCTTGAACTTCACACCCACCTCACTAGAACAGTGGACAACATGATCCCCCATTTGTCCATCATGGGAGCGTTGCAACTCTGACAAATACTACCATCAGAAAACAGAGGTATTATGAGTCTATAACACAACACAGATCGAAACTGACAATTGTTCATCCTTTGTCCCAAGCCATCAATTTGGAATAGTGAACAAAAAAAATCAAATATATTATTATTATTATTATTATTATTATTATTATTATTATTATTATTATTATTATGGTGGTTATACACTTATATATGCTTTCGGATTCTTTCCGTAAAGTGTAACGTAGACTCAAATTTCTTTAATTTCATGTGAGGGAAAATAAATAAATAAAACGGTGTGGAATCTAACGATAAGTTGAAAGGCCATTTATAGAGCATTTGTTTTTGGGCATTTGGTTAAATGGTTAGGTTTTTTGGGTAGTATTTTGAGATCACTATTTTAAATATTATGGGTGGCGGTTTTCCCATTCTTTTCTAGAATTAGTTAGTAATCAATTTTCATTCTTATAAATGATCTAAGCGAACCTAAATAATATTTATGACCACCTAAATCCTTACGCAATAAAAAAAAATTCTAGAGCATTTTTTTCTCCTCGTTTCTTCCTCAATTGACTAAGCAAAGCTCACGATACAGCGCGTAATTTCGTACATTTTTCCTATATCCGGGTACGTTTTCAGTTTCTGTGCTATTTTGGTATATAATAAGCGTTCTTTGCTTATAACAAACGTTCGATCAAAATAAGACATGCAAATAGATGTGCATTATTTATTAGTAACCAAAGCAAACGTATTAGACCAGCAAAAACATATTAAATTAATTAATATTTGACCTTTTCGTGATAAAACTGGACAGGAATTTTATTTTCATTAAGTCCAATTTTGCAATGAAAAGTTTCATTAAGGGCTGTTTAGTATAAAAATATGGAATGAAGTGAGAAAGGAAATAAATTTATATCGAAAAATGATGCGAATTTAGAGGAGGAATGAGGGATTTCATTAAAAGAGAATGGGGATATAGTTGCTCAATCATATTAAAATTAAGGAAAGAGATGAGGAGAATTTACTCAAATCTACTTTCTATCTATAACTATATATTAAAGATGTTCTTTTTCGAGCTATCAGAACGATTCTGACCCCACCTTATAATTACAAAATTAATTTTTATTCTTAATATTTTAATTTTTTCTATTAAATTCTTCTTTAACTATTTAAATCTATCTTTAACATCAAACAAATATCTATTTAGTATAACGATAGCTTTTGAAAACTTCCTTATACAAGTACTTAAGATTAAAAAGAAAATATTTTAGAATCTATAACTATATATTAAAGCTATCCCTTTTCGAGCTACCAGAACGATTATGCCCCACCTCATATTTACAAAATTAATTTTTATTTCTAATATTTTAACTTTACCCTATTATATTTTTCTTTAACTATTTAAATCTATCTTTAATATCAAACAAATATCTATTTAGTATAACAATATCGTTTGAAAACTTCCTTATATAAATATTTAAAATTAAAGATAATAAATTTAAAATATTTTTAAATAAGTATAAATATCTTTCACCTTTTAACATGATGTCCTTCCATGAAATTATTTATAGATATATTTTTTCTTTTATAATAAAAAAATTAATGATAAATACTTATAATGTTTAAAAATAAAATAATAGGTAAAATCTATAAGGCCAAATGGTGCCCAATAACATAAACTTTCATTTCGTTGCTCTAAATAGCATGAACTTTGAAAAAAAAAAATAATCACGAACTTTCTATATGGTGGTGTTTAATAGCACCATTTTATTTTTAAATGGTATATCTCCAAAATAAGAAAATGACATGTCACATATATGCTTAGTTGACAAATTTAATTAATGACATATCACATATATGCTTAGTTGACAAATTTAATTAATGACTAGATAATAAATTAAGAAAAAAATGGTAATTGAAATAAAAACCCTAACTTTACCCATACACTATGGTAAAGTTAGTTTTTTTTTTATCTAAACTAGAGTTTTAACCCCGTCTTTTGACGGGACAAGTTTGTATTCTACGTTTATATAATTTAAATATTTTTTTTTTGAAAATCAAAATATGTGATCAAACATACTAAATCGGAGTCAATCGCATTTCATTATGAAATATCTAATTTAGTTTCTTTCATATAAGTATTTAATACTTATTATATTTCAATTTTGGTGGAAATTGATACAAAAATGGCACTAGATTTATATGACCAAAATGAATAACTTTACTAAATTTTTTATTTAATTTTAGTTAATTAAATTTAGGATTAATATTAAATTGTCAAAATATAATTATTAATAAAAAAATTCTTATAATTGCTTGATCTTTTATTTTTAATTAATACGGGCATTTATGTTGCCAACAAAATTATTTTATTAATAGAATTTTATAAATTAATGGGACATTTATGGAGACAAGAGAGAAAACTTATATGTTGTTAAGATTACCATTTTTTTTCTTAATTTATTATCTAGTCATTATTTAAATTTGCCAACTAAGCGTATGTGTGACATGTCATTAATTAAATTTGTCAACTAAGCATATATGTGACATGTCATTTTCTTATTTTGGAGATATACTATTTAAAAATAAAACGGTGCTATTAAACACCACCATACAGAAAGTTCGTGATTATTTTTGTTCTTTTCATAGTTCGTGCTATTTAGAACAACAGAATGAAAGTTTGTGTTATTGGGCACCATTTGGCCTATCTATAACTATATATTAAAGTTGTACCTTTTCGAGTCACGGAACGATTCTAGCCCCACCTTATATTTAAAAAATTAATTTTTATTTCTATTATTATAACTTCTTTCTATTAAATTCTTTTTAACTATTTAAATTTAGGGAAATTCCTTTTGGTACCCTTAAGGTTTTGCCTTTTCCTTTTGGTGTCCAAGAAAAAAACTTATTCCTCTTGGTACCCTTGAGGTTTTGACTTTTCCCGTTGACGCCCCTCCCCGGTTAAAATTAGCTAATTTTAAGCTTACCGTTATGTTCATCACCCTTAAATTAGTAGGATTCAACTCTTAAAACACTTAAATCATAACCAAACTACATCAATTTGAATTTTGAAACAATCCTCTATTTTAAGGGGTTGTTTACAAAATTGTTTAAAAATTCAAATTCATGTAGTTTAGTTATGAATTTTGATGTTTTAACAGTCAAATTCCACTAATTTAAGGGTGATGAACATAATGGTAAACTTGAAATTGGCTAATTTGAATCGGAGAGGGGCGCCAACGAGAAAAGCCAAAACCTCAAGGGTACCAAAGGAATAATTTTTTTTCTTGGGCACCAAAAGGAAAAGACAAAAACTTAGGGGCACCAAAAGGAATTTCCCTTAAATTTATCTCTAACATCAAAAAAAATATCTATTTAGTATAACAATATTTTTTGAAAGCTTCCTTATACAAGTATTTAAAATTAAAGATAAAATATTTAAATATTTAAAAAAAATATAAATATTTTATCATATATCTTTTGACGAATTTACTTATAAAAATATAATGATTTTCTTTTATAAAAAAATTAATGAATAAATAATTGAAAATTTTAAAATTAAGAAAAATGGATAACAAAATATTTAATAGATATTGAAATATTTGATAAACTCTAAATTTACTTACATGAAAAGTAATAAAATAGGAAGAATATAATATTTGATTAAAAATTATATGCATTCTACGAACAATAAATTACTTATATTAAAGTTTATATTATATTTTATTTATTTATTAATATCCTATTTATAATGTTTATAAAATATCGAATCGTAGTCGTACATGGTACGACGGGTAAAACTAGTAAATATAAATCTTTTAGCATATATCTTTTTATGAATTTATTTATAGATATATATAGTGATTTTATTTTATAAAAAATTAATGATAAATGTTTATAATTTTAAAATTTATAAAAATAGATAATAAAATATTTAATAGATGTATTAAAATATTTGATAAGCCCTAAATTTATGTAAATAAAAAGTAATAAAATGTGAAGAATATAATATATGAACAAAAATTATACATTCTGCAAGCAATAAATTACTTATATTAAAATTTATATTATATTTTTATTTATTAATATCCTATTTGTAATGTCTATAAAATATCGAATCGTTGCACCACATCATCTTTTTCCACATGTCGTTCTATTATTAATCCACATAGGATTTCGCCACATGTGATTTAATCCTTGCTCCATAAAAATTTTATATTAATTATTCTTTCCACTTCATATTCCACATGACAAATTTTTTCCACTTAATTAAAACTTATTTGTTTCCCAAATTTAGAAAATATCTTAATTTTTGGTAGGAGATAATATCTTAACTACAAGAATTTAACTTATGGTTAAATTTTTTCCTTATAAGCCAATAAAATATATATGTTTAATCCTTTTAACATTTTAGTTGTTTCTTTCTCTCTCTTTTATTAAAAGATTAATATACTCAATTACATATATTATTGTTAAATTAATTAGTATTTTTTAAAATCTCATCTCTTCCATATGTTCAAAATATATCTTTTTTGCTTTATTTATCTCTTTCTTTTAACTTAAACCTATTTATGAAATATTGTCAAGGAAAATGTGCAATGTAGATTATTTTATTTAAAAAATATATGTTTATTCTAAATTTTAAACTTAATAATCTAAATTTAATTTGTTTTATTTGATTTTAAAAAATAAAATAATTTTTATACATATTACGGGCAACACTTACATTAAATTTTATATTATATTTTTATTTATTAATATCTATTTTATATTATATGTAAAAATTATCGAGTCATAGTCGTGCATGGCACGACGGGGACAACTAGTATTGCATGAAAAATAGGAGAAGATGCGGTCTTGTTCCCATTTTATTAGAAACTCTATGGGTGAAGTTCTAAAATCCTATAGCAAATTAATGAACCCTAGATAAAATAATTAAAAAGAAAAAAATAATAAGTTGATATGGAAAGAGAAGAATCTAATCATATCCGTTGATTTTTCATTTAACGATCAGGATTGTTCCAACTCTACGAATAGAGTTTTTTACCAACTCCATTGGAACAAGATCCGCAAAGGTGAGCATAGCGAAAAACATTACAAAGAAGATATCATTCTCTGTTTCATGGTTTTGCGGCTGAATATTATAGGTAACAAGCCAAGTCAAACCCCTCCGTTGGACGGGGTAAATTTTATATTTTAATGATTAAAATGCATAGATGTTTGTAAACATTTGCAAAAATAATACATATAAAAATAAAAATAATATTTAATTTAATAAAAATCATAGAAATTTGAACTTTAAAAAGTTCGTTTTGTACAAACCTAAATACCATCCACCAAAAAACTTCATGTCTTTCATTCTCATGTTCATTCTCCCTCATTTTAATTCGTGTTTCAATTCAATCAATCATTCTTGCAATTTGAAGATTGTCTTCTATTTTCGCTTCATATTAGATGAAATTGTGATGCGTTCATATAAAAATAAAAGACGTATATAGTGAGAAATAAAAGGAAAGAAATTAAATTCTATATTATGTTTTTTAGCTATAACGCCAACAATTGTGTTTGATGTTGTGTTTTGTGTCACTACCACAATTAAGGCCTTATGAAACACATTTATGAAATGGTTTAAATTCAATGAAACGGTAATTGTAACGGCCTATCGTACTGAAACAGTTTAAGAAACGGTCCTTGTTAATGAAACGTTCGAATGAAACGGTCCTTATTAGTGAAACGGTTATTATAGATATTAAAACGGGCCACTTTATTAGAAAATATGTGTGCCAATATTTCCCACTCCCGCGCCATTGCGCTAAAAAATAACCCTACCTGCGCCACTTAATTCATCAAAATTTTCCAAATCCCTAAAAACTCAAAATTACGCCCCTCCTCCCATTGCCCTTCTATCATTTTCATCCCAACAGACGGCTGGCGCGATTCCATCTCCCTCCAGCCTCTTCATTCATCTCGTCCGATGAATCTTTCTCCCTGAACCCTTCATCCTCTTCATTCGGCCTCCATCCTCTAATTTTTGTTGGGTTCTGATTCTCCAGCCTCCATCCTCCAACCTCTAGCCTTTTAGACCCTTCAAGTTCACTTACCGCTCTAAAACCCTCTCTCAAAGCCTGCTTCTTTTCTCCTTTTACGTGTTCAGGTGAGTTTAATTCAATTTTCATGTTATCAGTTCAATAATTTTTGTTCGGTACTTATTCCATGCGATTTTTTGTATGGTTTTGATTCCTTTGCCTCTAATTTGTTCATCAAATGATTAGTACTAATTTTCTTATGCTTGAGTTTTTTTTAACCTAATTTGTTCTGTAATTGCTTGCAAGAGAGAACAATGTTGGCACCAGCTAGGTCGGAAGCCGCTGCTACTACAATCTCGACCAATGGGAGTTCAGCAATCCGCTTGAGCAGTTCTTTGAACTTGACAGAAAACCTGTTGTTGCTACTGCAGTATATGGTACAAACTTTTCTTTGATTTTTTTCGGGCCAGTATGCTTATAGATAAAAATAATCAAATGAAGGAAGACAACAAGAAATGCTTTTTTACATGTCTAAGAAAGTTCAAAATATTTTCAATGTACATGGGTAAAGAAGTAATGAAATGTTTGGATGTCAATGTCAACATCTACCAGAAAATCTAATAGATAGGCTTCAGTAGTTGTGAAGTTCTTTTTTCTTTGTTCCCTATGTTTGGAGGTGGGGTCAAGAGGCACTTTAGACTAATTGAATTCTGATTACAGTTCAAGAATGGAGTTTGTTAAAAAAATTCTTACACATTTGCTTAGTAATCACTTTTTGACTGTTTTTATTTGTGTTTCACAAAATTGTTGGACTTTCCCATTAATAGCTTTCTCACTGCAAAGCTTTGTCTTAAATTGATCAATTTGTGATGCTTTTCATTCATAACCATTAACCAATAATAGATGATATCGGGGTTAGATGCTTCATTACATGCTTTTTGTTGTTGCTTGCAAGAGAGACAATTTGTATGTACACTTTCTCCTTCTAGTTTGTAATAGCAAGGAATGTTGTTTGTGCTTCTTAGTCACATGACAAATAAATACAAGAGTAAAAAAAGGTTGAAGAAAAGAAGCAACCTTTCTCTCAACTATAGAGTCTAGCATATTGAGTTAGTGAGTGATGGGCTGAGATACTATATGAACTTTGCATTTTCTTTGATCATGAAATAGATTATTTTAGGCAAAATTGTGTGGTTTAAATGCACTAAAACCAGAGTAATGGCTGTACATGTATGAAAATGAAACCACCATTAATGAACCTCTCTCTTGGGAGCACTTTAATTGATCCTAGGAATCAACCTAGGTATATTCAAATTCATTACTCTCACAATCATTACCATTCAGTGCATTCCTTTTCTTTTCTTTTTTGTTGTAAAAATGATTTATGCCGACTTAAATTTAGGAGAAAGATAGGAAATCTAAGAAAATAAAAATCCTAGATGGACTTTGCTACGTACACTAAGGCTCATTGCAAAAAAAAAATTTAGTCAGGAAGTGTGATGCTAAAAAATAAAGAAGAAACTTAAAGTTTAATATGTGTTGTTGCATTTTTCAGCATATATTCTATATTGCATCTCTTCTCCAATGTGTTTGTTGTGTGTTTGTATGCATTAATTGTGTGTGACATTGATTTTGTGCATTTGGTTATGGTTCTCAAATTTCTCTTTTCAGATTTTTAGGTATATGTTGCCATATATCTTTGCTTGTAATAGAGTTGGCTAAGTTTAGTATGTTTTGTTGAATGTTTTATTGATCAATGGCCCTTAAATGTGCAGCGTTTGGCTTATCATTCTTAATGTGTAGCGTTTGAATATTTCAGTTATATGTTGCCATATATCTTTGCTTGCTTCTTTATTTGTTAGATAACAGAGTTGGCTAAATTTAATATGTTGTGTTGAATATTTTGTTGATAAATGGCCCTTAAAATGTGCAGTGTTTGGCTTATCACTCTTAATTCACACTTGACTTGGTAGTGGGAAGATCTTCTGTATATGAAGAGGTGTGTTACTTTTTTCTTTTCTAGAAGCACTTTTATACTAGTGATTCTTAAATTATATTGTTATAGCTATTCTTTCTTCGTGATTTAAGCTATTTCATCAATCATACAAACAAAAGGGGATTCATGGTTACCATTTTGCAGAAATCAGTCCTTTACATTTTAGACTTCTCTTTTAGCTTGTTTGATCTGATGATGTCCAAAACAGTAAAAGCAAAAAGTGGGTCCGGAGGGACCCCCATGAGCAATTTAGGGACCCACGTCCATGCCCGATTATTTAAAAACAAAACTCCCGGCGGATGCAAGGTCAACATCCCGGGACGAGGTCTCGACCTCGTCACCGACTCTACTAATACACCCGCCCGCTCGAACCAATCACAAACGACCTCACTCCCGAACCAATCACCAACAACCTCACTCCCAAACCAATCACAAGTGACCTCACTCATGGACCAATCAAAAACCCTTATTTCGAGCATCCCACATCGAACATTGGCCTAAACTCGGCCCCCCAATTCTCTATAAATAGAGAAGAACCTCATAGGAAGAAGGGGTCGAAAAACCACTTGAACTCAAGAACTCTCTTGCTTGTTAAAGATCGACGTGATAGGAACATCGTCAAAAGACCTCGCTACAGATAGGAGAAACCCACAAAAAGACCCCAAAGTCGCGCAGGGACCTCGTTCACGCCTAAAACCTCACTACAGAAACTCACAAAACTCTCTACATCATACCCTCAAATCTACCTCGCCCTAGAATCGACCTCGCAACATTTAGGTGCGATCTCGGAACCTTGTAGGAGGTCTAGGTGTGATTCTCAAAGTTGTACATCAAACTCGTAGGTTTGTAACCTCGCTACCACGGAAAAATCATAAATAAAGGAGCAAGTGTTTGCACTCAAATATAATAATCTTGTTTCTTGTCTCGTAGTGTAGCCGTTATTTCGGGTTTCATCATAATCAGTGTTCTGTTATGATCTAAGCCAAATAGAAAAAAAAACATGTAGTTTAATTTAGTTATCTTTATTCACAATGAAGATGAATTTAGCAGCCATTAATTAATGCACAATGAAGATTAATTTAGTTATCTTTACTCTTTGTATAAATTCAAATGCAGAAGATAACTGATTATAGGTATCCTGAAATCCAAAGTTACTTGCCATAACAAGGTCCCAAAAATTATAAGTATGAAGACACAAAAAAATGCAGCAATATGGTATGGTGTTCTCATACTCGAAAATGAGAAGCGCCTTAAGAAACAATCCCATGTGGCTTCACTGCCAAGCCATGTACTATCAACCATGATAATATGTACATGTCGCACATGAATATTGTTAACGAAATGTCTCACATTAACAAGAAACAATACATTAATGACTAATGGCTATTTATTTTTAGTGGATTATTTTGAAGTAAGACATATAAACCTCTAATTATTTGTAAAGTATTGTTGTCTCTTATTGCTGATATATTGTTTGGAAATATATTACATGTTGACATTCTAATATTTTATCTCTCTTATTGGATGCTTGCTCCTGCCTGCCAGTTCATCAGACTGGTTATAATTGAAGCTTCCTTTTTTTCGTTTTTTGGTAGGAAGTACGTCTTTTGTGTACATTATGGCCTGACCTTTTTTGTGTTCTTTGTAGGTTTGGCTAAGTTGAAAAGTCAGTCCAAGAGGTCAAAACAAAAAAGATATGTATTTTTTTTTTGCCTTAATGGTCTTTTTACCTTTTTTGTTTTTTTGTTAATCTTTCCCTTGATGATCATGCATATATGCTATAAGTAATTGGAATTCATCATGCTTTTGATATTTGAAAATTACAATGTAAGAAAGCGAAGCAATTAGAACCTTACAAAATGAAAAGCTATTTATAGGAAAAACTTACTTTGAGGCTTTACTATTATTTTATCTTAACTAAAAACTTAAGTAGAGTATGATTTTTAATAGCATAATTATTAAACTTTAGGTCATGGATAGAGAAAGAAATTACTGGTGGTTGTTTCCAAGATGGAGTGAGGAATATGTAAAGGGGGTTGGTCGATATATAGAGAAAAAACTTGCAACTGAATCACAAGGGGATGAAATTCGTTGTCCATGTAGATCGTGCTATTTTCGAAATTGGTATAATAAGAGTGTTGTCAAGGATCATATGATTGCAAAGGGTATTGTTGAGCTTCCAGAAGAAGAAGGATGTGGAAAGGAAAAGATCATGGATACTGGAGAATTAAACTTTGATGATAAGATAGATGATCTATTGAATGATACATTTAGAGAGGAACCGAATGAAGATGCTGAGAAATTTTACAAGTTAGTAAAGGAGGGTCAACAAGAGTTGTTTCCCGGCTGCAAAACTTTTTCGAAGATTTCATTTACTATTCGCTTGTTTCTTTACAATCGTGATCATAGATTAAGCAATGATGTCTTTACTAAGCTATTAAAAATTCTTAAGGACATACAACCTGATGCAAATTTGCCTAGATCATCTAATGAAGCCAAAAGGATATTGAAGTTATTGGGGACTTGATTATATCAAAATAGACGCATGTCCTAATGATTGTATGCTTTAATGGGAGGAGAATGCAAATGCTACAAGTTGCCATGTATGTAATGCTTCTAGGTGGAAATCAGAAAAAATAGATGAGATTACTGGGAAGGTTCGTCGTATTTTAGCAAAGGTTCTTAGGTATTTTCCTATTAAGAAAAGGAAGCAAAGATTGTTTGTCCCTAGAGACTGCACATCTTATGACATGGCATACAAGTGAACGTCCAAAAGATGGATTGTTAAGGCATCTGACGGATGGTGAGCATTGGAAAAACTTTGATTTGCTATATTCCAAGTATGCTAGAGATCTGCGCAATGTGAGATTAGGGTTAAGTAGTGATGGATTCAACCCATTTAGCATAATGAGTACTGCACACAGTACCTGACATGTTATCTCACCAATTATAACCTACCTCCATGGCTTTGTACAAAGTCATAATTCTTAATGCTTGCCTTGCTTATTCCTGGTCCATCATCCTCGGGAAATGCCATTGATATATATATATATACAACTTCTAGTTAAGGATTTAAAAGAGTTATGGGAGTTTGGAATAGAGACCTATGACTCTTCAAGCAAACAAGTGTTTAATAGGCATGCAGCTTTGATGTGCACCATTAGTGATTTTCCTACATATGCAATGTTGTCTGCATGGAGCACAAAAGGGAAAATGGCATGTCCAAACTATCATTATGAAACTCAATCATTGTGGTTGCCAAGCAGTAGAAAATATTGCTACATGGGTCATAGAAGATTTAAATGGGATAATGTAATTGAAAGTGTACCTGTCCGTTTGTTTGGAATTGAAACCTCTGAGTTGCTGAATGGATTTCAAAATAAATTTGGGAAGTTGATTGAAAAGACTCCAAAAGATGACGATGATATATGCCCATGGAAAAAAGTATGTATTCTTTGAGTTGCCTTATTGGATGCATATTACATGTCGCCATAATCTTGATGTAATGCATATGGAAAAAAATATTTGTGATAGTGTGCTTGGGACTTTCCTGGATATACCTGGGAAAACTAAAGATCATATGAAGGCACATGAGGACCTACAAAAGCTTCACGTGATACCAGAGCTTCAGTCTAAGAGATCTAAAGATGGGAAACGAACAGTGATTGCCAAATCGCATTGTTGGATGACACCAGCCGAGAAGAAATTGTTTGTTAGTGTCTTTAAGAATGCAAAGTTGCCAAAAGGTTATTGCTCAAATGTTGCACGTTGTGTACAAGTGAAGGAGAAGAAAATTGCTGGCTACAAAAGCCATGATGCCCATTTCATGCTACACTACTTGCTTCCAATAGCTGTTAGGAAAACTTTGCAAAAAGATGTTGTTGTCCCTTTGATCAGATTGAGTGCCTTTTTTCAAGGGGATATCTTCTAAGGGTGTTGACCCTCATGATCTTGATTATTTACAATCTGGAATTGTTGATATTCTTTGTTGTAAACCCTTGACCCGTTTCCCTTGGCGATTTTGGACGTAGAGTTTGTGCCGAGTGTAGTAGTACTTCTGTCCACTTACCCACTTTCCAGGACATGTATTTTCTCTTCTAGATGGGCATTGTTTTTTTTTCGCACTGGAGTTCTAGGGCTCTACACTCATTTATCTCCTGTTCATTTAGAGGAGACTTCCCATTCTTTGGGCACTCAGACTTGTACTCAATCCCATGCTTGGCAGGGACGAATTTGGTTTGGAACTCGAGGCTTCAGGACTCATTTTACCCTTACTCAGCTTTTGTAGGAACTCATTTTTATCACTCTCTAGGGTTTTAATTTCATCCTCAAGGGCAACGATGTTTGATAGGTAAGACTGAAGCTTATCAACAAGCTTCACACAATTGGAACAGGATTCAAGACCAATAAGCTCAACATTTGTGTGTTCCGATTCATCTAATTTCTTTTGCAATTTGATGTTATCTTTGACAAGACTAGAAAGCAATTTCAATAATTTAGGCTTTTCATAATTAGATAAGGACTCAAGAATGGTTTCGGTGGTTAACTCACTAGGTTTTTCCCCAGTGGTCTCCCCTATAGCCATTGCATACATGTCTGGGTGTGCCCAAGATTCTGGATCTTCATCCTCGTCGTCGCTCCAGGTTGCGGTGTAGGCCTTCGTCCCTTGTTTTCTGTTGTCAGTTCCCTGTGGGCAGTTTTTGGCAAAGTGCCCCTTCTTGTAGCACTTGTAACAGGTCACGTCAGTGAGGTCCTTCTCTGTGGGCCTGTTTTGCGAACTTTAACCCCTTTGCGAGTTCGCATGGCCTTTCTTGAATTTTCCTTTGTTGTAGAAGGATCGAACGAGCTTGGTGACAAGGACGAGTTCCTCATCTTCTTCTTCTTCAGAGTCTGTGTTGCTCTTGAATAGATTTGAGCATCTTTTCCAGTTTTATGGCAATCCTTTTGTGTGCCCTTTCTTATTCCTTGTCGTCTTGCTTCCTTTTCTCATGTCCCACCAACTTCCCAAAGACTTGATGAAGCATGAGATTTCTATTCTCGGGATTTTCTTTGAACATGGTCCTCTCGTTGGCCCATTCACCGGTTAGGCCGTTGAAGAGTTGTTGGACTTTCATCTTGTCGGTAATCTCCTCGTTGGCGATCCCAAGTCCAGTAAGCTTGGTACACAGGGCCTTATAGCGAGATTGGTAGCTATCGACCGATTCTTCCATCTCCATTCGGAAGTTGAAGAACTCCCTTTTAGCATTCATTTGGAGATCCTCTCGGAGGTCCGAATTGCCGATGTGCATTTGTTGGATGGCTTCCCACATTTCCTTCGTTGTTTCCAGATTCGCCACCCTTTCATAGTCCTTTTCCGACATGGCGTTCTTGAGGTACTATTTAGCTTTGAAGTTTGCCTCCATGCACTTCCATTCGTTTTGCTCCCACTTGTAGAAGTCATTGCCATTGTTGGGTCCACCTCGAAGTTCCCTACTTCGATGACACACCAATCTTGAAAGTCTTGGTTGCGCATCCAGTCCTTCATGTTGCGCTGCCAGTTTTCGAACCTTCAAGTGATAAGCCTTGGAGGCTTATTGTTCCCATGTCCAACTTGAGTGAGTTCCTGAGACATCCTGTAATCTGCGATGCTAACACAAAAATCTAGAGCGAGCCTGCTCTGATACCAATTGTTGGATCGATGTGCGTTAGTAAGAGCTTGGGAACTAGCGGTTATGCTGTTCCCAAGGCAGTGGAAGTAAACAATCGCAAGTAATACGGAATGTAAAATACACAGTTCCTTTATAGAGGAACCCCACGACAACCAACTAGTTGTGTGGGTAAACCTCTACCTCCGCTTGGAGGATTTTGAACAATCTACTTGTTTTATTGATTGTTTCCTTGTTATACAAGCAAGACTTACACTTCTCTATTCCTAGCAGTTCTACCTAGCTCTAGCAACACTAGTAATTCTTCTCGACCTTGTTCCTAAGCGAACTAAACAACTAAACACAAGATAAATCGAACCTTACACCTTGAGCTCAAAGTTCCCTAACACCTAGTAATTTGGATTCACCGTCGCAGAGATCACACACTTGTCGTCGGGGACTTCTCTTCACTTTTCTCTTTTTACTCTTTGTATGAGGATATGAGTTCTGGGAGAAGTGTTTTTTCCAAGAACTATTCATTTGCCTTTATACTCATTTGATCTTGAGCTGCAATCTTCATTTTCATATTGTCCAAAATGCCCTTTGTCTTCCATGCCAAGTTTGCAATCTTCACATGTGACTTGATTTGAACTTAGTTAACTTCAAATGTCAATCGGACTGTTGGATCGCTCGCCTCAGTCTGTTCCTCAGACTGAGCCTTTGTTTTGTTTGAGGCAGGATCCCACATTTCACGTTGAACGGTCTTGTCTTCACATGTGAGTTCCCATGCGATGGGAACTGTTCTCTCCAGAGTTCCTTTCATAGGAACTTGCTATCGTGTATTCATGTGTTCCTTTTGCATTCCCTTCTTAGAGAGTCTTCGTCAAACGTGGTGTTCCCTTGAAATACTTGGAGATAAAATATTAGTTCCCATATGGCGTTTGCCATGATCAAAACTAGACATACACATCGTTGTTCAGATGCTTGGAACTAGAGTTCCCTACACCGTCCCAACAATATCTTACTTAGATTTCTTTTATTATCTTCATTATATTTATTCTCTAGTTTTGGATAAAGTATATCTTATAAGGGGTTGTCTAGTTTGAAATTATTTACGCTTTCATAGAGTGTTCTAAGCCTTGTGCGATTGGAATTAGAAGAGCCTTAATTAAAGCATGGTGAGATCACAAGGAGTTGTATACGGATTGTGATTGTGCGGTTGAGTTGTACAAGTTTGAGTTAGGAGACAGTTTGAGATTGAAGAGTATAAGTTTTCATCACTAGATGTTGAGTACGTCTAAACACTCTTATTTGCCTTTATAAGTTCTTTAAGTTCTTTCTTCATTACTAATGTTGGGATGATGTTGGGAACTCTGGTTCCAAGCATCGGAACAACGACACTAGTCTCCAGTTTTGATAATGACAAATGTCATATGGGAACTAACGTGTTACATTCAAGTATTTCAAGGGAACACCAGGTCTAACGAGCAATCTCCAAGAAAGCAAAAGGAACAAAGGAACACATGATAGTGAGTTCCTATCAAACGAACTCTGGAGAGAACAGGTCCCATCGCATGGGAACTCACATGTGCAAACAAGACCACTCAGTGCAAATCACGGGATCTTGTCTTAGACAAAACAAAGGCTCGGTATGAGGAACATATTGATGCGAGTGATCCAACAACCCGATTGATTCTCAAAGTTGACTCAATTCAAATCAAGTCACATGTGAAGGATAAAGACTTGGCATGTAAGAAAAAGGGCATTTTGGACACAACGAAAGTCAGGATTGGAGCCCAAGGAAGAAAGAGTATAAAGCCAAATGAATAGTGCTTGGAAAAAGCACTTCTCCCATAACTTACATTCACTCACAAAGAAAGAAAGAAAGACAAGAGAAGAGATGTCCCCGGTGGCGAGTGTTCGATCTCGACGACGGCAAATCCGAGTTCCCAGGAGTTAGGGAACTTCGACATTGAGCTCAAGGTGTAAGGTTCGATCTGTCTTATGTTCAGTTGAGGTGTTCGTTTAGGAACAAGGTTGAGAAGGCTTACTAGTGTTACTAGAGTTAGGTAGAACTGCTAGGAACAAAGAAGTGTAAGTCATGCCTGTGTAACTAGGGAACAATCAATAAGATAAGAAGATCGTTCAAAATCCTCCAAGTGGAGGTAGAGGTTTACCCACACAACTAGTTGGTTGTTGTAGGGTTCCTTTATAAAGGAACTGTGTCGTTTACATTCTGTCTTACTTGCTTTTACGTTACTTCCGCTGTCTTGGGAATAGCTTTACCGCCAGTTCCTAAGCTCTTACTAACACATATCGATCCAACAATTGTTTCAGAGCGGGAACGCTCTAGATTTTTCGTGTTAGTATCGTAGGTTACAGGATGTCTAAAGAACTTACCCAGGTTGGACATGGGAACAACAAGCCTCCAAGCTTATCACCGGAAGGTTCGAGAATTGGCAACGTAACATGAAAAACTGGATGCGAAGCCACGACTTTCAAGCTTGGTGCGTCATCGAAGTAGGGAACTTCGAGGTAGACCGAACCATTCGCAATGTCATCACCAAATGGGGACCAAACGAATGGAAGTGCATGGAAGCAAACTTTAAAGCCAAGCAGTATCTCAAGAATGCCATGTCAGTGCAAGATTGTGACAAAGTAACAAACATTAAAACGGCAAAAGAGATGTGGGAAGCCATCCAACAAATGCACATTGGGAACTCTGACCTTAGAGAGGACCTCCAGATGAACGCTAGAAGGGAGTTCTTCAACTTCCGAATGGAAGTGGGAGAATCGGTCAATAGTTACCAATCTTGCTTCAAAGGCATGTGTACCAAGCTCGCTGGACTTGGGATCACAAAGGAAGAGATCACTGACAAGGTGAAAGTTCAGCAGCTCTTCAATGGCCTAACTGGTGAATGGGCCAATGAAAGGACCATGTTCAAAGAGAATCCTGAAAATAGGACCCTCATGCTTCACCAAGTCTTTGCAAAGCTGGTGGGAGATGAGAAAAGGAAACAAGACGATAAGGAGCAAGAAAGGGCACACAAGGGAATTGCCCTAAAACTGGACAAGATGCTCAAGTCGGTTCAAGAACAACATGAAAATTCCGAGGAAGAAGAAGACGAGGAACTCATCCTTGTCACAAAAAGGCCCTTCGATCCTTCTACAACAAAGGAAAGTTCAAAAAGGGATATGGGAACTCACAAAAGGGTCAAAGTTCCCAAAGAAAGCCAGTTGAGAAGGACCTCTCGGACGTCACATGCTATAAATGCTACAAAAAAGGGCACTTCGCAAAAGAATACCCACAAGGAACTGACGACCGAAGGCAAGGGTAGAAGGCCTAAATCGCCACCTGGAGCGATGATGAGGACGAAGATCCCGAATCTTGGGCATACCCAGACATGTGTGGAATGGCCATAGGAGAAACCACTAGGGAACAACCTAGTGAGGTAACCACTTAAACTGCTCTTGCTTCCTTAGCTAACTATGAAAAACCTGAGTTATTGAAATTTCTCTCTAGTCTTGTCAAGGATAACATAAAATTGAAAAAGAAGCTAGATGAATCTAAACACACAAACGCTGAGTTAGTTGGTCTTGAATCCTGTTCCAATTGTGTGAAACAGATTGATAAGCTTCAGTCTTACCTGTCCCATATAGTGGCCCTTGAGAATGAGATTAAGACCATAGAGAGCAATAAGGAATGAGTTCCTATAAAAGCTGAGCAAGGGAAATGAGAATCCCGAAGCCTCGAGTTCCCAAACAAAGTTTGTCCCAGACAAACATGGGATTGGGTATAAGTCTGAGTGCCCAAAGAATGGGAAGTCTCATTTAAGTGAGCAGGAGATAAATGAGTGTAGAGCATAGAACTCCAATATGAAAAACAAACGAATGCCCATCTAGAAGAAAAGATACGTGTCCTGGAAAGTGATGTAAATGGAGAGAGGGACTATTACACTGGGAACACTGGACATAAACTCTATGTCCAAATAGCCAAGGGAAACGGATCAAGGGTCTACAATAAGGAAACCATAGATAGGAACAGGATACAGAGACCTCATCTTGAGTATTACCTAGGAGAATAATACAAGATCTGCTGGAATTGTGGTGCTCATGGGCACTACAAGGAAAGCTGTCCCAAAGCAAAAGATCAAACTCAGAGAAATCATGACTATTGGAACAAGCAAAACCAAAAGATCAACAAACCTGCTAGAGGTCCCACTCATCGGAACCAACATAGGAACTTTGCCTATGACTCTAGGAACTCTCGTGATATTAATATTGCAGATTATGTCTTGTTTGAAAATTGAAACTGTCTTTCCTTGTAAGGGACCAAACAAGAGTCATCTTGCCTGGGTCATCAAAAACTAACTCTCCTTGTAGGTGGCAGTGAGGGGGGAACAACACATGGATCATTGATAGTGGCTATTCAAATCATATGACTGGGAACAAAGACATCTCACTCCACACAAAAGCCGAAGGAGGTCATGTGTCCTTTAGCAACAAGAATAAAGGAGAAATCATTGGAACAAGGGAAGTACTACTCAACAAGTCAATCAGGATTAGCAATGTATATTTGGTGAAGTATCTAGGATACAATCTCTTGAGTGTATCTCAGATATGTGATCAAGGGAACAACGTTGTCACCTTCAACTCCGAAGAATGCTTGGTCATCAACAAGAAAACCAACAAAGTCATTCTAAGAGGAAGGAGGTCCAACAATGTGTATGTGGTATACACAGATTTTGAACCACCAAGGAAGTTGTGTCTCGCAAGCTCCCATGATGATACAGAACTCTAGCACAAAAGGCTAGGTCACGCAGGCATCAATCAAATTCTGAAGCTCTACTTGCATGACCTAGTCATTGGCCTCCCACGAATCAACATTGAGGGAGCCAAAACGTGTGAAGCATGTGTTCATGGCAAGCAAACCAGGAATTCCTTTAAGCCAAAGAAGGTGGTAAGCAGAACAAGGCCCTTGGAACTAATTCACATGGATCTCTGTGGTCCCATGCAAACGGTCAACTACGGTGGTAAAAGGTACATGTATGTGTTAAATGATGATTTTTCAAGATTTACTTGGGTTATTTTCTTGAGATCCAAATCAGATGAATTCAAGGAGTTTGAGCCCTTCTTCAAGAGGATGGAAGTTAGCATGGGATTAAAGCTCAAGTCTCTCAGATCTGAACATGGAACTGAGTCAAGAACTCAGAGTTCATAAAGTTTTGTGACGACAATGGCGTATCCCACAACTTCTCAGCTCCACGCACTCCTCATCAAAATGGAGTTGTGGAAAGAAAGAACAGAACTCTGGAAGACATGGCTCGGACCATGATGCTTGAGAGTGGAGTCCCCAAAAGCTTCTGGGCCGAAGCAATCTCCACGGCTACGTACATTCTAAATCAAGCCATGATTCATCCAATGATCAAGGAGACATCATATGAGTTGATCAAAAGAAGAAAGCCCAATACCTCCCATCTCAGGACCTTTGGGTGCAAGTGCATCGTCCACAACAATGGCAAAGACAACCTTGGGAAGTTCGATCCAAGGAGTGACGAAGGGATCTTCCTGAGATATTCCTCTCAAAGCAAGGCATATAGAGTCTACAACAAGAGAACCAAGAAGATAGAGGAAAACATTCACATCATCTTCGATGAAAAATCTGTAAAGATGGGAACAGAATCCCAAGGAGAGGGAACTCTGTTCAAACTGGTCAGACAAGAAGAAGACGAAGACGATGATGAGCCAAGAAAGCAAGATGAAGATTATCCAAGTGGGAACAATGTCCCACCACCAGACAACAACGAAGAAGGTCAACAACTCACTGATCAAGACTCCTTTGAGGTTCCCTCCACAACAGAGGAACCTCAAGATGCATCCAACTCTCTACTTCCCTAGGATGAAACCATACCAGAGTTAGTGTTCAGGGGGAACAACGAGGGAACATTGAGGAGAATCCTGAAGAGACACTTAGTGAAGAAGTTGAGAACAACTGTTCCCATGAAGAAGAAGAAACACAAGTTGGAGATGAAGAGGATGCAAGGGAACAGATTGATGTCTCACACATTCGTACAAGGAACTATCATCAAAAGAGGGACCATCCCATCGACAACATCATCACTCCCTATGACAAAGGCGTACAAACTCGTTCCTCTTTCAAAAACTTATGTGCCTTCAATGCCTTTGTCTCACTGGTGAAAGCCAAGAGCATTAAGGAAGCTCTAAAGGACCCAGACTGGATTCAAGCCACGGAAGAGGAACTCCACCAATTCGAGAGGAACAAGGTGTGGAAACTGGTTCCTAGGCCCAAGAACAAGAACATCATAGGAACTCGATGGGTCTTCAGAAACAAGCTTGATGACATCGAAGCAGTGGCTAGGAACAAGGCCTGTCTGGTTGCTCAAGGATACAGGCAAGAAGAGGGGATCGACTACGATGAGACCTTTGCACTAGTTGCAAGAATTGAAGCAATTCGACTCCTCATAGCCTACGTCGCGCACAAAGGCTTCAAGTTGTATCAAATGGATGTCAAGACAGCGTTCCTAAATGGGCACCTCAAAGAAGAAGTCTATGTGGCACAACCACCTGGTTTTGAAGAGGGCCCTATATGGTCTCAAGCAAGCTCCTAGGACATTGTACGACAGGTTTGTCAAATTACTCTTATCTCATGGATATATTTGTGGTTCCATAGACAAAACCCTCTTTATTAAGAAAGAATCAAAAGACATTCTAATTGTCCAAGTATATATTGATGACATTGTATTTGGTGCTACTAATGAACTTCTTGTTGAAAAGTTGAAGAATTTGATGAGTAGCGAATTCGAGATGAGTCTCATAGGGGAACTCACGTTCTTCTTGGGACTTCAAATATCTCAAACCAAGGAGGGAACAAGGATCCATCAACAGAAGTACATTAGAGAGATGCTAGTAAAGTATGAGATGGAACACTCTAGGCCCATCGACACTCCCATCTCGCCAAATTCAAGGCTCAACGCAGATGAAACAAGTACAAGTGTAGATCAAAGGAACTTTCGAGGTATGATTGGTTCTCTTCTGTACTTAACTGTTAGTAGACCCGACATCATGTTTTCAATGTGCCTATGTGTGCGCTTTCAGGCTAACCCTAAGGAATCACACCTGAAAGAGGTGAAGAGAATTTGCATGTACCTCAAAGGGAACGACAACTTGTGCCTTTGGTATCCAAGGAACAGTTCCCTTGAGCTCATTGCATACTCAGATGCAGATTTCGTTGGGCACTTGATTGATCAAAAGAGCACTTCTGGAATGGCCCAATACTTAGGATCGTGCCTAGTCTCATGGGGATCAAAGAAGCAAAACTTAGTGGCACTCTCCACAACAGAAGCGGAATACGTAGTTGCCACTTCATGTTGTTCCCAGGTTCTATGGCTTAAGTACCAACTTCAGGATTACGGTATGTCTTTTGGCCAAGTTCCCATAAGGTGTGACAATACAAGTGCCATTAACATATCTAAAAATCATGTGCATCATTCTCGTACTAAGCATATAAACATTAGGCATCATTTCCTACGTGATAATGTGGAACATGGGAACATCTCTATGGAACACTGTAGAACTAAAGAGCAAATTGCGGATATTCTCACTAAAGCTTTAGACAGACGTCCCTACCAGCGTCTCCGGATGCTTCTAGGGATGATAACTCTAAACTGAACAAGTCCCTTTTTGTTATTCCCTCAATGCTTGGCTGGTTTATATTGAAATGCATGATAGGGAACACTAGGAATAGGCGCTTTCATTTTGCCAAATTACTAGTCTAGAGCTTTTAATGTACAATTTAGAACTTTACTTCTTTTGGCCCAAAATGATCAACCAGAGTTTCCTTTAACTCTCATTACAAACCACTATAACGGTTGATCATAAAATCAACTCTTAGTCGAGAACCAGACAAACGCTTCTCATGAGCCCAACTTTTCGTCCCCTTATCGAGTTGTAATTGTCTGGTTCCCCTTTAAGTTCCCTAGCCTCACAAAAGAACTTGAGTGTGAGTTCCCCTGTCCACTCCAGTCAACCTGACCTTTTTAATGATCATGGGAACTAGTGTGCAAAACGATAACGAGGAACGGAACACTGGTACTTCTGGAAAGATGAAATGTCACTTGGGAAACGGAAAATTGTGTCAGAATTCGGAGCGGTATGGGCTAAGCGTTTGAAACTCTCGAAGTGACTTCCCATGGAGAAAGCGACGCATGTCATGAGCGTGCTAAGGAAGTTGGAACGTCTCTCCGAATCTATTGGCCGACGGTTATCATGGAAATTTGCCCTTCCATTTCTACCCCTCTCCTCGTCTCACTTAAAAACCCTTATTTGCCATTTTTGGGACCTTCCTCAACCTCCTCACTCTATAATTTCAATTCTCTGCAACTTCCTTTCTTCCCAAAACAAGCAAACCTCCAAAAATCATCTCTTCTCAAAATCACACATGAATCCAACTCACCCCAATGACCTGATCCGTCAATGGATCGATACCAGCTCCAAAACTCTTTTCATTAACATGTTTCGTGAAGCCGATAATGAACCCGACCCTATTCTTCTCCAAAAGTGTTACAAAGCCCTTCACGACTTAGTCCTTCCATTCATCCATAACGAACGAACTGGCTCCTTGCTTCTCGAGTTCGAGATTCTAAGACCACCCGCCTATCTTTCGGCGTCGCAAACCCTAGCGCTGCCTTCCTCCACCACCTCATCTCAATCTCTTCCTCCCCTTCCTCCTCCTCAACCTCTATCCGTCTCCTCTTCCGGAACTGTCATCTTTGACAGTTTCGGTCCAGAACCCCCAAAATCCAAAAACCCCAAAAAATGCAAAGACAATCACTCATCGTCTTCTTCCGATCTCCCCAAGAAGAAGAAGAAGAAATCCGTCTTCAACATGGACGAGGTTCTCAATCTCTCTCGTCCCGACTCTTTTGCCATTCCACCACCACCGCCACCCCCCACTCAATCCACCTCTCATCCTCCACCCTTCGACTCTAGGAATTCACAATCCCAAAATCTTCCACTCCCATCTTCCTCCAACCCTAATTCTATTTCTGGAAACTCAAGTCCTAGAGATTCTACCAACCCACCTCCTTTGTCTCCAAACCCTAAAAATCCCACACCACCGAACTCCCCCATAGCCAAATCCCCCTCTCCTCTAAAATCTCCCCCCTACCATCCCTGAAATCTCCTCCTCTCTCTCTCTCCGACCAAGCAACTAGTTAATGTTGACTCAGACGATGACTCACTGCCAATTATTGTTATCGTCCGCAAGAAGGCCAACAAGACGTCTCCCATCGTCATGGGAACCGTAGAGGAGAATGCTCGCCTTGCCGCCCTATAGGCCGAGCTCCAAGACTTCATCAACCGACCCCCCGCTGAGCTCCCAAGGGAAGAGGGCACCCGTTCCAACATCGAAGGGGAGGCCCAAGAAAAGGATAACCCAACACTGGATGATGGTGTTGCGACAAGTCAAGGTCATCAAGAGGGAGATGATGACGAGGACATGGGGTTATCCTCCGACAATGAAGGGACCTCGGATGGTGGAGCACCCACCGAGGTTCTTGACAACGAGGGACTGGAACGGGAACACGTCCAGGCCCTCGACGAAGATGACCAAGGACGCCAACTGGTGGTGTCGGGGGATGCTCCCATGGAAAGGGACCCTCCTCTCACTCAAATTGGTTGTTTCCCCCCAGCAAAAACGAAAGGTTGTTGCCTCCAAGGGGAACAAGAAGAAGAAGGGGAAGGGAACAACCCCAAAGAAAGTTCCCATCACTAAAGATCGCAAGCTCATTCCTCCCATCATACTCATTGAATCATAGCTCCAGGAGCATGGGCTTGGGGAACTCTAGGACCTCATCAAGGCCCAGGAGTGGCAACAAGTGTGCAAGGCAGTGGTAACCGTCGACCTTGCCCAGGTGCGCCTCTTCTACAACAACTTCGTCATTCACGACGAGGCCGCCAAGGGAACTCTGTCCCTCTAGAGCGATGATTATGTATTCACCGCCTCCTCCATTCGCCGCCAACTCAACGTCCCCGTCAAGGGTTTGGATGTTGTTCCCATAAAAAACTGGGGCGATTTCGACAAAGATGTCATCTTCAACGACATTTATGAAGGTCGTGTTCTCGGAGACTGGAACTCCCACTCACAACCTCTCCCTCATCGGTAAACTGGCTCACCAGTTCATCATAACGATTGTGATCCAACGACAGGAGAAGCGTCACCAACTTAACATTCAAGATGCCATTCTTCTCTACCACTTCCTCCACAAGATGCCCATCAATCTTCCCTGCATCATCTTTGGGCATATGGAGAAGTGCATGGCCTCGACCTCCCACTCCCTGCCCTACGCCAGTCTGATCAAGAAGCTGATGATCAAGGAAGGTCTCTATGACGCTACCAAGGAAGAAGTGACCATCGGAAGGGAACTGGACCTTTCCATGGTCCAAAAGATGCGTCATTCAGAACAAGCTGAGGATCAAGAGACTCTTCCCTCTAGTGACGGCCCAAGTGTTGAGAACACCCAAGTGTTAATGCACATCACAACAACTCTTGAGAACATGGCGGGAACTCTTCAGCATATCCTGTCCGTCATGACCTAGCTACGTGATAATTCGGTTCCCCGGGCCCCATGAACTTTCCATTTTTTATCCTTAGCCTTATTTTCTTCCACATATGTAATGAGTTCCCCTTGTACATTATTTGCTTAAGTAATATATGAATGGCTTTTAGTATGATTGCGTGTTCCTTCACTCCTTACTTATGTCTTTCTATTTTCAATGATGCCAAAAGGGGGAACGACAAAATGTGTGAGATGAGTCATGTTATGAGCTATCATAGAATATGCTTTGGCTAAGGGGGAACTATCACATAAAATGCTAAGTAAGAACTTATTATTTCATATAAGTGGCTCTCTAGGATCTCACATAGGAACTCCGTTGCATGTCATGCCTTCACACATTGAAATACTTGTTTTTTTCTGTGATGGGTTTGTCATCATCAAAAAGGGGAAAATTGTTGGGACGATGTTGCGAACTCTGGTTCCAAACATCGGAACAACGACACTAGTCTCCAGTTTTGATAATGAAAAATGTGTATTGGGAACTAACGTGTTACATTCAAGTATTTCAAGGGAACACCAGGTCTAACAAGGAATCTCCAAGAAATCAAAAGGAACAAAGGAACACATGATAGTGAGTTCCTATCAAACGAACTCTGGAAAGAACAGTTCCCATCGCATGGGAACTCACATGCGCAAACAAGACCACTCAACGCAAATCACGGGATCCTATCTCAGACAAAACAAAGGCTCAATTTGAGGAACAGACTGATGCGAGTGATCCAACGGCCCTATTGATTCTCAAAGTTGACTCAATTCAAATCAAGTCACATGTGAAGGATAAAGACTTAGCATGCAAGACAAATGGCATTTTGGACACAACGAAAGTCAGGATTGCAGCCTAAGTAAGAAGGAGTATAAAGCCAAATGAATAGTGCTTGGAAAAAGCACTTCTGCTAGAACTTACATTCACTCACAAAGAAAGAAAGAAAGACAAGAGAAGAGAAGTCCCCGGCGGCGAGTGTTCGATCTCGACGACGGCGAATCCGAGTTCCCAGAAGTTAGGGAACTGCGACATTGAGCTCAAGGTGTAAGGTTCGATCTGTCTTATGTTCAGTTGAGTTGTTCGCTTAGGAACAAGGTCAAGAAGGCTTACTAGTGTTACTAGAGTTAGGTAGAACTGCTAGAAACAGAGAAGTGTAATTCTTGCCTGTGTAACTAGGGAACAATCAATAAGGTAAGAAGATCGTTTTAAATCCTCCAAGCAGAGGTAGAGGTTTATCCACACAACTAGTTGGTTGTTGTGGGGTTCCTTTATAAATGAATTGTGTCGTTTACATTCTGTCTTACTTCTGCTGCCTTGGAAACAACTTAATTAACAACCACTTCCCAAGCTCTTACTAACACATATCGATCCAACAACTAAGATTGGTACACTTGATTGAAAGAACTTGTATTACTTGTTACGTTTGTTTTGTACGTATAATTTCCGCTGCTCAGGAAATTGTTTCCAAAGGATCTACTTATGTATTTCACTAAACAATTCGATTCAAACTATTAATATCAAAGCCGATTGTTTGGCGTAGGAACGAATGGGTTTATTGATCAAGCTTGTGCGAGATTTACAAGTGAAGGGTTGTTGTGCACATTAGTGAATCCAACATTGAAAAATTGGGAGATAAAATACCCATTTTTTTTCAAAATAAAAATATTATATAAGTTACTTTTTTGGTGAAATATTATATAAGTTACTTATTTTATTGTCAATTGATTTCGAGATGAAGTTATATTAGAATCGGAGTAGATTGCCGTCATCTAGAAGACTGGAACACATGGCCGAGCCGGCTAGTTGAAACCATTGGTGATTGGATTATATAGGTCGTCCTTGCTAAAGATCTAATTTATGCCGTATACTGGGGTCGGGGGAAGAAAGAAACCATAGCTTCTTGGAAGCCATACGGTCGTTTCCTTTGCATCTTTATTAAAATCGTGTGACACCATTGGGCTTCTTCTACGTATATGCATGTTTTTCTTTTCTAAAAAATGACTTTTGACTTGTACAAGAAAAAACAAAAGACTTTGACTTTGTTTTTATAAGTCCTACGCGCTAATGTACGTTTAACACATAGAGTCACACATGACTTTTCCAATTTGCATGTAAAAAGCACTTGAGATGATACGTAAATAACAACGACCGATATGTTAGTGTCGCGATCCTCTCTCTCTCTCTCTCTCTCTTTTCATTTTTAAAACTCACTTAGTCTCTTCCCTTTAGATATATAAATAGCCTTAATGCACGTAGGGAGTTTGCTAGCTAGCTAGAACTCACAAGTCACAACACATCGAGAAATTAATTAAAGAGGGATATTTATTATTAATTAATTTAAGAGATAGCTAGCATGGTCCGAACGCCGTCGTATGACCAACATGGAATGAAGAAGGGTGCGTGGAGCCCTGAAGAGGACTATTTACTTCGAGCTTATATCACCCGATTTGGCCACTGGAACTGGAGAGAGCTCCCCAAGTTTGCTGGTACTTAAATATTACTATGATATGATATGATTCCTAGTTATATATAATATGTTAGTTCATTCAATTCATATGTGCTCTTTCTTAGGTTTGAAGCGATGCGGGAAGAGTTGTAGACTAAGATGGATGAATTATCTGCGGCCGAATCTCAAACACGGAAGCTACACCAAAGAAGAGGAGGATCTTATCATTCAACTCCACCAAAAACATGGAAACAAGTATGGATTTGCTATAGAGGCCGGTGGTGAACTAAATATCTAGCTTGTTCATTAAAATATCTTTTTGTGGACTACAATTTTTTATATGATAAAGAAGGTCTATATATAGATTTGAAAGGACTAGAGAAACACCCTTCACTGGAATATGTTATTCGATCATGCACGTTAGGTAATATATATAGTGTATTAATTTAATTATTCATTAAGTCGATCTTGGACACAGGTGGGCGATAATTGCTCAAAAGTTACCTGGTAGAACCGATAACGAAATCAAGAACCACTGGCACACTCACTTGAAGAAGCGGGTGATGAGGAGACCACAAGCAACAATCACAATAACTAATTCCACAACCAAGATCCAACCCAAACCATCTCAAACCGACGTACTCGATGACGCGGAGATGAGACTGGCCAAGAATAATGACAATATATGTCATGACATCCATATCTTGGAGAGCTGCCCCTTACTTTCCCCAGAAATAACCTCAACTAATTCAACCTCTACTACACCTATAAGTAGAGAATTATCAACCTCCACTCTCTCTTCATTTGAGATCTCAACCGTTGGATTCGACGACGATGGAGGGCTGGAAGAGATCATCAACTCATCCGAGCTCTTTGCCGAGCTGTGTTCACTTAGTCCATTCGAGTTGGACGACCATGACACATCATCATTAATCAACAATAATGATGATCGTCAGCTTCGCACAACCTCGTTTAGTACTAACGGGGAGTCGGAAACATCGACGGCCATGGATGTGTACGGAGACATCCAGTTCCAAGACGAGGATTTCTGGTGCAATTCATTCACTCATAACAGCCAAGTGATGTTGTCTCCTAGTGTAAATCTACGACGATGATAGCCTTTTGGACGTCTTCTGTCATCAGCCGCTGATCATGGAAGATTTGCCTTAAAAAGTTTATTTAATTTCTAATATTCATTCTGACATATATGTACGATCTTCCTTCTATACGGATACATAAACTAAATTATGCTCGATGTGCGAGGCAAAAAGAAGAAATTTGACAAAGGTCAAGATTGAAAGAGATAGTTTTATTGTGATAAACGTATTGAAAGGAAACAAATCTTGCCCATGACAGATTGAGATGATAATACCAGATACGTTGGTTATTCTGCAGTCCTTTGAGGTTGTTAGAGTTGCTCATGTACCTCGTGACTGCAATAAGGTGGCTGACTTGATTGCTGGTCTACGCCATTCGTGTAGCGCCCATCAAATTCAGACCCATTCAGGACTTCGTGTCCTCATCCATAAGGATGCCATAGGCTGATTATGGATCGGCCTAATGTTTGCCTAATCAAAAAAAAAAAAAAACTAAATTATGCACAATCAGGTCAAATAATTTAGGAATATGCATGTTTAGTATAAGAACGATGTTTTTAGGAACAATTCTCTAGGTAGCCGAATAAAATATCTTTGCCGGTAAATTTTTTCAATGAGTCTACTTATATTATTAACTAGTTGTACCCATTATACCATGTACGACTACGATTTATTATTTTATAGATATTATAAATAGGATATTAATAAATAAAATAAAAATATAATATAAACTTTAATATAAGTACTTTATTGCTCGTAGAATGTATAATTTGTTTAATCAAATATTATAGTATTTATATTTTATTACTTTCTATGTAGGTAAATTTAGAGATTATCAAATATTTCAGTATATCTATTAAATTTTTTATTATCTATTTTTTATTAATTTTAAACATTATAAATATTCATCAATAATTTTTTATAAAAGAAAATCAATATATATATCTATAAATAAATTCGTCAAAAGATATATGCTAAAATATTTATATTTCTTTTAAAATATTTTATCTTTAATTTTAAATACTTGTATAAGGAAGCTTTCAAAACATATTGTTATACTAAATAGATAAATTTAAATAGTTAAAAAAAAATTTAATAGAAAGAAGTTATAATAGAAGTTATAATTAATTATAGAAATAAAAATTAATTTTTTTAAATATGAGGTGGGGCCAGAATCGTTCTGGTGGCTCGAAAAGGTACCTTTTTAATATATAGTTATAGATAGATATTGCTTATCAATATCAATAAACATATACAGTATCTATTTTATAACATCTAAAATCTTACCCTAAAAAACCTTCAATCTTTATAAACTCATTTTATTTTATTTAGTAATGGTTATTGTTTAAATATGTGTACATTAATTATTTTTTTTATGTGATACGTACTATATGAAACAATCTACATATTATGATATCTATCCATTATCCATTTTATGAAGTGGTTAAGATAAAGATTTCTAAAATTATTATTTAGTTTTTTATGTTGAAAAAAGTTTGTCCATTATTTTATTTATGTTTTATCACATGGCGCAAATTTTTACACAGACTTGATTTCTACTTTATAATGTATTAGGATAGATAAGTTAACTATACACATAGTTCCTATAAAACTTTACCTAAACTTTTCAGCCTTTTGATTCAATAAGTAACCTATGCAGCATAGAAACTTCAAAAAAGTAACTTGAAAACACAAAACAATGCTCAATCATCAAACCTTTACTCTTCTCTCTATTGATGAAACGGTGAATGAATCGAAAATTAATTACCAATCCTTTAATTTTAGGATAATGATCACATGATAATGACCCCTTAGATGTAAAATCTTGTTCGTTCTTCTTAAAAAAGCCGAGTTGTAGCGCCCCAGTCAGAGTTGTAGGGCGCACCGGCTTTTTAGCAGCGGTGTGTCCTACCGCTCCAAATTTTAAAAAAAAATTGAATAAAAGACAACGGCAGCGGTTTTTTGTCGTTTTATGGCAGCGGCAACGGCCACCGCTGCCGCTGCCTTTAAAAAAAAAATTATACCAAGCGGCAGCGGTAGCCGCTGCCGCTGCCTTGCCCTCAGTAAAAAAAAACTACCGCGGCTATTTATAGCGAGCGAGACGAGGTTGGAGATGTCGGGTCCGCTCCCTTGCCCTCTCAAATTCGTCTCCAAATTCGTCTTCAAATCCTCTTCAAATCCTCCCCAAATCCATCTCCAAAACACCTCTACTAAAATAATGTCGGGTTATTGGCCATTTGATGAAGGGCAGGGCTATTTTAGTTCAAATCCGACGAATGTGAACGACGATCAATATGGCGGTTTAGAAGGAATTCCTTATGGTGGACATGGCTATTCTAGTTCAAATCCGGTGAATGCGAGCGATGATCAATATGGCGGTTTAGAAGGAATTCCTTATAGTGCACATGAGAATGAGGATGTTTTGCATGAAAACGAAGAAACGGTATGTAATCTATTATTTATTAAATTATTAATTTTATTATAAACAATCATATTTTAGGGTTGTTATAACTAATCATATTTTATACTCCCTCCGATCGAAATTAGATGTCGTTTTAGGTTGAACAAATTGATCGTATTAATTACTTATTGGTTGCTTTTATTTTCCTTAATTTGTGTGTAATTACCTAGAACGATATTTAAATTCGATCAGATGGAGTAGTTGTTATAATTGTTAAATTTGTTGTGTTAGTGCAAAATTTTCATTTTAATTTCTCATATTGTGTTGAATTTGTGAGTTTATAATCGAATTAATTAATGAAGTATTTGTCATAATTGTTTCCAGTTTCCCGATTTTTCTACCTATTTTGTGACTGATAATGAGTGGTCAGAACGGAATCATATGCTAAAATGGGCTAGAGAAGTAGGACGTAATTTGAACATGGTGTTGACAATTAAGAACTCATGGGAAACGAAGGTCCTTTTAGCATGTGTGTTGGCCGGTGAATACAAGCCAAAGAAGAAGGGTAAATCCGGTGTTAATATGCCGACCCTACAAGTTGGTGATGATCTAAAGGAAAAACCACGTAGCAGGAAGATGGGTTGCCCGTTCGAATTGGTTGGCCAACGGGACAGGAGGACCCATCATTGGCGGCTAAGCGTGAAATCTGGTCGCCACAACCACGACCATTCCACTGGTCTGGAGGGAAATCCTTTTGCCGACCGCTTAACTGATGAGCAAAAGGAGGATGCAAGGATATTAACCCTCTCACATGGTGCCCCGAAGTTTGTTATGACATACTTGCGTGAAAAGTGGCCGGACATCTCAACTTCGATGAGACAGTTGTACACTTTTCGGCACGATGTACTGAAGAAAGAGATGAGCTCAATGAATGTAACTCAATTCTCACTCCATTTCTTAAAGTCAAATGGCTATTATCTTGATTATCGAGCCGAGGAAGGAAGCAACGAGATAATAGACTTTTCTTTGCCCATCCCAAGTCGTTGAATCTGCTGAAGTTGTTTCCGTATGTTGTGATCATGGATGCGACATACAAAACCAACATGTAAGTAATTATAATAAAAGCATTTTTACTTGAAATGTAAGTTTTACACGTTAACTTATTCAAATTAATTAACATTTCAGGTATAACATGCCTTTGAGTGAGATGGTAGGATTTACTTGCACCGGGCACACTTTTTGTATTGGGTTTGCATTTATGGCAAGAGAGACCCAAGATCACTACGAATGGGTGTTATATCAGTTGCGGGAGGTGTTCGAAATGGTTGGGAAAATGCCAGAAGTTATTGTCACAGACCGGGATATTGCCGAGGTTAACGCCGTTGCGGTCTTGTTTCCCAACGTCAAACACCTTTTGTGTTGGGTGCATATCAAGCGGAATTGCAAGGCGTACGCTTTGGCGAACGGGTTTTCTGAGGGGAGTGCGGAGTGGTTTGGAAACAAAGCATGGGAGCTATTTGCTACGCTTTGGCGTTTGCTACTAGATTCCAGTGTGCACTTGTCGTACTATCCGAGCGTGGTCCTCATACATGCCTCCCGATGATATCTAGTGAAGCTCCGAGTACTCCTGGGTGAGGGAGTGTCGTGGCGATAGCTCATCTAGGGAACCACTATGTCCCGGTAAACGTCATACATTTACATAAATTTCATAGTGGACTAACTTTTATTATATTATTTACGAATTTGTCATTGTAGGTTACGCTCGTAGATGAAGCCCCCATGCCGACCTCTGCGAAGCTTTGGGCCCAATATCATCATCCTAGCGTTGATGGGGTGGATATTCGCTTTCATGAACGCATGGCCCGGTACGGCAGTTACCACAACGCAGAAGGGTTGCCTCCTAGTTTTTATTAGAGTAGGACTAATATTAGTATTTGTATTTGTATTTCTACTGGTACTTGTATTGGTACTTGTATTTGTAAGATATTATTATGGTTATTATTATTTGTGGGACTAGTATTTGTATTTGTATTTGTATTTCTACTAGTATTCCATAAAACATTCAAATATCCATAAAACATCCAAATATCCAAACATAAAAGTCCATAACACATCCAAACTAATAATGTATAAAACATCTAAATATCCAAACATAAAAAGTCAATAACACATCCAAACAAGTAATCCATAAAACATCTATCTGTAATAGCCGGCATCACTACGCCGTCCAGGCTGGTAACGAGGGGGTGGCGGAAATGGGCGCATGTCCGGTTCAGCTTGGGGCAACTCTCCAAAAACTGCTCTCTCAATACCATTGAAAAAATCTATGGCATATGGACCTCTCATTTCACTAGCGTATGGACGGAAACTTCGGACGTACCCTTCCAAGTAAGCCATGCGCTGCGTCAAAAAAACATGATTATTTAAATATTAATAAATTAGTATAGGTAATAATGAACAACATATATGGTTCAATACGGTACCTGGACAAGTTCGACCTCACGGGGAACTGGCGGTGGATGAGCACGTTGATCTCTCATAAGATATGGATGAGACAGAGGCTGAAGCCATGGTACATAGTTTTTGTCCGCTACATAAGGGAATATGGCCATCTCCCCCTCGGGCACCAAGGATTGATAACGGGATTCCCAACGGTCATCCTCGTCTCTGAAAGTGACTTTATATTTGGTTGGACCCAATCTCGTCTCTCTTTTTACAGTTTCTGGCCTAATGACGTCCAACACTGGAATCTTTTGGTGGTAACCGAGTTGCCTGTAGCATCTGTCCGGCATATACGGCTCCCTCACATCGAAGTAGGTGAGTACCTCACGATAACGAGAGAGCACAAGCTCGCCGGTGGAAAAGTTAAGGCCCTGGCCCCACGGCATCCACATAACCTGATCAATATTGATCTCATCTAATTGACGTCATATGGAAAGACATTCTTCATCATTGCTGTGTCGGTTCCGATCTGAATGGTACGGGGTCGGATCATCACCCAATGATCTGCTCAACCGACCTCTAAAGGTCGGAAAGTACCTCCAAATCCAAGTCTGTGAAATATATAAATATGTTATGTTATATGTGTGTACAAAACGTTACAATATATTTAAAGTGTATATAAGGTTAGATATACTCACGTGTAGGACGTACATGCACCCACTAATACCCGCAGCATCTCTGCGGCTTGCACAACCCAACTGCCTGTACAAGTAGGCCAATGTACCCGCTGCCCATGCATAATGAGATGTCGTCGTATGGTCTAGTACCAGATGCAAGAGCTGTAGCTGGGTAGCGCCATCAGACTTGTCCAAAAACAACGTGTTTCCAAGCAACATAAACAAGTAAAGAGATGCGATCAAATGTGGGCCCGCTTCTTGTGCCACCAGGGCTGTCAACCTATCCCTCAAAAACACCGTGTTGATGCCACCGCCTGAGGTCTGCCTGTTCACCTCCCTAACTTCAACTCCTAGCATTTCCGCCATCCTCAGGGGTAAAGCTTCATCACTCAAAAGCCCTTTCTTAACCTTAGCGCCATTCAATGGAAGGTTTAGTATCTTTGAGACGTCGTGGAGGGTGATGGTAATCTCCCCCCAACGAAAGTGGAAACTATTCGTTTCCGGGTGCCATCTTTCCACGAATGTAGAAATCAGTGCTCTGTCCATTTCCCGAAACTTCCAATCCTTCAGATGACTCAAGCCGCTTTGGTTTACAAGCGTCACCCAATCCTGGTTTGAATGGTTGTCCGCTAAGGTTTTCAAGAAGTGTAACGCCTCGGACCGACCTTGCACCTTAAGGTTTTTTGCCCACTGTTCACATTACAAAAAAATTTAAGTTTTGAACATTATAAATAATATCATAAATTTTAGGTCGTTCTTACCTGTTGGTGATCCCATATGTAATGTGCCATATGCGTATGAAAGTGGGTGAGTAAGGACGTGTCGCTTGGACCGCCACCATATCCACCCACCGGATGGACCGGGGCCGCTAATCCAGGGTCCTCATAAGGCGAGACCTCATAATCATGGGCCGGGATATCGGGCTCCGGAGGAGTCGAGTAGCGCATGGGAGGGGGTGGATTTGTGTACGACGCAGGAGCCGGGTTTGTGTACAACGTCATCAATGTAGACGGCTCTTCTGGTGGCGTAATATGGCTCGTACTACCATAATGGTGCGTCTCCTGCGGTGACATATAGCTTGTACCACCATACTGCGTCTCTGGCGGTGGCATATAGCTCGTACTACAACCATACTGCGTTTCTTGGAATGGCATATAACTCGTACTACCGTAATTATACGCCTCTTGTGTTGGATATTGCAGGGGAAATTGGTAACCCCCGTATTGCCCATGAGCGGCCCCGTATTGCCCATGAGCGAATAATGGACCAGCTTCACCATAAACCGTATTAGCAAATGTGGGCTGGGTACGGTCCACATAGAGGTCCGGAAATGTATCACCACTTCTATTCAGCAATCTTTCGATTGCTGAAATATCATCTGCATGCATTTTTTACAATATTTCTCTAAAATCCAATAACGTGCATAATGCTCATTTAAGCATATAATTAATATATCAAACTACTAATTCATCCGTAAATATAGTAACCATGCACATTAAGAAAAATTCATATTCACCCTCAACAACTACTTAATCGCTTATTTTTATAATACTTATAAATTAACTTACTAACATGTATGAACCTAATTTAAACTCATAATTAATGAAAAATACTAATAATTACACCATAAATAAATTAATTATTCAAATTATTCAAATTTATAATTAATTTCTACAACTACTTAGTCACTAATAATTATACATACATTAGTCTATAAATTATACATTGATTAAGTTAATTACTTATTTTTACCACATAAATTAACATATAAATTTACTATCATATAAACTACTTAATCGATCAAACTCTTGGTAATTAACCTATAAACTACTTAATACGTAAAACTAATAATTAATTCATAATATAAAAATAAATTTAATATTTTGCATACCTAAACCCTCCACGGGGGCGACGGGTTGGCTCGTCGTCACTTCCGGAACCGGGACTTCAACCTCCTCTCGAACTCTCGAGGTTGCCTCGCTCTCGTTTAAGTTGATATTTCGTCGGGGTTCATTCCGCCGTCTACTTGAAGATGACTTCGAGCCAAACAAATTCTAATAAAAAAATTAAGTTAGTTTTAACCTTAATAACTTAAAATAATTCAATTAAAATAAATAAAAATCATACATACCGATAGCGATAAACTTCTCATTTTTGGAACCGTTTGAATCGAATTAACAAAATTTGGACCACTTTCAATCGGATTTCGAACCTCCTTGCAAAGAATTGAGGCGAAAATGGAGAGGGCTCGTTCGGAGCAGGTTGTGGATGAAAATGGAGAGGGAGTGAGGAAGAGTTGGAGTGAAATTGGTGAAAGAAAAGAACCGAATGGCTCCTCTTAAAACCCTCGGTTTCAATTTGAACAAAACCCCCGCTCCCCTGGTCAAACTGGGATTCTGCAATTGCAGAATCCCAGGTGCAGCGATAGCGGCCCCCGTTGCCGCTGCCTCTGCATGGAGAGGCAGGGAAAGATTCCCTGCCTCGTTGTCTATTTTAAAAAAAAATAAAAATAAATGCAGCGGCAGCGGCCACCGCTGCCGCTGCCTCTGCATTTTCAGAGGCAGATTCCCGCGTGGGAATCTGCCTCGTTGCAGTATATAAAAAAAAATAAATTTAATCAAGTTGTAGGTTCTACCGCTGCTATGTGCAGCGGTAGGGCCCACCGCTGTAAATACAGGGGCGCCCTACAGCTCTGAGCGGGGCGCCCCTCATTGACCTAATTGGACGTCTTTCCAGATTAGACTTTTATTGAACACTAGTGGGACAGGTCCGTGTATATGCACGGGGCATATTTTTTAACGTGTTTATTATTTTAGTAACACTCTTTTCATTAATGATCATCAAGATTACTCTTCATAAATTTTCATTGCATATGAATAGTAGTTCGTTGCACTTTGCATAAAGTATCTTTTGGCTAGTAACCGGCTAGAGCAATCTTCTTTAATCCCTTAATCGTTTTGTAGTATGAGAAGGCTAGTTGTGGATTACACTAAGCCATCCGATCCCCATATCTTCTTTAATCAATACCTAACACTGTAAAAACTATATACATAATTGATATTAACGCTAGTCAAATCAAATCATTTTATTTTTCAAACAAAAGCTTGCACTCAACAAAGAGAGCACCAAGTATATCAATTTATTGAAATTCAATCTTTTAATTTCTTTCAAATAAATTCCACATTAAACATGGACAAATCAAGTTATCCAAAAATATAATACTAATTATTCTACTTTTCCTCCCTTTGATAAAACATGAAAATAATGGAAATTAGCAAAGTTCTTTGGAGATATTTTACTTTCTAGATGATTCTTCACTTTGTAAAAAATAATAAGAATAGGAATAAAAATAAGTTTTCAATGAGCAACCTAGATAGAAGAAGTCAATCCACACTATAACGTCAAATAAAAAGATATATAGGACAATCATTTGCATCGTTAAATTAACCACAACAATTCATCCTCAACCAATGAGCACCCTAATTTAAAACGAAATTGTATTTGTATAAAATAAAAATCTAGGGAGCTTGTAAAGATGTCCATTTGAAACTATGCCACGCGCAATATATATAAATATTGTCAAATAAGGTTATAAACCAAACACTTGTATTCTAAATTATTTAGGAAGTTTTCACTTCTAAAATAACCAAGATCAACATCCAATAAGAAATATAGTAGACACAAGAGAGGGAAAATGTGTACACAATTGGATCTCTTTTTACAATACCATATATATATAGCTCAATTCATAAAATTTAATTGGTCAAACACATAAATAGGGGTGTAATTAGGGGTGGACAATAAGTACACATATAAGAGATTAAACATCCTAAGAGAATCTCTATGTGTATTTAATCCATATTATACATTTAAATACTTATAACATTTACACAATATTTTAACAAAAAGTATAGTTTAAGCAATTGATATATAAATGGACACATATATTTGTAAATAATTGATATAAAGAAATAGAGAGTATAAAGGGGAAAAATAATCACATTTTGATATTATCTAGAAATCATGAAAGGTCATGTACAAACTTTTTATAACAATAAAAACCGCATAGCCAATGTAATTTTCACTTCTAAAATAACCAAGATCAAACCGAACAACATCCAATAAGATTATACAAGTACCACTTTCTCCTGTTCGCCAACAACAACAACAAAAAATCAGATAATTAGTATCAAAATTTTCATTATAAACAATATAAAGTGGCGATCATTTCACAAAACAATATAGGCGAAATAGCAAATAATAATTGACAACAATTGTGATTTTTTTGAAGATTTTTTTAAAATCTAAATTGACAATAATTTAGTTGGATAAAAAAGAGCAATACCAATATTATATTAAAAAAGTAATATAAGAAAAAACATTCAAGATAGTTAGATACTATTTTTATATTTTGATGAGAATAGACTTTCAATATAATATCGAAGGAGAAATTTGCACAAATACATATATAATAATAGTATTGAGACCACAATAACTAACAAGATATAGAGAAAAAATAATTTATACCAACCTTGAGCTATTCGAACACTTTGGCAATTATTTATAAACTAATTGTAACCATAGAGAGGGGAAATCTGTACACCATTGGATCTCTTTCTACAATACCATATATATAGGTCAATTCATGAAATTTAATTGGTCAAACATATATACACATAAATAGGGGTGTAATTAGGGTGGTAATGTGGACAATAAGTACACATATAAGAGAATTAATAAGCATCCTAAAAGAATCTCTATGTGTAATTAATTCATATTATACATTTAACTACTTATAACATTTACACAATATTTTAACAAAAAATATTGTTTAAGCAATTTAAATAAGACTAAAAAAATTAGACATGATGTTCACCATGGGACTTGAACCTTAAATATTTACCATATATAGGTCAATTCATGAAACTTAATTGGTCAAAAATATATACACATAAATAGGGGTGTAATTAGGGGTGGGCAATAAGTACAAATATAAGAGAATAAACATCCTTAAACTTTATGTGTAGTTAATATATATTATACATTTGAATACTTATAACATTTACACAATATTTTAACAAAAGATATATTTTAAGCAATTTAAATAAGACTAAAAAAAATTGGACACGATGTTCACCATGAGACTTGAACCTTACATATTTAAAATATATAATATATATAATTATTTTTACAAATTCATATTTTAAATAGATTCTTCTCGTATTCAAAATTTTATAGATGATTACAATCATTCTTTCGAAATAATTATTTTAATATTAAAGGACTTGGTGAAGTTAATTTGTAAATGCCCAATGAGTAAAAAAATCATGATACTCTCCATAAAACTCAAACCTTATACCTCTTACTATATATCAATCATTCTAATCATTGTGCTAAAGAAGTAGTTTTGATTCTAAACAAAAAATAAATAAAAATATAAAATTATGTTCATGAATTTAACACATGCAATAAATGCTCCTTGTACACAACTTTTTATTGTTATATATAGAAGGGAAAAACAACACGGGTATAATTTTTTAGAATTATTCGCATATTTTTAAAAAAAAATTGAAGACACGTGAAACCTTTGCATTAGTTTTGGTTTGAATGTACATCAAATTGCATTAAAAAACCTTTGCATTAGTTTTTAATGCAATTTTTTTAATCATTATTATGGGTATGAATATAACACTACAAATATTTGTTTATTTAGTTGTCGCTAAATACATGTATTTGGTCGTTAAATGTTTGGTCGCAAATGGTTGTAGCGACCACGTGGTCGCTAAATTTAATGACCACACGAATTAGCGATCACATGGTCGCCAAATCTAGGGCCAGATTTAGCGATCACGTGGTCGCTAATTGGCATCTATATGGTCACTGAATCTGGTCTCTAATTGGCATCCACGTGGTTCCCAAATCTAGGACCAGATTTAACAATTACATGGTTGTTGAATACCCAAAATAGGTGCTCGACGATGGCCGTTATTTAAGCATTAGCACGCGATCATGCGCTAATGGCGCCTGACACATAATTTGAGCATTAGCGCATGACCACGTGGTCGCTAAATTTGTCTTTAATTTTTTTTAAAAATTTTTTGTATTTATGATTTCATTATTTTTATTTTTACTTAAGTTATATAGTTAATTGAATATATAAATAATAAAAAACAATTAATAAATATAATAAAAATGTGATTAATAAAAATATTTATGAAAAGATTTACTAAACTAATCCGCCCGACCCGCACCGTCGGCGGAAGAGGACGCCATTTGTGATGCGCTCTCTTCTCTCAATTGAGGTTAGGATCATCTTCACAAGGACGTGTCTAACGGAGCTGATCTTGGGAATGGCAGAAGCTTAAGGTGCGACTAAACCAACGATGGCATGAGGGGCGCGTCTCATTGGCGAAGTAAAGGAGGCACGAGCCCTAGAATTTGGAGGGCATCGAGGGAAGTAAGGGTTAGAGAAGTTGGACGTTGGAGGGCATCGAGTGAAGCAAGGTTTAGAGAAGTTGGATGTCTGAAGGCCTAGGGAAGAGGAAGCTCAATTCACATAGGCAACAAATTAATTCATTCAAATCTAGAAAATAAAAGAGTGCCTTAGCACTTTTATAGTTTAGGGTTTCTAAACCCTAGCTAATATAAAGGAGTTGGGTCATACATGCAAGTCCAACCTAAACTCATTATAATAACCTAAATAATGCAATTATAGTACTTACTAATAATGGAAAATAATGGAAAGGTGCTTGTTTAAGTTCAACAAAATAGTAAGTTCAAAGCTAGGATAGGTGACCAAGGCGCCGGTGTGGTCGGCTCCAGGAGACACGGCCGCGTCTTGGTCGGTTTTGCCCTCGTCTTCAAAAAAGAATGTTCCGTCCTTAAGATGCGGCCCGAAGGGCCTAAGGCGCAGGCACGTCTCGGCTGGGTTTGGTCGCTCCTTGGAGAAAGTCGGCCTTTGTTTTCTTGGACCAAATAAGTGAGAAAAAGGGTGCATGGCGAGTCTTGAACCGTGCGCATGGCTTGAGTAGCCCAACCAATGAAGGAGGTCGTGGCGCTAGCTATGGCCTTGGTGTGGGCACGCGTCAAGGGCCCGTTGGAGCGCATAACCATGGCTTCTTTTTCCTCGACGGAGGTCATGGAAGGGATCGCATCATCCTCCCCCCCCCTTCCCCCTTGAGAGGGAAGCGTCCTTTCCTCTAGATAACACTCGGGCTCAATTCGGTCAAGGATGCGAAATGGACCATCACCATGTTGATGAAGTTGTGTCTTCCGGGCTCCCAAGAACCGTTCCTTGCGTAAATGTATCCAAACGAGGTCGTTGGGCTCAAAGATCATGGGAATGCGGCTAAGGTTGTGATGCGCTAAGTATTGGATGGCGCGTCTCTCAAGTTGCGACTTTGTCCAAGCATGAAGTTGTTGAATTTGCTCGGCTCTATTGGTTGCATCAACATGCTCTCCTTGCTTCAATGGTTGTGGGACCAAATCCAAAGGTGTTATAGGATTGCGCCCATACACCACCTCAAACGGAGTCAAAGAATGTGCCGAGTGTTTGGTCCTGTTATAACAAAACTCAAGGGTAGAAAGTAAGTCCTCCCACTAGCGTGGGTTTGACTTGAGCATCACTCGAAGGAGAGAGCCCAAGGTTCGGTTTATGACCTCCATTTGACCATCAGTTTGGGGGTGGTAACTAGTGGAAAATAACAGCTTGGTACCGAGTTTTCCCCATAAAATTCTCCAAATATGTCCCACAAACTTGGTGTCCCAGTCACTAATAATAGTTATCGACACACCATGATACTTTACTACGTTGTGAAACAACAAACGTGCCACTTCCGTAGCATTATTTGTGCTTTTACAAGCAATAAAGTGAGCCATCTTAGAGAATCGACGCAGAAACAGCATATATGCAATCTTTGCCTCTCCTTGACATAGGCAATCCCGTTATGAAGTCCATAGCAAGGTCTTCCCAAGGGGTGTTAGGCAGTGGCAAAGGAGAGTAAAGACCATATGGTAAGGAGGTCAACTTGTCCTTCCGGCATAAGACACAACTCTTGCAAAATTGTGTGACTTGGGTAGCCATGGTAAGCCAAAAGAAGTGTTCACGCCATGTCGCAAGTGTTTTGTTCACCCCGAAATGACCCCGTCCATCTTGAGACTCTTTAATCAAGAGGTGCCTAATAGAAGAGCGTTGAATACAAGGTTTCTAGCCTTGTACAAGTACCCCTTGTCCAAAAAATAAGAGTCCAACTCACAATTAACCGAGCACTTCTCAAAGATTGGACCAAAGAAGGGGTCTGAAACATATAGCTCTTTAATCAAAGAGAAGCCAAGAAGACAAGTTTGTAAAGAAGTTAAGAGCACATACCTACGATAAAGGGCATCGGCTACCACATTCTCCTTACCCTTCCCGTGTTGGACGACATAAGGGAATGTCTCCAAGAATTCCACCCATCGAGCATGGCGTCTATCCAAATGTGCTTGGCTCTTGTTGTAGGAAAGCGCCGCATGTTCACTATGGATCAAGAATTCACGCGGCCACAAGTAGTGCTTCCAAGTTTGGAGCACTCAGATCAAGGCATATAGCTCCTCGTCATAGGTAGGATAGTTGAGTTGTTCCTCGGTTGGTGATGCGGCCCTGCCCTAGCTCGGACCCGGCTCCTACTATCCCGAGATGGCCTAGACCTTGGATACCCCCTTGGCTTAGGACATAGTCTCTTTATTTATTTATTTATTATATTATTTACTATTTCCTTTATTTCCATTTTCATCATTTCCTTTTTAGGCGTGTGCTCCATTCTTGTATAATGGGCTAGCATTGTTATTAGTTAGGCCCAAGCCCATTAGGGTTTGCTTTTGCACATTTCCCTTTCTAGCTTTTACTATTCTTAGTATGATGGGCCTTGGACGTTGGGCCTAGTATGCTTATTGGCCCTAGTCCGCCACCCCATCTAGATTTAGGGTTTAATGTCCTCTTCTCTATAAAAGAGGCCACACCCCATTGTATTTCTTATGTCAAGTTTAAGCCAAATCAATAGTAAGAATCAAGAGTCCGTCCTCCTAGTTTGGCCTGACGTCACACAATCTTCCAACCCTTTTCCCTCTCGTCGGTCCTCCCTTGGGCCAACACCTCTCATATCTGCCTCACCTCGTGAGTCCATAATGTTGGCTCATACATATCCGATTACTATTGTCGAATAAGATCCAAGCGTTTCGAGCCTAGATCCTCCCTTTGTGGACCGAAGACGAGTAGGTTCATATCAGTTAGCTTCTCACTGGAATAGGTGATTGGCTTCTTCTCTTGATGTAGGATGCCACCAATCCCGATGTTGGAGGCGTCACATTCCACCTCGAATGGCCTAGAGAAGCCTGGAGATTGGAGCAATGGGGGTGTGGCTCAAGGCTTCCTTCAAGTCTTGGAACACTCTTTCATGGTGTCGTTTCCATTCTATAACGGTGCTCTTTTTGGTCAAGGCATGTAAGGGCGCCACTATAGAAGAGAAATTGGACACAAATTGTAATAACTGCGGTTTTTGAGGATATTTTTGGAATTTTTCTCGGATATCCTTTTAACCTTTTTGGTCCGTTTTAACGCTTAATCCAATATTTTTGTTGGAGATTAAATCCTAGAAAATTGTTGGTGATATCCTAAAATCACAAAGAAATGATTTTATGGATCGGTGTGAATTCTAGGATTTTTCGGTGGAAAAAGAATATTTATTGGATAAGCCGTCTTTTTAAATATGTACTGAAAAGGATTTAAAATACGAAACGGAAGTCTTAAAATTGAAGGTAGCAAGATAAAATCATGGAAAATTGGTTTTATTGGTCTACATAATTTACGGGACATTTTGTATTTAGTAAGTTTTTCCACCCGAGGTACATAATTTTACCGCTTTAACGCGAATCCCGTTCCGAAACGGGAAATCCCTTTAATAGCCTACTTTGTTTGCTTAATGAGAAGGGAAAGAGGATTTCTTTCACTTATTGAATGCATAATGGATGAGGTTTGAATTCAAACAGAGGAGAGGGTGCGAGAAGAATTTGGACGAGAACGATGGACTCGGGATCTCTTTCTCGACCGCCATATCTTCTCTACCTTATCAAGTCTACAATTTGTTTTGGTCTCAAAAGGAACCAAAGAGATAAACTTGAGGGAGAAGGGGCTCGAACCAATAAAACAAATCAGAGGAGAGCTGAAATAGGACGGAACAAACGGACTCGGGAGCTCATTCACCGCCGACATTCTTCTTCCTCTAGCTTCACCACCTCTCCTCCACCTCATCTCCTCCACCACCTCTTCTTCTTCCCCCTTGTTGGGCGTGTTGGCTGTTGTAGAACCAGCGAGAATCAAGGACGGAACGACATGCTCGGGAAGGAAGGGTGAGGACGTCACCGCCGACCATCTTCATGCCTCGCCAAGCACGTCGCCGGCGATCGGTAGCTTGTCCGACCACAACCCACCGAAAGGGCCGCTGTCGGGCAACGCCCAGCCACCCTCGGGCTCGGGGATCGAGCCATGATCGAGCCAAACGAGCCATGGGTTCGAGTGAAGGTATATACAATCGAAATTAATTAGCGGATTGGTTGCGGAGCCACCGTAAGGGCCTTTCTGTTCCGCTTTGCTAATTAAATTTATGGTTTTTATAATCTTGACATTGATACGGTCCCACAGGTTCAAACCGTTCGAGAAACAGACGTCCGGATATTCCGTTATAGCGAAGACAAGTTTTGTCACCGATTGGCAGGTAAAGGACTTCGGATAATTACTCGAGATTCGTTGTTAATCCGTTTGATCCGAAATTTGGTAACCTTTAAGAACTCGGGATTCGTTGTTAATCCGTTTAAGGGGGTACTAATGTAATAACTGCGGTTTTTAAGGATATTTTTTGAATTTTTCTCGGATATCCTTTTAACCTTTTTGTCCGTTTTAACGCTTAATCCAATATTTTTGTTGGAGATTAAATCATAGAAAATTATTGGTGATATCCTAAAATCACAAAGAAATGATTTTAATGATCGGTGTGAATTCTAGGATTTTTCAGTGGAAAAAGAATATTTATTGGATAAGCCGTCTTTTTAATTATGTACTATAAAGGATTTAAAATACGAAACGGAAGCCTTAAAAATTATAGGTAGCATGATAAAATCATGGAAAATTGGTTTTATTGGTCTATATAATTTACGGGACGTTTTCCGTTTAGTAAGTTTTTCCATCCGAGGTACATAATTTTACCGCTTTAACGCGAGTCCCGTTCCGAGACGAGTTTTGAATTTTATAAGCTTATCTTCTTGCCTTACTAATTAAGGAACCAGTATGGGATTAGGGGGAATCTTTCAGCCTCGTCAAAGTTTACAATTGGTATTTCAAAATGAAGGGAACCAGCGAGATAAGGACGGAACGACGTCTCGGGAGGAAGAATTCAGCTCCACCGCCGGCTGTCTTCTTCTCAGCTGTCCACCACCTTAGCTCCTTCACCACCTCATCACTTTCTTCCTCCCTTCCAATTTTTATTGTGTGGGCTGGCTATTGCTAGAAACCGGAACCGAGAAAGATGGACGGGACGAACCGGGAAGAATCCTTCACCGTCGGCGATTCTCTTTGCCCAGCCAACCATCTTTTCTTCTTCCCCCTTGTTGGGTCTTGTTGGGCTGCTGCCTTGAACCAAAAACCAGTGAGAGATCAGGTCGGAACGATGGTCGGGAAGGAGGAGTTCGAATTCTTACCGTCGGTATCTTCCTCGCCTCGCCGCGCGAAGTCACCGGCGATCGGTAGCTTGTCCGACCACAACCCATAGCAAGAGCCGTTGTCGGGCAACGTCCAGCCACCCTTGGGCTTGGGGATCGATCCATGATCGAACCAAACGAGCCATGGGCTCGAGTGAAGGTATATACGATCGAAATTAATTAGCGAGCTGATTGCGGAGCCACCGTAAGGGCCTTTCGGTGCCGCTTTGCTAATTAAATTTATGGTTTTTATAATCTTGATGTTGATACAGTTCTACAGGTTCGAACCGCTCGTGAAACGGACGTCCGGATCTTCCGTTATAGCGAATACAAGTTTTGGATACCGATTGGCAGGTAAGGGACTTCGGATAATTACTCGGGATTCGTTATTGATCCGTTTGATCCAAGATTTGGTAATATTTTAGAACTGTTGCTAATGAACAATTTTTATTTAGAAAATTGTTTCAAAAGTGAAGCGGATAATTAGTTATAATTCCGCCAAGATGGCTCCTTGAAGCATGATAACTAAGGATTCACTATATATCGATATTCGAAAATTAAATCGTTTATCGATTAGGAAGTTGTAGGAGTTGAGAATACAACTAAGAGGTGTTTCTGTGAGCTCATTGTTGAAAATCCTTTTGTTATAATTGTCAGAGGGATGATACAGATTACTGTTGGAATTGCTAAGGACGTCGAGCACGCCTTATAAGGCAAGTGGACGATTCTCTCTTGCGTTATTGTTATTAAATGAGGAATTGGATCCCATTTAATATTTGTGTTGGGAACAACTTGTATGATTAATAAAATATGATAGGTCGTTATATTTGTTAGAAATAATGACCATGTTGTTTATTCAGTTTTGCGTTAGAACTGGATTTAGGTCCGTTATGTGTGGCCTTGTATGTTGTCTCATGCTGAGACATTATTGTGAAGTAAGTTAGTTTTTCAGGGGTAGGAGCCGAGTCTCCGATGACCTCTTTATAACACAGTTTATGTTGGGAGGTTTAGCTCGTTACTATCATATCCCAACATTCGGGTCATGACTCATTCCTCACTCAACGCTGGAAGAGGTGTTTATGCACTCTAGCTAAGTGCAAATTGGTACTAGGTGTTCGTCAATGATCATGAATTTCATCTCTCTCATCTTGACGTCTCCATGTACAGGTGGATTCTCTGCGGTTTTAGCCGCTTAAAAGTTACCAACATGTTTGTGAAAAGTTCTGAAAGTAATAAAGATAAGTGCGTTAGGCACATTAATGTACCCGAATGGTTAGTCTATTCGATAACCATTCTTGCTTCCGGTTATGAATGATTCTTAATCAAACTTTGATTAAGTTAATCTGAATAGTCTATGGAAGCTTTTCAAGATGTTATGTGATTAATATGAATTCCCAACAATTGTTTATGCTTCTTAAAAGAAACCACAAGCGGTGGTATTCTCTCTCTTGACTATGCGAGTCTCCTTCTTATTCTCTATAAGACTGCTAACTGTTGGATCATAATCCGAGTCTATTTGGATTTTGGATGCCAATATGTTTAGTTACAACCATAAGAACCAAGTTAGTTTCTCCGCTTGCTAGTCTATCATTAGACTAACCCGTCCATCTTCTTTTCTTTTATATGTTCGGTTGGTGTCCACCGTTGGTTTACGACACATCAGGTTCTTCTTGGAAGTTGATTCAAGAGGCGGATTCAGATGTTTGAAGCTCCAGAGGTTGAAGAAAGGTTTCCAATGGCTATACTTGAGTGAAGATCATGATTGAACTACTTCAAAGTGAAGCTGAGTTTCAGAAATAAGAACTCAAGGAAGACTTGATGAAGATTTTGTTCAAATAGAAGGTTGTTATGTTTATTTAATCTTTTTGGGTTAAGGTTTGTATAAGATCAATTGTATTTATTCCGCTGTAATGTTTCTTTTAGTTTGTTCAGTCAATTTAAAGCCTTGGGTGGCTTCGGTTTAGTCTTAATCGGGGTTACTGGCGGTAATACCTCCAGGGTAAGTAAGGGGGTGTTACACTTTTGAAAATGTTATGTGATTAATATGAGTTCCCAACAATTGTTTATGCTTCTTAAAGAAACCACAAGCGGTGGTGTTCTCTCTCTCTTGATTATGCGAGTGTCCTTCTTATTCTCTATAAGACTGCTAACTGTTGGATCATAATCCGAGTCTAATCAGATTTGGATGCCAATATGTTTAGTTACAATCATAAGAACCAAGTTAGATTCTCCGCTTGCTAGTCTATCATTAGACTAACCCGTCCATCTTCTTTTCTTTTATATGGTCGGTTGGTGTCCACCGTTGGTTTACGACACATCAGGTATTTCTTGGAAGTTGATACAAGAGGCGGATTCAGATGTTTGAAGCTCCAGAAGTTGAAGAAAGGTTTCCAATGGCTATACTTAAAGTGAAGTTTTTGGTTAAGTTGCTGCAAAGCGAAGTTTAAAAGAATTTAAGAATTTAAGGAGAAATTTTAAAGACTTTGTTCAAATAAAAGGTTGTTCTATTTATTGATTTCTTTTTGAGTTAAGGTTTGTATAAGACCAATTGTATTTATTCCACTGTAATGTTTCTTTTAGTTTGTTCAGTCAATTTAAAGCCTTGGGTAGCTTCGGTTTAGTCTTAATAGGGGTTACTAGCGGTAATGCCTCCAGGGTAAGTAAGGGCGTGTTACACAAATCAGCAGTAGAATCAAGCCATGCCCAAGAAAGAGTGTACTTGCATGGCTGTTGTAGGAGTAGGCCACTCGGTGATGACTTGAATCTTAGATGCATCTACCTACAAGCCACTAGAAGACACAACAAAACCAATAAATATGGTGGATGGGCTACCAAAGGTACACTTAGCCAAATTGGCATAAAGTGTCTCACGGCACAGGCGTGCCAATATGAGCCTTTGATGGTCCACGTGGTCAGTCAAAGTCTTAAAAAAATATGTCATCAAAATATACCACAATGAGCTTACCAATAAATCAAGGAGGACATGATTCATCAATCTTATGAAGGTGTTTGGCGCATTGGTGAGGCCGCATGGCATCACCAACCACTCGTAGAGACCAAACTTGGTCTTGAAAGCGGTTTTCCATTCGTCTCCCTCTTTCGTCCAGATTTGGTGATAATCGGATTTCAAGTCAATCTTGGAGAATATGGAGACACCATTAGCCCATTAGCTCGTCTAGCATATCATCGAGGCTTGGAATAGGATGTCGGTATTTGACGGTAATTTGATTAATCGCACGGTAATCCATGCACATGCTCCATGAGCCATCCTTTTTGGGAACAAGGATGACCGGCATGGCGCATGGGCTCAACAACTCACGCATATAGCCTCTCTCAAGGAGCTCCTGAACTTGATTTTGGTCAAGGCTCTATTAGGCAACGTGGCACCGGGCACCAAATCAATTTGGTGCTCAATACTCTGAAAAGGTGGCAAACCTGCAAGCAAATCGTCATGGAAAACATGATGGAATTCACTAAGTAAGGAGGTTACCTCGCTTGGTAATGTCGAGGTGTCGGTGCTAGAAGACGTTAAGGACGTCGACACCAAGAGAAATCATAGAGTGCGCCTATGCATCGGCGCCGTGAGCATGGATGGTTGTTCCAACAAGATACTATGCTCGATCGTGCCATGTAGTGGCGCGTCGTGGGCTGTAGGTGGGCGTGCCCGTGACTGAGTGTACGACTGCGGTGGGGGCCGCTTGGCATGGTGCTTGGAATCAGGATGCGTCGAAGCGCCCGACATCATGCAATATGGGGTTCACGAGGCTAGCGGCGGGCATGCCTTGCTAGGGTTAGCACTAGCCTTGTCGGTCCCATGCTCATCAAACAAATCTGGCTTTGGCACGTCATTGGCTCTAATAGCTTGCTCCTCGGCTTCGATTACTTTTTTCCTATCACGTTGTACCTGGTCTTGCAAGATCTCTAGGAGACATGGGTAAGATCTTGACGCGTGTCCCGTGGTACGTAAACACATAAGTGTTCAAGTAAGCATCGTGAAGAACACGTCTATCGAATTGTCATGCACGTCCTAACAATAAATGTGTGATGTCCATTGCAACCACATCACAATGGATGGTATCCATATAAGGGCCAATAACAAATAAAATAGTGCATTGTTTAGAAACCCGCGTACCTAAGCTCAAGGAGAACCATTGAAGACCATGTATTGTCGGGTGTGGTGTTGTAGGCAGCCCAAGATAATCTACGACCTTCTCATTGATCAAATTTGTGCAACACCCGAAGTCTATAATCACACTTAAGCTCATGGATCCCATGAGAGCTCGAGTGTGGAAAAGGTTTTCCCACTGGTCATTGAGTGTGTTTTCATGAAGGATTAAGGCCTTTTGTGACACCAAACCTAATAGAATCCCTGCATCAGCCGTCGTCGTCGGTGCACAATCTAGCTCCTCCTCTAGAGAAACTGAGTATTCCTCCTCATAGGGCTCCGAGGATGGAATTTCTTCATCCATGGACTCATATCATGTGGAAGCTTGGATAAACATCACTTTCTTGTTGTTGGGGCAGTCCCTTTAGTAGTGACCACTCTCGCCACAAGTATAACACTCCAAATCTCGGGCTCGTTCACGCTTCCCTTGGGTCGGCTTTGGTGGAGCTGGGCATGTGAGAGTAGGAATCGTTCCCTTGCTTGAAGTATGAGTAGAAGTGAAGTATGAGTAGAAGAACCATATCATGCGGCACTAGATTTAAATTTATCATTAGTAGCATAACCGTATTCACGAGGGTTAGAAGAATCATACATGCCCGAGCTAGGTCGGGAAGTATAGCTCTTATGGCGCACTTGTTGATTGTGGATCTTCATGGTTGTATGCATTAAAGTGTTGAGATCCTTAATATATGGGAAGTATCTCAAGCTTCTTCTTAATAGACAGGTTAAGGCCACTTATAAATTTAGTGTGCAAAGTCGATGAGGCCATAAATATGTTTGCCTTGTAATACATGTCTTCCAATTTCTCAAAGTACTCGAGTGGGGAAATGGTTCCTTGGCGAAAACTAGATACGTCCAATCACATTTGGTTATGGTAATCAGTTGGTATATAAATTTTTAGTCATGACATACACCAACCGTTCCCATGTAGTCACTCGGGTAAGATTTTGGCGAATATGGTCATCTACAAAGCGTTGCCACCACACCCGGGTTGAACAACAGAAATGCAAGGTGGTTGCTTGCACATGATCGTTGGTTGGAATGTTCATCATCGAATTCCTTAAAGTCGTCATGGATAATCAGGGTATCGGAGTAGTACCCCATGGAACCATGTCATGGTGTACGAGCAAGATCCCTCTCATAAGCTCTACGGTCACGAGCATAATAATCATGATCCAAGACCGGTGCCGGGAAGCATTGGTCATGCATTCCCGCCAACGGGCACGCCTGAGCATCCTCAACATGTTTTTGGCGAGGCTGTGTACGAGGAGATGTCGTGGTGGCATAGCGACGATCATCTCTTGGATAATAACGATAAATGAAAAAATCGAGGAGGAAAATTCATACCTTGGTCTTCAGTGATAGCGTCCCAAGACGGATCATAAGCATTTGGGTCACTATGGAGCACCCTAGTGTATTGGCCTTGCTGAGACTCGATGACGGAGTTTATTCGTTGATGTTAAGGTTGGATAGTCTTAGTTGACCCCTTTTCCTTACTCCGGTTGTCCTGGTTAGTGTGGGAAATGGGCGCGACAGGGACGCCAATAGTGGTGTCGGCGGCATTGGCGGGCGGGCGTAAGAGAGTCGGCGGGAGCTGTTGTGACGTCGGTGATCCAACTGAAACATGGTCTTGTGGCGCGCCAGAGAGGGTGAGATCTGAATTTCCAAGAGGTGTCGAGGAAGGCACCGGTGTTGATGGTACTTGCGCTTGGGCTTGGGCGTGCAAGAGGGCAAGTCGGCAAGCTCCTAGCGCAATAGGGTGTTTTCTTGCTCAATTGGAGAGAATTGGTTTGAGTGTTGCTGGTCCATTCCCGCGGTTTTTGGGTTGATTGTATGGTCCATCTTATGCTCCAAAATAGTACCTAGAACCATATGTGAAGACATGATGAGTAAAAAGGAACAACAACAAAACTAGACAAACAAAGGCACAAAGTCTTAGCTCTTGATCCGAGCAATGCACTCACACAAGGCCACGAGTTGATTTTGTGCAACGACTTAGGCTCACGAGTAAAACTATGGCGTTTTTTAACAAGCAAGCTTAAACACACGACTTTCGTTCACACAAGATAGTATGATCAAAATAAGTAGTACTAAACAAGCAAGTACAATTAATGTCACAAACAAGACCAACAAGTGTGTTTGGACGTGTGCTAGGGCTAAGGTCTCAAAGTATTGTGAGGGTGGTGGATTACCTTATTTTAGCTATGCTACCTCAAGAAATAATATTTTTTATTTTTTATATTTTGTTGCATAATACTCTCTCTGTAGGTACCAAATTAAGGTCGAATTTTATCCTTGTCTTAATTGATTAAAAACAGTTACAAGAATAGGATAATCACACAAGATATCTTCCTACAATCAAGGGAAAGATAAGAGAATGAATCTCATTTTTTTTAATCAGCCGAGATTAACAATTTTTTTTGTATGCTGATTTTTTCCGGCTCAATCCAAACAACAAGAAAACCCTAATTGAAGACGATGCACGAGTGGAATATGGAGCAACAATCAAGTTCAAGCAAGCAATAACAAGCAAGAAATCCTATCAAGTAATGAAAAACACACTAGATGATGGACAATCTATTCATGTAAATAAACAAGCAATGAACAAGTGTACACCACAAGTCTACTCAAAAGTGCAAATAGCAAAGAACTAGGAGGCGTATTACACTAGTACCACGTCTAGGGTTAGGGCAAGAATTTTTTTCGAATTTTTTGTTGTTTAAAGGCAGAATTGAAGTGGTGAGAATGCAAAGATTGTACCAAGAGACTTACGAAACTATGGCTCTGATGTCAGTTGATGCGCTCCCTTCTCTCGATTGAGGTTAGGATCGCTTTCACAAGGATCGGAGTCTAGTATGCGTGTCTAACGGCGCCGATCTTGGGAATGGCGGAAGCTTGGGGTGCGCCGAATCCAACGATGGCACAAGGGGCACGTCTCGTTGGCGGCGTCAAGGAGGCACGATGCCTAGAATTTGGAGAGCGTCAAGGGAAGTAAGGGTTAGAGAAGTTGGACGTCTGAAGGCCAAGGGAAGAGGAAGCTCAATTCACATAGGCAACAAATCAAGTCATTCAAACATAGCAAATAGAAGAGTGCCTTGGCACATTTATAGTTTAGGGCATCTAAACACTAGCTAACACAAAGGAGTTGGGCCAAACATGCAGGTCTAACAACCCAAACTCATTATAATAACCTAAATAATGCATTTATAGTCCCCAGACAAACAATCAAAGAAAACACAGAATATTACTATTGTGGCTAAAATTTAGATTATCAATAAGGGATACAGTTGAAAAGAAATATGCAATCTTGATTCTAGTTTAGAAATCATACTTTGAGTGAATTGGCAATGGAAGAAAAGATGATTTAGATTTTTATCTTCAATTTCACAAAGAGAAAAACAATTAGAGATATAGTTAAAAAACCGATAAAGATTATCTGTTTTGGGTAGGCAATCTGCACGGGCGTTCTAAAGGAAGTTTTGAACTTTAGGCTATAGTTTTGTTTTCCAAATCTAAGCAAAACTCATCGCAAATGGAGAAATAGAAGAATTCAAAAGAGAAGTAGCCGAAACAATAAAAAATTCCTCATCAGAGGCCGCGAGTCAAACAAATTTAGCAAAGTCATAATAATTTGCACCATAAGAGCATCTCCCCTCCAAGGCCAAATAGCCAAATATACCCTACATCTTCCCCCCACCCTAGGCCAAATACCCATTTCTCAAGAAAAATAAAATAGCCTACGGATTTTGAAGGCTAAATTTGGCCTTCTTGTTTGCTAGGGTAAATGAGTGGGTCCCTCCGGTGGGCCCTCTCATATTTTTTAATTTTTTGGTTTTGATTTAATGTGTATAAATTAATTATAATATTATAAAAATATATTATTTAAATGTTTTTAATTATAAAAATTGTATCATTGTAATGGTCTCGTTACAACGTTTCAAACGAGCCTAATATTTAATATATAAACACGGAATATTATTTTGTACGTAAATAAACTAATTTATTAATAGTCTCGTTAAAAACCATACTTGAAAATAAATTTCAAGCTGGGAAAAAAGAGTACTACAAAATGAAATGCAATAACATAAAAAACAACATAAGATAAATCCAAATTTAATATAAGCATAAACTAATACTCCGGAAGATTAGCACCATTGTCGTCGTAACCATCATTCCTCTTTGATCGACCACTTTGATTACTTCCTCCTGCATATGAAGGTCCTCCATACCCACCACTTCCTCCAAATCCAAATGTATTATCGAAATTTCCATAGTGAAAGTTAGCCTCAAAACCACTTTGGAATTGGTTCAAATTACTAACATTACCGTAACCAAATGTAGGAGGTGGGTTGCGACTCACGAGCTTTTCTCTGCATGATTTCGTTCTTTCTCATCTTTAAGAATTCACGATCCATTGGATCTGTTATAGAATCAAGGCTCGTGAGCATGATTTTATCTTCGTCATGCTAGCGTTGGATATCCAGCTTATTGGAGGTATAATGCTCCATCTTGGAGACAAATTTTTCTTTCTCTACCATGTTTTTCTCAAGCATCTCTTTTATTGCTTGATTGTCGGACATGATCTTTTCATATCCCTTTTTCTTTTCCTCAGCAACTTTCCTTCTCGCCTTTGCCATCTTCGTTCCTATGGGACGCTCTTGTGAAACAAGTTCATCATTGATGTACTCTTGCTCATCTTCATCTGCATCTAAATCAACACAAAATGATAGAGTTTCAGATGTCCCTGATGTGCGAGAACCTACCTGAGATCCTTCAGATGAATCCTTCCTCCTTCGCGGTCTAGCAGTTTGTGGGGCAGCATTATCCAGCCATTTTTCCGCATGTTTCAAAATTGGCCACACATGATCAAACTGAAACTTTTTCCTCTTGAAAGTCGGATCATCTTGGAGGGATTCTTTTGCTTTCTTCAACTAGAGAATGAAAACAAAACTAAAATTTGAAATATAACGTACCGTTATTCACAATTATTATAATAATACAATTTTGAAATATAGCCGTTATTTACTATTATAATAATAATATTTTTTGAAATATAGCTGTTATTCACAATTATTATAATAATAATTTTTTAAATAAAATATAATAATAATTATTCAAACTAGTCGTTATTTTGGAATATGTTTATAGCGGAAAATAAATAGCGGAAGATTAAAACTAGTCGTTAGAATTAAATATTTATAATTTTGCCCTAGAAAATTTGGCCTATGATGGGAGAGGAATTTTTTTGGTTTAGGATAAAAAGTCATCAAATGAGTATATTCTCCTATTTGATAGGCTAAAAAAAATTGGCCTATGGCCTTGGGTGGGAGATGCTTTAAGAGAAGGAACAATTAAACATTACAAGGATGGACCCTTTCTTGTCAACACCTCCATTGTAAGAAAACTAAACATTACAAGAATATGCTTCTTTTTATTCTCCCACGACTTGATACAGAAAGCAAGAATCAATTCTCTGTCCAAAGACCAGCCCCGGGTCATCATCTGTATCATCACGCCAAGCATTAATCCATCTTCCATCTTTCACAAAACGACGCGTTCGGAAGCCCGCCGACAATCGGAATGAACCCGCAAATGAAGCCCAGGCCCGACCCTGATCGCGTGGTGACGGTCGATGTCCAGACGTCTTCCCCGCGTTACTCTCTGCCTCCCAAGTCCTCCGACGCCGCTCAGTCTGCCGCCGGCGCCAACCGCAAAATAGCTATCGCCGTTGATCTGAGCGAGGAGAGCGCATTCGCCGTCCAATGGGCCGTCCAGAACTACCTCCGGCCAGGCGACGCCGTCACGATGCTCCACGTCCGCCCCACCAGCATCCTCTACGGCGCTGATTGGGGATCTACTCACTTCTCCGAAGGCGGCGGCGTGGCGGCGCTAGAGGCGTGCGAGGACTCGAAGAAGATTGAGGACGACTTCGATAAGTTCACCGCCGCGAAGGTAGCCGAATTAGCTCAGCCGCTGGTGGATGCTAGGGTTCCGTTCAAGGTGCACATAGTGAAGGATCACGATATGAAGGAGAGGCTATGCTTGGAGATTGAGAGGCTAGGGTTGAGCGCTGTGATTATGGGAAGCAGAGGCTTTGGCGCTTCTCGGAGGAGTTGCAAGACCAGGCTTGGCAGTGTCAGCGATTACTGTGTCCGTCACTGTGTGTGCCCGGTGGTGGTTGTTCGCCATGAAGCCGGCGCGGGTTTTGATGCAGAGGATTCGGTCGGCGGAGCCTTGCATTCTGTTCAGGAGGAGCAAGAGTATCATGATGCTGCCGAAGAGCATGAACATAAAGGTTGGTAGTTTTCGAGATTCCAAATTTGTTGTTTTGGACCATTGATTTGGCTCTTTGGATCTATGCTTTTTCTTGTAGGATTGGAGTTGTAGATTGCATTTTGAGATCATGCTTGAACTTGATTGCCTTTGAGATATAGTTACATACATAGTCTTACACTGGATGGCTTTCAAGATGTGAAATTGATTCTATGGATACCCCAATTAACTACTGTGGATATTTCTATGGATTGTCAGGTCTGGAGATGATGTTTATTTGTTGCTTGCAGGGGATTGACTCGGTCTCATTGTACTAAATTTTGTTTCTTGTTCATGTTTATTACCTGGCTAGATACTTCCATCTGGTTTCAATAGATATATGGTTGTATATATTCATCTGGGTTTAGAAAGTATGTTTGGACAGCTATTATTCTTGCGCCTTCCTAGTTCCTTTACATCTCCCGCCTGCCTTCTTTGCTGTTGCTTAGCATTATTTTTTCTTTCATAATACTGTCCTTGGGGTTGTGTGAAGAAAACCAATGCTAATCCTTCCTTCTTTACTTTTTTTAGTAGTGTACTTAATTTGCATCATAATAATGTGATTTGATGTTACGAAGAAAACCAATGCTGCTCACTTGCAACTTGCAAGATACTGCAGTCTCTTACTCTCTTTATGACTGATTATTTTGGAAAGTTTGGATATTTATCATAGTCGGTTCTATGATATCTTTTTTTGTCATTTAGAGTGGATTATGCACGTATTGTTTGAGCTCAATTGCTTTTCTTTTGTTTTAGTGGAGTCTAGAGACCCTTTGAAAGAGGGTTTGCCTAGATTACTTCACTTATAAGCCATGCAAGAATGAGTAAAGAAGTGGCTTCAATCATTTATAGAAATGTGATGAGCCATGAATCCAAACGGATGTCAAAAGTAGAGGTTAGCACTAACAGCTAGAATTCTGATGAATTCTTCCTGGCTATTTCGTGTAGTTAACTGTGAAGAGCTCCAATCATATGATGTAAAATGATTTTAACCCTTTATTTAGGGTGTCTGAATGATCATTGGGCCAATGTGCGACAGATGTTACAGTCCTTGTTCCTAGCAGTTATCCTCTAACTGATGCCATCTGTCATTCTTAGTGAAGCACTTGCTTACTTGTTTTCACCTTTTCTAAGCCCTTAGCTATCGTACTATTATCACTCTTTTCTTTCACTTAATTAGATTGTTTATACCTCTGACGCTGCCTTTCTTGTTACTATTAGGATGTGGTTGCATTTGTTCCAAATCCTACTAGTTGCCTTAGCTTGGAGCTTGTAAACAAACATCCTGATATCATTATTCTTTAATGATCCATGGCAATATCCTCGTATTAAACACAGATATAGTCTTAGCATGCTAAAGTTGGCTTTGGAAACTGTTATTGCCGAAACAACTATTGATTGCTATGGACTTACAAAATGTAATTATTTTGTCTTGGTCAATTCCACCCATGATGTGCTTTTGCAACTCTTTCCAGCAAAACTGAGTGCAGTGTTCATAAAAGTTGCCTATTATGTGACTACTGACATTTACTTACTTTCTATGCAGATTAAGACTCCTATAAACAAACATCAAATCATCAAGAGCCTCTGGAAAACAGGCGAAAGTGAAGTGAACATGTCTTTGTTTCAACCTCTGCCATCCATCCTCGTTTCAACCCCCGGTCAGCAGAGGACATCCATTTTCCTATATGTGAGTTGTGAAGTGAACAACTTTTGTATCGAGTTGAATGTGTGCTTGTTAAGTTATCACTTTCTTTCTGTATCTGAGTACTGAAGAGTCAAGACGATGTTGGACAGTATCAGTTTGTATATTCCCCTCATCCGTTCATTGAATTGTTAGTGAACATTTCTTAATTTCTTCTCTTCTTGAATCCTCCTATATGGCTAATCTTCTTCTGTGGGAATATGTTGATTCATCACCAACTAGGACAAGTGAGTCTAATGAGAACAACTCTGAACGAAAGAAGGTTGTCACTCGTCGAGAAGCATTTTATATAGCTCATAAAACCTTGAATTCAATCAAAATCTATAATAGTTGTTAAACTGCTTTCCAAAAGTATAACATGGTTTTAACGTGTTTTCTCTGTCTTCCATGTGAATGATGTTTCAAAAGAAAGAAAACCGCCCAAAAAACCGAACATTCAATTCATCTATAGGACATTGAATGTAAATGTCTTCACACGATTACATATTCTTGCATTATTTTGGATTAAATCTCGACATTTTATTGATAATGCAATTTAATAGATCATCTTGAAATCCAAATAGGCTTTTTCTTCTCATGAAAACCACCATCCTAGCAAGGTTGAAACAATAACTAACATGTTAAAATGTAAGCAGAGCACCAGAAAACTCGTGAAACTTTTCACCTGGAAGCAACCCAAAATTAAGAATCGGGCGTTAAATAGAATACCTTCTACCTTACGGTTTTAAATCATTTGTATTATAATTATCTGACATGAGGATTTGGGCGTTAAATACCTACTACCCTCCAATTTTAAATCATTCGTATTGTAAATTATCAAATGACCTTGAACTTAACCACTAATAGGAAAAGCACACTTTCAGCCGCCATTTAGTATCTTATTTTTATTGATCATTGGCTCAATGCAATCTACAGCCACATACCACTGATTGTTGGACAGTGAATTTTCAAACACCACTGCCTCACATGAAAAAAGAAAGTTGCACTCTTCATGTGAAAGCATCACGTATGTAGGTCAACTCCTCAATCCCTAATTTAGAAGCATAAAAGAATATTCCATATTGTGACCATTTCAATATCCAGTTTGCCACACCTTATTGAAGATAAATAATCTTAAAAAAACTGATGAAATGACAATGCAACTTGATATAAACACACATGGCCTCTCCTTCAAAGTGCAGTCAGCGCTCCCATACTCTGACTCTTCTTCATACTAAAATCAGGTATCACAAGAGGTTTCATGTTTAGCTCCAAAGGCGGCCCCTGGTGGTGATACCAGTGGGTTGTTCTACTTCCAATAGGAGGCACATTATTCCCATGTTTACTCCTCGACCGTTTTTGTGGGTCCCCCACTTGTCCCTTGTGGGTCCTCCTGACGGTTGACTTATGACCCCGGTCAAACTGATGAGCTGCCATGCCCAACCGCACTGAACGGTCAGATGAGTCCTTCAGAGACGAGCTGCTCTTGATGCTTTGGCGGTTGTAGTAAGCCAAATGAGGGAGTAAGCCTTGGACGTGCTTTTTCAGCTGCTCGTCTCCTACGTTCTTCTGGGCTGGATTTCCTTCCAGGCTTATGGCTTGCAAGGAGTTGTAATTTGCAGCAAGTTGTCCGAGGCCTTTCGAGGTTGATATTTTGTTGAAGCGTAAGTCTAGGACGCTGAGTTTTAGGAGTCTGTGAAGCCCTTCTACTTCACTGATTTTGTTCCCAGCTAGGTATAATTCCTTCAAGGAGGAGCACGATGCAAGACCTTTTCAAATAAACACGTGCCAACTATTTTAGATGAAAAGGATATCAGCAAAAAGCTGATGACGGCTTGTTTAGTTTATAGCATTTGAGTTTCCAATTTTTTTTTATTTTTTTTTGATTTGAAGCATTTTATTTTCAAATGTTTATTCAAAAATCATTCTAAAACAGGTGATATCCTAGCTTGTCAACCTCAACTCTCAAAACATCATCATTGACCCAGTGAGGCTCCGCGGCGGAATCTGGGGGGTCAAGATGGGGGTACGCCCGGAGTTGGGAAACTAAAAATGCTTTAGAAGAAACAAACAAGCCAATAAATAAAACTATCATCATCAGTCATCCTTTGAATTGGGAAACGTTAGAAGAACAGAACTTAAGTTGCATAAAAAGTATGGCTAAAAGCAATTATTATCAACCTTATTCAGAAATTTATTGGGTCTAAAGCTGTCATCTAAGAATGGAATTGCAGGATCAGTCAAAAAAATGAATTCAGATTATGTACACTTACCATGTCCAATTCTTGTAATTCTATTGTAGCTGAGGTCCAATATGCGAAGTCGTGTAAGTTCTCGTAAACCCTCAATGGTAGAAATTTTGTTCTTTGACAAATTCAACATGTGAAGTCCCCGTGGAAGAGAGCCAGCAGTAATTTTCACTTCATCAAAATTCATGAAGAAATTAGCATGCTAGTTGCAGAAATAAACAAAACTGCAAAGTCCATAGTTTGACATACCTATGGAATTTCCGGATAGGTTGACAACCTTCAAGCTGACAAAAGCACTGAGAAATGGAATAACAACTAAACCATGATTCATCAGTTGAGCAGCAGTAGCACTTGCACTCAGAGAAGAGATGTATTTCTTTGCAGCTTGCATGTTCAGATTCATGTTTGTCTCCTCTCTTACACTGGAAATTGCATTAGCTCGATCAAATTTATCATGTATTTCCTCCATCTCTTCTACTGGACCACATTCTTGAAGATCAATGACCCAACTTTCTATCCGCTTGATCTTGAAATTATCATTAGGCAGATCAAGTTGGTGGGACGAAGATTCACCCCGGAAATTCTGTACCCCAAACATCTCATCATCTGCTACTGGTACTATCCAGTCTTTATTTGAAGCAGTATAGTTGTATGGATTACCATAGCCATCAGGAACTCCATTTTTCCCGGCATTTTTATCAGATTTAAACAAGCAGTAATCTTCATTACGCCCACATGTTTCTTTCTTCATTATTCCCAGCACATTTAAGTCCTCAGAAGATCTGTTACGGTAACCTGAAAAGTTACTGTGACAATATCCTCCAGATCTAGACAGCATAGACGGTAAGTTGGGCAGAGAATTAGATTTGGAAATCATGGATGGGCTCCTAAGTGCAAGGAAACCAGAATCAATTGCAACAGCATCATCCAACTGGATGTTGTAACTTTCAGGACCTTCCTTTTCTAAGTATTGTTGATCACCCACAGAGAAAATAGATTCATTGTTCACCTCACCACAGCTAAAGTTAAGAGGTTCAACACTCATGTGTTCTTGATCTTGATCCTGATTCCTTGTAGGAGCATGATGCAGCTGGTCATGAGATCCATCACGTGAAAATCCTAGACCAGAATTTGCATCTGAGTTATCCTCCTCAAATATCTTTCCTTCATCTTGAAGGTTACATCCCAAAGATAAGCTCCTCCTTATATGTCGCACTGGAGAAAGCCTAGTGTTATTCATATAAGTGTTCAAATCTCCCAATTTTGATGGCATCTGAGAACTCTTCATATCATTTCTTGACTCACAATTACTCCTGTCCAAAGAAGGAGATCTTTGTAAGCTTCCAAGATCCTTGGAGCTCAAAAGCTGACCATTAACCATTGTTTCAAATGGAGGTTGAGCCTGTTTCTGCAAACAGAATAGAGAATAAGCCCAGATTGTATCATTTACCAAACTTGAAAAGAACAAGAAAATCACGAGACCAACTTACTTTTGTTTTCTGACCATGAATGTGGGAGTAGAAGCACGAGAAACGCACCATTCCAACAGACTGATAGTACCAAGCCTTTCTTCATTCAAATAAACTAATCTACTTTTTATTTATATTTAGAGCTGATTATCCTAAACTAAATTTGCATAAAACCAAAGTCAAACTCAGATAAATCACTTTTAGGTGTTTAAAAAGGTCTAGACTTAGCCATAATCAAGCGACAAACCCACTGAAACCCGGCATCGTCTCCACACATGTGAGGATCTTGACCTTTTTAAGACACAAAGTAAAATTACCCAGTCATTATTAGCCCACACCCGCTTAGAGGTGCGAAAAGGCCTCAACAGTGTTGCAGCTGCCAGAGTGATGTCAGTCTTTAGCCGACAGGGAAGCTATATACAACTGAAGTATAAAAATCCGTAACCTGAAAATTTGGAGGACAATAGCCGATAAGAAATGAGCTTCATCAAGAACAGACTTGTTCTTCAAGTCAAATTAGAAAGAAAATATTCTTTAGCATAAAAACTTGTGATCAACAGATTTGCTCTCAATGAAGAAGTAGGTTCCCAAATATTATAGGAATAACAGGTTTTTGTGAGCCAAAAAAGAAAAATAAAAAGATCTAAGTAAATATCAAAGGAAGGACCGTGATTACACAGCAACAAGTAGGGAGGTCTAGGAAGGACCATAATTATTTTCTGCAACCCCTATATGCTCAATTTCAGATGTCATGAATTGAAACTGCAAGAATAAACTTAATCATTCAAGATTTCCTTGGACTTTGGCCCTTTCCTCATTTGCATCTGCTTCGATATCAATTACCCATCAGGATTGGTCATGTTCTAACTTGTAAGTATCTAATTCTTCTGATATCATTATATAAAATATCATTTCATACTGTTTGATTCATTTATGCAGTGCTTAGTTTTCATATTATAATTTGAGTAAGAACTTCCCGAAACGTTTGATTCTCCTTTAATACATTAGATTCATTATTGATGAATTCAAAACACTTGAAATAAGCTACAAAATTAGCAATTACATAAAGATGGTTCATTTACTTCATTATCAACTTCAAATGGAGGGAGAATCGTAATAAAATACCATTATTATATATCCCACAGTAAGCAACTTTACAATTCTTGTCATAAAAAATAACCTTCTGATGCAAAGCAACTTGGCTATTTCCATGCCCTTAGAACCTACTATACCCAGATTTTCCTCCTATCGTGAAGCCTTACCATTAACATCAAAAAGTACCCTCACCGTTGTTATTCTTTTACCTATAATCTATGCTTATGTCATTCATTCTAAATATCAAGACTTTGCCTAAAGTCGCAAATTTCTCAGGAAAACGAAACCACCCCTACTCCAATTCATCATTAGACTGACAATAGATCTGAAACCAAAGAAGTTAAGAAAGAAAAACAAAATCATCCAAATTTCCAAGGAACACTAGCAGAATTATATCTCTATATATATTTGGAAAGCTGCATAGCGTAAACATAAAAATCACCGCAGCTGCAATTCATCATAAGAGCAATCGAAATTATGGAAATCATGAAATTTCAAATCCTAACCAAAATTATTCAAATTACGAATGCAGATAAATAAGCAACACAAAAGGAATTCATTGAATTTAAACAACAGAAAATATTGAATAAAATTTTAAGAAGAGTAAACAGAAAAATCACATACCACCCAAAGAAAAAGCACCGAAAATCCACAAGCCACCGGCTACACAAAATTGCAAAGGACGGTGATCTAACCTGACCAAAGCCAAATTGTAATAGAAGTACAAACAGGGGCGAAGGCAATCTATAGGTAGGCGACTTATCTACCTTATTTCAGCAGGAAGAAGAACAAAACCTAATTGCTGAGAAACTAGCGTATGTTTATCCTCCAAGAAAATAGCATCTACATAACAAGATAGGAAACGTAAGCCCAACGACATCATAACCACAGGTTTTAATTTCAAGCAAGGACGGCAGCCGCTTGGGCTTTACCACCCGTCACTACCCAATTGGGCCTCAATTAATTTATCCAACTAACAAAAATAATTGTCGAGACAGGGCTAGACTAGGCTTGGCAATTTCACCCGCACCCGATGGATACCCGAAAAAACGATCCGAAAAAACCGAAAAAAAAACCCGATTAAAAAGGGTGAAAATGGGTTTCGGGTGAGCGGGTGATGGAGCGGGGTATGGTTTCGGGTATAGCCTCACCCGGCCCGACTCGATCACCCGACCCGGTCACCCGACCCGATCACCCGGTTTTTTGTCCCACATCGGAAAATTGGTAGAAGGAAAGGAGAAGAGGAGCTTATAAAAAAGGATAGGAGAGGAGGAGAGGGTTTAGTGTTTGAAATCTAACTATAGATATGGGTTTTGAAACTTCTAATTAAATCTATTTTTTGGCTAATCCAATGGGTAGGCCCTATATAAATAGGTTTAAATTTTAGTTTATTTTGTTTACGGGTCATCGGTTGACCCGTTAATTTTAGTTTATTTTTTTGCGGGTCATCGGTTGACCTGTTGAACAAATAAACTTAAGGTTAATTTATGATTGAAAATTGAAAATTTTAACTTTTTATAACACCCAAAAAAAACCCGACCCGACCCGAAAACCGACGGGTTTTGGGTGGGTCAGTTTCGGGTGGAACCCATCGGGTGAAAATACCGGGTCGGGTGGGCGGTTTACAACCGAGGGTCTGGTGGTGGAAGTAGTCCACCCGCACCCGACCCATTGCCATGCCTAGGCTAGACATTATACACCGGTGGCCAATTTACTAAATATATCTAAAACACTTGTGATGGAGGAAGGGTTGAGTTACGGGTGATGGGTCAGATATGAGTGAGATTTTACACTTGATTTACCTTATTCGCGTGTTTACCACTAGCATAAATTTAACCTAATATATATATATATATATTATTCTAATACCTCCAATAAACCTAACCATCTAACATTGTTCCTTCAAAATCCTACTACTCATCTAGTCACTTGTCATATTTTGTTTCGCAGTCTTCGGTTTCCCCCGACTTCCCCGAGGCGTTGCCACTTCTACTTCGCCGGTCGTCTTTTCTGCATCTCCTTTATCGTCTTCTCAGTGTTAATATCGGTAACTCTCTTTCATTCTTCACCACCAGTCTTCTTCACTCTGGTCGTGCCCCTTCAATACTTCACTGCCACTCTGCCAATCTTCCACACTCTGGTTGTTCTTGGAATTGGTGAGTTACATCCAAAAGAGCTATGTGAGATCAAGGATAGTTAAGTCCATAGTTCAATGTAAGTCCACAATGCAAGGTAAGTCCTCACCCAAAAAATCAAGCATGTCTTCAATTGGCTTGTTCTCCCTAGTCCGGACTCAGATTTAAGTGATTCCAACTCAAGTAGTTAGATCTAGAAGTATAGTTTCTATCCTCAAAACTTGAGAGTGGTTGGTTTATATATTGGAAAGTTATAATGATTTTAACGAGGGTCGCAAAGAGTTCCGCAATAGAGATCCACGCATGGATTGCTTCGAATGACGGTTGTGAACGCGGCTAGGAGGGCCGCGACCGCGCTGGGAGAAGCGCGGGCTGGGCAGGAAGACGTGGTCGCGTCTTCGGCAGACGAGCCCTCGTCTTGTCAATTGAGGGCTCACGAAAGAGAGTGCGGTCCTGGAAGGGGTGACGCGACCATGTCTTCTCGGACACACTCCGTGCCCCGATCCGAGTCCGTGAAGGGGCGGGTTTTCTTGACGGGCAAGTTTGACATGATCTCTTTTGGATAGATATTGTCTTCTATTTTTGGTAGATAAGATTATCTATATTTAAGGGATAAAAAATATTGAATTTTAGAAAAGAAATATATCTAGGAGATATTGAAATTTTTATCTTTGTCATATTTTGTTTCTATCTTTATACCTACAATTTTCCATAAATACCTATGATTATTGTAATTGTGTTGTGTGCTTGAAAAACCTGAAAAGAAGATAGGGAAAAAATTCAAAGAGCTATAGAGGTTTAAGTTAAAATGATTAGATTAGTATAGATCAGGAAGATCAAATCTTGTAATCTTTGAAATCCTCAGATCCGCTTGGTATTGCCCAGACGTAGTCATTCTGACGAACTGGGTTAACAAATTCTCTTGTTTTTCTCTTCTTGTTCCATTCATTCTTTTCTTGTGAGTGTGTGTGGCTTTCCAATTATCGTCAAGTTTAGTTCCCTCATAGAGCAGATTCCAAGACCGCCCGACGACTTAGGCTTGTAAACTTCCTCCCAAGGGACGAGGTGGGTGTGTCTTCTCCCATCACTATGGTTCCAAATAAAGCTTCTTATGACCTGATCGATGCGATCACATGGTGCCTTAGGAAGGGTAACCGTGCACATGGTATAAACGGGTATAGATGACAAAACCGAGCGGGCGAGAGTGACACGATCCGCAAAACTGAGGAATCCACCTTTCCAAGAGGCCAGCTAGGTATTTACTTTCTCGACAAGCGGGGCAAAGGTATCATGTTACAATTAAACCGTAAGTAAGATAGAATTGAATAAAATCTAAGGAAAATCAGGACTAATGTTCAATTGAACAACAATCCAACCTCTCAACTCGCGGATTCCAGAAATTGAAGAACAAGAATCGGGCAACGTTGAGTTTTCATTGATTGAGAGAATAGAGATACAAGATATGTTTCTGGATACCACTAACAACCTTCCCCTTTCTGTTTTATACAATAATTTCTTCTCACTCATTCACTAGCTAACAAGCTGACGTGTAAGTATATTACAATTTTAAGCCCATATTAACAATAATAACCCAAGTGCCCCTTTCCCTATAACAGATCTCCCCTTCTATAGAAAAACTTGACCTCAAGTTTTAAAATTTGGGAATTTCTTGAGCAAATCATAGTAAAATTCCCATGTGGCATCTTCCTCAAACTGATGCTTCCATTTAACCAACACTTTGGTAGCCGCCCTTCCTTGACGATTCACCATCTTTCTCTCTAAAATCAACTCTGGCTCTTTCACATAAGTATCCGGCACAACAGAAGGAAGTGTTGTAGAAGAAACTGCTCCTCCAATGTGTTTCTTTAACTGAGAAACATGGAATGTAGGGTGAATCTTAGATGAAGAAGGAAGTTCAAGTCTGTAAGCAACTGGTCCACATTTATCAACAACTGGAAAAGGACCAAAGTACTTTGGAGCCAATTTCTGATTGCTTCGAGACACCATACTGCTTTGCCTGTATGGTTGCAGCTTGACATATACCAAATCACCAATGTCAAATGCTCGTTCACTTCGATGTTTATTAGCCTGCTGCTCCATCCTATGTTGAGCCCTCATAAGATGAAACTTTAATACCTGGATCATATGTTCCCGATCCTGCAGACTTCTGGCCACCATGTCAACTTTAGATTCCCCAGGCAAGTAGGGTAAATGGACTGGAGGAGGTTGTCCATACACCACCTCGTATGGAGTAAGTTGAGTAGAAGTATGAAAAGTCGTGTTATACCAAAACTCAGCCAAAGGAATCCACTTACTCCACATTTAAGTCTTATCACTACACATAAACCTGAGATAAGTTTCTAAGCATCGGTTAACCACCTCTGTTTGACCATCAGATTGTGGGTGGTAAGCACTAGACATTTGCAAAGAAACTCCGTGTAATGTAAAAAGTTCCTTCCAAAATTCACTAGTAAACACAGCATCTCGATCTGTAACAATTGATTTAGGAAACCCATGCAATCTAAAAATCTGATCCATGAAATGCTGATCCACTGAAACCGCTGTGTAAGGATGAGATAGTGCCACAAAATGTGTTGCCTTACTAAATCGATCCACAACCACCATAATAAACAGATTTGCCAAAAGATTGTGACAAACCATCAACAAAATCCATTGATATATCAGTCCATACATGCTCAGGAATTGGCAAAGGCTGAAGCAAACCTGGATGTGCAGAGGTATCATACTTACTTCTTTGACAAACAACACACCTTCTTATAAATTGTTGGATGTCCTTACTCATACCCTTCCAGTAAAATAAACTTTTCACTCTATGCATAGTTACATCTCTCCCAGAATGACCAGCACTACTCGAAGAATGAAGCCATGTTAATATGTCATTTTTCAAACCCACATCATTCCCAATAACCAGTTTACCCTTCCTCCTTAACTGGTTATGAGACCAAGTATACCCTTTTTTGGCTGCTGGATTAAGCTGCAAATCTACAATTATTATCTTCAATGCAGCATCAGTTTCATAACAAGCTTGAATTTTTGTGAGCAAATCAAATTGAACATCTGAAACAGCCATAATAAGTGCGTCAGAATCCTCCAGCCTTGATAATGCATCCGCAACTAAATTCTCCTTACCCTTCTTATATTGTATTTCATAATCAAATTCCAAAAGCTTAGGAAGCCACTGTTGTTGGACTGGTGTGTTTAAACTTTGCTCAAGCAAGTACTTAAGACTCCTTTGATCTGTCTTAATCACAAAATGCCCATTAAGCGGATAATGCCTCCATTTCTGAACAGCAAACACCACGACAAGCAATTCTTTTTCATAAATGGAAAGTTGTAATTGCCTCTCTTTTAAATGGCGACTAATATAAGCCAAAGGATGATTATCCTGCATCAAAACAGCCCCAATCCCATAACCACAAGCATTTGTTTCAACCACAAACTTCTTAGAGAAATCAGGCAAAGCAAGGACAGGTGCACTGCACAAAGCAATTTTTAGAGCCTCAAAAGAATTCTCAGCCTCTTCTGACCAAATGAACCCATCTTTCTTTAATAATAGAGTTAATGGCCTAGCAATAAGACCATAATTCCTTACAAAACGTCTGTAATAGCCAACCAAACCCAGAAATCCTCTTAGTTGTTTCAAATTCTTTGGAACCGGCCACTTAACTATTGCATCAACCTTTTGAGGATCTGTAGCAACCCCCTGAGCTGAGATATAGTGCCCCAAATACTCCACCCTTTTCACTACAAAGGCACACTTGCTTCTCTTAGCATATAACTGATGCTCTCTCATTGCTTGGAATACCTTAGTCAAATGTTGAACATGGTCGAGCAAGGAAGAACTGTATATAAGGATATCATCAAAAAATATGAGTACAAACTTCCTCAAAAATTCCTTGAAAACTGTATTCATCAGGTTCTGAAATGTGGTTGGTGCGTTTGTTAATCCAAAAGGCATAACAACATACTCGTAATGCCCACTATGAGTCTTGAAAGCTGTCTTATGAATATCATTTGGTTTGAGGGTAGCCTGCCCGAAAATCAATCTTAGAAAACCATTGTGAACCTCCCAACTCATCCATGAGGTCCTCAATTAAAGGTATAGGACACCTATGCTTAATTGTGATGTTGTTTAACCCACGGTAATCAACACACAACCTCCAACTACCATTTTTTTTTCTTGACCAACACGATTGGTGAAGCATAAGCACTCGAACTGTGTTGAATTATTCCAGTCTGCAACATCTCCTTAACCATTTTATCTATTTCATTTTTTTGATAAACCGCATATCGATAAGGCCTTTGGTTAATTGGATTTATGCCTTCCATCAAAGGAATCTGATGATCATGGCCCTCTCTGAAAGGTGGCAAGGTAACAGGTTCTTCAAAAATATCAGCAAACTGTGCAACCAACTGAGCCACTTCTGAAGGCACCTCATTCTGAACTTCCTGAGCTGAAACTGAACAGAAAACTGGTGAACTTTTGACTTCTTGTACACACAGCATAGCAATCTGATTTTCCTGATCAATCAGCTTGTTCATCTGACTAGCCTTAAGCTCCCTAACAAAAACCGAATGTATGCCATTCAAAACAATATGTTTGTTATGAACTTTGAATTTCATAGTCAACATTTTGAAATCCCACAAAACTGGGCCAAGATTTTCCAACCATTGAACCCTCAGTACCATGTCACAACAGCCTAATGGAATGACCATAAGATCAGTTTGAAACATAGCATCTTGAAAATGCCACTTAAATCCTTCTACTTTAGATGAAACCTCTAAAGTACTTCCATCTGCAATAGCTACTCTTGTCAAATTTGTTGGAGAAAACTTGCAACCTAATTTCTCAACCATAGCTTTATCAATGAAATTGTGCGTACTTCCAGAATCAATCAAAACAAACAATGCTTTTTTTCCATGCATCCCTTTTACTCTCATGGTTTTATAACTAGAAATGCCAGCCACGGCATTAACAGATATTTGTACTTGTGCATCTTCCTGTTCCCCTTTAAACTGATCAACATCCTCCCCATCATCTTGATCCAATTCCATCCAAAAAAGCTGACCTTTTTTGTGCTTTAAGTAATGACCTTGTGTATAAGGTTCATCACAAAAATAACACAACCCCTTAGCTCGCCTTTCACTCATTTCCTCTGCAATCAATCGCTTCCTTCCTTCATTCAATTTCTGGTTCTCACCCAGTTTGTGTACTCCCTGCAATTCCTTTTTAACAACAGACTTACTCTAATAAGATCCCAACACCCCTTTAATGGACGGATGAACAGTCTCATAAAGTTTGCCAAGCATTAAACACTGACGAATGGACTTAGGTTGGAACATCTGTACGTGCATCTGGGTGTCATTCCTTAACCCGGCTAGATAAGCACTCACAATATAATCCTCTGGCAACTGGACACGAGTACGAATGGCTTCAAATTTGTTGTGATAATCCATTATACCCTCAGTTTCTTGCAATTTCTTTAACTCAGCTATTGGATCATCAATTACTTCACCAAAACGCTCTAACAACAGACGCTTATACCCCTTCCAATCCAGAATCAAACTCAAATTCGGCTCAGATTGTACCATAGATTGATGCCATCTTGCAGCAAGATCATCAAGATGAATAGAAGCTAAGTTGACCTTAATATCCTCAGGCGTATGATCAATTAAAAAAAAACTGCTCACACTTACAGATCCATTCTCTAACCATCTCACCAGTAAAACGAGGAAAATCAAGCCTGGACAATCTCGTAATACCAGAATAGCCAGAATTAGGGTTACCTTGTTGACGCCAACCATTTTCCTAAACACAAACTGAATGTAACACCTGAGGTTGAGTTGTCACCGGAATCTGAGAAGGTGCAAGAATTGGTGACGAGCTACGAATTCCAGATTCAGGCAACGCCGTGGGACGCTCCATAGGTCCAAGATTAGATGAAGATGGTTGAGTACTGCTAGTAAAGAGACGAACCATTTCATACATCTCTGCGATTTTAGAATCAATCTTCTCATCGACCGATGACAACTTTTGATCAATCATCGTCATTTTGCCTTCAATTTCACCATTGATAGACGACATCTTCGAACACAAGAGTTCTTCGACTTCGCTCCTGAGTTGAGCTTGCGTTCTTGTGTTGTCGGCGATCACCATTTTCACAGATCAACAGGACCGAGAATCTGATACCAAATGTTACAGTTAAACCGTAAGTAAGATAGAATTGGATAGAATCTACGGAAAATCAGGACTAATGTTCAATTGAACAACAATCCAACCTCTCAACTCGCGGATTCCAGAAATTGAAGAACAAGAATCGGGCAACGTTGAGTTTTCATTGATTGAGAGAATAGAGATAGAGGATATATTTCTGGATACCACTAACAACCTTCCCCTTTCTGTTTTATACAGTAATTTCTTCTCCCTCATTCACTAGCTAACAAGCTTAAGTATATTACAATTTTAAGCCCATATTTACATTTATTACCCAAGTGCCCCTTTCCCTATAACGTATCAGTCGACACCTTTTTGTGGAGGATTGGCACGATCGAAATTCTTCCATTGGACCTCCTACTCCAATATTTGCAATATTAACAAGTTGCATTATTTTCGACCAAAAAAACAAGTTGCATTGTTTTTGTATTGGTTGAAAAGAAGTCATGTGGGTTTTAGTGAAAGATTGGAGACTTACAAGCACAAATGATACGACACAGTTACTAATCAATCTGAACCTCTTTTCGTTGAATTGGCCAAAGCAGGCAAACATCAATGGTTGATTGATCCACCATACATCTACCAATCAAGGGAAAAAACTCATTCCTACTGCAATTGGCTTTGACCATGACAGTTCACAAAAAATGTAACACAACCTCCAACCAAAATAGAGTGGGGCAAAAACTGTGAAAATTTATGCAAACTTACATTCACCAATAGTCTCCACAAGAACAAACTCCATCCTTAAAATGATGAAACCGATTAGCATCCCTAACAACTATCTCTCTGTTCTTAAGCTTTGATATAATCTTAGTGGCAGAGTGACGATTAACACACGCTCTAAGATTCTTAATGATCCGAAGTGTAGTTCCAGGAGGTGTACTGATAAGACCATAAGCAATAGCTAGCCTCTCACTATGATTACAAAGACTTTCCTCCATGTCTTCAGGGTTCACATCATGCAAAACTGATTCTGTATCGGGTACAAACCCGGCCTCTTTCAACTGCTTCTCGATATTGCAAAGTTCCTCTATAATGTCTTTCCATCTAGGATGTGACTTGTCTCCTACACGGAACACCTGACATTTACCCTCAATGTCTATTAAACTGTACCCCAAATCTTTGCTCAGGCCTTTCTCCATCATCATTTCTCGTATTTTTGTTACATGATTCCACATGCGAGCTGAAGCATAAAGATTCGAGAGCTGAACATAATGGCCTGTATTAAATGGGTCAATGGAAAAGAGTTGATTTGCAGCATACTCTCCCATTTCCACATATCTATGGATTTTGCAAGCAGTCAAAAGGGCTCCCCATACGCTTGTACTTGGTTCGATAGGCATTTTTGCTATGAAATTGTATGCTTCATTCAGGAGGCCAGCTCGGCCAAGAAGATCAACAACACAAGCATAATGCTGGTGACGTGGCTCAATTCCATAGTTTCTCATGCTATGGAAAAAATCCCATCCTTGTTTGACAAGACCGGAATTTTTACAAGCTGTAAGGAGTCCTACAAAAGTAACGTAGTTTGGACGGATTTCAGCATGCGTCATTTCATAGAAAAGATTAATAGCTTCCTCACCAAGACCGTGCAAGCCGTATCCTGTAATCATTGCACTCCACATAACAAGATCCTTATTGAGAGTCGTGTCAAAGACTCTCCTTGCCAAGTCCATACTTCCACATTTTGCATACATGTCAATAAGAGCGGTCCTAACAAACAGATTATTTTTGTAGTCACTGGAAGAAACAAAATCATCCATCCATCTTGATAAATCCAGTAAACCCACTTGAGCGCAAGCTGAAATAGACGCCCTTATAGTAATAGAATCCGGTTTTATGCTCTTTCTTACCATCTCCTTGAATAGGGCCACAGCTTCTTCTGCAAAGCCATTCTTTGCATATCCAGAAATCATAGCATTCCACAAAATTACATTTGGAATTGGCATCTGGTCAAATAAATATCTTGCAATGGACACTTGCCCACACTTGGCATACATAGCAGTCAAAGATATAAGCAAATCTTGTTCCAACTCAAGCCCCAGCTTTATTACATACCCATGAATGCATTTCCCCTGTTCCAAGTCTTCCAAATCAGTATGAGCCCGCAAAACACTCACGAGGGTAATCCAATCAGGTGTGACATTCATCTTCCTCATTTCACCGAAGATTCTGGAAGCTTCCGCTGGCTGACCATTTTGTGCACAACCAGATATAATTGAAGTCCAAAAGATGACAGATTTCTCGCACGAATCAGCAAAAACAGCCTTGGCATTATTGGTTTTACCACATTTAGCATACATCAAGACGAGGCCATTCTGCAAAAAAGAGTCCGATCGAAGCCCGTGCCTAAGAATCTGTCCATGGACTGCCCTTCCCACTTGGAACAACATCATTTCGGTACAAACCTTGAGAGCATAAGGGAAGGTGAAGGAATCAGGGGTGACCCCTGTCCATAGCATCCTCTTGTACATCTCCACCACGTCAGTGGACATATGGCACTTGGAATAGCCCCTAAGGATGGCGTTCCACATGAAAACATCTGGTTCAGAAAATTCGTCGAACACCTTCCGGGCATGATCCATTTCCCCGACGTTTGAATAGGCATGGATCAGTTTAGCCATAAGGAAGCGACTACATTGCAACCCAGAAGCCAGTAACTGAGCATGGATCTGGTTCAACTGCGATCCGTTGCTGGAGTTGTCAATGATGGAGGAATAGAAAGAATTGTAGTTAAAGCCGGTGAAACCATGAACTGCGCTACTACAAGTGGAGAAGAAGCTGGGAAAATGGAACAAATCTAAGGTGGGGAAACCCAACTTGAGAATGACCAAGGAGAATCTTCTGGGAACGGAGAGACTGTGACTCAGAATCATCGAGGAGGTACTAAAAGGAGCTTCCCTTGTTTGTTCTCTCCCTCTGTTTCTCTCGTGCCCCGTTCATTTCTTCTCTCTCTGGCATTACTTAAAATATAAGGATTCTCTTCGATTTCCTTACTTGTTACGGAGTATTTGATTTGAAATTCTTGTTGCACTCTGTTTTTCGAACTTCTTTTACTGGATGAAGTAGGAAGCCTGCTTAATCTGCCTTTTGGTTGCATACTTGCATTACTGTTTTAATTTGGAAAAGTAATCAAAATAATCTTAAAGTTAACTTTCAACCAAAAACAATATGAGATTTGAAAATCACCACAAGAAATACGAACTATTGCAATATTAACCAAAAACGATCCGAACACATTTTCCGACGAGTTTTCCGGAGGAATCAATGATGTGGTGATAAGATATATTTTAAACAAACGTAAAATATTAAGTTGTTATGTCAGATTTTCGATCGCTACATCATTGATTCTTCTAGAAAACTCGTCGGAAAATGAGTTCGAATCGTTTTTGATTAATATTACGATAGTTCGTATCGTTGGTGGTGATTTTCAAATTTCAGATTATTTTTTATTGAAAGTTGATACTTGGATTATTTTGAGTCATTTTTCCTTTTAATTTTGAAGCCTCAAAATGCTGTCCACTTGCAATGTATTGTACTAAATCACATCCTTCTTTGCTTTTACATCTAGTATTAGACATTTGGGAGATCCTTTACACTTGACTAAATATCTCCAGTCAAGAGATGCATTTTGAAAGAAAATTCCATCAAATAAAGGAGTGGTGGAGATTGTAGTCCTCAAATGAGGTATCAGGTAATTCTCTGAATTATGTCTTCAGGCATATGTTCAAAGAAGGCATTTGCTCCCAAGCTGTAGGCTCATAATGCTGTTTCTTCCTTGAATTACACGTCATTAATTCATTATTCTGTCATATTAATTGGTATAATCGCATGCTATAAATTAAGCATAAGACAGACATAGCTTCAAGTATGATTCTACAGTCCAGTAGTCAGATGTGTTACATACGAATGCAGATGATGAAAACATTCTATATATGCTCAATTAAAGATGGGAACAATATCATACATTGCTTGAAAATTGTGTAGTTTTGCAAGCTCTGAATAGTTCTGATAGGCTGTGGATATGAATTATATTGTGCATAACAGATCTGCCAAGCATGAATGTATATCTTAAGGGCTAGAAGTGTTTGACTAAACTTTTGACAGAATAAGATACATTCGTACTTTGGCAGATCTGTTATGCACAATTATCTTAACACAATGCAAGTAAGGCTTGAAGTGTTTGACTAAACTTTTGTGGGTGTACTTTGCATGAAGATTGAAGAGTACTAGTAAAAGTGTCTACTGTCTAGTACTTTCGGTTTCTTTCCTTCTGTTTATAACAAAATGCAAGTAAAATTTATATAGTTGACATAAAATTAACACCAATTGAAGTGTGTAATTATACACCCAAATTCAATCTGAAGCTTAAAATTCTACCAAAAATCTGAAGCTTAAAAATTGTCCTAATTTACTTTCATTAGCCCAAGCAGCTGGGAAGACCACACCTCCTTTCTGGGATATGTCTAGACAAGTCAAGAAAATTATGGACAAGCTTTTTCATATGATCAAAACTATTAGAGCAGGGCATCCTTCAAATCAAATTTCAATCTAAGAAATTCTCACACTTAAGTTGTGACTTGTCAGCAAAAACAAATGCAAATTTCCATTCAACACATCCAACGTTCACTCCTAAATGAGAACTGGGGGATGAATTTAACCACACAAAATTTCCCAAGTTCAACATCCAACAAAACACATTCCCAAAACAAGGTTAACAAGCTGCAAGACCTAAACTTTACTAGTACATAGAGTATTGAATATACGGCACCCTGAATTTACCAGAGCAAGAAACAAACCCTAACCCCTTTTTGAGCACCATTCAGACACCAATTGAACTTGCTTCTTCAATAATGCAGATCTTCCAAGCTTCACTTGAGCCTCATCCAGAATCTGTTTCTCCCATTCCTTTTCCAACTCATCCAATTTGGACTTCTCCAACGAAACCAAACAGCTCTTCATGCCCTCAGCAGCAAACTGTGACATCAGAAAACTGTCCATCTTCAATGACATATTCAAGAATGGATACAAATCAGAAAACTTGCCTTCTTCAACATTTCTCTCTTCTTGCTGCTGGTTAAGTTTGTTCTTTTTGCTCTTAACAGCTTGAAAAGTTTCAGCTTTTGGAAGCGCCATCACAAGTTCAGGATTGGCATTCTCAACAACCAAATTCTTCTTCTTGGAAGCTTTATTGTTGCTAGCATTAACCAGATCACCCCATACCCTCTTAGAAAGCTCAAAAACCTTGATCTCATGCGGCTTTGAGAAAACAAGATTGTCCCCCTTCTCAATATTGTTCCTGTACTTGGCCTTCAACCTCTTCACCTTTTCCATCAACTGGGACTTAGAAACATCAACAGAAATATTCTTCTTCACAAACTCATGGAAAGCAGTGGAATCAGAGTTTGGATCAACTCCCTTCTTACCATGAAACTCAATCATGCCTTTCAAAACTGCAATTTCATCCTCCTCGCTCCACAGCCGACTGAAGGCAGGTTTCTTTTCTGCAACGACCCCTTGTTCTCCGTTGTCAGACCTCACCTTCTTCTTCTTCGAATTGGTCTCAATATCCCCTTCCGCTGGCCGCTTCAAAATAACCGAAACAGACGAGTGGTGACTCTCCTTCTCCTTCTCCTTCTCCTTCTCCTTGGAGGGATTTTCAGTTGGTTTTTTGAGTTTCACAGAGGCACTGTCCTTGATGCTGATGTTGGCGGGGTCGGAGGAGTGCGGCCTGATGCTAAAATGGGCCGCTTTCGAATCCGATTCTGATTCTGTCTCAGATTCATCCTCGTCTTCCTCTTCTTCTTGCTGATTAAGGCTTTTGGTTATAGCTTTAGGCTGAGATGGTCTCTGAAGACTCTGATTGTTCTTTTGCACTTGTTTTTCGTCGTCATCGTCCTCTTCGTCGTCTTCTTCATCGTCGTCTTCACCTTCTTCATCGTCGTCTTCACCTTCTTCCTCGGATTCAGATTCATCGTGCAGGGCGTTTGGTAGATCGTCCTCTTTGTCTTGATCATCGACCACCTGTTCTTCTTCTTCTTCTTCAGATGAAGAAGAGGCGGGAGGGACGTCCTTAGGGTTGGAATGTTTGCGAGCCATTGAAGAGAGAATCGTCGTTAGGGTTTCAGAAGGAAGGCTCAGTGAGTGAGAAACACTTTTGCACAGAGCCGTGGATTTGAAGTAGGACTCTGACTGACCCTTCCTTGGGCCTTGGCTTGCCTACATCAGCCCATTAATAATTTCATAAGCGATTTATTTTGGCCCATGTTATGCACCGCCCCATAAACTTAGTATGCAACATTTAATTTATTAAAAATTATAAAACTAGTCCAAACATAATTTTCTTCCCTTTTTCACATTCTCTAGTGTCTGCGATCCTAATTGAAATCTAAATTTCTCCATACTGTTATTTTTTAAAGAATGTCGAGTGACAACGGAAGAAGTTCTCAAGACGAATTACATAGTTGAGATTCAATGGTACGTGTACTAGACTACAATTATTCTACTAATTTTCGGAAGAATGTCGAGTGACTTTATATAATCGTTTTTTCAATTTTCGGAAATATATATGCACATGCAAAGATTGCGTGCAAAACAACTATGCACGCAATTAAGTGGTGTGCACAAACGCTTTGCACATCGAAACCTGGTGTGCACAATCGCTTTGCACATCGAAAACTGGTGTGCATAAAGAAGTAGATCTTTGCACACAAAAGATTTGCGTGGACATATTTTATATCCAATTATCTGCTTCTTTATGCACACCAGTTTTCGATGTGCAAAGCGATTGTGCACACCAGTTTTCGATGTGCAAAGCGTTTGTGCACACCAATTAATTGCGTGCATAGTTGTTTTGCACGCAATCTGCGCACGTGCATATATATTTTCGAAAATTGAAAAAATGATTATATGAAGTCACTCGACATTCTTCCGAAAATTAGTAGAATAACTGTAGTCTAGTACATGCACCGTTGAATCTCGACTATGTAATTCGTCTTGAGAACTTCTTTAGTTGTCACTCGACATTCTTTAAAAAAATAACAGTATGGAGAAATTTACATTTCAATTAGGGTTGCAGACACTAGAGAATGTGGAAAAGGGAGAAAAATTATGTTTGGACTAGTTTTATAATTTTTAATAAATTGAATGTTGCATACTAATTTTATGGGGCGTTTCATAGTTGGTATGTTTATTTTGTTGGTAAATTCAGGTCGGTATCTTCGAATTTTTAGCTTTTTCGAATAGTGTCTCGAAAAAAATATTTTTAGTGGTAGCTCTGAACTTTTGCAGAAGTCCGTATGATGTCCTTACTTGTAAATTTTCGTTAGTTTATAACTAAATTAGTTATATACGTGGTATCATGCACGACTATATGAATTTAATACTTAATTATTTAATTAATGATTTAAATGTAATACAAAAAATAAAAATAACTTCTTTATAATAAATATTTTACATAAAATTTTACATTTATTATAATGTGAGACGAAGCTAAAATCATTAAAGTGAACCCAATACAATGTTAACTAGTTATACCCATCGTATAGTATTTTATAAATATTAAATAAAAATGTAAAATATAAATTAATGTGAGTAATTTATTGCATGTACAATGTACAGATTTTTTGTTTTTGGAATCCAATAAAACAAATTAAATATAAATTGTTAAGTTTAATGTTGAGAATAAAAAAGATTATTAAGGTAAAATAATATATATTTCTCACTTTCCTTGATGATATTTTATAGATATTTAATGTTAAAAAAGGACAACATAGGAATAAAAAAATATTTATATTACAATATGGAACATATAAGATTTACATAAAATAAAAATTAAATTAATAAATAAAATATGCAAGAAAAAAAAGATTTATAAGTATTTATCATTAAACTTTTTATTATAAAAGAAAAATATAAAAGATATTTATACTTATTTTAAAATATTTTAAATTTAAATTTGTTATCTTTAATTATTAAATTTTTTAAATTTATAAGTATTTATCATTAAACTTTTTAAATTTTAAATTTAAATTCGTGAAAAGATTTCATACTGAAAGATAAAAGATATTTATACTTATTTTAAAATATTTTAAATTTGTTATCTTTAATTTTAAAAAATTTGTATAAGGAAGTTTCAAAAGATATCGTCATACCCAAAATCGTTCTAGTGTCTCGAAAAGGTACACTTTAATATATATATATAGGTATAGATGACAATAGGAATTAGTTCCCTCTTGGTGTTTATCATCATTATCAAAACTAAGGGAGTTGTTCCGGTGTTAATGAACGTGAGTTCCTAACACCGACTCAACCAATACTAAGTGAACTATACCAAAAATTGGGAAAGCAAAATTCCAAAACCTTGCAATTACTTGGTGGTGCATATGGCATCAAAGAAATAAATTAGTTTTCCAACAAACGCCAAACGACTTCATACAAGATCTAGGCAAACAGGTCAAAAACCAAATCACACAATGAGAGAAAGCAAAGAGATGAACATGGGACGAGGATCCCCCTCAACAAATGAAAAGAATCTCAAAAACTTACACAAAAAGAGAACCCAAAAATAACAAACACCCCATATAAACACATTTTTAAACTGAATTTTGACGGATCAAAAGTCAATATAACTTGGTGGCGAGTTACTTTTTTTTTCTTGGTTGTACAACATTTACTTATTATTAACACAAGAATTTAGTCATTGTTAAATGTTTCTATAAGGAGGTGCAAAATGTTATCACCTTTTTTTTGATAAAATGAGCTACTAGCTCATTACAAGGCCAACACTAGGTTACTTGTGAATTACAAGGCTCACCTAAATCATCACGGCGGATGATCTTAAGAAATTCAAATAACAGGGGATGATCACTGAACCAAGAATTACAATGCGAGACATCAACAAGAACTAACAACGATCTTGGGAAAAAAATTAGAAATAGCAAAACTAACCTGAGGAAAGCTAAAAAGCCTCCTAGCGAGAAAGTCCACTGCCGAATTACATTCCCTAAAACAATGAAAAAAACACCACACAAATAACCAAGGCGACAAAGTGACGGATATCATTAACAATAGACTGAATTTTCCAAGAAACTTTTCAAGTTCTTTTTAAAGAATCAATAAGAATTAAATTATCTCCTTCAATAATAAGACGCGAGATATTTAAAGAAACCGCACTACGAACACCATCAAGCAAGGCAATTGCTTCCACCTGGAGAATTGAAATTGGGAGTTGCTCTTTAAGATCAAAACTTAATATCTTACTCTTAAGGTCACGAATAAGAAAGCTCGTGAAAGTCGAAGAATTAGCTCTCTTAGATGCATCAAAATTCAATTTTGACCATTGTAAAGAAGGCTTAATCCAAGAACGGCTATTTTTCCTTTTAGGTCGAGAATCATGTTTATGAACTAAATTAGATTGAGCCAAGACCCATTGACAATGCTGTGTAAAAGCTAAATTAGAAGGAAGAAGAGACAAAATTACTAAAGAAGGATTAAAAAAAATTCCATTTCTGTGGCCCCAAATAAACCCCCAAAGGAAACAAAGAACATTACCATTTTTATTTGATATTAGAGTAGACACAATGTTATCAATAAAAGCACCTGAGGAATGAATATGAAACTTAATATTGATCTTAGTCTCTAGTCTAAAAATCATATTTTGTGAAAAAGGACAGGTAAAAAAGCATATGATTTAAATTTTCATCTTCATTTGAGCACAAAAACAAGGTACTAAAAACACAATGATAATAATGATTTAATTTATTTGTAGTTGGGAGACAATCAACACAAGCCTTCCATAAGAAATTTTTAATTTTAGGAGGGAGAGAAGTCTTCCAAATCCAAGCAAACTCATAATGCAAGTCCGGGCAATTAAGGTTAATCATAGAAGAAGCAGACGAGACAGAGAAACTTCCATCATTAGAAGGGAGCCAAACCAACCGATCCGCAGAATCAGAAACAGGGATTCTGAGAGACTTAATTAAACTTACAATTCTTTTTGGAAGAAGCTGCCGCAAATAGTCCAAATTCCAAGAATGATCGGGCATTATAAAAGCCGAAACCTTAAGGTTGATGTTATCATTATTAAAGAAGGAAATAAGACTAGTATTTATTATCCAAAGATCTTTCCAAAAATTGATGGAGTGTCCATTTCCAATAGTCCAAAGCAATCCCTTTGAGAATTTGTCTATGAGATTTAGCAATCTACCAAATTGCCAAGAGCAATTTTTTTATCTAGTTGAAAAATTGAAGAGGAGCCTATTTATTTATCAGAGATAATACGCACCCAATAATTTTCCGGAGTAGTTAAAATTTTCCACAGAAGTTTCATTTGAAGAGAAATATTAGCAATTTCCGCCGAATGGAGGCCCATTCCACCAGACTCTTTCGGAGAACAGACCTTATCCCAACTAATAAGAGGGGGATGATTAGGTGAAAATTTATTCCAAAAGAAAGATTTATTAACTTTATCCTATTTCAACAAAAATACCTTTAGGAAGCAGAAAGCTCTGCATTAGATAATTGACCTAGCCTAACATATTTGATTGAATTAACATTGTCCTACCTGCTTGAGAAATCGAGTTTGCTTTCCATTGAGAAAGCTGTTTTTTCAGTTTAGTTATGGATTCTATAAAAACTGAATTTTGAACTCTCCTTTTAAGAATAGGAATACCAAGATATTTCTCCATAGAAGTAGTGATTTGAATATTAAGAACACTCGCAAGTGAAACAGCAGACTGGCGAGAAATATTTTCCGAGACTTGGAAACTACTTGTATGATAATTAATTGAAAGCTCAGAGACCCTTGAGAAATTTTCTAAGAAGCCTTTAATATAATTAATATTAGAATGTGACGCATTTGCAAAAAATAATAGTATCATCGACAAAACTTAGGAAAGGCAAACAAATCCCATTTTTAACTATTAAATACCAACAAGTTTGGAATCCAAAGTAGATTGTAATTGAAAGGATCTGGCAAGATACTCCATACAAATAATAAAAATAAAAGGAGCCATTGGATCACCCCTGACGAATACCACATATAATGCCATTTTACATTGAAGTGCAACAATGGGATTCTAAATAATCCTTAGGATGCTTAATTGAAGTGCAACAATTTCCTAGGTCCGGTTTGGATTACATGTATTATAATGCCATTTTACATTATCTTGCATTAATTTCAAAATTACATTATCGAAAATTTTAGGTTTTTATTAAAACATATTATAATTAAAATGTGTGTTTGGTTGGACATATAATTAGTACATTATTGGATAGTTTAATTTCTTCCTATCTCTGCTACTCCCTCATTTCATATTACAGGGGGCTGGTTGAAAAAAAGTTTTAAGTTCGAGTGTCTGTTAATGTATTTTTCCTCTCCTACTAATTAGTCTCATTTGGTGTTTTAATATGTAAATTTGTTCACATTACTGTGTCCTCTAGGGCTTTAATGCAAGAAATGAAATATTAAACACCTTGGCTTGCTTAGTTGGTGTTTTCATGCGGTCACAGGTTAAGATTTGCACTGTGTTTGAGCATTTTTTTTCTCAAGGAAGGTCATCCCTTCAAGTATGGATGAGATTGTTAGCATATGTTGTAGTTGTTTAATTTCATATTGAAAAGGTGTCATCAGTCTTTATGTTTTTATAGTAGTTAGTACATCCCTTCAAATATGGATGATTGATAGGGCCTAAAATTCTTACTTGGCAGCGCATTGTTTCATATGTTGTTTTTCGACTGTAATGCAACATTTTTGTCAAACGGTAGCTTTAAATTTTCTAAATTCTTGATACTGCCCCTGTAACACCCCTATTTTATAACATTGGGTATTACCGCCAGTGACCTCGGATTTTACCGTCCTAAGTCACCCAAGGCATTTAGAATGATATAAAACGATAGAAAATGCGGAATTTAAACATACTTAAATAAAAGATGCTCTCGAAAGAGATTTTGTTCTTACAACCCAAAACATATTACCAAAAGCTTGTTCGGAAATTACAATTCATAAAACTTTGTCTTTGAAACATAACTGAAAATAAATCAAAAGAGTTTCGATTACATCTTGGAGCTTCTTGACCTTCCTTTGCTCTTCACCTTATGCCTTGTGATTAATCCTAGGTTCTAACATAATTCGCGAGGGGTGAGAATATGCCAAGCAAACATGCAGAAAAGAAGAATTAGTCTAAGAGACTAAGCAAGTGGGAACGGAACTTTCCCAAGGGTAATTTGGTAATTTAGCGAAATAACGAAGAAGATAACAACGGGTTGTGTTTTACGATAGGGTTATTATTCACGTGGAGTTTAATGGTACGAGGGAGAGCGTGTCTCGAGCGGAGATAGCTCGATAATTTAGAGAAGAGCTACTAGATTGTAGGCTACTTTTAGCGTTGAGAATAAAAGATATGTTGGGAACGTAATTAATTCACACAAGTATACTTCTCGCGCCCTGAGCGGACCGAGTGCCAGATCGATCATTTGAGGTCGGTCCGGTTTTAACATCTTAAATGTGCATTGGGCACTTATCTTATATGGTGACGTAACGTATTTGCTTTAATGATTTTTAAAGGGGTGGGAATTCGGATTGCCCGATCCACCAAGGGAAACCCATTTTCCCGGCACTTAGCTAGAGTGCGCTCATCCCTCCTTGCAAAAGCGGATGGGATCATGATCCCGAAAGTCGTACTTCAAACACGTAGGCACTTACAACTTAGTAGGATTATTAGAGGCGTCGGCTATTCCGCGCCCCTCACTAGTTCGTTCTACGTGGATCTCTGAACGAGTCCATAAACAATCAAAGACATAATCACACTAGCATAAATAGTCCTATGAGATCTTAATAGCGAACTATACTAATAATGGTCGTTACGTCTAACAATCGATATTTCCTAGGTTCATTCATTACTTAGCACACAAGTTGTTCCCAACATCAAGAATTTCACGGAAACGAAGTATAAAGGTCACAAAGGGAAAATTCCAATTGTCTTGGTTCGGATGATAACGGACTTAGCGATAAGACAAAGGTGTGGTTCGCGACTTTGAACGAGAATCCCGACCTATCGACACGGAAATTTACGAACGGTTTTAAATATGAAATTCCTTTTAAGATTCGGATTTCACAAGCGTACAATGCTAAATTAAAATAATAATATTCCTTTATTATTATTTTAATTTCGTAATATCCTTTTATTCCATTTAAAAAAAAACTCGTTGATTATTCAAAATAATTTCCTTAATTTCAACGATAAGGGCTGTTAAAAGTTATTTTCCCTTCACGGAATATTGTATTACTATTATTTTCTCAATGAAATCCTTTTTAACTATAGGGGTCATAATAAAAAGAGGTAGAATAATATTGGCTATTTCTTAGTAACTTTCCATAGATAGAAACTTTTATTCACTTGATAAGGTAAGCTTTATAAAACTATCATAATATAAAATAAATATTCTTATTTATTTTATTTTCAAGTTTCTTCCCGTAATTTATCTTATTGTCATAACCCTTGTACTTATAATAAGGTTTATGCCTTATAGATATTCTCTACATTTAGAATTAGATGAAAATAATATTATACTAACTTATTAATATCACTAATCATTAATCTACTTAATTTCATAAAATTTTGATATCCTCTACCTCTAGAGATTATTAATATTATACTTGAAAAAAAATTATATTTTTATAAGGGTCATATTTAATATTGAGATAAATTCATAGGCTACTAATTTCATGAAAATACTTTTATAAGGTCTTCTTAGCATTTATTTAAATAATCATATATTTAATAATCATAACATAATATAATAATTTACCATAGTTTATTTAATGGATTTATTCTTTTTTACTTCCAACTAACAATTTGCATAATATTTTTATAAGTCTTAAAACCTACCAACACAAATTTTTATTTAGACTTCTTAACATTTCTACATGCTTTAATACATTAAATTAAATCAAATCAAATAAAAATTAGGGTTGTAGAATTATACTGTTATATTTTGCCTGTGTTACAGAACACAGAGGAAGATAGGGCAGGGAGGCCGGCGGTGCTGGTGGACGGCGGCAGGAGCTCCGACGGGCAGGGGCAGCGCATAGGAGGAGGAGGAGGCCGTCGGTGGAGACGCCGGTGGTCAGGGCAGGCGGTCGGCGGTCCAAAGGAGGGAAAAGAGGGGGCTCTTTGGTGGGATTTTGAAGGAAAAACTCAACTTGAAGGACTGATTTTTGAGGGAATTGAGAGCAAATTTGTAATGAGAAGAAGAAAGAATGAGATGTGTGAGTTCTAAGTGGAGAATTCAGCCCCTTTAAATAGAAAAATCCATGGGGCTTGTGATCCATTGCCATGGATTTTGACCAATGGAGAAGGGAAGGGTGAATGGTGATTGGGGAGGGTTGTTGAAAGGGTGATGTAAGCTTGGTGATGTCATGGGTGATGCAGTGAAGCCTGCCATGTCTCCAACCGACGTCGATGAGTTGATTCGAGTGCCTTCTGACGGACCAATCACAAGAAGTCAAGCTAAGAAGATTGCTCAAGGCACAACAACAATCTTGGTTCGATTGGTTGCAGTTCTTGAAGAGCCAACCAAGCCGAAGTGGGTCTCGTGCATTCAACATCAATTGAGCCCGGATTCCATGGATTAATTCAAGAGGGACGAAATTCACCTTATTTCTTTATTTAGAAACACTTATTAGCTTGTCTCACTTTAGGGCTGAATTTTGTAGGTGACCGGGTGAGATAAGTTGGTATGTGGGTCAAAGTCAACCCTTTGACTTGACCATTCTAAATGAAGAAAATATCTAGCTATTATATTAATTATAGGCGTGTTTTCTATTTTTAATAATGTAGAGAAATCAGCCAATAGGCTTATGTTAGTTGGTTGATCTTCTCTCTCCTGGTTGTTAGAGATATTTTGAGTTTGTTAGGTTATTTCCTTAAATAAATAAATCAGCCATGATTTATTTTATTTAAGGGGATCTAGATAGATATTATTTTAGATATTTAATTATATCTTGGGAAGCAAGGAAAGGACCATTCTAACCCTATTAGGGTCGGCCATGTACATTGCTTGCTCCCAAGGATTAGCTTTTGTATTCTCTATTTATACTTTGCATTTTCATTCAATAAAAATCAGCTTGAGAGAGATTAAACCCAAATTGGTTTAATCTATCTCTTGGGCCCAAAAACACATGTGTTTATGCTTGGAAGAATTTCGAATTTCACCATCTTCAACCGATCTCATTCTCTCTTCGATTCTTCAATCTGTTCTTGTGATTTGATCAATTTTGATTGTTCTAAGTTGATTATTAAAGATCAAACTTAGTTAATCATTCGGATTTAGCGTTAGAGCCAATCCGAGTGAACTATCTAGTTGATTATCTATCGATTTCAGATTCATTCAATTCATAATTCAAATCAGTTTGTGTTACTTGTGTCACAAGGAAGTCTAAAGTTGAAAGCTTTTGTAGGATTGAAGTTATTTGTTGGCAAGATCGGGATCGTGTGGGTCATATACGCGGTTTCTACGGGGGATTCCGGGGTATCATAATCCAGCGTCTCGCCAAGTAATTGTTTCTTTCCTTAATTTGCTTTCTAATTGATTTGATTCAGTTTTTGATCCCAAAAATCCCACCTTTCCACAAAGATTGATTTTTTGAGACCAAAGCTTGAATTTTTCACCATCAACCACCGCATATCCGCCACCCTACCACCCCGAACCACCCACCACCACCCAAAGGGCGCCCGACGCCCCAACAAAGACAAGCGGCGTTTCCCAGTCTCCACCCGAGCATTCTGGCTCAAATTTTAGGACAACATCAAGAACAGGTAGAGCTACTGTTTGGGATGAAAAACGCTGAGAGAATGTCCCTAATTCATCCAAAGTGTCGAGCAACACTTCCAGCAGTGCATCTGGGACGAAAACGGGGCTATCTCCCAAACCACTCGAGCGTTTTAGCTCAAATTTTGGGAGCAATTCAGAGACTCAGAGAGCTACAGATCTGGAAAAAGAACGCCTACAGAAAGAGCCAAAAAATGGCTTAAAAGGCAGTGTAGAAAAGCGCTCTCTAGTTGCACAGTCTAGTGTTTCTTTCCCTAACTCTTATTGCTTACTTCTTATGAGGAAAGAGATACTTATTATTAGTCAAGATATTTCACATCTTCCAAAGTATATACAGGATCTATTACAGGAGTTTGAAGATGTGATGCTTGAAGAGTTGCCACAAGGCCTTCCACCAATTAGAGGCATTGACCATCAAATCGATTTGGTGCCCGTCGCTTCTTTACCAAATCGTGCAGCCTATAGAGCAAGTCCAGAGGAGACCGCTGAGCTTCAAAGACAAGTGCAAGATCTCATGGACAAAGGCTATGTGCGTGAATCCCTCAGCCAATGCGCGGTTCCGGTGATTTTGGTGCCAAAGAAGGATGGCACTTGGAGAATGTGTGTTGATTGCGAGGCGATCAACCAAATAACGGTTAAGTACCGTCATCCCATCCCTAGATTAGATGATATGCTTGATGAATTGCATGGTGCTAATTTGTTTTCTAAGATTGATTTAAGAAGTGGATACCATCAAATTAGGATGAGGGAAGGGGATGAATGGAAAACTGCTTTTAAAACTAAGTATGGCTTATATGAATGGTTAGTAATGCCTTTGGGATTAACTAATGCACCTAGTACTTTCATGAGGCTTATGAACCATGTTTTAAGAAGATACTTAGGCAAATTTGTTGTAGTCTACTTTGATGATATCTTAGTCTATAGCAAAACCATGCATGAACATGTAGATCATCTTAGGGCTGTTTTGGACACTTTAAGGTTAGAAAAGCTTTATGTTAACTTGAAAAAGTGTTCTTTTTGCTCGGAATCTACCATTTTTCTTGGTTTTGTTGTGTCTAAAGGTGGATTGAAGGTAGACGAAGACAAGATCAAAGCAATCAAGGACTGGCCTCAGCCGACTACACCAACCATGGTGCGCTCTTTTCTCGGCTTGGCTGGCTTCTACATGAGATTTGTGCGTGATTTTAGCACAATAGCAGCCCCTCTCCATGAGCTTACAAAGAAGGATACAACCTTTAAATGGAGAGAACAACAAGAGAACGCCTTCAACACTTTGAAGGACAGGTTATGCCACGCCCCGGTGCTCCAACTCCCTGACTTCTCCAAAGCTTTTGAGATAGAGGTGGACGCTTCTGGCCATGGCATAGGAGGCGTGCTCTTGCAAGACAAGAAACCCATTGCTTACTTTAGTGAAAAGCTTAGTGGGGCTGAGTTGAATTACCCTACTTATGATAAAGAGTTGTATGCTTAAATTAGGGTTTTAAAGACTTGGTCTCATTATTTGTGGCCTAAGGAGTTTGTAATCCATTCTGATCATGAGGCCTTGAAGTATTTAAAAGGCCAATCCAGACTCAGTAGGCGACATGCAAGATGGGTTGAGTTTATGGAGACCTTTCCTTATGTTGTAAAGCATAAGAAAGGCAAAGAGAATGTGGTAGCTGACGCCCTTTCTCGGAGGTACGTTCTCTTGAACCAATGTGATGTTAAGATCCTTGAATTTGCAATGATTAGGGAATTATATGCTAGTGATCCTCACTTTGCTGAAATCTATAAGAATTGCATGTCTAGAGGAGAAATAGATTCCTACTTTATCGATGATGGATACTTGTTTAATGCTGGTAAATTGTGCATTCCTTCATCTAGTATACGTAGGCTTCTAACTAAAGAGGTTCATGAATCAAGAGGACATAGGGGTTTAGAAAAGACTTTAGAAGGTTTAAAAGAACACTACTATTGGCCTAAGATGAGTAGTTATGTGCTGAGATTTGTCAAGAGTTGTGTTGTTTGTGCTAAAGCTAAGTCTAGACTTCACCCCCATGGTTTGTACCAGCCTTTGCCTATTCCTAGTTCACCTTGGGAAGACATTTCTATGGATTTCATTGTAGGATTGCCTAGAACTAGGAAAGGTAGAGATTCTATCTTTGTAGTGGTAGATAGATTTTCCAAAATGGCTCACTTTATTCCATGTCACACGACTGATGATGCTGTGCATGTTGCTGATTTGTTCTTTAGGGAAGTTGTTAGATTGCATGGCATTCCTTGTTCTATTGTTTCAGATCGTGATGCTAAGTTTTTGAGTTAATTTTGGAAGAGTCTATGGTCTAAATTGGGAACAAAATTGTTGTTTTCTACCTCATGTCACCCACAAACTGATGGGCAAACTGAAGTTACTAATAGAACGTTAGGGGTTTTACTTAGAACTATGCTTAAAGCTAACCTCAAACGTTGGGAAGATGTTTTGCCTTTTGTGGAGTTTGCTTATAACAGGTCAATCCATTCAACTACAAAAATGACCCCTTTTGAGGTTGTTTATGGGCTGAATCCGAGGACTCCAGTGGACTTGACGCCTCAGCCATACAAGGGAAAAGAGAGTTTTGAAGCTGACAAGAGGCTGAGTTTGTGAAGAAGCTACATGAGAGAACCAAGATGCACTTGGAGCGGAAATCCATGAAGTATAAGGCCCATGCTGATAAGGGTCGAAAATAGGTTATCTTTGAAGAAGGAGATCTCGTTTGGGTGCATTTTACGAAGGGAAGGTTCCCAAATCAAAGGAAGAACAAGTTAGATCAGCGAGGAGATGGACCATTCAAAATTCTCAAGAGGATCGGCCCTAATGCTTACCATGTCGACTTGCCTGGTGAGTATAATGTCCATCCGACGTTTAATGTGGCTGATCTATCTCTTTATGTGCCAGATTTTGATTCCGACGTCGAATCAGAGACGATTCGAGCTCAAGTGGAGGAGAATGATGCAGTGAAGCTTGCCATGTCTCCAACCGACGTCGATGAGTTGATTCAAGTGCCTTCTGACGGACCAATCACAAGAAGTCAAGCTAAGAAGATTGCTCAAGGCACTTCATCAATCTTGGTTCGATTGGCTGCAGTTCTTGAAGAGCCAACCAAGCCGAAGTGGGTCTCATGCATTCGACATCAATTGATCCCGGATTCCATGGATTAATTCAAGAGGGCCGAAATTCACCTTATTTCTTTATTTAGAAACACTTATTAGCTTGTCTCACTTTAGGGCTGAATTTAGTAGGTGACCGGGTGAGATAAGTTGGTATGTGGGTCAAAGTCAACCCTTTGACTTGACCATTCTAAATGAAGAAAATATCTAGCTATTATATTAATTATAGGCATGTTTTCTATTTTTAATAATGTAGAGAAATCAGCCAATAGGCTTATGTTAGTTGGTTGATCTTCTCTCTCCTGGTTGTTAGAGAAATTTTTAGTTTGTTAGAGATATTTTGAGTTTGTTAGGTTATTTCCTTAAATAAATAAATCAGTCATGATTTATTTTATTTAAGGGGATCTAGATAGATATTATTTTAGATATTTTATTATATCTTGGGAAGTAAGGAAAGGATCATTCTAAACCTATTAGGGCCGGCCATGTACTTTGCTTGCTCCCCAAGGATTAGCTTTTGTATTCTCTATTTATACTTTGCATTTTCATTCAATAAAAATCAGCTTGAGAGAGATTAAACCCAAATTGGTTTAATCTATCTCTTGGGCCCAAAAACACATGTGTTTATGCTTGGAAGAATTTCGAATTTCACCATCTTCAACCGATCTCATTCTCTCTTCGATTCTTCAATCTGTTCTTGTGATTTGATCAATTTTGATTGTTCTAAGTTGATTATTAAAGATCAAACTTAGTTAATCATTCGGATTTAGCGTTAGAGCCAATCCGAGTGAACTATCTAGTTGATTATCTATCGATTTCAGATTCATTCAATTCATAATTCAAATCAGTTTGTGTTACTTGTGTCACAAGGAAGTCTAAAGTTGAAAGCTTTTGTAGGATTGAAGTTATTTGCTGGTAAGATCGGGATCGTGTGGGTCATATACGCGGTTTCTACGGAGTATTCCAGGGCAATCACGTATCAATGGGGCTAGGGTTGTAGAGTATGGAGGGAAGAAGAGCATGCAATGGCCCTTTTTCATTCTACGTCAGTTGCATCAGACAAAGATTGACTACTTTTTGAAGAAGAAGAAGGAAAAGAGGATTTATTATAAAAAGGGTGGGTAAAGGTATAAGCAATTGCAAATGGTCTAGCGGATCTTGTGTTGGGCGTGTGAGTGTGAGGGTGCAAGAGGTCTTGGGTTCAAATCCCGGCTCTTGCATCCTTTTTGCTAGATTTTTAAAGGAATTCTTGTATTTTAAAAGCTTTATTTTAATGTGTATTATTTAATAAATTTTGAGATTAATAAAGCCTTAATTTTATTCAAAGCTTTTAATTTGCCCAAAAATCCTTATGGAGTATTCTTTAATTTTATTTAATTAAAATTTCACAATATTCTCTTTTCCAAGAGAAGTTTAAAGTTTATTATAATATTTTTAGAAATTCTCTTTTACATAGAGAAAAGGTTAGAAATAGAAATTGATAAAAATATTATATTAAATTTTATTTTTAAAATCTTGAAATATCGCGGATATTACAATAGTACCCCTTTAAATTAATTTTGTCCCCGAAACTAGGGAATAGTAGGGCGGTACTAAGATGGGAAAAAAGAAGGTGACTACAACACTTCTCGACTTGTGAGGATAAAACATGGTCTAGTACCCCCTTAAAAAGGTAAAACTACTGGTTCTTAGGGTGACATTAACTCGGGGAACCTTTCTGCCTTTCTTGTTCGGTTTCCCAGGTTTCTCAAGTTGTACCTTCCTTGCCCTTTTTAGACCAGAGTATCCGAACTAGAGGTACCTCTTTGTTGCGTAGTTTCTTCACACGATGCTCCATTATCTTAATTGGTCTTTCTTCGTAGGTGCCGTCCGATTGGATTTCGACATCGTCGAAGTTGATTACGTGGGATTTGTCGGGCACGTACTTTCTCAGAAGGGACACGTGGAACACATTATGCACAGGGTGAGCAGTAGGTGGTAAAGCAACTCGGTATGCTAGGTTGCCGACTCTTTCTAAGACTTCAAAGGTTCCCACATATCGAGGATTAAGCTTGCCTCGTTTTCCGAATCGGAAGACGCCTTTCGAGGGAGACACCTTGACGAAGACCTTATCTCCAACTATGAACTCGATATCTTTTTAGATCGGCATAAGACTTTTGCCGACTTTGAGCAGTCAACATTCTCTGGCGTATGAGGGCAACCTCGGATGTAGTCTTTTCTATCAAATCTGGACCTAGAAGGATCTTGTCGACATTGTCGTCCCAACAGAGCGGGGAACGACACTTCCTGTCGTATAAAGCTTCGAAGGGAGCCATCTTGATCGTGGAATGCCAGCTATTGTTGTATGTGAATTCTATGAGACTTAAGTTGTCATCCCAACTTCTGGTGCGGTCCAGCACACAGGCTCGAAGCATATCTTCAAGATTCTGGATGGTTCTTTCAGATTGCCCATCCGTCTGAGGGTGGAAGGCAGTGCTAAACTTCAGTTCGGTACCCATGGCCTTATGTAGTTCCTTCCAGAAGGAAGCGGTGAAGCGGCCATCTCGGTCGGAGATAATTGTTTTTGGAGTCCCATGGAGACGGACGATTTCCTTAACAAAGACTGTTGCTAACTTTGGGGCCTTCCACTTCTTTTGAATGGGGATGAAGTGGGCGCTCTTGGTGAGTCTATCCACGATTACCCAAATGGAATCCTTCTGCTTTTGAGTTTGGGGCAGGTCGGTTACGAAGTCCATTGCTATATCCTCCCATTTCCATTCGGGCACGGGAAGGGATTGCAATTTTCCTCCGGGTCTTTTGTGTTCAATCTTTACCTTCTGACAGACTAAACATTTAGATATGAAGTTGGCGACATCCTGCTTCATATTTGGCCACCAGAAATTTCTTCGGACATCCTTGTACATCTTACTTGCCCCTGGGTGTACCGAATAGGCAGACGCGTGAGCTTCTTTCAGTATGATCTTCCGAAGTTCGTCCTCTGCCGGTACACAAATCCAGTTTTGAAACCAAAGGGAACCCTCATCCTGAATGACGAATCCTGGTGCTTTGCCTTCTTGCACCTCTCCACTTATCTTGATAAGCATGAGTTCGTCTGTTTGCTTCTCTCTGATTTCGGCTAACAAGTCGGAATGGATCTCCAAGGTGTTTAGACAGCCTTGTTGCCTTCCAAACCAGACCTCGATGCCTTCTCTAATCAGTTCTTGCTGCAACTTTGGCTGGACCGTTTAGCATTGCGATCAAGCCCTCTTGTTGGGTCTTTCGATTGAGAGCGTCTGCTACGACGTTAGCTTTGCCCGGATGGTAGAGCAGCTCTATGTCGTAGTCCTTTAGTAGTTCCAGCCATCTTCTATGCCTCATGTTAAGTTCCTTCTGAGTGCATACATACTTCAAACTCTTGTGATCAGTGAAAATCTGACATTTGACCCCGTACAAGTAATGTCGCCAAATTTTCAAGGCAAACACTACTGCGGCTAGTTCAAGGTCGTGCGTCGGATAGTTCACTTCGTAGACCTTGAGTTGTCGAGATGCATAGGCGATTACCTTCCCCCTCTGCATTAGCACGCATTCCAAACCTTGCTTTGAGGCATCACTGTAGACCACGTAGTCCTCGTGTCCATCTGGCAGTGTTAGCACCAGTGCACTCGTGAGGCGTCTCTTAAGTTCTTGGAAACTTTCCTCACACTTCTCATCCCATATGAACTTCTTATGTGTCTTTCGGAGTAGCTGCGTCATAGGGAGAGCAATCTTCGAGAATCCTTCAACGAACCTTTTGTAGTATCTTGCAAGTCCTAGGAAGCTGCGAATTTCTTTTACATTCTTTGGTTGCTTCCATTCTGAGACTACTTCGATTTTCTTTGGGTCCACCATAACTCCTTCTTGGTTGATGATGTGGCCTAAGAAAGCCACTTATGTCAGCCATAGGTCACACTTAGACAACTTGGCGTACAGTTGGTGGTGTCTTAAGGTCTGTAATACGGTTCGGAGGTGTTTTTCATGTTCTGCTTGATTCCCGGAGTAGATTAAGATGTCGTCGATGAAGACAATGACAAACTTGTCGAGGTATTCATGGAAGCATAGGTGCATCAGATCCATGAACACTGCTGGTGCATTTGTCAGGCCAAAAGGCATTACTACAAATTCGTAGTGACCATAGCGGGTGCGGAAGGCTGTCTTCAGTATGTCCTCCTCTCGAATTCGGAGTTGATGATACCCGGATCTCAGGTCAATCTTTGAAAAGATTTTTGCACCCTTGAGTTGATCTAAGAGGTCATCTATCATGGGAAAAGGATATTTATTTTTGATGGTGACTTTGTTCAATTCTCGGTAATCGATGCATAAGCGGAAAGTCCCATCCTTCTTCTTCACAAAGAGCACAGGTGCTCCCCAAGGCGAAGCACTTGGTCGGATATAACCCTTCTCAAGCAGCTCTTCGAGCTGACCCTTGAGTTCCTTCATCTCTAGTGGGGCCATCCGATAGGGGGCCTTGGAGATTGGTGCGGTTCCTGGATCGAGGCTTGTTGCAAACTCGACTTCTCGTCGGGAGGTAATCCAGGAAGCTCTTCTGGAAAGATGTCAGGAAAATCTCTGGCTATAGGAATCTCTTGTATATCTATGACCTTTTTCTCCGCTGGCTCGAGGTAGTAAAGATACCCAACGCAGCCCTATCGGAGTAGCTTCCCGGCCTTCATGGCATTGATCACTTTCCCATTTTCTTCTTCTCGTTTTCCCTTGAATCTGCATATGTGCTTCCCCCCGAAGTTGATGGTTACTGTTCGGGTGTAGAAATCGATTATTGCTCCATGCTGGGACAACCAATCTCTTCCGAGAATGATGTCGTAGGGGTCCATTGGAATGCATATCAAGTTGGATTTGAAGATCCCTCCTTGAATGCATAAAGGGAAACTACCTAACTGTTTGGCTCCTATAATCCTTTCACCGTTTGGGAGGTTCACAATAAATGGCTCACACTCTTCGAGGTGATCTAACTCTAAGAGTTCTACACATTTTTCGGACATGAAAGAATGCGAAGCGCCGGAATCGAAGAGTATAAAAACATCTTTAGAGCGGATGTGGAGGGTACCTTGGCAGATGGGTTCCTTGGGCTTATCAGTAGTGCGCATCTCATACAGCCGCTGTCCTTTATTCTAATGATACATAGGCCCTTTTCCCTTCTGATGAGTTGTGGATTGGGGTGATGTAGTTCCTGCGGGCTTGCTCGAAGCCTGAGGGCGCTAGGACACGGTGTTCGACTGGGTTTGGCCTGCAGAAATTGTGGTTTGCCTACAGAATTGTCGAAGATGTCCGTCCTTGCTACAGTTGAAGCACCTCCTGAGAGGTTTGGGGCATTTCCGATTTATGTGCCCAGGCTCTACACAGTTGTGACAGACTATCGGGGGCTTTACTAATTCTGGCCCAGGGCCAAGCCTGGACCCAGCCGACGAGGCCTTGTGCTTGCTCTTCTTGGACCACTGGGATCCTTGCGGAGATGTTGGCCTCTTCAACCCGCTGTGACTGGAGTGGTGAGGCCTTCCTTCACCCAAGTTCTTGCGCTCGGGGACCTTAACTGTCTCCATTCGGTGGGCGTGGTCCACATATTCCTCCAAAGTTTTGAAGGAGCGATTTGCCATCCAGGGTTTGATGTGATCATTCATCCAGCGGTGGAAGTGTTTGATTTTCTATTTCTCAGTGGTGATTTCTTCCTCGGTGTATTGAAGGAGGTGGTTGAACTTGTTTGCTCGCTCCAGCACACTTAATCCATACAATTTCGGGGAGTGAAGTTCATCCAAATTCTCTTCTCTCATGGACTCGGAGAAGAAACGGTGCATCATCTTGCCCTTGAACATGGCCCAGCTTAGATCAGTGCGTCTGGACAGGCTAGAATTCTCCTATCACTCGCTAGCTTCGTCTTTCAATTTTAGTGTTGCCATGTGCACTTTGTCAGCTTCGGAACAAGGTATATTCCTTAGAAGTCTTTCAACATGGGAGAACCAATATTGGACTCCTGATGGGTCGCCCGTCCCGTCATATGAGTCGGGTTTCATTGTGTTAAAAGTTTTGATACCCTCTGCCTCTCGAGAATGACTTCTTCTGCTGGGACTCTCTCTTGTACTTCCTCAGTGTTTTCAGGGTTTGCTACAGCAGCAGGGATGGCTTCTTGCACTAACTGCTGAACCAGAGTGCGTAGAGCGGCTACTGTATCCTCATTGAGTACAATTGGGGATGCTGGTGCAGGAGGCGGGTTAACTCGGCGCCTACCTCCAGCCTCGGATTGACTCTCGCCATGTTCTTCCCTACTGCCGTCGGGATTGACGGTACAACTTGTGGCTCTCGTGTTGACCATCTGGGGGTTTTAGGTCGGTTTCATTTGTTAATTCAATATTACATGCAAGAATTAACGAGCAAGCTTTAGTAGGGAAAAGGACAATTCATTAATAATTGGTTCAAAAACGATTACAGGGCCTCATAACTTACGCCGTTCTTAGTTAAGGAGAGAAAGGAAAGCTATGCCGAAACGACTCCTTAAGGACAAAAATGGAGTCGAGGGGAGTGGTCTAAGCTCACTCCTTTGAGAAGATAAAGAAAAATTGCTAAGGAAACAAGACGTGGTCGGTGTAGGTATCGAGGAATCCTTCCTCGAAGAGGGTTTCATCAACAATTCCCGTCTCGCTGCTGAAGAGAATGTTTGCCTGTTCGATCTTCCGGCGGCGGCGGTTTTCGCGTGCCTGGGACTCCGCAATGGATATCCTATAGTGGAGTCTCTCCCTTTGCTCCCTCTCGGACTCGCTGACCCATTCTTCCTAGTGACTCCGTAGCAGGTCATGTTTTACCCGACGTCTTATGGTGGGTGTAGCGCGGGGAGATGGGGGATTGTTGGCTAAGGGCTGACGAGCCCGGCGATTGGATGATTCCCCCTCCATCCACGAGACGAATCCCTCCATTCGTACTTCCCGAGGTGCCTGCCTTGCCCGCTCAAGCAGGGAGGGTTGCCTAGGCAGCATGTCTTCGAGGCGATCAATGTCCATGGGCTGAAGTTGTCGCAGAAGTGCTTCGTCTTCGTGACCCCAAAAGTGTGTCAATGGGGGCATTGGCCCTTCGGGCTCGTGGAGGAGAGACAATCTCCACTCTTAGAACCTGGATCATAGGCGGCATAGGTGCCGGGGGCACATATTCCATCCTAGGACTTGCCGGGGGTGGTGGTGGTGGTGTTTCAGGGTTAATTACCACCCCGTCCGAATCTTCTTCCTCGGACTCGAAGTTTTGGTTCATAACGTCCCACTCGGCTTGCATTTCCAATTCGAAGTCGTTTTCCTCTTCTTCTCCGAATCTAAAGTGAGGATTGGGCATGATCTCATTAGGTTGGTACTCGGGTATCCATCCTTCGTTCTCGTCGTCAGTATGATCCTCTGGTCCATAACCCGGTGCTATCTCCTCATCCCCCGAGGGATAGTCCTCGGGGTAATATTCCGGGGATGGTGGAGGAGCGATGGGTGCCGGATAGTCCTCCGGTGACTCGATGGGGAGGTCTGGGTCCTCCTCGGGGTCTTCTTCGGATTCAGGGAATGGGTTGTTTGGAGCCTCGTAATGAGGGAAGTAGGGGTTGGGAGCCTGCATTCCAAAGCGGGCTTCGTTGTCTTGGTTTCCTAAGTGGTAGTTTCTTCCTCGGTTAACCATGATGTCTGAGGAAAGGAAAGGAAGAGGCGTTAATATAGAACATCCTTAGTTCCTCTAAGGTGAAGACATAGTGAAGGAAGTCAAGGCTTTTGAAAAATTACTAAAACAAAGGTTTATTTTTATATTTTTAATTTTCTTGGCTCTACTTAAAGGGTTTAGGATTTTCTCTTTGAACATATTATTTTAAGTAAGGGAATTCTTTAAAAGATTAGAATTTCCTAACTTGTAGGAATTACCATGATGAAGATCTTTTTATAAATAGAAGTTTTAGTTTGCGGAAAAGAACTTAGGTTTTGAAAGTTCTCGGGTTTTGAAAAATTTCGGTTTTAAAAGTTCCTGTTTTGAAAACAAAACGTTCGGATCTGATATCATAATTGTAACACCCCTATTTTATAACAATGGGTATTACCGCCAGTGACCTCGGATTTTACCGTCCTAAGTCACCCAAGGCTTTTAGAATGATATAGAACGATAGAAAATGCGGAATTTAAACATACTTAAATAAAAGATGCTCTCGAAAGAGATTTTGTTCTTACAACCCAAAACATATTACCAAAAGCTTGTTCGGAAATTACAATTCATAAAACTTTGTCTTTGAAACATAACTGAAAATAAATCAAAAGAGTTTCGATTACATCTTGGAGCTTCTTGACCTTCCTTTGCTCTTTCACCTTATGCCTTGTGATTAATCCTAGGTTCTGACATAATTCGCGAGGGGCGAGAATATGCCAGGCAAACATGCGGAAAAGAAGAATTAGTCTAAGAGACTAAGCAAGTGGGAACGGAACTTTTCCAAGGGTAATTTGGTAATTTAGCGAAATAACGAAGAAGATAACAACTGGTTGTGTTTTACGATAGGATTATTATTCACGTGGAGTTTAATGGTATGAGGGAGAGCGTATCTCGAGCGGAGATAGCTCGATATATTAGAGAAGAGCTACTAGATTGTAGGCTTCTTTTAGCGTCGAGAATAAAAGATATGTTGGGAACGTTATTAATTCACACAAGTTATACTTCTTGCGCCCTGAGCGGACCGAGTGCCAGATCGATCATTTGAGATCGGTCCGGTTTTAACATCTTAAATGTGCATTGGGCACTTATCTTATATGGTGACGTAACGTATTTGCTTTAATGATTTTTAAAGGGGTGGGAATTCGGATTGCCTGATCCACCAAGGGAAACCCTGTTTCCCGGCACTTAGCTAGAGTGTGCTCGTCCCTCCTTGCAATCGGAGCGGATGGGATCATGATCCCGAAAGTCGTACTTCAAACACGTAGGCACTTACGAATTAGTAGGATTATATAGAGGCGTCGGCTATTCCGCGCCCCTCACTAGTTTGTTCTACATGGATCTCTGAACGAGTCCATAAACAATCAAAGACATAATCACACTAGCATAAATAGTCCTATGAGATCTTAATAGCGAACTATACTAACAATGGTCGTGATATGCTGTATTTCATATAGCATAATTAGGACTAGTTAATACATTTTATGTATAGATTTAGGTCCATTTAGTGCTTGTAACGATATATGAGTAGAAGACCGAAGACTTGAAGAAATTGGAAGAATTGAAGTCGGGATTAGAAGATCGAAAATTGAAGGCCGCGGAGCTGAGCAGTCCGCGGTGGAGCCAAGATTCAGTGCCACAATCGCAGAGGCCTAAGGCCGCGGTCGCGGGTCAACGTTGACTCGGAGGAAGATTCTGCAGTCCGCGGTCGCGGAGGTTGTTCACCGCGGTCGCGGAAGTCCACGTCAGCAAGATCCGAGGCGGCGTTTTATCTATCTATTTATCTTAGTTGCCTTTTATATTTTTATTCCGAGTATGTTCGAGACTATTTAAGTTTAGTTTTCAGACTTTGTTTTGTATTCTGCTAGACCTAATTTCAGACCTTTTGTGTTTTTCTCTCTTATGGAGAACTAAACTCTTTATATTCTATTCGAGTTGAAGCTTTTCAGACTCAAGTTGTTGTGAGATTCGTCTATTCAGGTTTATTTCTACAGGTTATTTCAATTCTCTTGTGCTTAATTATTATTGATTGTGTTGATTTCTGCTTGTCTGGCCAACTTGTTGGAATTGATATTATCTATTGCTAGATCTAGGTTTTCTCGTAGCAAAGCCTAATCTTTGTAGCAACTCAATTGATTTAGGACTCGTTGGACTAAAACAATTGAGAAGAGATTTGAATGCATGTTGATTGTTTGACTCGTTGGAATTCAATTGCATGTATCTTGTTTATCCTTGTTCTTAATGCTAATATCCTTATTATTTATGATCGTTTCATGAATTGATTGGATGTTAAGTTGCATGTCTCGTTGCCATGTTATAATTCTGATCAGGATAGGAATAACTAAAAGAAATAACTTATTTGAATCTAGGATCAATAACTTGAGAAAGAAAAGTGGATACTTGAATAGAATTGTTTTCCCTAATTGATAAAAATCCAACCTTTGCTCTGTTTGTTTGTCTTGTCTGCTTAAATTTCCCTAGTTTTAGATTAAAATACCAAAAATCCCCCCTTTTTGTTACTTCTTTGAGTTGATAATAATAAAACTTAGGATACAAGTGTCTCTTGGGTTCGACCCCGACTTACCGACTATACTAGTTGAGTAACTAGGGATTTATCTTTGATTTGGCACAACGACTTTCAGCCAGTCAAATTTTGGCGCCGTTGCCGGGGACACTTTTGTTTCATTCTAAGTTTTTATTACTACCAACTCTGGTGTGGACCCTAGTTTATGGTCCACACTCGTGCTACTGATTCTTCTATTTTGCCTCTTGATTCAGAAATCGAAAGGACTCTTTCCAGGTTGAGACGTGAAGCACGAGAACAACTCCGTAGATTACCTTTCAACTTGGATTCTGCTGAAACTGAGACAATGGGAGATCAGACTTTGAGGCAGCTAACTGCCCCAAACTTTCAACAACAGCCCCTGGCTGTTGAGTTTCCTGCGCTGAATGAAGGTGTTAAGTTTGAGTTGAAATCTGGTTTGATCCATCTTTTACCCCAATTCCATGGGCATGGTGGAGAAGATCCAAACAAGCATCTTGTTGAATTTGATCAGGTCTGCTCAAGTATGAAGCCTGCTGATGTAACTGAGGACCAGATCAAGCTGATGGTGTTTCCTTTTTCTTTGAAGGATTCAACCAATGAGTGGCTCTACTATCTTTCTCCAGGATCAATAAATACCTGGAATAAGATGAAAGCGGCGTTCTTGGAGAAATACTTCCCTGCCCCCAAACAGAACAGTCTGAAGAAGAGCTTGAGCAACATTGAGCAACAGGCTGGGGAGAGCCTGTATGATTATCATGAGCGATTCAAGAGACTGTGTGCCAGCTTTCCATATCATGGGTATTCTGATCAAGACCTGGTACTGTATTTCTTTGGTGGATTACTGGATGAAGAGCGTAGAATGGTGAATGCAGCTTGTGGTGGAAGCCTGATGAATAAGACACCAGCAGATGCCCTTGAGCTCTTCTCTGAGCTATCTGAGAACTCAAGGCAATTCAACAAAAGAACTGGCACTAAAGGAGTCAATGCTGTGGACTCCTCGTCTGTTATAAAAGCTGAAATGGCAGAGTTGAAAGATATGATGAAGATGTTCATGCTGTCAGGAACCCATCAACAATTGAAGGCATGTGAAATCTGTGCTGATACACTACATCCTACTGATGCCTGTCCACAACTCCAGGAACCTCAGGCTGAGGTTAATGCTGTAGGAGGATATGGACCACCTAGACCTCATTTTGATCCATACTCTAATACATACAACCCAGGTTGGGGGGCCCATCCAAATCTGAGGTATGGGAATCAGAATCAGCCTCAATATAATCATCAACAAGGAGGAAATCAGCAACCCAGGCAACCCTATGTTCCTAGACCTCCAATTCAAAATCAAAACAACTCATTCAATGCTGAAGAGATGTTTGCAAGGCTAGCTAACACAGTAGACCAGCTGGGACAGAACACGCAAACTAGCATCAAGAGTACTCAAGCTAGTATTAAAAATATAGAGACACAGATCAGTCAACTAGCTACTGCAGTTAGCAAATTGGAGGCTAGAGATTCTGGAAAATTGCCATCACAACCTATCAATCCAAGGGAGAATGTGAGTGCTATCACATTAAGAAGTGGAAAAGAGCTAAATAGGGACGTGGAGGTGAATGAAGATCCACGAACTAAAAGTTCTGATTTTCTGAAGACCGATTCCGCGCCCGCGGTGAACAATTGCCGCGATCGCGGAACCCCAACAGAGAGCATGGTGATTCTGGACGAAGCCTCCGCGCCCGCAGTGACCAACCTCCGCGATCGCGGAGACGGTGAAAATTCGGATTCCGAAAAACCCGAAAATCCGTGACCGCGGGACCCTCTCGACCGCGACCGCGGATCTGTAGCTGAGCCTGAAAATTCTTACGTTCGCCCAGATTTCCCTTCTATGGTTTCTCAGAAGCCACCCCCTCCTTTCCCTGAAGCACTGAAAGACACAAGGAAGCCAGAGAATGACAAGGAGATCTTTGAGACGTTTTCCAAGTGTGAGGTAAATATCCCTTTGCTCAATCTAATTAAAAGTGTTCCTAGATTTGCTAAATTTCTGAAAGAGTTATGCACTATCAAAAGGAACCAAAAATTAAAAGGGAAACAGAAAGTTAAGGTCAGTGAACATGTCTCTGTTGTATTTCAAAGGCGCATGCCTAAAAAGTGCAGTGATCCAGGAATGTTCAGCATTCCCTGCATAATAGGAGAAACTAAAATAGATAAAGCCATGCTTGATTTAGGTGCTTCTATTAATATTATGCCTTACTCTGTTTACACTTCACTAGGCCTAGGACCCTTGCATGAAACTGGTGTTATTGTTCAATTAGCTGATAGGTCCACAGTCTACCCGAAAGGGGTTGTTGAAGATGTCCTTGTTATGGTAGATAATCTGATTTTCCCTGCTGATTTTTATGTGCTTGATATGGATCATGATGTGCATGCTGCACCCATTCTGTTAGGACGTCCTTTCATGAAAACTGCTAGAACAAAAATTGATATGTGTAAAGGTGTCCTAACTATGGAATTTGATGGGGAGAAATTTGAATATAGTATGGATAATGCTATGAAATACCCCCATGATGATCACTCTCTATGCTTAGTTGATGTAATAGATCCTATTGTACAAGATGTATTTGATACTACTTGTGTAGATGAGTTGCAATCTGTTCTAGAGAATGACATAGATCCTGCATGCTTAGATTATGACTTACCTGAAAGGTATCATGAAATTTTCACTGATCTGAATGCATGTTGTGATTTTTCTGCTGATGCTTTGGCCATTGGGCCCATACCACTAACTCTCCCTAGCGAGAAATTGCTTCCTTCTGTAGTACAGGCACCTGAAATTGAGCTTAAACAGTTCCATGAGCATTTAAAATATGCCTTTCTTGGAGATGGTGACACTTTGCCTGTCATTATTTCCAACAAACTGTCCAAGGAGCAAGAAGAAAGACTGGTGCAGGTACTGAAAGAGCACAAGACAGCTCTAGGATAGACTATTGCTGACATTAAAGGGATTAGTCCTTCTACATGTATGCATAGGATCCTCCTAGACGATGGTGCCAAGCCATCCAAACAGCCACAGAGAAGGCTCAACCCCCCTATGATGGAGGTAGTAAAAAAGGAGGTACTGAAGCTCCTACAGGCAGGTATGATTTATCCCATCTCTGATAGTCAGTGGGTTAGTCCGACCCAAGTTGTGCCCAAGAAGGGTGGTATTACAGTGGTAGAAAATGTGCATGGGGAATTAGTCCCTACACGAGTTCAGACTGGTTGGAGAGTCTGCATTGATTATCGTAAGCTGAATGCGGTAACCAGAAAAGATCACTTTCCCTTGTCATTCGTTGATCAAATGCTTGAGCGACTTGCCGGTCGTTCCTATTATTGCTTTTTAGATGGCTATTCAGGGTATTTTCAGATTGCTATTGCACCGGAGGATCAGGAGAAAACAACATTTACATGTCCGTTTGGCACTTTTGCATACCGCAGAATGCCATTCGGATTGTGTAACGCACCCGGTACATTCCAACGGTGTATGGTAAGCATCTTTTCTGAGTATATTGAAAATTTTATTGAGGTTTTTATGGATCACTTTACAGTACATGGTGATGACTTTGATGCCTGTTTAAACCATCTTTCTTTAGTCCTTCAAAGATGTGTAGAAACCAATTTGGTTCTAAACTCTGAGAAGTGTCACTTTATGGTTGAGCAAGGCATAGTTTTAGGTCATATAGTGTCATCCAGGGGTATTGAGGTCGATAAGGCAAAGATTGATATCATTCAGTCCTTGCCTTATCCTACTAATGTGCGTGAAGTGCATTCTTTTCTAGGCCATGCAGGTTTCTATCGCAGGTTTATTAAAGACTTTTCCAAGATCTCGGCCCCATTATGTGATTTGTTGAAAAAGGAGATGCCCTATGAGTTCAATGAGGCATGCAAAAAGGCGTTTGATGAGCTGAAATCACGCCTAACAAGTGCACCAATAATTCAAGCCCCAAATTGGTCTCAACCTTTTGAGATCATGTGTGATGCAAGTGACTATGCTGTTGGGGCGGTTTTGGGTCAAAAAGAAGCTAGAGCATCCCATGTTATACATTACGCTTCTATGACCATAAATGATGCCCAAAGAAACTACTCCACCACTGAAAAGGAAATGCTTGATGTAGTTTTTGCTTTGGAGAAGTTCAGACAATATCTTTTGGGGACAAAGGTGATAGTATATTCAGACCATGCAACGCTTCGTTATTTAATGACGAAAAAGGAGGCTAAGCCAAGACTGATTAGATGGATTCTCCTGCCGAGTGAGTTTGATATAGAGATCAGAGACAAAAAGGGAGCTGAGAATCTGGTGGCTGATCATTTAAGTCGGCTTGTACACGAAGAAAATACGCCAGGAAGCCAAGATCATATTCAAGGACGTTTCCCTGACGAAACATTGTTCGAGGTTCAAAACAGAGATTCCGCGATCGCGGTGAAGGCGTCCCGCGCCCGCGGAGCTGTATCTGAGACCAGTGATTCTGCTGAAATTGGGCCGCGATCGCGGAAAACCGCCCGCGCCCGCGAAGCTGAGTTCGATAGCGATTCTGAACTTCGATTTGAAGAATTCATTTTTGGGATCCATTCATTCCGTCCATGGTATGCAAATATTGTCAACTACCTCGTCTTGGGGGAGTTCCCACCTACGTTTACCAAGGCCCAGAAGGACAAGGTTCGTCATGAATCCCGATTCTATGTCTTGGATGATCCTTATTTATGGAAGCACTACACAGATCAGGTAATCCGACGGTGTGTTCCGGATTCTGAGGTACAATCTATCATTTCCTTTTGTCATTCCTATGCATGTGGGGGTCATTTTGGGACTAATAAAACTGCTAGGAAAATTTTAGAAGCTGGATTTTATTGGCCTCATATTTTTAGAGATGCTTATGCTTTCTATAAATCATGTGATCGTTGTCAGAGGGTGGGTAATATTTCTAAAAGACATGAGATGCCTCAATCTCGCATGATATTCTGTGAAGTTTTTGATGTTTGGGGCATTGATTTTATGGGACCCTTCCCCTCTTCCTATGGGAAATCGTATATTTTACTTGCGGTGGACTATGTTTCCAAGTGGGTGGAAGCAAAGGCCACCAGAACTGATGATTCAAAAGAAGTTGCAGGTTTCCTTAAGGACAACATTTTTTCCAGATTTGGGATTCCAAAAGCTCTAATAAGTGACAGGGGTACTCATTTTTGCAACAAGACTGTGAGCGCTTTATTGAAGAAGTACCATGTCACTCAAAAGATCTCTACAGCCTATCATCCCCAGACCAATGGACAAGCTGAAGTATCCAACAGGGAGATAAAATCTATTCTGGAGAAGACGGTGGCGCCTAACAGGAAAGATTGGAGTTTGAGACTCAATGATGCTTTATGGGCCTACCGTACTGCTTACAAGACACCCATCGGGATGTCTCCCTTCAGATTGGTTTATGGCAAAGGTTGTCACTTGCCGGTTGAGCTTGAGCATAAAGCTTATTGGGCGGTCCAGAAGTGCAATTTCAACATTAAAGAGAATGGAGAGTTCAGGAAATTACAATTGCAAGAGTTGGAAGAGTTGAGATTGGATGCCTATGATAATGCTGTGAATTACAAGAACAAAACCAAAGCATGGCATGACAAAAACATCCTAAGGAAGGAATTCAAGGTTGGAGACAAGGTCCTTCTATTTCAGTCTCGTCTCACACTCTTCCCAGGCAAACTCCGTTCCAGATGGGCTGGACCATTTACAATCACTCAAGTCTTTCCACATGGGGCTGTGGAATTATTGGATGGGGACTCTCAAAATGTGTTTAAAGTTAATGGTCAGAGACTGAAGAAATATCATGAGGGAGTCAGCCAAGAAGTATTAGAAGAGTTGGATCTTTCCGATCCAAATTCCGGTGCTGAATAAAAGGGCTAAAATGTCGGGCCAACGACATTAAATAGAGGCGCTGCTCGGGAGGCAACCCGAGGTAAGTTTTCTGTTATTATTTTATTTTATCATTTTGGATAGTTTTTAGTTTTTAGTTTTAGTTTTGTTTCCTTTCAATCTTGTCGGACTAACATGCAGGTACTAGGTTGGAAAGAACAAAAATATTTTGGGGAATTTATTCCTCGAAGTACACAGAAAAAGGCGAATAGGTGCCAGTACACAGCACCGCGATCGCGGAGGTCCTTCACCGCGATCGCGGTACTATTCATCCGCGATATATAAAAGGACTTGACGGAATTATCGGTTTTACCCCTCACCTACCGGCCGACCCTACCATCTTCTTCCTCCCTTCCTTCTACCATTTCTACCATTTCCACCATTATCAAACCTTCAAACCTCCATAACCTCTCAAACTAAAATTTTCCAACTCCACCAAAAATCAAAATCAAACCCGTTTCCTTAATCCTTTCGCCATTCTAAACCCAAATCCGTCTTCCAAATTCCCAAATTTCCACTCAAAAACCCTCAAATCCCCATCTAAAATCCAAACAAAATTTCTCCAACTCTCCCTCAAAACCTCTCCAAATCCACTCGTTCCTCTCGGATTTCCCATTAGCAAGACGCTGCGAAGCCACCGCGAGCGAAAAACCGGATCCCGCGGAGAACTGCATTTCCGCGATCGCAGTGACCAGCTTCCGCGCCCACGGCCCTTGACAGAATCCACACGTTCCACTTTGTGAGTTTGATTTCGTCCTTCTTCGGTTTATTTATATGTATGGCGTATCCAGTTAGGCTGAGTAGGGATGAGAAGGCATTGTGGAATGAAATTGATAGGAAAATCATGCTGTCTACTAAATTTTTCCATGAACCGACATTGCATACGTTGGGCTTATATCAGTCGGTTCAGCAGTTATTACAGCAGGGTGGTTTAGGTGGTTTGATCCCTTTGCATGCACATACATATAAGCCTCTAGTATTGGAATTTCTGGTTACTTACAGAGAGCTTGATGATGGTAGTATTAGCTTTAGATTGCTTGAGAGGAATTACTCACTGACTAGGAATCAGTTAGGTGAGTGTTTTGGGGTGACGAGTCAGCCTACAGCTGGTTGGGCTGATATTGAGGATAACCCGGGGGCAATGCATTTCTGGACTGCAGTGACCCACACTCAGTATAGTCTTGGCCCTGGGTTACAAAATTACAGTATTGTTCATCCGGGGTTGAGGCTCTGTCATAAGGTGATTTCTAACACCTTTTTAGGGAATGGAGAGGTTAATAAGATGGCCGCTAAGGATGTTTCTATGATGTGGTGTTTGATGGGGGATCAACCTGTGGTCCCTGATTGGGTGACATTATTTTTACGAGCTGTGAGGAAGGCCCGGTCTCAGTCCGGGAAGATTGCTTTTGGAGGCTTGGTTACTTTGATAGCCTTGCGTTTTGTGAGCTTGGATGTTTTACGGGGCAAATATAGAGTGGCAGTAGGTGGTGGGATTCGCTTTGATCTGTCACAACTGAAGAAGGCCAAGTGTTTATCTGAGGGTGAGAATGGAGGTTGGATTTGGCACTGTGGTAAGGACCATGATGAATATTTACGTCTGCCTAGGGAGTTTTGAGTTGAGGTTACAACTGCTGATTATTATTTGGAGTCTGATGTGATGGTAGTAGAGGATTTACAGGAAGAGGAAGAGTATGAGCAGTATGATGAGCCTCCGCAGGGACAGCACGAGGCTAGTCCTTCTGGTGATGGAGATGCTCCAGAATGGTATGAAGGGATGACTTCTGCTATGGCGCATTTGAGTATGAGGCTTGATTCTATGGCTGACCGGCAGGATTATTTTATCAGAGAGCACTTTAGCAGATGTGGGGAGGAATGTCAGAGACATGTCCCTCACCATGGATCAGATGAGGGAGCGACAGGAGGCATTTTATCAGCATTATTGGTCTCAGTACCCTCAGTATTTTCCACCGCCAGGTCCCTCACAGTGAGTCTCCTGTTTTCCTTTCCTATATTTTTTTATCTGATTTGTCTTTATTTCATTGAGGGCAATGAAAGGTTTAAGTATGGGGGAGGGAGTACTCACTGTTGTATATATGTACAGATGCATCATTTCAGTTTGAGCATTTCAGAAGTTTAAAAGAAAGAAAAAAAATAAAAATAAAAAAATAAAAAAAGCCATAAAAATAAAAAAAGCCATAAAAATAAAAAAAAGAGGCATAAAAATCATGGGATGAGCTGAAAACCCGAAAGGGCGGCTCAGGTAATAAGCAGGTAACCCGAACCAGCATTAGGCTGGGGTAATAAGAGGTTAATGAGAGATGTGAGCAATTGTGAGCACACCTAAAAGAAAAATGAAAAGAGTGATTAGGTGAAAACCCGAAAGGGCGCCTAAGTAGAATGAGTGGTAAAATCAGAGTGTTTAGGATAATATTCTACTTTGGGGTTTGGGGATTACATTTTAGATGTCGGGTAGATCCTAGGTTGCTCTACATTTTTTGGAGCTTGAGTGTTATATCTTGTATCTGTGAGGTGTGTGATTTGAGCTTTCATGTTTTTGGCTCATTATTTCTCTACATGGGTTCGGGTTGTGAGATTATTTTGAGTGTTTTCTAGTTTTAGATCATTTTCTCCCATTGCTGTCTGTAGACCTTTGTTGATTTGTCATGCTTGATTTTATTTTTTGAGCTTACTCGAGGACGAGTTAGGTCTAAGTATGGGGGAATTTGATATGTTGTATTTCATATAGCATAATTAGGACTAGTTAATACATTTTATGTATAGATTTAGGTCCATTTAGTGCTTGTAACGATATATGAGTAGAAGACCGAAGACTTGAAGAAATTGGAAGAATTGAAGTTGGGATTAGAAGATCGATAATTAAAGGCCGCGGAGCTGAGCAGTCCGCGGTGGAGCCAAGATTCAGTGCCGCGATCGCGGAGTCCTAAGGCCGCGGTCGCGGGTCAACGTTGACTTGGAGGAAGATTCTGCAGTCAGCGGTCGCGGAGGTTGTTCACTGCGGTCGCGGAAGTCCACGTCAGCAAGATCCGAGGCGACATTTTATCTATCTATTTATCTTAGTTGCCTTTTATATTTTTATTCTGAGTATGTTCGAGACTATTTAAGTTTAGTTTTCAGACTTTGTTTTGTATTCTGCTAGACCTAATTTCAGACCTTTTGTGTTTTTCTCTCTTGTGGAGAACTAAACTCTTTATATTCTATTCGAGTTGAAGCTTTTCAGACTCAAGTTGTTGTGAGATTCGTCTATTCAGGTTTATTTCTACAGGTTATTTCAATTCTCTTGTGTTTAATTATTATTGATTGTGTTGATTTCTGCTTGTCTGGCCAACTTGTTGGAATTGATATTATCTATTGCTAGATCTAGGTTTTCTCGTAGCAAAGCCTAATCTTTGTAGCAACTCAATTGATTTAGGACTCGTTGGAATAAAACAATTGAGAAGAGATTTGAATGCATGTTGATTGTTTGACTCGTTGGAATTCAATTGCATGTATCCTGTTTATTCTTGTTCTTAATGCTAATATCATTATTATTTATGATCGTTTCATGAATTGTTTGGATGTTAAGTTGCATGTCTCGTTGCCATGTTATAATTCTGATCAGGATAGGAATAACTAAAAGAAATAACTTGTTTGAATCTAGGATCAATAACTTGAGGAAGAAAAGTGGATACTTGAATAGAATTGTTTTCCCTAATTGATAAAAATCCAACCTTTACTCTGTTTGTTTGTCTTGTCTGCTTAAATTTCCCTAGTTTTAGATTAAAATACCAAAAATCCCTCCGTTTTGTTACTTCTTTGAGTTGATAATAATAAAACTTAGGATACAAGTGTCTCTTGGGTTCGACCCCGACTTACCGACTATACTAGTTGAGTAACTAGGGATTTATCTTTGATTTGGCACGACGACTTTCAGCCAGTCAGGTCGTTATGTCTAACAATCGATATTTCCTAGGTTCATTCATTACTTAGCACACAAGTTGTTCCCAACATCAAGAATTTCACGCAAACGAAGTATAAAGGTCACAAGGGAAAAATTCCACTTGCCTTGGTTCGGATGATAACGGACTTAGCGATAAGACAGAGGTGTGGTTCGCGACTTTGAACGAGAATCCCGACCTATCGACACGGAAATTTACGAACGGTTTTAAATATGAAATTCCTTTTAAGATTCGGATTTCGCAAGCGTACATAGCTTAAGTGAATGGGAATTCTAAATTATTATAATAATAATTTAGGTAGCTAAATTAAAATAATAATATTCCTTTATTATTATTTTAATTTCGTAATATCCTTTTATTGCATTTAAAACAAAACTCGTTGATTATTCAAAATAATTTCCTTAATTTCAACGATATTCAAGGGCTATTAAAAGTTATTTTCCCTTCACGGAATATTTTATTACTAGTATTTTTTCAATGAAATCCTTTTTAACTATAGGGGTCATAATAAAAAGATGTAGAATAATATTGGCTATTTCTTAGTAACTTTCCATAGATAGAAACTTTTATTCACTTGATAAGGTAAGCTTTCTAAAACTATCATAATATAAAATAAATATTCTTATTTATTTTATTTTCAAGTTTCTTCCCATAATTTATCTTATTGTCATAACCCTTGTACTTATAATAAGGTTTATGCCTTATAGATATTCTCTACATTTAGAATTAGATGAAAATAATATTAAACTAACTTATTAATATCACTAATCATTAATCTACTTAATTTCATAAATTTTGATATCCTCTACCTCTAGAGATTATTAATATTATACTTGAAAAAAGATTATATTTTTATAAGGGTCATATTTAATATTGAGATAAATTCATAGGCTACTAATTTCATGAAAATACTTTTATAAGGTCTTCTTAGCATTTATTAATCATATATTTAATAATCATAACATAATATAATAATTTACCGTAGTTTATTTAATGGATTTATTCTTTTTTTCTTCCAACTAACAATTTGCATAATATTTTTATAAGTCTTAAAACCTAGCAACACAAATTTTTATTTAGACTTCTTAATATTTCTATATGCTTTAATAAATTAAATTAAATAAAATAAAATAAAAATTAGGGTTGTAGAATTATACTGTTATATTTTTGCCTGTGTTACAAAACACAGAGGAAGATAGGGCAGGGAGGCCGGCGATGCTGGTGGACGGCGGCAGGAGCTCCGACGGGCAGGGGCGGCGCACAGGAGGAGGAGGAGGCCGTCGGTAGAGACGCTGGTGGTCAGGGCAGGCGGTCGGCGGTCCAAAGGAGGGAAAAGAGGGGGCTCTTTGGTGGGATTTTGAAGGAAAAACTGAACTTGAAGGGCTGATTTTTGAGGGAATAGAGAGCAAATTTGTAATGAGAAGAAGAAAGAATGAGATGTGTGAGTTCTAAGTGGAGAATTCAGCCCCTTTAAATAGGCAAATCCATGGGGCTTGTGATCCATTGCAATGGATTTTGACCAATGGAGAAGGGAAGGGTGAATGGTGATTGGGGAGGGTTGTTGAAAGGGTGATGTAAGCTTGGTGATGTCACGGGGCTAGGGTTGTAGAATATGGAGGGAAGAAGAGCATGCAATGACCCTTTTTCATTCTACGTCAGTTGCATCAAACAAAGTCTGACTACTTTTTGAAGAAGAAGAAGGAAAAGAGGATTTATTATAAAAAGGGTGGGTAAAGGTGTAAGCAATTGCAAATGGTCTAGCGGATCTTGTGTTGGGCGTGTGAGTGTGAGGGTGCAAGAGGTCTCGGGTTCAAGTCCCGACTGCATCCTTTTTGCTAGATTTTTAAAGGAACTCTTGTATTTTAAAAGCTTTATTTTAATGTGTATTATTTAATAAATTTTGAGATTAATAAAGCCTTAATTTTATTCAAAGCTTTTAATTTACCCAAAAATCCATATGGAGTATTCATTAATTTTATTTAATTAAATTTTCACAATATTCTCTTTTCCAAGAGAAGTTTAAAGTTTATTATAATATTTTTAGAAATTCTCTTTTACATAGAGAAAAGGTTAGAAATAGAAATAGATAAAAATATTATATTAAATTTCATTTTTAAAATCTTGAAATATCGCGGATATTACAGCCCCGCGTGCGTGTCGCATGCGACCCTTAACTAGTGATATTTAAGTAACGAGGTCTATCATCGAGGCCCTTAACTAGTGATATTTAAGTAACGATGTCTATCATCGATAACTCCATATTTGTAAACAATAGGTGTTTTAAATAGGCCTCATCATTAAGAATTTTCGAACATTAATCTACACTAGAATTGGCTAAGAGGAGCTAGCTTAATAAGAAGTTTATAACCTCTTATGAATTAGGAGGAGGTTTGGCAAATAAAAATAATGTGTGAATTGAAGGTGGTGACTGTAAAACAATAGGGAGGTGAAAGACTAAAAAGACTAAAAGGGAATTGATACATAGCCTAGAACATCGAATCAAGATATCAATGCAACAGTCTCACAGTTTATTGACACTGACAGACGATGGAAAGAACATGAATTATATCGATTGTTACCGCGTGAACGGGTACAAAGGATTACATCAATATTAATACCGAAAAATCAAATCAGAGATAGGCTATATTGGTTCCCAAGCAAGAACAGTTGGTTTTCTACCCACTCTGATACTTCTTTCGTATCACACGAGCAACAAATACGGGATTGTGGATTTGAATGGATATGGAAATTAGACATAAGCCCAAAATGTAAATTATTTCTTTGGAAAATATGTTCGGATGGATTGCCGACCAAAGATGTATTGATTCAACGCCATGTGGTTGTAACTCCTAAATGTCCGTTATGTTCATCCTCAATTGAAACAGCTAAGCACATGCTAATGGAATGTCCTTACACATTACAAACATTGAATAGAGTGGATCATAAATATATTGATGCCTACAAATGGTCTAGAAAATGAGCAATGTGTGACAATTTTTTTAAAGAAGTTAAAAGACTCAATGAATTCTCATAAATTTAATGAATTAATTATAGCCTGGTGGAGCATATGGTACTACAGAAACAGAACGACATTTAATGAGCCATTGGATGGATCAAACAGAACCATAGAAGAATTCATTACAACACAAATAACAAGGTGGAGACAAGTACATGATATACATGCTATTGAAAATAATGCCAAGATAATACAAACTGTGTCCAGGAAGAAGACTAAGAAGTGGCAGAAACCAGAAAATGGATTTGTAAAGCTTAATTTTGACGGATCAAAAAAACAGAGTGGTCTATCAACGACAGGATATATTTTTATGGATCATAAAGGACAAACTATTGCGCTAATTTTTTTTGCAAATGATCAATGGAGCGTAATCCAAGCAGAAGTTATAGGAATGTATGAGGCAGTATGTGAGGCCAAGAAAAGTAATCTAGCTAAGGTTACGATTGAAGCAGACAATCTAATTGTCATAAACGCGCTAAAAGGAAGTAAATCATGTCCTTGGTAAAATGAAATGCTCATTTCAGACACACTAGGTTTGCTACAGTCGTTCGAGGTTGTTACATTCGAACATGTACCTCGTGATTGCAATAAGGTTGCTGATTTGACTATGAGATTGCGACATAATTGTAGTGCTCGTCAAATTCAGACACACTCAATACTTCAAGTCCTCATCCGTAAGAATGTTATAGGTTGACAATTGTCAGCCTAATTCTTTCCTACTCTAAAAAAAGGGAATTGATACAAAAACGGTAAAAAGTGTATAAAAAAATTACAAAGGCCGACCCATCCCACATTCTTCCCCAAATAATTGAACCTAAAAAACAAAAAATTAAAAGAGATTGAAACAAAAAAGAAATTAAAGAGAGGTGGTGGAGATATATATAAATAGTGGCGAGATGAGGACTAGGTACAAAAGCATGTATGTTTCTTTCTCCTTATATCTTACCTCCTTATATCGTTCCATTCATACGATGAATTATGAAAAAAAAATATTAAAGGTCGTATATATTTTAATCTATAAATTTTATTATTAAATTCACCGATCTTGATAATAAAAATATTTGAAAAAAACCATCAACTTATTGCATAAATTTGGGATCTCAAATTATATTTTATTTTTATAAATATATATAAAGTTTCATCTATATTATTATATTAAAATGAGAAATGATAAATTTTAAAAAAAAAACAAATTAATAAGGAGATGTTGTCATTTGCCACCTTTCTAAATCCCCAATTTTATAACCTTTATTTGACCCCTCACATTAATTTTGTCTATCCCCTCACATTCCATACACCCTAAAACCTAGATAACAAAAATATTTGAAAAAAACTATCAACTTATTTCGTAAATTTGGGATCTCAAATTATATTTTATTTTTATAAATATATATAAAGTTTCATCTATATTATTATATTAAAATGAGAAATGATAAATTTAAATAAAAAACAAATTAATAAAGAGATGTTGTCATTTGCCACCTTTCTAACTCCCCAATTTTAAATCCTTTATATTTGACCCCTCACATTAATTTTGTCTATCCCCTCACATATCATACCCCCTAAAAACTAGATAAGATCAAATTTATTACATTAATTTTGTCTATCCCCTCACATTCCATACCTCCTAAAAAACTAGATAAGATCAAATTTATTACATTATTTTCTTCAATAAGAAAAAGAATTTATATAACTACTAACTACCAATAAAGTCCATGTATTATGTCATCTTTATTTATGTGTTGGAGGATGAAGTTTAGCGAATTTGGAGGATTTTTATGGAACACAAAAGAGGGAGTAAATAAAAAGATGCAAGACTTTTATTTTCCAAAATGAAAGGAATTACGAAATACAAGCAAAGAGCAATGATGTAATTGGTTGTTTCTTTTAAAGTTTTCATTCCATTTTGTATGTTTTTAATTCAACAAAAAGGAACTTATTTAATTTCTTTTACCGCTATATTTAGAAATTATTATTTTTCTCGCTCCAAATGACTCTCATGCCTAATTTATAGGCAATTGTGTAGTTAATTTTAATTTCTCATGTTTTCTTGGTGTATTTGTCTTCTTTTTATATGGGCTATAAGACAATGAGAGAATATGTTCATGAGAAAGAAGGATCGAAGGATCATCAAACTAAATTATTAAGATATGAGATTATTACTTTTTATTTAAATTATAAAAGCTATTATGTTCATTTGATTTAAACATTTCTTGTGTATGGTAAAATTATAATATTTTTAGTATATTGTTTATCTAATCAAAGGTGAAATCAAAATGATATTTTTAGGATGATGGAAGAAGATAAATATACAGAAGAAAGAAGTAACATCTAAAAAATAAATTTTTTATGTTAAAATTCTATTATAATTGGATTGCGCTTAAGAATATATTTTTAGGGTAGATATATAATAACTAAAGATTTTGTAATTTTCAAAAATACAATGTGTTATGAATTCTAATCACGTAAAATACTTAACAATATAAAAAGAGAACGGATTACGTGCAAATGGGCGCTAGGGTGCAAAAAGAGAACGGATCTAAACCGTCGATCTAGCTTGAATTATTTTGGACGCGCGAAGCGCGTCCAAATAATTCAAAAAAAAAAACAATCGCGCGTGTAAAACAAACGCTACCAGAATGTACTTGTCCCCCAAGCAAACGTGAAAAAAGGCAATTTTTTATTCTCTTTCCAAATCAAAATCGAAAAACCCCTTTCTTCCTCTGGGAAAATAAAGCTTCTAAACTGGATTGAAGCTCAACGATTTACGATCTTCGAAAGAAGCTTTGTTCAGATTTATAAAATTTTGAATATCTGAATCATTACAATTAATGGAACCATGTAATATCTGATTAAACCTAATACAACACGATTTTGAAAAAGTTTCATTGCATATATCGTCAAAAATTGTTTATGTTTAAACATTACCAATAGGAAAAACTCCAAATTTACGGTTTTAAGGAGCATTGCTATGATTTATTTGAGAAGACTGTACATTAGTTCACATTAGTTCAGAAGTATCTCAGATTTGTTCATTGATATGGAAAAGAGTCGTGTGCGAACCAAAATTTGTTAAATCCAAAAATTGTTCATAGCTATCAAGCATTTGTTCATGAAAAACGTGAATTTGTTCATAACTATCATCAATTTGTTCATTGATATTACACATTTGTTAAATCCAAAATTTGTTCCTAGCTATCAAGCATTTGTTCATGGAAATCTTGAATTTGTTCATACCTATCCTGCATTTGTTCAAACCTATCATGAATTTGTTCATAGCTATCAAGCATTTGTTCATGGAAAACGTGAATTTGTTCATACATATCATGCATTTGTTCATAACTATCATGAATTTGTTCATACCTATCATGAATTTGTTCATTGATATTACACATTTGTTAAATCCAAAATTTGTTCATAGCTATCAAGCATTTGTTCATGGAAAACGTGAATTTGTTCATACATATCATGCATTTGTTCATAACTATCATGAATTTGTTCATACCTATCATGAATTTGTTCATTGATATTACACATTTGTTAAATCCAAAATTTGTTCGTAGCTATCAAGCATTTGTTCATTGAAAACGTGAATTTGTTCATACCTATCATGAATTTGTTCTATAATATCAATTGTTCGTGTAGTGTATACAATTGCGTACTTACATGTTTCTTTTTGCCTATAAATGAAGGGAAAATAGAAGATAAAAAGGAATTAAAGATCGTGATCTCGCCTGAAAACACACATTACTACATACCATTTTGTGATGAGAATTTAAGACCTAAAGAGGGGATGTTGTTTAAAATCTGGGAGCAAGGTGTAAATTTCTACAAAGCATACGCAGATGCATGTGGTTTCCAAGCACGTGCTGGTACCGTTACAAAGTCTTCAGATGGAACTAACACTACAGTTTGGAAATACATGTTGTGTAATCGGACAGGATTTAAAAACTCAACTCGAAAAGAAGAAGACAAAGAAGATAATGAAGATAATGATGAAGATGATGATGAAGAGAATCATGAAGAAGAAGAAAAACAAGAAACAGTGAAAAAGAGAAAAAGAGTAACCAAAAGGTGCGGTTGCATTGCTAAACTGACTATGAGACTTTCTGGAAGAAACGGATATGTTGTTAAGAAATTTGAAGAGCGTCACAACCATATTATGTTTGAAGATGGACAAAAACACTTTGCAAAGAGCAATAGGAAACTGACCTCCTTCCATGAAGATTTCATCATGAATTGCATACGAGCAAACATTGGTACAAGCAAGTCATACCAAGTCTACAAGGAGTTTGTTGGTTCATATGCAAGAATTGGTGCAACTATAATTGATTTCAAGAATTTTAAAAGAGATCTGAACTCCTTCATGATTGGATGTGATGCTCAAATGGTTATTGACAACTTGTTCAAGAAAAAAGAAAGATGTGACGCGTTTTTCTTTGAATATGATGTTGATGAACAACATCAATTAACCAAATTATTCTGGTGTGATCCTATTGCAAGGAAGAACTTCTCATATTTTGGAGATGTTGTCTCGGCTGATGCAACATACAAATCAAACAGGTATGAAAAAAAGGTTTAAATTTGATGAACAAATCGTATTTATTGATGAACAAATCGTATGTATTGATGAACAAATTTATCATAATTTTTGCTAGTTTCTAATGAACAAATGCTTCTTTGTGATGCACACATGCTAGTTTCTGATGAACAAATGATAGTTTTTTATGAACAAATGCTAGTTCCTGATGAACAAAATGCTAGTTTCTTATGCACAAATGCTAGTTTCTTATGAACAAATATTAGTTTGTGATGAACAAATGCTAGTTTGTGATGAACAATTGCTAGTTTCTTATGAACAAAGCGTACATATTGATGAACAAAATCACATATATTGATGAACAAATTTAATTCTTTGCCTTCAGGTATGAAATGGTGTTTGTACCATTCACGGGGGTTGACAACAACAAGAAGAGCATTACTTTTGTCTTTGGGTTGCTTCTAAAAGAAGATATCGAATCTTATGTCTGGCTATTCCAAAAATTCAAAGATGCAATGAGGGGCCATGGACCATTTGTCATTCTCACTGATCAAGATCATGTAGTAAGAGTGGCAATTGAAAACGTTTTTGAAAAGACTGTGCATCGTTTCTGCATGTGGTATATCATGTTCAAGGTACCATCAAAGGTTACAAATGATGTGTATAACAACGATCAATTCAGAAGCAAGTTCAACAAGCTTGTTTGGAGCAATGAAATTAGCCGATCAGATTTTGAAGAGATTTGGCTTTCCATTATTGCTGAATTTGGACTTGACTCAAACACTTGGTTGCCGCTGATGTTTGAGCTACGTCACTTATGGATCCCTGCGTACTTCAATGATGTAAACATGGGTGGACTTCTTAGAACAACTTCAAGGTCTGAGAGCCAGAACTTCTTCTTCTCGCATTTCATTGGATCCACATCTTCTATAGTTATCTTCATGATGCAGTTTGAGAGTGCAATTGATTCCCAAAGGCACAATAAGGAGATGTTAGACTTTGAAACGTCAACAAGCTCCCCCACTCTAATGACACCGTTGAATATAGAGAAACATTGTGCATCTGTTTACACCATAAATGTATTCTATGATGTCTAGACAGAAATTGTTGTTTCTGTATTTGAATGTGGTCTAAGCAATTTGTTCAAGGAAGACAACATTCACGAGTATCACATTAACGGGCAGTTTGGAAAGGCACATGTTGTGAAACATGAGCTTCAAAACGAAGAGTTCGTTTGCTCGTGCAATAAGTTCATCAATATTGGGATTTCATGCTGCCATATGTTTTTCGTATTCAAAAACATTGGGTTGAGAAAGGTGCCAGCTAAATACATCAAGAATAGATGGACGAAGACATCAAATCTGACTCCTACTTTTGAGATAGATGGTTCAACACTTGAACAATGTGACGTGATGAATGACAAGAAGCTATTGATTACTGATTTATTGGGCGAGGTACATTCTTGCATTAATGCCATAGGGGACAACACCGAATAGCTCAAAGAGCTGATATGTTTCTTGAAGGAAAAAAAGGAAACAAATTTGAGCTTATTGGGAGGAGAATCATCTACATCAACAAGGCAGAGTTCAATCCAAACATTCTTGGGAAGCAGACCGAGTGTTATTGAGGTACACCCTCCTGAACGAGCAATGACAAAAGGCAGGAAGAAATTAGGGCGTATTATGGGAGGTAAAGAGAAGGCAATGAAGAAAGCAAACAAGGAGCAAAGGACTTGTGCAAAATGCAAGAAGCTTGGACACAACAGCAGGACATGCACCTATGTTCCCAACTAGATCTCTCATTAATCATTGATTCCTGATACATAATTTTTGCTAGTTTCTGATGAACAAATATTAGTTAGTGATGAACAAATGCTAGTTTCTTATGAACAAATGCTAGTTTCTTATGAACAAATGTTAGTTTCTTATGCACAAATGCTAGTTTCTGATGAACAAATGTTAGTTTCTTATGCACAAAATGTTATTTTGTGATGAACAAATTATAGTTTCGTATAAACAAATGCTAGTTTGTGATGAACAAATGCTATTTTCTTATGAATAAATGCTAGTTTGTGATGAACAAATGCTAGTGTTTTGGGTGTGTTTCCTCCTCTTATAAAAAATGCTAGTTTCTTATGAACAAATATTAGTTTTGTGATGAACAAATGCTAGTATGTAATGAACAAAAAAGCTAGTTTCTGATGAACAAATGCTAATTTGTGATGAACAACTTATAGTTTCGTATAAACAAATGCTAGTTCCTGATGAACAAATGCTAGTTTCTTATGAACAAATGCTAGATTGTGATTAACAAATGCTAATTTGTGATGAACAACTTATAGTTTCGTATAAACAAATGCTAGTTTGTGATGAACAAAAATCTAGTTTCCGATGAACAAATGCTAGTTTTTGATGCACAAATGCTAGTTTCTGATGAACAAATGCTAGTTTGTGATGAACAAATCGAATGTACGAATGAACAAATAGATGGTATCGATGAATAAATTACGATAAAAATCATTTTTTCTAAAAAAAAATGTATAACACAAAAAGAACCTGTTCAATAACCATCATTCACATTGCACAACTAAAAGAAAAAAGAAAACCAAATGCCTACACAATTCAAGCCATAAACAACCAAATATTGTATTCTAAACAAACCATACAAAAAACTGTTTCCCCCAAACATTCAAGCAAATACATCACTTCTTGTTCTTTGCCTTCCTTTTAAGAGGAGCACGAGAAGTGACTGTCGGGTTACGCGGGACAAATTCTTGAACAAGCTTTTCAACTGTTGTGTTGTGCTCATTCAATTGACTCAACAACAACTCATTGCAATACCTTATCCTCAAATCATCAAGTTGATGCTGATCGTGTTTATTGAGTCCACATTCCCAACCAGACAAGCCGCTGCCGAAGTATGTTTCCATGTGCCGCATCATAAAAATTCCACAATTAGTCTTGTTTCTGGTATCTCTCCATTTCATCTCAAGACGTTCATATGGAACCCTAACCACATCCTCAAACAGATTAGCCCTCACATCCATCTTCAGCGTCTTCAAGAGCTCGACAAAGAGCATTCTCTACACAAAATAACAACAATAAAACAAACACACAACTCATTCAATATTAAACACACATGTCAATGATGAAAAACAAAACTATTACAAAAAACAACATAAAACTCACCAGTTTAGCAGGTACGTGCTCATACTTTGCTTCCAAGGGCACCTCCACCATTGAGTTATCAATTATGTGGAAACGTGACACTCTCACATTCAACGCAATACAATAGTAATGCGATTTGATACACACAGGAAACACAAACTGTACAAAATACAGAGAGAAACAATCATGAAAAAATGTTAGTTTGTGAACCCCTAAGAAAAAACCAATGAACAAATGTCAGTTTGTGATGAACAAATGTTAGTTTGTGATGAAGAAATGTCAGTTTTTGATGAACAAATGTTAGTTTTGTGATGAACAAATGCTAGTTTCTGATGAACAAATGTCAGTTTATGATGAAAAACATAGTGAAGAGTCAATATTTCTAATGAACAAATAGCTAATGCATCTGAACAAATAAGTAATACTAATGAACAAATAAAAGAATATCAAAAAAGAACAAAAAAATGTCATACCAGGTCTATCTTGTGCACATCAATCCACTTGAATTTCCCAACACTTTTAATAACAACATTAATGAAAAACACTCTCGAATCCTGATCACTAAAATCCTTGTCCAGTGGAAAAACCTGCAAAATACATATAAGCATAAATAAAGATTGAAACTATCAAAAGGTCATTAAAATATGACAATGTGAATATAAGTAAATCCTTTTTACTTACCAAATCCTCATGATCCATAAAAAACCTCAAGGGTTTTGATTTGCTTTTCCACTGTTCTTGTATATTGAGATAACAGCTTCAAATCCAGATTATATTCGATTCTACTAAAGATTTTACCGCAAATGAAGCAAAATCTTTTTTCATGGCAGAAACATTCATCATCTTGAAGATTTCAACTCTACACAAACACCAGAAACATATAAACAAAAAAGGTATAAAAATAGCAATATGTAAAAAAAATACTACTATACGCATTGTTACCCTCTTTGATCAGGAATGTCTTCAATAAGCCAATCGAATAATTTCTTGGCCGCAGGAGATACTTTTTCTGTCAAAACAACACTCATTCCCATGTAAGGTGACTTCACATAATCAGAAGGCTTAGATATTCTTTTATCAAGTACATCCTCACCAGTAAGTTTAACACAAACCGGAGTGTCAATCGAACTAGAACCAACCTCCTGCGCCTCATTCTTCATCTACTCATGTAAACACACATATTATTCATGAAACAACCTACATACAACAATCAATGAACAAAATGTCCTATAACTTATGAACCCCTAAGAAAAAACCAATGAACAAATGTTAGTTTTGTGATGAACAAATGCTAGTTTCTAATGAACAAATGCTAGTTTCTGATGAACAAATGTTAGTTTGTGATGAACAAATGTCAGTTTGTGATGAACAAATGATATTTTCTGATGAACAAATGCTAGTTTCTGATGAACAAATGATAGTTTCTAATGAACAAATGCTAGTTTCTGATGAACAAATGTCAGTTTGTGATAAACAAATCAGAAATATCAATGAACAAACCTCATCTTGAATCCTGTTCAGCTCCCATTCAAGTTTCTTATTTGCTTCATCCTCCTTCATCTTATTTAACTCCTCTTGTTTCTTATTCAACTCCATTTCAGTTCTCTTCAATTCTGCATTCCTTTCTTGTTTCATCTTCTTTTTCTCCTCTTCCTTTCTCTTCACTTCATCAATCTTCTTTTTAGCCTCAACAATTTCCTTCTTCCTCTTCTCTTCCTCTTCATCTTTCATCTTCTTCCTTTCCTCTTGCCTCCTCTTCTCCTCCTCTTGCTTTCTCTGTTGTTCAAACTCCTCAATCCTCTTCTTCTCTTTCTCCTCCGCTTCTCTCTTCTTCTCTTCCTCTTCAATGTTCCTCTTCTTCTCTTCCACATCTTTAATCCTCTTAACCTCTTCTAGACGTCTTTTCTCTTCCTCCACGTCACGCTTTTTCTTTTCTTCCTCCTCCGCTGCTTTTCTCTTTTTTTCTTCCTCCTCTTCCCGCTTCTTCTTCTCCTCCTCCTCTTCTGTTTTCCTCTTCTCTTCCTCCTTTTTCTTTCTTTTCTCCTCCTCTTGTATTAAAGCATCCTCCCTCCTTATGGCTTCCAACTCTTCCTCTTCCTGCTTCCTCTTTTCTTCTTCTTCTCTTATCCTCTTGTCCTCTTCATCCCTTTTCAACATCTCTTCCTCTTCAATCCTTATACGGTCTTCCTCAGCATTTTTTCTATTTTGTCCATCAGTTAATCCCTTACAAACAAAGAAAAATCTTCAATTCCTTCTTCCTTGTTGCATCAACCTTTCTGACCTCATCTTCTTGCATCAAAACACTTTCCCTACCAATATCTGCAACGCCATCCCAATTATCATCCATAGTAGGTGGAAACACACCCAGTTCAAAAGAAGGTAATTCAAAACGCTTCTTTGACTTCATTGCAGCCTCAGTTTCATCCAAAACTTTTGTAGCTTCCTCCTAAAATGAATTTTGGCTTGGAGATTCAGCATCTTCTTGGTTGCCAGATTGGGATGATGATGAAGCAACCTTCAGCCCCAGTAGCTTCTTAAAAGCTTCATTGATCTTGGTAAAAAGTCCATGGCTTGCAATTTCCGTTGGAGCTCTTTGCACATAATCAAGATATTTTTTTAAAGATGATGCAAGCTCCATAGACATCTCAAGATGTTCTTTCAGAAATGACTGCAAAAAAAAAGTAATCAATATAAGTACATAAAAGACACGAATGTTAGTTTGTGATGAACAAATGCTAATTTCTGATGAACAAATGTTAGTTTCTGATGAACAAATGTTAGTTTGTGATGAAAAAATGCTAGTTTGTGATGAACAAATGCTTGATAGATATGAACAAATGTTAGTTTCTGATGAACAAATGCTAGTTTTGTGATGAACAAAATGCAAGTTTGGGATGAACAAATGCTAGTTTGTGATGAACAAATGCTAGTTTCTGATGAACAAATGCTAATTTCTTATGCACAAAATGCTAGTTTCTTATGAACAAATATTAGTTTGTGATGAACAAATGCTAGTTTCTTATGAACAAATGATATTTTCTGATGAACAAATGCTAGTTTCTGATGAACAAATGCTAGTTTCTGAAGAACAAATGTCAGTTTGTTCATTACTATCATTATGCCAAGTTTTAATCAACAAATAAATATAGATCACCATCATGCAAAAAAAAAATATAAAAAAAGCAAAAAACATGCAAAAAATCAAAAACACATACATCACCGCCGTCACCAAGATCAATTTGTTCTTCATTTTGTTTAGAAGCAGGGGCTTTCCCTTCATTCTTGCCAAGATCAACACCGGGATAAACATAATCAGGCAAACCTCGAAACCAACCTTTTCCAAAACCACCGTTCTTAACCTCGAAAGTCTCTCTCTGAATAAAGTAATCATGGTTGAAATGCTTGATAATGGGGAAGGATCTTGGGGTTTCAGGTCGATGGTAGATCAACATGCAATAACAATATACAATCTGTCATAAAAACACAAAATAATGAACAAAAATTAGACTTATTAATGAACAAATATTCAAAAATAAATGAACAAAATAATGATACTAATGAAGAGAACAATCATACCAGCAACAATATGATAGATCCTCTGAAAAAACCATTGTTTGTTTTCCTCCATGAATCAGCATTCTCAACCAACTTCTCCACAAGATGAGCACACCAATCGTACTCACTAATCTTATCCAAGTCAACCAAATGATCCAAAAACTTTAAGTTTACACCACCATTTTGAATGCTCTCTATACAGAGCGTGTAGAAAAATATAATAAAATTCCTCCTAAACCAAGCACCATCATTATCAGCATCCTTGATCACTGTACTCAAATGCCCTATTTTAATCTTCTCAACCTCCATCAACTTGTTCTTACCTGTCACCTCATCAATTTCAGGCACCGAAAACTGTTCTCTAAAACTATTGTACAAGTTTGAATGCTTGACAATCTTCGGCACTGAAATGGTCCTTGGACCACGAGGTAGACCAAGGTAGAATTGCACAAGTTCAGGTGTTATCCTAACACCTGGTCCCTCGCCAATCTTCAATGTACAGGATGCAGGATCGAAACAACTAGCCACATAGTAGCACAGCTTACTAGGTAGATCAGTCACATCCCAATGTATAAGGTGCTCAAAACCCATCTCTTTAATAGCAGTAAGCTTGCTTCCCCCTTCAAAACCAGCAATAATTTCACAAAGAAGCTTGGGAGAGTTCCTGTGACTCAAAGACAAATGCCCACGCTTCAACTGTCTCAATGGCACCTTCACTCTTGCCTTCTTCCCACCACCTTGACCTCTGCCGACAACGATATCAACTTTCCTCTTCTTCACGACAACTTGTAATTCACTAACAGCAGCATCCGTTTCTCTCTCAGATGGTTCATTTATACTCACTCCCTTTCTAGGGATCATATCGATAAGCAAAACATCGTCGGATGCTTCATCAGAGACAACCTGTTTACCCTTGTCAAGGCGACGTCTCTTATTTGATGGGGAAGACTCAACAGTCGCCATTAGCCTCAATACAGGCACTTCAGTATCAATTGCTTTTGAACCCACCTTGGTAGCAATAGATTTTCTTCTGATATTCTTTTCGCCAATGGAAGAGGCATCGCTTCTAGCTTTGCTCCTTATTTCTATAACAAAAAAGGGATAAAGGACAGTGTTAACACATATTTAACCATCTATTCTAAAAAAGCAAAACAAACAACATATCAAAACACAATGATAAAACTTCTTCGAATAGCACATATTTCATCTTCTCCAATTGTCATTGTACCAAACCTTAGATGTTTTACTTGTTTATATTTTGCAGAACGTTGTTTTATAGATCCTGGATGAAAGAAATGCAAGTTACTGATGAACAAATGCATGTTTGTTATGAACAAAATACTGATGAACAAATGCAATTTACTGATGAACAAATGCAATTTACTGATGAACAAATGCAAATTACTGATGAACAAATGCAAGTTTCTGATGAACAAATGCTAATTTCTGATGAACAAATGCTAATTTCTGATGAACAAATGTTATGCTAATTTCTGATCACTATACTTCACCCCCCCTCTCGTACGTATACAAAATCATTCCATGCAACTAACAAATCCACAATCACCTATTGCAAAACTCAACATCAAAAACCTCGATAAAACACATGCAACTAACAAAATACGCACATGCACATATAATTTGTATTTTATTCAAGTGGTATGACCAAAAATCGAGTAAATATAAAGTGACGATTCATGCATTTTTTTATTCAGAAAAGCACAAAACACCAAAAACGACACTATCAACTTCAAACAACTCAAAATAATCACTAAAAACACACTCGACAAAACGAAAAACCTTGATTCTCAACCGTTTCGGAAACCTAGGGTTTCAATAAATTTAAACGAGAGATAAAAACCTTGATTCTTTTGAGATGAACTTTGCTTCTCTATTTAGAACTGCATTGAGGTTTAAAATGTCGTTGATGGTAAGAATCAGGCTCGAAATCGCTACGAAATAGTTTCAATTCACACTTGACCTTCTTCAAACCGCTTCGGAAACTGTAATAAACTAAAAAGTGAGTGATAGAGAAATGACGAGAGAAGAGAAGACGAAGAAGTTTATAAAAGCGCGTCTCCTAAACGCTCCATGTCGTGCGTTTCGTTTTTTTACAGTTTTTTTTAAAAAAGAACCAATCTCAATCGTACGTGTGATACGATCGAACGACCAGGGGAATTTCGCATTTCTCACACATGCGGGCGTTCGCACATGACTCTTTCACATATAAAAATATAAAAACATAATATTAGTGTTAAAACTTAGATTCTCACCATAAATATTTGATCATTACAAAAATAACGTATTCTATTTAGATATTAAAAGGGGATAAAAATTTGTTCTATTTGCACAAAATAAACCCGTGCATAGCACGGACATCACCCTAGTATTAGTAATAATTAGTATAATATTATTATTACTAGTCTGTAAATCAAGTTGATCTCCTTCCTTATTATTTGTCAATCAAGGATTAGCTTCTTATTATGGATTTAGAGTTTCCTTGATTATCTCTCTCATCTGTATAAGTACGTTGCCTTGTGCTTAATAAAATCAGTCAAGAATTTACACAATCTTTACTTCTTATGGTATCGAACCATTTTGCCTAGCGGCATTTCGATCCTCAATTTTTTTCTCTCATGACTGCCGATGTCTATAATCAGTCACCAACAATTACCACAAAATAACTTTTGTTGCTTAAAAAAAATCTATCTCCGATGAAACTGACACTGTCTTTGGGCGTCTCAGACGAAACCGAGATCGCCATTGGGTGTCTCTAAAGAAACCGAGATCGGATTTGGGCATCTCCGACGAAACCGAGATCGCCTTCGGGCATCTTCGACAAAACTGAATAGCTTTCGGGCGTCTTATACAAAACCGGGATAGCCTTTGGGCGTCTCATACAAAACCGAGATCGCCTTCGGGCGTCTTATACAAAACCGGGATAGCCTTCAGGTGCCTCATACAAAATCGGGATTGCCTTCGGACGTCTCATACAAAATCGAGATTCCTTTTCAGGCTTCTCATACAAAATCGGAATCGCCTTCGGGTGACTCATACAAAACCAAGATCAGCCTTGTCTGATCCAAGAACACGAGATTGGTCTTGTCGATTCCAACAACACGAGATCAGCTTCACCTTTAAGAAATTGTCTTTCACTCGAGTATGAAACACATTGTCTTGGCTTTCCTTTTCATACGTGAGCAAGTTCAGCTTGGCACCCTACGTGTGGCGCATGTCTCCACGCATGAGCAGCTCGGATGTCCTCACAAAGCCTCTACTCAGACCACGGTTTGAAGAACTCATCTCCAAGCTTGGACTCTCCAATAGACGTCACGCTTGAGGGGGTGTATTAGTAATAATTAGTATAATATTATTATTACTAGTCAGTAAATCAAGTTGATCTCCTTCCTTATTATTTGTCAATCAAGGATTAGCTTCTTATTATGTATTTAGAGTTTTCCTGATTATTCTCTCTCATCTGTATAATTACGTTGCCTTGTGCTTAATAAAATCAGTCAAGAATGTACACAATCTTTCTTTCTTATGGTATCAGACCATTTTTCCTAGCGATATTTCGATCCTTAATTTTTTTTCTCTCATGGCTGCCGATGTCTATAATCAGTAACCAACACTTACCACAAAATAACTTCTGTTGCTTAAAAAAAATCTAGCTCCGATGAAACTGACACTGCCTTTGGGCATCTCAAACGAAACCGAGATCGCCTTTGGGTGTCTCTAAAGAAACAGAGATCGGCTTTGGGCGTCTCCGACAAAACCAGGATCGCCTTCGAGCATCTTCGACAAAACTAGATAGCCTTCGGGGGTCTTATACAAAACCGGGATAGCCTTTGGGCGTCTCATACAAAATGGGGATCACCTTTGGGCGTCTTATACAAAACCGGGATAGCCTTCAGGTGTCTCATACAAAATCGGGATTGCCTTCGAGCATCTCATACAAAATCGGGATTCCTTTCAGGCTTCTCATACAAAATCGAAATCGCCTTCGGGTGACTCATACAAAACCAAGATCGGCCTTGTCTGATCCAAGAACACGAGATTGGTCTTGTCGACTCCAACAACACGAGATCAGCTTCACCTTTAAGAAATTGTCTTTCACTCATGTATGAAACACATTGTCTTGGCTTTCCTTTTCATACGTGAGCAAGTTCAGCTTGGCACCCTACGTGTGGCGCATGTCTCCACGCATGAGCAGCTCGGATGTCCTCGCAAAGCCTCTACTCAGACCACGGTTTGAAGAACTCATCTCCAAGCTTGGACTCTCCAATAGACGTCGCGCTTGAGGGGGCATATTAGTAATAATTAGTATAATATTATTATTACTAGTCAGTAAATCAAGTTGATCTCCTTCCTTATTATTTGTCAATCAAGGATTAGCTTCTTATTATGTATTTAGAGTTTCCTTGATTATTCTCTCTCATCTATATAATTACGTTGCCTTGTACTTAATTAAATCAGTCAAAAATTTACACAATCTTTCATTTACCTGATTAGCCAAAAATGAAAAAATTTCAAGATTTTTTAAAAAAAGAGTTGAACTCTTTCCTTTTTTTTACTTTCTTCTTGTTTTGGGTTAGTTCAAAGCTTTAATTTGATACTAAACGATTTTTATGCTTGAAATACACATCTAGCTAGGCTTTCTACGTTACTAAAATGGGTTGTGATTTTATGGTTTGCTTCTTTTCATTCATCTGTGTTTTTGCTTGTTACAATCTGCTTATCCTTTTCGTTCCCCCCTATCCACCCAAACCTTTCCATTTTAGGTATATAATTTTGGCACATGGGTTTCTAGGTTTAGGAAAATTTCAAGATTTTGATCCATGGAATTTGGATTTTGCTCTAAAGTGTTTTCCAATTCATTGTTTTTCTTGATCTTTCTTCTTAATGGTCAAAAGACTCAAAACATAAAAATAAAAAGGTAGCTTGTCATTAAAAGTTCTAAATTTCTCATAGTTTTTTTTTGTCGGGTTTTCTTACAACAACGATCTCAGAATATCTTTTAATTCAGGTGGTCTTATTAATATTCTTCACTTAAATTATTATTCTCTACTTTTCTTCCTATGTTAATCTATTGGGTAAATACTTTTTTCAAACAAGAAAAGCAAAATTATTATAATTATGTATTCTAGTATATATATATATATAGGATTGAGATCAGGTGAGGAGGGTTCTTACCGTAGATAATTAGGAGGATCCTCAACCATTAGATCTAAATTTTTAAAGGGACAAGATTAATGGCTAATTATGATTTAAAAGAAATTAGATAAAACAAATTACGTAATTCTAGGAACTGACAATTTTAAATATGGAAAAAATAAATGTGAGATCAACTTATTCATTCTAATATTTGTGAGTCTGTTGATAAAGTATAGGCGAATTGTGGTTATTCATGTTTGTGGTTATTAATTAAATCGACTTGTGCGACTTGGTTATGAGTGTTGTTCTTTCTTTATTGCACTATTGTTCTTTGGATGAGTCGTTGTTGTTCATGTGTTTATATTCGTTCACCATTGTTGTTCTTGTGCGACCCGGTTATGAGTGTTGTTCTTTCTTTATTACACTATTGTTCATTAGATGAGTCGTTGTTGTTCATGTGTTTATATATTCACAATTGTTGTTCTTTCTAATAACTCAACCCTTTTTTTGGCTTTTTCCACTTTGTTGGGGTGAATTCAGTTTACCCCCTTCATAACAGTTTCTAGATATCAAACCATCTTAGTTATTGTTCTTTCTAAATTGCATAATTGTTCAGTGTAAGATGCATTGTTGTTCATATGTCTAGATATCAAACCAACTTAGTTATTGTTCTTTCTAAATTGAATAATTGTTCAATGTATGATGTGTTGTTGTTCATATGATTATACCCGTTCAATAAAGCTAGGAAGAACAACTCAGGAATCGCCCGAACCAACTCGAGCAACCCAAACTACAATTGGAAGAAATTCGGCAGAATTAGGAAAGCCAACTTGAGCAAGAATGCTTGAAATCCTGGAGACATATGAACAACAATGCATTAAACATTGAACAATTATGCAAATTCGAAAGAACAATAATAAAGAGGAAAACTACAACGCATAACATCAACAAAAAAATTCAAAGCACAAATATAGTTATTCGAATGAAAAATTATGTCAATAGAGAATAACAAGAGTTACAAACTACAATCTTAAAAAACCCTAATTGCAAGATTTTGACTATACTGATTTCGAAACATAATAAACCCTAATTGCACGATTTCGGATGAACATCCAACATAAGCCTCGAACTAGATCTCTTCAAACAACCTAGTTCCACGAGAAAGAACATAAATTCCCAGATCTGTTCGAAAATCAGTACATACCTTGAAGAATCGTTTTTTAGTTCGAAGTATGAACAACTCAGGCGATCGAGCAACCCGCAAACGGATGCTTGAAAAATCTTGATAACCAATTCGAGCATGAAAGCGAAGAATTTCGTTTGATTTGAGGATGACTATGCAGACAAGCCAGATTCTCTCAAAAAACGGGAGAGGGTTGTTTTAGACTGACGATTGGAATGAATATTAGGTTATTAGAATATCTAGTAAAGATAATAAAAAGCAAATCCCGTAATTTACGTTGTTACCAAAATTAATTAATTTTAGATTTTTTTTATATCCCAATGAAAAACTTCTCTATTAATCTTATTCTTTAAAAAGTCAGATCTAACGGTTGAGGATCCTCCTAATTATCTACGGTAATAGCCCTCCTCACCTGATCTCAACTCTCTCTCTCTCTCTCTCTCTCTCTCTCTCTCTCTATATATATATATATATATATATGTTTTGGTTTAAGTGAGACCCACCCTTGTGGTGAGACCTTTGGCTAAAAGTGAGGACTAATCTCAACCATTAGATTTACATCATCACTATATATTGGATCAAGATTTTTTTTTTTCATTTTTTCTATTGTTTTCGGAATTTTTTTTCATATTTTTTATATTATATTCTTTGTTAAAAAAAGCTTTAAAAATATTAAATATGATTGTTCAATTTTTATATACTACGAGTTCATTTTTATGTACAAGAAGTTCAATTTTTTTATGTTAGGAGTTCAATTTTTAATATTGTATGAGTTCAATTTTTATATTCTACGAGTTCATTTTTTTCTTTGATAAGTTCAATTTTTATGTGCTTTGAGTTTATTTTTAAAATAATTAGATTTTTGAAAAAATAAAAAAATAAAAAAATAAAAAATAAAAAAAATGAAAAAAATAAAAAAAAAATGAAAAAATTTGAAACAAAAGCTTTAAAAAGGATAAATATGACAGTTCAATTTTTATATACTACGAGTTCATTTTTATACACTAGAAGTTCAGATTTTTATGTTAGGTGTTCAGTTTTCAATATTGTACGAGTTCAATTTTTATATTCTACGAGTTCATTTTTTAGATATGATAAGTTCAATTTTTGTGTGCTTTGAGTTCATTTTTAAAATAATTCGATTTTCACAAAACTAAAAAAATAGCAAATAAATAAAAAATAAAAAAATTTGAAAAAGGCTTTAAAAATGTTAAATATGACAATTCAATTTTTATATACTATAGTTCATTTGTAAGCACTAGAAGTTGAATTTTTTTTATGTTAGGAGTTCAATTTTCAATATTGTATGAGTTCAATTTTTATATTCTACGAGTTCATTTTTTTATCTATGATAAGTTCAATTTTTATGTCCTTTGAGTTCATTTTTAAAATAATTCGATTTTCGCAAAACTAAAAAAAATAGAAAAAATTTAAAAAAATTTAAAAAATTAAAAAAAAAATGAATGTAGACATGCAATGGTTGAGATTAGTCCTCATTTTAAGCAAAGTGTCTTACCACAAGGGTGGTTCTCACTTGAACCATGCCCTATATATACATAAATTCATAGAATGTAGACATGCAGTGAATATTATAAAGTAGCCTAACTTACCAATTAGAAATTTAATTTAATTTAAAGTAATATCATCAAAAGTAGTGAGTTGAAAAGGGGTAACGAATAAACCATTCAAGTTAACATTCAACCTTAGTAAGAACAAAATTGTGTTCATGATGAACCATATTAGCCCCTAAATGTTTTAATTTGCCACTTTAGATTCCTAATTAATTAAGGTTCAACGTTTTTTTTGTCTGTATGAAGTTGATTTTTTTTTCATTTGATTTAAGAGGAAAGAAAATATATATGGATGTCATCATTTTGGATTCCTAAAAAAATGCTTTTGACATTTTTTTAATTAAGAAGAATAAAAAAGATAAAGATTTTATGAATTGTGAAAGATAAAGAGCATAATCTAACCTACTTGTATATTTAATTAAATATTGTGTGAAAACCCAAGAGGTAAGATCAAGTAAATATTATGTGTGGAAGGTCAAGAGGCTAAGGTAAAGTATGTAGATATGTATGACATTAAGTCTATAGGAGGCAATTGAATCTTTTAAATTCAAAGCATTGAATGTAAAAAAAATACAAATTTACATGTATGTTAGGTGAAAACCCAAGAGGTAAAGATCAAGTAAATATTATATGTGGAAGGTCAAGAGGCTAACGTAAAGTATATATGATATGTATGACATTAAGTCTATAGGAGGCAATTGAATGTTTTAAATTCAAAGCATTGAAAAAAATTAAATTAACAAATATGCATTATACAAAGTTGGATGGGAGCCTAGAAACTAACTGGGCTCCGACACCCTTATTCAAAGCAAAGCACAAACGCTGAAAAATAAAAGAACGAATATTAGCGTTAGCTGTGTTACTATGAGCAGCCCATGCGACCCTAGACAAAAACTCAAGGGCATCACTCCCTAGCTCTCCAAAAGTAGAGAAGGCAAAAGCAATAAAACTATACCCATTGTTTGTGCACTTCAATTCATACTTCGTCTTCTTTCGGACAACAACATTAGAAACAGCAACTCCATGAACAAAAGCATCAACTCCGGGCAGTGTTCTAAAAAACACTAGGCGGGAGCTGAGCGCAAGGGGAGCGCCTAGCGCCTAGACGGTTAGGCGGGCGCCTAGACGGAACCCTAGGCGGGGTCTAGGCGGGAGTTTAAACTTTTAATGGGATACGATTATATTGGGTGGTTAATCAAAATAGATAACAAAAATGGGCTCAATACTAAAAAAAAACAAGCCATAATATCTACGATCCAAGCATATTAGCCCATTAATATAATGACAAGCCCATTAACATCATTCTTCTTTGTACTGAACGGGGAATTGTTGCACAATCTTGAAGACCCTTAGCTAATTAATATAATATTATCATATTAGCCTACTATGTAACAACTATCATTAATACTCTAAAAAAAACTATCATTAATATCATTTATCTTCTTTGTGTTGAACGAGGCATTGAAACTGGAAGCCGCAATCTCGAAGATGTCATCGGAAGCCACAATTGGAGCACAAGCCTAGAAATTTAAAGTCCCTTCGAACCCTAAAACTCTCTCAAACATCATCCCTTCTCGCCTGTCGCCGCAACTTTCCCCTCAATCTTTCCTCTCTGCTTCAATTGCATCTGCTTCAATTGCTACTGCAATTTCAATAAGAGCCTCTACTCTTCTCCACACCTGTCCTTACTATTCAACGTCTTCATTTGTCACCCTTCAGATCCGGCGTTGTCTTCATCGACTGGGACAGTAAGCTCTTCCTCGGCCTCTAGGACCTTGCGTCCGGCAACACTGTTCACCGCCTTGAACAACTGAACCACCCCGTAATTCTGCCCGCCTAGAAATCCGATTTGGCCTAAAACGGGACGGCCGGTGACCGTCGAGCGCCTAGGCGGGCGCCCAACCCGTTTTTTAGAACAATGACTCCAGGCCCCGCGAAAGGAGAGACACATGTGACATCTAAGTAGACGTTCCTTCCTCTATCCCAAGAGTAAACCAGAAGATCTGCAGGTCAAAGATCTCTACCTTCCTCGGACAAAAATCCAAGAGGTACCTCCTTTTGCACAGCGACACCAGCCTGAGTACAGATATCCCCCAACACGTCCCGGACTAGGTTATGGCGAAACTTAAGACCAATATCATTCCCACAGTGGACAGCATGATCGCCAAAACAATCTATGATTTTAGAAGAGCAACAAGGGCAGGTAAAACCAGCAGGATACATAGGAATAGCAAGGCGATAGCACAAAACACACCTGAATTGTTTTGGGTGCATCGTCTATCCTAACCCTACAAATTTACTTGTAGGTTATTATCGATAGATAGATAGATTAGATTGAGCCACCTAGAATATTGAACAATTAAAACTTGCAATGTGAAAAAAAAGGGTTGTCGAAGTGCCTAGACATACTATTCGAGCGCCTAGTCGGTCGTCTTGACCGACAAGCCAGGGCCTCGAAACGTACAGTGTAGTCGGTCGAGGTGACTGAGTACACGTCGGTCGAGACGACTAATTAATCGATCGCTTCGACCGACTATCCACCCATTGGAATTATTTTCGATATCAAGTGTTTAAATAGGAGATGAACAGGATGGGAGTAAGCCAATTAGCGATTCATTTCTTAGAGTCTAATCAATACCATGTCGACTATCGAACTATGTCGACTATCGACTATCGAACTATCGAACTGAGAAGTGGCCCTAGATCCCTAGAATTACAAGTTGACTTCAACTTGTTGACTTCATAAGGATTAACATTAGTCCACTTCAACTTGTTGACTTCATAAGGATTAACATTAGTCCCTAGAAATACAAGTTGTCGAACCCTAGAATATGCAGCAACTACAATTTAAATATTTTTAAAGAAAGTACACGGATTAACTTGTTTTGAAGAAGAAGTTTCTGGGCTAAAATTTTGCCTATTGCTTATTCAAAACCTTCATAACTTAAGATAGGCGATCAGAAAAACAATAAATCACACACCAGTAAAAAAAACCACACACAATTACAACCTCGATTGTTGTTTGTTGGGACGTTGTTTGGACCTCTGGTTCTAAACAACGGATCAACGATGTAATTCTCTTAAGTTTTGATAATGACAAACACCATAGGGAACTAATGTGGTTTGTTCAAGTATTTCTAAGGAACACAGGTACAGCCAAGAACTCCTACGAATGACCAAAAGCCACTGCAGGCCACAATGATGACATCCATCAAGGGAACTCTGAAGAGAAAAGTTCCCATGAAGTGGGAACTCCCAGAAACAATAAAGAGAACACAAGCTTACAACGATGAAGAGTTTCCATCAAGGGAACTCTGAACAAGACAGTTCCCATGAAATGGGAACTCACATGTGAGGACAACCGCCGTTCAGCCCAGATCGCGGGATTCTGTCTCAGACAGCGCGAATGAACAGTCTGAGGATCAGACTGTCACGCTTCATCCAACGGTCCGATTGATCCAAGAAGTTGACCTAGTTCAAACCAAAGTCACATGTGAAGAAAGTACAACTTGGGCATCAAGCAAAGGGCATTTTGGACACAAACGAAAGATGCGACTACCTAAGCTCACTTGGACTATAAAACCAAATGAATAGTACTCGGATTGAGTACTTCTCCCAGAACTCACAAACACCCACACCAGAGAAAAGAAAGAAAAGGAAGAGAAGTCCCCGCCGGCGAGTGTGTGATCTCGACGACGGTGAAGCTGAAGTTTCCAGGAGCAAGGGAACTGAGAAGTCAGTGTAAGGTTTGAGTTACTTGTGTTTTGCCGTTGTGAGCTTAGGAACTCAGTTGAGAGGATTTACTAGTGTTACTAGAGTTAGGAAGAACTCGTAGGAACAGAGAAGTGTGAATCCGGTTGTGTAACTAAGGAACAAAACAATTAATATAAGTAAGTCATTCAAAATCCTCCAAGCGGAGGTAGAGGTTTACCCATACAACTAATTGGTTGTAGTGGGGTTCCTCTATAAAGGAACTGTGTTCCTCACTGTTTTTTATTACTTGCGAACTATTTACTTCCGTTGCCTTGGGAACAACTTAACTGCCACTTCCCAAGCTCTTTGCTAACGTTTACGATCCAACAATTGGTATCAGAGCTTGCGCTCTAGATTTGTGTTAGCATCGCAGGTATCAAATGGCTCAGGAACTTACTCAGGTGGGGAACAACACTAGTAAGCCGCCAAGGCTTATTACAGGAAGATTTGAAAGCTGGCAACGCGACATGAAGGATTGGATGCGTGGCCAAGACTACCAAGACTGGTGTGTCATCGAGAGAGGCAACTTTGAAATCGATCCAGCTATAGTCAACGACCTCTCAAAGTGGGGACCCAACGAGTACAAGTGCATGGAGGCAAACTACAAAGCCAAACAGTACCTAAAGAGGTCCATGTGCGTACAAGCTTGTGACAAGATTGCAAACCTTGACACAGCTAAGGAAATGTGGGAAGCCATCCAACAAATGCACGTTGGGAACTCAGATCTCAGAGAAGATCTTCAGATGAATGCAAAAAGGGAGTTCTACAACTTCCAAATGGAGATGGGAGAGTCCGTCGATAGCTACCAATCCTGATTTGAAGGACTTTGCACTAAAATGGAGGGATTGGGGATTACCAAAGAAGAAATCACCCACAAAATGAAGGTCCAACAGCTCTTCAACGGATTGACTAGAGAATGGGCAAACGAGAGAACGATGTTCAAGGAAAATCCAAAAAATCGAACACTCATGCTCCATCAAGTGTTTGGAAAGCTAGTGGGACACGAGAAGAGGAAGATCGATGATAAGGAACAAACTCGAGCTCATCGAGGGATCACACTCAAGATCGAGAAAATGCTCAAATCAACCCAAGAACAACACGAAGACTCCGAAGAAGAAGAGGATGAGGAGCTAGTTCTTGTAACAAAGGCTCTTCGAAATTTCTACAAAGGGAAGTCTCAACGGAACAGTGGGAACTAGGGAAAGGGACAGAGTTCCCAAAGAAAGCCCACAGAGAAGGATCTCTCAGATGTGACCTGCTACAAGTGCAACAGGAAAGGACATTTTGCGAAGGAATGCCCACAGGGAACTGATGGCCGGAAGCAAGGAAAGAAGGCCTACATCACTACCTGGAGCGATGATGAAGACGAAGATCCCGAGTCATGGGCACTCCCAGACATGTGTGGCATGGCCATAGGAGAAACCACTGGGGAACAACCCAGTGAGGTAACCACTGAAACTGTTCTTGATTCTTTGAGTAACTATGAAAAACCTGAGTTGTTGAAAATTCTTTCAAGCCTTGTCAAAGATAACATAAAACTGAGAAACAAGTTGGAAAAACAGGAACATATAAATTCTCAATTAGTTGGTCTTGAGCCCTGTCCCAACTGCATATCCCTTCTAGAAAAACTCAAGTCCCATGTGTCTCACATCGTAGATCTAGAAAGAGAAATCAAAACTCTAGAAAAAGATGAGAACACCCTCTTGCAAAACCTGAGTAAGACTCCCGAACATCTTGAAGCCTCCAGTTCCCAAATTAAGTTTGTCCCAACCAGACATGACATAGGATATAAAGGGGAGTGCTCCAAGAACGGAAAGTCACCCCTAAGCGAACATGAAATCCATGAGTGTAGGGCCTTAGAACTCTAGTGCGAGAAACAGAAAAATGCTCATCTCGAGGAGAAAATCAGGGTCCTAGAGAGTGGAAACAATGGTGAGAAAGATTACTATACTAGGAACTCCGGACATAGAATCTATGTCAAAATTGCTAAGGGAAACGGGTCTCGGGTGTACAACAAAGAAACCATGGATAGGAACCGGATCCAGATACCACACCCAAAATACTACCTGGGAGAATACTATAAGACGTGTTGGCACTGTGGTGCTCATGGGCACTACAAGGATGCATGTCCCAAGAAGAGAGCCCAAACCCCTACAAACCATGAGTTCCCAAACAAACAAAAACGTCATGCTAATCACCAAAGGAACTCCAACTCTCAAAATTCTAAAGACATCAACATTTCTGACTATATCTTGAATGAAAATGTTTTCCCTTGCAAGGGACCTGGCAAGAGTCATCTTGCCTGGATCTCAAAACACTAACTTTTCCTTGTAGGTGACAGTGAGAGGGAACAGTACATGGTTCATAGATAGCAGATGCTCGAACCATATGACAGGAAACAAGGATATCCTCATCTCACTCCACACTCATGCCGAAGGGGGCCACGTCTCATTTGGCAACAAAAACAAGGGAGAAGTTATTGGAAAAGGAGAAGTGTTGCTCAATAGATCTACCAAAGTTAGCAACGTAAATCTGGTAAAGGATCTGGGATACAATCTGTTGAGTGTCTTCTAGATGTGTGATCAAGGGAACAACCTCGTCACCTTCGACTCAGATGAATGTCTCGTCATCAACAAGAAGACCAACAAAGCCATTCTGAGAGGAAGAAGATACAACAATGTGTATGTGGTGGATACCAACTTTGAACCACCAATGAAGTTGTGCCTTGCGAGTTCCCAAGATGACACGGAACTCTGGCATCGAAGACTGGGACATGCTGGTGTAAATCAAATCCTGAAGCTCTATCTACAGGATCTGGTCATTGGTCTTCCACGGATCAATCTCGAAGGAGTCAAAATGTGTGAAGCATGCGTTCGAGGGAAACAGACCAGGAACTCCTTTAAACCAAAGAAGGTGGTAAGCACAACCAGGTCCCTCGAGCTAATTCACATGGATCTCTATGGTCCCATGAGAACGGCTAGCTACGGTGGAAAAAAGGTACATGTATGTTCTAATTGACGACTTTTCAAGATTCACCTGGGTTATTTTCTTGAAGGCAAAATCACAAGCATTTGAAGAATTTGAGCCCTTCATCAAAAGAACAGAAGTAAGCTTGGGGCGAAAACTGAAAGCAATCAGATCTGATCACGGAACTGAGTTTCAAAACTCAGAGTTTCTAAACTTCTGTGAGAAAAATGGGATCTCTCACAATTTCTCAGCTCCTCGCACCCCTCAGCAAAATGGAGTGGTCGAGAGAAAGAACAGAACCCTGGAGGACATGGCCAGAACCATGATGATTGAAAGTGGAGTTCCTGAGTACTTCTGGACTGAAGCCATCTCCACAGCTACGTACATCCTGAACCGAGCCATGACAAGGCCACTGATCAACAAGACGTCCTATGAGCTCATCAAAGGAAGAAAACCAAACATCTCATACTTGAGAACATTTGGTTGCACATGCTTTGTTCACAACAACGGCAAAGACAATCTTGGCAAATTCGACCCCAGAAGCGACAAAGGGATCTTCCTGTGATACTCATCACAAAGCAAGGCTTACAGGGTCTATAATAAAAGGACCAAAAAGATAGAGGAAAGCATTCATGTCGTCTTCAACGAAAAGTCTGTAAAGATGGGAACCGAGACCCATGGGAAGGGAACTATGTTCAAGCTAGTCAGACATGAAGACGATGATGATGACGATGATGAGCCAAGGAAAAGGGATGAAGACTATCCAAGTGCAAGCAACATTCCACAACCAGGGAACAACGACGAAGGTCCAACTCTCACTGATCAAACCTCCCTCGAGGCTCCCTCTTCCGAAGAACTACAAGACACCTCAAACTCTCTCGAGGTTCCCTCTTCAGGGAACAATTCTGCTGTCCCCCAAGACAATACTCTGCCAGAATCAAGTATTCAAGGGGAACAAAGAGGGAACCTGCCAGAAATCTCTGAAGAAACATCAAATGAAGAAGCTGAAGATGAGAGTTCCCATCACAAAGAAACACCAACTGAAGATGACACACATGCAAGGGAACTCACTCATACAAGAACCTTTCAACAAAGAAAGGACCACCCCATTGAGAACATCATCTCCCCTCTTGATAAAGGTGTACAAACTCGTTCCTCTCTCAATAATTTTTGTGCTTTTAACGCGTTTGTTTCCATGGTGGAACCCAAAAATATCAAAGAAGCCTTGAAGGACCCAGATTGGATTCAAGCCATGCAAGAAGAACTCCACCAATTCGAGAGGAATAAAGTTTGGAAGCTAGTTCTTAGGCCCAAAAACAAGAACATCATAGGAACTCGATGGGTCTTTAGGAACAAGCTCGATGATACTGGGGCTGTAGCAAGGAACAAGGCTAGGCTAGTGGCACAAGGCTACAGGCAAGAAGAAGGAATCGACTACGATGAGAGCTTCGCACCGGTTGCCAGGATCGAGGCCATCAAACTCTTAATTGCCTATGCTGCTCACAAGGGATTCAAGCTCTATCACATGGATGTGAAAACAGCCTTCCTCAATGGACATCTCAAGGAAGAAGTGTATGTGGCCTAACCTCTAGGATTCGAAGATGAGAAGCTACCCAACCATGTCTATTTCCTGGAGAGGGCCCTCTACGGACTCAAACAAGCTCCTAGAGCTTGGTATGACAGGTTTGCTCAATTCCTCTTGTCCCATGGGTACCTTCGCGGTTCCATAGACAAGACCTTGTTTTTAAAGAAAGAGTCTAAAGACATTTTGATTGTGCAAGTATATGTTGATGACATTGTGTTTGGAGCAACTAACGAAACTCTTGTAGAGAAATTTAAGGACCTCATGAGCAGTGAGTTTGAAATGAGTCTCATTGGGGAACTCACGTTCTTCCTGGGACTTCAAATATCCCAAACCAAGGAGGGAACAAAGATTCATCAACAGAAATACATTAAGGAAATGCTCGGGAAGTATGGGATGGAACACTCCAAGCCCATTGACACTCCCATCTCACCAAATTCAAGGCTCAATGCGGATGAAACAGGTATTAGTGTGGACCAAAGGAACTATCGAGGTATGATCGGGTCCCTTCTCTACTTAACAGCTAGTAGACCTGATATCATGTTCTCCGTATGTCTTTGTGCTCGTTTTCAAGCTAACCCTAAGGAATCACACCTGAAAGAGGTGAAGAGAATTTTCAGGTATCTCAAAGGGAACGACAACTTGTGCCTATGGTATCCAAGGAACAGTTCCCTTGAGCTCATTGCATACACAGATGCAGATTTTGCAGGGCACTTGGTCGACAGAAAGAGCACATCAGGAATGGCCCAGTTCCTAGGGTCATGCTTAGTCTCGTGGGTATCTAAAAAGCAAAACTCAGTGGCACTCTCCACAGCTGAAGCCGAATATGTGGTTGCCGCATCGTGCTGTTCCCAAGTTCTATGGCTTAAGTCACAACTCCAAGATTACGGTATGTCTTTTGGCCCAGTTCCCATACTTTGTGATAACACTAGTGCCATAAACATTTCCAAAAATCCTGTGCATCACTCTAGAACTAAGCATATTGATATAACGCATCATTTTCTACGTGACAATGTTGAAAATGAGAACATCTCGATGGAACACTGTAGAACATAAGAGCAAATTGCGGACATTCTTACCAAAGCTTTAGACAAACGTCCCTACCAGCGTTTTCGAATGCTTCTAGGGATGATAACTCTAAACTAAACAAGTCCCTGTTTGTCTCTCTCTCAATGCCTGACTAGTTTATCTAAGATTGCATGATAGGGAACTTGGATTTATTGCTTTCACTATGCCATGATTACTAGTCTAGAGAAAAATGTGTACAAGGGAACCTTATTTCTTTCGGCCATAAATGATCAACCAGAGTTCCCTTTATCCCACCTTACAAGCCACTATGACAGTTGATCATATAACCAACCCTAAGCTAGGGACCAGACAAACGCGTCTCATGAGCCAAACTATTTCCATTATCAAGTCGCAAATTGTCTGGTTCCCTTTGAGTTCCCTAGCCCCACAAAAGGATGAGTGTGAAGTTCCCTTAACCACTTCACTCTCCCTGACCTTGATAAGATCATGGGAACTGATGCATCTACAAAGAGAACGCTGACTCATCTACAAAGAAAACCGTCACTTGGGAAGCGGACTTTTGTGTCAGAGGCTCTGAAACGCTGAGGGCCAAGTATTCAAATTTTGAAAAGGACTTCCCAAGAGATCGTGACGCGTGTCCAGAGGCGTGCTAGAGAAGTTGAAACGACGCCCCACGTTCATTGGGCAACGGTTATCGAGGTTACTCCACTTCCCTTTCTACCCCTCGCATCCCCTCTCTCCTTAAAACCCCTATTTGCCATTTTTGGGATCTTATTCCATCTTCCATCTCTGCAACTCTTCTTCTCAACATCCCTTTCACTCTCTTTTTCCAGAAACCTCCAAAACCTTCAATAACCCTACAAAAATGGCCCCTCAACACACCTTTGCCCAGATCAAAGCATGGGTACATGCCAATCCTCGCATCCTCTTCATCTCTCAACTAAAAGAGATTGAGCAAGAATCGGACCCAACCATGAAGGATGTTCTTATCCAAGGGCTATACAATCAAGTAAGCCCCTTCTTGCCCCCTCCTCCTCCTCCGGCCGACGAAACTGTCGCCTGGACTTCTTCCTCTTCCGAATCTCTTCCTCTCCCTCCTTCAAACACCAACACCTCCTCCGGAGTTGTCATCGTTGACAACTTCGGAAACGCTCTCCCTTCCATCAACGAGAAACCCCACAAATCCAAACACCGCCATTCATCCAAACGCCGTCACTCCTCAAAAGACCCCTCAAAACCCAAAAAATCCAAACATTCCCACGACCCCTCCAAATCCAAAAAGCGTAAACACTCTAAAGCCTCTGATTTCTCGGAGCCTAGAAAGAAGGCTTTCTTCAAGTTTGAGGACTACTTGAACTGCTCCAAGGAGAGTTCCTGTGCTCCCAGACCTCCTTTCCCTTTCCCTTCCGACGATGGGACCTCTCAATCCCAAAGTCTACTCCCCTCTTCCTCCTCTCTCCCTCCTCTTCTAACCGAGGGACCTCCCAAACCTCCTCCCACAAAACAGCCAACTCCTCCTCCACCACCTCCCTCAGTTCCCACCTCCAAGGGAACTCTCACAAAACAACCGACTTCCTCTCCACCACCTCCTTCAGTTCCCACCTCCAAGGGAACTCCACCTCCCGAACCTTCTTCACTTCCTCCCGTTCCCATAACTACGGGATCTCCAACTCCACCTCCACCTCACAAAACTCCTTCTCCTCCCTCTTCACTAAAACACATCTCCACCTCTCCCATTTCTACTTCGGGGATCTCTACTCCCCAAGTCACCACATCCCTTCCTCCCCCATCCACACAACTCTCCACCCCTCTTCCTTCTTCTACTCTCCCCTCTTCCATCACATCCCCCACCACCACCAAACTCCCCTCTCCCTCACCATCCAAAAGTACTGTCGCTCTCACCTCAGACGACGACGATCTTCCTCTCTCTGTGGTCATCAGCAAACTGACCAAGGACCCTCCTCCTATCATCATGGGAACTCTGGAGGAGGATGCCCAGCTCAAGGCAATCAAGTAAGAGCTCAACCGGGACCCCTCTGAGCACACAGTCTCCTAAGGGACAAAGTCCCCAGAAAAGGTGGCCCCTGAAGCGCCCACGGAGGGAAGGGACCTCGCACCAGCTGGAGGTGCTGAGGCAACAACAAGTCATCCTGATGATGACGCGGAGGGCTCAAGTTCGAGCTCCTCCGAGGAAGAAGGGACCTCCCAAGATGAGGTCGAAGAAGAAGAAGAAGCTCCAGTTGCTAAGGAGCCAACACGGATCCCAACACCTGGACACCAAATGGTGGTGTCCACGAGTTCCCAACCGCCAAGGGACCGCGTGCTTATGATTGAAGCGGCTGCACCCCCTCAACAGAAAGGACCTCGCACGGTCTCTAGGGGGAACACGTCAAAGAGCACTACCAGAAAGGGTAAGGGGACCTCTTCCACGAAACACCCTGTGGATGAACGCCGGAAGCTCCTTCCTTCGCTTATCATCTCTGAAGACGTGTTAGTTGACAACGGCTTAGGGGAACTGTGGGACCTGATCAAGGCCCGGGGCTGGGAGAGACTCTGCCAAGAGACTGTGAGCGTAGATCCCTCACAAGTGCGTCAGTTCTACAACAACTTCAATATCACCAACGACTGCACTCAGGGAACTCTCTCCCATGAAGTCGACAAGTTCATTTTTAAAACGTCGACAATTCGCCTTCAACTCCAAGTCCCCGGACAAGGGCTCAATGAGTTGCCCAACAAACTCTGGGGGGACTTCAATAGCGATGAAGTGTACAACACTATCTTTGAGGGTCGGGTTCCCTCCAAAGTTCCCTCGACACATCATCTCTCCCTGGTCGCCAAGCTTGCTCACCAGTTCATCATCAATGCGGTGATCCCACGCCAGGAGAAGCGTCTGGTCGTCAACATCCCCGATGCCATCCTCCTCTATCACTTCCTCCTCAAGAAGCCCATCAACCTTCCCAGAATCATCCTTGGGAACATGGAGAAGTGCATGGCTTCCAAGTCCCACTCCCTTCCCTATTCTGTGCTGATCAAGAAGCTCCTACAAAAAGAGGGTCTCTACGACGCCTCTAAAGACGAAATCGAGCTTCGAAGGGAACTGGACATTTCAGTTGTCCAAAAGATGAGGCACTCTGAGCCCGTAGAGGAGGAGGCTCAACTGGAGTCTGGTGCACCAGAGGGGAACTCTCCAGTGTTGCTCCGCATTGCCAACACCCTCGACCAGATTGCCCGGGACCAAGCAGTGTTGGCCAGAGGACAAGAAAAGCTTACACAGGTCCTTACACGCCTCTGTGACGCCCTGTTCCCTCAAGACCCATGATCTCTCCCTTCTTCTCCCCTTTAATCCAAAAATGACCACAAAATTGTACTTGGGTTCCCATTGTATATATTATCTTAAGTAATGAAATGGTCTTTATTTTGATTGCGTGTTCCCTTCTTTCCTATTCTTGCTTTGCTTGTTTTCGATGATATCAAAAGGGGGAAAGACAAAAAATGCGAGATGAGTTAAAAGTTTAAGTTATCACAGACCACGCATAAGCTAAGGGGGAACAATTGCATAAAAAGCTTAATAAGAACTATGTGTCTCATCAAAAGTGGTTCCCTAAATCTAAGTGTTTCACCAAAAGTGACTTCCTTTAGGAACTCATCAACATATCATTCATTAAAATACTTGCATTTTTGTGATGGGTTTATCATCATCAAAAAGGGGGGAATTGTTGGGACGTTGTTGGGACCTCTGGTTCTAAACAACGGATCAACGATGTAATTCTCTTAAGTTTTGATAATGACAAACACCATAGGGAACTAATGTGGTTTGTTCAAGTATTTCTAAGGAACACAGGTACAGCCAAGAACTCCTATGAATGACCAAAAGCCACTGCAGGCCACAATGAAGAGTTTCCATCAAGGGAACTCTGAAGAGAAAAGTTCCCATGAAGTGGGAACTCCCAGAAACAATCAAGAGAACACAAGCTTACAACGATGAAGAGTTTCCATCAATGGAACTCTGAACAAGACAGTTCCCATGAGATGGGAACTCACATGTGAGGACAACGACCGTTCAGCGCAGATCGCGGGATTCTGTCTCAGACAGCCCAAAGGAACAGTCTGAGGATCAGAATTTCACGCTTCATCCAACGGTCCGATTGATCCAAGAAGTTGACCTAGTTCAAACCAAAGTCACATGTGAAGAAAGTACAACTTGGGCATCAAGCAAAGGGCATTTTGGACACAAACTAAAGATGCGACTACCCAAGCTCACTTGGACTATAAAACCAAATGAATAGTATTCAGATTGAGTACTTCTCCCAGAACTCACAAACACCCACACCAGAGAAAAGAAAGAAAAGGAAGAGAAGTCCCCGCCGACGAGTGTGTGATCTCGACGACGGTGAAGCTGAAGTTCCCAGGAGCAAGGGAACTGAGAAGTCAGTGTAAGATTTGAGTTACTTGTGTTTTGCTGTTGTGAGCTTAGGAACTCAGTTGAGAGGATTTACTAGTGTTGCTAGAGTTAGGAAGAACTCGTAGGAACAGAGAAGTGTGAATCCGACTGTGTAACTAAGGAACAAAGCAATTAATATAAGTAAGTCATTCAAAATCCTCCAAGCGGAGGTAGAGGTTTACCCATACAACTAGTTGGTTGTAGTGGGGTTCCTCTATAAAGGAACTATGTTCTTCACTGTTTTTTATTACTTGCGAACTGTTTACTTCCGCTGCCTTGGGAACAGCTTAACTGCCAGTTCCCAAGCTCTTTGCTAACGTTTACGATCCAAAATTGTTTGACCTGGATACTGTTTAACCATCATGTTTGATTGGCAATAGCTTCCATTGCCTATGCGAATGATGGAGCGCCAATGCGAGCTCAAGTGCGTCGTAAGAAGGTTGGTGGCCTCCCCCTCTAACAGTTGCAAAGGACAACTTCTAAACACCCTGCTCCAACCTCCAAGCCGGTACGTTCAAAGGAACACAAGTTACACATGTAGCAAAGTCTATCAATTATCTAGCTAGCTCAAAAAAAAGGTTGACCGATGATATGATGTATTTCATATAGCATAACTAGGGCTAGATAGTATATTTTATGTATAGGTTTAGGTCTTTTTAGCGCTTGTAATGACATAAGCTAAAAGAAGGTTTTAAGACAGAATTGGAAGATCAAGACAAGAAGACCGCAGATTGAGAGCAAACTGCGGTGGAGCCAAGTACCAGATCCGTGATCGCGGTGGCACAAGGCCGCGGTTGCGGTGAACGTTGACTCGGGGATTCAGAACTTTCAGCTCCACGATCGCGAGTTTACTCACCACGCTCGCGGTTTTCCACGTCAGTGAAGATCCGAGGCATAGTTTTATCTATCTATTTACTCTATTGTTTTAGTTTCCTTTTATCTTTTTATTTCATGATTTGTTCGAGACTACTTAACCTACTTTTCAGCCTTTGTTGAGATGTATCTCTGAGACCTAGTTTTCATTATTCCATACTTCTGTATTTTTTGTTTCATGGAGAACTAAACCCTTTAATTCTAATCAAGTTGAAGCTTTCAGATTCAAGTTTATTGTGAGATTTTACAATTCAGGTTTATTTCTACAAGTTATTTCAATTCTCTTGTACTTAATTAATATTGATTGTATTGATTTCCACTTGATTGATCACCTTGTTGGAATTGATATTCTCTATTGCTAGATCTAGGTTTTCTCGTAGTAAAACCTAATCTTTGTAGCAACTCAATGTTTTAGGACTCGTTGGACTAAAACCATTGAGAAAGAGATTTGATTGTATGCTTATTGTTTGACTCGTTGGAACTCAATTTGCATGTATCTTGCATATCCTTACTCCTACTACTAGTATCATTATTATTCATGATCGTTTCATGTTTGTTTTTATATTAAGTATTTACATGACCCGTTGGCTTGTTTATTATATCTGATCAAGATAGGAATAATAAAAGGAATAACTTGTTTGAATCAATGATCAATAACTTGATGATGAAAGTGGATGCTTGAATATGATTACTTGTCCTAAATTGATAAAAACTCAATCTTTGCTCTGTTTGATTACTTGCTTTGTTTATTTCAATTTCATAGTCTTAGATTTATAACCAAATATCCCCCATTTATTACTTAATTGAGTTGATAATAATATTACTTGGGATACAAGTGTCTCTTGGGTTCGACCCCGACTTACCAACTATACTAGTTGAGTAACTAGGGATTATTTTTGATTTGGCACGACGACTTTCAGCCAGTCAACCGACCTTTTGACCATAAACAAGGGTCGATATGGTTGAGTCTAATGTAAATTTGTGTTTTCGGCCAAACGATCGACTAAGACCCTGGTTCCCATGAATGTCAGGACTGAATCTTAATCCTCATTGCATATGACAATTTCAACTTTGAGTGACCTGATATTCAGCTTAGATATTGTAAGTTTTAGTTAGTGTTGTTAGTTGAAGGTTAGATTCGGTTCTTGTAGAACCCGGAGGGTAATCAAGACGTTTGAGTAGACCCCGAAGGGTAATATCGTGAGTAGACCCGAAGGTAATCTCGTTGGGTGTAGACCACAAGGGTAATCACCGCCGAATGTTGTTAGTTTATGTTAGCACGATTTGAAACTTTAAAACCACATACAACATGACTTGATTAGATAAGGCAACGAGTCACGGGATGAGATCCCGCTTTCCTTCAACGTTTATTGCCCCTATTAATATGCCTAGGGTTAAACCACAATAACGTTGCGAGATAAAACGTTGTTATACAATGAACATGTGGCAAGCATTGCATATATACGCACCTCGTTCTTCAATAAGTGTCTTGTGGATGATGTAAAGCAATCAAACACAACTCTCGTGATTTATTAGAACTCACAACCCTCTTAAAGAGAATGAATTCTCGAACCTATCCCAATGGGGCGTCAAGCCTCTATTTATAGGCAAAGGGGTTGGGCGGTTATTGGAGAGAGAAAGGGAAATTAATTTGTTGAGAAAATTAAGGAGAAAATCAAGGAGGATTAATAGGAAAGTTGTTGTAACCACCTTGGTAACTTCCCTAACTTTAAAATTTCAAATCCATCCTTATCCAAAACTCAAGAGAAAAGCCCAAAACTGGCCCATGTGCGTGCGGCCCAATCCATAGGGAAGCTAGCTCCGAGCTAGCTTGTCACGCCCACACACACGAGACATGAAATGTGCGTCACGTCCCTACGAGACTCGGTGAAGCTTTCACGAAGCCAAAAGGTCAACGCCCTAGCTCAAATTCAACTCAAACCAAAACTAGCTCCTAACTTAAGCTAGTTTGAAACCGAGGCTCCAAGTTTTGGTTAGCTCTCAAATTTTCCACATAGTCCTTGATCTTCATTTCTCAACCTAGGAATCATCACATTATAAATTCATTGGACAAATCAAGCCACATTTGCAAATCAACCAAAACAGCACCCACGGCGCGCCTAGCCTTACCGAGGCTGTCGCGCGCTTGCACCATCGCAGCGGCGCGCCGGTGCTAGTGCTTCGGCACCAAGCGCGCGCCCGCTGGTGCGTCTCGGCGTGCCACGCCGATGAACGGTGTTCGGCGCACTTGAGGTTCTTGCCACGTCCTTGGCCAGCCCTAGGCCGTGAACGTCGACTTGGGTCCAATCGATCAAGGCGCGCCTCTAGCGTCCTAGCATTGATGCCACCATGATTCCTACCTCTCTTACAACCCTTAGAACCACCATTGGGCCGATCACTAGGTCGTGCCTCCCGCACGCCCCAAGCCTATGCGATACCCTTGGTGATTCCCACACTTATCCATTCATGACTCACACCAAACGGATTGATGACTTTCACAAATCACCAACATTCCTCCCCCATTTGTGCAACGTCATAAATTTGAACTTTTATATAAAACAAAATCTATGTATAGATGTAAATGTCCGTAGACTTGAATTTACAACTTGTAATCATCACATTCACACACTAAAGAATCGTGGTGCTCCTAAGGTTTGAACCACATCAACTTGTCTAAGTACATGTTGTGAATTTTACACATGAGTTTATTAGCGTATACGTGCTATCCTTGAGGCATTTGTAAAAAGGCTCTTTCGTCCATTATCTTCTCACATGTGCTTTAGTCAAGTAATCCTCATACTCTAACTTGGAAGAAGCCTTATACTTCCACACATGCATAGTTGAGTCTGCTAACGTGCCCTACATAGCAATTTCCAAAGACTCATTAATGAAACCTTGTTTCAATACTAGTTTCATGTAGGCCTAGAGCATTTACCTTTGATGGGAATTTTAGTATGCTCTCCAACTCCATAAATTGGCCTTCCACATTGAATTCAGCCCACACCTTTCGATGAGGGGGAATTGGGTATCCAAATCTTAGAGTTGCAAGGACTTTAGCCCCATCCCTCGTGATGCCTTAGACACCAAATCTTTTGCCAAGCCCTTCGTCAAGTGATCGGCAAGGTTATTGTGTGTACGAACAAAGACAACCGAGATGACTCCATGTGTGATCAATTCTCTCACTGAACTATGCCTCACACCAAGGTGTCTTGATTTCCCATTATACACATGGCTATAGGCCTTTGCCAACGTGCTTTGGCTATCACAAAAGATAGCAATAGGAGAAATCGGCTTTGGCCACAAGGGGATCTCACTCACAAGATTCCTAAGCCATTCAGCCTCCTTGCCCGCCGAGGCAAGCGCAACGAACTCCGATTCCATAGTTGAAGTCGTTATGCAAGATTGCTTCTTGGATGCCCAAGAAATTGCGCCACCACCCAATAGGAATACCCAACCACTTGTCGACGAGTGGTCTTCCATATTGGTGATCCAACTTGAATCGGTATAACCTTCTAAAGTAGAAGGATTACCCATGTATACAATACCATAAGTCATTGTTCCCTTCTATTACCGAAGCACTCTTCTTAGAGCGTTCCAATGACTATCATTTGGTCGACTAGTGTAGCGACTCAATTTTCCCACGGCATATGCTATGTCGGGACGTGTACTCGTCATTGCATACATCAAGCACCCTATCACTTGCGAATACTCAAGTTGAGAAATTAGTTCTCCTAGGTTAGGAAGGAGTTTCTCACTAGGATCCATAGGCGTGCTCACCGGCGTGGATTTATCACAATTAAATCGTTTCACCACTTTCTTGATGTAATGGGATTGTGTTATGGCCAAACCCTTACGATCCCTTATTATCTTAATTCCTAAGATCACATAGGCCTATCCAAGATCCTTCATGGAGAACTTAGTAGATAAGAATTCTTTTGTCTTATCCACTAACATTTGGTTTGTACCAAATATAAGCATGTCATCAACATATAGACAAATTATAACTCTTTGACCAGAATTATCAAACTTGCTATAAACACACTTATCCGCTTGATTAATCTTGAACCCATTGGCCAAGATTATTTCATCAAACTTATTATGCCATTGCTTAGGCGCTTGCTTAAGTCCATAAAGAGATTTGATCAAACGACATACCTTATGTTCTTGTCCTTCCACTACGAATCCTTCGGGTTGCTTCATGTAAACCTCCTCATCCAAATCTCCATTGAGGAACGCCGTCTTCACGTCCATTTGATGGATGACAAGACCATGAATGCTTGCTAGAGCAATCAAGAGTCTTATCGTGGTGATTCTTTCCACGGGGGCATAGGTGTCAAAATAATCAACACCCTCTTTTTGTCTAAAGCCTTGGATAACCAATCGAGCCTTAAACTTGTCTATGGACCCATCGGCCTTCATCTTTCTTTTGAAGATCCATTTACTCCCTAATGGCTTGCATCTGGGTGGAAGGTCCGACAACTCCCATGTGTTATAACCAACAATGGAGTCCATCTCATCTTGGTTTGCTTCTTTCCAAAATGAAACATCTTGAGAAGTCATGGCTTCATTGAAAGTCTTTGGATCCTCATCCATATGTAAATATGAAATTCTTTGACCCAAATTTTCTCTAGACCCTTCAACCAAGAACATCTCAAAGATAGGCTCACGAGACTCATGTTCCATCGCAAGTGCTTCAAACACTCGTCGTCGCTTTCGCTTTTGAGCCCTCGACATTGGCACACCGGCGCCACTCGTGCCAAGCAACGCCACGACGTTGTCCTCGTCGTCACTAGGCGCGTCGGCGTCCTCGCCATCGATCTCCGCAGCCTTGCGCTTCGGTGATCTCATCTCCTCACTCGGGTTTGAATCCACGACCATCGGCGTCTCGCCGACGTCGTCCCCACTCGGCGCCAAGGGCGCGCCTTGCGACGCCCTTCCGATTCTGCCTTGTGTCGCGCCTTGTGGCGCGGCGTGATAGCTCGCATTTAGGTAGTGTTTAGGATGCATATTTATGTTTAATTTGCATGGTTTTAGCTTAGTTTAGCTTAGTTTCTAGGTTTTTAGATTTTCTAGGAAATTCGGGTTTTGCGCTTGTTTTGTTCGGTTTTGCAGATCTTTAGGTAAACAAGCATGGACGGGATGGATCTTAGATGATTGTGGAGGATCAAGATGAGGCTTAAAGTGGTGCAAGTGAAGATTGGAAGAGCTAAGGCCCAAGAGCTTGAGGGATAAAAACGCTTAAACTCGGGTCATGCATTGGAGTCTTGTTTTGACACCTCTATCTTGCAATGCTTGGTTTGGGAGCTACAATGGTCGGATGAAGCTGAATTTAGTATCACCGGAAAGATAACTCGAAGAGATACAATTCATATTTTTACTCCGAGCCCAAATTCCAAATCTAAGGGGGTGAAAACAGCCTCCGAAGTATCACTAAAGTTGCTGCAGGCAAAGCACGGCCAAAAGCCTCAGAGCGCCCTCGCGCTCTCAAGTGCACCAAACCGCGCTCCGGCGTTTGTGCGACGCTGACTTGGGCTTCGGGTGATCTTTTGGACCGACTTTAGTTTATGTTTTTGGATATTTTTAGAGATAATATATATATATTTTCGTTAGGTTTTATTTGGATTGGAGGATGCTATCTTTTTGAGTTTTATGCAATTTGGAGATTTGTGGGAGACAAACCCTAGTTTTTGGAATTGAAGATCGATTTGACTTTTGTAAGTTTGATTTTTCTTTAATGTCGATTTCTAGCTAAATTTCTCATGTCCAACTAGTTAGTTGAAGTTGTATGCTTGATTGTTTGTGAGATTTGAATTATTTTAGTTTGCCTTGACTAGATTGAATCTCTCCATGCTTGATTGATTAAATTCACTTAGGATTAGTATAGATTGGCCACCTATTCTACTTCTAGGTTGAATTACAACTAGAATAATTAAATAAGAAAATTTGATTATTCATGGATGAATCCTTTGATTAAACTTAAAGAAGGTGTATATTAAGGTTAATCAAAGGCGGAGAACTTAATCACAAGACTTCATGAATAGACGGTGGAATTCATGAATATTGTTTCTATTGAATGCTTTGAACTTAATTGCATGATCAACTTGACATAGAAGGTTTTCTAGCTTAATTGGTTAAAAGGTTGTTAAAGACGGTGTATATTAACAACCACAATAAACTTGAATTCATAAATTCACAATAGATTAGTCAAGGGAAATTGAAATAAGGATAATCGATGATCAAAACCCATTTATGCAATGGATACAAAACTATTTGGACGCTTTTCTCCATATTTGAATCTCAACTTACTTTACTTGTTTAGTTTTAATTAGTTTAATTACTTAGATTTTAGTTTATAATCACAAAAAAAGCCCTTTCTGCTTAGTAATATTATATAAATACGAATAATCTGAGTCCTTGTGGGTTCGACCCTTGCTTCCACTATACTTAGGTTAGGAAGTTAGGAATTTTCTTTGACAGTGCTTTTATAGCGACGTAAAAGTGCTCGTCACGGCGGCACGGGACATGGAACGAGTCACTCTCGGTCCAAGCGCCGTGGTTGGTTCTTCCTTGGTTTCCATTGGTTTTGAGGATGGATCAACTTCTTCTTGGTCCTTTTCTCTAGGCCTAGGACTTGAAGTGAATCTAGTCTCATCAAATATTGCATCACGCGATTCTATCACGGTGTTCACCGAAATTGCATGATTAGGCTCTATAACAAAGAATCTGTAGGCCTTAGAGTTGTGTGCATATCCTATGAAGATGCACTCAACACCCTTGTCTCCCAAAGTCTTTCGTTTAGGGTCCGTTAGTCTTACGACCGCACGACATCCCCATATACGAAGATGGTCAAGACTAGGCTTTTTCTTGAACCACAACTCATATGGTGATTGACGACTCCTCTTGCTAGGCACTCTATTCAAAATAAAGTTCGATGTTAGCATCGCCTCACCCCAAAATGATTTCTTTAACCCGGAGTAGGACAACATGGCATTAACCATGTCTTTAAGCACACGATTCTTTCGTTCCGCCACACCATTTTATTGAGGTGTGTATGGAGCCGTTGTCTCATGGATTATACCACAAGACTCAAAGTACTCCTTGTCCATATACTCACCACCACGATCGGTTCGTAGTCTTTTGATCTTATTCCCGGTTTGCAATTCTACTTCGGTTTTATATGCCTTGAATCTATCAAGTGCCTCACTCTTAGAATGAACAAGATAGATATAGTAATACCTTGATTAGTCATCAATAAACGTTATGTAATAACGCTTTTGATCCAACGATGGTGTTGCATGCAAATCCCCCAAGTCCGAATGGACTAAACCTAGGACCCCTTCCTCTCTTTCAATCCTCTTGAAAGGAAGCCTAGTTATTTTGGTTAGCAAGAAAGTTTTACACTTTTCTTGTGTAGGTTCAAAGTTAGGAATAACTTGATCCTTTGCCATATCCAACATGCGCTTCATGTGGACATGCCCTAACCTCGCGTGCCACAAATCATAAACCGATTCCTTTGACACCACCATGTAATCATACATAACTTTATTATTATTGATTACATTAAGTAGGAACATATTGTTCTTATAGTGGCCGAAGCCTACAAATATTAATGCCCTACTTATTACTAGACGATCGGCCTCAAAGACCAATCGATATCCCAACTTATTCAATACACCACCACTTACAACATTCTTTCTAATGTTAGGTGCGTACAATACATTATGTAGAATAAGTTCCTTCCCACTTGTAAAGTGTAGAAGCACGTCTCCTTTGCCTAATACCGGAGTCGTCGACTCGTTTCCCATGTAGAGAACTAAACCATCCTCCACATCCTTCATGTGCTTGAACCATCTTTTGTCCATGCACACATGGGTGGTGGCTCCCGAGTCAAGCCACCGATTTAAATTCTCATCCTTCAAGACAAGACATTCATCAATTTTAGATACACTAAATAATGAATCACTTTTAGATAAACCAAGTTCCACTGGATTACCTTGCTCGTGGCTTGCGCCCGAGCCCGACTTAGGCGTAGGCGCGCCCTTGTCTTTGCGCACGAGTTTGGCGTCGCAATCCCATTTCATGTGGCCAATCTCGCCACAATTCCAACATGTCCCTTTGATTTTATCATTAGAGACACGCTTCACACCTTTGGTAATTTTACCACCTTTGGACTTCTTGGGCCACTTGGCGCCTTTGGCGCCCTTGCCCTTGCGTTTGGCCGCCTCGATGGTATTCACCGAATGGACGGTCTTGTCCTCATTCTTCTTCCCTTTGTCGTTCATTTTGAACTCCTCCTCAATCCTAAGATGGGAGCTAAGTTGGACAACGTTCATGTCCTCCTTGGAATGCTTGAGAAGATGTTTTGCCTCTTTCCATGAAGGAGGCAACTTATCCACTATGGATGAGACGGTGTAGTTCTCGTCCATAGCAATTCCATGTTGGGAAAGTTGACCCAATATGCGAACCAATTCATGGTATTGATCCATCATCGGTCTAGACTCCACCATTTTATAATTGTTGAAGTTAGACACAAGAAACTTCTTGGACGAAGAATCTTCGGCCAAATATTTCCCTTCGAGTGAATCCCACAAGTCTTTAGCGGACTCGTAGTTTTGATACACATCGAAGAGGGAGTCCTCCATACCATTTAAGATATGACCACGACATATGTAGTCGTCGTTCTCCCGTTTCCCATAACGCCTATGTGCTAGCGCTATGGCTTGCCTTTCTTGGCTTTGTTCCTCGTCTCATTCTCGACCTCATCCGGAATGGGGGGTGGTACCTCCGGAGTTGGTGTTGTAAGCACATACACCACTTTCAAAGAAGTAAGCAAGAAATGCATCTTCTTTTGCCATCGACAGAAATCCAGGCCCTCAAACTTTTCGAGTTTCACGAACTTAGAGGCCATCTCCTTAATCGATGATTCACTCGTTTTTGCCATTATTAATTGCCTTGCAAGATTGTAAGTTTTAGTTAGTGTTGTTAGTTGAATGTTAGATTCGGCTCTTGTAGACCCCGAAGGGTAATCAAGACGTTTGAGTAGACCCCGAAGGGTAATCTCGTGAGTAGACCCGAAGGTAATCTCGTTGGGTGTAGACCACAAGGGTAATCACCGTCGAATGTTGTTAGTTTATGTTAGCACGATTTGAAACTTTAAAACCACATACAACATGACTTGATTAGATAAGGCAACGAGTCACGGGATGAGATCCCGCTTTCCTTCAACATTTATTGCCACTATTAATATGCCTAGGGTTAAACCACAATAACGTTGCGAGATAAAACGTTGTTATACAATGAACATGTGGCAAGCATGTATCATCATTGCATATATACGCACCTCGTTTTTCAATAAGTGTCTTGTGGATGATGTAAAGCAATCAAACACAACTCTCGTGATTTATTAGAACTCACGACCCTCTTAAAGAGAATGAATTCTCGAACCAATGCCAATGGGGCGTCAAGCCTCTATTTATAGGCAAAGGGGTTGGCCGATTATTGGAGAGAGAAAGGGAAGTTAATTTGTTGAGAAAATTAAGGAGAAAATCAAGGAGGATTAATAGGAAATTTGTTGTAACCACCTTGGTAACTTCCCTCAACTAACTTTCAAATTTCAAATCCATCCTTATCCAAAACTCAAGAGAAAAGCCCAAAAATGGCCCATGTGCGCGCGACCCAATCCATAGGGAAGCTAGCTCCGAGCTAGCTTGTCACGTCCACACACCCGACACATGAAATGTGCGTCTCGTCCCTACGAGGCTCGGTGAAGCTTTCGCGAAGCCAAAAGGTCAACGGCCTAGCTCAAATTCAGCTCAAACCAAAACCAGCTCCTAACTTGAGCTAGCTTGAAACCGAGGCTCCAAGCTTTGGTTAGCTCTCAAATTTTTCCACATAGTCCTTGAGCTTCATTTCTCAACCTAGGAATCTTCACATTACAAATTCATTGGAAAAATCAAGCCACATTTGCAAATCAACCAAAACAGCACCCACGGCGCGCCTAGCCTTACCAAGGCTGTCGCGCGCTTGCACCATCGCAGCGGCGCGCCGGCGCTAGTGCTTCGGCACCAAGTGCGCGCCCGCTGGTGCGTCTCGGCGTGCCACGCCGACGCACGGTGTTCGACGCACTTGAGGTTCTAGCCACGTCCTTGGCCAGGCCTAGGCCGTGAACCTCGACTTGGGTCCAATCGATCAAGGCGCGCCTCTAGCGTCCTAGCATCGATGCCACCATGATTCCTACCTCTCTTACAACCCTTAGAACCACCATTGGGCCGATCACTACGCCGTGCCTCCCGCACGCCCCAAGCCTATGCGATACCCTTGGTGATTCCCACACTTATCCATTCATGACTCACACCAAACGGATTGATGACTTTCACAAATCACCAACAAATATTGTATGTACACTTAATTTCAATTCATAGTTAATTATATGATTGGAACTAGGGGTATTCATAACTATATCCGATCCGATCTGACTAATTGGATCGGATATCCGTAATAAAATTTTCTCTAAAACCATATCCGTATCTAATCCGGGTATACCCGGATATCCGATTCGCATAGCTCGGATCAGATCGGATATTTGTGGCGGATATTCGAATATCCGAATATTTATATTTTTATATTTTTTGTATTTAAGTTCCAAATAATTTATTCAGTCGATAAAGTTCACCCAAAAATCATGATCCAAATAATCATCCACATAAAAGTAAGAGAAAAAATAATTAAAAATGGGGTGTTAAATATAGATTTAGGTTTTATTTACCGTTAATTTTATTTGTGGGGTGAAATATATTAAAAATAATTAAAAAAACAAACAAAAAAGGGTAGTACTAGGAAGTTGAAGCACATAAAACTACTTGGACTATTAAACTTTTTGTTATTGCACAAAATATATATGTATAGTATTATACCCTCGGATATCCGGGGGTTTAACGACCTCGATCCGTATCCGATCCGGTGATTTGGCTAATTTTCTTGGATCAGATTCGGATAATTTTCCAACGGATTCAGATATTCGCAGATCGGATCGTGGATCACCAGATCGGATATTTTTAAACACCCCTAATTGGAACATACCTATAGATCATAATTGGGATGCTGGTCGAACGAATCAAGGTCCGAAGAAGCGGCATCATTGAGCCCACAAAATCGTTCTTGTCGAATTTTATTATGGTCGGACTGCGTACAACAAACCAACAAATTTAAAAAATGTTAAATAAATCCTAAAAGTACAAGCACGGTGACAAATATTATGGCTATGACAAATTGTTTTTTTTTAAGTACAAGTATGTAGCACTTACTTGGTGTGCACACTCCATTGCCCAACCTTGACATGGAGTGCCTTCTATCCGTCAATTTTTTGGATATAAGATATCACTTTGAAAATTAAGCACAAATCCGGACTTCCTAACTCATCATCATGCTGTCAATTTTCATTAATTAAAAAGAACTATTTTGATTAATAATAAAAAGATACAACACATATAAACTTAATTAAATGACTTCAATTTTGTGTACATATTTACCAATTCAGCCTGAGCGATGTGGCATCGCACAACCCATACCCAGTTGAACACAGGTCGGCGCTATTCCCTGATTTATCCCACGCCGCATTTGAAACCAAAGTGCAGGGCGCAGACAAGTTATGGTATAGGCATTACTCCCTTGTCATGGTTCAGAAGTTACACACTTTGTGCGATTGCCAAAATGGTTAATCGGAGATTTGTCCATGGGCCTTCATATAATCAGTCCTATATTCAAAATCGGTATTGAATTTGTCCATTATTGGATTTTAATTCAGATTTCAACTATAGGCCTGCTTATATAAGGGCCTTCGTATAATCAACCATGTAGTCGAAATCGGTATTGTATTTGCCCATTATTTGATTTCAATACAGATTTTGGCTATAGGCCTGCTTATATGAGGGCCCATGGACAAATCTCCAATGAAACATTATGTCAATCGGACAAAGTGTGTAACGTCTCAACCATGACAAGGAGAGTACCACCTATAACAAACTTGTATGCGCCTTGCGTTTTGGTTTCAAATGTGGCGTGGGATGAATCAGGGAATAGAGTTGACCTGTATTCAATTGGGAATGGGCTGTGCGATGCCACATCGCTCCAAGCTGAATTGGTAAATATATACACAAAATTGAAGTCATTTAATTATGTTTATATATGTTGTGTCTTTTTATTATTAATCAAAATAATTCTTTTTAATTTATGAAAATTGACAGCATGATGATGAGCTAGGAAGTCTTGATTTGTGCTTAATTTTCAAAGTGATATCTTATATCCAAAAAATTGACGTACAAAAAGCACTACATGTCAAGGTTGGGCAATGGAGTGTATGCACCAAATAAGTGCATCGCACTAGTACTTTTAAAAAAAAAATTAACATAGCCATGTTCAAATTGAGACCCTAATTTAATACTTTCATGATTTATTTAACATTTTCTAATTTTTTTGGCTCATTGTATGTAGTCTTACCATAATAAAATTCGACAAAATAATTTTGTGGGTTCAGTAAAGTCGCTTATTCGGATCTTGTTTCGTTCAACCATTATCTCGATTATGATTTATATGTATGTTCCAATCATTTGATCAAATAGGAATTGAAATTAAGTGTATATACAATATCATATTTGAATATCATGTCACTAAAAGTTGAAATTGTCATATGTAGTGGTGATCAATTAAGATTCCGTCTTGACATTCATGGGAACCAGGGTCTTAGTTGATCGTTTGGCCAAAGAGACAAATCTATTGGAGACTCAACCATATCGACCCTGATTTTATGGTCAAAAGGTCATTCCACCTTTTTTTTAGCTAGCCGAATAATTAATAGACTTTGCTATATGTGTAACTTGTGTTCCTTTGAACATACCAGCTTGTAGGTTGGAGTATGGTGTATTAGAAGATGTCCTTTGCATCTATCAGAGGGGGAGGCCACCAACTTCCTTACAACGCACCTGAGTTCACATTGACGCTCCTACATTCGAATATACAAGGGAAGCCATTGCCAATCAAACAAGATGCCTAAACAATATTCTGGTTAAACAAAAATAGAGGTTGTAATTGTGTGTGGCTTTTTAACTGGTGTATGGTTTATTGTTTTTCTGATTGTCTGACTTAAGTTATGAAGGTTTTGAATAAATAATAGGCAAATTTTTAGTCTAGAAACTTGTTCTTCAAAACAAGTTAATCCATGATTAACTTGTATTGAAGAAGAAGTTTTTGGGCTAAAATTTTTCCTATTGCTTATTCAAAACCTTCATAACTTAAGATAGACGATCAGAAAAACAATAAATCACACACCAGTAAAAATAAAACCACGCACAATTAGAACCTTGATTGTTTTGACCTGGATACTATTTGACCATCATGTTTGATTGGCAATGGCTTCCCTTGCCTATGCGAATGATGGAGCGCCAATGCGAGCTCAGATGCGTCGTAAGGAGGTTAGTGGCCTCCCCCTTTGACTGTTGCAAGGGACAGCTTCTGATACACCTTGCTCCAACCTCCAAGCCGGTACGTTCAAAGGAACACAAGTTACACATGTAGCAAAGTCTATTAATTATCTAGCTAAGTCAAAAAAAAGGTTAGCCGACATTTAGACCATAAAACCAGGGTCGATATGGTTGAGTCTAATGTATATTTGTCTTTTCGGCCAAACGATCGGCTAAAACCCTGCTTCAATTCCCATGAATGTTAGGACTGAATCTTGATCCTCATTACATAAGACAATTTCAACTTTTAGTGACCTGATATTCAGCTTAGATATTGTATATACCCTTAATTTGAATTCATAGTTAATTAGATGATTGGAACATACCTATAGATCATAATTGAGATGTTGGTCGAACGGATCAAGGTCCGAAGAAGCGACATCACTGACCCCACAAAATCATTCTTGTCAAATTTTATTATGGTCGGACTGCGTACAACAAATCATCAAATTTAAAAAATGTTACATAAATCCTTAAAGTACAAGTGCGGTGACAAATTTTATTATGGATATGACAAATTATTTTTTTAAAGTACAAGTACGTAGCACTTACTTGGTGCATACACTCCATTCCCCAACCTTGACATGAAGTGCCTTCTGTACATCAATCTTTTGGATATAGGATATAACTTTAAAAATTAAGCACAAATCGGGACTTCCTAACTCATCATCATGCTATCAATTTTCATTAATTAAAAATAATTATTTTGATTAATAATAAAAAGATACAACACATATAAACATTATTAAATTACTAAAATTTTGTGTACATATTTACCAATTCAGCCTGAGCGATGTGACATAGCACAACCCATTCCCAATTGAACACAGATTGGTGTTATTCCCTGATTCATCTCATGCCACATTACAAGTTTTGGTATTTGTGGTACTCCCTTGTCATGGTTGAGAAGTTACACACTTTGTACAATTGCCAGAATGTTTAATCGGAGATTTGTCCATGGGCCCTCATATAATCAGCCCTATAGTCGAAATCGGTATTGAATTTGTCCATTATTGGGTTTCAATACAGATTTCGACTATAGGAATACTTATATGAGGGCCCTCATATAATCAGCCATGTAGTCAAAATTAGTATTGAATTTGTCCATTATTGGATTCCAATACAGATTTCGACTATAGGCCTGGTTATATGAGGGCTCATGGACAAATCTCTAATGAAACATTATGGCAATCGCACAAAGTGTGTAACTTCTCAACCATGACAAGGAAGTACCGTCTATACCAAAACTTTTATATGCCTTACGCTTTGGTTTCAAATGTGATGTGGGATGAATCAGGGAAAAACGTTGACTTGTATTCAATTGGGAATGGGTTGTGCGATGCCACATCGCTCCAAGCTGAATTGGTAAATATATGCACAAAATTGAAGTCATTTAACTATGTTTATATGTGTTGTGTCTTTTTATTATTAATCAAAATAATTCTTATAATTAATGAAAATTGACAACGTTGAACTGTATTCAATTAGGAAGTCTTGATTTGTGCTTAATTTTGAAAGTTATATCTTATGTCTAAAAAATCGACGTACAGAAAGCACTACATGTCAAGGTTGGGCAATGGAGTGTACGCACCAAATAAGTGCAACGTACTAATACTTTTTTAAAAAAAATTGTCATAGCCATGTTTAAATTCAGACCCTAATTTAATACTTTCATAATTTATTTAACATTTTCTAAATTTGTTGGCTTGTTATATGTAGTCTGGCCATAACAAAATTCGACAAAATGATTTTGTGGATTCAGTGAAGCGGCTTATTCGGACCTCGTTTCGTTCAACCATTATCTGGATTATGATTTATAGGTATGTTCTTATCATTTGATCAAATAGGAATTGAAATTAAGTGTATATACAATATCAGATTTGAATATCATGTCACTAAAAGTTGAAATTGCCATATGTAGTAGTGATTAATTAAGATTTAGTCTTGACATTCATGGGAACCAGGGTCTTAGTTGATCGTTTGGCCAAAGAGACAAATCTATAGGAGACTCAACCATATCGACCCTGATTTTATGGTCAAAAGGTCATTCCACCTTTTTTTTGAGCTAGCTGGATATTTAATAGACTTTGCTATATGTGTAACTTATGTTCCTTTGAACGTACCAACTTGTAGGTAGGAGCAGGGTGTATTAGAAGATGTCCTTTGTAACTATCAGAGGGGGAGGCCACCAACTTCCTTACAATGCACCTGAGTTCACATTGATGCTCCTACATTCGAATCTGCAAGGGAAGCCATTGCAAATGAAACATGATTGCTAAATAGTATCCTGGTCAAACAGCAATAGAGGTTGTAATTGTGTGTGGTTTTGTTTTTACTGGTGTGTGATTTATTGTTTTTCTAATCGTCTATCTTAAGTTATGAATGTTTTGAATAAGCAATAGGCAAAATTTTAGCCCAGAAACTTCTTCTTCACAACAAGTTAATCCATGTACTTTCTATAAAAAAAATATTTACATTGTAGTTGCTGCAATTTCTGGGGATCGGCTACTAAACGTACAAATTGAAGTGGACTAATGTTAATCCTTCTGAAGTCAACTTGTAATTCCAGGGATGTAGGGCAACTATGTTTTCATAGCTGACTTCATCTAGGCCAACTATGATAATCCTTTTACTTCTATATTATATTTTCATTGCACTTACAGGTTGAAGTCAACTATGTTTCATCTAGGCCAACTATCTTAGCCGTAAGATTCACATAATCACTTCCAAAATTTACAAACTGGGAGATTAATAATTTAATATATGTTAATATTAGTGCACAAAAATTCCGCCTTTTAATGCACTAAGTATAAACTCCTTCTCTTCCGCTCCGCTCCCAATCTTCTGACCTAAAAACCTGTAAAACAATGGACACAGGGAACGGGGACCCTAATCCACCTCCGATGCCTAAGTCAAAGAGCGATCTCTCGTTTTGAGCGTCGATGTACAATGAGAGAACGGTAAATCCCTGAACAGTCGAGCTAAGCGAGTATTAGCTTGTTCAAGTTTTCTGAATACGCCGATGTGCACATGTGGCCCCTAGGCGTGTATTTATAATGGAAGAAGGAGATCAAGGGGCCTGATTTTACATATCTCCTAGGGGTTGCTTAAAGCCCAAACTAGGAATATTCCCACCTTCTCCAAGTTTAATTCTGTCATATTTGTAGGATAGAATCTTCTATAATGTTGCACAACCACCATATATTTAATAATATGGAAAATAATAATAAATGCGTAATAATTTAAAAAATACCTTTTAATAGCGAAAATAACTATGATGACTATGTTTGTTTTATCAGCTCACAGTTAACCTCATTAGAAAAGGTTTTTTATCATCGTAAACAAAATTAATTGTGAGAAAGAGTTTCATGATGTCATGGAGATTAACAACAATCAAAGGCTCGAAGAGAACATGTGGATTTGGAAGAATGGAGGAAGAATCGTTGGTCATGACTCTAAAAAGAAGAGAATGTGTGTTTGTTTGTGTATTTGGTAGGTCCGGATTTTTTAATCTTATACTCCCTTCGTATAAGTTTATTTGTTTTTTTAGACTTAAAATCATATTCAAAAGAACTTGTCCTTTTACATATTTTAGATCCAACTTTTCTACTTTAACCCTTACGTACATTTGATAAAAAAAAAGTAAACTAAATTTGCTCCATTTTCATTTTCAATACATAAAGTAAACATTTAATTAAGGGCATTTTTTGTCTAATTCAAAATTTTCTTAATATATGTGTCCAACTTTAAAAGGAAAAATAGACTTATACAAAGAGAGTACTATTTTTTTTTAAAAGGAAAGAGATTATGATGGTTACAAACAATCAAGTGGTCACCCTAGGACATTCTTACGGATGAGGGTAAACAAACCCGAATCAGCTGCAAGGGGGATGGAGGAGACGTGTCTGAACGATCCAGCGATGAAGTCCGCAATAGAATTGCTCTCACGGAAGACATGAGAGATGATCCAATCCTGGAACTAGGCCAACAAGCAATGGATATCCGCAAGCAAAAGCTCAATCACCCACGGGCAGCGCCAGTCGCCAAGAACGGCCTTGACCAGCTGCAAATTGTCGCCTTCAATCTGGATCCGGGAAATGCCACGTCGAATGGCCTCAAGAAGTCCCTGGCGCAAGGCAATGGTCTCTAAGATCAGAACAAACTATCGACCTATCAGTCCTCCGTCAAAATGGATGGGGGAGCCACTAGAGTCCTTGAGAATGAACCCGAAAAAAGCTACACCATCTGCACACACAGTACCATCGAAATTTAGTTTAACAAAATGTCTTGTAGGTTTTTCTCATTTGGTAAACTTTTTCCTTAGTCCGATTCTCGCCCCATTAGTGTTCGACTGGGGGGATCCAAAATTTCTTCCAGTCATTAATTTTGTTTTAATTTGGTTATGAACGAACGCGCTTAAACTTGTGTAACTGTTATTCAAGTAAGAGGGTTCAAATACAAGAGGCAATTAATATCCTAGCTTGCTAGGTTAAGTTTCTTACTACCATGCAATGTAACTTAACTTACAAGGATTAACCTATAAAAGATAATTATGGAACCTTTTTGAGATCTTCTCATACAAGGAGATTTGTATTTATAATAAGTGTACAATATACAACTTGGAGAACAAGAAATACAAAGGATAAGAATAAACATAATAAGGAAACTAAATATTATAAGAAGATTTGATTTTATCGTATCTTCTATCTATTAACCTAAAATTGAATATCATGATGTAAAAAGTATAATAAGTTGCTATTCTAAGGATTATGATATGAAAATAAGATACTCTTATCAATAATGATCTCCTAGAATACCGTATGGTTACAATGGAGGCCTCATACAATCTTTAATATATGTTTGACCATTAATTAAAGGGGGGAACACCAATCAATCCACAAGATGGTCGTTGCCGTTCTTGGTCACTTGAATTTGAGCAACTAACTAGAAAGTAGAAAGTAAGATGCGTAAATAATTTTGATTCGATTGCGGTGAAAACATCCGATGAATTATGGTACCAACACACACATACGTACGGTGCAACACATGACACGTACAATACCACAAATTAAGAGCAACTGGATCGTGTTTAGTTAGCAGTCGAAACAATAACTATGAATGAATCAGGTATTGAGGACAGCACATTTCTTCCTAATCTGACCAGAATTTCCAGTGAGCACGTCGACCTGACCCATCTTGACCATGGCCTTGGCGAACTCCTGAAAGAAGTAGGCGGGCGGGGCGTTGACGAGGCGGTTGAGGAGTGCCTTGGTGGCAGAGCTGGTGGTGAGGGCGGCGTCGGAGTGGAGAATCCCCCGGCGCTTGAGGAGGAGTTTGTAGTATCCGAGGTCGAAGGTCCTGAAGCTGCCAGGGTCCATCTCAGCGAGACTCGTGGTGTCGTCTTGGGACTTGCACTTTCTTGATTTGAGGTTGGCGGCGTACTCGCTGTCCAGCCAAGGGTCCTCGTCGCCTCTGCCGGTGAAGTTGTAGAGCCTTTGGGAGAAGGACGAGCAGTGGGATACTCCGATTGTATGTGCGCCTGAGCCGACGACACAGTCATTAAGTTATTGTAAATGCTGGATATATCAATGGAAATCGATCACTAATTAATTGGTTACCGGAAAGGAGGACCAAATCGTTGAGATCCAAGCTTTTGTTAGCAAATATTTGAAGGAGTGAGGTGAGGTTGCTAGTGGGAGGCGGGATGTTCGCCAACGCCTCCGAAGCCTTTGAAACTGTCCCGTCCCGCCTCCCCGTTGCCACGCTCCAAGACGGGCCTCCCTGTACGTATAAATGTTAATTAAATGAATATACGTACCAAACATATCTACATTTATTCAATTATTATACAACCTAATTAAGTGTACGTGTACTTACAATGGCGACGACCGCATCTCTAGCCACCAAAGCCACGATGTCAGCACACGAAACAATGTCCGGGCACTCCTCTTCTACCGCCGCCTTCACCTTGTCAATGAACTCGAACCCTCGGAGGCTCAAGTTCGGCTGTGCCGCCTTCTCCGCTTGGTTGCTCGATGTCGAGTTAAGGAGCACCGATCCATCGCATCCCTACATATATAACAAAATTGATCTATTTAATTTATTAAGCAAAACCAAAATTAAAATATGTCTGTCGACAATTACGTACCCTCACGAAGCAATCGTGGAAGTGCATTCTAAGAAGAGGAGCCGCCAATGCAGGAGCATTTGGGATGTGCTTGTTTACAATTCCTCTTACTATTTCTTCTGCTTTCGGGCATGCATTTGAATAGAAGCCCTGCTTTAGATGGGCTTCACCCACGCTTGCCAACACCATTAGTGTTAAGCATATACCAACAATTCCTATACAATCCCTGTTACCCATTTTTTTTAATGGAACTTAATTTGCCCCTGGGTTTTGGTAGTAGTTCTTGTTTTGGAGAACTATATGTATATAATATTTGAGCAATTAAATGCAATGGAGATCGATGTCTAATATAACATTTGTACGTAGTGACATGCATGGGATCGACTGAGATCGAAGACACATGTATTGGCCCTCTTGAAAGGGTTAAACACTAGCCAGTTAGGCTAACGTGCATGTGCTTTAGTTAAAGTGTTTAAAATTGCTTTACGAATGTCGGAATTGAAATGGCAATATAATCTTAATTAAGTCAATAATGATTATAGTTAAGGGGCTGTCTATGACTAGGTAAAGGCCAAAAGTACGCGATTCCATTCGCCATTGATGTAGGTGGTTCCATATTTAGCTATGCATATGGATGGCATCTTATGCAAAGTGATATAATACCATCGATCCAACTTAATTGGGTTCATTTACAGGTTGTCCAAATTGCATAATTATAAAAGTGGATCAAAAGAAGTTGAATTCAAATTAGACCCAACTCCAAAGTAAAGATAGATATTGATTTGCCGACACTTGCGATCTTCGGACTTGGCTAACAATTCAATTTGAAAAATCATATCACCCTAATTTCCGGATACCTTTACCATTTTCAGAACATATATAGAAATCACAGGGTTGAATAAAAAATTTAACAGCGTAACACACCGAATTGAAATTCCATGCTCCCCAAACCTGATCTCTAATGTAATCCACTGCAATATGATATGTCTTTTAGTTTTCAAATTATTTTATTTTCACTAGCTCAAACTCTTTTTGGAGATTGAACAACTCCGTTTGCTTTATCCACTCATTTCCTTCAAATTCACTTGTCCCCTTTATAAGATTTTATCTTATTTGTAATTTCTTATCAAACCTTCACTCTACCTAAACAACAACAACATTATAATCTCCTATATTCCTACCTAGATCCTAGAGTTTTGTTGAATGTAACGTTCTTCTTTGGAAAAATAGAGTCGCAGCATCACTCTTCCTTACCTTCGGCGCTCCGTCACCGTTTGGTCCCCAACGACCTCTGTCCTGATCAAATTGGAATGGAATGGAATTGATATCTTGTTTTTCACGTGCTTTTGGAGTCTCAATTTCCATGAATCTTGCTTGATATTTAGCCCCTCTTGTTGATCGACTTCCAACAATCTAGCTCCTCGGTGAGGTGTTATTGTGTTATTCAAACAAGTCAATAAGATAGCAATATTCAGAATTCTAATTTGGCCGCAGTAATTTTGCTTCTTAGTGAGTGTGGTGATTTGGTGTCATGTGCACACTTGTATTGTTATTTTTCCATATCATCTCAATTCTCCTTGAATTGTTGTATGTTCTCTATTTGTTTGCTAATTTGCAGGTTCTATTTATATCCTTACTTTGCATTGGTATGTATGGTCGAAATTTTGCAAAATGTGTGGCTGCTACTTGATTTATTAATTGAATTGGGTTATGTTAACTTGGTTACTTTTGAGTCCAGTTAGCTCAAACAGTAAAGCTAAGTGCACAAGCACATATCTGGGTAATAATATGACAACTTGCTCTTTATTTCTCACTCAGAGTAATAGAACTACAATACAAACAGAAATACTAAGGAAAAAAGCCTATGCAATGGAATTAGCCAGCTGAGGCGGCTGAGCTATATAGACAAGTAACTTCCGATTGCTTGAGTTGCAACAAAAAGTTTGCAACATGCTGGGGATGATCAGATTAGCCGCCGCGAGATATTCTATTGCAAATTAAATTAGTCGAAAAATCCAAGGTCACCCTAAGTTTCCTTGATCACCCTTCATTAGCGTAGACTTATTGCAGCAAACACCATATCACACACTAAAAATATAGTATACTTACATTATTAATACAATACAAATACAAATTTACCCCTATAAAAATTTCAACCAGCACTACATGTGTTACTCTGGCCACCACTCAAATCCCTCCATTGTATCTGCATTTATACCGTACCATTGCAGATTCCTCGTTATGCAGAAGAAAATGATGAGGAAAACTAACCAGATTGGGATGTGGATGATTGAGATTCCTCGCCCAAGCTTAGGGTTCGACTAGGTTGTCTCTTGCTGTCACTGCTGCTTTTCCTTCTGAGCTTATCCTTGACCTCAGCCTCTTTTTTGTCCACAAATCCCATCAAATCTTTGAAGCTAGTAATCCTCCTGGGCCTGATGGGCTCCGCGGCCTCTATCTCTCGCATCACATGCTCATTGGTTTCAGGGTCGTATCTTCGGTACTGACAAACCACCCTGCAAAAGAAGATTCCGAGAGCGACAAAGCAAGCAATGCCGCAGATCAGAAACAGGCCCCAGAAGCTTTGGAGAGAGAGCTGGTTCTCGTCGACTAGGCTTGTATCTGAGGAGCATCCCGTACGCGTCAGCCATTTGTCGTGTATCCTTTGGAGGTTACCGTTCTCTGACAGCTGGAGGATGGCTGTGGACATGTCAACTGCAAGAGGAGAATCCCTTTGAAATGCCTGAGACAAAGGACAGGGGCATGATTTTTAAATGGTTTTCTAGAATCAATGTTCAGCCATGAAAACAAAATCAGGAGTCTACATGAGTATACTAATTGTCTTGAGAGTGAATTTTCACAAGATATATAGGCGAGCAAATGGTTCAGCATATATATATATACTGAATGAAGCATTAATGTACTAAGGTTTTGTTTGGATGCCATGCACTATAAAAATATGGCAGTTACAAATCCCCATCCACTCTTTGTGAACTCTTGCCCCACAATCTTATATTTGCAATTGGTGCTAGACAAGAAAAGCTCAATATAAGGAAGCTCGTCAACAATGGCAGCAACACCGCCATTTTTGGGCCCGCGTTGAAGGGCGATAAGGTATTCTTCTTTATTCCTCAGATTAACAAGCCTGGACTCTGCAATATTGAGCTCATAAACCAGATAGCTCCGTGCAAACGTACCATCCTGTATCCCAATTGGCTCATTGCTGGATATCAAGCTGTCAATCCCTTCAATCTTTGATGAAAGCTGTTGAACGGTGAGTATTGAAGTCAAGCTGGCTGTGTAGCTTGAGTTGATGATCAGCACAACAAAGAGCCATATAATGAGCACCAATCGCCCAAGGGTGCTAACAGTATTTTCTCCTGTGAATAGAGTTCAGGTGGAATTACAGGAAAGTAATGAAGAAAGACTTGAAAAGGATGGATATTGATTGTACTTACTGTGTGAGAAAAACATTGTTGAGAAACTAAACCTGCAAAATCATTTGAAAAGCATCTCAGTTTCCATAGAAATATGTACATGTATGTGAATTATATGGAATGACGTGAAAAGAATGATTAGTAGGTGATAATATGGAAATTTATATGAATCTGAGAAGTGGTACTAACCAAAATATTGTCATGATCTGCTGACTTGGCGGACCCCGAAATTCCTCATTTATGCGATGCTCAAGAATCCAAACAACAGCTCCAACAAACAGGAAAAAAGCGGCTGTGACGAGCCACATTTCGAAGGTGAAGGGCTTGAGAAATGCCCAAGGATTCGACTTTTCCTCTTTTACAGGGGCAACTATGACTAGTCCAGATTCCATGTAAGGTTGTGTAAAATCCACTATTCGTGTTCTATTTGTTACAATTGTGATGTCCCCAACAGCTGCATCATATTTCTGTTATGTAACACATCAACAAAAGATTATTAAGGTTAAGAATAACTAAAGAGGGCAGAATTTGTAGAACTTTTTCTTTTCTTGTAGAACTTCCACCAAATCAATTTTTTATTTTACTTTTTATCCGCCATATGCTTAATGCTCTAGATTAATTATATAACTTACTGATAAAGAAAAGGCACACTGGCAAGTAAAACTTGCCAACATAAAGCTATATATTGTAGGTGATACTTACATTTTGAGCAACACCATAGACAAGATCACTGTACTCCGGATTTCTCTGGCCATCACCATATAACACATAAACATGTGGTACAGCATAAGGCAGCAAGTTCACTGCAGCTTCAAATACATCGATACAGTACCCTTTAGCACCAGGGGGTTCATTATCCTTAGAAACAAATTCTTTGTAAGTGACCCGATTAGGAACTGCAATCCTCAGTGGCTGGCCATTATTAGGAAACACCCATCCTCTAGGCTGTTTTGTAGATTCACCTGGCCATATCACACCATAAAGTTGTTGGTTTGAAAGAGAGGAGTTTGGAGGCTTTGAATATAAGGTTTCTGGAGCAAGAACCGAAAGGCCAGTGTAATTTGACCAATAACCAATCTTGCGCGACCCTGTTCCAACAATGTTAAGTACATCAAAAGCTGGGCGTATTAAGTTCTTTGCTGCATCAAATCGAATTGGCCCGGTCAAACCCGTGTAATTTGCTGCTAGTAAAATTTGAAGTAGCTGATCTCCTCCTTGAAAAATATGCATTGCTGCTAAGTTCAACGTGCTCCCATTTCTATTGCTAAGCTTAGGGTCATTGACAAAAGAGATGTTTCCACCTTGGCTGAAAAATGTCTCAAGAGCACGGGCAGCTAGCCAAACAGAATCATAAGCATAATAAGCATAAGAATTTATGCTGGAGTTTCCTGCATATTTCAAACTCTTCCATCTTGACATAAAAGCCCTTTTGATATTAGAATCTGGAGTATGATGGCGTAGAGCAAGAACCCCTTGTAATTGATTAGTGATATCAAGCCCTGGGGTTCCCAGACCATCAAGAACAGAAGGAAGCCAATCAGTGGCAATCCATACATATCCATTGGTCATCATACCAAGTGAATGCGCTATAGAGAATATTGAAACACCAGAATCAGGATTCACATGAACGATGTAAACCCGTGACTCCAACAAATTGACTTGAACCAACAAATTAGTGATATCATTTTTCGAAGCACCGGGTGGGAAAGCAGCCTTGTAAGAGATCTTTGCACGCTTTTTTGCCAAGGCATCACCTAATACAGAGATACCATTTCTTCCACAGTCATCATCAACAAATATTGCAATCACCTCTCTCCATCCATAGTGATCTACCATATCAGCAATTGCATACATCTGGAAATAGTCATTTGGAGTTGTTCGTAGGAAATACGGGTATTGTAAGGAGGAGAGAGTGGGGTCCGTTGCTAATGATAAAAGTGGAACATGGAGCTCATTTACCACATTTGCAATCACATGGGCAATTCCAGAGGATTGTGGACCGATTGCTATAGCAACATCTTTCTCCATTAGCTGAAGAGCTACAAGATAATTAACACCTCCATCAACACTTGAAAATCATTTACTGCAATGCATTAAGTGAAAGAGGCATAGTTATGGTTGCAAGCAAACAATCACCGAGGAGGAAAAAACTTTTATGATAAGTAGTCACAAACAGCATTTAAAGCATGATAAGTGTATATAAGAGAAGTTTACAACAGCACAGATGCAACTTAGATCATGTATTATATCCACTATAAGGGGGAAAAAAACTCATTGTTCCATAGGTTGCTTTAGGTTTACAAAAAAATTAGCTGTACTTTGTCCTCCTTCTAGAAGAGCTAGCTATCATACAATGAAGGTGAGGCTCAAGCTATATGGCAGAAAGTAGACACACACAAACAGATAAACCAATGATCTGTGATAGCCTGGTCCATCCAAAGAGTATATAAGAAAATTCCATGATTAAACATTACAAAGATAAGGTCAAATGCCCCCATATCCTCCAGAAATTCATATATCTACAAACTAGGGAAATTTCAAGGCTTGAAGCAATTACTTACCTTCCATAGTCCCCAGAAATCCACTGCAATTTGTATCATGGAAAATCAAATTCAAGTCGGTCCCCGGAAGAACACTCGAATCGGAGTTGACGTCGTCAATGGCGGCTTGGATTGCCGGCTTCACTGCTCTGCCAATCACTGAATTGAAAGTGAACAGTGCTCCAATGTTGACTGCTTTCGGCCTTGAAGATGATGGCGAGGTCCCATTTTGGGCCCCGCCGACTACTCCCCAGATTCCCATTACGAGAAAAGCCCAAAGCAGAAGAGCTCTCATGGTGAAAGAATCAAATTCTGCAGAAAGAAATGCCCAACACCCCTAATCAGAAAAGAAAGAAAGACTACGAAGTAAAACATTGAAGACTCCCCATAATATCTCTCCAATTAGTTGATTTTTGTGGGTCAATGAAGCAGAAGAGTCAAGGGGGCTCTTCGGGATTGCTCTGTCTTCTTCTCCTGTGTGGGTGGTTGTTAAGGTTCCTTGCTCCGGAATTTTAATGGCAACTTGGCCCACGTGTTAGCTTTGATATTTGTCAGTACTAAAGGGCTCACCTGGCTTAACTTGATATGCTATTACGGGTACAGAGACAAGAATATTAGTAGTAAACACCTAACACATAAACCCTAACAATAACATATAGGCATTTAAATAAAGGATTTCTATTATAAGCAAATCGAGTTGACTTTCAAGATTATTAAACTCCAACACATAAACCCATAAGCATTAAATGGGAAGAGGGAAGATAGAGAGAGAGAGTCTTACAGTGATGAAAGGGGTGGGCTGTGAGTTATGAGCTCAAATCAAGTACAGGTCTTGAAATGAAGAATAAGATATCGCAAAGTATAAAACGAAATAGAATGAAATAAAAACCGAAAAGAAGGAACTATACAACATGATAATAGTCTTGGAAGATTGGAAAGGAATAATTGCGGTTATTATGCACTCAATCGAATATGTCGGGTTATGGTTGTGGAGCTCACGTTAGAGACTTTTTTCGGTGAGGATTCTCATTCGTTCAAATGGGATTTGAAACCGAGGGTTACGAAGAATCAGGACATGGGAAATGGAGGAGAAATAAAAAGATTTAAAAATGCGCTGTCTGCCACGTGATAAACGACTTTGGGGAATCTACATATACACCCGGAGAGCATCGCGTCCAATGAAGTTTAGGCCCTAAGTGGGGTTGATGGGTCGGGTTTTAGGTGGGTGGAACCCTTCCACCAACCAACATGTAAATAAAAATGGCTCACCATACCCATCACCCTCTAAAATGTATGCATGGAATTAGCCACCATGTCTTTATCTGAACAATTTGGCCGGTATTCTATGAGCTGCATCAACACAGCAGGCTAATACGGTCTACTCATATCCCTCTCCGACGGATTTGTCTCAATCGTTCAAAGCTATGACTCTCTGTCCACTGGGGATGGCAATGGGGCGGGGAATAAAATTTGTCTCCATCTCCAATCCCGTCGGGTCCCCGTCTTCGTCGGGGATTCCCCATCCCCACTTGATTTTCCCCATTTATAATCCCGTCGGGGGATTCCCCATCCCCGTTTGGTTTTCCCATTAATTTATAATGTCTATCGGAGACATACTCCCCATCCCCGTTTGATTTTGACCTTTTATACTCACGAATTACTCGTTTTATTTTCCATTTACTTTCTTGTACACTTTCTTAAAAAATTCTATTGATACATCATTTAAAAAATTCATCATTCATACTTATATAATTAATAAGCCTACAAGAGCTTCCAAAAATAAACAAGACAATAATTTTGTAAATCCAATGATCATTTTATTCATACGCATCAAATACATAATATAAGGATAACTGAATTACCGATAATTTAACAAAGAGATTCCCCAAAATTTTCCCCGACGGGGATTCCCCACAGGGTTCCCCAACGGGTCCCCCAGCTGGGATTCCCCAATGGGTCCCCCATTGGGGATTCCTCACGAGGTTCCCCAATGGGGTCAGGCTCGGGTCGGGGGTGGAGCAAGTACACCTATCCCCGCCTTCGTTCATATACCCTAACGAGGAATTACTTTTCCTCCATACTTCCCCCCATCCAATCCTCACTAAAAATCTCCATCCCCATACTTGTAACGGGGAATCCTCATGGGGAATGGGGAATCCTTGCCCGGGAATATGCCCATTCATAGGTCTGAGATCAACATTTATGATTTGAAAGGTCCGAATGATCAACTTTGTAATCCGTGACACTGGAGCTTCATCGCATATGATTCCCACTTCTAAGAGTTCATTAAATTCGGTAATTGTTGACAATGGCAACAGGATTCCCACTTCGGGTCTAGGAAATACCACCATACTAAATCCCATCCCGCCCTCTTCATTTACAAAATGTTCTTATCACCCCTAATATCATTAAAAAACCTTGTTTTTGTCCGCCAATTTACCAAAGATAATAATGTGTCTATTGAATTTGACCCTCATGGTTTTTCTATGAAGGATCTTCGAACGGGAATCAGTCACATGAGATGTAATAGCTCCGATGATCTCTATCTTGTCACCACCCACTCATCCCATCCGGTGTCTCAATATGCAATGTCGTCTACCACCTAGCATGCTCGTTTTGGTCATCCAGGCGCCCCTGTCTTCCAACGTCTTCAACCTTTTATTTCGTCTAGTGACAATAAAGGAATTGTTTCTCCCATTTGTCAATCGTGTCAGTTAGACAAAAATGTTAGATTACCTTTTGTGACTTCTCAAACGCATACTTTGTCACCCTTTTCTATTATTCATAGTGATTTGTGGACATCTCCCATTATTAGCTCAGAAGGGCATAAATATTATCTTGTATTCTTGGATGACGACTACTCTCATTTTGTTTGGGTTTTTCCGCTTAAATACAAATCTCAAGTGTTCGATCATTTCGTTCGCTTCCATCGCTTTATCAAAACTCAATTTTATTGCGATATTAAGTCATTTCAATGTGATATGGGAAAAGAATTTGATAAAAATGAGTTCCACTCATTCTTTCGCAATAATGGGATGACATTTTGTTTTTCATGCCCTCATACCTTCTCCCAAAATGCATGGCAAGGCCGAGTGCATTATTCGCATCATTAACAACATGGTTCGGACGATGCTAATTCATGCTTCTGTCCCACCCCGATTCTGGCATTTTGCCGCTGACACAACTTCTCATCTCCTTAATATTATGCCTTACTCCACCATTCACAACAAAAGCCCGACTCTTGTCCTCTACAATACAATGCCCACTTATTCTCATCTTTTTTATCTTCGGGTGTCTTTGTTTTCCCATTTGATCTGCCACTTCTACCCACAAATTTCAACCCCGCTCAACTCCTTGCATTTTCCTTGGGTACCCACGGGACCATAGCGGCTACATTTGCAAGGAAATTCGGTCTCATAAAATCATTCTATCTCGTCATGTCACTTTCGATGAGAACACCTTTCCTTTTGCTCAATCCCTTAATTCCTCGTCTCACGACTACAATGTCTTATGTGATGAAGATTGATGCAACCGCATTTCGAGGACGCCTCGAATCTTGACTTTGGCATGTGTATTATGTCTCGAGCGAAGTGGAAGACTTGACAATCGTGAGATCCAATGATATGGAACTCAAGAAAAATCAAATGAAAGAGGTGAATGCTCGAACTAGCCAACAATGTTGGATCGAAAGGTGTTTTGAAGGCCTTGAGTGTAACCGAACTAAGGGGGTCACGCAAGAACAAATCAAAGGAGAGATCCTCTACTTTAGAATCTGATCTATTAAATGCGTAACCCTAAAACATATTTTTAACCCCCCCCTTATATAGAGGAGGCGTAAGTACCCTATCTAGAAGAGTGGGGCACGCCTAGGGCTCGTGTGCAAACGAGGCCCAGCGGTGCAAGGACCATAAAAGACCTTCCATTATTGTAATACCACAATTAGTAATGCTTGATAGTAGAAAAAATTCTAAATAAGGCAAGAAAGATAGGTGTCCTTGGCCGTCGACACCGAACTGTCGTGACAAGGCCAAGGCGCGGTCTGGCGCGTCACGGCATGGCGCTGGCGAGGAAGGAGTGCGCTGGCGTAGGCGCTGACATGGCTGGCGTGATGCTTGCGAAGTCTTGGCGTGATGGCGCGACCATGGCCAAGTCGCAAACCTCATGTTGCGACGCAAGGGTGCGCCGCTGCAATGGCTCCCGACGCATCGGGCGACTCCAAGGTGGATGGAACCGGCGTCGTTCCTTGAGGTTCTTCGATGGCGTGGGAAAAGGCAATCAAGGTGATGTGTGAGGGAACGGTGACAGGGGCGCCATGGCCAGCCGAGATGCGCGACACCAAGGAGTGAGTTATGACCGTGATGGCACGGGCCCGGGCATGAGTGACCTGTCCGTCTGAGCGTAGGGCAAAAGCGATCGTCCTCTTGTTGGGTGTCCAAGGCCGGGGTTGCATCACCCTTCCCCACTTGGTTGGAAAACATCCTTGTTTCCTCATAAGCAGGCTCGACATAGGGGAAGAGATCAGAGACGTTGATCGTGGTATGGACAGCGTACTTGCATGGGAGGTCAATGTGGTTGGCATTGTCTCCAATGCGCTCCAAAACTCGAAAAGATCCGTCACCGCATGGATGCAGCTTTGTCTTCTCGGTGTAGGGAAACCTGTCCTTCCGAAGATGCATCCAAACGAGGTCATCGGGCTGAAAAACCAAGCGACGTCATCCCTTGTTGTGTTGGACCGCGTACTGGTCCGCTCGACGTTCCAACTGTAGGCTGGTGCGCTCGTGTAAGCGGCAGATCGTCTCGGTGTGGTTAGTCGTGTCGATGTGATCGCCATTCTTCATGGGCGTGGCATCAAGTCCATAGGCGAATGTGGATTTCGCCCATAAATCCTCGAATGGCGTCTTTTTTGTAGCCAAGTGGATGGACCTGTTATAAGAAAACTCAACATGTGAGAGTAAATCCTCCCACCGACGTAGGTTATTTTTTAGCACCGTCCGAAGAGGGGTGCCTGTTGAGAGGGTTTCTTGACAACAAATAAATTTATAAGTCAAGACCCCGTTGAGTACAGTGGAGTCAGGATCGTTCCACAGGAAGCAAGGTTGTTTGTCTATCAATCTAATAAAAATCAAATAAAATCAAATAAAACACTCACGAGATGCCTCGTTAACGACCTTGTCAGGATCGTTACCGAACCACCGAACACAAAAATAACAATTAACGACCTAATAAAATCCTAATTAATACTCGGCACCGAAGCAAGTATTCAGCAACGAAGATTTATCAGAAATAATTCAATTAAAACAAAAATCTAGGACAAGGGACACCACAACATAGCCAAGCATAAGAATTCGTAAGAAGATAAGATCATGCCTTTAAATAGATAGAGTCATCAACTTTCATTGACTTAACAAGTAAATTAATCTATTTTCATAAACTAACTCACTCAATTGCTTATTTTGGATCTAAAGCTTGAAACTTTCGTTTTCAAACAATATCAACCTTCAAGTTACTAACTTTCTCTTTCAATCAAGTTAAAACTCAAATTACCTCAACTCCCGTTTCGGTATTAAGCACAACAAACAATCTCAATAAAGATAAAAGGCATTCAACACACTATCTTACTCATCAAACATGCTCAACCATGTCGGGCTTAACCCCGACCCTAGAAAAATAGACTACTCACTATTCATGATTAAGAAACTAAAAACTTCAATAAAAACAAACATTGAAACAAAACTCAAACTTAAATTAATAACAAAAATATCGTCTTACAGAGATTCAGAAGGAAACCAAAACAAAACAATCACCGAACAAACTCGATCAACAAACCTCGGAAACCGTCGTTACCGACCCTCGTCACCGACTTCCGATCCGGTTCTCTCTCCTTCGGCCTTCCTCTAAATCTCCTCCAAAACTAGCACTAAAATTCTACTCCAAAATTAAGCCCCCCCTTCTATGCTAGATAGAAGGGTATTTATACTAGAAAATCCTAAAAAACTAAAAAGGCTAAAAGATAAAAACTTTCCTAAAAAGATAGAAATAATCTCTAAAAGATAGAAATAAAATCTAGAAAGATATTAAACCCTAAAATACATATGCTAATAACACATAAAGATTCTAAAAAGATACTCAACCGATACGGAAATAAATTCCCGCTCAGGATCGGTGAATAATAAAATAATACTCCGAAATCTTCTTCTCCGTGGCCTCGTTAACGACCCTTCACAGCCTCGTTAACGAGCCTGGGGTTTTGTTTTCTTCAACACCTCCTCTCGTTTTCTTGAGCTTTGACTTCTTAAATCTTGCACTTTCCCGTCCTTCACTATGATGCTCCAAATTTAGCTCCTTTTAGCTCCTTTCCTCGCTAAAACCTGCAAAATACACAAAATAGCGTAGATTCCACTCTTTTCATAGATTTATGCAAAACTAACTAAAATTACTCAAAACTAAACCTAAAGTAGACAAAACTAAACCTAATAAACAAATAAAACCTATTAAAAACTATACTAAAAATGCGAACATCAAAATACCCCATACTTAGACTTGCTTGTCCTCAAGCAATAAACAAGATACTAACCAAAACCAAAACAAATCATGCTTATCAAGACATAGCCATCTTCAAAAAGCAACATCTACTCATAAGAAAATTATAGCAAAAGACTATTAACATCCTCACACATATATGCACTTAAATAGACATAAAATAATACAATCCAACCTCTCAAGGGATATAATGTGTTTCACTCAACTCTCATGTGTTTGGGCTTATAATTTCAATCTCTCAACTCATCCTATATACAAAAACTCATAGAAATTGGAACTTATATCACCAATACTCTCCACCCAAGATTTGTCAAAACAAACAAAGAATCATCAAGAGAACTTAGGCTCAATGAAAAACTTCAAAGAAGCTTCCATTCGGCCGGGTTGTAATGGGGCTTGGTAAAGACAAATAGACGTGGAAATATTTTGGTCATGTGGTGCCAATAATATCCGGGAATCAAAGACTCCTAAAAACTCACACATCTCCAAAACTCTCATATGAACATATACCAAACTCACTCTCATATTAACATATACCAAACTCACTCTCATATTATGCACACTTTATTTTCACTCACCCTTTATCATCCTAGAAAGTCTCATAACCAAAAATAAAAGAATCTCTTGATATTATCTTTAAACACAAATGCACTTCAACTTTTCCTCTTTCTTTCTTCTCTTTTTTTTTCCTTTATTTTTTTTTCTTCTTTCTCGCTGCCTCGTTAACGAACCCACATCCGGGTCGTTAACGATCCACCGTATATATTTCTTCCCTTTAAAACTTAATTGTGCATCTTTTTATCAAGAGACCTTTCTTACATGTAATAACCGGAGACTTCCAAATCTACCCTTCCCAAATACCCTTCAATTCAAGCAAATAGAAACTCTTTTCTTTTCAACAAAACACAAAACATTACCTCTCCAATCTAAGTCCTAATTCCCGAATAGGGTCAAGCTTATCTTGGCTAGGGAACAATTTTTGTGGAGCTAAAAATAAAAGGTTTCAGGCCAAAATTGGTTGTCAAAAGAAGGAATAATGTAAAGGTAGATAGGGGATAATAGGGCTCATAAAAATAAGTTCTCTATCATATGATCTTCACAAGTAATGAACTAAAAATCTTATAAGGGTCTCAAGAAATAGATAACCATCACAATTCCAAGAGATAATATGCATAAAGAGAGTAAATCACACAAAAAAGAAGAGGGATTTATAAATGTTCTCCCTATAAGGCCAAAAACTTCTCACAAGGTAGATTTTGTTGGATTGCATCATCTATGCTATAAAGTATATGTGCTCAATTTCATCTAATGTTATTCTCTTCTAAAAAGAATAATTTCAATTTTTAAGAATCCGGCTATACTTTCAAAGACATGTTTGCAAGGAATTATATGGTTAAACTAGTGATTGCTATCATAGAACTTTAAGAAGGGATATCTATCAATTCTAAACTCTTTTTTGATTTTTCAATTTTTTCAATTTTTTTTTCGGTTTTTTTTTTCGATTTTTTCAGTTTAAAAGAAATAACAACTACACAAAAACACCTAGGACATAATGTTTCTACTTTCCTCCCACCCCATACTTAAAATTACAGTGTCCCCACTGTAAGAAAAATAAGAAGAAAAGGGAAAAGAAATAGAAAAGAAAACAAAAAATTAAAAAGAAAAAGAAAGACATAAAACTTACAAAAGTGGAACAAGGAAAGGAAACTTCATCTTGAGCTTGATCAACGGTTCGGTGGAGGAAAATAGTGCTCAAAGTTCCCCATGAAGTCATACATCGTCCTCCAACGCTCAGCATCCTCCGCCTCTCTCTGACGTTGCCGCTCGTCCTCCATCGACATGCGAGCGGAATAGACGGTTTCCCATCTATCCATCCTCCGATGAATGTGATCGGTCTAGAGGTGAAGCTGCTGCATCCGTGCAGAAAGATCCTCGGCCCATGGTGGTGGTATGCTCGATCCTTCGTACTCGGGCTGAGGAGGTGGTGGGTAGTGAGGCTGGAAATGGTCTTGATACATCACCGGGTTGTAAGGCATTAAGTCATACGCATGAGGGTCGACAGGAGCTGGTGGAGGGTCGACAGGAGCTTGCGGCACCTCGTTAACGAAGCTGGTTGCCTCGTTAACAGTGTTGGGCGGTGGCTGGAAATGGTCGTTAACGACCCTGGTTGGCTCGTCGACGAACATGTTGCCTCCTAATTCCTCCGTCTCCATGTCTTCTTCTGTAAAGTTGAGCTCCTCAGTGCCGCCCTCGGTGTCGGCTTCCTCGGTGTCATTGCCTACGACCTCGGTATCCTCTTGCTCATCTGCTTCTTCATATTCATCCACATCGTCTCGCTCAAACCGGGTGTGACATGGCCGAAGTGAGAGCTCATCCTCCGGTTTTGGCTCCAATGGGTAAGGCTGGCCGGTCCACACTTCGTACCAATTCGGTACGTAGAGTAGCTCGTACATGTCGAGGGAAGGTATGACGACTTGATCTCGAACCTTCACTTTGTAGCCTCCCTCGGCTTGCACGAAAATCCCGGAACTATACCAATAATTCTTGTTGAGGAGTTGAGCGTGGGCCGGTGTGTAACGGGTGAGATCGACTCCAAGATTTTTAGCCAAGAGGCTAACCAAATTGCCACACCACACCTCCTTGGACTTGTGGGACTTCTCGACATAGTAGAGCCATTCGTACCCCAAATTCAAGGGGCCGGGCTCCTCGAAGAGGATGGTGCGGAAGCAAGCGACCTCCGTCCTTGTAGACCGGTTCAACTCCTTCTTTGGCCAAAATGTTGCGGCGAGGACTCTCAAGATAATCCGGAAGATGGGGTTGACTATGGTTGCCCCGGATAGCGCCGCGGTGGAGGATTGAACCTCTTCGGTGATGTAGCTCCAAGTGCGGGTCACTCGGTAGTCCTTCAAGCTATAGTCTCTAGACGGGTTTGGGAGCTCCAAGATTGCATTGAACTCCGCCATTGTGAAGTCACGGTCCTCGTTACCGAGCCGGAACCGAATGCGTCCTGGTGAGATCTTCGACGAGAAATTGGTCTCCAAGGTGGGCAAGAACTCGGATGTGAGGGCTAGATAATGTGGCAAGCTCTCTTGCTTCAATAAGTGTGCGGCCACAAGGATGATGAAGGCGTCCTTGACATCCGTGTAGATGCCCGTAGAGACGGCGCTAGACTTCGAGAACCATCGGGTGTAATGGTCCTTCTCCAAAAAATCCCGGTAGCGCCGTACTTGGCTCTGACTGCTCAAAATCACATCGTCCACCCGGGGTGGAGATGGAGACCTGTGGTTCCTCCTCTTCTTCTGGGCTCGGGTAGCGGGTCTGCTTGAACTTGCCATGGATCCTACAAAATAATCGAGAATTTTCCAAGATAAGATCCACTCAAAAATAATAGGTATGAGACCCCATACTTGGTCTCAAAATTAACCTCGGAATTATTCATAAACTACCCAATTGGGTTGTTCACGAGTCTGGGCTCGGATCGATCATCCATGAAGTGCAGGGTCGTTAACGAGCCTGGGTGGGTCGTTAACGACCCGCCGAGAGCAAAACCAGAAATTTCCGAAATTAAATCTACCTCTAATTCAGCACAAATCAAGCATGCAATCTTCTATTATTCTCCAAAATTCCCTCATTGGGTAAAAGCACCCCATACTTACTCAATTACCCATCCCGAACATGCTAAAAATTTCCCGGAATTTTGACATGCAAAGTTCGAACTTTTAGATCTAGAACAAGAAAAATTCATGCTAGATAGAAGGGTATTTATACTAGAAAATCCTAAAAAAACTAAAAAGGCTAAAAGATAAAAACTTTCCTAAAAAGATAGAAATAATCTCTAAAAGATAGAAATAAAATCTAGAAAGATATTAAACCCTAAAATACATATTCTAATAACACATAAAGATTCTAAAAAGATACTCAACCGATAGGGAAATAAATTCCCGCTTAGGATCGGTGAATAATAAAATAATACTCCCAAATCTTCTTCTTCGTGGCCTCGTTAACGACCCTTCACAGCCTCGTTAACGATCCTGGGGTTTTGTTTTCTTCAACACCTCCTCTCGTTTTCTTGAGCTTTGACTTCTTAAATCTTGCACTTTCCCGTCCTTCACTGTGATGCTCCAAATTTAGCTCCTTTTAGCTCCTTTCCTCGCTAAAACCTGCAAAATACACAAAATAGCGTAGATTCCACTCTTTTTATAGATTTATGCAAAACTAACTAAAATTACTCAAAACTAAACCTAAACTAGACAAAACTAAACCTAATAAACAAAGAAAACCTATTAAAAACTATACTAAAAATGCGAACAATAAGCATGCAATCAAATCTCTTTCTCAATGGTTTTAGTCCAACGAGTGCTAAAACATTGAGTTGCTACAAAGATTTGGTTTTACTACGAGAAAACCTAGATCTAGCAATAGAGAGTATCAATTACAACAAGGTGATCAATCAAGTAGAAATCAATACAATCAATATTAAGTAAGCACAAGAGAATTGAAATAACCTGTAGAAATGCCTGAATTGTAGAATCTCACAATAAACTTAAATTTGAAAGTTTCAACTTGAATAGAATCAGAGGAGTTTAGTTCTCCATTGGGAGACTACAAACTAGAATAATAGAAATTAGGTCTAAGAGTGGTTCTTCAACAAAAGTTGAAAACTAGGTTGAAGTAGTCTCTCAAAAACACGAAATAATAAATAAAAGGAAACAAATATAATAAAGTGGTGTCGCCGCTTTGATCTTCGCTGTCGTGGAAAACCGCGATCGCGGTTAAGTGGTGGTCGCGATCGCGGCCCTACTTCTAACAACATTGCAATGGTGTTTTCGGAAGAAGTTTTGACCACCTTATAGTGGGAATTTCGACTCGGTGTAAAAAATGAATTGTGCCTCTTCGAGTTAGCTTTCCAATGATACCAAATTCATCTTCATCCGACCACCGTAGCTCCTAAAATAAGCATTACAATAAAGTGGTGTCGAAACAACAAATCCAATGCATTGCCCGGTTTTAAGCGTTCTTTTCTACAACTTCTTGAGCCTTAATGATCATCAAAAGTGGCTTGAATATCCCTGGAAAAGACAGTTGAATATCTCCAATCTTGTATCCCTCAACTTAACCAAACATTGCTCCTCAAAACGACCTAAAAACACAAAAGTGCAAGAGTAGATACCGAAATGCAAAAACTATAAAAACTAAACAAAATGCATCCAACTTCCTAAGATTTAAACATAAATATGCTCTAAAACTAACACCTAAATGCATGCTATCAAATTCCCCCATCCTTAAACCTTGCTTGTCATCAAGCAACAAATAGATTTAACACCCCACAAACAAGCAATTCATGAATCCACTTTGATAAATGCTTAAGTAAGAATAACAAGAGACATGATTCAACAATTGACATCATAGCATGTATTTTGGCAACCAAATAGATCAAGTAAACAAATCCATTCTAAACCTCACTAGGAACAGGAACATGTGTTTTCACTCTCACTCATGTGTTTAAAGGTATATGTGTTTCGCTCAATACTCAACTTTGAAGGCCTAGCTACCATAGGCTTGCATCAGTGTTCTAATTCTCCACCGCTAGAGACTATGCATACAACAAAAATCATGAGGTCTTTTGAGGGTTGTAATGGGGCCAAAGTAATAAGAATTTGGCAGGGAATTATTTGGTCTTGTGGTGCTAAATCCGGGAATCAAGACTCAACTCAATTCTAAATCAACACCAAACTTCAATTCTTTTTCTTTCCCAACTCCTTCTCTCTTAACTCCATTTGATCTTCTTCTTTTTTTCTTCACTTTCATTCTTTTTTTTTCTTCTTGTTGCTTCAACTCTCATATAATTTTTCTTTTCAACCAATTGAAGACTTCAACTTTAAAGCTCATTATTTTTCTTTTCACCCTCATTTTCAAATTCAAATTCAAATATTCATCCACCAATTTCTCTATCAACTCACCATACTTGGATCACAACCACAAACAAATCAAGTGAAAATCTAATTCCCGGATGGGTCAAGCTTATATAAGGCTCTAGATTTATTTTGTGGAGCTTCCAAAAATAAGGCTATTAAGGCTTAGAAAAGGGGCTTCAAAAGAAGAAACATATGTAAGGGTGGATAAAGGAATAATAGGCTAATAAAACAACGCCTCAATCATTTTAATGTCATATGCAAAAGTCATGAATGCAGCCTTGAAAAAGATGTCTAAACGCAAGTTCTAGAGGAAGCAGTCAAAGTGAGAACACGCAATGAAAAAGAGGACTCATAGATGCATAGTCCTAGAAAGGTGATAACTTGCATATAGGTAGTGTTTAGGATGCATGTTTACGTTCCGTTTTCTTTGTTTTTAGGTAGTTTTAGTTAGTTTCTTTAAGTTATTAGAGTGTCTAGGAGTTTTGGGTTTTTGCACTTGTTCTATGTTGTTTTACAGGTCTTAAAGTGAACAAGTGTAAAAGGAATGGAAACAGGGGAAAGAGCGCTTGAATTCCGGCCATCCGTTGGAGTTGATGGTTCGACACCTCTGTCTTGTAAGGGTTTGTTCGGAAGCTATAGTGGTCTTATGAAGTTGAGTTTGGTATCATTGGAAAGCTAATCCAAAGAGCTACAGTTCATGTTTTATCCCGAGTCCAAATTCCAACTCGAAGTGAGTCAAAACAGCCCCCAAAGTGTGACTTGAGTTCTGAACTGAGGTGCTGGCGGCGACCGCCGCCAACCCAGCGGCGCCCGCCGCCTCTGACAACCGCGTAATTCAAGAGCGCCACGTGTTTTGTTTCTATTGGTCATATTTCTATCAGTATTATTCCGAGATATTATATTTTTGGGATATAGTTTTAGACCTAGTTTGATATATTAGGTTTTAGAGAGTTGCATCTCTCATTCATACACTATTATCATATTTTCTTTCAGAGTTTTTAGCCTTTCATGGAGAACTAAGCCCTTTTGCTTAGTCAGACAATTGAAGCATCGTTTTGATTAAAGTTGTGAGATTTCTAATTCCTTATCTATTGCTTGGATTTAGTCTTCTCTCTTGCTTGAATGTTTATGATTTGTTTCAACAGTTTCTAGCCTGATCAACTAGGGTTTGTTGTTATTGAATCTATTGCTAGATCTAGAGTGTTACTGGTTGAGCATCTCTAGATTGAAGTAGCAACTGTATCGTAGTAGTATTTGGTTGTGCTAGTCTTATGCAGAAGAGATTTGATTTACATTCTAGGGTAAAAGCTGGTTGTTTTATTCTAGAATTGTATCCTACTATATTCCTATCCTTACTGCTGCTATTAAACTGAATCATTGATGGTTTCATGGTTGTTTAATTAGTTAGAACTAATAGTATCTGGTTGTGCTGTTAGTTAGAATTGAAAAGGAATTGGAAAATCTATTGTATGTGATATTGAGGTGAAATCAATGATCAACTTGTCATACGATTGTGGATATTTGTTTGCCTAAGCTATCTTCCTAATTATTGTTTTTCATAATCTTTTATTGCTTTGTTAGTTTTGCATTCATAGTTTTAGTTTAATTACAAAAACCCTTAGTTACTTGTTTGACACAAAACTCATACAAAATGATAAATCTGTCTCCCTGTGGATTCGACCCGGACTTCCTAAAGACTACGGTTCTTAGTTAGTTTGGATTCTTTTGCATAGCCGTGATTTGGACTTCACGCCTATTAAAAGGCCAAGAAAATAATCTCACAAGGTAAATTTTTTTCTAGAACTTCCGTGCAACTTAGATCTCAAGGCTATACATGCTTAATCAAATTATCTAACATGCTCTTAAAGAAATAAATATTATCAAGCTTCAAGTAATCCAAGCAAGTTAAGGGGCAAAAATCATCATCAAATATATTAGAGGACAAGTGGTTCCTTTGCTTGGGGAAATATGACAACCTAAAATGCATGATATTTTTTATTTTAATTTTTTTGAATTTTTCTGATTTTTTTTGTTTTTTATGCAATTATGAATGCAAACATTAAACATGCTTTGCAGGAATTTAAACTATATGCAATGCAAAACTAAAATAACATGTGAATGTTTCCCTCCCACATGCTTAAACAATACATTGTCCCCAATGTATAAAATAAAAGAGAAAGGAAGAGAAAACACTCACAAAGTCATCTACTATTTTGAATATGGAGGAGGTTAAAGTGGCAACAGTCTCGTGGTGAGGACACAAGATAGATTGAGAGCAATGAATTTACAAGATTAGACATTGTCAATGCCCTTAACAACCTGTCAAAATCCTTAGAACACATCTCACAAAAACATAAGTAGCACAATAATAAATTGAAATTGACTAATAACCCATTTAAAAACCGCTTTAACTTATCAAACTTGTGAGACCAATTTTCATGAGATGGTATATTCTTAAACAAATTCAACACAAGTGGCGATGTAAGAAAATACTTATAGTATGGGTCAAAGTACTTGTCATCATTACCACTTTCTTCAAAGATGAACTTCAAGTAATCTCTAGCACCAATCTTAGGCTCGCTTGTATCTATAAGCTTATTGGTGTCCTCGAGTGCCTGCAACAATCTTACTTCTTGCTCATTCGAGAGTTTGTTAGAGATAATAATAGGTAATGTATCACCCTCTCCAAGAAGGGGTGGTTCGGTGCCCTCAACCAATCTGGGCTTTTCTAGGGCCATTTTTTGCTGGTTTTTAGCCCCTGGAATTTGATGATCAATGCCCTTGGAAACGCCTATAAATTCGTCACGAAGATCCTAGAATCCAAGAATTTGTGAGGCAATCGCGTGTTGCGCGCCGCTGGGGGTGAGCATATGCGGTCCACGACTTAGATGGGGCTCCCCTGGGCGTTTTTGGCTTGTTTCTATAGGAAACCTAGAATGTGATGGATTTCCCCCAAAAATGCCCATAAAATCTCCAAAACACTGTTTTAGGCCATATTTCTCCATTTTGGCGTCGGGGCCACAACTCAAGTTTTGTCGGCCCGAACTCTTTTCATGTGGGCGTTTTCTGTTCCCTTCTTCTTTTTGGACAGAATTAGGTGGATTGGGGACATAAAAAACGATAGTAACTGTTGATGATTTTAGTGCCATCGACACTTGAGAAGTCACCGACGTCAGTATTGGTGTGATCGGGATTCACGTCGACACAATGGGGACCGACTTTACTATAACACGGGCTAGGGTGTGCGGAGTGCACGTCCGTGTAAGTGAACCTACGTTCCAGAAGGTTGAATACGTTCAAAGTATGTTACATGTTGGGAAGTTGAGGTTGGGACTTGTAAGTCGCCGACTTCAGTGAGGTCAATGACGTGGTGACGGTTTTGGGGTAACCGCCATTGGATCAGTCAAACAAACGTGCATGTAATTGTTTGGAGGTTATATAATTTCATTAGTGACTACTTCAGATGTATAAAGGTAGTGGGAACACGTGGGGTGTGGTGGGCAGAAGTTGTAATAGCTGGTAACTACCAGTAATTGTTGTCAGGGTCACCCACTTCCAGAAAACTGTCGGTAACCGTCTTGGACGTCCAAATGCCTATTTAAAGGCTTCATTGGGCTATTGTGTCGAAGGTGGAAGAGTTGTAATCTTTGAAAATCACTCTCAACAAGAAGCAATCGTTCATATACTAAACTCTAAAGTTTTGTCCTAGATCGACAGCCACAACAAGGACAAGAGGGTTTGTCTTATCTCAAACCGAATTTCGCAGATTCCCTTGAACTGAATAAGGGGTGAAATATTGTTTTAGGAAAGCTTCCATATTTAAACCTATATCAAGTTACCAATACATTCATTGATCGTTTCCCTTGGTATGTTGAAGAAGTCGTCGACCAGCCTGAACTCGCCGACCTTGTAGAGTTCCCCAACTCAAAAAGCGCATGACACCAACAGTCTAAACCGATATTTTCAAATTAATGGCATCTATTGGTGAGATGACGTCGAAGCTTCAAAAGCTAGAGAAGTTCGAGGGCATGGACTTTCGAAGATGGCAAGAAAAGATCCAGTTCTTGTTGACGACCTTGAAGGTGGTGTATGTCCTCTCCACCCTCATTCCTGAGGTTGGCGACGACGAGGCCTTAGAGGTTGTAAGGCGCAAGTGCAAATGGAAGAATGATGATTACATCTTCCGTGGTCACATTCTTAATGGTATGTCTGACTCACTCTTTGATGTTTATCAACATGTGGAGTCCTCCAAAGAATTATAGGACTCTCTTGAGTCGAAATATATACATGGCCGAGGATGCATCAAGTGTGAAATTTCTTGTTAGTAACTTCAATGACTACAAGATGGTTGATGTTAGGTCAGTGAAGGAGCAGTTCAATGAACTTCTTCATGTCTTAGGGCGGTTTTCCCAACATAATTTGAAGATGGATGAAGCCATCTCGGTGTCAACACAAACAATGGTTTTAAAAAGAAACGCACTCTGAAAGGAGATGGTTATGAAATTGTGGCAAAGTTGGACATTTCCGTAGGGATTGTCGTGCTAGAAAGGGTGAGAAGGAAAATGTTCCCTACCAACCTGCTCAGGTCACTGACTTTGGGCAAAAATCTCATCAAGGTCAGATGTTTAGGAACTCTTTTGAGTTGGTGATATGTCCGGGTTCAGATTTTGTCCCTAACATATCTAAGGTATTTTTTGTGCAGGATGATGAGGTTGCTTGGTGGCTTAACTTAGGTTCTACCACTCATGTGAGTAGAGACCGATCAATGTTCGCGGCTTTCGTTTCCATGGATAATGGACGAGTCTTGCACATGGGCAATGAGTCAACGACCCCAGTCATAGGCAAGGGCCAATTAGAGTTGGAGTTTTCATCTAGGAAGACTTTAATTCTGAAAGATGTGTTGTATGTACCCGGATTAAGGAAAAATTTAGTCTCCGGTAGTGTCCTTAACAAGTTAGGCTTTCGTTTAGTCTTTGAGGCCGACAAGTTCATCTTGTCAAAGAGTGGTGTCTTTGTTGGACTTGGTTATCTGTGTAATGGCATGTTTAAACTCAGTATTAATAAAGTTCTGAATTTTGTTTACATGTCTGAGACTTCGCATAAGTCGAGAACCTCTCAAAAGTCGGCGACCTCACAAGTTTTTGCACCTTTGAAGGGTTTTGACTCTTGTCTTTTGCATGCTTGTGTGGGTCATGTTCATTATAAACGCATGCTTGATATGTCTAAGAATGGTGCTTTTGATCTGAATGTTGAGAAGTGTAGAACTTGCATGCTTACTAAGATAACAAGGCACGCTTTTCCTAATGTGCATAGAGTCAGCGACTTGCTTGAGTTGGTTCATAGTGACTTGTGTGATTTTCATGCTACTCCATCCTTGGGGAATAAGATGTATGTTGCTACTTTCATTGATGATTATTCTCGTTTTGTTATGTTTATCTCTTGCATGCTAAATATGAGACTTTGGATAAGTTTAAAACCTATAAGTCTGAAGTTGAACTTCAAATGTTTATGAACATCAAGAAGTTGCGCACCGACAGAGGTAGCTAGTATATGGACCCCAGCTATTTTCAATCCATAGGGATAATCCATAAGACTACGACTCCCTACACACCACAACAAAATGGTGTGTCGGAGAGGAAAAATCGAGTTCTAAAAGAGATGGTTAACTCCATGCTTTCTTACTCAGGTTTAAATAATGGATTTTCGGGTGAATCCATGTTGACGGCTTGTTACTTACTGACCGAGTTCCCAACAAGGGGAATGGGTCAGTGACTCCATACGAGATTTGGTATAAAAAGAAACCAAATCTAAATCATATTCGGGTTTGGGGATGTAGGGAAATCATGAGACTTCCTGAACCTAAGGGAAAGATCTTAGGTGAGAGAGGTGTAGAATGCTTCTTTCTTTGATATGTCGAGCACTCTAAGGCATATAGGTTCTATGTCATTGAACCTAAACCATCTATTTCGGTTCATAACGTTGTAGAGTCAAGAGATGCTATCTTTGATGAGAAGAGATTTTCATCAATGCCTATACCAAAGGATTTGATTCCGAGTTCTAGTGAGAACACTGAGTTGGCCAACGCCCAACTGTGAGTCGCTGACTCGATGCAAGTCGTCGACTCAGGGGAGGTCACTCACCTCCGTGGGAATCAAGAACCTGAGATCAGAAGGAGTAAAAGACTGAAAAGGTCTATGAATTTTGGTCCTGATTTTCAAGTTTACTTGGTTGAAGGAACAAGGAACGAGATTGGTTCTCAATACATGTATTGTTACAGTGTTGAGGAGGATCCAAGGACGTTTGATGAAGCCATGAGGTCTCAAGATGTATCCTTTTGGAAGGAAGCTATAAATGATGAGATGGACTCCATCATGGGAAACCACACTTCGGTGTTGGCTGATCTTCCCCCAAGTTGCAAACCTTTGGGAAGTAAGTGGATCTTCAAAAAGAAGATGAAAGTAGATGGTGCCATTGATAAGTTTAAAGCCCGTTTGGTTGTCCAAGGCTTTAGACAAAAGTGTGGGACCGACTACTTTGATACTTATGCACCGGTTGCTAGAATATCCACCATTAGGTTGTTGATAGCCTTGGCGGCAATTCACAACTTGGTTATCCATCAAATGGACGTTAAAACAAAGTTCTTGAATGGGGATCTAGAAGATCAAGGAAGTTTATATAAAACAAAATAAAGGGTTTGTCATCCCCGGTCGTGAACAAAAGGTGTGTAAGTTGGTGAAGTCCTTGTATAGGCCGAAACAAGCACCAAAACAGTGGCATCAAAAGTTTGATGACATTGTGTTGTCCAATGATTTCAAACTTAATCAAGCGGACAAGTGTGTGTATAGCAAAGTCGATGACTCTGGAAATGGAGTTATCATTTGCTTGTATGTGGATGACATGTTGATCTTTGGTACAAACCAAAGACAAGTGGACCTTACAAAAGAATTTTTGTCATCACAATTCTGCATGAAGTACATGGGGGAGGCTGACATTATCCTTGGGATTAGGATCAAACGTGAAAAGGATGGTCTAGTGTTAACACAATCTCATTACATTAAGAAAGTGTTGAAGAAATTCAACTACAAGGGGTGCGCTCCAATCGGCACTCCATATGATCCATGTTTGAAGTTGTTGCCTAATAAAGGGACAACTTGTTCGCAACTTTGAGTATTCAAAAGTGATTGATGCTTGATTTATGCGATGTCGGCAACTAGACCTAATATTGCCTTTGCGGTTGGGAAACTCAACTGGTATACTAGTAATCATAGTGTGTTTCATTGGCAAGCGGTCCAAAGGGTGTTACAATACCTTAGGGGACTCAAAATTTTTGTCTATCTTATGTCGGAAAACCCTCGGTGTTGGAGGGGTACTCAGATGCGAGTTGGACAACCAATGAAGAGGATCACTCATCAATAAGTGGTTGGGTTTTCCTACTTGGTGGAGGTGCCATTTCATGGGCTTCCAAGAAACAAACTGCATCTCGATTTCAATGATGGAATTGAGTTTATAGCCCCAGCAACGGAAGGGAAAAAGGCCGAATGGCTAAGGGACTTGGTTTATGAGATTCCATTGTGGGAGAAACCAATTTCACCCATATCAATCCATTGTGATAGCGCTGCAACTTTGGCTAAGGCATATAGCCATGTGTACAATGGGAAATCACGTCACTTGGGCGGAGTGCACGTCCGTGTAACTGAACCTAAGTTCCAAAAGGTTGAATATGTTCAAAGTATTTTACATGTTGGGAACTTGAGGTTTCGACTTGTAAGTCGCCGACTTCAGTGAGGTCAATGACTTGGTGACGATTCTAGGGTAACGGCCTTTAGATCAGTCAAACAAACGTACATGTAACTGTTTGGAGGTTATCTAATCTAATTAGAGACTCCTTGGGACGTATAAAGGTAGTGGGAAGACGTGGGGAGGTAGTGGACAGAAGTTGTAACTATTGCCTGTTGGTAACTACCAGTAACTGCTGTCCAGGTCACCCACTTCCAGAAAACTGTCGGTAACCGTCTTGGACGTCCAAATGCCTATTTAAAGGCTTTATTCGGCTATTGTATCGAAGGTGGAAGAGTTGTAATATCTGAAAAACACTCTCAACAAGAAGCAATCGTTCATATACTAAACTCTAAAGTTTTGTCCTAGATCGACAACCACGACAAGGACAAGAGGGCTTGTCTTATCTCAAATCGAATTTCATGGATTCCCTTAGGCAGAATAAGGGGTGAAATCAGTTTAGGAAAGCTTCCATGCGATTCAAACCTATATCAAATTACCAATACGTTCATTGATTATTTCCCCTGGTGTGATGAAGAAGTCGTTGACCTGCTTGAAGTTACCGACCTTGCAGAGTTCCCCAACTCAAAGAGCGCACGACACCAACAATAACTTCAGATTCAGTGGGGTTGGTTGAGGGGGTGTCCGACAACATGTCTGAGTCCTTGTCGCTATCTTTTTGTTGTTGCCTCTCGGCTTCGTCTTGTAGAGCTTCACTAGGCGACATGGGTAAGAGTGTCACGCGTCTACCATGGAAATTGAACATGTAAGTGTTCAAAAAATCCATCGTGGAAAACGAGATGATCAAATTGCCAAGGGCGCACCAACAAGAGATGTGTGGCGTCTATTGGCGTGACATCACATAGAATTGTGTCACAATAAGCACCAATCGAAAAAGTAAAGAGAACTTGCCTTTTAATCCAGTCATCGTCGTCATTTGAAATCCATTGAAGCTTGAAAGGTGCGGGGAGACGTGGTAGGCAACTTGAAATGATCAACCACCTTGTGTGATAAGTAATTGGCACAACTTCCCGAGTCGATGATGACGCTTAGAGAGACGTCCTTGACCAAACAATATGTGTGGAACAATTGCTCCCATTGATCAGTTTTGATGGCCACAATTGCTCCCATTGATCAGTTTTGATGGCCTCTCTCATTCTAAGGGCCCGGCGGGTGACCAAGGTGAGGTTGGACACACCTAGCCCTTCCGAGGGATCACAATGCAACTCGGCCTCATTTTCCAAGGGTGGTCTCCTCTTCATCTTCTTCTTGGCTCTTGTATGGTTCCCCTTGAGCCGTAAACAACACCTTTTTATGATTTGGCAGTCCCGTTGCATGTGCCCATGACCTCCACACTTGTTACATGCCATGTCACGGGGCGCTCGGCGTTGGGCGCCCGTGCACGGTCTCTTAGGGCGTCTTGAACTGGCTATTATGGCTTGGTTTTTGGAGTACTACCTGGCTTAGAATTTGGCAAAGACGAAGGTAAACGGTTATAGTACAAAAATCGGATTGACTAAGGGAAGAATTATACCTTTGTGGATACCATGGTTGCTTAGCACGACTCTCTTGTTTATGGATTTGCATCGCCATGTGGACAAGAGAGTTGAGATCCTTAATTGGACGGATTTCCAATTTATCTTGAATTGACTGCTTAAGAACCGAAAGAAATCGAGTCCTTATGACCGATGGGGAAACACTTACGCCAACTTTGAAGAACATGTCTTCTAACCTGGCAAAGTATTCCTTTGGGGTCATGGTTCCTTGTCGAATGCACATGATCTCGATGTGCATCTTGTCCTTGTAATCAGCTAGAATTTACCTCTTCTTGAGAATGTAGGCGAGTTGGTTCCATTTCCGAATTAGGGGTTTACCATGTCGAACCCGTTCGAATTCAAAGCGATTCCACCACGTTCGGGCGGCCCCATGGAAGTGTAGAGTCACAATTTCCACCTTCTTGTCATCCTCATAACCTAAATGTTTGAGCTTGTGCTCGGTGCCCTGTAACCACTCAAGAAACACATCAGGATCATAAAGACCATAAAATGGTTCAAATTTTACCTTAATGTCACGTTGGGCGGTGTGTGGGTTCCGAGCGTCGCACCTATCACGGTCGGGCAAGGGGCTGCATTAGCACGGTGAAGAAGGACACCAAGGGTATTGGTCGCGGGGTGGCCCACGACCAAAGCCATCGTCGTCGTCGTCGTTAGGATCATCGTCACCATTGGGACGCTTCGGACGCCGACCCTCGTCACGGTCTCGATCACGCCTTCGGCGCGGCTCAGTTGTCCTCGACGTCGCATAAACCCTCTCGTACTCGACCTTGTTTTTTGCCAATTTAGGTGGTGGAAACCAATCTGCAGGGCTGTGATCGTGCTCCTCAAGATCTCGGACCTCCGGGTGATAATATTTATCCACATCGGAATCATCATCGAACTCCTCGTAAGGGTCCTCAAAATCCAAATAGGGGCTACGAGCACTTTGATGCTCGTAGAAGTCTTCCACCCGGTAGTCGTCGGCGTCATAGTAATACCTTTCCCCATGCTTCTGCTTTGGGTTTGAGTACACATACGTCGACGACTTGGCCTTCTTCTTCTTTTTGGAGCCACTCGAATGACGACATCGGTATTCCTCCGAGTCATACTCGTCATTGGAATGGACGTTGTAAACCTGTGCGTCCTTGTAGTCACGCTCCACTTGACGGTGATCTACGGTCTCTTGACCACCACTGTACCAATCAAAGTGGAGTGGTCGACTTTCGCTAATAGACTACATGCAGTGGATCGTGCCATGTTGAGAGCTCGGCTGCGCAATTGGCTTGCCCTTGGCGCTCGCGTGACCTCGTCACTAGCTACGCCCGGTTGCTCATGTATTTCCGAAGCCAAGACATGCCCCAGTGGCAAAATGCGCTTGGATTTCGTGTTGCCTTCATCCAATTGGCGTCCAAGCTCCACTATGCGAGCGTCCTTAGTTGCAAGAGCCTCTAGCACCGCTTCTTGATCATTCGGTGGAGGCGGCGGCTGTGGGTTTTACCTTCTTTTATCGTCCTCGTTGCCAGACTCGGACATTGTACCTATCGTAACACCAGTAATAGAGAAGTAAGATGTTCACAAAAGGTCAAGAGTTTTCGAGATCGATTAAGTCACGCCAGCCGTTGATGTTCAATCCACACGAACAAGTAAGGTTGGGCAAGGCTTAAGTCACTCAACTCTTGCAATAACAATGGATCCAAATATCAATCAATGAATGTAGACACAATGCAAGCAAAGATGCAAGAAAAGATATTGAAGGTTAGTAGAAGAGATATGAAATGGAAAGTGGAGATGCAATCAGCCAAGGAAGGTAATTGCTGAAAAAATGGTGAGATTGGAGAGAGAAGAAGGAGATCTTGATTTGATTGATTATCTTTTTAATTGATGGCCGAATATTTGCTTCCTTTTTTTGTTTTGATTTGGTGTGGATTTTATCCTCCACCAAATAGGAAGTGATTTTTTTTAATATGGCCGAAATCTCCCAATATGGATTTTATCCTCTATCGGAGATAATTTTCATAACAAAAAGATTTTGATATGGATTTTGATCCTCTATCCAAAACAATGCAAACAATGCATATATACACGAAGCAAGAAGAACCACGAAATCAACAAATGGTATGCAAATTCGAGCATGCAACTAGCAAATCAAAGATACAAATATCACCAAAATCAAGCTTGAATCGAGTATGGTCTAGGCTATGTTTTAATCAAATAACGCAAGCAAGAAAAAAGATTTGGGGGCCCTAGATGGAGATCGTGAAGATGATGTGTTCTAGGGTTGAAGATAATGGATGAAAAAGTGTGGAATTGAACGAAAATGGGATGAACGAGACTTACACGAACAATGGCTTTGATACCAGTTGATGCGACCTTCTTTCGAGGACACCTCAGATCTTGACTTTGGCACGTGTATTGTGTATCGAGCGAAGTGGAAGACTTGACAGTCGTGAGATCTAATGATATGGAACTCAAGAATAATCGAATCAAAGAGGTGAATGCTCGAACCAGCCAACAATGGTGGATCGAAAGGTGTTTGGAAGGCCTTGAGTGTAATCGAACTAAGGGGGTGACGCAAGACCAAATCAAAGGAGAGCTCCTTGACTTTAGAATCTGAGCTATTAAATATGTAACCCTAGAACGTAATGCCTAACCCCCCTTATATAGAGGAGTCGTAAGTAAACCCTAGCTAGAAGAGTGCGGCGCGCCTAGGGCTCGTGTGCAAACGAGGCCCATCGGGGCAAGGCCCATAAAAGACCTTCCATTATTTAAAACCACAAATAGTAATGTTTGATGGTAGAAAAAATGCTAAATAAGGCAAGAAAGATAGGTGTCCTTGGCCGTCGATACGGAAGTGTCGTGACAAGGCCAAGGTGCGGTCTGGAGCGGCATGGCACGGCGTTGGCGAGGAAGGAGCGTGTTGGCGTAGGCGCTGGAAAGGCTAGCGCAACACTGGCGAAGTCCTGGCGTGGCCATGGCCAAGTCGCGAACCTCATGTTGCGACACACGGATGCGCCACTGGAATGGCTTCCGGGTCGTCCGACGATTGCAAGGTGGATGGCATCGACGTCGTGTCTTGAGGTTCTTCGATGGCGCGGGCCAAGGCGAGCAAGTTGACGTGCGAGGGATGGTGACAGGCGCGCCATGGCCAGCATAGATGCGCGACACCAAGGATTGAGTCGCGATTATGATGGCACGGGCCCGACGAGTGATCGGTCCGTCCGAGCGTAGGGAAAAATCGTCGTCCTCCAGTTTGCGTCCAAGGCCGGTGTATCATCAAACTACCTCCATGGCATGCTCAATGTGTTTGAGCTCTCCCCTTATGTCAAGCCCGAGTACGATGATGAGGAAGTGGGGACGTTTCCTGTTGAGAGGGTTTCTTGACAACAAATAAATTTATAATCAAGACCCCGTTGAGTACAGGGTAGTCAGGTTCATCCACGGGATAAAGTCTATGTCAAGTTTTGTTACTTAGAGCATAAGTAATCAACAAAGCTAGGGTTTTTATCAAGAGAAAGAGAAAATCTAAGGTTTAGGGTATCCCCACAACAACAATTATGCATGCAAACGCTAATGAAACATAAAGATCATGCTTTTATCACATAAAGGCGCTAACTTTCGTTAACTTAAGTAAGTAAATCAATCAACTTTCACTAAATTAATAAACATACTATCTATCTCTTCTACTTCAACTAGGATTGATTCGCTTTCGCTTCAAAACCCTAATTAGCTTTTCTGATTCAAGGTTTCCGCTTTCTCTTCAACAATGAATGAGAAATTAAATTTCGTTTCAAGGATTAAGAACAAGAGGATAGAATCATGCAATAAAGACAATCAAATCATGATCACAAACAAGCATGCACAACCATTGTTGGGTTAAACCCCAACCTTAGAGAGAGAGACTACTCACACATCATAATTAAGAACAACTGAATTAAATAAAAGAGAAAGCTTACAACTTTGAATCCAAACAAACCGTTCCTCCACAATCCACAAACTCGTCCTCCTTCCCACGCCTCCTCTCTATACTCTATATCCTAAACTACGTACTTGAATCATCAGAAAACTAAAGGGGGAACAACAGTATTTATAGAGAAACTAAACTATCTACAAAATTATCTATAAGGAAATAACTTTGTAACTGAGAGTAAAACTTCAGTAGCGGGTTCGTTACAGCTCGGTTTGACTCGGTTCATTTTCCTATGTCTTTGTAACGAGTTTCTCTACTTATTTCTTAGATTGAACTTGATTCTTCACCTCTTTATGGACTTCATTATTAAAGCTTTTCATCGGCTTTGCTCCTTTCCTCAAAAGTGCTCCAAACAGCTTCTAAAAACCTATAAAACACCACCAAAGCTTATGTAGACTCCATATCTTAAGAAAATACAAAAACCTACACAAACGACTCAAAACAAAACACAAAACTAAAGAAAAAGACTTATAGACACAAAAACACACCTAAAAAGGTATATATCATTTCCCACTCAAGGGGGGAGGGTGATGCAATCCTGACTATGACCGCCTCCAAGGAGGAGGAGTCCATCTCGATGCACTCCAAAGGACCCTTGACGCATGACAAATCCAAGGCCATCACACGCGCCACAACGTCGCTCATATGACGCGTCTTCGTGAGCCATGGCATCCCTGAAGTCAAGTCCTGAATCTTCGCCCTTGTCATGATGGGATCGGTCGTTCCATGTCACGAGTCTAGCTCATCGGCATCGGCACCCATGCCCGACACAACTTTAGGTTTGCCTTGGTGTGCCCTACGTCTCCACACTTGCATGCCTTAGGCGCGTATGGCAAGCCTCCATCCTCAGTGTATCTTTATAGGCGCAGTTATGCTCTTTTGTTGCCTTTCATTTATAGTAATCCTATTGTTAGATATTTCCTTTTGTAGTAAGTAGTTATGTTGGTTTTTGGGCGTCTTGGGTTGTGGGCTTCATTTGCACATGTGGCCCGATCCTCTTATGTTTGCCCTAGTTTGCACACGAGCTCTTGGCCACCCCTTTAAAAGACAATCTCATATAAGTTGGTAGTTTAGCTCTTCTAAGTCCAAGATTTTCTTCTCGCCTAATGTTAGTGCGAACGTTATTAGAGCTATAAAGGCTGAAAGTGGGTTTGGTGTGATGACGGATCTCGGGAATTACCTTGGAGTGCCCATTCTTCACAAGCAAATCAACAAGCACACGTTCTGCTACATAAGTTCAATTCAAAATTAGTGGGTTGGAAGTCTAAAATGCTAAATTTTGCAGGTAGACTTACACTTATGAAGTTAGTGTTGTCGTCTCTACCAGTCTATGCTATGTCCTCGACTCTTCTTCCTGCGCAAGTTTGTAAAGATATTGATAAGATGAACAAACCTTTCATTTAGGGTAGTAGCAGGGAGAGAAAAAGGCCGCACAAGGTGGCTTAGGAAGAAGTTGCTAAACCGAAAGCTATCAGAGGTCTCGGGATAAAGGCTATGCAAGAGTTAAACGTGGTTGTTATTGGAAAATTAGGTTGGTGCTTTGTTATGGATGATAGAGGTCTTTGGACCACGATTTTAAAGCAAAAATACACTTCCACAACCCTAGGAGACATGTACACTGCTTCCCATACCTTGAAGAGCATTAAAAAGGGTATCTTTGAGGTTTTCATTAAGGGGCTCAATGGAGTCTCCGTGATGGAAACTCCATTCACTTTTGGGAAGATGTGTAGCTGCTGGATACACCGTTGAAGCATGTTGATGTTGTCCAGTTGAATGATAGTCGGCTTGGTATGACCGTTAGGATGTTTTGGAGGGAGAATGAACATTGGAATTGGGAGCTGATCTCGCCTTTTCTTCAGGGTAGTGTGCTTCTTCACCTTGTTGCATTTGCCATCTTTGATCTTGTTGATGACAGTGAGGATGAGCTGAATTGGTCCCTAACAACTGATGGCAACTACAACAATGTTCCCGAGCGTGTTCGTTATTTTTCTTGGCTTGCTCGCAGGGGTGGCATCCTCTTGAACGTTGAGCGTAGATGACGCCATATCGCTTCTAGCGCTCGGTGCACTTGCTATGGAGAGGCCGATGAAGATTATGAGAATTTATTTAGAGATTGTGTTCAGGTTAGGCATATTTGGAACATGTTGAATGTTACTGATTTAGTTCCGTCTTTTTTTTTCAGGACTCATTTTCAGCTTGAATTAGAGAAACTTCATGGTGGACGTTTCTATGGACATCCTCGAATGGCACGACCTTTTCGCTATGGTGCTTTAGTGGGTGTGGAAATGGAGGAACTCGTTAGTGTTTAAAGGTGAGACTAAGGCTAGGAACAAAGTGGATTTCATCAAGGATAAAAGCAATTGAGTATCGTGTCACAGTTAGTAAGTGCTCTAGTTCCTACTTTGTGTACAAGCTTGTAGGGTATTTCTTGGAGTTGCCCAACAGAGTGAGTTGGATTAAAATTAACACGGACGGGGCGGTTAGAGGCGGGCAAGTTACGACGGGAGGCATTCTAAGGAATCGTATTGACCAATGGGTTGGTGGTTTTGCTCACAACATGGGATCTTGTACCGTTTTGATGACGGTGTCGTGGGGCGTGCTGGACGACCTCAAGCTAGTGTTGGACATAGGTTTTAAGGCAAGTTATTCTTGAATCAATTCTCAGCTTGCTATCAATATTATTAGTGTAGGGTTCAAAAGAGCTATCCTCTTTTTAGCTTGGTGTGGAAGTGTCATGGCTTCCTCGTAAGAATTTGAACATCTTGGCTTGTTTCACTTTGGGTAGAAAAGGCTTTTTGGGTAAAAAGTGATTTTTAGTGTCTTGAAAAACGTATTAAGGGCTTGTTATAGTTGCTTATTAGAAAGTAATTTTTGAAAAAAACATACTTTTATACATTGAAATGTGTGAGTGATAGTTACTATATTTTTGCTTTGGGAAATGCGAAAAGTATACTTTTTTTATAAAAATTACTTAATAATAAGTAAAATATAACAAAGCCTAAAAGTAGTATTAAAAGTAGAGAAGGTTGCACAAATTTCAAGAATTATAAAAATAGTTTTTAGGTAGAAACAGATTTTGTAATGAAAGTGAAACAAGATCATATTTATCTAGAGAAAAGTGTACAATAACACTCAGTATAGGAATTACAATCTTACACTCTCATCTTAGCCCTACATATTGTCATCTCAACCGGACAAATGTCAAAATATATTAATCAAGAACATATTATACCCTATACCAATATAATACCTAAAATACCCTTTAATATATTAATATGAAATTAATCCAAAATTCAGCATCTTCCTGCCTTCCTTCAACCTCTCGCCACCCTGGAGCTATCTCTCCTATCCATGGTAATTGTGGGCATCACCACTAGTACTCAGATCTGGGAGTGAGAGGGGAAACGAAGACATCTCTGCGCCGATCTTCTCCCTCCACGTACTTTGGATCTCTATTTCTATACCTCCATATCTCTTCCGACGATGACGGTACCCGAAGGCTCCATTTCCCATTGAATATAAAATCTAGATCTGGTAAAAAAAATAGAGATAAAATGGACTAAAGCCTAGATCTGAAAAAAATGAGACAGATTGGATTCAAATCGCGTTGGAGTCGGGCTTGGATTGGTATCGGGTCCATCGACGATTGGTAAATGGGTCGAGTCAAATGCAAAGTCGTGAAGGAGCTGTTCGGTTGGACGGTCTTCTCAACTCCGACGGTAAACGGTCGATCACCGTGAAGAACTAGTGTTTTTCGGTTTTTAAATGCGATGCCGACAACGATAAGAAGGATGACGTATTGATTCAGAAGAGTTTGCTCATCAAGAAGTGGTTTTTGATCCACTGGTTTGGGGATGAGTTTGCTGAGTACAAGTGATTGGTCTGATGCTCGAACGAGATGGAAGTCGAAAAGTCATTCTCCATAGGTGGAATGTTTTACCGAATTTCTTTGTTGTTTTTATTTAAAAATAAAAAAATAAAATTACTAATCTATCCTCAGTGTAGGATTTTAAATCTTACACGGAGTGTAATTGTATCATCCTCCTTTATCTAGAGGCAAATAGTGATCTAATTAAAACTGATTTACCGACTCAAAAGTCAAAAGGACTACGGAAGGAGATTGTCGTAAATTCTCACTGTTCTTATCCGATGGAATCAGCAAATATGAGGACTCCGGCCTCTGACAACGGTCAGGTTTTTGTGCACCTCGTTCAACGTGGCAGAGAGCAAAAAAGCAGAAAGAAAGCAAGCGATTAGGGATTTTAAATTTCAATCCTCAGTGATATAATCTCTGATGTTGGGAGCATGGCGATTTTCGCCGTGTTCCACCCTCAGAATCGTCGACAATAACAACACGAATAACAATTCTCTATCGTTTTCATTCTCCAAGTGTAGTTTAATTGTCCGTAGAAGCAAATTCTTTTGCTCTTCCTCTACTTCTACTTCGTTTTCTGTGGCCGATGAAGAGGCGGAAAAGCTCAACAAATCGACGATGCAGTCGGTTCCTCCCAATCTTCCGAATGAAGGGAAACCAATTGGAAAAAGAAAGGGAAAGAGAGTGAAAGTACCTTCTGGAATTCAAGTTCCGAGGCAGAAGCACATTGCGGTTTCCAAGTCCGAACTACTTGAAGCTCTAATCAACACCGTGTTTGCCTCTCAGCAACAATCAGCTGAACAACTGCTCTTGATTTTCTCGTAATTTCCTACCTACCTCTTCTTTCTACCACCCCTCTCAATTTCTGTAAGATTTTTTATACATCTCTTGATTTTGAGTTCCATTTGGTGATTTATATTATATAAATAGTCTTGTTTTTCGTTCGAGACTTTGAGGTAAAAAGTGATTATTTTGCCGCAAAATTTAATAAAAGATTAAAACCTAGGCGATGGAACATTGAAACATGGGGATCATATTTTACGTGCACTCTAATGGAGCAAATCGGAAAAAGGGTAAAAATGCGCACGAGTTTATTGTTAATCTTTTTAACTTATTTGTTGCAATGTAGATGAAAAATGCATAAATGGCTATTTAAGCTGTTATTACAATGGTGATATCCAACTATCCATGCCTAGCTCGTCCCTGTTCCAATTTCTAGTTCATGCATCTGTGTAGCAATCTTTGGAATACTATTATTTACCTCAAAGAGTTATTCTTCATAAGAATATGGTTTGTTTAAATCACTTATTCATGCATGACTTAGTTAACAAAAGATATATCAGGAGTAGGGGCTTGACGGTTTTATTGTTCATGGTTATGCAATTCCAGGTGCTTGGATTCTATTCTTCATGCTGAGCATAGGAGAATTTTAGAAGAAATGCGAGCTGATTATTCCCTTGCACATTCTGTTCAGAGAAAGAAAGGTGAATCAGAAGAGAGAGGGAATTTCTCTGATGTGGATTATGGAGTCATTGACAATATGGATAGTGCATCCATGGATAATACATCCACGGAGAATTGTCGGGATGAGCTAAATGAATCCGAACAATTAAAATTCCCTTTCAACCTGGATTTGATGCAATTCTTTGGCTCACCTACCGATACTTCCCCAAGAAATGCTGATGAAGAATCCAGGTTGAATGTTTTTTTTCATACATTTTCTTAGCAGGGATATATGAATACTTAATATTGGACTAATAGAAACACTATTTGATTGATTTGTTCTGACAACATAGTACCAGAAATTAACTACTTTCAAATTTATATCTTCAATTGCTTATTGAATACGGAGGAGGTGATTGATTTTCTGCCTCTTGTTTTGGATCCTACTGAGATTCATGGACTCTATATTTTCTTTCACGTAAATGTTAAGTCAAGATGACTTTGGAAAGGAAATCGACACTACCCCTTTCTACCATCACAGTTTTTCAAGAGAAAGCTAGTAATTTGGGAAGTTAAAGGGAATGTTTAAGTAGGTAGATTGCTGGTTGAGGGATTTTCATTGGGTCTTTTGTCAAGGATTTAGATTATCATTCATGAAAGGGGAATGTAGTTTAGGTCTAGTGTTTCTTCAAGCAACTTTCCTAATTTAGACTGTGAAGCATGTCATGACCCTACAGTTTTTTGACACAAAGCTAGAAGGTAGATTGCTGGCAGGGGGTTTTCCTTAGGTCTCTTGTGACAGATTATGACTACCATTCATGAAACATGAATTGCAAAAGAGTTACTAATTTAGATGTAATGTCTCTTCAAGCAACTTTCCTATGCCCTAAAAGGTTACTTGTCAAAAACCTCCTTGGGATCCTAAAAGGGTACTCGTCAAATGCTAATAAACCCAGACCTTACACACTTCTCACTATAACTCAGAAAGGTTTTCCGATATCTTCTGGCCATTATATAGCGTAGAAAAAGTGTCTTCAACTGTCACTATATTGCCAAAGTTCTGCAGATAAGTAAAAAATATGAGCTGTAACCATAGTCATCTTGAGATTTTTTTTATTATTATATTTTTGTCTTGTAGTACCTAGCATGTTCTTGGCATTATGCTCTAAAACGATGGTTTTTGGCTGTACTTTATGTAGAGTTTGAATCAAAGCCATTTTGGAAAAGGATCCTTGGATGTTGATATGTATATTTAAGAGATACCCCCCTCTGTAAAACTTTGATACATGACACCTGAAAGAAAATGAAGAGAATAGAATACAAAATCGAAGTTGAATTATGTTCTAATATAACAATAAGAAAATTTCAACCAGCAATTCTTGACCTTGACGGTGAGATTTGTTTAGGATCTTGGAAGGTATACGGGCAAGCTATTTAATGACTATAAGACAGAGACAAAAACTTCTATACAAAAGTTTCCTGTTACAAGTTAATGGGACTCACTCAAACTGAATGCACTTATTTTGCAGGGTGTATACAATTGCCTCTACAACACGTTTCCAGCGTTCTTTCATGAATCTTTTACACGATGCTCAGTTTGAAGAATTATCAGCCCGAGATTTGATGTTGACATCATCTTTAAATACTGATTATCTACTGACCTTACCCATATATGTTGACTGGGAGAAAGCATCAGAGTCAAATGCAATCATATTTCGGTATGTTTAGTATTAATTTATGTCGTTGTTTCACTTGATTAATCTCTACTACTGTGTTTGGTGTCAATATATTGTCTCACTTTAGGCAAGACCGCAAGAATATGGTGAAATAAGACTAGGGTCAACATGTCCTCTAAATAAATTTATTGATAATATTTCTTTCTTTTTAGAGGTACTCTTTTGACATGCTAGAAGTAACAATCTCTTAAGTTCCTTTCCTTAAATATTGTTGCACTAACTTATTTGTTACAAGTTTATTTTAGTTTATGTACTTAAATGCCTGCTTGAAAGTGCTTTGTTGTCTCTTGAATTAGTATACTGGGTGTTCAATATTCTGTAATTAATTTCACATTCACTTAGTCATCTTAAACTTTCTCTACAAATCTATTAATTAGTAATTTAGTATTGATAACTAATTAGGAATTAGTCCTGACTTTAGTCATCAATATCCACGTGAAAAGACTTTCATATCAATATTCAGTCTGGATTTATAAGGCTAGCCATTACCTGGAAGTGAGATTTTTTTTGGAGTTACCTCCAAAAGGAAAGGATTGCACCACGAGTGACTGTACCAAATGAAATGGTAAAGTATATGCAATTATTTATAAGATGAAGCTTACATTATTATATCACCAACCTTTTGGTATGCACATCAATATTATGCGAAAAAGTCATGCAACCAATAAATTACAGTTGAAACTATTAACTTAATAAGAAATGGTGAAGGCTCTGTTTTAGGGAGTTGTCGGGTTATTTTATAAAGTATAAAAAAGAAGAAATATAACATTTCACAAGAAGATTATGAGCACTGAGCTAACATTGGAAGTGGCTGTTTCTTGCTGCTGACCAAACTGACCTGGACCTGCTTCCTGGGGTCAAAGAATAGTTTGCTGCTCTTCAATAATCAGACTTTCTGTTAACTCCTGAATAACTATCATTGATATATGTCAAATCAAGAAGCAAATGTACTTTTTTCAGCTGAGCAGAATTATGATAGTGGGGGTCTGACATTTTAGGTCTCAGAAACTTTAGGATTCTGGGAAACTTCTGGGATATGCTGGGAGACTGTCTTCTCATCTTTGACCAGAAGAAACGGGATGAAGCAAGCGGAAAATAGGAGGGAAATGCAGGGAAAGCAGGACTGACACTTCTGCCTTTTTGTAGGAAAAAGAAAAAGATTTCTTTTTCTCTTACATCTCCTTCTTTGATCTCAGCAGCCATCATTCTGACCTCTAAGCCCCACCCGTCAGGAACTACCCACCATCACATCAACGCTCCACCACCCATTAGTCACTACCACTCCTATACACTCCACCGCATCACCGCTCATTTCTTCACTCTCTCTCTCTCTCTCTGTTTCTTTCGTTTTTCTCTTTCTCTGGATACTTTTGGCTGCTTTAAAGGAATAATGTGACAAGATAAAAAGAGAACAAGGCTCAAGAAAAATGCTGAGATCAGACATGAGACAACAACAACAACATCTACCCAGGTGGAACCCGGTAGGTATGGGATCTGGGGGGTTGAGATGTACACACCCTTACCCCGACTTGACGTCGGGAGGGTATCTAAGGAGGGCCCAAAGTAGGAAAAGGGGGAGGGGGAGAGAAACAAAAGTATGCTAGAAAGCAAGAGTGAAAAAGTATGCTAGAAAACCCAGAAAACGATAACAAGGAAACTAAAAGAAAAGAGAAGGGAGAGAGCAGGGCACTCCCTTCCGGCCTTTCCTACTACCGTTCTGTCATTGTAATCATCTGACGCCATTGGTCCCTACATAAGGCCATATCAGTTGAGACCGCCAGCAAGGAGAGATCCTGTTTTATCACTTCCCTCCAACTCTTCTTCGGTCTTCCCCTTTCCGTCTGAAAATCGCTTACGCTGGTTTGGGCACATACAGAGGAGGCCACCAGAGCTCCCGGTACAAAGATGTGAGGGCATGGCTTTCAATGACTTTCGCAGGGGCCGAGGTAGATCGAAGAAGAGCTGGAAGGAAATTATAAAATAGGACCTTGACTTTTTGGAGATTTCAGCGGACCTGACAGACTGCAGGGATCTTTGGAGGGAGAAGATTATGGTGGAAGAGCAGTAGCAGGAGAGAAAAAGCCCACATCCTATGCCTCCTGGCGTCTTTTTCCTAGTTTTTTATGGTCTTTAGGCCTCTCTTACACACCCTCTCGATCTTTAGGTCGAGGGAAGGGTGGATACATCCTGGCCTCCCAGACCCCACTTGAGGCACGTCTACATTGGGTTGGTGTTGTTGTGATACTTCAGAACGAATAACGATAGTTAAAGCTGGAAAAAGATTAAATATTGTCTATCATTCGTAGTATGAGTGAATTCAACCCTGATCAACTCTTTGCCACTTTATCAACTTAAGCTTTGCTGTTATAGTTGAAGGATTTGCTAATCCTTTATAATGGATGAATTCAACCCTGTTTAACTATCTCATGTAGTTGTCAATATAGCTTCTGAATGGCTGCTGATTGTATGATAAATTCTCCATAATTATAGGCTTGGAGCTTGAGGCTACAACCCTAAACTGAAAGTACCGAATTTAGTGCAAAAGACCTGTTTGTTATTTCTTTATTTGGCTATTTAATTTTGAAGTTCTTGTCGTACTCTTGTTTAAGCTGTTGCTTTTACTTGATGAATTTGGGTGAAATTGAGTATGGAGTTTCTGAAGTTGTTGCATAAGTTTTGTATACTATTTTGCTTAACAAATATAGCCCCGCTTAATGTATCTTTATAGTTTCATTAATCCTCAAAATGCTGTTCACTAGTAATTTATTATCACAGCCTACTTTAGCTTTTATATTTAGTCTAGTACATTTGGCAGGTCATTTACTCTTCACGTGGCATCACATGTTATGAAACAGGCGTGGGTATGCTACTGAGAAGGAGCAGGGCATGTTAATTGTTGACAAACTTGACTATCTCCAGTCAAGGATTATCCAAGCATGCTTTGGCCTGGTGTCAAAACCTTTGGGAAAATTAGGCCTTTGGATAAATGAGGTATTAGGTTTCTCTGAATAATATCTTCTGACATATGCTTAAAGAAGCTCTCTTTAACTCCTAAGTTGTTGGCTTGGAATATTGTTTCTTCTTTTAAATTACATATCATTACCTAGTCAAATTGGTACAATGGCAAGCATGCTTTTGTGTGCCTATTCCATAAAAAAGATTAAGCATAAGAGCTTGAAGCCTGGTTCAACACTATTTGTAGTCTAGTGTGCTACACTGATCCCGATGATGGAAACATCCTATATTCTCGAAGAAAAAATGGGGGGGGGGGGGGGGTGATCTTATATATGTCTGAAAGTTATAGGTGCATTTATTGCAAAGAAGATGGGAATGATAAAATATATTAAACACCAGGGAAAGCTGTCCATTTCCAGTATGCTAGTTTTCTCAGCCAGACAACTGGTTGAATCCGAGCTAAATGTCAAGGTTTAATTGAGATGCTACCTTATTCGACTCAGTCTGTTCATATCATATGTTAAATCCAAGTTCCATTGTCTTTTGCTAACCATACAACAGCATCTACATTGTGTCCCACAACAGCAGGGTCTGGGGGTTTGAGCCTTTCGACAATCATTAGAGACAGAAATAAGGAACAAGGAAGTGGGAAAGATAAGAAAGGGGAATAAAATGAGGAAATAATTAGCCTGTCTAACTGTTATGATAAAGTGAAATACAGCCTAATAACTTGTCTAAGAAAGTGATGCGTTTTAGTATTTACTATTTGCATGTATGTACTTGATCAATTCTTGATATTGTTTGACTTGGGGATTTTTCCATTCTTTAGTATTCATCTTTCTAAAGCTTAACTTTTATTCCTCACTAATCTATTACGGAACTAGGCTAGTTTTAAACCTCTTAAATTATCTAAAAGAAGATATTATGTCAGCATTTATATCTCTGAATTCCAGGAAGCAGTAATAGTGTCTTAGTCTATGGTGACTCATGACTTAGTGTTAAGTCGGGGTCAACTTAAATTGGTTGTTCCGCAGTTTTGCTCAAGTCTCTCTTGGTAATAAAGCTGGTTTCTGTCTGTATTATCTTTTTGTCTTATTTCAAACAATTTAATCATCTTCATTTATTTCCTCTTGAGTTTTAAATGATATTGCAGTCTCTGAAAAGTTCTAATAAGATTCAAGAGAAAAAATGGATCAAAAGAATTCAAATTTGGGTCAATGAGCTGTCAAGAAATTCTAATTCCTTGGGGAAACAAACCTCTGAAACTCTCTCTGACTTTGAGCAACAAATGGACAATGATTTGCCCATCTGGCTTGCATCTGAAAGGGCTGTGAGTCGTTATGAAGGGTTCTTATCAGCTGTAGGACCTCGGGGTATGTTATTAGAGAAGCTTCTTTCCTCAATTGGACTAGTACAATCAGCCCCAGAAATGAATTTGGATCTTGGAGATGAAAGTGATTCCGTTTCGGAATCATATAAGAGGTTTACTCTTTCTCTATCATGTCTGTATTTATGTTGGAGTCGGAGAATGCATGTCTTGCTTATTAAATCTAATTAAAACATATGGGCAATTGATAGAAATGATAGGCTTATATAAAATTATTGAGATTTCTTTTTGGGCATCATAAAAGAGTTGCAGAGTTCATAAGATCACCAGAACAAAATTGGAAATTACATGCATTTGATGCCCTTTCATTTCTCAAAGAGTTCTAATTTGTGTTTGTTTTTTCTTTGTCAAATTTAACATACCACATTCTTTGGAAACTGATATAAAGGTATATCAAGTAAGCTAAATATGTACTTCACATGCTTAAATATTTTGGAGTTTCTGGCCATCCAAATGAAGTTGATTGTTGTTGCAAAGGTTGCTATTCTCATACCATACATGATAGTCACTTACTTTCACTAGAATTGAACAAACTCGGACATTTGTATTTGCTTCTCCTGACCACTTGCAACAACTTGTGTCTCTCGATAGAACAATATAAGCATACGTTCAAAGAACATAGAGGCTTGAGTTTCAGGATCGTGCTGTAAAATAACCATCATTAATCATATCAACCTTCTGAAACTAATCCCCAATCCTTAATTTTCTGTAATAGATAAGCACATCATCTAGGAACATTGGTCCCTTCTAAAATGTGTCCCCTTAACCAACTCATAAACTTCATCAACCTTCTATAGTTGTGGTCAGCACTTGTAGATCCTTTATGTTCTAGTATAACCATGCGTATCAGATATTGTCCTTTACATTTCAGATTAATTTGCATTTCAACAGTTTGCAGGTGCCTTGTTTTCCATATTGATACTTAATTTACATCTGATTTTTGATACTGTTTTCAAATTTCAATAAAATAACCTTGTCTGAGGAAAGTATCACTTTAGATTCAAGTGATATTCTTAGGCCAGAAGCATCCTTTAAAAATGCTGAGCTCAAGCTTCCCATACATTTTCAAAATATACATAATCTGAATCATAGTCATGACAGCATGAGATTTAAAGATAGCAGATGTGTTATTTACCATAAAACACTTGCTTAAACAAATCAACTCTCCTTGCATAAGAGAATTCCTGGCTCTCCCAAGCTCTGTGATAGAACCCTAAAACTGAAATAGAAGGGCTAGAAAATCTAAAATGCAAGCATCTCGCATTTTGTGTATTTACGAATTGTATCACTCGGGTTTTTTCTGTTGTCTTATATTTTAATGAACTGTTATGTTAATATTGAGTTTACTTCTTTCACAGATACTCTGCTATACTCTACAGAAAACTTTCCTCTTGTTTTTTTCTGCTCAGTTCTCCAATGACCATTTCTTCCACACCTTCAGGGACTCCTGTGAAAAAGCAAACTTTCTAAGAATTCTTAACTAATAGACTCATTGTGTGTGCCGTGTCTTATATGAACTCTGAAAGAACACCTGAGTGAATCTTGGCTCAACTATAATGTTGGACAATCAAGATTTAACAGATCTGTCATGCATGGATGTATGTAATATTATTTCTTCCAATTTCTCAGTACATCACATATGGAAACAGGCCTGTACTAATTTGTTAGGTGAGCTTATGTTAGCCAACAAGGTGAGACAGATAGGAGGTGAACAAGCATTTTGTATGAATTTCAATCATGATGCTTCCATGTGAATAGGAGCTATACACTCTCTATAGTGGGTCTTAAGCTCCAATATTCAATAAGAATATATATGAGCATCCAGCGTAATGCAATACTTTCCTCATACAGGCCAGTTTTTTTGCCGAAGGTTTCACTAAATGATATATGGAGACCTGCTACAAGAAAGTATTGTGGAAACAATATTTGGAAAATGTTGAGGGCTGGCATCTCCATAATTTTCTCTGAATCAGTTCTGCAGGTATTTCCTTCATCCTTTTATTTTTAAATATCTTTAACAGTTAAAAACATCTGGGGTGCATCCTCATGCTCATTGGCTTTTATACAGTGCCTTTGAGATGGATTTAGTCACTATATCAATTTTGGTGCATTCTAACTAAATTCAGTCATTATTGTCACATAGCTGAATTTCAGTTTTTCTTGGGTCTATCGGGCGTTACCCCCTTTCCCTGCCCCCTTGGGCAGGGGTACCCCATCTTGACCCCCAGATTCCGTTGTAGCGGAGCCTTACTGGGTCAATGATGATGATGATTTAAAAGTTAAAAACATGAAATTATCCCCTTTTGTTTCGACTCTTCTTGATGGGATTGATTTATGTTTTGGTTGCTAAGATATTTTTATAAGTTCTTTCTATTTCTACATATTTTTCTTTTGTTTGGGCAAAAAATAATTCTGGGGAGAGAGTATTTTTGCTTGCCTTGAAATACGTAAAAACTAAAGGGATTTGCATGCCTTTCAAGAGTTTCAAAAGTATTTTTTAGAGTACAGTAGTTTTAGGGGATAAATGAAACAAAGCCTAATCCTACCATGGCTTCGCAGTTTTCTTAAATAAATTTCGATTGTGAAAAAACTGTAATAGAGCTATGGTTTATATTATATTTTAGAAATCTACATAAGAATTTTCTCAGCTTGGATTGAGATTGTTATTTAAGCCTAGTATGGAAGGATCTGGGCCGTAATGTAATGACAGTGCACTCCAATGTTTGCATCTTAAGAGTGACTCATATGTCATTTGTGATAATTAGCTGCATCTATATGCAGTTATGATACATGTTTGGCTTAGTGATATTCTTCGATTGTAGTATCAGGAGCTACTGGTAGAACTCCATCGAAATTATGAATTGCATTGCTAGTGCTCTAACAATTATTCATGGAGTGTTTATTGCTATATTGACCAAACTGTGCTAATTTAGTGGCTGCTTTCTAGGAACCAGCATTTCGGGAATTAATTTTGCTTTATACAGAGAAGACAGGTGAAAAAGAAAGAGATAGAGATGATATTCCTTCATTGCAGTTGAAGATTTATGAGAAAATTCCTATTCCAGATCTGCCGGTAAATATTTGAATTGATACATATTGCCATTCTATAAATGCAACTTTTAAAAGCTTTATTCATATGGATAACAACTTTTTTTTTCTCTCATCTTTGTTCAGGTCATTTTTCCTCATAAGAAGTTATCTTTTCGAATATTGGACTTGGTATAAAGTCAGATTTAGTGTATTTAGATTTTGTTTTCATTAAGAAATTATCAGTTTGATGTCTGAATGTTTAAGGAGTTCATTGTAGGTACGCTTGGATATTGCAACCATCTTAGGACTTCTAGCCTACTTCATAAACTACAAATTTGAGGATGCATTATCTTCACCGTATGTCTCTCATTTTCCAAGTATTTCAGCATTATATATTGACTGTATCATCTATTCAAGATATGCTATAATTGGAAGAAAATAATGGGAGGTCTCGTATGCATATAGGTCCTTGACTAGTAATTAAAAAAAACACATCCTGTCAAATTAAAAATAATAAAACACATGTTTGTTATTTACTACTTACTAATGGCGATGACATGGATGCCATTGTGGCAACAGAATATAACACATCATGTCATCGCCATGTCATCCATGTCATCCATGTCATCGCCATTGTGGCAATACAATATAACATGTCATCGCGTGTGCACCACACTCCTAAAAAAAGCTGGGATAAGTGGCTCAATAGGGGTTCAATAGGTCGCAATGTGCAACTATAGGGGGCCAAACGGTTAGGGCTAAAGTACAGAGGGCCAAGTGACCAATTGGCCCAAGTACAGGGGTCCGTTTATGTATTCTGCCCTTGTTTTTGTTAAACGATAATTATTCATCTTTAATGGGGCTAGTGTTTGTTGATCAGTTTTTGGTATTATTTTACAGGTCGGCGGTACTTCTTGATGTGGTTGCTCTAACTGCTCTTATAATCTTTGTGAGCCGTGTTGCTCTTGGATATAAGCAAACATGGGATAGGTATCAAGTAAGATCACTCTCCTGGTTCTCTTGGATACAAACAGAACATGATTTTAGCTTTTATATTGTTTTGATGAATTTTTTTACATTGCTAACTCACAGCTTCTGGTCAACAAAACGCTCTATGAGAAAACCTTGGCAAGTGGCTTTGGCTCAGTACACTTTCTACTGGATGCGTCTGAGCAGCAACAAGTGAGAAGCATTTGTATTTTATGGTGCTCCAGAAAAAGCGTGATATTCCCAGACTGAAAATTCTCATTTGACTCTTTTTGTTGTGTTTTCCAGTACAAGGAATGCATTTTAACTTATGCGCTACTGCTCAAGGCAGAGAATGGTCAGGTTTGTGTGTTCACGACTTTATGGCTGTATTTGGAACTATTATTCATTAAAAAAGACTGTTTTTGATTAAATAGTTATTTGATTTGATTTTTTCTGTAAAAATTTAAAGATTTACGGCCTGGCAAAACTGGATCCAGTCTGGGCCAATAATAAATTTTCAAGCCCGTTTATTCAAGTGAAAAAACATTTCGTATCCCTCGGGTACCCCGGGCAGGCAGTCTTTCTTGACAAAAAAAAACATATTCCTCGTCTTTTCAACCTGTTCTAGTCGTTATAGAGCTCTTTTGTGTGGATTGACATGCAAGTTGAAGTCTATAAATGTCATTTCTTTTGCATTAAATAACTCTGTGAAATATATATTTAAACAGGTTGAGAGTGACCAAATCCTTGCTGAAGAATGTGAACGGTTTTTGTATGCGCAGTTCAAGGAAAAGGTATGTGCATTTTTTTTTAACTAGGTGACATTATGTTCTTCTAGGTAAGCCAATAACCTCTTGTTGATCGTGTAGGTGGAGATGCCAATCGAAAAAGCTTTAAATAAGCTAATGAAATTTGGCCTGGTAAGAGAGCTTGCCATCAATGGAAAGACTGTACTACAAGCTGTTCCATGTTCTGTGGCGTATAATTCACTGAGGAAACATTGGGATAGTTTGTTGAGTTAAGCTTGAAGATTTGAAATATAGTGATGCACTCAGAGCAAAGAAACATGTGCAGACAAAAACTTACATATGTGTCCATGGCTCCATGCTGAAGCATTTCTGTATAGATTTATCATTTATGTATAGCCTGATAGATGATATAAGATGATGTGCTCCATATTTGTAAGTGTAGAGTGTGATTTCTTCTGAGGTCCGTTGAGGAGGCATGTGTATCGACTATCGAAAAAGCTTTAAATAAGCTAATGAAATTTGGGCAATACGAAAGAAGAAATTGTTTATTTTCAAAAGAAAATAAACAAGTGGTGAAAGAGGTCCACATCGCAAGAGCAACTACTTTGTTTTTTTGCTTTATAATATATTTGTCGGCAGACGACCTTCGTTGACTTGACAGTCCCTACATATTTGCTTTAACAGTCGGACACATTAAAAACATATGCTGCTTGCCAATGACGCCACCTTGAGCTAGCCTCGGAAAAATCTGTGACGTATGGGCCGAAACGGTGCGGGGCCGCCGGAAGGCGTGGTTGAAATATGCTGCAAGTCCATCATAGCCATATTCGTAGCTGCCGGATTGACGGCCCTTTTCATATGGGTCGGTCTCCGGGGGTTCGAGCCCATCTGCCTTCTCCACGACCTCCAACTCCCCGCCGCCAACAACAATTACAACAACCACACTGTCTACTTCGACCTCATCCTCCACAACCGTAACAAGGACACCGGATGAGACGGGAACGAAGATGATGATAAATCCAACTCAAAAGTTCAGATTGAACTCGAAAGTTGGGGCTCCAGATCCAGGGATCTTCCACGAAATTAGAATGGATGATCCGAAGATGATTGGTAGCAAAATTGATAAAAGGGAATTTGAGATTTTAGAGAGAAATTTCTGAATTTGATTAATCTGTCAAAACGGGAGCTACACCATACTAATACTGAAAAACTTGGACAAGGGGAAACCCCGACTCCTGTTCAAACCGTCAATTTAAAAGCAAAACCGGAATATTAAAGTCTAAACCGGGAATTACATTTTTATTTATGGAACCGGCTACAAAACCGGCCTTCTTAAGTTGACCAAGCTTGCTCCCATGACAATACTCCCCCTTCAACAGCATCCTTGTCCTCAAGGATCTATGTCAGGAAATTTGGCAATTAGATCACTGTAATACTCCAAGGTGGCCTGATCTGTTGTCGACCCCTTCCATTGCACCAATACTTTTGTGGCTGCTCCTTGCCCTCGCTTCACCATTTTTCGATCAAGGATTGTCTCTGGCTCTTTGACTGTGCCCTGGTCATGCAAGTACTGTGGTAACTGAGTATGGCTGGAGTCAGGGTTGGGGCAGAATTTTAATTGGCTCACATGGAACACATCATGTATTGCAGCTGAGGGAGGGAGTTGAAGTTTGTAAGCAACTTCACCAATGCGATCAGTAATCAGAAATGGGCCATAAAACCTTGGGGACAGCTTGTGGGGCACTTTTGATTTCATGGAATGTTGCTTGTATGGTTGCAACTTAAGGTAAACATGATCTCCCACCTGAAATGTACGTTCAGACCTATGAGCATCAGACCTATGAGCATCACCTGAAATGTGCGCGCAGCAAATGGAACTTGAGCATGTTTATGATTTCTTCCCTTTTCTGCATACTTCGGTCTAAGGGGATTGACTTGCTCTCTCCAGGCAAGTAAGGAAGATGGATAGGAGGTTGTTGCCCGTACACAATCTCATAGGGCGTGGCTTGAATTGAAGTATGGTAAGTAGTATTGTACCAATACTCAGCCAACGGCAACCACTTGCTCCAAGTGTGGGGAGCCTCAGAAGCCATGCATCTCAAGTATGTTTCGAGTGTTTTATTTGTTGCCTCAGTTTGTCCATCCGTCTGTGGATGGTATGCTGTAGATAGATTAAAATCGACCCCATGGATTCTGAACAGTTCTCTCCAGACTTCGCTAATGAAAATAGGGTCTCGATCACTGGTGATGTTTTGAGGCATCCCATGAAGCTTGTAGACATTGTCTAAGAAACACTGGGCAATGTCTAGAGTTGTGTAAGGGTGGGAAAGGGCTATGAAATGGGCATGTTTGCTTAGCCGGTCAATTACCACAAAGATAACATGTTTGTGGAAGGAGGGGGGAAGTCCTTCGACAAAGTCCATGCTAATTGAATGCCATACCCCTTTAGGAATTGGTAGGGGTTGGGAGAGAGGTCATTTTTGTTGCGTTGGCATACCCCACAGTTTTGCACATATTGCTTAACCTCTTTACTCATTCCTAGCCAGAAGAAAAGACTCTTAATTCTGTGTAAAGTGGCATCGCGGCCTGAGTGACCTCCCACCACTGAATCGTGCAACCACCTTAAAATGTGCAATTTAACATCAACATTGTCCCCAATGACTAGCTTGCCACGCCTACGGAGCTCATCATTCACATAGGAATATTGTGGGTGGGATTTACTGTCTTGATGAAGCTCTTGTATAATCTGTTTGAGGTTGGGATCAGTCCGCCACAGATCCTGGATAGATTCGTAAAACCCTTGATGAGCTTGAGATAAAGTAATATGGAGTAGTTGTGAACCCGTCACCCTAGACAAGGCATCTGCCTCGACATTCTCTTTGCCTTGTCTATATTCAATTGTGTAAGAATAGCCCATGAGCTTAGAGAGCCAAAGCTGTTGGAATGGTGTCACCACCCTTTGCTCAAGCAGGTACTTAAGACTTTTTTGGTCAGTCTTGATTGTGAATGGCATGTGGGCGAGGTAGGAACTCCAGCTCTGAACAGCAAAAACTACCGCAAGTAGTTCTTTCTCATAGACAGATAAGGACTGATGTCTGGGACCAAGTGATCTGCTGATGAAGGCTATGGGATGGTGATCTTGCATAAGAACGGCCCCAATCCCAGTGTTAGATGCATTTGTTTCAACAATAAATTCCTTGGTAAAATCTGGAAGAGCCAATACTAGGGCTGAAGTTAAAGCCTCTTTTAAGTGGAGGAAGGCTTGAATGGCTGACTCTTCCCAATAGAAATTGTCCTTTCTGAGCAGATCTATCAATGGCTTAGAAATGATGCTGTAATGTTTAATGAATCTTCGATAATAATTGGCTAGTCCTAAAAAACTCCTCAGTTGTTTAACAGATTTGGGCAGTGGCCAGTCAGCTATAGCTCGAATCTTACTTGGATCGGTACTTAGTCCTTCAAAAGAAATGAAGTGACCCAAGTATTCGATGATGGTGGCCCCGAATGTGCACTTAGCTCTTTTCAAGTATAGCTGGTGATGTCTTAAAATCATGAACACTATGTTAAGATGTTGGAGATGTTCTTGCCATGTAGAACTGTAAACAAGGATGTCATCAAAGAAGACCAAAACTGACTTCCTGGCTACGCCTTTGAAGATATGATTCATGAGGCTCTGGAAAGTACATGGCGCATTAGTCAAACCAAAGGGCATAACTAGATATTCATAGTGCCCGGAATGCGTTTTGAATGCAGTTTTATAGACATCATTAGGCTCCATTCTGATTTGGTGGAATCCTGACCTAAGATCAAGTTTTGAGAAATATTTGGCTCCTCCCAACTCATCAAGTAGGTCATCTAGCAATGGAATGGGATATTTATCCTTGATGGTTTGCTGATTCAATCCCCTATAGTCCACACAAAGTCGCCAAGTCCTGTCTTTTTTCTTGACTAGCACCACAGGAGAAGCATAAGGACTAGTACTATCTTGAATGATTCCTTGATCAAGCATCTCCTGTACCAATCTCTCTATCTCATCTTTCTGCATCACAGAATACCGGTATTGCCTTTTATTGATGGGTGAGGAATCAGATTGGACAAGAATTTGATGGTTAAACCCTTGTCTGAATGGAGGTAAAGAGGAAGGTTCAGCAAATAGGTCTTTAAACTCATTTAGTAGAGCGTTTAATGCCCCATCATCTGCCTTTTCTACCCCTTTAGCTTCGATATGGCTCAGCTGGACAGATTCTGGAGGTTCCTGGGAAGAACAAGCCTGCAGCAAGGCTATTTGAGGATTATCTTTCAATATCTTATTTAGACTACTGCCCTTAACCAGCTTGCAATTAGAGTTTGTACCCCTGATTTCTACTTTGCTTCCATTCAACTTAAAGGTCATGGTCATTTTAACAAAATCCCACAAGATTGGTCCCACCTTGGTGAGCCATTGAATTCTTAACACCAAATCACAACAGTTTAGTGCCAATGTTCTCACTTCATCACAGAACACTATTCCTTGCATCTTCCAGATGAACTCCTTGCAAGCATATTGAGAACTCAATTTAGGCCCTGAAGCAGCTGAAACTAGCATTAAAGGCGCTCCCTCCAGTTTGCACCCTATTACCTTCGCAACTTCTATATTCAGGAAATTGTGGGAACTACCCGGATCCACTAGCACCTGGATTTTTCTGCCATTACACTGACCATTAATCATCATACAGTTGTAATTTGCTGCCCCATGTAAAGCATTAATGGAAATCTGAGGCCGCATGATGCTATCATCATCAGCAATTGCTTGTATCAAGTCACATTGTGGATCCACATCAGCATCATACTCATCATCAGTGGGTTCCTTATCTGCCTCGAGCATAAAAATTTGAGATCTCTTATGCTTAAGGTAGTGCTCTGGCGTATACTTTTCCTCACAATACATACACAAACCCTTTTTCTTTCTTTCAACCATCTCCTCCACAGTATATTTCTTAGTGAGCCTTTCATTCCCCACCCGAGTAGGATTATAAGGTTGTATGGTTGGTGGTTTGTAATTTGGTAATAGAGGTGGTTGCTTGGGGAATTGGAAGGAATTTCTGTGGGTTGGGTTCTTTTGTGGTGTTAATTGGAGAGTGGATTCATATAGTTTGGCTAGGCGGGCGGCTTCATGGAGTGTGGTGGGGTTAAATTGCCTGATGTGCATCTGTAAGTGCGGAAATAGATTGGCTAAGAAGATGCTTAAGGCGTGAGCATTAGGTAGGGCGAGCCTTGACAAAGCACATTCAAATTTGTCCAAAAACTCGTCCACTGGTTCTGCCTGTTTCAAACTAACAAGATCGGCCAAAGGGTCATCAAATAATTTGCCAAACCTGCTAGAAATCTCAACCACATATTTGGGCCAGTTAGGGAATTGATCAAGTCGGCTTCTCAGATGCCACTGCAAAGCACGACCCTCTAAGTGAAGTGATGCCAATCGCACTTTCATTTCGGGTTGAGTATTATCAAGGGCGAAAAATTGTTCACATCTATAAAACCATTCCTTGACCATAGTTCCATCAAATTTTGGAAACTTCACTTCAACAATTCGAGAAGATAAACCCCCGGGATAAGAAGCGTTACCTGGAATCACCACTTGTTGCAGGTTTGGTGAGTTCCGGGTTAAATCCGGCGGTTCTGGCTGAAGGGAGAACGACTGCCCTCCTGAAGCTGACGAAGCCCCCAACTCTTGAGATCTGATGGGGATAGAAGTGGGAGTGACCTTCTGAGCTAGCACAAGGATCGCCTCCTTCATCTCTCGTAAATCGGCCTATAGTGACTCGATTTTTCCATGGCTCAGCTCCTGCTTCGACATCAGCTGTTCCAACGTAGCTTCATGCTTCTCCGTCCATCCTGCTAGGTCTTGCAAGGTGTCCTTCCTGGTTTCCACCATGATTCCAGGCTTGTGCTCTGATACCAATGAGACGGGAACAAAGATGATGATAAATCCAACTCAGAAGTTCATATTGAACTCGAAAGTTGGGGCTCCAGATCCAGGGATCTTCCACGAAATTAGAAGGGATGATCCGAAGATGATTGGTAGCAAAATTGATAAAAGGGAATTTGAGATTTTAGAGAGAAATTTCTGAATTTGATTAATCTGCCAAAACGGGAGCTACACCATACTAATACTGAAAAACTTGGACAAGGGGAAACCCCGACTCCTGTTCAAACCGTTAATTTAAAAGCAAAACCGGAATATTAAAGTCTAAGCAGGGAATTACATTTTTATTTATGGAACCGGCTACAAAACTGGCCTTCTTAAGTTGACCAAGCTTGCTCCCATGACACCGGAATCTACTACGACCCCCTCGACCTCAATTTCTCCTACAAGCCTCCCGCCAATTCTAGCCGGATCTCACCTGTTCCCGTCGGGAGCGCCACCGTCCCCGGATTTCACCAGGGCGGCGGCAAGGACGCCAAGAGGAACGAGAGCTTCGTCAGCGGCGGGGATGGGTGGCGGAGAGAGGCCGCCTAGGCGGTTTTCAGGGTGGATCTGAAGACGGAGATTAGGTACAAGATTGTGTTCTGGAAGACCAAGAGACATCGCCTGGAGGTCGGTGCTGACGTGTCGGTTGACGCTCACGGTCGGTTGGTTCTCAAGAAAGGATTCTTCACGAAGGAGAAGGGGGTGAAGCTCACCTCTGCTGTCGGAGCACTGTTGGAGAAGGACAAGTGTGGTGTTGTGGTGAGGGTGTTGCTGGTTAGTAATGTTGTTGGTTTGTTCATTGGTTGACAGACTTGTGATGACTATTAAATGTTCCAATTATTATTAGATTTTATGTACTATGGATATCAAATTGCTGGTAATGGTGATGTGGGATTTTGGATCTTGTTTTATTATAATCTATATCTATATATTATTACTAAAGTCTAATACTCAATCCTATGTGTCAATCATTTAACTATGCCACCTAAGCAAATTAATTTTTACATTTACTAATTTGTCCATCTAAATATTCAAATATTACTTAATTCTACCACATTATAATTTTCAAACAATATTTAAATAGGCTACTTTACTTATTTGTGATTTGTCATATTATACTTACCTTTTCTAAAAAATATATTTTTATAAAAGGTATTAATTCTTTAAGATCGATGTAATAAAATCTTTACTATATCTTTCTTAATTAGCTTACATCTATATAACTTTTTAAGATCAATCAATATCAAATAATTGTATTTTAAAAAAAATAGATTAAAAAATTATATAAAAGGAATAAATTTATTGTATTCTTTTCTATGCATATATATCCCTAAAAATGCATGGCTACTTTTTCTTCTTATTAACCAATTATATTTCCTTAATGAATAGTTCTATTTGTATTTTTAAATAATTATTTAGATTAATTTTCTTAAGATTATTAAATAATTGTATTTTTAAAATCAATTTCTATGAAATAATTTCATAAAAAAATATCTAACATGCACGTAACTTTATAAGATCAATATATATTAAATAATTGTATTTTAGGATCTATTTATATTAAATAATTACATAAAAATAAATTTGAATTTTTATGTAAAAATGATTGTTTCTATTTTAAATATATGTGTACATCTCTACAGTTTCAAGATTATTTTTTCTTCTCATTCACTAAATAAATATCCCAAATGTGAAAAATAATAAGATAATTTTCTAATATAAATTATTCAAGCAGTACAAATGATGACGATAAGATTTTAAAAGATTCAATAACATGTTTCATGTAGAATATCATAGCATACTATATAGATTTATCATTGTATCATGAAGTTTGATTAATCTTCATTTTCTCAAATGCCTAGAAAATATGCATTAATTTTTTTTTTCAATAATGTCATCATGTAAAAATTTTTTATATAAAAAATTCCATTAAAATTTTCATAATACAAAATATGCAAATATTTTCTTATCAATTAACATCAATATAATATAATTAAAATCGAATCCATCTATCCTATTTGTCACACCCTAACTAGGCCACACATTGCATTTGAGCATGAACTATACTGCAATGTATCTCCGAATGAACCACTTACTCCTTCTAAGTGTTCAAATGAAAGCTCATCCTATATGATGATAATGGAGACAAACTTACAGGAGGTCAACTTTTCACTTCATGTTCCAAAAACTTTGAAGCATGAAGAGGAAAATTGAGTTGTTTGCACATCTACTGCAAATCACAACAATATTACAATATGAATTTTCTTTCTCAAACATTATTTCGAACATATTTTTCTTATTTTAGTCTTATAGTTATTTCAAACATATTTTCTTATTGGTTATTCTATTTAGTATTTGGAGCTTAAATTATATGAAGTTATTAACATTAAGTTATATTTGATTTATTTGAAAATAATTATTAATATTCACTCAAAATAAGTACATTTTTACAATAAGTATATCAAACAACTATTAAAGATCTCGTGCAGGGCACGGGTACATCAACTAGTTGTTTGTATTTATTAATGGAATTTGGATGTCATCGAGTTGTTTTTATTTTTCCAAATGGATGTGTACTTACGAATAGGGTTGCTCGCGGGTCGGGTCGGGTCGACCCGCGACCCGAAATTGCGGGTTGTGCGTCGACCAGCGATCCGCAAATTTTTTTACCTTTGACCCGCGACCCGATCCACGGGTCGCGGATCTAACGGGTCAGGTCGCGACTAAGTCAAGCGGGTCAAAACTAATTTTTTTTACCTAAAAAATTGATTTATAACCTAAAAAAAATTAATTTTTAACATAAAAACATGTATATTTTTTAAAAACCCGTCAGGTTTGCGGGTCGACCCGTAAGTCCATCGATTTTTATAAAAAATAGTTTATACATTAATAAAATTATAAAATATATATATTTTTAAAAATATTGTGGGTCGACCTGCGACCCGCGCGGGTTTGACCCGACCCGACCCGCAAAATAAAAAAATCGACCCGCAACCCGCAAGTTGCAGGTCGGGTCGGTGCGGGTCGTGGGTGACCCAACCTGTTGAACACCACTACTTACCTAGATTGCATCCTAAACCTCTTTGACAACCTATATTGATTATGTATAGTAGTAACAGTTCTAAGTAAACCGGAGGTTAAACCCACTTCTTTTCTTTTTCCTTTGGTTTGTTGCTTTCCAAGGTTACCCCCTCTCAATTTGTTTTTTTTTTAACGAGGGACCCACCTTTTGGCAGGCCCGGCTAAAAGGGTAGTTTAGGTGGGGCGGTTGCCCTGGGCCTCCAAATAATATAGGGCCCATCTTTGAATAAATAATTGGAGTATAATAGATATAAAAAAAATTCCACCCAAAAAATAGATATAAAAAAAAAATATACTCATTAAGAAAGAAGCCCATTTGTAAAGTTAGGGTAAAACAAAATCTCTTTTTCTGTAAGAAATTGAAGCGTATGCCTGAGAGACACGCGCAATGTAGATTACAACTTACGAGAAAAATCATTTTCAATGGCAGTCAATTTTTACTTCTTCACCCCCATTTAATTTCAATGGCCCCAATTTCAATTGTGAATTCCAACTCCTAAATTTCAATCAACAAATCTTATTATATACGTTTGGATTTCTGTATTTTTCTTTATTTTCTCATCTTCTTGCCATTAATTTTTCTCTTCTACTGAATCCACGTTCACCGGATTCGGGCCCTGCCTCGCGCCACCTTGCTCACACAACCATGCCGGTCAGCCAGTGGCATCGTCCTCAAATTGTTGAACCTTCGATCATCTAAATCCGGGTTCCAGATTCGAGATGTACACTTTTTCAGGTAATTTCTTCAATTTTTTACTAATTAAATTACTTGTATTCTATTTGTTTCTCATGAATTTGAAATTGTAAATGATGAGTAAAAGATTTAAATAGCTGAAAACTGAAATTTGTCAAATATTGTTTATTAAATGGTTGAAAACTGGAAATTAAAAATTGCACTATAGTGTATCGTGGTTTATAATTGAAAGTTTTAAATTGGTGAAATTAAAACTTGAAAGTGGTTTTGGAGGGTCATGGTCAACTCTAAATTGGAATTGAAATACAAATTGCATGGATTTGATGTTTTCATGGTTGAAAGCTAGTATTCATTTAAATTTATTAATTAATTGTTTTGTTTCTTTGCTACAGATTTACATTGTATTATTTGGTTGGAATGTTTGCCTACTGCTCAAGTGCTGTGAAAACATAAATGTGGAAATGGAAAAAAAAAATAAAGAAAGTTAGATCAGCTTATAGAATCTCAAAAGGGTGCTATTAAGAATTTTGTTATTGGTTTGTTTCTTTTACAGGTCAAAGATGTTGATTTTGATGACTAATTGAAGATGATGGTTTGTGATGAATATACTCCAAATGTGCACCACTATGGGCTATTTGTTATTAAATTTTATTTGATTGTTGTGAACTTTAATCTACATGTAAGACAATTTCAGAAGTTTGACAATAAGTGTATATCTTTTCAAAGTTTGCAGGTAAAACATTTGTTTAATATTATGGCAATGTTTCGTAATTTTAGAATTTTATGTTATATGTTAAGGGCCCCTCATTTAATTTCACCCTAGGGCCCGTTAAGTCTTAGAACCGGGCCTGCCTTTTGGTGGTAAACCCCGGGTTCGTAAACTAACCGGCAAAGCGCACGAACCAGATAAGTCGGCTTGCACCGACCAGCTCGACCTAGTGGTAGGAAAAATGGGGAGACTTGGTTTTTTCACCCAAGTATAGAGGCGGAGGCAAGGATCGAACTTGAGAACTCCCAACATCTCCTCATGCATCTTACCACTAGGTCACCCCATGCCTCTATTCTTATCAGTTTAATACACCCTCTCAATTTGTTATTTCAAATTGTGTGTGTTTTTTGTTGTATAATCGCCTCTATAGCATTTTTTACTAGGGTTGAGCACGGTTCGGTCAAAACTGATTTTTTGGACCAAACCGACCGAACCAAACCGAAACCGAGAAATTTTGGTTCGATTATCGGTTTAGGGAAATCCAATATTTCAGTTCGGTTGAATTAGGGTCGGTTCGGTTTAACCGATATAAAATTAAAATAAATCATTTTTTTATTAGGCAAGCGAACTACACTACTCACGCGTCTCTCATTTACAGTAAATGAACTCGGTTTTCGGTTTCTGAGTTTCTCCAAAGAGGGCCGAAACCCTAGCAAGTCGCCGCAACTTGCGAGGCTAGCAACAACATGCGCCTCCCTCAAGTCGCCTCCTCCTCGGGGCTCCGGGCCAGTCGCCCGTCGCCCTCAAGTCGCATCTTCTTGGCTTCCCTACCGCCTCTGAGTCTCTCAACTCTCAAAGTCGCAACTTGCGAGCGCCGAGCAGTAGCAGCTTGTACGTAGCCGCCTTCCTTCCGCCTCGCCGAGCAAGTGCGTTGATTCTACTTTGTTTTGTCGGCCTCGTTGTCGGTCATCCTAGGGCTGAGCACCGAGATTTGTAAGTGCTGGGCCGCTGGCTATTTTCGGTTTTGTCAATTAAGCCTATTTTGTCACTTAATTAGGTGAGCACCTGCACTTGTATTGCTGACTTGCTGCTGGATTTTGTTGGATTTGCATTTTATTGCTGAGCAGTCCGTGAGCACTTGTATTGCTTTGGATTTGAACTTTTTTAATTATGTATTGGAGATTTGGAGTGGGCACTTTTTAATTAGGTGTTGGGTTTGGATTTTGTTGCTCGGTTTGTTCGATTTATGGTGAAACCGAAAATAGCATTCTAACGTTCGATGTTACATTGTTACTTGCATAAATTAGGTTCGGTTTTTTCGATTTATGGTGAAACCGAAACCGAAAAAAACTAAACCGAACCAAACCGAACCGACACAAGTTCGGTTCGTTTTCGGTTCAACAAAAACAAATCGGTTTTTGGTTCGGTTCGGTTTAGGTCGGTTCGGTTCGGTTTTGAATCGATGCTCATCCCTATTTTTTACTCTCCAAGAAGAACTTGGATATCTCAGCTATTAGGGCTTGATTTCACTTTAATTCATTCATCCAAATTTACTTTTGTTTCATCTCTTTTGCTTGTTATGGGCAGTGACATATATAGAATCGACTGAATGGTGGTGAATTTTAAACAAGTTTAAAAGCAATAAATCAAACTAGTTTAAAGATCAAAATAGTAAAATAATAAATATAAATAGTTTCACATAAAAAATAAACATACAAATTAAACTATATTTGTGAGTTATTTGTGTAGCGATAATTTACATCTACGGGTACATCTAACCTTATTCTATATAAATATAAAAAAAATCAAGAATTAGAAACATTTTAATTCAATTAACCTATCAATCCTAATCAAACAATTCACATCAAAATAAATAACTAATCAATTTCAAACAATTAACAAATAATTAGGAAACAATTACCAACGGAATTCGGTGGCTACTACACTCCGCAACCCCGGCCTTGCCAATTGAAAAATTCCTCTACCTCTCGGATTCTCTCACCTCTTTGTTCTGCAATGAGTGGCGTTAGTCTGAGACAAATTGGAATAAAGGCTCCCCCTGGATAATCTTGATCCTATATTTTTTATAGAAAAATTAAAAAATTTGAGAACCTCATTTATAAGAACGATGTTGTTTATTTATTTTCTTCTTCCTTTAATTTTCTTCTATAGTTCTTCCTTCGTCAAGACCAAACCAGTCACCGGTAGAAGAGACTCACGAGGACCACATACCGCCGGCCGGCTTGCCTCCGCCCTCCTAATCTGATCAATTGCTCATTTGCTCCGCCTCTTTTCCCTGCCTCAATTTCCACCCCTCAATGTCGCACTGCCGCCTCATTCTCTCCATACCCTACCCTTTGAACTCCAGTGAACGGGGGCGGCCGCCCACCCACGCCCCCTAAATCCGCCACCGGTTCCGCGTCACATCTTCAATTCGATTGGAGTTTTTATATGGTATCAGAGCTCAAAGGGGAGATACTTCTAAGAGTAGGTGAAATTGCTTGATTGAGTCGGTTTTGGGTCGATCATTTGAGTCTAAAGACAGAGAATTTGTTACTAGAGGAGGTGATGGATTTGGGCACTATGACTTTCACCAATTCAGAGAAATCATTGGAGGAGGTAATAGTAATGCCTTTGATCCTCTTTTCCTTTCAAATTCTAATAACCCTAGGATGCAATTCACTTCTGCACACTTTGATGGTACTCACTTCCAGAGTTGGAGTCGCAATGTTAAGCGAGCTCTTGGTTCAAAGATGAAACTAGGTTTCATCAATAGGGTTTTCCCAAAACCTCATATCGATTTTGAGCATTGGGAACGCTGTGATTGTAAGGTCTTGAGTTAGATTGTCAACCCTATGACAAGTGATGTGTCGCAAAACTTTGTCTATGCTTCTTCTACACTAGAATTATAGATTGAAATCGTGGAGGAATATGCCGAAGAAGATTTGGAATGAGTTGCAAGCTATTAAGGGAACACCAATTTGTTCTTGTGTTGTATTTGCACAATGTTCTTGTTGTCTGGTGAAAGAATTGTGGACAAGGAATCCACATTGCAGGTTATGCAGTTCCTATTGCGACTTTCAAATGCTTACGAGACTATGAGAACCACAATCCTATCTACTGAACCATTACCAACCTTGAATTGTGCTTTCCACGTGGTGTTGCAGATTATTTTTCACCTGAAGTGCAGAAATAATTTTTATTGTGCTTGCTTAAATTTATTTGGTAAGAAAAATTGGAAGAATAATACAACACATGACATTCTAGTAGAATTGATATGCTATAATTATAACTTATCATCAACAACACCATGGGAGCCTACAAACTTAGGTTTTGATAATTGGAGATTAGTATAAACTCTTGTAGAGTCAGAGATTCACGTATCATATTCAGAGCCGCCAACACTACCCATTAGTTTAAGGCCATTTTCGACCAAACTCTTGCATGTTTGAAGTATGCCTCTTTTGGTAGAGGATATGAAGGAGGTTACAGTATATTACACATACAGCCGTAGTCATGGTTATGACTTATAACTACCATGACCAATAACTAGGACATTGTTATACATGATGTTTGGAAGAACATTTGGGATATAGCTAAGGGTTAACCCATAAATGATGTAACTGATCCTTTTAAAAAAAAATTAATGATGTAACTAATTATTAGTTTTGTACAAGTTGTATAATAACCACACCTTATAAGTGCGAAGGTGATATTCGCATTTTTAGTATAGTTTTTTATAGGTTTTCTTTGCTTATTAGGTTTAGTTTTGTTTAGTTTAGGTTTAGTTTTGAGTATTTTTAGATAGTTTTGCATATTTCTGTGAAAAGAGTGGAATCTACGCTATTTTGTGAATTTTACAGGTTTTAGCAAGGAAAGGAGCTGAATGGAGTTGAATTTGGACCATTACAGCGAAAGACGGAGGAGTGCAAGATTGAAGAAGTCGGAGCTCGAGAGTACAAGAGGAAGTGTTGAAGAAAACAAAGCCCAGGCTCGTTAACGAGGCTGTGAGGGTTCGTTAACGAGGCCACGAAAAGAAAGATATCGAGTATTATTTTATACTTCACCGATCCTGAGCGGGAATTTATTTCCCTATCGGTTGAGTATCTTTTTAGAATCTTTTGTTGTTGTTAGAATATGTATTTTAGGTCTTAATATCTTTTTAGATTTTATTTCTATCTTTTAGGGATTGTTTTTATCTTTTTAGGAAAGTTTATATCTTTTAGCCTTTTTAGTTTTTAGCTTTTTAGTATAAATACCCTTCTATCTAACATAGAAGGGAGGCTCAAATTTTGGAGGAGATTTTTGAAGACCGAAGGAGAGGGAAGTCGGATCGGAAGAGGACTGCCGAGGCTCGGTAGACGACAGTCGCCGGTTGGTCGTTGGTCGTGATTGTGGTTCGGTATTTTTTATGTTTTTCGGTTTCTTCTGAATCTCTGTAAGACGATATATTTTTCTTATTAATTTGAGTCTGAGTTTTATTTCAATGTTTCTTTTTATTGAAGTTTTTAGTTTCTTAGTTATGATTAGTGAGTAGTTTCTTTTTCTAGGATCGGGGTTAAGCCCAGCATAGTTGAGCATGTTTGATGAGTAAGATTGAGTTGTGAATGCCTTTTATCTTTGATTGAGAATTATTTGTTGTGCTTAATACCGAATCGGGAGTTGAGGTAATTTGAGTTTTTAACTGAGTTGAAAGAGGAAGTTATTAACTTGAGGTTGATATTGTTTGAAAACGAAAGTTTCAAGCTTTAGATCTAAAACAAGCAATTAAGTGAATTAGGATGCGAAAGTAGATTAATTTACTTGCTAAGTCAACGAAAGTTGATGACTTTATCTTTTTAAGGGCATGATCTTTTCTTCTTACGAATTCTTATGCTTGGCTATGTTGTGGTGTCCCTTGTCCTAGATTTTTGTTTTAATTGAATTATTTTTGGTAAATCTTCGTTGCTGAGTACTTGCCTCGGTACCGAATTTTAATTAGAATTTAATTAGGTCGTTAGTTTAGTATTTTTTGTTCGGTGGTTCGTTAACGACCCTGACAACGTCGTTAACGAGGCAGCTCGTGAGTGTTTTATTTGTTTTTGTTTGATTTTTGTTAGATTGATAGACAAACAACCTTGCTTCCTGTGGAACGATCCTGACTCTGCTATACTCAGCGGGGTCTTGACTTACAAATTTATTTGTTGGCCGAGAAACCCTATCAACAAATTGGCGTCGTTGCCGGGGAAGCAACGAGTTGTTAGTTTATCTTCGGGATCGGGAATAGCCCGACCCCGTTTTTGTTTTTAATTTTTGTTTTCTTTATTTGTTTTCTTAGTGTATGCCGGTAGGACGAAGAAGGCTTCAGTTTGATAACACAGGTTATTACTCAGAACCAGAACGTTCCCTGCACCGTCGACTCCGAGAAAACCGAGCCATGGCCACAGCAGAAGAGATGGCTCGAGAGTTAGAGATCCTCCGGACCCAGATGGAGGCACTAAAAGCCAAGAAGGACGGCGCAGACGCAGAAGCTGAGCGTCAACGAGCTGACAAGGCTCGACTACAAGAAGAGTTAGACGCCTATCCAAGGAATGCCAAGAAATACATGCATCCGGAACTGAGGGTGCCAGAATCCCCTATTGTGCTTCCAGCGATAGAGACCTTTTGAGATCAAGTCTCAATTTATATCCTTAATCAAACGGGCTCAGTTTGAAGGGAAACCTGCTGAGTGCCCTATGGAGCATATTAGAAATTTTCTTGATTTATGTGACACCATAGCCGCTGAAGGTGTCTCGTTAGAATATGTTCTGTTAAAAGCTTTTAGATGGTCTCTTACTGGAAAGGCCCTGAACTGGTTAGAGAGCCTACCTTTCACCTCTTATCACCAGTTGCCTAATGAAACATTTGTTGAAACATGGGAAAGATTCAAAGAGATGCTTAGACAGTGCCCTACTCATGGGCAACCTTTATATGTTTTGCAAGAAATCTTTTTCCAGGGTATCAACGCAGAGACCAAGAACCGCATCAACACGCATACTGCGTGCGGTTTTATAGAGATGAACCCGACAGAGGCGTGGGAACTGTTGGACAAGCTGGCGAATTACGATGCTATGTACGGAATCCAGCAAGCTCCACAAACTCAAAAACGTCTCTATGTACCCAACCGAGATGAAGTTGACCCCGATGTTAAAAATCAATTCTTACAAGATGAGGTCAACCGTTTGAGGAAACAGGTAAGTTTTCTAAAATCCTCTCAATCATGTCAAGAATGTGGTTCTTCTGCACATAGTACTTCTGCATGCACTAACATTGAGCAGGTTAGAACCGCTGATACAATAGCTGAGATGAATTACATGAGAGGACCCTACAGGAACCAGCCTAATTATAATGACAGGTCGAACAACTATCAACCATGGGGCAATCAGAATACAAGTCAAAATTACACAGGGCCCCCACCAGATAGACGACCTGCACCATATCGACCTCCAGGCCATCAGGAGACGCCATCATGGGTTCAGGAGATAAAAGAGAGCATCAATGGAGTGAACAACAAGGTTGATGACGTTCAAGCCAAGCTGAACCGACAAGATAAAAGATGGGGAGAGTTCGATACTTGGAAGAGGAGCGTTGATTCCCAACTAGGGGACCTAGCTGCACGGATTCCAAGACCACAAGGGCAACTCCCGGGCCGCCCCGAGGAGAACCCTAGAGGCCAAATAGCAGCAGTACACCTCAGAAGTGGGAAGACACTACCGGAGAGAATTCAACTGAAGAGAAGGAGGAACAGGACCTCGCTGACCAACTCGTTAACGAGCCAGCGAGTGCACATACCGAACCAACAAACCAGAATGACGAAGCTCCGAGGGTCCCTAACGACCTCACGCCAGGTAAGTCTACTAATCCGAGCCTCCCACTCAATCCCAGGGTAGTTAACGACCCCACCAGGGTCGGTCACGACCCGCCGAGGACATCAATCGACCCCAGTGTCGACCCGGTACTCTCACCTCTCGAGCCTAACTTGGTTCCGAGAATGGTGAAATCTCTTCCATTTCCAACTAAGAAATCTATGGACGCTACTGAGAGTAAGTTCAAGCGTTTCGTTAAGATTCTTCAGGGCATTAATATTTCCATCCCATTCGCTGACGCCCTAAGCGAAATGCCGGCTTACACAAAATTTTTGAAAGATATTCTTAGCAGGAAAAGGTCCATTACAAAGCTGCAGGATGAATTCAGATCAATAGCTCTACCAGAAAAGCTGGGAGATCCCGGGAGGTTTGCAATCACAATCGGCATACGCAACCACAAGTTCAAAGCTTTATGCGATCTTGGTGCCAGTGCTAGTCTTGTTCCGCTCTCAATCTGGTCTAAAGCCAATATGGGACCACTAGAGCCAGTAGACATGAATCTGTACATGGCAGATGGGTCAAGCGTCAAAGCCACAGGAGTAGTGGACGATTACCCTATTCAAGTCGGGAAATTCTTTATACCGAATGATTTTATCGTCCTTGATATGCCTGAAGACCCTCATGTCCCTATAATTCTCGGGAGACCATTCTTAGCCACAGCAGGAGCAAGAGTTGATGTGCGGAAGGGACTCCTCACTTTTGATATAGGAGAAGAACGGGTGGAATTCAACTTGGATCAAAAAGCCAACGACCCAATTGGAGTGGCACAAATAGAGTTGACTCAACCCGAACTCAACACAACAGTCCCTACCGAGCCACATCTGCCAATCACTGAGTCCCATGTGCATGAGTTCAACCAAGGCCCTACTACAGAGGTTACAGAAAAGTCCAAACCACCTTGGCTTTCGGACTACACTAATAATCCAGGGATATCGAGCTTGCTGATAGAAGAAAAAGGTCCTAATTTAGCGATTCAAGCACACAGAGGGAGTAAGGCTACAAGAAGGGTACCTCAAGACCCCAACATGGCCATACATGAACCACCATGAGACTAGCAAGGAAGCTCGTCGGGCTAACGACGTTAAACATAGCGCTTACGGGAGGCAACCCGCTTTTTAGAATAGGTTTATGTTATTTTATTTTATTTTCCTTTTTCTTTTTTTAGATTATTTCTTAGCTTTCTTTTATTTTTATTTTTAGTTTTTAATTAGGATAGAAATTAGAATTTTTGACCTAACAAGATTTCAGGAGAAAGGGATCGAAAAATCACTCAAGAAGGCCACAACGGCTCGTTAACGACCCACCCAGGCTCGTTAACGACCCGGTTCGGAAAACCCGACTCGTCACAATACGGGGCAGGTAAATATTCTAACCTAATCTATCTATTTTTTTACCCTAGCCGCCGCCCCCTTCTACCCTCATCCCTCCTATATAAACCCTTCTACCCCCCTTCCAAAATTCTACCACAATCCTCTCAAAATTCACTCCCTCTCAAACCCAAAACACTCTCAATCCCTCTTCCTTCTCTCCCACCGAGTCGGAATCCCTCACACTACCAATCACCGAGAGGCCGTAGTTACCGGAGATCGGAAACCGTTCACCGACGAGGCCAAGCTCGTTAACCACCCCGATTCCGACCCTTGTTCTTCAATTTCTCGGTTCTTCGGTATGATTTCTAAACCCTTGCTTGAAATTACATGATTGATTATCTATAGGGTCGAAATTTCATATCTTGAATCATGTTCTTAGGAAGGTCGATGAGCATGCTTAATTTTGTTCCTAAAAATTCTTGATTGTGCTTAGTTGTTCATGTTTTAGGAAAGATTATTCATGTTAGATTAGCTATTGTAATCCTTTAGTTAGGAAAGCATGAATTTTTCTTGTTCTAGATCTAAAAGTTCAATCTTTGCATGTCAAAATTCCGGGAAATTTTTAGCATGTTCGGGATGGGTAATTGAGTAAGTATGGGGTGCTTATACCCGATGAGGGATATGTGGAAAATAATAGAAGATTGCATGCTTGATTTGTGCTGAATTTAAGGTAGATTAAATTTCGGAAAATTCTGGTTTTGCTCTCGGCGGGTCGTTAACGACCCACCCAGGCTCGTTAACGACTCTGCATTTCTTCATCGATCGATACGAGCCCAGAATCGTGAACAACCCAATTGGGCAGTTTACGAATAATTTCGAGGTTAATTTTGAGAACAAGTATGGGGTCTCGTACCTATCTATTTTTGAGTGGATCTTATCTTGGAAAATCTCGATTATTTTGTAGGATCCATGGCTAGTTCAAACAGACCCGCTACCCGAGCCCAGAAGAAGAGGAGGAACCATAGGTCTCCATCCCCAGCTCGAGTGGATGATGTGATTTTGAGCAGTCAGAGCCAAGTACGGAGCTATCGAGATTTTCTGGAGAAGGACCATTACACCCGATGGTTCTCGAAGTCTAGCGCTGCCTCCACGGGCATCTACACGGATGTCAAGGACGCTTTCATCATCCTTGGGGCCGCCCACCTGTTGAAGCAAGAGAGCTTGCCACACTATCCGGCCCTCACATTCGAGTTCTTGGCCACTTTGGAGACCAACTTCTCGTCGAAGATCTCGGCAGGACGAATTCGGTTCCGGCTCGATAACGAGGACCGTGACTTCACCATGGAGGAGTTCAATGTAATCTTGGAGCTCCCAAACCCGTCGAGAGATTATAGCTTGAAGGACTACCGAGTGACCCGCACTTGGAGCTACATCACCGGGGAGGTTCAATCCTCTAGCGCGGCGTTATCCGGGGCAAACATAGTCAACCCCATCTTCCGGATTATTTTGAGAGTCCTCGCCGCAACATTTTGGCCGAAGAAAGAGTTGAAGCGGCCTACAAGGACGGAGGTTGCTTGCTTCCGCACCATCCTCTTTGAGGAGCCCGACCCCTTGAATTTAGGGTACGAATGGCTCTACTATATCAACAAATCCACCAAGTCCAAGGAGGTGTGGTGTGGCAATTTGGTCAGCCTCTTGGCTAAGAATCTCGGAGTAGATCTCACCCGCTACACACCGGCTCACGCCCAACTCCTCAACAAAAACTATTGGTATAGTTCCGGGATTTTCGTGCAAGCCGAGGGAGGCTACAAGGTGAAGGTTCAAGATCGACTAGTCATACCTTCCCTCGACATGTACGAGCTACTCTATGTACCGAATTGGTACGAGGTGTGGACGGGACATCCCTACCCATTGGAGCCAAAACCGGAGGACGAGCTCTCGCTCAGGCCATGTGAAACCCGGTTTGAGCGGGACGACGTGGATGAATATGAAGAAGAATATGAACAAGAGGACACCGAGGTAGTAGGCAACGACACCGAAGAAGCCGACACCGAGGGCGGCACTGAGGAGCTCAATTTTGAAGAAGAAGACATCGACACGGAGGTGTTAGGAGGCAACATCTTCGTTGACGAGCCCACTAGGGTCGTTAACGATCACTTCCAGCCACACCCCAACCCTGTTAACGAGGTACCCAGCTTCGTTAACGAGGTGTCGAGAGCCCCTGTCGACCCACCACCAGCTCCTGTCGACCCTCGTACTTATGGCCTCATGCCTTACAACCCGGTGATGTATCAAGACCATTTCCAGCCTCACTACCCACCACCTCCTCAGCCTGAGTACGCAGGATCGAGTATACCACCACCATGGGCTGAAGATCTTTCTGCACGGATGCAGCAGCTTCACCTCCAGACGGATCACATTCATAGGAGGATGGATAGATGGGAAACCGTCTATTCCGCTTGCATGTCGATGGAGGATGAGAGGCAGCGTCAGAGAGAGGCGGAGGATGCTGAGCGTTGGAGGACAATGTACGACTTCATGGGGAACTTTGAGCACTATTTTCCTCCACAGAACCGTTGATTCAGCTCAAGATGAAGTTTCTTTTCCTTGTTTCCACTTTTGTAAGTTTTTATGCCTTTCTTTTTAATTTTTTGTTTTGTTTTGTTTTCTATTTCTTTTCCCTCTTCTTCTTATTTTCCTTACAGTGGGGACACTGTAATTTTAAGTATGGGGTGGAGAGAAAGTAGAAAATTTATGTCCTAGGCGTTTATGTGTTCTATGTAGTTTTTATTTCTTTAAAACCGAGAAAAATCGAAAAAAAAATTGAAAAATTGAAAAATCAAAAAAAAAGTTTTAGAATTGATAGATATCCCTTCTTAAGTTCTATGATAGTGATCACTAGCTTAATCATATAATTCCTTGCAAACATGTCTTTAAAAGTATAGCCGGATTCTCAAACTTGAAATTATTGTTTTTAGAAGAGAATAGCATTTGATGAAATTGAGCACATATACTTTATAGCATAGATGATGCAATCCAACAAAATTTACCTTGTGAGTATTTTTGGCCTTATAGGGAGAACATTGTTGAAAGGGTTTCTCGGCCAACAAATAAATTTGTAAGTCAAGACCCCGCTGAGTATAGTGGAGTCAGGATCGTTCCACAGGAAGCAAGGTTGTTTGTCTATCAATCTAATAAAAATCAAATAAAATCAAACACAATCACTCACGAGATGCCTCGTTAACGACCTTGTCAGGATCGTTACCGAACCACCAAACACAAAAATACTAACTAACGACCTAATTAAATTCCAATTAATACTCGGTACCGAAGCAAGTATTCAGCAACGAAGATTTACCAGAAATAATTCAATTAAAACAAAAATCTAGGATAAGGGACACCACAACATAGCCAAGCATAAGAATTCGTAAGAAGATAAGATCATGCCTTTAAATAGATAGAGTCATCAACTTTCATTGACTTAACAAGTAAATTAATCTACTTTCATAAACTAACTCACTCTATTGCTTGTTTTGGATCTAAAGCTTGAGACTTCCGTTTTCAAACAATATCAACCTTCAAGTTACTAACTTTCTCTTTCAATCAAGTTAAAACTCAAATTACCTCAACTCCCGTTTCGGTATTAAGCACAACAAACAATCTCAATAAAGATAAAAGACATTCAACACACAATCTTACTCATTAAACATGCTCAACTATGCCGGGCTTAACCCCGATCCTAGAAAAATAGACTACTCACTACTCATGATTAAGAAACTAAAAACTTCAACAAAAACAAACATTGAAACAAAACGCAAACTTAAATTACCAAAAAAAATATCGTCTTACAGAGATTCAGAAGAAAACTAAACAAAAAATTCACCGAACCACAAACTCGACAAACGAACCTCGGAAACCGTCGTCACCGAACCTCGTCACCGACTTCCGATCCGGTTCTCTCTCCTTCGGCCTTCCTCCAAATCTTCTCCAAAAACTAGCTCTCCAATACGACTCCCCCCTCTATGCTAGATAGAAGGGTATTTATACTAGAAAATCCTAAAAAAACTAAAAAGGCTAAAAGATAAAAACTTTCCTAAAAAGATAGAAATAATCTCTAAAAGATAGAAATAAAATCTAGAAAGATATTAAACCCTAAAATACATATTCTAATAACCCATAAAGATTCTAAAAAGATACTCAACCGATACGGAAATAAATTCCCGCTCAGGATCGGTGAATAATAAAAAATAATACTCGAAATCTTTCTCTTCGTGGCCTCGTTAACGACCCTTTACAACCTCGTTAACGAGCCTGGGGTTTGTTTTCTTCAACACCTCCTCTTGTACTCTCGAGTTTTGACTTCTTAAATCTTGCACTTTCCCGTCCTTCACTGTGATGCTCCAAATTTTAGCTCCATTTAGCTCCTTTTCTCACTAAAATCTGCAAAATACACAAAATAGCGTAGATTCCACTCTTTTCATAGATTTATGCAAAACTAACTAAAAATACTCAAAACTAAACCTAAACTAGACAAAACTAAACCTAATAAACAAAGAAAACCTATCAAAAACTATACTAAAAATGCGAACATCAAAATACCCCATACTTAGACTTGCTTGTCCTCAAGCAATACACAAGATACTAACCAAAACCAAAATAAATCATGCTTATTAAGACATAACCATCTTCCAAAAAGCAACATCTACACATAAGAAAATTATAGCAAAAGACTATTAACATCCTCACACATATATGCACTTAAATAGACATAAAATAATACAATCCAACCTCTCAAGGGATATAATGTGTTTCACTCAACTCTCCAGTGTTTGGGGTTATAATTTCAATCTCTCAACTCATCCTATATACAAAAACTCATAGAAATTGGAACTTATATCACCAATACTCTCCACCCAAGATTTGTCAAAACAAGCAAAGAATCATCAAGAGAACTTAGGCTCAATGAAAAACTTCATAGAAGTTTCCATTCGGCGGGGTTGTAATGGGGCTTGGTAATAACAATAAGGCGTGGAAAATATTTTGGCAATGTGGTGCTAATAATATCCGGGAACCAAACTCACCTTTCTTTATGCACACTCATTTTCACTCACCCTTTATCATCCTAGAAAGTCTCATAATCAAAATAAAAGAATCTCTTGATATTATCTTTAAACACAAATGCACTTCAACTTTTCCTCTCTTTCTTTTCCTCTTTTTTTCCCTTTTTTTATTTTTTTATTTCTTCTCGCTGCCTCGTTAACGAACCCACATCCGGGTCGTTAACGATCCACCGTATACATTTCTTTCCTTTAAAACTTTATTTTGTGCATCTTTTTATCAAGAGACCTTCTTACATGTAATAACAAGAGACTTCCAATCTACAATTCCCAAATACCCTTCAATTCAAGCAAATATAAACTCTTTTCTTTTCAACAAAGCACAAAACTTTACCTCTCCAATCTAAGTCCTAATTCCCGGATAGGGTCAAGCTTATCTCGGCTAGGGAATAATTTTTGTGGAGCTAAAAATAAAAGGTTTCAGGCCAGAATTGGTTATCAAAAGAAGGAATGATGTCAAGGTAGATAGGGGATAATAGGGCTCATAAAAATAAGTTCTCTATCATATGATTTTCACAAGTAATGAACTAAAAATCTTATAAGGGTCTCAAGAAATAGATAACCATCACAATTCCAAGAGATAATATGCATAAAGAGAGTAAATCACACAAAAAAGAAGAGGGATTTATAAATGTTTTCCCTATAAGGCCAAAAATTTCTCACAAGGTAGATTTTGTTGGATTGCATCATCTATGCTATAAAGTATATGTGCTCAATTTCATCTTAATGCTATTCTCTTCTAAAAACAATAATTTCAATTTTAAGAATCCGGCTATACTTTCAAAGACATATTTGCAAGGAATTATATGATTAAGCTAGTGATTGCTATCATAGAACTTTAAGAAGGGATATCTATCAATTCTAAACTCTTTTTGGATTTTTAAATTTTTCAATTTTTTTGGTTTTTTTTCTTTTTTTTCAATTTAAAAGAAATAACAACTACATAGAAAACACCTAGGACATAATTTTTCTACTTTTTCCCCACCCCATACTTAAAATTACAATGTCCCCACTGTAAGGAAAATAAGAAGAAGAGGGAAAAGAAATAGAAAAGAAAACAAAAAATTTAAAAGAAAAGAAAAACATAAAACTTACAAAAGTGGAAACAAGGAAAGGAAACTTCATCTTGAGCTTGATCAACGGTTCGGTGGAGGAAAATAGTGCTCAAAGTTCCCCATGAAGTCATACATCGTCCTCCAACGCTCAACATCCTCCGCCTCTCTCTGGCGCTGCCTCTCATCTTCCCTCGACATGCGAGCGGAATAGACGGTTTCCCATCTATCCATCCTCCTATGAATGTGATCCGTCTGGAGGTGAAGTTATTGCATCCGTGCAGAAAGATCCTCGGCCCATGGTGGTGGTATGCTCGATCCTGCGTACTCGGGCTGAGGAGGCGGTGGGTAGTGAGGCTGGAAATGGTCTTGATACATCACCGGGTTGTAAGGCATTAAGCCATATGCATGAGGGTCGACAGGAGCTGGTGGAGGGTCGACAGGAGCTTGCGACACCTCGTTAACGAAGATGGTTGCCTCGTTAACAGTGTTGGGTGGTGGCTAGAAATGGTCGTTAATGACCCTGGTTGGCTCGTCGACGAAGATGTGGCCTCCTAATTCCTCCGTCTCCATGTCTTCTTCTTCAAAGTTGAGCTCCTCAGTGCCGCCCTCGGTGTCGGCTTCCTCGGTGTCATTGCCTACTACCTCGATATCCTCTTGCTCATCTTCTTCTTCATATTCATCCACGTCGTCTCGCTCAAACCGGGTGTGACAAGGCCTAAGCGAGAGCTCATCCTCCGGTTTTGGCTCCAATGGGTAAGGCTGGCCCGTCCACACTTCGTACCAATTCGGTACATAGAGTAGCTCGTACATGTCGAGGGAAGGTATGACTAGTTGATCTCGAACCTTCACCTTGTAGCCTCCCGCGGCTTGCACGAAAATCCCGGCACTATACCAATAGTTCTTGTTGAGGAGTTGCGCTTGGGCCGGTGTGTAACGGGTGAGATCAACTCCAAGATTCTTAGCCAAGAGGCTAACCAAATTGCCACACCACACCTCCTTGGACTTGGTGAACTTCTCGACATAGTAAAGCCATTCGTACCCCAAATTCAAGGGGCCGGGCTCCTCGAAGAGGATGGTGCGGAAGCAAGCGACTTCCGTTCTTGTAGGCCGGTTCAACTCTTTCTTCGGCCAAAATGTTGCGGCGAGGACTCTCAAGATAATCCGGAAGATGGGGTTGACGATGTTTGCCCCGGATAGTGCCGCGGTAGAGGATTGAACCTCTCCGGTGATGTAGCTCCAAGTGCGGGTCACTCGGTAGTCCTTCAAGCTATAGTCCCTTGTCGGGTTTGGGAGCTCCAAGATTACATTGAACTCCGCCATGGTGAAGTCACGGTCCTCATTACCGAGCCGGAACCGAATGCGTCCCGCCGAGATCTTCGACGAGAAATTGGTCTCCAAGGTGGCCAAGAACTCGGATGTGAGGGCCGGATAATATGGCAAGCTCTCTTGCTTCAATAAGTGTGCGGCCCCAAGGATGATGAAGGCGTCCTTGACATCCGTGTAGATGCCCGTAGAGACGGCGCTAGACTTTGAGAACCATCGGCTGTAATGGTCCTTCTCCAAAAAATCTCGGTAGCGCCGTACTTGGCTCTGGCTGCTCAAAATCACATCGTCCACAAGGGGTGGAGATGGAGACCTGTGGTTCCTCCTCTTCTTCTGGGCTCGGGTAGCGGGTCTGCTTGAACTAGCCATGGATCTACAAAATAATCAAAATTTTCCAAGATAAGATCCATTCAAAGAAAATAATAGGTACGAGACCCCATACTTGGTCTCAAAATTAACCTCGGATTTGTTCATAAACTACCCAATTGGGTTGTTCACGAGTCTGGGCTTGGATCGATCATTGATGAAGTGTAGGGTCGTTAACGAGCCTGGGTGGGTCGTTAACGAGCCGCCGAGAGCAAAACCAGTATTTTCCGAAATCAATTCTACCTCTAATCAGTACTTATCAAGCATGCAATCTTCTATTATTCTCCACAAGTCCCCCTTAGGGTAAAAGCACCCCATACTTACTCAATCACCCATCTCGAACATGCTAAGAATTACTTGGAAATTTGATATGCAAAGTTCGAACTTTTTTAGATCTAGAACAAGAAAAATTCATGCTTTCCTAACTAAATGGTTACAATAGCTAATCTAACATGAATAATCTTTGCTAAAACATAAACAACTAAGCACCATCAAGAATTTTTAGAACGGAATTTAAGCATGCTCATCGATCTCCCTAATAATCATGATTCAAGATATGAAATTTAAGCCTATAGATAATCAATCATGCAATTTCAATCAAGGGTTTAGAAATCATACCGGAGAACCGAGAATTTAAAGAACAAGGGTCAGAATCGGGGTAGTTAACGAGCTCGTCGTCGACGGTGTGCGGCCTCCGAACTCCGGTAACGATAGCGTCTCCGGTGGTCGTTAGCGTGGGAATTCCGACTCGGTGGGAGAGAAGGGAAAGGGATTGAGAGAGTTTTGGGTTTGAGAGTGAATTTTGAAGGGGTTGTGATAGAATTTTGGGAGGGGTAGAAGGGTTTATATAGGAAGGGTAAGGGTAGAAGGGGTGGCGGCTAGGGTTAAAGAAGTTAACTAGGTTAGAATTACTTACCTGCCCCGTATTGTGACGAATCGGGTCGTCCGAACCGGGTCGTTAACGACCCTGGGTGGGTCGTTAACGAGCCGCCGTGGCCTCTCTGAGTGGATTTTCGACCCCTTTTTCCTGAAATCTTGTTAGCTCAAATGATCTTATTTCTATCCTAATTAAAACTAAAAAAATAAAAATAAAAGAGAGCTAAGAAATAATCTAAAAAGAAAAAGAAAATAAAATAAACCTATTCTAAAAAGCGGTTTGCCTCCCGTAATCGCTATGTTTAACGTCGTTAGCCCGACGAGCTCTCTTGATAGTCTCATGGTGGTTCATGTATGACCATGTTTGGGTCTTGAAATACCCTGCTTGAAACCTTACTGCCTCTGTGCACTTGAATTGCTAAATTAGGGCCTTTTTCTTCTATCAGCAAGCTCGATATCCCTGGGTTATTGGTGTAGTCCGAAAGCCAAGGTGGTTTGGACTTTTCTGTAACCTCTGTATTAGGGCTTTTGTGCACGTGAGAATCAGTGATCGGCAGATGTGGCTCGGTAGGGACTGTGGTGTCGAGTTCGGGTTGAGTCAACTCTAGTTGTGCCACTCCAATTGGGTCGTTGGCTTTTTGATCTAAATTGAATTCCACCCGTTCCTCTCCTATATCAAAAGTGAGGAGTCCCTTTCGCACATCAACTCTTGCTCCTGCTGTGGCTAAGAATGGTCGCCCGAGAATTATGGGGACATGAGGGTCTTCAGGCATATCAAGGACAATAAAATCATTCGGTATAAAGAATTTCCCGACTTGAATAGGGTAATCGTCCACTACTCCTGTGGCCTTCACACTTGACCCATCTGCCATGTACAAATTCATGTCTACTGGTTCTAGTGGTCCCATATTGGCTTTAGACCATATTGAGAGCGGAACAAGACTAGCACTGGAACCAAGATCGCATAAAGCCTTGAACTTGTGGTTGCCTATGCCGATTGTGATTGCAAACCTCCCGGAATCTCCAAGCTTTTCTGGAAGAGCTATGGATCTGACCTCGTCCTGCAGCTCTGTAATAGATCTTTTCCTGCTAAGAATATCTTTCAAGAATTTTGTGTAAACCGGCATTTCGCTTAGGGCCTCAGCGAATGGGATGGAAATATTAATGCCTTGAAGAATTTTAACGAAACGCTTGAACTTACTCTCAGTAGAGTCCATAGATTTCTTAGTTGGAAATGGAAGAGTTTTCACCATTCTCGGAACCAAGTTAGGCTCGAGAGGTGAGAGTACCGGGTCGACACTAGGGTTGATCGGCGTCCTCGGCAGGTCGTTACCGACCCTGATAGGGTCGTTAACTACCTTGGGATTCAGAGGAAGGCTCGGATTAGTAGACTTACCTGGGTTAGGATCGTCAGGAATTCTTGGAGCCTCATCATCCTGGCTTGTAGGCTCGGTACTAGCTCTCGTTGGCTCGTTAACGAGCTGTTTTGCGAGTTCCTTTTCCTCCTTCTCTTCAGCTTGAACTCTCTCCGGTAGTGTCTTCGCGCTTCGGAGGTGTACTGCTGCTATTTGGCCTCTAGGGTTCTCGTCGGGGCGGCCCGGGAGTTGCCCTTGGGGTCTTGGAATCCGTGCAGCTAGGTCCCCTAGTTGGGAATCAACACTCCTCTTCCAAATATCGAACTCTCCCCATCTTTTATCCTGTCGGTTCAGCTTGGCTTGGACGTCATCAACCTTGTTGTTCACTCCGTTGATGCTCTCTTTAATCTCTTGAACCCATGATGGCGTCTCTTGATGGCCTGGAGGTCGATATGGTGCAGGTCGTCTATCTTGTGGGGGCCCTGCGTAATTTTGACTTGTATTCTGATTGCCCCATGTTTGATAGTTGTTTGACCTGTCATTATAATTAGGCTGGTTCCTGTAGGGTCCTCTCATGTAATTCATCTCAGCTATTGTCTCAACGGTTCTAACCTGTTCAATGTTAGTGCAAGCAGAAGTACTATGCGCAGAAGAACCACATTCTTGACATGATTGAGAGGATTTCAGAAAACTTACCTGTTTCCTCAAACGGTTGACCTCATCTTGTAAGAATTGATTTTTAACATCGGGGTCAACTTCATCTCGGTTGGGCACATAGAGACGTTTTTGAGTTTGTGGAGCCTGCTGGGTTCCGTACATAGCATCGTAATTCGCCAGCTTGTCCAACAGTTCCCACGCCTCTGTCGGGTTCATCTCTATAAAACCGCACGCAGTATGCGTGTTGATGCGGTTCTTGGTCTCCGCGTTGATACCCTGGAAAAAGATTTCTTGCAATACATATAAAGGTTGCCCATAAGTAGGGCATTGTCTAAGCATCTCTTTAAATCTATCCCATGTTTAAACAAATGTTTCATTAGGCAACTGGTGATAAGAGGTGATGCGTTTCCTTAACTCTGTTGTCTTAGCAGGAGGGAAAAACTTTGTAAGAAATTGATCATACAAAGCTTTCCAAGTCCTGATAGACTTAGAAGGTAGGCTCTCTAACCAGTTCAGGGCCTTTCCAGTAAGTGACCATCTAAAAGCTTTTAACAGAACATATTCTAGCGAGACACCTTCAGCAGCTATGGTGTCACATAAATCAAGAAAATTTCTAATATGCTCCATAGGGCACTCAACAGGTTTCCCTTCAAACTGAGCCCGTTTAATTAAGGATATAAATTGAGACTTGATCTCAAAAGGTTTCTCTATCGCAGGAAGCACAATAGGAGATTCTGGCATCCTCAGTTCCGGATGCATGTATTGCTTGGCGTTCCTTGGATAGGCGTTTAGCTCTTCTTGCAATCAAGCCTTGTCTGCGTCTGCGCCGTCCTTCTCGGCTTTCAGTGCCTCCATCTGGGTCCGGAGGATCTCTAACTCTCGAGCCATCTCTTCAGCTGTGGCCATGGCTCGGTTTTCTCGGAGTCGTCGGTGCAGGGAACGTTCGGGTTCTGAGTAATAACTGGAGCTATCAAACTGAAGCCTTCTTCGTTCTACCGGCATACACTAAGAAAACAAACAAAGAAAACAAAAATTAAAAACAAAAACGGGGTCGGGCTATTCTCGATCCCAAAGATAAACTAACAACTCGTTGCTTCCCCGGCAACGGCGCCAATTTGTTGAAAGGGTTTCTCGGCCAACAAATAAATTTGTAAGTCAAGACCCCGCTGAGTACAGTGGAGTCAGGATCGTTCCACAGGAAGCAAGGTTGTTTGTCTATCAATCTAATAAAAATCAAATAAAATCAAACACAATCACTCACGAGATGCCTCGTTAACGACCTTGTCAGGATCGTTACCGAACCACCGAACACAAAAATACTAACTAACGACCTAATTAAATTTCAATTAATAATCGGTACCGAAGCAAGTATTCAGCAACGAAGATTTACCAGAAATAATTCAATTAAAACAAAAATCTAGGATAAGGGACACCACAACATAGCCAAGCATAAGAATTCGTAAGAAGATAAGATCATGCCTTTAAATAGATAGAGTCATCAACTTTCATTGACTTAACAAGTAAATTAATCTACTTTCATAAACTAACTCACTCTATTGCTTGTTTTGGATCTAAAGCTTGAGACTTCCGTTTTCAAACAATATCAACCTTCAAGTTACTAACTTTCTCTTTCAATCAAGTTAAAACTCAAATTACCTCAACTCCCGTTTCGGTATTAAGCACAACAAACAATCTCAATAAAGATAAAAGACATTCAACACACAATCTTACTCATTAAACATGCTCAACTATGCCGGGCTTAACCCCGATCCTAGAAAAATAGACTACTCACTACTCATGATTAAGAAACTAAAAACTTCAACAAAAACAAACATTGAAACAAAACGCAAACTTAAATTACCAAAAAAAATATCGTCTTACAGAGATTCAGAAGAAAACTAAACAAAACATTCACCGAAACACAAACTCGACAAACGAACCTCGGAAACCGTCGCCACCGAACCTCGTCACCGACTTCCGATCCGGTTCTCTCTCCTTCGGCCTTCCTCCAAATCTTCTCCAAAAACTAGCTCTCCAATTCGACTCCCCCCTCTATGCTAGATAGAAGGGTATTTATACTAGAAAATCCTAAAAAAAAATAAAAAGGCTAAAAGATAAAAACTTTCCTAAAAAGATAGAAATAATCTCTAAAAGATAGAAATAAAATCTAGAAAGATATTAAACCCTAAAATACATATTCTAATAACCCATACAGATTCTAAAAAGATACTCAACCGATACGGAAATAAATTCCCGCTCAGGATCGGTGAATAATAAAAAATAATACTCGAAATCTTTCTCTTCGTGGCCTCGTTAACGACCCTTTACAACCTCTTTAACAAGCCTGGGGTTTGTTTTCTTCAACACCTCCTCTTGTACTCTCGAGTTTTGACTTCTTTAATCTTGCACTTTCCCGTCCTTCACTGTGATGCTCCAAATTTTAGCTCCATTTAGCTCCTTTTCTCACTAAAATCTGCAAAATACACAAAATAGCGTAGATTCCACTCTTTTCATAGATTTATGCAAAACTAACTAAAAATACTCAAAAATAAACCTAAACTAGACAAAATTAAACCTAATAAACAAAGAAAACCTATCAAAAACTATACTAAAAATGCGAACATCAAACATCATAAATCCCTCTTCTTTTCTTGTGTGATTTACTCTCTTTATGCATATTATCTCTTGGAATTGTGATGGTTATCTATTTCTTGAGTCCCTTATAAGATTTTTAGTTCATTACTTGTGAAGATCATATGATGGAGAACTTATTTTTATAAGCCCTATTATTCCCTATCTACCTTTACATTATTCCTTCTTTTGATAACAAATTCTGGCCTAAAACCTTTTGTTTTTAGCTCCACAAAAATTATTCCCTAGCCGAGATAAGCTTGACCCTATCCGGGAATTAGGACTTAGATTGGAGAGAAAAGTTTTGTGTTTTGTTAAAAAGAAAAGAGTTTATATTTGCTTAAATTGAAGGGTATTTGGGAAGAGTAGATTGGAAGTCTCTTGTTATTACATGTAAGAAAGGTCTCTTGATAGAGAAAAAATGCACACAATAAAGTTTTTGATGGATGTAGTGAATAAAAAGGAAGAGGAATGTATATGGTGGATCGTTAACGACCCGGATATGGGCTCGTTAACGAGGCAACGAGAAAGAAAAGAAAAAAAAAGAAAAAAAAAGGAGAAAGAAGAAGGAAATAATAAAGAGGTGAAGAGTTGTAGTGCATTTGTGTTTAAAGGTAATATCAAGAGATTCTTTTATTTTTGTTATGAGACTTTCTAGGATGATAAAGGGTGAGTGAAAATGAGTGTGCATAAAGAAAAGTGAGTTTGGTATGTTGTTTTATGAGAGTTTTTGGTGAGATGTGAGTTTTTAGGAGTCTTTGATTCCCGGATATTATTAGCACCACATGACCAAATATTTTCCATGCCCTATTGTTATTACCAAGCCCCATTACAACCCGGCCGAATGGAAGCTTCTATGAAGTTTTTCATTGAGCCTAAGTTCTCTTGATGATTCTTTGCTTGTTTTGACAAATCTTGGGTGGAGAGTATTGGTGATATAAGTTCCAATTTCTAGGAGTTTGTGTATATAAGATGAGTTGAGAGTTGAATTTATAAGCCTAAACACTTGAGAGTTGAGTGAAACACATTATGTCCCTTGAGAGGTTGGATTGTATTATTTTATGTCTATTTAAGTGCATATATGTGTGAGGATGTTAATAGTCTTTTGCTATAATTTTCTTATGTGTAGATGTTGCTTTTTAGAATATGGCTATGTCTTGATGAGCATGATTTGTTTTGGTTTTGGTTAGTGTCTTGTTTATTGCTTGAGGACAAGCAAGTCTAAGTATGGGGTATTTTGATATTCGCATTTTTAGTATAGTTTTTGATAGGTTTTCTTTGCTTATTAGGTTTAGTTTTGTTTAGTTTAGGTTTAGTTTTGAGTATTTTTAGATAGTTTTGCATATTTCTGTGAAAAGAGTGGAATCTACGCTATTTTGTGAATTTTACAGGTTTTAGCAAGGAAAGGAGCTGAATGGAGTTGAATTTGGAGCATTATATCGAAAGACGGAGGAGTACAAGATTGAAGAAGTCGGAGCTCGAGAGTACAAGAGGAAGTGTTGAAGAAAACAAAGCCCAGGCTCGTTAACGAGGCTGTGAGGGTTCGTTAACGAGGCCACGAAAAGAAAGATATCGAGTATTATTTTATACTTCACCGATCCTGAGCGGGAATTTATTTCCGTATCGGTTGAGTATCTTTTTAGAATCTTTTGGGGTTGTTAGAATATGTATTTTAGGTTTTAATATCTTTTTAGATTTTATTTCTATCTTTTAGGGATTGTTTCTATCTTTTTAGGAAAGTTTATATCTTTTAGCCTTTTTAGTTTTTAGCTTTTTAGTATAAATACCCTTCTATCTAGCATAGAAGGGGAGGCTCAAATTTTGGAGGAGATTTTTGAAGACCGAAGGAGAGAGAGAAGTCGAATCGGAAGAGGACTGCCGAGGCTCGGTAGACGACAGTCGCCAGGTGGTCGTTGGTCGTGATTGTGGTTCGGTATTTTTTATGTTTTTCGGTTTCTTCTGAATCTCTGTAAGACGATATATTTTTCTTATTAATTTGAGTTTGAGTTTTGTTTCAATGTTTCTTTTTATTGAAGTTTTTAGTTTCTTAGTTATGATTAGTGAGTAGTTTATTTTTCTAGGATCGGGGTTAAGCCCGGCATAGTTGAGCATGTTTGATGAGTAAGATTGAGTTGTGAATGCCTTTTATATTTGATTGAGAATTGTTTGTTGTGCTTAATACCGAGACGAAAGTGGAGGTAATTTGAGTTTTTAACTGAGTTGAAAGAGGAAGTTATTATCTTGAAGGTTGATATTGTTTGAAAACGAAAGTTTCAAGCTTTAGATCTAAAACAAGCAATTAAGTGAATTAGGATGCGAAAGTAGATTAATTTACTTGCTAAGTCAACGAAAGTTGATGAGTCTATCTGTTTAAAGGCATGATCTTTTCTTCTTACGAATTCTTATGCTTGGCTATGTTGTGGTGTCCCTTGTCCTAGATTTTTGTTTTTTTTGAATTATTTTTGGTAAATCTTCGTTGTTGAGTACTTGCCTCGGTACCGAATTTTAATTAGAATTTAATTAGGTCGTTAGTTTAGTATTTTGTGTTCGGTGGTTTGTTAACGACCCTGACAACGTCGTTAACGAGGCAGCTCGTGAGTGTTTTATTTGTTTTTGTTTGATTTTTGTTAGATTGATAGACAAACAACCTTGCTTCATGTGGAACGATCCTGACTCCCCTGTACTCAGCAGGGTCTTGACTTACAAATTTATTTGTTGGCCGAGAAACCCTATCAACAGAAGACTAACATGATCCAAATTGATGTTGTTAACATACCCGTTTAGAGGTATCTAATTTTGATATATAGTTAAAATCTAGATAACGATCTATCTTATTTGAGCTAATGAGCTCTCAAAATAATGAATTGATCATCGACGCTAAAAAAATTTCAAAGGTAAAAAAATTATATTTGTTAATGGTGTCATAATACATACCATTTGAAAACCAAAAGTTTTAGTGATCATGTGCATGGCAAAATTTCTGAGAATTTTGTTCAATATGAACAATCTCATAGATGACTCTATAAGAGTATATCTATTGAATAATGTAATATTACTAACTAAAGGTTAGATGATGACAAAATATTATGTGGCATGATTGGCTTGGTCACCCAAGTGATAACGTGCATGATCATTGAGTGTTCACATGAATACTATAGGACTAGAATATTCCAAGACTTCAAGAATCATTCTAAGAGTGACCTTATACATATGTACAGTTTTTTTATCAACAGTGCCGATATAACTCAAGTAAATACAAAGTCTCCTATACTCCTTGACCAGGTTCAAGTGATATATGAGGACGGCCATTATGGATTAGCGTATAGTTTATGATATTGAGAAATGCCTCAACACTTCGGTTACACTAAAAAAAAGTGGGAGAATAAAACTAATCAATTAGTGTTGTGGTTAAAGACTGAGTAACTCTTACACACATTCACAAAACGACCTAGCAAAGTCATTAATAGTGTGGTCATAGCTTGACATGTGCTTATACATGACATATCATTATCCTTATAAAACAAGCCAATTGAGAACGTAACATATAGAATGGAACAAACCTATTGGAATGCTCATCCCACATCGGAAATATAGAAACAAATAAGCCAGTATAAATACCCTTGGGTTACTCCTCCTATTGCCAATTGGTTTAAGGATGGAACCCCACTGGGCTTGTGTATTGGGCTTACGTATGCATGTGGCCCATGAAGCTTCAGATGGTGGCCCACGGATTTTGACATGGTATCAGAGTGAGGTAACCGGCCGCAATCCCAGTGTTGGTCTTCCTGCCGCCCATTCTTTCTCTAGAAAGAGATTGAGATGCCCATTGCCCTTGTCTTGTCCAAGTGTCAACTAGGGAGGCTATTTTCCCCAGTTGCACTTACAGGGGAGTATTGGAATGCTCGTCCCACATTGGAAATAAAAAGTGAAATAAGCCGGTATAAATACCCTTGGGTTACTCCTATTGTCAATTGATTTTAGGATGGAACCCCACTGGGCTTGTGTACTAGGCTTACGTATGCATGTGGCCCATGAAGCTTCACATGGTGGCCCACGTATTTTGACAAAACCACAACATGATTTTTTAAGCTTGACTTTGCAAACCAATGTAAAATAGTTCCAATGCGGCATTTCGATATATTATTTATAGCAACCGAACAAATTTAATTCATTGTGGGGTAGGAAAATGTGGAAAACAACAAGTTATTACCTTTGAAGCAATTGTAATGTGGCAACGCTTGCTAAAAGTGAAAAGACTAAAGATTCACAAAATAAATATTGACAGAGAATCTCATATTGATCAATTTTAATAAAGGAATAAAGACTTGCCTATAGGAAATTGAAATCTTAGTTGTTGATATCATGTTGTTGCTTAAATCTTTTGTTACAACAAATATTGAATTACTGATCATGTTTATAGAGAAGTAAACTAAGTAGTTGACAAAGGCGAGTCAAAGAAAGAATAAGCCCCCCTGACCCCTTCTCTCGCCGCCCCCAAACACATGAAAGAAAAAACCCTAGTTCTAAAAATCTTGCCAAATTTGGAGCAATTGATACACTAATCCTCTATCTTGCCTATTGTAAAGATGAAAGATGTCATCCTTTGGATGCAATCTTGAAGGCTAAGCCCCGAATCCCGGACAAAACTCAAAGCTCGAGGGGTGATGGCTCTCATGTCCTAGTCTAAGCCAAAGCAAGTGAAGCCTATAATGGTATGGACACGGTCTTTCCTGCCTTGAGGAGGTTGTGCAAGGGGCGTCACGGTCTCTCTCGTCAAGATCAATGTTCTGCTTGGCGACTAGGGCTGGTGAGGCTTCGTGAATGTGCAAGAATTTTCAAAGGGGTATGTTTAAGGCTCTTATGCATCTCCTAGCGACGTGGAATCTCTGGAGGTGGAGACAGACTGTAGTCTACGGGGTCGATTACTCTGTTCATTTTTGGAAAAGCATGATAGGGTGGTGTTCCATGATTACTGCCAAGTTGCCTCTATCCTCTCTTTTCCATAACAAGAACTTGTGTACTTCTTTACTATCTATGGATGCATTTGAGTTATATAAAATCTGTATTTCACGCATTTGAATTGATCCATCTAAAGAAAATTTTGGGGAAAACCAAGCGATTCTTATAAAGAAAACCAAAATACCCTTAAGAAGGTATTCTTTGACTATCAATATTCTAAAGAACAAGCTGAGCATGTGATTGCACATGACTAGAATAGAAACCCGCCTATCATGGTCCAGGAGACCTTCATTGGTAGTGCTTTGAAAAGGCTTTTTGGGGCTAGTCCTTCGGGATTCAAGAAAGACAACGGCAAAAGATACAGAAAAAGTTGACATGCCCTAAATTTGTTGTCAAGGATAAAGGAGATTAGTCTCCAAATTAAGGAAACCTCTTTACTTCTCTTTGATATTAACCTTTATAAGAAGGGCATTGGTGATCTAGGAATGATGAAAGTACCACCGTTTGGCTTTAGGCAGGTCTTGATCTTAGTAATCAGGCTGTTAGGTTGCTTGGATTCTACTAGCACCAAAAATAATGAAAATTTTAGAACTATCATAAATATTGAAATTAACCTCTTGCAAATGATAACTATTGGCATAAGGAAAAGAAATTTAGATAAGGCGGCCTTTTGTATTGATTGCATGTATGACTATACTGATAAAGACAATGTTCATGCACAAAAGCTGTCTAGATATGCTTATTCGTTTACCCTTCTAAAACACTACTCTAAATTTAATGTCCTTTTATGCATTAGAAAACTGTGTAGAGTTTTTAGAATCAAGTTTGAAGATGATGTGCTTATGATTTATTTAAGACAAATTTATGAGGTTATGTATCATGAATTTTGCTATGAAATGATCTTAAGATATGAGAATGCCAACTTATGTGATTTGTTGACTTTGGTAGATGCTAAAATAATCTAGAGCTTTACAACTCCTAAAATTTGTCTGATAACTACAGTATGGGTGGATCTTATTAATAGTAAAGATAAAGAACAACTTAGAAGTATTAATAACACTAAACTTAATAACACTGAACTTATCCTCTTGAAGACAATAATAATTGGCAAGCGAAAAAAATATTTTGATAAGGTGCATCCTCATTTTGACAGCTTGAATGACCACAATATAAAGACAATAGGCATGTGCATTATTTGATTAGAATTTCTCATCTACACACTATTAAGGAACATATTTAAATTATCAATTATGCATTGTGAGATGCAGGGAGTTACGAAAAATGAACAAACCAACTTTTATAGTCCAGCACTAAGGTGGTTTGCTCATGATATTGTGCAAAGCATGTGGGAACATCTATGGTTGGTTGCTTGTTATGTATTAATGCTTGAATTTATCAATTATGATTATTATTGTTGGAAAATTTTCAAGTTTGAATTACTACATGCTAGAAATTACTACCTTAAGAATTACTCTTTGTATCAACATAATAAAGCAAGAAGAGATATTACCCTATCTTGCCATTCACATGGCAATTTTTTTAATAAATCTTGTAAAAGAAAGAATAGAATTTGGAAATTTAAGAGTATGAGGAGTTGGTATCTAACTTGACAAGATAAACTGATTTTTGTATTATAAGGTGGAAAGTGCATGTCATTCATAATAATATCGATTTAGATTGTGGTTTATTGATACACTATGGCATTCCATTTTCTAGTGACAAAATGCAAATATAACAAAACTTTAAACTGTCAAATAAGGAGAAAAGGGAAGCACGCCAATGGCTATTTATGGGTTGTGGATTTCAGCTAAACCGTTTAGAATGTTGGATTTGGATGATGCAATGTATAGCCAGAACAATTGAAGAACATTTATGGTTGCATGAGGGGCAAGACACTCAGATTGAGCAATTCAAGAGCATGGATAACAACTCAAAAATAATAACCAATGCTACATTTGACTATAGATACATGTACAATAAGACAATAAATGTTGTAATCTGGTGGAATGTAAATTTTGAATCTCTAGGCCTAGTATATCTGAATAAGCGATGTACGGAGTACTAAGGAAAAAGAGAAGCCTTAATATGGTGCATTAAATGTATACCAAGGACATTTATTATTGAACACCAAATTAATGACTATATCAGGAATGAATGGGATTTGGGTAATCAGGTAGAAAAATATGATTGCATTATGCTAGTGAATGCAAACTATTGGAAGTGTATAAAAGACTATCCGTGAACTTCAAAAGCTGGAGCTATGAACTCAACTTGTACAGTTACAGTTTGCTATTGGTTCTTGGGAACCATAAGAAAGCTACAATTCAAGGTTTTTTGGTATGAAGATAGAATATTGGAATTGTAGGGGGTGAAAATCTTTGTGGTCAAAAGTTGATTCATTTTGTAAAATTAAAAGAATTAGAGTGATGACCATAGTAGAAACTAAAACTGATAAAATCCAAAGCGATCGTGTGGAGAAGAGCACGCTTTGACAATCTTGTATGGTCCCCTGCGGACGGAAAAGTAGAGGAAATAACAGTTTTGTGGAAGGAACATCAACTAATCAATGAACAAATTTCTCTCTTAATTCAGGAACCAAGATTTATAATACTAAAACACACACATCTAATCACCAAATATACACCTACAATATGCTTAGTCTACGCCCCGCCTCATGCAAACCTGAAAGATATATTTTGGGAGAATCTTTCAACTAGATTTAACAGTCTAAACTTGTCGACAATAGTCATGGGGGACCTTAATGAAATTCAAGACATGGAGGAAAAAAGGGTGGATCAGTCCCGGGCCCTAGTAGATTTGAACACCTTATAAACTTTAAAAACAAATGCGAGCTAGTAGAGATTCCGACTTTAGGAAATCAATTTACGTGGAGGAAAAATAAAACAGAGATTGATAATATATATGAAAAATTAGATGGAACTTTGGCTTGTAATAACATTTTACAATATTTACTACATATTAAAACCACAAATCATGTGTTCACTACCTCCGATCATTGCTAAATTTCCATTGACCTAAGTAATGAAACAATGGAGAAAATATTGCCATTTAAGTTGGAAAAAATGTGGAGGTAGAGGAAAGATTTTAGAATAATAGTTAAGCAAGCTTGGAGACTAGATATTCCATGATCAAACAAGTTACAATTGGTCAAGAAAAACCAACTCCTTAAGAAACATGCAAAACAATGGAATAAGAAAACTTTAGGAAACACATTCGAACAATTAAAGGAAGTGGAAAGCAAATTAATAGAACTCCAAGCACAAATACTAATATCCCCCAGCCAAATGTTGTTCAACAACAACTCCGATTCATTAGGAAAAAAGAGGGCATATTGAACTTCCATAGAGCATATTGAAGACAAATAGCTAAGACTAAACATATAAAGCTAAATGATACTAATTCAGGATATTTTCATAAGATTTCTAGTGGAAAAACGAATAGGAAACATATTAGAGAAATAAGAATAGATGAGGGTACACAGATCATGGGAGCAGAGAACATAAGAGAAGAAATACACAAGGACTTTAAGAAGAGATGCAACAAGGAACCCATCAACCAAGTATTACTACAAGATTACCTCAATCTAATTTCAGCAGAAATATCAAAAGAAGACAATGTAAATCTTACAAAACCAGCATCGAATGAAGAATTAAAACGGCATTAATGCAAATTGGATCAGATAAATCGCCAAGCCCAGATGGAATGACAACATAATTTTATAAAAAATACTAGGATGTTGTTGGCCTATCGATTCTCAAAGAAGTTAAAAGTTTCTTCCATTTAGGGAAAATGCTCAAGCAAATCAACCATACATTTATATCCCTTATCCTAAAAATTGAAAATCCTTACTCCACCAATCTTTATAGACTAATCAGCCTATGTTCAACCATATATAAAATTATTTCAAAAATCATTACGGAAAGGCTCAAAAGAATTATGGGCAAAATTATTCACCCTCTCCAAGGGGCCTTTGTGGCAAACAGAGCAATACAAGACAACGTGCTCGTTACACACGAGATATTTCGCTCCTTTCGGAGTAGTAAAGCCAAAGATGGATGGTGAGCAATTAAATTGGATATGGAAAAAGCCTATGACCGCGTAGACTGGGAATTTCTATTCACCATCCTAAAGAAATTTGGGTTTAATAACACTTTATTGAATGGGTGCGTGAATGTGTATGTACAATGTCCTTTTCGGTTTTGGTTAATAATGGACCGACATACCCCTTTGTTCCGGAAAGAGGTTTTAGATAAGGAGACCCCCTCTCACCATTCTTATTCGTAATGAGTACTGAAATACTCGCTAGGAAATTGCAACGTACGAGTGAAGAAGAGCACACTTCGGTTGGTTTTCCCATCTACCGTGATGGCACCCGAGTTCCTTTCTTAGCTTTTGTTGACGACATCATCATTTTTGCAAAGGCGTCACAAAGCTCATGCACTAGGCTATGAAGATAGTTGAGGAATTTTGTGAGAAATCAGGCCAAAAAGTAAATTACCACAAATCATCATTTCAAACATCAAAAAACACAAACAACTAGGAAAAGCAACATGTTCAACATGTGCTTGGTATCTCTTCAATAACAAACCTTGAGAAATACCTAGGATGCCCTATTGTTAATGGAAGTGTAAACAAAGAGACTTTTAAGGACTCAATTGGAAAAACTCAAGCACAATTAACGAAATGGGAGGCTAACTATCTATCACAAGAAGGACACACCACTTTAATACGATCAAATCTCACCTCAAAACCAAGCTATATAATGAAGTTTTACGCTACCAAAGAATATACATGAGGAGATGGACAGAATTAACCGATGCTTTTTTAGAACAAAGATCGAAATTTTAAACCACTAGTAGCAGTGTTCTAAAAAACGCTAAGCGGACCCTGGGCGGAGAGGGACCGCCTAGTGCCTAGACGGTCTGAACGGTTGCCTAGGCGGTCCTAGACGGGTGCCTAGGTGGTCTGGAAGCCTAGGCGGACAAGGACCTTCCAGCGCCTAGGCGGGGCCTAGACGACGCTTAGAAGGGATTTTTAGAACAGTGACTAGTAGGATGGGACAAGATTTGTAAACCAAAATCTCATGGTGGCTTGGGAATTAGGAAGACGGAACATATGAACAAGGCACTCCAAATGAAACTGCTTTGGAAAATGTTAGTGGAACCTGATAATATATGGTTTAAGATCATTAAGGAAAAATATTTACGAAATAGTAATTTCTTCTCATTGTAATTATGCCAAATACATTGTGGCAATGGAAACGACTTATTAAGTTGAGGTCAAAATTTGAGAAAGGTTTGACATGGCAAATTGGTGACGGTCATACTGTCAACTTCTGGAAAGATAACTAGGCCATCAGTGAACCCCTCATCAATTATGATTTGAACCCAAACGAACCTAATATTACAAATAAAGTCAAGGATTTTATCTTGCCAGAAAGAACTTGGAAATCTAGGGAACTGAGATATATACTTCCAACGAATATAGTAGAAAAAATATTAACAATTACCATTCGTGACAATCAGATCAAAGACCGACTATACTGGGCCCCAAGCAAAAATGGATGGTTCTCAACGGCGTGATCAATCAACCTGATAACAAACATAGAAAATCACCCAATAAATGTGAATAATTGGGTGTAGAAGCTTGATAACTTTCCGAAAGGTAAAATTTTTTTATGGAAAATTGATGTAAATGGACTTCCTACGAAATCTAGACTTAGAGAAAAACATGTTATGACTCCGACATGTTGCATCATGAGCAATTGCACTTGGGAAGTGATGCAAATCAAGGGAGGATCAAAGCAAATGATTCGTTGAAGACGAATGGAGGCCAAACACCAAGACCTTTACTAAGGTCCCGATCATTTAAATTTAAGAAGGTGTTCATGGATCTGAAATTATCCTTTGATTATGTTCATCAATGGCGTCCAAGGCCACCAAGGAAGAGGATGAAGCTTTGCAAGTTCGAAAAGTTATGAAACCCGTCAAATGGAAAACAGTGCTCAGTAAAATGGTCATAACTTGAGCTAGAAAATTGATCTCAAGTCCATTAAAATTGTGTTGGATAGATAATTAAAAGATCTACAACTTTGTAGTTTACGTCGAAAGCAGAATCCAAGAGCAAAGAGCCGAAAATTGTGATTTACTGAGAGTTGTTCAAGTCTTACGGGAATCTTATCTTTAGTTTTAATTCTATCTATTTTTAGATATTATATTTATGATAATTTCGGCCATAGGAGTTTGTTAGGGCTGAAATATATCTTGCTTTATTATTATTTATATCTTTTTGAGTTTTAGGATTAGCTTTTTAGTTTTCTTATCTAAATAAGTCAAATATTTATCTATTTGATTTAATTAAGATAAGGGGACTTAGATAGATGTTTTTATATTATTATATGTTATCTTGGAAAACAAGAAAAGGACCTTTCTACCCTTCTAGGGCTGATCTCCTTGACTTTTTCTCCAAGACAACTCTACCTTGTATTTTCTTTAAATAACTTTGTTATTCATTCAATAAAATTCAGCCTGAATTAGATAAACCCCTATTGGTTTATCTAGTTTATGGGCCATTAAAGCAACTATTGTTCATGCATTCAATCTCTACGATCATCATCACCAATTCATTTTCTTTCAATTCAGATTTGATTTGTTAATTTGATTAATTAAGTTAGTTCTAGTTTGGTTGTTAAAGATCAAACCTAGTTCATCAATTGAATTTAGCGTTAGAGCCAATTCAATTGAACTATCTCTTTAATTATCTTAACCCTTCAAATCAGATTCGTTCTTCACCATTCATTGATATTTCGAGTTACTTGTTTATAAAGTTATTAACTTTGAAGGCAATTCAGGTTGGAAAGAGAATTACTTGTCAAGATCGGGCCAAAACAAGACCGAATTGTCATCATCGAGCAATCGAGGAGATAATTCCGTATCAGGAAGACACCGCCCACTTACTTGTTAAATGCCCACACACGCTCCAAGCGACAAAAAAACCCTAATATTGAATTACAACTACGACACTATGATGTGTACAACAAAACCCCAAGGATGCTTCTAAACAAAATACACCAACTTTTGGGGGAAAAATAATTCATAACTCTAGCATTAATATGGTGGTGCATTGGCATCAACGAAACAAGATTGTCTTCCAACAAGCACCTAATGACTTTATTCCAAATCTTCCCCAATATATTCGAACAAAACTGCAGAGCTGGATCGAGCCCAACAAAGGGAAGAGGGTGAAGAAAAAACCAGGAAAAAGAAAGAAAGTAGAGGAAGAGAACGAAAGTATATGAAAACATGGGAAAACCGAAAAATGGAATTATCAAGATCAATTTTGATGGATTCAAACTGACAAATGGACATTCCTCTAGGGGAATAGCTATAAGAGATCATAGGAAAAATTATAGATATAATGGTAAGACGATACGGTCATGTGTCGGCCCTTAAGGCAAAAGCTCTAGCTTTAAGAGATAATGTGCGTGAAGCAAAAAGAAGAAACTACACATGCATTGAATTTGAAAGTGATAATTTGCAAGTTATTAAAGCAGCCCAAGGGATCCCGAATTGCCCGTGGGAGATTCAAATGATTATTACTGATATTCTTGTCTCCCTCCAAGAATTTCATTCGTATTAATCACGTCAATAGGAGGTGTAATGTTGTGGCTGACAAAATTGCTAAAATGGCCAATAGTCTTCCTCTTGATGCTATAAGGAGTCATCCAAAACTTCATATTCTCATCCGTCAAGATGTTCTAGGGTGCCTCCCTTAAATGGGGAGTCTCTTAAACCTTACCTAATAAACAAGTAGTTGATAAAATTGCAAAATTACTACTTACTCTTATCATAGACATCTTAAAATATCGTAGAACTTCATGTTATTATCCCCTTAGATGCAATAGGCCATCCTTCAAATTGAGATTGATACCCGCCTAATATTTACTTTATCAAAAAAACTCAAACAATTACGATTTGTTTACTTGAAAGCTCTTATGATATACATACAACTAGCAAGACCCTGCCGTGCTATGTATGACTATGATTTGAGAATTTTTTTTAATGTATGAATTGTACTTGTCGATTGAATTTTACATAAATTTATTTGATAAAATAGAATATTTTCCTCAATAAAAATTTCAAGTGAGAATTATTATATAATGTAGGGAATTTAAAAAAATCAAATAGTATTTCTTTATTTATAATAGCATAGGTGATTTAATTTTGGACGAATTACATAAAAAAGCAAAAAAAATAACTAATTAAGTGGATATTAAGGAGGGTGTGAAAATTAGCTAAATAGTAAAACCCCGTCACCCACCCCCATCCCACTCCCACCGAGTTAACTCGTTCGTTGACCGGGTTGACTCGCCCGTTGACCGAGTTGACTCGGTCGTTGATTGGCGTTGACCGACCATTGACCAGCTTTGACCGACCGTTGACCAGCTTTGACCGACCGTTGACCGGCATTGACCATCATCACTATCATCACTTTCATAACCGTCATCATCGTCATCATATTTTTTTCACCGTCATCACAATTTTTTGATGACAAAAAGTGTAATAAAAGGTAAAAAGTGTCATCAAAATGTCTTAATGACACTTTTTGATGACAAAAAATATCATCAAAAACATTCAACACATAAAAAAACTGTCATCACAATTTATTTCACCATCATCACAATTTTTTCCACCGTCATCTCAATTTTTTGATGACAAAAAGTGTAATAAAAGGCAAAAAGTGTCATCAAAATATCTTGATGACAACTTTTTGATAGAAAAAAGTATCATCAAACACATTCAACCATATAAAAACAACCGTCATCACACGGTTCGAACCGTCATCAATTGTCATCACTTGTCTTCGTTACTTGATGACGGTTTGATTGTCATCAAGTATCATCTTTATTTGATGACGGTTCGATTAGTTTGTCATCAAAAGGGCCTTGATGACAAACAAGTGTCATCAAACTGTCATCACTTAAGCGTCATCAAATATGTGTCATCACTATCATCACTGTCATCACTACTTGATGACGGTTTGAACGTCATCAACTATTTGATGACGATTCGATTGTCATCGGTTATCATCACTACTTGATGACGGTTCGATTAATTTGTCATCAAAAGGGCCTTGATGACAATGGTCTTGAAGACTAACAACCACCATCAAGTGTCATCACTCAAAGTTTGTTTGTTTTTATCATCAGCACAAAAAATAGTTGTCATCAAATCTCATCACCACATAAAAATAGTTGTCATCACCACATAAAAAACAATTGTCATCACAAATAAAAAAACAAAGTTGTCATCAAATATTTATAATCACGCTTAATTTTTTAGTGTCATCAAATATCATCACGTTTAATTTTTCAGTGTCATCATCACATATAATTTTTAGTATCATTATTCAAAGTGTCATCAAATATGTGTCATCACGTACGATTTTTTCATAAATTGTCATCACTTTTCATAAATTATCATCACTACTTGATGATTGTTTGATTGTCATCAACTATCATCACAAGTGTCATCTCTACTTGATGAAGGTTCGATTATCATCAATTATCATCACTACTTGATGACGATTCGATTAATTTGTCATCAAACGGGCCTTGATAACAAACAAGTGTCATCAAAGGGTTTTGAAGACAAACAATTGTCCTCACTTAAAATTTGTTCATTTTTATCATCATCACAAAAAATAGTTATCATCAAATCTCATCACTACATAAAAATAGTTGTCATCACCGCATAAGAAACAATTGTCATCACTAAAAAAACAAATTGGCATGAAAAATTATCACTTACCATCAGTAAATATAAACTTGTCATAAAGAATGCAATCAAAGATCATTAGTAAGCCTATGTGGGATTTGAACTCACATCATTATGTATTAAGCACATTGATCTACCATTTAAACTAATAGGCTAACCAACATAATGCACAAAAAACAAATAACAATCAGTAATGTGCAACAACAAAGAACAAAAAATGGGAAATATTAGTGGGAAAAGTACCTTTTAGGCTCACTATTTTATTAGTGGGAAATATTAGTGGGAAATATCAGCTATCCCATGTGGTCACTATTTTATTCATACTCCGAAAACCCAAATTCTTTGTTGAATGACATCAAAGTAGAAGAAAACAATATCAAATTAATTAAATCATAGCCATCAAGTTTTGTCAAGATAAAAACCAGTTATTCCAACAACCTGGCAGAGCATAACATCCCAAATAGGTTTACAATTGCAGAGGAAAAAAGACCAAAATTAGATTAACTGGATTACTATGAAGAGCGTATGAAGATTGACTTAGCTCCATCATTAAGTTCTAACCTTAGCTCCATCATTCTTCAATCTATATGCCAATTTCCCTGTACGTTTATAATTGGACCAAAAGAAAGTCACTATATCTCATTGCATACAGCCAACAAAAAATAATAATTTTTTTCAATAATTTTCTTTTAGTTGATGATAAAATTTAACCAACATATGTCTGTAAGCAATTCCTTGATATATACTAACTGTAATATCCGAATTCCGTTTTTCCTTCCATGTCAGAAAACGAGTTTCTTAGTCGATAAACAATCGAATATATTTGTAATTCTGATTCTGCAAGTACTTCGTTTTAATAAATTGCTAGCTTATCCACATGTAAACAAGGTCCATGAAATTATTTATATAATTTTTTCTCTTTTATTTTTTTTCTAAAAGCCTATGTATATATATGTTAACCGGTTGTATCCATCACGTGGGATAAGTATATCTATAACACTACCTATTTAAACCTAATCAAATAAATAAATTATCTTAACAAACTCTATCCTTAATTAACCCAATCTTTGCCTGATCGTATCAACCGCACTCATCAATCATTCTTTTCCTTTGTTCCGATTCTCCACCCTTGTTTCCTTTCAGAGGCGATTTAATTCCCTCATTGCCTTCTTGCCTTCTCTGATAGCCAACCCTAGTGGTGTCTCGAACCATTGTCGAGAACAATGGTGACGGATTCTTTCCACCAGTACGAAGACCACGAGCCGTCTTGTGTTTTCGCCGTCGTTAGTTGTTCCCCGATCGCTATAGAGACTCGTTTCTTTCCTTCGTTTTTGTGGTGACTTTTGTCGTCTTAAACTTTCCGGATTCATGTTCAAATCCAAGAGGCTCCACCTCTTTTCTCATCGTCTTCAATAGCACGTTATCATCATCGAACTCCCTTCTTTTGTCGTCAAAGGTAACCCGGTTGAGTGCCTTGACTTATTTCCTTTTGTTTTAGTTTTGATGTGGGTGTCGGACATTATTAGTTGGGTTTTTTAGTGTCTATCTTAATAATTAGTAGTAGTAGCATGAATAGATAGAAAACGACAGTGGTGGTGGAGAGTTATAAATGTATTTATGCTCATGGTGGATTATGGCTTGGAGAATGATCGCTCTCGGATGCGAGGGTCAAGAGATACAATTTATAACCCGACCCCATTGTAGTACGTGGTGGGTGTTGAACACTCGGGAAGTCTACTCGATCGATGTGCCTAGATACTAGGAAGCTAGAAAGGAGAGCATAAAACAAAGGAAAACAAAGAAAACAGTCGGGACCGACACTGAGGTCACGTCGGGCCCGAGGTTGGCGACAAGAGGAAGTCGGGACCGACACTGTGTAAGGCGGGCCCGAGGTAGCTGGGGATGTCGAACTCAAGGATTTAAAAGTAGATCTTGGGCTTTTGGGTTCCTTCCCTAGTAGATTAAGGCTTTTCCACCCCAATTCAAGCAAAGAGTGATGATCAGACTAGGATCGAGTGCTTTCGCCCTCGTTCCAACCACATCTACACCTCGATCCATGGGGAAATCCCCTTCGAAGCAAGGTCTTGAGATTGACACATGTTCACTTTCGCTACTTTGCCAATCTCAAGTCTTGATTCCCAACTTTCGCAAGGAATTGTAGCTCTATGTAGAGTGGGTTCCTTAGATCAAACACTCAAGGCTATGGAATTGGGGTTTCTAGCCTAAACCTAGCTAGGGTTTTCCCCCATAACCCAAGATCAAGGAGATCTACTCCATGAGACAAGCAAAGAAAGCAATCAAATCAAAAGGGAAAGCAATCATCATAATCAATCTCAAAACAAAGCAAAGTTTCATTCAAATCCAAAGCAATCCACAAATCCAAATCAAGGGTTTTCAAATCCACAAGATCAAACAAAGCAAAGCTAAACAATCAACAAAACCTATCAAGCCTTCCTCCCTTGGCCGATTCTCTCTCTCTTCCTTCTCCTCTCCTTCCTCCTTGCTCTCCAAGAATCCTCTTGGCTCCCTTGGAACCCCCTTTTTGTGTGTGTGTGAGGGAACCCCTTCTTAGAAGACAAGAGGGCCTTTTATAGATTAGATGAGGGGTAAAAGTGGAAGTCCACAAATTCGTGCCTTGGAGCCCAAGTAGTTCGGTGACCGACTCGGACCGACACGGAGGACCTCGGGCCCGAGTTACTGTGCAACTCGGTCCGAGGTTGGAGACTTCAAAGTCGGGCCCGATGTGGTTGCAACTCGGTCCTGACCTCGTTCCACCTTCTTCTTAGTTGGCTTCTCTTGTTCTTCTTCATGGCTTGCTTCTCTCCTTCCCGCTTTAGCTCGGCCTTTGCTCCATGTCTCGACCCTCCTTCAAATCGATCCTTGATTCATGCCAAATTACCTACAAAACACATAAAATGTGCGTAGTCTCCGAATCTCATAGAAATCGGGAACTAGGCTAAAAAGGAACAAAACGCACAAGAAAAGGGGAAAAAGAAACATATTTACAAAGGAAATCACATATGAAAACACCACCAAATAGAGAGACATCAAAATACCCCATACTTAAACTTGCTTGTCCTCAAGCAATAACAATGTGAGCAAGACCGAAACATAATCTTCAAGTAAAGCCTCGTATGAAAACACATTTTAAGCACAAGTGATCGATATTCAAGCAAGATTACATCATCACACATGATTAAGTGTTCCAAGGAATAAAGTCAATGCAACTAAGCCTCACTTTAGGGATATGTGAATGTGTATCACTCATCATGTGTTTTGGGTTTAGCAATGAACACTCAAGCTCAAAAATCATGCAAGTAAGGACTTTACTATTGAAGCTAATATCACCAATTCCTCCACCTAGAGATGCCTAATGCAAAGTACACAAAGAATTTCGAACTTGGCTCAATGGAGGTCCTCAAAGAGGTTCCATTCGGCCGGGTTGTAATGGGGCTTTTGGTATTTCTCAAGGTGGGAATTATTTGGTCTTGTGGTGCTTACAATGGGGATTGAACAACCTAAACTCTCACCAACTTCACCAAATTCCACAATTACTTTCACACTCACCCAAAAGACTTAACATTTTCCTTTCAACCCAAAATTTCACTTAACATTCCACTTCATCTTTGCACTTATGCTTTTTGTTGGATTTTCAAAACTTTCTACATTTGGACCGACTTTCTTATGACATCGGGCCCGATGTTGCTTGTAACTCGGTCGGACCATTTTCTTCACTTAAGCTCTTTGCTTTATTCCACTTTATATTTCCAACATTTTCTTTCTTCCTTTTCTTTCTTTTTTTCATTTTTGTACAACAAAGATGCACTACCCACATGATTCATAACACCATTCTTTTGCCCTTAAACCCAAGAGAATCTCAACTCTTCAAATACAATCCCAACCTCTCTTCTAAAGTCCAATCCCATAAGGGTCAAGTCATATAAGGCTAGGAATAATATTTTTGAGGAGTTTCAAACAAAGGCTTAGGCTAGAACGGGGCTACAAACAAAGGATTATCTTCATGGTAGGATATGGAACATTTATGTGACTAGAAGAATAAAGTTCAAAATCAATGTGACCATGCTAGGACAATTCTCATGACGGTCTTGGAAAATAGATAAACACCGCAATAGCAAGTTTTACTAAGCATGAATGAGCTAATCACACAAGAAACATGAGGGATATGCAAATATGAACAAGCATCCCTAAAATGGCCAAAAATCAATCTCACAAGGGTCACTCATACTTATTTGCATAAGAACTCATCCTAGAACTCACATGTTCAATAAAACAAGCAAGATATCATGATCACATCAAAAGCAACATCATTTTTAGAGGCTAAACTATCCAAAAATATGCAAAGGAATTTACATGCTCACATCATCATTAGCTTTTATTTTGGCAATCTAAGATGGGAATTTCTAGTCCAAAACCTACAAAACTCAAAATCTTTTTGTTGTTTTTAACACAATTTTTCAATTTTTTTTTTTTGGGATTTTTGCAAAAAATTCTCTAAAACCAAAAACTCATCCATTCTAGACCAAATTAATCATCCATGTCATTCCACAAACCAATAAGCAAAAATCCCAAATACAAACTAGAAACACAAACTAAATATCCTCAAAATAACAAACAAACATAAACAAGTGAAATCATGAACACACCTACCCCCACCCCATACTTAAAAATTTTAATGTCCCCATCAAACAAGGAAATCAAAACTTAAAAGCAAGAGAGAAGAGTATGAAAAGCTCACAATTTCTTATTCTTCAATGGCATGTTTAGGATCACTCGAAGGGGTTGTCACGTCTACGTCCTCTTTGGAGCCTTGCTTGCCGCTCCCTCTCGTACACTTGCTCTTGGTAGAAGTCTTTTGGTGGTGGTTGAAGTTGAGGCTCCGGGCGTGTCCATTGGTCCTCACGGGAAGGGAAGTTCCCGCTCATCCACGTGTTGAAGCTATCTTGGACCCGCCACCTTTGGTCTTCCACCTCCCTAAGCTCCTCCACCTCTCGCCTAGTGTAGCCGAGGGCTCGGTTCATCTCTTGTTGGCTAGCTTGGAACACACTTTGTTGTTGAAGCATTTGTTGTTGTTGGAGATTCATTTGATGGACCTCTTGGAGAACATTTTCTTGTTGAAGTTGGAGATGGGCCATTTGGTTAGCTAAGAAGGACATGTCCACCGATTGTTGTTGCTCGGGAAACACCATTCCCGGACCGTACCATTGGGCATAGCCTTCATAACCGCCACCTTGGAATTGCTCTCGCCTTGCACCGCTCCCTTCTCCTCGTTCATAGTGCCTCGGGACCTCACCACCATGGAATGAACTGGACCGACGTTGAGGGAAGTCGATCTCGACCTAGTTCATGCTTCGACTTCTAGCCTCAAATCATCCCAAATTACTCTATCATGCACTTAAATTTCAAATTCAACCATCAAACATCCCTAATCGAAGTTCTAAAATGGATCTAAGCATGCATAAACAACTTTAAAGCTCAATTTCACAAATCATGCAAATCCACCACTGATGCTCAAGCTCAAGCTCTAAATCAAACATGGCATTACTCAATCTACGCAATGAAAGCACAAAATTTTCAAAGAAATAAGTAGAGATCGAGTAACACATACCGGATTCGAAGAGTATTGAACTTTTAAATAAATAAGCAACTTAGAACTCAAATTTCCTCAATCTAGATCTAGATGGGGGATGAAGGACTATATTGAACTCGAAATTTCTACTCGGAATCGGGTTAGGTAGGCCTTTTTGTGGTTGGAACGAGATGAAGTAGGGAGGATGTGGATCGAGTATGATCGGGTTAGGGGGAAAGGGGCGGCCGACTTTGAGAGTTTTTGAGGGAGAGGGGTTGTATTTTGGGAATGGTGGTTGATATGAAGATGATAGGTAGGTGGGGGTGGTATTTAATGGGGGAAAGGGACAAATTAGGTCAAGGGCAAAATTGGCATTCCAACTAGTCAATTCGGATCGGACCGACTTCATGGACCGACGTCCCTAAGTCGGGCCCGACTTACCTGGGCTCGATGTGGGAGTATTCGGGTCACCAATTTTACTCCATCCTCTTTGAAACTTCTTTCCCATATTTCCATTTAAATATTTCACCTCAAATCCTACACAACTTTGAAGAATGCACGACACCATAAATCCACAAAACACTAGATAGAGATTGGTTAGAGAAAAGCTAGGTTAAACTAAGAAAAATCAAACTAAAATTACGAAAAGAAAGCTACTAGCTCGGGTTGCCTCCCGAGAAGCGCTCGTTTAGAGTCACTAGCTTGACTTCCTAACCTCAACCTTATGGCGGGTGAAACACGGTGAATTGCTCGCCATTGTTATGCCCATTCCCATTGCCTTCATACCCATAAAACCACCAACGATGGTCTACATAGGCATGGCTCTCCAATCTCGGGCCTATCTCATCATACTCCTCCAACGGATGAGATTTCTCCTCCTTACTTGCTCCATCATGTTTTTCTTTTCCTACACCAAGGTTATCCAAAGAATTCCTAAGAGATTCTACCAATTCATCTTTCAAATCACTAAGGCAAATGTAGGAGTCTCCTAAGTCATCATTCAAATCACTTAAACAAATGTAGGAATCAAAAGTTTGGGAAGAATTGTGGTCATCACCAACATTAAAAGGATATAAGTAAGGATACTCTTCATCTCTCCTTGGGCTAGCATTGATCCTTGACTCATTTTGATCCTTGAATTGCTCCAACAACTCCCTTACTTGTATTTGTTCATTGAAGCTTTCATCACTCCTTAACACAACGACCTCTCTAGCAACTTCCACTTCTTCACTTTCTCTCTTGGCACTCTCTTCAAGTTTAAGGATGGCCAAGGCGTCCGGCTCATTCAAAGCTTTGTTGAAGTGAAAATCGACCTTTTCTTCCCCAATCTCAAAGGAAACCTTGCCATTTTTGACATCAAACCTTGCCCCCGCCGTAGCTAAGAATGGTCTTCCTAAGATTATTGGGACCAAGGGATCCTCATGCATGTCCAAGATCACGAAATCATCGGGGACAAAGTACTTTCCAACTCGCACCGGAACGTCATCCAATATTCCCTTAGCCTTGATGATGGAACCGTCGGCCATAGTTAGGGACATATCGGCCGGCTCCATTTCACCCAAATTTGCTCTTCTCCAAATGCTAGCGGGCATCACCGAAATACTTGCCCCAAGGTCACATAAGGCTTGGAAGTTTTGAGACCCCACACCAATAGTTATAGCAAAGCGACCGGGATCTCCTAGCTTTTGCAGTAACTCCAAGGTCTTGACCTCATCTTGCATTTCAACTATAGACCTCTTCTTGCTCAAAATCTCCTTTAAAAACTGGGCATAAGATGGCATCTCGCTCAATGCATCGGTGAACGGGATAGAGATGTTCAAGCCTTGCAAGAGTTTGAGAAACCTCTTGAACTTGTTCTCAACAACATCTTTCGGCTTCTTCGAGGGATATGGAAGAATTGTTGCACCTTGAATCTTGCTTGGATCAACTTCTTTGGACTTCCCTACTTCACTTGCAACATTTCCTGGTTGGACCGACTTGGGCACCATATCGGGCCCGATGTTGTGAATCTCGGTCCTAGACAAAGGAGTAGGATCGAGGTCTGTGTACGTCGGTCCCGAGTTGCTCTCGACCTCGGTCCGTGGTGAAGGAGTCGATCTTCTTGCTGGGTCGACTTCGGGGAACGTCGGACCCGACTTGCTGGGTAAGTTGGTCCGACTCTCTTCATTCTTCTTAGGCATGTGTGGCTCGGGTAGGTTTCGGCCACTTCTCAATCCAATTGCCCGGACTTCATTTTGATTGTTTTCAGCTCGAGGGTTCTCCTCGGTTCGGCCCGGAAGTCTCCCATTCTCTCTCGGGGCTTGAGTAGCGATTTCGGCAAATTGATTGTCGACTTGCCTCCTCCATGCACCAAACTCGTTGAATTGGGTCCTCATCTCCTTGAACCCGTCTCTCATCTCTTGAGCAAATGATTGTAGCTCATTGAATCCCGGTGGTCTATATGGTGGTGGTGGCGCCCTTGGCTCGTTTTGGTTGAAGTTGTTGTTGTAGCCTTGAGCTTGACCGTTGTTCCACCGGCCATTGCCACCATTGTTGAAATTGCCTCTTCCACCGAAATTTCCTCGAACATAGTTTGCCTCCTCAATTCGCTCGGCCAAGCGCACTTGGCTCTCATTCGGACAAACTTGTGTAGCATGTGCAAAGGATCCACACTCCTCACAAGCTCTAGCATTTTGCTTGTAGTAGTGGACTTGCCTCTTAAGCTTGCTCACTTCACCTTCAAGAAATTGGAGCTTCACATCCCTATCAATGTCTTCTCCCTTTGGGTCACATAACTTCCTTGCACCTTCGCCTTGAACTTTCACCTCCTTGCTAGCTTGACTCACCCCATACATGGCCTCATAATCGGATAGCTTGTCAAGTAGCTCCCAAGCTTGATCCGGTGTCAAGTCTATGAACCCACAATCGGTGTGGAGATTGAGCTTGTCCTTCGTTACCGGATTGATGCCTTGGAAAAAGATGTCTTGAAGCACATATGGTTGTTGGCCATGAGTAGGACATTGGCGCAACATCTCCTTGAAACGGTCCCATGCTTCGAAGAGGGGCTCATTCGGACCTTGTTGAAAACTTGCAATCTTCCTTCTTAACTCGGTTGTCTTTGAGGGCGGGAAGAACTTCATCAAGAAAGCATCATAGAGTGTCTTCCAAGTTGTGATTGACCTAGGAGCTTGGCTCTCGAGCCAATGTGTGGCCTTGCCCCCAAGTGACCATTTGAACGCCTTTAGAAGCACATACTCCAATGTCTCCTCGTCGGTAGAGATCGTCTCACACATATCCACAAATCGTTTAACATGCTCTATGGGACACTCATGTGGACGGCCCTCGAATTGATCTCGCTTGATGAGGGAGATGAATTGCGTCTTGATCTCAAAATTCTTGGCAACCTCGGGAAGCACAATAGCCGGCTCGGGTACCCTCAACTCCGGATGCATGTATTGGCGTGCATTCCGGGGTAGAGCGTTGAGTTGAGCCTCGGCTCTCATCCGTTGCTCCCATTCTCTTCTTGCCACCTCCTCTTGATTGTCCCTCTCACGTTGCAATCTAGCCATTTCGGCCCTAAGTTGAGCCAACTCCTCATCAACATGGAGAGCTTGATTCGCCATCCTTTTCCTTCTTCGGGCTTCCTTGAGAATACTTTCCGGATCACTCACAAACTCAAGCTCAAGTGTTCCTCGGGAGGAACGAGCTAGCATACACCTATGAAACAAAAACACAAACCAAAACAAATCAAAAATAAACAAAGGGTTTGGGCTATTCCCTCACCCAAATCACTACCAAAACACAAGAAACTCACCAAATTGGCACTCAATGCACTTATACTTCCCCGGCAACGGCGCCAATCTTTTGATCGCCTCTCGGATTGCGAGGGTCAAGAGATACAATTTATAACCCGACCCCGTTGTAGTACGTGGTGGGTGTCGAACACTCGGGAAGTCTACTCGATCGATGTGCCTAGATACTAGGAAGCTAGAAAGGAGAGCATAAAACAAAGGAAAACAAAGAAAACAGTCGGGACCGACACTAAGGTCACGTCGGGCCCGAGGTTGGCAACAAGAGGAAGTCGGGACTGACACTGTGTAAGTCAGGCCCGAGGTAGCTGGGGATGTCGAACTCAAGGATTTAAAAGTAGATCTTGGGCTTTTGGGTTCCTTCCCTAGTAGATTAAGGCTTTTCCACCCCAATTCAAGCAAAGAGTGATGATCGGACTAGGATCGAGTGCTTTCGCCCTCGTTCCAACCACATCTACACCTCGATCCATGGGGAAATCCCCTTCGAAGCAAGGTCTTGAGATTGACACATGTTCACTTTCGCTACTTTGCCAATCTCAAGCCTTGATTCCCAACTTTCGCAAGGAATTGTAGCTCTATGTAGAGTGGGTTCCTTAGATCAAACACTCAAGGCTATGGAATTGGGGTTTCTAGCCTAAACCTAGCTAGGATTTTCCCCCATAACCCAAGATCAAGGAGATCTACTCCATGAAACAAGCAAAGAAAGCAATCAAATCAAAAGGGAAAGCAATCATCATAATCAATCTCAAAACAAAGCAAAGTTTCATTCAAATCCAAAGCAATCCACAAATCCAAATCAAGGGTTTTCAAATCCACAAGATCAAACAAAGCAAAGCTAAACAATCAACAAAACCTATCAAGCCTTCCTCCCTTGGCCGATTCTCTCTCTCTTCCTTCTCCTCTCCTTCCTCGTTGCTCTCCAAGAATCCTCTTGGCTCCCTTGGAACCCCCTTTTTGTGTGTGTGTGAGGGAACCCCTTCTTAGAAGACAAGAGGGCCTTTTATAGATTAGATGAGGGGTAAACGTGGAAGTCCACAAATTCGTGCCTTGGAGCCCAAGTAGTTCGGTGACCGACTCGGACCGACACGGAGGACCTCGGGCCCGAGTTACTGTGCAACTCGGTCCGAGGTTGGAGACTTCAAAGTCGGGCCCGATGTGGTTGCAACTCGGTCCTGACCTCGTTCCACCTTCTTCTTAGTTGGCTTCTCTTGTTCTTCTTCATGGCTTGCTTCTCTCCTTCCCGCTTTAGCTCGGCCTTTGCTCCATGTCTCGACCCTCCTTCAAATCGATCCTTGATTCATGCCAAATTACCTACAAAACACATAAAATGTGCGTAGTCTCCGAATCTCATAGAAATACGGAAACTAGGCTAAAAAGGAACAAAACGCACAAGAAAAGGGGAAAAAGAAACATATTTACAAAGGAAATCACATATGAAAACACCACCAAATAGAGAGACATCAGAGAAGTTAGTGTACGTTTGGGCTGTAGATTTAGGAAGAATTTGCTTAATATAATTTGATTAGCTTGTTGGATGAGTAAGTGTCATTGGAGTGTGACTAGTGGGTGGGTTTAATTAGGAGTACTGTGAATCGATTAGTTAGTTGCATAGGTTAGTAGAATATTCGATTAAGTGTAGTAATTAAGGATAAAGAGTTCAGTTGTTGAGCTTTTAAATAGATTGTTGGTGTGCTGGTATATTTTTTTAGCGTCCCGTCGGAAGTCGGGGTGTTACAAATTGGTATCATAGCCAGGTTGACAACAGGGCACATGGAACTGACCAACGAGTGTACCCGCGGTGCAACTTAAAACAAAAACCGGCCGGTGTTTTCAAAATGTTTTAACAGGGGTAGGCATGTTGCATATAGGGGTAGGTGACACGTCGCGACTCCGCCACCGTCAGCTCAAGGAACTCCAATAGTTTATTACTTTTAACCTTCCAATTCTAAGTGTAAGTTTGACAAAAGGTTTCATTCGTAGTATTAATATTATTAGGGAAGCATGAGGAAGTAAAAAGAGTAGGATTGAAGTGTCGGGTTATGGTCTCCAAGAGTTTAATAATACTAGTCATCGAGTATTTGAATCTAGTGCAAGAGGAAGGCAGAAATGGTCGACATAGAAGATAATGGAGTAACTTGGAGCAAATCTAACCTAGGAATATAAGTTATTAGATTAGAAGTGGTTGAACTTCAATTAGGGACATCAGTTGAAGAAAGGATGTTGCCCGTGTTAGGAAGAGTCGAATATCCGACTTAAGAAGATTAGCAAGGAGTTCGAAATGGAGGATAGAAGAGAATGTAGTTATTCACGATTGATCCTACTTACCTGAAGCAATCATAAGAAAGTGAGTTATAGGATAAGGCCAAGGAGATGACGCGGTGAGAATCTAGGAAGGCAGCAGAGTAAAATGAGTTTGAGGCAATGTGTAGGTAAACTTTAACAAAGGAGGATGTGAGATCAAACAAAGAAGGAAGAAGTGATCAAGGGCTCAGTAGGGGCCCTGGGCCAATTTATCCACAAGCCCACTTTGTTAATGCGTTGGAAAAAGGAATTATGACATTAAGTTGGGTGATGTTTATCTAAGAAACCATACTATTCGTGGAAGCTAAGACTAAGAACATGAGAAAGATAAGGGAAGAAAACATGTTTAGACAGAAAACTGTAGAACGAAGAGATTAAGGAACACCTTGTCTAGGTCCGTGCAAGACTAAAGCCTCACACATAAATTAGGGCAGAGTAGTGACCACAATAACGCAATTATAGGGTAAAAGAGATATTTTGTGGAAGTCGAAATCTGCTCAAGGCCAAAAAAAAAAAATAAAAAAAAAAAATAAAATAAAATGAATGATGACGTGGGACCCGTTGAGCCAGTTCAATAGAGACGTGTACCTGGTTATGGATTCCGTGAGAGACAACAAATGACGTATGGATAGAGGTATTTGTTGTGTCTAAATTCGCTCGAATAAGATTTAGACTAGTACTAAACTCATCTAGACGGAAGTATTAAGCAATAAAGATGTTTTAAACAAGACCTTGACCACGAGATTCAAAAGTTAATTATTTGGGCAAAGACCATGACCTTGAAATGCGTAGTGGGTTGTTTAGGGTGCTTGGATTTACAAGTAAGTATAATAAAGAGCGAAGGCATGACTTGGATTTAGTTCGATTTGGACATATGTGTAGACTATATTTTTCTCGTGGGTTCACCAAATTTTAGCGAGTAGTTGTGCAAGGAAAGAGAAAATTTACAATGTCTAGTTCTCGTAAGGAAGTTTGGACTAGTAACATAATCAACGAAGGCGTAGGGATCAAGCAATGAAGAGCTTTATTAGTAGATTGAACAACAAATGATAATGGCCTTTTGGGTACTAACAATAATACAAGAATGATAGTAAGAATGGATTAATACAAGGGAACCTAATGGTATGATCCTGGACACAAAGAGAGGTTAGATAGGTTGTTGAACATGGATTCTATTGGTTAGTCGAGACAAGTTCGTCGTAAATCAAATAGTGGATGACTTCTGGATATCTAAGTCACATGAGCATTTGAAGATGTTTACATGGGGAGTTGTCATGACTACATATCTAATGAGAAGTAGATCTTGTTAGTTACTCTGAGTCATGGATTAGACTACTCAAGCCAGTTTCTTAGTGCCTAGACCAATCATGACGTTGGAATTGAATCATGGAGTAAATGAGTTATGGAGAAGGAGTTAATGCACCAAGTCCACTTCCGCTAGAGGTTCAGTTGGGTTCGCAAGAAGTTGAACTTGACATTAGGATTAAGAATATGTTGTGGATTGACCATGGTGAAGATTGGCCATTCTCCAAACTTGGTTAAAGGACGAGTTAGTTTCAACTGAGGACTTAAGAGGAGGATGTTCAAAATATAATAGCAGGAGGTAAGAGAACTACAAGTATTGTAAGGAATGTTATGAAGCTTAACTAACGTCTAGGTGGGATATGTGACGTATTGGGCAACAATTGTGATTGACTAACTCGATCGCTAGTAGTAGTGTTGAGCAACAATATTTCTATCTACTCCCGGACTTGGAAGAACAAGTTTCCCTCTTGGAGACTAAATTGAAGATTAAATGATACCAGCGATGTGTAGAGATCATGAAATATGATTTCAGGTAGCTGAGGCGTTTGTGATGAACAAATAGCCCAAGTCGAGAAAATAAGGTTTGATCTAGAGGTAATTGATGTGGTATCATCTTAGAAGTACCCTTAGAAACTAGAGTGTGCCGTAAGAATTCTAGGATTAAAAATGGTACTGGCGGTTGGGCATAAAGAAGGCTTCTAGTCTAAACCGCCACTGACCAATTAAGGTACAAATAAGAAAAATCGCTTGGATTGTAGGTTACCAGAAGAGTTGTGATTAGTGAAGGGTAGGATGACTTATATGCCCAAACGACTTATATCGTAGAATTGTGGGAGTTATGCAGATTTTAACAAATGCCACAAAGCCATAACAAGTTTGTTACGATATAAAGGATTGAGTAATTGCCACTGCATACAGGGAGATAAGTCATGGGATCCATGCAAGCAGAAACAAGATAAAGAATGAATGACCAAATCCAAAGATTCGACACAACCGTATTTGGTAAATGTCAAGTCTTGAAAGAAAAACACTGACTTTAGAGCACCACCTTAAGTACAAGTTGAAGCTAAAGACACAAGGATGACTCAAGTTATTCGAATAGCACGGCTTTGAAGTTTGTTGACTTTCAACAAAGAGATCTAGGAAGAAGGCTTTGAAAGAAGGATAGATGGAGTGTGCTATTTCAACTCTATGAAACAAGGTCTTAGGTGAAATCCTAGCTGATTATGAATTATGAGCAGACGTTGTTCACTTAATCAATCCATAACTTACAAAAAACAATTTGGATGAAGGATTGGAACTGTATTAGAAATTCAGGGATTCTATGACCAAGTCAAGCAAGAGAGAATATCAGTATAGTAGGTGGAGAAATTAACTGGAGTTATGAAACATGTGAGGTTGGAGAATAGTAGATACGACTTGGCGTACTTAAAAAAAAATATAGCTGGCTAAGGTGGGCAGTTCGCAATTAAGTTTTGGGCCTTTTGGCACCAAGGGTATGATGCATTTGGTAAGTAGTTTCATTTCACGACAGGTTACCATCCCATGTCAAATGGTTAGTCTGAGAGGACGATTCAGACACTAGAGGACATGTTGGGATCACCGGTTTGATCACTTGACTTTGGTGGAGTTTGCCTATAACAGTAGGTTGCACCCCTCGAATTAGATGGCCTTTACAAAGCTTTATATGGGTGGAAATTTAGGAAACCGTTGTGTTGGGATGATCCTTCAGATGTAATAGGGGAGCGTAGATGATTGAGGAGATGATTGGGAAGGTGGATCTAATTCGGGAGAGAACGTTGGATGACCATATCCGAAAAAAGTCATATGCGTATAAGAGGCGTCGATTGCTAGAGTTGAGGTAGTAGCACAAGTCCGGTTGAGGGTATCGCCTACCAGTGGGGTCAGGAGATTTGGAGTGAAAGGGAAGCTGAGTCCCCGTTATATGGTCCATTCGAGATTCTGGAGAAAGTGGGTGAGGTGGCCTACAGGCTAGCTTTGCTGCCCACTTTGGACGGAATTTATCCGGTATTCCACGTTTCATAGTTGAGACAGTATGTCCTGAATCCTAGCTACCAACTCAATTATGAGGAGTTGGTGGTGGAACCAGATCATACTTTCCGAGAATAGCCGTTGAGGATTGTAGATCGACGAATTAAGAGGATGCGAAACAAGGAGATTCCTTTAGTGTTGATTCAGTGGTCGCGACGGAGTATCGAGGAGGCCACTTGGGAGACTGAGTCCAGGATGAGAGAGAGTTACCCAGAGATCTACCCGAGTTTAGTAGAGGCGTTTGAGGGTGGGTTAGTAGTTAATGTGTTGTTTTCAAATTTGATGTTTGCTTGTGTGATTGTTGTTTCATTTTGACTTGCCTGTCTGACCGTCTGATTATTTGATTGTTCCGTTGTGTATTCTGGATGGATAGTATTGGTTATCTTTTTCTTCATCAGTAAATTCCGGTTCGAGGACGAACCCCTTTTTAGGGGGAGATGTTGTGGAACCTCGAGATATAGTTCCTTCGTTACCAAAGTTTTGGGACGAAACTTTCTTAAGGGGGTAGTATGTAATATCTGAATTCCGTTTTTCCTTCCATGTTAGAAAACGAGTTTCTTAGTCGGTAAACAATCGAATATTTTTGTAATTCTTGTTCTGCAAGTACTTTGTTTTAATAAATTGCTAGCTTATCCGCATGTAAACAAGGTCCATGAAATTATTTATATAATTTTTTCTCTTTTTTTTTTTTCTAAAAGCCTATATATATATGTTAACCGGTTTTATCCATCACGTGAGATAAGTATATCTATAACACTACCGATTTAAACCTAATCAAATAAATAAATTATCTTAACAAACTCTATCCTTAATTAACCCAATCTTTGACTGATCGTATCAACCGCACTCATCAATCATTCTTCTCCTTTGTTCCGATTCTCCACCCTTGTTTCCTTTCAGAGGCGATTTAATTCCCTCATTGCCTTCTTGCCTTCTCTGATAGCCAACCTTAGTGGTGTCTCGAACCATTGTCGAGAACAATGGTGACGACTTCTTTCCACCAGTACGAAGACCATGAGCCGTCTTGTGTTTTCGCCGTCGTTAGTTGTTCCCCGATCGCTATAAGGACTCGTTTCTTTCCTTCGTTGTTGTGGTGACTTTTGTCGTCTTAAACTTGCCGGATTCATGTTCAAATCCAAGAGGCTCCACCTCTTTTCTCATCGTCTTCAGTAACACGTTATCATCATCGAACTCCCTCCTTTTGACGTCAAATGTAACCCGGTTGAGTGCATTGATTTATTTCCTTTTGTTTTAGTTTTGATGTGGGTGTCGAACATTATTAGTTGGGTTGTTTAGTGTCTATCTTAATAATCAGTAGTAGTAGCATGAATAGATAGAAAACGACAGTGGTGGTGGAGAGTTTTAAATGTATTTATGCTCATGGTGGATTATGGCTTGGAGAAGTTAGTGTACGTTTGGGCTGTAGATTTAGGAAGAATTTGCTTAATATAATTTGATTAGCTTGTTGGCTGAGTAAGTGTCATTGGAGTGTGACTAGTGGGTGGGTTTAATTAGGAGTAGTGTTAATCGATTAGTTAGTTGCATAGGTTAGTAGAATATTCGGTTAAGAGTAGTAATTAAGGATAAAGAGTTCAGTTGCTGAACTTTTAAATAGATTGTTGGTGTGCTGATATATTTTTTTAGTGGTTTATCTAGTTAGTTTGAGAGCAGGTGAGAGTTAATAGCTAGTTAGTTTGTCAGCTAGTTAATTAGTGTGACAATAATGAGTTTTTACTTAATGGAAGTCTTAGTAGGGGTTGTATTATTATTAAGAGTCGAGTTAGTTAGGTCGGGAGATCTGTTCGTGTTAGAACTTGTGGAACATTAATTTCGACTAGTGTGCCTAGCTGTGCGAGTAATAGTTTACCCTCGTTTTCATTTTAGGAAACACTCCTTCTTGGATTCCTAATTTTTCGTGGACTCAAAAATCATTCGTCTCGAGATAAGTCGTTTTTCGACTTGCTCGGTTCTTCTCTATTCTGTTAGATTGCGTACTGTTATTGTAGGGCGGGTTTTGGGAACTAGTCCCGAATACCTTTTAAATTGTTTTGAACTTCTTGAATTGTTGTGTGTGCGTAAAATGGTTTTAAATGTATTTTATCGGAAAGATATTTTTGGAACGTTTTCTGTGTTGGTACCGTTTCCGACACGGCCCATCGTAGCTGGCGTTGAGGAAGAGTTGATTACGTTTGAACCGTGTGACAGGGAAACCGTGCCCCTTCAAAATGGAAAATTATTATCTGTGTGTTTTTGGCAAGTGCTCCAGTGGAGGCTTAGCCGGGGTTAGAAGGGAGATTGTGAAGTGGAGTGAGAGGGTCTGCCTCTGCACTCGGCGCGGCGATGAGCGCCTTGGAGGTCGGATTGTGAGATGGAGGAAATGCGTTGTTACAAGGTTGTATTTGTAAATGTGTGTGTGGCTATGTGTGACTGATTATAACTAATTTAGGTATTGGCCTTTAGAGTTATGATTGCGATTGTGGATTTGTATGCTGAGTTTAGAAATGCTTTTAAAACGTTCTGCAATTTCCGTATTCTCTCTAACTTGATAGATTAGAAGTTGACCCTTCAGAGAATATTTTTCAGTTCCAGGTATGAATCAGGGAACCGTGCAGGAACCAAGGCCAGGTGGCGGGGCAGAGCGAAGAAGAGCGCGTGTCATAGTAGGGACGGGTTTACGTTAGTTTATTTATGATTTTCTAGGATGTTGGTTTTAGTAATATGATGGAGTTAGTATTATTACTTGTCTTTGTTTCCTCGAATAATTTATTGTTAGCAGTGATTCGTCGGTTTTGAATATTTATATTTTTCAGTAACGCATGCATGACTATGTTTTCTAAGTTTTACTAAATAAAAGGTTGGATGTTTTTATGTTTTCTCGTCGTGCCCGCGTTGCAAGATCCTAAAGTGTAGTTGTCAACCTAATTAAATAATACCTAGTAAGGTCTATTACTAAGTAGCGTCCCATCGGAAGTCGGAGTGTTACACTAACACTTGCCACCTAACTACACCACAAAGCAAAATCAAGCAATCACAATTTTTGCATTAACTAATAATGCAAACGATGCAGTATTCAAAGAGAGATAAGGGAATTACAATAATACACTATGTTCAAACTTGAAACTTAAACTGGGAAGTTGATCTCAACTTTAAACAACTGCAACTAGAGAAATTAAAATAATTTACAGAAATATTCAATCATTTAGGCAAGAACAAACAAAAAATGACAAAAGCGGAAAGTTCGAAGGAGCATAGAATTACAAAATACTGTTTGTCTCACTCAAGACGAATGGTTTAACTTTTGCGTTTTTGAATTCGAATCGGTTTCAACTTTCACTTGCCAAAGCCACCCCTATCTAGAGTTGCAAATTCTTCAAACTCTACACTAAAAAACCTTCCCAATTCGCCTTCGATTTTGAGTCTCACTATAATTTCTCCTCGATCTTCCAAATCCACTTCGAACTGTAAACCATGAATTCATAATCAAACACACAGAAGCAATGATAAGAATCCATCAAAATGTAGATACAAAGAGGCAAGTACAATGAAAATGAAGAAATTAGGTCAAAAAGAGAGATCAAGAGAGCATACGAAATCTTCGAGCTCTCCCTCTCCCTCGGCCCAATCTTCTCCCTCCGATTCGGCTCCCGCAATGACTATAAAATCTCAAGGACTACAAGATCCTCTTGCCTCTTGTGCAAAACACCAGATCCACAAAATTTCTGAAAATTAGGGTTTAGAACGTCGATCGAACAAACAAAAACGAGGAACAAACCTATGAAGGAAGGAATGAACAGGAGAGAATAAGGTGACGAGATGGCAGCCGCGGGGGTGGGGAGGGAGAGCGACGGTTTTCTAGGCCCACTAGGGAGTGATGGTGGCCATTGAAGAGAGGAGGAGGTGGTCGGCAGAAAATCAACGAGAACAAAAAAAAAAAACCAGAGGAGAGAGGGAGGTGAGAAAAAAGAGGGTTTTTATACTTAATAAAAACCTAAAAATATAAGTTTGCTTACAAATGCCTAAATAGGTTAATTATTTGTGCGTTCTAACTAAATTTGTTCTTTACTTTTTGAATGAGATAATATTATTATAATATATAGGTCAATAATATTAAAAAAAATTAAAAAATATTTCCATACTCATTAGTTGAATATGGTAAGTATTCCATATTCATTAGTTGAATATGGTAAGTAATAATAATAAATGAGGTAATATTATTATAATAGGTGCCTTCGAGCATTAGGTTCGACGGTTGGGCCTTTGGGGTAGTACCCCGAGGTCACCGTTTCGAATATCTGGGGTGGTGGTTTTCCCTTTTCTCTTTAGAATTGGTTAGTAACCAGTTTTCATCCCTAGTGGATGCTCTAGGTGAGTCCAAGTAGTACTTGTTGCGACCCTAAATCCTTACCTTATCAATTTTTTTTATTATAATAGGTATATAATGTTGGAAGTAATAATGATAAATGAAATAATATTATCATAATATGTAGGGGTGTAAATTCTAAAAAAATTAAGGACAAAGAGGTAAATAAATAATTAAATATATTTACGTGACATAATTAAATGGACGATATATAAGAGGGAAAGATTTGACTTTATTAATATTATTATTATTGTTATATTATTATATTGATATATTGATGATATTTTTTTTAGTAAGTGATATATTGATATTGATAGTGATGATTTGGATTAAAGGAGGGTACTATGGAATGTTTCGAAAACGTTGGTCCACTAGTGAAAAAAAAACCACGGTGGGAGTGGCCGAATTTGTGCGTAAATAAATATTAAAAAGTTTACAGCGAAACACAAGAGAAAACGAAGAGGCGCGCCGGATACTGGATTGTACTACAAAGTCTGAATTTTCTGAGAAAGATCAGTTCCAAAGTGCCCCCGGCTTTTTGTGCCCTATTCATCCAGCCCACTTTGTCACTCCTGTTCTCCTCTCTGCCATTACCCGCGGTTTCTCTCTCCCTCCGTATCACGCAGACAACAACCCTACCCTTTGTCTTCTCCGATGAAGCTCCGCTCTAGTCGCACAATTTCGCCGCCTTTAATTCAAGGTTCATTTGCTTTTTATTCTTTCAAGTCATTATTCTGGCATCGTCTGATTATTTTTGTGGAATTGGATAATTCTTTTCAACTTTTTCCTTTTTTTCTTTTTTCCTGTTCATGATCTTGTATAGGTACATTTTTTTGCAGTGTTCCAATTTGTATTTTTAAAGTTTATTCTTTTGCTGGCATGTCGTAAAATCTCCAATTTAGGTTTGCGTGTTGTTTTTGAAGTAGGGCATTGTGGTTTCGGTAGTTCTTTTTCTCCTCTGACGTTAATTTGAAGTTTTCGAATAATGTTTGTAAAATTGGCGGATTTTTTGTATGCAGGAGATGCTGCTACTGGAATTACTGATCAGAATCTGGACCCAGAACCAGAGCGGGAGCCAGAGTCAATAGCGGAACCAAATTTCTCTGGGTTGCAAACGTTGCAATGTGATGAGCCATTCTCTGTAGATAATATGGAGAACGATGTCGATTCTGATTCTCCGGGTGACTCAAGTGATGGTAGCGGTTTTTAGTCCACAAGCTGAATTTTGATTTGTTATATTATCTTGTGCATCTTGCTTTGTTTATATTGTGCATTTTTCTTTTACTCCGCTTGTAATTGCTTTTCGTGCATGCGAGTGTACTAATGAGAGAGTTGCTTATTTTTTGTAGATGACTTTGATGTGTCTACAGAGTTGTTTGATTTGAATGAAGTTCCTGGCTTTGATGATTATGCAAATCATGCTGAAGGTAGTAATAGCAAGAGAAAGAAACAAAAATCGTCTAAAAACAGAACTGGCCATTCTGAGAAAGATTCAGAGGCAATAGGCGACTCAGACTTCGTAGAATTTCCAATTGAGTATGATAGTGAGCCTGAAATTGTGAAGGCTCCACTAGTGAAGAATAAAAAGAAATCAAAGGGAAAGAAGGAAAAGGATCCATTGATGTGGGAAGTATGGGAGGAACGGGATAATAGATGGGTTGATGAGCATATGAATGAAGATACTAATCTGAATCAGAAGAATGGAATTGCTAATGAAATAATTGAAGCTCCTAAGGATTTAATTTTGCCCTTGTTAAGGTATCAGAAAGAATGGCTTGCTTGGGCACTAAAACAAGAGGAATCAGAGATTAAAGGGGGCATTCTTGCAGATGAAATGGGAATGGGGAAGACCCTTCAGGCTATTTCACTAGTCCTTGCTAAGCGGGATTTTACTCGTGCCATTGGTGAAGCTAATTTATCCCCATTGCCAAGTACTAATGGGCTTCCTGACATCAAGTGTACCCTTGTGATCTGTCCTGTGGTAGCTGTGAGTCAGTGGGTAAGTGAGATTGAGCGCTTTACATCAAAGGGAAGCACTAAAGTTTTGGTTTACCATGGAGCTAACAGAGGGAGGTCAATGGAGCAATTTTCGGCATATGACTTTGTTTTAACAACCTACTCAACTGTTGAATCTGAATATCGGAGATTGGTGATGCCACCTAAGCAAAAGTGCAAATGGTGTGGAAAAGCATATGCTGAGCGGCAAATGTTAACTCATGAGAAATATTATTGTGGGCCCAATGCAGTTAGAACTGAACGGCAGTCCAAACAAAATAAGAAGGAGAAGAAGCTTTCTTCAAAAATTTTGAAGGAGAGAACTAGCAACAGTAAACACAATGAAATAGAAAAAGGCAATGATGAGAAGGAGTCCTTTAAGAAAAGTGGCCGAAAGCGCAAGCCATCACAAATTGGTCAATTTGATAACATCCAAGAAATCCCAGTCAGCGTGGACACAAATCAAAGCAGGGGGAAATCAATTATGCATTCTGTAAAATGGCAGCGCATTATCTTGGACGAGGTAAGTATGATTAACCTAAAAGTTCGAATATTATTATTATTATTATTATCTAAAGGCGAATCATATATATTTTTATGAACAGTTCCTGTCTCTCTAAATGATCCTGAGGACCTGAGCAATAATTACTTTCGATAACTTTACAGAGTTGTGCATCTGTAATCTATGTTCCCTCCTATCAATTTCTCACTTCTAGTATATCTTTTACTGGTGATTTTATCCTACTTGCTTTTAATATCACTTTGCACATGACTCTGATATCTTTGCTTGCTTGCTGCCAACTAATTCTTCCACTCCAATGCAACAAACACCAAGCATGACTCAGTGTTCATGTGCCCATTGCACGCATCTGTTAATTGGATCACTTTTGAAGCAATTATTTCGGAGCAGAATTGTAACTTCTATGTGTATCAATGAACGCCTATTTTATTTATTTATTTATTTTTCTTGTCAATGTAGGCGCATTACATTAAGCAAAAACGCAGTAATACTGCTAAAGCTATTCTTGCGTTGGAGTCTTTATATAAGTGGGCATTGAGTGGAACACCACTTCAGAACCGTGTTGGTGAACTTCATTCTCTGGTTAGATACTAAGTGTGCTTTGTTAGAATAAAAGAAAATATGCTCTACTGTCAGTATCTCATTGCCAATGTGGATGTTTTGGATGTTGCCCTTTTCCTTTTTGTTTATAAAGTTTAAAATTTTATGCAGATTCGCTTCTTACGCATTGTGCCATACTCTTTCTACCTGTGCAAAGATTGTGATTGCAGAACACTTGATTATAGGTATGATGTCATTTTACTCTTTCCCTTCATAATTTAGATACTTCAGCAATCAGCTAAACATTGTGGACATGACTAATGACTTAGTTTCTCTATATTGACCAGATGATTCATACAGTTCATCTTTATTTTGGGGGTTTGCTAGCTTGTCTTTTCATTTTTTTTTATATATCATTAACCTGAAGTTCAGCACAGCCATATTGGAAGAATTTCTTCTAAGATGAAAATAATACTGGTTTCATATAGATACATTTTAAGATGTATTTAAAACTGCTTTACATCTCGGCTGATTATATGGCAATGTTTAGGTTTGAGCTGTGAGTCTAGGGGATGGTGTGACTGAGCTATCACTTTAGGCTTTTAGTCAAGTTGCTCATATACTTAATCGTAGCATGTATTTGTCAAAGAATTTCAGTTATTTTGTAAATAGATACTGCAGATTAAAACAAATCAAACCTAAAACCATTTGGTCAATAATCTCCCTGACTCTGTTTTCTATTTGATGAGTGTGTGTGACTAATTTGTGTGCTATGTCGTTATTATCATCTAAAATATGTGCTAGCTTAAGAAATTATGCACATTGTGCTTATGACGCATGCAGCTCTCACTTCTCTTTCCAAGCCTGCATTGAAGGCCTCATTGCGCCTTTTGCACCTAATGCTTTATTCTTCTCTGCATCTTGGCTTGAATTACTTAAGTAATAGAAAGTTGTGACTGATGCAATCGGTTGAACAGGACAACGATTATTGGGTGAAGATTGTCCAACCTTCACAAAATGTATAAAATTTAGCATTTCCTCATCAAAATGAGATGTTATGAACAACATGGTGGGTCATATTTACCTTTATATAGTATGCTGTGAGGTTTAGTTAGTACGTTTTTCTTTCTGGGGTTGTGCAACATGGTGATATTGCAAGGCAGAAGCTACATCGAAAGGAAACATTAAACGGTGCAGTATCATTGTATCAAAACCAAATCACATTTCTTGCAGAGTTGGTTTCATTCTACTTCTAAAGCCTTTGATAATAACTTAACAGCATGATTCCCATGAGATTTGTCATAGTTGTATAATCTCCAACTGCCAGTTCATGTGGCCAAAGGGTTTTCTTCAAATTTACATCGCTTAGTATTCAGGTTTTTCTGAAGGTCTGTTCTTGGATTTGTTAAGTTTGTTCGAAATGACTTGGTCAGCTTCTTAGGGTTTATTCTATGAGCAACTGGACATTCTCTTCTGGTTTGGTGGTCTAGATTATAAACACTCAGCCAGCTTCTTCCTTTGTGACTGATGCAAAATCAATTTACGGGAAGACACTATCTTGTGTGTTTGCATATATATTATCAAGGAAAACGAAATCCTCAAACCAAGGGAACATTTAAAGTGGGTGCGACAAGAATTTATATGCAAAGTGAATTCACTTTAGTGGCATAGGAGCAAGAGCATTATGAGGAAAGAAGTGCTTCTTTGTCAATCTTATGGATAAATGGATAATAGAATAATTAATATATCATTGCCTCACACATGCTGGAAAATATAGTTAGAAGTGTTTTCTTGTCAACTTTCATGCCAGGTAAGTGATTCTAGTCTATCTATTTTTTGGATCTTCTTAATCAGCCCTGATATATAACAAGGAAACATTAGCGGTTGTGGGTTTTCGCACCAGTTACTGCATATTACTTGATAAACATAAATTTCTTTTGACTTTAGGCAAATTAAAAATAGTAGGAGTAAAACAGAAATTATGAATTTCTCAACTTCCGTGATATTTGATGAACCTGGTTAGTGGTTATTAGTGGATCTTCTCTGTTAATGGATGCCTGTACCTATTTCTTAGGCCATTCAGTTTTCTTCTGGACTTATAAACTTAACAAATTGTATTTTTTGCAGTCCTGCATCAGAGTGTTCTAGTTGCGCCCATAAATGTGTCCGGCACTTTTGCTGGTGGAATAGAGTAAGATTTGTTTGATATTTTTACTGTTTCTCCATCATTTGCTTAGTCATTGATTCATCTTGTGATGATATTTTTTTTTTCCCTTGTTTTCCAAAAACTGCTAGAATGTGGCTACTCCTATACAAGAAAGTGGGAATAGTCTCCGAGGTCAAAGAGCCATGGTTTTGCTTAGACAGAAAATCTTGAAGAATATCTTGCTACGTCGTACAAAGAAAGAAAGGGCTTGTGATCTGGCTCTACCTCCTAGAATTGTAAGTTCTCACCTTGAATCTCAGGTGCTTTGGCCAGTTAAGTGCTTTTTTGTTTACTTCCTATTTATGTGCATGTGTAAGTGTGTGATCTCTTTTGTATTTGCTTTGCAGGTTTCTCTTAGGCGGGATACTTTGGATGTAAAAGAAGAAGATTATTATACATCACTCTACAACGAAAGTCAAGCACAATTCAACACGTGCGTTCCCTTTTTGTTGCTTCCCCTTTCTTTTTGTGCTGTTAAAAAATGTCACCTGAACACATTTCATACTCAAAAAAATATGTCCCATCTTTAATTGATTATGGCTTTTGGATGCTTCCAGTTATTGTATATCTTTATTTACTGCTATTCTCTGGTTAGACAGGAAAAATGTGGATTGATCCATGTTTTATTTATTGTTATCTGAAAGCATACCTCTTTTATATACTCCCTCCGATCAACTTTACAAGTCGTTTTAGCTTTTTTTACTTTATCAGTATTATAGGACGTTTTTCTCTTGTTGATTACTTTTTTCAATTTACTTTCTGCCTCTGTGGACAGTTTTTACAGTACCTAGGTTATTGTAAGAAAAAGATGAAAGGTTGGAGCGTTTGAAGTACAAATTTAAGGTGCATGAAGCTAGTAATAATTGCTTTTAAGCTAGTATTAGTAGTAATAAAAGCCTCTGTAATATTTTGTTCAGTTGATCAGCTAGTAATAAAAGCCCCTTTTAAGCTAGTACTAGGAGTAATAATAACTTTTCTTAATTTGTGTAAAAATTGTAAATCGTCTTATATACTTGATCGGAGGGAGTACTAGATTAAGGTATGTCTGCGGATGTATAAAAAAGAAATATTCTATTTTATCTCTCTCATGTTTATTGTTTAGTAACTCAATTTCCCATCAGCTGGAGTTGGAGGATGATATTAATTCTATTTTTGATTCAAGTCTCTAATGCTCGAAATGTTGCCTTCTTTAATGTGAAAAGACCCTTATTTTTACTTTTGTAACATGTCTTATTTTATGTTAATTTTCTGTTTTAATTTCATTATGTGTGTTTCTGCACTTGCTCTTAGCTTTCTATCTTGCATGATGCAGTGTGAAGTTAGACCATATGTAACACAGCAACATAGTTTAGTTTTTGCAATTATCTTCTCCTTTGTCAGCACTCTAGTTATTGGGATGATTTTGTTAGAAGGAAATCACTGACATATTTTCTATTTGCAGATATATCCAACAAGGAACTGTGATGAACAACTATGCTCACATATTTGACCTTCTTACACGCTTGAGGCAGGTAAAGGGAATTTGATCTATGATTTATGATGCTTTGATGGCTTTTAGATACTTTAACCCTTTATTTATGGAATTCAGCTTATTTTCTCCATCGAGTCACATTCATGCTGATAACAATCTCTCATGAAAAAAAATACTTCTATGCTTTGTTGTGACGGCATCTGATATAAATCCTAGATCAAGCTATAAAGCTTGTTTGGAACTTCTGTTGCACATTAGGGCTTGCGTATATCCTAATTTTACTTAGTAGCTTGACGAATTTATGCTTACTGACATACTGAAGCAATTCGTTAGAAAGTGGAGAAAACTATTTATTCTAACTGAGATGAAAGTAAGAGATTTTATGTGTACAATCTGATGTTTTATTTGGTGTGTTGGAATATATGTGGTATTTTATAGTGGGAGGAGGTAATTGAACTTGTCCCTCCTTTTAGGATACTACATGCCATTGGGTTTCTAATCCTTTGCCTTATATGCAACTTGCTCGAAGTCTTAAACATGTTGGATCCATATATTTCTCATTTGTACTTGTAGTGCTCTGTACGCTGTACAATGGATATTATTTTGCATCTTATAGTGAGAATTTTATACTTTCTATCTTCAAGTATTGCTCTGTCCTCAACATATGAGGGGCTCTTCTTTGACTCTTAAGTGCTGTCATCTTACCCTTTGGTAAAAACTTCAAACATGCTGTTCATATGTCAATTTAAAGTTTTTTTTGATATGCAATAGGCAGTGGATCACCCATATCTTGTGGTTTATTCTGCCAAAAATTCCCCTGAAAATGACACAACAGCAGAGAACAACAGTAATGAACAAGCTTGTGGCATCTGTCATGAAGCTGTTGAAGATCCTGTGGTTAGTAAAATGCTTCTTGGTTTACTCAAGGGTGCGTTTATATTGCCCAGGATAAAGCATTACTTTGCATTATCCGGTGTAATCCAAACGCACCCCAAGTTTATCTATTTTTATTTTTGGATATTTTTCTAGTGGGACAACTCATAGATCTGTCTATGGAAGGTGTTCTAGACTTCACCTCCCTTGGTCTGATATGCCTAAACAAGGGATAAAAGTCCAAAACATGTGATATTTGACTGGAAATGGTTATTTTCATCAAGGTTGGAGAGCACTGTTCAACCAAGCTAGTCTTACTGGGAACCATTAATATCAATTAATCAACTTACTAGAATTGAGCTCTGTGAGAACAGGCTATATGCTGGGCTTTAAATGTGTGCATTAAGCATTTCCATGGTTATAGCAGACAAATTGTTTCAAGACTCAAGATAGCATGATAAGTTTAACAAGTTTACTCATCTCTTTACCGACATGCACCATATATTAGGCCAAAGCCTTAGTTTGTCCCACCCTTTGTGAGGTCAACAAATTGTTAAGCTTGGATTAACGTGCATGTTGAAATTAAATATAGACTGGGCTGTTTGACAAGCTCCCTCAAATGTTTTTTGAGCTCATGGGATTCAGATTTGGCACCTGCAGGCCCTCTTTTTTTGCCTGAACTAGTAAAAAGGTGTTTGAAAGTGTTTATCATATTGATATTGTAGCATTTTTAGAATTGCTTGCAAAAGTTGAAATAGAAGGACAGACAGCCATGACGCACACGCACACACTACACCTATGGTACAGAATCTCTTGAAGGAATTAGGCTTGGAATGGATGAAATGGATAAAATTTCAAGTGATATTTTGCACCCTTCATCCCTCTTGAAAATGAATGTGGATTGGGATAAATGAAACCTGTAAAATATGACATTTTGACTCCCATTCAACCCCGCTCCATTGCCTTGTCTCATCATTGTGCGCTCTTCTCTTTCTTTCATGTTCGAATATTCTTCAATTGATAATGGAAGCTCACCGGAAGCTTCTTTACTCCTTTATTCTTCCTGAAATCTTGTAAGTCCATTGAAAATGTCATATCACGGTAAGATAAACAGAACTTAATAGAAAATAATCAGTACAATCATTGAATATATACGAGGGTGATACTGGTAAGATTAATTTGTGCAGTTAGGAAGAGGGTTATTTTTAATTTTTAAGGCTTTAACTTACATGAGAATTAGCATAAGTTCTTGTGCATGGAACTGTTTCTCTGCTTTGTTATCCTATTAAATTTATAAATTTATAAATTTATGAATGTTGTTGTATAAATTTATATAGCAAGTTTAGTAAATCTTTTGTCCCTCTATGTGATTTTATTAACAGGTGACTTCATGCGCTCATGCTTTCTGTAAAGCATGTCTGATTGATTACTCTTCTAGTCTGGGTGAGGTATCTTGCCCATCATGTTCAAAACCTCTTACTGTTGATTTTTCTTCAACCTCAAGTACTGTAGACACAAAGGCAAGCATAAAGGGGTTCAAGCGTTCCAGCATTTTGAACAGAATTAAACTGGATGACTTTCAAACAAGCACTAAGATTGATGCGTTGGTATGTTGATATATTTTATGCACATTCAATTTATGAGATTTTGGAGCTTGATTAGACTATTGGCTGTTTGCTTCTTTTTGTTTGATTCTTTAATCCATACTGTATTCAATTGCATAAGAATGTACAAATATTTATTTATCAATTAAGAGCTTGATTTGTTTGGCTGCCCCCAAAAGTATCATAGTACTACAGATTGATGGTCCATATGGAATAATGCTTATGTTTGTCTACACAACGCAGTTTTTCTGTTCATCACATTACGATGTATCCATTTGCATGGGCGTCCTTGATATTATCAATACTTGCTTATATCCTTCCCTCTTTGTAATAATAAAACACGTAGGTTGATTTGATGCTGTATTCTAGAGAAAAGGGAACCGGTAATCTGGCAAATTTCTTTGTCAAGTATAGTCCAGTATTTCCACCTGTGTGTTAATATGATACAAATCCTCTTACGCATTAATTTTTGGTTTGTAGTATTAGTTTCTTCTTCCCTCTGCCCTTTTTAAAATGTTACTAGTATCGTAAACTATTAGTTCCTTGGATTTCAGTGGATCTTAAATATCACCTGAAAATGAAAGCATTTCTGGACCTGCCTGTTTCATAAGATGTTGTGCAGCTGTTCCATGATCTTGTCTAACTATTGGCTCTTTATTCATGGATGTAGCGGGAAGAAATCAGATTTATGATTGAAAGGGATGGCTCTGCAAAGGGGATTGTCTTTAGCCAGTTCACCTCCTTTCTGGATTTAATCAGTTATTCCTTGCAGAAGGTGACTCATCTTTCCAACTAAACACTTGATTGTCTTTTGTCTGTTTGTTATAAATGCTCTCTGTTGTGATGTTTGTGCAGTCTGGCATAACCTGCGTCCAATTGGTTGGGAGCATGTCTATGTCGGCAAGGGATGCTGCAATTAAGAGATTCAAAGAGGAACCCGGGTGTAAGATTTTTCTAATGAGCCTCAAAGCAGGAGGAGTTGCTCTCAACCTTACAGTCGCTTCACATGTGAGTGCCGTGCCTGGTCTTTGGTTACTTGGGTCTAAGCTAAGCTGACTTGTATTGTGCCCAATTATAAATCAGGTTTTCTTGATGGACCCATGGTGGAACCCTGCAGTTGAGCGGCAAGCCCAAGACAGAATTCACAGAATAGGGCAATATAAGCCAATCAGGTTTTCTTCTCTATATTCTGTGGCTCTCACTTGTTTTGCTGCATTCGTGAATTGTGGAGTTTTCTGACCCCCGCCTTTGTTTTTTTCTGGGTTCCAAAGGATTGTGAGGTTCGTGATCGCAAACACAATCGAGGAGAAAATTCTAAAACTGCAGGAGAAGAAGGAGCTCGTATTCGAAGGGTTAGTGAGCCTTGTGTTAAAGATAACAACATTTGAATTGCTTGACTTAATCTGATCAAAGCCTATGGCTGTTGTTACCTTGTAGGACTGTTGGTGGATCTTCTGAAGCTCTTGGAAAGCTGACAGAGGCTGACATGCGGTTTCTTTTCATAACCTAGAAAAGAAGGGAGCATTTTTGGGCTATGGGGATCTCAGACTTATGTGTTCATCAAATTTTTGTTAATTCCGGAAGTGTTATTATGGCTTTTAGATGTAAATACAATTAGCAGCTACCAGAAGAATGCTCTATGCTTATATATATTTTTTGTTTCAATTTTTGTTTAAAAGGTGACAGACCACATTTGGCTAGATGTCTCGCGTTAACCTGTTAATGGAAACTGGGTTTTGATGTTGCGGTACCAAATGAAAATGAGTTTTATTATTGACATCAAAGCAACTCGAAAGAGTGACAGCCCATTTTCTTTGTAGTTTGAAGTATACCACTCCCTACTGTAGTAGTAGTAGTAGGGATAGGGGTGTGGAATGGGTCGGGTCGCCCGCGACCAGCATTGACCCGATCCACAATTTGTGGGTGCGGGTCAACCCGCGACGCGACCCGCAACCCGTGCAGGTCAAATTTTTTTATTTTGCAGGTTAGGTTGGGTTAAACCCGCACGGGTCTTCCCACGACCCGTTATATTTTTAAAAATACTAGCAATAAGGTCGCTTGTTGCGTGACGATTATAAGACGGAGATTTCATTTTAACAATTATTAAGAAGTGTAGAGATTTGAAAATGACGTTTACGTAAATTTATTTAAAGGGGCATGATTTTTTTAAAAAAAGAATATAGAAATGACATTTACGTAAATTTATTTAAAGGGCATGATTTTTTTGGAAAATGAATATAGAAATGACATTTCCGTAAATTTATTTAAACGGGCATGTTTTTTTTTTTTGCAAAAGGATATGAGAGAGGAGAAATAATGAATTAACAATAGCCGCACGATAGTAAATCAAGCGGCCGGAGAAAAACGGATTCGGCCTTAATCCAAACCTACATACACTTTTATAATAGAATAGAAAAATAGATATATATTTTTATAATTTTATTAATATAAAAACTGGTTTTTTCCGCGACCCGTTATATTTTATAATTTTGCTTATCGAATATCCTCTTTACCTCTTCAATCCGTATTTATCCTATTGAAATTTAATATTTGTTGATTCACATCCTTGTCCCTCACCCTTATGGTCTTTGTTTCTTAAACATTATATTTTGTTCTGGGTGGAAGCTGTTACAATTACATATATACTTGATTAATAAGAGGTTGATTCACATGGAAATGGGGTTTATCATGAAAACTAAGAACAAATGAGGACCATTGGATTTGAGAAATGGATGACTAAGATTAAAAGAGATAGGGGCAAAATGGTAATTTTGACAAAAAATAAAAAAATAAAAAAAAATAAAAAATAGTTTTTTTTAAAATTTTCTTAGTTTCGCTTGTTTTTGCCAAAAACACGAAATTTGATTTTTTACGTTACGTTCACGTATTTTATGCATATGTTCACACTATTATAAGACATGTTCACATATTATCACATTTTTCAGTTCAGAGATTTTATAATAGGTTCACATATATTATAAGTGTGTTCATATATTATTACTGTTTGTATGGTCATGTTTTCATGTTCGATTAAATCATAATATAGGCGTTAAACGGCTTAAAAAAAATTCACAAAATAATAAAAAAAAATAAAAAAAGTTTTTTTTTTTAATTTTTAATTTTAATTTTTTCGCTTATTTTTGCCAAAAACACGACGGTTGACATTTTATGTTCTGTTCACATATTTTATACACATGTTCACATTTTTACAAGAGCTGTTCACATATAACCGCATTTTAACTTCAGAAAATTTAGTATACGTTCACATATAATAGCGACACGTTCACATATTAGTATTGCATGTTCACGTTTTAGGGCCTTATGTTCATACTCGATTTACATCATTTTACATATGTAATTTTTTTTTTAATCGGATGACCCAGATTCATTTCTAGTGTTTCAATCGGATGGTCCAGATTTGTTCTTAGTTTTCATGATAAGCCCCATTTTCATTTGATTTAATTCCTGATTAATAATGCATATGAATATAAAATATTGAAAATGGAACAAATTAAATCAAGAAATGGATTTATTATCAATGAAACCATTTAGGTACCATTGGCCCAGCCATGAAACAAAATATTTTACTAGCCAGTTAAGCTACCTAGCTTCCTTGATTCAGCTTAACAGATCGATGGACAGTAATTAAATACTCCTACCCAGCATACATGGCCTAGTTCGATCACTGTTGATTTAATTTTCTTCATCCACCTAAATATGATTATATGAAAGATAAATAAAGCAAATTAAATAATTAATATCTAATTTGGGGATGATTGATTAACTTGTTAAAGTTGATCTTCCATTACTACTACGATCTTGATCGACATGACTTCCAAATAACAACTTGCTGGCATTCATCACAGTGAAGACGAGGAGGACGAAAAGCAGCAGCATTGACAGAACTGAAAGCACGAGCATGAGGGCATGGGCCGGCGTCGTCTTCACTTCCTCTGCGTACTCGTACGCGGCTAATGCCAGCACAGTTATGGAGAAGGCATAAGCCCACCATGCCACGCTGAACTTTTTCATGGATTTCTTGAACAACGTTGGTCTGCAAATCTGTTTCAATTGAATGTATGTATTGATCAGCAGAAGAAAATCAAGTACGTACAAGGATATTCGGCACACTCTTAAGTGTGTCATCATTTTAAAGTAGAATTCAAGTATCATTCTAATTAATTAACTAGCTCCCATAATATACTATAAATAGTTAGTAAATTAAACAAATATCAAAGTGTTAATCTTAAGCTACGTACGTACGCTGTATCCAAATAACATTACATACTCCAGATATATTATATGTAAAGTGAATTTTATAGCGTTCGTGCTGGTTAATGGTAGACAGTTGTATGCAGTAAATTTTGTGATTTGACAAAAGGATGGGGCTAGCTAGCTACCGAGTTGGCAACTAAAGTATGAAATGGTGCAAAGAATACTACGTAAAAGTTAAAAGCATTTGCAACTTGACATTATCTTGTACTTTTTGCCGGTACAAAAAATGCAATTGGCTACTTCCACTTTCTACTTCTCGATCGGTCGATTTCTAGCGTACCATCAGATATGTACTTCTCATTTATACATTTGGTGGACCCTAATTTTGTTTTTTATTAGACAAATCTTTATATAGTCACTTCTAATAACTTTAATTATATATATAGCTAGGTCTAGAAAGAATCCCGGAACTTTCATAGTATGTGACGTTGGTCATATTTGGCGGAAATCAAATCAAAACTAAACTTACCAGTGTGACAAAAAGAAAAAGCGAGAGGAAGAAGAGCATCTTGGCAGCACTATCGAAGCTTCCGTTAATGGAGGTCCAAGCCAAGCTGGCCATGCTGGGCGTGGCGATGAACAAGAAGAAAACGGGCCTCAAATTGGGCGGAAGGCCGTCTCCCCCGGGCAGCCTTTGGTAGAGCGTGACGAAGAGCACCAAGTAGTGGGCCATCCCGAGCGCGAACAAGAAGAGCGCCGCCTCCGGCCACCCCGACGCCATCAGCTCCCTGGCCGCCACCAGGTTGGCTATCACGCTGAGCTGGCTCGTGGGGTTGGCCACGCGCGACAGGAACCTCTTCCCCTTGGTCAGCCACTGCCCGTAGATCTTGATGTCCAGGGCCACGATCGGAAGGACCGCGGCCGGGAGGGCCCACACGGCGTACGACGACGTCGTTTCGAAAGGCGAGGCTTGGAGTAGGAGGAGCACCGACGTCCACGGTGAGAAGAAGTAGTTGACGCCCACGTGGTGGAGGAACTCCTGCTTCACCTCGTCCAAGTGGAGCAGGCACTTGAGGCCGTAGGCGAGACACGTGGCGGCCAGCGTGAGGAGGGCCAGAGACCAGAGGAGGACCAGGGCCGTTGAAGGGAGGCTCTTGAACGCGTGCAGGGGCGCGTGGCCGTCTTCAGTGGAGCGCACTAGGGTTTTCCATAGCAATGCTTGGGTGCTGAGGGAGAGGCTGATCCTCAAGTATCCTACCAGGCAGTTTCTCAATGAAGGGATTTGCATTGATTGCTGCGCTCTCCACCACCATGGTTTCGGGTCGTTTTGGGCTGCTGCTTCGGTTGGGCCATCCGACACTTGGATCACAACGTCGACTATCTTTTTATCCATGTATACGTAGTTAGCTTGCTTGTGCGTGTGCGTTTAGTTCTTGTAATGTAATGTAATTGTACGCGATGGTTTTGAAGCCGGACTCTCTGAATAAGAAAGAGCTAGCATTTAATTTGCATTTGTTTGATCGAGGAGAATATATATGTATAGATACAGGCCAGGGTGATGTCAATTTATAATATATGTCCAAAGTTAGGTTTGAGGATATATAAGAGCTAGCGTGCGTTAATTAATGAATAAGCAGGATGGATAGTGTATATCAGCTAGTATACATAAAGGCGGCTGGCAACTGACATGGCAAGCCATATTGGACTACAATGGGTCATGACTTGGAACCACTAGCTTTCCACCTTAGACTCCATTCACACGCACTGGTGGGTCCCCTTGCACTTTCTTACCTACACAAGTGGGCTTACCAAATGCTGAGTATCTACGTACATGCCCTTCACTTATAGATAAGAGTTATGGATAGCTAGATATTACCAAATACGTACTATATTATCTGTGCAATTAAAGTGCAAGTCTAGGATTATGCGTGTCATTAATTCGAAATGTCACCAAATGAGTTCATTATAACGCGAAAGGTCTCCGACCTTAGTAGAATAAATTCTGCTAATTTTAATTCATTTAAAATTATAATACCCCAATTATATGTTATCCCTGCAGATATGACCAACTACTTACACTCAAGTCTTCCAACATTTTGTACATATACTTTTTTGTGCTTACCAATGGACAGGCCGAGCAATAGATATGAAATGATTCGTCTTTTCAAATGAAAATTTGATATTGTTGCATGTACGTAGCTCCCTCCTACTTTACTGATACTGGATGCCAGTGCATTAGATCAAGTTTCACTTGTATCATTTTTTTGGGTGGCTGCATGTAGTATGACCTTCAGAGTCATGAATATGACACAAACACATATATTTCTATAAGGAAAGTGTTCGTACCAGACAAACAAGTAGATTGAGAGGCTGAAAAATCGACAATCAACAAATTGATCGATATGAGAAAGCAAACACACAACACAAAAACATAAAAAAACAACAAACAAAAAGTGTTGAATGATGTTTGAACCGGAACTGAAGAAACAAATGAGAAGCAGACTGTGAAGAGCGTCACAAAAAGACAAAATAAGATGTTAATTGAAGAGAAGGGGCCAATGAAACCCCAAAGTCAAGGTCAACATTTTTATGAGATGTATCGTAATAATAAGCATGTCACGTCATATGTTCTAGAAGAATAGATAATTTTCTCCTTTATCCAAGTTAAAGTACATGCAATCATGTGTGTTATGCTTTCAAGTATCCCAGCAATAGTTGGAAAACTCAAAGCATCTCTTTAACACTCTTCCTCGTAAGAATGTCTTATTAAGGATTCTATTATATGATTATGGATTATCATATTTTAAATTTGTGCTTCAAATCAAATTCGAGTGTGAATGTTTGTCTTAATATAAGGGAAAGTTTCAAGTCAAAATCATGCCTTAACTTTATAAATGGTCGTTGCTATACTGGGATTTCAGACGTAAATTTTTTTAACTTGCCAAAGGAATTGATAAAATTTTATAAATCACATTCTCTCGTGTTTTATCTCCCATCTTGATCACATGGTTGACATAGAATTTCATGTCTTATTCCGATCAAGATATATCAAAGGACTATGTGTAAACTTATTTCTCATTCTGATCACATGATGAAATAAGATCGCATAAATCCTTAAGGGTTATAAAAACATGAAAGATTTCCTTGAGAGTTACATTTCTATTAAAAAGAATCACCTTGATTTTACCCGTGGAGTGACATATCTCGAAGAAGAATAAATTGTATTCCCTCCATGGTTTTATAACAATCTTGTTTTTTTTTCAGCTATTGAGTGCAACCGAATTTCACGAATGAAACTTTTCCTAAGAATACTAATAACAACTCCTTTAGAAAAGGACACATTAGTAATTCTCCTACTCATTTCCCTCTTTCCATTTCCAAACCTTAGTCACAACAAAGAACAACTAATCCGTTAGTGACGCCTCCAAGCAAAGTTGAAGTATGTGTTCACTTAGAAGGAATTGAACATGAGGTAGAGAAGTTGGCTCCTTTTGAAGTTTTGTATGGCCGTAAATATCAATCATCAATATGTTCAGATGACAATGTTGGTAAAAAAATGTCTTGACTTGTGCTAGTCGAGAGGACTACCGTCGATGTTGCACTAATCCCGTCAGAGAATGTTGACTGCCCAGAGTTGACAGAAGTCTTATGTGGACTTGAAGCGAAGAAATGTTGAGTTCGTTGTTGGAGACAAAATTTTCATCAAGGTGTCTCCCTTGAAAGGCGTGTTTCGTTTTCGGTGAAGGAGAAAGCTAAATCCTTGCTATGAGGAAAGACCACCGAAGATCATTGAATGTCGAGTGAAGAAGCTACGTAACAAGGAAGTGCCCATAGTTTGGGTACTTTGGTCAAAGAATGGTGATGAAGGGATGACTTGAGAAATGTGGGAAACAAAACAGGAAATGCAGAGATGTTTTCCTGAGTTGTTGTCATCTTAAATAAAGAAGGAAATGTCAAATGCATTAAACCACATAAAAAACAAAGTTGTCATCAAATATGTATCATCACTTTTAGTTTTTTAGTGCCCTCAAATATGTGTCATCACAAATAACTTTTTAGTGTCATCATTCAAAGTGTCATCAAATATGTGTCATCACATACAATTTTTTCTAGTGTCGTCAAATATGTGTCACCACTCAAAAAGTGTCATCAAACAAGTGTCATCAAATGTAGACCAAATATGTGCCATCGTCAAAAAAGTGTCATCACAAATTATAGTTTTTGTATTGTCATGAAATATACGTCATCATCAAAAAAGTGTCATTACAAATTATGGTTTTTTCTAGTGTCATCAAATATGTGTCATCACGTTTAATTTTTTAGTGTCATCAAGTTTAATTTTTTTGTTTCATTAAATGTCAGTCATTACATATAATTTTTAAGTGTCATCATTCATAGTGTCATCAAATATGTGTCATCACATACAATTTTTTCTAGTGTAATCACTATCATCACTAGCATCAATTTGTCATAAATTGTCATCAAATGTCTTGATGAAATTTTTTTGATGACAAAAAGTGTAATCAAAGGTAAAAAGTGTCATAAAAATATCTTAATAACAACTTTTTGATGACAAAATGTATCATCAAAGGTATTCAACAACATAAAAAAACCATCATCACACATAAAAAATAAAGTTGTCATCAAATATATGTATCATCACGTTTAATTTTTTAGTTTCATCAAGTATGTGTCATCATTGAAAGTGTCACCAAATATGAGTCATCACATAAAATTTTTACTAAAATAAGATCAACGGTCTAGTAAGAAATTTCCACACAAAAGAAACTTAATAAAAATTTCTTACTTAAGTTTTTCTTTGTAGTGGTTGATAATTTCCTGCTTCTATTCCTTCACACATTTTTCTTTGTCCTCAGGCTTTGAAGGTTGCAACGCTCAAGCAATATTTTCCACAAGTGGCACAGAAATCCCCATGAATGAATATCTAAATAGCTTTCACCAAGTGGGCAATTGCCATCACCAAGTAAAAAGTTCTTTCTTTCATGTCCTCAATTTTCAGTGCATTCCCCATTAGAAATATCAATATTGACAAGGTGAATTTGAGGAATCAAGGTAGCAGAATCACCAAAAGCTATAGGAAGCACTGGATTACTATTTGGATTTTGAGTTGTCTCAATAGTAGAATAATGAGAAGATATACATGCATAAGAATGACTTGAAGGTGTAGGACCACAAGCAAGTGACGACGATGATGCAGATAAACCCACCCAAGAAGATTTAGAATGTTCAAATTTGCATCCGCTACTAAAAGAACAAGATCCTCTTTGTTAGTAAAGGCATGCCTATATTTCATAAAGTACAATAGAGAAGTGAATAAAAAAGTAAAGACGGTGAAGTTTGACGCATTCTTCGTCAACTCCGTCGCTGCCATTTCCACCGATTCCTCCACCTTCACCCTCGTCGACAACTGCACCTCCTCCACTATGGCGGCGCCACCGACACCAAATGGGTAAGGCGAGAATAGAAAAATCCAGAACCAGAGAGTGCGGAGGAACATTTGAAAATGAGGGAAAGATCGAGATCTAAAACACCATCAATGGCAATGATTTAGTTCGTCGACATCTCTAACTCAACCATCCTCTCCATCGTCCATTGAGTTTTCCTCTACCGCCACACTCGAGGCCGCCGCCTGGTAGTTACCCGAGCATGTTCTCAATACCAATCAGACTACATCCATTAAACAAAATGATTGATGGAGTGGAATACAAGCTCGTAAAGATCTGTCTTCTATTACCGTCGGAGGGCTTAATTAATCACCAGTCTTGGTCCTTAATCGAGAACGGTGAAGTATCTCGGAAAAGGAGGTGGAGCAAGATGAAAACGACGACGAAGGCAACGGATAGAACTTTGATGAATATGAGGGTATACGGGTGCCAAATCGGAAGATATGACGACTCTGAATAGGAAATTAGGGGTTACTAAATAGAAAGAACAAAAGAGTGTGAAATTTGTCATCTACCTAATTTTTAGGGGATTCCTTACAAACGCCTAATTAGATACTATAATATTGCCTTTTTACCCAATTTTCTCAAAAAAAATTATAATTTTCTTTTACATTTTTCTTTTTTCCCCTTCTTTCTTCTTTTCTTCTACCTTGAACGTGGTATTATTTCTTTTGTAACCTTTCATCCACAACTATCGTCTTCACGCCGTCCTCCGATCCATTGGCTCTCGTGTAGCACCAGTTCCTCCATGCAGTGCTTCCATAGGATGGAGAAGCTCCAATGGAAGATTTGGCCCCAATTGGAAGCATCGAGCGCTCGATGGAGACTGGATCTTGCTCCAATGGTAGATCTGGCCATAATTGGAAGGTCTTTCTTCTCAAGACTTCCAAGAAAGACAATTCAGAGGAGAAAGGCTTCCATTTTGGGAAAGCCCACTCGAAATTCAAGCAAGGTATCGTTCCAATTTGAGGACCTTCTTCAGACAGATTGATATGGAAAACAACACCTCACATAGACAATATGACATTTTACCCATGTGATTTCAAAAAAAATCCTGGTTTATGATATATCCAAACCAGTTCAAGTTACAAACAATAAAATTAAATTGTTAAACCAAACCAACCCACCATGCCACCATTATAAAATAGGTAGGGTTCTATTAAGGAGGAGGCTTATGTTGAAAAATGAGGAGTAAGGTGGGTCCTTGGATGGAGGCAAAATGAAGGGTCAAGATTAGAAGTTGAGCTTTAATGAAAAAAGGAAGAAATAAGAGTCGGTGGCAAACTTGAAAATAATTGCAAAATATGCCCCTCTTATAACCCAACTAATTACCCCTATTCTTGTCTCTAAAATCGATCTATATCTCTCTCATGATTGTCCTCTCTTCTGCCATATCTTCTTCACTCTCTCATATCTAAAATCTTCTTTTTCGAACACAATCAATCTCATAAAGTTTGAATTGAAGCCTTTAAGAGCATCGTAGATCAATAATTCCGAGCACTATTCCGCTAAAAATTATAAGAAAGAGGTAAGAAGATGATATTGAAACCCTAGATTTTATTTTGTTCACATTTGGAATATTATTTGTATGTATGCATGATTCGAGGCTATGAGTTCTCTTCTCCGTTACAATTTCTAATTGGTCTGATATGTAGAGGACGACTGGTTTGGGTGATTCACACCTCTCTATTTCTTCTTTGCAAACTATAAGTTTGAATAATGGTTTGGAATTTTCCACGATTTGTAATTTTGGCTTGGTTGAGATTCTAAGAGTGTATCATAGAGATAGTTATAATTTTTTCTTTGCTAGTTTGATGATTAGTTCATAACGTTTTTTGGGGACTAAAATGTGTATATTTTATTAGTATCTTCTTGTAGTTTCAATATTATCGTTTAATTGGATTTAAGGCATGCCCAAGGGCCTAAAGTGCTTGTCTAAGGGCCTAAAGTGCATGTATAAGGACATAATATATTGAAAGACTATTAGCTCAAATGGAAGAGCAATGTGATTCCGTAGAAAAATGTGGGTTCGAATCCCACATAGGTTGTTTTGATCAAGACCTTCTTTGAATAATAGTGGTTGATTAGTTATTTGTTGTACAAGGTGTTTAAAAATTTCCAAGGAAGAAAATTGAGTCGTTTATCATCTATTGATTTTAAGGTAGTTAGATATCCAAATATGATTTCATTATGGTGGATCTCATTTTTTAAGTGAAATTCCAAGTTACTAAAAGTTTATTATAAATAAGTAAAAGTTCATGCTAAATTAAGTGTCATTGTGCTTAGTATAGACTGTATAGTGCATTCCACACTTGTAAAAGTGCATTTCAAATATGTAAAAGTGCAATCCAAATTAGTAATAATGCATGCAAAATTAAGTGGCTCTATGTTTAGTAAAGTGCATTCCAAGTTAGTAAAAGTGAATTATAAATTAGATAAAGTGCATTCCAAAGTAGTGAAAGTGCATTTCTAATTAAGTGTCAACTCTATGTTTAGTAAAGTGCATTACAAGTTAGTACAAGCACATTACTGAGAGTGCATTTCAAATAATTACAAGTGCATGCCAAGTTAGTAAAAGTACATTCCATGTTCTTAAAACGTGTATATCTAACAACATAATATAAGAAAACCCTATTAGCTCAAGTAGAAGAGTAATACGCTTACGCACAAAGATGTGGGTTCAAATCTCAAATGGGCTGGTTTGATCAAGATCTTCATTTAAAACAATGATCGATTAGTTATTTGTTGCACATGGTTAAAGCAAAAATTGTTATAGTTAGGTTAAGAATGAATGTCTTAAAAAATTAGTTAGTGAAATAGATAATGTTAAGCTATGTGGGATTCGAACCTACATCTTTGTGCACAAGTACAACACTCTCACATTTGAGCTAATAGGGTACTAGATAAACATGAGGCATTGACACATAAGCACATGATTATATATCCTCAATATAAAATTTGAATTATACACTAAGTTGAATCTTATTCATAAGAATAAATATAAGTACCAAATCCCCCAAACAACAAGAAATGCTCACAAATATTCAAAGGTAACAATACACAAATGAAGCACATTTGTAGATGAAGAATGAATCTCCTTCGAAAGAATGCCAAATTCAAGCATTTTGGTCAAAATTCACTAATAGTTTGGTTACAATTAGGTAGAGTGTATTCTAAATCAATAAAGGTGGATTAATAATTAGTTATTGTAGCTAACAACAAGCAAGTGCATTCAAAATGAGAAAAGTGCAGGTCATATGAATAGTAAAAGTGCATTCTAAATATGATAAAGTGCATTCAAAAGGAGTAATAGTGCATTATAAAATATGATATAGTGTTTTTGGGTATAATTAACAACAAGCAAGCATTAAATAAGGTTTGAATCTTAAAGTTTGGTTCAAATGAAAAAAACTCTTATCCTAAAAAACGAAAAGTGCACTACAAAGTATGAAAAGTGCATTACAAAATACAAAAAGTGCAATATGAAAAGTGAACTACAAAAAAATACGAAAAGTGCATTACAAAGTACGAAAAGTGAAAATGCGAAAAAGTACACTCCGAAGTAGAAAAAGTACACTACGAACTAGAACAAGTGCATTTCTTTTTATATTTCAGAATAAGAGTTTTTTTCACGTGAACCAAACTCATGAATCTTATTACGATATTATATAATATACATTTTCCAATTCCTCTTTAATGTTATTGTAATACCATTAACCAATTTCTTAACAATTTATTTCAAGAACCTCCACTGGAAAAGTCATAAATTGTTTGCCTATGTTGCCATTGGTTGGAGCTTAACTTTCCCATGATATATTTCGTATTTGAGCACTTTGCAATATCATAATTAGTATGTTCCTTGATAGGTTATTTTCCTACACCGCAAGTATACGGTTCGGTTGTAGTATCAATGTGTCGAACTCAGGGAACTTTGTAGTACCAATTGATATTCAAACTAGTAGATCAAGCCAAATAAATAAGAAAAAGATTTTATGGTTGAATTGAAATGTTAACAAGTAATTGAAATTAAAAAGGGAATATCAGTGGAGAAGAGCTTCCAAGGTTAGGATTCCCACAATGATGTTTTTGTAAATTATAAGTGATGTCCATTTAAATTTCAACTTGAATGTCGTTTGAAGGAACTCACTATCTAAAACCAACACAAATCTCTTTTCAGAAAATAAGTGAATGTGCCTAGACTGAACTAACAATCGTTGTCGCATAAGGTTAATCAGTTTTAGACCCTTTAAACTCTTTAGAGACTAGGGACAAACAAACCCAACATTCGTTGTCGCGTTCCGCTAGAATTATTCAACCCTAGAACTACTACGATAGTTGAAATTCACAAAAGCAAAATTAAGCTACTGTCGCATAAATAACTCTCTAGTTTAATACCTAGGGATCTTATTCAAAATCAAAATTTGATACTTTTCAAATCAATATCTCATTACAATTATCTCCTGTCGATCTCAAATCATAACAAGAATCCTATGCAAAGCAAATAGGCCATAAAGCAACCTAGGATTAAATCAAACTTCAATCAAGTTTCCATTTAACCAAACATCACAATTTAGATGTACCTACTTGATCATTGGGTTCACCCAACCTTAGAATAAGTGGATTAGCTAGACATGAGAAGGGAGGAAAGCAAATCAAATTTAATAAACAACATACCAAATTGTCTTCAAATTGATTCAAACTCCAATCCAAACAAGTCTAGAGAATTCTTCAAACAATCTCCAACTAGGGTCTCAAAAGAGAGGCTATAAACAATAATACCTAATCATCATCATGAAACTAGGGTTAAAGTGTTTTAAGAGATGAAACAAAACAAAACTCGGCCCAAATCTCAACGCGGGGAACTACCCGGTCAACTACCCGGGCTAGTACCCAGTCGGGTAAGCTTCTGCTACCTCAACGACGGTATTTTGTAGAACCCGAACTGATTCCCGGTCTTGAGAACCCGACCACGTACTCGGTCGCGTACTCGGTTGGGTTGTCTCTTCTTCCTTTTTCTGCTCTTGCTTCATCTTGGCACCCGAGCAACCACTTGTAAGCACAGTCCGTCATCATTTAGGCTCCATGAAACACTCCTCATAGCTATGGTCCTTGAAACGCTTGAATTTCCACCCAAAATGACCTGAAATCCACACAACACGAGAGTAGATACCGAACGAAGAAAACAAACGATGCAAGCATGAAACTAACTCAAAACTAAGCTAAAAAGACTTAAAACATGAAAGTAAACATGCCCTAAACTATGTCTAAATGCATGCTATCAAAATCCCCCAAGTAAGAAATCAAATCCGACACCCCACAAGACAGGCAAGTCATGCATCCATTTTGACAATAGCCTAGATGAGAATTATAGAAGCAAAGACAACCAAAATCATAACATGTATTTATAATATCAAAGAGATAAAGCCAACATATCCATTCTAAACCTCACATAGGACAATCGTGTTTTCTCTCTCTCTCAAGTGTTTGAATAGGACGTGTTTCACTCAAGTCTCATCTTTTGAAAGCCTAGCTACCATAAGCTTGCATACCGTTCTAAATCTCTGATGTCCGCCTTTTTAGTCGTGTATTTAGGGTGTTTTTTATGTGTTTGAGTCCTTTTCTTGAGTTTTGTATTTTGTTTAGAGTCATTTGTTTAGGTTTTCGTATTTCTTTAAGATATGGAGTCTGCATAAGCTTTGGTGGTGTTTTGTAGGTTTTTGAAGCATATTTTGAAGAAAGGAGGAAAGAAATTGAAGAAAAGCACTCAATTAAAGAAGTGAAGAATCAAGTCTGAGCTTAGAAAGAAGTATAGAAACTCGTTACAAAGACATAGGAAAAAGAATCGAGTCAAACCGAGGTGTAACGAACCCGCTACAGAAGTTTACTCTCAGCTGTTCGTAGTATTGAATAGGTTCGATAACGACCCTGTGGGTTCGGTATTGAGGTCTGTAGCAAGGCAAGGGCGAGATGGTTCAGCAACGAGTCTACCGACCTTGTAAGGGTCGATACCGAGGTTCTCAGGCTCGGTAGTTGTGCCGACTTCGGGATTTTTATATTTTTACTCCGTAATCTTTTTAGTTTAGGAAGTTCTATCTTTATGGAAACTTTATAGATAGCTTTTCTAGTATAAATACCTTTGTTTTAACCTATTTTAGGGGTCATTCAGTTGGAGACCGAGAGAGAGATGCGTGAGAGTTCAAACACACGACTTTTTTTCTTTGTTTTTAGTTTCTAGTTTACTTTTGAAGATTACTTGAGGGAGAAGTTCGTGTTCTAAAGAAAAGTTTCGAGTTTTAATTCAAGTAAGCTTTTTTTTTTGTTTCATATGATGTTCATCTTATTGCTTGTTTCTTTTTTATCATGAGCGAGTAGTTCTCTTTTCTAGGATTGGGGTTGAAAACCCGACATGATTGTGTATAATTGAATGTGTGATGAATGCTTGAATGCCTTTAACGAATGTTGGAGCAATTCGAGTTTATTTCTTGATCGAAAGATAAAGTTATAATCTTGAAAGTCGATATTGTTTGTTGACGAAAGTTACGAACTTTGGATCTAAAAATAAATAGAGAGTGAATTAAATCATGAAAGTCAATTGATTTTCTTGCTTAAATCAACGAAGGTTGATAGCTTTATCTTCAAGGCATGTTCTTTATTCTTCACACTATCTTAATTGCATGATTTTGTCGTGGTAAACTCTTGTCCTAGATCTTTTTCCCATTCGAAAACACTTTGTTTCACCCTGTTGTTAGCATCGGTACCGAGGCTGATAGTTTGGTACTCAACTTGTGTGTTCTTGCATTATTTGCTTTGTCCGACTCGAAAATTCACCATCGATACCGACCCTGACAAGGTCAGTACCGACGTGTCTGAATCGTTATTTGCCTAATTCTCCTTTGCTTTGTTTTAATTTCCGCTTTCTAGAATAGTAATCAAACATAACTTGCTTCCTGTGGACGATCCTGACCTACCTATACACAACGGGGTCTTGACTACAAATTTATTTGTTGCCGGGAAACCCTTTCAACAAATTGGCGCTGTTGCTGGGGAGATTTCAATAGTGCCAAGTTATTTTTGTGCTTGGAATCGGTCGAGTCGGTAATGACCCCCCAGGGTCGGTACCGACCATGTTGCCAAACCCATTTTTTCTTCTTTTTTCCTTTTGTTTTCAAGTTCACTGTCGAGTCGGTAACGACCCTACCCAGGTCGGTACGGACCCTGTCAACAAATTTCAGTTTATGTCTTTTAAGTTTTTTTTTTTTACGGGATCACTGCAAGCTCCACTCCGACCCTTTGGGCTTCGGTACTGACCCTCCTCTGAGAACCCGTTTTGCTATTGATTTCATTTCTGTTTTTGTTTTTGCTTTCAGTGTATGCCAGCTGAAGGACGCCGAGTTGTCTCTAATCCAACAGTTGACCTTGAACCCGAGCGACCCTTCCACTGCCGATTAAGAGAACGCAAGCAATGGCTACACATGAAGAGATGGAACAACAGATGGCTGAACTCCGCTTACAGATAGAGGAGATCTAGAGAGAAGGGGAAACCATAGCCACTGACAATGCCCGTCTAAGAGAGTTGTTGGATGCTATTTCAAGAAACGCTAAGCAATACATGCACCCAGAATTGAGGGTTTCGGAATCGGCCATAGTTCTCCCAAAGATTGCGAAACCCATCATACTCAGAAGACCATTCTTAGCCACCGCAGGGATGCGAGTAGATGTGATGAAGGGACTTCTCACATTTGATATTGGAGAAGAGAAGGTCGAGTTTCATTTTAATCCGACCGTGAGCGAGGTTGCTAGTTGTAGTACTGAGGGACCTATCGACCCACCATGGGTCGGTACCGATCCCTCTCTTTGTACAGAAACGGGCAAATTCAATGGAGATATGCCTATTAATGAGCCTACCAACCCACCATGGGTCGGTAACGACTATTTTCTAAAGGAGCACGAAGCTGGAGGAGAAATCAAGCAGGTTACCTAAGAATCGACATGCCCAGAGGGGTCGGTAACTATCCCCTACACCTCGGTAACGACCCACTTCCTGAGAAACAATGGTAAGTCTTCTTATTCTATTTCGATTGATTCTGCTCATGATCCCTTCTCCCATCTTTCTTCTACATTAAATCCTATTGTTAGTCCTGTGAAAAAGTCGAAACCTCCTTGGTTTTCGAACTATACTAACCCTTATGTAGGAATTCCGAGCATACTTGTTGATGATAGAGGACCAAATGTCTTGGAGAGAAGCTTTGAAGCTTTTCCATCTAAGTATGGGGTTTCTTATGATCCCGACAAAGCTGGATGAAAGCCACCTTAGAGGTAAGGCAAGTTTGTCGGGCTAACGACGTTAAAATTTGCGCTTATGGGAGGCAACCCGCTCTTTGTTTTTGCTTTTAAGTTTTTTCTTTGTTAGTTCTTTTTGCTAGCTTTTGTTTACTTGTTTTTAGGTTAGATTAGTGTAGTAGGGATATAGGTTTTTCTAAAGTGACTCATGTACGAGAAGATGAAGTGTTACAATAAAGAAGATAACAATCAAAGGCATTTGGTGACAATTCAGCAAGCTCGTTACCGACCTTCACAGGTTCGGTACCGACCTTCACCTTCACAGGTTCGGTACCGACCTCTACAGACTCGAGAAAAATCAACTCCTCAGTGATTAATAGTTTCAAACAACTTCAGCTTTATTTTATGAGTTCCCTTTTCTTTTATCCTCTTTATTTTTATGTCTTTTCTTTAAACAGTGAGGACACTATTTGGTTTAAGTATGGGGTATGGGAAAAGGAAACTCAGTTTTTGTGTCTTTGTTTGTGTTTTAAGATTGATAATATTCACTTAGATGTCCTATGATAGTGATTACTTGCTTGATCATGTAATTCCATAGCATGTTTGGATAGCTTTGCCTAAATCATGTTGAAATTGTTTTTTATATGGATATTTAGCATGTGATGAAATTGAGCACATATGATCTTAGGTAGAAGTGATTGAAATCCAACAAAAATTGCTACCTTGTGAGTTATTTTTTGGCATTATAGGGAGAACATAAAAAATCCCTCTTCTTTTCTTGTGTGATTTACTCTCCTTATGCATATTATCTCTTGTCATTGATATGGTTATCTATTTCTTGAAGCCTTTATGAGATATTAGTTCATTACATGTGAAATCCTATGATGGAGAACTTATTTATTTAAGCCACTTTTTATCCTCTCTTTTTATCCACCTTATCATTATCCTTTTTTTGAAGCCAAGTTGAGCCTTAAAGCCTTTTATTTTGAGCTCCACAAAATTGTTCCCTAGCCGATGTTAACTTGACCCTATCCGGGGATCAAGACTTAGTAGTAGTTGTGATGGTTTTATTGAGTGAGATGTATTAGCTCAAGTGTGGGGTATTTGAAAGTCTTGAAGTATGTCATGTAAAAGGAGTTTGGTTCTCTGTATGCACAGTGTAATGAAAAAATGAAATTGGCGTTACCGACCCTAATATGTCGGTACCGAGTCCCCTCAGAAAGAAAAAGAAAAGAAGAAAGAGAAAAAAGGTTGAATAGTGAAAAGTGTGCATGAGCCAAAATTTCCTTGTTATTTTGAGCAAGATTAGTGGGATTATTAAAGTTGTAAAGTTAAAGAAATGAGTGTGGTTAAAGAAAAGTGAGTTTGGTATGTTCTTTTATGACAGTTTTGGAAATGTGTGAATTTTTAGGAGTCTTATTCCCGGATATTATTAGCACCACATAGCCAACATATTTCCACATCTTATTGTTATTACCAAGCCCCATTACAACCCGACCGAATGGAAGATTATATGAAGTTTTTCATTGAGCCTAAGTTCTCTTGATGATTTTTATGTGTTTTGACATCTCTGGTGGAGAGTTTGGTGATATAAGTAACAATGACTATGTTGACTTTTGTATATTGGATTGACTTGAGAGTTGTTATTATAAGCCTAAACACTTGAGAGTTGAGTGAAACACATTACCCTTGTGAGGTTGGATTTTTAGTTACTTTTGTTTGAGGTTGCTCATATATGTGTGATGACGTTAGATTCACTTGTCTAATTGTTCTACATGTGCATTGATGTTGTTTTCTGATAAGGGCATTGACTTGATATATATGTTGATGGTTTTGGTTCTTGTCTTGTTGATTGCTTGAGGACAAGCAAGTCTAAGTATGGGGTATTTTGATGTTCGCCTTTTTAGTCGTGTTTTTAGGGTGTGTTTTTATATGTACGAGTCTTTTTCTTGAGTTTTGTTTAGAGTCGTTTGTGTAGGTTTTCGTATTTCATTAAGATATGGAGTTTACATAAGCTTCAGTGGTGTTTTGTAGGTTTTTGAAGCTGTTTTGAAGCATATTTTGAAGAAACGAGGAAAACAATCGAAGAAAATCACCCAAGTAAAGAAGTGAAGAATCAAGTCTGAGGTTATAAAGAAGTAGAGAAACTCGCTACAAAGACATAGGCAAAAGAATCGAGTCAAACCGAGGTGTAACGAACCCGCTATGGAAGTTTTACTCTCAGATGTTCGCAATGCTGAACAGGGTCGATAACGACCCTGTGGGTTCTGTGCCGAGGTCTGCAGCAAGGAAAGGGCGAGATGGTTCAGCAACGAGTCTACCGACCTAGTAAGGGTCGATACAAAGGTTCTTGATATTCGTGTTTTTGGTATAGTTTTTAGGGTGTTTTCTTAGTTTGTTAGGTTTAGTTTTAGTAGTTTTAGAGTTAGTTTTGTGTGTTTTTGGATGGTTTTGCATATTTTGTGAAAAGTATGGAAGCTACTCCGTTTTGTGTCTTTTTGTAGGTTTTAGCAAGGAAACGGTGCTTTATGGAGCTGATTGGAGTGCTATGGTGGAGGACGGAAGAATACGAGATAAGGGAGTCGAAGTCAAGATTTTTGGAGTTGAAGTGTTGAAGAAAGCCAAATCGAGGCCCGTTAACGAGGCTATGAAGGATCGTTAACGAGGCTTAGAGATAGAGTTTTTCGAGAGTTTGTTGTGATGTTTACCGACCCTGTGCGAAAATTTATTCCGTGTCGTTAGGGTTTTTAATGAGTTTTAGGGTTATTATATTTTATATTTTAGGTCTTGTTATCTTTCTAGGTTTTATTTCTATCTTTTTAGAGTTAGTTTCTATCTTTTAGGAAAGTTTTTGTCTTCTAGCCTTTTTTATTAGATAGATTTATTAGTATAAATACCCTTCTTTTCTAGCCTAAAGGGGGAGGGGTGTTTGAGTAATAGACGGATTGGAAGAACCGAGAGAGAGAGTCGAGTCGGAGGAGAGGACGAACCGAGGTGGAACAAGAGTAAAGCTAAGGTCGTTAATCGTGTTTTTGATTCGGTGTTCTTGTTGTTTTTGGTTTCTTCTGAAGTGTGTAAGACGATATTTTCTTAGTAATTTGAAGTAGTTTGTTTTGTTTTCAATGTTTTCTCTATTTGAAGTTGTTTGCTTTATAGTTATGAGTAGTGAGTAGTTTTTCTATCTAGGGTCGGGGTTAAAACCCAGCATAGTTATGCATGGTTTTATGAGTAAGATGATGTGTTGAATTCATTCTATCTATTTTTAGATTGCGTTTTGTGTTTATGCCTGGATGAGAATCGGAGTAATTTGAGTTTTTAACTTGATTGAAAGAGAAAGTTATAGACTTGAAGGTTGATATTGTTCGATTGCGAAAGTTTCGAGCATTGGATCCAAAACAAGTGATTGAGTGAATTAGTTTATGAGAGTAGATTGATTTGCTTGCTAATCAATGAAAGTTGATGAATTTATCTATTTAAAGGCATGATATTTATCTTCTTACGAGTTTATATGCACGACAATGTTGTGGTAACCCTTGTCCTAGATTTTTGTTCTTATTTGAATTTCTTAGGTTATATTCGTTACTGAGTTCGTTGCCTCGGTACCGAACCTGTTCTTAGGTCGTTAGTGTGTATTTTAGTAGTTTATCCAGGTTCGTTAACGACCATGACAAAGTCGTTAACGAGGTTGGTTGTGAGTGTGTTGTGTTATTTTTCTTTGTTTTTTTTCTTAGTATTTTGATAGACAAACAACCGTGCTTCCCGTGGAACAATCCTGACTCCCCTATACTTAGCGGGGTCTTGACTATAAATTTTATTTGTTGTCAACAAACCCTATCAACAGTTCTCAGGTTGGTAGTTGCGCTGACTTTGGGATTTTTATATTTTTATTCCGTAATATTTTTAGTTTAGGAAGCTCTATCTTTATGGAAACTTTATAAATACCTTTTCTAGTATAAATACCTTTGTTTTAACCTAGTTTAGGGGTCATTCAGTTGGAGACAGAGAGAGACGTGTGAGAGTTCAAAGACATGACTTTTCTCTTTGTTTTTAGTTACTAGTTTGCTTTTGAAGATTACTTGAGGAAGAAGTTTGTGTTCTAAAGACAACTTTCGAGTTTTAATTCAAGTAAGCTTTTGTTTTGTTTCATATGATGTTCTCTCTTAATCTTATTGCTTGTTTCTTTTCGATCATGAGCGAGTAGTTCCCTCTTCTAGTATCGGGGTTGAAAACTCGACATGATTGTGCATAATTGAATGTGTGATGAATGCTTGAATGCCTTTTATTCTTTATCTACTTATTTTATGCTTATACTTTAACGAAAGTTGGAGCAATTCGAGTTTATTGCTTGAACGAAAGATAAAGTTATAATCTTGAAAGTTGATATTGTTTGATAACGAAAGTTAAGAACTTCGAATCTAAAAATAAGTAGAGAGTGAATTAATTCATAAAAGTCAATTGATTTGCTTGCTTAAATCAATGAAAGTTGATTGCTTTATCTTCAAGGCATGTTATTTATCCTTCACACTATCTTAATTGCATGATTATGTTGTTGATAAAGATTTACTTAACAACAAATAAAATTTATAGTCAAGACCCTGCTGAGTATAGCGAAGTCAGGATCGTCCACGGGAAGCAGGGTTGTCTGTTTACCGAACTAAGAAAACAAGAAAACAAAGCAAAACAAAAGAAAACAGCTACAACAAACCTCGGTACCGACCTTGTTAGGGTCGGTAACGATGCTAAAATTCTACTAAAACTGAGCAAATAACACGATGCAAGTGCAGGCTCGGTACCGATCCTAGTGCCTCGGTAACGAGTGTATTCGAATGTAAAACTAGAGGAAATCAAAGGATAAAAACCTCTAGGACAAGGGTTACAAAAAAATATGCATATAAACTCATGTGAAGGATAAAGATCATGCCTTTGAAGATATACACGAACATCATATGTCGTGGTAAACCCTTGTCCTAGATCTTTTTTCATTCGAAAACACTTCGTTTCACCATGTGTTAGCATCGGTACTGAGGCTAATAGTTCGGTACTGAGCCTGTGTGTTCTTGCGTTATTTGCTTTGTCCGAGTCGAAAATTCAGCATCCATATCGACCCTGACAAGGTCGATACCAACGTGTCTAAACCGTTATTTGCCTAATTCTCCTTTGCTTTGTTTTAATTTCTGCTTTCTAGAATAGTAATCAAACATAACTTGCTTCCCATGGACGATCCTGACCTCCCCACACACAGCAGGGTCTTGACTACAAATTTATTTTTTGTCGGGAAACCCTGTCAACAATCTCCACCGTAGGGGACTTTGTACACAAACAATAATCATGAGGACTTTCATCAGGTTGTAATGAGGTAAGGGTGAAAAATTTTTTGGCGGGGATAAATATTTGGCATGTGGTGCTAATCCGGGAAAAGGAATTATTCCTAAATAAAATACCAAAACCAAGCTTACACTACTACACAAATAGCCTTTTATCCCTGGCGTCTTTTAAAATATATCCCTGATATTGGCTAAAACAAGGCATGGATAAATACTGAGGGTAGACCTAATATCCCTGATATAAAAAAACAAGCTAGGGATATTGATGTTCGCATTTCTAGTATAGTTTTTAGTAGGTTTTCTTTGCTTATTAGGTTTAGTTTTGTTAAGTTTAGGTTTAGTTTTGAGTATTTTTAGATAGTTTTGCATATTTTTATGAAAAGAGTGGAAGCTACACTATTTTGTGTATTTTGTAGGTTTTAGCAAGGAAAAGAGCTATATGAAGCTGAGTTTGGTAGCATTACAGTGAAATACGGAGGAATACAAGATTGAAGAAGTCAGAGCTCAAGATTACGAGAGGAAGTGTGGAAGAAAACAAAGCCCAGGCTCGTTAACGAGGCTGTGAGGGCTCGTTAACGAGGCCACGAAAGAGAAAATTTGAAGGTTGATTTTATGATTCACCGATCCTGAGCGGGAATTTATTTCCGTGTCGGTTGAGTATCTTTTTAGAATCTTTTAGGGTTATTAGAGTATGTATTTTAGGTCTTATTATCTTCTTAGATTTTGTTTCTATCTTTTAGAGTTTTATTTCTATCTTTTTAGGAAAGTTTATATCTTTTAGCCTTTTTAGTTTTTAGCTTTTTAGTATAAATATCCTTCTATCTAGCATAGAAATAAGGGGGAGAATTTCTTTTAGAAGTCGAATTAGAGAGGAGAAGAAGAGGAAGAACCGAGGGCGAGTCGAGTACGAGGGTCGGTGGACGAAAGTTACCGAGTTCGTTGATCGAGTTTTTAGTTCGGTGTTTTGTTCTTTTTTCCATTTTCTTCTTAACTTCTGTAAGACAGATTTTTTCAATCTTAATTTAGTAGTGATTTGTTTTCAATGTTTTCTCATATTGAGTTTATTTGTTTAGTAATTATGATTAGTGAGTAGTCTTCTTTTCTAGGATCGGGGTTAAGCCTGACATAGTTGAGCATGTTTAATAAGTAAGATTGTATGTTGAATGCCTTTTATCTTTTATTGAGATTGTTTGTTGTGCTTATACCGAAACGAAGGTTGAGGTAATTTGAGTTTTTAACTTGATCGAAAGAGAAAGTTAGTAACTTGAAGGTTGATATTGTTTGAATACGAAAGTTTCAAGCTTTAGATCCAAAACAAGCAATTAAGTGAATTAGGATGCGAAAGTTGGTTAATTTACTTGATAGTCAACGGAAGTTGATGACTCTATCTGTTTAAAGGCATGATCTTATCTTCTTACGAGTTTATATGCTTGGCTATGTTGTGGTGTCCCTAGTCCTAGATCTTTGTTTTATTTGAATTATTTTAAGTGAATTTTCATTGCTGAGTTACTTACCTCGATACCGAATTTATTTAGGTCGTTAATTGAGTATTTTGGTTTTTGGTGGTTCGTTAACGAACCTGACAACGTCGTTAACGAGGCTACTTGTGAGTGTTTTTGTTTGTTTCTTTTATAGATTGATAAACGAACAAACTTACTTCCAGTGGAACGATCCTGACTTCGCTGTACTCAGCGGGGTTTTGACTATAAATTTATTTGTTGTCAATCGAAACCCTCTCAACAAATTGGCGCCGTTGTCGGGGAAGCAACGAGTTTGTTAGTTTATCTTTGGGGTTCGGGAATATCCCGACCCCGTTTTTGTGTTTATTTTTGTTTTCTTTGTCTGTTTTTCTCAGTGTATGCCGGTAGGACGACGAAGGCTTCAGTTTGATAACACTGGTTATTACTCAGAACCCGAACGTTCCTTGCACCGTCGACTCCGAGAAAACCGAGCCATGGCCACGGCAGAAGAGATGGATCAACAGTTGGAGATCCTCCGGACTCAGATGGAGGCACTTAAAGCCGAGAAGGACGGCGCAGACGCCGAAGCTGAGCGTCAACGAGCTGACAAGGCTCGTTTACAAGAAGATCTTGATGCGTATCCAAGGAATGTCAAACAATACATGCATCCGGAACTGAGGGTGCCAGAATCTCCTATTGTGCTTCCAGCGATAGAGAAACATTTTGAGATCAAATCTTAATTTATATCCTTAATCAAACAGGCTCAGTTTGAAGGGAAACCTGCTGAGTGCCCTATGGAGCATATTAGAAACTTTCTTGATTTATGTGACACCATAGCTGTTGAAGGTGTCTCACTAGAATATGTTCTGTTAAAAGCTTTTAGATGGTCTCTTACTGGAAAGGCCCTGAACTGGTTGGAGAGCCTACCTTCTAAGTCTATCAGGACTTGGAAAGCTTTGTACGATCAATTTCTTACAAAGTTGTTCCCTCCTGCTAAGACGACGGAGTTGAGGAAACGCATCACCTCCTATCACCAGTTTTCTAATGAAACATTCGTTGAAACATGGGAAAGATTCAAGGAGATGCTTAGACAGTGCCCTACTCATGGGCAACCTTTATATGTTTTGCAAGAAATCTTTTTCCAGGGTATTAACGCAGAGACCAAGAACTGCATCAACACGCATACTGCGTGCGGTTTTATAGAGATGAACCCAACGGAGGCGTGGGAACTGTTGGATAAGCTGGCTAATTATGATGCTATGTAGGAACCCAGCAAGCTCCACAAACTCAAAAACGTCTCTACATACCTAACTGAGAAGAAGTTGACCTAGATGTTAAAAATCAATTCTTACAAGACGAGGTCAACCGTCTGAAGAAACATGTAAGTTTTGTAAAATCCTCTCAATCATGTCAAGAATGTGGTTCTTCTGCACATAGTACTTCTGCTTGCACTAACATTGAGCAGGTTAGAGCCGCTGAGACAATAGCTGAAATGAATTATAGGAGAGGACCATACAGGAACCAACATAGTTACCATGACAGGTCGAACAACTATCAATCATGGGGCAATCAAAACACAAGTCAAAACTATGCATTGCCCCCACCAGATAAACGACCTGCACCATATCGACCTCCAGGCCATCAGGAGACGCCAGCATGGGTTTAGGAAATAAAGGAAAGCATTAACGGAGTGAACAACAAAGTTGATGAAGTTCAAGCCAAACTGAACTGACAAGATAAAAGATGGGGAGAGTTCGATATTTGGAAGAGGAGTGTTGATTCCTGATCGCCCTCTCGGATGCGAGGGTCAAGAGATACAATTTATAACCCGACCCCGTTGTAGTACGCGGTGGGTGTCGAACACTCGGGAAGTCTACTCGATCGATGTGCCTAGATACTAGGAAGCTAGAAAGGAGAGCATAAAACAAAGGAAAATAAAGAAAACAGTCGGGACCGACACTGAGGTCACGTCGGGCCCGAGGTTGGCGACAAGAGGAAGTCGGGACCGACACTGGGTAAGTCGGGCCCGAGGTAGCGGGGGATGTCGAACTCAAAGATTTTAAAAGTAGATCTTGGGTTTTTTGGGTTCCTTCCCTAGTAGATTAAGGCTTTTCCACCCCAATTCAGGCAATGAGTGATGATCGGACTAGGATCGAGTGCTTTCGCCCTCGTTCCAACCACATCTACACCTCGATCCATGGGGAAATCCCCTTCGAAGCAAGGTCTTGAGATTGACACATGTTCACTTTCGCTACTTTGCCAATCTCAAGCCTTGATTCCCAACTTTCGCAAGGAATTGTAGCTCTATGTAGAGTGGGTTCCTTAGATCAAACATTCAAGGCTATGGAATTGGGGTTTCTAGCCTAAACCTAGCTAGGGTTTTCCCCCATAACCCAAGAACAAGGAGATCTACTCCATGTGACAAGCAAAGAAAGCAATCAAATCAAAAGAGAAAGCAATCATCATAATCAATCTCAAATCAAAGCAAAGTTTCATTCAAATCCAAAGCAATCCACAAATACAAATCAAGGGTTTTCAAATCCACAAGATCAAAGCAAATCAAAGCTAAACAATCAACAAAACCTATCAAGCCTTCCTCTCTCTTGGCCGATTCTCTCTCTCTTCCTCCTCTTCTCCTTCCTCCTTGCTCTCCAAGTATCCTCTTGGCTCCCTTGGAACCCCCCCTTCCTTGTGTGTGTGAGGGAACCCTTTCTTAGAAGACAAGAGGGCCTTTTATAGATTAGATGAGGGGCAAAAGTGGAAGTTCACAAATTCGTGCCTTGGATCCCAAGTAGTCCGGTGACCGACTCGGCTCGACACGGAGGAACCTCGGGCCCGAGGTACTGTGCAACTCGGTCCGAGGTTGGAAACTTCAAAGTCGGGCCCGACGTTGTTGCATCTCGGTCCTGACCTCGTTCCACCTTCTTCTTAGTTGGCTTCTCTTGTTCTTCTTCATGGCTTGCTTCTCTCTTTCCCGCTTTAGCTCGGCCTTTGCTCCATGTCTCGACCCTCCTTCAAATTGATCCTCGATTCATGCCAAATTACCTACAAAACACATAAAAGGTGCGTAGTCTCCGAATCTCATAGAAATACGGGAACTAAGCTAAAAAGGAACAAAACGCACAAGAAAAGGGGAAAAAGAAACATATTTACAAAGGAAATCACATATGAAAACACCACCAAATAGAGAGACATCAAAATACCCCATACTTAAACTTGCTTGTCCTCAAGCAATAACAATGTAAGCAAGACCGAAACATAATCTTCAAGTAAAGCCTCGTATGAAAACACATTTTAAGCACAAGTGATCGACATTCAAGCAAGATTACATCATCACACGTGATTAAGTGTTCCAAGGAATAAAGTCAATGCAACTAAGCCTCACTTTAGGGATATGTGAATGTGTATCACTCATCATGTGTTTGGGTTTAGCAATGAACAATCAAGCTCAAAAATCATGCAAGTAAGGACTTTACTATTGAAGCTAATATCACCAATTCCTCCACCTAGAGATGCCTAATGCAAAGTACACAAAGAATTTCGAACATGGCTCAATGGAGGTCCTCAAAGAGGTTCCATTCGGCCGGGTTGTAATGGGGCTTTTGGTATTTTTCAAGGTGGAAATTATTTGGTCTTGTGGTGCTTATAATGGGGATTGAACAACCTAAACTCTCACCAATTTCACCAAATCCCACAATTACTTTCACACTCACCCAAAAGACTTAACATTTTCCTTTCAACCCAAAATTTCACTTAACATTCCACTTCATCTTTGCTCTTATGCTTTTTGTTGGATTTTCAACACTTTCTACATTTGGACCGACTTTCTTATGACATCGGGCCCGATGTTGCTTGTAACTCGGTCGGACCATTTTCTTCACTTAAGCTCTTTGCTTTATTCCACTTTACATTTCCAACATTTTCTTTTTTTTTTTTTTTCATTTTGTACAACAAAGATGCACTACCCACATGATTCATAACACCATTCCTTGCCCTTAAACCCAAGAGAATCTCAACTCTTCAAATACAATCCCAACCTCTCTTCTAAAGTCCAATCCCATAAGGGTCAAGTCATATAAGGCTAGGAATAATATTTTTGAGGAGTTTCAAACAAAGGCTTAGGCTAGAACGGGGCTACAATCAAATGATTAACTTCATGGTAGGATATGGAACATTTATGTGACTAGAAGAATAAAGTTCAAAATCAATGTGACCATGCTAGGACAATTCTCATGACGGTCTTGGAAAATAGATAAACACCGCAATAGCAAGTTTTACTAAGCATGAATGAGCTAATTACACAAGAAACATGAGGGATATGCAAATATGATCAAGCATCCCTAAAATGGCCAAAAATCAATCTCACAAGGGTCACTCATACTTAGTTGCATAAGAACTCATCCTAGAACTCACATGCTCAATAAAACAAGCAAGGTATCATGATCATATCAAAAGCAACATCATTTTAAGAGGCTAAATTATCCAAAAATATGCAAAGGAATTTACATGCTCACATCATCATTAGCTTTTATTTTGGCAATCTAAGATGGGAATTTCTAGTCCAAAACCTACAAAACACAAAATCTTTTTGTTGTTTTCAACACAATTTTTCAATTTTTTTTTTATGGATTTTAACAAACATAAACAAGTGAAATCATGAACACACTTACCCCCACCCCATACTTAAAGTTTTTGATGTCCCCATCAAACAAGGAAATCAAAACTTAAAAGCAAGAGAGAAGAGTATGAAAAGCTCACAATTTCTTATTCTTCAATGGCATGTATAGGATCAATCGGCGAGGACGAGAGCCCATGAGGCTCTAACTTCTTCGTTTGGACCGTCCTTGTCATAGAACTTCTTCACTCGATGACCATTCACTTTGAAAATATGTCCTTGTTCATCAACCAAGTCCACCGCACCATGAGCATAGATACGGTGGACCACAAATGGTCCGCTCCACCTAGTCCTTAACTTCCCGGGGAAAAGTTTAAGCCTTGAATTGAAAAGGAGAACCTTGTCACCGATTTGATAGGTCTTTGGAATTAACTTCCTATCATGCCACTTCTTGGTCTTCTCTTTGTATAGCTTGGAGTTCTCATAGGCCTTCAACCTCAATTCCCCCAACTCATGAAGTTCTAGAAACCTTTTCTCACCGGCCAAGTTGATATCCCAATTCATCTCTTTGAGTGCCCATTTCGCCTTATGCTCAAGATCTACCGGAAGATGACATGCCTTGCCATAAACTAGATTGAAGGGTGTAGTTCCCAAAGGTGTCTTGAAGGCGGTTCTATAAGCCCAAAGTGCATCATCGAGCTTAGAGGCCCAATCTTTCCTTGATCGAGATACGGTCTTCTCCAAGATAGCCTTGATTTGACGGTTTGACACCTCGACTTGCCCGCTTGTTTGAGGATGATAAGGAGTAGCAACTCGATGAGACACCCCATACTTAATCAACACATTTTCGAAGCACCTCTCAATGAAATGAGGTCCGCCATCACTTATGAGAACCCTAGGCACACCAAACCTTGCAAAAATGTTGCTTTTCAAAAACTTCATCACCACCTTAGCATCATTGGTTCTTGTTGGTATGGCCTCCACCCATTTTGAAACATAGTCCATGGCTACCAAGATGTACTTGTAAGGCCCCGATGTGGGAAATGGTCCCATGAAGTCAATACCCCATACATCAAATAACTCAACTTCTAGAATGCCAGTTTGAGGAGTCTCATTCCTCCTTGATAGGTTCCCCTCTCTTTGGCACTCCTCACACTTCCTCACATAATCATGCACATCCTTGAACATGGTTGGCCAATAATAACCACATTGAAGAATTTTTGAGGTGGTTTTGGAACTCTTAGCGTGACCTCCCGTAGGCAAGGAGTGGCAATGGTGAATTATGCTCTCAACCTCTTCACTTGACACACACCGTCTATAGATTTGATCACGCCCTTCCTTGTAGAGATATGGATCATCCCAAAAGTATTGTCTAGCATCATGTAAGAATTTCTTCCTAGCTTGATAAGACAAATTTGGTGGGATCACTCCCCCTACGGCAAAGTTAGCAAAATCCGCAAACCAAGGGGAGACCCCTCGTCTTACGGCACTAATCGAAAGAAGGCCAGTGGGAGAGAAAGAATCAATCAATTGAGAACGAGAAGGAATGGAAATCGAGCTAGGAAACTTACTTTCTTCATCGGACCGAAATTGAAGTATACCGGGCCCGACATGGTTGGACGCCGGTCCAGCTTCGCAGACACACAGCTGCCTCGGGCCCGATGTTGAAGTCCTCGGTCCTGACTCACTCGCACTTGCCTTGCCTTCGGTCCGATGTTCTGAACCTCGGGCCCGACGTACTTGGTTCGTCGATCCACCCTTCCTTTCCTCCCTTCCGCTCATGAGAACTTCATCTGCTCTTGAATCATCTATAGTCATACCATCCTCCATTTCCAACATGTACTCGATGGGCAAACGGGATAGATGATCCGCTACCACATTTTCCGCACCGGTTTTGTCCTTGATCTCATGGTCAAACTCTTGGAGAAGGAGCATCCACCTTAGAAGCCTCGGCTTTGCATCTTTCTTCTTCATGAGGTATTTGATTGCCGCATGGTCTGTGAAGACTACCACCTTTGATCCCACAAGATATGAACGGAATTTCTCAAATGCAAACACTATCGCAAGAAACTCTTTCTCCGTTGTTGTGTAATTGCACTGAGTTTCATCCAAAGTTTTGCTTGCGTAGTAAATGGCATGCAACTTTCCATCCTTCCTTTGCCCAAGGACGGCCCCTACGGCGAAATCACTAGCATCACACATCACCTCGAATGGAAGATTCCAGTCGGGTGCCGCCATTATTGGAGCCGAGATCAAGGCATCTCTCAACCTACAAAAAGAACTCATGCAATCCTCGGAAAATACAAAGGGCACATCCTTCATCAAGAGGTTAGAAAATGGTTTTGCAATTTTAGAAAAATCCTTGATGAACCGTCTATAAAATCCTGCATGACCTAAGAAACTCCTAACATCACGAACACAAGAGGGGGGAGGTAGTTTTTCAATTATTTCAACTTTAGCTCTATCTACCTCTATCCCCCTACTAGAAATTAGGTGTCCTAGTACTATGCCCTCCTTCACCATAAAGTGGCATTTTTCCCAATTAAGCACCAAGCTAGTCTCCTCACATCTAGTCAAAACCTTGTCTAAGTTAGCTAAGCAAACATCAAATGAGGATCCGTAGACGGAGAAATCATCCATAAACACTTCTACTATATCCTCAACCATATCGGAGAAGATGGACATCATGCATCTTTGAAATGTTGTCGGCGCATTACATAAACCAAAAGGCATGCGTCTATAGGCAAAAGTCCCATAAGGACATGTGAATGTCGTCTTCTCTTGATCATCGGGATGAATAGGGATTTGCCAAAACCCGCTATACCCGTCAAGGTAGCAAAAATATTCATGTTGTGCTAATCTCTCTAGGATTTGGTCTATGAAAGGAAGAGGAAAATGGTCTTTGCGAGTGCCGGTATTAAGCTTACGGTAATCAATACACATACGCCATTTTGTTGTGGTTCTCATAGGTATCATTTCTCCCTTTTCATTTTGCACAACGGTGAGACCTCCTTTCTTAGGAACTACATGCACGAGACTCACATACTTGCTATCGGAAATTGGGAAGATAATTCCCGCATCCAACATCCTAAGTATTTCACTCTTTACCACTTCTTTCATGTTAGGATTTAATCTTCTTTGGGGTTCAATAGTGGGTTTATGGTTATCCTCCATATAAATCCTATGCATGCAAATTGAGGGAGAGATTCCCTTTAGTTCCTCTAGTGAATACCCTAAAGCTCCTCTATGTTTTCTTAGAACCTTCAACAACTTAGACTCCTCCTCATCATTCAAGTTGGCATTTATGATTACGGGTAAAGAAGAGTTGGGACCAAGAAATGCGTATCTCAAATGTTTTGGAAGCTCCTTGAGTTCTTGAGATGGTTCCGGTGGTGCTTGAACTTCTTCTTTCTCGGCCTTGAACACCTCCAAGTAAGACATCCTTTCCTCCAATTGCTCATGCTCAATCATATTGAGGGCTAGACCTTGGCGCTCTATCTCAATTTCTCTAGGTGGTGGGGTGGCTTTCAACCTAATCTCCCTTGGCCTTGACTTTTTAGAAATGGCTTCCCATTGCAATCCAAGAGGAACTTGGATCATCTTAGCTTCCTTATGTACGGTCCCTTTTGAAGTTGGTCTAAAGAAAAACTCAATTTCTCTTCCTCCAATGTCAAGAGACAAGTGACCCTTCTTTACATCAATGATTGCCCCAACCGTAGCAAGGAAAGGTCTCCCTAGTATGATCGGTTCACCCGACACTTCTATCATGTCTACTACAACAAAGTCGATTGGGACATAGTGGCCTTCAATGCAAACGGGATAATCCTCGACGATACCAATTGGTTCGATGGACGACCCATCCGCTATCGTTAACCTCATGTTGACCGGAGCTATGAGACCCATAGATGTGGATTTCCATATGGTGTAAGGAATGATGCTCGTGCTTGCTCCAAGATCACACAAGGGTTGGAAATTTTGAGACCCCACACCAATGGTTATAGCAAAACGACCGGGATCTCCTAGCTTTTGTGGTAACTCCAAGGTCTTGACTTCATCTTGCATTTCCACTATAGACCTCTTCTTGCTCAAAATCTCCCTTAAGAACTTGGCATAAGATGGCATCTCACTCAATGCGTCGGTGAACGGGATGGAGATGTTCAAGCCTTTCAAGAGTTTGAGAAACCTCTTGAACTTGTTCTCAACAACATCTTTCGGCTTCTTCGAGGGATATGGAAGAATTGTTGCACCTTGAATCTTGCTTGGATCAACTTCTTTGGACTTCCCTGCTTCATTTGCAACACTTCCTGGTTGGACCGACTTGGGCACCATGTCGGGCCCGATGTTGTGAATCTCGGTCCTGGGCAGAGGGGTTAGATCGAGGTATGTGTACGTCGGTCCCGAGTTTCTCTCAACCTCGGTCCGTGGTGAAGGAGTCGATCTTCTTGCTGGGTCGACTTCGGGGAACGTCGGACCCGACTTGCTGGGTAAGTTGGTCCGACTCTCTTCACTCTTCTTAGGCACGTGTGGCTCGGGTAGGTTTCGGCCACTTCTCAATCCAATTGCCCGGACTTCATTTTGATTGTTTGGAGCTCGAGGATTCTCCTCGGGTCGGCCCGGAAGTCTCCCATTCTCTCTCGGGGCTTGAGTCGCAATTTGAGCAAATTGATTGTCGACTTGTCTCCTCCATGCACCAAACTCATTGAATTGGGTCCTCATCTCCTTGAACCCATCTCTCATCTCTTGAGCAAATGTTTGTAACTCATTGAATCCCGGTGGTCTATATGGTTGTGGCGGCGCCCTCGGCTCGTTTTGGTTGAAGTTGTTGTTGTGGCTTTGAGCTTGACCGTTGTTCCACCGGCCATTGCCACCATTGTTGAAGTTGCCTCTTCCACCGAAATTTCCTCGAACATAGTTTGCCTCCTCAATTCGCTCGGCCAAGCGCACTTGGCTCTCATTCGGACAAACTTGTGTAGCATGTGCAAAGGATCCACACTCCTCACAAGCTCTAGCATTTTGCTTGTAGTAGTGGACTTGCCTCTTAAGCTTGCTCACTTCACCTTCAAGGAATTGGAGCTTCACATCCCTATCAATGTCTTCTCCCTTTGGATCATATAACTTCCTTGCACCTTCACCTTGAACTTTCACCTCCTTGCTAGCTTGACTCACCCCATACATGGCCTCATAATCGGATAGCTTGTCAAGTAGCTCCCAAGCTTGATCCGGTGTCAAGTATATGAACCCACAATCGGTGTGGAGATTGAGCTTGTCCTTCGTTACCGGATTGATACCTTGGAAAAAGATGTCTTGAAGCACATATGGTTGTTGGCCATGAGTAGGACATTGGCGCAACATCTCCTTGAAACGGTCCCATGCTTCGAAGAGAGGCTCATTCGGACCTTGTTGAAAACTTGCAATCTTCCTTCTCAGCTCGGTTGTCTTTGAGGGCGGGAAGAACTTCATCAAGAAGGCATCATAGAGTGTCTTCCAAGTTGTGATTGACCTAGGAGCTTGGCTCTCGAGCCAATGTGTGGCCTTGCCCCCAAGTGACCATTTGAACGCCTTTAGAAGCACATACTCCAATGTCTCCTCGTCGGTAGAGATCATCTCACAGATGTCCACAAAGCGTTTGACATGCTCTATGGGACACTCATGTGGACGGCCCTCGAATTGATCACGCTTGATGAGGGAGATGAATTGCGTCTTGATCTCAAAATTCTTGGCAACCTCGGGAAGCACAATAGCCGGCTCGGGTACCCTCAACTCCGGATGCATGTATTGGCGTGCATTCCGGGGTAGAGCGTTGAGTTGAGCCTCGGCTCTCATCCGTTGCTCCCGTTCTCTTCTTGCCACCTCCTCTTGATTGTCCCTCTCAAGTTGCAATCTAGCCATTTCGGCCCTAAGTTGAGCCAACTCCTCATCAACATGGAGAGCTTGATTCTCCATCCTTTTCCTTCTTCGGGCTTCCTTGAGAATACTTTCCGGATCACTCACAAACTCAAGCTCAAGTGTTCCTCGGGAGGAACGAGCTAGCATACACCTATGAAACAAAAACACAAACCAAAACAAATCAAAAACAAACAAAGGGTTTGGGCTATTCCCTCACCCAAATCACTACCAAAAACACAAGAAACTCACCAAATTGGCACTCAATGCACTTAGACTTCCCCGGCAACAGCGCCATTCTTTTGATCGCCCTCTCGGATGCGAGGGTCAAGAGATACAATTTATAACCCGACCCCGTTGTAGTACGCGGTGGGTGTCGAACACTCGGGAAGCCTACTCGATCGATGTGCCTAGATACTAGGAAGCTAGAAAGGAGAGCATAAAACAAAGGCAAATAAAGAAAACAGTCGGGACCGACACTGAGGTCACGTCGGGCCCGAGGTTGGCGACAAGAGGAAGTCGGGACCGACACTGGGTAAGTCGGGCCCGAGGTAGCTGGGGATGTCGAACTCAAAGATTTTAAAATTAGATCTTGGGCTTTTTGGGTTCCTTCCCTAGTAGATTAAGGCTTTTCCACCCCAATTCAGGCAATGAGTGATGATCGGACTAGGATCGAGTGCTTTCGGCCTCGTTCCAACCACATCTACACCTCGATCCATGGGGAAATCCCCTTCGAAGCAAGGTCTTGAGATTGACACATGTTCACTTTTGCTACTTTGCCAATCTCAAGCCTTGATTCCTAACTTTCGCAAGGAATTGTAGCTCTATGTAGAGTGGGTTCCTTAGATCAAACACTCAAGGCTATGGAATTGGGGTTTCTAGCCTAAACCTAGCTAGGGTTTTCCCCCATAACCCAAGATCAAGGAGATCTACTCCATGTGACAAGCAAAGAAAGCAATCAAATCAAAAGAGAAAGCAATAATCATAATCAATCTCAAAGCAAAGCAAAGTTTCATTCAAATCCAAAGCAATCCACAAATACAAATCAAGGGTTTTCAAATCCACAAGATCAAAGCAAATCAAAGCTAAACAATCAACAAAACCTATCAAGCCTTCCTCTCTCTTGGCCGATTCTCTCTCTCTTCCTCCTCTTCTCCTTCCTCCTTGCTCTCCAAGTATCCTCTTGGCTCCCTTGGAACCCCCCCTTCCTTGTGTGTGTGAGGGAACCCTTTCTTAGAAGACAAGAGGGCCTTTTATAGATTAGATGAGGGGCAAAAGTCGAAGTTCACAAATTCGTGCCTTGGAGCCCAAGTAGTCCGGTGACCGACTCGGCCCGACACGGAGGAACCTCGGGCCCGAGGTACTGTGCAACTCGGTCCGAGGTTGGAAACTTCAAAGTCGGGCCCGACGTTGTTGCATCTCGGTCCTGACCTCGTTCCACCTTCTTCTTAGTTGGCTTCTCTTGTTCTTCTTCATGGCTCGCTTCTCTCTTTCCCGCTTTAGCTCGGCCTTTGCTCCATGTCTCGACCCTCCTTCAAATTGATCCTCGATTCATGCCAAATTACCTACAAAACACATAAAAGGCGCGTAGTCTCCGAATCTCATAGAAATACGGGAACTAAGCTAAAAAGGAACAAAACGCACAAGAAAAGGGGAAAAAGAAACATATTTACAAAGGAAATCACATATGAAAACACCACCAAATAGAGAGACATCAAAATACCCCATACTTAAACTTGCTTGTCCTCAAGCAATAACAATGTAAGCAAGACCGAAACATAATCTTCAAGTAAAGCCTCGTATGAAAACACATTTTAAGCACAAGTGATCAATATTCAAGCAAGATTACATCATCACACGTGATTAAGTGTTCCAAGGAATAAAGTCAATGCAACTAAGCCTCACTTTAGGGATATGTGAATGTGTATCACTCATCATGTGTTTGGGTTTAGCAATGAACACTCAAGCTCAAAAATCATGCAAGTAAGGACTTTACTATTGAAGCTAATATCACCAATTCCTCCACCTAGAGATGCCTAATGCAAAGTACACAAAGAATTTCGAACTTGGCTCAATGGAGGTCCTCAAAGAGGTTCCATTCGGCCGGGTTGTAATGGGGCTTTTGGTATTTCTCAAGGTGGGAATTATTTGGTCTTGTGGTGCTTATAATGGGGATTGAACAACCTAAACTCTCACCAATTTCACCAAATTCCACAATTACTTTCACACTCACCCAAAAGACTTAACATTTTCCTTTCAACCCAAAATTTCACTTAACATTCCACTTCATCTTTTCTCTTATGCTTTTTGTTGGATTTTCAACACTTTCTACATTTGGACCGACTTTCTTATGACATCGGGCCCGATGTTGCTTGTAACTCGGTCGGACCATTTTCTTTACTTAAGCTCTTTGCTTTATTCCAAATAAAGAGACATCAATTCCCAACTAGGGGACCTAGCTGCACGGATTCCAAGACCACAAGGAAAACTCTCGGGCCGTCCCGAGGAGAACCCTAGAGGCCAAATAGCAGCGGTGCACCTCAAAAGCGGGAAGACATTGCCGGAGAGAGTTCAAGCTGAGGACGAGAAGGAAAAGGACGTCACAACCCAGCTCGGTAACAAGCCAGCGAGGGCAAATACCGAGCCTGGATTCCAGGGTGACGAGGCTCCGAGGGTATCTAACAATCCTAACCCAGGTAAGTTCTCTAAACCGAGCCTTCCACTCAACCCCAAGGTAGTTAACGACCCCACCAGGGTCGGTAACCACCCGCCGAGGACAATAAACGACCCTAGTGTCGACCCGGTACTCTCACCTCTCGAGCCTAACTTGGTTCCAAGAATGGTTAAATGTCTTCCATTTCCAACTATGAAATCTATGGAGTCTACTAAGAGTAAGTTCAAGCGTTTCGTAAAAATTCTTCAGGGCATTAATATTTCCATCCCATTCGTTGAGGCCCTAAGCGAAATGCCGGCTTACACAAAGTTTTTGAAAGATATTCTTAGCAGGAAAAGATCCATTACAGAGCTGCAGGATGAAGTCAGATCAATAGCTCTACCGGAAAAGCTAGGAGACCCAGGAAGATTTGCAATAACGATCGGTATAGGCAACCACAAGTTCAAGGCTTTATGCGATCTGGGTGCCAGTGCTAGTTTAGTTCCTCTCTCAATCTGGTCTAAAGCTAATATGGGACCACTAGAGCCGGTAGACATGACCTTGTACATGGCAGATGGGTCATGTGTCAAGGCCACAGGAGTGGTGGACGACTATCCTATTCAAGTCGGGAAATTCTTTATACCGAACGATTTATCGTCCTCGATATGCCTGAAGACCCTCATGTCCCCATAATTCTCGGTCGACCATTTTTAGCCACAACAGGTGCAAGAGTTGATGTGCGGAAAGGACTCCTCACTTTTGATATCGGAGAGGAACGGGTAGAATTCAACTTGGATCAAAAAGCCAACGACCCAGTTGGAGTCGCACAAATCGAGTTGAATCAACCAGAACTCGACACAACCGTTCTCATTGGCCAATCACCAAGTCCCACGTGCAAGAGTACAACCAAGGTAAGTACTCTAATTATGAATCGGCTAAAAAGGAGCAGGATTGTTCCTTATCTTTTGTTCCTACACCATGCCCTATTATATGCACTACATAAGAGTCCAAACCACCTTGGTTTTCGGACTTCACTAACCATCATGTAGGAATATCGGGCGTACTGATAGAAGAAAAGGGTCCTAATTTAGCAACTCAAGCACACAAAGGCTGCAAGGCTAAGTATGGGGTACCTCAAGACCCCAACATGGCTACACATGAGCCACCATGAGCAAAAGAAGTTCGTCGGGCTAACGACGTTAAAAATAGCGCTTACGGGAGGCAACTCGCTTTTAGAATAGATTTAGTTTCTCTTTTTCTTTTTAGATTATTTTTCTTAGCTTTCTTTTGTTTTCTTTTTAAGTTTCAGTTAGGATAGAAATTAAAATTTTTGAGCTAACAAGATTTCAGGAGAAGGGATCGAAAAATCACTCCAAGAGGCTACGACAGCTCGTTAACGACCCACCCAGGGTCGTTAACGACCCGATTCGACGACCCTACTCGTCAAAAACGGGGCAGGTAAGTTTTTTTTAACCTAATCTATCTTTTACTACCCTAGCCTCCACCCTCTATCCCTCCCTATCCCTTCCCTCTCCTATAAAAACCCATTTACCCCTTCCAAAAATCTACCACCACACTCTCTCAATTCCAAAGCTTCTCAAAATCCCCCTCCCACCGTTTGGAATCTCGCACCAACTATCACCTAAAGGCTGTCATTACCGAAGCCCGGAAACCCTACCCTACATCGACGAGGATCCAAGCTTCGATAACCTTCACCGAGCTCGTCACCCACCCAATTTCCGATCCCTTATTCTTCAAATTTCTCGGTTTTCCGGTATGATTTCTAAACCCTAACTCGAAATTGCATGATTTATGGTTTTTAGGGTAGAAATTTCATGTCTAAAATTGAGTTCATATAGAGGATCGATGTTCATGATTGGATTTTGCCCTTGAAAGTTTGATTTTGCTTTATAATTCTAGATCTAGAGAAGGATATTCATGTTAGACGATCCATTACGATTGATTGTGAAAAAGCATGAATTTTTCTTGTTCTAGTCTCAAGCTTTAGACTTTGCATGTCAAATTCTCGGGTAATTCTAGCATGTTCGGGATGGGTAATCAAGCAAGTATAGGGTTCTTATATCCGATCGTGGGATTTGTGGAGAAATATAGAAGATTGCATGCTTGATTTATGCTTTAATTTAAGGTAGATTAAAATCGGAAATTCTGTGATTTTTGGTTTCGGCGGCTCGTTAACGACCCACCCAGGCTCGTTAACGACCCTGCAATGCTTCAAAGACTAATACCCAGTCCAGAATCGTAAACGACCCAATTGGGTAGTTAACGAATAATTCCGACGCTAATTCTAGACCAAGTATGGGGTCTCTTGCCTATCTATTTTGAGTGGATCTTATCTTGGAAAAGTCTTGATTATTTGGTAGGATCCCATGGCAAGTTCAATCAGGCCCGCTACCCGAGCTCAAAAGAAGAGGAGAAACCATAGGCCCCATCTCCACCTCGCGTGGATGACGTGATTTTGAGCACTCAAGGCCAAGTACGTCGTTACCGTGATATTCTGGAGAAGGACCACTACACCTGCTGGTTCTCCAAATCCAGTGCTGTCAACACGGGGATCTACACGGACGTCAAGGAGGCCTTTGTTATCCTTGGTGCCGCTCATCTCTTGAAGCAGGAGAATTTACCACACTATCCGGCCCTCACATCCGAGTTTTTGGCCACCTTGGAGACTAACTTCTCGTCGAAAACCTCGGCGGGACGAATCCGGTTTCGGCTCGGTAATGAGAGTCGTGAGTTCACAATGGCAGAGTTCAACACAATCTTAGAGCTCCCAAACCCGTCTAGAGACTACAGCTTGAAGGACTACAGAGTGACTCGCACTTGGAGCTACATCACTGGGGAGGTTCAATCCTCCACCGCGGCATTATCCGGGGCAAACATCATCAACCCCATCTTCAGGATTATTCTCAGAGTCCTAGCCGCGACGTTTTGGCCGAAGAGAGAGTTGAACAGGCCTACAAGGACGAAAGTTGCTTGTTTCCGCACCATCCTTTTCGAGGAACCCGACCCTTTAAATTTGGGGTACGAGTGGCTTTACTACATCGGGAAATCAACGAAGTCCAAAGAGGTTTGGTGTGGCAAATTGGTTAGCCTCTTGGCTAAAAATCTTGGAGTCGATCTCACTCACTACACACCGGCTCACGCCCAACTCCTCAACAAGAATTATTGGTATAGCTTCGGTGTCTTCATTCAAGCTGAGGGAGGATTCAAGGTGAAAGTACAAGATCGCATCGTTACACCGACCCTCGACAAGTTTGAGCTTCTCTACGTACCGAATTGGTACGAGGCGTGGACGGGACATGCTTACCCATTGGAACCTAAGCCGGAGGATGAGCCTTCGCTTAGGCCATGTGAATCCCGGTTTGAGCGAGAAGCTATGGATGCAGATGCAGATGAAGATGAAGAAGAGGATACCGAGGTAGTAGGCAACGACACTGAAGAGTCCGATACCGAGGGCGGAACTGAGGAGCTAAATTACGAGGAAGAAGACATCGACACGGAAGTTTTAGGGAGAAATGTCTTCGTTGACGAGCCCACCAGGCTCGTTAACGACCATTTTCAGCCCCCTCCTAACATTGTTAACGAGGCACCCAGCTTCGTTAACGAGGTGCCGAGAGCTTCTGTCGACCTACCACCAGCCCCTGTCGACCCTCATTCCTATGGACTCTTGCCTTACAACCCGGTGATGTATCAAGAACATTTCCAGCCTCACTACCCACCACCTCCTCAGCCCGAGTACACAGGATCGAATATACCACCACCATGGGCCGAGGATATTTCTGCACGGATGCAGCAACTTCATCTCCAGCAAGATCACATTCATAGGAGGATGGATAGATGGGAATCTGTCTATTCTGCTCACATGTCGATGGAGGATGAGAGGCATCGTCAGAGAGAGGCGGATGACGCTGAGCGTTGGAGGACGATGTACGACTTCATGGGGAACTTTGAGCACTACTTTACCAAACCATTGATTCAGCCAGAAGATGAAGCTAGTTTTTCCTTGTTTCCCACTTTTGAAACTTTGTAAGTTTCTATGTCTTTCTTTTTCTTTTTAATCTTTTGTTGTTTTCTTTTCTATTTTTCTTCTTCTTATTTTTCTTACAGTGGGGACATTGTAATTTTAAGTATGGTGTGGGAGAAAATAGAAAACTTATGTCCTAGGTGTGAAAATAGAAAACTTGTGTCCTAGGTGTGAAAATAGAAAACTTGTGTCCTAGGTGTTTATGTGTTTTATGTAGTTTTTATTTCTTTATTTTGAAATCGAAAAAGGAAAAAAAAAAGAAGGAAAAAAAACACACGAAAAAAAACCGAATTTTTTTGAAAAATCTAGAAAAGAGTTTTAGAATTGATAGATATCCCTTTCTTAGGTTCTATGATAGCAGTCGCTAACATAATCATATAATTCCTTGCAAGCATGTCTTTAATAGTATAGCCGGATTCTCAACTTGAATTTATTTGTTTTAGAAGAAGATAGCATTTGATGAAATTGAGCACATATACTTTATAGCATAAATGTTGCAATCCAACAAAATCTACCTTGTGAGTTATTTTTGGCCTTATAGGGAGAACATCATAAATCCCTCTTCTTTTCTTGTGTGATTTACTCTTTATATGCATATTATCTCTTGGAATTGTGATGGTTATCTATTTCTTGAGACCCGTATGAGATTTTTAGTTCATTACTTGTGAAAATCATTTGATGGAGAACTTATTTTTATAAGCCCTATTATTCCCTATCCACCTTTACATTATCCTTCTTTTGATAACTAATTCTAGCCTGAAGCCTTTTATTCTTAGCTGCACAAAAATATACTCTTGCCGAAATAAGCTTGACCCTATCTGGGAATTAGGACTTAGATTGGAGAGGTAAGTTTTGTTGTGTGTTAAAAAGAGAGAAGTCGCTTATATTTTGCTTCAATTGAAGGATATTTGGGAAGGGTAGATTGGAAGTCTCTTGTTTTTTACATGTAATAAGAAAGATCTCTTGATAAGCAAAAGATTGTACGAAATAAAGTATTCGATGGAGGTGGGAAAGAAAAGAAAGAATGTACACGGAAGCTCGTTGACAACCCTGAGGTGGGTTCGTTAACGAGACAGCGAATAAAAAAAATGAGGCAGCAGAAAAATAAAAAAAAGGGAGTGAAGAGTTGAAGTGCATTTGTATTTATAGATAATATCAGAGATTCTTTTATCTGTTATGAGACTTTCTAGGATGATAAAGGGTGAGTGAGAATAAGTGCATAAAGAAGAGTGAGTTTGGTAATCTCTTATGAGAGTTTTTGATATGTGAGTTCTTAGGAGTCTTTGATTCCCGGATATTATTAGCACCACATAGCCAAAATATTTCCACGCCTTATTGTCTTTACCAAGCCCCATTACAACCCGACCGAATGGAAGCTTCTATGAAGTTTTTCATTGAGCCTAAGTTCTCTTGATGATTTTTGCTTGTTTTGACAAATCTTGGGTGGAGAGTATTGGTGATATAAGTTCCAATTTCTATGAGTTTTTGTATATAAGATGAGTTGAGAGATTGAATTTATAAGCCTAAACACTTGAGAGTTGAGAGAAACACAATATCCCGTGTAAGGTTGGATTGTATTATCTTATGTCTATTTAAGTGCATATATGTGTGAGGACGTTAATAGTCTTTTGCTATATTTTTCTCATGTGTAGATGTTGCTTTTTACAAGATGGCTATGTCTTGATGAGTATGTTTGTTTTGGTTTTGGTTAGTGTCTATTGATTGCTTGAGGACAAGCAAGTTTAAGTATGGGGTATTTTGATGTTCGCATTTCTAGTATAGTTTTTAGTAGGTTTTATTTGCTTGTTAGGTTTAGTTTTGTTAAGTTTAGGTTTAGTTTTGAGTATTTTTAGATAGTTTTGCATATTTTTATGAAAAGAGTGGAAGCTACGCTATTTTGTGTATTTTGTAGGTTTTAGTAAGGAAAAGAGCTATATGAAGCTGAGTTTGGAGCATTATAGTGAAAGACGGAGGAATACAAGATTGAAGAAGTCAGAGCTCAAGATTACGAGAAGAAGTGTGGAAGAAAATAAAGCCCAGGCTCGTTAACGAGGTTGTGAGGGCTCGTTAACGAGGCCACGAAAGAGAAGATTTGAAGGTTGATTTTATGATTCACCGATCCTGAGCGGGAATTTATTTCCGTGTCGGTTGAGTATCTTTTTAGAATCTTTTAGGGTTATTAGAGTATGTATTTTAGGTCTTATTATCTTCTTAGATTTTGTTTCTATCTTTTAGAGTTTTATTTCTATCTTTTTAGGAAAGTTTATATCTTTTAGCCTTTTTAGTTTTTAGCTTTTTAGTATAAATATCCTTCTATCTAGCATAGAAATAAGGGGGAGAATTTCTTTTAGAAGTCGAATTAGAGAGGAGAAGAAGAGGAAGAACCGAGGGCGAGTCGAGTACGAGGGTCGGTGGACGAAAGTTACCGAGTTCGTTGATCGAGTTTTTAGTTCGGTGTTTTGTTCTTTTTTCGATTTTCTTCTTAACTTCTGTAAGACATATTTTTTCTATCTTAATTTAGTAGTGATTTGTTTTCAATGTTTTCTCATATTGAGTTTATTTGTTTAGTAATTATGATTAGTGAGTAGTCTTCTTTTCTAGGATCGGGGTTAAGCCCGACATAGTTGAGCATGTTTAATAAGTAAGATTGTATGTTGAATGTCTTTTATCTTTTATTGAGATTGTTTGTTGTGCTTATACCGAAACGAAGGTTGAGGTAATTTGAGTTTTTAACTTGATCGAAAGAGAAAGTTAGTAACTTGAAGGTTGATATTGTTTGAATACGAAAGTTTCAAGCTTTAGATCCAAAACAAGCAATTAAGTGAATTAGGATGCGAAAGTTGGTTAATTTACTTGATAGTCAACGGAAGTTGATGACTCTATCGGTTTAAAGGCATGATCTTATCTTCTTACGAGTTTATATGCTTGGCTATGTTGTGGTGTCCCTAGTCCTAGATCTTTGTTTTATTTGAATTATTTTAAGTGAATTTTTGTTGCTGAATTACTTACCTCGGTACCGAATTTATTTAGGTCGTTATTTGAGTATTTTTGTTTTCGGTGGTTTGTTAACGACCCTGACAATGTCGTTAACGAGGCTACTTGTGAGTGTTTTTGTTTGTTTCTTTTATAGATTGATAAACGAACAACCTTGCTTCCTGTGGAACGATCCTGACTTTGCTGTACTCAGCGGGGTTTTGACTATAAATTTATTTGTTGTCAATCGAAACCCTCTCAACAGATATTAGACTTGATTCTTCCAATGAAAAAACCAACATAATATCCCTGATATTTGCAAACACGCCAGGGATATTAGAGTTGTTTTCTCTTATAAAAAAACTGCTCTAATATCCCGGGTGTGAATATTTATACCCGGGATATTAAAGTTTTCCCTTATAAAAAAATAGCATTTGTTTTTGTAAATTTAGTATAAAAACCCTATATTTTATTCTTTTATGTAAAAACGACGAAGTTGTTGAAAGCTTGAAGGTTGAATCTCATTGTAAAAATCATATTTTACCATTCATTAACAGGATAATGTCATTGAAAGGTTGAGCTCCTGTGAACCGCCTCTTTGTAGAAAACAAAAAGGGATGCTTTTTTACTAGGGTAAAACAGACCATGAAAGAGGTAATTTAGGACTTATATTGACATTAGATTTCATCAACACATTTATTATTACAAATGCTTATTTTCATTGGTAAAATACAAGTGTTTTCTTCATCAAAGCCAACTCACGATCTGTCACCAAACATGTAGGTTCAATCTGCGTGAATGCACAAAGCTTTTGAAGTTGTTCCACGGCCCAAGCAAAGTTTTCCTCCCTCTCAAAGGCCAAGAAAGCTCTGGCTAAAGTGTAATTCAGCCATGTTGAGGTAAATCCAACAATTTCTAAGAAAGGCATACCGTACCTGTAGATTTGATATTCGCATTTTTTGTATAGTTTTTGATAGGTTTTCTTTGCTTATTAGGTTTAGTTTTGTTTAGTTTAGGCTTAGTTTTGAGTATTTTTAGATAGTTTTGCATATTTATGTGAAAAGAGTGGAATCTACGCTATTTTGTGAATTTTGTAGGTTTTAGCGAGGAAAGGAGCTGAATGGAGTTGAATTTGGAGCATTGCAGCGAAAGACGGAGGAGTGCAAGATTGGAGAAGTTGAAGCTCGAGAGTACAAGAGGAAGTGTTGAAGAAAACAAAGCCCAGGCTCGTTAACGAGGTTGTGAGGGCTCGTTAACGAGGCCACGAAAAGAAAGATATTGAGTATTATTTTATAATTCACCGATCCTGAGCGGGAATTTATTTCCGTATCGGTTGACTATGTTTTTAGAATCTTTTGGGGTTGTTAGAATATGTATTTTAGGTCTTAATATCTTTTTAGATTTTATTTCTATCTTTTAGGGATTGTTTCTATCTTTTTAGGAAAGTTTATATCTTTTAGCCTTTTTAGTTTTTAGCTTTTTAGTATAAATACCCTTCTATCTAGCATAGAAGGGAGAGCTGAATTTGGGGAGGAGATTTTAGGAAGGACCGAAGGAGAGAGAGAAGTCGGATCGGAAGAGGACTGCCGAGGCTCGGTAGACGACAGTCGCCGGTTGGTCGTTGGTCGTGATTGTGGTTCGGTATTTTTTATGTTTTTCGGTTTCTTCTGAATCTCTGTAAGACGATATATTTTTCTTATTAATTTGAGTCTGAGTTTTGTTTCAATGTTTCTTTTTATTGAAGTTTTTAGTTTCTTAGTTATGATTATTGAGTAGTTTCTTTTTCTAGGATCGGGGTTAAGCCCGGCATAGTTGAGCATGTTTGATGAGTAAGATTGAGTTGTGAATGCCTTTTATCTTTGATTGAGAATTATTTGTTGTGCTTAATACCGAGACGAAAGTGGAGGTAATTTGAGTTTTTAACTGAGTTGAAAGAGGAAGTTATTAACTTGAGGTTGATATTGTTTGAAAACGAAAGTTTCAAGCTTTAGATCTAAAACAAGCAATTAAGTGAATTAGGATGCGAAAGTAGATTAATTTACTTGCTAAGTCAACGAAAATTGATGACTCTATCTTTTTAAAGGCATGATCTTTTCTTCTTACGAATTCTTATGCTTGGCTATGTTGTGGTGTCCCTTGTCCTAGATTTTTGTTTTATTTGAATTATTTTTGGTAAATCTTCGTTGCTGAGTACTTGCCTCGGTACCGAATTTTAATTAGAATTTAGTTAGGTCGTTAGTTTAGTATTCTAAGTTCGGTGGTTCGTTAACGACCCTGACAACGTCGTTAACGAGGCAGCTCGTGAGTTTTTTATTTGATTTTTGTTAGATTGATAAACAAACAACCTTGATTCCTGGGGAACGATCCTGACTCCCTTGTACTCAGCGGGGTCTTGACTTAGAAATTTATTTGTTGGCCGAGAAACCCTATCAACAAATTGGTGCCGTTGTCGGGGAAGCAACGAGTTGTTAGTTTATCTTCGGGATATGGAATAGCCCTACCCCGTTTTTGTTTTTAATTTTTGTTTTCTTTGTTTTTTTTCTCAGTGTATGCCGGTAGGACGAAGAAGGCTTCAGTTTGATAACACAGGTTATTACTCAGAACCAGAACGTTCCCTGCACCGTCGACTACGAGAAAACCGAGCCATGGCCACAGTAGAAGAGATGGCTCGAGAGTTAGAGATCCTCCGGACCCAGATGGAGGCACTGAAAGCCGAGAAGGACGGTGCAGACGCAGAAGCTGAGCGTCAACGAGCTGACAAGGCTCGACTACAAGAAGAGCTAGACGCCTATCCAAGGAATGCCAAGCAATACATGCATCCGGAACTGAGGGTGCCAGAATCCCCTATTGTGCTTCCAGCGATAGAGAAACCTTTTGAGATCAAGTCTCAATTTATATCCTTAATCAAACAGGCTCAGTTTGAAGGGAAACCTGCTGAGTGCCCTATGGAGCATATTAGAAATTTTCTTAATTTATGTGACACCATAGCTTCTGAAGGTGTCTCGTTAGAATATGTTCTGTTAAAAGCTTTTAGATGCTCTTTTACTGGAAAGGCCCTGAACTGGTTAGAGAGCCTACCTTCTAAGTCTACCAGGACTTGGAAAGCTTTGTATGATCAATTTCTTACAAAGTTTTTCCCTCTTGCCAAGACAACGGAGTTAAGGAAACGCATCACCTCTTATCACCAGTTGCCTAATGAAACATTTGTTGACACATGGGAAAGATTTAAAGAGATGCTTAGACAGTGCCCTACTCATGGACAACCTTTATATGTTTTGCAAGAAATCTTTTTCCAGGGTATCAACGCAGAGACCAAGAACCGCATCAACACGCATACTGCGTGCGGTTTTATAGAGATGAACCCGACAGAGGCGTGGGAACTGTTGGACAAGCTGGCGAATTACGATGCTATGTACGGAACCCAGCAGGCTCCACAAACTCAAAAACGTCTCTATGTACCCAACCGAGATGAAGTTGACCCCGATGTTAAAAATCAATTCTTACAAGATGAGGTCAACCGTCTAAGGAAACAGGTAAGTTTTCTGAAATCCTCTCAATCATGTCAAGAATGTGGTTCTTCTGCACATAGTACTTCTGCATGCACTAACATTGAGCAGGTTAGAAAAACTAAGATAATAGCTGAGATGAATTACATGAGAGGACCCTACAGGAGCCAGCCTAATTATAATGACAGGTCGAACAACTATCAACCATGGGGCAATCATAATACAAGTCAAAATTACGCAGGGCCCCCACCAGATAGACGACCTGCACCATATCGACCTCCAGGCCATCAGGAGACGCCATCATGGGTTCAGGAGATAAAAGAGAGCATCAACGGAGTGAACAACAAGGTTGATGACGTTCAAGCCAAGCTGAACCGACAAGATAAAAGATGGGGAGAGTTCGATATTTGGAAGAGGAGCGTTGATTCCCAACTAGGGGACCTTGCTGCACGGATTCCAAGACCACAAGGGCAACTCTCGGGCCGCCCCGAGGAGAACCCTAGAGGCCAAATAGCAGCGGTACACCTCAGAAGTGGGAAGACACTACCGGAGAGAATTCAAGCAGAAGAGAAGGAGGAACAAGACCTCGCCAACCAGCTCGTTAACGAGCCAGCGAGAGCACATACCGAGCCTGCAAACCAGAATGACGAGGCTCCGAGGGTCCCTAACGACCTCACCCCAGGTAAGTCTACTAATCCGAGCCTCCCTCTCAACCCCAGGGTAGTTAACGACCCCATCAGGGTCGGTAACGACCCGCCGAGGACATCAATCGACCCCAGTGTCGACCCGGTACTCTCACCTCTCGAGCCTAACTTGGTTCCGAGAATGGTGAAATCTCTTCCATTTCCAACTAAGAAATCTATGGACTCTACTGAGAGTAAGTTCAAGCGTTTCGTTAAGATTCTTTAAGGCATTAATATTTCCATCCCATTCGCTGAGGCCCTAAGCGAAATGCCGGCTTACACAAAATTTTTGAAAGATATTCTTAGCAGGAAAAGGTCCATTACAGAGTTGCAGGATGAAGTCAGATCGATAGCTCTACCAGAAAAGCTGGGAGACCCCAGGAGGTTTGCAATCACAATCGGCGTATGCAACCACAAGTTCAAAGCTTTATGCGATCTTGGTGCCAGTGCTAGTCTTGTTCCGCTCTCAATCTCGTCTAAAACCAATATGGGACCACTAGAGCCAGTAGACATGAATCTGTACATGGCAGATGGGTCAAGTGTCAAAGCCACAGGAGTAGTGGACGATTACCCTATTCAAGTCGGGAAATTCTTTATACCGAATGATTTTATCGTCCTTGATATGTCTGAAGACCCTCATGTCCCCATAATTCCCGAAAACCAAAACAAAACAATCACCGAACACACTCGATCAACGAACCTCGAAAACCGTCATCACCGAACCTCGTTACCGACTTTCGATCCTTCGGCCTTCCTCCAAATCTCCTCCAAAACTAGCTCTAAAATTCTACTCCAAAATTCAGCCCCCTCTTTCTATGCTAGATAGAAGGGTATTTATACTAGAAAATCCTAAAAAAACTAAAAAGGCTAAAAGATAAAAACTTTCCTAAAAAGATAGAAACAATCTCTAAAAGATAGAAATAAAATCTAGAAAGATATTAAACCCTAAAATACATATTCTAATAACCCATAATGATTCTAAAAAGATACTCAACCGATACGGAAATAAATTCCCGCTCAGGATCGGTGAATAATAAAATAATACTCCGAAATCTTCTTCTTCGTGGCCTCGTTAACGACCCTTTACAGCCTCGTTAACGAGCCTGGGGTTTTGTTTTCTTCAACACCTCCTCTCGTTTTCTTGAGCCTTGACTTCTTAAATCTTGCACTTTCCCGTTCTTCACTGTGATGCTCCAAATTTAGCTCCATTTAGCTCCTTTCTCGCTAAAACCTGCAAAATACACAAAATAGCGTAGATTCCACCCTTTTCGTAGATTTATGCAAAACTAACTAAAAACACTTAAAACTAAATCTAAACTAGACAAAATTAATCCTAATAAACAAAGAAAACCTATCAAAAACTATACCAAAAATGCGAACATCAAAATACCCCATACTTAGACTTGCTTGTCCTCAAGCAATAATCAAGATATTAACCAAAACCAAAACAAATCATGCTTATCAAGACATAGCCATCTTCAAAAAGCAATATCTACACATAAGAAAATTATAGCAAAAGACTATTAACATCCTCACACATATGTGCACTTAAATAGACATAAAATAATACAATCCAACCTCTCAAGGGATATAATGTGTTTCGCTCAACTGTCATGTGTTTGGGTTTATAATTTCAATCTCTCAACTCATCCTATATACAAAAACTCATAGAAATTGGAACTTATATCACCAATACTCTCCACCCAAGATTTGTCAAAACAAGCAAAGAATCATCAAGAGAACTTAGGCTCAATGAAAAACTTCATAGAAGCTTCCATTCGGCCGGGTTGTAATGGGGCTTGGTAATAACAATAGGGCGTGGAAAATATTTTGGTTATGTGGTGCTAATAATATCCGGGAATCAAAGACTCCTAAAAACTCACACATAACATCAAAACTCTCATATAAGATAACCAAACTCACTCTCATATTATGCACACTTTATTTTCACTCATCCATTTATCATCCTAGAAAGTCTCATAACCAAAAATAAAAGAATCTCTTGATATTATTTTTAAACGCAAATACACCTCAACTATTCCTCTTTCTTTCTTTCTTTTTTATTTTTTATTTTTTTCTTCTTCTTTTTTTTTTTTCTTCGCTGCCTCGTTAACGAACCCACATCCGGGTCGTTAACGATCCACCGTATATATTTCTTCCCTTCAAACTTAATTGTGCATCTTTTTATCAAGAGACCTTTCTTACATGTAATAACAAGAGACTTCCAAATCTACCCTTCCCAAATACCCTTTAATTCAAGCAAATAGAAACTTTTTTTTTTTCAACAAAACACAAAACTTTACCTCTCCAATCTAAGTCCTAATTCCCGGATAGGGTCAAGCTTATCTCGGCTAGGGAACAATTTTCGTGGAGCTAAAAATAAAAGGTTTCAGGCCAAAATTGGTTATCAAAAGAAGGAATAATGTAAAGGTAGATAGGGGATAATAGGGCTCATAAAAATAAGTTCTCTATCATATGATCTTCACAAGTAATGAACTAAAAATCTTATAAGGGTCTCAAGAAATAGATAACCATCACAATTCCAAGAGATAATATGCATAAGGAGAGTAAATCACACAAAAAAGAAGAGGGATTTATAAATGTTCTCCCTATAAGGCCAAAAATTTCTCACAAGGTAGATTTTGTTGGATTGCATCATCTATGCTATAAAGTATATGTGCTCAATTTCATCTAATGCTATTCTCTTCTAAAAACAATAATTCCAATTTTTAAGAATCCGGCTATACTTTCAAAGACATGTTTGCAAGAAATTATATGATTAAACTAGTGATTACTATCATAGAACTTTAAGAAGGAATATCTATCAATTCTAAACTCTTTTTGGATTTTTAAATTTTTTCAAATTTTTTTTTTTTCGATTTAACAAAAGTGACAACTACATAGACATAAAAACACCTAGGACATAGTTTTTCTACTTTCTCCCACCCCATACTTAAAATTACAGTGTCCCCACTGTAAGAAAAATAACAAGAAGAGGGAAAAGAAATAGAAAAGAAAACAATAAAAAAATTAAAAAGCAAAAGAAAGACATAAAACTTACAAAAGTGGAAACAAGGAAAGGAAACTTCATCTTGAGCTTGATCAACGGTTCGGTGGAGGAAAGTAGTGCTCAAAGTTCCCCATGAAGTCATACATCGTCCTCCAACGCTCAGCATCCTCCGCCTCTCTCTGACGTTGCCACTCGTCCTCCATCGACATACGAGCGGAGTAGACGGTTTCCCATCTATCCATCCTTCGATGAATGTGATCGGTCTGAAGGTGAAGTTGCTGCATCCGTGCAGAAAGATCCTCGGCCCATGGTGGTGGTATGCTCAATCCTGCGAACTCGGGCTGAGGAGGTGGTGGGTAGTGAGGCTGGAAATGGTCTTGATACATCACCGGGTTGTAAGGCATTAAGCCATATGCATGAGGGTCGACAGGAGCTGGTGGAGGGTCGACAGGAGCTTGCGGCACCTCGTTAACGAAGCTGGTTGCCTCGTTAACAGTGTTAGGTGGTGGCTGGAAATGGTCGTTAACGACCCTGGTTGGCTCGTCGACGAAGATGTTGCCTCCTAATTCCTCCGTCTCCATGTCTTCTTCTGTAAAGTTGAGCTCCTCAGTGCCGCCCTCGGTGTCGGCTTCCTCGGTGTCATTGCCTACGACCTCGGTATCCTCTTGCTCATCTTCTTCTTCATATTCGTGCACATCGTCCCGCTCAAACCGGGTGTGACATGGTCGAAGCGAGAGCTCATCCTCCGGTTTTGGCTCCAATGGGTAAGGCTGGCCCGTCCACACTTCGTACCAATTCGGTACGTAGAGTAGCTCGTACATGTCGAGGGAAGGTATGACGACTTGATCTCGAACCTTCACTTTGTAGCCTCCCTCGACTTGCACAAAAATCCCGACACTATACCAATAGTTCTTGTTGAGGAGTTGAGCGTGGGCCGGTGTGTAGCGGGTGAGATCCACTCCAAGATTTTTAGCCAAGAGGCTAACCAAATTGCCACACCACACCTTCTTGGACTTGTGGGACTTCTCGACATAGTAGAGCCATTCGTACCCCAAATTCAAGGGGTCGGGCTCCTCGAAGAGGATGGTGCAGAAGCAAGCGACCTCCGTCCTTGTAGGTCGGTTCAACTCCTTCTTCGGCCAAAATGTTGCGGCGAGGACTCTCAAGATAATCCGGAAGATGGGGTTGACTATGGTTGCCCCGGATAGCGCCGCGGTGGAGGATTGAACCTCTCCGGTGATGTAGCTCCAAGTGCGGGTCACTCAGTAGTCCTTCAAGCTATAGTCTCTAGATGGGTTTGGGAGCTCCAAGATTGCATTGAACTCCGCCATGGTGAAGTCACGGTCCTCGTTACCGAGCTGGAACCGAATGTGTCCCGCCGAGATCTTCGACGAGAAGTTGGTCTCCAAGGTGGCCAAGAACTCGGATGTGAGGGCCGGATAATGTGGCAAGCTCTCTTGCTTCAATAAGTGTGCGGCCCCAAGGATGATGAAGGCGTCCTTGACATCCGTGTAGATGCCCGTAGAGACGGCGCTAGACTTCGAGAACCATCGGGTGTAATGGTCCTTCTCCATAAAATCCCGGTAGCGCCGTACTTGGCTCTGACTGCTCAAAATCACATCGTCCACCCGAGGTGGAGATGGAGACTTGTGGTTCCTCCTCTTCTTCTGGGCTCGGGTAGCGGGTTTGCTTGAACTAGCCATGGATCCTACAAAATAATCGAAAATTTTCCAAGATAAGATCCACTCAAAAATAATAGGTACGAGACCCCATACTTGGTCTCAAAATTAACATCGGAATTATTCATAAACTACCCAATTGGGTTGTTCACGGGTCTGGGCTCGGATCGATCATCTATGAAGTGCAGGGTCGTTAACGAGCCTGGGTGGGTCGTTAACGACCCGCCGAGAGCAAAACCAGAAATTTCCGAAATTAAATCTACCTCTAATTCAGCACAAATCAAGCATGCAATCTTCTATTATTCTCCACAATTCCCTCATTGGGTAAAAGCACCCCATACTTACTCAATTACCCATCCCTAACATGCTAAAAATTTCCCGGAATTTTGACATGCAAAGTTCGAACTTTTAGATCTAGAACAAGAAAAATTCATGCTTTCTTAACTAAAGGGTTACAATAGCTAATCTAACATGAATAAACTTACCTAAAACATGAACAACTAAGCACAATCAAGAAATTTTAGAACGGAATTTAAGCATGCTCATCGATCTCCCTAAAAATCATGATTCAAGATATGAAATTTAACCCTATAGATAATCAATCATGCAAATTCAAGCAAGGGTTTAGAAATCATATCGGAGAACCGAGAATTAAAAGGACAAGGGTCGGAATCGGGGTGGTTAACGAGCTCGTCGTCGACGGTGAATGGCTTTCGAACTATGGTAACGATGGCGTCTTCGGTGGTCGTTAGCGTGGGATTTCCGACTCGGTGGGAGAGAAGGGAAAGGGATTGAGAGAGTTTTGGGTTTGAGAGTGAATGTGGGAGAGATTGTGGTAGAATTTTGGGAGGGGTAGAAGGGTTTTTATATGAGGGGTAAGGATAGAGGGGGGTGGCGGCTAGGGTTAGAAAAATTGACTAGGTTAGAATTACTTAGCTGCCCCGTATTGTGACGAATCGGGTCGTCCGAACTGGGTCGTTAACGACCCTGGGTGGGTCGTTAACGAGCCACTGTAGCCTCCTTGAGTGAATTTTCGACCCCTTTTTTTCCTGAAATCTTGTTAGCTCAAAAATCTTATTTCTATCCTATTTTAAAACTAAAAATAAAAATAAAAGAAAGCTAGGAAATAATCTAAAAGAAAAATAAAAATAAAATAAAATAAAATAAACCTATTCTAAAAAGCGGGTTGCCTCCCGTAAGCGCTATGTTTAACGTCGTTAGCCCAATGAGCTCTCTTGCTAGTCTTGTGGTGATTCATGTCTGGCCATGTTAGGGTCTTGAGATACCTTGCCTGTAGCTTTACTGCCTCTGTGCACTTGAATTGCTAAATTAGGACCTTCTTCTTCTATCAGTATGCTCGATATCCCTGGGTTATTGGTGTAGTCCGGAAGCCAAGGTGGTTTGGACTTTTCTGTAACCTCTGTAGTAGGGCCTTTATGCATGGGAGCATCAGTGATCGGCAGATGTGGCTCGGTAGGGACTGTGGTGTCGAGTTCGGGTTGAGTCAACTCTAGTTGTGCCACTCCAATTGGGTCGTTGGCTTTTTGATCTAAATTGAATTCCACCCGTTCCTCTCCTATATCAAAAGTGAGGAGTCCCTTACGCACATCAACTCTTGCTCCTGCTGTGGCTAAGAATGGTCGCCCGAGAATTATGGGGACATGAGGGTCTTCCGACATATCAAGGACAATAAAATCATTCGGTATAAAGAATTTCCCGACTTGAATAGGGTAATCGTCCACTACTCCTATTGCTTTGACACTTGACCCATCTGCCATGTACAGATTCATGTCTACTGGTTCCAGTGGTCCCATATTTGCTTTAGACCAGATTGAGAGTGGAACAAGACTAGCACTGGCACCAAGATCGCATAAAGCTTTGAACTTGTGGTTGCCTATGCCGATTGTGATTGCAAACCTCCCAGGATCTCCAAGCTTTTCTGGAAGAGCTATGGATCTGACCTCATCCTGCAGCTCTATAATAGATCTTTTCCTGCTAAGAATATCTTTCAAGAATTTTGTGTAAGCCGGCATTTCGCTTAGGGCCTCAGCGAATGGGATGGAAATATTAATGCCCTGAAGAATCTTAATGAAACGCTTGAACTTACTCTCAGTAGAGTCCATAGATTTCTTAGTTGGAAATGGAAGACTTTTCACCATTCTCGGAACCAAGTTAGGCTCGAGAGGTGAGAGTACAGGGTCGACACTAGGGTCGTTCGGTGTCCTCGGCGGGTCGTTACCGACCCTGGTGGGGTCGTTAACTACCCTGGGGTCGAGAGGAGGGCTCGGTTTAGAAAACTTACCTGGGCTGGGCTCGCCAGGAATTCTCGGAGCCTCGTCATCCTGGCTTGTAGGTTCGGTACTAGCTCTCGCTGGCTCGTTAACGAGCTGGCTGGCGAGATCTTGTTCCTCCTTCTCTTCAGCTTGAACTCTCTCCGGTAGTGTCTTCCCGCTTCTAAGGTGTACCGCTGCTATTTGGCCTCTAGGGTTCTCTTTGGGACGACCCGGGAGTTGCCCTTATGGTCTTGGGATCCGTGCAGCAAGGTCTCCTAGTTGGGAATCAACACTCCTCTTCCAAATATCGAACTCTCCCCATCTTTTATCCAATTCGTTGATGCTCTCTTTAATCTCCTGAACCCATGATGGTGTCTCCTGATGGCCTGGAGGTCGATATGGTGCAGGTCGTCTATCTTGCGGGGGCCCTGTGTAATTATGATTTGTATTCTGATTGCCCCATGATTGATAGTTCTTCGACCTGTCATTATAATTAGGCAGGTTCCTGTAGGGTCCTCTCATGTAATTCATCTCAGCTATCGTCTCAGCGGTTCTAACCTGCTCAATGTTAGTGCAAGCAGAAGTGCTATGCGCAGAAGAACCACATTCTTGACATGATTGAGAGGATTTCAGAAAACTTACCTGTTTCCTCAAACGGTTGACCTCATCTTGTAAAAATTGATTTTTAACATCGGGGTCAACTTCATCTCGATTGGGCACATAGAGACGTTTTTGAGTTTGTGGAGCCTGCTGGGTTCCATACATAGCATCGTAATTCGCCAGCTTGTCCAACAGTTCCTACGCCTCTGTCGGGTTCATCTCTATAAAACCGCACGCAGTATGCGTGTTGATGCGGTTCTTGGTCTTCGCGTTGATACCCTGGAAAAAGATTTCTTGCAATACATATAAAGGTTGCCCATGAGTAGGGCATTGTCTAAGCATCTCTTTAAATCTTTCCCATGTTTCAATAAATGTCTCATTAGGCAACTGGTGATAAGAGGTGATACGTTTCCTTAACTCCGTTGTCTTAGCAGGAGGGAAAAACTTTGTAAGAAATTGATCATACAAAGCTTTCCAAGTCCTGATAGACTTAGAAGGTAGGCTCTCTAACCAGTTCAGGGCCTTTCCAGTAAGTGACCATCTAAAAGCTTTTAACAGAACATATTCTAGTGAGACACCTTTAGCAGCTATGGTGTCACATAAATCAAGAAAATTTCTAATATGCTCCATAGGGCACTCAGCAGGTTTCCCTTCAAACTAAGCCAGTTTAATCAAGGATAATTGAGACTTGATCTCAAAAGGTTTCTCTATCGCAGGAAGCACAATAGGAGATTCTGGCACCCTCAGTTCCGGATGCATGTATTGCTTGGCATTCCTTGGATAGGCGTTTAGCTCTTCTTGCAGTCGAGCCTTGTCTGCATCAGCGCCGTTCTTCTCGGCTTTTAGTGCCTCCATCTGGGTCCGGAGGATCTCTAACTCTCGAGCCATCTCTTCAGTTGTGGCCATGGCTCGGTTTTCTCGGAGTCGTCGGTGCAGGGAACGTTCGGGTTCTAAGTAATAACTAGAGCTATCAAACTGAAGCCTTCTTCGTCCTACCGGCATACACTGAGAAAACAAACAAAGAAAACAAAAATTAAAAACAAAAACGGGGTCGGGCTAGTCCCAATCCCAAAGATAAACTAACAACTCGTTGCTTCCCCGGCAACCGCGCCAATTTGTTGAGAGGGTTTCTCGGCCAACAAATAAATTTGTAAGTCAAGACCCCGCTGAGTACAGTGGAGTCAGGATCGTTCCACAGGAAGCAAGGTTGGTTGTCTATCAATCTAATAAAAATCAAATAAAATCAAACACAATCACTCACGAGATGCCTCGTTAACGACCTTGTCAGGATCGTTACCGAATCACCGAACACAAAAATACCAATTAACGACCTAATAAAATTCTAATTAATACTCGGTACCGAAGCAAGCATTCAGCAACGAAGATTTATCAGAAATAATTCAATAAAACAAATATCTAGGATAAGGGACACCACAACATAGCCAAGCATAAGAATTCGTAAGAAGATAAGATCATGCCTTTAAATAGATAGAGTCATCAACTTTCATTGACTTGACAAGTAAATTAATCTATTTTCATAAACTAACTCACTCAATTGCTTGTTTTGGATCTAAAGCTTGAAACTTTTGTTTTCAAACAATATCAACCTTCAAGTTACTAACTTTCTCTTTCAATCAAGTTAAAACTCAAATTACCTCAACTCCCGTTTCGGTATTAAGCACAACAAACAATCTCAATAAAAATAAAAGGCATTCAAAACACTATCTTACTTCATCAAACATGCTCAACTATGCCGGGCTTAACCCCGACCCTAGAAAAATAGACTACTCACTACTCATGATTAAGAAACTAAAAACTTCAATAAAAACAAACATTGAAACAAAACTCAAACTTAAATTAATAAAAAATATCGTCTTACAGAGAATCAGAAGAAAACCAAAACAAAACAATCACCGAACACACTCGATCAACGAACCTCGGAAACCGTCATCACCGAACCTCGTTACCGACTTCCGATCCTTCGGCCTTCCTCCAAATCTCCTCCAAAACTAGCTCTAAAATTCTACTCCAAAATTCAGCCCCCTCTTTCTATGTTAGATAGAAGGGTATTTATACTAGAAAATCCTAAAAAAACTAAAAAGGCTAAAAGATAAAAACTTTCCTAAAAAGATAGAAACAATCTCTAAAAAATAGAAATAAAATCTAGAAAGATATTAAACCCTAAAATACATATTCTAATAACCCATAAAGATTCTAAAAAGATACTCAACCGATACGGAAATAAATTCCCGCTCAGGATCGGTGAATAATAAAATAATACTCCGAAATCTTCTTCTTCGTGGCCTCGTTAACGACCCTTTACAGCCTCGTTAACGAGCCTGGGGTTTTATTTTCTTCAACACCTCCTCTCGTTTTCTTGAGCCTTGACTTCTTAAATCTTGCACTTTCCCGTCCTTCACTGTGATGCTCCAAATTTAGCTCCATTTAGCTCCTTTCCTCGCTAAAACCTGCAAAATACACAAAATAGCGTAGATTCCACCCTTTTCGTAGATTTATGCAAAACTAACTAAAAACACTTAAAACTAAACCTAAACTAGACAAAATTAATCCTAATAAACAAAGAAAACCTATCAAAAACTATACCAAAAATGTGAACATCAGCTAACGACGTTAAACATAGCGCTTACGGGAGGCAACCCGCTTTTTAGAATAGGTTTATTTTATTTTATTTTATTTTATTTTCTTTTTCTTTTTTAGATTATTTCTTAGCTTTCTTTTATTTTTCTTTTTAGTTTTAACTAGGATAGAAATTAGAATTTTTTGAGCTAACAAGATTTCAGGAGAAAGGGATCGAAAAATCACTCAAGAAGGCCACGACGGCTCGTTAACGACCCACCCAGGCTCGTTAACGACCCGGTTCGGAAGACCCGACTCGTCACAATACGGGGCAGGTAAGTATTTTAACCTAATCTATCTATTTTACCCTAGCCGCCTCCCCCCCCCCCTTCTACCCTTACCCCTCCTATATAAACCCTTCTACCCCCTTCCAAAATTCTACCACAATCCTCTCAAAATTCACTCCCTCTCAAACCCAAAATACTCTCAATCCCTCTCCCTTCTCTCCCACCGAGTCGAAATCCCTCACGCTACCGATCACCGAGAGGCCGTAGTTATCGGAGCTCGGAAACCGTTCACCGACGAGGCAAAAGCTCGTTAACCACCCCGATTCCGACCCTTGTTCTTCAATTTCTCGGTTCTCCGGTATGATTTCTAAACCCTTGCTTGAAATTGCATGATTGATTATCTATAGGGTCGAAATTTCATATCTTGAATCATGTTCTTAGGAAGGTCGATGAGCATGCTTGATTTTGTTCCTAAAAATTCTTGATTGTGCTTAGTTGTTCATGTTTTAGGAAAGATTATTCATGTTAGATTAGCTATTGTAATCCTTTAGTTATGAAAGCATGAATTTTTCTTGTTCTAGATCTAAAAGTTCAATCTTTGCATGTCAAAATTCCGGGTAATTTTTAGCATGTTCAGGATGGGTAATTGAGTAAGTATGGGGTGCTTATACCCGATGAGGGATATGTGGAAAATAATAGAAGATTGCATGCTTGATTTGTGCTGAATTTAAGGTAGATTAAATTTCGGAAAATTCTGGTTTTACTCTCGGCGGCTCGTTAATGACCTACCCAGGCTCGTTAACGACCCTGCATTTCTTCATCGATCGGCCCGAGCCCAGAATCGTGAACAACCCAATTGGGTAGTTTACGAATAATTCCGAGGTTAATTTTGAGACCAAGTATGGGGTCTCGTACCTATCTATTTTTGAGTGGATTTTATCTTGGAAAAATCTCGATTATTTTGTAGGATCCATGGCTAGTTCAAGCAGACCCGCTACCCGAGCCCAGAAGAAGAGGAGGAACCAAACGTCTCCATCCCCACCTCGAGTGGATGATGTGATTTTGAGCGGTCAGAGCCAAGTACGGCGCTACCGAGATTTTCTAGAGAAGGACCATTACACCCGATGGTTCTCGAAGTCTAGCGCTGTCTCCACGGGCATCTACACGGATGTCAAGGACACCTTCATCATCCTTGGGGCCGCCCACCTGTTGAAGCAAGAGAGCTTGCCACACTATCCGGCCCTCACATCCGAGTTCTTGGCCACTTTGGAGACCAACTTCTCGTCAAAGATCTCGGCAGGACGAATTCGGTTCCGGCTCGGTAACGAGGATCGTGACTTCACCATGGCGGATTTCAATGCAATCTTAGAGCTCCCAAACCCGTCGAGAGATTATAGCTTGAAGGACTACCGAGTGACCCGCACCTGGAGCTACATCACCGGGGAGGTTCAATGCTCTACCGCGGCGTTATCCAGGGCAAACATAGTCAACCCCATCTTCCGGATTATTTTGAGAGTCCTCGCCGCAATATTTTGGCCGAAGAAAGAGTTGAACCGGCCTACAAGAACGGATGTCTCTTGCTTCCGCACCATCCTCTTTGAGGAGCCCGGGCCCTTGAATTTGGGGTACGAATGGCTCTAATACGTCGAGAAATCCACCAAGTCCAAGGAGGTGTGGTGTGGCAATTTGGTTAGCCTCTTGGCTAAGAATCTCGGAGTAGATCTCACCCGCTACACACCGGCTCACGCCCAACTCCTCAACAAAAACTATTGGTATAGTTCCGGGATTTTCGTGCAAGCCGAGGGAGGCTACAAGGTGAAAGTTCAAGATCGACTAGTCATACCTTCCCTCGACATGTACGAGCTACTCTATGTACCGAATTGGTACGAGGTGTGGACGGGACATCCCTACCCATTGGAGCCAAAACCGGAGGACGAGCTCTCGCTTAGGCCATGTGAAACCCGGTTTGAGCGGGACGACGTGGATGAATATGAAGAAGAAGATGAACAAGAGGACACCGAGGTAGTAGGCAACGACACCGAAGAATCCGAAACCGAGGGCAACACTGAGGAGCTCAATTTTGAAGAAGAAGACATCGACACGGAGGTGTTAGGAGGCAACATCTTCGTTGACGAGCCCACCAGGGTCGTTAACGATCACTTCCAGCCACACCCTAACCCTGTTAACGAGGCACCCAACTTCCTAAACGAGGTGCCGAGAGCTCCTGTCGACCCACCACCAGCTCCTGTAGACCCTCATACTTATGGCCTCATGCCTTACAACCCGGTGATGTATCAAGACCATTTCCAACCTCACTACCCACCACCTCCTCAGCCCGAGTACGCAGGATCGAGTATACCACCACCATGGGCCGAGGATCTTTCTGCACGGATGCAGCAACTTCACCTCCAGACGGATCACATTCATAGGAGGATGGATAGATGGGAAACCGTCTATTCCGCTCGCATGTCGATGGAGGATGAGAGGCAGCGCCAGAGAGAGGAGGAGGATGTTGAGCGTTGGAGGACGATGTACGACTTCATGGGGAACTTTGAGCACTATTTTCCTCCACAGAACCGTTGATTTAGCTCAAGATGAAGTTTCTTTTCCTTGTTTCCACTTTGTAAGTTTTATGTCTTTCTTTTCTTTTTTTTTCTTTTTTCTTTTTTCTTTTTGTTTTGTTTTCTTTTCTATTTCTTTTCCCTCTTCTTCTTATTTTCCTTACAGTGGGGACACTGTAATTTTAAGTATGGGGTGGGGAGAAAGTAGAAAAATTATGTCCTAAGTGTTTATGTGTTCTATGTAGTTGTTATTTCTTTAAAACCGAACAAAAAAATCGAAAAATTGAAAAAAATTGAAAAAATGAAAAATCCAAAAAGAGTTTTAGAATTGATAGTTATCCCCTCTTAAGTTCTATGATAGCGATCACTAGCTTAATCATATAATTCCTTGCAAACATGTCTTTAAAAGTATAGCCGGATTCTCAAACTTGAAATTATTGTTTTTAGAAGAGAATAGCATTTGTTGAAATTGAGCACATATACTTTATAGCATAGATGATGCAATCCAACAAAATCTACCTTGTGAATATTTTTGGCCTTATAGGGAGAACATCATAAATCCCTCTTCTTTTCTTGTGTGATTTACTCTCTTTATGCATATTATCTCTTGGAATTGTAATGGTTATCTATTTCTTGAGACCCTTATAAGATTTTTAGTTCATTACTTGTGAAGATCATATGATGGAGAACTTATTTTTATAAGCCCTATTATTCTCTATCTACCTTTACATTATTCCTTCTTTTGATAACTGATTCTGGCCTGAAACCTTTTGTTTTTAGCTCCACAAAATTTATTCCCTAGCCGAGATAAGCTTGACCCTATCCGGAAATTAGGACTTAGATTGGAGAGGTAAAGTTTTGTGTTTTGTTAAAAAGAAAAGAGCTTATATTTGCTTAAATTGAAGGGTATTTGGGAAGGGTAGATTGGAAGTCTCTTGTTATTATATGTAAGAAAGGGGGTATCTTGATAGAAAAAATGCACACAATAAAGTTTTTGATGGATGTAGTGAATAAAAAGGAAGAGGAATGTATACGGTGGATCGTTAACGACCCGGATATGGGCTCGTTAACGAGGCAACGATAAAAAAAAAAGAAAAAAGGGAGGGAGAAGAAGGAAATAATAAAAAAAAATGAAGAGTTGGAGTGCATTTGTGTTTAAAGGTAATATCAAGAGATTCTTTTATTTTTGTTATGAGACTTCCTAGGATGATAAAGGGTGAGTGAAAATGAGTGTGCATAAAGAAGAGTGAGTTTGGTATGTTGTTTTATGAAAGTTTTGGTGAGATGTGAGTTTTTTTGGAGTCTTCGATTCCCGGATATTATTAGCACCACATAACCAAATATTTTTCCACGTCCTATTGTTATTACCAAGCCCCATTACAACCCGGCCGAATGGAAGCTTCTATGAAGGTTTTCATTGAGCCTAAGTTCTCTTAATGATTCTTTGCTTGTTTTGACAAATCTTGGGTGGAGAGTATTGGTGATATAAGTTCCAATTTCTATGAGTTTTTGTATATAAGATGAGTTGAGAGATTGAATTTATAAGCCCAAACACATGAGAGTTGAGTGAAACACATTATATCCCTTGTGAGGTTGGATTGTATTATTTTATTTCTATTTAAGTGCATATATGTGTGAGGATGTTAATAGTCTTTTGCTATAATTTTCTTATGTGTAGATGTTGCTTTTTAGAAGATGGCTATGTCTTGATGAGCATGATTTGTTTTGATTTTGGTTAGTGTCTTGTTTATTGCTTGAGGACAAGCAAGTCTAAGTATGGGGTATTTTGATATTCGCATTTTTAGTATAGTTTTTGATAGGTTTTCTTTGCTTATTAGGTTTAGTTTTGTTTAGTTTAGGCTTAGTTTTGAGTATTTTTAGATAGTTTTGCATATTTCTGTGAAAAGAGTGGAATCTACGCTATTTTGTGAATTTTGTAGGTTTTAGCGAGGAAAGGAGCTGAATGGAGTTGAATTTGGAGCATTGCAGCGAAAGACGGAGGAGTGCAAGATTGGAGAAGTCGAAGCTCGAGAGTACAAGAGGAAGTGTTGAAGAAAACAAAGCCCAGGATCGTTAACGAGGCTGTGAGGGCTCGTTAACGAGGCCACGAAAAGAAAGATATTTAGTATTATTTTATAATTCACCGATCCTGAGCGGGAATTTATTTCCGTATCGGCTGAGTATCTTTTTAGAATCTTTTGGGGTTGTTAGAATATGTATTTTATTTCTATCTTTTAGGGATTGTTTCTATCTTTTTAGGAAAGTTTATATCTTTTAGCCTTTTTAGTTTTTAGCTTTTTAGTATAAATACCCTTCTATCTAGCATAGAAGGGAGAGCTGAATTTGGGGAGGAGATTTTAGGAAGGACCGAAGGAGAGAGAGAAGTCGGATCGGAAGAGGACCGCCGAGGCTCGGTAGACGACGGTCGCCGGGTGGTCGTTGATCGTGATTGTGGTTCGGTATTTTAATGTTTTTCGGTTTCTTCTGAATCTCTGTAAGACAATATATTTTTAATTAGAGTTTTGAGTTTTGTTTCAATGTTTCTTTTTATTGAAGTTTTTAGTTTCTTAGTTATGATTAGTGAGTAGTTTCCTTTTTCTAGGATCGGGGTTAAGCCCGGCATAGTTGAGCATGTTTGATGAGTAAGGTTGAGTTGTGAATGCCTTTTATCTTTGATTGAGAATTGTTTGTTGTGCTTAATACCGAGACGAAAGTGGAGGTAATTTGAGTTTTTAACTGAGTTGAAAGAGGAAGTTACTAACTTGAAGGTTGATATTGTTCGAAAACGAATGTTTTAAGCTTTAGATCTAAAACAAGCAATTAAGTGAATAAGGATGCGAAAGTAGATTAATTTACTTGCTAAGTCAACGAAAGTTGATGACTCTATCTGTTTAAAGGCATGATCTTTTCTTCTTACGAATTCTTTTGCTTGGCTATGTTGTGGTGTCCCTTGTCCTAGATTTTTTGCTTTATTTGAATTATTTCTGGTAAATCTTCGTCGCTGAGTACTTGCCTCGGTACCGAATTTTAATTAGAATTTAGTTAAGTCGTTAGTTGAGTATTTTAAGTTCGGTGGTTCGTTAACGACCTTGACAGCGTCGTTAACGAGGCAGCTCGTAAGTGTTTTATTTGTTTTTTTTTGATTTTTGTTAGATTGATAAACAAAAAACCTTGATTCCTGTGGAACGATCCTGACTCCCCTGTACTCAGCGGGGTCTTGACTTACAAATTTATTTGTTGGCCGAGAAACCCTCTCAACAAATTGGCGTCGTTGCCGGGGAAGCAACGAGTTGTTAGTTTAGCTTCGGGATCGGGAATAGCCCGACCCCGTTTTTGTTTTTAATTTTTGTTTTCTTTGTTTGTTTTTTCAGTGTATGCCGGTAGGACGAAGAAAGCTTCAGTTTGATAACACAGGTTATTACTCAGAACCAGAACGTTCCCTGCACCGTCGACTCCGAGAAAACCGAACCATGGCCACATCAGAAGAGATGGCTCGCGAGTTAGAGATCCTCCGAACCCAGATGGAGGCACTGAAAACCGAGAAGGACGGCGCAGACGCAGAAGATGAGCGTCAACGAGCTGACAAGGCTCGACTACAAGAAGAGCTAGACGCCGATCCAAGGAATGCCAAGCAATCCATGCATCCGGAACTGAGGGTGCCAGAATCCCCTATTGTGCTTCCAGCGATAGAGAAACCTTTTGAGATCAAGTCTCAATTTATATCCTTAATTAAACGGGCTCAGTTTGAAGGGAAACCTGCTGAGTGCCCTATGGAGCATATTAGAAATTTTCTTGATTTATGTGACACCATAGCTGCTGAAGGTGTCTCGTTAGAATATGTTCTGTTAAAAGCTTTTAGATGGTCTCTTATTGGAAAGGCTTTGAACTGGTTAGAGAGTCTACCTTCTATGTCTATCAAGACTTGGAAAGCTTTGTATGATCAATTTCTTACAAAGTTTTTCCCTCCTGCCAAGACAACGGAGTTAAGGAAACGCATCACCTCTTATCACCAGTTGCCTAATGAAACATTTGTTGAAACATGGGAAAGATTCAAAGAGATGCTTAGACAGTGCCCTACTCATGGGCAACCTTTATATGTTTTGCAAGAAATCTTTTTCCAGGGTATCAACGCAGAGACCAAGAACCGCATCAACACGCATACTGCGTGCGGTTTTATAGAGATGAACCCGACAGAAGCGTGGGAACTGTTGGACAAGCTGGCGAATTACGATGCTATGTACGGAACCCAGCAGGCTCCACAAACTCAAAAATGTCTCTATGTACCCAACCGAGATGAAGTTGATCCCGATGTTAAAAATCAATTCTTACAAGATGAGGTCAACCGTCTAAGGAAACAAGTAAGTTTTCTGAAATCCTCTCAATCATGTCAAGAATGTGGTTCTTCTGCACATAGTACTTCTGCATGCACTAACATTGAGCAGGTTAGAACCGCTGAGACAATAGATGAGATGAATTACATGAGAGGACCCTACAGGAACCAGCCTAATTATAATGACAGGTCGAACAACTATCAACCATGGGGCAATCATAATACAAGTCAAAATTACGCAGGGCCCCCACCAGATAGACGACCTGCACCATATCGACCTCCAGGCCATCAGGAGACGCCATCATGGGTTCAGGAGATAAAAGAGAGCATCAACGGAGTGAACAACAAGGTTGATGACGTTCAAGCCAAGCTAAACCGACAAGATAAAAGATGGGGAGAGTTCGATATTTGGAAGAGGAGCGTTGATTCCCAACTAGGGGACCTTGCTGCACGGATTCCAAGACCACAAGGGCAACTCCCGGGCCGCCCCGAGGAGAACCCTAGAGGCCAAATAGCAGCGGTACACCTCAGAAGTGGGAAGACACTATCGGAGAGAATTCACGCTGAAGAGAAGGAGGAACAGGACCTCGCCAACCAGCTCGTTAACGAGCCAGCGAGAGCACATACCGAGCCGCAAACCAGAATGACGAGGCTTCGAGGGTATCTAACGACCCTAACCCAGGTAAGTCTACTAATCCGAGCCTCCCTCTCAATCCCAGGGTAGTTAACGACCCCATCAGGGTCGGTAACGACCCGCCGAGGACATCAATCGACCCTAGTGTCGACCCGGTACTCTCACCTCTCGAGCCTAACTTGGTTCCGAGAATGGTGAAATCTCTTCTATTTCCAACTAAGAAATCTATGGACTCTACTGAGAGTAAGTTCAAGCGTTTCGTTAAGATTCTTCAGGGCATTAATATTTCCATCCCATTCGCTGAGGCCCTAAGCGAAATGCCGGCTTACACAAAATTTTTGAAAGATATTCTTAGCAGGAAAAGGTCCATTACAGAGCTGCAGGATGAAGTCAAATCGATAGCTCTACCAGAAAAGCTTGGAGACCTAGGGAGATTTGCCATCACGATTGGCATAGGCGACCACAAATTTAAAGCTTTATGTGATTTGGAGCCAGTGCTAGTTTGTTTCCTCTTTCCATCTGGTTAAAAGCTAACATGGGACCACTAGAGCCTGTCAAGATGAAACTCTACATCGCGGATGGATCTTCTATAAAAGCAACTGGATTCGTTGACGATGTTCCTGTCCGAGTTGGAAAATTCTTTGTTCCAAACGACTTCATTGTGCTCGATATGCCTGAAGACCCTGCGGTGCCAATCATTCTAGGCAGACCATTTTTAGCTACCGCAGGAGCACATATAGATGTCAGAAAAGGACTTCTCACATTTGATATTGGAGAAGAGAAGGTTGAATTCCATTTCAATTCGCCCATAAGTGAAGTGGCTAGTTGTAGTACTGAGGAGCCTACCGACCCACCATGGCTCGGTATCGACCCCTCTCTGAGTACAAAAACAAGCAAAATCGATAGAGACACGCCTATCAAGGAGCCTACCGACCCCTCATGGGTCGGTAACGATCCTTATCTGAAGGAAAACGAGATGGGAGGTGGATCCAAACACGATATCGAGCCACTTCCAAATCCAGCAAGGTCGTTAACGACCCCCTACACCTCGGTAACGAGCCACTTCCCGAATGACCCTGGTAAGTTTTCTTGTTCTTATAAAAACTAAAAAAAGGCTAAAAGATATAAACTTTCCTAAAAAGATAGAAACAATTCCTAAAAGATAGAAATAAAATCTAAAAAGATATTAAGACCTAAAATACATATTCTAACAACCACAAAAGATTCTACAAAAGATACTCAACCGATACGGAAATAAATTCCCGCTCAGAATCGGTGACTTATAAAATAATACTCAATATCTTTCTTTTCGTGGCCTCGTTAACGAGCCCTCACAGCCTCGTTAACGAGCCTGGGCTTTGTTTTCTTCAACACTTCCTCTTGTACTCTCGAGCTTCGACTTCTTCAATCTTGCACTCCTCCACCTCCAGACGGATCACATTCATAGGAAGATGGATAGATGGGAAACCGTCTATCCCGCTCGCATGTCGATGGAGGATGAGAGGCAGCGCCAGAGAGAGGCAGAGGATGCTGAGCGTTGGAGGACGATGTACGACTTCATAGGGAACTTTGAGCACTATTTTCCTCCACAGAACCGTTGATTCAGCTCAAGATGAAGTTTCTTTTCCTTATTTCCACTTTGTAAGTTTTATGTCTTTTTTTTTCTTTCTTTTTCTTTTTAATTTTTTGTTTTTTGTTTTGTTTTGTTTTCTATTTCTTTTCCCTCTTCTTCTTATTTTCCTTACAGTGGGGACACTGTAATTTTAATTATGGGGTTGGGAGAAAGCAGAAAAATTATGTCCTAGGTGTTTATGTGTTCTATGTAGTTGTTATTTCTTTAAAACCGAAAAAAAACAAAAAATTGAAAAAAAATTTGAAAAAAATGAAAAATCCAAAAAAATGTCTTTAGAATTGATAGATATCCCCTCTTAAGTTCTATGATAGCGATCACTAGCTTAATCATATAATTCCTTGCAAACATGTCTTTAAAAGTAGAGCCGGATTCTCAAACTTGAAATTATTGTTTTTAGAAGAGAATAGCATTTGATGAAATTGAGCACATATACTTTATAGCATAGATGATGCAATCCAACAAAATTTACCTTGTGAGTATTTTTGGCCTTATAGGGAGAACATCATAAATCCCTCTTCTTTTCTTGTGGGATTTACTCTCTTTATGCATATTATCTCTTGGAATTGTAATGGTTATCTATTTCTTGAGACCCTTATAAGATTTTTAGTTCATTACTTGTGAAGATCATATGATGGAGAACTTATTTTTATAAGCCCTATTATTCCCTATCTACCTTTACATTATTCCTTCTTTTGACAACTGATTCTGGCCTGAAACCTTTTGTTTTTAGCTCCACAAAAATTATTCCCTAGCCGAGATAAGCTTGACCCTATCCGGGAATTAGGACTTAGATTGGAGAGGTAAAGTTTTGTGTTTTGTTAAAAAGAAAAGAGCTTATATTTGCTTAAATTGAAGGGTATTTGGGAAGGGTAGATTGGAAGTCTCTTGTTATTATATGTAAGAAAGGGGGTCTCTTGATAGAAAAAATGCACACAATAAAGTTTTTGATGGATGTAGTGAATAAAAAGGAAGAGGAATGTATACGGTGGATCGTTAACGACTCGGATATGGGCTCGTTAACGAGGCAACGAAAAAAAAAGGGAGAAAGAAGAAGGAATTAATAAAAAATGAAGAGTTGAAGTGCATTTGTGTTTAAAGGTAATATCAAAGGATTCTTTTATTTTTGTTATGAGACTTTCTAGGATGATAAAGGGTGAGTGAGAATGAGTGTGCATAAAGAAGAGTGAGTTTGGTATGTTGTTTTATGAAAGTTTTGGTGAGATGTGAGTTTTTAGGAGTCTTTGATTCCCGGATATTATTAGCACCACATAACCAAATATTTTCCACGTCCCATTGTTATTACCAAGCCCCATTACAACCAGGCCGAATGGAAGCTTCTATGAAGTTTTTCATTGAGCCTAAGTTCTCTTGATGATTCTTTGCTTGTTTTGACAAATCTTGGCTGGAGAGTATTGTTGAGAGGGTTTCTCGGCCAACAAATAAATTTGTAAGTCAAGACCCCACTGAGTACAGTGGAGTCAGGATCGTTCCACAGGAAGCATGGTTGTTTGTCTATCAATCTAACAAAAATCAAACAAAATCAAACAAAACACTCACGAGATGCCTCGTTAACGATGTTGTCAGGATCGTTACCGAGCGACCGTACACAAAAATATTAACTAACGACCTAATTAAATTCTAATTAAAATTCGGTACCGAGGCAAGTACTCATCAACGAAGATTCACTAGAAATTCGTAAGAAGATAAGATCATGCCTTTAAACAGATAGAGTTATCAACTCTCGTTGACTTAACAAGTAAATTAATCTACTTTCGATCCTAATTCACTCAATTGCTTGTTTTGGATCTAAAGCTTGAAACTTTCGTTTTCAAACAATATCAACCTTCAAGTTACTAACTTTCTCTTTCAATCAAGTTAAAAACCTAAATTACCTCAATTTTCGTTTTGGTATTAAGCACAACAAACAATCTCAATAAAAGATAAAAGGCATTCAACACACAATCTTACTCATCAAACATGCTCGACTATGCCGGGCTTAACCCCGACCCTAGAAAAATAAACTACTCACTAATCATAACTAAGAAACTACAAACTTGAATAAAAAGAAACATTGAAACAAAACGAAACTCAAATTATTAAGAAAAATATCGTCTTATAGAGATTCAGAAGAAACCGAAAAACATAAAAATACCGAACCACAATCACGACCAACGAACACTCGGCAACCGTCGTCTACCGAACCTCGTGATCCTCTTCCGATCCGATATCTCTCTCTCCTTCGGCCTTCCCAAATCTCTTCCTAAAATAGCTCTCTAAAAACTTCTCCAAATCAAGCCCCCCCTTTCTATGCTAGATAGAAGGGTATTTATACTAAAAAGCTAAAAACTAAAAAGGCTAAAAGATATAAACTTTCCTAAAAAGATAGAAACAATCTCTAAAAGATAGAAATAAAATCTAAAAAGATATTAAACCCTAAAATATATATTCTAACAACCCCAAAAGATTCTAAAAAGATATTCAATCGATACGGAAATAAATTCCCGCTCAGGATCGGTGAATAATAAAAATAATACTCGAAATCTTTCTCTTCGTGGCCTCGTTAACGACCCCTCACAGCCTCGTTAACGAGCCTGTGGTTTGTTTTCTTCAACACCTCCTCTTGTACTCTCGAGCTTCGACTTCTTCAATCTTGCACTCCTCTGTCCTTCGCTGCAATGCTCTAAATTCAGCTCCATTCAGAAACCTGCAAAATTCACAAAATAGCGTAGATTCCACCCTTTTCACAGAAATATGCAAAACTAACTAAAAATACTCAAAACTAAACCTAAACTAAACAAAACTAAACCTAATAAGCAAATCAAACCTATCAAAAACTATACTAAAAATGCGAACATCAAAATACCCCATACTTAGACTTGCTTGTCCTCAAGCAATAAACAAGACACTAACCAAAACCAAAACAAATCATGTTCATCAAGACATAGCCATCTTCTAAAAAGCAACATCTACACATAAGAAAATTATAGCAAAAGACTATTAACATCCTCACACATATATGCACTTAAATAGACATAAAATAATACAATCCAACCTCTCAAGGGATATAATGTGTTTCACTCAACTCTCATGTGTTTGGGTTTATAAATTTAATCTCTCAACTCATCTTATATACAAAAACTCATAGAAATTGGAACTTTTATCACCAATACTCTCCACCCAAGATTTGTCAAAACAAGAAAAGAATCATCAAGAGAACTTAGGCTCAATGAAAAACTTCATAGAAGTTTCCATTCGGCCGGGTTGTAATGGGGCTTGGTAAAGACAATAGGGCGTGGAAAATATTTTGGTCATGTGGTGCTAATAATATCCGGGAATCAAAGACTCCTAAAAACTCACATATATCACCAAAAACTTTCATAGATCACACCAAACTCACTCTTCATTATGCACACTCATTTTCACTCATCCTTTATCATCCTAGAAAGTCTCATAACCAAAATAAAAGAATCTCTTGATATTATCTATAAACACAAATGCACTTCAACTTTTCACCTCTTTTTGATTTCCTTCTTTTTTTTTTTTTTTTCATTCTTTTTTTTTTCTTCTCGCTGCCTCGTTAACGAGTCCAGATCACGGTCGTTAACGATCTACCGTATACATTCCTCTTCTTTCACTTTTCTCTACATCCATTAAAAAAATTCTTGTGTGCATTTTTCTATCAAGAGACCTTTCTTACATGTAATAACGAGAGGCTTCCAATCTACCCTTCCCAAATACCCTTCAATTCAAGCAAATATAAACTCTTTTCTTTTTAACAAAACACAAAACTTTACCTCTCCAATCTAAGTCCTAATTCCCGGATAAGGTCAAGCTTATCTCGGCTAGGGAATAATTTTTGTGGAGCTAAAAATAAAAGGTTTCAGGCCAGAATCGGTTATCAAAAGAAGGAATAATGTAAAGGTAAATATGGAATAATATGGCTTATAAAAATAAGTTCTCCATCATATGATCTTCACAAGTAATGAACTAAAAATCTTATAAGGGTCTCAAGAAATAGATAACCATCACAATTCCAAGATATAATATGCATAAAGAGAGTAAATCACACAAGAAAAGAAGAGGGATTTATAAATGTTCTCCCTATAAGGCCAAAAATAACTCACAAGGTAGATTTTGTTGGATTGCATCATCTATGCTATAAAGTATATGTGCTCAATTTCATCAAATGCTATTCTCTTCTAAAAACAATAATAATTTCAATTTAAAGAATCTGGCTATACTTTTAAAGACATGTTTGCAAGGAATTATATGATTAAGCTAGTGATTGCTATCATAGAACTTAAGAAGGGATATCTATCAATTCTAAAACTCTTTTTGGATTTTTCAATTTTTTTTCAATTTTTTTGGATTTTTTGATTTTTTTTCGGTTTAAAAGAAATAACAACTACATAGAACACAAAAAAAAACACCTAGGACATAATTTTTCTACTTTCTCCCCACCCCATACTTAAATTTACAGTGTCCCCACTGTAAGGAAAATAAGAAGAAGAGGGAAAAGAAATAGAAAAGAAAACAAAAAATTAAAAAGAAAAAGAAAGACATAAAACTTACAAAAGTGGAAACAAGGAAAGGAAACTTCATCTTGAGCTTGAATCAACGGTTCGGTGGAGGAAAGTAGTGCTCAAAGTTCCCCATGAAGTCGTACATCATCCTCCAACGCTCTGCATCATCCGCCTCTCTCTGGCGCTGCCTCTCATCCTCCATCGACATGCGAGCGGAATAGACGGTTTCCCATCTATCCATCCTCCTATGAATGTGATCCGTCTGGAGGTGAAGCTGCTGCATCCGTGCAGAAAGATCCTTGGCCCATGGTGGTGGTACACTCGATCCTGCGTACTCGGGTTGAGGAGGTGGTGGGTAGTGAGGCTGGAAATGATCTTGATACATCACCGGGTTGTAAGGCATGAGACCGTAAGCATGAGGGTCGATAGGAGTTTGTGGTGGGTCGACAGGAGCTCTCGGCACCTCGTTAACGAAGCTGGGTGCCTCGTTAATAGTGTTGGGTGGTGGCTGGAAGTGGTCGTTAACGACCCTGGTGGGCTCGTCAACGAAGATGTTGCCTCCTAACACCTCCGTGTCCATGTCTTCTTCTTCAAAGTTGAGCTCCTCAGTGCCGCCCTCGGTATCGGCTTCCTCGGTGTCATTGCCTACTACCTCGGTATCCTCTTGCTCATCTTCTTCTTCATATTCATCCACATCGTCCCGCTCAAACCGGGTTTCACATGGCCTAAGCGGGAGCTCGTCCTCCGGTTTTGGCTCCAATGGATAGGGATGTCCCATCCACACCTCGTACCAATTCGGTACATAGAGTAGATCGTACATGTCGAGGGAAGGTATGACTAGTCGATCTTGCACCTTCACTTTGTAGCCTCCCTCGGCTTGCACGAAAATCCCGGAACTATACCAATATTTTTTGTTGAGGAGTTGAGCGTGGGCCGGTGTTTAGCGGATGAGATCAACTCTGAGATTCTTAGCCAAGAGGCTAACCAAATTGCCATACCACACCTCCTTGGACTTGGTGGACTTCTCAACATAGTAGAGCCATTCGTACCCAAAATTCAAGGGGTCGGGCTCCTCAAAGAGAATGGTATGGAAGCAAGCAACCTCCGTTCTTGTAGGCCGGTTCAACTCTTTCTTCGGCCAAAATGTTGCGGCGAGGACTCTCAAGATAATCCGGAAGATGGGGTTGAATATGTTTGCCCCGGATAGCGCCGCGGTAGAGGATTGAACCTCTCCGGTGATGTAGCTCCAAGTGCGGGTCACTCGGTAATCCTTCAAACTATAATCTCTTGACGGGTTTGGGAGCTCCAAGATTTCATTGAACTCCGCCATGGTGAAGTCACGGTCCTCGTTACCGAGCCGGAACCGAATACGTCCCGCCGAGGTCTTCGTCGAGAAGTTGGTCTCCAAAGTGGCCAAGAACTCGGATGTGAGGGCCGAATAATGTGGCAAGCTCTCTTGCTTCAATAGGTGGGCGGCCCCAAGGATGATGAAGGCGTCCTTGACATCCGTGTAGATGCCTGTAGAGACGGCGCTAGACTTCGAGAACCATCGGGTGTAATGGTCCTTCTCCAAAAAATCCCGGTAGCGCCGTACTTGGCTCTGACTGCTCAAAATCACATCATCCACTCGGGGTGAAGATGGAGACCTGTGGTTCCTCCTCTTCTTTTGGGATCGGGTAGCGGGTCTGCTTGAACTAGCCATGGATCCTACAAAATAATCGAAATTTTTCCAAGATAAGATCCACTCAAAAATAATAGGTACGAGACCCCATACTTGGTCTCAAAATTAACCTCGGAATTATTTGTAAACTACCCAATTGGGTTGTTCACGATTCTGGGCTTGGATCGATCGATGATGAAGTGCAGGGTCGTTAACGAGCCTGGGTGGGTCGTTAACGACCTGCCGAGAGCAAAACCAGAATTTTCTGAAATTTAATCTACCTCTAATACAAATCAAGCATGCAATCTTCTATTATTTTCCACAAATCCCCTTTGGTTATGAGCACCCCATACTTACTCAACTTGCTATCCCGAACATGCTAAAAATTACCCGAAATCTTGACATGCAAAGATGGAACTTTTAGATCTAGAACAAGAAAACTTCATGCTTTCCTAACTAAAGGATAACAATAGCTAATCTAACATGAATAATCTTTCCTAAAACATGAACAACTAAGCACAATCAACAATTTTTAGGAACAAATTTAAGCATGCTCATCGACCTCCCTAAGAATCATGATTCAAGATATGAAATTTCGACCCTATTAATAATCAATCATGCAATTTCAAGCAAGGGTTTAGAAATCATACCGGAGAACCGAGAAATTGAAGAACAAGGGTCGGGATTGGGGTATTTAACGAGCACGACCTCGTCGGTGGATGGCTTCCGAACTCCGGTAACGACGGCGCCTCCGGTGGTCGTTAGCGTGAGGGATTCCGAATCGGTGGGAGAGAAGGGAGAGGGATTGAGAGTGTTTTGGGTTTGAGAGTGAATTTTGAAGGGATTGTGGTAGAATTTTTGGGAGGGGTAGAAGGGTTTATATAGGAGGGGTAAGAGTAGAAGGGGGGGGGGGGGGGGGCGGCTAGGGTTAAAAATATAGACTAGGTTAAAATTACGTGCCTGCCCCGTATTGTGACGAATCGGGTGTTCCGAACCGGGTCGTTAACGAGCCTGGGTGGGTCGTTAACGAGCCGTCGTGGCCTTCTTGAGTGATTTTCGACCCCTTTCTCCTGAAATCTTGTTAGCCCTAAAAATATAATTTCTATCCTAGTTAAAACTAAAAAGATAAATAAAAGAAAGCTAAGAAATAATCTAAAAAGAAAAAGAAAAGAAAAATAAACTAAGCTAAACCTATTCCAAAAAGCGGGTTGCCTCCCGTAAGCGCTATGTTTAACGTCGTTAGCCCGACGAGCTTCCTTCCTAGTTTGCTGATGTGAGAGCCATGGTGACTCTTATCTCTTCATCTGGATCAGGCTGCTCATGGAATTTCTTCAACCGGTGTCCATTAACTTTGAAAATGACGCCTCGGTTATCAGTCAACTCTACTGCTCCGTGAGGATAAATGTGATGAACCACAAATGGCCCACTCCATCGTGTACTTAGATTTCTTGGGAATAATCGGAGTCTAGAGTTGAAGAGAAGTACCTTATCGCCGATGTGGTAAGTTTTGGGCACCAATTTCCGATCATGCCACCTTTTGGTGCGCTCCTTGTAGATTTCAGCATTTTCGTACGCCTTCAGCCTCAATTCTTCTAATGCTTGCAAGTCCATGAATCTTTTTGCTCCAGTCGCGTCGAGGTTCATGTTGAGCTCCTTGAGAGCCCATAATGCCTTATGCTCCATTTCGACCGGTAAATGACATGCCTTGCCATACACTAGATTATAGGGGGTGGTGCGTAGAGGCGTCTTGTATGCTGTCCTATATGCCCACAGAGCGTCATCCAACTTGGAGGACCAATCCTTCCTAGAACGGGAAACTGTCTTCTCCAATATGCTCTTTATTTGCCTGTTTGAAACTTCAACTTGGCCACTTGTTTGGGGATGATAGGGTGTTGCCACCCGATGAGATACCCCATACTTAGCCAAAAAGGCTTCAAAACTTCGCGCAATGAAAAGCGAACCACCATCACTGATAAGGACTCTTGGAACGCCGAATCTGGGGAAAATGTTGGTTTTGATGAATTTAGCAACAGTCTTGGCGTCGTTAGTCCTTGTAGCAATAGCCTCCACCCACTTGGACACATAATCAACCGCAACTAAGATGTACTTGTAGGGTCCTGAGGCGGGAAACGGTCCCATGAAATCAATGCCCCATACATCAAATAGCTCAACTTCTAATATCCCAGTTAGTGGATTTTCATGTCTCCAAGTTATGTTGCCTGAGCGTTGACATCCATCACATGCTGTCACATAAGCTTGCACATCTTTGAACATGGTGGGCCAATAGAGACCACTTTGAAGAATCTTCGCAGTAGTCTTGAATCCTTTTACATGACCTTCAGTTGGAAGTGTGTGATATTGACGGATCACGTTTTCAATCTCCTCCTCTGGGATACAACGCCTAAAGAGGTGATCGCTTCCTTGTTTAAACAAGTAGGGATCGTCCCAATAGTATTGTTTTACATCATGGAGAAATTTCTTCTTCTTTTGTGGGGTAAGGCCCTCGGGAATTACGCCTCCTACAAGATAGTTAGCGAAATCCGCAAACCAAGGAGCTTTTGGCCCTCTAATAGCATGGATTGATATTGAGGAAGAAGAAATTGAAGAAGGAGAGGGGGTGAATTTTAATTGAGAAGACTTAGGTTCAGAAATCTTACTTGGATGGGTCGTTAACGAGCTAGGATTTAATATTTTGACCTCGGTACCGACCTCCCGTAGCTCAGTAACGACCTGATTGACTTGATTGTCGACCCAATCTGAACATTTTCCCTTTTTATTTGTGTCTTCCAGCCTCGGCACCTCGTTAACGATCCTGAAGGGGTCGGTAACGAGGGTCTTGTAGAGTTTGACCTCGTTCAGAAGGAGGTGTTCGTCGGGTCTGGAATCATTTATTGGTACCTTATTATTGGACTCGGTGATATGCTCAACTGGAAACCTGGACAAGTGATCCGCCACTAGATTTTCTGCTCCCTTTTTGTCTCTTATTTCATGATCAAATTCCTGCAGTAAGAGCATCCAACGAAGCAATCTAGGTTTGGCATCTTTTTTAGCCATTAAGTATCTAACGACCTCATGGTCAGTATAAACAATCACTTTGGATCCAACAAGATAGGACCGGAATTTTTCAAAGGCAAATACCACAACAAGGAATTCCTTCTCCGTTGTGGTATACTTACTCTGCGCCTCATCCAGTGTCTTACTGGCGTAGTAAATGGCATGGAGTTTTTTGTCCTTCCGTTTCCCTAAGACTGCGCCAACTGCATAGTCACTGGCATCGCACATGATCTCAAAGGGTAATGTCCAGTCTGGGGACTGCATGATGGGGGCGGACACGAGGGCAGCTCTTAACCTATAAAATGCTTCAAGACATTCTGGAGACAGCTCAAACACTACATCTTTCATTAGTAGGTTAGTCAAAGGTTTAGCTATCTTAGAAAAATCCTGAATAAATCGCCTGTAAAAGCCAGCATGCCCTAAAAAACTCCTAATGTCTCTTACAGAAGAGGGAGGAGGTAGTTTTTCAATAAGCTCAATTTTCGCCTTATCTACTTCTATCCCTCTTTTAGAGACAAGGTGTCCTAGTACTATCCCCTCTTGAACCATAAAATGACACTTTTCCCAATTAAGTACAAGATTGGTTTCTTCACATCTTTTAAGCACTCGTGCAAGGTTAGCAAGACAAGAATCAAATGAAGAACCATAAACAGAAAAGTCATCCATAAAAACCTCTACAATATCCTCTATCATATTTGAAAAAATAGCCATCATACATCTTTGAAAAGTAGCAGGGGCATTGCAAAGCCCAAATGGCATTCTTTTGTAAGCAAAGGTTCCATAGGGACATGTAAAGGCTGTTTTCTCTTGGTCATCAGGATGAATGGGAATTTGCCAAAAGCCGCTATAGCCATCTAAATAACAAAAATAATCATGCTGGCTAAGCGTTCTAACACCTGATCTATGAAAGGAAGCGGAAAATGATCTTTTCTAGTAGCACTATTAAGCTTCCTATAATCAATGCACATCCTCCAACTAGTGGTGGTTCTGGTCGGAATAAGCTCTCCCTTTTCATTTTCTATCACAGTCATCCCCCCTTTCTTTGGGACTACATGGACCGGACTCACCCATTCGCTGTCCGAAATAGGAAATATGATCCCAGCATCAAGTAATTTAATAATTTCCTTTTTAACTACATCCTTCATATTAGGATTTAATCTACGTTGATGCTCTATGGTGGATTTATGATTGTCCTCCATGTAAATCCTATGCATGCAAAGAGAAGGGGATATGCCAGTTATATCATCTAGGGAGTAGCCTATGGCTTTTCTATGCATCCTAAGCACATTCAGGAGTTTTCCTACTTCTTCATCTTTTAATCCAGCATTAATGATGACAGGTAGAGTAGAATTAGGACCGAGGAATTCATACTTGAGGGAATCTGGCAAAGGTTTAAGTGTTGGGGACGGTTCGGCAGGGACTAGAATTGGCTCTTCTGGTTCCATCTTCAACACTTCATGAAAGCATTCAAAAGCTGAGATCTCGCCTTCTTCTGCTAGGGTCGTTAACGAACCTGGGTAGGTCGTTAACGAGCCAGCATCTTCTGCTAGGAGAATCGATAACGATGCTGGAGGACTCGTTACTGACACTGCAGTGGTTATTTCCGCCCATCTTTGCCCTGAAATTTCATCATTGTATGCTGATCTTCCTATGGGGTCTCCACATTCAATGATCTCCTTGTGGGTGTAGAGCATCTTGACTTCAGCTTTGTCGGACTCCCTGGATTGTTTGAATTGGAATTCCGTCACCTCATCCCCAATTTCGAAAGTTAGGAGTCCTCTCCTAACATCGATTATGGCTCCTGCTGTAGCAAGGAATGGTCTTCCCAAAATAATAGGCACAATTGGATCTTCGGGCATTGTCATAACGATGAAGTCATTAGGAACAAAGAAATTGCCCACTTGAACTGGGAAGTCTTCTAGCAGCCCTGTTGGTTTGATACAAGATCCGTCTGCCATATAAAGCCGCATGTTGACGGGCTCTAGTGGTCCCATATTTGCTCTAGACCAAATTGAGAGTGGAACAAGACTAGCGCTGGCACCAAGATCGCATAAAGCTTTGAACTTGTGGTTGCCTATGTCGATTGTGATTGCACACCTCCCGGGATCTCCAAGCTTTTCTGGTAAAGCTATTGATCTGACTTCATCCTGCAGCTCTGTAATGGATCTTTTCCTGCTAAGAATATCTTTCAAAAATTTTGTGTAAGCCGGCATTTCGCTTAGGGCCTCAGCGAATGGGATGGAAATATTAATGCCCTGAAGAATCTTAACGAAACACTTGAACTTACTCTCAGTAGAGTCCATAGATTTCTTAGTGGGAAATGGAAGAGATTTCACCATTCTCGGAACCAAGTTAGGCTCGAGAGGTGAGAGTACCGGGTCGACACTAGGGTCGATTGATGTCCTCGGCGGGTCGTTACCGACCCTGATGGGGTCGTTAACTACCCTGGGATTGATAGGAAGGCTCGGATTAGTAGACTTACCTGGGTTAGGGTCGTTAGATACCCTTGGAGCCTCGTCATCCTGGCTTGTAGGCTCGGTATGTGCTCTCGCTGGCTCGTTAACGAGCCGTTTTGCGAGGTCCTGTTCCTCCTTCTCTTCAACTTGAACTCTCTCCGGTAGTGTCTTCCCGCTTCTAAGGTGTACTGTTGCTATTTGGCCTCTAGGGTTCTCCTCGGGACGACCCGGGAGTTGCCCTTGTGGTCTTGGAATCCGTGCAACAAGGTCCCCTAGTTGGGAATCAACACTCCTCTTCCAAATATCGAACTCTCCCCATCTTTTATCCTGTCGGTTCAGCTTGGCTTGAACGTCATCAAACTTGTTGTTCACTCCGTTGATGCTCTCTTTAATCTCCTGAACCCATGATGGCGTCTCCTGATGGCCTGGAGGTCGATATGGTGCAGGTCGTCTATCTTGTGGGGGGCCTGCGTAATTGTGACTTGTATTCTGATTGCCCCATTGTTGATAGTTGTTTGACCTGTCATTATAATTAGGCTGGTTCCTGTAGGGTCCTCTCATGTAATTCATCTCAGCTATTGTCTCAGCGGTTCTAACCTGCTCAATGTTAGTGCAAGCAGAAGTACTATGTGCAGAAGAACCACATTCTTGACATAATTGAGAGGATTTCAGAAAACTTACCTATTTCCTCAGACAGTTGACCTCATCTTGTAAGAATTGATTTTTAACATCGGGGTCAACTTCATCTCGGTTGGGCACATAGAGACGTTTTTGAGTTTGTGGAGCCTGCTGGGTTCCGTACATAGCATCGTAATTCGCCAGCTTGTCCAACAGTTCCCACGCCTCTGTCGGGTTCATCTCTATAAAATCGCACGCAGTATGCATGTTGATGCGGTTCTTGGTCTCCGCGTTGATACCCTGGAAAAAGATTTCTTGCAATACATATAAAGGTTGTACATGAGTAGGGCACTGTCTAAGCATCTCTTTGAATCTTTCCCATGTTTCAACAAATGTTTCATTAGGCAACTGGTGATAAGAGGTGATGCGTTTCCTTAACTCCGTTGTCTTAGCAGGAGGGAAAAACTTTGTAAGAAATTGATCATACAAAGCTTTCCAAGTCCTGATACACTTAGAAGGTAGGCTCTTTAACCAGTTCAGGGCCTTTCCAGTTAGTGACCATCTAAAAGCTTTTAACAGAACATATTCTAACGAGACACCTTCAGCAACTATGGTGTCACATAAATCAAGAAAATTTCTAATATGCTCCATAGGGCACTCAGCAGGTTTCCCTTCAAACTGAGCCCGTTTGATTAAGGATATAAATTGAGACTTGATCTCAAAAGGTTTCTCTATCGCTGGAAGCACAATAGAAGATTCTGGCACCCTCAGTTCCGGATGCATGTATTGCTTGGCATTCCTTGGATAGGCGTCTAGCTCTTCTTGCAGTCGAGCCTTGTCTACGTCTGCGCCGTCCTTCTCGGCTTTCAGTGCCTTCATCTAGGTCCGTAGGATCTCTAACTCTCGAGCCATCTCTTCCGCCATCTCTTCGGAGTCGATGGTGCAGGGAACGTTCTGGTTCTGAATAATAACCTGTGTTATCAAACTGAAGCCTTCTTCGTCCTACCGGCATACACTGAGAAAACAAACAAAGAAAACAAAAATTAACAACAAAAACGGGGTCGGGCTATTCCCGATCTAGAAGATAAACAAACAACACGTTGCTTCCCCGGCAACGGCGACAATTTGTTGAGAGGGTTTCTCGGCCAACAAATAAATTTGTAAGTCAAGACCCCGCTGAGTACAGTGGAGTCAGGATCGTTCCACAGGAAGCAAGGTTGTTTGTCTATTAATCTAACAAAAATCAAACAAAACACTCACGAGATGCCTCGTTAACGATGTTGTCAGGATCGTTACCGAGCCACCGTACACAAAAATATTAACTAACGACCTAATTAAATTCTAATTAAAATTCGGTACCGAGGCAAGTACTCAGCAACGAAGATTCACTAGAAATAATTCAAACAAAGCAAAAATCTAGGACAAGGGACACCACAACATAGCCAAGCATAAGAATTCGTAAGAAGATAAGATCATGCCTTTAAACAGATAGAGTTATAGACTCTCGTTGACTTAACAAGTAAAATTAATCTACTTTCGCATCCTAATTCACTCAATTGCTTGTTTTGGATCTAAAGCTTGAAGCTTTCGTTTTCAAACAATATCAACCTTCAAGTTACTAACTTTCTCTTTCAATCAAGTTAAAAACCTAAATTACCTCAACTTTCGTTTTGGTATTAAGCACAACAAACAATCTCAATAAAAGATAAAAAGCATTCAACACACAATCTTACTCATCAAACATGCTCGACTATATATAAACTTTCCTAAACAGATAGAAACAATCTCTAAAAGATAGAAATAAAATCTAAAAAGATATTAAACCCTAAAATATATATTCTAACAACCCCAAAAGATTCTAAAAAGATACTCAACCGATACGGAAATAAATTCCCGCTCAAGATCGGTGAATAATAAAAATAATACTCGAAATCTTTCTCTTCGTGGCCTCGTTAACGACCCCTCACAGCCTCGTTAACGAGCCTGGGGTTTGTTTTCTTCAACACCTCCTCTTGTACTCTCGAGCTTCGACTTCTTCAATCTTGCACTCCTCCGTCCTTCGCTGCAATGCTCTAAATTCAGCTCCATTCAGTTCCTTTCCTCGCTAAAACCTGCAAAATTCACAAAATAGCGTAGATTCCACCCTTTTCACAGAAATATGCAAAACTAACTAAAAATACTCAAAACTAAACCTAAACTAAACAAAACTAAACCTAATAAGCAAAGAAAACCTATCAAAAACTATACTAAAAATGCGAACATCAAGTATTGGTGATATAAGTTCCAATTTCTATGAGTTTTTATATATAAGATGAGTTGAGAGATTGAATTTATAAGCCCAAACACATGAGAGTTGAGTGAAACACATTATATCCCTTGTGAGGTTGGATTGTATTATTTTATGTCTATTTAAGTGCATATATGAGTGAGGATGTTAATAGTCTTTTGCTATAAATTTCTTATGTGTAGATGTTGCTTTTTAGAAGATGGCTATGTCTTGATGAGCATGATTTGTTTTGGTTTTGGTTAGTGTCTTGTTTATTGCTTGAGGACAAGCAAGTCTAAGTATGGGGTATTTTGATATTCGCATTTTTAGTATAGTTTTTGATAGGTTTTCTTTGCTTATTAGGTTTAGTTTTGTTTAGTTTAGGCTTAGTTTTGAGTATTTTTAGATAGTTTTGCATATTTCTGTGAAAAGAGTGAAATCTACGCTATTTTGTGAATTTTACAGGTTTTAGCGAGGAAAGGAGTTGAATGGAGTTGAATTTGGAGCATTGCAGCGAAAGATGGAGGAGTGCAAGATTTAAGAAGTCGGAGCTCGAGAGTACAAGAGGAAGTGTTGAAGAAAACAAAGCCCATGCTCGTTAACGAGGCTGTGAGGGCTCGTTAACGAGGCCATGAAAAGAAAGATATTGAGTATTATTTTATAATTCACCGATCCTGAGCGGGAATTTATTTCCGTATCGGTTGAGTATCTTTTTAGAATCTTTTGGGGTTGTTAGAATATGTATTTTAGGTCTTAATATCTTTTTAGATTTTATTTCTATCTCTTAGGAATTGTTTCTATCTTCTTAGGAAAGTTTATATCTTTTAGCCTTTTTAGTTTTTAGCTTTTTAGTATAAATACCCTTCTATCTAGCATAGAAGGGAGAGCTGAATTTTGGAGGAGATTTTAGGAAGGACTGAAGGAGAGAGAGAAGTCGGATCGGAAGAGGACCGCCGAGGCTCGGTAGACGACGGTCGCCGGGTGGTCGTTGGTCGTGATTGTGGTTCGGTATTTTATGTTTTTCGGTTTCTTCTGAATCTCTGTAAGACGATATATTTTTAATTAGAGTTTTGAGTTTTGTTTCAATGTTTCTTTTTATTGAGTTTTTAGTTTCTTAGTTATGATTAGCGAGTAGTTTCCTTTTTCTAGGATCGGGGTTAAGCCCGGCATAGTTGAGCATGTTTGATGAGTAAGGTTGAGTTGTGAATGCCTTTTATCTTTGATTGAAAATTGTTTGTTGTGCTTAATACCGAGACGGAAGTGGAGGTAATTTGAGTTTTTAACTGAGTTGAAAGAGGAAGTTACTAACTTGAAGGTTGATATTGTTTGAAAACGAAAGTTTTAAGCTTTAGATCTAAAACAAGCAATTAAGTGAACTAGGATGCGAAAGTAGATTAATTTACTTGCTAAGTCAACGAAAGTTGATGACTCTATCTGTTTAAAGGCATGATCTTTTCTTCTTACGAATTCTTATGCTTGGCTATGTTGTGGTGTCCCTTGTCCTAGATTTTTGCTTTATTTGAATTATTTCTGGTGAATCTTCGTTGCTGAGTACTTGCCTCGCTACCGAATTTTAATTAGAATTTAGTTAGGTCGTTAGTTTAGTATTTTAAGTTCGGTGGTTCGTTAACGACCCTGACAACGTCGTTAATGAGGCAACTCGTGAGTGTTTTATTTGTTTTTGTTTGATTTTTGTTAGATTGATAAACAAACAACCTTGCTTCCTGTGGAACGATCCTGACTCCCCTGTACTCAATGGGGTCTTGACTTATAAATTTATTTGTTGTCAAGAAACCCTTTCAACAAATTGAGGAAAGGATTAGGTGGGGGATTTTAATTCTGTTTAAACCAGCCGTAATGGCCAGAGGCTCTCCAGCCATAACGGCCAGAGGCGCTCCAGCCGTTACGATCATGTTCAACATAATCTAAATTCGATTCATAATAAGTGTATAAAAACTTAAAAACGAAGTGTGTGACTTACTTGTTTGTAGCGTATGTGCAGTCGAGTACTAAGACGTTGGGAAATGCCTTAAGAAGTGATATCGAATCAGGACCGGCGAAGGAGACGTCACTAATCCGATTGCTTTTATCACCTAATCTGTGCTCCATGAAGTAGTTGTTCTCCTTAGCTCGGAGGAAGAACTCTTGAACAACAATTCGCCCCTCTAAACCAGCCTTCTTTAAACCATATCTTGTTGTGTAGATCTGTGTCTTACTCCTGAATTTCATTGGGAAATCTTTCAATGCCACTGCAATCTGGGTCAGGGTAAAATTGCTTGATGACATCGACTCCACCAACTTCAGCTTTTGGCCGGTGAGTCTTCCAGCGAGTGCATGCCCATGCAAACTGCAATTTATCCTGTGGTTGTGAATTCCAGTCACAACCTCAATCCTCCACGATCCTCTTGGACCTTCAATACAAGTCACTGCAAACTTGAAACCACATTTCTTTGACTTAATGGTCTCTTGAACCTCCTTTAATTCCCTTCTCTTCGGGGTGTAAACCCCTTCCCTCTCGCATACCAACCAGGTTTTGCCAAGCTGACCAAATAATGTAGACTTCTTTGTCCGCCTAGTTCGAATGCACATGTTATTTTCAATACCTGTTGTCTTAACCCACTCTATGGCCTCCTCTCTACTACCAAATATCCTATCTGTGGTAAATAACTCTGTACAATCATCAGACTCTTGCCCCACCTCCTCCACGGGTTCCAAAAACCGTGGCATGCCGCTCAGAGATGGAAGCCCACGCCTCGTCAGTGACTCCATCTATGTATAATCAGGAATGTACTGATCGGTACACATCTTAGCATACCCACTGTCGTACTGATTTGGACACACCTGAGAGTATCCACCCCAATCACCTGTAGCTGGCATCTGACTTGGATGCATCGACGGATATCCACTACTATACCAATCTCCAGCAAACGGAATCGATTCTGACTGAACCTGGGGACATCCATAAACAGAATTGTTATATGCAGGATCACTCTTTCCATCTTCGATCCTCAATGTATCAAGCCCAATGTACACTTCATTATCTTCCTACAAAGATTAAAACAAAGCTTAAATAAGATTCTGTAAAATATAGCCGTAACGGGCAGAGTGTGCCAAAGCCGTACCGGCTGGGGCTCCTCTAGCAATAACGCTGGGAAGCACCTGGCCGTTACGGCCAGGCACACTTTGGCCGGTACGGTTGTATTATGTCTGGCCGTTACGGCCAAACAGTTTCTTCCTTTCAAAGCTCCAATCTTTTTGTTCAAGAACACTTTGAAGTTCTAAGGAAAAAGTTACGATCTTTTGTCAACAAAGTAACCTTCTGTTACCTAGTTTTGTACTAATAATTATATACATTTCCCTACTCAATACATGCAAGATTAAATACACTCTTTTTTCCTACTTTAAAACCATCTCTAGATAAACATGTAGTTTTACACAAATTTTTTCCCCAAATATAGTAGAGTGAAGTAGAGTGGTGGAAGAAAGCAACTTGGAACAAACAAATAAAACATACCTCATTATGATTGATGTTCAAGGCTTGATCTTCTAAATCCATAAAATATTTGTAATCTCCTTTGTTGTTCATGGTTGAAAATTGAAAACCATGGAGAAGTGTTGTGGTTTTTGGAATAGAGATGAAATGTAGTGGTTGGGAGTACGGCTATGGCATATTAAAAGGACTACAGCGAAAAAGAGTTAAGGTAGTTGAGTGCATTTAATTCCTCGGTTTTAATAAACTTCCAGCCGTTACGGCTGAGAGTCCTCTGGCCGTTACGGCTGGGGTCCCTCGGGCCGTAACAGCTGGTGGGTGCGCTATTATGAACAAAGTGGCTTATGACAAGACCCATGCATGTGGTCGTAACAGTATACCATTTAATGTTCTAATGACACTATTATGAGCTTTTCTTATGACAAGACCCATGCATGTACATCACATTGAGGGTAGAGTAATTTTCAACCATAAAAGAACACTTCCATCCATCCAACCTCAAACCCAAACCAGAATTCCATCTCTATCCATGGCTCCTAGGAAAGCAGCATGTTCCTCGCGAACCTACGCCATTGCTCCACGCTTCATCAACATCTACATCGTACTCGTGCAAGGTGTTAAGGAGAGCAGATCGGAATGGACTATGGTACCCGAGGGCACCCTACGAAACTTGATCATATCTTGGAGCCAATCTGGCATGGGAGTACCACCAGGATATTTCCACTTTTTCCTGAACAAAAACGATATAACAGATCGTATGTTAGCCAAAGATATGGCCGCGCAGCTTCGCCTATTCGAAGGTGCTGAAATTCGGGTAGTTGATAATATTATGCCTGAGGATTAATGTTGTTTGTTGTTTTTTCATGTTTCGTCTTTAGAAGCAAGTGTTGTTTGTCATTTCGTGATTCAGTAAGTCATATTTCGATGTTTTTTCATGTAGAAGCAAGTGTTGTTTGTAAGTTCGTGGTTTGGAAGCAATGAAGTTGTTTGTTGTTTTTAAACTTGAGTTTGGTCACCTAATAGCGCACGAAAAATGGTAAGTTGAACATGATACATTTGTGATATGCTCTATTTAGTATGGGTTAACTCTTGTATTTTGGGTATGATTTGAGTGTGTTTAGATTAGTTTTGAGCATAATTGTCATATGAAGACCGAAGACATGATTTGAAGAATTGCATGAGTTTTGAAGATAAGTGTTGATTTGGAGTTGTTTCGACACAACTTTCTTGTGACGCATCGTTCGGGAGCTACGGTGATCAGATGAAGCTGAATTTAGTATCATTGGAAAGCTAACTCGAAGAGCTACAATTCATGTTTGTACGACAAGTCCAAATTCCAACTCTAAGTGGGTCAAAACCACCTTCGAAGTTGACACCAGTAAAGTGTCAAATAAATCCGTGCCCCCGGATTATTTCCGCGCTCGCGGATCGAGGATTTTCAGCGCCGCCTTCCTTTGTTTTATTCTATCTTTTTAGTATTATTATATCTTAGGGTTTCAGACTTATTTTCTACTATTTAAGCTTTGTTTCGAGTTTCACTTTAGAGTTAGACAGAATTCTAGCATACTTTTACTTTTAGGTTTTTATTTCAGTATTATGGAGAACTAATTTCCCTTTGGAGTTTGTTTAATCAAGGAAGCCTTTTTATGTAATTCATGAGATTCTGGTAACTTTTCTATCCCTTGGTTAATATCGAAACTCTTGGTTTTATTTATATGATCTATGTTTGATTTGATAAGCCTGGTCAACTTGTTTAATTGACTTAGATCTACTGTTTGGATTAGGTTTGATTGTTGTCTATGCAATCTTATTTATCCTTGAAACAACTCTTTTCTAGGACCGTGGACTAAAATTGAGAAAGAGTGTTTGATTGTTATTTTATGCGTGAGACTCGTAGCTTGATTGTATGATTTAATATCCTTCTATCCTTAATACTTTGCATGATTTGAATTAAGCGTTCTTGTTCATATCATCCTTCTGCTTAGACCGTGGACAAGCGGATATCTTTTATAAGGATTGGAATTAACTAGGGAATTAATAGAGAAGTGGATGAATTGATGATCGAATGATTAAAAAGGTGGAATTGGTTAAATAAACTCTACTTTCTTCCAATTGATTTAATCCCAACAATATTTTCTTGTTTGTTTGTTTGCCTGAACTTCCAAAAACCCTGTCTTTGTTCTTTGCTGATTGATCAGAATCCCGATTCTCTTGGGTTCGACCCCTTGCTTGCTTACTATAATAGTAAGTAGTTTAGGGTTATTTATCTTTGATCTTGGCAACAACGATTTTAGCCGAGTCAATTTGTTAGGGCTTTAACAATCCACCCAAAGATCCAAAATGGAATCAATAGAGAATTACAACAATATATAAAGTATATAATACATACATACCTACACTAACTTAAAACCCTAAACCAAAACCCTAGCCGTTCTGGTCGGATACGCTCCAGCCGTAACGGCCAGACTGTGCCCAGCCGTTACGGTTGGAGCGTATCCGGCCGTAACGGCTGGGCACTCTCCGGTCGTAACCGCTGGAGGGTGCGCAATTATGAAAAAGGACGGGTGCGCTATTCCGAAATGACAATTACAAATCAAGATTTGTAAAAATTAGATGGATAAAATGTCTTTAGAAGAGCTTTTAAATACCTAAGAGTCTTATGACCTTTTTTAAATGCCAATATGTCTCATTTTAATACCAAAGCGTCTTTTTGTCCATTTAACTACACATAAGTAACGAGTTTTTCTATTTGGCACCCACTCTATTTACCCTACCCAACACCCACCCTACCCACTATTACATACAAATAAAAACTAATTACAATTTATAAAATATAACACTCTCATTTTCACTCTCATCTTCTCCTCCTATCTCTTAACACTCTCATTCCATACAAGATTGGTGTTTGAAGGGCTTAAAATCAAGTTTTTGGTGCATTAATCTCCACAAAATCTACTCCTACAATAATCATGGTAAGTTTTTTCTATAAATTCATCCAATTTTATTTCCATTCAAGTTCTAGATCTAGGTTTTGCAAGAAATTCATGTTTACTTTAAAATTGTTCAAAGTAGGATTTATATTAATGATTTGAACCCATTTTGAAAGATTAAACTGATTTAGGCAAAGATTTTAATGGCTGGAAGTGAAAATTGGGTGAAAACGGTGGTAGAGGTCGGGGGCTATCGCGGCGGGCTGGAGGTTGAAGATGTCCACAGCCGTGACGGCTAGGATGGTCATGGTCGTAACGACCAACAAAGCCATAGCAGTCATGGCAATGGTATACGCACAGTCGTTGCGGCTAAGTGCGTCTCAATTGTAACAGCTGGTCTGGCCCAAAGGTGAATTCGATTGAATTCCACCCTGAATAATTTGGAACATATTTTTGGTATGTCAGATGTCGAGGTGCTTAGAGATGGGTTTAGAGACTCGGCCCACTCGTTATCGACGTCGTGAGGCGAGGAGTTAGTAGACGAGACCGATTCCATTGGCGCCAAAGGCCTTGGAGGTTCCGGTGGGCCCCGAGGTTCAACCGTTTCTGGTGTTACCCTACCACTTTAGATAGGGGGAGCATCGGATCGTGTTCAACTCATCGCAGTACGACACAGGGAGTATCTCACAAACATGTTTCGCTGAGGATCATACACCTATGGTCCATGCTCTTGCTGCATCGAGTACTTGATGTTGACACCATATTCTCGGCATGGACATGGGGTTGGCAAGCGAGGCGCAGACCATGTGCCAGCTCCGACGGGAGGGTCTAGACATAGGAGACAGTCCCGACCCAGTTAGCATCGGATCGAACCGTTGCTCACCCATCCTACACCAGAAGGCCCGGAGATCCTGGAGTTACTGTTGGGCTTCGAGGAGCATGTGGCCCACCATATATACGCTGGCACCGTAAGTAAATTACTTAAAATATATGATAATTCGTGTGATATTTATGTTTGAATTTGAAATTAAAATATCTTATGTACATTAATGTATTACAAGAGCGTCCTCGAGGACATCTGAAGTAATAGTTTTCACATACACAACTTACAAAGTGGCCACAAACGAGAGATGGCCGCTGGATTGATATTGTATGTGCCAACGGGCTTGCCCATCTACAAAGTATTATGCACCACCATGTTCATACTGGCCTTATAGAGGCATATATTGAGCGATGGCATCCAAAGACCAGTTCTTTCCATATGCCATGGGGCGAGATGACGATCACGCTTCATGATGTGGCACTCATCCTCAGCCTTACGATCGACGGGGATGCAATTGGGCCAGATTGAGATGGTGGAGGCTCTCTGAGATCCCAATTCACAGAGTTCTTTTAAATGGATGATGATTGGATGAGCTTCCCACATTATGATAAGGGTGGTGTTGCACATACACATCTCAAAGATTATTGCATGGACCAGAGGCACGACCTTGATCTTGAGACTGTCGCTTCTGGGAATCTACTGTATTTCATTGGGTCGACTATATTTCCTGACAAGTCTCAACATCGGATCCCTATCACATACTTGGACATTGTAAAGGATCGCGATGATGTACAGAGCATGTCTTGGGCTTCTGCTGCACTGGCCCAACTATATAGGAGCCTCAGTGAGTGCACAAGGGTTGGGGCTAGAGGGGCTTCTATGTGTTACACGCTATTATAAGTAATTGATCGGACCTAATTTTTCTATTTTTTATTTTGGCTAATATTATCAACCACAATTGCTCATAATGTTTTTTTGTCTAGTCTTGGATCTTCATGTACTTTCCAGCATTTCATCCAGCCGAGATTCCATTACATGAGGGATCGACATGGGCTCAAAAGTGGGTAGATGGTGGTACAGTTCAGGTTGGGCGCAACTACATAGCAGAGCTTGATGCTATGATGACGACGGATGTGAGTACACTCTTTACAAGTTGTATTTAGGTTTATTTTTTTCCAAAAGGACTTCATTTATCATGCGAAATTGAATCAGGTGGATGGATGCCATATTGGGAATTGGATTTTACTTATGCATATGCTTCGTCTTGTTTTCATGGTCTGCTATCATGTTTGGCTATATCAGAGCCATACATGACAAGTCGATGTGCTAAGCAGTTTGGGCTTGGGTAGAGGATACCCATAGGGGTTTATATGCCGAAGATTGCCATTCGAGTAGGAGACTTGTCAAGGTAAAAGGTAGAGCTTGACGCAGCCACTTGGGTTTGGAGTGCTAGGAACTTGCACCGTATCAACTTAGGCACGACGGGATCTTCTGTGACTAACGATCCATCCCCTGTGCGGAGGACTACATGGATTGGTTCTTACCGCGTACCCACGTACGTGTTAGTCGGCCCGTCAAGACTGCTGAAAGTTTGGGATTGTTTGCCTTTGTTACATAATTATTTTTTAGCTAATAATTATTTTGTTATATATGCAACACATGCAGCAGGCATTGAGCTATCTTGCACCATGGGCGGCATATGTAGGTGTGCACCCACCACAGATCCAGGCGCCATCAGAAGATATATTGAGGTCATGGGAGGAGAGATGCCTGAATATGGCGATGGAGATGACCAATCAGATGATGCCTAGGGATTTATGTTTTGATTTTATAGTTTGAGTTATTTATGTTTGATTTCTAGTTCTGATTATGTAGGATTATGATTATGCTCGCATATGGATTTATATTATGTACGATTATGATTATGCTCAAATATATATATATATATATATTATGTATGATAATGATTATGCTCGGATATGTATTCAAACTAAGTAGAAACTTCGAACTAATATTACATATTCAGACTGTTCTAGGAATCAAACTAATTTGAAGAAACTAGGTCCATTAAAATGGGATGATCATCCTTGGGAGCAAATTCGTATTTGTTGAGTTGTTGGAGAAATTGACGAAAAATGGTAATGCGCCCGTGTCACAATTATGTCTCCACATTGGAACTACCTGCAAACAAAGAATTAACACATTAAATGTTATACATAATCGAAAAAAGCTCGAAATAGTTAAAGAAAGTCGATAACTTACCGACTCAAAATGTGCACAAATGGTCTTGAAGAAAATGAAGATGACTCCATTCTCCAAGGTCCCATTCCAATTGAGGGGACATTTAAGGGGAGATAAGTTTGGTGTTATTGCCCCACAACAACAAAGGCCCAATTGTATGTTTTAGAAACCAAATGCCCCATGCCTGGAAGGCTAAACCACCTCTCCCGGGGGCGAAACCTAGACTATCCCACTCTATCTTGCGGGATGATGTCCACCTTTTTAGTCGTGTTTTTAGGGTGTGTTTTTATTGTGTTTGATCCTTTTTCTTTAGTTTTGTGTTTTGTTTTGAGTTGTTTGTGTAGGTTTTCGTATTTTCTTAAGATATGGAGTCTACATAAGCTTTGGTGGTGTTTTGTAGGTTTTTAGAAGCTATTTGGAGCATTTTTGAAGAAAGGAGGAAAGTCGGTGAAAGATAGCTCTCAAGAATGAAGAGAAGATGAAGATTTAGAGCTCAAGTAAAGATATTGAAGATCAAGTTTGATCTTGGAAAGAGATAGAGAATTTTGTTACAAGAACATAGGAAAAAGAATCGAGTCAAACGGAGTTGTAACGAATCCTCTACGCAAGTTTTACTCTAGGCTGTTCGAAGTGCTGAACTGGGTCGTTAACGAGGCTCTCAGCTCGTTAACGAGGCATCTCGAGACACAGCGGAGATCCGATTCGGTGCATTTAAAGGCTTCTATCTTGTTTCCTTTTATGTTATTAGATAGATAGAAGGGATATATCTTATTAGAAGATTTATTTCCTTAGAGATAGATTTAAGATAGAATAGTTTCTCTATAAATACACTTGTCCCCTCTTTAGTTTTCTTATCATTCACGTTAGAGGAGGAGGAGAGAGAGGAGACGTGTGAGAGGGAGCAACGAGGGGGATTTGTAGGGAAGAACAATCGTTTGGATTCAAAGTTATAAGCTTTCTCTTTTATTTAATTTAGATGTTTTTAATTATGCTTTGTGAGTAGTCTCTCTCTCTCTCTAAGGTTGGGGTTAAACTCAACAATGGTTGTGCATGCTTGTTTATGATCATGTCTTGATTGTTTTTATTGTATGAATCTATTCTCTTGTTCTTAATCCTTGAGACGAAAGTTGAAAGGAATTTCTCATTCATAGTTAAAGCGAAAGCAAAAACCTTGAATCAGAATAGTCAAATTAGGGTTTTCAAGCGAAAGCAGATCTATCCTAGTTGAAGTAGAAGAGATAGATAGTAAGTTTATTGATTTAGCGAAAGTTGATTGATTTACTTGCTTTAGTTAACGAAAGTTAGCACCTTTATGTGATCTATGTGTTTCATAAGCGTTTGGCATGCATAATTGTTATTGTGGTGACACATTTACCTTAGAATCTCTCTCTTTCTTGATAAAAACCCTTGCTTTGTTTGATTGTTTGCGTAACAAGTAACAAAACTTGATACTGACTTTCTCCCTACGGACGAACCTGACTCTGCTATACACAGCAGGATCTATACACAGCGGGATCTTAATATAAATTTATTTGTTGTCAAGAAACCGTTCCAACACGAGACATTTCTATAGCCGTATAATGAAGGAAAGCACCGTCAAATATGTTGGCATGCTCGAGTACCCCTTTTTCATTTCTCCCATATTCATAGTTTTTTCCTTAGTTTAAAATTTAAGTAGTTGTTAAACGTTTAAAACTAATGATACTTACGTAAGCCACAACATGGTTGTGATATTGGTTGATCAAGACAGAAAATATTAACCCATTCAAAATTAAAACTAAGAAATTTACTACTTGAATGAATCAGTCATCCTGATTCAGAAATAAAATTTGTATGCTGCATTTTCATAATGGCAAAGTAAACACTATCCCCAGTTTGTTATACATTATATCACAGTCAGTATGTTATACATGCCGTATAATGAAGGAAAGCACCGTCAAATATGTTGGCATGCTCGAGTACCCCTTTTCCATTTCTCCCATATTCATAGTTTTTTCCTTAGTTTAAAATTTAAGTAGTTGTTAAACGTTTAAAACTAATGAAACTTACGTAAGCCACAACATGGATGTGATATTGGTTGATCAAGACAGAAAATATTAACCCATTCAAAAAGAAAACTAAGAAATTTACTACTTGAATGAATCAGTCATCCTGATTCAGAAATAAAATTTGTATGCTGCATTTTCATAATGGCAAAGTAAACACTATCCCCAGTTTGTTATACATTATATCACAGCCAGTATGTTATACATGCCGTATAATGAAGGAAAGCACCGTCAAATATGTTGGCATGCTCGAGTACCCCTTTTCCATTTCTCCCATATTCATAGTTTTTTCCTTAGTTTAAAATTTAAGTAGTTGTTAAACGTTTAAAACTAATGAAACTTACGTAAGCCACAACATGGATGTGATATTGGTTGATCAAGACAGAAAATATTAACCCATTCAAAAAGAAAACTAAGAAATTTACTACTTGAATGAATCAGTCATCCTGATTCAGAAATAAAACTTGTATGCTGCATTTTCATAATGGCAAAGTAAACACTATCCCCAGTTTGTTATACATTAGAGATTCAATTTAGTTAAGTAAAAATGAATATCGGATAACCTATGCCAATTGCAAGTAATTTCTCATATATGTGCCTAGAAATTGTCCTCGTGTAAGTCATCATCATCTGAGTCCGGACGTCACACCATCTTTCTTGACTGAGCTCTAGACATTCTGCAACGGCTCTGAACTCACAATTTCCATCAGCAACAATCGCATAGTGACCCCTAAAGAAGTCATTTTGCAGTTCATACACATCGGAGTGAACTGCAAAGGACCGGGTGATGGATCCAAAGTAAGTGGTGGAGTGCTAGGAGAGCTCATTTGAGATGGAGTTGGGGGTGGACTTGGGTACTTTGGAGGCCGACATCTAGGCTTCTTTGAAGGAGTCTCGTCCAACTCTTTGTTAATTTTCTCCCATCCATATAAAATTCTTGTTTGGACTATTCTTGGGTCTTGCCTTTGGCTTTCGAACTATGTGTTCTTCTATTCTCCTCTAATCTGGTCGGGCTAGCTTGCGGATATCATGAGCACAATTGTATTGTTCATGAACTGTCATTTCAGAGTACTCGTTGTTGATGAAGTCATCCATCAATGATCTTGCAACTTTGCGCTTTGTACGTTCTGTCTCTTCATTCGGCATTATGGGCGTGTCCAATTCAAATGTTCGCCAAAAGATATGCCTTACACTAGGAGGAATTGGCGTCTCCTGGGACACATAATTGCAATGTTGTGGACACATGGCAACCCGTGTGTCACTGGAGACATACATCTACACTTAGGGACTTAGGGTCAATGTGTGTATCTTCCCCTTTCTCATACTCGTCCATCAAAAACATCATTCCTTTGGCTGATACCATATAGTTTAACAATCTGAAAATGTCAACTCCAATCAACTCAAACATCATCTTAAAACGACACCGATTCAAAGAAGCTTTTATCCTGTTCACTTGGATTTGAAATAAGGAATGATATTGATCAAACGCAGTGTCTAATCTCACATATCATATAGTCAACCTGTCTTTGAATGTTGAGTGTTGTCCTTCCACCCTACAACAGAAGGTAAATAATCAGCAAAAAATCAGCAAACTTGTTGAACAAACCGTAACGGTTGTACTGTCACCGGCCGTTAAAGCCATACTATCACGGGTCGTTACGGCTGTTTGTCCCCTGGCAGTTACGACCATTCTTCCACTGGCTGTTACGACCTTTTTTCTAGTGGCCGTTACGGTTGGTGTTAACGGAAACATCTATAAATTACATTTGAAATTATACTTGTTTGTTGTGTTATATTGAAAGTTTAAAACCGTATCTGTCCAAGATGACACAATTCTTGTCTTATACGGCTCAAGCTACTCACTTCTGACATATCGAACGAGATGTTTCCAGGCCACCCACTTTGCCTCAATTCTAGCCAACTCTCTATTATAGTGCTCCACACTTGATACCCTAAACAATGCTCGATAATCATGGGTGAAGGATGTTGCAATTGTAGCATTCTTGGTGATGCTCTTTGCTCTTCCTTCGATGTTCTTTAGAATGTGAAACCTACAGAGGAGGTGTTTTGAACTTGGAAATAAGCATCCAATGCATTTATCAAAGTCTTCTCTCTATTTGTCACCATACAAGTAGGCGTCCTCTGCACACTTTCACAAAGCTCTAGAAGTTATTGTGCAACCCAAGTGTAGTCTTCTTCCCACTCGTTGGCTAAGAATGCATCTGCCACAGGCCCACAGTATAGTTCTTTCATGTGGACGTGAAGCCGTCGATTTCCAAAAAAGGCAAGTTGTACATGTATGAAATGCACTTGTTAAGCCTTAGACTTAAAAAGTAAATAGTAAATTGTCAAATTTTCACATTACTTACATGTTTTTGTTGTATGTGGAGTCCAACAGTAAAACATATGGAAATGCCTGGAGGAGAGATATCGAATCAGGGCTGGCAAAGAACAAATTCGTAATCCATTTCGTCTTGTCATCTTCCAAGTGTCTCACAAAGTACTTATTCTCCCTAGCTTTATGGAAGAATTCTTGGACCGTCGTTGTTCTACCTTCCTTCAGTTCAGCTCGTACACTATACTGTTCATTGTACAATTGCCTCTTGATGGTGTAGTTCAATGGGAATACATTAAATGCACATGCAACTTGGTTTGCTGTACAATTGATACGTCTCATCATCTTGAGCACATCTTTCTTCTCTGGTGGGAGCCTTCCGGCCAGTGGGTGGCCATACAAACTAGATCCAATCTTATGGTTGTGAATAGCATAAACAACAACAATCTTCCATGCTCCTCCAGAATTCTCTTGACACTTTAATCTAAAACGACACACATTTCTTGTTCTGGCACCTCTTGCACATTTACTTATTTTCACTTTTCGACGGGGTGTGCTTTCCCTCTCTCTCACAAAGTAGCCATGTCTTTCCAAGATGAGTCATGTCTAACTTTCTATGCCGACCTATTATTATGCACATGTTATTTTGGATACCGACTTGTTTAACCCAAGAAATGGCCTCCTCCTGGGATTCAAATGACGTATCAGTGGTAAACAAATGCGAATAATTTTCTGACACCTCCTCTACAACCTCATTTGTGTGATTTGCAAACTGCGGATGACTACTCAGAGGTGAAAAACCGAGCATGGCCGGTGTAGACTGTACTTGCTCTGTCGGCACTGGTGTATGAGGTGGAAATCCGAACATGGCCGGTGTAGACTGTACGTGCTCTGTCGGCAATGGTGCATGAGGTGGAAATCTGAACATGGCCGGTGTAGACTGTACATCCTCTATCGGCACTAGTGCATGAGGTGGAAATCCAAACATGGCCGGTGTAGACTGTACTTGCCATGACTGTACTGGTATAAACCTCGGGAATCCGAACATGGCTGGTGTAGATTGTACTGTTTCCGATGTATAAAAACATTGCCTCGACTGTAATGGAGCATGAGATGGGAATCCAACAACCGGTGTACTCTGGACATAGTTCGGAAATCCAAACACGGTTGCGACACATTTTGATACGTACTCTCATCGTTTATTTGAAGATCATTTAGCCCAATGTATACCTCATTTTCCTCCTGCGATAAGAAGAAACATGTTGTAAGTACTGGCCGTTAAGGCAAAAGTACACAAGGCCGTTACGACCAAAATGGCTCTGGCCGTAATAGCCATAGCGCCATCAGCCATTACAACTATGTACATTGTGGCCATTACGGCCAGATCTATTTTGCCCGTAACGACTTTGTGTAGTTTTACCATATTGATTCGAACATGCCCAAAACGAAAATTGAGGGTATATCTAGATACAAAAGTAAAAATATAAAACTAAAACCTCGAGGGTACAAGGACTTTGATAAGAAGTAAATTACCTCGTTGTGATCTATTTTAAGAGAGTTTTCCGTCAAATTGTAGTTATACATGTAATCTTCATTGGACATTGTTTTTTAGTGTTTTTGGAGAGAAGAAGAACATAGAAGAGAAGAGAAGAGAGTGTTGGAGGGTTTGAGGATCGGTGTTAATGTGCAAAATGTTAAAAACATGGACAATAAATGTTGTTAGGTAGAGCGTTGACATTAAATGCACTTTTTTGAATTTAGTACGCCAACAGCCGTTACGGCTAGAACCACCAGGGCCATAACGACTTTCGGACATAACGGCTGGGAGGACGGTGGTCATAACGACTGCTGTTGTTCTGGCCGTAACCGCCGTAGGTGTGCAGTGTAGGCCTGCAAGCCTATACATAGAGCGGACACCAAATAAAATCATTGTAAGTGAGTTGAAGAAAGGCATTATTCTAGCGAGTAGCGATGGCCGATGATACTATTCTCGAGTGTGTCATAGCTTCCACTCTCAGAACAATCATTATAAAATTAGTTTACGCACGGCACAAGTCTCCTCGTAATGTTTCAAGGCTATTCTCATCTCGAAATTGTTCGCGCGCATTTGCAGTTGTTGAGAATCATTTGAGCTCTCCCAAAGATACCGGAAGAGAGCGATGGAAGACGACGGAGAAAAGTCGAGCTTCATCATCGGCTTGATCGAGAACAGAGCTAAAGAGGTATCTATCTCTTGCGTTGTTCCCTCACCTTCTTTTTCTCATTGTTAATCTTCGCATTTCCCAAAATTTGTGCGGATTTAAAATTTGAAATTGTCGTTTCTTGTTGCGATCCCAAATCTTCAGCTTTAAAAGCGGCCATGTGCTATGCAATTTCTGCACCGAATGATCGTTTGATTGTCGAAATAACCTGCATGGTTGTATTTTGCAAGGATCGAACTGAAAATTTTGGAATCAAACGTTCTTTATCATCTGACTTAATATGTACGATTTGCATTTTACATTGGTGTAGTCTGGAATTAAGTGGCCTTCACCTGACAATTTGAGGTCTATGTTTGAAGTTCAAATTCGTTTGGTAAAGAGTGACAGAAATTGATCATATCTATAGTGAGTATTTGTATTGATACTATAGCACAGATGGACATTCTTCCTAGCTTTTAGCCTGTTAGTTTGTCTTTAGTATGCTTTGTGGTTAACTTATATAAGACGAAATCAGCTGTCAGATGGCAAGTTTATGGATGCATTGTCATTTATTCTGAGCAGTTGCAAAAGGATTTGTTGTTGGTTAAACCACTAAAATCTAAAGATATGTACAAAGAGATGCTAAAGAGCTCTAGCAGATGTAGATACTGGACCACTGGCGCTCCTAGATCTTGTTTATGATTTGTGAATGCTTTGTTTTGACTGCCTTGAATTTAGCATTTTGCTGTTTAGGTTTTATAATGGAAGCCAAAAAAAAAAGTACAAAACTGAAGATGCCCTCACATTTTCAATCTGATTGTGCTCTTCACCTTCTGGTGGATATATTCATAGTTAACAAATGTTTTTTAAACATAGATTATCTGATTGTTGATAGCGGATTCCTATGTCCCTCTTTTGCTAAATGAATATTCACAACAGTACAAGAGACATCCTCACTAGTTGTTCATACCTTTGTTTTCTGCATTTGAGTTAAGTCAAAACATGCTAGTGATGCTGAGGACTTGAGCTTGAATTAGGTTAGCAAGATCAACAAAATGTTGGTGATATATTTTACTCCTTAATGATTTTTTTATTTTTTGGAATAATATTTATATCAGCTCCTGGCAGATATTAAATTTAGTATCTGAAATTTCTGCAGTGGCAGCATATAGTAATGCATTAGCTATTCTACAAGGACTAGGAAGAAGCATGTTGTTTTAAAATCTTGATTCTTAATGACAATGCACATCCTATCTTGGAATTACATATCTAGGTTTTGAACTTTGAAGAAAAGTTAGTCTTATGTAACTGTACGCTGGGAGATCTAATAGGCTAATCCATATATTGGACAGGTTGGAGTTGCTGCTTTTGACTTGAGATCTGCATCACTTCATCTTTCACAGTACATAGAAACTGGAAGTTCTTATCAGAACACAAAGACTTTAATGCATTTCTATGATCCACTGGTGATAATTGTTCCTCCTAGCAAGCTCGCACCTGAAACTATGACTGGAGTATCTACATTAGTTGATAAATATTATTCTGCAACTAAGAAGGTGTCATACCTTAATTGTCTAGCTTAGACAGTCATTTGTTGTTAAATTGACATATGCAATATTTACACAACAACGTCAAATGACCTCTACTTTTAAACATGTTCAGGTTATAGTTCCCCGTGGCTGCTTTGATGACACTAAGGTTGTATTAGACACCTGAAGTTTTACTCTAAGCAATACTTATGTCCTTGATAATAACTTCTCTTTTGACGATGACAATATTTTCAACACCTCAGGGTGCTGTTTTGGTTAAGAACTTGGCTTCCACAGAGCCATCGGCGCTTGGTCTGGATACTTACTACAAACAGTATTACCTTTGCTTAGCTGCAGCAGCTGCTACTATTAAATGGTAAACATAGCTTGGCCCTACATGAGGCTCCAGTCGTTATAATATTGACTTTTGACATCAATATTTGATTACTAAAAAAGGATAGAAATAATCATCAGCATCTTTGTTGGGATATGATTTAAAACATTACATAACTTGAAGTACTTGAAAATTGTTCCGTATATGTTCAAGCTTCATAGTATTATCTCTCTATTAACTGCTAAATGTTAATATTGTGACTGTTATCTTCATATTTAAATTGTTTTTTGATCCTTTTTTCTCTTTCTTGTAATGTAGAATCATAATAAACTATTATTTGTTTTCCAGGAGGCTATAGCTAGGCTTAAAAGTCATTTTCCTAGGTGAAATAAGATTTATGGTTGTGTCAGGAATAGTTTTTCATGAGATGTTATATAAATTAGATGCAGACTCCTTTTCTGTAGATAGTCCTTTTACAAGGCTAGCAAATTTCCCTTTGAATCTACATTCTTTTGGTTACAAAGTTTGATATTTCTGCAGCTTTATTACATATCAATGATTATCAGAGCCGTACTTTGGTCTTCCTTGTGTTAGTAATGTGGATGAAAGAGGACAATGTAAAGGATCTTAGCATACATGAGAATAAAAGTTTGAGAACAAATTGCGTTGGAGAAGCCATTTTGTGATATGAGGTGCAGTGCTGAGAAATGAATATGGAAAGTTGAAGGCACAGTAGTTAAGAGAAGAGAGGTGCGGAGATGTTAAACATGTGGTTGCTATGAAGTTTGGCATGGTGGGCTATGCAGTTTGGCAATAACTAATTAATTATTGAATACAATGCAAGCATAGAAACGAGCCTTATCAGTTATCTGAGATTATGTTTCCAATGGTATTAGTTGTAGAAGACACTTGTATGATTAGTATGCATGTTGTTTCTTGTCATTTCAATCAGGTTAAATGAGTAGGAAACTCTTTAGATTATTAGTGAGATATCCTTTTCCAGATGGAAGAGAGGGTATTGATGTGCAAATTTTCTTACAGGGCAATTAATCCTTGTGGAGCTTGACTATTTTGAGTGAAAAGCATTCCTCTTGCCTTATTTTTTCAATCAATAAATCAAACTGCAGCTTGTAAGAATAGGCATCAAAAACATTCTGGAAGATGACAGTTGACATTGTAATGGCATCTTGTTATTGGGAATGCTAAACTATTTGCAAATAATAAAAGGAAACTATGATAAGTGAAAATCAAAATATTATAAGAAATACAAAGGTAAAAAAGAAACTAACACTAATTCCTATTTGGTTGAACACCATGAAGGCATTGTGACCTCAAAGTGTCTCCGTGAAATATTTGGAATCATGTTAGTATGTGTTTGATAAGAAACACTTTATTCTCACTTCAAAACAAGGGGAATATTTCCTGTTGACATGAGTTGCAGAGTCAATGCACCCTGAAATGAAAATTAGAATCTGCTTGATGTCTATTTCCAGCAAGAGTGAGAGAAAAAGATCCATGAAGAATCCATTACCCTAATTGCAAATCTTTGTGTGTGGATTCAATATTATTGAATTGGTTATTTATCATGTTCACACTTAAATCTATTTAATTTTCTGCAGGATAGAGGGAGATAAAGGAGTTATAATAACAAATCACTCTTTATCGGTATTATATTCTCTTTCTCTGTTTTTCCCTTGTTTTTTAAATTCTCTTCTAATTAGAGCTTATGATGAGGTGTTTGTAGACGGTCAGAAGCTAAAAGTGCTTTGACTGCCACTATCCCGATCCCAGGACTCGACAATAATATCAGCATATTGCTTAAATGACTCAGAATTGTGTACTAGATAAATGTATTTGAATGTACTACTGGAATAATGCCTTAGTTTTCAATCCCTCCGCTGTAGATTATAGTCTTTAAGTTTTTATGTTCTTGTGTAATGTTGACTTATACTCTAAAATTTTCAGGTCACTTTTAATGGATCATTTGACCATGTCAATATTGATGCCACCAGGTGCATTTTTTAATATCTTGCAACGCTACATTGTGTTTATACCTTATGAATATTTATGAATATTTTGGGGTTGGTAGATCAGACATAATTTAATGGTTACTGTATGAGTAGATTAAAATGAGCCCTGCTAACAACTCATGTTGTACAATTGGAATAGATTAGGGGGATATAAATTGAGAATAACATTTCTCATTATGATTTTGTTCAAGCATTATTGCTTTCTCTTTCTGATATACTAAATGTTGACTTGTATTACCTGATAGCAGTGTCCAAAACCTGGAATTGATTGAGCCATTACGTTCAGATCTTCTGGGAACCAGCAATAAAAAGAGAAGTCTTTTCCACATGCTTAGGACTACAAGAACCATCGGAGGGTATGTCCATGTTAAATATGGTTGGTAGATTGGTTGTGGCGAGACTCAACTTTTTCATATTTGGTTTTTCATAAAATTCTTACCTTTTGCTTGCGATCATCTTTCTGCAAATGGCTTCAGAATTTAAATTTTAACAAATTTTACTAGAAGGTGAAACTGCATTTTATCCATAATTTGACGGTTCTGTTATTTTAATATATGTGGCAATGTGACCATTTTTACTCTCTGAACAGGACCAGACTTCTCCGAGCTAACCTTTTGCAGCCTTTGAAAGACATTGAGACAATTCATGCCCGCCTTGATTGCCTGGTCAGTTGTGAAAGCTCTAACTGATCTGGAGAATAATAACTTGGTTTCATCCCCTTATTAAATTATTGCACAAATATCTTGCAATCTGATTCTCTTATGAAAGCATTTTCTTCTAGAGTTCTTCAACTTCCAATGTAACGAGATTTTTAGTCTTCAGTACACACTTTCAAAAGTTATGAGAAGTATATATAAATGAAGTCTCAAGGAATGGCAATAAATTTCCAGAACTTTAGGCTCCAATGACTGTTTCTAGTTGTTGCATTGTTTGGATGGATCTCATGCTGGCATTGGCTAGTACATAATTGTCTTTCTTTTCCAAAAAGAGTCCAATCATGTTATCATCTTCGAATCCGTTTGTAATAGGTGCGTACAACTTGACCCCAACACATTGCATGGTTGAGGGTGTTACTCACTTACTCGGTAGATGTTGTTGTAAATTCTTTTGTAAAAATCCTACTCTGAACCATCATGAATCATGATTCCTCTTTCAAGCTTCCTTTTTAGGAAAATTCCTCACTAATCTGTCTTCAAGTGTTTTATCTACATTCTGGCAGTGTCATGCTGTTTGTGTAAGGATAGTAGTTGGACTCATTTGTTGTATTTTTGCAACTTTAGGATGAACTAATGAGCAATGAGCAGCTATTCTTTGGACTTTCTCAAGTTCTGTGCAAATTCCCCAAAGAAACTGGTAAGTATAGATTGGGAAATGCCTGATAAGCTTTCAGGAGGGTGGTGGACACAACTTTCTTGTGTATTGTTCATTCAATATTGAGAAAATTCAATTAAAATCCCTTTGATGAGATATGAGTTAGTGGAAAATGGAAAAGGAATTAGAACTCTGTACTACATGGAGGTAATATTATCTCATAAATGACCTCTACTTTTTATTTTCATTATCATTTTTGTTCACCTTTCCATGAACTATAACATGACCAGTTGACCACCTTGGTTTTCTTGGAAAATTGATTGCCTCTGTGTTCATGTGTCTTAGATAGGGTACTTTGTCACTTCTGTTACAAGCCAAAGAAAGTGACAAATGAGGCCTTGGGTGGCAACACTGCTAAGAAAAGCCAAATATTGGTATCAAGTATTATTCTTCTCAAAACTGCATTAGATGCCTTGCCTTTACTTTCCAAGGTATATTATGTTATTTTTCTGCAGGTTTTATTAGTTTTTGAAGCAATCATCAGAAATTGGAACTATTCTAGCTATTTTTACTCAGGTGCTTAAAGAGGCAAGAAGTTTTCTTCTCAGAAACATCTATAACTCAGTATGTGAAAATGAAACTTATGGTTTAATCAGAAATAGGTATCCATCATATCCTAATGAATTACTTCATTCTCGCTCTAGTCAATATTCTTTCTATTAAAAGCATATGGAGCATTTCAAAGAATAGTGAATTTTACATTTTTTTTTATAAATGAAGCTTCATCATATGCAATATTTTATGGAAGGTGAAGATGTTTTACACAACTGTGACTAGGAATTTAAGATTAGCATAGGCCCACATACAACCACATGCTCAAAGGTTTTGGTTCCAATATATTGATAAACAATAAGGGAAGTTATACTACGGAAATTCTGCTTTTCGTGACATGGAAGTGCCTTACTCGGAAGCTAGTGAAGGGGAAAAAAATCTTGGGTGCTATACCAACCGTACTCATATTAGCATTACTTTTGTTATATTCCTCCTGCCATTTCAAACCTTAATAAAAAAAAGGGTATAATATTCTTTTCAAGCATATTTGGCTAGAAGTTGATTTTGAATCAAACAAATACAGCAAGCAAGTTATGGGATGTGCACTTTCTTTATCGACAATGCAACGTGGTTAAAGCATTTCCAAGGAAATTAACATGGTAATATAATTTCTGCAGATTTAACTTTGTGCAGGATTATATTTTCTCCCATGAACCAAACAAACCCTTAAGGGAAGTCAATTCACTACTGCTAAATAAACTGAAAATTGAAAACCGCCTGCTTGAACAATATAGTACTTTAACATGGAAGTAGCTACTTTTAAAAAGTCTAAAATTCATTGGTACTGCCTTTTGATCAATTTTCAAGAAAAGAACAATTCAATAAATTTCATATTTTGTATGAAGTTTTCAGAGATTGTATTATTACTTTGCTCAGTTTAAAAAAGTTTATGAATTAGCTTCAGTACTGTGTTTGCTTAAAAATCTATCTTGCAGAATTGGGGAAGTCATAGATGAGGATGTGGCACATGCACGAGTCCCTTTTGTTGCCAGGACACAGCAATGCTTTGCCGTCAAGACTGGAATAGATGGACTCCTAGACATTGCACGGAGGACATTTTGTGATACAAGTGAAGGTATTTTGTTTGCTCTTCATGCAGAAAAGTTGTGATGTGATAAGACATAACTTCATTTTTGTACTAAGCTGTCATTTTTCTTGCAGCTATACATAACCTTGCAAACAAATATCGTGAAGATTATGGACTGCTAAATTTGAAAATTCCTTTTAACAACAGACAAGGATTTTATTTCAGCATTCCCCTGAAAGATGCGCAAGGAAAGCTTCCTGACAAATTTATTCAGGTTGATCCTAGGAGTTAATGACATCGACATTAGTGAATTTTTTCAGGTTGATCCTAGGAGTTAATGGCATCATCAGTAGTATACCTGGGAAATTTTTTGACAAATCTGAAAACGGTGCACAAATATCCAGGTTGTAAAGCATGGAAACAACATTCACTGCTCTACGCTGGAGCTGGCTTCAGTGAGTAATGAGTTCATCTCATCAGTTTTGCTTATCTTTTTATCTTAGTATTCCACATCTCAAAATGAAAAATTTATCTTATTTCATGGTTTCTATGAATTGTTGAACTATTGAGAATGAATTTAGTGTTGACTTGCCACTCTAACCTCTTAGTACAATTGAAGCCATTGTGCATTTGTTGAATCCCTCTTCATTCTTCTATATGAAGAACTTTCAGGCACTATACAAATCGTAAAGGTAACATTAGGTAGAGAATTACTTGGGTCAGGTCCTCATGTGTGTTATGTTATTAAATAGTATTAGGTCAGGTCTTTGTGCTGTGTCATGTATTTGACAGCTCTAGGAACAGGTCATTGAATGTGTTATAGGCCACAAGATTACAGAATGGCCTCCTCACTTCAATGTGAAATGATTTTTCACGTGCTATTGTGTACTAGTATAATATAAAGCAGTTTGAAGATTTAAATCATCTGTCAATGCCCTATTTGTAACCTTTTTGTTTAGTTTGTGATTGTATTTCTTAGAACAATCTCAGTTTGTATATTTGCTCTTGTATTCAGCTGAATGTGAGAAATAGGTCTGCAGCTGCAGAATGCTACATTCGTACGGAACTTTGCCTAGAAGGTTGTAGTAAGTCGATTACAATGTTATTTTGTATAATAATAGTATTCTTTTGTATCATTTTGCTAATTGGTGATGATCTACGCCCACTCTGTCTCTATAGAAGCTAAGCTACAAAGTGTGTAGAGGATACTGAGATTGGATTGGTGTAAAAATCTGCTTAAATCTGTTGTATAGACTTTTTTTTTTCAGTCCATATATTCCTCGTGCTGATACACGGGATACACCTGGGTTGATGTTGTTGTTGTATATTCCTCGTGCTGAGTCCTGCACAGAAACATCATACTTAAACTGTACAGTCTCATGAAATCTCCTTAATTTTTGTCTTATAGTGGAGAGCATGTTTTAACTTGAAATAATCGATTTGACTCACCATACATAGGAAGAACTTTAGAAACCAGGCCTTAAGACCTTAGAAAAAACACAGAGGCACATGGACACATAGTACTCAATTGAAGAACACAAAAGCACACAAGCATATTATACTCAAGCTTTGCCTTTCTTCGAAAGAGAAGAAAACAAGTGTTAGAAGTGTTATTGAGGGCTAAAATCTTGATCAAATTCTGTATACTCAATGACCATGCCTAGGGACTTGGTGAAATGTCTAATTTGAATTTATTATTCAAAGACTTGGTGTGTTGACAGACCAACATGCTTGCTACCAGCATCATAACATGTTGCATAGACTAATGCATGCACTAGCTAGGAACATATTGAAAGTTAAGAAAGCCCATGCCTCAAATCAGTGGTATGTAGGGTATGCAGTCAAACTTGTGCAAAATACAACCTTCAAGCTTGAAAAACTAGTATGGCATGCCCAAGTGTTGTACCACATCTTCAGCTCACATCATTATAGCATAGTTAATTCTAGATTTCTAATGTTCCACGCATGGCAGATTTTGGAATCTGACTAACTTCTCATGCTTGCATGACATGCAGCACTTAATGACGCCATAAGAGAACATGTTTCAGTGCTCACACTGCTTGCTGAGGTTTTGTGTCTTCTAGATATGATTGTAAATTCTTTCGCTCACATGATATCCACCAGACCAGTGGATCGATATAGTAGACCAGAATTTACAAGTAAGATACTCGTGTCACTTTTTTTCACAAAGCTTGCAGAGGGATATGCATCACTACTGATCTTGCCATGTATCTAACAGATAGCGGTCCTTTAGCAATTGATGCTGGGAGGCATCCTATTCTAGAAAGCATACAGAGTGACTTTATTGTACGCAAAATACTTGCTTGTCTTTCATTTACTTATCATGTGTAGCTGTGGATTGTACCAAATCCATATACTTTTATTCAGAGAATTAAATTGATCCTTGTTTTGCAGCCCAACAATATTTTTCTTTCCGAGGCATCAAATATGCTAATTGTGACAGGTCCTAATATGTGAGTTATGCCTTCTATTCCTTTTGAAATTAACTTTGTTTTGCACACATACTCTGATATCCTTTCTTAATTATTATGTTTAGCATATCTGCATTTTAGTTTCGTGATACTTGATGATGTCCAATTGTTCAATCAAATTATAGATATTGTTATAAATATATCATTGTGTTCCCTCATATCTAGCCCGTATAGTTTCCAACTATTTTCTATAGTATAAATGATCATCAAAACGGTTTACATTTTTTATCCTTAATTTGACGAATTGTTAAAACTCCATGGATTCTACTTTTTGGAATATAGGATGCTGATTTAAGTTGTTTAGTTTGATAAAGTGTGATTTTCTATTTAGGAGTGGCAAGAGCACATACCTTCAACAAGTGTGCCTCATCGTTATCCTTGCTCAAATTGGTTGCTATGTTCCTGCTCGATTTTCAACTATAAGAGTGGTTGATCGTATATTCACACGAATGGGAGCAGTTGACAATCTTGAGTCCAACTCTAGTACAGTAAGATTCCAAACTGAACTGCTACTTGAATAACCATTTTCTGATGCTCTGAAGTATTATTGGTGTAACAGTTCATGACAGAGATGCGAGAAACAGCTTTTATTATGCAGAATATTTCTCAAAGGTACATCCAATTAGTGCTCAACAGTGCTTTTTTTGGGAAAGATGATGCACTATACTAACCAGTGGTATTTTTCTGAAGAGCAGAAGTTTGGTTGTCATGGATGAACTTGGGAGGGCTACTTCAACTTCTGATGGATTTGCAATTGCATGGAGCTGCTGTGAGCATCTATTATCATTAAAAGCGTACGTCTCCTTCCAGTTAGCTTGAACTTTTCTTCATCTTCTTACACCTAATATGCCATGGAAATGTTTTGATTGAGTAAAGACCACTGTATATACTGTTCTTTTATGATTCCAGATTTTTCCATTTCTTTTCATGAGAAGGAACATCTCACGTTAGACCTTTAGTGTAGCCCTTGCTTGATTTAGAGCTGTAGCTAAAATCCATATTTAATTGTTTGATCAAGTATTGAAAAATACTTTTTGAGCATTGTTGAAGGATGAAATTGCTTAGTTGGATATATATGCCTCAAGCTTAACCTGTGCTTGGGTTCAACCAATCACTTACCAAATAAGTTGTCTAATTACTTGTAGACCAAAAACATTAGTCTGAAATTTAAAACGGGGTAGAATATCCTGTCCTCCTTCCCGAGTAAAAAGAAAGAAAGAAAAGCATGCTTAACAGACGCCACAGGCAATAAGAATAATACAAGAGAATATTTACTTCCATTTAGTTGACACTTTCTATATATGTTGTTGCAGCATGTTGTCAGATGTCACCATTGCAGCACCTATAGTCGTATATGTGACTGATTAAAAAAATATATATATATTTAATTACGAAGTCTTATTTTCTTCCATAATATAACTGCAAATTCGTGCTGACGTACACTGTTTCTGCTGCAAATTATTGTGATAGAATCATACTACTTTTTGCTCTGAAGATCATATTAAGAAGACTTGTAGAAAGTTGGAACCATGATTGTAAATGGATATCATGTGAATTCTTCTTTACACTATCCAAGTTAATTTGCTTTGACAATTTTGTTTCTTTCATGTTAATTTGCTCATGGCTCTAACTAAATACATTCAACAATTGAGATCTTACATTTTTCTTATTTTGATGAATGAGATTTTATTTTATTATTCATAGAAATTCAACTATTCTTCCAGGTATACCATTTTCGCTACACACATGGAGAACCTATCACGGTTAGCAGTCCTGTACCCAAATGTGAAAATTCTCCATTTCGACGTTGACGTCAGAAACAATCGTTTGGATTTTAAGGTGGTAAACTAGCCTTATTGGAAATTTATTATTCTCTTTTTCTTCAGCTAACTTCTTAATATTTTTGACCAGTTTCTACTCAAAGATGGACTCCGTCATGTTCCCCACTATGGGATTCTACTCGCTGGAGTTGCAGGACTACCAAGCTTTGTGATTGAAACAGCTAAAAGCATCACATCAAAAATAGCAGAGAAGGTAATGATAGAAATATTCATCGTCTCATCTCATCCATCTTGAGTTTATTTTCCAGATGTGTTTTATATATAAATCGAGTAGTACAGGAGCCTTAATCTCATAATTGAAGTACGAATTTGCTGCGGATATCTGGAAATCGTGAATTTGGATGCATTAAGGCTAATATAAGGTTTAATAGAAAGTACACTATGGTAAAATTTTCAATATTAAAGAAAATAGAAAGTTTCTTATATATCATCCTAGTGACCCTGAAGGACAAACATGGTTCATAATAAGACCAACCAGAGTACACACTGGTGAACTTGAACTTTGTCAGCAGCCAGGAGTGAACTCGTTATAGTTACTTTCTTGCTAATAAAACCAATCTTGGCATTTTTTTTTTTCGCATACACGTTAATTTGATACATACTAGTGCATAAATTTCTAGATAGTAGCAAAACAGAAGAAGCTGATTGATCTATCTTCAAATGGGTTCCCGTTGAACACTGGAAAATGTGCAGAGCAGGTTTTTGGGCACATGAAACTTTAATAAGCTATTTGATCATGTTGTGTGTTCGTAGTGGTATAAATAGAAACTGTTGGTGTGGTTTGCTTCACTTCGATCTCCATTGCCTTCAGGAAACGGAGAGGATGGAAGTGAACCAGCTGAAATACCAACAAATGCACACAGTTTACCGTGTAGGACAGAGGTTGCTATGTTTGAAATACTCCAACCAAGATCAGGATTCAATTCGAGAAGCACTGCAGAGCCTCAAAGATAGCTATATTGCTGGCAAAATTTAAGCCATGTTCCATTTCTCTTTTTTTTTTTGGTGAAGTTAAGCCATGTTCCGTTTCTCTTGGCTTACCATTTCTCGCCTCCTGTACACTAATGCCCCACACATCATGATATCGAAACTCAAGCTTATCAAGTCTAACATCGCGACTTCGTGGTCATGGCTCTTACTTTGCCTGTTATAAGCTTCTGCCTCTGGCGTATCACTTTTTACTGATGCCCAATTTCAAACCCCAAAAATAATCTTCTTTTTTTTTGGTAGAAAAACCCAAAAATAATCTACATTCCCAACTAACCTATAATCTACCAGTCCATATTTAATCATCATAGAGCAAAGATTGCAAATATGAGATTATTTTCGTATGAGTATCTATCCAGACCTACGATTTTAATGTTACTACAGTAGAGAATTGCTTGTACACTTCCAATTTTACATACGGACAATTCAAATTTTATATAAGATACAAAATGACTGTAAAATTAATACGCCATTTCCGAATAGCGCACCCTTCTTTTTTCATAATAGCGCACCCTCCAGCCGTTACGGCCGGAGGGTGCCCAGCCGTTACGGCCGGATACACTCCAGCCGTAACGGTCGGACGTGCTCCAGTCGTAACGGCTGGGCACAGTCTGGCCGTTACGGCTGGAGGGTATTTGGCCAGAACGGCCGGAGCTAATAGTTTAGGGTTTTAAGTTAGTTTATTTATATATGTATTTTAAGTTTTACATATTGTTGTATGTCTCTATATGATTCCATTTTGGATCTTTGTGTGGATTGTTAAAGCCCTAACAAATGTATCATGTTCAACTTACCATTTTTGTTAAGCTATTAGATGACCAAACTCAAGTTTAAAAACAACAAATAACTTCATTACTTCCAAACCATGAACTTACAAACAACACTTGCTTCTACATGAAAAAACATCGAAATATAACTTACTGAATCACGAAATGACAAACAACACTTGCTTCTAAAGCCGAAACATGAAAAAACAACAAACAACATTTAATCCTAAGGCGTAATATTATCAACTGCACGAATCTCAGAACCTTCGAATAGGCGAAGCTGTGCGGCCGTTTCTTTGGCTAACATACGATCTGTTATATCGTTGTCGTTCAGGAAAAAGCGGCAATATCCTGGTGGTACTCCCACGCCAGATTGGCTCCAAGATATGACCAAGTTTCGTAGGGTGCCCTCGGGTACCATGGTCCATTCCGATCTGCTCTCCTTAACACCTTGCACGAGAACGATGGAGATGTTGATGAAGCGTGGAGTAATGGCGTAGGTTCGCGAGGAACATGCTGCTTTCTTAGGAGCCATGGATGGAGATGAAATTCTGGTTTGGGTTTGAGGTTGGATGGATGGAAGTCTTCTTTTATGGTTGAAAATTGGTCTACCCTCAATGTGATGTACATGCATGGGTCTTGTCACAAGAAAAAACTCATAATAGTGTCATCAGAACATTAAATGGTATACTGTTATCAAAACATTAAATGGGACAGAAAAGCAACTTTGTTCATAATAGCGCACCCTCCAACCGTTACGGCCCGAGGGACCCCAGCCGGAACGGCCAGAGGACTCCCAGCCGTAACGGCTGGAAGAACTCTAGCCGTTCCGGCTGGGGTCCCTCGGGTCGTAACGGCTGGATGTTTATTGAAACCGACGAATTAAATGCATCCATGTATACATGTTTAAAGACCTTCATACTTATAGAATGTCGTAATATTGTAGGTGTCTTTCTCGGACGACTCGCCGTTGCCGCATATTTGTTCACAATAGAAGCTTCATTGTGATAATAGTGCACTATTTCTACTACATGAAATCCAAAACCGTATGAACTTATTCAAGGGTGATGGCAATCATGTTAGGCTTGATTTGGCAACTCAATAGGATGACAAACTGTCTGTTGTAAGTTGTAAACTGTTTGTTTTCTATGCTGTAAACTGGATTCTGTAAACTGTCTGTTTTATGTTCTGTAAACAAGTTTCTGTAAACGGTGGCCGTTACGGCCGGAGAGCCTCCGGCCGTAAAGCTGGATTCCATTTCTCTAGACTTGTATTTTTTGGTGATTGATTTTGCGTCAATACGAAAATATGAAAATATCCAAACGTCCAATCTGACAATCTAAGTATGAAAATATCCAAACGTCCAATACGAAAATACGACATAAGCATCGTAAGTCTGAACATATCTAAACGTCAAGTACGAAAATACAACCCAAGTCTAAAAATATCCAAACGTCAAATACGAAAATACCACATAAGTCATAGGAGAATTCTCAAAACAACATAAAAATCAAATGACGGTATCATCATCATCATCGTCGTGGCGTCCATAACCACTCCCCTGACCGGCCTCTGGCGGGGGCCACTGTCCTCCTAGATCAATCATAGATCTCCTAATGGCCTCACGCAGATCTCGATCGGGAGTCATAGCGAATGGTGTAAGATAACCGACCACACGCTGCATGCGCTGTAAATACATCTGCTCTCCAATCTGTGGACTCACGTACATATGAGTACGAGGCTCATACCACGACATATAATCTGATGAAGAAGTCGACGGGTCATCCGTCACTGGAGGTCCCATGAGATCTAAAGTAATGAAGTGGAAGTTCTGTGCATCCCAAACCCACAAAGACGCATCATACTCCACTACGTAACTCCGTACGGCTGCTGATCGTGTAGCAGTGCGGGGCAGGATAGGCAGACGTGGTATCTGCTGCACACGGTGGTACTGCCTAGCGGCTCGATCAGGCATGTACGACTCTGAGATATCAAGAACAGATATCACGCCGTGGAAACGTGAAGCAGCTAGAGTGTCACTGAAATCTAACACTCTGTATGGCGACCAATCAACCTAAAGCATAACAGTTTTAATATAGATTATAACCTAAACAAAACAATATTTATAAGTTGCATTTTTTATGTACTTACATCTGTCGCAGTCATATGATCTAGCTCCGCTCTGAAGTTGCGCGTAGCATCAAGTGATCCACCATCTCCCCATCTCGCGGCCCACGGTGCACCGCCTTCCCAAGCCGGATCGTCAGCAGGGCGAAAGGCAGGAAAGTACAAGAAGATCCAAGCCTACATAGAAAATTATAAGAGAATTATAAGCTTCTTTAATGTACATAATTGACATAGTAGAAACAATCACTTACCTGTAAGAGTGTGGTACAAACACCCATCTGACGGGCGCCCGATCGTGTGCACTCACCGAGCCCTCGATACAAATAAGCGAGCACGGCTGAACCCCATGACATGTCATCCATTGCCATGACATCTCGCACTAGAGAGATATATGAAAGAGGAATCCGATGCTGTGACCTGTCTGGAAATAATGTGGACGCCAAACATCAGAAAACCCGCTGCTGAAATCTTCGAATCAACCTGCTCATCGATCCGCTTCCCGCATACGTCCTTCAGATCTGAATGTGTGAACCCTCCCTTATCATAATGGTTGTTGAACCACACCTCATCTAACCCAAACAACTTCAGAAACTGTGATCTCTGCAACTCCCTCAACTCTCCCTGCTTCAGATTCCGCTCATTAGGCGGAAGAATAACTGCATCTCCATCAATCCTCAGACCGAGGATAAGTGCCACATCAAGCAACGTGATCGTCATCTCTCCCCAAGGCATATGGAACGAGCTCGTCTCTGGCTGCCATCGCTCGAGAAATGCCACAATCAACGGAGTATGAATGCGGCTATACATGAGGTCATGTAGATGAGCAAGTCCACTATGCCTAACTATGTTAACCCAACCGCCGTCCCCAGCCAGCACCCATCTAGATAGCTGGGAAGTACGTCCATGAATCCTAAACCCAACCCGCTCCTATGCCATAATAATCCAAATAAGATCAAACGTATAAAAGGAGGTTAATAAAAGTGTACAGATAAATGACGTATCCGGCCAGCATAGATGTGGTGGGCGACATGCTCCTCAAATCCAAGTAGCAACTCCGGTATCTGCGGGCCACCGGGTACAGGATCGGTCAGAAACGGATAAATGTTCATCCCGCCGGCGCGTCTCCTATGTCCCTGGCTAGACGAAGGACCAACTGGAGTCGCATGAACTCCACCGCCTGTAGCCTCGTCCTGAGTCCGACCTCGGCCTCTAGCGCGAGACCGTGAAGATTGACTCGCAGTCCTCGACCGTCGAGCCTGACTCCCGTGCGTCGACGTCGGATCCTCTACTGCCTCATCCTCCGGCTCGGCACTATGAATAATAACTGGTTGTGAAGTGCACCGTCAACGGTGCCTAGTATACACAGTACTATAATCACGACGATCCTCCTGGTCCGAGGGAGCCGCAGCTTGCGCCTGTACCGAGGGAGTCGGAGCGTGCACCTGATCCACCAGCTCGTCATGTATGTCGTCCAATCCCTCTATCTGAGGATCTGGCTGCGACACAGCCTCTCTCAATGCATCTCGGCGACGATGACGAGTCAACCTATCTCCCATCTGAAACAGTTAATCAGAATGATCAATACAAGCAAAAGGGGTCGATATAGATATCAGGTAAAATACAGATTCCTAAGCAAAATAAAGAATTATAAGCAAAATACTCGTGTCTGGACGTTACGGCCAGAACGTGTCTGGCCGCCACGGCCAGAAGCACTTCGGCCGTAGCGGCCAGAAGCACTTCGGCCGTAGCGGCCGAATGTGCCTCAGCCGTTACGGCCAGACACGTTCTGGCCGTAACGGCTGGGAGGTCGTCGTCTTCGACGAGCTTCCGCGAGCTCGTCATCCATGGCGTCCCGCCGTTACGCCCGAGAGCTCTTCGTCCATGCCAGTCCATTTTGCATGTTTCTAAGGTAATTTCTACAACCCTAAACTTCCTAATTTCTTATCTCCATTGTACAACCCTAAATCTAAACTAAAACCCTAATTTTTTTACTTCAAATCTGAAATTTGTAATGAAAAACACCAAAAATTGAAGAAATCTTACCTTAATGTGATGTCTTTGCTTGAAATGTTGAATAAATGTCTTGAAATTGAGTGTTGAGGGAAGTTTGAGAGTTGAGGGAGGAGGAGAGAGTTGAGAGAGGAGGAGAGAGTTGAGGGAGAGAGTTAGAATGTGAATGTGGTTTGGTTTGTAATTTTGGGTGAAATTTAATATATAGGTGCTTTAAAATGAAATTTGGAGGGTGCCTTGAAATGAAAGCCCCAATTAATATTGATATAGATTCATGTATCAATTGAATACTATAGGTCTATAGATACATGTATTTTCGTAGCGGTTAACTTACCAAATTCATAAAATCCTAGTACTATCCATAGTTTTACTTTATACTTCGTCCATTTCATATATAGGACTTCTTAACACGGTGTACACATATTAAGAAAAAGATTTTTTTACCCAAAATACTCTAGTTAGAAAATTAGAAAATATGTAGTCATAAATCATTCACAAAAAATTGTTAAGACCAATTATTACTACCACAAAGGAAAGAGGCTAGAAAGAATACTAAAACGGAGGGAGTATGTAAGAAACTTTTTTTATTTTTCAAGGCATGCTATATTTCACTGGTAGAAGGAGAGGTAGCACTTTCCGGTCCTTCAAGGGGAATTTTATTAATAATTAAAAAGAGCTAAGTAGGCAGCAAACGGGGGATAGCGCGACTCCTTACATCAGCAGAAAGCAAAGAAAGAGCACTCTCCGACGAGTCAATCAATACATGAAACCCTACACTATGTTGGGATTTTGGAGCCTGATTCGAGATTAGGCGGAATAGAGATAAAGGTAAAAAGAAGAAGCGAAGACGGAACGAAAGGGCTGGAGAGAAGATCACCGACGTGGGCTTGGAGCAGGAGGCGCGACCGCGGCACCACGCTGGTGCCCGCGCTAACGCATCGGAAGCCAAGCCGCGCCAACCGTGGTCGGAGAGACGGGAGTGCGCCCGTGCTACGGGGCGCCGCGACCGCGCCACGATGGAGCGCGACCGCGATGCCGGGGGGGTTGTGACCACATCGCTTTGCGCGTTGTTTCCGCGTCAAATTCGAGGGTTTCGTGTCTTGCAAGGCTTCGGGTTATTTTTGGTAGATAAAATTTTCTATCATTAATGGATAAAAGATATAGGATATTAGGAGTATCTAGGGGATATTGGAATATTCTATCCTTGCATATATCTTGTAATATCTTGTTACCATCTTTTAAGCCTTGTTTTCTTTATTTAAACCCAACTAGATTATTGTAATTGTGTACTAGGTTAAGCAATGTGCTGAAACCAGAGAGCAGAGAGGGAAAAATCAGAGTGCTAGAGAGATTAGGTTAGACTGACAGGTCTTGTAATCCTTGTAAGTCTCAGATCTAGTACTGGATATCCCTGACTTGGTAGAACCCCCAGATGTAGTCATTCTGACGAACTGGGTCAACAAATCTCCTGTGTTTTTGCTATTGTTTGTTTCTAATTTCTCTTGTGGATCTGTGTTGCCGCTATTGTTGCTAGTAGGTGATCGATTCATCCTATTTCTCAAGTGAGCGCCTGTTTTGACATGATTTTTAATAATATACCCATCTTATGTTTTGTATTCTAAGTTACGTTGACTTCAGGTATTAGTTGTTAATACGGTAAAATATTTAATTAAAATAATTTGACTATTAATTATATTAATTAGGTAATTAAAATATTAAGCTTGGAATTAATATAAAAAAATAACACACTTCACTTAGATTTAAAGCATGGGAATACATTATAACAAGTACATGAAATATTACAAAACCATACAAACACATAAATGTCGAGTAAATATGAAATTATACATAAACTAGTTTTGAAAAACAAATGGTCGAATTTCTTCCATAATTGCTCAACCAAATCATCTTGTAGTTGTTTGTGGGTATTCTTATCTCGAAGTCACATTCAAGCAGTTATGTAGTTCTTCATGGAAGTTGGTCGATTTAGGAAAATTGTGTCGGCTATCACAATACAAAATGTATGTATCTAGTCCATCCTTCACTATCATATTGTGCAAAATTATGCACACTTTCATTATGTTTCAAGAGTGACGAGGATTCCATGCAAAAGTTTGGTTCTTCACTATAGCATATCAAGCTTGCAAGACTTAAAAATCTTGTTCCATGCCCTTTCGATATGTCTCTTGATTTCAAGAAAATCACTTCACGTTAGACCACCACTCTATCCAACCTTTCATAAATTATGAAATTTGTCGTTAGTATACACCAACAAGTGGTTCTTTAGAGAAATAATCTTTAATTAGTTGTTGATGACCGCTTTGACGATCTCGCTCAATGTATCTTCATCCTCACCTTGGTCGAGATCGAGCTTTCACCTTGAGAGAGTTCTTTGAACTGTTGTGTTACTAGAGCCACCACTCTATCCAACCTTTCATTAATTATGTATCCAAACTCATCAGACAATATATTTTTAAGTATTTTAATAATAAAATATATTATATGTTTCAAAATAAATTTTATAGATTTTATAAATATACTAAATCTGTCAACCCAACAAGTTTCAAGTTTCTACCCAACAGGTTGTGGGTCTATCGTGTTTAGTTTAATTCAAGTTTCGGGTTCAAACTTCTTGGTCTTGACCCTAAAATTTTTGGGCGATTCAAATCGGGTTTGCATGTCGTGTTGACAAATCTAATTCCACAAAATCTTTCACCATTCCTCTAGGTTGCTTCATCTTTCCATCTTAGTGAAGAAGTCACGTATTCTAATCTATGTCAGCATGGCTAAATTGTATACTATTGACTTCTTTAGATAATTCTTCTTTGCTTCAAATTAATTACGATTTGTGTATTTTTCAAGTTGAAGCAACTACTTACACACCTTCATTACTAATGGTGACTCTTTATTTATATTAAATTAAATTATAAATGAATTTTTAAAATAAAAGAAAATAAAAAATGAATAAAAGAAAATTACAAGATATTGTAAAATAAACTAGTTGGTTATAATTTTTGTCAAAGTCTACAAGGTTTATTTGTATAATGTCAGTTGATTATACTGTCATCCTTCTATATTATCTTGCCACATATTTAAAAAGTAAAAAGGAAGTTAAATTAATTTAATATTTTTCTAAAATAGGAAAGGGTATGGTTTTGGGAATTTTTGCTAATATTATAGGAAATTGTGCAATTTTTTGGGTATGAATGCAACTTTGAAAAACCAAGGTATATTTGCAAAGTATTTCATAAAATAGGGGATTGGGAACTAATTCCTATAAAGAAAATTAAATTAATTTAATATTTTTCTAAGATAGGAAAGGGTATGGTTTGTGGCATTTTTGCTATTATTTTAGGCAATTGTGCTATTTTTTGAGTATGAAACTATGAATGCAACTTTGAAAAAAAGATGACATATTTGCAAAGTATTTTATAAAATAAGGTACAGGACACTAATTCCTCTTGTATATATAGGAAGAATATGGTAAATGGCTAGGGAGATGGTGGCATCAAACAAAGAGATGCATTGAATATAATGGAAGGTGGTAGGGATGGCAATGGGGCGAGTTCGGGGCAGGGAATACCCTCCCGGTCCCCATCCCTGTTTAGATATATGCACCCCATACCCGCCCCATTACTCATCGAGAAATAAAATTTGTCCCCGTCCCCATCCCCGTCGGGGTTTCCCCATCCCGCTTGATTTCCCCATTTATAATCCTCGTCGGGGATTCCTCATCTTCGTTTGATTTCCCCATTTATTATCCCCATCGGGAATTCATCTCCGTTTGGTTTTCCCCATTTATAATATCTATCGGGGCCTACCTATCCCCGTTTGATTTTCACCTTGTATAATCCCCACGAAGTTACTCGTTTTATTTTCCATCTACTTTCATGTACACTTTCCTCAAAAATTCTATTGATACACCATTTACAAAAGTTACCAATTAAACTTGTATAATTAACAAGTCTTTAACAAGATTTTCAAAAAACAAACCCCGTTGAGGATTCCCCAATAGGTCCCCCGGTAGGATTGCCCATCTGTTCCCCGGGTGGGGATTCCCCATGGGGTTTCCCAATGGGTACCCAGACGGGGATTTCCCATGGGGTTCCCCAATGGGGTCGGGGTCGGGTTAGGGGTCGGGCGGGGACACCTATCCCCGTCCCTATCCCCATACCCTAGCGGGTAATTACTTTTCCCTCCATACTTCCTCCATCCACACTAAAAATCCCCATCCCCATACCCATAACGGGGAATCCCCACGGGTTATGGGGAATCACCACCCCCATTGCCATCCCTAGAAGGTGGTGTCCTTGGCCAGAGAAATAATTTTAATATGGGGAGGTGATGGCCTCAGGTAGAGAGATGCATTGAATATATTGCACAATGGGGATCTCGGACTCTCGGACATTGAATATAGTGGAAGATGGTGGCCTCGGTAGAGAAGGTATTTGAATATAGGGAGGTGGTGGCCTTGGACAGAGGGTTGCATCGATCAGAGTGAAATTGATAGCCTCGGACAAAGCTGACTTTGAATATTGTGAAAGTTGGTGACCTTAGAGTGAGGGATGCATTTATTAAATTTCATAAAATGCATATTTCATATTATCTAATATAGTATTAATTATATTATTTTTCATAATAAATAAAATAAATTGTTTTAAAAAGATAGTTTATTTTTAAAAATTATTCTATTTACATTTCTTATAGATACAAATTTTTTAAAAATAAAAACATATACAAAATTGATGTCTATTAGTGCTGTCAAAAGCTGACCTAACCCGAACCGAACCGCCTGATAAATTAGGATCAAGACCCAAAAATTTGAACCCGAAACCCGAAATCAATCGAACTCGATAGAACCCAAAACTCGTTGGGTTGAAACCTCAAACTCATTGGGTTGACAGATTTAATATATTTATAGAATTTTGAAATTATATTTTGAAAAATATAATAAAGTTTAATATTAAAATAAATAAAAATAATATGTTATAATTATATATTGTTATTTAATTAAAAAAAAAGAAACCCGAACCCGACTGAAAACCCGCTACAACCCGACCCGATTGACCCATGACCCATAACGAAAGCGAACACGATTTAAACCGAACCCGAACCCGCCCGACCCGATTGACAGGTATAAATGTCTAGAATAGGTAAAAATTAGGCAGACTAAGTTAGCCTAGGGCATCCTTACGGATGAGAGTCTGGACCCCTCCATGGTTTATAATCTGATTGATACTACAATCATGGTGTAGCTTTGTAATCAAATCTGCCACGGAATTGCATTCTCGAGGTATATGTTTTGTAATGACCACCTCGAAAGATTGCAACAAAACCAAGGTATCTGCAATTATCATGTCAATTGTCCATAGACTGGATCGACTTCCCTTAAGAGCATTGATCACAATTAGGCTATCACCTTCAATTTCTATTCCGAAATTTTCTTCTATTGTCTAATGTCTAATGTCTATGGTAGATAAAAATTATTATTATTTTTACTTGTTTTTATAAAGGTAAGAGTTCGGAAAACAGACAAGTCTGAAAAACCGAGAGGCCGCACAAGGCGACAACTGAGAAACGACTAGAAACAAGGACTAAAAAATCTAAAAGAGAGCGAGCAAGAGGTACAACAACCAAAAGGGAAAGACTTATAACAAGTTCGGGCTCGGGGTGAGTAAGCACCACAAAAAGCACTCGGCAAACGGTCAACCCAACTCGGGAAGTGCGAAAAGGACAACTGACGTTCCCTCCACCGGGATGGAGGAACTTCAGAAGCCACGAAGCACAAAGACGACCTGGCCCAATGACTCAGTTTGAAACCCAAACACTTAAGTTGAACTCTTTGGAGTACTAACACACACTCAATCAAACCTGCAAAATCAGAACACCATCCAAACAAACTTTAGTTTCTCACATACGAACTATTTCAAGCACCAAAGATTGGGCCTTGTAATGGGCTTCAAAAGGCTTCAGTGTGCTAGTGGCCCGCCAACCACATCTCAGACACAAAGCAAAATGATAATTAGAAACCAAGCACAGTGAAGGCCGATCGCACTAATTTCGATTCAAAACGTAAAAGGCCAAAACAGATCAAGATGATTGTTCGGAAAATGATAGCTTGATAACACTAGCTGCTGGTCTAAAAAAAGATAAAGATCTCGCAGCGACAAAGCATAACCATGAAAGACCCCGAAGTCGAGGTCAAAGGTGTTCAAAGAGACGTTAAAAAGGAGAGATTGAGGGTTGAAATTCAGTCATCTTTAATCAATCGGGGGTCCATAGATTAGATTGAGTGAACATCCTCAAAGGACAGAAACTATTGAATTAAAATTTCACTAGAAACCATCATCTCCATATGGAGGGCAACCGAAGATGATGGCTCGGCAAGCGACGACCACACTCGATTGGAAGGGGCTAATCGAAGTGGTATCATAATCCAGCGTCTCGCCAAGTAATTGTTTCTTTCCTTAATTTTCTTTCTAATCAATTTTAATTCAGTTTTTGATCCTAAAGTTCAATCCTTTGTCCAAAGCTATAATTTTTAGACTATAATCTGAATTTTTAACCCACCACCACCACATCTCCGCCACCCCACCACCACGCACCACCACCTAACCACCCAATTGGTGTCGCTCCCTAGGACCGCACCATCCACCACCACAGTCTGATCACAACACCACCAACCCTACCCCGTTCGGACCACACTAAACCCTAATCGCAAACCCCACCCTTACGCAAACCCTAACCCTAACCCTAGTTCTCATCCGAGAATTACCAAACCCTAACCCTAATTTTGGAAACCCTAAACCGAAATCCCAACCATCCTCGCCAAACCCTAGAGCCGAACCTTAACCCTTGAACCCTAATTCAGTCAAGACCTAACCAAACCCTAGTCTCCCTTGTTTACTTGTTCCTCAAGTAATTCACAAATTAGGAGATATTTAAGAGATTTGTTACATGTTTTTGGTTGAATTGGTTGAGTTTTGTTGCAATATAGATTAGCAATTGTCTTCCTACAATTTTTATGAGTTTTTATTACATGTTTCATGATCAATAGAGATTCATATTGCTTGTTGATATTTGCTAATTTTTTTCATTGCATCCCATATACTCGACCATCCCTATCTTCTTTTTATTAATTTGGCTTCTAGTTGGTTTCATTGGTAGTTGAAAGTCACTTATACAAAAAAAATCAAATTAGCTTCGTTTCAGCCTATTGCTTTTGCATTCAATTGTTGCATTGCTTTGCTTGTTTATTCATTCTAGCACAAGAGTAGTTTGTGCATAAAAAAAATCAGAAAAGAAAAGTGAACTACCCCAGCTAGTTTCAAGCCACTTTCACCCCTAATGATTGCTTGCTAGAAAAAGTTAGCTAAGTAAAAATCACTTTGTAGAAAATAGTGACGAAATAAAAGTCACTTTAGCCCACCATATTTATGTCCTTGCATGCTTAAATTTGGCTTTATTACCTTGCATAGAGTCAATTGAGAGATTGCATGTGTTTTGAAGCTCATAAAGGAATTATTTGCATTGCTTGTCTTATTGCATACTTGCCATTTGCTTGAGTTGCATATTTCCTTTATTTATCATTAGTATACCATATCTACACTATATCTACCCATTTACTCCCTCAATTCAACCCAAAAACTGAATTAAGTTGATTGGATTGCTTTGAGGCAAGTGTTGGCTTGATTAAGGTGTGGTATTGCTTGTTGTGATTTGCTTTAGAACACACTACTCTTTCTAATTTCTTGCTTGTTTCAGGAACAATGGTGATCCCATTTGAGCCTAACCCAGCTGAATTGAATCTTACTAAGGAGGCAATCGGTTTCATTAGGTTGCCATTAGTGATAGTGTACGAGATGGCCAGGCTCGAGCTATAGAGTTGGCCACGGCTGCATTGGCTCCAAAATTGCAGCGTCTAGAGGAGCAACTTGCAACATTGATTGAGTCATCTCAAGCAAGTCAAAAGAGTGCCCCTGCAATAGAGCTTACTAGTGACCCAAATCAGGCCTCGGGTAGCGACAAAGGCAAGCAACAAGTAGTTGATGAAGAGCATGATGTGCTTGCTAGCTACAACAAAGATAACGATCTCCCGGCTCACTACTCCCCCACAACAGACCGAGGTAGAGGAAGAGGCATCGGGTCGAGGACTCCACCGGTTACGCATCAACAATTCTATAATCAGCCAGCCACTGGTATTCTCAATCCACTCATCATCAACAACAACAATACAACAATCCTTTTGATGATGTGACTTATGGTTATCCCGGGGAATAAAGGCGCCCATGGCATCCTCCCCTTGATGATTTCTATAACCAAGCTGAGGTTGTAGAAGATATCCCACCAGCTTATGGAGTACAAAGGCCAATCAACAACAACAACGCTAACCAACACATCAATCAGATTGGTAAGCGTGATATTAAGATCAAGATAGAGCCATTCAGCGGAGAGCTCAATCCGGAGAAGTATCTATAGTGTGAACAAGCTACAAACTTCATTCTAGATCACATGGGCTATGAAGAATGGGAGAAAGTTGTTGTTGTTGTTATCCACTTCATTGGGACCGCTAGAAATTGGTGGTTCCGAATGAAGGAAGATCGAATTAGAAAGGCCTTACCACCAATTGAAACTTGGGGCCAGCTGAAGATTGTTATGAGAAAGAAATATGTGCTTGAAGAGCATACCGAGCACATGAGGCTGAAAGTTGTCACATGCAAAAAAGGCACCAAGTCTCCAACTGAGTACTTCAATGAGCTAGAGGATTTGAGCTTCAAAGTAGGAATTCATCATTCCCAACGGTCTCTAAGGACCCAATTCATGGCTGGACTGAATCAAAGCATCAAAGATACATTGGAGATTCAACAAATCAAGGATCTCAATGCATTAGTACATTCAGCCCAATTACTCTATGAGCAGCAACAAAGGAACAAGAAGGAAGCTTGGAATGCTCCAAAAAGGTATGTTTCTAATTCTAGTGCTAATTCCAATTCTTATTCTTCTAACCCTTCCTTGCAGCAAAAGGGAGATTCTAGCTCACCTAAAACCTCAGGTTTTCAAGACCAAAGACGTCCAAACAATGCACCTCCAAACCAGCCAAGGGCACGAGACTTAGTGTGCTATAAATGTCAAGGAAGAGGTCATTATGCCAAGGATTGTCCAAATCAGAAACAAGTGCTACTCACCACCAATGGAGGATATGTGAGTGATGAAGATATACCTCCAAATCAAGTGGAGGAGGAGAGCAATGGACAAGAAGAGGAGGACGTGGAGGCCATTGAACCAGATTGCACCGAACAGCCTCTAACTTTGGTAACAATGCGTACTCTTACTTTACAAGAAACACCTAGGCTAGATCAAAGGGAAAATATCTTTCATACTAGGTGTACAGTAAAGAATCAAGTGTTATGCATGATAATTGATAGTGGTAGTTGCTGTAACATTATTAATACTAAGGTAGTTGATCACTTGCAATTAAAAACCCAATCTAGGGCTACTAGTTATGGTCTAAATGGCATCAATGATTCGGATGGTCCTAATCTTGTTACTCATCAGTGTTAGTCCGTGTTTCCATAGGAAATTATGTTGATGATATCATGTGTGATGTGGTAAACATGGAATGCACTCATATCTTGTTAGGTAGACCATGGTTATTCGATAGGAGAGTTATATATGATGGCATGCTTAATACCTATTCGTTTAACTATGACGGGAGGAGAGTTTCTCTTCTACCATTGTCGCCCCAACAAGTTTTACAGGACCAGGTACGCAGAGACCAAGCTAGGGCACTTAGGCGTGCCAAGGAAGAGAAGGAAGAGGCTGAATCGGCGGCCAAGGCAGCGGCGCGGCACTCAGCACCCGACGCACCTACAAAGACAAGTGGCGTTTCCTATTCTCCACCCGGGCGTTCTGTCTCAAATTTTAGGACAACATCCAGAACGAGTGGAGCTACTGTTTGGGACCAAGAACGCCGAGAAAATGTCCCTAAATCGTCCAAGCAGTACATCTCGGACGAAAACGGGGCTATCTCCCAAACCACTCGAGCGTTTTGCTTCAAATTTTGGGAGCAATTAAGAGACTCAAAGAGCTACAGATCTAGTGTTTCTTTCCCTAACTCTTATTGTTTACTTCTTATGAGGAAAGAGATACTTAATATTAGTCAAGATATTTCACATCTTCCAAAGTGTATTCAGGATCTATTACAGGAATTTGAAGATGTGATGCCTGAAGAGATGCCACAAGGCCTTCCACCACTTAGAGGCATTGAGCATCAAATCGATTTGGTGCCCGACGCTTCTTTACCAAACCGTGCAGCCTATAGAGCAAGTCCAGAGGAGACCGATGAGCTTCAAAGAAAAGTGCAAGATCTCATGGACAAAGGCTATGTGCATGAATCCCTCAGCCCATGCACGGTTCCGGTGATTTTGGTGCCAAAGAAGGATGGCACTTGGAGAATGTGTGTTGATTGCAGAGCGATCAACCAAATAACAGTTAAGTACCGTCATCCTATCCCTAGATTAGATGATATGCTTGATGAATTGCATAGTGCTAATTTCTTTTCTAAGTTTGATTTAAGAAGTGGGTACCATCAAATTAGAATGAGGGAAGGGGATGAATGGAATACTGCTTTTAAAACTAAGTATGGTTTATATGAATGGTTAGTAATTCCTTTTGGATTAACTAATGCACCTAGTACTTTCATGAGGCTTATGAACCATGTTCTAAAAAGATACTTAGGTAAATTTGTTGTAGTCTACTTTGATGATATCTTAGTCTATAGCAAAACCTTGCATGAACATGTAGACCATCTTAGGGCTGTTTTACACTTTAAGGTTAGAAAAGCTTTATGTTAATTTGAAAAAGTGTTCTTTTTGCTTGGAGTCTACCATTTTTCTTGGTTTTGTTGTGTCTAAAGGTGGATTGAAGGTAGATGAAGACAAGATCAAAGCAATCAAGGAGTGGCCTCAACCGACTACACCAACCATGGTGCGCTCTTTTCTCGGCTTGGCTGGCTTCTACAGGAAATTTGTGCGTGATTTTAGCACAATTTCAGCCCCTCTCCATGAGCTTACAAAGAAGGATACATCATTCAAATGGAGAGAGCAACAAGAGAACGCCTTCAACACTTTGAAGGACAGGCTATGCAACGCCCCGGTGCTCCAACTCCCTGACTTCTCCAAAGCCTTTGAGATAGAGGTGGACGCATCTGGCCATGGCATAGGAGGCGTGCTCTTGCAAGACAAGAAACCCATAGCATATTTCTGTGAAAAGCTTTGTGGGGCTGAGTTGAATTACCCTACTTATGATAAAGAGTTGTATGCTTTAATTAGGGTTTTGAAGACTTGGCCTCATTATTTGTGGCCTAAGGAGTTTGTAATCCATTCTGATCATGAGGCCTTGAAGTATTTGAAAGGCCAATCCAGACTCAGTAGGCGACATGCAAGATGGGTTGAATTTATGGAGACCTTTCCTTATGTTGTAAAACATAAGAAAGGCAAAGAGAATGTGGTAGCTGACGCCCTTTCTCGGAGGTACGTTCTCTTGAACCAATGTGATGTCAAGATCCTCGGATTTGCAATGATTAAGGAATTATATGCTAGTGATCCTCACTTTGCTGAAATTTATAAGAATTGCATGTCTAGGGGAGAAATAGATTCCTACTTTATTGATGATGGATACTTGTTTAAAGCTGGTAAATTGTGCATTCCTTCATCTAGTATTCGTAGGCTTCTAACTAAAGAGGTTCATGAATCAAGAGGACATAGAGGTCTAGAAAAGACTTTAGAAGACTTAAAAGAACACTACTATTGGCCTAAAATGAGTAATTATGTGCTCAGATTTGTCAAAAGTTGTGTTGTTTGTGCTAAAGCTAAGTCTAGACTTCATCCCCATGGCTTGTACCGGCCCTTACCTATTCCTAGTTCACCTTGGGAAGACATTTCTATGGACTTCATTGTTGGATTGCCTAGAACTAGGAAAGGTAGAGATTCTATCTTTGTAGTGGTAGATAGATTTTCCAAAATGGCTCACTTTATTCCATGTCACACGACTGATGATTATGTGCATATTGCTGATTTATTCTTTAGGGAAATTGTTAGATTGCATGGCATTCCTTGTTCTATTGTTTCAGATCGTGATGCTAAGTTTTTGAGTTATTTTTGGAAAAGTCTGTGGTCTAAATTGGGAACTAAATTGCTGTTTTCTACCTCATGTCACCCACAAACTGATGGGCAAACTGAAGTTACTAATAGAACGTTAGGGGTTTTACTTAGAACTATGCTTAAAGCTAACCTTAAACGTTGGGATGATGTTTTGCCTTTTGTGGAGTTTGCTTATAACAGGTCAATCCATTCAGCTACAAAAATGACCCCTTTTGAGGTTGTTTATGGGCTGAATCTGGGGACTCCGGTGGACTTGACGCCTCAACCATACAAGGGAAAAGAGAGTTTTGAAGCTGACAAGAGGGCTGAGTTTGCGAAGAAGCTACATGAGAGAACCAAGATGCACTTGGAGCGGAAATCCATGAAGTATAAGGCTCATGATGATAAGTGTCGGAAACAGGTTATCTTTGAAGAAGGTGATCTTGTTTGGGTGCATCTTAGGAAGGAGAGGTTCCCAAATCAGAGGAAGAACAAGCTAGATCAGCGTGGAGATTGTCCCTTTCGAATCATCGGGAGAATCGGCCCTAATGCATATCATGTTGACATGCCTGGTGAGTATGGTGTCCATCCGACGTTTAATGTGGCTGATCTTTCTCTTTATGTGCAAGATTTTGATTCCGACGCCGAATCAGAGACGATTCGAGCTCAAGTGGAGGAGAATGATGCAGTGAAGCCAGCCATGTCTCCTACGGACGTCGATGAGCTGATTCGAGTGCCTTCTGACGGACCGATCACTAGAAGTCGAGCTAAGAAGATTGCTCAAGGCACAACAACAATCTTGGTTCGATTGGCAGCAGTTCTTGAAGAGCCTAGCAAGACGAAGTGGGTCTCGTGCATTCGACATCAATTGAGCCCGGATTTCATGGATTAATTCAAGAGGGCCGAAATTCCCATCATTTCTTTATTTAGAAACATGTGTTAGTTTGTCTCATATTAGGGCTGAATTTAGTAAGTGACTGGGTGAGATAAATTGGTACATTGGTCAAAGTCAACCCTTTGACTTGACCATTCTAAGTAGAGAAAATATCTACTATTATTTAATTATGGGCGTGTGAACTTATTTAAATAATGAAGAGAAATCAGCCAATAGGCTTATGTTAGTTGGTTGATCTTCTCTCTCCTGGTTGTTAGAGATATTTTTAGTTTGTTAGAGATATTTTGAGTTTGTTAGGATATTTCCTTAAATAAATAAATTAGCCATGATTTATTTTATTTAAGGGGATCTAGATAGATATTATTTTAGATATTTTATTATATCTTCGAAGCAAGAGAAGGGCAATTCTACCCCCCTAGGGCCGGCTGCACTCTCTTCTTTGCTCCCAAAGCAATAGCTTTGTATTCTACTATTTAAACTCTTATTTTGCATTAATGAAAATCAGCTTGAGAGAGATTAAACCCAAATTGGTTTAATCTATCTCTTGGGCCAAAAATAAACACACGTGTGATTGCAATTTCAGCATTGAGAGTTCGAACTTCATCAACATCATCTGACCATCATCTCTTTGAGATCTCTTCTTCTCTTGTTCGATTCTGATTATGGTTAATTCCATTAGATTGTTCTAGTTGTGATTGTTAAAGATCAAACTAGTTAATCATTCGGATTTAGCGTTAGAGCCAATCCGTTTGAACTATCAAAGTTGAACTATTCTATCAATCTGATCGGTTCTAATTCCATCAATCAATTCATTTTCGTCGTTACTTGTGTCACAAGGAATCTAAAAGTTGAAAGCTTTTGTAAAATTGAAGTTGTTTACTGGCAAGATCGAGGCTTTTGTGGGTTCACTACAAGATTTCTAAGGAGGATTCCGAGGCAATTACGTAGCAGGGATGATGTTCAAGGGTACCGTCTAAGCAAGAGAAACAATAATTAAACAAATTCTTCCAAGACTCGTTCCAATGAGTGTATAATTTCACCGAATTTGTTTCTGGAAACAAGGGGCGATTTCATGTTTGTCATCGAGGGAAAGAGAGATGGGATCAATTTTGGGCAAATCACTCCAACTAAATATAGGTTTTGTTTACTGTTCAAAACTATAATCATAGTAAAATTCACTCCATTGATCTACAGAAACTTGTCGGTGGAAACAATCAACCTTCTCGGCTGTGATCTACATATTTTTCTGAGTACCTTCTCGGTAGTGGTCTACGTTTTCCTTAGGGTGCCTTCTCGGCAATGGCCTTCTCGGCCCAAAACTCCCACCTTCCCTCTAGAAAACTAGAGAGAAGAGAGAGCTTCAGCTGTATCAGCGATATTATTATTTTTACTTGATTTTTGGTTTTTATGGCTGAAAAATAACCATTTTGAATTCCACCCGAAAATGGTTTTTTCGTAACCGTTGGATAGGAAAGCAGTTGGACGGGCAATAGAAGGTGACGCATGGGCACAAGATCGGTTTGTTGGAGCAGAGCAAAACACGGTGTGTCATCATGAGCTGGAGGAAGAATACTATACAAACTTAGTTTTCAGCTCACAAATTTCCAACCAAACGCAGCTCATACTATACAAGTTTTTAATGGGCCTTGAAACTGAAGACCCATTGGCTTCGGTTTTTATCCTTATACTACATACATACTACTTGGAAGAGATTTAATAGTTTAACTTGTGAAACCTGCTCTGTGAATGCTCTTACAGTGTACTTTTTTATGATCTAATGATCTGATCTTAAGATTGTCAGGCACAAAGAGAATTTACCAATAAATACAGAGGCCCATTTGAGCACGAACCGAAATTTATCAGCATCTCATTCATGTCTCCAAGAAGGCATGCAACATAAACGTATCCCAAAATTCCCGAGTTAAACAAAACTACGCTTTTAAACTGTCCCTTCAAATGGAAGGATGAGAAAACAGTCGAAACAAAATCACTTGCAAGTTGCAACCAACTAACGGTAACGGCGAAGGGACAGGGTGTTGTTCCTCTTCCAGGTAGCTCTACGAGAAGGTCGTGCCTTGTGGTGCGTGTGACCCTTTCCACGCAGACCCCTGTATTTCTTACCGGCTGAGGTGAGCCCACGAAGCTCCCTGTGCTTGTGGACCGGATTGCAGATCCAGTTGATCCTTGGGTCATTTCTGACTGCATTATGTGCAGGATCAATGAGAATCACCTCGAAGTATTTGTATGTAGAGTCCTGTATCACATAAAAATCAATGTGTGAACATAATACAATGTTATTGTTAAGTTTTCATTTTCAAGAGTCCTGCATACAAATTATTCCATAACACTTTCAATTGATCCAGCAGATATGAATAAAAGTAAATTGGAAACTTCAAGGAATATATACAAAAATATACCTCATTGATCCAGTAAGAATTGAGAACTCTAAGTCCTCCCAACTTCCGACCAGCTCGTTCCTCGGCAACAGACCTCTTGCTGCGCTGAAACTTCAGTTGGGTAACTCCCTGGTTTGTTGGCTTTCCATACACAATACCCTTTGGTACTGGCCTCTTGCGACCTCCACGTCTCACACGGACACGATAAATCACAAATCCCTAGTAGAGTTTATATATAAATGATTAGAGAAAAAATCACATAAAATATAACAGCTAAGAAAAGGTCATAAACACAGGCATTATCATATGTCACATACATTACCTCACACATTTCAGGAATGAAAAAAAAAATGACCCAAGCTCGTCAACGTTCAATAGCAGAGCCAGGGTTGGCATTATGGAAAATAAAATTAACATAATCGTATTTTTCTGCCCAACAAGAAGATCCAGCACTATCTACATAAACTCATATCAGAGTGCACTACTTTACTCAATAAACCAGCGTGGATTTCAAAGCTAATCACATTTTGCGACCAAAGCACTGACAAAGAAGGTCCAAAAGATAAAAGGAACCCCTCCATAGACCCATTTAACACGCTATTTAGCTCTTCTAACAATTGATTTATGAAAGAAATGTAGATGTCCAGTAATTTCAACTTATAAAACCCAACACATCATACAGATCGAATTAAGAAGAAAAGAAAGAGACCTGCTTTGCCTTGTAGCCGAGACGACGAGCCTTGTCAGGGCGGGTAGGGTGAGTCACTCGAACAATGGAAGGAAGCTGGCGATACTCCCAGCACCTAACCCTAAGTAAAAACCTCATCACATCTGACTGTTTCTTCCTCCACAGCTCCGACACATACTTGTATGCCCCTAATTAACCACATTCGCATGCAAAACAGAAACATGATCGAACTAAAACACGTCGATTTCACAGTCTCCGGGCGACAAATCAAACAATTCCAGTAACGATATCTCAAAATGTTCATCTACAACTAATGTCAGTTCCCATACAGATCACTTCGGAAAGAAGAGAGAGAATAAGGGAGTGTGATCCCCGGCGCTTACCCATGGCGACAGCTCCTCCACGCTCGTCAGAGGGCTAGGGTTTTTTCTCGGCCGCGAAAGAATACGAAAGGGATTTTTATGTCCTAGTTTGGTTCTATGTAGAACGAGGGAGATTCATGTTCCCTTAATCACCCGGTTACTGGTCTGGGCTACGAAGCAGTTAGTTTAGTTGGGCTGTTATCCGCACAAAAGTTTTTGTCTCTAGAGCCCAATTAAGTGGCCCATTTACGTTTCTTAATGATTGAGGGAGGCCCATTTTTGTAGGGTTGTCATAATGAAGTTTCAATTATGGGACAGAAAATGTACATGTTTTTTTTCTCACAAATGTTTTTAGGCCAGTTTGATACCATTTCGGGAATCGGATTGAAATGGGAAATTAGTTCGGGATTGAGAATGGGGTTATTTCATTCCTAATAATTTATTCCTAAAATCGGAATTGGGAAAGAATAATTTTTTGTTGGGAAAAAAGACGCAACTTTTTCGACTTATCATATTTGTGTGAGTGCAAAAATAATAGAGAAAATATCACAAAATGTCAATATTCTCTAAAACTACTTTGACTATAAATATAACTACATGATTACAATGTTTGGATAACTCCCAACCCAATAATTTCCCTACAATAAAATTATCTCAACGCTTTTCTATTTAAAACTAAAACAAGCTTTAATTTTCTCTCTTTTGTTTTTAGAATTCATCAATTACAAATGAAAAACTCAAAGATATATATAACACCAAAATACCTATAATAATTTATATTAATCAATTCTTAATTTCTATCACTAATTCATTTTCTTATCTTGAATTCCTCAAAATAAGATGTCTTCTTCTTCTTCTTCTTTATTTGCAATACCTTGAAATAGATTATGACTATTTCTAACAATCTCCCATTTGAAGACTGATTTCAATATCTCTTCACACCTTACTCTATGCACTAAATCATTCTCGTTTCAATTCTCTAGTAGGCCAACTGAAGTTTAGCACAACTTCAATTTATCCACTGTCACTGTTTTTGTCTAGTGTGCTTAGTTCTGGAATGAAATGTTGAATTCTTTGCCAAGTGTATTGCACTCTGACTATCATTGTGCAACACATTATTTTCTTGCATGAATCCGAGCTCAATTAACAAACCTTGAAGCAATATCATCTCTTTACTAGCTTCAGTAACTACTACATACTCTGCCTTTATAGTGGATAGAGCTACAATCTTCTGTAGTTGCGACTTCCAACTAACAAATGTATTTGTGATAGTGAATGCATATCTGGTGGTACTTTTCCGGTGCTCAACTTCACCTCCGAAATCTGCATCTACATAGCCTTTCACTTTTACTTCTCCCTTCCCAAAGTACAAACACTTCTCTATCGTGCCTTGTAGATACCTCAAAATCCACTTCACTACTTCCTAGTGACCTTTCCCTGGATTTGACATAAACCTGCTAACAACTCCCACTGCAAGTCCAATATTTGGTCTTGTACAAACCATTGCGTACATTAAACTCCTGATGGATGAGGAGTAAGGAACCTTGGCCATGAATACTCACTCTTCCTTTGTCTTAGGAGACTGATCCTTGGATATGCGAAAATGGTTTGCCAAAGGTGTGCCAACAGGTTTGGCATTACCCATGTTGAACCTTTGTAAAAAAACACGTTTGATGTACTCTGATTGAGATAACTAAAGTGCTCTCCTCTGTTTATCTCTTGTAATTTACATTCCAAGAATCTTCTTTGTTGGACCCAAGTCCTTCTTGTCAAACTCTTTTGACAATTGATTGTTCAACCTTTTGATGTCATCTATATCTAAACATGCTACTAACATATTATCAACATATAGTAGTAGAATGAGATAACTAGACTGCTATCTTTTAGAGTAGCAACAGTGGTCAACATTACACTTCTGAAAACCTTCCTTGTGCATGAAGCCATCAAACTTCTTATACCATTGTCTTAGAGCTTGCTTTTGGGCATACAAAACTTCTTAATTTTTCACACCATCTTCTCTTTTCCATGTTCTAAGAAATCTTCTGGCTAGTGCATGTATATCTCTTCATCCAAGTCTCCATGAAGAAATGCAGTCTTGACATCTAACTATTCGAGATGTAGATCTTCATTGGCAACAATACTCAGCACCGATCTAATAGTATTGAACTTCACAACATGAGCAAAAATCTATGTGTAGTCAACACCTTCCTTTTGCAGAAATCCTTTGACAACTAGTCGAGCTTTGTACCACTTAGAGCCATCATGCTCATCTTTCACCCGGTACAACCATTTGTTATGAAGTGCCTTCTTCCCTATGGGCAACTCAGTAAGTTCCCATGTTTGGTTGGAAATTAAAGACTACATCTCATCTTTCATTGCATGCTCCCACTTGCTTGCATCACTAGTCTGACAAGTTTCATCATAGGATTCTGGCTCCCCTCCATTTGTCAACAAAAAATAATTCATATATCTCCTATTAGGAACATGAGGCTGAGAAGACCTTCTCAATATAGGAGCTAGAAGATGAGGTTCTATCGTGTTAGACTGATGCACACTCTGTTGTTCAACAAGCTCTTCTAATTAAGGACTTGTTACAATCGACTCCATCATAGGACTATTAGGAATATAATCCACATCTGCGAATATTGGCCCACTCTAATTTGAGTCACCGACGTTAGTTTTATGCATGTTCCTGTACACGACCCTTTCGTTGAAAATTACATCTCTGCTACGAATCACCTTCTTGTTTTGGTCATCCCAAATGCGATAGCCAAACTCGTCCTCGCCATACCAATGAAAGTGCATTTCTTAGATTTTGAATCAAGCTTATTTTTGGCATTATCACTAATATGCACATATGCTACACAACCAAAAACTTTCAAATGCGAAAGTTTTATCTCTTTTCTGCTTCATACCTCTATTGAGAGGGATTCACTTGACAACAAATAAATTTATAGTCATGACCCCTCTGTGTATAGCGAAGTCAAGATCGTCCACATGAAGCGAGGTTGTGTTTAATCACTAAACTAGAAAGGCAAAAGAACAAATAAAACAAGCAAGAAACAAGAAAGAAGCAAAACAAAACAACCAGCTAAGCTACTGAATAGGTCGGTACCGACCCTCCAAGGTCGGTAACGATGCACAACTTGAACACGAACAAAGAAAAACAGAGGAATCCGCTGGCTCGGTACCGATGCTAAGGGCTCGGTAATGAAGTGAAACTAAATTGAAGTTTTTGACTAACAAGTGAAAGAAAAGTCTAGGATAAGGGTCTACCACAACATAATCATTCAATCGAGATAATAGGAATCATAAAAATCATGCCTTTAACATAAAGTTATCAACTTTCTTTGATTAAACAAGTAAATCAATCCATTTTCATAAATCTACTTACTTCATCTACTTATTTTGATCCAAAGTTTGTAACTCTCATCATCAAACTTTATCACAATTCAAGTTTATAACTTTCTCTTTTGATTGACTCACAAACGCGAATTACTTTTACTTTCGTCAAAGCATAAGCACAAACAAGTAGAAAGATAAACAAAAGGCATTCAATTCATTCAATCACATCATCATTCATGCAAGATCATGTTAGGTTTCTAACCCCAATCCTAGATTAAAAGACTACTCGCTCATGATTGAGAAGAAACAAACAATACAATTGAATGAAAACATAACTTGTATTAAAAACTGAATGTTACTTGAATTAAGAACAAACTTTGTCTCAAAACACACCTTAGAACACAAGTGATCAACTTCTCGCCTAACCCAAACGTAAAAACCAAAACCGAGAGAGAGAGAGAGAGAGAGAGAGAGAGAGAGAGAGAGAGAGAGAGAGAGAGAGAGAGAGTCGTGTCCAACCCCTTTAAAACATCTTAAAACAAGATTATTTATACTAGAGGATCTATCTAATAGTTTCCTTAAAGATAAAACATCTAAAAATAAAAACATCTCGGAATAAAAATCATTAAATGGCTCGAAGTTGGCTACGTCTACCGACACGGGGACCTTCGGTAACGAGCCCGTCAGGGTCGGTAGACTCTCATATTTTTGTTGAAATTTTTGTCTTCCTGCACACCTCGGCATTGAGTCCTCCTGGGTTGGTAACGAACCTTGACTGGTCTTGTTTCTTTGTTATTCTTCACTCCTCCTTTTGGATTTTTCGGGATTTCTTCAAGTGTCTTCACTTATTCCTTCCTAACCATGCTTCGCTCACTCTCCTTCACCTTAATGTCTCCAGAATGCCTCCAACTTTGCTCCAAAACCTACACAAAAACATCAAACTAGAGTAGGTTCCATACTTTTCACAAAATATGCAAACTAGACTAAAAGACACAAAGCAAACACAAAAACACAACTAAAAAAGACTAAACAACATAGAAAAACATACTAAAACTAAACTAAATACACGGACCTCAAAATACCCCCTACTTATGCTTTCTTGTCCTCGAGTAATCACTAAACATAAACCAATACCATCAACACATTTATCAAGTAATAGTCGTTATCAAAAAGCAACTTCAGCACAAGTGAGAATACAAGTGACTCTTATTGTCATCACACATATATAAGCAACTAATAAACATAAGCAATCACAATCCAACCTCACAAAGGATATAATGTTTCACTCAACTCTCGTGTGTTTAGGCTTATAAGTACAACTCTCAACTCAATCAAGCATGCAAAAACTCATAGAAATTGTAACTTATATCACAGATCTCTCAACCAAAGATGTCAAAACAAGTAAAATCATCAAGAGAACTTAGACTCAATGAAAAAACTTCATAGAAGCTTCCATTCGGTCGGGTTGTAATGGGGCTTGATATTGACAATAAGGCGTGGAATATTTTGGTTTGTGGTGCTAAAAATCCAGGAATATAGACTCCTAAACTTCACAACACAACTCACCAAAAACATCAAAAGCAACATATCAAACTCGCTTAACATTAAGCACACTCTTCTCTTTCATTAACCTTTAAATCCATCCTAGAAAGTCTCATAAAACACTTAAAAGAAACTCTTGGCTTTTTCTTTTCATTACACCAAACTTTTATTTTTTTTTCTCTTTCTTTCTTCTGAATTTTTCCTCTTTTACTCTAAATTTTCTTTGTTGGGAAAGCTCGGTGTGGGGTCGGTAATGAGGTCTGCTGAAACTGAATTCTTCTTTTCTCTTTTATTTCGTGCAGTCTTTTACCAAGAGTCTTTTACAACTTCTTTGAACAACAATGAGACTTCCATTCTACCCATCCCATCCCTTCTTTTGAATCAACACATAAAACTCAACAAAACAAATTTCAACCAACTAAGTCCTAATCCCCGGATAGGGTCAAGCTTATATCGGCTAGGAATTAAGCTTTTAAACAGCTAGGAATTAATGTTGTGGTGCTACAAAAATAGGCTTTTAAGGCACAAGAATTGGCTTCAAAAACAAAGGATTATGTAAGGGTGGATATGGATTAATAAGGCTCATGAAAAATAACTTCTCCATCATATGATTTTTCAAGTAATGAACTTAAATCTTAAATAGGCTTTGAGAAATAGATACCCATTGACTCGGCTAAAGTCGTTGTTGCCAAGATCAAAAATAAATTACCCTAAACTACAAACTAGTATAACATGCAAGTAAGGGATCGAACCCAAGAGAATCGGTATTCTAATTAATCAGCAAAGAACAAAGATGGGGTTTTTGGGGGTTAAGCAAGCAAATAAAATTAGGGTTTAAATCAATAAAAGGAAAGCAAAGTTCATTCAATCAATTCCACCTTTTTAATCCTTCGATCATTGATTCATCCACTTTTCTATTAATTTCTAGGTTAATTCCAATCCTTATAAAAGATTTCCGCTTGTCCACGGTCCAAGCAAAATTATGATATTAACAAGGAAGCTTAATTCAAATCATGCAAAGTATTAAGGATAAAAGGATATCATATCATGCAATCAAGTTACGAGTCTCTTGCATAAAATAACCATCAAACACTATTTCTCAATTCCAGTCCATGGTCTTGGAAAAGAGTTGTTTCAAGGATAAATAAGATTGCACAGACAACAATCAAACCTAATCCAAACAGTAGATCTAAGTCAATCAAACAAGTTGATCAGGTTCATAAAATCAAACATAGATCATATAAATAAAAACAAGAGTTTTGATATTAATCAAGGGATAGAAAAGTCACCAGAATCTCATGAATTACATAAAAAGGCTTCCTTGATCAAACAAACTCCAAGGGAAATTAGTTCTCCACACAGAAATAAAAACTGAAATAAAATCTAGAAATTGAAGTCTTCAAGTATGCTAAAGTCTGCTATGAAACTAGGCTTAAATAGTAGAAAACAATCTGAAAACTTAAAGATATAAATATAAATAAAAGATAAAATAAAACCGAGTCGGCGCTCGAAAACATCTCCACCCGCGAGCGCGGGTCCCAACCCGCGAGCGCGGGTCCAGTCATCTTCCCCCGGTCGCGGATCCTCGTCAAACTACGAGCGTGGTCCCGAACCGCGAGCGCGGGTCCCTCGTTCTTCAAACTTCTCGAATCTTCTCTTCACCGCGGTTTCAGGTCCATACCCGAGGGCGCGGGTCTTGGTCTCCGTAAAATCTTCAGCTTGAATTTAGGACTTCTGTCTTCAAAATCTTCAACTGCAGGCTTTTCTGATATTACAAATAAACACCCTAATCTAGCCTAAAACACTCAGAAATCCTAATGAAAATACAGAATTACGCTGTACTAAAGCCAGCGTATCAAATTCCCCCATACTTAGATCTTGCTCGTCCTCGAGTAAGCTCAAAATAAATATAATAATAAATCCTATCAAAGATCCACAGGAAGTAATAAGGGAATCTGAAAAATAAACACTCTCAACTCACAATGCGAACCCAAGTAGAAAAAATAATGAGCAAAAACATGAAAGCTCAAACACACACCTCACTAATACAAAATATAGCACTCAAGCTCTAAACAGTGTAGAGCTACCTAGGATCTACCCGGCATCTAAAATGTAATTCCTAAGCCCCAAAGTAGAATATGATCCTAAACACTCTAATTTTACCACTCATTCTACTTAGGCGCCCTTTCGGGTTTTCACCTAATCACTCTTTTCATTTTTCTTATAGGTGTGCTCACATATACTCACATATCTCATAAACCTCATATTACCCCAGCCTAATGCTGGTCCGGGTTACCTGCTTATTACCTGAGCCGCCCTCTCGGGTTTTCAACTCATCCCAGGAATTTCTATGCCTTTTTCTATTTTTTATGGCTTTTTCATTTTTTTTTCAAAAATTTTCTCTATACAAAACATGGAACAAAAATCCCATAAAAATAAACTGAAGTGCAACTATCTATGATAAGCGTAGCGAGTACTTCCTCCCCCATACTTAAATCCTTCATTATCCTCAATGAAGTAAAGAGAAAGGAATTAAGCATAGAAGAGGAAAATCAGAAAACTCACATACGAAAGAGAGGAATGAACTTTCATAATTATAAGCACCAAACTCAGGAACAACTGCTTTGTCTGGGAACGAACCGCGAGCGCGGGTCATGAACTGCGGGCGCGGCTAATGGCGACAACGAACACCAGATCCATAAACCGACTCTCGAATAGCAAATTTCGAACGTCGTCTTCACAACTTCAGCAACCAGATCCACACCACAAGATGTCTCCAATGAAAATGAACTGGACTCCTCAAAATAATAAAAACTCTGATGACGACAACACCCCCATACTTGAACAATGCCGCAAAGATGGTGTAGAGGCGGACTCACCACAATGGGATGGAACTTGATAATAGTAACTAACAATTCCAAGGAACTAGACATGGAAAGATATAGAAAAATGGATTGGTGGGTGATGGTAGAATATGGAAGAACACTCTTTTTCTCTCTCTTTTTCCCCCTGATTTATCTCGATCGTTTCACCCGATAACCTTTTAGTTCGGGGGTTCACCCGAAAACCTTTTTTTTTTTTTCGAAAACAAAAACTAAATTCCGTCAGGCCGACCCGCGAGCGCGGGTCTTGGACCGCGAGCGCTGGTCTAGCCGCAGGCTTGGGTTTCGCCTCGAGTTTGCACTTTTTTCGAGATAGAACAATTATCCTGCGTGTTAGCTCGACAGAACCAAAACGAAACTAAAACTAAACTAACTAAAAAGACATAAAAGAAAAGAAAAGAAAAACTGACCTCGGGTTGCATCCCGAGCAGCACCTTTGTTTAACGTCGGACATCGTCAACGCCTTGAGAAGTCTATCAAAATCCTGCGAACAACTGTCATGCATGCAAATATAACACAATGATAATTTGAAACCGAATAATATAGCATTCAAACACCATTTCAGTTTATCAAACCCACTAGAAAAGTTGGTTAGATTGCTTAGGATAGAACCAGTTGAGAGAATGAGGTAGTTTTTCAAAATATAAATCAAGAGTAATGATTTTCATGTTAACACTACCACCCTTAAGATTTGAGAGATCACTAGGTAAACTATCATGCTTAGGAATTTTTGCAAACACATCAGGAAAACAGATATCGATGGAGAGTAAGGAAGAAGAGGAAAGGATACACGGATCATGATCGATCGCAACAAAGGGATCCACGGCAGGAGACATAGACATCTCAGTGGAAGGGAAACCTTCATATCATCATCTGGCTCCTTCTTCGAGTCATCAAGCTCGTCGTCATCATTCCAGGAGCTGTCAAGCTTAAGAAAATATTCTTCCTCTGTCATCACATGACTATGATCATCCACCTCTTCATCCCATGAAGGGTCTTTGAGTGCCTCCGCAGACAAAATATGAGGCTCAAAATTACAATTTTCAGCAATTTGGTTCCCCAATTTTTGCACCTAGATCTCTCCGGCTCGGAGCTCACAAAAGAAATTCCATCGGTCCGTGGGTTTCCAAATGACTTAATTTGAATCCTCTCGCGGTACATCCTCAGTTGGGACTCAAGAGTCATCCCACTAAATATGTGATTGCAAGCATCATCAAGCCCTACGGTTAACCCCCAAACAGAGAGATCATGCAATTGTTCCTGGCACCTAGTGAAGTACTCATGAAAAGGTTCATCCTGTAACTGATAAAACCTAAACGCAGACATTAGTATATACAAGTGTAGACAGTAAGATAGGTCTACACAAAGTCACGCTGGAACGAACCGAACCGTATGCGCGGGTAGCAAACCACGGGCGTGGGTCAGGCCGCGGGCGCGGGTTTCGAGCTGCGAGCGCGAGTCGTCAGAAACGCCGATTTATCAGAAAAGTAAAACCAATTCCCCAGCAACGGCGCCAAAATTTGACTCGGCTAAAGTCATTGTTGCCAAGATCAAAAATAAATTACCCTAAACTACAAACTAGTATAGCATGCAAGTAAGGGATCGAACCCAAGAGAATCGGTATTCTAATCAATCAGCAAAGAACAAAGACGGGGTTTTTAGGGTTTAAGCAAGCAAATAAAATTAGGGTTTAAATCAATAAAAGGAAAGCAAAGTTCATTCAATCAATTCCACCTTTTTAATCCTTCGATCATTGATTCATCCACTTTTCTATTAATTCCCAGGTTAATTCCAATCCTTATAAAAGATTTCCGCTTGTCCACGGTCTAAGCGAAATTATGATATGAACAAGGAAGCTTAATTCAAATCATGCAAAGTATTAAGGATAAAAGGATATCAGATCATGCAATCAAGCTACGAGTCTCTTGCATAAAATAACTATCAAACACTCTTTCTCAATTCCAGTCCACGGTCTTGGAAAAGAGTTGTTTCAAGGATAAATAAGATTGCACAGACAACAATCAAACCTAATCCAAACAGTAGATCTAAGTCAATCAAACAAGTTGATCAGGCTCATAAAATGAAACATAGATCATATAAATAAAAACAAGAGTTTTGATATTAATCAAGGGATAGAAAAGTTACCAGAATCTCATGAATTACATAAAAAGGCTTTCTTGAACAAACAAACTTCAAGGGAAATTAGTTCTCCATACAGAAATAAAAACTGAAATAAAATCTAGAAATTGAAGTCTTCAAGTATGCTAAAGTCTGCTACGAAACTAGGCTTAAATAGTAGAAAACAATCTGAAAACTTAAAGATATAATTATAAATAAAAGATAAAATAAAATCGAGTCGGCGCTCGGAAACATCTCCACCCGCGAGCACGGGTCCCAACCCGCGAGCGCGGGTTCAGTTATCTTCCCCCGGACGCGGATCCTCGTCAAACCGCGAGCGCGGTCCCGACCCGCGAGCGCGGTCCCGACCCGCGAGCGCGGTCCCGACCCGCGAGCGCGGTCCCGACCCGCGAGCGCGGTCCCGACCCGCGAGCGCGGTCCCGACCCGCGAGCGCGGTCCCGACCCGCGAGCGCGGTCCCGACCCGCGAGCGCGGTCCCGACCTGCGGCGCGGGTTCTGCGTTCTTCAAACTTCTAGAATCTTCTCTTCACTGCGGTTTCAAGTCCATGCCCAAGGGAGCGGGTCTTGGTCTCCGTAAAATATTCAGCTTGAACTTAGAACTTCTGTCTTCAAAATCTTCAATTGTAGGCTTTTCTGATATTACAAATAAACACCCTAATCTATCCTAAAACACTCAGAAATCCTAATAAAAATACAGAATGACGTTGTACTAAAACCAACGTATCAACCATCACAATCTCAAGGGATAATATACACATAAGAGAGTAAATCACACAAGAAAATTAAGGCTAATCATGTTCACAACGTAATTTTTGTTGGATTACAATAAACTCATGCTAAAAGTCATATGTGCTCAATTTCATCACAAGATAAACTTCACATAAAACATTTTCATCAAAAGACTTGGGCTAAACTATCAAAACATGTCAAGGGATTTACATGATCATGCAAGCAAAAGCAATCATAGAACCATAAAGATAAGGGTACTATCCGTCCTAATATTCTTTTTGTGACTTTTTTCAAATTTTTTTCATCATTTTTTTAAAAAAGGAAAGCAACTAAACAACTAAAACCACAAAAGACATCAAACAAGACACAAAACAAGACAACAAACACATGAATTTTTCTTTTTCCTCCCTACCCCATACATAAGGTATACAGTGTCCTCATTGTAAGAACAAAATAAAGCAAAAAGAATGAGATAGGAAAAAGAAAACGAACTCACATATTTGTTTTTGAAGCAGTGGAAATGGTCTTTGAACATCCTTGAAAGAGAGAGAGAGGGAATCAGGGTAAAGGCGGAAAGCGCTTCTCCAAGTTATGCATGAACATAGCGGTAGTGATACGTGATCGCCTCGGATTACTCCTCGGTGACCAAGTATTTAACCACACAGGATCCCGATCTTGCCAGTAGTTCGATTTCCAACCTGATTTGCCTTCAAATTTAATAACTTGAAGAATAAGAAACTTGAAATATGAATGAGAATGAATCTGATTTGAAGGGTTAAGATAATTAAAGAGATAGTTCAATTGAATTGGCTCTAACGCTAAATTCAATTGATGAACTAGTTTTGATCTTTAACAATCAAACTAGAACTAACTTAATTAATCAAATTAACAAATCAAATCTGAATTGAAAGAAAACGATTGGTGATAATGAGCGTAGAGATTGAATGCATGAATAATAGTTGCTTTAATGGCCCATAAACTAGATAAACCAAAAGGGTTTATCTAATTTAGGCTGAATTTTATTGAATGAATAACAAAGCTATTTAAAGAAAATACAAGGTAGAGTTGTCTTGGAGAAAAAGTCAAGGAGATCAGCCCTAGAAGGGTAGAAAGGTCCTTTTCTTGTTTTCCAAGATAACATATAATAATATAAAAACATCTATCTAAGTCCCCTTATCTTAATTAAATCAAATAGATAAATATTTGACTTATTTAGATAAGAAAACTAAAAAGCTAATCCTAAAACTCAAAAAGATATAAATAATAATAAAGCAAGATATATTTCAGCCCTAACAAACTCCTATGGCCGAAATTATCATAAATATAATATCTAGAAATAGATAGAATTAAAACTAAAGATAAGATTCCCGTAAGACTTGAACAACTCTCAGTAAATCACAATTTTCGGCTCTTTGCTCTTGGATTCTGCTTTCGACGTAAACTACAACGTTGTAGATCTTTTAATTATCTATCCACAATTTGAACGGATTTGAGATCAATTTTCTAGCCCAAGTTATGACCATTTTACTGAGCACTGTTTTCCATTTGACGGGTTTCATAACTTTTCGAACTTTCAAAGCTTCATCCTCTTCCTTGGTGGCCTTGGACGCCATTGATGAACATAATCAAAGGATAATATCAGATCCATGAACACCTTCTTAAATTTAAATGATCGGGACCTTAGTAAAGGTCTTGGTGTTTGGCCTCCATTCGTCTTCAACAAATCATTCACTTGGATCCTCCCTTGATTTGTATCAGGTAGATTTCCAACGCTCTTCAGTTGCATCCCATCGTGTCTCAGCTTTCCTCCACCGGGACTCAACCATCTTGTAGTGCTCCTCATCAACCTCCCTTTGAGCCGTGTAAGCATCTTGAAATTGGGTCATCCTATCGTACATCTGAAACTAACCCATTTGTAGGCGATCCATCCGCTGAACCATATCATCAACCCAAGGAGGTGGAGCTGAAGAGGAACTGGAGCCGTCGGAAGGATGGTGGACTTGGTAACCTTGGTGTTGCTTAAAGGATGCCCCATAACCGACCACAGGTCCCTCGGTACCGTGGCCTCTGTGGTGAAAATAGGGGTCGGTACCGACCTTGTAAGGGTCGGTAGTGGGGTAGTAAAGCATGATATCGTGCTCATCTGACACGTTAACGTGTCCATCAGCGTTTGCTACACCCTCGGTACCGAAGTCGTAAGGCTCGGTAACGGCCTCGTCATCAGCATATTGCATTTCTTCGTCCCTCTCAAACTGTGATTGTTGTCCTCAGTGAAGCATCCTGCTTAGGTCTCTTAGCAAGTGGAAAGGGTGTAGAAGTCCAGGTCCCGTACCAATTAGGAAGGTAGAAAAGCTCAACTTTATCCTTTGTGACCAACACCTCGCGATCATTGACTGTAGTAGTTACTCCGTCACTACATCTCTGGAAAATTCCTGAAGACACCTAGTAAGCGTTGTCTAGCTTCTGTGGCGGGAGTGCAGTGTAGCGGGAAAGATCAATCTCATAAGCTAGAGCAAGAAGGGTCACTATTCCTCCTAAGTAGACCTCCTCCAATTTTGGCCCTTGTTGTTCTACATACGTCACCCACTCATATCCCAAGTTCATTAGAGCAGGATCGGTGAAAAGCATGGTGCATAGACAAACCCACCTCTGTCCTTGTGGGCCAAGATAACTCCTTCTTGGCCCAAATGGTTGAGCCAAGAATCCTCAAGATGATGCGAAAAAGTGGACTGACTATGTGGGAGCCAGGGAGTGCACGTACTGAGCAATGATCTTGGCTTGTGATGTAGCCCCATGTTTCTGGAACCTTGTAATGATCGGAAGCTATGTAATCTCGGGAAGTGTTAGGGAATCTGAGGAGAGCATTGAACTCGCCCATGGTAAGACGGTAGTCCCCATTCCCGAGTCTGAAAGTGATCCTCCCCACTGATCTTGAATTCTTGAACTGGGTTCGGAGAGTGGCCGCGAATTCTGCAGTGAGGGCCGGGTAATGAGGAAGGTCTTCACATTTTAGAAGATGGGCTTCTCCAATGTTAGAGAAAGCATGCTTGAGGTCCTCGTAAATACCCAACCTCATCCCATGGACCTTGGAAAACCATCTTGTTTATGAGACTACATTTAAACTGTCTTGAAGATCTCGGCCTCCTCATCGGTTGTCACCTCCACAATATCCATTGGTGGTGGAGATAGAGATGGTGATGGAGATGGAGATGGCCTCTTCGTCCTCTTACTTGCCCTTTTGCTTGCTCGTCTTGTACTTGCCATTGTAGACTTGAAAATAACAACAAAGCCAAGATAAAATCTACTACTAATAATAATAAACCAAAAGACCCCATACATGCATTGAAACCCCAAGTGCTTAAATTTAAATTTCAGCATTCTGTAGGGGTCGTTACCAAACCCATGGGTGTCGGTAACGAGCCACCTAAAAAAACTGGCTTCTGGTAAGAAAAAGGGTCGGTACCAACCCTGTGGGGGTCGGTAACGAGCCAGCAGTAGCATCACAAAACCAGTTTGGAGTGAAAAGGCTCGATTTCGAACCATGAAACACTCAACTAGTCTTTATTTAAGCAAGGATCCAAGCAATACCGAGCAAAACCAAGCATCCATAACCCCATACTTGCTCAAAAACAAATCCAAACATGCCATAATTGCCAAAACATGTTGTAAATCAAATCAAAGCAAGAACAAGCAAACTCATGCTTGTTAATTGAAATAAATTCAATCCTAATCATGAGGAATCAATGTTCATAAAACAAAACACCAATAGTTATGGCAAAGAGGCAACAATCAAGGATGAAAAATCTCAAACTAGATCTAGATCTAGACATGTAAATCGACCAAAATCACCATGAATACTCAAGAAACTCAAGATAGAAGATCAATTTTTGAGAAGCCATATCGTAAATCCGAGAATTGAGAATGAAAAATAGAGGGTTTGGGTTGGTAACGAGGGAGTATTGATCGGTAATGAACAAGAGTGGGGTTTGCTTGGTACCGGGGTGTAAGGCTCAGTTTGTTGTTGAACTGGTGTGCAGTGGTGCGATAGACCAGTGGTGCAACAGCAGGGTACGGTGGCACAGTGGTGCGAGTGTGGTTCGCCGAGTGGTGCGATGGCAGCAATGGGAGGTCGAGGGCAAGGGTGTATTTGGTCGTGAAGAAGGTGTGGTGGAAAAGACAAGAGAAGTTTAGGGTTTAATTACTTACCTAAGATCCGAAATTTGGGTTTCGTTCAGTTACGCTGCAAGGGTTGGTACCGACCCTGGTGGGTCGGTAATGACCCACCTGTAGTTTTTCATCGAGTCTGCTTTTTGCTCTATTTTCTGTCCTTTAGCCTGTAACACTTAGCAAGACATTCTATTCCGAAAATCTAAAATCTAATTTATTAACAAACCAAAAGAAAGCTAGCAAAAAGATCTAAGAAAGGAAAAACTAAACCGAGTTACCTCCCATAAGCGCTATTTTTAACGTCGTTAGCCTGATGGACTTACCTTGGCTTGTCCGACAATGTGAGAGCCCAAGTGGCTCGGATTTCCTTATTCGGTTCATCTTGCTCAAGGTATTTCTCAGCCGATGTCCATTAACTTTGAAGATAGCTCCATTGTTGTCTACTAGATCCCCCGCTCCATTGGGATAAACGTGGTGGACCACAAATGGCCCACTCCATCTTGACCTTAGCTTTCCTGAAAAAAGACGAAGTCTAGAGTTAAAGAGGAGTACCTTGTCAACAACTTCATAATATTTTGGCACCAATTTCTTGTCATGCCACTTCTTGACGCGTTCCTTGTAGATCTCGGCATTCTCATACGCTCTTAGCCTCAACTTCTCTAGTTCTTGCAAGTCCATGAATCATTTTGCTCCAGCCTTGTCGAGATCCATGTTAAGCTCCTTGAGTGCCCATAATGCCTTGTGCTCTAACTCGACCGGCAAATGGCATGCCTTGCCATAAACTAGGTTGAGTGGTGTGTAAGGGTGTCTTGCACGCCGTTCTGTATGCCCATAAAGTGTCATCAAGCTTGGATGACCAATCCTTCCTAGAGATGGAGACCGTCTTCTCCAAAATGCTCTTAATCTGCCTGTTTGAAACCTCCACTTGGCCACTAGTTTGGGGATGGTAGGGCGTTGCCACATTATGTGATACCCCATACTTAGCCAAAAGAGCTTCAAAGCTCCTCTCTATGAAATGTGATCCACCATCACTAAACCTGGGAAAAATGTTAATCTTTATAAATTTAGCGACAGTTTTAGCATCATTAGTCCTTGTAGCAATGGCTTCCATCCCACTTAGAGACATAATCGACCGCCACTAGGATGTCCTTATAGGGACCCGGTGAAGGAAAGAGTCCAATAAAGTCAATACCTTAAACGTTGAAAAGCTCGACCTCTAGGATCCCGATATGCGGGTTCTCATGCCTTCAAGTGATGTTTCCAAAGCATTGGCACTCTCACATGTGGTCACATAATCTTGTACGTACTTGATGGCCGGATCGATGGAGGGGATGATGGTGCAAAGAGATCGCCACGAGAATCCAAGGAATTCCGACAACAAACACCACGCAACGGACCCGTCTTCAATTGGCTGAATCTTCCTCGTCCGAACTCGGAATTGAGTGATTCCAATTCGAGAAGTTAGATCTATGAGTCTAGTTGAAGTCCTCAAAATATGAGACCGAGATGATGAGTGGATTGAAAGTTATGTCGAATTTACTGAGATGGTGCAGAAACCTCCGAGATGGATGATGGTTCGAAATGGAGAGAACAAGGGGATATGGATGCTTGATAACTTGGATATGACTCACCAAGCTCTCAAACAAACTAGGATGCTCGAAATTGTCGGATATGACTCACCAACAATTGAACAACGAGAATTGAACGAAACAAAACAAGAACTTCGAATTGAAAATGCAAGGAAAAGAGAAGCAAATTTCGTCCAAGTCTCGAAAAAAGAAAGGAGGCCAAAAATGGGCCTTATAACCCTAATGCCACACCTCTCTCAACTCAGCCACCCTCACTTCTCTCTAATTACATAAAACACCCTTAAATTTCAAGAAATTCAACTAAAAACCCTTAACAAAACATAATTCAAGTTTTAGCACTAGTCGAACCAATAGTCACAAGAACACTCCAACCTTCACCGTCATTAGCCATCGGAAACTTATGAGCCATGAGCTCCTCCTTGATTTTGTCTAGTATAGACTTAGCTAGGGCTCGTGTGATGCGCCCAAGATAGGGTATGGCTCCTTGTCTCGGCTTCATAGCGCCTCGAACATCGTCTTTGGTTGCTTGTCCAAGCATTGGCTCCCCTTTATCGTGCAGATTGGGCTTGTCTTTAGGGATGGAATCTTCACTCAAATCATGGGGACATGAATCGGTAGATGGAATCACATCATCATCCTCCCCTTCAAAAAGATTCGTCCTCGAATCTATCAAGCCTTGTGAGCTCAACAAAGAAGGTAGGGCTTCTAGCTCTCTTGGTGTGGCATTCTCCATGACAAAGACATCCTTCTTGGCCTCCACAAGAAAAGGAATGTAATCACCTCTTTGAGTGACTAAAACAGCCTCGTCCTCTTCATGGAGCAAGAAGGGCAAACATGAAGGAATCTTAGGAAATGCATCCATCCATGGTGTAGCCAACGAGTTCATGGAGCTAGGAGTGATGGTAGGACGATGCTTGATTTTAGGAGACAATTCCACAACTTCCTCCTCTTCTTGCAATATGTGCATCATTTCTATTGGACACTTGATGGTAATGAGTTGTTCCAATCCATGGAAAGGAGTCTCTCTTTTTGGTTGTTCTATGTCACACATCACTCTTTGTTGGAAGAAATTCTCCTCCCCTTTACAAGGGGTCGTCCTCGAACCTTGATCCTCTTCTCGTATATCCTTGATCTTCACCACTTGAGGCACTTGTGTCCTCTCGTCCAGCCCCAGGATTTGGCGCTCCAAGGCATCCATGCGTGTCGCCAAAGCTTCCACGGATTGTTGCATGGATTGTTGAAAAGTTTGTATCATGGCAGCCACCGAACTAGTGGACGTCCCCTCAACTTGTTCCTTATTCTTGTCATCACCTACACTTGTCATCGTAAAAACAAGGCAAAGATCAAGGTATAGAGGTCACATGAATTAATCACCAAGACTTGTCCGAGATGAAAATCCGACAAGTTGCAAGTAGGAGATGACCAACAAAATGGAACAAGAAAAGCTCAAACACAACAACACAAGATGTCTCGTCTTGGTGTCGTTCCCGTATCCTAGCACCGTAACCAACAACAAGCATGTAATGATATAAAGGGGTCAAAAGAAAGCTAGATTATGGACTCAATTCCCACGTTTTTACTCAGCCAAATTCAGCAAGACACACTTAAATCAAGCACTAAAGGAAGACATTAATCAAGCAACAAATGCACCCTTTCAACTACCAACTTTTGATAACTCTTTTGAGTGTTCTATTGGAACGTTTTTTGAGCATGGTTGGCAGCCATGGCTGAACACACACTCAGCCAAGACAACCACAAGATCAAGACAAAGCAACGACCACAACAACACACAACAAGGACACTATGGTCGCACACAACAACACAACGCATCCAATAAAGAGTTCGAACCTAAAACCTTGCAACAAGTGGAAATTCAAGGTCGGAACAAGGTTTAGATGGCGATACCTTCGCGTGGCTCTGATACCACTTGATGGCCGGATCGATGGAGGGGATGATGGTGCAAAGAGATCGCCACGAGAATCCAAGGAATTCCGACAACAAACACCACGCAACTGACCCGTCTTCAATTGGCTGAATCTTCCTCGTCCGAACTCGGAATTGAGTGATTCCAATTCGAGAAGTTAGATCTATGAGTCTAGTTGAAGTCCTCAAAATATGAGACCGAGATGATGAGTGGATTGAAAGTTATGTCGAATTTACTGAGATGGTGCAGAAACCTCCGAGATGGATGATGGTTCGAAATGGAGAGAACAAGGGGATATGGATGCTTGATAACTTGGATATGACTCACCAAGCTCTCAAACAAACTAGGATGCTCGAAATTGTCGGATATGACTCACCAACAATTGAACAACGAGAATTGAACGAAACAAAACAAGAACTTCGAATTGAAAATGCAAGGAAAAGAGAAGCAAATTTCGTCCAAGTCTCGAAAAAAGAAAGGAGGCCAAAAATGGGCCTTATAACCCTAATGCCACGCCTCTCTCAACTCAGCCACCCTCACTTCTCTCTAATTACATAAAACACCCTTAAATTTCAAGAAATTCAACTAAAAACCCTTAACAAAACATAATTCAAGTTTTAGCACTAGTCGAACCAATAGTCACAAGAACACTCCAACCTTCACCGTCATTAGCCATCGGAAACTTATGAGCCATGAGCTCCTCCTTGATTTTGTCTAGTATAGACTTAGCTAGGGCTCGTGTGATGTGCCCAAGATAGGGTATGGCTCCTTGTCTCGGCTTCATAGCGCCTCGAACATCGTCTTTGGTTGCTTGTCCAAGCATTGGCTCCCCTTTATCGTGCAGATTGGGCTTGTCTTTAGGGATGGAATCTTCACTCAAATCATGGGGACATGAATCGGTAGATGGAATCACATCAGTGTGACATTGACGGATCACACTTTCTACCTCCTCTTCTGGTATGCATTGCCTAAAGAGGTTATTCTTCCTTGCTTGGGCAAGTAAGGATCATCCCAATAGTATTGTTTGACATCATGTAAGAGAACTTCTTCTTCTTCTGTGGAGTCAAACCCTCGGTAACCACGCCTTCTACAATATAGTTAGCAAAATCCGCAAACCAAGGGGTCTTTGACCCTCTAATAGCACGAATGGAGTGAAGAGAAGTAGAACAAAGAGATAAGGGAAGATCTGAATCGGAAGAAATTGAACTAGTTTGAGAAAACTTACCTGAATGGGTCGTTACCGGACCAGGATGGGTCGTTATCGGCCTTGTTGCTTCACTAATCTCCTCGATAATGATCTCCTTTGCCTTAGTACTGAGTTGTCCTGCCTCGGATTCGGGCCTCTCTACTTCGATACCGGTGCCTCTAGCGAGCTCTAGCCTTTGAGATGGGTTGGTAACGAGCCTCCTGCAGTTTTCGACCTCGTTCAGCATGAGGTGCAATAAGACACTTGATGGAGCAGAGACAAGCGCCTAACACTACATCAACATAATAGTTGCTGGCATCACACATTATCTCGAAGGGAAGTGTCCAATCTGGGGACTGAATAATAGGAGCAGAGACAAGGGCTTCTCTTAACCTGTGAAAAGCCTCAAGACATTCTGTAGACAACTCAAACACTACATCTTTCATTAGTAGGTTAGTCAATGGTTTAGCTATCTTAGAAAAATCTTGAATAAAACGTCTATAGAAGCCAGCATATCCTAAAAAACTCCTAACGTCTTTTACAGAAGATGGGGGAGGTAGTTTTTCAATAAGCTCAATCTTGGCCTTATCTACCTCTATCCCTCTCTTAGAGACGAGATGTCCTAGCACTATCCCTTCTTGGACCATAAAATGACACTTTTCCCAGTTTAGAACGAGATTGGTTTCTTCACATCTTTTAAGAACCCTAGTTGGATTAACTAGACACGAATCAAATGAATAACCATAAACAAAGAAATCATCCGTAAAAACCTCTAGTACATCCTCTATCATGTCAGAGAAGATAGCCATCATGCATCTTTGAAAAGTTGTAGGGCATTGCAAAGCCCAAATGGCATTCTTCTGTATGCAAAAGTCACATAGGGATAAGTAAACGTAGTTTTCTCCTAATCATCAGGATGAATGGAAATCTGCCAAAAACCGCTATAGCCATCTAAATAACAAAAGTAATCATGTTGGGCTAAGCGTTCTAGAACCTGATCAATGAAAGTAAGCGGAAAATGATCTTTTCGTGTGGTAATGTTCAGCTTCCTATAATCAATACACATCCGCCAACTAGTTGTGGTCCTAGTGGGGATCATCTCACCCTTCTCATTTTCAATAACTATTATCCCCCCTTTTTAGGGACTGCATGGACCGGACTAACCCATTGGTTGTCCGATATAGGAAAAATAATCCCGGCATCAAGTAGTTTTAAAATTTTCTTTTTGACCACATCTTTCATGTTAGGATTTAGTCTACGCCGATGCTCTATTGTTGGTTTGTGATTATCCTCCATGTATATTCTATGCATGCATAAGGAAGGGGATATTCTAGTTATATCATCAAGTGAATAGCCAAGGGCTTTCCTATGGGTCCTAAGTACAGAAATAATTTTTTCTACTTCTTCCTCATTTAATTGAGCATTAATGATAACATGGAAGGTAGAATTAGGACCAAGAAATTCATACATGAGGGAGTCTAGAAGAGGCTTGAGCGCTGGAGAAGGCTCGGCTGGCATGAGAATTGGCTCTTCGTGATCCGTCTTCAAAACTTCCTCAAGGTAATCACACGCCAAAAGCTCTTCATTATTTTCCAGAAGGATTTTTACCGAGCTGTATGGGGTCGGTAACGACTCTGCACCTATCTGCTCCTCAGTTCTTGCCTTAAGGGTCTTTATCGATAGGGAGGGGGTTGGTAACGAGTCACCTGAACTTGGATGTGTCTTAGTTCCTGCCAAGAGCGTCGGTAACGACCTATGGAGGGTCGGTAACAAGGCTGCATGATCGTACTCTACCCATCTTTTGTCCGGGAATGCCTCAAAAGCCAGTAGCCTCTCGACCGTGTCCCCACATTCAATGTAGTCAATGTGGGCGTAGAGCATCTTAACCTCGGCTTCATTGGTTTCTTTCATGGTGGGGTTAAAGTGGAACTCCACCATCTCATCCACAATCTCAAAAGTCAGGAGTCCCCTCATAACATCGATTGGCTCCAACTGTGGCTAAGAATGGCCCACTGAGAATAATAGGCACCACCGGGTCTTCAAGCATCTCCATTATTATGAAATCATCCGGGACAAAGAACTTGCCCATTTGGACAGGAAAATTATCTATAACCCCTGTAGGCTTGACACAGGATCCGTCTTCCATGTATAACCTCATGTTCACATGCTCTAGTGGTCCCATTTTGGCTTTGGACCAAATTGAAAGTGGTAATAGACTTGCATTGGCTCCTAAGTCACACAAAGCTTTAAACCGGTAAGCTCCAATACCAATAGTAAAAGCAAACTTACCTGGGTCACCTAGTTTTTCCGGAAGCTCCAAGGATCGGACTTCGTCAGTCAACTCGGATATAGACCTCTTCCTGCTAAATATTTCTTTCAAAAATTTTGTGTAAGCCGGCATTTTGCTTAGGGCCTCAGCGAATGGAATGGAAATATTTAAGCCCTGAAGAACTTTTACAAAACGCCTAAACTTCCCTTAGAGTCCTTAGACTTTTTAGAGGGGAAGGGAAGAGTCTTTGTCGGTCTCGAAACCAACACGGGCTCGAGAGGTGGCGTTATTGAATTGACAAGAGGGTCGATCGGTGCTGGGGAAGAGTCGGTACCGACCCTGGGAGGTCGGTAACGACCTCTTGACTAGAGGAGTTCAGTTTAGAAGATTTACCTGGTATGGTGGGCTCATTAACGACCCTTGTGTGATCGGTACCGACTTGTTTAGACTCGGTATCGACCCTTGTGTGGTCGTAATCGGACTGAACTAGGGCATTGTCCTCATTATCGTGCTCCTTTTCTTTGGCCTCAGCACGTTCCGACAATGTCTTTCTGTTCCTCAGGTGTATGGCTGCTATTTGTCCTCTAGGGTTCTCTTCGGGATGGCCCGGGAGATGTCCTTGAGGTCTTGGAATTTGTGCAGCAGGTTGCCAAGTTGGGAGTTCACGCTCTTCTTCCATGTCTCTAATTCTCCCAATTGAGCCTATATACCTTTCATTTGATTGTTTAGGTCGGCACGCACTCCATTTATTCCATCATGAATACCTTGTACCCAAGATGGAGGTTCTTGATAGCCCGATGGCCTATAAGGTGCGGGCCTTCTCTCTTGTGGTGGAGGTGCATGGCCTTGACCTTGGTTGGAACTTCCCCTAGTGGGATAGTTGTTGGGCCTGCCATAGTTGTTAGGTGGGATACTTTGTTGACCTCTCATATAATTAGCATCAACATAGGTTTTAACGGATCTAACCTGCTCAATGTTAGTGAAAGTAGTTGTACTATGGCCATTAGAGCCGCATTCTATACAATGTTGAGAGGTTTTCAGAAAATTTGCCTATTTCTTCAAGCGGTTGACTTCATCTTGCAAGAATTGAGTTTTGACATCAGAATCAACCTGAGTATTTGGATTGTAGAGTCTCCTTTGTGGTTGGGGAGTCTATTGTGTCCCATGCATGGCATCATAATTGGTGAGCTTATCTAGTAATGCTCATGCAGCTTTGGGATCCATCTCAATGAAACCGCAATCGGTGTGCAGGTTGATGCGGTTTTTCGTCTCAACATTTATCCCCTAAAAGAAGATCTCTTGAAGTACGTATTGTAGTTGTCCATGGGTAGGGCATTGTCTAAACATCTCCTTGAATCTCTCTCATGTCTCCACAAAAGTTTCATTAGGTAGTTGGTGGTAGGAGGTGATGCGCTTCCTTAACTACGTAGTTTTGGCAGGAGGGAAGAACTTTGTCATGAACAAGTCATGCAGAGTTTCCCACTTCTTTATTGACTTGGGAGGTAGGCTCAGTAACCAGCTTAGGGCCTTTCCTGTAAGAAACCACTTGAAAGCTTTCAACAGAACATATTCTAAAGAGACACTGTTAGTAGCAATAGTGTCATATAAATCAAGGAAATTTCTAATATGCTCTATTGGGCACTTAGTGGGGTTTTCCTCAAACTGAGCCCTTTTGATCAAGGATATGAATTTAGGTTTGATCTCAAAGGTCTTCTCTATCTCGGGAAGCTCAATTGCGGACTCTGACACCCTCAGTTCTGGATGCATGTACTGCTTTGCGTTCCTTGGGAAGGCATTCAACTGCTCTTGTAGACGGGCAGTGTTTTCCCGTTCACGCTCGACTACAACAGCAGCGTCTCAGTCAGCTTGCAACGCCTTCATCTGCATGCGGAGGGCAGCCATTTGTTGCGTCATCACTTCAGATGTTACGACCATGGTACGGTTTTCTCATCTCATGCGATGAAGAACACGTTCAGGCTCAGAATAGTAATCAGGCTGTTCAATTTCAAGCCAACATTTTCCTGCTTGCATAAGTTGAGAAAACAAACAAAAGTAAACTAATTAGAAACAAAAACGGGGTCGGGCTATTCCCAAACCCACAAGCAACTAAACACAACGCTATCGCTTCCTCGGCAACGACACCAATTTGTTGAGAGGACTTTATTTCACAACAAATAAATTTATAGTCAAGACCCCGTTGTGTATAGCGAAGTCAGGATCGTCCACGGGAAGCAAGGTTGTGTTTAATCACTAAACTAAAAAGGCAAAAGAACAAACAAAACAAGCAAGAAACAAGAAAGAAGCAAAACAAAACAACCAACTAAGGTACTGAACAGGTCAGTAACGATGCACAGCCTGAACATGAACAAAGCAATCAAACAGAGGAATTCGCAGGCTCGGTACCGATGTTAAGAGCTCGGTAACGAAGTGAAATTGAATTGAAGTTTTTGACTAACAAGTGAAAGAAAAGTCTAGGATAAGGGTCTACCATAACATAATCATGCAATCGAGATAATAGGAATTTGAAAAAATTATGCCTTTAACATAAAGTTATCAACTTTCTTTGATTAAACAAGTAAATCAATCAATTTTCATAAATTTACTTACTTCATCTACTTATTTTGATCCAAAGTTTGTAACTTTCATTATCAAACTTTATTACAATTCAAGTTTATAACTTTCTCTTTCGATTGAGTCACAAACGCGAATTACTTTGACTATCGTCAAAGCATAAGCACAAACAAGTAGAAAGATAAACAAAAGGCATTCAATTCATTCAATCACATCACCATTCATGCAAGATCATGTTGGGTTTCTAACCCCAATCCTAGATTAAAAGACTACTCGCTCATAATTGAGAAGAAACAAACAATACAATTGAATGAAAACATAACTTGTATTAAAAACTGGATCTTACTTGAATTAAGAACAAACTTTGTCTCAGAACACACCTTAGAACACAAGTGATCAACTTCTCTCCTAACCCAAACGTAAAAACCAAAACCGAGAGAGAGAGAGAGAGAGAGAGAGAGAGAGAGTCGTGTCCAACCCCTTTAAAACATCTTAAAACAACATTATTTATACTAGAGGATCTATCTAATAGTTTCCTTAAAGATAAAACATCTAAAAATAAAAAGATCTCGGAATAAAAATCATTAAATGGCTCGAAGTCGGCTACGTCTACCGACACGGGGACCCTCGGTAGTAGCCCCATCAGGGTCGGTAGACTCTCAGATTTTTGCTGAACTTTTTGTCTTCCTGCACACCTCGGTACCGAGTCCTCCTAGGTCGGTAACAAGCCTTGACTGGTCTTATTTCTTTGTTATTCTTCACTCCTCCTTTTGGATTTCCCGGGATTTCTTCCAGTGTATTCACTTCTTTCTTCCTAACCATTTTCCGCTCACTCTCCTTCATCTTAATGTCTCCAGAATGCCTCCAACTTTTCTCCAAAACCTACACAAAAACATCAAACTAGAGTAGTTTTCATACTTTTCACAAAATATGCAAACTAGACTAAAAGACACAAAACTACCACAAAAACACAACTAAACAAGACTAAACAACCTAGAAAAACATACTAAAACTAATAAATTTATTGTCAAGAAACCAATTTTATCATGTTGGGCTAAGCGTTCTAGAACCTGATCAATGAAAGGAAGCGGAAATTGATCTTTTTGTGTGGCACTATTCAGCTTCCTATAATCAATACACATCAGCCAACTAGTTGTGGTCCTAGTGGGGATTATCTCACCCTTTTGATTTTCAATAATTGTTATCCCCTCTTTTTAGGGACTACATGGACCGTACCAACCATTTGGTTGTCCGATATAGGAAAAATAATCCCGGAATCAAGTAGTTTTAAATTTTCCTTTTTGACTACATATTTCATGTTAGGATTCAGTCTACGTTGATGCTCTATTGTGGGTTTGTGATTATCCATCCATGTATATTCTTTGCATGCACAAGGAAGGGGATATGCCAGTTATATCATCAAGTGAATAGCCATGGGCTTTCCTATGGGTCCTAAGTACATAAATCAGTTTTTCTACTTCCTGCTCATTTAATTGAGTATTAATGACAATAGGGAAGTTAGAATTAGAACCAAGATATATTTCATCCCTTTCTCACTCATGTGGCCCAGTCTCAAGTGCCACATACTAGGATCTTCATTTCCAACTACAACTGCAATTGAACAACATGCTCCTGCTGTCATGTAAAGAGTAGCGCTCTTTTTTTCCATGATCAATTGTCAATGCCAGTGACGGACGCACTAATTAATTAGAGTGGGGTCATAAGTAAATATGGTTGTTGCCGACGATTTTTATTAAAACGAAGTTATTTTGGAATTCCACAACGACTTCACTCTAACTTGACAAACCCTAATATAAAAACAATATTAAATGATCTTCTTAAAAAGGAGACCTCGAAAAGTTCCTTCCATTTCCACCAAAATTGTGAGAGTCTCCGGCTTACCCATTTGATTTTTGCCGACAATTTTGTTCTATTTTGTCGGGGTGATGAGAGCTCGGTTCCTGTCTTGATGGGTTGTCTTTGATACGATCATCCTTAGTTGGTTCACGGTGCGAGCGTTCGACTCCAAGAGACTGGTAGGCAAATCAAATAACAAAACTCGGATCATTTTTTGAGCACACAAAATGTAGGGAAAACAAATCAATTTCTATGTAATTAACAATCGAGTTTTAGGAGTCAAACCTCATGTGGCTCTGATACCACATGATACAATCATCCTTAGGTGGTTCACGGTGCGAGCGTTCGACTCCAAGAGACTGAGAACCTAGATCAATCAGGTTGTTCACAATTCGGACAATTCGGCACAGGGTCGGTACCGAGGGAATGCGAGAAGACTAGATTGAAGAAGATGAACGATTTGCATGGAATATTAATGGGGATATGGACTCTCAAAGACGGATATAACTCACCGGCATTTGAGAGAACTAGGGGCTTGGAGGTTACATACCAAGTGCTCTTGAGAGATCGATACTACTCACAATCCACTCAAGAACAAGACCTTCAAAGGGACGATTCTTTGCATTCAGCAAAAGAGAGTTTTTCATCAATTCAAAGGTAAAAAGAAACAACACACGAAAGTCCTTTTAAACTCCTAGGCTGATCCCCTTCTAAAGCATTAAACAAGCATTAAAAACAAAGCACTAAAACGTGCATTAAAGATGTCTATTCACATCCCCAACAACCCTTGGCATTCAAACACAAATCGGTACCGATGCGTACAGCTCGGTACCGATCAAGTTGAAGAGGAATTCTCGACGCAGGCACCGTAACGAGGTCCTCCAACACGATACCGAACCCTAAGGGTCGGTACCGAGGATAATTGGCTCGGTAGCGAGAGCTGCCTTGATTTGACGATGCAGTGTCTTCACCATGGAACGAGTAATTCGCATCACCGGCTCCTCTTGCTCTTGCTTCTCGTCCTCGGTTTCCTCCTTGGCGTCTCGGCTTGACTCGGTGAGATCTTGATGGGAAGGATTCACATCAGTCTTGATCGTTTCAAACACATGTCGGGGTTGAGTGCGAATGTGGGGAAGTCTTCTATCTTTCTTTCCTCGGTGCCGGACCTCGAAAGAGGGCCCATTTTGGCTGCCACCGGGTTTCGGGAGGGTAAGTTTTCTTTCCGCTATTTGGGTATTCCTATTTGCCCCCATGGGCTCCGGGTTATTCATTACAAGCCACTCGTTGATAAGATTAGTGGGTTTCTTAATGCTTGGGCCAAGAAAAGCATATCTTTTACCGGGCGTCGGGAGTTGATTATTTCAGTTCTCCAAGGGTGTGAGGGTTATTGGTTGTCCATTTTTGCCGGTTCCCGACGCGGTCATTACTAGCCTCATTGCTATTTGCCGTAATTTCCTTTGGAGATGCCCTCGGGTTAAGTGGGTGGATACGTGTGTGCCTCAGAGAGAGGGTGGGCTCGGTTTCCTTGATCTTGGGGTGTGGAATATGTCTTTTATGCTTAAGCATTTTTGGCATATTTTTTACATGAGAGATAGCCTTTGGGTGAGGTGGGTCCATCATCGCTACCTTAGCATCGTGGAACCTCTTGTTTGGACTCCTCACAAGAGGGACTCGCCTTTGATTAAGGCCATCATTGAGGCCCGTGATTTGATCGTTGCACATGATGGGCGTGAGGGGAGTGTTGAGGATTTGCTTGGCTCTTGGTGTGAGGAGGGTCGCTTTAGGGTGACCAAAGCTTATGCGACTCTTTGGGCTTAGAGACCGGTGGTACGATGGCATAGAGAGGTGTGGGCTAAGCACAATACGCCCAAGCATATGTTTGTTTTATGGCTCGCCAACCTCGGCAAGTTGTCCACCTATGATCGGCTCTTGTTCCTTGATGTTGGCCCGAGTTGCTGCTTGTGTGGTGCTGATTTGGAGACATGAGCATCTCTTTTTCGAGTGTCCTTATGCTTGTGATGTTTGGAGGCAGGTCCATGTGCGATTCATGATCCCCGTCGGCGCTTCTTCGATTAGGCGCGCGCTTCGCTGGCTCCATAGGTGCGCCCGTGGCCGCGATTGCCTTGCCCGGGCACGTGTCTTCGCTCTCTCGGATACGGTTTATTATGTTTGGCATGCTCGAAATGCTTGTATTTTTTACGCGAAACTCATCTCTCCCGAGGTGGTGGATCGCTTGATTATTAGCATGTTTTTAGATTACTTCATGATATTTTCCCTCTTTTTATGGTTGAGAAGTTGTAGTTACTTTTGTTGGCTGCATAGTTTGGAAAGCTTGCATGCTTGTCCATTTGCGCTTGGTTTTACAAGTTTGGATGGCTTGCGTGCTTGTCCATTTAAGCTCTTGGATATTAGTTGATTGTACCACCCTCTTAGTAGGGTTCATATTTTAATCAAATTTAACTTTACATCGAAAAAAATAATATTAAATGCCTCAAAGAAGCTAGTGGAACTGCAAAGGAATTTTAATCCTTGGAAAAAAGAAACACTAAATTAACTAGTTTAAATTTTCAAAATAAACTTTAAAAGCCCATCTAAAATGATGGACTAGAGAAATGTAAAATTAAGACACAACCCAGTATAATCAACCTAAGAAAAACTTTCCTCTAATAAGACTATGGTGTATCGTGTACATAGTCAATAATATATAACAAAATATTATTTCCTAGATAATTGTAACTCAATTACAAACCGAAAAAAATTTAGAAACACTTATAACTCAATTGTAACTCAGACGGTCAGACGGAAGTGGGGGCACCAACCCCCGCCAGCCCCTACTTGGATCCGTCACTGGTCATTGAACCCTTGGAGATCTTCCAATTGTCACCATGGAAGCTTGTGCTATATAGCCTTCACTGGCCAATTGCCCAACTGAAATCAAGTTCTTTCTTAGGTTTGGAATGTGTCTAACATCTTTTAGCTCCCCTACAAACCCATTCAACATGATCTTCATCACTCCTTTACCAATGATTGAACATGGTTGATCATCACCAAGGTACACATTTACAAGGTCTCTGGACACATATCTCTCGAAGAACTCTTTCTTCGTAGTGGCATGAAATGATGCTCCAGAATCTAACACCCAAGACTCTTCCTTGCTCTCCAAAGAGCATATCAACACATCATCTTCTTCTAAGGTTGAGGTAACATTTGCCTCTGCCTTCGTTGCCTCTTGGTTCTTTGGTGCATTCTTGCACTGATTTTTGTAATGCCCGATCTTCCACAATTCAAACACTGGATAATCTTCGAACTAGGTGATTTATTCGGGTTCCTCGATTTGGACCTCTTATCTTTTGATCTACCATGATAGCTTGATCTTCCTTGTCCATTCCCTATGGTTGGATTTCTTTCTCTTGACTCTATATGCAAAATTGAAGAGGTTGATGATTCACCCGACTCTCTTCCCACCAAAAATCAACGGGTGTGGATGGTGCTTGAGTTCTGCCAGGATCTCTTCACTGAGAACCAGATCACGAACATCATCAAATTTCAACTTATTTCTTCCCAACGAACTACTCATGACTGTGACAGTAGCATTCTAACTGTCTAGAAGAGATGACAAAAGTATCAATGCTTGTACTTCTTCATCAAATTCAATTCCAACAAAACTTAATTGGGTTGTGACGGCATTGAGTGCATTTAGATGTTGAGATACCGATGTGTCTTCCGTCATCCGCAAATTGAACAATCGCCTCATTAAATGAACTTTGTTTGAGGCCGATGGCTTCTCATACATATTGGATAGAGTTGGCATAAGACTTCTCGTGGTCTTTTCCTTTGCTATGTTAAAAGCAACATTGTGAGATAACGTCAATCGAATAACTCCAAGGGCATGTCTAACAAGAAGATTCCATTCTTCATCTTTCATAGCCTCTAGCTTCTTTCCTAAGAGATTGGTAAAGATTTTTCTAGTATAGGTAATCTTCTATCCACATCTTCCAAAATCTGCACGATCGAACTTTTTGAGCTTCACCTTTCCTTCGTCTGTATCCATGACTCCTACTCAAATCTGACTTCATTTGGATCGTTTAGAACCAAATGCTCTGTTTGAGGCCGATGGCTTGACATACATATTAGAGAGAGCTGCCATAAGACCCATCGTGGTCTTTTCCTTTGCTATGTTAAAAGCAACATTACGAGATAACGTCAATCGAATAACTCCAAGGGCTTGTCTATCAAGAAGATTCCATTCTTCATCTTTCATAGCCTCTAGCTTCTTTCCTAAGAGAGCCTGGTAGAGATTTTTTTGGTATAGGTAATCTTCTATTTGCATCCTCCAAAATCTGCACCATTAAACTTTTCAAGCTTCACCTTTCCTTCATCTGTAGCCATGAATCCCACTCAAATATGACTTCCTTTGGATCATTTAGAACCAAATGCTCTGATACCAATAGTTGGGAAAAAGATGCAGCTTTTTCGACTTGTTAGATTTGTGTGAATGCAAAAATAACAAAGAAAATATCGAACAATGTCAATATTCACTAAAACTGCTTTGATGATAAAGGTAACTAAATGATACAATGTTTAGATAACTCCCAACCCAATTTTTTTTTTACAACAAAAGTATCTCAAAGCTTTTCTGTTTAAAACTAAAACAAGCTATAATTTTTGCTCTTTTGTTTTTAGAATTGATCGATTACAAATGAAAAACTCAAAACATATATATAACACCAAAATACCTATAATAATTAATGATATTAAGCAATTCTTAATTTCTATCACTAATTCCATTTCTTGTTTTGAATTCCTCAAAATAAGTTGTCTTATTCTTCTTCTTCGTTATTTCCAATACCTTGAAATAGATTATGACTATTTCTAACCATTTTTAAGAGCTCCCCTTCTCTACTCTCATGGCTTTTTCAAATATTCTCAACTTCCATGGAAATGTTCCCCATTTAGGGCTGATGTTCGCATTTCTAGTATAGTTTTTAGTAGGTTTTCTTTACTTAATAGGTTTAGTTTTGTTAAGTTTTGGTTTAGTTTTGAGTGTTTTTAAATAGTTTTGCATATTTCTATGAGAAGAGTGGAAGCTACGCTATTTTGTGTATTTTGTAGGTTTTAGCGAGGAAAAGAGCTATATGGAGCTGAATTTGGAGCATTACAGTGAAAGACGGAGGAATACAAGATTGAAGAAGTCAGAGCTCAAGATTTCGAGAGGAAGTGTGGAAGAAAATAAAGCCCAGGCTCGTTGATGAGGATGTGAGGGCTCGTTAACGAGGCCACGAAAGAGAAGATTTGAAGTTTGAATTTTATGATTCACCGATCCTGAACGGGAATTTATTTCCGAGTCGGTTGAGTATCTTTTTAGAATCTTTTAGGGTTATTAGAATATGTATTTTAGGTCTTATTATCTTCTTAGATTTTGTTTCTATCTTTTAGAGTTTTATTTCTATCTTTTTAGGAAAGTTTATATCTTTTAGCCTTTTTAAGTTTTTAGCTTTTTAGTATAAATACCCTTCTATCTAGCATAGAAAAGGGGGGAATTTTTAGAGGAGAATTTTGGAAGAGCCGAGAGAGAGAAGGACGGATCGGAGTTGTGATCGAAGGGGCTCGGTAGACGAAAGTTACCGGGATCGTTAGTCGTGATTTGATTCGGTATTTTGATGTTTTCGGTTTCTTCTGAATCTCTGTAAGACGGTATTTCTTATTAATTTGCGTATTGTTTTGTTTTCAATGTTTTCTTTGATTAAAGTTATTAGTTTCTTAGTCATGATTAGTGAGTAGTCTTCTTTTCTAGGATCGGGGTTAAGCCCGACATAGTTGAGCATGTTTGATGAGTAAGATTGTGTGTTGAATGCCTTTTATCTTTTATTGAGATTGTTTGTTGTGCTTATACCGAAACGAAAGTTGAGGTAATTTGAGTTTTCAACTTGATTGAAAGAGAAAGTTAGTAACTTGAAGGTTAATATTGTTTGAATACGAAAGTTTCAAGCTTTAGATCCAAAACAAGCAATTAAGTGAATTAGGATGCGAAAGTTGGTTAATTTACTTGATAGTCAACGAAAGTTGATGACTCTATCTGTTTAAAGGCATGATCTTATCTTCTTACGAGTTTATATGCTTGGGTATGTTGTGGTGTCCCTAGTCCTACATCTTTGTTTTATTTGAATTATTTCTAGTGAATTTTCGTTGTTGAGTTACTTGCCTCGGTACCGAATTTATTTAGGTCGTTATTTGAGTATTTTTGTGTTCGGTGGTTCGTTAACGACCCTGACAACGTCGTTAACGAGGCTACTTGTGAGTATTTTTATTTGTTTTTGTTTTCTTTTTAGTAGATTAATAAACGAACAACCTTGCTTCCTGTGGCTCAACAGTTAGAGATCCTCCGGACTCAGATGGAGGCACTTAAAGCCGAGAAGGACGGCGTAGACGCTGAAGTTAAGCGTCAAGGAGCAGACAAGGCTCGTTTACAAGAAGAGCTTGATGCCTATCCAAGGAATGCCAAATAATACATGCATCCGGAACTGAGGGTGCCAGAATCTCCTATTGTGCTTCCAGCGATAGAGAAACCTTTTGAGATCAAATCTCAATTTATATCCTTAATCAAACGGGCTCAGTTTGAAGGGAAACCTGTTGAGTGCCCTATGGAGCATATTAGATACTTTCTTGATTTATGTGACACCATAGCTGCTGAAGGTGTCTCACTAGAATATGTTCTGTTAAAAGCTTTTAGATGGTCTCTTACTGGAAAGGCCCTGAACTGGTTGGAGAACCTACCTTCTAAGTCTATCAGGACTTGGAAAGCTTTGAACGATCAATTTCTTACAAAGTTCTTCCCTCCTGCTAAGACGATGGAGTTGAGGAAACGCATCACCTCCTATCACCAGTTGCCTAATGAAACATTCGTTGAAACATGGGAAATATTCAAGGAGATGCTTAGACAGTGCCCTACTCATGGGCAACCTTTATATGTTTTGCAAGAAATCTTTTTCCAGGGTATCAACCCAGAGACCAAGAACCACATCAACACGCATATTGCGTTCGGTTTTATAGAGATGAACTCGATAGAGGCGTGGGAACTGTTGGATAAGCTGGCTAATTACGATGTTATGTACGGAACCCAGCAAGCTCCACAAACTCAAAAACGTCTCTACATACCTAACCGAGAAGAAGTTGACCCAGATGTTAAAAATCAATTCTTACAAGACGAGGTCAACCGTCTGAAGAAACAGGTAAGTTTTCTAAAATCCTCTCAATCATGTCAAGAATGTGGTTCTTCTGCACATAGTACTTCTGCTTGCACTAACATTGAGCAGGTTAGAGCCGCTGAGACAATAGCTGAGATGAATTATATGAGAGGACCATACAGGAACCAGCCTAATTACCATGACAGGTCGAACAACTATCAATCATGGGGCAATCAAAATACAAGTCAAAACTATGCAGGGCCCCCACCAGATAGACGACCTGCACCATATCGACCTCCAGGCCATCAGGAGATGCCATCATGGGTTCAGGAAATAAAAGAAAGCATTAATAAAGTGAACAACAAAGTTGATGAAGTTCAAGCCAAACTGAACCGACAAGATAAAAGATGGGGAGAGTTCGATAATTGGAAGAGGAGTGTTGATTCTCAACTAGGGGACCTAGCTGCACGGATTCCAAGACCACAAGGGCAACTCCTGGGCCGCCCCGAGGAGAACCCTAGAGGCCAAATAGCAGCAGTACACCTCAGAAGCGGAAAGACATTACCAGAGAGAGTTCAAGCTGAAGACAAGGAGGAACAAGACGTCACCAAACGGCTCGTTAACGAGCCATCGAGGGCTAATAACGAGTCCACCAACAAGGATGACTAGGCTCCGAGGGTATCTGACGCCCCTACCACAGGTAAGTTCTCCAAACCGAGCCTTCCTCTCAACCCCAGGGTAGTTAACGACCCCACTAGGGTCGTTAACGACCCGCCGAGGACAATAAACGACCCCAGTGTCGACCCGGTACTCTCACCTCTCGAGCCTAACTTGGTTCCGAGAATGGTTAAATCTCTTCCATTTCCAACTAAGAAATCTATGGACTATACTGAGAGTAAGTTCAAGCGTTTCGTTAAGATTCTTCAAGGCATTAATATTTCCATCCCATTCGCTGAGGCCCTAAGCGAAATGCCGGCTTACACCAAGTTTTTGAAAGATATTCTTAGCAGGAAAAGATCCATTACAGAGCTACAAGATGAAGTCAGATCGATAGCTCTACCGGAAAATCTAGGAGATCCAGGAAGATTTGCAATAACGATCGGCATAGGCAACCACAAGTTCAAGGCTTTATGTGATCTGGGTGTCAGTGCTAGTCTCGTTCCTCTCTCAATCTGGTCTAAAGCCAATATGGGTCCACTAGAGCCGGTAGACATGAATCTGTACATGGCAGATGGGTCATGTGTTAAGGCCACAGGAGTGGTGGACGACTATCCTATTCAAGTCGGGAAATTCTTTATACCGAATGATTTTATTGTCCTTGATATGCCTAAAGACCCTCATGTCCCCATAATTCTCGGTCGACCATTTTTTAGCCACAGCAGAAGCAAGAGTTGATGTGCGGAAAGGACTCCTCACTTTTGATATCGTAGAAGAACGGGTGGAATTCAACTTGGATCAAAAAGCCAACGACCCAGTTGGAGTCGCACAAATCGAGTTGACTCAACCAGAACTCGACACAACCGTCACTACCGAGTCCCATTGGCCAATCACCGAGTCCCACGTGCAAGAGTTCAACCAAGGCCCTATTATATGTACTACAGAAAAGTCCAAACCACCTTGGTTTACGGACTTCACTGACCATCATGTAGGAATATCGGGTGTACTGATAGAAGAAAAGGGTCCTAATTTAGCAACTCAAACACACAGAGATTGCAAGGCTAAATATGGGGTACCTCAAGACCCCAACATGGCTACACATGAACCACCGTGAGCAAAAAGAAGCTCGTCTGGCTAACGACGTTAAAAATAGCGCTTACGGGAGGCAGCCCGCTTTTAGAATAGATTTAGTTTCTCTTTTTCTTTTTTCTTTTTTAGATTATTTTCCTAGATTTCTTTTGTTTTCCTTTTAATTTTTAGTTAGGATAGAAATTAGGATTTTTGAGCTAACGAGATTTCAGGAGAAGGGATCGAAAAATCACTCCAAGAGGCTACGGCAGCTCTTTAACGACCCACCCAGGGTCGTTAACGACCCGACTCGTCAAAAACGGGGCAGGTAAGTTTTTTTTAACCTAATCTATCTTATTACTACCCTAGTCGCCACCCTCTACTATCCCTACCCCTTCCCTCTCCTATAAAAACCCTTTTACCCCTTCTAAAAATCTACCACCACACCTTCCTAATTCCATACTTCTCAAAAACCCAACCAAAGTGCTCGTAATCCCTCTCCCACCGTTCGGAATCCTTCACTCCACCGACCACCAAGAGGTCGTCGTTACCGAAGCCCGAAAACCCGATTTTCTCATCGACGAGATCCGAGCTCGTTAACCCCCGATTTCGACCTCTTGTCCTTCAATTTCTCGATTCTCCTGTATGATTTCTAAACCCTCACTCGAAATTGCATGATTCATGGTTTATAGGGTAGAAATTTCATGTCTTGGATCTTGTTCTTAGAGAGGTCGATTTGCATGCTTGGTTTTCGTTCATAAAAATTCTTGATTGTGCTTAGTTGTTCTTGTTTTAGGAAAGATTATTCATGTTAGATTATCTATTGCAACACTCTAGTTAGAAAAGCATGAATTTTTCTTGTTCTAGTCTCATGCTTCAAACTTTGCATGTCACAATTTTGGGTAATTTTAGCATGTTCGGGATGGGTAATCGAGTAAGTAAGGGGTGCTTATATTCGATCGTGGGATTGGTGGAGAAATATAGAAGATTGCATGCTTGATTTATGCCTTAATTTAAGGTGGATTAAATTCGGAAATTCTGTAATTTTGGTCTCGGCGGCTCGTTAACGACCCACCTAGGTTCGTTAACGACCCTGCAAAACATCAAAGATCAATACCGAGTCCAGAATCGTAAACGACCCAATTGGGTAGTTAACGAATAATTCCGAGGTTAATTCAAGACCAAGTATGGGGTCTCTTGCCTATTTATTTTTGAGTGGATCTTATCTTGGAAAAGTCTTGATTATTTTGTAGGATCCCATGGCAAGCTCAAGCAGACCCGCTACCCGAGCTCTAGAGAAGAGGAGAAACCATAGGTCCCCATCTCCACCTCGTGTGGATGACGTGATTTTGAGCACTCAGGTCCAAGTACGACGTTACCGTGATTTTCCGGAGAAGGACCACTACACCCGCTGGTTCTCAAAGTCCAGCGCTGTCAACACGAGGATCTACACGGACGTCAAGGAGGCCTTTGTTATCCTTGGTGCCGCTCATCTTCTGAAGCAAGAGAATTTTCCACACTATCCGGCCCTCACATCCGAATTTTTGGCCACCTTGGAGAACAACTTCTCGTCGAAAACCTCGGTGGGATGAATCCGATTTCGGCTCGGTAATGAGAGTCGTGAGTTCACAATGGCGGAGTTCACCGCAATCATAGAGCTCCCAAACCTGTCTAGAGACTACAGCTTGAAGGACTACAGAGTGACCCGCACTTGGAGCTACATCACCGGGGAGGTTCAATCGTCCACCGCGGCATTATCCGGGGCAACCATCATCAACCCCATCTTTAGGATTATTCTTAGAGTCCTAGCCGCGACGTTTTGGCCGAAGAGAGAGTTGAACAGGCCTACAAGGACGGAAGTTGCTTATTTCCGCACCATCCTTTTTGAGGAACCCGACCCCTTAAATTTGGGGTACGAGTGGCTTTACTACATCGGGAAATCAACCAAGTCCAAGGAGGTTTGGTGTGGCAACTTGGTTAGCCTCTTGGCTAAAAATCTTGGAGTCGATCTCACCCGCTACACACCGGCTCACGCCCAACTCCTCAACAAGAACTATTGGTATAGCTCCGGTGTCTTCATTCAAGCCGAGGGAGGATTCAAGGTGAAAGTTCAAGATCGCATCGTTACACCGACCCTCGACAAGTTTGAGCTTCTCTACGTACCGAATTGGTACGAGGCGTGGACGGGACATGCCTACCCATTGGAACCTAAGCCGGAGGATGAGCTTTCGCTTAGGCCATGTGAATCCCGGTTTGAGTGAGAAGCCATGGATGAAGATGAAGATGAAGATGAAGATGAAGAAGAGGATACCGAGGTAGTAGGCAACGACACTGAAGAGGCCGACACCGAGGGCAGAACTGAGGAGCTAAATTACGAGGAAGAAGACATCGACACGGAAGTCTTGGGGAGCAACATCCTCGTTGACGAGCCCACCAGGCTCGTTAACGACCATTTCCAGCCCCCTCCCAACATTGTTAACGAGGCACTCAGCCTCGTTAACGAGGTGCCGAGAGCTCCTGTCAACCCACCACCAGCTCCTGTCGACCTTCATTCCTATGGACTCATGCCTTACAACCCGGTGATGTATCAAGATCATTTCCAGCCTCACTACCCACCACCTCCTCAGCCCGAGTACACAGAATCAAGTATACCACCACCATGGGCCGAGGATCTTTCTGCACGGATGCAGCAGCTTCACCTCCAGCAGGATCACATTCATAGGAGGATGGATAGATGGGAATCTGTCTATTCAGCTTGCATGTCGATGGAGGATGAGAGGCATCGTCAGCGAGAGGCGGATGACGCTGAGCGTTGGAGGACGATGTACGACTTCATGGGGAACTTTGAGCATTACTTTCCTCCAACAAACCATTGATTCAGCCCGAAGATGAAGTTTTTCCTTGTTTCCCACTTTTGAAACTTTGTAAGTTTTTATGTCTTTCTTTTTCTTTTTAATCTTTTGTTGTTTTCTTTTCTATTTCTTTTCCTTCTTCTTATTTTCTTACAGTGGGGACACTGTAATTTTAAGTATGGGGTGGGAGAAAATAGAAAACTTGTGTCCTAGGTGTTTATGTGTTTTATGTAGTTTTTATTTCTTTATGTTGCAAATTGAAAAAAAAATCGAAAAAAAAATCGAATTTTTTTGAAAAATCTAAAAAGAGTTTTAGAATTGATAGATATCCCTTTCTTAAGTTCTATGACAGCAGTCGCTAACTTAATCATATAATTCCTTGCAAGCATGTCTTTAAAAGTATAGCCGGATTCTCAACTTGAAATTATTTGTTTTAGAAAAAGATAGCATTTGATGAAATTGAGCACATATACTTTATAGCATAGATGATGCAATCCAACAAAGTCTACCTTGTGAGTTATTTTTGGCCTTATAGGGAGAACATTTATAAATCCCTCTTCTTTTCTTGTGTGATTTACTCTCTTTATGCATATTATCTCTTGGAATTGTGATGGTTATCTATTTCTTGAGACCCGTATAAGATTTTTAGTTCATTACTTGTGAAAATCATATGATGGAGAACTTATTTTTATAAGCCCTATTATTCCCTATCCACCTTTACATGATCCTTCTTTTGATAATCAATTCTAGCCTGAAACCTTTTATTTTTAGCTCCACAAAAGTATACCATAGCCAAGATAAGCTTGACCCTATCCGGGAATTAGGACTTAGATTGGAGAAGTAAGTTTTGTTGTGTGTTAAAAAGAGAGAAGTTGCTTATATTTTGCTTCAATTGAAGGATATTCGGGAAGGGTAGATTGGAAGTCTCTTGTTTTTACATGTAATAAGAAAGATCTCTTGATAAGCAAAAGATGCACAAAATAAAGTATTTGATGGAGGTGAGAAAGAGAAGAGAAGAATGTACACGGGAGCTCGTTAACGACCCTGAAGTGGGTTCGTTAACGAGGCAGTGAGGCAGTATATATAAAAAAAAGGGAGAAAGAAGAAGAAAAAAAACAATAATAAAAGGAAGTGAAGAGTTGAAGTGCATTTGTATTTATAGATAATATCAGACATTCTTTTATTTGTTATGAGGCTTTCTAGGATGATAAAGGGTGAGTGAGAATAAGTGCATAATGAGAAGAGTGAGTTTGGTATTATCTTTTATGAGAGTTTTTGATATGTGGGTTTTTAGGAGTCTTTGATTCCCGGATATTATTAGCACCACATGACCAAAATATTTTCCACGCCTATTTGTTATTACCAAGCCCCATTACAACCCGGCCGAATGGAAACTTCTATGAAGTTTTTCATTGAGCCTAAGTTCTCTTGATGATTTTTGCTTGTTTTGACAAATCTTGGGTGGAGAGTATTGGTGATATAAGTTCCAATTTCTATGAGTTTTTGTATATAAGATGAGTTGAGAGATTGAAATTATAAGCCTAAACACTTGAGAGTTGAGAGAAACACAATATTCCTTGTAAGGTTGGATTGTATTATCTTATGTCTATTTTAAGTACATATATGTGTAAGGACGTTAATAGTCTTTTGCTATATTTTTCTCATGTGTAGATGTTGCTTTTTAGAAGATGGCTATGTCTTGATGAGTATGTTTGTTTTGGTTTTGGTTAGTGTTTGTTTATTGCTTGAGGACAAGCAAGTTTAAGTATGGGGTATTTTGATGTTCGCATTTCTAGTATAGTTTTTAGTAGGTTTTCTTTACTTAATAGGTTTAGTTTTGTTAAGTTTTGGTTTAGTTTTGAGTGTTTTTAGATAGTTTTGCATATTTCTATGAGAAGAGTGGAAGCTACGCTATTTTGTGTATTTTGTAGGTTTTAGCGAGGAAAAGAGTTATATGGAGCTGAATTTGGAGCATTACAGTGAAAGACGGAGGAATACAAGATTAAAGAAGTCAGAGCTCAAGATTTCGAGAGGAAGCGTGGAAGAAAATAAAGCCCAGGCTCGTTGATGAGGATGTGAGGGCTCGTTAACGAGGCCACGAAAGAGAAGATTTGAAGTTTGAATTTTATGATTCACCGATCCTGAGCGGGAATTTATTTCCGAGTCGGTTGAGTATCTTTTTAGAATCTTTTAAGGTTATTAGAATATGTATTTTAGGTCTTATTATCTTCTTAGATTTTGTTTCTATCTTTTAGAGTTTTATTTCTATCTTTTTAGGAAAGTTTATATCTTTTAGCCTTTTTAAGTTTTTAGCTTTTTAGTATAAATACCCTTCTATCTAGCATAGAAAAGGGGGGAATTTTTAGAGGAGAATTTTGGAAGAGCCGAGAGAGAGAAGGACGGATCGGAGTTGTGATCGAAGGGGCTCGGTAGACGAAAGTTACCGGGATCGTTAGTCGTGATTTGATTCGGTATTTCGATGTATTCGGTTTCTTCTGAATCTCAGTAAGACGATATTTCTTATTAATTTGAGTATTGTTTTGTTTTCAATGTTTTCTTTGATTAAAGTTATTAGTTTCTTAGTCATGATTAGTGAGTAGTCTTCTTTTCTAGGATCGGGGTTAAGCCCGACATAGTTGAGCATGTTTGATGAGTAAGATTGTGTGTTGAATGCCTTTTATCTTTTATTGAGATGTTTGTTGTGCTTATACCGAAACGAAAGTTGAGGTAATTTGAGTTTTTAACTTGATTGAAAGAGAAAGTTAGTAACTTGAAGGTTAATATTGTTTGAATACGAAAGTTTCAAGCCTTAGATCCAAAACAAGCAATTAAGTGAATTAGGATGCAAAAGTTGGTTAATTTACTTGATAGTCAACGAAAGTTGATGACTCTATCTGTTTAAATGCATGATCTTATCTTCTTACGAGTTTATATGCTTGGGTATGTTGTGGTGTCCCTAGTCCTAGATCTTTGTTTTATTTGAATTATTTCTAGTGAATTTTCGTTGCTGAGTTACTTGCCTCGGTACCGAATTTATTTAGGTCGTTATTTGAGTATTTTTGTGTTCGGTGGTTCGTTAACGACCCTGACAACGTCGTTAACGAGGCTACTTGTGAGTATTTTTATTTGTTTTTGTTTGCTTTTTAGTAGATTGATAAACGAACAACCTTGCTTCATGTGGAACGATCCTGACTTCGCTATACTCAGCGGGGTCTTGACTTATAAATTCATTTGTTGTCAAGAAACCCTCTCAACAATGGCAGATACGATCTCATGGCATTTTCAACACTACAAAATCGAGATTGATGGTTTTCTTCAAGAGTTGGATTGAATATGGTAAAAATGAAGGCTTCTTTGCTTCCAGATGTGAGTTTTTTTCATGAATTCTCCATGGGTAGACAAAGGGAGGAAGAATATGAAATTAGGGAATGTGAGACACCCACCTCTAGAGGTATGAGAGAATGAGAAATCATATATGAGGAATGAGTTTCATATCAATTCCATGCATACCAAAAACTAGAATCCATTTGGATTATTTTGATACCCATTCCCTATCCCACGCGTATGATACCAACCACGTCCTTAAGGGGCTGGTTCGAGCGTGAACGCTTGCCCAAGAGAGAATTGACAACTTATGTGGTCCATTTAATCTTGAAAATTCAACACTTGAGATCACATGTTCATTAAATGGAAATTTTTGGTGTGACCGAATTTTATGTGGAAAAACGCATATTTTATAATTAGGTGATCATAATCCTAAGATTAAGTGTAGATAATTATATAATTGAGTGTGCATAATGTTATAACTAAAATGTACATGACTTTAAAATTGGTTGTGAATGATAATATAATTAAGTGTGTATGAGTGTATAACCGAGTCTTCATGAGTTATATTATAACTAAGTGTGCATGATCTTATAAGCGAGTGTGCATGACCTTAGAACTCGATGTGCATGACCTTATATGAGCATGCCATGTTAGTTATAAAGTCATGCACACTCAATTTTAAGTTCATGCAGACTCAGTTATAAGGTCATGCACACTCGGTTAAAAGGCCATGATCGCTCAATTATGAAATTGTGTGCACTCAATCATATCATGATACAAACTCACTTATAAGGTTATGCACACTCACATAAAAAGCTCATGCATAGTCAGTTATGATATCGTGCACACTCTTGACCAAAAAAAATGATATCGTGCACACTTCGTTAAAATATAATGCATAATGAGTTGTAGCATATTGCACAATCAAGTATAAAAAATGTGTTTTAAATAAAATTTGGTGTTGCCGAATGTTCCCTTTTAATGAAGTATTATTGATCTGGGTTGTTAATTTCTTCGAGATCCGATGGTCGACGTGCATGCTCAATACCGTCATTCGCGCCTATTTTCACGAGATGTGTTTCGTTCTTTTAATCTTATATATACTTATTTCTATGCTTCTAACTTGTGTTAGGAAGTGAGTAGTTGAAGAAATTTATGAGTAAATATTTGAAAATATGTGAATAAATTTGCAACTAACTCTAGTTATCTACCTTCCAAAAGTTTCTAAGCAGTGAATGCCTCACTCCATTTGATAAATTACATCTTACTAGTTATATCTGTCGTGTCCATGCACGACTATGACTCAAATTTTAAAATTATTTTTAGAAATATTATAAATAAAATATTAATATATAAAAAAATAAAATAAAATAAAATAAAATAAAATACGAGTATGTCAAAATAAAATAAAATTAAATTAAATACGAGTATGTCTTTTTAAAAAAAACTATCTTTGAGATTGGTATTACTATAATGATAAGATAAGATAAGTTTTTATTATTTAAAATTAATATTACTACAATGATAAAATAAGATAAATTTTTATCATTATTTTAGTAACATTCTATTTTTTAATCTAATTTTATGCAAATAGAAAAGAAATTTAATTAGAAAAATCTTAGATGATCGACTTCTAAAATATATCTAACCAATACACACCAATTATAAAATATATTAATTTCTTCAATGGATCAAAACACAAACAAAAATCGTTACTAACTTTAACATTGAACGTGGAAATTAAACAAATATCTTTTAAAAAAATCATTCAACATGAAACAACGTTGAATTCTTATAAATTCTATCTTTAACAAAAAAATATCCAACATGGAATTTAAAAAAAAATCTTTTGCCAAATAAAATATATAAAAGGAATTTAATTAGGAGAACTAAGATAATTTAAATAAAAATTATTTTTTAAAATATGAGGTGGGGCCAGAATCAATGTGGTGGCTCGAAAACGGTCAGCTTTTATAATATACTAGTTTTACCCGTCGTACCATGTACGACTACGATTCGATATTTATAGACATTATAAATAGGATATTAATAAAAATAATAATATAAACTTTAATATAAGTAATTTATTTCTCATATAATGTATAATTTTTTAATCAAATATTATTCTTCATATTTTATTACTTTTAATGTACGTAAATTTAGAGATTATCAAATATTTCAATATATCTATTAAATATTTTATTATCTATACCTATAAATAAATTCGTCAAAAGATATATGCTAAAAGATTTATATTTATTATTTTTTCTTTAATTTTAAATACTTGTATAAGGAAACTTTTAAAAGATATTGTTATACTAAATAGACATTTGTTTGATGTTAGAGATAATTTTAAAAAAGTTAAAAAAAAATTAATAGAAAAAAGTGATAATAATAGAAATACAATTAATTTTTTAATATGAGGTGGGGCCTGAATCGTTCTGGTGGCTCAAAAAAGTACAACTTTAATATATAGTTATACATTTTTTATTATAAAAGAAAAAATATATAATTATATATCTATAAATAAATTCATGAAAAGATATCATGCTAAAAGATAAAATATATTTATACTTATTTTAAAATATTTTAAATTTTTTATCTTTAATTTTAAATATTTTTATACGAAAGTTTTTAAAAGATATTATTATACTAAATAAATGTTTGTTTGATGTTAAAGATAGATTCAAATATTTAAAGAAGAACTCAATAAGAAGTTAAAATATTAGGAATAAAAATTAATTTTGTAAATATAAGGTGGAGCCAGAATCGTTCTGGTGGATCGAAAAGGAACAGATTTAATATATAGTTATAGATTTTTTTATATAGACTACTCATTAAGGCAATTTTATATATGGAATGATGTTGAATAAATTAATTTTTGTAAATAAATTATTCTAAAATATTTACATTTTATTATAGTGTTAATCCAATTTTTTATTTTTTAATTTTTAAAAGATATTCTTAAATATTTGTTATGGATTTTTATTTGAAAATATTTTTTTATTTTTAATTATTAAATTAGATTAGATTTAAATAGTTATTTAAAAATATTTAAAAATACTTAAATTATAAATCACAATCAACTGAATAAACAATTTATATAAAAAGATAAAAATATATTTTACTTTATTTTCTAACTATCAAATAAATATCACGATAATATACGTGAATTAGAGATTCAAAAAAAATTAGGTATATCTTTTTATGGATTATCCAATTTACGTAAAAAAAATTTAAATTCGTTTTGTGGGTATCTAAATTTAACAAATTTGATATGTCATCTAAAATTATCACACACAAATACCTTTTAAGACCTCTTCTTATTTCAATACTCTCTTTGTTTAGATTTATTTATTGTTTTATTGTTCAATTCATCATAACAAATAATTTTTTTACTACCTGTGACATATTCAATGTTGATCAATTAAAGTTGATTGTTATAAAATATTTTATGTATGTTAAAAAAAGTAAATTTTCATACTAATTTCATGCAAGATATGAATATTACACTAGTTACACTCTTTTTTTTTCGAGAAGGAATGGAGACCTCTGGATATCATTATTGGAGGCTTAACCACTTGACTAGATGTTCGACGGTTACACTCTAATATATACATGGGAAAATTTGCTCAGAAGACATTTTTTTTTAAAAATACTGACCGAGATATTTGAAAAGTTTTAAGTACTTCGGCATATATAAAAATTTTAAATGGCCACTCACTTTAATTTGGTGGACTATATTTAAAATTATTAAAAATATCTAATTCTTAACTGTAAGAATGTATTAGGATGATCATCAATATGTGGTTGGTGCTCTTCTTATTCTTACCTATCCCCTCCCCCTCCCCCAAAATATAAGAGATGTGTGGTTACTAATCTCCAATTTTTTGTGATTACGTACATTTTTAACTATTAACTTGGCCTTGTGTGACACATACATGGACAGTATATATATGATGGTATTTGACATCTTGATGCATGTGAATAGAACAAATTAAAATATGTGCACGCGTCTTATTATAAGTTACTAAATCATGTGACCTTGTTATATAAATCCATATTGTTTCGGTAGAAACCTTGTTATATACATATATATCCCTCATAGAGTAGCTAAATGAATAGGTCAAATATAAATGTTAAAAAATCACACATCATTTTCAGCAGCTTAATTAATTAGATGCGAAAGACGTACATGTTTATATATTCATCCAGATGTAAACAGAAACCAAGCAAAATCTACTTAATCACCATTCTTATTATAAATACATACATATGGATGGACACACCTGGCTATAGCTAGCTAGCTCGCTTGATAAGATTACCAGCCAGCTTGCACACATGAATTCGCGTACAAACTAGCTTATCCATTGCGCCCTTGACAGCTAGAGTTTAGCTGAGTTTATTAACTTACGGATATTTTGCATCTTCCGTACGCCTAACAATAATTAGTTAACGCAACTCCAACCCAAGCTTAGCCCAGCGTTCACATCAAGCCTCCATGCATACCCTCCGCTGTTCATCCTCCACACATCGCACGGCACCACCGTCGTCCTCTCCCCGCCTCCTCCGCCTCTCAGCCCTAAACACTCCAAACCCTCCGGGGCCCGCTCCTGCCGCCACGTGTACTGCACTCTAACCATGCAAGCGAACGCCGGCGACAGCAGCAACAAGGACTCATCGCTCAGCGCCAGCTTCACCTTCACCGCCGCCGCCTCCCCGGATCCGCCGCCGCCCACCATCCTCCGGAAGGCGGCGTTCGACCACACCACGTGATTGTCGGCGTCGCATATGAAGCCGGGACACGTGTCCTCCGCTAGATTCCTCCACTTGTCCTCGTCCGTACACCCCAACCCTCCCCAGTCCATGCACGCGTCTGTCACGCTCAGAACCGTCACCCACGACTCCGCTTCCATCCTAGGCCGTCCGATCTCGGCCATCCTCAGATCTAACGGCCCCAGATCCCTGATCCCCTCCTCCTTCTCCGGCGACATCGAGCTAGGCAGCAAACGCACCGTTTTGAGGTCATCCTTATCAGATCTACTAACTAATTTGTGGTCCTCGCTCGAGCCGCCGCCGGAGGGCCTTTTCTCTCTCCTGGTGGTGTTACCCTTTCTTGTACCACAAACTCTAACATACCTCCGCTTCCTCCTCCCGGAGGATCCGGTCAAACCCTGGGGCTCAGCTGCCGGTAAGCCGCCGCTCCCGGTTGCGGGTTTGGGGGCGATGGGACGGAATCTGAGCATTACCCGGTTCATTATCGTGTTATCTGGAGAAACCCCAGCGCGTGAACTCACGCCAGCTTCACCAGCCTCGTTACAACCACCACCCATATTCCGAATAACACTCTCGCTTGCCTGATTTGTTGCCTGAGATTAATTCCGGTTTATGAGGAAGGGCTAAAGGGCACAACTTCTAACTGGTTGGTTAAACAAACAGAGTGCAACAAGTTATCAGCTGGTGGAGTGGCGTTCCTTCATTGGCCAGTGGGCAATAGCCACAAATATATCATTAAAATTAAATCAGTATATTTTTTAGAATATATAAATATATAATCCTACTATCACTAACATTAAATCCATCAAATATTTGATACCATAAAATGTTATCATTTTTCTGTTGGAAAAAATATACTTGAGTTGAAACCTAATAAATAATGGCATCATTAATTTTTTGAAACAAAATAAACGTATCATAAGCCAGGAAATAAAATAAATCAAATGTATATACATGTAAATATTATGTAAATGTACGGAATAAATTTAACAAATTTTTTGAATCCATTTGATTAACAAGCAAATGAAGCAATTTGTTTTGCAGTTTGAATCTGGACAGGTACAAATTTGTTAGGAAGAAATGCGAGAATAAAAGGTGGTAGGACTGTAGCTGGGGGGATGGACGTACACACGTGATTGGTGAGGAGTAGAGGAGTGGCACGTATGTAGCCTATATTAGGGAAAAAAAAAATTAAAAAATAAAATAAAAAGGAGGGTAGGAGAACAGAAAAGCAACGTGATTGGTGAAGGGGGAGTTTTAGGGAGTGGGGCCCTTGAAGTGGGAAAAAGCAGTAGAGAGATTGGAGGATCTGGGGGCAGCAAATCATGTGGATTGCGAGCCAATGAGAAGAGAGGAAGTGTCCTCCAAATCCGACAAAGGTAAGGGACACGTGGTCTTCATCTGGATGCCGTGGGGTGACTGGTCACTGGTGGCAAGAAAAGGGCTCCGCCCTCCAATGGTGGTTCCTGAATGGGAACATGTGGGGAGTTATGATTGGCTCACTGCTGTTGAATACAATTCCCCTTTGTACCTCACTAAATCTTTTAAAATTCCCTCACCCCACTTTCCATTGCCAGACGTAATTAGGTTTGCTAAAAAAAGGTTTATTTCTTATTTTAAATATACTATTTTCAAAAAGGTTAGAGATTTTTTATTTATTTTGAAAAAATAAAAGATTTATTTAGGCTGTTGATTTGCGCACACGAGAAAATTGGTAAGCGCACACAGATATCCGCGCGAAATGGCGTTGCGCGAAAAGGGCAATTCTGGAATATCAAAAAAGGGTTTCGGGAGCGTGGAGGAACAGAAAGGGCCGCGCAACGCCGATGCGCGCGAAACGGTGTTGCGCGCGCAACACCGTTTCGTGCATGCGCGCATCGGTGTTGCGCGCAATCCAACGGTAAAAAAAAGTACCGTTGGACTGGCGCGAGGCTTCGTTGCGCGGATCTCAACGGTAAAAAAAACGGTCGAATTGTCCCCTATAAATACCCATTTCGATTCCACATTATAGTTGGAGTATACCTTCATTCCACATCATTGCTTAAAAATGTCGTCAGGAGAAGAAGATACGTCATCGAGCGATTATCATCCCGAGGAGGAAGATTCATCGTCAATCGATAGTTTCATAGCTGAGGATGAGGAAGGTGTATCGGGAGAAGAATACGGAACCGTCTCCGATGCATCAAGCGAGCCAGAACAGGTATTTTTCAAAGAACCCATAATATTATGTCATTTACGAACGTAGTATATTGAAAGTTAGGATAGTGTAATTTATAATATTTTGTTTTTACATTTTGAAATCATAGGTTGTCGGAATAGATTTTTCTATTGCTTTCCACTACGATGGGTTGTGGAGTGATCGAAGAGAAATGCTTGATTGGGCTAGACAAATTGCAATTTTGAAGAATTTTGTACTAGTCATAAAAACCTCAAATCCAAATAGGGTCATACTCACTTGTGACCTAGCCGATAGATATAGATGTGGCAAGAGGGTGTTGCCCGGACTGGAAAATAGGAGCATTTATAAGCCACTTACCGATACATCGACTAGGAAGTGTGGATGTCCGTTTGAATTGAATGGGGTCCGCCTCAAGGGAAAAAATGGATGGATCTTAACGGTAAAGTGTACGTGGACAATACAATCATCGCCTCCCCACTAGTTTGTTAGCTCATCCATATGCGGGCCGATTGACAGCTGAGCAGAAGGAGTTTGTGAAAGAGAAGTTCCTATATCTAGCCACCCCGAAGATGATACTTAAAGAGTTGAGGTCAAGGTACCCGGGAAATGTGACCTCAATTAGACAAATCTACAATATGAGGGATAAGTTACTTATTGAGGATTACGGAGAATTGTGATCGCCCTCTCGGATGCGAGGGTCAAGAGATACAATTTATAACCCGACCCCGTTGTAGTACGTGGTGGGTGTCGAACACTCGGGAAGTCTACTCGATCGATGTGCCTAGATACTAGGAAGCTAGAAAGGAGAGCATAAAACAAAGGAAAATAAAGAAAACAGTCGGGACCGACACTGAGGTCACGTCGGGCCCGAGGTTGGCGACAAGAGGAAGTCGGGACCGACACTGGGTAAGTCGGGCCCGAGGTAGCTGGGGATGTCGAACTCAAAGATTTTAAAAGTAGATCTTGGGCTTTTGGGTTCCTTCCCTAGTAGATTAAGGCTTTTCCACCCCAATTCAGGCAATGAGTGATGATCGGACTAGGATCGAGTGCTTTCGCCCTCGTTCCAACCACATCTACACCTCGATCCATGGGGAAATCCCCTTCGAAGCAAGGTCTTGAGATTGACACATGTTCACTTTCGCTACTTTGCCAATCTCAAGCCTTGATTCCCGACTTTCGCAAGGAATTGTAGCTCGATGTAGAGTGGGTTCCTTAGATCAAACACTCAAGGCTATGGAATTGGGGTTTCTAGCCTAAACCTAGCTAGGGTTTTCCCCCATAACCCAAGATCAAGGAGATCTACTCCATGTGACAAGCAAAGAAAGCAATCAAATCAAAAGAGAAAGCAATCATCATAATCAATCTCAAAACAAAGCAAGGGTTCATTCAAATCCAAAGCAATCCACAAATTCAATTCAAGGGTTTTCAAATCCACAAGATCAAAGCAAATCAAAGCTAAACAATCAACAAAACCTCTCAAGTCTTCCTCCTCCTTGGCCGATTCTCTCTCTCTTCCTCCTCTTCTCCTTCCTCCTTGCTCTCCAAGTATCCTCTTGGCTCCCTTGGAACCCCCCTTTTTTTGTGTGTGTGAGGGAACCCTTTCTTAGAAGACAAGAGGGCCTTTTATAGATTAGATGAGGGGCAAAAGTGGAAGTTCACAAATTCGTGCCTTGGAGCCCAAGTAGTCCGGTGACCGACTCGGCCCGACACGGAGGAACCTCGGGCCCGAGGTACTGTGCAACTCGGTCCGAGGTTGGAAACTTCAAAGTCGGGCCCGACGTTGTTGCATCTCGGTCCTGACCTCGTTCCACCTTCTTCTTAGCTGGCTTCTCTTGTTCTTCTTCATGGCTCGCTTCTCTCTTTCTCGCTTTAGCTCGGCCTTTGCTCCATGTCTCGACCCTCCTTCAAATTGATCCTCGATTCATGCCAAATTACCTACAAAACACATAAAAGGTGCGTAGTCTCCGAATTTCATAGAAATACGGGAACTAAGCTAAAAAGGAACAAAACGCACAAGAAAAGGGGAAAAAGAAACATATTTACAAACGAAATCACATATGAAAACACCACCAAATAGAGAGACATCAAAATACCCCATACTTAAACTTGCTTGTCCTCAAGCAATAACAATGTAAGCAAGACCGAAACATAATCTTCAAGTAAAGCCTCGTATGAAAACACATTTTAAGCACAAGTGATCGATATTCAAGCAAGATTACATCATCACACGTGATTAAGTGTTCCAAGGAATAAAGTCAATGCAATTAAGCCTCACTTTAGGGATATGTGAATGTGTATCACTCATCATGTGTTTGGGTTTAGCAATGAACACTCAAGCTCAAAAATCATGCAAGTAAGGACTTTACTATTGAAGCTAATATCACCAATTCCTCCACCTAGAGATGCCTAATGCAAAGTACACAAAGAATTTCGAACTTGGCTCAATGGAGGTCCTCAAAGAGGTTCCATTCGGCCGGGTTGTAATGGGGCTTTTGGTATTTCTCAAGGTGGGAATTATTTGGTCGTGTGGTGCTTATAATGGGGATTGAACAACCTAAACTCTCACCAATTTCACCAAATTCCACAATTACTTTCACACTCACCCAAAAGACTTAACATTTTCCTTTCAACCCAAAATTTCACTTAACATTCCACTTCATCTTTGCTCTTATGCTTTTTGTTGGATTTTCAACACTTTCTACATTTGGACCGACTTTCTTATGACATCGGGCCCGATGTTGCTTGTAACTCGGTCGGACCATTTTCTTCACTTAAGCTCTTTGCTTTATTCCACTTTACATTTCCAACATTTTCTTTCTTCCTTTTCTTTCTTTTTTTTTCATTTTGTACAACAAAGATGCACTACCCACATGATTCATAACACCATTCCTTGCCCTTAAACCCAAGAGAATCTCAACTCTTCAAATACAATCCCAACCTCTCTTCTAAAGTCCAATCCCATAAGGGTCAAGTCATATAAGGCTAGGAATAATATTTTTGAGGAGTTTCAAACAAAGGCTTAGGCTAGAACGGGGCTACAATCAAAGGATTAACTTCATGGTAGGATATGGAACATTTATGTGACTAGAAGAATAAAGTTCAAAATCAATGTGACCATGCTCATGACGGTCTTGGAAACTAGATAAACACCGCAATAGCAAGTTTTACTAAGCATGAATGAGCTAATTACACAAGAAACATGAGGGATATGCAAATATGATCAAGCATCCCTAAAATGGCCAAAAATCAATCTCACAAGGGTCACTCATACTTAGTTGCATAAGACCTCATCCTAGAACTCACATGCTCAATAAAACAAGCAAGGTATCATGATCATATCAAAAGCAACATCATTTTTAGAGGCTAAACTATCCAAAAATATGCAAAGGAATTTACATGCTCACATCATCATTAGCTTTTATTTTGGCAATCTAAGATGGGAATTTCTAGTCCAAAACCTACAAAACACAAAATCTTTTTGTTGTTTTTAACACAATTTTTTCAATTTTTTTATGGATTTTTTCTGCAAAAATTTCTCTAAAACCAAAAACTCATCCATTCTAGACCAAATTAATCATCCACGTCTTTCCTCAAACCACTAACCAATAAGCAAACATCCCAAATACAAACTAGGAACACAAACTAAATATCCTCAAAATAACAAACAAACATAAACAAGTGAAATCATGGACACACTTACCCCCACCCCATACTTAAAATTTTTGATGTCCCTATCAAACAAGGAAATCAAAACTTAAAAGCAAGAGAGAAGAGTATGAAAAGCTCACAATTTCTTATTCTTCAATGGCATGTATAGGATCAATCGGCGAGGACGAGAGCCCATGAGGCTCTAACTTCTTCGTTTGGACCGTCCTTGTCATAGAACTTCTTCACTCGATGACCATTCACTTTGAAAATATGTCCTTGTTCATCAACCAAGTCCACCGCACCATGAGCATAGATACGGTGGACCACAAATGGTCCGCTCCACCTAGTCCTTAACTTCCCGGGGAAAAGTTTAAGCCTTGAATTGAAAAGGAGAACCTTGTCACCGGTTTGATAGGTCTTTGGAATTAACTTCCTATCATGCCACTTCTTGGTCTTCTCTTTGTACAACTTGGAGTTCTCATAGGCCTTCAACCTCAATTCCCCCAACTCATGAAGTTCTAGAAACCTTTTCTCACCGGCCAAGTTGATATCCCAATTCATCTCTTTGAGTGCCCATTTCGCCTTGTGCTCAAGCTCTACCGGAAGATGACATGCCTTGCCATAAACTAGATTGAAGGGTGTAGTTCCCAAAGGTGTCTTGAAGGCGGTTCTATAAGCCCAAAGTGCATCATCGAGCTTAGAGGCCCAAACTTTCCTTGATCGAGATACGGTCTTCTCCAAGATAGCCTTGATTTGACGGTTTGACACCTCGACTTGCCCGCTTGTTTGAGGATGATAAGGAGTAGCAACTCGATGAGACACCCCATACTTAATCAACACATTTTCGAAGCACCTCTCAATGAAATGAGGTCCGCCATCACTTATGAGAACCCTAGGCACACCAAACCTTGCAAAAATGTTGCTTTTCAAAAACTTCATCACCACCTTAGCATCATTGGTTCTTGTTGATATGGCCTCCACCCATTTTGAAACATAGTCCACGGCTACCAAGATGTACTTGTAAGACCCCGATGTGGGAAATGGTCCCATGAAGTCAATACCCCATACATCAAATAACTCAACTTCTAGAATGCCAGTTTGAGGAGTCTCATTCCTCCTTGATAGGTTCCCCTCTCTTTGGCACTCCTCACACTTCCTCACATAATCATGCACATCCTTGAACATGGTTGGCCAATAATAACCACATTGAAGAATTTTTTGAGGTGGTTTTGGAACTCTTAGCGTGACCTCCTGTAGGCAAGGAGTGGCAATGGTGAATTATGCTCTCAACCTCTTCACTTGACACACACCGTCTATAGATTTGATCACGCCCTTCCTTGTAGAGATATGGATCATCCCAAAAGTATTGTCTAGCATCATGTAAGAATTTCTTCCTAGCTTGATAAGACAAATTTGGTGGGATCACTCCCCCTACGGCAAAGTTAGCAAAATCCGCAAACCAAGGGGAGACCCCTCGTCTTACGGCACTAATCGAAAGAAGGCCAGTGGGAGAGAAAGAATCAATCAATTGAGAACGAGAAGGAATGGAAATCGAGCTAGGAAACTTACTTTCTTCATCGGACCGACATTGAAGTATACCGGGTCCGACATGGTTGGACGCCGGTCCAGCTTCGCAGACACACAACTGCCTCGGGCCCGATGTTGAAGTCCTCGGTCCCGACTCACTCGCACTTGCCTTGCCTTCGGTCCGATGTTCTGAACCTCGGGCCCGACGTACTTGGTTCGTCGATCCACCCTTCCTTTCCTCCCTTTCGCTCATGAGAACTTCATCTGCTCTTGAATCATCTATAGTCATACCATCCTCCATTTCCAACATGTACTCGATGGGCAAACGGGATAGATGATCCGCTACCACATTTTCCGCACCGGTTTTGTCCTTGATCTCATGGTCAAACTCTTGGAGAAGGAGCATCCACCTTAGAAGCCTCGGCTTTGCATCTTTCTTCTTCATGAGGTATTTGATTGCCGCATGGTCTGTGAAGACTACCACCTTTGATCCCACAAGATATGAACGGAATTTCTCAAATGCAAACACTATCGCAAGAAACTCTTTCTCTGTTGTTGTGTAATTGCACTGAGTTTCATCCAAAGTTTTGCTTGCGTAGTAAATGGCATGCAACTTTCCATCCTTCCTTTGCCCAAGGACGGCCCCTACGGCGAAATCACTAGCATCACACATCACCTCGAATGGAAGATTCCAATCGGGTGCCGCCATTATTGGAGCCGAGATCAAGGCATCTCTCAACCTACAAAAAGAACTCATGCAATCCTCGGAAAATACAAAGGGCACATCCTTCATCAAGAGGTTAGACAATGGTTTTGCAATTTTAGAAAAATCCCTGATGAACTGTCTATAAAATCCTGCATGACCTAAAAAACTCCTAACATCACGAACACAAGAGGGGGGAGGTAGTTTTTCAATTATTTCAACTTTAGCTCTATCTACCTCTATCCCCCTACTAGAAACTAGGTGTCCTAGTACTATGCCCTCCTTCACCATAAAGTGGCATTTTTCCCAATTAAGCACCAAGCTAGTCTCCTCACATCTAGTCAAAACCTTGTCTAAGTTAGCTAAGCAAACATCAAATGAGGATCCGTAGATGGAGAAATCATCCATAAACACTTCTACTATATCCTCAACCATATCGGAGAAGATGGACATCATGCATCTTTGAAATGTTGCCGGCGCATTACATAAACCAAAAGGCATGCGTCTATAGGCAAAAGTCCCATAAGGACATGTGAATGTCGTCTTCTCTTGATCATCGGGATGAATAGGGATTTGCCAAAACCCGCTATACCCGTCAAGGTAGCAAAAATATTCATGTTGTGCTAATCTCTCTAGGACTTGGTCTATGAAAGGAAGAGGAAAATGGTCTTTGCGAGTGCCGGTATTAAGCTTACGGTAATCAATACACATACGCCATTTTGTTGTGGTTCTCATAGGTATCATTTCTCCCTTTTCATTTTGCACAACGGTGAGACCTCCTTTCTTAGGAACTACATGCACGGGACTCACATACTTGCTATCGGAAATTGGGAAGATAATTCCCGCATCCAACATCCTAAGTATTTCACTCTTTACCACTTCTTTCATGTTAGGATTTAATCTTCTTTGGGGTTCAATAGTGGGTTTATGGTTATCCTCCATATAAATCCTATGCATGCAAATTGAGGGAGAGATTCCCTTTAGTTCCTCTAGTGAATACCCTAAAGCTCCTCTATGTTTTCTTAGAACCTTCAACAACTTAGACTCCTCCTCATCATTCAAGTTGGCATTTATGATTACGGGTAAAGAAGAGTTGGGACCAAGAAATGCGTACCTCAAATCTTTTGGAAGCTCCTTGAGTTCTTGAGATGGTTCCGGTGGTGCTTGAACTTCTTCTTTCTCGGCCTTGAACACCTCCAAGTAAGACATCCTTTCCTCCAATTGCTCATGCTCAATCATATTGAGGGCTAGACCTTGGCGCTCTATCTCAATTTCTCTAGGTGGTGGGGTGGCTTTCAACCTAAGCTCCCTTGGCCTTGACTTTTTAGAAATGGCTTCCCATTGCAATCCAAGAGGAACTTGGATCATCTTAGCTTCCTTATGTACGGTCCCTTTTGAAGTTGGTCTAAAGAAAAACTCAATTTCTCTTCCTCCAATGTCAAGAGACAAGTGGCCCTTCTTTACATCAATGATTGCCCCAACCGTAGCAAGGAAAGGTCTCCCTAGTATGATCGGTTCACCCGACAATTCTATCATGTCTACTACAACAAAGTCGATTGGGACATAGTGGCCTTCAATGCAAACGGGATAATCCTCGACGATACCAATTGGTTCGATGGACGACCCATCCGCTATCGTTAACCTCCTGTTGACCGGAGCTATGAGAGCCATAGATGTGGATTTCCATATGGTGTAAGGAATGATGCTCGTGCTTGCTCCAAGATCACACAAGGCTTGGAAATTTTGAGACCCCACACCAATGGTTATAGCAAAACGACCGGGATCTCCTAGCTTTTGTGGTAACTCCAAGGTCTTGAATTCATCTTGCATTTCCACTATGGACCTCTTCTTGCTCAAAATCTCCTTTAAAAACTTGGCATAAGATGGCATCTCACTCAATGCGTCGGTGAACGGGATGGAGATGTTCAAGCCTTGCAAGAGTTTGAGAAACCTCTTGAACTTGTTCTCAACAACATCTTTTGGCTTCTTCGAGGGATATGGGAGAATTGTTGCACCTTGAATCTTGCTCGGATCAACCTGTTTGGACTTCCCTACTTCAATTGCAACATTTTCTGAATGGACCGACTTGGGCACCATGTCGGGCCCGATGTTGTGAATCTCGGTCCTGGGCAGAGGAGTTGGATCGAGGTCTGTGTACGTCGGTCCCGAGTCGCTCTCAACCTCGGTCCGTGGTGAAGGAGTCGATCTTCTTGCTGGGTCGACTTCGGGGAACGTCGGACCCGACTTGCTGGGTAAGTTGGTCCGACTCTCTTCACTCTTCTTAGGCACGTGTGGCTTGGGTAGGTTTCGGCCACTTCTCAATCCAATTGCCCGGACTTCATTTTGATTGTTTTGAGCTCGAGGATTCTCCTCGGGTCGGCCCGGAAGTCTCCCATTCTCTCTCGGGGCTTGAGTCGCAATTTGAGCAAATTGATTGTCGACTTGCCTCCTCCATGCACCAAACTCATTGAATTGGGGCCTCATCTCCTTGAACCCATCTCTCATTTCTTGAGCAAATGTTTGTAACTCATTGCATCCCGGTGGTCTATATGGTGGTGGTGGCGCCCTTGGCTCGTTTTGGTTGAAGTTGTTGTTGTAGCTTTGAGCTTGACCGTTGTTCCACCGGCCATTGCCACCATTGTTGAAGTTGCCTCTTCCACCGAAATTTCCTCGAACATAGTTTGCCTCCTCAATTCGCTCGGCCAAGCGCACTTGGCTCTCATTCGGACAAACTTGTGTAGCATGTGCAAAGGATCCACACTCCTCACAAGCTCTAGCATTTTGCTTGTAGTAGTGGACTTGCCTCTTAAGCTTGCTCACTTCACCTTCAAGGAATTGGAGCTTCACATCCCTATCAATGTCTTCTCCCTTTGGATCATATAACTTCCTTGCACCTTCACCTTGAACCTTCACCTCCTTGCTAGCTTGACTCACCCCATACATGGCCTCATAATCGGATAGCTTGTCAAGTAGCTCCCAAGCTTGATCCGGTGTCAAGTCTATGAACCCACAATCGGTGTGGAGATTGAGCTTGTCCTTCGTTACCGGATTGATGCCTTGGAAAAAGATGTCTTGAAGCACATATGGTTGTTGGCCATGAGTAGGACATTGGCGCAACATCTCCTTGAAACGGTCCCATGCTTCGAAGAGAGGCTCATTCGGACCTTGTTGAAAACTTGCAATCTTCCTTCTCAACTCGGTTGTCTTTGAGGGCGGGAAGAACTTCATCAAGAAGGCATCATAGAGTGTCTTCCAAGTTGTGATTGACCTAGGAGCTTGGCTCTCGAGCCAATGTGTGGCCTTGCCCCCAAGTGACCATTTGAACGCCTTTAGAAGCACATACTCCAATGTCTCCTCGTCGGTAGAGATCGTCTCACACATGTCCACAAAAGCGTTTGACGTGCTCTATGGGACATTCATGTGGACGGCCCTCGAATTGATCACGCTTGATGAGGGAGATGAATTGCGTCTTGATCTCAAAATTCTTGGCAACCTCGGGAAGCACAATAGCCGGCTCGGGTACCCTCAACTCCGGATGCATGTATTGGCGTGCATTCCGGGGTAGAGCGTTGAGTTGAGCCTCGGCTCTCATCCGTTGCTCCCGTTCTCTTCTTGCCACCTCCTCTTGATTGTCCCTCTCAAGTTGCAATCTAGCCATTTCGGCCCTAAGTTGAGCCAACTCCTCATCAATATGGAGAGCTTGATTCTCCATCCTTTTCCTTCTTCGGGCTTCCTTGAGAATACTTTCCGGATCACTCACAAACTCAAGCTCAAGTGTTCCTCGGGAGGAACGAGCTAGCATACACCTATGAAACAAAAACACAAACCAAAACAAATCAAAAACAAACAAAGGGTTTGGGCTATTCCCTCACCCAAATCACTACCAAAACACAAGAAACTAACCAAATTGGCACTCAATGCACTTAGACTTCCCCGGCAACGACGCCATTCTTTTGATCGCCCTCTCGGATGCGAGGGTCAAGAGATACAATTTATAACCCGACCCCGTTGTAATACGTGGTGGGTGTCGAACACTCGGGAAGTCTACTCGATCGATGTGCCTAGATACTAGGAAGCTAGAAAGGAGAGCATAAAACAAAGGAAAATAAAGAAAACAGTCGGGACCGACACTGAGGTCACGTCGGGCCCGAGGTTGGCGACAAGAGGAAGTCGGGACCGACACTGGGTAAGTCGGGCCCGAGGTAGCTGGGGATGTCGAACTCAAAGATTTTAAAAGTAGATCTTGGGCTTTTGGGTTCCTTCCCTAGTAGATTAAGGCTTTTCCACCCCAATTCAGGCAATGAGTGATGATCGGACTAGGATCGAGTGCTTTCGCCCTCGTTCCAACCACATCTACACCTCGATCCATGGGGAAATCCCCTTCGAAGCAAGGTCTTGAGATTGACACATGTTCACTTTCGCTACTTTGCCAATCTCAAGCCTTGATTCCCGACTTTCGCAAGGAATTGTAGCTCGATGTAGAGTGGGTTCCTTAGATCAAACACTCAAGGCTATGGAATTGGGGTTTCTAGCCTAAACCTAGCTAGGGTTTTCCCCCATAACCCAAGATCAAGGAGATCTACTCCATGTGACAAGCAAAGAAAGCAATCAAATCAAAAGAGAAAGCAATCATCATAATCAATCTCAAAACAAAGCAAGGGTTCATTCAAATCCAAAGCAATCCACAAATTCAATTCAAGGGTTTTCAAATCCACAAGATCAAAGCAAATCAAAGCTAAACAATCAACAAAACCTCTCAAGTCTTCCTCCTCCTTGGACGATTCTCTCTCTCTTCCTCCTCTTCTCCTTCCTCCTTGCTCTCCAAGTATCCTCTTGGCTCCCTTGGAACCCCCCTTTTTTTGTGTGTGTGAAGGAACCCTTTCTTAGAAGACAAGAGGGCCTTTTATAGATTAGATGAGGGGCAAAAGTGGAAGTTCACAAATTCGTGCCTTGGAGCCCAAGTAGTCCGGTGACCGACTCGGCCCGACACGGAGGAACCTCGGGCCCGAGGTACTGTGCAACTCGGTCCGAGGTTGGAAACTTCAAAGTCGGGCCCGACGTTGTTGCATCTCGGTCCTGACCTCGTTCCACCTTCTTCTTAGCTGGCTTCTCTTGTTCTTCTTCATGGCTCGCTTCTCTCTTTCTCGCTTTAGCTCGGCCTTTGCTCCATGTCTCGACCCTCCTTCAAATTGATCCTCGATTCATGCCAAATTACCTACAAAACACATAAAAGGTGCGTAGTCTCCGAATTTCATAGAAATACGGGAACTAAGCTAAAAAGGAACAAAACGCACAAGAAAAGGGGAAAAAGAAACATATTTACAAACGAAATCACATATGAAAACACCACCAAATAGAGAGACATCAAAATACCCCATACTTAAACTTGCTTGTCCTCAAGCAATAACAATGTAAGCAAGACCGAAACATAATCTTCAAGTAAAGCCTCGTATGAAAACACATTTTAAGCACAAGTGATCGATATTCAAGCAAGATTACATCATCACACGTGATTAAGTGTTCCAAGGAATAAAGTCAATGCAATTAAGCCTCACTTTAGGGATATGTGAATGTGTATCACTCATCATGTGTTTGGGTTTAGCAATGAACACTCAAGCTCAAAAATCATGCAAGTAAGGACTTTACTATTGAAGCTAATATCACCAATTCCTCCACCTAGAGATGCCTAATGCAAAGTACACAAAGAATTTCGAACTTGGCTCAATGGAGGTCCTCAAAGAGGTTCCATTCGGCCGGGTTGTAATGGGGCTTTTGGTATTTCTCAAGGTGGGAATTATTTGGTCGTGTGGTGCTTATAATGGGGATTGAACAACCTAAACTCTCACCAATTTCACCAAATTCCACAATTACTTTCACACTCACCCAAAAGACTTAACATTTTCCTTTCAACCCAAAATTTCACTTAACATTCCACTTCATCTTTGCTCTTATGCTTTTTGTTGGATTTTCAACACTTTCTACATTTGGACCGACTTTCTTATGACATCGGGCCCGATGTTGCTTGTAACTCGGTCGGACCATTTTCTTCACTTAAGCTCTTTGCTTTATTCCACTTTACATTTCCAACATTTTCTTTCTTCCTTTTCTTTCTTTTTTTTTCATTTTGTACAACAAAGATGCACTACCCACATGATTCATAACACCATTCCTTGCCCTTAAACCCAAGAGAATCTCAACTCTTCAAATACAATCCCAACCTCTCTTCTAAAGTCCAATCCCATAAGGGTCAAGTCATATAAGGCTAGGAATAATATTTTTGAGGAGTTTCAAACAAAGGCTTAGGCTAGAACGGGGCTACAATCAAAGGATTAACTTCATGGTAGGATATGGAACATTTATGTGACTAGAAGAATAAAGTTCAAAATCAATGTGACCATGCTCATGACGGTCTTGGAAACTAGATAAACACCGCAATAGCAAGTTTTACTAAGCATGAATGAGCTAATTACACAAGAAACATGAGGGATATGCAAATATGATCAAGCATCCCTAAAATGGCCAAAAATCAATCTCACAAGGGTCACTCATACTTAGTTGCATAAGACCTCATCCTAGAACTCACATGCTCAATAAAACAAGCAAGGTATCATGATCATATCAAAAGCAACATCATTTTTAGAGGCTAAACTATCCAAAAATATGCAAAGGAATTTACATGCTCACATCATCATTAGCTTTTATTTTGGCAATCTAAGATGGGAATTTCTAGTCCAAAACCTACAAAACACAAAATCTTTTTGTTGTTTTTAACACAATTTTTTCAATTTTTTTATGGATTTTTTCTGCAAAAATTTCTCTAAAACCAAAAACTCATCCATTCTAGACCAAATTAATCATCCACGTCTTTCCTCAAACCACTAACCAATAAGCAAACATCCCAAATACAAACTAGGAACACAAACTAAATATCCTCAAAATAACAAACAAACATAAACAAGTGAAATCATGGACACACTTACCCCCACCCCATACTTAAAATTTTTGATGTCCCTATCAAACAAGGAAATCAAAACTTAAAAGCAAGAGAGAAGAGTATGAAAAGCTCACAATTTCTTATTCTTCAATGGCATGTATAGGATCAATCGGCGAGGACGAGAGCCCATGAGGCTCTAACTTCTTCGTTTGGACCGTCCTTGTCATAGAACTTCTTCACTCGATGACCATTCACTTTGAAAATATGTCCTTGTTCATCAACCAAGTCCACCGCACCATGAGCATAGATACGGTGGACCACAAATGGTCCGCTCCACCTAGTCCTTAACTTCCCGGGGAAAAGTTTAAGCCTTGAATTGAAAAGGAGAACCTTGTCACCGGTTTGATAGGTCTTTGGAATTAACTTCCTATCATGCCACTTCTTGGTCTTCTCTTTGTACAACTTGGAGTTCTCATAGGCCTTCAACCTCAATTCCCCCAACTCATGAAGTTCTAGAAACCTTTTCTCACCGGCCAAGTTGATATCCCAATTCATCTCTTTGAGTGCCCATTTCGCCTTGTGCTCAAGCTCTACCGGAAGATGACATGCCTTGCCATAAACTAGATTGAAGGGTGTAGTTCCCAAAGGTGTCTTGAAGGCGGTTCTATAAGCCCAAAGTGCATCATCGAGCTTAGAGGCCCAAACTTTCCTTGATCGAGATACGGTCTTCTCCAAGATAGCCTTGATTTGACGGTTTGACACCTCGACTTGCCCGCTTGTTTGAGGATGATAAGGAGTAGCAACTCGATGAGACACCCCATACTTAATCAACACATTTTCGAAGCACCTCTCAATGAAATGAGGTCCGCCATCACTTATGAGAACCCTAGGCACACCAAACCTTGCAAAAATGTTGCTTTTCAAAAACTTCATCACCACCTTAGCATCATTGGTTCTTGTTGATATGGCCTCCACCCATTTTGAAACATAGTCCACGGCTACCAAGATGTACTTGTAAGACCCCGATGTGGGAAATGGTCCCATGAAGTCAATACCCCATACATCAAATAACTCAACTTCTAGAATGCCAGTTTGAGGAGTCTCATTCCTCCTTGATAGGTTCCCCTCTCTTTGGCACTCCTCACACTTCCTCACATAATCATGCACATCCTTGAACATGGTTGGCCAATAATAACCACATTGAAGAATTTTTTGAGGTGGTTTTGGAACTCTTAGCGTGACCTCCTGTAGGCAAGGAGTGGCAATGGTGAATTATGCTCTCAACCTCTTCACTTGACACACACCGTCTATAGATTTGATCACGCCCTTCCTTGTAGAGATATGGATCATCCCAAAAGTATTGTCTAGCATCATGTAAGAATTTCTTCCTAGCTTGATAAGACAAATTTGGTGGGATCACTCCCCCTACGGCAAAGTTAGCAAAATCCGCAAACCAAGGGGAGACCCCTCGTCTTACGGCACTAATCGAAAGAAGGCCAGTGGGAGAGAAAGAATCAATCAATTGAGAACGAGAAGGAATGGAAATCGAGCTAGGAAACTTACTTTCTTCATCGGACCGACATTGAAGTATACCGGGTCCGACATGGTTGGACGCCGGTCCAGCTTCGCAGACACACAACTGCCTCGGGCCCGATGTTGAAGTCCTCGGTCCCGACTCACTCGCACTTGCCTTGCCTTCGGTCCGATGTTCTGAACCTCGGGCCCGACGTACTTGGTTCGTCGATCCACCCTTCCTTTCCTCCCTTTCGCTCATGAGAACTTCATCTGCTACTTTGCCAATCTCGAGCCTTGATTCCCAACTTTCGCAAGGAATTGTAGCTCGATGTAGAGTGGGTTCCTTAGATCAAACACTCAAGGCTATGGAATTAGGGTTTCTAGCCTAAACCTAGCTAGGGTTTTCCCCCATAACCCAAGATCAAGGAGATCTACTCCATGTGACAAGCAAAGAAAGCAATCAAATCAAAAGAGAAAGAAATCATCATAATCAATCTCAAAACAAAGCAAGGGTTCATTCAAATCCAAAGCAATCCACAAATTCAATTCAAGGGTTTTCAAATCCACAAGATCAAAGCAAATCAAAGCTAAACAATCAACAAAACCTCTTAAGTCTTCCTCCTCCTTGGCCGATTCTCTCTCTCTTCCTCCTCTTCTCCTTCCTCCTTGCTCTCCAAGTATCCTCTTGGCTCCCTTGGAACCCCCCTTTTTTTGTGTGTGTGAGGGAACCCTTTCTTAGAAGACAAGAGGGCCTTTTATAGATTAGATGAGGGGCAAAAGTGGAAGTTCACAAATTCGTGCCTTGGAGCCCAAGTAGTCCGGTGACCGACTCGGCCCGACACAGAGGAACCTCGGGCCCGAGGTACTGTGCAACTCGGTCCGAGGTTGGAAACTTCAAAGTCGGGCCCGACGTTGTTGCATCTCGGTCTTGACCTCGTTCCACCTTCTTCTTAGCTGGCTTCTCTTGTTCTTCTTCATGGCTCGCTTCTCTCTTTCCCGCTTTAGCTCGGCCTTTGCTCCATGTCTCGACCTTCCTTCAAATTGATCCTCGATTCATGCCAAATTACCTACAAAACACATAAAAGGTGCGTAGTCTCCGAATCTCATAGAAATACGGGAACTAAGCTAAAAAGGAACAAAACGCACAAGAAAAGGGGAAAAAGAAACATATTTACAAAGGAAATCACATATGAAAACACCACCAAATAGAGAGACATCAAATTGACGGTGACACAATGGTCTCTGAAGTTCTTGAAAGACCGAGAATACATTGTCCGTCCAAGACGAGTAAGGGGTTCTAATGTTATGAATGCCTTGTTTTTTGTGCACCCCACAAGTCTGTGCATGCGGAAGAAGTTTCCCTATGTCGTTATTATGGACTCCACATACAAGACCAATAGGTATGTTATTTTAATATGTAATCGACTTGATTAGTATATTTCCAGTATAAATGCTTAAAACAACTTGTTGTGCTAGGTACGACATGCCTTTATTGGAGATGGTTGGCTTCACTTGCACCGGAAATACATTCAGCATCGGGTTTGCATTTATTTCAAACGAAGATGTCGCTAGTTATAGGTGGGTGTTAACTCAATTGAAAGGCGTGTACGACGAGCTTGGAGTCCAGGTCAATACAATCATGACAGATCGCGAGCAGGCTCTAATCAAGGCGATAAGTCAAGTTTTCGGGGACGGAGTCCAACATTTGCTGTGTTGGGTGCACATCAGACACAAAATTATTGCGTACGGCCTAAAGGTGTTTGCGAACGCTGAAAAACAAATGAGTTGTCACGCGGGTTTGCAAACGCTTGTTGGGCGCTCTTTTCGTCCACCACAGAGGCGACATTCGAAGAACGGTACGTAGAATTGAAGAGAAGATGGCGACCGACGCTTATTGCATACGTGGAGAAGGTTTGGCTTAATCCATTCAAGAAGAACATAGTTCGTGCTTGGACGAATCATACACTCCACTTTCAGACGAGAACCACCAATAGGTAATTTCATTTTTAGCATTTGAATTCAGTTTGAATATTAGAAAGTGTATATGTTCAATACTTAAACTTTGACATGTGTTTTTCAGGGTCGAAGGGATGCACGCTGTGCTGAAAAAGATATTGGATTCATCTCGAGGAGGCTTCAACACCTTGATACTAAGGATTCACATCCAGATGCAATCTCAAACCAACACTTAGAGGACAGCCTTTGAGAGAACCAAAATACAGAAACCAACAAAATACAGACTACTGGCGAATAAGTTCAAAGCGCTGTTTCGTCCTATACGCGGACACGTTTCAAGGCAATGCCTAGGTAAGTTGTTAGACATGTATTATGATATAGCAATTGAGTTGACGCAGCGTACACTCGATATGGAGTGCCACGACTACTTTTGGAGGGAATGTCACGGTCTTCCATGCAAGCATCGAGTTGCAGACGCTATCATAACTAAAGTACCCATCAATTTGGAGGAGATACATCCCTTTTGGAAACAGATTGAATGGGATGACCTTAGCGATGACAACGATCTTGCCCTTGCATGCGTACCCTTGACCATTCAAGACCCCACGTGGGACGAAATGGTGGCAAAGCGAAATAGCGGTCAGATGCGTAGAGACCAGTATTTGCAGATCACATCAGCGTTCAAAGATTCAGAGCATCCTGAAGACACAAACCTTATTGAGCCGATACCATACGAGACGCCAGATGGAGCCAACAAGTATTCAACCACCAGGGAGAAAACACACCTTGAGCACGTAATGGAAGAGTACGAGAGGGAGCAACAAAGACGGAAAGACAACGACAGTCGGAGCAAAGCAAATACATCGGCGCCATCCCGACCACGCGGAAGACCTAAAGGATCTAGGAATAAGAAACGGACCGGAGTTGGAGTTGATACGCCTCCGGTTGCGACCGCGCCTCCTACCACCGCTACCCCCGCCGATGGAAGCCACCGTGGCCCCCCGACGAGCGTCAAATGGCGCGGGGTTAACTTTGGCATGGGTAATGTGGATAGTTTTGTATTTCCGTTCATTGAGGATGCTAGATACATATATATGTATTTCCGTTCATTAACAATAACAAAAACTAACTAGGAATTTGAATAGTAAACAAATTATCAAATTGAATATCTTAATAAATAAGCCAAATTGATTTAAATTGATTACCAACATATTCAAATTGATTAACTAAATTATATAAACGAAATTTATTACCTAAAATTCAATACGAAATTTTACAAATTTAAATAATATAAAATTTCGTAATCAATTTGAAACGTACCTCAGCCGTAAATGTCGCTCGGGTGCGGATCCGACTACGAACCGGATCGGGTCGGTCGACGGTGGTGCCGACGGGCGCGGTGGGCTCGATGGCGACGGACGTGGTGGCGACGGGCTCGCTGGCCGGAGCCGACGCGCTGGGATCCGTCGGGCTCGTGGTGGCTGGAGCCGACGCGCTGGGATCCGTCGGGGTCGTGGTGCCGGAGCCGACGGGCTCGTGGTGGCCGGAGCCGACGGGCTCGTGCTGGCGACGGGTTCGGTGGGGTCCGTCGGGCTCGTGGTGGACGGAGCCGACGGGCTCGTGGTTGCGACGGCTTCGCTCGATGGCAACGGTGGCGACGGGTCGGTGGTCCGATCGGTGGCCATGGTGTATGACGGGATCGGTTTTTTTTTTCCGAGATCTGGTTTTGCGCGAAATGGGGTTTCGAAGCTCGAGGTTGAAGACGATGGCAGCGTGCTCGCATTTTTAACCCTAAGGAGCCTCGAAATGGGCTTGCGCGGCGCCTCACAGGCCCATTTCGTGCGGCCCAAAGCTGCCCGGCTCAATTTGTTCTGAAACCCTAAAGACCCGCGAAACGGGCTTGCGCGCGTCCTCACATGCCCATTTTGTGCGGCACAAATTCATTTCCCGACTCATTTACCTCAGTTTACGGTTTTGCCCTTCCGCACAACAATATTTCGCGCTCATCGTCGTTGCATGGAGATTCTGTGCGCTTTTAAAAAATTTATGTGCGTATGAATCCCGCGTTATTTATTCATGATGGCAAATGAGTTCATAATAGATCTACACAATTTAGGGTTACACAATAATTTCTCCATTTCTCCTAGTTTAATTATTATTTTAAATCAAGGAGCGATTGTAAAAGGTCGATCAATTAATTCAAGATAATATTCTTATAGCATATAAAATTTTCATTCATTTCATAAAACAAAAAAAGATGTAAAATATTGATGGCTTTGAAGATAGATATGGAAAAAACTTATAATAAGATAGACTGAGATTTTATTAGACAAATTCTTCTTCAATTTGGGTCCAATCTTCATTGGGTTAGCTTATAAGTTATGACCTATATTTCCTCTTCCTCTTCCTGATTGGTTTTAGTCAATAATGAACAAGGTAATGAGTTTTCTCCCAGTTGTGGTATTCGACAGAGCAACCCTTTGTCTCATTTTATTTTTGTAATAACAATGGAATATCTTACAAGAACTCTTCAAAATGAATCGAATCAGACGAATCCGCTTGTAGGTATTCAGTTAGTTAAAATGGAACTTGTATCCCTTTCTTATAAGTTTCGCTAATGATACTTACATTTTTGCAAATGCTACTCACTCTAATATGACTTACATTAAAAACTCTCTAACTAATTTTTCTTGCATGTCTGGACTTTCTATTAATTACCATAAAAGTTCTTTCCAAACTTCTTGCAAATATTTCCTGACCATCTACCATATTTCTAGCAAGTTGTAGCACCGCTATTTTGCAACGATGGGTAATACCGCCAGTGACCTCGAATTTTACAGTCCAAAGTCACCCAATGCTCTTTAAAGTATTAAACTTCAATAAAATGCGAAAATGTAACGATATTACATATTATAAAAGGTTGCTCAAACACGAGACTTTGAAATTTTTCCTTGCATCCTTAAACATATATAACAAAATGTGAAAGAGTTTAACAATAGAATTAACGAACATTGTTTGTACAAAAGCATGATATAACCCAAAATATTCTAGAAAAAATATCTTTGTGAAGACCCCACCTTCCTTCATTTGCTTGTTGGATCTTCGTCTTCAAATCTTAGAGGGAGGTTTCCTAGATTCTGACATTTGTCGCGAATGGCGAGAAATGTCGGGCAAAAATGCAGAAATAGCGGAATTAGTCTAAGGAGACTAAGAAAGTGAGAATGGAAATTATCAAGGGTAATATGGTAACTTCAATTCATTAGAGAGATATAAGTGAGATGTGTTTGAGATGTAGAAACTTAATGTGGAGCTTTAAGGACGGAAACGAGTCGATCTCGAGGTGAGGTAACTCTTAAACCAAAAAGAAAGAACTACTAGATTGTAGAGTTTCTTAGAATAGAATATTATTGGGAACGTTATAATTACACACAAGTTTTTGAGAACCTCTCGCTCCCTTGTCGGACCTCAACCAACCTCATCTTATTTGGTGCTCTAGATCGAGGAGGTGGCCCGAAGGCGCTTAAGTACCAAGCCCACCTTGACAATCCCCACTAAGCATTGAGATTGGAAAGACGATCGTTCAAGTTCCGAGAGCCGGGTCGGTCTTCCAAGTTGTACTAATCTGGTCCGATTTTAATTTCTTTTAATGTGCATTAGAACTTATCTTTATTATGTGACAAAACTTTGTATAACATTAATGACTTTAAAGGGTGTGGAGGCTATGAAAGAGCCGAGTCCACTTAAGGGGAACGAAGTTCCGACACCTAGCTAGGGTGTAGACATCCCTCCAACGAGTAGGAGCGGACATATATAGATCATGATCTGAATTACCGAGAGAAGAAATGGCGGTGACTCCGGTGAGCCGTACCACTTGATAATACCGAGGGAAGAGAGGGTGATGAATCGTACCACTCGGTGAGTTATAACGAATTGTCAAGGGAAGAGAGGGCGTACTGCCATACCACTCGACGTGTTATATAGAGGTTTTCGGACCGAGCCCGCACCCCTTATTATACTATTAAGAATCCATAACGAATCTTGAAAAGAGATTTAAACACATAAAGGCCGCATATACAAGTCTAATAATATTTCTGCTAGTGCACAAAAATTTTGTCTTCTATGCACTAATTGAATGCTCCTTCCTCCTCCGCTCCAAACTAAATCTTCCAACCTAAAACCTGCAAAACAATGGACACAGGGGACGGGGCCCTAATCCACCTCCGATGCCTAAGTCAAAAGAGCAGTCTATAGATTCGAACGTCGAGGTACAACGAGAAAGCGGTGAATCCCTGAACAGTCGAGATAAGCGAGTATTAGCCTCTTCAAGTTTTTGGAATGCGCCGATGTGCACATGTGGCTCTCCCTACACGCCTAGGGCGTGTATTTATAATGGAAGAAGGAGATCAGAGGGGTCGACTTTACACATATCCTAGGGCTAGTCAGATTACTTAGAGCACAAGCTAGGAATATTCCTCCCTTCCAAGTTTAATTTCATCATATTTGAAGGATAGAATCTTCCATTAAGTTGCACAACTACCATATTTTTAATAATAGGAAAATAAATAAAAATAATAATAAATACGCAGTAATTTAAGAAATACCTTTAATGTTGATAATGAAAATAATTATTGTAACTATGTTTGTTTTAGCCGCTCACAAATGCCCCACCTACATTGTTGTATACGTTTTGTCATATACGGCGACGTCGGATCCAGAGGTGTCCTAATCAAAGGTGCCATATGGATTAGCGATTGAATTCCCCAAATGCATTCGTATATTCGTATATTCCTATATTCGTACATCCATGAGTGAATATTATGGGGCACATACTCTTTTTTCGAGTCGAGTCATTTTCCAGGGACTAAGGTAGAATCATCAGAATAAACAAAAAACAGACTAGGGAGAACATAATGTTTAAGTTTGGAAAGTGCCTGGACAAGCCTTTTATCTAAGAAAACAAAAGAATACAAATAAGGTGCTTATTCTAATAATTCTATCCTTAGCTTAATATCCACGCAAGAAGCCTTCGACACAAGATTAACTGCCAACAAATCCGCATTCGCGGCTCAAGGGATCTCGGTCGTGGTCAGTAGTGTCGCGGTCGCGGTTGACAACCCCGCGGTCGCGGTTTCTCCTTTCACAGAAAAAAATCTCTTTAAATGTGCGACGTTCCATGTCCGGGGGACATCCTTCTCGTCGAGATTTTTTAACTTATATGCTCCCCACCCATATACTGCAATCACTTGATATGGTCTTTCCCAATTGGGGTCAAGTTTGCCTTCTACGGGGTCCCGTGCGCTTCCTATGTCCCGTCGAAGTACTAGGTCACCGACTCGAAAAGTACGGTATCTCACACGTCGAGCTATAACCCGTTCGGATGCCCCTTGATATAAGTTGCAAGGCGCACAACCGCAATATCTCTGCGTTCCACGATGAAGTCGAGGTGGGCGGAGAGAGCTCGATTGTTGTCCTCAGGCTCAAACAACGTCGTTCTCAACGTTGGTAAACCGATCTCTAGTGGTATTATTGCTTCCGTACCATAAGCTAAGGCAATAGGCGATTCCCCAGTCGATCTACACGGGGTGGTACGATAGGCCCATAAGACAGCTGACAATTCTTCAGCCCATCTTCCTTTGGCACCCTGTCTTTCCACAGAGTGATATATGGTGGTAGACCTTACCAGATACTACTTAGTTGAGTTGGCAACAACACTTTAGGATCTTACAATGCAAGCACGACGAGAAAACAAGTAAAACATCCAACTATCAAATTTATAAACCTGAATATAAACATGTTTGAATGCCCAAGTTCAATCCAATATTACCAAAAGACCCATCACGGAATTATCACAACCTTTCAAAACAGCAATAAGTAATTTAACAACCAAAACAATTTAACAAAATTAACAATAACAAATCATTCCAAAATGCACCCGAAACACTCGTAACTAATGACACGCGCGTCAACGGTTTCCTATGACATACCCAGAACTAGAAAAATAATGCCCGAAGGGTCACTAATCTACCAAGCTAGATAGTTGTAGCTTATTTCTTATATTGCATGCTCTGAAGACTGGATTAAGATTGAAAACGAACACACACATATATAACACATAATCTTAACCAATCACTTGGAGTTGTGGCATTGAGTAGCTTCCAAGTGAGCTCGATAGATCGGCACCAACTTCTCCTTCGAAGGTAGAATTTGCTTGACTATTTCGGAATGTTCAAACTCATCCCGCCATTTACACAATGAAGGGAACCGTTCCTTTGTGACAATTACCTTGCCAGTTGCTTCCTCCAATGCAGTGAGCCAATATCCTAAGAAGTTGGCCACAATATCCGTAAATCCAATGCTTTCTCCTCCGAAAAACATCTTCCCCTCGAGCTCCCTGTCCAGGATTCTCATATTCTCCAACACTTCTTCAATTGCCTCCTCCTCTCCTCTCCATAATGCTTTCATGATCGATTGAAACAACTACACGAATTAATCATAATATTGAGTGAGAATTTTATTTAACGACAATCCAAAAATGTTAGAATGTCCATTCCACATCTGAAAGTTAGGATAATATGGTATCAGAGTCATTCGCCTAACGGTTTAGTATATAAGCCAGTAAATTACAACTCCTATTGCCAATTGGTTTTGGGATGGAACCCCACTGACATGGATGATAAAAAATGATACTAGATAGGAATTAATTCTAATTGAGTAATGAAGTGAACTTCACCTTGTCATCGATGAATCGAGCCCAGAAACGAGTCAAGGATCTCTGGTAGGGGTCTCGGGGCATGATGGATGGGCCTGAGTTCCATGCCTCGTCTATGTACTCAAGGATCAGCTGCGACTCTGCAATGCCCTTGTTCCCGTGAATCAGCACGGGGATCTTCTTATGAATCAGATTGTACTTGAGAAGATCGGGGCTCTTGTTCTTGAGATCCTCCTCAAAGAATTCGTACTCCACTCCCTTCATTTTCAGGGCAATCTCCACTCTGTTGTTGAAGGGACACCCCCCACGCAGTCCATGTAACATCACCTTCTTCTCCTCCATTAGGACTAGCTAGTTACTGTGTTCAATTTACTACTTGTATCTTTAGCTAATTCAAGTGAATATGTTTCTATATATAACTTGTGAATTTCAATGAATTCGTGTTTTTCTTCACTATCCGTCTGCTTACATATTCGCTTACCTCAGTAATTAAGCCTGTGAGGTGTACGCTTATATGGTACGTCATTGCATGTCCCCATATATATGGTTGATCAACTAACCCGTTTTTCTTTTCTATTTCTTATGACATTATCGATCTTGGCTTATAGTTGCATGTCAACATCCTTTTATTGGGGCTGCAAATGTTTTAGTCTAATTCATGTATGTGTAAGTACATTTATGAAAAACGCGTATATAGCAACGAAAAATTAGCCACAAATAGCCTTTGAAATGTTTTAGCTAATTACCAACATAAATGATTGGAGAGTATATTGGCAACTAATTCTTCATCTAATTACCTATAATGCTTTTCATGGCTATTTTTGTGGTTATTTTTGTGGATTATTTAAATCATTGACCCATTAAATGCTTCTAGTTTTATAGTTTAATCCAACTACTCTCGTTTTACTTTAGATTTCTTCAATCTAAACTTACACGTACTTCAATTCAGCCTACACTTAGACTTATACATTCTTCCTCTCCAATTCAAAATGCTTCTAGGGGTGAAGGCATGGAAAAAGATATTTTAGGTTGGGGTGAACGTATAATTGTGTGATAAGAAGGTGGTTTAGGTGACGGTGACATAATTGAGAACCTTCACCTATCATCCAATCCATCGAACACTTAATTTTATTTGGATTTTTATCTATATATTTTGGTTTCAGTTGTTTGTGTGGATCGTTCACCTGTGGATAATTTCTAATCCTAGATCTATTTACTGGTGCACAAGATTCTTGACCATGAAAAGGAAACCTACCATAGATTTCGGCTTCCGCAAATTATTGTATTTTGGAAATGCTGCAAAAAAAACAAATTATTACTCTCTCCATTTCTTAGAAGATATATTTTTAGCCCATTTTTATTATTTCATAAAACATAATTTTTTAAATATTTTTCCCACTTTATAAAAGTAATAATTACTCTTTACAATTTTCTATTTTCTAGGGGATTAAGGATACATATTTTTTCTAAATATAAGGGTAATTTGGGTAAAAAATTCATTTCTTCTTAATATGTGTGTATTGAGTTACAAAGACATGTTTTAAAAAAGGAGAGAGTAATTGTTATGTGGTGATGATAGTGATATAGATATAGATACTAGTATGTATTCCCGTATCTTTTATGTATTTGCTTAAATGAAAGGAAAAATTATTTAAAATAATCCCAACTTTTACTCATTTATTCAAAATAATGCCAACTTTTACTTGTACTAGTTTTTGTACAAACTTTTATTATATTTATAGATATTGGTACGAGATTGTTTCCGACGGAAAATCCGATAAAGTTGTTGATGTGGTAGTCGGATAAGGTGACATTATAAGGATATCGTGATAGCACCTAGTAATTGATGATTCAGAAACCCCCCTTCTCCCTAAATTGAAAGAGCTAAACGACGTTTCCGAACACCTCCCTTCCATCTATGTCAAGTCTTGACGTCCCCCTTAAGAAATCCACCTAGTTATCACTCTTGATGTTCACCGATGTCGGCTCAACAACAGATTTGGAATCTAGGAATTGGAATTTATTCACAGTGAAACTGTAATTTTTTTAATTGAATCCTAGTTAGCAATAAATTAATAGTCATCCTATTTTATTAATCCAATAATCTTATCCGACTGTCATATCAACAAATTTATCTAATTTTACCATCGGAAACAATCTCGTATCAATATTGATAAATATAGTAAAAGTTTGTACCAAAACTAGTAAAAGTAAAAGTTGGTATTATTTTTAATAAATGAGTAAAAGTTGGGATTATTTTAAGTAATTTTTCCTAAATGAAATGTTTATAACTATACATATTTTATCTAAAAAAAATCCTATCTAAATATAATAATTAAAAATTATTATATGCAAATATATTTTTTAGGAACTAATATTTTGATTATTTTATTTAACATCTATAATTATATATTAAAGGTATACCTTTTTGAGCCACCACGTTGATTGTGGTCCCACCATAAATTTAAAAATTATTTTTTATTTATATTGATTTAGCTTTTTCATTGAAATTATTTTCGATCTATTTATGTGAAAAATAATTTTTAAATTCTAAATTTAAATAAAAATAACAAAAATTATTCTATATTTATCTTTTTATCTATTTATGTAAAATATTTATCTTAAATCATATTTTTAATAAAAATAAAAAAATCAATGTCATTGTCAAGGTAATTACTTGCCTAATTGAATCTTGATAAAAAAAATTATATTACATTTTCCTTAATTTTCTTTCGTACTTATTCATAAGAATACAGAAAAAATTATCTTTAAACAATTCAGTCTTATTCATATTTTTTCATCTATTCTTATTAATTATCCTTTTAAAATTTTATTTAAAACATTTTTAAGGAATTGAATTTGATTAAAAAATTAAAAGAATTTATATTATTTTTTTATATTTATATATTTCTGAAAAAGAGTAATTAAAATGATTTGTATTTATATTTTTCATAAATAAATTATCATTAACCCATCAAAATCATGTAGGACTCACTTTAATAATTTTGCCTTTGTCTCACAGAGTAAAGTTCAAATAATACACCTCCTTATCCTATAAAATAAAGAGCGTTTAGAGCTAGAGCTGTCAAAAGCTGACCGAAACCCGCCAACCCGACCCGAACTGCCCCGCCCGATAATTTTAGGGTTAAGAACCGAAAATTTGAACCTGAAATCCGAAATCAACCGAACCCGATAGAACCTGAAACTCGCTGGGTTGAAACCTAACACCCATTGGGTTGATCGATTAGTATATTTATAGAATTTTAAAAATTATAATATATTTTATTATTAAAATAAATGAAAATAATATAGTATAATTGAATATTATTAATTAATTAAAATTGGTTTTGATAATCATAAAAAAGATATTTTAGATCCCCTGGTCAACCCGACCTAACCAAAAACCCGCTACAACCCGACCCGATTGACCCGAGACCCATAACGAAACCGAACCCAATTTAACCCGAACCCGAAATGACCGAACCGAACCCGTCCGAGCCGACCCGATTGATAGGTCTATTTAGAGCCCTTAGATTAAGGTGATCCAAGGACTGATGTTCTATCCCTTTTAGGGATGCGGTTGCATTTTTGTAATTTCTCAAAAATTATAAAAATGCATCATTATCGTGAAAAAGTGCATTGTTAAATACAAAAAGTGCATTAGTAAGCCGAAAAAGTGAAAACAAAAATGAAGCCATCGGTGCGCTCCATGTTCAATTCACTGTAAAAGTGCATCGTTATGGTGGAAAAGTGCATTGCAAAATACTAAAATTATAACACCCCTATTTTATCCTAAGGGATATTACCGCCAGTGATCCTAGATTAAACTACCAAGAACCACCCAAGGCTTAAAAAAAACATAACATAAATGAGAATGACTCAAAAACGGAAATCTTATTCATTAAAGAGAACCGTAGTTCATTACAATGGAGTTTTGTTTACATTAGATGTAGCAGCGGAAAGAAAACTTATTTTATATAAAAAAAAGAATCATTGAAAATGCGAGTGTGCTTCAAGGACGAATCATATGATGATGAGTTCCTTGGCTTAAGGTGAGAGAGCTGGTGCACCACTTTTCGGATGCGTTTCTCTTGGAGAAAGTTCTTCCTTCCTTCAACCTTGTCTTACCTTGATCTTCAAGTCTTGAAGCTATTCCTTTGAATGCGTACCTCGTTTGGACTTCTTCAACTTAGAGATTTAATCCTTCCTTGATATGTCTCCTTATTGCGTCTATCCTTGGATCCTCAGTCTTTGGGAACACGCCTTTGCATTCTGATGCCCGCACATGCAAGGAAAAAGAAAGAGAAGGTGGACGGGTCAGTCTAATGAAAGACTAGCAAGCAGCTAAGGTATTAACGAAACATGTTGGTATCGATCTCCAATGATAGTGATTGGTCGATAATCCAACGGCTAATCTTCCATCGAAAGAGAAAAGGCTAGAAAATTTTCGAGGTAAGTATGATATTACAAGATCTGCTTCCATCAGGAAGCCAGTCAAACTCTTGCCCAAGAGAAAAGAAATATGAGATTTCTTTGGAGATAAGAAACCACTAGAGTAGAGTTCCCAGAAAAGAAATAATATTTGAGAGGGATTTGGTGTGTCATAATATTAGTTCAATAAATCTTTATTAAATAGTCAAACAACTATTTATCTTAGTTGTTGACTCGTAATTGGGGTAACCCCCGAGCAGACTCGATCAACGGAAAAGAGGGATTTGGACTTCTCGAATTCCCATCTATGATGTACTGATAGCATGCATTTAGGTAATGTTTAGAATGCATGTATACGTTTCTTTTGCGTTGCTTTTAGGTAGTTTTAGTTAGTTTCTTTAGTGTCTTAGAGTTTCTAGGAGTTTTGGGTTTTTGCACTTGTTCTATGTTGTTTTACAGGTCTTAAAGTGAACAAGTGTGAAAGGAATGGAACCGGGGAAATAACGCTTGAATTCGAGCCATCCGTTGGAGTTGCTGGTTCGACACCTCTATCTTGTAAGGGTTCGTTCGGGAGATATAGTGATCTTATGAAGTTGAGTTTGGTATCATTGGAAAGTTAATCCAAAGAGCTACAATTCATGTTTACTCCGAGTCCAAATTCCAACTCGAAGTGAGTCAAAACAGCCCCCGAAGTGTGACATGAGTTCTGAACCGAGGTGCTGGCGGCACCCGCCGCCAACCTAGCGGCGCCCGCCGCCCCTGACCGCCGCAGAGCCCTTTACTTGCCACGTGTTTTGTTTCTATTGGTCCTTTTCTATCATTATTATTCCGAGATATTATATTTTTGGGATATACTTTTTAGACCAAGTTTGATATATTAGGTTTTGAGAGTTGCACCTCTCATTCATACATTATTATCGTATTTTCCTTTCAGAGTTTTTAGTCTTTCATGGAGAACTAAGCCCTTTTGCTTAATCAGACAGTTTGAAGCATCGTTTGACTTTCAGTTGTGAGATTTCTACTCTTTATCTATTGCATGGAATTATTTTACTCTCTTGATTGAATTGTTTATGTGATTGATTTCAACAATTTCTAGGGTTGTTGTTATTAAATCTCAATTGCTAGATCTAGAGAAATTATTGGTTGAGTTTCTCTATTTCATAGTAGCAAACTACATTGTACTAGTAACTGGTTGTGCTAGTTTATTGTAGAAGAGAGTTAAATTGCATTCTAGTAAAAAGCTGGTTGTTTTATGCTAGACTTGTATCCTGATTATATTCCTATTCTTAATGCTGCTTTTGAATTGAATCTTGATAGTTTCAGGATTATTCAATTAGTTAGGATTGATAGTATCTGGTTGTGCTATTAATTATCTTTGAAAAGGAATTGGAATTCCATATGCATGCGATATTCAGTGAATCTATGATCAACTTGTCATACGAATGTGGATCTCTGGCTGACTAAGTGTTTCCTTAAATTGATTAAAAACCCAAACTTTATTTGCTTAGCTAGTTTTTGCATTCTCAATAGTTAGTTTAATTCTAAAAACCCTTTTACTTTAATTGACGCAAAATTTACATAGAAAGATAAATCTCCTCCCTGTGGACTCGACCCTTACTTCCCTAAGACTTCTTTAGGATTGTTAGGACTCTTTTGCATAGCTGTGATTTGCACGACCATTTCACGCCTACCATGTACTATTCCACAATAGAATATTTTCATCTTACATTACACTTCTATTGGGAAAAGTTTATTTCGGTATTAAGAATGGGTAAACCGAAAGAATTTCAGGCCTCTTTCATCCTGGGTATTTATGCCTCTTTCATCCTGAGTGTGCAGGCCTCATTCACCCTGAGTGTTCAGACCTCTTTCATCCTGAGGATACTGGACATCTTTCATCCCGAGTATATAGGTCTCTTACATCCTAAAATAAATAGTTATCGAGCTAGTTCTCGATATCCTTATGCTATTTCATGCATGGTCTCAAATGAGACACTTAAACACATAAGACCATAAAACATCGGTCCTAAAGTCCAGTGCTAGTGCAATGCGAAACAATAATAATATTAATAACGAGATCATTATTTCTAAGCGATAAATAAACTGAGGTTTATTTATTTGAACAAACAAGTCATTTTCAAACAAGCATGAATATTAAACGGAGCATAAATCCATGTTTAATAAAAGAGAAGGGCAAGAGGTCTATCCACTTGCCTTACGATTCGGGTAGAACTCCTGCGAGGCCGTAAGATCACGAACGAAGAACTTCTCGAGAGTTAGACCTAATACGGGGTTCGCATTATAGAAACGAAATATTAAACTTCATTAAAAATAATCCCTTTTTATTAAAGGGAGTTAAATTATACTATTATTTTTGCATAAAAATAATCCAAACATGCCTAATAATATTATTCCATTAATATTATCAAGTCAGAAGATTATTTATAATTTATTTAAAATTATAAATATCTTTAGTGGGAATGCTAGAATGATTTTTCATAAATCTATTTTATAAAGTCTAAGAATAGCTTTTATGTAATCTTCAAACTAATTATGATTTATAATAAGATAATTTTTAATAAAATAGTATATAACTAAACGAGGGTCGGAATTATACCAACACGACAAAACGAGACTTGGGTCGGCGTAAGTTGGGCTGGACGAACAAATGGGCCGGAAATGCTTATCTCCAAAATAAGCAAGTTGTTGGAAAGTCCAAGAGAGGAGGAATGGGCCTGCTTGCTTTGTGGAAACTGCCTAGACAACAAAGCTTCAGTCCATTGGAGGTAAGGCCCAAGGATCAACAATCAGCCCATTTCTTTGCTTCTTCTGTCTATCTTCGTTAATCCTGAACCAACGACAACAACAACGATTGGTATGTGAGGAACGACTGTGGCGAGGAAGCGCGAGGCGGCGAGGCTTCTGGTCGGCCGACGACTGAGCGACGACGGATGCGGTGGTGCGCAGGTGGTCGGACAGGAGAAAAAGGGCGGAAGAAGTGGGTTTGCAAATCCGAAAATTTCATTTTTGTTTGAAAAGAAATGGGGAAAACTTTGGCTTGTTCTTTGCTGAAAGGAGAACGAGATGTCAGAAGAGATCGTGAGGCTCCTCTTCTCCAATCCTTGCTCCCTTAAATAGCCCGAAAAGGCTCTTAGGGTTGAAGAAAATCAGACTAGGCCAATGGCCTAAGGTGTTGGGAAGGTGAGAAAAATGGGGAAGGGAGAAAAGTGGATAGGATGGGGCGTGCAGCGGCGGTGCAGGCTGACACCGACGACGGGCCATCGGTCCGAGCTCTCGAACCGGTCAATGGGTGAAACCGGTGGACATTAGGGGGAAGAGACAAAACGAGTGGATTAAGATTAATAAGAAGAGCTAGAAGGTAGAGCAAATCGGTTTGGCATAGTGGCCGAGGACGGAACATATGGGAAGTTTGGAGCGAGAGGTCTCGGGTTCAAACTTCACCTTTTGCTCTTCCACATATTAATTTTTGTGTCATCCTATTCCCCAATTTCCACTTTTTTACCACAAACAAGGCATTAGGGAATTTTATTAAAATTTTTTAACATCATAAGTTATTCATTTAAGAATTTATTATTTTTAAGGAGAGAAAAACTAATTTCAGAATATATTACTAAAAGTAGCGGTTATTACAAAAATGTGCATAAATAAACCAAAAAAGTGCATCATCGTAGGCATCCAATTAACTTGATTCCGATTGAACTTACTCACCCAAAATATTTGGGTCTAGTTATGCACTTTTTGTATATCGTAATGCACTTTTTCACCATAACGATACACTTTTATAATTTCCGAAAAATTACGAAAATGCCACCGTGTCCCTAATTTCCGAGGATATCATCCCTTGGATCAAGGAGATCCAAGGGTTCTAAACACTCCTTATTTTTTAGGATAATGAGTTGTTTTATTTGAACCAAACTCTCGTCTCACATTGTAACTCATGTAATGTTTTATATAGAGTTTGGTTCAAATGAAACAAACTCTTATCTGAAAAATTAAACGAATGCACTTTTCCTAGTTCGTAGTGCACTTTTCGTACTTCGGAGTGCAATTTTTTCGCATTTGCACTTTTCGTACTTTGGGGTGCACTTTTCGTATTTTTCGTAGTACACTTTTCGGATTGCACTTTTCCTAGTTAGTAATGTACTTTTCTACTAGTATTGCACTTTTTATTTTTTAGGATAAGAGTTTGTTTCATTTGAACCAAACTCGTTTTATATAAAGTATTTATAGTAAATAAGTTATTTTTATTTTTATATTAAATTAAAATCATTCATTAATAAATTAAGGGTTAAATCCATGAAGTCGTGGATGGTACGATGGTTATAACTAGTATAAATATAACCTCTATTCAAAAATAATAATTGAAATTGACAAATAAAGTGTACGTATTTATCTAAAAAGTAATTCTACTATTTTCTATTTATTTTCCTATCTAAAAAAAAGAATTAAAAATTTAGGCAAAGATTATATAGATCTATATCCTATCCAAAATCGATCATTAAAAAAATTGATATACGCAAGGATTTCTTTAAAATTTTATACATATCTTTTCTTAAGAAAAAACTACCTTATTGAAAAATAATAATTAAAAATTAATATAGGTAAAGATATTTTTAAAGAACTAATATATTGTAGGTTTGTTTAACATATAAATAGAACCAATTAAAAATAATCCGATTAAATCTACTATATATATAAAAGCAATAAGGTTTGGAGCCACCACATTGCGCCACGTCAGCTTTGTCCACATGTCGCTTCTAGAATACGCCACATCGGATTTTGCCACATGTCATCTTTTCCTTAAGCCAAGTCATGTAATTTTTGACCCGTCATATGCCACATCGTATTATTTTCACCCCGTCACTTACATGTCATATTTTGATAAAAAATTCTTTCCTTATAAAAAATATTTTATATAAACAGATAATTATAGGCCTATATATTTTGATAAATCTATGTTTTTTTTAATCAAAATATTTCCTTACGAGAAGTTTGGTCAAAATACTTTACTTTTATTGCAACTCACAAATTGAAAATTTACCATAACATTTTATGAGCATTGTATATATTATTCTTATTATTTGAAAATTTACCATAATATTTTATGAGCATTGTATATATTATTCTCATTATTTTAACTTAATAATATAAATTTAATTTGTTTTATTTGATTTTAAAAAAACAAAATAATTTTTATACATATTGCGATCAACAAATTACTTACATTAAATTTTATATTTTTTTATTAATATATATTTTTACAGTATATCTAAAAAATTTCGAGTTATAGTCGTGCATTGCACGACGGGGACAACTAGTTTCAACTAATCGAATTGATTTTTAAAAATTAGGTGATTTTATTTAATGTGAGATCATTTTATATATTATTTTAACTTTCACTTTAGTATATAGTAATGAACTAGTGATAGGTGAAATTATAAAGCTTTTGAAATAAAATTCATCAAATAATGTGACAAATAAAAACAAGTCAATTTGTTTGTGTAGGGAATAATATGATAGGGATAATGAAACAACGCACTGCACTGGTGCCCTTAGATTAAGGAAATCACCTCTGCAACATCCGAAACTTATCGAAAATCCAATTTACGTAGACTCTAGTCGTTCAGCTACACAAATCTTCAAATGGGTGTATTCATCGAATCCACTTGCCAACATCATCCAACCATAATTTCAAAACTCTTGAAGTCACTTGAAAATTCATTAATCTCAAGAGAAAAAAAATACTGATCCAAACGTCCCCTCCATCTGAGTATTGCCTCATCATCCCCTAAGCTTCTATTTCATTAGACAGATTCTTCTTAAATTTGGTTTTAGTAAGCACTGGGTTAGCTTAGTTATGACTTGTATTTCTACTACCTCCTCTTCAGTTCTTATTAACAATGAGTCGTGCCCAGAATTTTCCCCTTCTTGTGGAATCCTTCAGGGAGATCCTTCATCCCCTTTTATTTTTGTAATAGCAATGGAATATCTTCCGAGATCATTATATAATGAGTCCTTACAATCAAATCCTCATGGAGGTATCCAACTAGTTGAAAATGGGACCCGTATTCCTTTCATAAGCTTTGCGGATGATACTATATATAATCTTTGCAAATGCGTCCCAGGCGAATATGTTGTTTATTAGAGACTTCCTTTCGTCTTTTTCCCGTGCTTCGGGGCTTTCTATTAACTATCATAAGAGCTCTTTCCAAACTTCTGCAAATATTCCTAGGCCCACTATTTTTTCTCTAGCAAGTATTCTAAATATCCACGTTACTTCGTCTATGGAAAAGTATCTGGGTATTCCTATCCTTAAAGGTAGAGTCCAGAATTCGATGTTCGTGGAAACAACAACGAAATTGAAATCGCAATTGTCAAAATGGAAAGCAAATTCAATTTCACAAGCTGGTAGGTCAGTATTAATCCAATCAAATTTGTTAGGCCATGTCAGCTATTTGATGCAAAGTTTTCTGCTTCCGAAAGGAGTTTGGGATGAGATTGACAAGATTAATAAATCTTTCTTTTGGAATAAATTTACTCCTAATCATCATCCTCTCTGTTGATGGGATAAGATTGTACGCCTAAAGAGAATGGGGGTGTTGGCCTTCGTACGGCTCAAAATATGAATATTTCACTTCAAATGAAGTTGCTCTGGAAAATTCTAGTGGAACCCGATAATATTTGGGTAAGGATAATCAAAGACAAATATTTAGGTACTCAAGATTTTTTTTTATTTCAGAAAAAATCATGCTCTTCGCAATTTGGCCGTTTGCTGCACATCAGGGATATTTTCTCTAAAGGTATTCAATGGATTGTCGGAAATGGTTTTTCTATCAATTTTTGGTCTGACAGATGGGTTGGGAATTCAAATCGCCTTTGCTATTTTGCCAACCACAATCCGGCCTTAAAGGTCGCCTCGTTCATTACTCCTTCTAAAACTTGGGATATACATTCCTTGTCAAATGTTTTGCCCTTCGAGATAATTGACAAGATTAAGTTGATCCAGATTCCTAGTTCAAATTTCGAAGATCGTATGATTTGGTTGCCTTCGCCTGATGGATGTTTCTCGGCTCATTCGGCTTCAACTTTAATAAATGCTAACCGAAATATGGATTTGGTTGGTATCTCTTGGATTTGGAAGTTGAAAATACCTCCTAAAATACAAAATTTTAAATGGAAAGCTTGTTCTGATTGTCTTCCTACTACTGATAGATTAAATCGTTTTTATAATTGTGTTCCTAATTGTTGTTGTATGTGTGATACTGAAAATGAGAATTTGAATCATCTTTTCTTTCATTGTGCATTTACCAAAAAAATGATTGCAAGCTTGGAAAAAAATATGCGTTGTGCTTTTGATCTCATTTCCTCGGGAAGTTTTAATGATAATATCATCTCAACCTTAAATCTTAATAAAAAATAAAGAAATTCTATGTTTCTTATGGTGGATCATCTGGAGTCATAGAAATTCTCTTACTTTTAACCCTTCTAGGATAATCCCAAATCGAATGCCATGTGATTTGGCTTTTTCACAGTTTCTTCAATGGGAATCAGCTAATTTTAAAAGCACACAAATGTGTGTTAACAGGCCGAAATGGAAAAATGGTGTTTCTTGGATTAAACCGCCTCCTTTATGGGTCAAGCTTAATTTTGATGCTTCCAACAGAAAAATTCGTCTACTTTTGCAAGCTTTATTCTTAGGAATCATGCAAGCTCCATTCTTGGTTGTGATAGAATTTCTCTACAATCTATGACAGTCTTAAAAGCAGAGGCGCTCGCGCTTCTCGAAGGTTTAAAATTCGCAAGAAACTTATCTTTAATAAATTAATTATTGAAGGGGATAATTTGGTACTTATTACTTCTTTAAAAAACACTTGGAAAAGTGCCATGAGAGATATACTCAATTATTCAAGATATCCGAAATTTGGTGTCGGGGTTTCCCGAGGTGGTTTTTTTTCATTGTTTTAGGGAGGCTAACTCGGCTGCTGACTTCTTAGTTAGAAGGCATGTCAATATCCCTCATCTTCGTCTCACCATTGCTTCCTCGTGCCGGGATGTGTGTTCTCAAGAGGTTTCTTTAGAAAGGTTAAGACTTTTGTTTCGCCTTCAACCTTTAGCTTTTTCTTATTTCAAGATCATCCGTAGTGATGATTTAGGTTGGCCTTGTAATTTAGGGGCGGTCTAATATTTGCCTTGTAATAAGCAGGCAACTCATTTTCAAAAAAAAAAAACTATTCTTTTTTTTACTTTACATTTCTTCAATCTACACTCACACATTTTCAATTAAGCCTACACTTAGACTTACACATTCTTCCTCTCCAATCCAAAAAATCTTCCTCTCCAATCCAAAATTCTCACTAGTTTATGCAAAGAACTTCAAAAGATCAAATGTGAATGAGTTCTTGTTTTGGAAAGTTTGTTTTTGTCAAGAATAATTATATATTTCATACTTTAGAAGACCTATATATTATTGGCGGACTATACATGGAGATTTACATTTTGCCAACGCGTCCCCTTTAGAAGACCTATATATATATATATATATATATATATATATATATATATATATATATATGGCTATGGTGAAACTGATAAGTTTACGAAGAAAAGTATTTTTTGGATACTTTCTTATTGGAAGCATAAATTGCTCCGTCACAACCTTGATGTAATACATATGGTTATGGTTGACTAGTCGAAATAAAGAGTAATGAATTCCATGTCTTCATGCAAAGACTTCTACCAATTGCTTTCAAGAAACTTCTTTCTATGGTGTGCGGGGGCTGTTGACGGGGTTGAGCTTGTTTCTCTAATTAATATGCTCATCTACATTGTACACCAATTAAATAATCAAATAGTTTATTTTTGTATGATTTGTAATATTTTATTTTATTTTAATTGTATGATTAATTATGATATTTTATAATGCAATTCAATAAACTATAATTTAAAACTTACATATGTTATAATTTTCAAAAACCTAGACATTATAATAACAAACATAAAATTTAACTTTTTAACCCGTCCAACTGGATTAGGTCTCTGAATTAAAATTCATCAAATAATGTGACAAATAAAAACAAGTCAATTTGTTTGTGTAGGGAATATGCTAGGGATGATACAATTAATGCACTGCACTGGTGCCCTTAGATTAAGGAAATCACCTCTGCAACATTCCAAGCTTATCGAAAATCCAATTTATGTAGACTCTAGTCGTTGAGCCAAGCAAATCTCCAGATGGGGGCATGCATCGAATCCACTTGCCAATAGCATTGGCATCCAACCGTAATTTCAAAACTCTTCAATTAATTGCTATAAAAAAAAACTCTTCAATTAATTGAAAATTCTTGAACCTCGACTCGAGCGAGAAAAAAAAATACTGATCCAAACGTCCCCTCCATCAGAGTACTGCCGATTGCCTCATCATCCCCTGAGCTTCCATTTCAGAATCCAAACCCTATAATTTGGGCTCTCCCCGTGTTGATCGAACGTCCAATGGTGACCCAGTGTAAGTAACTTTCTTCAACCACCACCACCAGCTCAGATTCTTTTTACTTGTTTAATTAGTTAGATGTTCGGTTAAACAGATATGTTGAAAACATAAAATTCTGGTTGCCCAAACCTCAATTGTGTTCTTACATCTGTCAAATATGATAGGTACGCTATCGAACAGATCTACTTCTGTTCAATGGTATTGGAACATCTGTTTCTCTGCTTTTGTTTGAATTTATTTGAATTATCCTTTTCCCTTTTAGCTGCAATTGATTGTACTACTTACTCATTGTAGACCCTTTCAAACTAGTTTTGACCTCTCCTTCACGTTGAAGTCTCCTCTCAATTTCATGGTGCTGTCCTACTTCAGCCTTCTACTTTTTTTTTTAATTTTTTTTTCCAATTAGAATTAAAAACAAATGGTCAGCAGAATGTTATCCCTGATAAAATACCCCCTTGAAGAAAATGGGGTGCACATCATCATCCTTGCTGAAAAGTGGGTGCAAGAGGAGAACAATGGAAATTCCGGAGGTCGTTGTCTTCTTCCCAACTCTCTGGATTCCATCCCAAATTGACTTTCAAAGACCTCTCAAGGGCTTGATTCCGCAGAATCTAATTGATCGATTAGTGGCACTTCGCAGCCGTATCACTTTGATTGCACAGGACACTGGTCAGTGTGCTTAATTACTTTTAGTTTTCTTATTGTCATCATTTGAATATGAAAAAGGGCTTTGTGATGCATGATTTGATGGTCTAATGATGGTTGTAATGGCAATAGATGGATATCCAACCAGTGAGCTTAAAGCAGCCCTCGAAGAGTATTTGTCCATCCTCATTGGATTCACCAAGAATTTAGGTCTTGCAAATCTTTGCCACTTCCTTAATAATTTTCTTAAAGATCAAAACAATTTGATCCTATGAGGATTAATAATCATGACTTGTAAGTGTTTCAGAGATGGGTCTTGAGGAATCAGTAAAATTCAGGTGGACAAGTACAGATGATGGAAGACATGTAAGCATGACTTGTTTTTGTTTTTGTTTTCTGCAATATAATGATTATTGCAAGGAAACTTCGCATGACATCTCATTGCATTGACTTCAGGAGGTGTGTATATCAAACTTGTGGTTTGAAATGCTGTGTGTCATCTACATGCTGGCTGTCTTGACACTATCCGAAGCCAACGAGTTGCTGATTCCAAAGCTACACTCCGGTGGCTCCTCACAAAGGACGGTTTCCCTAGGTGTGTCCCTATTTTGATCGTACTTCTTCCTAAGCACATCAATCATATAACAATTTGTTCCTAACTCATCATGATTATAATACCAGATTGCCAAAGGGATGCCATTGATCTGCTGTTGAAAGCAGCCGGGTACTTGGATTTCTGTGTAAAGAGGATACTAGCTCCCTTGGCTCCTGATTCAAAGTAAGAAAACAGTCGCATCTAAAACATTATGATTTATATCTTATATTAGTGCATATAAAGGGTGATTTAAATATGCATGCATGTCCATTGTCCAGGGAGAAATTGCCTGCTGATATGCAGGACGGCGTGCTGCAAGCTCTTTCGATTCAAGCAATCGGGCAGGGTACAGAACTACAGCTTGGTTTGGCAGTTGAAAACAAGAGAGCCACATTATCTGTCAAGAGGAGGCTAGCTTGTGAAGAACTTGCCTTCTTTAGTCAGGTAAAACACTTTGCTAAATGAAAAAACATACATAGGGTACCCTAGAGGTAGATGTAAAATTGTTACCAAACTTGGTATTATTAACGCGTCTCCATAAGTAAAAGCCTATTGCAAGCCAATCCTCTAGTTTGGTTACTGCCTGCATTTGTTTTTCAGGCTCATTTCTTGTTATCGGGATGTGATCTTAATGAGGCTGATCTGAAAAAGCTCCTGGCATTTATCCAATGGAAGTATCAAGAGGCCAAGGTTTCTTGGAACTCCTCTGTTTGATCTAAGCCTTTGTTACTTTTCATGATGACGGCGTCTTAACTATACATGATTTACCAGGCTGCAGCCTATTACTACCATGGGCTGATCACAGACAAGGGTTCCGAGCCACAAAACCATGTTAGCGCCGTAAGTTGCTTTCTTGCTTCACAAGAACACCTATCAGACAGCAAGAAGTCCTGTTTAAGCTTCTCCTTGGCTAACCCCTTAACGAGGTCTTGTTTTCTATTGAATTCACAATGTTACCGCTTGGTTTTCTTTCAATTGTTGTTGACGGATTCTCCTGTTTCTTGTAACAAGGCCTGCGCCTCCATGGGGCGTCATGAAGCAAATGCACCAGAAAATTCCTGACATGGCATCTAAGAAACTGCAGGCTTATAGTAATTACTTGCTTGACCAAGAGAAGTAGGCATTTTCTGCACTAGATTTGAATTATTTGCGCTTTTGTTACGACATTGAACAATCTTGGCTTGTAGTTGCTAACATGTTTTGAGATTGATCACAGAGGACTACGCGCGGTGCCTGACCTACCAGAATTTCTGTTATCATTAAGACCAGACGATTATGAGTTACCAACAGTTGATCCGGCATGGAACAAGGAGATCTGGGAATTTCCAGGGAAGGTAGTTAAAGGCATCTTGAAGACTTGAAAACATAGATAGATAGATAGATAAATAGATACAAATACAAAGTTCCATTGGCTCTTCTTATGATATAAACTGTGTCTATGGTTTATACCGTGTAATCCTACATATAATTAAATAGCGTTGCACTGCACTTGGTAATAGCAACTGCTTGGTATCAATTTCCACATACAAGAAGTGACTTTTTATTTTGTTCGCAAAAGGTACTAGGCTATATTAGAAGGTGAGAGTGAGGTTGAAACTGATGTCCACAAGGTCAGGAGGTGTCAACTTAACGAACTGAAGGACCTGCACCTTGATCCGAACTAAACCCAAACCCAAAATAAGCCGTAACAAATATAACCCGAGAATGTAAAACATGAATCCGATCGAACCCAAATCTACCTGATTAACGAACTGAAGGACCTGCACCTTGATCCGAACTAAACCCAAACCCAAAATAAGCCGTAACAAATATAACCCGAGAATGTAAAACATGAATCCGATCGAACCCAAATCTACCTGATTAACGAACTGAAGGACCTGCACCTTGATCCGAACTAAACCCAAACCCAAAATAAGCCGTAACAAATATAACCCGAGAATGTAAAACATGAATCCGATCGAACCCAAATCTACCTGATTAACATAAATCAAATCCATCTATCTTATGTGCCATCATATTTAAAAATAACTCATTGTATTTCTATATGGATTATATTTTGAAGACAAAAATAACTCATTTACTTTTGACAAGAAAATAATTCATTCACTCTACTAAAAGATTACGTATATATTTAAAAAAAATATCAAATATATAACATCAACAAAGTAACGCAAGTTGGTTACATTTCATTTTCATAGGTGTTAGTATATTTGTTTTCTCTCCGCAAAAGTTTATTTGGTCTGATATGAAGTTGTGAACGCAGACGTTTGGTATAACGTTTTTTTGGGTCAAAAGATGTTTGGTATAACTGACGTAAGTCAACTTTTCAAAAGAATATGTAACCGATAAAAATGAAGCACGTGAACCTGCTCAATCAAAATACAGATCCTAGGTGGGCAAGCTGAGGTAAGTAAATACATCATCTTGCTCGCAAACCTACAATCCTGCATAAGTGAATACGTCAACTTAAGGAAACTCTTGCTATAATTAAATAATTCATACTTCTTGTTGGCCAAGCAACACAGTACGGATATTCACCCAGGCCCAGGCGTATATATACAACAAGACTCTGCAAACTAAAACCATCAACTACTGATCGAAAACATAGAAAACATATATAGCAGTGCAAAATACAATGGCGGAGATGAAGGTGAGGTTGCATGGAGTGCGAGGAAGTCCTTTCAGCAACAGGGAGTGGAGTATGAGCACTTGGAAGAGGATCTTCAGAACAAGAGCCCCGATCTTCTCAAGTACAACCCGGTTCATAAGAAGATCCCCGTGCTGGTCCACGGTGACAAGGCCATTTCTGAGTCACAGGTGATCCTCGAGTACATCGACGAGGCTTGGACCTCGGGCCCCAGCATCTTGCCACGAGACCCCTACCAACGAGCCATGGCTCGTTTCTGGGCGAGATTCATGGATGAAAAGGTAACTTCAATTTTCTTTCCTCGATCATTAATATAGCATAGCTAGTAAATTCTACGCATATGCGCGTTAAGCCCAACACACAAGGACATGGGTTCCATCTTAAAACCAATTGACAATAGGACGATATATATGTTGGACAAGTTATATCAGAATTCCGAATGTTGGATAACAATATTTCACAATTGCCCTTGTATGTGGTGCGGTGCAGCTTTTCCTATCGATTGCTAGAGTTTTTGTGAGAGGAGAAGAGCAGGCAATGGAAGAAGTAGTGGAAAATCTCAAAATCATCGACAAGGAGTTAGAGGGGAAGAGGTTCTTCGGAGGTGAAAGTATTGGATATGCAGATATTGCGGCCAATTTCTTAGGGTACTGGATATTGGCCGTAGAAGAGGCGACTGGAAAGATGATAGTGACCCGCGAAGATTACCCGTCAATATGCAGATGGCGTGAGGAGTTCGAAGGTTGTGGTGTTGTTAAGGAAGTCTTGCCTCAAAGGGAGAAGCTCGTTGTCCTGATCCGAGCGCGCCTTCAGGCACTTCGAGGCCACACATCCCAGTGAACGTTTAAGCGTTTTTAATAAAGTGTGTGTACGTACGTATGTGTGTCTTCAATCGCACCACTAGAGCTTGATAAAATTTGGGATAATAATTAATAAGTGCCAGCTGTAGTGTGTTTGGTTAATTACATTCTTGTCATCTTGCCAATTGGATTTCTTTGGAATTTTGCCATATGTATGTTGATTATGAATTCAGGTTTATTTAAGTTTGTGTTGTGAGCTATAGCATGAAACTGACTTTTCAATAAAAGATAATTATGGAACCAAGCCCGAGGGGCCTGTTTTAAACCATACAAAGCTTTGTGTAAGCGACACACATAATGAGGGTGAGCCGAATCCACAAAACCCGAAGGTTGCTCCATAAAAACCTGTTCAGTCAAGTCACCATTCAAAAACGCATTATTGATATCAAGCTGACGGTTAGGCCAATTGCGAGTAAGAGCAATAGTCAAAACTAAACGAATGGTAGTTGGATGGACCACTGGACTGAAAGTATCAAAATAGTCAACACCTTCTTCTTGATGATAGCCCTTTGCAACTAATCGGGCTTTGTACCTGTCAAGAGAGCCATCTGCCTTATGCTTTATCCTGTACACCCACTTGCAACCCAAAACATTAGTATTAAGAGGACGGGGAACTAAAGACCAAGTACCGGTGCCTTGTAACGCATTGAATTCAGCTTTCATAGCATTGACCCACTCAGGATGAAGTTTGGCTTGGTTGTAGGTTTTAGGTTCAAAATCAGAAATAGGATCGGGCGGAAGAGGGTGTTTAGTGGAGGTGTAGGCTTTAGGCTTGAGGTTCCCCGTTCTAGCCCGAGTTGTCATAGGGTGGGTCGAGGTGGCAGCCGGTCGAAGGTGGGGATGTTGAGTGGGTGGGGCTGGTAATAATAGAGGGGGAGGGGAATGGTCAACGGGCAAAGCATCAGATGGTGAGTTTGAATTTGCGGAAGCGGGGCTGATATTTGAGAGATCAGGCGCAGGCAGGGCGGAGGAACATGCACATCGGGCACATTAGCCGGCGGTGACGGATCAGTGGCGGGCGGCGTGGGCGAGGGCGGCACAATATTGAGAGCCGAAGGCAGCAGATCAACAGGGACAGGTGTGGGAGTAGTATCGGACGAAACAAGCTGAGATTGGGACACAAAAGGAAAAACAAACTCATGGAATATGACATGACGACTGATATAAACTCGCTGGGACTCAGAATTGTAACATAAATAGCCTTTATGACTAGAGCTATATCCCAGAAAAACACAAGGCATGGTTTTAAACTCAAGTTTGTTTTGACGATAAGGCCCAAGATAAGGAAAATAGAGACAACCGAAAGACCGTAGAAAAGAAAAATCAGGAGAGCGTTTATACAGTCTTTCAAAAGGGGAGACATTTTTGAGAACAGGAGTGGGAGTGCGGTTGTGAAGATATATGGCCGTATGGAAAGCATGTTCCCAAAATTTGGGAGGTAATTTGAGTGGGCTAGTAAGGTAAGGCCTTTTTCTTGTATGGTGCGATTACGACGCTCAACCATGCCGTTTTGAGATGGGGTATGAGGACAAGATACCATGTGAAGAATACCTTGGGTTTGTAAGAAAGTGGACACTGTTCTGTATTCCCCACCCCAATCAGTTTGAAGAGCTTTGATGGTAGAATGAAACTGAGTTTTAACCATGGTGTTAAAGAGTTGAATGTAATGAAAGACTTGAGATTTGTGTTGCATGAAAAAAATCAAAGTGAATCGAGTACAATCATCAACAAATAAGACAAAGTAACGACATCCATTAATAGATAACTGAGGGGCAGGACCCCAAACATTAGAATAGACTAATTCAAAAGGAACGGTTTTAGAGACATGAACGGAATTAATAGGTAAACGACTACTTTTCCCTAAAGGACATGACTGACATAAAAATTTAGAATCAAAAGAGGAAACATGTAACTTGAAACGATTTAACATAAGTTGAAAGATAGGTTGACTCGGATGTCCCAGTCGATGATGCCAATTCGGAGAGGAAGTCCGTTCGCCCAGCATTGCCATTCTGAATCGATCCGGCACAGCCGAGGGTAAACAGTATAACCCATTGCTAACGATTCCTTTGAGCAGATCCTGTCCCTGCTTGTCCTTGATCAAACAAAAATTTGGGTGAAATTCCACAAAAAGGTTATTTTCTTTTGTAAGCTTAGCAATACTAATTAAATTTTTGGTCATATTAGGAACATGTAAGACATTTGATAATTGAATGGATGAATTTTGGAAAGAAGAAATAGAAGAATGGCCAATATGAGTTATGGGTAAAGAGGTACCGTTGCCTAAAGTGAGTTGATCAATGCCGGAATATTCTAAATCAAGCGATACTTTGTTAAGATCGCCGATAATATGATCAGTAGACGCTGAGTCAAAATACCAAGCGGAGTCCGAGGCAGGTGCTTGAGTTTGAACATGATAAGCTGCTGGTGGAGTTTGATTCAAACGCTCAGGTGGGTGTCGGGACGGGAAGTACTGCACATTCAACCGACTAAAGCAATCCTTGGCTGAGTGAAAAGGGCGATCACAAATTTGACACATCAGGCGTGGTTGCATTGAACGAGACGTGCCGGTTTGGTCAGAATTATCACGAATGTTGGACTGGCGTGGATTGGATGAATTGGACTGAGAGTTTGAACGACCAGATGAGCAAATTTGTGGCTGAGATTGAGTGAAGCCACGATCTGAATTGGAGCGGCGCTGACTACCGCCACCACGATTTTGAGAATAGTGTGCAGCAGGGGCAGAGGTAGTCATCAGCCGTGCTTCTTCTTGAAGTCGCTCTTCTTCTAGTAAAAGGTGACCAAGGAGATCGTCGGGTGTCAATGGCTCGAACCGCCTATTGGCAGCGGCTTTGAATGGCTCGTAAGAGGAGTCGAGGCCATGAATAATAGCAGCAACAAAGTCATGATCCGACACAGGTTGAAGACAGTCGGCCAGGGCATCCGCAAAGCCTCGTTTTTTTCTCAAAATATTCAAGCATAGAGAGACCTCCTTTCGGTAGAGTATTCAACTGATTTTTCAGATGCATAGAGCGAGCCCGAGATTGAGCCTGAAACATCTGTTCAAGCAACAACCAAGCATCATGAGTGGAATCCGCTTTGATAATATAGTTGAGAAGTGGAGCCGAGATCGTAGTTCGAATCCAAAGTAAGATAAATTTATCCTGTTGTTTCCATGTTAAATAATCGGGATTGGGCTCAAGACGAGCCTCAGAGGTATCAGTCGCCGGAATGCGATTAGTTTTCATCGGATGGACGCCAGTAGTGGCATGATCTTTCAACTCATACGCGTCTAAAGCATCGAGAACATTAGACCGCCAAAGAGCATAATTAGTGCGTTCAAGTTTGAACGAAAAGGCTGGAAATTAGAGCCCTTGTTTGGACCCATGAGACGCACCGAGAGCCGCTGAGAGGATGGAGGCACCACTGGTGCGTGAGGCAGCAGTCGATGAAGAGGAGGCGTCGTCAGACATGGTGCCGGAAAAAAAAACAGAAGGCCGAATTTGTGAAGACCGGCAGAAAAAAAATCAGAAAATTTGTGGAATAAGGATCTTTGCTCTGGATACCATAAAAGATAATTATGGAACCTTGTTGAGATCTTCTCATACAAGGAGATTTGTATTTATAGAGAGAGTACAATGTACAACTTAGAGAGCAAGTAATACAAAGATAAGAATAAACATAATAAGGAAACTAAATAATATACATATGATAAGAAGATTTGATGTTATCTTATCTTCTATCTATTATTCAACAACAACATTGATCGTCGGTAGTTAACAGTGGAATATTTAAGATGGTGGGTTGATTTGGCCGGGTTCATAATATATGAAGTGGACATCTTTGGCCTTCGATCGGGGTTGATTGTGGACGGGTTGTATAAATCAAAGTTATTATTTGATACAGATAAAATAACTCAAAATAAGGGTCTAGATCCGGTGCAAACGGGCATTCAGGTGTGAAATGCCGAAAAATATGAGTGGTGGGATGGAAAAAAGGAAACATTCTGAAGGAGTTGAGATCGGGATGTTGATGGTGGAGCATGTTGAGACAAGAGGACAAGAAGACGCTTTGAAAAATCCTGACAAATCCAAAAAAAGCTATGCAAAAGTACAAAGAATCAAGGAAACAAAGACCTCGATATCGACCCTGTGGGTTCGATACCGAGCTATGCAACAGAGTCCAAATCGAAGAATTCAGCGAAACGTCTACCTATCATGTGCAGGTCGACACCGAGGTGACCTGTGTCGGTAAGTGGCGCCGACTTCGGATTTTATATCTTGTATTTCACAAATCTTTTAAGTTAGGAAAGTTCTATCTTTTGGAAACATGATATATAGGCTCTCTAGTATAAATACCCCTTTTTCTAACCTATAGAAGGGGGATTGGAGAGGAGAAAGAGAGAGACGCACATTAGAGGATCAAAGGATAGACTTTTCTCTTGTTTTCTAGTTCTAGTTTGAGATTACTTGGAGTTCAAGTTTGTGTTTGAAGACAAAGTTTTGATTTTAATTCAAGTAAGTTTTGTTTTGTTTTCATTCAATGTTCTCGTTCAATTTAATTGTTTGTTTTGTTTCAATCATGAGTGAGTAGTTCGCTTTTCTAGGGTCGGGGTTGAAAACCCGGCATAGTTGTGCATGATTGAATGTGTGATGAATGTTTGAATGTCTTCTGTCTTTTTATCTACTTGTTTGTGCTTATGCTTAGACAAAAGTCAAAATAATTTGAGTTTATCGCTTGATCGAAAGAGAAAGTTGTAAACTTAAATGTCGATATTGTTCGATAACGAAAGTTTCGAGCTTTGGATTCAAACTGAGTAGAAAAGTGAATTGATTTATGAAAATTGATTGATTTGCTTGTTTAGGTCAACGAAAGTTGATAGATTTATCTTAAAGACATGATAATTATCTTCACACTAGTTTATATGCATGATTATGTTGTGTTAACCCTTGTCCTAGTTATATTTTATCATTTGTATTTCCTTCGTTTTCGCCTTCGAACAGACTCGTTACCGAGGTACACATGTCGTTACCGACCCTGACAAGGTCAGTATCAAGGGCTGTCCTAGCCTAGTTTGCTTTGTTTTGCTTTGTTTTTATAGTTCGATAACCAAACAACCTTGCTTCCCGTGGACGATCCTGACTTTGCTATAGACAGCGGGGACTTGATTATAAATTTATTTGTTGTCAAGAAACCCTATCAACATGAGCCAATGCTAGTAGCCAAAGCCCACGCCCCTCTCTCTCTCCTTTCTTCTCTTATGGCATGCTTGATTGCTTGTTGCTTTGCTATTGATTGTGTATTGTCAAGATCGTAAGGCTCCCTAACCCTCTAAGCCTCTTGTTCGTGCAACAAAGAGTACTTGGGTTGGTGAGTCCTACAAGGTCTCGACTTTTATTTGCTTTTCTTTTGTTGGAACTTTTTACTCGTCTATGGCTCATATTGTGATAGGTATTTAACGAAGACGCTTTGCCGGGTATGATGACCCCTGAGCGTTTTTGGCTTGGGCAAAACATATGGCCACCTAGTTCGGTCAAAGAGACTACAACCAATATGAGCAATTTCAGATTGCAGTTGGATGCTTCACCGGCTATGCTCGTAAGTGGTTTGCGCGATTTGAAGATGATAGATGGTCAAGGCATCAACGTCCCATTGAGACTTGGTCACACCTTTTGTGCCACATGGCTCGACATTTTATGCCACATGTGGACGTCTTCTCCTTTAAGGAGTATATCATTGGGTGCATGGCTAAAGAGATAGAGCTTTCCATATGCCATTCGATGGTCGCTTCAAAGAGAGCGTCGTTGGACAAGGGCTACATGACATCGACATCGACACCTAGTTATGTCGTGTCGACCGAGTCCACAAGTGTGCTTGTTGCGCCACCCAAGGCCGTGGTCGACGCCACCATGGAGCCATTCTTACCTATTTTTCCTCCCATGACCACGACACTTATGCCCCTTGTAGAGGTCACCGAGGAGGCAGTGCCCGCTCTCACTCCACAGCGCCCATCTTGGCGCCAACCGACTCCTTGATTATAAGGCAAGTACTTCCAACTCTTTCCATTAGTTTGAATACTAACATGTTCCATCTTGTGTCTCCTACTGAAATTTTGTAGGAGAACGATGAAAGGCAAAGCTCCACGCCTAGGGACATAGACACGACGCCGCCGATGCCAACACAAGACCACTCGACCATTAGTGTCACTTCTGAGGATCCTACAGGCTTTTTCGGGTTCAATGGACAAGATTTTTGAACAAGAAATATATTGGAATAGAGAACACCCATGAGAAGTCCACAAGACACGACAGAACGAACCATCAACACCCGGTGCCGCGCCCAAAATTGGACCATTTGGCCAAATATGCATTCGGGGGACTTTCTGTAGGCGCACCTGGCCTTGATGGTCATAAAAAGGACCAATAAACTGATTTTGAAGGAAGAACGCCCACATCAGATGCATTTTTCCTAGCCAAATGCAAAATAGGCCTTTCGTAAGGCAACGAGCTACACATCTTCGGTAAAACGAGGCTCACTTTCAAACCAGGATGAATTCCCAGGCGCAACCACTTCCATTCTTCCAGAAATCTGTAACACCCCTATTTTGAACGATAGGTGTTACCGCCAATGACCTCGGATTTTACCATCCAAAGTCACCCAACGCTTTATAAGTTATTAAGTTAAATAAAAGCATGCCGAATTATAAAGTTATTACACTTAAAAGAGATGCTCATATATGAGAGTTTAAAAGTATTAGTTACATACCATGGTTTAGTTTAATAAAAACAACAAACCTTAAGAGTCGTTAGGCAGCAGAAACTAAAATAACATTGTTTATGCATAAACGTGGAGTGACCCGAAAGTGAGCAAACTACCATACTTGATTTAAAACCGACTTTCCTTCCTTCACTTGATTGATCTTCTTCCTTTACGCCTTTAGTGGAGGTTTCCTAGATTCTAGCATTTGGCACGAAGGGCGGAAAATGCCAGGCAGAAATGCGGAAAAACAGAATTAGTCTACAGAGACTAAGCACGCGAGAACGGACATCCTTAAGGTAGTTTGGCAAGGTATAGAACTTATTACAAGGTACTCGAGATGTATTTTGAGAATTGTATACTTTAAGTGGAGTTTATTAAGAACGGAATGAGAGAATCTCAAGACGAGATAACTCTTAAACCGGAAGAACGAACTACTAGATTGTAGAATGTCTTAGAATAGAATAAATGTTGGGAACATTAATTACACATAAGCTTTTGGAAAACCTCTCGCGCCCTTGCGGACCGAGAGCCGGATCGATCATTTGAGACCGGTCCGGTTTTGGTTTCTTTTAATGTGCTTTAGCACTTACTTTCGTTCGTGATCAAAACTTTCACATTAGTCAACGATTTTTAAGAGTGTGGGGGGGCATGAATGGGCCGACGTACCACTTACGGGAACTGAGTTCCTGCACCTAGCTAGGGTGCATACGTCCCTCCTTCGAGTAGGAGGAGACAATAGATCATGATCTGTACAGTCGTAGGAAAGTTGGTATTTCACGATACGACTTAAGATGTTATATAGAGACGTCGGGCCGGGCCCGCACCCCTTACTACACTACTTACGAATTGAATTACGAATCTCGAAAAGAGATTTTAAACAAGCAAACCACACAACAAGTCTAGCAATAATTCCTATTAACGATAGTAATAGTAATAATGCTAACAATGGTCATTATTTCTGACAATCGGTATTTCCTAGGTTCGTTTTTATTTAGCAAACAAGGTGTTCCCAACATCGAACGAGTTAACGGAAGTTGAATTATCGAAAGGTGCAAGTAGAATGTTCACTTGCCTTAGATTTTCTTTCAGAAATATTCGTAACTCGGAATTATAAGCTCTTAGAGACGTTGAGCGTTTCGACCTATCTGACCGAAAGGAAAGACGAACGAAAACGTATTGAAATCCTATTTTAATATTAACTATACTTTTCTCTTTTTTCCACCTTCTAAGAGAGTTAAATCTAAATTATTTTAGATAGCAATTTAGATATGGAATAGAAAATAATAATCTTTGTTATTATTTTCAAGATAGTATTCTTTATGATTTTAAAATATTTATTTTAAGGACACATGTAGAGTCTTATTTAAATATAAAGGAAGTTCCTTTTAAAACCATATGCAATATTTAAAAATACTTGAAATATGATTTGCATGTATTTTATTATTTCTAAAGTCAAATGTTATTTTATTCCAAAAGTTTATGTGACAAAGCCAAATTTGACATGCAACCATATTTTAACTATGAATAAACCACTTTTTACAACTATCAAAATTTTATACCAACTACTTAGTCAAAATTATTATTATGATCAACATTAATATCAAATGTCATTATTGATATATTATAAAAATATAATTAAATCTATAATTGGCATGCATGTACATATTACCTTATAAATACTTTATTTTCCACATGTAAAATAATATACTAATTAAATAGAGTATGATTATGAAAAATCCTTTTTTTTTTCTTTTATCAAGTGGAAAATATACGTATTTATTTCTACCTAGTGAATAGAACTAGGTTGCATGCAAGAAAGGATTTTTCCCAAATATTTTTATAAAAATCCATGTACAACTATTTTAATTTTCTTAAGTGGATAAAAACCTTATAAGTTCATTTTTAACTCTTGATGGTTCAAAATATTTTATCAAAAATTATTTTAGCTAAAGTTAACATGCAAAAGAGTTTTAAGCTATAAAAACTCTTTTAAAAATACATGCAAGGCACTTTTAATTTAATTAACATATTTTGTTCTTATTACACCTATTTGATCAAAAGTTCATAGAAAAGATAATACTTAGAATTATAAGAACATGCAAGATATTGTAATTTGTAAAAACTCTTTTAAAAGTACATGCAAAGACACGTTTAATTTAAAAGATCAAACTTGTCTTTATTAGACTTATCTATATTAAAAATTTATATAAAAATAATCCAAATGTTCATATAGATCATGCATGAAGATTTCATGCATGAAACTTTACATTATAAAATTTACAAGTCAAAACCTTTATAATCTAAGCATTTTTGTGTATAAAGGAGAAATAAGTCTAGACTTTTAAAATAAAAAAAAAAATTCTCAAGTTAAAAGCCACTTTTATAAATCTAGGATTTATTAGATTTTATTTTACAACATGTAAAAAAAATCCCCTTTAGAATTTATTGCATGCATGCTACTTATTCAATAAAACATGTACATATTTGATATTTATAAAATCTGATTTTTAGAGATTGAAATGGTGGAATGGGCCTATTTAAAATATACAACAATTAAAATTAGCCCAAAAGAGTATAATAAAAGGCCCAAGGGTTTACCCTTCTCTTTCCCCTTGTTTGAGTTTTACGCAGAAGAGGAAACAGAGACAATCAGGACGGACGACAAAGGACAGAGGAGGCGGCCACCAGGCTGGGGCGACGCCGACGTGCACCTGGGCGGCGGAAAGGAGTGCGGCGTGGCTAGGTGGGGCGGCCAACAGTGGTTGGAAGTGGTGTTTGCCCCCAAAAGAATTAAAACCCAATTTCTTTTGATTTTTGGAAGAAAAAAAAGCAGCTTGTGTTTTAATGGGTTTTGGTGAGAAATTGGAAGTGTTTGAGAGTTGAGATGGGTTTTTATTGGTCTTATGAGTCCTTTAAATAAGCAAGGAAGTGGTGGATGGAGGAGAGAAGAGAATCAAGCTCATTATCACTCAAATCTTTTCTCATGGTGAGTGGGAGAATGAATTTTTTTTAAATACATAAAAATATAGAGTGTGAGGGGAATTGTCTCTGCATAAAATCCCTCTCAATCTCCCCCTTTAATGCCCGATTTCGAGCTTCAACCGGATTGAAATTCGGTTTGGGAAAAATACCACTGGAAAGAATAGGTTTAAATACAACTAGTTGTATTATACTATTAGAAAAACTAACTAGCACAAATGGAGAGGAGTGTGGGAAGGAGTAAGAGGTCAAGGGATCCATTCCCACCCCCTTGTCTCTATTTTTATAAAAATCTCTTTTTATGAATTATGGGCTTTTTAGATGGGTCGGGCTAAGGCCCATTGCTTTCTTTTTAAGAAAGAATTAAAGGAAGACGTTTAAGATATGAATTTATTAAATTCCGTCTTTAATAAATTTATCTACTCAAATAAATATTTTATGAGAATATTATAATTTCATTCATTTCAAAAACAAGTTTCGAATAAAAAGGAATAGTATGAATTTATTTTATTTAATAAATAATTAATGATTAAAAAAATTAATCATAAAAATAGCGGCTATTACAACAGTACCCCCTTAAAAATAGTTTCGTCCCCGAAACTAGGAAAAGCTTAGGGCGGTATAATGTTATAACACGAGGATGGCAACAAACACTCATTACTGTGAGGTGACAACAAAAGTTCTCGTGCCCCTTAAAGAATATTTCATTCTTTACTTAAAACGATAGTAACTTGGAAAAACGTCTTTGCATCTTTTGCTCAGTATCCCAAATTTCTCTAGTCGTACCTTCATCTCCATTCTTTGACTAGAGTACCTAAACCTTGGCACTTATTTATTACATCGTTTCTCTACTCGAAGTTCCACGATCTTGTCGGATCTTAGAACTCATCAACCTTCCGTTGGGTTAGTGCAAGGTTCTCCAAACTTACTCAAGTTCTAAAATAATCTTTTTTTAAAATACTATTGGAGCAAGGATCATTTGCTTTAACTAGGGTTTGGAAAAAACGAAAGAACGGACTGAGAAATACTAATGTGCCCTTCTTGCTTAATGAGTTCTTACTTTAGTATTCCTTGAAACGATTCACCTATGTGTACTTATGTGGTTTAAACGAATCCAAAGAAAAGGACTGAAAAACTAATTGGTCTTGCTAGTAATGTAGGCAATTGGTCAAGTGGTATCATCCATTAGCTTAGGTTAACTGGTGGGGCATCTGTGTTATCCTTCCATATATAAAAATATTGGATTGTCTATTGAATAGGCATCTTAATTAAACGAGCACTTAATTGTCTGTAGGAAACGAGTAGGAAAAAGACTAATTCACTATATATTTCCAGAATATAATCAAAGCGGATGGATTCTTTTAAGATGGAAGTTAATTCAATTCCCGAGATGGAATCAATGTTTGAAAAAGTGAGAGCCATGCCTTGGAAGGAGAATTTCGATTTTGAACTTCTAAAGAAGTTACTATTGGAACGAGCGATGGTTATGTCACAAGAGAAGGTAAACATCTAATGATATTGCATCCGAACATATTAACTATCGAGGAGTGGGTTGAATATCTCTCTATATTATACTTTGAAATTCTCATAAGAGAGTTTTTTTCATAGACAAGTCTGAATCCGAAGGACTAAGTGGTCTCATTCCACCAATGTGATCAATATCGGGGAACTATTTCCAACATAGTCGCTTAATGTGTATATCTTCACAAGAACAAGACCTGAATTTCTACCTCAACCATGTGATCAAGATGAGAGGTAAAAGTCCATTCTTGTTCACCACCATGTAAAAGTCCATTCTTGTTCACCACCATGAATCTATAGTGAAATTTTTTTATTTGTAAGACTACAACTTTATTTCGATATAATGTAAAATTTTGAGGTGGACTTCGTAATACTATGAATATGTCGTAAAGTTAAACCATGTTTTGGCTCGAAACTTTTTCTATAATAGGATATCGATGGAAAACGATTTATACTTTGACACGCAAGGATATTATATGATAACTCAAATCATATTACAGAATTTCAAATGAAACATTCTTACGAGGAAGAGTATCATAGGCATTGTCCGAGATTTTCAACTACTGCGGGGATACAAAAGCGCCTCACTGGCAAAACTAACGTGATTACGAGTATTAAACATATATAGGAAGGAGTATCCATCTATTCCTCTAGCACATCTAACGCAAAAGGTTCGTCACTTCGGTGCATCTCATGGAGTTGTTGACCTTGAATCTGAGATGTCATTGGCCCTTTTTCCTTATTATGAGCAGTTGACTGTACCGAAGCAGTTCCAGCTGTCCTATTTGAGGTCTGAGGGTATTGGGATACGGAGTTGGAGCATGCTTGATCTGATTTGCTTCCCGTTTGCCTATAGTAAAGGCGGAGATGTCCTTGTTTTCCACAATTGTAGCAAGTTCTGCGGTCTTTAGAGCAATTCCTGTTGATGCGTCCTTGTTCTCCACAGTTGTGGCAGACTATCGGACCCTTCTTAGATTCAGATCCTTGGAAGGACCTTTCCTTAGTGTTGATAGGGTTTCTTGACAACAAATAAATTTATAATCAAGACCCCGCTGAGTATAGCAGAGTCAGGTTCGTCCAAGGAGAAAGTTAGTATCAAGTTTTGTTACTTCTCACGCAAGCAATCAATTAAAGGTAGGGTTTTTATCAAGTAAGAGAGGAATTCTAAGGTAGAGGTGTCACCACAACAATAATCATGCAATGCTAATGCTATGAAACATAAAGATCATGCTTTTATCACATAAAGGCGCTAACTTTCGTTAACTTTAAGCAAGTAAATCAATCAACTTTCGCTCTATCAATAAACTTACTATCTATCTCTTCTACATCAACTAGGATAAATCCACTTTCGCTTCAAAACCCTAATTTGACTATTCTGATTCAAAGTTTCCACTTTCGCTTCAACTATGAATGAGAAATTCCAATCCACTTTCGCTTCAAGGATTAAGAGCAAGAGAATAGATTCATGCAATAAAAACAATCAAATCATGATCACAAACAAGCATGCACAACCATTGTTGGGTTTAACCCCAACCTTAGAAAGAGAGACTACTCACAAAGCATAATAATTGAAAACATCCAAATTAAATTAAAAAGAAAGCTTACAACCGAATCCAAACGATAGTTCTTCCCCACAAAAACTCGTCTCTTCCCCCTCTCACACGCCTCTCTCCTCCCCTTCCTTGCCCTCTAAGGCAATTGATTGTGTGTTTGATAACAAAGGGTAGACAAGAGTATTTATAGAGAAACTATTCTATCTTAAATCTATCTTTAAGGAAATAAATCTATCTTAAATCTAATTATAAGGAAATAATATCTTCTAATAAGATATACCCCTTCTATCTATCTAATAACATAAAAAAGGAAACAAGATAGAAGCCCATTAATAGCACCGACTCGGATCTCTGCTGCTCTCGCTGCCTCGTTAACAACCTTGACAGGGTCGTTAACGACCCTTGAGTAAAACTTGCGTAGAAGATTCGTTACAACTCCGTTTGACTCGATTCTTTTTCCTATGTTCTTGTAACGAATTTCTCTATCTCTTTTTAAGCTCAAACTTGATATTCAATAACTTTACTTGAGCACTTAATCTTCATCTTCTCTTCATTCTTGAGTGCTATCTTCACCGTCTTTACTCCTTTCTTCAAAATATGCTCGAAAAAGCTTCTAAAAACCTACAAAACACCACCAAAGCTTATGTAGACTCCATATCTTAAGAAAATACGAAAACCTACACAAACGACTCAAAACAAAACACAAAACTAAAGAAAAAGACTCAAAAGACACAAAAACACACCCTAAAAACATGACTAAAAAGGCGGACATCAAAATACCCCATACTTAGACTTGCTTGTCCTAAAGCAATAAACAAGACATCAACCAAAACCATCAACACATATATCAAGTCAATGCCCTTATCAAAAAACAACATCATAAGCACAAGTAGAAATAGATAGACAAGTGAATCTAATGTCATTACACATATATAAGCAACCTCAAGCAAAAGCAACCAAAAATCCAACCTCACAAGGGATGATGTGTTTCTCTCAACTCTCAAGTGTTTAGGCTTTGAATAACAACTCTCAACTCAATCCAATATGCAAATATCAACATAGCCATTGTTACTTATATCACCAAACTCTCCACCTGAGATGTCAAAACACATAAAAATCATCAAGAGAACTTAGGCTCAATGAAAAACTTCATAGAAGTTTCCATTCGGTCGGGTTGTAATGGGGCTTGGTAATAACAATAAGGCGTGGAAATATTTGGTCATGTGGTGCTAATAATATCCGGGAATCAAAAGACTCCTAAAAACTCACATCTCACCAAAACTTTCATAAAACAACATACCAAACTCACTCTTCTTTATGCACACTCATTTTCACTCACCCTTTAAAAAAACCCAACAAATCTTGCTTACAAACACTTAGGAAATTTGGCTCATGCACATTTTCACTATTCAACTCTTTCTTTCTTTTTCTTCCTCCTTTTACGACTTTCATATATATTTTTTTTGCGGGAGGTCGGTACCGAACTTGTTTAGTCGATAACGATGTCATTGCTCATTTTTTTTCTTTTTCTTTACTTCCACTTCTTTTGTAAGTGCATTCAGGGAACCAAACTCCTTTTACATAACAAACTACAAGATTTTCTCTTTACCCAACCCATATTACCCCACACTTGAACCAAAACATCTCACTCAACAAAACCATCACCATAACCAACACTAAGTCCTAATCCCCGGATAGGATAAAGCTTATATCAGCTAGGGAATTATTTTGTGGAGCTAAAAATAAAAGGCTTTAAGGCTCAAAATTGGCTGTCAAAAAGAGGATAATGATAAGGGTGGATATGGATTAATAGGGCTTATGAAAAATAAGTTCTCCATCATATGATTTCACATGCAATGAACTAATATCTCATATAGGTCTCAAGTAATAGATAACCATGCAATGACAAGAGATAACCTACACCACCAAAGCTTATGTAGACTCCATATCTTAAGAAAATACGAAAACCTACACAAACGACTCAAAACAAAACATAAAACTAAAGAAAAAGACTCAAAAGACACAAAAACACACCCTAAAAACATGACTAAAAAGGCGGACATCACTTAGTTGATCAGGTCTCCTCTTGTTCTCGTTTAACCATCCCGAACCTTGTGGGGATGCTGGTCTCTTAAGCCCACTTTGATTTGAGTGATGAGGCTTTCCACCACCGTTCTTTCTGCTTTCAGGTTCACCTAGAGTGATCTCCATTCGGTAGGCTGCATCCACATACTCCTCGAGTGTTGCGAAATGGCGGTTTACCATCCAAGGTTTGATGGAGTCGCTCATCCAATTATGGAAGCGTCGGATCTTCTGCCTCTCAGTACTTATTTCCTCTTCTGCGTATTGCAGTAAATGGTTGAACTTCTTTGCTCTTTCCAAAACACTGAGCCCATGGATCTTTGGCGAAAGCAACTCATCCAGTTTCTCGTATTTCATGGCGGCAGTGAAGAAACGATTCATCATCTTATCTTTGAACATAGTCCAGGATAGTTTGGGATGGGTAGCCAAGCTCAAGCTATCCCACCATTCTCCGACTTCGACAGCCATATGCACCTTCTTAGCTTCAAAGCAGTGCACGTTCCTTAGCAAACTTTCTACATGACAGAACCAATACCGAACTCCGACAGGATCTCCACTTCCGTCATATGATTCCGGTTTCATAGTGTTGAAGACCTTAACGCCGCTTGTAAAACTTGTCTCCACTTCTTTCCCACGAGCATCAACTGCTCCTTGTCCTTCTTCTTGATTTTCCTCAATAACTAGATTGGGCATGACTAGCGGAATCGCCTCTCGTACTATTTCCCGAAACATGGCCCGAAAGGTTTCCATAGTGCCTTCGTTGAGCACTACAAGAGGGTTAGGTATATGAGGACGATTGACTCGAGGTAATCCTCTAATTTCGGATTGACTTTCCTCATTCTCGTCTCTAACTTGAGTTCAGTTTCGTTGACTAGTTCCTCTTGTGTCCACAACGTGGAATAACAGTACAAGTGTTTTCCCTTAAGTAATTAACATTTGCATAGGGTAAGCACTTGACACATCTTTTAAAGAAAAAGGGAAGAAGGTGTTAATTATAGAATATCCTTAGATTCTATACGAAGAAGATACTCGAAGGAAGTTTAGAAGGTTTTAAACAATTATTCAAACATGAATAATGGTTTAAATTAGTTATCCCTTTACATGTTACTACTTAGAAAAGTTTCACATTCCTCAATTTTTCTTAAAATTTGAATTCTATACAAAATTTCTAACTTATCAATTTCTTTTATAGAATAGGTTTAAAATTAGAAAGTTTTTAATAAATGTAATTAAGTTATGAAAGTTCAAAACTTATTATTTTAGGTTTTGGGAGTTTTGAAAGAAAATTTAAATAGTAAAAAAAAATTTGGTTTGAAAACAAAGACTTTGGTTTTGAAAAATTTCCGTTTTAAGAGTTTTCAGTTTTGAAAATAAAACGTTCGACTCTAATACCATAATTGTAACACCCCTATTTTGCAACGATAGGTGTTACCGCCAGTGACATCGGAATTTACCATCCAAAGTCACCCAAGGCTTTATAAGGTATTAAGTTAAATAAAAGCATGCGAAATTATAAAGTTATTACACTTAAAAGAGTTGCTCATATATGAGACTTTAAAAGTATTTGTTACATACCATGGTGTTGGATCGTAACCGGTTAGCAGTGAGCTTGGGAACTTGCAATTAAGCTGTTCCCAAGGCAGCGGAAGTAAATAATCGCAAGTAATAAAAACAGTAAAAGTCACAGTTCCTTTATAGAGGAACCCCACTACAACCAACTAGTTGTATGGGTAAACCTCTACCTCCGCTTGGAGGATTTTGAATGACTTACTTATATTGATTGCTTTGTTCCTTAGTTACACAGCCGGATTTACACTTCTCTGTTCCTATAAGTTCTTCCTAACTCTAGCAACACTAGTAAATCCTCTCAACTGAGTTCCTAAGCTCACAACAGCAAAACACAAGTAACTCAAACCTTACGCTGACTTCTCAGTTCCCTTGCTGCTGGGAACTTCAGCTTCACCGTCGTCGAGATCACACACTCGCCGGCGGGGACTTCTCTTCCTTTTCTTTCTTTTCTCTGATGTGGGTGTTTGTAAGTTCTGGGAGAAGTACTCAGACCGAGTACTATTCATTTGGCTTTATAGTCCAATGAGCTTGGGCAGTCGCATCTTTCGTTTGTGTCCAAAATGCCCTTTGCTTGATGCCCAAGTTGTACTTTCTTCACATGTGACTTTGGTTTGAACTAGGTCAACTTCTTGGATCAATCGGACCGTTGGATGAAGCGTGACAGTCTGATCCTCAGACTGTTCCCTCGGGCTGTCTGAGACAGAATCCCGCGATCTGCGCTGAACGGTCGTTGTCCTCACATGTGAGTTCCCATGTCATGGGAACTGTCTTCTTCAGAGTTCCCTTGATGGAAACTCTTCATCGTTGTAAGCTTGTGTTCTCTTGATTGTTTTTGGGAGTTCCCACTTCATGGGAACTTTCCTCTTTAGAGTTCCCTTGATGGTAACTCTTCATTGTGGCCTGCAGTGGCTTTTGGTCATTCGTAGGAGTTCTTGGCTGTACTTGTGTTCCTTAGAAATACTTGAACAAACCACATTAGTTCCTTATGGTGTTTGTCATTATCAAAACTTGAGAATTACATCGTTGATCCGTTGTTTAGAACCAGAGGTCCCAACAACGTCCCAACAATTTCCCCCTTTTTGATGATGACAAACCCATCACAAAAATGCAAGTATTTCAATGAATGATATGCTGATGAGTTCCTAAGTATGATTTTGGGAAGTCACTTTTAGTGAGACACTTAGATTTAGGGAGCCACTTCTGGTGAGACACATAGTTCCTATTAAGCTTTTTATGTAGTTGTTCCCCCTTAGCTTATGCGTGGTCTGTGATAACTTAAACTTTTAACTCATCTCGCATTTTTTGTCTTTCCCCCTTTTGACATCATCGAAAACAAGCAAAGCAATATTAGGAAAGAAGGGAACGCGCAATCAAAATAAAGACCATTTCATTACTTAAGATAATATGTACAATGGGAACCCAAGTACAATGTGGTCATTTTTTGGATTAAGGGAACAAGAAGGGAGAGATCATGGGTTCTGAGGGAACAGGGCGTCACAAAGGCGCGTAAGCACTTGTGTAAGCTTTTCTTGTCCTCTGGCCAACACTGCTTGGTCCCTAGCAATCTGGTCGAGGGTGTTGGCAATGCGGAGCAACACTGGAGAGTTCCCCTCTTGTGGACCAGACTCTAGTGGAGCCGTCTCCTCTACAGGCTCCGAGTGCCTCACTTTCTGGGCAACTGTAATGTCCAGTTCCCTTCCAAGCTCGATTTCATCTTTAGAGGTGTCGTAAAGACCCTCTTTTTGTAGGAGCTTCTTGATCAGCCCGGAGTAGGGAAGGGAGTGGGACTTGGAGGCCATGCACTTCTCCATGTGCCCAAGGATTATTCGGGGAAGATTTATGGGCTTCTTGAGGAGGAAGTGGTAGAGGATGATGGCATATGGGATGTTGACGACCAGGCGCTTCTCTTGGCGTGGGATCACCACGTTGATGATGAATTGGTGAGCGAGCTTGGTGACCAAGGACAGATGATGCGTCGAGAGGATTTTAGAGGGAACCCGACCCTCAAAAATTGTGTTGCACACCTCGGCACGGTTGAAGTCGCCCCAGAGCTTGATGGTCACCTCGCTAAGCCCATGACCAGGGACCTGGAGTTGAAGGCGGATTGTCGACGTTGTAAAAATGAACTCGTCGCCTTCGTGGGAGAGAGTTCCCTGAGTGCCGTCGTTGGTGATAGAATCGACGCACTTGTGAGGGATCTACGCTCACAGTCTCTTGCCAGAGTCTCTCCCAGCCTTGGGCCTTGATCAGGTCCCACAGTTCCCCCAGACCATTTTCATTCAGCACTTCTTCTTTTACAATGAGGTGAGGAAGAAGCTTCCTGCGCTCATCGACATGATGCTTGGTGGTCCCCTTCCCCTTCCTTGAAGTGCTTTTAGATGTGTTCCCCCTAGAGACCGTGCGAGGTCCTTTCTGCTGAGGAGGTGCAGCCGCTTCAATCATAAGCACGCGGTCCCTTGGTGGTTGGGAACTCGTGGACACCACCATTTGGTGTCCAGGTGTAGGGATCCGTGCTGGCTCCTTAGTGGCTGGAGCTTCTTCTTCTTCTTCGACCTCATCTTGGGAGGTCCCTTCTTCCTCGGAGGAGCTCGAACTTGAGCCCTCCGCATCATCTCCAGGATGACTTGTTGTTGCCTCAGCACCTCCAGCTGGTGCGAGGTCCCTTCTCTCCATGGGCTCTTCAGGAGCCACCTTTTCTGGGGACTTTGTCCCTTGGGAGACTGTGTGCTCAGAGGGACCCCTGTTGAGTTCTTCCTCGATGGCCTTGAGCTGGGCTTCCTCCTCCAGAGTTCCCATGATGATTGGAGGAGGGTCCTTGGTCATTTTGCCGATGACCACAGAGAGAGGAAGATCGTCGTCGTCTGAGGAGAGAGCGACGGTACTTTTGGATGGTGAGGGAGAGGGTAGTTTGGTGGTGGTGGGAGATGTGATGGACGAGGGGAGAGGAGAAGAAGGAAGAGGGTTGGTTAGTTGAGTGGAAGGAGGAGGAAGGGATCTGGTGACCTGGGGAGGAGAGATCCCCGAAGCAGAGATGGAAGTGGTGGAAATGTGTTTTGGTGAGGAGGAAGGAGGAGGCGTTTTGTGAGGTGAAGGTGGAGTTGGAGATCCCGTAATTATGGGAACGGGAGGAAGTGAAGGAGGTTGGGATGGTGGAGTTCCCATCGTGGCGGGAACTGGAGAAGGTGGCGGAGGAGGAGTTGGTCGTTTTGTGAGAGGAGGTTTGGGAGGTCTCTCGATTTGAAGAGGAGGGATGGAGGAGGAAGAGGGGAGTAGACTCTGGGGTTCGGAGATCCCATCGTCGGAAGGGAAAGGGTAAGGAGGTTTGGGAGCACAAGAACTCTCCTTGGAGCAGTTTAGGTAGTCCTCAAACTTGAAGAAAGCCTTTTTTCTGGGATCCGAGAATTCAGAGGCCTCAGAGTGTTTACGCTTTTTGGATTTGGAGGAGTCGTGGGAGTGTTTGGATTTTTTGGGTTTTGAGGGATCTTTTGATGAGTGACGGCGTTTGGATGAGTGGCGGTGTTTGGATTTATGGGGTTTTTCATTGATTGAGGGGTGAGCGTCTCCGAAGTTGTCAACGATGACAACTCCGGAGGAGGTGGTGGTATTTGGAGGAGGGAGAGGAAGAGATTCGAAGGAGGAAGAGGTCCAGGAGACGGTTTCGTCGGCCTGAGGAGAAGGAGGGGGCAAGAAGGGGCTTACTTGATTGTATAGCCCTTGGATAAGTACATCCTTCATTGTTGGGTCCGATTCTTGCTCGATCTCTTTTAGTTGAGAGACGAAGAGGATGCGAGGATTGGCATGTACCCACGCTTTGATCTGGGCGAAGGTGTGTTGAGGGGCCATTTTTGTAAGAGATTGGGGTTTTTTGGAGGTTTCTTGAAAAGAGAGTCAAAGAGATTTGGGGAAGACGATTGACAGAGATGTAAGAGGGAATAAAGGACCCAAAAATGGAAAAGAGGGGTTTTAAAGGAGAGAGGAGGTGAAGGGTAGAAAGGGAAGTGGAATAACCTCGATAACCGTTGCCCAATGAACGTGGGGCGCCGTTTCAACTTCTCAAGCACGCTTATGGACACGCGTCACAATCTCTTGGGAAGTCCTTTTCAAATTTTGAATACTTGGTCTTTAACGCTTCAGAGCTTCTGACACAAAAGTCCGCTTCCCAAGTGACGATTTTTCTTTGAAGATTAGTCAGCGTTCCCTTTGTAGATGCATCAGTTCCCATGATCTTTTCAAGGTCAGGGAGAGTGAAGTGGTAAAGGGAACTTCACACTCATCTTTTTGTGGGGCTAGGGAACTCAAAGGGAACCAGACAATTTGCAACTCGATAAAGGAAATATTTTGGCTCATGAGGAGCATTTGTCTGGTCCCTAGCTTAGGGTGGGTCATATGATCAACCGTCATGGTGGCTTGTAATGAGGGATAAAGGGAACTCTGGTTGATCATTTTGGGCCAAAAGAAATAGAGTTCCTTTGTACACATTTTTCTCTAGACTAGTAATCATGGCATAGTGAAAGCAATAAATCCAAGTTCCCTATCATGCAATCTTATATAAACTAGTCAGGCATTGAGAGAGAGACAAACAGGGACTTGTTTAGTTTAGAGTTATCATCCCTAGAAGCATTCGAAAACGCTGGTAGGGACGTCTGTCTAAAGCTTTGGTAAGAATGTCCGCAATTTTCTCTTCAGTTCTACAGTGTTCCATCGAGATGTTCCCATTTTCGACATTGTCACGTAGAAAGTGATGCCTTATATCAATATGCTTAGTTCTAGAATGATGCACATGATTTTTGGAAATGTTTATGGCACTAGTGTTATCACAGAGTATGGGAACTGGGCCAAAAGACATACCGTAATCCTGGAGTTGTGACTTAAGCCATAGAACCTGGGAACAACATGATGCGGCAGCCACATATTCGGCTTCAGCTGTGGAGAGTGCCACTGAGTTTTGCTTTTTAGATCCCCACGAGACTAAGCATGACCCTAGAAACTGGGCCATTCCTGATGTGCTCTTTCTGTCAACCAAGTGCCCTGCAAAATCTGCATCTGTGTATGCAATGAGCTCAAGGGAACTGTTCCTTGGATACCATAGGCACAAGTTATCATTCCCTTTGAGATACCTGAAAATTCTCTTCACCTCTTTCAGGTGTGATTCCTTGGGGTTAGCTTGAAAACAAGCACAAAGACATACAAAGAACATGATATCAGGTCTACTAGCTGTTAAGTAGAGAAGGGACCCGATCATACCTCGATAGTTCCTTTGGTCCACACTAATACCTGTTTCATTCGCATTGAGCCTTGAATTTGGTGAGATGGGTGTGTCAATGGGCTTTGAATGTTCCATCCCATATTTCACAAGCATTTCCTTGATGTATTTCTGTTGATGAATCTTTGTTCCCTCCTTGGTTTGGGATATTTGAAGTCCCAGAAAGAACGTGAGTTCCCCAATGAGACTCATTTCAAACTCACTGCTCATGAGGTCCTTAAACTTTTCTACAAGAGTTTCGTTAGTTGCTCCAAACACAATGTCATCAACATATACTTGCACAATCAAAATGTCTTTAGATTCTTTTTTTTTAAAACAAAGTCTTGTCTATGGAACCACGAATGTACCCATGGGACAAGAGGAATTGAGCAAACCTGTCATACCAAGCTCGGGGAGCTTGTTTGAGTCCGTAAAGGGCCCTCTCCAGGAAGTAGACATGGTTGGGTAGTTTTTCATCTTCGAATCCTGGAGGTTGAGCCACATACACTTCTTCCTTGAGATGTCCATTGAGGAAGGCTGTTTTCACATCCATTTGATAAAGTTTGAATCCCTTGTGAGCGGCATAGGGGATGAGGAGTCTGATTGCCTCGATCCTGGCAACTGGTGCGAAGGTCTCATCGTAGTCAATCCCTTCCTCTTGCCTGTATCCTTGTGCTACTAACCTAGCCTTGTTCCTTGCTACAACTCCAGTATCATCGAGCTTGTTCCTAAAGACCCATCGAGTTCCTATGATGTTCTTGTTTTTGGGTCTAGGAACTAGCTTCCAAACTTGGTTCCTCTCAAATTGGTGGAGTTCCTCTTGCATGGCTTGAATCCAATCTGGGTCCTTTAATGCTTCTTTGATATTTTTGGGTTCCACCATTGAAACAAACGCGTTAAAAGCACAAAAATTATTGAGAGAGGAACGAGTTTGCACACCTTTATCAAGAGGGGAGATGATGTTCTCAAGGGGGTGGTCCTTCCTTTGTTGAAAGGTTCTTGTATGAGTGAGTTCCTTTGCATGTGTATCATCCTCAGTTGGTGTTTCTTTGTCATGGGAACTCTCATCTCCAGCTTCTTCATTTGATGTTTCTTCAGAGATTTCTGGCAGGTTCCCTCTTTGTTCCCCTTGAATACTTGATTCTGGAAGGGTATTGTCTTGGGGAATAGCAGAGTTGTTCCCTGAAGAGGGGACCTCGAGAGAGTTGGAGGTGTCTTGTGGTTCTTCTGAGGAAGGAGCCTCGAGGGAGGTTTGATCAGTGAGGATTGGACCTTCGTCGTTGTTCCCTGGTTGTGGGATATTGCTTGCACTTGGATAGTCTTCATCCCTTTTCCTTGGCTCATCCTCGTCATCATCCTCGTCTTCATGTCTGACTAACTTGAACAGAGTTTCTTTCCCTTGGGTCTCGGTCCCATCTTTATAGACTTTTCATTGAAGACGACATGAATGCTTTCCTCTATCTTCTTGGTTCTTTTATTGTAGACCCTGTAAGCCTTGCTTTGTGATGAGTATCCCAGGAAGATCCCTTCGTCGCTCCTGGGGTCGAATTTGCCAAGATTGTCTTTGCCGTTGTTGTGAACAAAGCATGTGCAACCGAATGTTCTCAAGTGTGAGATGTTTGGTTTTCTCCCTTTGATGAGCTCATAGGAGGTCTTGTTGATCAGGGGCCTTGTCATGGCTCGATTTAGGATGTATGTAGCTGTGGAGATGGCTTCAGTCCAGAAGTACTCAGGAACTCCACTTTCGATCATCATGGTTCTATCCATGTCCTCCAGAGTTCTGTTCTTTCTCTCGACCACTCCATTTTGCTGAGGAGTGCGAGGTGCTGAAAAGTTGTGAGAGATCCCATTTTGCTCACAGAAGTTTAGGAACTCCGAGTTTCGAAACTCAGTTCCGTGATTAGATCTGATTGCTTTCAGTTTCAGTCCCAAGCTTACTTCTGTTCTTTTGATGAAGGGCTCAAATTCTTCAAACGCTTGATTTTGCCTTCAAGAAAATAACCCAGGTGAATCTTGAAAAATCATCAATTAAAACATACATGTACCTTTTTCCACCATAGCTAGCTGTTCTCATGGGACCACAGAGATCCATGTGAATTAACTCCAGGGACCTGGTTGTGCTTACCACCTTCTTGGGTTTGAAGGAGGTCCTGGTCTGTTTCCCTCGAACACATGCTTCACACATTTTGACTCCTTCGAGATTGATCCGTGGAAGACCAATGACCAGATCCTGTAGATAAAGCTTCAGGATTTGATTTACACCAGCATGTCCCAGTCTTCGATGCCAGAGTTCCGTGTCATCCTGGGAACTCGCAAGGCACAGCTTCATTGGTGGTTCAAAGTTGGTGTCCACCACATACACATTGTTGTATCTTCTTCCTCTCAGAATTACTTTGTTGGTCTTCTTGTTGATGACGAGACATTCATCTAAGTCGAAAGTGATGATGTTGTTCCCTTGATCACACATCTGGGAGACACTCAACAGATTATATCCCAGATCCTTTACCAGATTTACGTTGCTAACTTTAATAGATCTATTGAGCAACACTTCTCCTTTTCCAATAACTTCTCCCTTGTTCTTGTTGCCAAATGAGACGTGGCCTCCTTCGGCATGTGTGTGGAGTGAGATGAGGATATCCTTCTTTCCTGTCATATGGTTCGAGCATCCACTATCTATGAACCATGTACTGTTCCCTCTCACTGCCACCTACAAGGAAAAGTTAGTTTTTTGAGACCCAGGCAAGATGACTCTTGCCAGGTCCCTTGCAAGGGAAAACATTTTCATTCAAGATATAGTCAGAAATGTTGATGTCTTTGGAATTTTGAGAGTTGGAGTTCCTTTGGTGATCAGCATGACGTTTTTGTCTGTTTGGGAACTCATGGCTTCTAGGGGTTTGGACTCTCTTCTTGGGACATGCATCCTTGTAGTGCCCATGAGCACCACAGTGCCAACATGTCTTGTAGTATTCTCCCAGGTAGTATTTTGGGTGTGGTCTCTGGATACGGTTCCTATCCATGGTTTCTTTGTTGTACACTCGAGACCCATTTCCCTTAGCAATTTTGACATAGATTCTATGTCCAGAGTTCCCAGTATAGTAGTCTTTCTCACCATTGTTTCCACTCTCTAAGACCCTGATTTTCTCCTCGAGATGAGCATTTTTCTGTTTCTCGCACTGGAGTTCTAAGGCCCTACACTCATGGATCTCATGTTCGCTCAGGGGTGACTTTCCGTTCTTGGAGCACTCACCTTTGTATCCTATGCCATGTCTGACTGGGACAAACTTAATTTGGGAACTAGAGACTTCAAGATGTTCGGGAGTCTTACTCAGGTTTTGCAAGAGGGTGTTCTCATCTTTCTCTAGAGTTTTGATTTCTCTTTCTAGGTATACGATGTGAGACACATGAGACTTGAGTTTTTCTAGAAGGGATATGCAGTTGGGACAGGGCTCAAGACCAACTAATTGAGAATTTATGTGTTCCTGTTTTTCCAACTTGTTTTGCAGTTTTATGTTATCTTTGACAAGACTTGAAAGAATTTTCAACAACTCAGGTTTTTCATAGTTACTCAAGGAATCAAGAACAGTTTCAGTGGTTACCTCACTGGGTTGTTCCCCAGTGGTTTCTCCTATGGCCATGCCACACATGTCTGGGAGTGCCCATGACTCAGGATCTTCGTCTTCATCATCGCTCCAGGTAGCGATGTAGGCCTTCTTTCCTTGCTTCCTGCCATCAGTTCCTTGTGGACATTCTTTGCAAAATGTCCTTTCCTGTTGCATTTGTAGCAAGTCACTTCTGAGAGATCCTTCTCTGTGGGCTTTCTTTGGGAACTCTGTCCCTTTCCCCAGTTCCCACTGTTCCGTTGAGACTTTCCTTTGTAGAAGTTTCGAAGAGCCTTTGTTACAAGAACTAGATCTTCATCCTCTTCTTCTTCAGAGTCTTCATGTTGTTCTTGGGTTGATTTGAGCATCTTTTCGATCTTGAGTGCGATCCCTCGATGAGATCGAGTTTGTTCCTTATCATCGATCTTCCTCTTCTCATGTCCCACTAGCTTTCCAAATACTTGATGGAGAATAAGCGTTCGATTTTCTGGGTTTTCCTTGAACATCGTTCTCTCGTTTGCCCATTCTCTAGTCAATCCATTGAAGAGCTGTTGGACCTTCATTTTGTGGATGATTTCTTCTTTTGTGATCCCCAATCCTTCCATCTTATTGCAAAGTCCTTCAAACCGGGATTGGTAGCTGTCGACGGACTCTCCCATTTCCATTTGGAAGTTGTAGAACTCCCTTTTTGCATTCATCTGAAGATCTTCTCTGAGATCTGAGTTCCCAACGTGCATTTGTTGGATGGCTTCCCACATTTCCTTGGCTGTGTCAAGGTTTGCAACCCTGTCATAATCTTGTACACACATGGACCTCTTTAGATACTGTTTTGCTTTGTAGTTTGCCTCCATGCACTTGTACTCGTTGGGACCCCACTTTGAGAGGTCGTTGACAATAGCTGGATCGATTTTGAAGTTCCCCCTTTCGATGACACACCAGGCTTGGTAGTCTTGGCCACGCATCCAATCCTTCATGTCGCGTTGCCAGCATTCAAATCTTCCTGTGATAAGCCTTGGCGGCTTACTGGTATTGTTCCCCACCTGAGTAAGTTCCTGAGCCATTTTGACACCTGCGATGCTAACACAAATCTAGAGCGCAAGCTCTGATACCAATTGTTGGATCGTAACCGGTTAGCAGTGAGCTTGGGAACTGGCAATTAAGCTGTTCCCAAGGCAGCGGAAGTAAATAATCGCAAGTAATAAAAACAGTAAAAGGCACAGTTCCTTTATAGAGTAACCCCACTACAACCAACTAGTTGTATGGGTAAACCTCTACCTCCGCTTGGAGGATTTTGAATGACTTACTTATATTGATTGCTTTGTTCCTTAGTTACACAGCCGGATTTACACTTCTCTGTTCCTACAAGTTCTTCCTAACTCTAGCAACACTAGTAAATCCTCTCAACTGAGTTCCTAAGCTCACAACAGCAAAACACAAGTAACTCAAACCTTACGCTGACTTCTCAGTTCCCTTGCTCCTGGGAACTTCAGCTTCACCGTCGTCGAGATCACACACTCGCCGACGGGGAATTCTCTTCCTTTTCTTTCTTTTCTCTGATGTGGGTGTTTGTAAGTTCTGGGAGAAGTACTCAGACCGAGTACTATTCATTTGGCTTTATAGTCCAATGAGCTTGGGCAGTCGCATCTTTCGTTTGTGTCCAAAATGCCCTTTGCTTGATGCCCAAGTTGTACTTTCTTCACATGTGACTTTGGTTTGAACTAGGTCAACTTCTTGGATCAATCGGACCGTTGGATGAAGCGTGACAGTCTGATCCTCAGACTGTTCCCTCGGGCTGTCTGAGACAGAATCCCGCGATCTGCACTGAACGGTCGTTGTCCTCACATGTGAGTTCCCATGTCATGGGAACTGTCTTCTTCAGAGTTCCCTTGATGGAAACTCTTCATCGTTGTAAGCTTGTGTTCTCTTGATTGTTTCTGGGAGTTCCCACTTCATGGGAACTTTCCTCTTCAGAGTTTCCTTGATGGTAACTCTTCATTGTGGCCTGCAGTGGCTTTTGGTCATTCGTAGGAGTTCTTGGCTATACCTGTGTTCCTTAGAAATACTTGAACAAACCACATTAGTTCCCTATGGTGTTTGTCATTATCAAAACTTAAGAATTACATCGTTGATCCGTTGTTTAGAACCAGAGGTCTCAACAACGTCCCAACACATGGTTTAGTTTAACAAAACATAAAACCTTAAGAGTCGTTAGGCAGCGGAAATTAAAATAACATTGTTTATGCATAAACATGGAGTGACCCAAAAGTGAGCAAACTACCATACTTGATTTAAAACCGACTTTCCTTCCTTCACTTGATTGATCTTCTTCCTTTACGCCTTTAGTAGAGGTTTCCTGGTCACGCCAAATGCCAGGCAGAAATGCGGAAAAACAAAATTAGTCTAAAGAGACTAATCAAGCGAGAACGGACATCCTTAAGGTAGTTTGGCAAGGTATAAAACTTATTACGAGGTATTCGAGATGTATTTGGAGAAGTGTATACTTTAAGTGGAGTTTATTAAGAACGGAATGAGTGAATCTCAAGACGAGATAACTCTTAAACCGAAAGAACGAACTACTAGATTGTAGAACGTCTTAAAATAGAATAAATGTTGGGAACGTTAATTACACATAAGCTTTTGGAAAACCTCTCGCGCCCTTGCGGAACAAGAGCCGGATCGATCATTTGAGACCGGTCCGGTTTTGGTTTCTTTTAATGTGCTTTAGCACTTACTTTCCTTCGTGATCAAAACTTTCACATTAGTTAACGGTTTTTATGAGTGTGGGGGCCATGAATGGGCCGACGTACCACTTACGGGAACTGAGTTCCGGCACCTAGCTAGGGTGCACACGTCCCTCCTCCGAGTAGGAGCAGACAATAGATCATGATCCGTACAGTCGTAGGAAAGTTGGTATTTCACGATACGACTTAAGATGTTATATAGAGGTGTCAGGCCAGGCCCGCACCCCTTACTACACTACTTACGAATTAAATTACGAATCTCGAAAAGAGATTTTAAACAAGAAAACCACACAACAAGTCTAGCAATAATTCCTATTAACGATAGTAATAGTAATAATGCTAACAATGGTCATTATTTCTAACAATCGATATTTCCTATGTTCGTTTTTATTTAGCAAGCAAGGTGTTCCCAACGTCGAACAAGTTAACGGAAATTGAATTATCGAAAGGTTCGAGTAGAATGTCCACTTGACTTAGATTTTCTTTCAGAAATATTCGTAACTCGGAATTATAAGTTCTTAGAAACGTCGAGCGCTTCGACCTATTTGACCGAAAGGAAAGACGAACGAAAACGTATTAAAATCCTATTTTAATCTTAACTATACTTTTCTCTTTTTTCCACCTTCTAAGAGAGTTAAATCTAAATTATTTTAGATAACAATTTAGATATGGAATAGAAAATAATACTGTTTATTATTATTTTCAAGATAGTATTCTTTATGATTTTAAAATATTTATTTAAAAGAAACATGTAGAGTCTTATTTAAATATAAAGGAAATTCTTTTTATAACCATATGCAATATTTAAAAATACATGAAATATGATTTGCATGTATTTTATTATTTCTAAAGTCAAATTTTATTTTATTCCAAAAGTTTCTGTGACAAAGCCAAATTTGACATGCAACCATATTTTAACTATGAATAAACCCTTTTTACAACTATCAAAATTTTATACCAACTACTTCGTAAGAATTATTATTATGATCAACGTTAATATCAAATGTCATGATTGATATATTATAAAAATATAATTAAATCTGTAATTGGCATGCATGTACATATTACCTTATAAATACTTTATTTCCCACATGTAAAATAATATACTAATTAACTAGAGTATGATTATGAAAAATCCTTTTTTTTTCTTTTATCAAGTGGAAAATATACGTATTTATTTCTACCTAGTGAATAGAACTAGGTTGCCTGCAAGAAAGGATTTTTCCCAAATATTTTTATAAAAATCAATGCACAACTATTTTAATTTTCTTAAGTGGATAAAAACCTTATAAGTTCATTTTTAACTCTTGATGGTTCAAAATATTTTATCAAAAATAATTTTAGCTAAAGTTAACATGCAAAAGAGTTTTAAGCTATAAAAACTCTTTTAAAAATACATGCAAGGCAGTTTTAATTTAATTAACATATTTTGTTCTTATTACACCTATTTTATCAAAAGTTCATAGAAAAGATCATACTTAGAATTATAAGAACATGCAAGAGAATTTAATTTGTAAAAACTCTTTTAAAAGTACATGCAAAGACACTTTTAATTTAAAAGATCAAACTTGTCTTTATTAGACTTATCTATAATAAAAAATTATATAAAAATAATCCAAATGTTCATATAGAGCATGCATGAAGATTGCATGCATGAAACTTTACATTATAAAATTTACAAGTCAAAACCTTTATAATCTAAGCATTTTTGTGTATAAAAGAGAAATAAGTCTAGACTTTTAAAATAAATAAAAAACAGAATATTCTCAAATTAAAAGCCACTTTTATAAATCTAGGATTTATTAGATTTTATTTTACAACTTGTAAAAAAAATAAAAATAAATCCCCTTTAAAATTTATTGCATGCATGATACTTATTCAATAAAACATGTACAAATTTGATATTTATAAAATCTGATTTTTAGAGATTGAAATGGTAGAGTGCGCCTATTTAAAATACACAACAATTAAAATTAGACCATAAGAGTATAATGAAAGGCCCAAGGGTTTACCCTTCTCTTTCCCCTTGTTTGAGTTTAACGCAGAAGAGGAACCAGAGACAATCAGGACGGACGATGAAGGACAGAGGAGGAGGCCACCAGGCTGGGGCGACGCCGGCGTGCACCTGGGCGGCGGAAAGGAGGGCGGCGTGGCTAGGTGGGGCGGACAGTAGTAGTCGGAAGTGGTGTTTGCCCCAAAAAGAATTAAAATCCAATTTCTTTTGCTCTTTGGAAAAAAAAAATCAGCTTGTGTTTTAATGGGTTTTGGTGAGAAATTGGAAGTGTTTGAGAGTTGAGATGGGTTTTTAATGGTCTTATGAGTCCTTTAAATAAGCAAGGAAGTGGTGGGTGGATGATTTAAGAGAATCAAACTCATTATCACTCAAATCTCCTCTCATGGTGAGTGGGAGAATGAATTTTTTTTAAATACATAAAAAAATAGATTGTGAGGGGAATTATCTCTGCATAAAATCCCTCTCAATCTCCCCCTTTAATGCCCGATTTCGAGCTTCAACCGAATTGAAATTCGGTTTGGAAAAAATACCACTGGAATGAATAGGTTTAAATACATTCTGGTTGTATTATACTATTAGAAAAACTAACTAGCACAAATGGAGAGGAGTGTGGGAAGGAGTAAGAGGTCAAGGGATCAATTCCCAGAGTCACGCTCGGGTAGATTTATTTGATAGGGTGAAAATTGCGAGCAATTTTGGACCCTTAGATGACACGCATGGACGGACGAGATTAAATAAAACAATTCAACAAAAAACTACAAAAAAGGGGACGCGCGTCAATTTTGATGGCACGGAACGTAATAATGGTAAATTTTGTTTGGCAAGACAAAACTACCCCTCACCTAAAAATCCACAAAACACGCATCATCTTCAACCTATTTTATTGTTTGGGTGAAACGCCGCTCGCGAACCACAGTCTTCTCGATCAAGCGACCAAACACATTAATCTGTGGGTGAAATCTACCAACAACTTGAGAGATCTCTTGCACTCTAGCTCAATCGAAAGTGTTGATTTAGGTTCATCAAAAGCATGAAGAAGGAAACAAAGAAAGGTATGCATGAATTGGATTTTTCTAAGGATTGTTTTTAGGGGTTCAAGTAGAAATTTTCTTGCAATCTACAAGTTCTTCATGTTTATGATAGTAAGTTTGTTTAATTTTATAGTTTAAAATTCTAAGTTGGAAAGAAACAACTCAATCGTATAATCGTTTTTTTTAAAATCAATTACCCCCAAATTCCCAATTTTTAGTCATTTGTTGTTTGTAAGTAGAAGAAGTATTCACTGATTTTCATATGTATTTGTCAGTAAAAAGAAGACTGTTAGTTCCTCCTAGGAGAAATCTCTATGTATGTTTGTATGGATTTTGTTGTATTGGTGAGAAATGAGAAATGTGCATTAAAAACTTGAGAATTTATATATTTGGTAGCCTATTAGCTCAAATGGTAGAGCAATGTGTATGTGTATATAGATGTGGGTTCAAATCCCACATAGGCTAGTTCTTGATACAGACATGTCTTTTTATTCATATCGGTTGTTCTATTGGTTCATGAATTTTTAAGGTATGGTTCATAATATTTCTTCTTATGGTTCATAAAATTTGATTAATGTTTTTTTGTTCATAACAATTGTTCTTTTGGTTCATGTTTGAATAACCTTAGGTTCATCAAAGTTCATCTTATGGTTCATGTCTTTTAGTTCATGCTAGTTATTATTTTTTTTCATGATTTTTGGTTCATGGTACTTGTTCTTTCGGTTCATGTTTTTGTAAGTTAGGTTCATAATAATTCTTATGGTTCATGATTTTTAATTCTTAGTAGTTTATCTTATAGTTCATGTCATTTGGTAGCCTATTAGCTCAAATGGTAGAGCAATGTGCATGTGCACATAGATGTGGGTTCAAATCCCACATAGGCTAACTCTTCGTATGATTTATGTCTTTTGGTTCATGGTAGTTCTTTTTTGGTTCATATTTTTATATGCTTAGGTTCATGATAGTTTATCTTACAAGTCATGTCTTTTAAATCGTATCCTAATTGTTATTTTGATTCGGCAGAATACATCAACAGAAACTCGAACTTGTAACTTTTTTTTCAACTAGCCCCCCTGTATTATAAAAGTTTCAAATAAACACTTGAATTATACTATTTTTTGTCTTTTAAACACCATAAGATAACATGGCATAGCTCGTGAGATTCACTCACTCTATGTGCCATTGAGAACATGTAAAAACCTGTAAAATACTGATTTGGAAAAAAAGTAAAAAGGTTAATTAGAAAAAAAAGTGGCAAATCCCTTCTTCAATCATCATTACTCCATTCCCGTACACCATTCCTGTACAAAAAAATGCATAATTTAGAAATTTTGTTTTCCTAAATACAATAAATCATCACATTACAAATTTAGAAAATTTCTTTCTATATTCTTCAATCACCAAATTATATTAATTTTTAGTAAAAAAATCACCAAATTATATTGCCAATCCTTCACAAAGAATTTCAACCGGACCTTCAACCAGAGATTGCCGATCCTTCAACTAATGAATTGCCGATCCTTCCAACTCTGTACAAAAAACTCATACCACAATTTAATTCAACCAGAGATTTGGATCTCGATTAGAAAGAATTTCAACCAGAAAGAATTCGGATCTCGATTTCCAGATTTTAGCCCGAGATTTGGACGGAACGGACTCGTCGGTCTCCTGATCTTCCAGATCAGTGGTGGGTCAAGGGTTGTTCGTTTCTGGCAAGCATATGGACGGAACGGGCTCGTCGGTCTTCGATGGATTACTTCACCGGTGGCATAGGAAAGATCCAGAAATAGAGAGATCTAGGTTCTTCACCGGCGGCACTGCAAGGAACCAGAACCAGAGATCTTCAGGACAGAACGACGGACTCGGAGATCAAGGTTCTTTCTTCACCGGCTGCATTGCAACAAAACAAAACCAAAAATCGTCAGGACGGAACACAAACTCGTAGATCTGGGCTCTTTCTTCACCGGCGAAACGACGGACTACAAGGAAAGAATTTGAATCAGGACGGAGCTCGGAATTGCAAGGAACCAGGACGGAACGACCGGATTGAGATTGGCTCTAGATCTAGGTTAAAATCAAAATTGAGGTTGGGAGAAAGAGGGGATGAGGACGGAGGTTGAGAAAAATAGATATTTTGATAAAAAATAATAAGGGTAAAGTTGTAATTTAAGTATTATTTTTATGTTTTTATAAATTAAAATTATAATTGCTTATGTGGCATATAATTTTTTCCACATGGCCTTTTTTAATCTATGTCATAGCGTTTGAACTACACTCAAAGGAGTTTCATGTGACAAGTGTTCAAATAAACAAATTTAATTAAGTTGAGGTGTTTCTTTGAAACTTTCATAGTACGGGGGGCTAGTTGAAAAAAGTTACAAGTTCGAGTGTTTGTTGATGTATTCTGCCATTTTGATTCACATCTTTTGGTTCATGATATTTGTTCATTTGGTTCATGTTATTATAAACACATGTTCATAATATTTCATCTCACGGTACATGACTTTTAGTTCATAAAAGTTGGTGTATTGGTTCATGTCCTTACATGGTTAGGTTCATAGCAATTGTCAATAAGGTTCATTAAATTTAATTCATAATACTTGTTATTTTGTGTCATGTATTCATAAATGATATTCCATTGGTTTATGTCTTTATACGACTAAGTTCATAACAATTTTCAATAAAGTTCATGAAATTTAATTCATAATATTTGTTATTTTTGTCACGTAATCTAGTACATAAACTTATTATGTGGGTTCACGTCTTTATAAAATTAGAGGTTCAGGAAATATAATTCACAAATACATGTTACTTGTGGCATGTATTCTAGTTCATAAATGGTATAAGTTAATAATTTTGGTATACTAGGTTCATAATGTATGAACGATTGGTGAAAAAAAATGGTCTTTACTCTAAGTTGAACATTTGGGCATTTTGTCGAACACATGGTGGGCGGTTAGATGTGCATTGGTCATTAACCTTTGTTTTCAATTAAAAACTTGAACTTGTAAAACAAAAAACAAGCACAATCTTCATAGGTTTGATTCTAATCAACAAAAATAGGTCCAAAACAAACAAAACATGTAATCGAAGCTCCAAGTTCTAAAATTTGAAAAAACCCCAAATGTGAACTTCAAACCATAGAACGAGATTTATTAGCAAAATCTATAAAGCGAGAACATAAATTTGGGCCGAAATCAACAAAAAAAGGTGAACCAAATTAGAAGAAGCAAAGAGGCAACAAAAATGGTGAATATTCGATCGATATGGGCAAAAAAACAAACGATGTAGAGGTTGAAGAAGACCCCTCGAGTTTGTGTTCCAATTTAATGGCTAAAAGACGAAAATGCTCCTCCGTGTATAAAAAATCACTTAACGCGTGTAACACATCTGGGCCATTAAAATTCGTTGATCGAACGGCTCACATGTAGCACTTTAGCATGTTTATGCATCTGATTGCAATTCTCAATTCCCATCCCTTGTCTCTATTTTTATAAAAATCTCTTTTTATGAATTGTGGGCTTTTTAAATGGGCCGGGCTAAGGCCCATTACTTTCTTTTTAAGAAAGAATTAAAGGAAGACTCTTAAGATATGAAATTATTAAATTCCGTCTTTAATAAATTCATCTACTCAAATAAATATTTTATGAGAATATTATAATTTCTTTCATTTTAGAAACAAGTTTCGAATAAAAAGGAATATTATGAATTTATTTTATTTAATAAATAATTAATGATTAAAAAATTAAATCATAAAAATAGCGGCTATTACAAAATCAAGGGAACTACAAATCATCAAAAAAGAGCCTCAGAACAATCCCGAACGAAGGAGGGTGATGAGCCACCCCAACTTGGGTTGTCCTAGGCGTGATCACTTGAAGGGAGTTTTTCTTGTTTTCTCTTTTATCCATTCTTCAACCTTGATATTTTTATAGAACCCCCTCTAGCTGATTTTGTCTCTCTTTTCTCCTACAGGATTATAAAGATCGCCTTCCACTCCGACGCTCGACACGAGGACGCGTCGAATCCTATTGGGGGAGGATGATGTCTACCTTCCCTAGTCTGAGGGTCCCGAGACCATGACGCCCTCTTGGGCTAACCCGCATCTCCATGCCACTCGTGACAAGATCCGTGGTCCGCGTCACTATCGGTACAACGGCCCCAGATGCTCAATCCATGCCAAACTCAATCCTCCCATTCCAGCGGGTGTAGCCAGCAACGTGCCAAACTCAAGTCCTACCGTGCCAGCGGTCGGCCAACCCGATGTCGGCTCATGAGGTTCTCGTACGCGCTAGGTGTGTCGCGCCGCACACAGCGGACCACGACGGCCTTGCACCACAACGCTGGCACGTCGACGCCCTTGTCACGCTTTGTCCCGACACTTGCGACTAGGGCACCGTGACCACTATCCTTGATTGCTATTTTTGGTATTTGTTTCCCTTTCTAAAACCTTCTTTAAGTGTAGCTTGTTTTAGTATGTTGTTTAATGGCCTTTGTGGCGTTGTGCCTATCTTGCATGCTAGCTCTAGCCCACTCTTTGTAACCCTAACCCTAGTTTTGGAGCTCCTCTATATAAAATAGTCTCCCTCTTTGTATTTCTCACGCTTAGTTTATGATATTGAATTGTTGCCGGATTTACTCCACACATCTCATATTAGGCGTCACACAATTCCTCTCAAACCCTCTTCCTCTTTCGATTTCTCTCTTGAATTCGAGCATCTAATCTCTACACTCTGATTTCCTCCTTGATTCTAGGCTTAATTGTCTCACAACTATCGGTTACAAGTAGAGAGACCCAATACGAGTCCAAGTTCAAGATCCTTTCTTGAATCCGAAAACGGGTTCACATCAATAGGGGTACCCCATCTTGACCCCCAGATTCCGCTGTAGCGGAGCCTCACTGGGTCAATGATGATGATGATGATATATCTTTCTATTAGGATTATTGCATTAGGGCTTAAGTCACTCTAATAGGATTTGTTTATTTACTCTCTATATATTGGAGATTCTTCTCCCTAATAATTATCGATCCCTTAATCTCTACATTGAAAGGAGTTGGAAGATTAACTTTTTTGATGTGGGAGAGGTTTATTGATAGTCAAGGTTTCGACTTTTTATTGGTGGAATGTGAAGAAAGCTCCTCGCCTCGTGGGTTGTTAAGTTGATTGACTATGCAACGTGTCACATCTGCCATTGGTGGAATGTGTGGTTAAGTGGGATGTTGAGATTTTCTATTGTGGGACGAGCGAGCATATAGGTTAGGTGTTATTTGTTGATTGGTGAAAGATGCGGTTGACATACGACTTGCATCATAAGACAAAGTTTGAAATGTGACGTTCCTAAGCTATTGCTAGTTGGAGCTTGCGACCCGTCAAAAAACTTGAATAAATCGTAGCCTTCAAGGGTTATATTGATCTGGTTTTTCTTTGAAATATATTGTAGTTGGTAAGGATGATCTTGGTTATGTTGGGGATTGGACTACCATGACTGGTTTTGTAATTTCGTAGAGATTAGGCATAGTAGCAAGTGTGTTTGCCATTGACGAGCTTTTTTGTGGAGGTGTAGGTTTGTAATGGTGGTCAAGAACGATTAGGGTGATACTATATAAATAGATGAACTTAATGAATGAATTTGTGCTTTTTTTATTGATAGAGTGTGTTTATAAATACAACAATTACAAACAATCAAAGGAGATATTCTAGAAAGTAAATCAAGGAAATAACTTTTTTAACATCTACGTGATTTGACCTAGTAAGAGACCATAAAAGATATCCGATCAAGAGAAAATATCTTAATCTAATATTAGAAGATAACTAATATTATATTTTATTACCAATACTTACAATAGTAATGAAAGTGGAGAAAGGCATGAAGAACAACTAGATTGGTAATTAATTGAAGGTTCTATTGAGACCAAAGTCCAGAACGCAAGAAAAACTATTGTATGTGAATCTGTTCTTCTGAATCTTGAAGAAGCTGCCCTGGAAAGTCCAATTTTTGCATGTTCCATACTTGAGCAATTATGGGTAACTCGTAATCTTCCGGTGTAAGTGATAGGTGGAATTGCGGTAGTTCAGGAATGGAGAGTAGTCCTCTGTTATAAACACTCAAATTGTTAGCAACTACACAAATTAAGCCAAGGTTGAAGAAGATTCAAAGTGCAAACAAATTTAAGTTTTAGAAAAGACTTGCTTTTGTTTGCCGAGCAAGTAGCCATGGGTTTGTAACTTGTTAGACGCAATTTTGAGGATTCTGTGGTGGAGATGCTTCATAATACCCCAGGGAGGAGGAGGCCTTAAGATCATAAGCAGAGATATAACTAATTAATTATAAATGTAGTAGGATTTGAGTGGTCATTAAGAGATGAAATAGTTAAAAAGAGAGCAAAAACCTGGTCACAGGTGAAGCCAGGGAAAAGCTTAAGCAGGTCTTCTTGCTGTCTGATAGGTTTTCCTGAGCAGAAAGAAAGCAACTCACAACTGGAGACTCTGGCTCGAAACCCTTGCCAACCATCAATCCATGATAGTAGTAGGCTGCAGCCTGTTGTTGAGATATGAAAAAGCTTTAGACGATGCGGCATTTATGCCATGTATATGACAAAGAGTTCTAGGAGGAGGAATATAAACCTTTGCTTCAAAGTACTTCCATCTGATGAACAACAAATGCTTCCTCAGATTGCTGTCGTTAGGATTGCACGCTGACAATGCAAAATGAGCCTGATCAAATTGTAAATGCAAAGGGTTAATCTTGCATAAATTCTTATTTTAGTACAATAACAGGACACAAGCTAGTTTTCGTCGAGTGGGTCCTAAGATTGAGCACCTCACTAAATAAGGTTAGTGCTTCACAGGCTAGCCTTCTTTTCACAGATAATGTGGCCGTCTCGCTCTCAGCAGCCAAGCCAAGCTGTAATTCTGTTACCTGTTGTTTACAAATTTGAGAACAGATATCTAGTATTAAATTTAGACAATTCTAGTATTCAAAATATGATCACATATGCTTTTTCTGTTTGTATACAACAGAATGTATAGTACCTGCCCAACGGCTTGCATCATTACAGCTTCTAGCACGCCCTCCTGCAAATCTGCTGGCAATTTCTCCCTGATATATACAAATAACCCTTTAAATTGGTGAATATATATACAACCTTTATGACAAAAGGAAACATTGGTGTGTTCGTTTACATACTTTATATGAGGGGCTAGGGGAGCTAGTATGTTCTTGACGCAAAAATGCAAGTACCCGGCTGCCTTGAGCAATAGATCAATAGCATCCCTCTGGCATTCTGGTATTATAATCATAACGATTTAAGCTATATATATATGATTGACATGTTTTGAAAGAAAATGATAAAAAGCGAGGGGCGTACCTGAAGAAACTGCCCTTTCAGATATGTTTCGAGAGTGCTCCTTAGGAATCAGCAACTCATTGGCTTCGGATAGTGTCAATGCAGCTAGCATATATATGACGCAAAGCAACTCAAAATGCGAGTTTGGTATGCACATCCCCTGCATTTGGCAAAACCCCATATATTTCATTGACCACTTAAGAACTCAATTGCAAGAAGCAAATCAAATACAAAAGAATTGAGCTTTATTGTTCACTCCTTACATGTGTTCCAACATCCAGCACTCTTCTCCACCTGAACTCCACTGATTCCTCAAAGCAAGTATCTGTAAAGCAAACAATTATGATGATTAATGATCAAACTTGGATTCATTTCCAAGATAAATTGCTCGAGAAGGTGAGAAACTAATTAGATATAATTTTACTGAACCTTTCTTGGTGAATCCAAGGATGACCCACAAGTACTCTTCAAGGGCGGCTTTAAGCTCATTGTTTACAGACCCACCTGCTTTCACTAAGACCTGTCATTAGAGATTCAAAGCATTCATACAACAAAGGGACGACGACTTTGGTGAGTCACTGACCGATGCCTAGTGCGGACAGATTCATGATATGAGAGCGAAGGGCGACTACACGATCAATGAGGTGTTGCGGAACGAATCCTTTGAGGGGCGTGTGGAGGTCACTTTGCGACGGAATCCAGAGAGGTGGGACGTAAACGGCCACCTCTAAAACTGCCATCTTCCTCCTGCTCTTCTTGAACAAGGGTGATTTGCATCCCATTAGCTTCAACCCCTTTAGGGGATGCTTCATCAAGCATAACATTATGCTATATATCCTAGATTAATATTTTTAGTAAGCAAACCATCAAAAAAAAATTAACTTAAAGATTAAAGATTAAATTCTGACAAAACCATGAAATTAAGGGGATATCATAACACAGAGAGGAAGGAGGTCAACATTCACTACTTGTATAACATGAAAAATGAATGACGAGGTATAAAAAAAGTGAGCATGAAGCGCCTATACAATAGCACAAGTTTATTCACAGCAAAAGTTTGTAAGTAAAATATAGATTTGTTTACCCGACGAGAGAAGGAGAGGTCTCAAAATGGTGGTGGTTGGTGAAGTGATTAAACAAATGGGAGAGATCTTCTGGCTGTGGAATATTGGCAAGGCTGAGGGTTAGGCATTTATAGGGATGATTTCTGGTTTGAGAGAAGGGGTAGATTTACAGCTTTGCGTTCGGGGGATGCGCCAGATCACATCTCATACCTGGCAGAATAATCAGTCCAAAATTGTCTATTTGAAATCTTATTTTAATGTTCATAAATTAAGCTACGTATAAAAAATATTAAATTTGATAAATTATTAATTTGAATGGATATATAAATATGAAAAAAAAATGCATATCTAGGTCTTAATTTATGAACATATACGATTTAAACATGTTACTTGAAGTCTTAATTTATGAACATGTTGGAAAAATCGTTCTTTCATGATTTCTTTTAGTTTTGATGATAACAAACTTAGTTGGTATAACTTGTTTCTACATGTAAGCGTTTCAGGAAAATAGGTACATAAGTCACGAGCGACGGAACATTGTGAGGAACGATGGAGGGAACGAGTGACAAATTTAGGAAGAGCGTCTCGAAAGGAACACGGCTTTCTAGGCAAGTTACTAGATCTTTTGCGAGCGATCTTCTACGAAGATACGAAAGCTGTAGGGCTGAGCATCGGTTCAAAACCGAACCGAACCGAAAACTCAAATTCCATTTTATGCGAACCGAAAACCGAACCGCATTGGTTCGGTTTCGGTTTTACTTAAATAGAAGGTTATTCTTTGGAAAATTCGAACCGAACTGAAATTTAACTGAAAACCGAGCCAAAACCGAACCGAACCGAAATCGAAATTTGGAAAATTCCTAAATCGAAAACCGAACCGAATTATATCGGTTTCGGTTCGGTGGTTCGACTTAAAATTTTGGTTTGAACCAAACCGTGCTCAGCCCCAGACAGCTGTAGGCGGTTGCTTGAAAAGATTAAAGGAAGGATAAGATCAAAGCTCACACGATCTTATCTAGGAAATTCAAGATCATGCAGTTATGGCAAGAATCGACATGGTTGAGGATCCAAATCACAAATAATACTTTCTCCTATTAGTGTGGGATTTGTTAAGTGGAAAATCTATGTAATTAGGCAAGAATTACGTATGAGATCAGACTTGACATATCTTATGAATAGTTAGGTTATAGCTAGGGGTTAAGTGTGGTTGTTGACGGCGAACTTGGAGAGAGAGCTTTTCAAGTGTACGAGTGTGTGACTTTTTCGGTGAAGAATCCACAAGTAAGTCAGTATTTTACTTTCTCTTAGGTTTACGTTTAGGGTTGTAGAATTCTAATTGGTTGAACTTTGGTTGGTGCCTTAGTTACCAGGGAACTTGACTTGCCTTGTAATCGTTGAAACTTAATAAAAGTATTCTATTGAAAATCCTTTGAGAAGGAGTCTTAGGGGTAGAGGTTTTTTCTTTCTACGACTTGTTGGTCGGACAGAAAGTTTTCCTCTATAAATTTTGTGTTCTTATTATTTAATTTCGCTGCCCAGGGAACATTGCTAGTTCCCTGACTTGTAACTAACACGTCACGATCCAACAATTGATATCAGAGCAGGTTTGCTCTAGATTGTGTGTTAGTTGGTTGAACTTTGGTTGGTGCCTTAGTTACCAGGGAACTTGATTTGCCTTATAATCGTTGAAACTTAATAAAAGTATTCTATTGAAAATCCTCTGAGAAGGAGTCTTAGGGGTAGAGGTTTTTTCTTTCTACGACTTGTTGGTCGGACAGAAAGTTTTCCTCTATAAATTCTGTGTTCTTATTATTTAATTCCGCTGCCCAGGTAACATTGCTAGTTCCCTGACTTGTAACTAACACGTCACGATCCAACAATTGGTATCAGAGCAGGTTTGCTCTAGATTGTGTGTTAGTGCAGGAATACAGAATAAGTTCCAACAACACTCACAATGTCGGAATTGGAAACAACAAGCCTCCACTGCTTATTGTTGGAGAGTATGACCAATAGAAGATCCTCTTTCTTACATGGCTCAAAAGCAATGACTACCAAACCTGGACGGTTATTGAGGATGAAGACTATGTCATTCCAGTGGACAAAAAGAACAAAAAGTCCAAATGGGGTCAAACAGAGTGGATTGTTGGAATGGAGAAGAACTACAAGGCTCAAATACTGCTAAACAATGCCTTGGGTGCTGAAGATCTAAACAAAATCCTTTATTTTAAACTTCCCTTTTGCGTCAAAACTTTCCCAAACAAAAAAGAAAAACAAAGAGAACCCACATAAAGGATGGTGAACTGTAAAACCGCGAAAGATGCTTAGGAAGCCCTTGAGCAAATGCACATCAGAAGTACAGATCTAAAGGAAAACCATCAAAAGGAGGCAAAGAAGGAGTTCTATAACTTCAAAATGAAAGATGATGAAACCATTGCTACTTACCAATCTCGGTTCGAGGCTTTGGTGAATCACATCGATCATCTTGGTATCGAAAAGGACATCACACAGTCGGAGAAGATCTCTACGATTGTTGATGCTCTTGGTCCCAAGTATGTTGTTACCAGAGGCTTGCTCAGAGAACATCCAATCACGAAGACATGCACATGTTGACGGGTGTCTTACTTGACAACAAATAAATTTATAGTCAAGACCCCGCTGAGTATAGCGAAGTCAGGATCGTCCACGGGAAGCACGGTTGTTTGTCTATCGACTACTAAAAACAAGAAAAACAAAACAGAATAAGCAAGACACCTACGACCAACCTCGTCAACGACCTTGTCAGGGTCGTTACGAACCTGGGAAAATCTACGAACACAAAAATAATGAACTAAACTTAGGTTCGGTACCGAGTCAAAGGAACTCGATAACCAATACAACGAAAGCAAACAAAAACTAACTCAATAAGAATAAAAGATCCAGGACAAGGGTTACCACAACATAGCCATGCATATAAACTCATAAAAAGATAAAGATCATGCCCTTAAAAGATAAATTTATCAACTTTCACTGATTAACAAGCTAATCAATCAATTCTTATAAACCAATTCACTCAATCACTTGTTTTGGATCCAAAGCTCGAAACTTTCGTAATTGAACAATATCAACTTTCAAGTCAACAACTTTCTCTTTCGATCAAATTGAGAACTCAAATTACCGCGACTATCGTCTAAGCATAACTCAACAAGCAATCAAAATAGATAAAAGGCATTCAAGACATCAATTTATTCATCCAACATGCATAACTATGTCGGGTTTCAACCTCGACCCTAGATAAGAAAACTACTCACTATTCATAGCAATATTGCAAACAACTTCAATAAAAGAAAACATTAAAAACCAAACCAAACTTACTTGAAATTAATAAGATAAATAACGTCTTAAAAACTCCAGAAAAATCCGAAAACAAAACAACACTATCGAGTAGAAATCCGACTAACAACCCTTGTCCCCTCTCTCGATCGAACCAAAACTCGCAATCTTCTCCCACTCGACTTCTCCTAAAAACAATCTGACTCCCCTTTCTAAGACTTAGAACAAGGGTTTTTATACTAAGAAAGCTATCTATTAAAAAGCCTAAACAATAAAAACTAACCCTAAAAAGATAACAAGATATGAGATATAAGATATAACAACTCTAAAGTCGGTTAAGCCTCCTACCGACACGGAGCCATCGTTAACGACCCCGCACAGGGTCAGTAGAATTTCGAAACTTCACCTGAAAAATTGTATCTTTTAGCCTCGTTAACGACCTTCACAGGATCGTTACCGAGCCTCTGTTTTGGCTTTTCTTCGACTTCTTCTCGACTTTAACTTGGACTTTGACTTAATCTTCTCACGTAATCTTCCTCTTTAACTTCAAGTTTTTCATCTTTCACCACAACACTCAAGCCCAGCTCAAAAAGCGCTCCTTTCTGCTCAAAACCCTACAAAAAGACACAAAACGGAGAATCTTCCATACTTTTCACAAAATATGTAAACTCATCCAAAAACACACAAAACTAACTCTAAAAACTACTCAACTAAACTAAAAAAACTAAGAAACACACTAAAAACTGGTCTAAAAACATGAATATCAAAATACCCCATACTTGAGCTTGCTTGTCCTCAAGCAATCACTAAACAATAACCAAAACCAAAACAATCATGCTCATCAAGCAAATAGCCATCAACTTAAAAGCAACATCAAAAGCATAGCAGAAAATAGCAAATGACTTATTAACGTCATCACACATATATAAACACTCAATAGACATAAGCAAATACAATCCAACCTCACCAGGGATATATGTGTTTCTCTCAACTCTCAAGTGTTTAGGCTTATAAATTCAATCTCTCAACTCATCTTATATGCAAAAACTCATAGAAATTGGAACTTATATCACCAAACTCTCCACCTAAGATTTGTCAAAAAAAGCAAAAATCATCAAGAGAACTTAGGCTCAATGAAAAACTTAATAGAAGCTTCCATTCGGCCGGGATGTAATGGGGCTTGGTAAAGACAATAAGGCGTGGAAATTTTTTGGCTATGTGGTGCTGATAATATCCGGGAATCAAAGACTCCTAAAAACTCACACAACAAAACTCTCATAAACAACATACCAAACTCACTTCTTTATGCACTTTCACTCACCCAATATATCCTATAAAGTCTCATAAAACAACTCAAAAGAATCTCTAGCTTATCTTTTAAACACAAATGCACATCTTCCTTATCCTTCCTTCTTTTTGTCATTCATTCATTTAATTTTTTTCTTTCAGCTCTCGATTAGCCTCGTTAACGATCCAACTAGGTCGTTAACGAGCTTCAACGAATACTCTTCATCAACTTCTTCTCTTCTCTCTCTTTTTATTTATTTTTGTGCATAATGTCTTACCAAGAGATCTTTTTACAAATCAACACAAGAGACTTCCAATCTACCCTTCCCAAAAACCCTTGATGTCGAACCAAACATAACATTTCACTCAACAAAACAAACCTCTCCAAACGAAGTCCTAATCCCCGGATAGGGTCAAGCTTATCTTGGCTAGGAAAAATAATTTTGTGGAGCTAAAAATAAAAGGCTTAAGGCTCCAGTAGGTTGTCAAAAGAAGGATCATATAAGGGTTGATATGGATAAATAGGCTTATGAAAAATAAGTTCTCTATCATTTGACTTTCACAAGTAATGAACTATAAATCTTATATAGGTCTCAAGTAATAGATAACCATCACAATTCCAAGAGATAGTATACATAATGAGAGTAAATCACACACCAGAAAAGAAGAGGGATTTTTTATGTTTTCCCTATAAGGCCAAAAATAACTCACAAGGTAGATTTTTGTTGGATTGCATCACTCATGCTAAAAAGTATACATGCTCAATTTCATCAAGTGCTATTCCTCTATAAAAACAACTTCATCTCAAGAATCAGGCTATACTATCAAAAACATGCTTGCAAGGAATTATATAATCATGCTAGTAACTACTATCATAGAACCGAAAGAATGGTATTTATCCATTCTAAAAAAACATTTTGGATTTTTTCAATTTTTCAATATTTTTGTGATTTTTTTTCAAAACAAAAGACAACTAAAACAAACAAGACACACAAAACAAGCAAACATACAAGTGTTATTCCCCTTTCCCACCCCATACTTAAAATTACAGTGTCGCCACTATAATAAAAATAAGAGAAGAAAAGAAAAGAAAAGAAAAGAAAAGAAAAGAAAAAAGAAAAAGAAAAAGAAAAAGAAAGAAAAACGTACAGGATTTTTGAAGCAGGAAAGAAACAACTCTTAAAGGCTGGATCAGCGCCCTTGTGGTGGAAACCGGTGCTCGAAGTTCCCCATAAAATCATACATTGTCCTCCAACGCTCCGCATCATCCGTCTCCCTTTGTTGATGCCTCGCATCATCTAGAGCCATACGAGTAGAGTAAACACACTCCCACTGATCCATCCTTTGGTGGAGATGAGTCTGCTATAGGTTAAGTTGTTGCATCTAAAACGAGAGATCTTCGACCCATGGAGGTGGGATACTCGATCCAGTGTAGGTGGGCTGAGGAGGTGGTTGGTAGTGGTTATGAGGCTAAAAGTGGTCTTGAAAGATTATCGGGTTGCGCATAAGACCATAAGAGTAGGTTCGACAGGCGGCGGCGGGTCGTTACCAAAGCTGTGTGCTTAAGTAGTAGCCTCGAAGTAACCGTTAACGGCCCTGGGTGGCTCGTTAACGAAGTTGTCAGTGTTGCCCAGAACTTCGGTACCGAGGTCGTCATCCCCGATATCCAGCTCTTCTGTGCCCGCCTCAGTTCTTGCCTCTGTCTCTTCATCATCTTCATCCATGTCATCATCTTCCCGAGCAAACCTTGAAACACACGGCCTCAAAGACGGCTCATCTTGCGTCTTGTGATCTAACGAGAATGCATGCCCCGTCCAAGACTCATACCAATTTGGCACGTAAAGAAGCTTCATCTTGGCTTGGGTAAGGGGGACATCTTGGCTTGGGTAAGCAGTTGAGCGTGGCTCGTCGTGTAAGGGGAGAGGTCGACACCGAGGTTTTCCGCCAAGAGACTAACCAAATTCCCGCACCACACCTCCTTTGACTTGATCCCTTGCTTCTCAACATATTGTAACCACTCGTACCCCAAATTGAACGGGGCGGGGTCCTCAAAGATTATGGTTCGGAGGCATGCAACTTCCATCCTTGTTGGCCTATTCAACTCTCTCTTGGGCCAAAAGGTAGCGGCCAAGACTCTTAGTATAATCCGGAAAATGAGGTTGATGATGCTTGCCCCGGAAAGTGCTGCAGCGGAAGGTTCAACTTCCCCGGAAATATAGCTCCATGTTCTAGTCACCTTGTAGTCCTTGATCTTATAATCCCGAGAAGGATTAGGGAGCTTGAGATAGCCACTGAACTCCTCCATAGTGAACTCATGATTGACATTGCCCAGCCAAAATCTTATCCGTTCCGCCGAGGACTTGGTTGGAAAGCTAGTCTCAAGAGTAGCCAAGAACTCGAAAGTAAGAGCTGGGAAGTGCGGTGTCTTCTCCTTTTTCAACAATTGTAGCACTCCGAGAATGGAAAAGGCGTGCTTGACATCCTCGTATATCCCCATTGACTTGGCACTCGACCTTGAGAACCACCTAGTGTAGTGGTCCTTATCCAAGATGGCATTGTAGCGGTTGGCTTGTCCTTGACTGCGCAAAAAAACGTTGTCCATGTGGGGAGGAGACGGGGACCATTGAGTCCTTTTCTTCTTTCCAGCCCTTGTTTCTGCTCTGCTAGTACTCGCCATGTGAACCTACAAAAGAGACATGAATTGTCCAAGATAAGACCCACTCAAACCAAAAAGAGACCCCATACTTAGCCTTTGGAAACGCTCTCGACTTGTCTCGTTAACGAGCCAATTGGGTCGTTAACGAGCCTATACTTGTGTTTAAAATTGGACGTATAGCAGGGTCGTTAACGCACCTGAACAAGTCATTAACGAGCCTGGGCGAGAGTACTCGTGATGTATTCCGAGTTCTAAACTTCACAATTTTCCCAAAAATCAAGCATGGATCAAACACAAACCCACATACGACACACAATCTGGCACATGCACCCCATACTTGCTCTATTACCCAACCCGAACATGTCAAAATTGCCCAAAAATACGTAGTGAAGATCAAATCAATTTAAGAAGAAGGTAGTTCATGCTTTTTCGAATCAAAACTTCTATGCAAAATTAAGCAAGAACAAACCAATATAATTCAAGATCAAACACCATTTAGACATGCAATAATCATTATGCAAAGAAGACATGCAATTCAACCAATTCAAGCAAGATCAAGATATGAAATTTTTACCCCAAACATCATGAATCTTACAAATAGAGAGTTAGGGTTTAGAAATCATACCATTGGATTGAAGAATTGAAGAACATGATTGAATTTTTGGGGTGGTTAACGAGCTTGATTTCTTGTCGGTAACGAACTTGAGAATGGAAAGCTCATTATCGTGGTGTGGCTTCGGGGCTAGGGCGGTGATGATGGTGGGTATCGATCGGTGGTTAGAGAAATCAGTGGATTTGGTTTGAGAAATTTAAGCTTTGGATTGAGATTTGAATGTGGGATTTGGGGGTTCTTGGGAGTGTTTTATAGGAGGGGCTAGAGGTAGGGGAAGGGGAGGCAATGGGTAAAAGATAGAAGATAGATTAGGTCAAAAAACTTAACTGCCCGTTTCCGAATTCGGGTCGCCAAACTGGGTCGTTAACGACCCTGGGTGGAGTCGTTAACGAGCCTGCGTGACCTGTTTTTAGTGATTTTCCGAGCCCAACTCATGTATCAGGTTAGCCTAAAAACAATTATGTCTTGCTAACTTCTAAAACTACTAAAAACTCAAAAGAAAGCTAGGAAAAAGATCTAAAAGAAAGAAAAATCTAAACTAAACTAAAACCGGGTTGCCTCCTGTAAGCGCTATTTTTAACGTCGTTAGCCCGACGTACTTACCTCGGCTAGTCCGACGTTGTAAGAGCCATGGTGACTCTAATCTCTTTGTCCGGGTCGAGTTGCTCATGAAACTTTTTCAATCGGTGGCCATTAACTTTGAAGATAGCGCATTGGTTGTCGATCAACTCTACCGCCCCGTGAGGATAGATCTGGTGAACCACAAATGGCCCGCTCCATCGTGTCCTTAGCTTTCCTGGGAATAAATAGTCTAGAATTGAAGAAAAGTACCTTGTCACCAACTTCATAAGTTTTGGGCACCAATTTCTGATCATGCCACCGTTTGGTGCACTCTTTGTAGATTTCGGCATTTTCGTACGCCTTAAGCCTCAGCTCCTCTAGTGCTTGCAAGTCCATGAATCATTTTGCTCCGGCTGCATCAAGGTTCATGTTGAGATCCTTAAGAGCCCATAATGCTTTGTGCTCCATCTCGACCGGTGTATGGCATGCCTTTCCATACACTAGGTTGTAGGGGGTGGTGCGTAGGGGCGTCTTGTATGCCATCCTATAAGCCCATAGAGCGTCATCCAATTTAGATGACCAATCCTTCCTAGAGCGGAACACCGTGTTTTCCAATATGCTCTTGATCTGCCTATTTGAAACCTCAACTTGGCCACTAGTTTGGGGATGGTATGGTGTTGCCACCCGGTGTGATACCCCATACTTGGCCAAAAGTGCTTCAAAACTCCGCTCAATGAAATGAGATCCACCATCACTAATGAAGACCCTTGGGACACCAAACCTAGGAAAAATGTTAGTCTTAATAAATTTGGCCACGGTTTTAGCATCATTGGTCCTTGTAGCGACGACCTCCACCCACTTAGAGACGTAATCGACCGCAACCAAGATATACTTGTAGGGGCCCGATGCGGGAAAAGATCCCATGAATTCTATGACCCATACGTCGAATAACTCGACCTCTAGTATCCTGGTTAGCGGGTTCTCATGTCTCCAAGTGATGTTACCCGAGCGTTGGCATTCATCACATGTTGTCACATAAGCATGTACATCTTTAAAAATGGTTGGCCAGTAGAGACCACTTTGAAGAATCTTCGCCGTGGTCTTAAATCCTTTTGCATGGCCTCCGGTAGGAACTGAGTGACATTGACAGATCATGCTCTCTATCTCCTCTTCTGGAATACATCGTCTAAAGAGGTGGTCACTTCCTTTCTTGAAAAAGTAAGGATCATCTCAATAGTACTGTTTTACATCATGATGGAACTTCTTTTTCTTTTGTGGGGTTAGTCCCTCAGGGATTATGCCTCCTACAAGATAGTTAGCAAAATCCGCAAACCAAGGGACTTTTGACCCTCAAATAGCATAAATTGATTTGAAAGAAGTAGAAGCGAGAGATGAGGAAGGAATTGAATTGAATTGAATGAGTTCTGGTCGAGAAAACTTACCTGACTGGGTCGTTACTGAATATGTGCGGGTCGTTAACGACCCTGGAGCTGTTGGCTCGGTAACGACCTCACGTGGCTTGACAATGACTTTCCCGATTGTGGTGTTGATGCACCTCATGTTTTCGCCGTTGTGATCTATGCGTTCCAGCCTCGATGGTTCGTTAACGACCCTGAAGGGGTCGGTAATGAGGGCCTTATCGAATTCTACCTCGTTCAGCATGAGGTGTTCGTCTGGTCTGGAGTCATTGATTGGCACGTCGTTGTTGGATTCGGTGATATGCTCAACCGGTAGCCTGGATAAGTGATCTTCCACCAGGTTTTCTGCTCCTTTCTTATCTCTAATTTCATGATCAAATTCCTGCAGTAAGAGCATCCAACGAAGCAATCTAGGCTTGGCATCCTTTTTGGCCATTAGATATCTAAAAGCCTCATGGTCAGTATAAACAATCACTTTTGAACCAACAAGATAGGACCGGAATTTTTCAAAGGCAAATACCACAACGAGTAATTCCCTCTCTGTTGTGGTATACTTACTCTGCGCCTCATCGAGCATCTTACTTGCGTACTAGATGGCGTGGAGCTTCTTATCCTTTCGTTGTCCCAAAACTGCGCCAACAGCATTGTCACTAGCTTCAAACATAATCTCAAAAGGTAAAGTCCAATGCTGGGACTACATAATAGGGACGGAGACGAGGGCTGCCCTTAACCTGTAAAATGCTTCCAGGCATTCTAGAGACAGCTCGAATACTACATCTTTCATTAGTAGGTTAGTCAGCGGTTTAGCTATCTTAGAAAAATCCTTGATGAAGTGTCTATAAAAGCCAACATGCCCTAAAAAACTCCTAATGTCTTTTACAGAAGAGGGAGGAGGTAGTTTTTCAATAAGCTCAATTTTTGCTTTATCTACTTCTATCCCTCTCTTAGAGACAAGATGCCCTAAAACTATACCCTCTTGGACCATGAAATGGCATTTTTCCCAATTAAGCACAAGGTTGGTTTCTTCACATCTTTTAAGAACACATGCAAGGTTAGCAAGACAAGCATCAAAAGAAGAACCATACACAGAGAAATGATCCATAAGGACCTCTACAATATCCTCTATCATATCAGAAAAAATTTCCATCATACACGTTTGGAAGGTGGCGGGGGCGTTACAAAGCCCGAATGGAATTCTTTTGTAAGCAAAAGTCCCATAGGGACATGTAAAGGTAGTATTTTCCTGATCATCAGGATGAAGGGGAATCTGCCAAAAACCACTATAGCCATTTAAATAACAGAAATAATCATGTTGGGCTAAGCGTTCTAACACTTAATCAATGAAAGGAAGCGGAAAATGATCTTTTCTAGTAGCACTATTAAGCTTCCTGTAATCAATGCACATCCTCCAACTAGTAGTGGTCCTAGTCGGAATTAACTCTCCCTTTTCATTTTCTATTACGGTCATTCCCCCTTTTTTAGGAACTACATGGACCGGACTAACCCATTGGATGTCCGATATAGGAAATATGATCTCAGCATCAACTAATTTAATGATTTCCTTTTTGACCACTTCTTTCATATTAGGATTTAACCTATGTTGATGGTCTATAGTGGGTTTATGATTATCCTCCATGTATATCCTATGCATGCAAAGTGAAGGGGATATGTCGGTTATATCATCTAGGGAGTAACCTATGACTTTTCTATGCATCCTAAGCACATTAAGCAGCTTTTCTACTTCCTCATCTTTTAATTTAACATTGATGATGACAGGGAAAGTAGAATTAGGACCAAGAAATTCATACATGAGAGAATCTGGAAGAGGTTTTAGTGTTGGAGAAGGCTCGGCTGGAATGAGAATTGGTTCTTCTGGCTCTGTCTTCAACACCTCTTCAAGGTATTCAAATACCGATATTTCATTGTCCTCGGCCAGGGTCGTTAACGATGCTGGCATGATCGTTAACGAGCCTTTTTCTTCTGCCAGAAGCTTCTGTACCGAAGTTGGTGAACTCGTTACCGAAACTATAGGAACTATATCGGCCCATATTTGACTTGAGACTTCATCCCTTGACAACAATCTTCCAACGGGGTCCCCACATTCAATAAATTCATTGTGGTTGTAGAGCATCTTGACTTCAACTCTATCGGTCTCCTTCGTTGTCGGGTTGAACTTAAATTTTGTTGCCTCATCCCAATTTCAAAAGTTAAGAGTCCCTTCCTAACATCAATTATGGCTCCGGCTGTGGAAAGGAATGGTCTCCCTAAGATAATAGGGACCACCGGATCTTTGGGCATTGCCATTACTATGAAATCATTAGGAACAAAGAATCTACCCACTTGAAGCGGAAAGTTTTCTACAACCCCTGTTGGCTTAACACATGATATGTCTTCCATGTATAACCTCATATTAATCCGCTCCAATGGTCACATAGAGCCTTGAATTTTGTGGTCGCCTATGTCAATTGTTATGGCAAATCTCCCTGGGTCACCTAATTTCTCTTGTAGAGCAATGGATCGGACCTCATCTTGCTGCTCTGTAATGGATCTTTTCCTCCTAAGAATATCTTTCAAGAATTTTGTGTAATCCGGCATTTCGCTTAGGGCCTCAACGAATGGGATAGAAATATTTAAGCCTTGGAGAATCTTTACGAAACGCTTAAACTTGCTCTCAGTGGAGTCCTTAGACATCTTAGTAGGAAAAGGAAGAGATTTCACCATTCTCGGAGCCAAATCGGGCTTGAGAGGTGATGCTATCGGGTCGACATTAGGGTCGATTGGTGCATTAGGAGGATAGTTACCGACCCTGGTGGGGTCGTTAACGAGCCTGGAATTGAGAGAGGAGCTCAGAATAGGGAACTTACCTGGACTGGGGTCGTTAACGACACTGGAAGAATTATTTACCATGGTGTTAAGGTTCGGTAACGACCCTCTCTGGTTCGTTATCGAGCTGAGTCGTGGCTTCCTTATCAGTTGTGGGGATCTTCTCTTTAGCTTGGACATGCTCCGGTAGTGTCTTTCCGCTCCTAAGGTGCACTGCTGCTATTTGTCCTCTAGGGTTCTCCTCGGGTCGGCCTGGGAGTTGCCCTTGTGGTCTTGGAATCTGTGCAGCAAGGTTCCCTAGCTGGGAGTCGACATTCTTTTTGCACACATCGAACTCTCCCCATCTTCTTAATTGGCTATTAAGGTTGGCTTGAACTCCGCTAATGCCTTCCTGTAACCCTTGTACCCATGATGGTGGCTCTTGGTAGCTTGGAGGTCGATACAGTGCAGGTCGTCTATCCGGTGGAGGCGCTGCATAGTTGGAATTCGGATTTTGATTGCCCCACGTTGGATAATTGTTTGACCTGTCAAAATTACTACGCTGGTTCCTGTATGGCTATCTCATATAGTTCACTTCAGCATACGTCTCAGCGGCTCTTACCTGCTCTATGTTAGTGCAAGTAGAAGTAATATGGGAAGAAGAGCCACATTCTTGACAAGACTGAGAGGATTTCAAAAAACTTACCCGTTTCTTCAAGCGGTTGACCTCGTCTTGTAGAAATTGATTTTTGATATTGGGGTCAACATCTTCCTTTCTAGGCACGTAGAGATGCCTTTGGGGCTGGGGTGATTGCTTGTTACCATACATGGCATCATAGTTAGACAGCTTGTCCAGTAATTCCCATGCAGTTGTGGGATCCATCTCTATAAAACCGCGCGATGTATACGTGTTGATGCCTTTCTTCATCTCTGCATTAATGCCTTGGCAAAAAATTCTTGGAGAACATATAAAGGTTGCCCATTAGTAGGGCACTGTCTAAGCATCTCTTTAAACCTTTCCCAAGTCTTTACAAAGGTCTCATTAGGCAGCTGGTGATAGGAGGTGATCCGTTTTCTCAACTCCGTTGTCTTGGCAGGAGGGAAAAACTTTGTAAGAAATTGATCATACAAAGACTTCCAAGTCCTGATAGACTTAGGAGGTAATCTCTCCAACTAGCTTAGGGCCTTTCCAGTAAGAGACCACCTAAAAGCTTTTAATAGAACATATTCAAGTGAGACACCTTCAGCAGCTATAGTGTTACATAGATCAAGAAAATTCCTAATATGTTCCATAGGGCACACAGTAGGTTTCCTTTCAAACTGAGCCCTTTTAATAAAGGATATAAATTGAGACTTAATCTCAAAAGTCTTCTCTATCTCTGGAAGCACAAATGCAGACTCCGACACCCTCAATTCTGGATGCATATATTGCTTGGCATTCCTCGGATAGACATTCAGCTCTTCTTGTAAACAAGTGTTGTTCACTCATTCACGTTCAGCCTCGCAGCATCGGTGTCTCGATCAGCTTGTAACGCCTCCATCTGCCTCTGAAGGGCTTCCATCTGACGAGCCATCTCTTCAGATGAAGCCATGGCTCAGTTTTCTCTGCGTCTACGGTGCAGGGAGCGTTTAGGTTCAGAATAGTAACTAGTGTTGTCAAATTCGAGCCTGCGACGTCGTGCTGGCATACGCTGCGAAAACAGACAAAGAAAAACAAAATTAAAAACAAAAATGGGGTAGGGCTATTCCCAAACCCACAAATAAACAAAAAAACATTGTTGCTTCCCCGACAATGGCGCCAATTTGTTGATGGGTGTTTTGCTTCACAACAAATAAATTTCTAGTCAAGACCCCATTGAGTATAGCGAAGTCAGGATCATCTACGGGAAGCACGGTTGTTTGTCTATCGACTTACTAAAAACAAGAAAAACAAAACAGAACAGCCAAGACACCAACGACCAACCTCGTTAACGACCTTGTCAGGTTCGTTAACGAACCCGGGAAAATCTACGAACAAAAAAATAACAAACTAAACTAAGGTTCGGTACCGAGGCAAACGAACTCAATAACGAATACAACAAAAGCAAACAAAAACTAACTCAATAAGAATAAAAGATCTAGGACAAGAGTTACCACAACAAAGCCATGCATATAAACTCATAAAAAGATAAAGATCATGCCCTTAGAAGATAAATTTATCAACTTTCGCTGATTAATAAGCAAATCAATCAATTCTCATAAACCAATTCACTCAATCACTTGTTTTGGATCTAAAGCTCGAAACTTACGTAATCGAACAATATCAACTTTCAAGTGAACAACTTTCTCTTTTGATCAAATTGAGAACTCAAATTACCTCGACTATCGTCTAAGCATAACTCAACAAGCAATCAAAATAGATCAAAGACATTCAAAACATCAATTTATTCATCCAACATGCTTAACTATGTCGGGTTTCAACCTCGACCCTCGATAAGAAAACTACTCACTATTCATAGCAATAAAGCAAACAACTTCAATAAAAGAAAACATTGAAAACCAAACCAAACTTACTTGAAATTAATAAGAGAAATAACGTCTTACAAACTCCAGAAGAATCCGAAAACAAAACAACACTATCGAGTAGAAATCCGACTAACGACCCTTGTCCCCTCTCTCGATCGAACAAAAACTCGCAGTCTTCTCCCACACGACTTCTCCTACAAACATTCTGACTCCCCTTTCTAAGACTTAGAACAAGGGTTTTTATAATAAGAAAGCTATCTATTACAAGCCTAAAAGATAAAAACTAACCCTAAAAAGATAACAAGATATAAGATATAAGATATAACAACCCTAAAGTCAGTTAAGCCTCCTACCGACACGAAGCCATCTTTAACGACCCCGCATAGGGTCGGTAGAAATCAGAAACATCACCCAAAATATTCTATCTTTTAGCCTCGTTAACGACCTTCACAGGATCATTAACGAGCCTCTATTTTGACTTTTCTTCGACTTCTTCTCTACTTTAACTTGGACTTTGACTTAATCTTCTCACATAATCTTCCTCAATAACTTCAAGTTTTCCATCTTTCACCAAAACACTCCAGTTCAGCTCAAAAAGCGCTCCTTTCTACTCAAAACCCTACAAAAAGACACAAAACAGAGTAGCTTCCATACTTTTCACAAAATATGTAAACTCATCCAAAAACACACAAAACTAACTCTAAAAACTACTAAAACTAAACTAAACAAACTAAGAAACACACTAAAAACTAGACTAAAAACATGAAGGCCTACATCGCTGCATGGGATCTTGACTCAGATGATGAATATGAATCAAAGATCTGTGCCATGACTCTGAAGACTGAAGATGTCGACCAAGAGGTAACTCCTGAACAATTCCTTGCTGGTTTAGAAAATGCTAAACAATCTGATCTTGTCATTCTTGTTATAAAGCTTTTTGAAGATAACTTGAAAATGCAAGATGAAATAGAAGCCGTTGATGAGAAATGTCTTAATTTTGAATAAACATTATCAAAATCAATTGTTACTAGTGGTGTTCCTTGTTCTGAGTCTAAAGAATTAAAAAGAAGATGTTAAGACTCTCACTGAAACCAATAATGAACTTAGAGCCAATTTGCTTGTTTTTAAACTCAAAAAGGAAGAATTGGAAAATGAACTCGACAAAAGAACTCGGGTTGTATTTAATCCAATTAAGTTTGGCATTGTTTATGGTAAAGATAAATCTGAATATCCTCCAGATGACCTTAGCTTTGAAGAAAAGATGGAAAGAAAAGCTAGGGAACTTCAATCTGCTAGAGATAATGTTACTTATCTAGAGGGTAGCGCTAATATTCTTGAGAGTGGTTTAAATGAAAACTCGGAGTGGTATTGTGGTAAAACGGCTCATAAGATATATTTGAAATAGTCTCAAAGGAACCAACACAGAGTTCCTTCCAAGGAACGTGCGAAGGAACGAACCCTCCAGAAACCACATCCTAAACGCCATCTTGGCGAATATTATAGGGTGTGCTATCACTGCGGTAAGGGATTTCATGTCCAAAAAGACTGTAAGGTTAGACTAGAAGTGCCTAACAAAAGGGTTCAAAATCAGAATACAGGGAACAACAAGAAATAGTGGTCTGGTAAGAAAAATCAAGGGTATGACAAATCTCATCAGAACAAAAAGAAACCCTCTCACCCACCACAAAAGAAGCAAGATTCTAAAACTGATAAAGGGAAAAACCATGTTGATCCCTCAAATATTGCTTCTAGTTCCAAGAGTCCGCAGAAAGCTACTTTAGTTCAATCTCAAATTTATCATTCTATGAGCTCTGATAACCGACTAGGGAAGGCTTAGAAGGCTCGGGTCGTTAAAATGTGATTTCTTTCTTGGAAGTTGAAGTGAGGGGGAACATCCGCAGGGTCCTTGACATCGGGTGTTCATGTAACATGACAGGGAACGAGAGTATTTTGTCCTCACTTCAGATCAATATTGGAGGAAACATTTCCTCTGGCAACAAAAATCAAGGAGAAATCATAGGAAGAGGTGAAATCAAGCTAAATGAAAAGACCAGCGTTAAAGACGTGAGCTTGGTGAAGGGTCTTGGTTACAATCTATTGAGTATTGCCCAACTTTGTGACCAAGGGAACAACGAGGTATCATTTACCTCAAATGGTTGTACGATCAAGAACTAAAATTCAAGTCTTGTGGTTCTGAAGGGAAAGAGGCGCAACAATGTGTATTTTGTCGACTCAAGTTTCCAACCACAAGAAGAGTTATGCTTTGTTACAGTTTTCAATGAGATTGATCTTTGGCATAGAAGGTTTAGTCACGCAAATCATCAAGGAATTCACAAACTGATGTGATTCCATCTACCGAGTCATGGCCCCATGATTTGAGTGAAGATTCCAGCCCTAAAGACAAGCCCAATGTGCACGATAAAGGGGAGCCAATACTTGGACAAGCAACCAAAGACGATGTTCGAGGCGCTAAGAAGCCGAGACAAGGAGCCATGCCCTATCTTGGGCGCATCACGCGAGCCCTAGCTAAGTCTATACTAGACAAAATAAAGGAGGAGCTCATGGCTCATATGTTTCCGATGGCTAATGACGGTGAAGGTTGGAGTGTTCTTGTGATTATTGGTTCAACTAGTGCTAAAACTTGACTTATGTTTTGTTAAGGGTTGTTAGTTGTGTTTCTTGAAATTATGGGGTTTATTTTGTAATTTCCTTGGGAGTTGTGGCTGAATGGTTGAGGTGTGGGATTAGGGTTATTTAGTCTCATTTTAGCCTCATTGCTTTGTAGACTTGAACGAATTTGTGTTGCTTTCTTTCCTTGTTTTTCAATCAAATTTCTTGCTTGTTTTTCCGTTCAATCTCGTCGTTTTGATCGTTGGTGGGTAATATCCGAAGATCTTGCATCTTAGTTTGATCAATTCTTGGTGATTCATATCCAAGGTTTGAGAATCCATATCCAACAATCCATCAATCCACTTCCAATCACTCCATCCATCAATCCATCTCCATCACGGTGGAATTCTGCACCACGTCAGTATTTTCACCATAACTTCCAAATTACATATCATCTGACTCTCAACTTTTGAGGGCTTAAACTAGACTCAGATATCTAAATTCTCCTTTTGGAATCACCCAATTCCGAGTTCGGACAAGGAAGATCCAGATGAGGGAGACGGGTCAGATTCCTTGGTGTTTGTTGTCGGAATTCCTTGAATTCTCTTGGAGATCTCTTTGCACCATCATCTACACCATCGATCCTTTTCATCACAAACTCTACTCATAAAACCTAGTGATAGGACTTCCCAAAGTTCTTGCAGAAAAGGAAAGCTCGTGTGAAGAGTTCGTGAGAGGAAAACAAAGCAAATCGTCCTTTCAGCCAAAGTTATCGATCAACACTTTTCATCCTCTTGAGATGGTGCACATGGATTTGTCTGGTCCCTTGTGGGTGAAAAGTATGGAGGTAGCAAGTATATTTTTTGTATTGTTGATGATTTTACTAGATATACTTGGACTCTTTTTCTAGGTTCCAAAGATGAGATGTTCGTGGCATTCAAAAGCTGGATCAAGAAAGTAGAAGCATCAACAGGACGGAAACTAAAGGCTATCAGATCGGATAATGGAACAGAGTTCAAGAATTCCATGTTTCATAACTTTTATGATGAACATGGAGTGTCTCAGAACTTCTCTGCGCCGAGGACTCCTCAACAAAATGGCGTAGCAGAAAGAAAGAATGGAACGCTGCAAAACATGGCTCGTACTATGATGTTGGCAAGTAACTTACCTCGGTTCTTTTGGGCTGAGGTAGTCAATACCGCTTGCTACATTATAAATCGAGCTACCATACGTTCCAATTTTTCTAATACTCCATATGAACTAATAAGGGGAAGAAAACCAAATGTCTCCCATTTGAAACTCTTTGGGTGCAGGTGCTTTGTTCACAATAAATGGAAAGACGAGCTAGGCCAGTTTGATCCAAGGAGCGACGAAGGCATCTTTCTGGGCTACGCATCCAACAACAGGGCTTACAAGGTGTTCAATAAAAGGACAAATAAGTTAAGAAAGCATTCATGTTGTCTTTGACAAGTCCAGAAATGGAGGGAACATGTCAGGGAACGAGGAAGTACTAAAGGTTCTAAACTCAGATTCAGATGATGAAGTCGATCCAGATTCAAGTACACAAGCTCCACATGAAGAAGTCACTCCTCCAAATTCAGACGTGGATGGAGATGACACAACAAGTACATCGAATCCTGAAGATGATACTCCACAAAATGAAGATCAAGTGGAAGAAACATCTCCTAGAACGACTTCTCAACAGGAACAAGAGGAGTTAAGAATAGATCCCACTCAGATCGAAGTAATAAATTATCATCAAAAGAGGGATCATCTTGTTGACAATATCATCACTCCATATGAAAAAGGTTTGCTTACTCGTTCCTCTCTTAAGAATTTTTGTGCTTTAAATGTGTTTATCTCTCTTACAAAGCCAAAGAATGTGAATGAAGCATTAAAAGATCATGACTGGATAGTTACTATTCAAGAGGAACTACACCGGTTCGAGAGAAACAAAGTATGGAGATTAGTTCCCAAGCCAGAATACAAGATGGCTATAGGAACAAAGTGGGTATCCAGGAACAAACTTGATTACACCGGAGCTGTCACAAGGAATAAGGCGAGGCTTGTTGCAAAAGGTACAACCAACAAGAAGGGATTGACTACGATGAAACGTACGCTCCTATTGCAAGAATAGAAGTCATTCGTCTTCTAATCGCCTATGCTGCTCACAAAGGATTTAAACTCTATCAAATGGATGTGAAGACAACATTCTTGAATGGATACCTACAAGAGGAGGTTTATGTGTTGCAGCCTCTAGGATTTGAAGATGTTGATCACCCTGATCATGTCTATGTTGGATAAGGCTCTCTATGGTCTTAAACAGGTGCCTCGTACTTGGTATGATAGATTCGCGCAGTTTCTATTATCCAATGGATATAGACATGGTGTGATCGACAAAACGTTGTTCCTAAGGGAACAAGACGATGAGGTTTTAGTGGTTCAAGTATATGTTGATGATATTATATTTGGTTCTACTAATCCTAAACTTGTAGAAAGCTTCAAGAATCTGATGAGCAGTGAGTTTGAGATGAGCATGATCGGTGAACTCACTTTATTTCTTGGTCTACAAGTGGTATCAAAGCCAATGGTTCGGCTTAGGGACCGGGAGGGTCCGCCGTTCGGGCTTATAAGGGATTCTCAAGTAAGGGGGAGATTGTTGGGGTTCAATTGTGAATTCCACATGGGAATTTGGGAGTGAAAACAAGCTAGTATATAAGGTCATGGGTCATCCTTTCACCAATTGGTTTTTGGATGAAACCTCATGGACTTGTGTACTAGGTTTGGCAATTGGGCCCGTCTCCCCCGTAACAAAACATATACGATTTAAACATGAATTCTTGGTATTGAACATAAATCCCTAAAACATGAATCTTGCAGTATTAATTTATGAAAATATGTATATTATTTATGAACCTATGATAAAATGTATATCTTGGTGTGAACATTCAAATGATTATATACTTTATTATAATATGAATTGAATGAACTTGTAATATATAAACATCTTGTAGAACATCCACATTTCAAGTGCGCTTGCACGACCCTCTAAAATCGCTTAAGATAACTCGCGCTTCTTTTGCTTTCTCTTGAGGCCCTAATGCTCCTTTATGGGAGCTTGCTTCTCTAGATCTCTTCCAATTTCTCCCTTAAACTCTTTGTCTTCCTCTTGTAAATTTGTTGCATCCTCTTCCTTCCTTGATCATTGTTCTTGATTAAGATAGTTCTTTGTATTTTCTTCTCCGCCTCAATGAAAATTTAGGGTTTGTTTGTAAATTGGATCTGTATTCTAGATCCATTTCTGATTATATCCCTTCAACCTTTAATTGGCTTCAAAGCCGATTCAAACCCTTCTTCAACATGTCCTTTGATTTCTTTCATGACTTACTATGATACTTGTCTTGGTTACTTTGGTTCAAGGGTTCTCAAATAGGATTTGCTTTTCTGGTTGTCTCTTTGGCTTCATCTTTGAAGCTCTTTGGCATGTTGTATGGGGGAGTCTTTGTTTATTTCCTAGTCTTTGCTAGGCTTTGGATCTTGGTTTTTGTTGCTGTGTTTGATATCTTTTGCTGGTGGGTTGAGCCTCTTGTTATAGATCTTTATTTATTTGAGAGATCTATGGTTGAGATTTGTGTCTCTCCTTGGTTTGATGGCTCATGCTTCACCTTGTCCTGCCTCGTGAATTCTTGGTTTTCTAGTGGTTCTAATTTTGAGCTTTGCTGGATTGGGATCTCCATTCCTTGTTCTTCTCTTTGCTCTTGGATGCCCTATTTAATAGGTTATGTGTTCTCTTTTCCCTCTCTGTTATGTTCTTTGATTATTTTTTCTATTTTTTATTTTAAACTTTTCTTTGTTTGCTCTTATGTGGATTCCTTCTCTCTTGTATGATTCCCTTGTCGTTCAAGATTGAGAACTTGTCTCATTTGTTGCTTTCAAAGAATGACAAATATTCTGCTGAAACCTTACTAAACCATTACTCTCCAACTCTTATGAAATTTGTTGTTAACTCTATTTTTGAAGATTGCTTTATAACATTTGCAGTATTACTTCTTCATTTTGATTGGAAGGTGCTTTCTCCTTTCACATGTATATATAATCTCTTTTTGTGAGTTTAGCGCAGATCATATCAATAAACCAAAAAATCTTGACTTCATTCCATTTGATTTATTGTAAGGAAAGATCATCTTTTTCTTCTCTCTTGTTTCTTTGGAGACAATTGAGATTGCCAGGTGACATCCTTCTATGCCCTTTCCTAGTAGCATATTGTGATTACTTTGGTGCTTTAATATGTTGAATTGTTGTGGTATGCTAAATCTCTCTATTGATTTATGGGATCATTCACTTGGGACTTCATCTTGGGTGGTTGTTTATGACTTTCGGATAAGTTTAATATTTTCTCTGGTTTTCCCTTTTGCAATGTTGCATTTTTGGCTTCTATGTCTTGTAAGCCATTGCTGGTGTGTTCTTTTCCCTCATTGTGACCTTCTCTATGGTTCCTCTGTGTTAGTGAATTGGCAGCAAGTGCTCCCTGGAAGTTAATTTGGTTTAATCTCTTTGTTGGTTGAGGTTTTGTTGCCTTCACTAATTAGAGCTTTTTAGGGCCTTGTAATTGATTCTTTAGTGACCCTTTCAGAAGTTTGCTGGCTTTGGCTCCTCTTCCATTTTGTTAGAGTTGTACCTTGGCCTCTACTTCTGCTCTGGGGAACTACCAAATTCGATGATGACACTTAATTAGGTGTTCTATCTCCTGGATGGAAACTCCCTGAGAATTGCTTTTGCCTCTGTTCATGCCCAATTTTATCAAATACTGTTCACTATACAATATGGCTTCATCTTAAACAACTTCTGTTTAATTTTACAAAATATCTCTATTTCATCATATTTACATTTGTTGCTATACTTCTATAATCCATATAATGTGTTTGTTACTTTTCATAAACTCTAGCTGAGATCTTCTAATGAATTGATTTCTCTCAAATTAATTACAATACATGACCAAATTTCAAAAATATTGTTCATCTACTTTTATCAAACTTAAATGCCACTATACTCTTTTCTTGTTGCATATTTGATGTTCGCATTTTTGGTATAGTTTTTGATAGGTTTTCTTTGTTTATTAGGATTAATTTTGTCTAGTTTAGGTTTCGTATTAAGTGTTTTTAGTTAGTTTTGTATAAATCTGCGAAAAGGGTGGAATCTACGCTATTTTGTGTATTTTGCAGGTTTTAGCTAGGAAAGGAGCTAAATGGAGCTAAATTTGGAGCATCACAGTGAAGGACGGAAAAGTGCAAGATTTAAGAAGTCGAAGCTCAAGGAAACGAGAGGAAGTGTTGAAGAAAATAAAACCCCAGGCTCGTTAACGAGGCTGTGAAGGGTCGTTAACGAGGCCACGACGGAGAAGATTTCAGAGTATTATTTTATTATTCACCGATCCTGAGCGGGAATTTATTTCCGTATCGGTTGAGTATCTTTTTAGAATCTTTATGGGTTAGTAGAATATGTATTTTAGGGTTTAATATCTTTTTAGATTTTATTTCTATCTTTTAGAGATTGTTTCTATCTTTTTAAGAAAGTTTTTATCTTTTAGCTTTTTAGTTTTTAGGATTTTCTAGTATAAATACCCTTCTATCTAGCATAGAAAGGGGGGGGGGCTGAATTTTGGAGTAGAGTTTTAGAGTTAGGTTTGGAGAAGGAAGGAAGGCCGAAGGAAAGGCTGCCGGATCGGAAGTCGGTGACGAGGGGTCGGTGACGACAGTTTCCGAGGTTCGTTGATCGAGTTTGTGGTTCGGTGATTGTTTTGTTTTGGTATTTCTTCTGATTCTCTGTAAGACGATATTTTTGTTATTAATTTAAGTTTGAGTTTTGTTTTCAATGTTTGTTTTTATTGAAGTCTTTGGTTTCTTAATCATGAGTAGTGAGTAGTCTATTTTTCTAGGGTCGGGGTTAAGCCCGGCATAGTTGAGCATGTTTGATAAAGTATGGTAGTGTTTTGAATGCCTTTTATTTTTATTGAGATTGTTTGTTGTGCTTATTACCGAAACGGGAGTTGAGGTAATTTGAGTTTTAACTTGATTGAAAGAGAAAGTTAGTAACTTGAAGGTTGATATTGTTTGAAAACGGAAGTTTCAAGCTTTAGATCCAAAACAAGCAATTGAGTGAGTTGGTTTATGAAAATAGATTAATTTACTTGTCAAGTCAATGAAAGTTGATGACTCTATCTATTTAAAGGCATGATCTTATCTACTTACGAATTCTTATGCTTGACTATGTTGTGGTGTCCCTTATCCTAGATATTTGTTTTTATTGAATTATTTCTGATAAATCTTCGTTGCTGAATGCTTGCTTCGGTACCGAGTATTAATTAGAATTTTTATTAGTTCGTTAATAGATGTTTTTATATTCGGTGGTTCAGTAACGATCCTGACAAGGTCGTTAACGAGGCATCTCGTGAGTGATTGTGTTTGATTTTGTTTGATTTTTATTAGATTGATAGACAAACAACCTTGCTTCCTGTGGAACGATCCTGACTCCACTGTACTCAGCGGGTTCTTGACTTACAAATTTATTTGTTGGCCGAGAAACCCTCTCAACAAATTGGCGCCGTTGCCGGGGAAGCAACGAGTTGTTAGTTTATCTTTGGGATCGGGACTAGCCTGACCCCGTTTTTGTTTTGAATTTTTGTTTTCTTTGTTTGTTTTCTCAGTGTATGCCGGTAGGACGAAGAAGGCTTCAGTTTGATAGCTCCAGTTATTACTCAGAACCCGAACGTTCCCTGCACCGACGACTCCGAGAAAACCGAGCCATGGCCACAGCTGAAGAGATGGCTCGAGAGCTAGAGATCCTCCGGACCCAGATGGAGGCACTGAAAGCCGAGAAGGACGGCGCTAATGCAGACAAGGCTCGACTGCAAGAAGAGCTAAACGCCTATCCAAGGAATGCCAAGCAATACATGCATCCGGAACTGAGGGTGCCAGAATCTCCTATTGTGCTTCCTGCGATAGAGAAACCTTTTGAGATCAAGTCTCAATTTATATCCTTGATTAAACGGGCTCAGTTTGAAGGGAAACCTGCTGAGTGCCCTATGGAACATATAAAAAAATTTCTTGATTTATGTGACACCATAGCTGCTGAAGGTGTCTCACTAGAATATGTTCTGTTGAAAGCTTTTAGATGGTCACTTACTGGAAAGACCCTGAACTGGTTAGAGAGCCTACCTTCTAAGTCTATCAGGACTTGGAAAGCTTTGTATGATCAATTTCTTACAAAGTTTTTCCCTCCTGCTAAGACAACGGAGTTAAGGAAACGCATCACCTCTTATCACCAGTTGCCTAATGAGACCTTTGTTGAAACATGGGAAAGATTTAAAGAGATGCTTAGACAATGCCCTACTCATGGGCAACCATTACATGTATTGCAAGAAATCTTTTTCCAGGGTATCAACGCAGAGACCAAGAACCGCATCAACACGCATATTGCGTGCGGTTTTATAGAGATGAACCCGACAGAGGCGTGGGAACTGTTGGACAAGATGGCGAATTACGATGCTATGTACGGAACCCAACAGGCTCCACAAACTCAAAAACGTCTCTATGTGCCCAATCGAGATGAAGTTGACCCCGATGTTAAAAATCAATTCTTACAAGATGAGGTCAACCGTTTGAGGAAACAGGTAAGTTTTCTGAAATCCTCTCAATCATGTCAAGAATGTGGTTCTTCTGCGCATAGCACTTCTGCTTGCACTAACATTGAGCAGGTTAGAACCGTTGAGATGATAGTTGAGATGAATTACATGAGAGGACCCTACAGGAACCAACCTAATTACAATGACAGGTCGAACAACTATCAATCATGGGGCAATCAGAATGCAAATCATAATTACACAGGGCCCCCGCAAGATAGACGACCTGCACCATATCGACCTCCAGGCCATCAGGAGACACCATCATGGGCTCAAGAGATTAAAGAAGGCATCAATGGATTGGATAAAAGATGGGGAGAGTTCGATATTTGGAAGAAGAGTGTTGATTCCCAACTAGGAGACCTTGCTGCACGGATTCCAAGACCACAAGGGCAACTCCCGGGTCGTACTGAAGAGAACCCTAGAGGCCAAATCGCAGCAGTACACCTTAGAAGCGGGAAGACACTACCGGAGAGAATTCAAGCTGAAGAGAAGGAGGAACAAGATCTCGCCAGCCAGCTCGTTAACGAGCCAGCGAGAGCTAGTACCGAGCCTACAAACCAGGATGACGAGGCTCCGAGGATTCCTAACGAGCCCAACCCAGGTAAGTTTTCTAAACCGAGTCCTCCTCTCAATCCCAGGCTCGTTAACGACCCCACCAGGGTCGGTAACGACCCGCCGAGGACACCGAACGACCCCAGTGTCGACTCGGTACTCTCACCTCTCGAGCCTAACTTGGTTCCGAGAATGGTGAAAACTCTTCCATTTCCAGTTAAGAAATCTATGGAATCTACTGAGAGTAAGTTCAAGCGTTTCGTTAAGATTCTTCAGGGCATAAATATTTCCATCCCATTCGCTGAGGCCCTAAGCGAAATGCCGGCTTACACAAAATTTTTGAAAGATATTCTTAGCAGGAAAAGATCTATTACAGAGATGCAGGACGAGGTCAGATCCATAGCTCTTCCAGAAAAGCTTGGAGATCCTGGGAGGTTTGCAATCACAATCGGCATAGGCAACCACAAGTTCAAGGCTTTATGCGATCTTGGTGCCAGTGCTAGTCTTGTTCCACTCTCAATCTGGTCTAGAGCAAATATGGGACCATTAGAGCCTGTCAACATGCGGCTTTATATGGCAGATGGATCTTGCATCAAACCAACAGGACTGCTAGAAGATTTCCCAGTTCAAGTGGGTAATTTCTTTGTTCCGAATGACTTCATCGTGATGGCAATGCCCGAAGATCCAGTTGTGCCTATTATTTTGGGAAGACCATTCCTCGCCACAGCAGGAGCTATAGTCGATGTTAGGAGAGGACTCCTAACTTTCAAAATTGGGGATGAGGTGACAGAATTCCGATTCAAACAATCCAGGGAGTCCGACAAAGCTGAAGTCAAGATGTTCTACGCCCACGAGGAGATCATTGAATGTGGCGACCCCATAGGAAGATCAGCATGCAATGATGAAATTTCAGGGCAAAGATGGGCAGAAATAACCACTGCAGTCTCAGTAACGAGTCCTCCAGCATCGTTACCGATTCTCCTGGCAGAAGAAGCAGGCTCGTTAACGACCCACTCTGATTCGTTAACGACCCTTGCCGAAGATGGTGAGATCTCAGCTTTCGAATGCTTTCATGAAATATTGAAGACGGAACCAGAAGAGCCCATTCTAATTCCTGCCGAACCGTCTCCAACACTCAAACCTTTGCCATATTCCCTCAGGTATGAATTCCTCGGTCCTAATTCTACTCTACCTGTCATCATTTATGCTGGATTAAAAGATGAAGAAGTAGGAAAACTCCTGAGTGTGCTTAAGATGCATAGAAAAGCCATAGGCTACTCCCTAGATGATATAACTGGCATATCCCCTTCTCTTTGCATGCATAGGATTTACATGGAGGACAATCATAAACCCACCATAGAGCATCAACGTAGATTAAATCCTAACATGAAAGATGTAGTTAAAAAGGAAATTATTAAATTACTTGATGCAGGGATCATATTTCCTATTTCGGATAGCCAATGGGTGAGTCCGGTCCATGTAGTCCCTAAGAAAGGGGGGATGACTGTGATAGAAAATGAAAAGGGAGAGCTTATTCCAACTAGAACCACCACTAGTTGGAGGATGTGCATTGATTATCGGAAGCTCAATAGCTCTACTAGAAAAGATCATTTTCCGCTTCCTTTCATAGATCAAGTTTTAGAACGCTTAGCCCAGCATGATTACTTCTGTTATTTAGATGGCTATAGCGGCTTTTGGCAGATTCCCATTCATCCTGATGACCAAGAGAAAACAACCTTTACATGTCCCTATGGAACCTTTGCTTATAAAAGAATGCCATTTGGGCTTTGCAATGCCCCCGCTACTTTTCAAAGATGTATCATGGCCATTTTTTCTGATATGATAGAGGATATTGTAGAGGTTTTTATGGATGATTTTTCTGTGTATGGTTCTTCATTTGATTCTTGTCTTGCTAACCTTGCACGAGTGCTTAAACGATGTGAAGAAACCAATCTTGTACTGAATTGGGAAAAATGTCACTTTATGGTTCAAGAGGGGATAGTACTAGGACACCTTGTCTCTAAAAGAGGGATAGAAGTAGATAAAGCAAAAATTGAGCTTATTGAAAAACTACCTCCTCCCTCTTCTGTAAGAGACATTAGGAGTTTTTTAGGGCATGCTGGCTTTTACAGCCGATTTATTCAGGATTTTTCTAAGATAGCTAAACCTTTGACTAACCTACTAATGAAAGATGTAGTGTTTCAGCTGTCTCCAGAATTTCTTGAAGCATTTTACAGGTTAAGAGCTGCCCTTGTGTCCGCCCCCATCATGCAGTCCCCAAACTGGACATTGCCCTTTGAGATCATGTGCGATGCCAGTGACTATGCAGTTGGCGCAGTTTTAGGGCAAAGGAAAGACAAGAAACTCCACGCCATTTACTATGCCAGTAAGACGCTGGATGAGGCGCATAGTAAGTATACCACAACGGAGAAGGAATTCCTTGTTGTGGTATTTGCCTTTGAAAAATTTCGGTCCTATCTTGTTGGATCCAAAGTGATTGTTTATACTGACCATGAGGCCGTTAGATACCTAATGGCTAAAAAAGATGCAAAACCTAGATTGCTTCGTTGGATGCTCTTACTGCAGGAATTCGATCATGAAATAAGAGACAAGAAGGGAGCAGAAAATCTAGTGGCGGATCACTTGTCCAGGTTACCAGTTGAGCATATCACCGTGTCCAACAAGGACGTTCCGATAAATGATTCCAGACCCGACGAACACCTCCTACTGAACGAGGTTGAGATCTACAAGATCCTCGTTATCGACCCCTTCAGGATCGTTAACGAGGTGCCGAGGCTGGAAGACACAAATAAAAAGGGAAAATGTTCAAGTTTGGTCGACAATCAAGCCAATGGGGTCGTTACTGAGCTACGGGAGGTCGGTACCGAGGTCAATAAATGGAAACCTAGCTCGTTAACGACCCATCCAGGTAAGATTACTTAACCTAAGTCTTCTCAATTAAAATCCATCCCCTCTCCTTCTTCAATTCCTTCTTCCTCAATATCAATCCGTGCTATTAGAGGGCCAAAAGCTCCTTGGTTTGCGGATTTCGCTAACTATCTTGTAGGAGGCGTAATTCCCAAGGGCCTTACCCCACAAAAGAAGAAGAAATTTCTCCATGACGTAAAACAATACTACTGGGACGACCCCTACTTGTTTAAACAAGGAAGTGATCACCTCTTTAGGCGTTGTATCCCAGAAGAGGAGATTGAAAACGTGATCCGTTAATGCCACACACTGCCAACTGGAGGTCATGCAAAAGGATTCAAGACTACAGCGAAGATTCTTCAAAGTGGTCTCTAAGGGCCCACCATGTTCAAAGATGTGCAAGCTTATGTGACAGCATGTGATGGATGCCAACGCTCAGGCAACATAACTTGGAGACATGAAAATCCACTAACTGGGATATTAGAAGTTGAGCTATTTGATGTCTGGGGCATTGATTTCATGGGGCCGTTTCCCGCCTCAGGACCCTACAAGTACATCTTAGTTGCGGTTGATTATGTTTCCAAGTGGGTGGAAGCTGTTGCTACAAGTACTAACGACGCCAAGACTGTTGCTAAATTCATCAAGACCAATATTTTCCCCAGATTCGGCGTTCCAAGAGTCCTAATTAGTGATGGTGGCTCCCATTTCATCGAGCGGAGTTTTGAAGCCCTTTTGGCTAAATATGGGGTATCTCATCGGGTGGCAACACCATATCATCCCCAAACAAGTGGCCAAGTTGAAGTTTCAAATAGGCAAATCAAGAGCATATTAGAGAAGACAGTTTCCCGCTCTAGAAAAGATTGGTCCTCCAAATTGGATGACGCTCTATGGGCGTATAGGACAGCATACAAAACGCCTCTACGCACCACCCCCTATAATCTAGTGTATGGCAAGGCATGTCATTTACCGGTCGAAATGGAGCATAAAGCGTTATGGGCTATCAAGGAGCTCAACATGAACCTCGACACGGCTGGAGCAAAAAGATTCATGGACTTGCAAGCATTAGAAGAATTGAGGCTGAAGGCGTACGAAAATGCTGAAATCTACAAGGAGCGCACCAAAAGGTGGCATGATCGGAAATTAGTGCCCAAAACTTACCACATTGGCGATAAGTTACTTCTCTTCAACTCTAGACTCCGATTATTCCCAGGAAAGCTAAGGACACGATGGAGTGGACCATTTGTGGTTCATCACATTTATCCTCACGGAGCAGTAGAGTTGACTGATAACCGAGGCGTCATTTTCAAAGTTAATGGACACCGGTTGAAGAAATTCCATGAGCAGCCTGATCCTAATGAAGAAATAAGAGTTACCATGGCTCTCACACCACAAGACTAGCAAGAGAGCTCGTCGGGCTAACGACGTTAAACATAGCGCTTACGGGAGGCAACCCGCTTTTTAGAATAGGTTTAGTTTAATTTATTTTATTTTATTTTTCTTTTAGATTATTTCCTAGCTTTCTTTTATTTTTCTTTTTTAGTTTAAATAGGATAGAAATAAGATTTTTTTTGAGCTAACAAGATTTCAGGAAAAAAGGGGTCGAAATGCACTCAAGGAGGCTACGGTGGCTCGTTAACGACCCACTCAGGGTCGTTAACGACCCAGTTCGGACGACCCGATTCGTCACAATACGGGGCAGGTAAGTAACTCTAACCTAGTTAACTTTTCTAAACCCTAGCCGCCGTCCCCTCTATCTTTACCCCTCCTATAAAAACCCTTCTACCCCTCCCAAAATTCTACCACAATCTCTCCCAACTTTCACTCTCAAACCCAAAACTCTCTCAAACCCTTTCCCTTTTCTCCTACCGAGTCGGAAATCCCACGTTAACGACCACCGGAGACGCCATCGTTACCGGAGATCGAAGGCCCTTTCACCGTCGACGACGAGCTCGTTAACCTACCCCGATCCCGACCCTTGTCCTTTTAATTCTCGGTTCTCCGGTATGATTTCTAAACCCTTGCTTGAAATTGCATGATTGAGTATCTATAGGGTTAAATTTCATATCTTGAATCATGATTTTTAGGGAGATCGATGAGCATGCCTAAATTCCGTTCTAAAAATTCTTGATTGTGCTTAGTTGTTCATGTTTTAGGTAAGATTATTCATGATAGATTAGCTATTGTAACCCTTTAGTTAAGAAAGCATGAATTTTTCTTGTTCTAGATCTAAAAGTTCGAACTTTGCATGTCAAAATTTCGGGAAATTTGTAGCATGTTCAGGACGGGTAATTGAGTAAGTATGGGGTGCTTTTACCCAATGAGGGAATTGTGGAGAATAATATAAGATAGCATGCTTGATTTGTGCTGAATTAGAGGTAGATTTAATTTCGGAAATTACTGGTTTTGCTCTCGGCGGGTCGTTAACGACCCACCCAGGCTCGTTAACGACCCTGCACTTCATCAATGCTTAATCCGAGGCCAGCTTCGTGAACAACCCAATTGGGTAGTTTATGAATAATTCCGAGGTTAATTTTGAGACCAAGTATGGGGTCTCGTACCTATTATTTTTGAGTGGATCTTATCTTGGAAACTTTTCGATTATTTTGTAGGATCCATGGCTAGTTCAAGCAGACCCGCTACCCGAGCCCAGAAGAAGAGGAGAAACCACAGGTCTCCATCTCCACCCCGGGTGGACAATGTGATTTTGAGCAGTCAGAGCCAAGTACGGCGCTACCGGGATTTCTTGGAGAAGGACCATTACACCCGATGGTTCTCGAAGTCTAGCGCCGTCTCTACAGGCATCTACACGGATGTCAAGGACGCTTTTGCCATCCTTGGGGCCGCACACTTATTGAAGCAAGAGAGCTTGCCACATTATCCGTCCCTCACATCCGAGTTCTTGGCCACCTTGGAGACAAATTTCTCGTCGAAAATCTCGGCGGGACGCATTCGGTTCCGGCTCGGTAACGAGGACCGTGACTTCATCATGGCGGAGTTCAATGCAATCTTGGAGCTCCCAAACCCGTCTAGAGACTATAGCTTGAAGGAATACCGAGTGACCCGCACTTGGAGCTACATCACCGGAGAGGTTCAATCCTCCACCGCGGCGCTATCCGGGGCAACCATAGTCAACCCCATCTTCCGGATCATCTTGAGAGTCCTCGCCGCACTATTCTGGCCGAAGAAGGAGTTGAACCGGTCTACAAGGATGGAGGTCGCTTGCTTCCGCACCATCCTCTTCGAGGAGCCCGACCCCTTGAATTTGGGGTACGAATGGCTCTACTACGTCGAGAAGTCCCACAAGTCCAAGGAGGTATGGTGTGGCAATTTGGTTAGCCTCTTGGCTAAGAATCTTGGAGTGGATCTCACCCGCTACACACCGGCCCACGCTCAACTCCTCAACAAGAACTATTGGTATAGCGCCGGGATTTTCGTGCAAGCCGAGGGAGGCTACAAAGTGAAGGTTCGAGATCAAGTCGTCATACCTTCCCTCGACATGTACGAGCTACTCTACGTACCGAATTGGTACGAGTTGTGGACGGGCCAGCCTTACCCATTGGAGCCAAAACCGGAAGATGAGCTCTCACTTAGGCCATGTCACACCCGGTTTGAGCGGGACGATGTGGACGAATATGAAGAAGAAGATGAGCAAGAGGATACCGAGGTCGTAGGCAATGATACCGAGGAAGCCGACACCGAGGGCGGCACTGAGGAGCTCAACTTTACAGAAGAAGACATGGAGACGGAGGAATTAGGAGGCAATATCTTCGTCAACGAGCCAACCAGGGTCGTTAACGACCATTTCCAGCCACCACCCAACACTGTTAACGAGGCAACCAGCTTCGTTAACGAGGTGCCGCAAGCTCCTGTCGACCCTCCACCAGCTCCTGTCAACCCTCATGCATATGGCTTAATGCCTTACAACCCGGTGATGTACCAAGATCACTTCCAGCCTCACTACCCACCACCTCCTCAGCCCGAGTACGCAGGATCAAGCATACCACCACCATGGGCCGAGGATCTTTCTGCACGGATGCAGCAACTTCACCTCCAGACCGATCACATTCATCGGAGGATGGATGGATGGGAAACCGTCTATTCCGCACGCATGTCGAGGGAGGACGAGCGGCAACGTCAGAGAGAGGCGGAGGATGCTGAGCGTTGGAGGACGATGTATGACTTCATGGGGCACTTTGAGCACTATTTTCCTCCACCGAACCGTTGATCAAGCTCAAGATGAAGCTTCCTTTCCTTGTTTCTACTTTTGTAAGTTTTATGTCTTTCTTTTTCTTTTTAATTTTTTGTTTTGTTTTCTATTTCTTTTCCCTATTCTTCTTATTTTTCTTACAGTGGGGACACTGTAATTTTAAGTATGAGGTGGGAAGAAAGTAGAAAAATTATGTCCTAGGTGTTTTTATGTTTTATATAGTTGTTACTTCTGTTAAATCGAAAAAAAAACAAAAAAAATGAGATTTTTAAAAAATCCAAAAAGAGTTTAGAATTGATAGATATCCCTTCTTAAAAGTTCTATGATAGCAATCATTAGCTTGACCATATAATTCCTTGCAAATATGTCTTTGAAAGTATAGCCGGATTCTTAAAAATTGAAATTATTGTTTTTTAGAAGAGAATAGCATTAGATGAAATTGAGCACGTATACTTTATAGCATAGATGATGCAATCCAACAAAATCTACCTTGAGAGAAATTTTTGGCCTTATAGGGAGAACATTTATTAATCCCTCTTCTTTTTTGTGTAATTTACTCTCCTTATGCATATTATCTCTTGGAATTGTGATGGTTATCTATTTCTTGAGACCCTTATAGGATTTTTAGTTCATTACTTGTAAAGATCATATGATAGAGAACTTATTTTTATGAGCCCTATTATCCCCTATCTACCTTTATATTATTCCTTCTTTTGATAACCAATTTTGGCCTGAAACCTTTTATTTTTAGCTCCACAAAAATTGTTCCCTAGCCGAGATAAGCTTGACCCTATCCGGGAATTAGGACTTAGATTGGAGAGGTGAAGTCTTGTGTTTTGTTGAAAAGAAAAGAGTTTCTATTTGCTTGAATTAAAGGGTATTTTGGAAGGGTAGATTGGAAGTCTCTTGTTATTACATGTAAGAAAGGTCTCTTGAAGAAGAAAAAAAAAAGATGCACAATTAAGTTTAAAGGGAAGACAATGTATACGGTGGATCGTTAACGACCCGGATATGGGTTCGTTAACGAGGCAGCGAAAGAAAAAAAAAAGAGAGAGAAAGAAAGAAGAAAAGTTGAAGTGCATTTGTGTTTAAAAAAAAATATCAAGAGATTCTTTTATTTTTGGTTATGAGACTTTCTAGGATGATAAATGGGTGAGTGAAAATAAATGTGCATAATATGAGAGTGAGTTTGGTTATTTTATATGAGAGTTTTGATATTATGTGTGAGTTTTTAGGAGTCTTTGATTCCCGGATATTATTAGCACCACATGACCAAAATATCTCCCTGCCTTATTGTCTTTACCAAGCCCCATTACAACCCGGTCGAATGGAAGCTTCTATGAAGTTTTTCATTGAGCCTAAGTTCTCTTGATGATTCTCTGCTTGTTTTGACAAATCTTGGGTGGAGAGTATTGGTGATATAAGTTCCAATTTCTATGAGTTTTTGTATATAGGATGAGTTGAGAGATTGAAATTATAAGCCCAAACACATGAGAGTGGAGTGAAACACATTATATCCCTTGAGAGGTTGGATTGTATTATTTTATGTCTATTTAAGTGCATATATGTGTGAGGATGTTAATAGTCTTTTTCTATAATTTTCTTATGTATAGATGTTGCTTTTTGAAGATGGCTATGTCTTGATAAGCATGATTTGTTTTGGTTTTGGTTAATATCTTGATTATTGCTTGAGGACAAGCAAGTCTAAGTATGGGGTATTTTGATGTTCGCATTTTTGGTATAGTTTTTGATAGGTTTTCTTTGTTTATTAGGATTAATTTTGTCTAGTTTAGGTTTCGCGTATTAAGTGTTTTTAGTTAGTTTTGTATAAATCTGCGAAAAGGGTGGAATCTACGCTATTTTGTGTATTTTGCAGGTTTTAGCTAGGAAAGGAGCTAAATGGAGCTAAATTTGGAGCATCACAGTGAAGGACGGAAAAGTGCAAGATTTAAGAAGTTGAAGCTCAAGGAAACGAGAGGAAGTGTTGAAGAAAATAAAACCCCAGGCTCGTTAACGAGGCTGTGAAGGGTCGTTAACGAGGCCACGACGGATAAGATTTCGGAGTATTATTTTATTATTCACCGATCCTGAGCGGGAATTTATTTCCGTATCGGTTGAGTATCTTTTTAGATTCTTTATGGGTTAGTAGAATATGTATTTTAGGGTTTAATATCTTTTTAGATTTTATTTCTATCTTTTAGAGATTGTTTCTATCTTTTTAGGAAAGTTTTTATCTTTTAGCTTTTTAATTTTTAGGATTTTCTAGTATAAATACCCTTCTATCTAGCATAGAAAGGGGGGGCTGAATTTTGGAGTAGAGTTTTAGAGTTAGGTTTGGAGAAGGAAGGAAGGCCGAAGGAAAGGCTGCCGGATCGGAAGTCGGTGACGAGGGGTCGGTGACGACAGTTTCCGAGGTTCGTTGATCGAGTTTGTGGTTTGGTGATTGTTTTGTTTTGGTATTTCTTCTGATTCTCTGTAAGACGATATTTTTGTTATTAATTTAAGTTTGAGTTTTGTTTTCAATGTTTGTTTTTATTGAAGTCTTTGGTTTCTTAATCATGAGTAGTGAGTAATCTATTTTTCTAGGGTCGGGGTTAAGCCCGGCATAGTTGAGCATGTTTGATGAAGTATGGTAGTGTTTTGAATGCCTTTTATTTTTATTGAGAATGTTTGTTGTGCTTAATACCGAAACGGGAGTTGAGGTAATTTGAGTTTTAACTTGATTGAAAGAGAAAGTTAGTAACTTGAAGGTTGATATTGTTTGAAAACGGAAGTTTCAAGCTTTAGATCCAAAACAAGCAATTGAGTGAGTTGGTTTATGAAAATAGATTAATTTACTTGTCAAGTCAATGAAAGTTGATGACTCTATCTATTTAAAGGCATGATCTTATCTACTTACGAATTCTTATGCTTGACTATGTTGTGGTGTCCCTTATCCTAGATATTTGTTTTTATTGAATTATTTCTGATAAATCTTCGTTGCTGAATGCTTGCTTCGGTACTGAGTATTAATTAGAATTTTTATTAGTTCGTTAATAGATGTTTTTATATTCGGTGGTTCGGTAACGATCCTGACAAGGTCGTTAACGAGGCATCTCGTGAGTGATTGTGTTTGATTTTGTTTGATTTTTATTAGATTGATAGACAAACAACCTTGCTTCCTGTGGAACGATCCTGACTCCACTGTACTCAGCGGGGTCTTGACTTACAAATTTATTTGTTGGCCGAGAAACCCTCTCAATAATATTATACTCCATATGATAAACTCTATCTCTCGGATTGTTTATTCATTCTCCATACTGTTATTATTGTGTATCTTCAGGTGCATAATGTTTCTTTCATTTTGATCATTTATTCACAATTTCAAAACTACAAAATCTTATTAATAAATATGACTGAGATTCACTTCTTTATGATCATTTCTCCAGCCACCCTAAAATTAAATGAAGCATGTGTCTTTCCTCTACTAAAACACTGTTCAAAGTTTAATATCAACTTCATTACATGCAGTTCACACATAACTCTATTCTACTTCTTAATTCTTTCTACATGATTACTGTTGACCTCTTATTAGACCACTTACATCTACCTACAATATTATCCCTGCATGACATTCCTCTTCCTAATCCTTCATCTATTCCCTCTGTCAGAAAATACCTACATGAGCTCATGAATTACTCTCTTCTTCTCAAAATGGTTGAGGAACCTATCTCTACTTCTTTGATAAATGGTAAAATGAAGGAAGTTTGGAAATAGTCAGTGAAAGTTGAACTTCAGTTTCAAGTTTACCAATTTCTAGATTTTATTTAAATTTTCAAACAGAGAAGCAAGAGACCTTGTGTGGAATAAAAGGCCTTATCTAGTTGAAGGAAAACTTGTAGCCCTTATCCCTTTTTATCCTGAGTTCAATCCTACTTCAGAATAGATTCTAAGGGCTGATATTTGGGCTAGAATTCCTTCTCTTACTTATTATCTCTACAACCCTTCTGCCCTTGATCTCATTTTAAGAGACAACCATATTGGCCATTTCATTAGAGTTGATGAGGTTTCCAATGCTAAGAACAAAATGAAATTCTGCAGGGTTGTTGTTAATGTGGATATCACCGCTCCTCTTAAAGGGAGTGTCAAAAACAAAAACCATGGAAATTCAATATTAATCTTAAGGTTTGGTATGAGACGGTCTCCAAAGGTTGTGGCTATTGTGGGGAGGCTTCTCATGCTTTTGATGATTGCCCTCTCAACAACATCCAACCTAGGAGTTTCAAAGTTAGTGTTTTGGAGAATTCAGCTGAGGTTGAACTTATCCAGCAAACCAATTTTAAACTGCATGGTGATATGTCTTCTAGATCTGTTGTTTCAAGAGCCTCCACTGGTCCTACTTTTGTAAGATCCAATCTTGTTTCTCCCTTGTTCTCTCCTAATCAAGGTTCTGGTGGTGTTATTCCTTCTGTGACTCTACATTTTTCTAGGGTGGGAGTCTTAGAGATTTAACCCGTTAAATGTTGCCCCCTCTTATAATCCTTTGATGACTTTGGAAATGTTGTCCTCAATGGATCATTTGGGTTGCCTAGGGCATCTCACTTTGTCCCTCAGTTGGCCTATTTGGGATTGACTGGTATGGACCAAGGGACTGAGTCCTCTAAAACTTTTCTAAGAAACCAAATGAATGATGTGGAAATCACTTGTGTTGGTGATAGTACCTCTAACTCCTCTAATGCAAAGATTCAGAGTTGATCATAGACATGGTTGATGCCAATTCTGCTCCAAAGAAACATAAAAAGACTTGTGGCAAAAAAAACAAGTTGTTTGATGATTAGTGCAACCCTTTTGTATGCTCTTTTATTATGTCGACCTCTTGATCATATGTTTGTTTATCTAGTGTGCTATTTCGATCTTTATATTTCAATATTTTAAGTATTGTTGTTGATCACTCTTGTTAACTTGGGCAGTGGCTTCCTTGTGTGGCTTCCTTTTGTTGTGTAAAATATGCCACTTTGTGTAACTCTAGAATGTTTCCTAGTTGCTTCTGATTCCTATATAATATATTAAGGTCGACTTTATGGTATTCATGCACTGTTAGCTTTACTTGTCTTCTTTCCTTCCTTTTGATTTACTTTGGATCCAAGTTTCTCTGTATCAAATGCTTTATTCTAGATTATCAATGTCTTCTTATATCTACTTGTCAATTTTATTGAGAGTTTGTTTCTTATCTTTTTTACATGTCCTTTGGCTTGTTTTCTATGGGAAATTCAGCTCTTAAAGTTATCAGTCTCTTATCCTATCATTACTTTAATCAGTACAAGGTTCCCCCACGTAATCAATTATGTAATGTTGTTAAGCTTGTGTAGGGACTCTATGATTTGTATCATTTTAACTCAACTCTTTCTATCCAAGTATACCGTTTCTACTATTTTTCTTCTCTATAATCTTATATGTAAGAATTATAGTGAACATCAAAGTAATTCTTCTATTAGCGTCTTATGTATTTATTTCACAATTATAAAGTTTGCTTTTTTAGATTTTCTTCTATTCTTTTTTCTAAACTTAATCTTTTCAAAATTGTATTTCTATTCTTTACAAGGTTTTTTACAAATATCGGATATTGGGTTTATAAAAAAATTAAATAAATTAAACTTTTTATGTTTAGCAAAAAATGAAAATTGATAGTGACCCTAATTTATCAATTATTCGCAAAGCAAGGTTTCAATTGGTTATCTCTGCACTAAAGGGGGCCTTCGGCTTCTTATTTGTGGAAATTCAGAAACCCGAAAATGTGTTCTCCAACATCAATCTTCTAATCTTATTATTATGCAATACTCTTTCCTTAACCAATTATTTTTGCTAGTGTTTGTTTATGCTCCAGCCCGTGAAGATAAAAAAATCATGTTTTGGAACTTTCTTGCAACAACTATCCCTCAGTTTCATTTACCTTTCTTTTTAATAGGTGACCTAAATGAAATTTCTTGTTATAGCGATAAATTAGGAGGGTGTCGTCCTTTACCTAGTAGATTTAATCATCTTCTCAATTTTAACAATCAATTTGGTCTAGTTGACTCTCATTCATTGGGATTTCCTTTTACTTGGCGCAAGTGTTCTGTGGCTCTTGATAATATTTTTCAAAAACTGGATCATGTTTTATGTCATTAGTCTTTTACTCATTTATCCCCATCTCTCTTAATTCACTATCATCCTCTTACTACCTTTGAACACTTTCTTATAACCTTTTCTTTGCGAAAAAAGTAAGCTAGTTTGCAAAATTTCTTTTCGCTTTGAAAATGCTTGGATGTCTGTTCCTTCTTTTCACCCCTTAGTTAAAAAAATATCGAGTTATCATATGCCAGATTCTTTTATATTCCATCTATCTATGAAATTAAACCTGTCAAAAAAATGTGCTAAAGTTTGTGCTAAACATCATATTAATAATAATTTTGAACAATTAAAAATATATGAACAATGACTCTTCAATCTGATTTGCTAGTTGATCCTTCTAATACAATTGTTATTTCCCGTCTTCAGATTCATTCAAATAAATACAATGCTCTTTTAGAGTTTCAACATAACTTTTGGAAACAAAGAACAAAGACTACTCACAAAATATGGATCGAAATACAAAATATTTTCAATTGATTTCTGAAATACGATCATATAAACAAAGAATTCAATCTTTCTAGACTCATGACGGCTTAGTAATCTTTGATCATGAGTTGATATCTAAAAATATAACATCGAAAATGGCTCACCGGTTTTTGTTAAATTCATCTTGCTCTATAAATGAATGGGACTTAAATATTATTCCTAATTTAGTTTCACACTCTGATAATGTAATGCTTTGTAAAACACCAATTGCTTCCGAAATTAAAAGTGCAATTTTGATTTTAACTCTAAATTCAAATAAAAATAGTGATGTTATATGTTTTCTTTGGTGGTTCATTTAGGGACATAGAAATGCAAAAAATTTTAATTCTTATAGGCTTTTATCTTCCTTGCTCCCTAGTGATTTGACTTTTTCTCAGCATCTACAATGGATGTGCCCATCCCTCTATTCCTTATAAGCAGTTAGCTCGTCCTAAAAGAAAAAATAATCATTTATGGAAAAAGCCTCTTGTTGATTGGTTAAAATTGAACTTTGATGCTTCCAAGCGTATTAACTCTTCTTATTTCACAAGTTTTTTAATTCGGAACCATAATATTAAAATTCTTTGTTTTGATCCAAATAAACATCACTCCATTTCGGTTCTCCAAGGTGAAGCTCTTGCTTTGCTAGAAGGAGTGCGATGTTCGGTTAACTTAAATTCGACTCATATTATTATAGAGGGTGACAATTTAACACTTATTAATTCTTTAAAAAGAACTTGGAAAGTTCCTTGGAAAATTCAGGCTATTGTTAATGATATCCGTCATTTTGCTGCTTTTATTATTTGTGTGGTGTTTTTCATTGTTTCAGGGAATGCAATTCAGCGGCGAATTTTCTCGCTAGAAAGCATTTTAGTTTTAATCATTTTAGTTTTGATATCTCCTATTTTTTTCTCGGGATCATTGTGATCCTTTGGATGTCTCTCAGTATGATTCTTGGGTCCTTAATCATCCTTTGTTATTTGATTTTCTAAAGATCATTCGCTGGGATGATTTAGGTTGGTCTTGTAAAATTCAGGTAGCCTAGTTTTTGCCTTGTAATGAGCTAGTAGCTCATTTATTCAAAAAAAAGTGCACATACACGAACGAGGAAAGAAATTGAAATTTTATTTTAAATGTTTGTTTTTAAATTATCATTATACTTTTCTCTCTTCCAATACAAGATCATCATCTCTCTAATCTAATGAATAATTTTTTTCTCAATTTCCACACTAAGGAACATATCCAATTGAACCACTCTCTATTATGATATAAGTAAGATTCACCCACAATTAATATTAATTAATAAAATTTATGGACCGATAGATTAGGGGGTTGGTTGTGCACATGTGTCAGCTCAACACATAAACCCAATGAATATTCAATCTAAAACCAATTGACAATAAACTATATTGACAATAGAAGGAGTAACTCATCAATAATTTATTATATTCGTTCAATCTTTTTGGGTGTGAAAAAACTATATTCCAACATATTGCACAATTTATCTAGAGGCAAGAGTATTAAAGGTGATTTTTAGTTTATTGAAAAATGTAAAAAAAAAGTAGAAAGAGTTGCATCCATTTCAAGAATATTAAAAGTAGTTTTTGGGTAGAATGAGCTTTTGTGGAGAAAGTGAAATAAGGCCTAGGAAATTCGGATTTTAATCCTCGAAATGATGTGTATGGAGAATGATATTGGAAGGATTTCTCTCGAAACAAAATTATAAAATGTATGATCTAAACGTATTAGAGCAATACTTGTCAATAGAGTTGTCAAAACTCGATCCGACATCCTGATTCGTACCGCTCCAAATTTTTAGGGTTAAAACTGGCGTGAAAAATAATAGGCCATCATAAGATCCAAACATGACTAACCCGAATCCAATTGGGTTGAAACCAAAATCTGCTCGGTTGACCTGAATTATTGTTTTAAAAAAAATTATAACATTTATTTTAAATATTATAATATATTTTATTATAAAATATTTAAAAATTATAATTTTAGTATTATATAATTATTAAATTAAAATATTATTTTAATAATTACAAAAAATTGGTATTCTTAACCAACTGGGTTGACCCAAACCCGAACAATAACGAGTGGATAACACACCTAGATTTGATTTATAACCCGCTTAATTTGAACCCGTACTCAATCTGAATCCAAGAGACTGAACCACTCGATCTAACCAACCCGATTTAATAGATCAACTTGCGAGTCAAATTAAATTAGACGAGCAATAGGACAAGAACGTACAGTAAAAGATTCACCAACCATTATTACTTTGTTGAATGACTAACTATTTAACATAGTTTATAGGGGCACTGACTGATGCGTAATAACATTAACATAGTTTATAGGGACACTTGACTGATGCGTAGTAACAATTAGTAACAATATCATTAATATAAAAGCCTAAAGTGTCATACATGTGTGCATATAAGCATCGAGTATGATAGACAACAAAATCAATTTTTTGGCAATTGTATTTTTAAAGTAAGTGAAGATTTTTATTGATTTTGTGATTAATTTAAGAAATTTGAAATGTTTGTTTCAGAAGATTGTTTTTTTTAAACAATATAACAACAAAGATACAAACTTCTCCAACTATTTTGAGCCACTATAGTATCAGATCTTGATATCAAAAGTGAAACAAGATTCTCCAGCCACTAGTTTAAGATGATGATAATATATAGAAATAATGTAATAATTATTAAAACAAAAAAGATATAAACTTCTCAAACGAGTAGTTTGAGCCACTATGGTTTGAGATCTTGATATCAACAGAGAAATAGGATTCTCCATCGACTTGTTTAAGCCACTAGTTTGTTTGTTTTTTTGTCGAAATTTCAGCCACTAGTTTAAGATAATGACAATACATGGAAATGATATTTTAATTATCATTAACATGGGAATGATATTTTAATTATCATTAACATGGGGCATCACAATGGGTTATCCTTTTCTTTTGTACAAGAATCAGGTATATCTATGTATGTATCTATCTATACTTATACTAAAGAAGTCACCTCTATGACACATGTCAATCTATAATTTAATTTGCTTATGTGTCGCACATTTGGCGCCATGTCATCAAGACTAAGAAAAAAATAATTCAATTATAAAATTTAATCACTCATTAAACCCTAATTAAAAAAAATCAAAAATTCATTTGTTCTTATCCTTTCGTTTAGATTTATTTAATCCTCCAATAATAATATTATTTATTATTAATCTATTCAAATCCCTTATATATAATTTGTTAGTGATCATTTGTATCTTTTACGTACTTAAATCTAAGCAAAAGGATAAGAACAAAATGATAAGAACAAATGAAATCAAAAATATATAATACAGTCGAAATCCTGCTATATACTCTATGTACTTAATTATCTTGATAAAAAAATCAGTGATCTTTTCTATCTACTACGTACTTAATTAATATATTTAGTGTTTATCTAAAAAACATATTAATTTAAAATCTATATTTTTTACGTATAAATTAGAACTAAACTTTTGTTTGATATTATATGATTACATTTAAATGGAAACATATGTATACAAATTTAAAATAACTAAACTAATTCATCTTCTTTTACGAAAGTAAAAAATAAAATATTAGGTCTTACTTTAAAATAATGCATAAATTTTATTCATATTGATATAAAAAAAATCAAACTAATTTATTTTTAAAATAAATAATTTATATTTTACTAAACCCGTACAAGGTATGAGTAATTATGCTAGTTATAGTGAAAAAGGATGAATTTGTATATGTTTTTGGGAAGAAATTAGGGTGCCTCCTATACATTAGAAGAATATTCTAGATCATTTTTATAGATGAGATTTTTAAAGGCTGATGCTGTTTGCACACGGTATTATAGTTGACTGCACCACACAATCTGTTTGAGTGGAGTCCACACAAAGAGTTTGAGTGGAGTCCACACAAACAGTTTGAGTGGAGTCAGTAATTATCTAGATATTGAAATTTATTACTTTTTTTATCAAAATTGATTTAAGATATATATATTTTACATAAATCGATAAAATAATTTTCATCATTTTTAATTAAAATTTCAAATAATTTTTTTTCACACAAATAAATAGAAAAGAATTTGATTGTAAATGCTAAATTAATATAAATAAAAATTAATTTTTTAATATAAGGTGGGGTCAGAATCAATGTGCTAGGTCAAAATGGTACAACTTTAACATATAGTTTAGTTATAGATCTTTATAACAACTTGTATATTAAAAAATTATACACTTGTCAAAATTCTATATCGTGTGTAGTTTAAAATATAATAGAAAATATAACTTAAATAAATTATTATAACATATATTTAATATTTCTATAGCTTATTTTACTTTAGATAGAATATTTTTAACTTAAATAAATTATCAAAATAAATATTTAGCATTAATATTAATGTTCATTTATTTTATTTTATTTTAGATAGAATCTTTCCAACATATGTAAATTGCCAAAAAAAATACAAAATTCTAGGTGGATTAATGTGAGAATGATTTGTATGAAATAAAGATCCTATTTTGCATGTAGCTTATAATGTAATAGAAAAAAAAAATTAAATAAATTATCATAAAAATTTAGGGTTAGGATTAGAGTTTAGGGTTATGATTTAGGGTTATGGATTAGGGTTTAATGTTCGAGTTAGGATTTAGGGTTAGAGTTATGATTTAAGGTTATGGGTTAGGGTTTAATGTTTAGGGTTAAAGTTAAGGTTAAGATTATTATTATTAGGGTTAGGGTTTAAAATTTAGGATTAGAATTTAGGAATTAAGATTAGGATTTGAGGTTTTGGTTTATGATTAGGGTTTAGGATAGAGTATAGGGTAAGTATAAAGGTTTATGATTATGATTTTATGGTTTAGTGTTTGGAATTTAAGGTTAGGATTAGGATTTAGGGTTTAGTGTTTGGAATTGACAATAGTTTGGATTTCCCAAGGAACTTTCCAAATATTTTTCAAAGAATTAATAAGAACCAAATTATCGCCCTCAATAATCAAACGAGACGGCTTTAAAGGAACCGCACTTTTAAGACCTTCAAGCAAGGCAAGGGCCTCAGCCTGCAAAACAAAAACAAAGCGAATGTGTTTACGGTCATAGCATAGGATTTTGCTATTGTGGTCACGGATTAAGAAACCTGTATAAGTCGAATTATTTAAACGTTTAGAAGCATCAAAATTTAGTTTTAAAGAGTTAACTTGCGGTTTCTTCCAAACACTATTATTTTTCCTTTTCGGACGAGATTTGTCGTAACGATCGGGAGCACCTTTAGAAGACACCCATTGGAGATGTTGCGAAAAGGCCAAGTCACAAGGAGGAAGCATAGTCAAGAGCTTACCTGGATTAAAGATTTTTAATTTTCTATTGCCCCAAATAAACCACCATAAAAAACAAAGCACATTACTATTTTTGTTTGATTTTAAGGTAGATAGCAAATTGTCAGAGAAATTATCCGAACATGAAATATAGAAAGTGACATTAAGCATAGCCTCTAATTTAGAGATCATTTTTAGGGTAAAAGGACAATTAAAAAACAAATGGTTCAAACTCTCATCAACAGAGTCACATAAGGAGCAAGTACTAAAAACACAATTGAAATGCCTATTTAGACGATCTGTAGTTGGGAGACAATCTGCACATGCTTTCCAAAGGAAATTTTTTATTTTAGGAGGAAGAGAAGATTTCCAAATTCAAGCAAAATCAAAAGCAAACTCAGGATGGGAGGAGTTAAGCATAGAAGACGTTGAATGAGCGGAGAAATCTCCATCAGAAGAAGGAAGCCAGACTAATTTATCCAAAGAAGGAGAGATGGGAATTCTAATTTCCGAAATTAAGTGAACTAAGAAGTCTGGCAAAATTAAATGTAATTTTTCATAATCCCAAGAATGATAAGGGGTTATAAAAGAGGAGACATTTAACTTCATATCAATAAGTAGGGAAATAAATCAATATTTGAAATCCAAGGGTTCGTCCAAAAATTAATAGAATGCCCATTTCCTATATTCCACAGAATACCTTTAGAAAACTTATCCCTAAGATTCATTAGTCTTCCAAATTGCCAAGAGCAATTTTTCTTCTGATATTGAAAGAGCGAAAGAGTGCCAAGATATTTCTCAGAAATGATACGAACCTAGTAATTATGGGGAGAGGTTAATATTTTCCAAAGAAGCTTCATTTGAAGAGACAAATTATTATTCTCAGCAGAGCGAAGGCCCATTTCCCCGGACTCTTTAGGAGAACACACCTTCTCCCAACTAATCAGAGGATGGTGATTCGGTTGGAATTTGTTCCAAAAAAAAGATTTGCTTACTTATCAATATCACACAAGATTCCCTTAGGAAGAAGGAAGCATTGCATTAAATAGTTCACTTGGCCTAACAGATTAGATTGAATAAGGATAGCCCGACCTGCCTGAGAGATAGAGTTCGCTTTCCATTGAAATAATTGTCTTTTAAGTTTAGTAATTGATTCTAAAAAAACAGAATTTTAAACCCTCCCTTTAAGGATAGGAATTCCCAGATATTTTTTCATAGAAGTAGTAATCTGAATATTTAACACAGAAGCTAGAGAAAGAGCCGAAGTTCGAGGAATGTTTTCCGAGACTTGAAAGCTACTATTATGGTAATTAATCGAAAGACCCGAGATTCTTGAAAAATTATCTTAAAAACTTTTAATATAATTAATGTTTGTATGAGAAGCATTCGCAAAAATAAGAGTATCATCGGCAAAGCTAAGGAAGGGTAGACACGTACCATTCTTAACTAATTGTATACCAACAAACTTAGAGCCTAGGGTAGACTGGAATTGCAGTGTGTGCGCAAGATATTCCATTGCAATTATAAAAATAAAAGGAGCAATTGGATCCCCTTGTCTAATACCACACTTGGGCGAAAAATCAGCCCCAGGTTCATTATTAACAAGGACAGAAGAAGAAGAAGTAGAGATGCATGTCATAATAAGACTTACCCATTTGGAATGGAATCCAAATTTAAGAAGAATTAATTTAATGAAGTTCCAATCAAGTTTGTCATAAGCTTTTTCCATATCTAATTTAATGGCCATCCAGCCTTTTTTCCCTTTTTTCTTTCTATGAAACGAGTGAAATATTTCATGCGCTATAAGAATGTTATCTTGGATAATTCTTCCTTTCACAAACGCCCCTTGATGCGGATGAATAAGAGTAGGAAGAAGCGTTTCCAATCGGATAGCTAACACTTTAGTAATAATTTTATAAATGGTGTTACAAAGGCTAATAAGACGAAAATGGTTAATAGTTAAAGGAGCATCTATTTTAGGAATGAGAGTAACAAAAGATTTATTAACAGATCGAAGCATATGTCCAGAATGGAAGAAAGCCTGAACCGCTAAAACAACAGAGTTGCCCACAATATTCCAAAACTTTTGGAAAAAGTCAGCTGGAAAGCCATCCGGACCAGGAGTTTTATTTGGAGCAAGATCAAAAGTTGCAAACTTTATTTCTGTAGCCGAAGGAGATTTAATAAGCATAAGATTATCAACTGTAGAGATTAAATTTGGAATTATATCAAGATCAGCCGGAAGGATAGAACAAGAAGAATTAATCAAAAATCTATGACTAAGTTCTTCCGTTATGTTCTGCGCGATCAAACAATGATCAAAAATAACAACACCTTCATGAGTTTGGAAAGAAATAATCATCTGTTTATAAGAACGTATTTTTGAGATTGATTTGAAATATTTTGTATTTCGATCTACATTCTGTTAATGGGTCACCTTAGCATGTTGCTTCCAAAAATTATGTTGGAAATCCAATAAAGCGTTATATATATTTAAATGCGACTGAAGCCGCAAAATAATGGTAGGATTAAGGGGATCAAGTAATAAATTTGACTGTAGAGTTTGAAGCTGATTTTCTGAAATTTTTAACTGTTCAAAATTATTATTTGTATGATGTTTTGCCCAAACCTTTGAATACTTTTTTAAAAGATTCAACTTCATAGACAAACGAAACATAAAGGAACCCAACATATGATAACTCCAAACTTTAGAAACTAACGGGATAAACAAAGATTCTGACATCCAAGCATTTTCAAAACGAAAAGGAATTTTTCGAAAAGATTTTGTAGATCCAAGGAAAAAGGTAATTAGACAATGGTCAGAAGTAGTAAACGGGTAGTGATGAACTAAAAGAGAAGGAAATAAAGAAGTTAAGGATTTATGACATAACACTCGATCTAATTTCTCGAAAGTATTATCCAAAGGAACAGATCGTTTTCTCCAAGTAAAAGGGAATCTTGACGTTTTCGAATCGACAAGTCCAAATTCATTTGTAAAGTTTAAAAGTCTATTAAAGCGACTTAATAATGGTGCCGACCCGCCAAGTTTGTCATTAGGAGAAGAAATTTCATTTAGATCACCTATTAATAGAAAAGGTAATTGAAAGTGATTAATGGTTTCAGAAATAGAGTTCCAAAAAAGATTTTTATTGTCTTCCCGGGATGGGGCATAAACAAAAATCATCAAAAAAGTTTGGTGACGGTAATTATATTGCATAATAATAAGATTGTTAGATTGATAAAGTAATAAACATTTTCTAGATTCTATATTTTCTGAAATAAGTAGCCAAAGCCCACCTTTAGTACCAATAGAAGGAGAAGAAAAAACTTTGTGGAAACCGACTTTTCGGATAACCGAAATGACGGGATCAGAGTCAGTTTTTTCTTCCGCTAGACAAAGGAAATTAAGTTTATTGAATTTTCTTATGAACCCAACTTCCTCCCAGAAATTGGGCCGACGAATACCTCTTACGTTCCAATATCCAATATTCATAAAAAACCATTTTTAAGAAAAAGAAAAAAGATCAAACAAGTGAGATTCATACAAGGAGGAAACAAAAATATCAAACAAATAGCAAAATTGTCCCAACTCTTAGTATACAAAAGATGCACCCTTAACAGAAGTACATAATGCTTAATTTCAAACAAGCACCAATCCATTGTTTTATTAAAAGATGAAGAAAATAAGCAGTTGTAGCCATTGTTAGGATATCTCGAACCAAGTAACCTGTAGATCCATAAAAAAATTTGAGGAAGCCAGTGAACCATAAAACTCAAAACTAAAGAAAGAAAATTATAACTCAAGAAGCCTTCATACCTCGAAGATAAGTAAAATTTTACATTGAAGAGGCAACCAACTGAAACTAAAGGAATAATAGAGCAAGCTGACAGGCTGAAGTAAAGAGCAAATATCCATAATAATAAACATAAGAGACTGAAACAGAAAGCATCAAGACAGACAGGTCCACAATGGGCATATTGAAACAAATGAATCAGAGTGGTGATTTCTGAATCAATTCTCAGATGGAGTCTATCCAAACAATAGAGCACCCAAATATCTTCATTGAATTTTGCAATAATCCAAGAAAGGATATGAGGCCAAGTTACAACTTTTCGAAGAAGGAAAAGGAGCCAAAACCAACATACACCAAACTGGATTAAAAAATAGTTCAAGCCATGGTTCAAACACATCCTCAACAGAGAAGGCAACAACACCTCAACCACAATCAACCAGAGGCAACAAAAAGAGAAAGGGAGCACTTGCTGCTAGTTCCAGGAAGAGGGGGAACCATGAACAAGACTATTCAAGAAGGCAGAAGAATCAAGCCAAGAAGAGCACAAAAATAAAGCAAAGTCAGAAGAAATATCATAAGAGATTACAGAATATATAAAAAGTAAATACATGAATAAGAAAACATTGATTAAAACCTGAAGCATACAAGCTATTAGTTCACATGAAGAATCATGAAAGATGAATTTAATCAAAATAAATAGAGAAATGAGGAGATTAAAGGATTCAAACACAACAGAATAACAAAGGAGAGACCTTGAGATTCTTACAAAACACCAAGGTTCCAGAATAAAATTTGTAAAGAAGATTCCAAACTCACAAAGCTGAATAAATCGAAACCCCAAGAGGTCAGATATATAACGCACCTGCACATAACTCACACAAAAGAATGTGGAAAGGTTATGCATATGAAGAAGGGTCAATAGCAGATAGGGAAGACTAGGTAGAATTTGCATCAAAAAATTAGTATGAGGAGATTGATCAAGATTAGATTTCATCCAGATTTGGAGAACAAGTTTCAATAATGTTTCATCAGATAAAGGGTCATTCTCTAGTTGCAACAAATATGGTAAGATCTCAATCTTAACATAACACAAGGTCTGACAAGAGAGATGGACACCACATGGAGGCAACACAGAGAAAAAATTTGTTCAACACAAAAACAAGAAATAAACAAGGAAGCAAAAGAAAGAAATCAACCAGAGAAGAGTCAAAAGCATTACCTGTATAAGTCGAAATCCAAGACCAACAAAGAAGGTGAGAAACAATCTCACCCTCTCATAGAAGCTCACAACAGATCCAATCCACAAGCAAAGCAACGATAAGAATGCACAGCAGTTTGCTTTCAACAAGATTTCCAGCCAAGGATCTCTCAAATAAAGAGAAATCCCAAACCAGGAAACAGCACAAGTACCCATCAAGAAAGAGATCGAGGATGAAACCATAGATCCAAACACCGGGAAAGCGAAGAATCACATAAGAAATCAACCAGACATCCAGATCCAACAAAATCAAAAGCAGAAAGAAATAAGGAGAGAAAAAGGGCAGAGAAACGATATCTAAAGGCTTTAAAGATTCATTAGGGATAGGAATGCAATAGGATCTACAAACACGAAGATCGAGCACAAACCACACCCTAAAAGGGTCATTTGAGAGAGCAAAAAGGGGAGAAAGGGAAAGATCGAAGTCCAAGGAATCACAACAACGGGGAAGAGGATAGAGAAGGCAGGCACAAACCTCCCACCGGAGACACCAGGCGGATATACATGGGGAGCCGAGAGACGGAACAAGCAAAATGAGGAAGCGACGGCGGCACACAAGAGGGAAAAGAACCCAACCCTAGGAGAGAGAAGAGAGCACTTCGAACGCCAACTATCAAAAAAAAATGTATTTAGAGTTATGGGTTAGGGTTTAATGTTTGTGTTAGAATTTAAGGTTAGAGTTATGATTTAGGATTATTGGTTAGGGTTAGATTTAAAGTTTAGGATTAGAGTTTATTATTAGGGTCATGGTTTAAAATTTAGGATTTAAGATTAGGATTTGAGATTTAGGTTTATGGTTAGGGTAAGGATAGATTTTAGGATAAGCATTAGGGTTTATGATTAGGATTTTAGGGTTGAGGGTTTATAATTAATTTAGGGTTAGTCTTTAAGTTTAGGATAAATGGTTAAGGTTTCAATTGACGTTATTTAGTAGGGTAGTTAATTTTGTCTTTATCTATTAATAGATAATGGGTAGATATCATATTATATGTGTAGATTGTTTCATATATTATTACATTAAAAAAAATCAATTAATATACACATATCTTAAAAGTTTTAATTAAATGATTAAAGTTACTAAATACAAAATGGATTTATTAAGATTGTAGGGTTTTCAGTTTAATATACAATTATATTATAGGTCTTAAAATTTGGCAAGTAGTAGAAACATAATCTTTATTATGAAATAATTTTTTAGATATAATAATATTAATAATATACAATTATATTTAGAAATCTTAAAATTTGACAAGTGATAGAAACATAATCTTTATTGTAAAATATTTTTTAATATTAAGAAAATAATATTACTATTTTTTTAAATATTAGGAACATAATTATTATATTTATATTATTTCAAATCATTAGTAATATTTAATTTACAATATTAAATCATATATCATTAGTTCATTACTATATACTAAATCGGAGGTTAAAATATATAATTAATTAAAAGGGTTCCACATTGAATTACACCACCCATCTTTTTTAAAACAATTTGATTTTTGAAAATTAATTGGATTATTTCATATTTTTTTTAATATTTTTTTTGATATGATAGATATAAAATAAGATACATATCATTTCTTAAAAAAACCTTGCTTATATCAATAGTTATTTTTTAATAATTATTTTTAGAAATGATATTTTAATAATATATGCATAGTTTTTTTAAATATTAATTTAATCAATTTTATAATAAATAATACAATAATTTTATAAATTAATCGGTGCAAGGCACGAGCACTAAGGCTAGTGTATATATATAACCGAAAGGGAGTCAGTAAAACACGAAAAAAAGGGCACGAGAAGGGGACATTTCTCCACTCAAACTGTTTGAGTGCACTCCACTCAAACTGTTTGTGTGGACTCCACTCAAACTGTTTGTGTGGTGCATTTAGTAAAAAAAGGGCGGGCAAATAGCATTGACGTTTTTAAAACTCAAGTCAATTGCGAAAGGGACAAAAGAAACATGACGAAATGATAAAACAACTTAAGTCCATTACAGAGTTGCACTCTCTGAAAACGTGCGTGATGTTCCAACTCTGAAAGCGAGTTTGTCATAGAGTTGCACTCTCTAAAGACGTGTGTGATGCTCTAACTTTTAAAGCGGGACAAAAAGAAGAGAATGTCAAACCTAGCTAACTCATTCTCTCGTGGGCAACGCTGATCACCAATTATGGCATTAACCAACTACATATTATCGCCCTCGATCTGGATGTGGGAAATACCACATCGGGTGGCTTCAAGAATTTTTTGCCGAAGAGCGATGGAATCGATAATTAGTATGAACTATCGGTCGATATGTCCACCATCGAAATGCATAGGGGAGGCATGTAGGATGAAATCGATCGATAGAAGAAACACCATCTGAACTAACTGTACCATCAAAATTAAGCTTAATGAAGTTATGTTTAGGCTTTTTCCATTGTGCCTTTGATTTTTTTTTCACCCCTTTGGGGCACCCAAACCACGAGAAGGCTTGTGAAGTTTGTTGGCGATTTTCCAATCATTAAATTTGGGTAGGGATAAACTCGCAAATGTTACTTTGTGTATGTGGATTTTGCCCATTGTTGTTATAAATAATTTTCCTATTTCTGAAGTACCATTTGCAACACCATACGCTAATGAGCATTTCAATTTAGGCTTTAGAAGCCAAAGAGCGCATTTCCTCTAACAATTGGTGCAGTTTTTTGTTGTTTGGGTTAATTTGGTCAATTATCCAGGCTTACCTTGGTCAATTATCCAGGCATTTTATTAATATGTGTGGGATATCTTCATTGGTAATATCACAGGCAACATATCCTTGTAGAATAGGAATATGGTTTGTCGCGAGTCTGATTTTGGTTGGGAGACCGTTTTTGGAAATTTTCCACAAGAGGTTTTTCATTTTTGGGATATGCTCAGTTTGCTAATACACTCTAGGTTAATGTGGGGCTCACCTTTGTGATCATGGATCCATAACACTGTGGAATGCGTAAAGAACCATCCGTTTTTGCTAGGTTGCCAATACAACCTCTATATGTGATGTTATGCATTTTATCAATTAGCATTTAAGACAATAAATATGATTGGTAATCACCCGAGTTTGATTTTATTACATCATGCGTAAGCTTTACACCGGCCACAACCTATACTAGTATGGCTAGAGTGAGATATAGTTTCTCTATTTAGAAATACACGTTGTTTTAGGTTTTTTCTCAAAAATTAATGTCATATGATTTGATTAAGTACCCACAATATACCTTCTATTATATAATTATGTAATTAGTTTGAGAAGGTAATATTGAAAAACAAATGTAGTAAAATATGTCAAATGACAAGTATTATTGAACGAAAAAAAGGCTAGAACAAGAAGTATTTCTAAACTGAAGGAGTATATAAGTTGTTTACTTGTTTATATTTTTTGGTACAAAATGCGATATTTTTTGTCTATAGTGTTTGGTTGATTGATATGGGAAGTGTAATTCCATGAATTAAGTTTATAGAAGTTATTTCCTATAATGTATACTACATCCGAATTTACAAAGTGGAGGAATTTGCATATAACCACCTATTAAATGGTCACATTTGTAAGAAACAACCCGTTAATGATTTATTTATTTTAACACACTATTAAATGTTTTCTTACGAAGAGCCACCTTTACGTCCATTTCGTCTGTTTTCTCATTAAATCACACAATTTTATTGTTTTACCCCTCTTTTTTAAAAATTTACCTGATTTGCCACGTTACCTATCACATTGTCATCGGCTTCAGTTAACTTTTTACTTTTATCCGGGAGGATCATGACATTTGATAGTTGCTCGAAGAACACTCAACAAATTAATCTTGAGATTCGCTCGAACACTGTACTTCGAAGATGAATTGGGAGGGTCTTGCAATGGGGATGGAAACGACATATTTCTCGAATCCATTTGGCGAAACTAGAATCTGCGAGAGTGAAAGGCAAGTTTTCTTGCTTGCTTTGGTTTTAGTGTTTGAGTGTAGGGTTTATCCTTTCTCTTTGATTTCGCCTACTATAGTTTCACATGTGAAGGTCTCACGTGTGAAACCCTTATACCCTATGACGTATATTTAGTAATAACTTATTTCTTATATAAACAGATAATTCACATATAACAACCATATCCACATAAGCACATATAAGAATTAATTAACAAGCATATAAGGTTGCGCACACACACACACACACCTATAAAAAGTTACTTCTTATACTAATACGTAAGTCACTCTAACTTTTATTACAGCCTAAAAGTCTAAGATGCAAAATGAGGAATAGAAGGTTGTGTAAAGCTTAAGTCGGCCGATACATATGAATGTGACTTCTAAAAGAGACACACGTCAGTAAAATCCAGCTGAATCTGAAACATTGTTTTGTAATTTACGTGAGTCGCGCGCATACTCAATGAGTATAAATCATCATCAATTATTTAACACAAAACCATGCAATTGGTCAATATACATATTCATACATATTATATGTGTATATATGAATTTACAATTGCCAATGTGTTCGATTTATTATTCTGTGAATTGTTCAAGCCTGAATCTGCCCGGGTTTCCTGTGTATAGACTCTTATGGTCTCTTTATGAAAATAGATCTGAAGATCTTCTGTATGAATTAGACCCAAAGGCCTCATGTATGACCCCTGTCCTGTATTATTCATAGATCTTGTATGACCCGTAGGTCCTATAATACCGATTCAGGGCGAGATAGTCACAAGTCCTTTTAATCTCATTGGAATATGCTATGCAATCAAGTGCATCTTGTAGACATATATCATATGTCATCCGCTAACATACTTTTTGTGCAAACAATCTTTGAATATTACAGATCTACCACGTATAACACATATATTCGTACAACCCATATAGCACATATATTTGTACAGTACATAGGTTTTGGTTCAAGTGAGGACCACTCTTGTGGTAAGACCTTTTGCTTAAAATGAGGACTAATTTCAACCATTAGATTTACCTCATCACTATATATTGGATGGTCAAGATATTTTTATTTTATTTTATTTTTTATTTTTATTTTATTTTTTTAAATTTTAATTTTTTTTATATTTTTTTCTTTGTTTAAAAAAGCTTTAAAAATGCTAAATATGACAGTTCAATTTTTATATACTACGAGTTCATTTTTATACACTAGAAGTTCAATTTTTTATGTTAGGAGTTCAATTTTCTATATTGTATGAGTTCAATTTTTATATTCTACGAGTTCATTTTTCAATCGATGATAAGTTCAATTTTTATGTGCTTTGAGTTCATTTTCAAATAATTCGATTTTCACAAAACTAAAAAATATTTAAAAAAATAAATAATTTTTTTTCAAATTTTTTTTAATTTTGTTTACCTTATTAAAATGATTTTCTTATTTAAAAAAAGCATTAAAAATGTTAAATATGATATTTCAATTTTTATATACTACGAGTTCATTTTTATACACTAGAAGTTCAATTTTTAGGCTTAGGAGTTCAATTTTGTACATTGTATGACTTCGATTTTTATATTCTACGAGTTCATTTTTTTATGTGTGATAAGTTGAATTTTTATATCCTTTGAGTTCATTTTTCATATAATTCGATTTTCACAACTAAAAAAATAATTGATTTTTTTTTAATTTTTATTTATTTTTTTCGAATTTTTTTCCTTTTTTAAAATTGTGTTCTTTTTATAAAAAAAGATTTAAAAACGATAAATTTGACAGTTCAATTTTTATATACTATGAGTTCATTTTTATATACTAGAAGTTCAATTTTTTATGTTAGAAATTCAATTTTCTATATTGTATGAGTTCAATTTTTATAATCTACGAGTTCATTTTTTTTATCTATGATAAGTTCAATTTTTATGTGCTTTGAGTTCATTTTTTATAAAATTCGATTTTCACAAACTTAAAAAAATAAAAAATAATAAAAAAATATTAATAATTTTTGAAAAAATCTTGACCATTCAATACATAGTAAAGGAGTAAATTCAATGGTTGAGATCAATCCTCATTTTAAGCCTTGTCCTTACCACAAGGGTGGTCCTTACCGGAACCATGCTCGTACATATAACACATTTATCCATATAGCACATATAGGCATGGTTTCGGTGAGGACCACCCTTGTGGTAAGGACTAGACTTAAAATGAGGACTAATCTCAACCATTGGATTTACTCTTTTACTATGTATTGAATGGTTAAGACTTTTTCAAAAAAAAATTATATTTTTATATTTTTTATATTTTTTTAATTTTTTTTACATTTGTGAAAATCGAATTTTATAAAAAAAATCAACTCAAACCACATAAAAATTGAACTTATCATAGATAAAAAAAATGAACTCGTAGAATATGAAAATTGAACTCATTCAATATAGAAAATTGAACTCCTAACTTAAACAATTGAACTTCTAGTGTATAAAATCGAACTCGTAGTATATAAAAATTGAACTGTCATATGTTACGTTTTTAAAGCTTTTAAAAAAAAGAACATAATTGTAAAAAAGTAAAAGACATAAAAAAAATCAATTATTTTTTTAGTTATGTGGAAATCGAATTATATGAAAAATGAACTCAAATCAAATAAAAATTAACCTTATCATAGATTAAAAAAATGAACTCATAGAACACAAAAATCATACAATATAGAAAATTGAGCTCCTAACATAAAAAATTAAAATTCTGTTGTATAAAAATGATTCGTAGTAAATAAAAATTTAATTGTCATATTTAATATTTTAAAAGCTTTTTTTAATAATAAAATAATTTTAAAAAATTGAAACAAATTGAAAAAATTTGAAAAACAATCATTTATTTTTGAAATATTTTTTTAGTTATGTGAAAATCGAATTATTTGAAAAATGAACTCAAAGCATGAACTTATCATCGATAAAAAAAATGAACTCGTAGAACATAAAAATTGAACTCATACAATATAGCAAATTGAACTCCTAACATAAAAAATTGAACTTCTAGTGTATTAAAATGAACTCGTAGTATATAAAAATTGAACTTCCATATTTAGCATTTTTAAAACTTTTTTAAACAAAGAACAAAATATAAAAAAAAATAAAAAAAAATCATGACCATCCAATATATATTGATGAGGTAAATCTAATGGTTGAAATTAGTGCTCACTTTAAGCAAAAGTCCTTCCAACAAGAGTGGTCCTCAGTTGAACCAAAACCTAGCACATATATCACATAAGGTTTAATCTCCGGTATATACTCACCTGTTTAAGACAGATACTATATCTCTTCCCCTTGTCCTTGACCACGACTTATGACTCGTGCTCGTATATATATAACCCAATGTAGAAATTAGTTTATTTACCCTTATAAACTCTTAACCCTAAATGCAATGAAATGCCAATATACATATATTATATGTTCTTGTATATAATTCCAAATCCTTTAAAACTTAACAACGATAAACTATATACTTATATATAGAAGAACATTTTTCTAGTTCAAACCATTATGTAAAACTTCATCAAAGAACTCCAAAATCTCATTACAAAACGAAACTCTAAAATTACTCTGAAATCTTTTACCGAATTTAAATTCAATATCGAAAACATCCTTTGAGAATTATAAATCGACTGATTTTTATATCAAATCAATTATTAATTCATATGTAGAAAAATCAGTGAAATCCAATAAACCACGTGTGTATACTTCGAGATTTAAACTTGATAGAAGATATCTTGTACCAAATCCAACAAAAAAGCAAAATTTTAATCTCAATCTCTTCTTTTCTTTCCCCTCTTGTTTTCCCTTGTCTCTTGTTTTTATTCCTCTTTTTTGTGATACTTTTTTTTAATTGGGTAAGGATTAGAGTTGTCACAAATACCATTTGGGCTCGCCTAGAGCATCCACAAGGGATGATTACTGGTTACTAACCAATTCTAGAGAAGAATGGACAAACCGCCGCCCATGAGGTTCGAAATGGTGACTTCAAGGTACTACCCCAAAGGCCTAACCATTGAATCAAATGCCCGAAGGCTCTTTTTTGTGATACTTAATGACGAAGAACACAAAGCAAGTATATATAAACCTCGGCAAAGTGGATAATTTTTTTTAAAAATCTCACTTTTCACCTTGAAATCTCGTTTAGTACAAACTTTACCCTAAAATAATTATTAATTAATTTTTAGTTAAAAACTTTTTTAAAATATAATAAACTTAAATAAAAAATAAGTATTACTTTTAAAAATCCACTATATATCATGCCAATATGCTATGCATATGCTATTAATGTTATATGGATGCAAACTGACGTGTGTACTTTGGTCGAAGATGTTACAATCCTCCTCCTCTATAAGAATTTTTTCCTGAAAATTCGTTATCTCTTCATATAATGCAGTATGATAGGGGATCAGTTACCATTATGGCTTTCTCATCTTATCTTCAGTTTCTCAAGTCGTTTCCTCTATACCATGATTCTTCCAAATTACTTTAACCATTAGAATTCCCTATTCCGCAATTGTTTGATTATGTAGTCTGCTACCATAATCGGTTCCTCTATATAGCTCTTATTTTCTACAAGTTGTACTTTTGAACCCTTTAACATATGTGATGGTTCTGATCGATACCGTTGCAACATACTAACATGAAAAACATTATGATTATGGGCTAATTTTGAAGGTAATGCTAATTTGTATGCCAATGGTACCACTTTCTCTATGATATCATATTGTCCAATATAACGAGGCCTCAATTTTCCTTTATTACCAAATCTCATGACATCTTTCCAAGGAGAAACTCGTAAAAATACTTTATCTCCAACCTGATATTCCATCTCCTTGCAATGTTGATCAAAATAGTTCTTTTGCCTGTCTTGTGCTGTCTTGATTTTGCTCTCAACAATATCAATCTTAAAACTGTGTCTTGTATAATCTCCGACCCTTCTAAAATTTCTTCACCCTCTTTATCCCAATATAAAGGACTTTGACATTTCCTTCCATATAATGCCTCGTATGGTGCCATCCTAATGTTGTTGCGAAACTGATTATTATAAGCAATTTCCAACAGTAGAACATACCTATCCCATGAACCCTAAAACTCAATAACACAAGCATGAAGCATTTCTTCTAAGGTTTGTATAGTCCTCTTTGACTATCCATTTGTCTGAGGATGATAAGTTGTATTGAAATCGAATTTGGTCCCCGTAACTGTTTGAAAACTTTCCAAAAATCAAGAAGTAAATCTCGGATCTCTATCTAATACAATGGGCACTAGTATTCCATGAAGTCGAACAATTTTCTTCATGTATATCTCTGCCAAATGATTGAATGAACAACCCCAACGTATAGGTAGGAAATGCGCTAATTTAGTCAATCTATCAATAAACACCCAAATAACATCATTTCCTTTTTGTGTCCGTGGTAATCACACAACAAAATCCATCGTAATCCGCTCCCATTTGCAAACCGAGGAATCCCCCTCACAAGAATCTTACTCTTAATTAGAAACTAAGGCAAGTGGATGGATCTCTTACCCTTCTTTTCATTAAATGTGGATTTATGCTTCGTTTAATATTCATGCTTGTTTGAGAATACTTGTTTGTTCAAATGAATAAACTTAGGTTTATTTATTGCTTAGAAATAACGACCTAGTTATTCTTATTACTATTTCGTACTACGCTAGCACTGGATTTTAGGACCAATGATTTATGGCCTTATGTGTTTTAATTATCTCATTTGTGACCATGCCAGAAATAACATAGGGATATCGAGAACTAGTTCGATAACTATTTATTATAGGATGAAAGAGACTTGTATACTTGGGATGGAAGATGCCCGATATCCTCAAGATGGAAGAGGCTTGCACAGTCAGGATGAAAGAGGCCTGAACACTCAGGGTGAAGAGACTTGTATACTCAAGATGAAAGAGGCATTAAATCCTTTCGATTTACACCTTCATAATACCTAATTAAATGTTACCAAGGGAAGTGTAACATAAAATCAAAACATATTCTTGTTGAATAGTAGCATAAGATATGAACTCGGGAATTCAAACTCCTCTTCTCCATTCACCTAGTCTCCTTGGGGTTGTCCCAAGTACGAGTCATCAACTAAGATAAGTAGTTGTTTGACTGATCAATGAAGATTTCTCGAACTAATATTATGACACATCAAAGCCCTCACAAATATTATTTCTTTTCATGGAACCCTACACTAGCGGTGTCTTATTCCCAAAGAAATCTCGTATTTCTTTTCTATTGGGCAAGAGTTTGACTTGCTTCATAATGGAAGCACATCCTCATTATATCAAACTTATCTCAGAATTTCCTAGCCTTTCTCTTTCGATGGAAGTATTAACTATTGGATTATCGACGAATCACCATCATTTGGAGATCGATACCAACATTCTCCATTAATACCAAAGCCGCCATTCACTTGCTAGTCTTTCATTAGACTAACTCGTTCACTCTCTCTTTCTTTTTCTTGCATTTTCGGACATAAGGAGGAAAATGCATGTTTCTCAAAGACCAAGGATCCATAGATAGACGCAGTAATTAAATCCTTAAGTGGAAGTATTCAAGAGGAGGTACACGTTCAAAAGAGTAGATTCAAGATTTGACGATCAAGGCTAGACAAGGTTGAAGGAAGGAAGAATTTTCTCAAAGATCAAAAGCATCCAAAAGGTGGTTGATCGTAGGTTAAACCATGATTTTGGTTAGCTAAAATTTTCGGTTACCCATGATTTTGGTTAGCTAAAATCATGAACCGAAACCGAACCGTGAATCCCGGTTAACCGTAGTTTGGTTAACCAATATTTTGGTTCGGTTTTCTTAGTTAACCGATAACCATTTATGTAATTTTACCTTAAATAATTAAAACTAAAATAATAAAATTTGAATAAAAAAAGTGATCAAGCAAGACTTTTATTTTAAATATATACTTACATCATATTGTTTTGGATGTTGTAAACAAATATCGAGATTATATACTATATTATGTGGAATTAAACATTCTATGTATTAATTTTTATTCCATCAAATTATAATAAGTGACTATTATGTCAATGAGAAGTGGAAAATAGTGTTTAAATTGTTAAAATTGGAGAAGTAAAGACTCAAACTAGATTAACACCTTGAAGATCATTGAGCTTAACCACTAAATAAATCAAAGATAACTAATATTTGAAAAAAATTAATATATTTTCGGTTTTTCGGTTAACCGTTATATGTAAAGTCGCAAACCGAACTGATAAACCAAAAATATTTTTCGGGTTGGTTAACCAAACCGAAATTTCAAAAAAAAATCGGTTTGGTTCTGGGTAGATTAATCTGGTGTCAGTGGTTGTAATATCCATTAGGGTAAAATAAGGGGTGTTACATCATCACAATTGATATGTTGTCATCACGATGACACTTTTAGAAATTGTCATCACTTTTAATAATGTCATCATGGTGACAGTTTAAGAAATTGTCACAAATCATCACTATTTAATAATGTCATCATGAAGACATTATACCAATTATCATCACATCATCATTGTTTAATAATGTAATCGAATGTCATCATTCTTTGCATAATAATGTAATCATTGTAAGACAAACATCATAACTTTTAGATATTACGATTCCTCAATTGTCATCAAACCAGTTTAATATCATCATGATTTTGTTGACATAATTATCAACTAATATCTAAACGTACTTGTGCTTTTTCTCATTTACATGTTTGCATTGATGACAGACCTATGAAAAATGAGGTAACTTTTCCTTGGATATGATGAAAGATAAAAAGGAGTGAGCAAATAGACAATTGCGAACAACACACTGTCGAGGTTAATTTTTCAATGACGAACACGAGAAGACATCCAACCGCTAGCAAGAAGAAGATTTTTGTTGACAAACGTGAGACGATTGGGAAGGAGAGAGGAGATACACAAGCAGGTGATCATGAGTAAGGTTGGGATTAAGGAGGAGGTTTGATTTTGATGAAGAAGGAGATATGAAAAGGAGGTGGGGGGAAAGGGCAATGTTAGCAGGTTACGCGGGCAAATAAAGGAGGTTTAAGGATATTATTACTATTATATCTTCACCTTTAGTAATTACTTGCCAATTTTTTTCTAAATAAAATAACTTATATGGTTAGGGAAGGTGAGGTGTGTTGAGTTTACGTTTTTATTGCGCTAACACAAATTTTGAGTTCATGGGTTAGAATTCATCTGGAATTGAGATTTCTAATGTGCTTGGTTTTGTGAGTAATCAAACAAATTGTTTTTCGAATATATTTTTTCTAAATCCATACGACTATGTGAAAGAAAAATAAAATCGAACTTGAATTCAATCCAAATGTATAATAAAAATTTGCAATTTTTACCATTTATTTTTTACCCAGGCCAGCTGGCTTGTCTCAATTTTTAGTCCACATATCCCTTCTTCCATGAGAGAAGCATCACACAAGATAACTAGTAAAAGCTTTAAGGATCCAAGATTTCTCAAGGCACTAAATTAGCCTAATCGAATTTATAAGAAGCTCTACAAAGATTTTAGAAGTTGAAACCTAAATACCCCTAAAAAATGTAGAACTTGGTTTTTCTCTCTCCAATGGATCGGACTATGTGAATGGAATCACAGAAAATGGTTGCATCGTAAGTTCGTAAGACATCACAAGTCCATCTCCAGCTTTGCTATTTTTATTTAAATCCCCTCCCTAGAATTCACCCTACCCAATTTTTTAATTTGTTGGTGGTGTTGCATTTCAATGGATATATTTTCATTTTCTCTTTCATGTTTCATTTTTCAATTTTTCTCAACTAATTGGGAAAGAGAGAGGGGATGGGCATTGCGTTTGGATTCATTATACAAATGAGAGCATAAACTGTCGTCGTTATATAAGGCGTTGGAGTTGCAGTAGTTTTCAATGGAGCAAATCGAGAAGGCGGATCTCAAGAAGCGATCTTTCATATGGAGAATAAAGAGAAGAAGAGAGCAAAAGTAGAGGCGGATACGTCAAAAGGCGAAGAATCAACCAGTGGTGGAGGCAGCAATAGTCGATGACCATGACAATTATAATTTGCAACAAATTTGAGAATAAAAAGGAATAATTAAAAGAGGAAGGTGTATCTCGATGGAAGAGATCGAAAATGGCAACCACAAAAGAAGTGGAAGAAGTAGAGAGTGGAGACGAGGAAATTTTTTATTTGATTTCAATATAGTATCTTTTTTATGCAAAAATGGACGGAAAATCTATTAATCTTGACAGAAATTTATTTTTTTTGATATAATTAGGCTACGATATAGACTTTGTATAAATAACTGGCTGAAAGTCGTCGTGTCAAATTAAAATATAATTCCCTATTTATACAATTAGTATAGCTGTTAAGTCGGGGTCGTACCAAGAGACACTTGTATTCAAAGTTATATTATAATCAACTCTAAAAGTAATAAAGGGGATTTGTGAATTATTAATCTAAGACTATGAATTTAAAGCAAAACAATTAAACAAACGAAGCAAAAGTTGGATTTTTATCAATTAGGAAAAACAATCCTATTCAAGCATCTACTTTCTTCGTCAAGTTATTGATCATAGATTCAAACAAGTTATTTCCTTTTGGTTATTCCTATCCTGATCAGAAATTGAACATGGCAATGAGACATACAAACTTAATATCCAAACAACTCATGAAACGATCATAAATAATAGGAATATTAGCAATGAGAACAAGGATAAACATAATACATGAAATTGAATTCCAATGAGTCAAACAATTAACATGCATTCAAATCTCTTTCTTAATTGTTTTAGTCCAACGAGTCCTAAAAATCAATTGAGTTGCTACAAAGATTAGGTTTTACTACGAGAAAACCTAGATCTAGCAATAGAGAGTATCAATTCCAACAGGGTGATCAATCAAGTAGAAACCAATACAATCAATATTAATTATGCACAAGAAAATTAAAATAACCAGTAGAAATAAACTTGACTTGTAGAATCTCACAACAACTTGAGTCTGAAAAGCTTCAACTTGAATAGAATTTTAAGAGTTTAGTTCTCCATAAGAGAGAAAAATACAAAAGTCTGAATAATAGAAACTAGGTCTAAGAGAGAATGAAAACAAAGGCTGAAAAGTAAACCTAAAATAGTCTCGAACAATTCCGAAATAAAAAGATATAAAACATAAAATAATAAACTAAGCGAAAAATCTGATCGCGTGTCAACTCCAGCCGGGCCGCGATCGCCATAAAGCGGGGTCGCGATCGCGGCCTTTCTCCAATCCGCGAAGTCCACGACGACCTTGAACCGCGATTGCCACCAATGTGCACCGCGATCGCGGCCTTCTCGCTACCGCAGCCTTCCTTGGAGACGTCAACCGTGATCGCCCTTTGGGGTGGCAGCAATTGCGGCCTTCAACATTCTTCGACATCTTCAAACTCGTCTAACTCAGAACTTTCGGCCTTCAAACCTATTCTTCAATAATGCTTCTAATAAGCCTAAAATACTATAAAAAGATGTACTAAAAAGTCCTAATTATGCTGTGTAAAACACAACATATTAATAAACCACTAGAGTACCAACTAAAATAAAATATTTATGGGACACCAATAAAAAGGACCTATCATCATCATCATCATTGACCCAGTGAAGCTCCGCTACAGCGGAATCTGTGGGGTCAAGATGGGGGTACCCCTGCCCAAGGGAAGGGGGTATGCCCGAATAGACCCAAGAAAAACTGAAATTCAGCTATGTGACAATAATAACTGATTTAGTTTGAATGCACCACAATTGATATAGGGACTAAATCCATCTCAAAGGCACTGTATAAAAAGCCAATTAGCATGAGGTTGCGCCCCAAAAATTAGTTTTTTGCTTTTAGTTTATTTCAAATTACAAAATTAGTCCAAAAATATTGCATAACATAGGCCCCAAAAAGGGCCTATGTTATGCAATATTTTTAAAATTAGTTTTTTGCTTTTAGTTTATTTCAAATTACAAAATTAGTCCAAATTTGCTTTTCCTCCTTTTCTCATTCTCTAGTGTCTGCAACCTTGATTCAAATCTAAATCCATTCATATTCTTATTGCTTAAAGAATGTCTAGTGGCAATTAAAGAAGCTCCAAGATAAGTTACGTAGTCGAGATTACATGGTATGTTCACCATTCATATAAGTTTTATTTATTTTCACAATTGTACATGCACGTGCGCGGATTGCGTGCAAAACAATTGTGCACGCAATTTACATGTGTGCATAAAAGTAGTGCACGTAAGAAGATTGTGTGCATAAAAGTAGTGTACATAGGAAGATTGTGTAAAAAGAAGCATTGCACGCGGGAAGATTGTGTGCCGACAAAAAAAGCACATCAATATTGTTGCGTGCAAAATCTATATGCTCGCAGAAAATTTGTGTGCATCAAGAGACGATGGAGCTTGGTGTGGATGTACTCATACAGTCGAGGAAGGCCTTGAAAGGTGGTTCGAGGCGACACGATTCTTCTCTAGCATTCAAAATATCAAGACATGATGAAGACGGAAGTGAAGAGGGAGAGGAAGGAAAAGGCATCATGGTCACAAGTGAAATACTAAAATCGATTTCAAACCGCCGCCGAAGAGTTAGGGGAGGAGGAGGGTTTTGGGGCCTATTTTTGAAATATCTTGTAAAATAAAAACTATAACTAAAAGATAAGGGTGTTGTGTAGCTCATATGTAAAAAAAGTTGATAATTCGGAATATTAAGAAGAATTTCCCTTAATTTAAAGGGCCTAATACGTATGTAGACACCTGAATTTGTGACGAATAGTCACTTAGACACCTCACCTTTAAGTTTGTTCTATTGAACACTTGAACTTAACACATTACTACGTTAATGTTTTGTTTAAGTGTATTACACGCGCATTGACATGGAAAAATTCAATGCCACATCAATACCACATGGATGCCACATATAAATTTGGTTTAAATTTTTTTAAGTGTTCAAAAAAATAAAAATAGTCTAAATTTAATTGCTTTTCCTAAAATTTGATAATCTCCATCTCTTAAAATGAGGGTTTACTTTCCCATATTAATTTGGGACTTTTCTCCCTTCCAATCAAATTGAGTAATTATCAATATAATGAAAATAAAACAACATATTAGAATGATTTCATGTTCAATTTGAAAATATTAAACATGATTCAGCCTTTTTTGAGAAGTTATAGAGTAAGTCGAGTGAAAGAGAGAAATTGGGTGCTTAAAATCCCGCGTTGATGACTGTTGTTCGAGCTTGTTTTGAGGCTTCTTCCTCCTTAAAGTCCCCTGCATCAATATCATTGTGTCCACATCTTACTTCTTCAACGGCTACTCCCCCAATAGTCTCATATGAGCTTCTCTCCTCCCGTTTAAACAAGATTGTGGAATTTGGGGGTTCTTCTGCTAGTTTTTGTACAGGGTGGTGCAAGGGAAGAATTTGTGTTAGAAAAAGTATGTAGGTTTTGAATTTAGATGCGGTAAGTTTTATAGGAAGTGGATTTTGCAAGGTTGTGTTAGTAATAATGGCGGCGGTTGTTGGAAGGGTTTCCCGACAACAAATAAATTTGTAGTCAAGACCCCGATGTGTAAATGGCGGTCATAATTGTCCACGGGAAGCAAGTTTATGTTTGATTATTATTCTAGAAAGCGAGAAAATACGGGAATAAAATAAGGCAGAGAAGAAAGCAATGACGAAGCTAAGATCACGTCGATACTGACCTTGTCAGGGTCGGTATCGACGCTGACTTTCGACTTAAACAATGCAAAGAACGGAAACAAACGCAGGTTCGGTACCAACCTGGTTACCTCAATACCGATGCAAACCAGAGTATTACGAAGGTGTTTCGAATGAGAAAAAGATCTAAGATAAGGGTTCACCACGACATAATCACGCAATTAAGATAGTGTGAAGGATAAATAACATGCCTTGATGATAAAGCTATCAACTTTCGTTGATTTAAGCAAGCAAATCAAATGACTTTCATGTTTAATTCACTTTCTACTTATCTTTTATGCAAAGCTCGAAACTTTCGTTATCGAATAAAATCAACATTCAAGATTAAAACTTTCTCTTTCGATCAAGCAATAAACTCGAATTACTCCAACTTTCGTTAAAGCATAAACACAAAACAAGTAGATAAAATATAAAAGGCAATCAAACATTCATCACACATTCAATCATGCACAACTATGCCGGGTTTTCAACCCCGACTCTAGAAAAGTTGAACTGCTCACACATAATTGAAAAGAAGCAAACAAAAGGATTGAATGAGAACATAGTATGAAAACAAAACAAAACAAAACTTACTTGATTTAAAAGTCGAAACTTGTCTTAGAATACAAACTTCTTCCCCAAGTAATCTTCTAAAGCAAAACTAGAAACTAAGAACAAAGAGAAGAATCGTCCCTTTCAGTCTCACGTGTCTCTCTCTCTGCCTCAAACTCAACGACCGACCCCTAAACTAGGTTTTAAAACAAAGTATTTATACTAGAGAGTCTATATGTAAAGTCTCCAAAGGATAGAACTTTCTAAAATTAAAAAGATTGTGGAATAAAAAGATAGAAATCTTGAAGTCAGCGCACCTATTGACACAAGGGACCTCGGTGTCGACCTGTCAGGGTCAGTAGGTGTCTTGCTGAATTCTTCATGACTTGGCTTTGCTGCACACCTCGGTACCAAACCCACAGGGTCGATATCGAGCTCGTTTTCGTGATCTTTTTGTACTTCTTCACAACCAAGAAAAACACTTAAAAACAATACTAAAAACACGAACATCAAAATACCCCATATTTATGCTTGCTTGTCCTCAAGCAATCACTAGACATAGACCAAAACCAAATAACATGCTCATCAAGTAATAGCCTTCGTCTAAAAAGCAACTTCAAAGCATAGTAAAAATAGCAAATGACTCTTAACGTCATAACACATATATATGCAACTAATAGACATAAGCATTCACAATCCAAACTCACCAAGGATAATGTGTTTCACTCATCTCTCATGTGTTGGGGCTTATAAATTCATCTCTCAACTCAATCTTATATGCAAAAACTCATAGAAATTGGAACTTATATCATCAAAATCTCCACCAAAGATTTGTCAAAAAAAACAAAAATCATCAAGAGAACTTAGTCTCAATGAAAAACTTCATAAAAGTTTCCATTCGGCCGGGTTGTAATGGGGGTTGGAAATAACAATAAGGCGTGGAAAACGTTTGTCTATGTGGTGCTAATAAAAGTCAGGACTAAAGACTCCTAAACTGTAACATACACCAAAACTCTTATAAAAGTACTTACCAAACTCACTTTTCTTTAAGCATACCTCTTCTTTCACTCACCCATAGAAATCCTAGAAAGTCTCATAAAAATTAAACATAAAGAAACTTTTGGTTTTTAATTTTGAAGCACTTGCACATATTTTTTTATTTCCTATTCCTTCTCTTTTTTCTCTTTTGTATTTTTTTTTCCTGCACCTTTCTTCACTTTTCTTCACTGGTAAAGCCTCGGTACCGAACCTGAAGGTCAGTGTCGAGTTGTAAATCCTTCTTTCCGAATTACTCTGGAGAACCTCGGTACCGAGCCCACATGATCGGTATCGAGTCTGTTAATTTCAATTTTCTAACTCCCCTTGTTTTGTGCACTTTTAACCAAGAGATCTTTTTACATGACAAAACAAGAGACTTTCAATCTACCCCAACCAAACCTTTTATTTTCAAACCAACATACATCTTTTGCACTCAACAAAAACAACTCCTCTCCAACTAAGTCCTAATCCCCGGATAGGGTCAAGCTTATATCGGCTAAGGAATAATTTTGTGGAGCAACAAATAGAAAGGCTTAAGGCTCAAATTGGATTCAAAAACAAGGATAATGTAAGGGTGGATAAGGATTAATAGGGCTTATGAAAAATAAGTTCTCTATCATATGATTTTCACAAGTAATGAACTAAAAAATTTATAAAGGTCTTGAGAAAAAGATAACCATCACAATTTCAAGAGATAATATGCATATAGAGAGTAAATCACACATGAAAAATCAAGGCTAGAAATAAAGCTCACAAGGTCATTTTTTTTGTTGGATTGCGACAACTCATGCTAAAAGTCATATGCACTCAGTTTCATCATATGCTATTTCACCATAAAAACAATTTCATCATGAGATTCAGGCTATACTATCAAAAACATGCTAAAAGGAATTACATGGTCATGCAAAGTAAAAGCAATTATAGAACCATAAGATCAAGGGTACTTATCTGTTCTAAATTCTTTTTTTTTTGGAGTTTTCAAACTTTTTTCAATTTTTTTGTGATTTTTTTAAAAAACGAAAGCAACTAAAGCAACGATTAAGGAAAACAAACTAACACAAGAACATGAAAACACACAAAGACAAACAAACTTTCTTTTCCCTCCTTATCCCATACTTGAACATTACAGTGTCCTCACTGTAAAAACAAAGTAAAGCATATAGGGAAAAGAAAACAAACTCACAAAGTGGTTGTCGAAGCATAGGAAGCATCCTTGAAAAGAGGGATCATCAGTGGTTCGGCCGTGTAAAGTATCGCTCCATGTTGTCCATAAACTCAACCATTTTCCTCCAACGAGCATCAGCCCGCTGATGTCGCGCATCCTCAAGTTCCATGCGAGCTGAATAAACATCCTGCGAATGATTCATCTGTTGGTGTAAATGAGAATGTTGCAGATTCAGCTGCTGCATCTGGGATGACAAGTCTTGTGCCCACTGTGGTGGAGCATCAGAATCAGAGTAATTGGTATAGGGCGGCTGTTGCTAATGGTGGTGCTGGGTAAAAGGAGCATATGGCACGATACCGAATGTTGGTGCCACAGTAGGGTGCTGATCAGGCACGTGTCAAAGTGGAATCCCTCGGTACTAGCCTCGTAGTACTCGGTACCGAGGCCAGGATGCCCGGTACTTATGTTCGCAGCAAGTGCTGGAGCCTCAGTACCGACCTAGTGGTGCTCGGTACCGACCTCCTCCGTAGGGGCTGGATCATCTTCTTCCATGGCAGCTTCCTCACGCTCATACCTAGTCTCGAATATCCGCAATGTAGGCTCATCTTGAGGCTTCTTGTCCAAACTTCATACCAATTGGGCAAGTATAACAACTCCAGCTTCCCTCGAGTGACTCGCACGGGCTGACCTTGAATCAGGGTGGCGACCCTCCCCCCTCGCATCTTTGAAAAACACCGGAAGACATCCGATAACTTGTGTTCATCTTCTATGGACGGTGTGCATTGTAGCGTGATAGATCGGTTTTGAGAGCAATAGCCAAGAGGCTCACCAAGTTGCCACAACAAATTCCATGTAATGTGGTCCCGTTTTGCTCCACATACTTCACCCATTCATACCCCGGATTCATAGGAGCGGGGTCTTCAAAAAGAATTGTACGGAGAAATCCAACCTCCGTCCTTGTCGGCCTAGAGAGCTCCTTTTTGGGCCAAATTGTTGAGCCCAAAATTTTGAGGATGATGCAGAAGATGGGGTTGATGATGTGTGCCACGGGGAGTGCAGGAGTGTTGGGACTGATTTCCCCAGAGATGTAACCCCAAGTTGAAGTCGTCTGGTGCTTTGTAGTTTCGCGAATGGTTAGGAAGTTGGAGAAGTTTATTGAACTCTTCCATAGTAAACTCATGATCCTCATTGCCTAGCCGGAACTTGATCCTCCCCGGAGATGTTTTGGTCTTGAAGCTAGTTCGGAGAGTGGCCACAAATTCCGAGGTGGGGGTCGGACAGTGAGAGACTTCATTGTATTTGAGGAGGTGAGGCACACCGAGGATGGAGAAGGCATGCTTAACATCTTCATAAATCCCTAATGACCTTCCACTGGACCTTGAGAACCATCTTGTGAGGTGAGGTTTTTCTAGGACAAAGTTGTAGATTAACCGTTGGTTCTCGGTCTGCAATATGACATCATCCATTCTCGGTGGAGATGGAGATCTTTGGGTCCTCTTTTTCTTGTTTGGCCTTTGGTTAGATATACTTGAACTTGCCAGTTAAGTACCTGAAATATCATAAACAACTAAGGTAAAATCTACTCAGGCAAATCAAACACCAAAGAAATGTAATAACTGCTGTTTTTGAGAATAATTTTGAATTTTTCTCGGGTATCCTTTTAACCTCTTTGTCCGTTTTAACGCTTAATCCAATATTTTGTCGTTGGAGATTAAATCCTAGAAAAGTGTTGGTGATATCCTAAAATCACAAAGAATTGATTTTATGGATCGGTGTGAGTTCTAGGATTTTTCAGTGGAAAAAGAATATTTATTGGATAAGCCGTCTTTTTAATTATGTACTGTAAAGGATTTAAAATACGAAACGGAAGCCTTAAAAATTAAATTAGAATGATAAAATCATGAAAAATTGATTTTATTGATCTACATAATTTACGGGACGTTTTGTATTTAGTAAGTTTTTCCACCCGAGGTACATAATTTTACCGCTTTAACGCGAGTCCCGTTCCGAGACGGGTATTGTTTTTAAACCGCCTCCCATGCCTTAATGGGGAAGGAAAAGCTGAAATTTGTTTATAAGATATGTACGCATATCTTCATTTGCCTCGTCAAAGATTGAAAACAGAGGTGTGACGAGAGGATAAGGACGATGACGGACTCAAGCTCTATCACCGCCGGCAATCTTCTCTTCCTCTAGCTCCTCCTTCATCTCCTTCTTCTTCCTACATATCCTTGGGCTCATGGCTGATGCAAGAAAGGAGCCAGAACCAGTGAGAATCAAGGCAGAACGATGACGTACTCGGGAGGAAAGAGCTTGTCACCGCCGGTCATCTTCTTGCCCCGTCAAACGTCGTCGCCGGCGACCGTCAGCCCATCCGACCACCACCCACCGCAAGGGCCGCCACCGGGCAATACTCGACCACCCTCGGGCTCGGGGGTCGAGCCTTTAACGAGCCAAACGAGCCATGGGCTCGAGTGAAGGTTCAAACCACTCGAGAAACGGACGTCAAGATCTTCAGTTATAGAGAATACAAGTTTCGGATACCGATTGGCAAGTAAAGGACTTCGGTTAATTACTCGGGATTCGTTGTTAATCCGTTTGACCCGAGATTTGGTCATCTTTAAGAAATGTTACTGAGGAACAATTTTTGGTTAGAAAGTTGTTCCAAAAGTGAAGCGGATAATTAGTTATAATTCCGCCAAGATGTCTCCTTAAAGAATGATAACTAAGGATTTAGTATATATCGATATTCGGAGATCAAATCGTTTATCGATTAATAAGTTGTAGGAGTTAAATATACAACTAAGACGTGTTTCTGTGATCTCGTTGCTGAGAAATCCTTTTGTTATATTTGTCAGAAGGATGATAAAGATTACTATTGAACTGCTAAGGACGTTGAGCACGCCTTCTAAAGCAAGTGGACGGTTCTCTCATTCATTATGGTTATTAAATGAGGAATTAAATCCCATTTAATATTTGTGTTGGGAACAACTTGTGTGCTTAATAAAATATGATAGGTTAGTATATTTTATAGAAATAATGACCATGTTGTTTATTCAGTTTCGCGTTAGAACTGGATTTAGGTCCGTTATGTGTGACCTTGTATGTTGTCTCATGCTGAGACATTATTGTGAAGTAAGTTAGTTTTTCAGGGGTAGGAGCCGAGTCTCCGATGACCTCTTTATAACACAATCTATGTTGGGAGGTTTAGCTCATTACTATCATATCCTAACATTCGGGTCATGACTCATACCTCACTCAACGATGAGGAGGTGTTTATGCACTCTAGCTAAGTGCAAATTGGTACTTGGTGTTCGTCAATGATCATGGATTTCATCCCTCTCATCTTGACGTCTCCATGTGCATGTGGATTCTCGGTGGTTTTAGTCGATTAAAAGTTACCAACATTTTTGTAAGAAGTTAAGTAATATAAGATAAGTACGTTAGGCACATTAATGTACCCGGATGGTTATTCTATTCCATTCTAGCTTCCGGTTATGAATGATTCTTAATCAAACTTTGATTAAATCAATCTGATTAGTCGATGGAGGCTTTTTAAAATGTTATGTGATTATTATGAGTTCCCAACAATTGTTCATGTTTCGTAAAGGAACCACAAGTTGTGGTGTCCTATCCCTTGAATATACGAGTCTCCTTCTTATTCTCTATAAGACTGCTAACTGTTGGATCAATCCGAGTCTAATCGGATTTGGATGCCAATATGTTTAGTTACAACCATAAGAACCAAGTTAGTTTCTCTGCTTGCTAGTCTATCATTAGACTAACCCGTCCATCTTCTTTTCTTTTATATGGTCGGCTGGTGTCCACCGTTGGTTTATGACATATCAGGTTCTTCTTGGAAGTTGATTCAAGAGGCGGATTCCGAGGTTTGAAGCTCCAGAAGTTGAAGAAAGGTTTCCAATGGCTATACTTGAATGAAGATAATGGTTGAACTACTTCAAAGCAAAGCCGAGTTTCAGAAATAAGAACTAAAGGAAGACTTGATGAAAATTTTGTTTAAATAGAAGGTTGTTCTATTTATTTATTATTTTTTTTAAGTTAAGGCTTGTATAAGACCTTTTATTCTCTTTTCCGATGTAAAGTTTTACTTAATTTTGTTAGGTTTTAAATGGTTTCATTTACCTTGTTTTTAGTTTGTTCAGTCAGTTTAAAGCCTTGGGTAGCTTCGGTTTAGTCTTAATCGGAGTTACTGGCGATAATACTTCCAGGGTAGGAAGGGGGTGTTACAAGAAACCCCATACTTGCATTGAAACTATGCTCGAACGCAACATTTAGCTATTCTGGTGGGGGTCGGTACCGAGGTCTCTAGATTTCAGCTTATTCTGGGTGAGTGACAGGGTCGGTACCGATATGTGAAGATCAGTATCGAGCTTGTTTCCAAAATTTCGCACGAAGGATTACAAGTTTCTAAGCCCCGAATTTTAACAATAAGCACGTCGCAAGCAAGATTCCAAATTAAAACCACAAAATCAAGTACTTGCAACCCCATACTTACTCAAAGCCCTATGAAATCATGCCAAATTTTGCCAAAAATCATGGTGTCAATCTTTGCAAATCAAGAACGAATGACTTCATGCTTTTATAATCGAAAGAAATTGCTATCTAAGCATGAGGAAGCGAAGTTTATTAAGATCAAGCACAAGTTATTAAAGCAAGCATTCATGAATTTAAGAACTAAACCCAATTTTGGACTAGATCTCGATCTAGGCATGAAGACCACCAAAAATTACCATAAATCTTCAAGAATTGCAAGTAAAGAGTTTAGGGTTAAGAATTCATACCATAGACTCGCAATTTTAGAACCAAAAATCAATTAAGTGGCAAAGAGTAACAAGGGTGAGTCTCGGTAACGAACAAACTGAAGATTTTTCTCGGTATCGAAGGAGGGTTGCTCGATTTGGGTTGAATGGTGGAGTGTGTGGATTGAGTGGTGGAGTGCGTGGATGGATCTCGAGGATTTGGTGGTGTTTGGTGTGCGATTTGGCTTGAGAGTGTTTTGGAATTTTTGGTAGATGGATGGCAAGGCGGCGTGGGGAAAGAAAGGCAAGGATAAGTTTTAGGTTAAAAGGCACTTGCCTGCCGCGCGTAGTTTTTGAGTTTTCGCAGATCGGTACCGAACCTGTCAGGTCGGTAGCGAGCCTGTCGCGGCTCTTTTCCAGCGTCGTTATCGATCAGATTTCTGTAACACTTTAGCCAAAAAAATTCTATTCCGCAAACTTCTACTCTAATAAAAAAACTCAAAAGAAAGATAACAAAAATAACTATAAAAAGAAAGAAAGAAAACTAAACCGGGTTGCCTCCCGTAAGCGTTATTTTTAACGTCATTAACCTGACGAACTTACCTTGGCTAGGCTCAAGGTTGTTCTCTTTCGGCTCTATCGGGGTCATGGAAGACCCCATACTTAGCCGAAAAGACATTGTGGTTTCGTCTTACTAAATTCGGTCCTTCGTCCTCTAACAATATGCTCGGTATTCCTACACAAGGGTTAGTAAAGTCCAAAAACCAAGGAGGTTTTGACTCATCTATAGTATGAGTAGTAGGATATGATGTAGCAATATGATACAAGGAAAAATCAAGAGTGGAAATATTGAAAGTGGAGTTAGAATACTCACCTTTGTTCTCCATCGAGAGGCTCAATAACGAGGTAGAGGACGTTACCGACCCTTCGAAAGCAGTCCATGGGTCGTTACTGTGCCAGAATATGCTTCCCTCATCGTATAGTTGTGTGAAGGGCTCGGTACCGACCCATGGTGGGTCGGTAGCCAACTTAGTACCGCTCTTATAAGTGTTGTTGCTTGGGAGAGAATTTTTCGTCAAAACGTTACCGGGCTTTGGCTAGAGCGTCTCGATCTTTGTAGCAGCGGCTGTTTCATTCGCAGCTGGATAGAGACTAAACTCGACCCTATCCTCCCCTATGTCAAAGGTGAGGAGTCCCTTCCGAACATCGACTCGAGCACCTGTTGTGGCAAGGAATGGTCTTCCTAGAATGATGGGTGCTACAGGTTCAGGCATATCAAGAACCATAAAGTCGTTTGGTACGAAGAATTTCCCCACTTAAATGGGGAAATCATCAACGACCCCAGTAGCTTTTACACTAGACTCGTTTTCCATGTACAACCTCATATATATGGGTTCCAGAGGTCCCATATTGGCTTTTGACTAAATAGATAAGGGAAGTAAACTGGCACTGGCTCCCAAATCACATAGTGCCTTGAAACGGTGGTCGCCAATTCCAATAGTAATCGCAAATCTTCCAAGGTCACCTAACTTCTCTAGGAGGGTTATAGATCGGACCTCGTCCATCAGCTCCGACGTAGATCTTTTCCTGCTAAGAATATCTTTCAAGAATTTGGTTTTAAGCCTGTATTTCGCTTAGGGCCTCAGTGAATGGTATAGAAATATTTAAGCCTTGAAGAATCTTAACGAAACGCTTGAAGTTTCCTTTTGTTGAGTCCTTAGACTTCTTAGTAGGGAAAGGAAGAGAGTCTTCACCTGTAACACCCCAATTTCACACCGGGAATGTCACACGCCAGTGACCTCGGATTTGAAGTCCGAAGCCACCCAAGGCTTGAATCCGAACAATTAACACAATTAATCATAATAAATAAAAGAAAACAAAGCATAATATTGGATAAAAATGTGATAGAATTTTTTTTTTGAACTTCTCCTTATAAAGGAGAATAAAACCATACAGTGGAAGATTCATGAAATGTTGTATTTGAAATTACATCAAGATGATAACACTTGCGCCTGTACATTATCTAGGAATGAAAACCCTAGACACATTTAACTTAAACTCAAAAACATAGTTGACCTTGTAACTTTTGACAGAAATCCAACTGCAGCTCGTCCCATCTTCAGCATACTTCTCACAACCTGATTGGAAAGATCGTCTGATGTGCCGCGACGAGAAATACGGTTGACACTAGCCGACCATGCAAGGAAAATAAACGGTCGGGTTAGTCTTGTGACAGACTAAGCAAGTGGGTTTTCTAAGGTGGTTCCTATTTAGGAAGAGAGTATAACTACGGGGATCGAAAACCGAATTAAAGCCGTTCGAAACCCAATAGCTACATCCTTCTAGGAAAACGTTATGAATTTTCTAAGAGTTAAGAAAAGACCCCGCGCAGATATGTTGGGAACGTTGTTACACACAAATCGTTATAGTCGGTTCATTAAACTCTCGTTGACCCCGCGCACCTCAACCAACCTCACCGCATACGTGTTGTGCGAATTCAGATTGGAACCAGATGCTAACGGAACCCGAGAGCGAGGACGGTTTCCCATTTTGTACCGACCATCCTGTCCATATTAATTTGTGTATGAGTACACTTATCTGAGTTAATTTTAAGCGTTTAATAATAATTTCACTTGGATTATTAGATTCTTTAATCACGGGAGACAAAGTCTCGAAGTACTACTTGACGATATACAGGCAGCTACGTCCTTTGGCACTTAAAAGTGCAAACGCCCCTCAGCGGTTGAGGGGTACGGGTCATGACCTTAGCTAGGGTTTTAAACAAAACGAGCTAGCGAAAATTAAAAATTATATAATATAAGTCATAAGACTTTGCATTCTACTCCTTACAGTGGAGCCTAAATACATATACACACAGCAACACAGAGCAAGCCTACATCCATAACTAATGCAGCCTAAAATATGACTAGGAATTACAGTTGTTAAATCTAGGAATGTAAAACAATCCTATGTTCAATTTTATTCACACAAAGATTCCCAACATATATTTAAAAACGTCATGATATAAATTATGCTCAGGAAACGAATGCGAAAATAGAACCGATTTCACTTGCCTTAGGAATAACGATGACTTGATGGCGAAACGCACACTCGAAAACTACAAACTTGGATTTGTTCCTGTTTCAATCAACCACAAAATAAATTACCGCCAATTTATTTTGTAACCCAACGACGTTGATTTAGGAACTATGGACATGACTAAGTTTATATAAAATATAAACTTTACATGTTGTATTCATAATATTCTAGTTTTTAACATAACTAGGAATACGGTTATAAAACCATTATTAAATTTTATAAGAACTACAAATCATTTTTATTGTAAAGGTTAATATTTTTGATACTTTGAAATTCACTAAAACCAATATAAAAATTAACTAAATATATTCTTATAAAACTTAACCTTATTTTATTAAATAAAAACAAATATCCAAAATACCATAAATTACCCAAAACCAAGGGAGAGTCGGATGGGTCGGGTCGGGCCCGCGGGCCTCAGCCATCTCTAGTCCTTCACACGCAACAACATCCCAAAAAACAGAGGCAACTTCAATAGACTCGTTCTCGATGGTCCGGCAACAGATTGAAGCATGGTTGGTATCCCTAGAACCGTATTGAAGTCTAGTTTACAGTGGTTCAAACGGAACGTAAAAATGTTGAGAAACGAAGGAGATATTCACGTTTTACTAAGAGTATGTCGTTCAGATTTTCTGGGCATAACTTGAGTGTTCAATCGAGTTTTGGAACACATTAGAGGATGAATTTGGACATTTAAATATAGATTTTTGTAGGGAATTTTGTGTAGAATATGGATCTGGTTTCGGGGTTAATTTTCGTTGAGTGTGGAAGGATAAAGATCTCGAAAACTGAGCCTTGCTCTGTTTTATTTCGAACAAGACCACCGAGCTTTAAGCTTAATTTCGGACAAGATTGAGAGCGTTTTTCAAGAGGTTTTTTGAATAAAAAATGTGTGTGACAACGTGTTCTACGGAATGGAATTTTATAGTTCTCAAATCGACCTAGAAACGGCTTCTCAAATTGAATTTGAGTCATTAACCCCAAAACGAGCGTTTTTGCTCAAATTCAATAGATTTGAATGTTGTAACGGCTCAATTGACTCCGACTAGTTACCTCATTACACACTCTTATCCACTCTTAACCACACCACATCACTATCTCCCTCCAATTCGAGCATTCAACGCCAAAATCTGTTGGGGTTATGGAGCCTGATTCGGGATTAGACGGAATAGAGTTAAAGGCGAGAAAGAAGAAGCAAAGACGGAACGAAGGAACTCGTGAAGATCACCGCCAGCGCGGGCTGGGAGGGCCAGGGCGCGACCGCGGCACCAGAGTCGTGCCCGCGCTGAGGCCACAGTGGCGGAGCGCGGTCTGGGGCGCCCAAAGCGCGACCGCGCTCCCGTGGCCGTGACCGCGCTGCGAGGGGGGCGTCCGTGGCTCCTTGTGCGTCGGATTTCCGAGGGTTTCGTGTCTTAGGGTTCGGGTTATTTTTGGTAGATAAGATTTTCTATCATTAATGGGTAAAAGATATGGGATATTAGGAGAGAATAATATCTAGGGGATATTGGAATATTCTATCCTTGCAATATCTTGTAATATCTTGTTTCTATCTTTAAGCTTAGAATCCTCTATTTAAACCCAACTAGGTTATTGTAATTGGTGTGATGAAAACCTGAGAGCAGAGAGAGGGAAAAATCAGAGCGCTAGAGAGATTAGGTTAGACAGAGGTCTTGTAATCCTTGTAAGTCTCAGATCTAGTGGATATCCCTGGCTTGGTAGTGCCCCCAGACGTAGTCATTCTGACGAACTGGGTCAACAAATCTCTTGTCTTCCTTTATTGTTTATTTCTGATTTCTCTTGTGGATCTGTGTTGCCGTTATTATTTCCAGTAGGTGATCGGAATTTCTCAACAAAATCAACCTATCCCGCCATTTCAAGGTCAAGAACGTGAGCAGAAAATTGACTTCCAAAAAATGTATTGTTTGAATCAATTGATTGAGGGTTTTGATAGAACATGTCATGGGATTTCCGGAACATCTTTCGGATCGAAAATCCGTTGAGAAACGAATGAGTTATGATCATTTGAAATTTCGAACCAAAGGTTGAAGATGAAGTAAGACGTGTTCAATCCATTTTGTTCTAATTACACGAACAACCCCTCTATTTTTATAAAAGTGATAAAAAAATACCCTACTATCTTAACCTTTATACTTCAAATAACTCATATTAACATCATATGAACTTTACTCTACTTTATTGCTTAAACTTTATCTTTAAAAGCATTTCTATAAGTTTTAGAAATATTATTACAACACTTCTTTATGTTTTGTTACTTATAATTATTCTTTTATAATTTTAACTAGTAAATAAGACACATATTATTAATGGTTACATATTATCATATTATAATAATCATAAGACCATAAATCTTATGGCTCATAATTAATATTTATATGAGGAATAATTTTTGTAACCTTTAAATATGGTCTTAACTAAACAACTTATAACATTTAAAATGTTATAAAGTAACAATATCATGAAAATAATATATATAAAATATTTTATTATATTCAAGGAAAAATGTAAAGTAAAATTACATGTTTACCCTTATAAAAATGAGAGATATTACATCACCAATCTCGGAACCAAAGTGGGCTCGAGAGGTGGTGCTACCGAATCGACAACAAGGTCGAGTGGTGCTGTAGAAGGATCGGTACCAACCCTATTGGGGTCGGTATCGAGCCTGGGACTAAGGGAGTGGCTCGGTGTTAAGGACTTACCTGGATTGAGGTCGGTATCGACCCTTGGAGCATTAGTACCGAGGTTATTAGGCTCAGTATCGATCTTTTTTGGCTCGTTATCGGTCTTGGACGGAGCAGTTTCTTCGGTACCAGGTTCTTTTTCCTTGGCCTCAGCACAATCTAGTAGTGTTTTTCTGCTCCAGAGGTGTACAACTGTTATTTGTCGTCACGGGTTCTCGTCGTGGCGGCCCGGGAGTTGCCTAGGCCCGAGAGGTGTACAACTGCTATTTGTTCAAAACTAACATGGTATAGGAAGTTGGGCTCGGAACAACGTTGAAAAACCAGTCGCCCAGGCTAGTTAACGACCTTCCCAGGGTCGTTGACGACCCATGTCGAGACGAGAATAGGCAAAAGCAGGTGAGGTAAGTAACCCTAATCCATCTTCTATCTTTATACCCCTCCCACGCCGCTTCTTCCTCTTGCCTCTTCTTATTTATCACCCTCTTCCTATTTATCACCCTCTTCCTAAATCTCTTAAGCCTTCAAACTCCCACACACATATCTCAAGCCAAATCTTCAAAGCTTTCAATCCAATCCCACCGAAATTCCAATCCACCACCGATCGGAACACCACCGCCCCTAACCCCAAACCACACCACGATAACGAGCCTACTCCCCTCTTGAGTTCGTTATCGGCGCATTAAAAGCCTCGTTACCCTCCCCACATTCAATCTTTGTTCTTCAAATTTCTTCAAATCTACGGTATGATTTCTAAACCCTAACTCTCTTTTGCAAGATTCATAGTAATTTTGGGGTAAAATCCATATCTAGATCTTGATTGAGTGATTGGTTTGCATGTCTAAATTGCATGATGATTCTATTGCTTCTACAAATGGTGATTGATCTTGATTTATACTTGGTTATTCTTGCTTAGTTTGCATTGAAATTTTGATAAGGAATCATGAATTAACTTATTCTTGAATTGAATGATCTTTACCATGAGTTTTGGCAATTTTTGGCATGTTTGTATAGGATATTGAGTAAGTATGGGGTTGCATGTTCTTGATTCTGTGTTTTATGTGGGATTTTGGTTGATTCATGCTATAATTGTTGGAAATTTTTGAGGTTTAGTACTCGGAATAGACTGCAAGTTGTTCTCGCACAAGCTCGTTAACAACGTTCCTAGGGTCGTTAACGACCTGTGATATGCTCAGTTTCAAAACGAACCTAGATACTTCGTTAACGACCCAATTGGCTCGTTAACGAGGCAAGTCGAGAGCACCCCCGACAAAAAGTATGGGGTTTCCTTATTTTTGGTTTGTGTAGATCTTATCTTGGATACTCATGGTCTTCGCAGGTACAAATGGAAAGCACTAGCCGAGCTAACACGAGAGCCGGAAAGAAGAAGAGGACTCAAAGGTCCCCATATCCTCCACGAATAGATAATGTCATTCTAGCTACAGAGGAGCAAGTTCGGATATTTGATACCGTTCTTGAAAAGGACCACTACACTAGGTGGTTCTCGAGGTCAAGCGTCAAGTCAATGGGGATATATGAGGACGTCAAGCACGCCTTTGCCATTCTCGGAGTGCCTCAACTACTGAAGAAAGAGGAGATACCGCGTTACCCGGCTCTCACCGCCGATTTCTTGGCCACCCTCCAAACAAGCTTCAAGACCAAGATGTCGGTCGGAAGGATCAGGTTCCGGCTAGGCAATGTTAAGCATGAGTGCAAAATGGCTGAGTTTAATGAATACCTCGAACTTCCTCACCACTCTCGGAACTACAAGATCAAAGACTTCAAGGTTACCAATACTTGGAGTTACATTTCCGGGGAGGTTGAACCTTCCGCCACATCACTTTCTGGGGCTAGCATCATCAACCCCATCTTCCAGATCATTCTCCGAGTCTTGGGCGCCACATTTTGGCCCAAGAGAGAGCTTTCAAGGCCGACACGAGATCCCGCCTGTGACACCCTTATACCCTATGACGTATGTTTTGTAAAACTTCTCTCTTATATAAACAGATAAGAGACATATACCAACTATTCACGTAAGCACATAGCAGGCATTAACAACCATAAAAGGTTGCACACACACATCTATGTCGTTACTTCTCATACTAAAACATCAATTACTCTAGCTTCTATTACAAGCCATATGTCTATGATGCAAAATGAGGAGGAGAAGGTTGCTTAGAGCTTCAGCCGGCCGACCTGTATGAATGTGACCTCTAAACGGACACACGTCAGTAAGAACTAGCTGAACCTGAAAATTTGTTTTGCGATTTATGTGAGTCGCATACTCAGTGAATATAAACCATCATCAATTATTTCACACAGAGTCAAACATTTAGTCCATGTACATATACATACATATCACATATATGTCATATCTGAATTTAATTACTATGCGAATGCAAATGCTGATGTTTTCGATTCTTTATTCTGTGAACTGTTCAAGCCTGAATCTGCCCCGGATTTACTATATTTGGACTCTTATGGTCCCTTTAACAAAGAAATCCGAAGATTTCCTGAATATTGACTCTTATGGTCCCTTTAGCAAAGAAATCCGAAGATCTCCTGAATATTGACCCGTAGGTCCTGTATGATCCGTAGATCCTGTATGACCCGTAGGTCGCTTTAACAAAGAAATCCGTAGATTTCCTGAATAACAGTTCAGGGCAAGACAGTCACAAGTCCTTTTAATCTCATTGCAATATGCTATGCAATCAAGTGCATTCTGTAATCATATATCATGTTCATCTGTCATCATACTTTCTGTGCAAACAACTTTGGAAATTTCATAGCTATCACATATAACACATATATCCATATAATCCATATAGCTCATATATTCATATAGCTCATATAGCGCACATATCCATATAACTCATATAGCATATATTCATATAGTACTTAAAGCACATAGGGTTGAATCTCCGGTCTATACTCACTTGTTTAAAGCAGATACTATATTTCTCCCCCTTGACTTTGACCACGGTCTACTACTTGTGCTCCTATATGTAACCCAATGCAAATTAGGCTATTTACTCTTATAAACTCTAACCCCAAATGCAATGAAATGCCAGAATGCATTATAACTTTTTGCATATATATCCAAATCCTTTAAAACTTGACAACAATAAACTATATATATAGAAGAACATTTTTCTAGTTCAAACCTTTCTGAAAAACTTGATCAAAGGGCTCCCTAATATCATTACAAGGAAAACCCTAAAATTACTCTGAAATCTTTTACCAAATATAAATCCGATATCGAAAACACCCTCTGAGAACTATACATCAACCGATTTTCAAATCAAAATCAACTGTAGATCTAGATCTGGAAAAATTAGGAAAATCCAGATAAACCAATAACTAATTAAAAACTTACCAAATCACGCTTGTACTTCGAGATCAAAACCCGATTGAAGAGATCTTATATCAAAACGAGATCAAACCACCAAAATTAAACTTGCCTATTTCTTTTACTCTCTCGAATTCTTTCTCTGTATTAAGTTTCCAAATGCCCAAGATCATTCAATCACGTATTTATATAATTGCCATCAAAGTCGGCAAAACTTTTGTAATAATTCCACTTTTTACCCTCAAATCTCCTTTACTACAAACTTTACCCTAAAATAATTAATAATTAACTTTTTCTTAAAAACTTTTTAAAATATAATAAACTTAATTAGAAAATAAATATTACTTTTAAAAATTCACTATATATCATGTCGATATGCTATGCATATGCTCTTAATCTTATATGAACGCCGAATGACGTATGCACTTTGGTCGGGGATGTTACACCGCCCCCTTGAACTTGGGGTATGAATGGTTGCAATATATTGAGAAGCACGGGATCAAGTCAAAAGAAGTATGGTGCGGAATTTGGTGAGTCTTCTAGCGGATAAGCTCGGCGTTGATCTCACACGTTATACGCCGAACCATGCTCAAAATCTCGACAAAAACTATTGGTTTGTCTCCGGCATTTTTGTGAGGACCAAGAGAGGGCACACCACCATGGTACTTGGCGGAGAGGTACTTCTTACCAGAGACAAGCTTGAGTTGCTTTATTTTCCAAATTGGTACGAGACTTGGACGGGTCATGCATTCCCGTTAGAGAAGAAGCCACAAGATGAGACGCTGTTAAGGGAGTGTGTGACGAGGTTCGCTACAGAAGGCAAATCCATGGATGAAGATGATGATGCAATGGATGCAGCCATGGAGGAGCTCGATAACGAGGATGATGACCTCGGTACCGAGGTTCTTGGCGATGATGACAACATCGTTAACGACCCACCCAAGTTCGTTAACGACTACTTCGAGGCCACTAACGAGGCACACAACTTCGGTAACGACCCACCGCCTACCGAGCCTCCGTCATATGAAATGATGCACTACAACCCGGTGATTCACCAAGACTATTTCCAGCCCCCAAGATCATTACACACCACCTCCTCAGCCCACCTACACTAGATCGAGTGTTCCACCTCCATGGGCTAATGATCTATCTTTTCAAATGCAACAGCTCAACCTGCAGCAGACACAACTTACCCATAGGATGGAGCGATGGGAGGGTGTTTATGCAGCTCGCGTGGCTTTGGATGATGCGAGGCATCAGCAGGCGGATGCTCGTTGGATGACAATGGAGTAAAGAGTGACGATTGATGAGGAGCGTTGGAGGACTATGTACGAGTTCATGGGCAACTTTGAGCGTCAGTTTCCACCACCACCACGGCGATGATTCAGCTTTCATAAGATGTTTCTTTTCCGCTTCAGTTTATCTTGTGAGTCTCTTTCTTTTTCCTTCTTCTTTTTCTACTTCTTAGTTTTATTACAGTGGTGACACTGTAATTTTAAGTATGGGGTAGGGAAGGGGAGAAAGCTTCTTTGTTTTGTGTGTCTTGTTTGTTTGCTTTGTTTTAGTTGTCTTTGTTTTTGAAAAAAAAATCACAAAAAAAATTTGAAAAAATCCAAAAAGAGTTTTTAGAATGGATAAATACCCTTTCTTTTGGTTCTATGATAGTTAATTGCTAGCATGATCATATAATTTCCTTGCAAGCATGTTTTTGATGGTATAGCCTGATTCTTGATATGAAATTGTTTTTTTTATAGAGAAATAGCAATTTGATGAAATTGAGCATATATGACCTTTAGTATGAGTAATTGTTGATAGGGTTTCTTGACAACAAAGAAATTTATAATCAAGACCCCGCTGAGTACAGGGGAGTCAGGTTCGTCCACGGGAGATAGTCAGTATCAAGTTTTGTTACTTCTCACGCAAGCAATCAATTAAAGGTAGGATTTTTATCAAGGAAGAGGAATTCTAAGGTAAAGGTATCCCCACAACAACAATTATGCATGCCAAACGCTAATGAAACATAGAGATCATGCTTTTATAACATAAAGGTGTCAAATTTCGTCAACCTAAGCAAGTAAATCAATCAACTTTCGTCCAATTAATAAACTTACTATCTATCTCTTCTACTTCAACTAGGATAGATCTGCTTTCACTTCAAAACCCTAAATTGACTATTCTGATTCAAGGTTTCGCCTTCGCTTCAATTATGAATGAGAAATTCCCTTCAACTTTCGTCTCAAGGATTAAGAACAAGAGAATAGATTCATGCAATAAAAACAATCAAGACATGATCATAAACAAGCATGCACAACCATTGTTGGGTTCAACCCCAACCTTAGAAAGAGAGACTACTCACAAAGCATAATAATTGAAAACATCCAAATTAAATTAAAAAGAAAGCTTACAACCGAATTCAAAACAATAGTTCTTCTCCAATCCACAATCTCGCCCCCTCTCACGTCTCTCTCTCTCTTCTCCTCCTCTTACTTGACCTCCAAGGCAATTAATTGTGTGTAGAATAACAAAGGGTAGACAAGAGTATTTATAGAGAAACTATTCTATCTTAAATCTATCTATAAGGAAATAAATCTATCTTAAATCTAACTATAAGGAAATAATATCTTCTAATAAGATATACCCCTTCTATCTATCTGATAACATAAAAAAGGAAACAAGATAGAAGCCCATTAATAGCACCGACTCGGATCTCTGCTGCTCTCGCTGCCTCGTCAACGACCTTGACAAGGTCGTTAACGAGCCTTGAGTAAAACTTTCGTAGAAGATTCGTTACAACTCCGTTTGACTCGATTCTTTTTCCTATGTTCTTGTAACGAATTTCTCTATCTCTTTACAAGCTCAAACTTGATCTTCAATAACTTTACTTGAGCGCTTAATCTTCATCTTCTCTTCATTCTTGAGTGCTATCTTCACCGGTTTTGCTCCTTTCTTCAAAATATGCTCCAAAAAGCTTCTAAAAACCTACAAAACACCACCAAAGCTTATGTAGACTCCATATCTTAAGAAAATACGAAAACCTACACAAACGACTCAAAACAAAACACAAAACTAAAGAAAAAGACTCAAAAGACACAAAAACACACCCTAAAAACATGACTAAAAAGGCGGACATCAGTAATGCAATCCAACAAAAAATTGCTACCTTGTGAGTTATTTTTGGCCTTATAGGGAGAACATACAAAATCCCTCTTCTTTTCTTGTGTGATTTACTCTCTTTATGTATATTATCTCTTGGAATTGTGATGATTATCTATTTCTTGAGGCCTATATAAGATTTTTAGTTCATTACTTGTGAACGTCATATGATAGAGAACTTATTTTTTATCAGCCTTATTTATCCTTATCTACCCTATCATGATCCCTCTTTTGACAGCCAATGTGAGCTTTAGCCTTTTATTTTCAGCTCCACAAAAATTATTTCCTTAGCCGAGATAAGCTTGACCCTATCCGGGGATTAAGACTTAGTTGGAGAGGTATGTTTTAGAGAGTGAAATGTTATGTTTGGTTCGAAATAAGGGTATTGGGAAGGGTAGATTGGAAGTCTCTTGTTTTGTTTTGTAAAAGATCTCTTGATAGTAAAGATGCACAAAGAAAATAAGTTGTTGTAATGTTGTAAGACAAGAAAACGAGGAGAAAAAGTAGCTCGTTAACGACCTATTTTGGGTCGTTAACGAGGTTGTTCGAGAGTCAGAAGAAAAAAAAGAGCTAAAATGAAAAAATGTAGAGAAAAAAAAGGGAGAAAGAAAAATAAGTAAATGTGCATTTGTGTTTAAAGTTAAACCAGAGATTCTTTTGAGATTTTATGAGGCTTTCTAGGATAAAAGGGTGAGTGAGTTTGTGCGTAATATTGAGAGAGTTTGGTATGTTCTTATGAGAGTTTTGGATGTGTGAGTTTTTAGGAGTCTTTGATTGCTGGATATTATTAGCACCACATAGCCAAAATATTTCCATGCCTTATTGTCATTACCAAGCCCCATTACAACCCGATCGAATGGAAACTTCTATGAAGTTTTTCATTGAGCCTAAGTTCTCTTGATGTCTTTTGCTTGTTTTGACAAATCTTAGGTGGAGAGTTTGGTGTTATAAGTTCCAATTTCTATGATTTTTTGCATATAAGATTGAGTTGAGAGATTGAATTTATAAGCCCAAACACTTGAGAGTTGAGAGAAACACATATCTTTGGTGAGGTTGGATTGTATTTGCTTATGTCTATTAGTGATTACATATGTGCGATAATGTTAATAGTCATTTGCCATTTTCTGCTATGTTTTGATGTTGCTTTTGAGTTGATGGATATTACTTGATGAGCATGATTGTTTGGTTTTGGTTATTGTATAGTGATTACTTGAGGACAAGCAAGCTTAAGTATGGGGTATTTTGATGTTCGTGTTTTTAGTCTAGTTTTAGGTGTCTTTCTTAGGTTGTTTAGTGTAGTTTTGGTAGGTTTTAGAGTTAGTTTTGTGTGTTTTTGGATAAGTTTGCATATTTTATGAAAAGAATGGAAGCTACTCCTTTTTGTGTCTTTATGTAGGTTTTTGAGTGGAAAGGAGCACTTTTCAAGCCGAGTTGAAGTCTAGTGGTGGAAGGAAGAATGCATGGAAGATAAGGAAGAAGATTGCATGGGAAAATCAAGTTAGAGTGCAAGAAAAAGCCAAAGAAGAGTTCATAAGAAGCCAGAACAGAGGCTCGGTAACGACCCTATGAAGGTCGTTAACGAGGCTATAAAGATAGAGTTTTTGTAAGGGATTCAGCAAAGTCTACCGACCCTGTGTAGGTCGTTAACGAGGTGGCCTGGTCAGTAGGAGCGCAACCGACTTTCGGAAATAATATCTTTTATCTTGTTATCTTTTAAGTAGGGTAAGTTTTTATCTTTTAGATCTCTTATAGATAGCTTTCTTAGTATAAATACCCTTGTTCTAAGCCTAGGCAAGGGGGATTCATTCGAGTTCTAGGAGAAATCGAGAGAGAGAGAGAGAGAGAGAGAGAGAGAGAGAGAGAGAATCGGACTGGTTCGATCGTGAGAGAGGAGTAGTTCGGTGATCGAGCTCTCGTTAGTTTGTTCTTCGGTTTGTTTCGGAATTCCACAAGTTTGTAAGACGATATTTCCCTTTCAATTTCAAGTAAGTTTAGTTTTGCTTTCAATGTTCTCTTTGATTAAAGTTATTTGCTTTGTTCCAATGAAGAGTGAGTAGTTTTCTTATCTAGGGTCGGGGTTGAAACCCGACATAGTTGTGCATGTTTGAATGAATGTGTTGAGTTTTTGATTGCCTTCTATCCTTTGAATTGCTTGTTGTGCTTATGCTTGGACGAGAGTCGAAGTAATTTAAGTTTGTTGCTTGATCGAGAGAGAGAGTTATGAACTTGAATGTTGATATTAATCGATAACATAAGTTTCGAGCTTTGGATTCAAAATAAGTAATAAAGTGAATTGATTTATGAAAGTTGATTGATTTGCATGTTAGTCAGCGAAAGTTGATAGATTTATCTTTAAAGGCATGAACTTTATCTTCACATAAGTTTATATGCATAGCTATGTTGTGGTAACCCTTGTACTAGATCTTTTTATCTATTGAATTTGTTAGTTTTAGCTTTCGTTTTCATTCGTTACCGAGGCACAGTGATTCGGTACCGAACCTGCGTTTAGTTTGTTAGTTGCTCTGTTTTCGATAGAATTCCAGGTTCGTTAACGACCCTGACAAGGTCGTTAAGTTGGTCGTAGCTGTTTTGCTTTGTTTTGCTTGTTTTATTGTTTTTGTAGTTGGTAAACGAACAACCTTGCTTCCCGTGGACAATCCTGACTTCGCTATACACAGTGGGGTCTTGACTACAAATTTTATTTGTTGTTAAGTAAATCCCTCTCAACAGGTAGGTGTCTTGCTGAATTCTTCACGACTTAGCTCTGCTGCACACTTCGGTACCAAACCCACAGGGTCGGTATCGAGCTCGTTTTCTTGATCTTTTAGTACTTCGTCACAGCCTGTTTTGGATTTGTCAGGATCTTTAAAGCGTCTTCTTCCTTCCTTGTCTCATCCATGCTCCCCCACCTTCCTCTTGATCTCAACTTCTTCGGAATGCACCTATTCTGCTTCGAAAACCTACAAAATACACTAAAACAGAGTAGCTTCCATACTTTTCATAAAATATGCAAACTTATTAAAAACACACAAAACAAACACTAAACTCAACTAAACTTAAATAAAACAACTAAGAAAAAAACTAAAAAACTATACTAAAAACACGAACATCAGCGGTACTAGTGCAAACCCTAATTTGAACATTGAGTTTGGGAATTTGACGAGAAAAGGTGCCAAAAAGATGAATATCAGAAAGAAGAACCACGTTTAGTGGAAGAGAAAAAAGAAAGAAAAGGATTTTTTCCCAAATGAACTCCCTCACTTGCCTAAAAGAGAGTGAAATGCACCTATTATGCCACATCAGCGTGGAGGTGTTTAATAGAACTTAATGTGTTAAGTTCAAGTGTTCAATAGAACAAATTTGAGACCATCATTCTTGACTTGTTTAGGACCAGGCGCATCTCGGTAATTGGGATCGGGATCACAGGGAGGCGGTTCATGTTGGGGTTGTGATGGAGGCTGATTTTCCGGTTGAACGTGACAGACGTTTGTAAAGACGTGAGTATCTCCTGATGAGGAGCTAATACGGTCGACTATTAATTAGGCTTTTCGAACCAGAGAATCTTTAGAGGTGGTTAATGGAATGGAAGATTTCTTTTTATTGGATTTGATTGTGGTTGAGAAGATAGAATCTCGACTTTCCTTCTTGGCATTTTTAATAGCTTGAGAAGTTGACTGTGGGGTCCAGAATCTTTTTGTTCCAGAATTCTAGCACACAAATCTTGGGGATTGATTTTCGTTGCCATAGCCACCGCATCCGAGATAACCGCTTTGACCACTTCTGATTTCTTAGTATGTACGTTAAGGTTAGGGTTAGGGTTGGAGAGTTCTATTTCTGGCACCAAGACTGGTTTTTCTTTGTCAGCGGCGCGTTTCTGGTTTATCAAGCTAGATGTAGGTTCCTTTGTTGGACCAACTGTATTGCCCGACTCCATCAACACAATATAACAGGAACTCTTAGGCGAAGCATTTGGTGTAGAAGTATTGGCAGTAGACGGTTTTTGAGTTTGAGGGTAATGGTTTCCTGATTGGTTTTTTCACATGCATCCATGGTCCGCACTGTTCTTCCAGTGGAGACATTGATGACTTACTAACACTCAGTTGTAACTTATCATTAGATGTTACTACGAGGTTTTGGTGTTGCGTTGCCAGAAGAGTGAAGCGTTCTTTTGTGTGGCCTATCACCCCGCATTCTTAACATAACGATCAGATGCCCTCATATTGAATGGACCACAATCTCCCTCAGAATCAAAATTTCGATAAAAGTGTGTGATCAAGATTGATCTCAACTCCAAGTCGGACAAATTTCCCTCGATCTGCCTCCATAGTAGATTTCTCGATCCTCAAGACTCGACCAACAGTGTTGCCGATTTTGTTGAGGAATTTCCCGTTAAATTATTCCATGCTAAAACCGAGAATGTGAATCCATGCAGTAAAAACATTGGCATTGTCCTCAAAAGGATCAAAATTCAGAACTCACTGTCTAAGCATGAGATAGTTATCTCCAATCATCCACGGTCCATGGTTTAAGACATGATTCAAGTTTTCCTTGTTCGTAAATTTTGCAATATAATGAGCGTTTTGTAACATCCCCGACCAAATTGCATACGTCATTCTGCACTTTATATAAGATATATAGTGAGTTTTTAAAAGTAATATTTATTTCTAATTAAGTTTTTATATTTTAAAAAATTTTAACTAAAAATTTATAAATAATTATTTTCGGGTAAAGTTTGTAATAAAAAGATATTTCATAGTGAAAAGTGAAATTTTTCTAATACTTTTGCCGACTTTGCGAGAGATTTATACATATGTTTGCTTTGATTTCATCTACGTGAAGGATTGAAAGAAAAAAAAAAAAAAAAAGAAACGAAGATCAAGGAGAGGAGAAAGAGAGTTGTTTTTGTTGGATCTGATGCAAGATCTCTTCTATCGGATTTTAATCCTGAAGTACAAGCGTGAGTTGGTAAGTTTTTAATTAGTTAATGGTTTATCTGGATTTTACTTATTTTTCCAGATCTAGATCTACAGTTGATTTTGATTTGAAAATCAATCGATTTATAGTTTTCAGAGGGTGTTTTCGATATTGGATTTATTCGGCAAAAGATTTTAGAGTAATTTTAGGGTTTTGTTTTGTAATGATATTATGGGGACTTTTGATCAAGTTTTACAAAAAGGTTTGAAATAGAAAAATATTATTCTATATATGTAGTTTATCGTTGTCAAGTTTTAAGGGATTTGGAATTATGCACAAGAGTCTATAAGAGTAAATAGCCTAATTTGCATTGGGTTATATACAGGAGCACAAGTCATAGATCGTGGTCAGAGACAAGGGGGAGAAATATAGTATCTGTCTTATACAGTGCTATATGTACTATATGGATATATGTGAGATATGAAATATATGAATATATGTGTTATATGAGCTATATTGATATATGTGCTATATGTGCTATATGGATATACGTGATATATGGATTTATGTGATAGCTTTGAAATTTCCAAAGTTGTTTGCACATAAAGTATGTTAGCAGATGGTATATGATAAATGATATATGACTACATGATGCACTTGATTGCATAGCATATTTCAATGAGATTAAAGGGATATGTGACTGTCTCGCCCTGAATTTGTATTACAGGACCTACGAGTCATACGGGATCTTCGGATCATATAAGATCTTTGGATCATACAGGATCTGCGGATCATACAAGACCTACGAGTCATAATGAGAAAATCTTCGGATTTCTTTCTTAAAGCGACCATAAGAGTCATAATGAGGAGATCTTCGGATTTCTTTCCTAAAGGGACCATAAGAGTCCATGTACAGTAAACCCAGGGCAGATTCAGGCTTGAACAGTTCACAGAATAATGAATCGGATACATCGACATTTGCATTTGCATAGTAAATTCATATAGACATATATATAATATGTATGTACAAGTACATGGACTAAATGTTTGACTCTGTGTGAAATAATTGATAAGGTTTATCTCTGATGTGTATCTCTGTTAGAGGTCACATTCATACAGGTCGGCCGGCTGAAGCTCAATGCAACCTCCTCCTCCTCATTTTACTTCATAGCCATATGGATTGTAATATAAGTTAGAGTGACAGATGTTTTAGTGTGAGAAGTAAAAACATAGATGTGTGTGTGCGCGCGCAACCTTTTATGGTTGTTACTTTCTGCTATATGCTTACAAGAATAGTTGATATATGTAAATTATCTGTGAATATAAGAGATAAGTCCTACAAAGTATACGTCATATGGTATAAGGGTGTCACACGTTTCCAATGTCAATTAGGGTTAGTTCACCCTTTAGTTTCCATATTTGCTCAAGTTTCTTCTTCAGTAGCACATAGCCCAACCCTTTATCAAACATATTGATAATAAAAGTATTCCCCCATGGGCGACAAAGTTCACATTTTTCTGCCTTAGTCAGTGTGATCGTGGGACAAGTCGGGATCATCATTCTCTAGAATCTCGTCATCATCAGTATCATATAATTCCGGTCGTTCTTCCAGGCTTGCAATGACAACATTTACCACACTTTGTGATATAGTAGAACCTGCAACCTTGTCACGGAAAGAGACCACCATATATTGGAGGTTGTTCTGGCGTGACAGGTTGCGCCGATGGAGCACCAGTTGACGGCGTAGGCACTTGTGTTTCATGAGATGGTGGAAGTGGTGAGGGAGAGGGAGAAGGTGTTGTTGCGGGTGAATCTACTTCCATTGTCGTGGATTGGATGTCCGGTTGAACAGAATGACAAGTGGCGTCTGACGGCGACGCGATGGTGGCGCTTGTCGTGAAAACCAAACCCTAGGTGGTGTAAGCAGGAATTGTTTTTCAAAAGAGAGCGCCTATCAACTCAATTTAGAGGACTCTCAGGGATGACCAAAATTTGGTCATCAGGAGAGAGAAACATTAAAATACAATTAAATGAGGAGAGAGTGTATCATTCTAGTGGATAAAGAACATTGCCCAAGTCATCGTGATAACCAGTTTGTACATTTGGGCATTGCATATAAACTTGTCATGTGTCTTGCAAAATAGAGGAGAAAACATTAAAAATTAAGGCAATTTAATTCTACCAAAGGAGAGAGATTGAATGACCAAAAAACAAGTGGGCAACCATTGAGATTTTCAACTTTATTTTTGGGCATAAATTTAGGGGTTGTTTCACTTTCCCCCAAAATCCCTTTCTACCCAAAAATCACTTTTGATAGTCTAGAAATACGTGCAACTCCCTCTACTTTTTACGTTTTTCAAGACACTAAAAATCACTTTACACCCAAAAACCCCTTTCTAACTAACTACAAGTGAAACATTAGTCATAAATAAAATAGAAGAGAGATATTATTTATAATTTGATGACCAAATTTTGATGGTCTACCATTGAACATACTCTTATAGGTGAGGTGTCTAAGTGATTATTTTTTTATATATAAAAGGTGTATAAGTGATTATTGGTCACTGGATTAGGCCTAATTTAAGGGTCTTTCTATTTGGCACCCACCCTACAAAGGCTATTTGGCACCCACCCTACCCCTATTACATATAAATTAAAATTTATTACAGTTTACACAACATACCCCTCTCATTTTACCCATCTTCTTCCTCCTCCCTATTAGCACACCAAAGCCTTCTTCCTCTCTTAGCTATACACTCCATTTCAAGGTGTTTCAAGACTCAAAATCAAGCTTTTAGTGCACTTCTCCACTATATTCACTCAAATCATGGTAAGTTTTGTACAAATTCATCTATTTTAATCCCATTGAATTTGTAGATCTAGGTTTTAAAGTTTTTCATGTTTTGCTCAAAAATTATGCAAATTAGGCTTTATACTAAAGATTGGAACCCATTTTGTAAGATTAAAACCTATTAGGAATCGATTAGGGTGATCGGAGGTTAAAATCGGATAAAAAACGGCGAGGCTCGACCGTGCCTATCGCGCGGCTGGAGGTTGAAGACGACACGGCCGTAACGGCCATGTCGTCTTCGGCCGTAATGGCCATGGCGTTCGCGGCCGTGACGGCCAAGACAGCCATGACCGTGATGGCTATTGTTCAAAAGGCCGTGACGGCCAGATGAAGAATAGCCGTGACGGCCAGATCAAGAATGGCCGTGACGGCTTGTTGTCGCACAACCGTGACGGCCTTTCGAACTGCAAGATGTTGTGATTGTTGAATAATTTGAATAAGTTGGATCATATTTTCAGACATCGAGGTGCTTAGAGACGGGTTTAGAGACCCGGTCTGCTCGTTATCGACGTCGTGAAGCACGGATCGAGCAGATGGCACTGATTCCCGTGGCCCTGGATCCCGTGGCCCCGGAGGTTCCGGAGGTCCTTTTGGCCCCCGAGGTTCAGCCCTTTCCAGTGTTACCCTACCACTTCACACGAGGGCAGCGTCGGACCTTGTTCGACTCCTCACAACATGAGACGGGGAGTAGCTCACATTCTGTTGAGGATCAGACAGCCGTCCATGCACCTACTGCACCGACACCACATTCTCGGCAGGTACGAGGGGCTGGGGGACGAGGGCCTGGGGGACGAGGGCCTGGCAGGCGAGGCGCAGACCCTGTCCCAGCTCTGACGGGAGGGTCTAGATAGAGGAGACAGACCCGACCCGGTCAGCAACGTCGGATCGAGCCGTTTCTCACACATTCTGTACCGGGAGGCCCGGAGATCCCGGAGTTACTGTTGGGCTTCGAGGAGCATGTGGCCCACCACATATACGCTGGCAATGTAAGTAAACTACTTAAAATGTTTGATAATAATGTTTGATACTTATGTTCGAATTTAAAATTAAAATATGTTTTGTACTTTATTGTATTACAGGAGCGTCCTCGAGGTCCTCTGAAGTATCAGTTCCGACGCACACAGCTGACAGACTGGCCACAGGCGAGAGATGGCGACTGGATTGATATTGTGTGGGCCAGCGGTCTTGCCCATCTGCAGAGTATTATGCATCAGCAGGTTCATATTGGCCTTATAGATGCATTTATTGAGCGATGGCATCCAGAGACCAGTTCTTTCCATATGCCATGGGGCGAGATGACGATCACGCTTCATGATGTTGCGCTCATCCTCGGCCTTCCGATTGACGGGGAGGCAGTTCTGCCAGATGATGATGCCGGCTCTCAGAGATCCCGATTCGCAGAGTTCTTCGATATGGATGAGGATTGGATGAGCCGCCCAAATTTTGATAAGGGTGGTGTTTCACATGTATGTCTGAAGGAGTATTGCATGAACGCGAACAACAACCTTTCTTCTGAGACTGTCGCTTCTGGTTTTCTACTGTACTTGATAGTGTCGAATATCTGTCATGACAAGTCTCAGCATCGGATCCCTATCACATACTTGGATATGGTACAAGATCACGAGGATGTACAGAGTACGTCTTGGGCTTCTGCTGCACTGGCTCATCTGTATAGGAGCCTTGGTGAGTGCTCGAGGTTTGGGGCTAGAGGAGCTTCTATGTGTTACACGCTATTACAGGTAATTGATCGAACCTAAATTATTTTTTTTTAGTTTGGCTAATATTATCAGTCACACTTGACTAGTCTTATGTTTTTTTATCTAGTCTTGGATCTTCATGCACTTTCCATTACTTCGTCCTGCCGGGATGCCATTACCATTACCGGAGGGAGGGACATGGTATCAGATATGGGGAGATGGTGGTACAGTGCAGGTTGGGTGCAACTACAGAGCAGAGCTTGATGCTATGACGGCGGCAGATGTGAGTATACTCTTTACAAGTTGTATTTGAGGATTTTTTTCCAAAAGAAGTTCATTTACCATGCGAAATTGAATCAGGTGGCTTGGATGCCCTATGGGGATTTAGATTTTAGCGACGCATATGCTTCGTCTTGTTTTCATGGGCTGCTATCATTTCTGGCTATATCAGAACCATACATGCCAGATCGATGCGCTAGGCAGTTTGGGCGTGTACAGAGGATACCTGAAGATGTTATTATGCCGAAGACTGCGGTTCGAGTAGGAGACTTGACAAAGTACAAGGTAGAGTTTGACACAACCACTTGGGTTTGGAGATCTAGGGACGTGCACCGTATCAGCTTAGACACGATGGGATTTCCTGTGACTGATGATCCATCTGAGTGTGCTGAGGACTACTTGGCGTGGTTCCTACCTCGTACACACGCACGTGTTTGTCGGCCCGCCACGACTGCTCAGGAGGTATAACGTTGGGATTGTTTGCTTTTGTTACATAATTGATGTTTTTTGTTATAGGGTTTAGGGTTTAGGGCAAAAACGCTGGGATTGTTTGCTTTTAGGTAATAATTATTTTGTTATATATGCAGCGCATGCAGGAGGCGTTGGGTTATCTTGCACCATGGGCGGCATATCCAGGGGTGCACCCACCGGGATTACAGGACGCTATCAGGAGATCTATTGAGATTATGGCAGGAGCGGTCCTTGGATATGGCGATGGTGATGACCAGTCGGATGATGCATAGGGATTATGTTGGATTATTTTGATCATGTAGTTCGGATTATTTAGGTTTTGATTATGTAGTTGGATTATTTATGTTTTCATTTGTAGGCGGATGATGCCTATGGATTATGTTGGATTATTTAGGTTTTGATTATGTAGTTGGATTATTTATGTTTTCATTTGTAGTCGGATGATGCCTATGGTTTATGTTGGATTATTTAGGTTTTGATTATGTAGTTGGATTATTTATGTTTTCATTTGTAGTCGGATGATGCCTATGGATTATGTTGGATTATTTAGGATTTGATTATGTAGTTGGATTATTTATGCTCGCATATGGATTTGAATTATGTTGGATTATGATGATGCTCGGAAATGGATTCAAACTAAGTAGACACTTCAAACTAATATTACATATTCTGATTGTATTTGTTGAGTCGTTGGAGCAATAGAAACTTCAAACTTCAAACTAAGTAGAACCTAAGTCCACTAAAATGCGATGATCATCATTGGGAGCAAATTTGTACTTGTTGAGTCGTTGGAGCAATAGACGAAGAATGCTAAATGCGTCCGTGTCACAATGATGTCTCCACATTGGAACTACCGGTGGCAGTGGACAATCATCAAGGAAGAACACCTGCAAACAAAGAATTAATACATTAAATGTTATACATAATCGAAAAAAGCCCGAAAGAGTTGAAAATTTTAATAACTTACCGACTCAAAATGTGCACAAACGGTCTCGAAGAAAATGAAGATGACTCCATTCTCCAAGGTCCCATTCCAATTGAGGGGGAGCGTTAAGGGAAGATAAGTTTCGTGTTGTCACCCCACAACCACAAGTGCGCAATTGTATGCTGTAGCAACCAAATGCCCCATGTCTGGAAGGCTAAACCACCTCTCCCGGGGGGCGAAACCTGGACTATCCCACTCTAGCTTCCGGGACATCTCAATAGCCGTATAATGAAGAAAAGCGCGGTCAAATATGTTGGCATGCTCGAGTATAGTCATCATCATCTTAGTTCGGACGTCGCACCATCTTTCTTGACCGAGCCCTAGACATTCTGCAACGGCTCTAAACCCACAATTTCCATCAGCAGCAATCGCAGAGTGACCCCTAAAGAACTCCTTCATACACACCGGAATGAACTACAAAGGACCGGGTGATGGATCTAAAGTATGTGGTGGAGCGCTAGGAGAGCTCTTTTCAGATGAAGTTGGGGGTGGACTTGGGTACTTTGGGGGCAGCCCTCTAGGCTTCTTTGGAGGAGTCTCGTCCAGCTCTTTGTCAATTTGCTCCCACCCACATAGAATTCTTTTGTTTGGATTATTCTTGGGTCTTCCCTTTGGCTTTCGAACTACAGGTTCTTTTACTTTCCTCTTATCTGCTCGGGCTAGCTTGCGGATATCATGAGCACAATTGTATTGTTCATCAGCTGTCATTTCAAAGAACTCGTTGTTCATGAAATCATCCATCAGTGATCTTGCAACTCTGTGCTTTGTGCCTTCCGCCTCTTCATTAGGCAATATGGGCGTGTCTAGGTCAAGTGTTCGCCAAAAGATATGCACTGCATCAGGTGGAATTGGCGTCTCTTGAGACACATATCGTGCAATGCTGTGGACACATGGCAACCCATGTGTCACTGGCAACAGACATCTGCAATTAGGGTCAAGGTGTGCATCTTCCCCTTTCTCATACTCGTCCATCAGAATCTTCATTCCTTTGTCTGATACCGTGTAGTTTAACATTCTGAAAATGTCAACTCCAATCAACTCAGACATCATTCTGAAACGACACCGATTCAAAGAAGCTTTGATCTCGTTCACTTGGATCTACAATAAGGAATGATATTGATCAAATGCTGTGTCCAATCTCACGTGGCCTGTAGTCAACCAGTCTTTGAATGCTGAGTGTTGTCCTTCCACCCTATAACAGAATGTCAATAATCAGCTCAACACAATGCTGTTTTCTGCAGAACAAGCCATAAAGGCCCTACTGTAAACGACCGTTACGGCCATTTCACTTGTGGCCGTTACGGCCATGTCTCTTGTGGCCGTTACGGCCATTTTACTTGTGGCCGTTACGTCCATTTCATTGTATACTTGCCTCTTCCTGGTGTAGTTCAACGGGAATTCATTCAATGCACATGCAACTTGGTTTGCTGTACAATTGCTACGTGTCATCATCTTCAGCACATCTTTCTTCTCAGGTGTGAGCCTTCCCGCTAGTGGGTGGCCATATAAACTGTAACCAATCTTGTGGTTGTGAATAACATGAACAACAGAAATCTTCCATGCTCCTCTAGGCTTCTCTTGACACTTTAATCTAAAAGGACATCCACATTTCTTGTTCTGGCACCTCTTGCGAGCTGACTTACCATCGCTTTTCGATGGGGTGTGCTTGCCCTCTCTCTCACAAAGTAGCCATGTCTTTCCAAGATGAATCATATCTGACTTTCTATCCCGACCTATTATTATGCACATGTTATTTTCGATACCGACTTGTTTAACCCAAGAAATGGCCTCCTCTCGGGATTCAAATGCTGTATCAGTGGTAAACAAATGCGAATAATCTTCCGACACCTCCTCTACAACCTCATCTGTGTGATTTGCAAACTGTGGATGACTACTCAGAGGAGGAAAACCGAACATGGCCGGTGTAGACTGCACGTGGTCAGTCGGTGCTGGTGCATGAGATGGAAAACCGAACATGGCTGGTGAAGACTGTACGTGCTCAGTCGGTGCTGCTGCATGAGGTGGAAAACCGAACATGGCCAGTGTAGACTGTACTTGCCACGCCTGTACTTGTATAAACCCTGGGTATCCGAACATGGCCGGTGTACACTACATGTAGTCCGGTGAATGCACAAATTGTCCCGAGGGAAATGGAGCATGAGATGGGAATCCGATAACCGATGTACTTTGGACATAATTCGGAAATCCAAACATGGTTGACGTGTCCGACACATTTTGATACGTACTCTCATCGTTTATTTGAAGATCATTTAGCCCAATGTATACCTCATTTTCCTCTTGTAATGTTGGGGAACAAAGCTATCAGAAGAGGCCGTTAAGGCTAAAATGGTTGTAGCCGTTAAGGCTAAAGGACAAGGGGCCGTTATGGCCATGAGGCTTTTGGCCGTCACGGCCATAGCTCACACAGCCGTTACGGCTGAATGCGCTATGGCCGTGACGGCCAGAAGCCTCATGGCCATAACGGCCTCGTCCTGTTTCCTTACCAAATTGAATCGAAAAGGCACAAACAATTGTTGTGTTGTATATTGTTACCTAAAACGAGGGCTTACTAGATAAAACATTAAAATCCCAAAACTAAAACGAGTTTGGTATGAAGTAATTACCTCGTTGTGCTCTATTCGAAGCGAGTTCTCCGTCAAATTATAGTTGTGCAAATCTTCATTGGACATGGTTGTTGATTGTTTTTGGAGAGAAGAAGAGGATAGAAGAGAAGAGAGGGGAGTGTTGAAGGGTTTTAGTTCGAGTTTAATGTGTATAAGGTTAAAAAGAGCGGGCAACAAATATGGTTAAGTAGGACGTTGGCAATAAATGAAGTTTTTTGAATTTTTTAAACATATGGCCGTTACGGCCAGAAGGCTTGTGGCCGTAACGGCTCTAGGGGGCACCGCGTAGGCCTGCCAGCCTACCCCCTAGACCGGGCGCCAAATAAAATCTACGTAATTTAAAGCTGTAGTCATTCGATTTAGATTTCAAGCCTCAATGTATTGCTACAGGGTCCATCCCAATAGACAATAGTGAGATCGGTCAATCTCTTCTCAAACGAATCCTCTCTCCATCCGAGCAGGCAGTGCCGTCGTTACCGGGGCACTCCGTTCTCCTCTCGAAGCCGTAAACTACCATCCTCTACAAGGAACTTTCCAATTTCTCCTTCCTCTACTTTTCACTTGTGCGGAACTTCTCCTCCATCACTTATCACAAATTCAAGTTGGAAAATACTATTCTTACAGATGCCTCAGTAATAATTGTTTCAAAAGGCGTTTGTGTATAACGAAGATTGCCATTTGTTGATTTTGCTTGATTATTGCAGTAAATTTCACATCATTTTGTCCTTTGTAGACAATATTTGTTACGAAATTCTTAATTTGTACTCGTATCATGGTTGCTTATTACAAGTAGTGTATGATGACAACCACGACTACGGGACACTTAATCGATGTTTCCAGTTTTCCATTTTCAGGTAGCCATTTTAATTTTCAAGCCAGCGAACATGATTTTTGTGGGCGGATCCTGTTTTGACTATATATCAACTCAATATGAACAGGTATTTGACTTAACATTTGATTCTGGTTATTAGGGTGTTTAATTCCAGGAATGTACACTATCAGCGTGTTTAATTCCTAATTTGTAGTTATTAGTGTTTGGAACAACAATGTCACTCGCTTATATATCCTTTTTTTTCCATTGGAAATGGACTATGATCCTTTGGCTTAAATCATGTAAACACTAGTTTGACACTCCACTTGGTTGGGTTGTTGCTCCTAAGCTTTATGACAATGTTTAGTTGCCAAATAAAGTCTTCTCACATAGTGTCTGCTATAAAATACGTATGACTTTTAGTTTTAATAAAACAAGTACTTATGTATGATTAAGGGTTGTTAGGCAAAAATCTATATATAGGCCTTATTAAATCAAGTGTTGTGCGTTTTGTTAATGAGGTTTGCCTTTGCTAACTATATTCCCCCAACAATTATAAATAATACGTGCATTACTTTCCTATATGAATATCGAATTTTTACCTGAATGCTGAACCTTAACAGAAACTAGATATTCTCAACAGGAAAGCAATGCATTGGTTGCTCTGTTGGAGCATCCAATTCTAGTGTCTGCTGCAAATGCACTCAAGGCTATTCCTGAGAAGCTTTTTTCAGTTTCACAACAAGGTTCCAATGGCTTCACCCCAAGAAAACATGTTTACCTTTTTGAAAGAGAATTTGCCACTGTTCACCCTGCACTTGTGGATGTATGTATGATTTTTTTATTACAGAACTAGAAATATAATATTTTTGAGCTCTTATGGTTACATAGATTGATTATCATCTCACTCTCCAACTCCAAAGCACGCTTCTAACATGGAACCTTTTTGACAATCTATGACAACAGGTCAGAGGTCTGAGACTCTTAAGGATAATAAAGGATAATGTGAAAATTTGAGTAATACAACAAGAAGTCAAATAAAATGCTTTGGTTAAGTTGTTGTTAGTCTTTCAAAACAACATAATGCTGGTCACTTAGAGTTCTGTATACATTGTCAATTATTCTCCCTTTGTTGGCATGAAATAGAGTTACCTTTTTTCTTGTTTTTGGACGTGATGCACTTTGCCCAATTGAAAGTTCATTGGCACAGACGAAGCAACAACTTGTGTGGGCATTGCGATACGTAACCGAGATAATGGAATGTAAGATTGGTGTATTAGTTGAAATATATCACAATTATCCTTGCATGTTTTGATCTTATAGTTATTGGATTCTGCAACTTAGTTTAGCTTCTTGATACAGGATCTCCGTTGCTCATATGGATTCTCCAACAGTTGTCAATGCTGGTCTATCTCAAATGCTTGGAGAAGTAGTTGGGAATTCAATTGGTTCTGACTTGGATGTAAATTTCCTTCCTAGTTTTGCACGAAGAAATTTTCCCCTAAACATTGGTTTCTCAAAATGAAATAAATAATGGTTCATTGTTAATTTCCAGCTTCCTAAAATATGACTTAACGAATAATTGCAGCTTATTAATTGAGTGTATCGTCGGTGTCTTGTAGGTGCATCTAATTGGTGGTTTTGAAGATACCCCATCAAAAGTTTGTCCATAAACCTAATTTCTATTGGATATCCCACTAATATTATTGATCTCTTATGGCAGAATAAACTGCATGCCTTAAACATTCTATACAGGAAGGAAACCAAAGTAATAGCTCCCATAGTCAATCAAAATTGGACGGCTATTCACTTCCCTTGTGTATAGCAATAATAAATGCTTTGGAGAAGAGAAGAGAAAAGTTACACATTCAAACACTTTTTGTCCTTGGACACAACACTAGAAGAGACTCTGCAGGGTTCTCATACCCCATATTCACTGGTTTACTGGTTAGGATTGCTTCAGTTATCTTTTTGAACGAATGCTTTGATCATTATGATCACCAAGTCTGAAAAAATTTGTAAATGGAATTTCATACCATTTATTGCATTGAAACTTGTGTGCTATTTGTTATTATTGCCTTCGGCAACTCTCCATAAAACAATCGTACTTTTTGTAAAGTCTGCATGTCTGGTTTTTACTACACATTTCATTTGGTATACATAGGGTAACACCTATATATATATATACTAAAATGAATCGGTTAGTAGTAGTTATGTGACTGTCATTGAACAACAATTTGATGGATTAAAGTAGACTTAAACTCAATAGCTGCTAGTAACTACCGGCTTCCACTTCCCTCCTTTACGTGAAGAATCTTGGCCTTCTGGTGCATCAAGTATTTAACCAAACGAGCTAATTGTTTTAGGGATGCAACTTCCTTATAGCTTCCTAATCTTCATTTGATTTTAGGTCTTTTTAGTTATTAGCAAACACTTTGTCCATTATTCTTGTTATTTTCTTAAAGAGTAAGAGAAAGGGATATTGTTAGAAGGCCAATGTCAATCAGGCAGCACTATTGTGTGCTTGCATCTCTTGTAGAAAACTGCATTGAAAAATTAAACAAATAAATACCTTCAAAAATCCCTTTAACCTGGACGATGGATATTAATAATTTCTAGATTGTGATAAGCATAGACCTTGCATAGTCAGCTTCTCTTTATTTTCTTCTTTCATGAAGCATTATTGAGTTGTCTGTAGACCTTGAGCTGTCTTACTGAGGATAGACCTTGAGATGGTATACATAGGGTAATAACCTATATATATTCTCTTTAGTTTCCGCATTATTGAGCTGTCTTACTAGGATTGAGGTCTCTATTAGTTCAGCTTCTTTTTGAGTTGGTTTAGTCATTTAGCTGAACAGTGTTCTGAAATAACATTATTTGTGAAGATTATGGAGTAATTACCCTGTTTTGGAACACTGTTTGAATCAGAATAAAGTATTATTGTCTGCAATATTTCAGATGGAAACTGCAACTGGATCAATCATCCCTGCCAGATTCGATGCAACAACAAGATGTCCTGATGAACTTGTGAGAAGAATTCGTATCACAGCTTCTTTTCAGGATTCTCGTTGGAGGGGCAAATTACTGGAGACATATGATACTCAGACAGATCAATTCATAATATGCTCGTGTTATTGGTAAGCATTTTCTGGAAAGTCTTATACTTGGTTACAAGATGAAACATCATCATGAAATCTTTTCTGCCGACAGGACGTATTTACATTCATAGCCGTTCGGCTGCTTCTGCAGTTGGAAAACCATGATAAATGCACTTGAGCCTGTTTGAAAATGATACATAATATATAGAATATTCTTGCCTCAAGAAAGCCAAATGCAAGGCAGTAATTATTGTTTTGATATTTAGTGCATGAGCATGCAACATAAAAAAGATATTGATCTGAAACTAATGCATGTATTAAGAATACAACATCTAGCTCTGGCTTGAATAAAATTTACAGGGTGAAAAGGGAACAAAAGAAAATGAACAGGATAAAGAGATATGAATTAGTGCATGTGCTATACTTATCTTTAACTTGGAGAGTTTATAAGATAAAAGTAAAAAAGAGAAGAGTAAGGAGTATATCCTGAAATGATTCAACTTTACTAGAGTGGAAAGCCTTGATTCCAGACTATCCCAACAAGAAAGTAAAAGAGAAGGTAAGAGATAGACCCTGATAGATCAAAAGTATGAGAGATAGATCCTGATAGATCAAAAGTATGAGTGCTTTATTAAGTGAGGAATATAACATGGACGAATCATCATGTGCTGTAAGAGGTAGAGGAGTATAACTTGAGCTATCCAAAGACAAGTAGAGGGACCTCATTTGAGCTAGAAGATAAGAAGAGGGCTTGGATTACTGATAATGGAAGGGAGAATGAGAAGGACTTTCAATGCTATTTTTTCATTCTTTGTTCAACCCACTGGCGGTTTCACAAGTTTGTATGTGCACAGTCTAGAAATCTTACGTATATTTGATTTTAGAAATTTGGTTCAATTTGATGCATTATTCTAACTAAATTCAGTTATTATTGTCACATAGCTGAATTTCAGTTTTTCTTGGGTCTATCGGGAGTATCCCCTTTCCCTTCGGCAGGGGTACCCCCTTCTTGACCCCCATATTCCGCTGTAGCGGAACGTCACTGGGTTAATGATGATGATGATGATGATGGTTCAGCTGATTTTAGAAACTTTTTGAATACTCAGTGTTCTGATACATGTTTCCCTTTTTTATGCTTTTAGCACTCTCATGTTTCCCTTGCTCATTGGCTGATACAGTGCCTTTGAGATGGATATAGCCTCTATATTAAATATTAATGTGGTACAACCGTACAATTTTAACTAAATTCAGTTATTATTGTCACGTAGTTGAATTTCAGTTTTCCTTGGGTCTATCGGGTGCATCCTCCTGATCATGGTATGGGTGCCCCCATCTTGACCCCCCAGATCCTACTTGTGTGGGACTATACTTGGGCGATGATGATGTTGATGTTGTCTCATATAGAATTTTGGTTTGATAGTCTACCTTGCAAAACATAGGCTCTGAAATCATTCATCTATAACCGCTGATCCAGGAATCTGCAATTGGTACATATGGCTTCTGTACTCCAGCAACTTCCTGACTCGGAAATTCTTCAAGAATGTTCTACTTCACCTACTGCCGAGGCCCCAGATTTTATATATAACCAGAGAAGGTTGAAGAAATTTCTGACCAATATCATAAATGCCTTGGAATATTCATTTTGCCTCTGCCAATTTTCCTTTGTTATTGAAGAATATGTTTTTGTTTCTTCAGGCTGTGGGATTATCTGATTCAACATCCAAACTGGAATGAGACATTTCCGAAGGGGAAGGCACGCGTATTCAAGAGGGTTTCTGGTGAAGAATGGGCGATGGTGGACTGAGCATACCATGGTTTTGCTGTCAGGAAACAAAGTGAAAGGGGATTTTATTTGTTATTTCTTCTACAAAGTAATATTTCTATTTGGTGGGTGTTTGTAAAGAGTGAAAGGTATGAGGAGCAGGCGAGCAGCACACCTCTATTTGAACTTAGTTTGACGTATTGTCATTATTACTAGTCTATTTGAACTTAGTTTGGCGTAATGTCATTATTACTTGCTGTCAGGAAACAAAGTGAAGGTGGTTTTTATTTGTTATTTCTTCTACAAAGTGCTTTTTCTATTTGGTGTGTGCTTATAAAGAGTGTAAGGTATGAGGAGCAGGCCAGCAGCACGCCTATATTTGAAAAAAAAAATTGGTTAAAGGAGAGACGACATTCTTCCCTCTTTTCAAGAGGGAAATTTTATTAAGAAAAAGAAAAAGGGCCAAGTAGTTATCAAATGGGACCGACCCCTAACATTATCCACTAAAAGTAAGCTAATGATGCGAGACGGTCAACAACGACATTCACCTTTTGGTAAACATGACGGAGTCGGATACTCCAATCCCTACTAATAAAGCCTTTACAATGAGTTAATAGGCTAAAAAGAGGGTGGCTTTTACCCACCCTTGCCAACAACAGTCCAACGACTAGTTGGGAGTCCGACTTAATGATGACTTTCTTGAAGCCTTTGTCTCAAGCTAACTTTAGTCCGTTAAGCACATCCTAAAGTTTCGCCATCCGCATCGAGCATGACCCAATGTTGTGCACAAAGCCGTTAACCCAAAACCCGCTCCTATCTCTTAAGATACCTCTCGCCGCAGCCAAGCCATTCTCCTTGACCGCACCATTGTGCTAACCTTAATCCAATCCTCATCCGGCTTCTCTTAAGAGATATCCTATAGACTCTTAATGGACAGGGACTCTTAATGGACAAGGACACTGAATTTAAACAATAACCTGCTACCATACCATATTCACCTGTCATAGCCATAATGAAAGTTAGTTTATCCTTAACGACTATATCCTTATTGAAAACCTTGGCATTCCTCCATTTCCAAATCTCCCATATTGCCATCACGAAGAGCGATCCCCACACCACCCTTTCCTGCTCCTTCTCCTTATATTCCATTTAAATTTTTTCAAATCCAAGCGTGAAAGGCTCTTGAAAAAAGGACGGGGTCATATTAGTAGCATTAAGGTTAAGCCAAATATTGCGTACCTGACCAAAATCTTGGATGAAATGCTCGTGAGTTTCTATTTGGTGTGTGTTTATCTTTCTATTTATCACTAGTTCTTTTATTGTTATATATATGTAGGTTGGTTCAGCTGCAAGTGTCAAAAGTGGTCAGATTAGATCGGGTGATCTCCCCTCCTAAAAGATGCAAATTTGAACTATAGTATTATTTATGACCATATATTTTGTGCTCCACACTTTTAGACTTAGATGTCTTTAGTATATAAGTTTTAGATACGAAACTAGTTAGTACTAATCTTTTGGATCTTCTACATATATTACACAACTTTTGTACAACTACTAATCAACAACATTGTGCGTAGCATTTTGTTTCTAACAATATTAATATATATCTATAATTTTTAAATATTTCAGAAATCTTGCTTTCGTGTAGTTTATTATGTTATTTGGAAAATTGGTTCACATGGCAACCAATATATATATATTCATTAGAACGCCTAAATCTCGACACTTTTTTGTGTCCCAATCAATCGATTGTTAAGGGTTTATTACAAATATTGACGCTTTTGTGTGTCGAGGTTGATTCTGTATTACTTGTCATTAGAACACATGTCGACGTTTTTTAGTGTCGTTCATAAGTTTTGACGTAAAAAGCGTCGAGATTAGTACACATCTCGACACCTTTTTATGTCCTGATTGGGTGGAAGTTTGAGGCTTTGAGCCATTATGCAAATCTCGACGCTTTATAAAAGCGTCAAGGAAGACAATCTCGATGATTTTAAGCGTCGAAAAATGCTTGAAAAAGCGTCGGATTGTGAACAGTTTTCTAGTTGTGATTGCTAGAAATAGAAAAGTTCGTATCTATATTAATATTTTGTATTAAAGGAACTACGGCTTATATAAAGTTTTCATGCAAAATCCTACAAGGGAGGTAGAGATTTATCCATTCAACCTGTTAGTTGAAGTGAGATTCCTCTATAAGGAATCGTATAGGTTGTTAATTACTTGGTCTTTTACGTCTAGAAACTGATTTTACTTTCCCACTGCGTAAGAAAACTGTCAGTGAAACAGTTCTCGCTTATCTGAACTAACCCAAATCTACGATCCTATAGTAATGAATCCATTCAGACAGTCATTTCGAAAAGGATAATAATTTATCTCCTTTGTATAACAGCACCAACGTAGATTTCTCTGAGAAATTACACCAATGCAATTAGATAGGTCAATGGCTACCTTCTAAATATACAAGAGTTGATTGATAAACATGATTTATATAGCATTAGGGAAAGAATCGAGGGGTATAAAATTGGAAGCTGTAAAAATCTACAAGCAAACGTTCTCACAAATTAATGTAATGCTAAGGAATACCATTACATCGTAGGAGAAGTAAAGTAAAGACGTCGACCATCATGCTATGAAGGAAGCTAGTAGCGTTGATGAACTCAAAAGCACAAACTAGCTTGCGATCGAGTTCGTCATCAAATCGCCTTTCTAGTAAAATACAATTTGTTAACAGCCCATGATATCATTTCACCCCTATTTGAGTTTTTGCCGATTTTTGCACGCACAATACAAACAAATATTCAATGAATATCCCAAAAGTCCAATGAAAAACAAAATTAAAGTAACAAGCCTCATAGGTGTTATATATAAGATACACATTTAAAGAACCAACAATAAGGGGCTCAAATTCATTTGCTGCACTTGATTTGTAATCAAATCCACCGAAATTCAGCAAGATCGATCAGATTTTTATGATTTGATTTCAATAACATCCCACCCGCCAGTCAAATCTCAACAAAGCACCCGCCTTTCTTCAGTCATGAGTGTACAACATCTACCTACCGTTATTATATTGACTTTCTGTTTGCGGCTGATAACTCCAAGGATGATGGAAATGCCCCGGCGGAGGAGGAGGCGGCGGAGGATGCCTGAATCCCGGCGGCGCCCAATACGGATGAGGATGCGGCCAAATCGGAGGCGGCGCAGTAGGGTACTGAAGCGGCGGTTGTGGAAAACTAGTCTGATGCACCGGCGGACGAGCTTCATCCGTGGGGGGCGTCGGCGCCGGGGTATCCTCCCACGGATGGATGGCCGGATAAAGACTATCCGGCTTCTCAATTTGAGGATACCCTGAAATACTGACCGGAGGAGTGTGGGCCCCGATCCGATTAAGCTTATACGCAAATCGGAGATCGCCGTTAGGTTTTCCGTCGGGAGACTTGATCTGGTAATCGACGAATCGGAAGGCGTCGGCGGATTCGAGGAGGTCGGAGAGAGGGACTCTGACCTCTCCGATGGTTCGATCGGGAAAGGGGAGGCCGGCGCGGTGGCGGAGCTCGAATCGGAGGAAGAGATCGGAGGGGGATGGGAGGCCGGAGAGGCGGAAGCTCATGGGGTGGTTCCAATCGGGGTGGCTGTCGCCGTTGGAGTCGGCGGCGGTGCGCTGCTCCTGCATTTGGTCCTTGGAGAGCTGGAGAGGGGCGGCGGCGGCGAGGGAGGCGGCGGCGTACACGCAGAGCTTCTGCAAGAAGTTGAAGGCCCAGAGATGCTGGGCGGATATCACCTTGATTTCGAGGTCCTCGGAGTTTCCGTCGTCGATTGGCTCCATTTTTGGAAATTGGGGCTGAGTCGAGTTGCGAGTAAGCGCTCTGCGTGTTGAATGTGAAATTAGAAGACAAATGTGGGCCACCTGAAATTGGTTCTCCGGGCCTGGCACTATAAATACATTTGTAACGTAGACATATATGGAAATACTACACGGCACGTTTTGGAGATAAACATGCTACAATTAGGGTTGGAAAGTGTCCGTGAATACTCGGCCTATCCAAGAAAGAGTCTCAAAACCAATAACCAATTGGTCTAGTGGGATGAGGTGCTAGACTCCTTAACCGTTTATTCAGGAGGTTCGAAGTTCGAATCTTCCTGGCGGCCTGTATGAAAAAAATTGAATTGGGAGAGTCGCCCCCAGCAATGGGCCTCTGCAGTACCCGGTTCGGACGTAGATTGGCCCCGGCTAATCGAACCGAGCGAGAGATCAGAAAAAGAAAGAGTCTCAAAGTTTGGCACATGTTGAAATTATCCTTTGGTTTACTACCAAGGTTGCTTGTCAGATTGTAAGATATGATGAACCTAAACATTTATGGGATGCCGCTTGATACTATCTATCTTACTAAGTCTCTGCCTAGTCGTATAGCCTTAATATGCAAAATGTTCACCTTTAAAATGGAGTAAACTATGCCTATGGGGAAAATTTGGATAAATTTCTGATTTAGAAAGATGTAAAAACTATAAAAGATGAGCTCTAAGATGTTATTCTGTTAAAATTTACTCCATCTCAATTTGATGTTCTAAAGGATGTTATGCAATATGGAATGGATGAACAAATCATTGCTAATTTGACTAAAACTATTATAAGAAATTGACTTCATAAAAGTCTTTTAGGATTTAAAATGGATCCCAAATTGAGAATAAGACTTGGTATAAAAATAAGGTCATATTTACGAAGGAAAAATGAAATAATAATAAGAATAAGAAAAACAATGATAAATTGTCTAATAACCAATATGAAAAGAAATTTGATTCTTCCTTTGTGAAATTGCTACTACTGTGGTAAAGAAGGTCACCATGTTAATAATTGTCATAAAATGAAACAGATGAGAAGGATGAGAATAACATATAATTCTAATAGTTTTTCAAATGTCTTTGAATCTTGTTGTAAATATCTTAGGAAAAATTGTTTTAAATATCTCAACCTTTCATGCAGTTGCATCCTCTAACCATACCTTTTTGAATTTCAAAAAATATCCTATGCTTTAGGGGTCGTTGCACACTCTGCCCTCGAAATGTCAACGCTTTGAAAAATAATTTTGTATATTAACTCCATAACTTTTTTTTTGACAGAACTTCCCAATCCGTGTGTACATACAAATTTTATAAATTATAAATCTGGTCGTTAAAGGATTAAAAAAAATAAAAATTAATCATTTAATATCTAGTTTGGTTCTAATACATTCTTAGTGAGAATTAATTTAAAAACAATCAATTTCCTCATATATAAGTAAGATTACAAGTTTAACTTTCTCATTTATAAGAAAATAATGACATTACATTTATTATTTGACTAATATAAATTCCCAACTTCATAATTAACCACATGAATCATTAATTCATATTTATGACTTTATAAGTAGTTCATCTCAATACTTTCATGTATTAATATTTTTGAATAATTTTAGACAAAAAATTAATAAGAACTTTCATAACCCTTTTTATAAAATTTTAAAAAATTTTGGTTATTAAACAATAAAGACGAGGTTTCAAATTTTATTTATCGAAATCAAAAATCAATTATGAATGTTCTTAAAAGCCTTGTTTAGATTTTTAGTTATTTATTTAAAATAATTGGGATTTAATTTTTCATTAATAAGAAAGGAAATTGAGTTTCATATTTAATTTAATAAATTTTTATTTAAATAATCCATGTCATTGTGTTTATTTTTACAAGCTAGAACATATGTTGGATACGCTAGAATATAATTTTTTAAACTTTTTATAAAAGGGTTATGAAATTCTTATTAACTTTTGTGTAAAATTATTCAAAAATAATAATCAATACAATTATTAATATGAACTACTTGTAATGTCAAAGTTATAATTTAATAATTTATGTGGTTAATTATGAAGTTGGGATATATTAGCCAAATAAATAAATATTTTATTATTTTCTTATAAATGAGAAAACCGAACCTATAAAATCTATACTACATATATAAATTTGTGTACATACCCACATTTATTGCGTCTAATAAATTCTTAGTCCTTAAATTACATGCCTACTCAATCAAAAAATTTTCTATATATTTTGTATTTCCCCCTTAATAAATTGTATGTAATGAGCTTGCCATGCATTTCAATTTTATAAAGATCATTTCACATATTCAAAATGCGTATATATAAAATGGATATATACCATATTATTACACATATCTATAAATCTATAATACATATATATATATATATATATTTAACAATCAATTTACATATTATTTAAAAAAGAATTTAAAACTAAAGTCCTTTCATATCATAATTCACAACAATGCACATTTTATATGAAAAAATGTTAATTCTGATATTCATTGCCAAAAACGCTAGAATACAATATATTTGCTAACATACTATCTATACAATATGCTATAAGGGAGAGAGTTTTCACAAATAAGTACATTACAAATACGTAACATACATAATTATAATTATTATCATGAATATAATCCAAATTAATAATAGAAAAAATTTAACAAAACAATATCACCCCATACATATAATTGTTATACGCATTAGTTCATTTTTACACATGACCCAAAAATATAATATGAGAAAAAAATAATAGAAAAAAAATTACTCCATACATATTGAAGTTCTTGAAGCTTGAGGTTGAACAATGTCATTTTTTAATATGATAAAAATAACAATAAATAAAACTATAAACTTAAATGAAGTTCGAACAATTCATTTTATAAAATAATAAAATAATCCAATTTACACAAAGTTGGATGAGAGCCTAGCAATGTTAAATTAAAAATGAAAATAAATGTTCATATATTTATATTTTGTACAATTTCAATTCAACCATATATTTTTATATATGATATGCTCTTTAACAAATTTAATAATAAAAACACTATATTTTTTAGAAAAAGATGTTGACAACGAAAAAACCACAATGTTTTTATTTATTTATTAGAATTAACTGATGTTATATGATTACAAATATAATAATCCTTTCATTTTCTTATGAATGTTGACACTATTGTATTCTTGGAATCAAATTTATAACTCCAAGTCAAACCAAATTTCACCTTTTTATTACAAGGTTTAAATGCATTCTACAAAAAAAAATGTTTAAATGCATGCAAATATTATATTAATTAATTTTGACCCTAATAATTCTCTGGCATAACGTTTTTGTAATAATTATTGCATTCTTGAAATCAATTTTATAACTCCAAGTCATACCAAATTTCCCCTTTTTCATTATATGGTTTAAATGCATGCAAATATTACGGTAATTTATTTGACCTTATTAATTCTCTAGCATAACATTTTTAAGCTTTAAGAGGCTATTTATTTAAAAAATAATGGCTATGAAAACGTTTCATAGGAAGATTAAAAGAAAAACGTTTATTAATTTTATGCTTCCACTATAAAGCCTAATTTTGGCTAGAAATCACAGCTATAAACACTTGAACTTTCATTTTGCCTATAAGTAATACCATATAAGTGAAAGGAGGCTATTTATTTATTCCTTTATTATCATTGTTTTTTTATTCTCTTATCAATTCTATATTAGATAGTGTATCTTAAATCTTAAATATTAAGAATATTATTGACCTTTTATTTGTATCTCGCTTCATTTGGCAGAAAATAGTGTTCAATGGCTAAAGCACCCAATCGAGCTCTCCATCTTCAATTATCTGCTTAGAGTATGGTTTCTACTTATGGCCATTGTAATGTTTGCGGTTTCATTTGAGTTGTAGATTCTTAAGGAGTTTTCTCGAAAAAGGTTCTCTAATTTTTATTTTTGGTATATTCTTTTTTCAAAAAAATTCCATTATATTACTCTTTAACCAAGTTATGTACATACTCCACACTATTAACAAAAAATAGCCAAAAAATTTAATAGATTAGCAAAATAAATAAATAAAGAATACATTAATAAAATTGTCATGCAAATATAAATGGGAATATAAAAAAATTGTCCCATCATATGCAATAAAAATTCATGAATTACTATAAATTTATCCACAAATACACAAAAAAGTTATAATTAACTTACAAATACCCATAGGCTTATCTACACTATGGTCATCATTGTTTATCATTAAATTATTTTCCAAACGCTTTTGCAATCCATCGGTTAAGGCTCTTCATCTTAATCGTTAGATAATTGTGGGTCGAAAAATTTATATAACTAATTAAATATAATTTTAATTTGAAAACAGTTACATAGTTTTTATGAAATAAATTAGTTACAAATATTAATATAGGGGATATAATAGCAACCAACATTTTATAGTGATATATATATATATATATATACGTAAATAATGAATGCGTATATGTCATGTTCAATGAAAATTTATAAAGAACAATCTTGATAATCATTGTTGAAAAGTGCGTTTTCAAAAAAAATATACATGCAAAAAAACCTTACCCCGTGCGTATGCACGGGTCTGTCCCCTAGTTATGTTATAACTTTAGAACTTATCATAAATGTTATTAATCTTACTCAAAATATATTTATGTAAAGGAAATTGATTTGTTTTAAATTAATTTTCACTAAGAATGTTTTAGAACAAACTTAGATATAAAATGGTTATCTTTAATATTTTAGTCCTTTAATGACAAGATTTATAGTTTTCAAAAATTTGTTTATACATGAATTGGGCAATTTTGTCACAAAATAAAAAGGTAAGGTGCTAATATATATTTTTTCAAAGTGTGAACATTTTGAGGGTAGAGTGCACAACGACCCCCAAAATATAAGATATTCTGTGAAATTCGAAAAGGTTCGAGTAGAAAGCACAAACGCGTGAAAGGTTGGGATATTTAGAGTAATTTTTCCATATTTTATGAGCTCTTAATTTCATCCCATGCTCATATTGAAGTTGATTGTATTCTTGTCTCTAGGTATATTATGCATGCTACACCTAATAAGAGTTATTTTGAATCTCGATCTACATGTGAGAGTGATGTGGTCATGTTAAGTGATCACACTACCTTACCTATTAAGGGCATTAGGTAAGTTCCCCTAAGAATGCTTGATGGTAAAATTAGGGTCACCCAAAAGGTAGATGGGAACCCAATCTATAAGGAGAAGTTTAGTTTAGAAATTGTTTTTCATCATTTAAATTGCCAAATTATCACATCTAACAAAATAAAGGATGCAATAGAAATTGATACAATCCAAATTAGGAGCATAATATTGTAGTTCTCTTGAACTTAATGTTTCTAAAGATGTTGATACTTCTAGAAATTTAGATCATAAAATAACTTAGAATACTACACTAGGTCATATATGTAATAATGGGCTGCATCACCTTTACAATAGTGGTAGTTATCTTAAATTTTGTGAAACTTGTGACCTAGACCACTACCCTAGAAAAGTGTGGCTCTGTTTACTACAATCAAAAGATGAGGTTTTTGAAAGTTACAAAAATTGGAAAGTCATGGTTTAAAGGTAATAGCATATTTATTGAATTTTACAAAATCTGTGGTATTAAAAGATATTTGATTGTGCCTAGCTCACCTCAAAATATAAATAGAACTTCTAAAAGAATGGAAAAAACCTTGCTTTAAAAAGCAAGGTGCATGCTCATAAGTGTCAGGATGAAAAATTCCTTATGGGGAGAAGCTATGGTTATGTAACACCCTTATTTTTAAACTAAGGATGTTACCACTAACCAGTGACCTCATATTTCTCCCATCAAAAGTTACTCAGGCTTTAAGGTAACACAACACATTTCAAGGTAAAACCAAATACAAAATTTATATTACATAATTAGCAACTTGTTCATTACATGATTAATTTCAGAAAACATAATTGATACTACAACTTCAATGTTTTGAGAAAGGAAATACAAAATAAGCGAGTGATAGAAAAAATAAGACAATAGGCTATAAAGCATTGTTCGTACAACGCACGTGGAGCCCAAAAACTTTTAAAATAATCAAAAACTCTTCCTTCCTTCATGGTCATCGAGGCTTCGTCTCTTAATCTGTAACAGTCAGACCTTCACTTCTTGATATTTCCATAAAAGACAATAAATATCACTCGGACGTACCGGGAAAGAAAGAAAGATGGATTAGTTTAACAAGAATGGAATAATATAACTGGTTCTTATGGAAAAGAATAATAAATCGATCGATGATCCAATAGCTAGCATTCCAAAAAGAAGAAAAGAGATATTAGATTTCAAGAGAAAGATAGGACACCATGGAATGTGGTTCCATCGGAATTATGATACTTGTTGAACTGTACTATCACACATTTGATACTTTGAAAAACCTTTCTTAACTTTCTGGATCTCAACCAACCTCATCATACTTATAGGTGCCGACGGGGAGGTGGACACTAGAGCTTTCAACAACAAACCCATCTCACCATTTTATAGGTGTTTGAACAAATCGAGCATCAATTCGGATTAGAAAGACGATCTTTTTAAGTCGTGAGCAAGAATTGTTTTCCATGTTGTACCGACTATCTTGGTTCATATAATTATAGTGCATTCACTACATTCGTCACATATGTTTTTCATTAATCATAAAACTATTCAATTCAATTGATGAATTTTAAGTTGGCTATAAAGATAGTTGGGGATACAAAGGACAATATTTCAAACCTTGTATGTAGAGTGCACTTAACTAGAGCACAAATCACCTCTCTTGTTGATAGAGCTGGCAGAGTCATGACCTGAAGTTAGGAGCCGATAATAAATATACCTCCTAGCAGTTATAAAGAGTTATTGGAGTCAAACTCACATCCCTTTTTTTACTTTAACTACCAAAAAAGATCTCAAACAAGCCTATAAACACAAAAGACTACAAATCAACGAGCCCAACCAATACTAGAAGTACTAACAATAATAAGAAATAATGAATAATCGTTAAATCTAAGCGTAAAATTAAATAAACCTATTTTGAGTCATTTAACAAACAAGCATTCTAAACAATTAAAAGATGTTAAACAGAAATAAAAATTGACGTTCAATAGAAAGTAAGAAAAAACCACACACTTGCCTTGAAGTTCGAGTTTGATCTTTTACTAAATGCTAGGTTCGCACAAGAATTCCGTTTCAAGTCCTTGGTCCTTTTGAGTCCACATACGATCGAAAACATATTAAAATAAATTCTTAATCACTTATTTTATTTTATTTATTTATATATGAATTCTTAGTTCAAGAAAATGGCTACTAGAGTAACGATTAGTTTATTATATATATGAATAAATACGTTAAAATCCTTTATTATAACGTCATTTCTTTAGGTGAAGTTTTGACAGTATAACAACTAGTTTCTGATACTTTCATTTAAATAAAAAGTGATAATTTATGTCATATGAACGCCATATTAAAATATGGAAATTTAATACGAGCTAACGAAGTGTATATAAAGGGTCGAAGGTTATACCAAAACTTCGATGACACGAGAATTCAAAGCGACAGTTTGAGGAATAGGATGTCCCAACAGTGTCGGGAAAACCACATAAGGCTACGACGTCACAACGGGCAACACAATGACTCGTGGTAAGTACGCGGCGATTTCGGGGCAACGTAATGTCCTGGCGGTGATGGAGGGTGCATGACTAATCTTTATGGGCTGACTAGGAATGGAGGCGGCATGACAAAGGTGGCTCGGATGAGGTGGAAGCACCATGTGGTCTACATCTGAACCAATGGTGGTGGCTTCTGAACACGTCGACTGTGATCACGAACAAGAAAGGGAAAACAATAGAGGTGGAAGTGTGTGTATGTGAGGGAGACGAAGGCTGGACAAAAATAAAGGCCAATCGTCGATCCTTATCTATACATGAGGAGAAAAAAAAAGATAAGTAAATTTGAAAATGGCAAGTTGATGATGTGATATAGAGGCAAATTGCCTTCATTTGCAAGAGGTTAGTTATCCTTTCATGCAAGTTACAAACAGTAAGAAGATATTTGATGTCGGTAGAATTTATTCTACTAGCATTCGGGCGGTAAAATTATATACCCCGATCAAAATATTTCTTTTACAGAAAACGTCCTACAAATTATGTCGGTAATATGATTTTATTTTATCACCTTTAACTTTCCAAGCACAAATTCCAAGAATACGATTGTAACGAGTAACGAATTAATATAATGAAGCAAGTCCTAGAAAGACACCCTATCTTTGTGATTGGATTGAAAACCCCATAGGTGATGTGGACCGGAAGAAGACCCAACGTAGATCACTTAAAATCCTTTGGTTGTAGTGTTTATGCTTATATATCTCAACGAAAACAAGAACTAAGGACCCAAAAATGTCTTGTTGGGTTTCCTTGAGAGATTTAAAGGCCTCAAGTTATTACTTCTCTAATCAAGAGGGTGTATAAAGTCATAATTTATGGATTAGACACATTTAATAAAAAATATTTCTATTAAAAAAAACTAATGCTAATAACCCTATTGGATAATTTTATGACGATAATGGTGATCTTCAAGAGGAAGAAGATGAGTTTGACATATAATTTTTCTCCAGTTCTTACTAAAACAAATACCGAAAGTGGGTCAAGTGTGGAAGAACAATCTAAAAATGGATTGTTGCAACCTCACCAATTTGGTGGGGGAGTAAGTGATTCTAACCTTAGCTCTTCACAAAGTCTTAAATCTTCATCTTTTAGCATGAGTTGTTGATTCTAATCATATTCTAAACAATCAGCAAGATTTAATTAATTACTTGCTTGTTAAAGACAAAAACTAGAATCAATGTCCTTAATTGGAAATTTGATGATTTTGTGACCATGCATTTGTATGTGCTTATGGATTATAATAAAATTATTGAGTTTGCTTTCATTGTTGACGAGGTAGTAAAAACTAAACACTTTAAACCTTTGAAGAAGCTACAGGTTAAAAAAAATTTCTAATGAATAAGCCATGCATGAAGAAATCTAATCCATGAATGATAACAACATGTGGACCCTCATTCCAAAACTAATTAAAGTTAGGCTGATAAATTATAAGTGTATTTACAAATTAAAGAAGCAGATAATAAATATGACCTCCTAGGTTTAATGCTAGACTTGTAGCCAAGGGTTTTACCCAAAAAGAATGATGTGATTCCATTACCTCATGTGCAAGAAGACACCAACACCAAGGAAGGTCAATGTAGTGGCGCACCTGACAAAGGCGTGCCCGACATAGTCGTGCCTAATGCAAGTGCACCTGATGCAAGTGCGCCCTGCGCAAGCAATGCTAATGGCGACGACACTTGGGCATATTTGGGGCGCATCACTTGAGCCCAAGCTCTTGCCTTGCAAGACCAGCTCAAGGAAGGAGTTTGGCTCATGGCACCCAACTTTGCCTCCCAAGGAATGGAAAAATTCTCACCATACGGGGAGGGCTCTACCTCGAATGTGCAAAATCATGAGGCCATGATCTCGAATGTCCTAAGTTCGGGGCAATGAGGCATTCCTCCATATGTGTCTACTATGGGCTTCCATGGCATTCAACCTTATATTCCAACTTCTAGGGTAAGGTCTGATTATACAACATTCCCTAATAATATTCGTATTAGTGCCACTAACCCCGTAGGTTTTGGAGCTCACGCCCTTGAAGTCATGGCTAGACCTACGACTTCGACATTGCCTAGTGCCTCTAACCTTTTTCCATGCTGTATGACCAGTCAAGTGCAATATCCTAGAGAACTTATGCGTGGCATTCTGCTTCAACCTTGGCAGCCTCCACCTTATCAAGAAGAGTGCCTACAAAGGAGGGAGCAATTTCATGGCATTAAGCTTTAAGTGCCATCTTTTGCCGGCATGTCCTATCTGATGCTTGCCTTGATTTGATAGCCATTGTCGAGTCCATCTTTGACTTCTATGGCTACGATGATGAGTCGTACTTTTTAGTTGGTTTTTGTGGGTAGTTTTATAGCTAGGTTGTGTCTTTTGTAGGTTTATTGTGTGGTTTTGCATATAACTCCGACCCTCTTTCGAGAGTTGGAGTCGTTTGTGCTTGTTTGTTGTTTTTGTAGGTATTTGAAGCGTTGAGGAGTAGATATCCTGGTTTTTCAAGCTTTCTAGGACGTAGCATTAGAGTTGTCTTGTGGTGGCGTTGTGGATAGAAGGGCGAGAGATGTTGATCTTTGGAGATTTGATGAGTTTCAAGATGAAGTTTGCAAGATGAAGATGTCTTAGAAGGAGTCTAAAGAAGTCTAAGAAGACCAAGGACGTTTAAGGAAGAAGCATTGAAGAAGAACCGAGCTTTGGGACATGTTTCGAGCAAAGAAATGAAGGAATTAAGAGCAGGCCATGGTCGGTGACGACCCACTCTGGGTCGGTACCAAGCGCCTCCATGCCTCGCGCAAATAAACTTGCGCCTCAAGTTAGGTTATAGTAAATGTTTTATTTATGGGCCTTTTTAAGATAAGATTTAGTTTCCTTATGAGAACATTCCTACCACTATATAAGGGCTTTTTAGGTTGTTTTTCAAGGGGGGACGTTATTGAGAGGCACGAGAAGAGACGGAACAAGTTTGCAAGTTGGTTTTCTAGGGTTAACTCTTATTCCAAGCTCTTGGACAATTTTAAGAGAGTTTTGGAAGTTTGTCTTGAGATTCGTAAGTTGTTATTTCAATTGAAGTTTATTTTGTTTTTATTCATGTCTTCTCTTTTATCTTTGATTGTTAATTGCGTGATGAATCGTGAGTAGTCTACTTTTCTAGGGTTGGGGTCAAACCCGACAAGTTGTGCATGGTTAAAGCATGAATCTTTGATTTAAAACTACTCTTTTAATCTCTATCTTTATCCCTATTGTTTGTGCTTGATTCCTTGAATGAAAGTTAAAGGCATGTTCATCTTCATGATTGAATTGAAAGATTAAATTGTGAGTTTGAATAATATTTTGGTTGAAACGAGGGTTATGACCTTTAGATAACAAGTAGGGTTACAATTTTATATCTTTACGAAAGTTGAGATATTTTGCTTGTTTGTTCATGGCGAAAGTCATTGATGAGATTATTGTTGGTCGACCTTTGATTTGTGTTTACATGCATAGCTTGTTTGTGGTGGATCCTTTGCTCTAGATTTCTTTTACATTGATTTTTCGAAAGTTTTATCGCTACCCGAATAGGTCGTCACCGATCACCCTTGAGGTCGGTACCGAGCTCCCATATTTTCCGGTTTTCTCTCTGCGTCGTTATCCAGGTTTAGGTCGATACCGACCCAGTCGGGGTCGGTGCCGAGCACTTGCTGCGTTTGCTTTGTTTTGTTTTGTTTTATTTTTGTTAGGATTAATAGCTAGACTTAGATACTTCTATGTCCCGTGGATGAACCTGACCTCCCTGTACTCAGCGGGGTCTTGATTATAACTTTATTTGTTGTCAAGAAATCCTTCCAACAAATTGGCGCTGTTGCCGGGGAGTTAGTTTAGTTTCTTTGTCTAGTTATCTTTCGGGTTTGGGAATAGCCCATACCCTGTAGTGTTTACTAATCAGTTTTCTCGTGTTTGTGTGTGCAGGTGTATGCCCTCTAGTTCGCTAAGAGGAGTCGACCATTTTCCTTTTGATCCCGAACTTGAGAGAACCCTTCACCGCAGGCTAAGAGAACGAAGAGCAATGGCCAACACTGAGGAGCTTGCTCGACGGATGGCTGACCTTCGCATTCAGATGGAAGGTATTCAAAGGGATCCTGATGCTCAAGCGGCTGCTGCTACCCGTCTTCAAGAACAACTCGATGCTATTCCGCGAAACGCAAAGCAATACATGCATCCGGAATTTAGGGTTCCCGAATCAGCTATTGTCCTCCTTGAAATTGATCGCACCCTTGAGATCAAGTCTCACTTCATCACTCTTATCAAGAGATCTCAATTTGAGGACAAGCCCACCGAGTGCCCCATGGAGCATATCAATAACTTCACCGACTTGTGTGACACCATCACTGCCGATGGCGTGTCACTTGAATATGTGCTCTTGAAGGCGTTCAAGTGGTCTTTGACCGGAAAGGCACTTACTTGGCTCGAAAGCGTACCTCCTAGGTCGATTACTACATGGAAGGCTTTGCACGACCTGTTTCTGATGAAGTTCTTTCCACCGGCCAAGACTACAGAGCTAAGAAAGCGCATAACTTCTTATCATCAACTTCCCAATGAAACTTTTGTGGAAACTTGGGAGCGGTTCAATGAACTTCTTCAGCAATGTCCTACTCATGGACAACCACCCTATGTGCTTCAGGAGATTTTCTTTCAGGGGATTAATGCCGCTACAAAGGACCGAATCAACCTTCAGATCGATTGCGGGTTCATTGAGATGGATCCCGATCAAGCTTGGGCTTTGTTGGACAAACTCACCAACTATGATGCAATGTATGACACTCAACAAGCGGTCAAGGTTCCGATGAAGAAGCTTTATGACCCTAATGCTGAACCGATTGATCAAGATGTGAGGTTTCAATTCATGCGAGATGAGATTAACCGGTTTAAAAAGCAAGTAAACCACTTCAAATCCACTGCTCAGCCTTGTCAAGAAAGTGGTTCCCAAGTCCGGGTTGCCGAAGCTTATGAGGAGGCGAATTATATGCGAGGGCCCTACCGAGGTCAGAAAAATGCTTATCCAGGAAGGAACAACAACAATTATCCTCAATGGAACAACAATGGCCACGGTTAAGGTTTTCAAAATCAGCCACAAGAGCAAAGAGCCCCTCCCTATAGACATCCCGATTATCAAGAACCACCAACTTGGGCGCAAGGTCTCCTCGAGGGGATAAATGGCGTCCGCACAGATCTTCAAGGAGTTCAAAATCAATTGGGAGACTTTGAAGCATGGAGGAAGAATGTGAACTCCCAACTTGGTGACTTAGCGGCCCAAATTCCATGACCTCAAGGGCGATTACCGGGCCATCCCGATGAGAATCCGAGAGGTCAAATTGATGCAGTCCATCTAAGGAGCGAAAAGAAGTTGCCGGATCGCGAAACAAGCAAGAAGGCAGCAGGCGAAGAGGACCGGCCTAGCTCAGAGGAGGTCGTTACCGACCCACCAAGGGACGTCACCGACCCTATCTCCATTACAAAGGAGGTCGTCACCGACCCTCCCCAGGTCATAACCGACCCTCTTCCCAGTATTCTCACACCCGTTCCTTCTACATCAACAACGAAGGTGCTTCCTTTCCCATCCAAGAAGGCTAGGGATTCCACGGAAGGCAAATTCAAGCGTTTGTGCAGGTTCTTCAAGGGATCAACATCACCATTCCTTTTTCCGAAGCTTTGAATGAGATGCCCGTGTATACCAAATTTCTTAAAGAGATCTTGTCAAAGAAGCGGTCGATGTCTGAGTTGATCGATGATGTGCGATCTCTAGAGCTTTCGGAGAAACTCGGAGACCCGGGTAAATTTGCAATTACTATTGGTATAGGTGCTTATTGCTTTAAAGCTTTATGTGACCTTGGTGCGAGTGCTAGTCTCCTTCCTCTATCTATATGGTCCAAAACCAACATGGGTCCTTTGGTCCCGGTGAATCTGAGGCTCTATATGGCGGACGACTCTTGTGTGAAGCCAACCGGTGTTGTCGACGACTTCCCTATTCAAGTCGGCAAGTTCTTTGTGCCTAATGGTTTTATTGTTATGGAGATGACGGAAGATCCCGTCGTCCCGATCATTCTTGGGAGACCATTCCTTGCAACCGCCGGAGCTATCATTGATGTGAAGAAAGGCCTCCTTACTTTTGAAATCGGTAATGAGGTGGTTGAGTTCCGGTTCAATCCAACGATGAAAGAGACCGATGAAGCGATGGAGGTGAAAATGTTGTACACCCGCTCGGATTACATTGACTGCGAAGACCCGATTGAGCGCTTGCTTGGAGCTTATACAAGAGAAGATGAGGACGAGGAAGAAGCTGTAGGGTCGGCACCGACCCCATCCGGGTCGTCACCGACTTCACCTAGCTCGACGCCAACCCCCATTCCAGTCGTTTCTGAGGATTTTGCTTATGTCTCTGGCTCGGTACCGACCCCCTTGTGGTCGAAGCCGACCCATCTGGAGGTGGATGACGAAGTGCAATTCTTAACCGACAATGAGTACTTTGAGGTGCTGTTCAAAATAGAGAAGGATGATGACATTATTACACCACCACCACCTACTCCAGAGCTTAAGACTCTCCCCGAGTCTTTGAGGTATGAGTTTCTTGGCCTAAATTCCACTTTTCCCGTAATTATTAATGCTAACCTTAATGAGGAAGAAGTTGAAAAGTTGCTGAATGTTCTTAGGACTCATAGGAAGGCCATTGGATACTCACTTGAGGACTTGAGTGGCCTCTCACCTTCTTTGTGTATGCATCTTATTTTTCTTGAGGAAGGACACATGCCAACCATAGAGCACCAACGGAGGCTTAACCCGAATATGAAGGAAGTGGTAAAGAAAGAGATCTTAAGAATGCTTGATGCAGGTATCATCTTCCCAATTTCGGATAGTAAGTGGGTAAGCCCGGTTCATGTTATACCTAAAAAGAGTGGTCTTATTGTTGTTGAGAATGAAAAAGGCGAGTTGGTTCCTACTCAGTCTACCACTAGTTGGCGCATGTGCATAGATTATAGAAAGCTTAATAGTGCTACTAGAAAGGATCAATTCCCCTTGCCTTTTATTGACCAAGTGCTAAAGAGATCAGCTTTACATGACTACTTTTGTTATCTCGATGGCTATAGTGGCTTTTGGCAGGTTCTGATACATCCCGATGATCAAGAGAAGACCACCTTCACGTGTCCTTATGGTATATTTGCCTATAGGAGGATGCCATTCAGGATCTGCAACAAAAGTTTAGTCTCTTCACGTGTCCTGATGGCCATCCCGATGATGGCCATCTTCTCCAACATGATTGAGGATATCGTGGAGGTGTTTATGGATGATTTCTCAGTTTACGGTACCACTTTTGACTCTTGCCTTGCCAATCTTGCTAGAGTACTTAAGAGATGTGAAGAGACTAAACTAGTGCTTAATTGGGAGAAGTGTCACTTTATGGTTCAAGAAGGGATTGTCTTAGGTCATATAGTGTCAAAAGGAGGATTGAAGTTGACAAAGCTAAAATTGAATTAATTGATAAATTGCCACCCCCTTCTTCCGTGAAAGATGTTAGGAGTTTCCTAGGCCATTCCGAGTTTTATAGAAGGTTCATTCAAGATTTCTCTAAGATTACTAAACCATTAACTAACCTATTAATGAAGGATGTTGTGTTTGAGTTTTCTTTCGAGTGTCTTAAAGCTTTTCATAGGATCCGGGATGCACTTGTGTCGGCCCCTATCATGCAACCTCCGGATTGGACACTTCCCTTCGAGATCACGTGTGACGCTAGTGACTACGCCGTGGGAAAGGTTCTTGGGCAAAGAAGAGAGAAGAAGCTTCATGCCATTTACTATGCGAGCAAGACGCTCGATGAGGCCCAAATCAAGTACACCACTACAGAGAAGGAGTCCCTCGCTGTGGTGTTTGCTTTTGAGAAGTTCCGATCATACTTGGTGGGCTCCAAGGTATCGTCTACACCGATCATGCAGCTATCCATTACCTTATGGATAAGAAGGACACCAAGCCGAGATTACTCCGATGGATGCTTCTATTGCAAGAGTTCGACCTTCAGATAAGAGACAAGAAAGGAGGGGAGAATCTTGTGGCGGACCACCTTTCTAGGTTGCCCATTGAGCACATAAAGGAGTCCGGAGACACGGTACTCATCAATGACTCTCGCCCGGACGAAATTCTCTTGAGCAATGAAGTCCTACAGATCGAGGTCGACCATTTTGGGTCGAATACGATCACTCATGGGTCGGTGAAGACCAACATTGGGTCGGTCACGACCCCCCATATGCAGGATTTGGTCGACTTCGACCAAGACAGCACGACTCCGACCCTAACTACGGTCGATTCAGGTCACTTTTCTCCCTCTTCTTGTGTACTTACTAGTATTCTTCACTCTTCTCTTTCCATTCTCTCTCCCCATTCTATACATGCTATTAGAGGGGCGACAACCCCTTGGTTTGCAGATTTTGCTAACTTTGTTGTAGGAGGCATTATTCCCGATGGATTGACTTCTCAAGCTAAAAAGAAGTTCCTCCATGACGCCAAGCAATACTATTGGGACGATCCCTACCTATTCAAGCAAGGGAGTGATCATATCTTTAGGCGTTGTGTGCCGGATGATGAGATAGAGGGAGTAATCAGACATTGTCATACTCTTCCAACGGGCGGCCATGCTAAGGGATTCAAAACCACCGCAAAAATTCTTCAATGCGGATTCTATTGGCCCACCCTCTTCAAAGATGTTCAAGCATATGTAACGGTGTGTGATGAGTGCCAACGTGCGGGAAATATTACATGGAGGAATGAGAACCCACTCACGGGAATTCTAGAGGTCGAACTCTTTGACGTATGGGGTATTGACTTCATGGGACCCTTCCCCTCTTCGGGACCCTACAAGTACATCCTTGTGGCGGTCGACTATGTTTCAAAGTGGGTCGAGGCCATAGCCACAAGAACCAATGATGCACGAGTGGTTGCCAAGTTCATGAAGATCAACATCTTTCCCCGCTTTGGTGTCCCCCGAGCTCTTATTAGCGACGACAAATCTCACTTCATTGAGCGGAGCTTTGAGGCACTTTTCGCCAAGTATGGGGTAGCTCACAAGGTGGCAACTCCTTACCATCTCCAAACAAGTGGTCAAGTTGAGATCTCTAACCGGAAAATTAAAAGCATCTTGGAAAAGACGGTTTCCCGCTCAAGGAAGGATTGGGCCTCCAAGTTGGATGATGCACTTTGGGCATACCGCACCGCCTACAAGACGCCACTCCGCACTACTCCCTACAATCTTGTGTATGGCAAGTCATGTCACTTGCCCGTCGAGCTTGAACACAAAGCTTTATGGGCTCTCAAGGAGCTCAACATGGACCTCGACGCGGCCGGAGCAAAGCGATTTATGGACTTGCAAGAATTAGAGGAGTTAAGGCTCAAGGCGTATGAGAATGCCAAGATTTACAAAGAGAGAACCAAGAAGTGGCATGATAAGAAGCTTGTCCCGAAGACCTTCAACAACGGTAATCAAGTACTCCTTTTCAACTCTAAACTTCGACTTTTCCCCGGAAAACTACAAACTCGATGGAGTGGACCATTCGTGGTTCACCACATTTATCCACATGGGGCGGTCGACCTCATAGACGATAATGGAGGGATTTTCAAGGTCAACGGGCATCGACTGAAGAAGTACTATGCAAGGGCCGAACCCGATGAGGAAATCTGAGCCACATGGGCTCTCACATCTTCCGACAAAGTTGAGGTACTTCTCGTCTAGCTAAAGACGTTAAATAAAGCGCTTACGTGAGGCAACCCGCTTTGTTTTTGTTTTTGGACTTTCTTTTTAGCTTAGATTAATTTGTTCTTATTAGTCTAGAGTAGTTAGGATTCTTGTCTTGCATCTCCACTAACATTTTGTAGGGACCCGAGGCGTCGGAAAGGGAACGAAAGGGTTGGAACACGTTGTAATGCAAAGGAACAAAGTCAGGGGAGGTCGGAGACGACCTAAATCCGGTCGGTACCGACCCTTTCAAGCAAATACGGTAAAAATTTCAGAATTCTGAAAATTGCAGGTAAGTCCCTGACTTTTAACCCTTTTTAACCCTACTCCTCCCCTTCTTTCCCCCACGCCGCCGACCCATCCCCCTTTCAAAAACTCCATTACCTCCATTGCTCTCCAAGCTTCACAAATCCATCACTACCCCTCTCAAATCTACCAAAATCCATCCTTGTGCTACTTAATCTATCCAAATCCATCACCAAAAACCAAAAATTCGGCCCCTTCCCACAAATCTCAATTTTTAAACCGCTCTAAGTGCTCGTCTACGAACCTTTTTCTACTTTCATTCCTCTAATTTCACTCATCTTTGGTATGTTCCTCTACTCCTTTGCTCTTAAATTCAAGTTTACTTGATTAATTTTGAAGGGTTAGTTGAAAATCTAGGTTTTGGGTGTTTTTGAGTTTGAATATGGAAGTTTGGGTTGTTTGTATGCTTTAGTGGTTAGATCTACATGATATTATGATGATTTGTGGTTTGAAGGTGGATTTCTTGATAGATACTTGGTTGTTTGGTAGAATGTGAGCGTATATGATTTTTTCGACTTTTGGTAGCCATTCTAAGGTAATTATGCCGGAATTTCGAGCAAGATTTTTGCCCGGCATGGTCGGTGACGACCCAAAGTGGGTCGGTCATGACCCAACAGTACCGTTGAGGTTATGTTTTGGCGTGTATTAGATCGATAACGAGCCTCCAAGGGTCGGTTCCGACCCCGGCGGCTTCGTAATCTTGATTGCTGCATGCTTATTGAGCTAAATTATCCATGATTTGAGTGATTAAAGCATGAGATTTCCCCTCTACTTACATATTTTTCATGATTAAGCATGCTTGGTTGAGATCTTTTTCTAACAAAATTAGAGCATGTTGCTTATTGTAAGTATGGGGTGCTTCTTTGGTGGTATGTGTGCTCTTTGTTTGGTTTTGTCCTTTATAACTTTGGAAATTATCTTGGAAGTTTGAACATTTTGTAGGAAAATGGCCTCTTCATCCAGTCATCCCGCCAAGAAGCAAAAGAAAAACAAGCAAAAGATGGATAGTGTGGAGTTCGATTCCAATGAGCAAAGGGACCGATTTATTGAGATGTGGCGCGAAGATGTCAGTGTACGGGCATATCAGAGGGCCAGAACCGATAAGATTGGTTTCCATGCGGAGGTGCTTGAGGCCTTCTCTTGGATCGGAGCTCAACACCTTATGTTACATCCTATTAAGGAACATTACGTGGCTCTCACGTGCGAGTTCATGTCTGATTTTTGTTTGTACCCGGATGAAACCGACTTCAACAAGTCAATGGTCAGATTTCAGCTTGGCAATAGGCATCATGAGATGGATATAAAAAAGTTCAACAAACATCTTGGCTTCCGTGCACCGTCAGGGGTGTACGTAGCGAAGGACTTCCCCACCAAGGATTTGTGGCATTACCTCACTGGTAGGGTTGACTTCCCCACCAATGCCCTTCCCGGTCGGTTCATTGCTAGCCGGTTTTCAGGATTATCCTGCACATTCTCGGCTCCACAATTTGGCCAAGGTACGAGCTCTCGCGCCCACACAAGCAAGAGCTTGCATGCTTAGCCACAATGCTTTTTGAAACGCCCAAGGAAATGAATTTGGGGTTCGAGTTTGCCACCGCCGTCATGATCCACCATGCCCAACCCGCCCACACTAGCACCTACTTTGGTTGGCTTGTGGCTATCCTTGCCAAGTCCTTAAAGATCAAACTTTCCGCCTATTCTTCAAAGAGGGTCATTGCTATGGATGTGAAGTACTACACAAATGCTAAGGTTATCTTCCAATCCGCTGCCGGCTTCATCAACAAGTTCAAGATCGATGAGAACACGACACATGACGTGGTGCTCACCAAGGAGAATCTTGAGCTTTTCTACCGTCCCAATTGGTATGATGCATGGGCTCCCACACCTTACCCTTTGGTGCCAAATGTCCGAGTTGATGAGAGGATTAGACGATAGCCAAGCCGGTATCGGAGAGCCGAGCCTAACCCACCGCCGAGAGAGCATGTCTTCGAGTGGGAAACACCAAGTGGCCAGCCCGGGGGGGGGGGGGTCGGGGACGACCCACAGGAGGTCGGTTACGACCCAGCAAAGGGCAGCACCCACCATCAACAACATGGTGCCGACCCAATGGACTTCACGATGGGATCTCATACTGACATGGTCCCCTATTACTCACACCGCTATGGCTTTGATGTGTCCGTCGGCTCTCATTTTCAAGGACAAGGCACGTATCATACCGGGTCGAGTTCGGGTGGCAACCCCGACATTTCTCTCCTCTCAGCTAAAATGGACGCCCTTATGCTTCACCAACACCAACTCTATAGGGCGCTTAACTACCACCACAACCAGTTTGTCAACCACCAACACGAGCTTCAAGACTTCCGGATTGAGTATTATGAAGACCACAAGCAGGATGTTGAGAGGTGGAACAATCAAGTGGCCTACAACAATTGGTTGGCACAACAACTCTTCCCCGCTCCACCTTCACCTCCTAACCGTCCTGAAGAGTGATTCTCCTTTTCCACTGGTTCAAAGTGTCCAAGTTAGTTTCTCTTTCCTTTCTCTTTACTTTTCTAATCAATGGGGACATTGATATTTTAAGTATGGGGTGGTTTGGGAGATTACTTGTTTGAGTCATGTATTGTCTTGTGTTTTGTTGATGTTTTTGTGTTTTCTTGTGTTTATGTCTAGTTTTTCTTGAGTTTTTTTCCTTTTGATTTTAGATGGATAAATCCCCTTTTTCTTAGATGTCCTAGGACGGAAATTGCTTGCATCATCATGTAAATCCTATAGCATGCTTTAAGAATTGCCTAAACCATGATCTTGCTTTTTGAGTTTTGAGCTTATAATGGATATTAAGCATGCATATTTCTAAGTGAAAGCAATCCAACAAATTGAACCTAAGTGAGAAATTTTTCGCCTATAAAGGATGTATATCTTATTTATTTCTCTTTCATGTGTGATTACTCTTCCAAATGCAATTTACCACTTGACAATGGCATGGTTATTTTAAACTTGAAACCAATGGAGATTTACTCATTACTTGATTTAATCAAATGATTTTGAACTTATTTTTATAAGCCTATTATATTCCCTTTACTACCTTACATGATCCCTCTGTTTGTAGCCACTTGTTTTTGAGCTTAAAGCCTATTTGTAGCTCCACAAAAATTCCCTAGCCATGATAAGCTTGACCCTTTGATTCGGGAATTAGGACTTAGAATGGATGGTTGAAGATTGTTGTAGATTGGTTGGGTGAAAACAAAGTGATTGTGAGAGGTAGAGAAGGAGTATTGTTTTTAGGAAATTAAGGTATGAAGCGTTTCGGGCTCAAACTGCACAAACCAGCTCGTCACCGACCCACAAAGGGTCGGTACCGACCCCCCCAAAAAAAGAATAAATAAAAAGTGGGGTGAATCATGTAATAAGTGCAAGAGTCCGGAGCCTTCTAAGTAAGAAGCAAAGAAAGACAATGAAAATAGGTGAAAAGGGAAGTGTATTGAAAAGTTTGAAGTGTTTGGTAAATGAAAGAAAGAAGTGTGTTGGTTGAGTGTTGTATAGTCTAGGAGTCTTAGTTCCCGGATTAGTTAGCACCACAAGACCAAAATATTTCCACGCCCTTTGAATTACCAAGCCCCATTACAACTCGGCCGAATGAAGCTTCTTTGAAGTTTTCATTGAGTCCCCCAAGTTCATTTGATGATTTGACTTGTTTTGATTTCTTCGGCGGAGAGTTTTTGATATAAGTTCCATTGACTATGAGGTTTTGTGTTTGGAATTTGAGTTGAGTGATTATTGATATAGCCTAAACACTTTGAGAGTTAAGTGAGACACATTTCTTGGTGAGGTTGGATTGTGATTGCTTAGAATGTTCATGTGTGCTATGATGTGGAAGTTGTTTGGTCATTATTCTACTTGTGCTTCTTTTTCTTTAAAGGTGATTCTTGAGCTTTGTTATATGGTATTGTTGCATGTTAAGTGATTGCTTGAGGACAAGCAAGTCTAAGTATGGGGTATTTTGATGTTGTACTTTTTAGTTGGTTTTTGTGGGTAGTTTTCTAGCTAGGTTGAGTCTTTTCTAGGTTTATTGTGTGGTTTTGCATATAACCCCGACCCTCTTTCGAGAGTTGGAGTCGTTTGTACTTGTTTGTTGTTTTTGTAGGTATTTGAAGCGTTGAGGAGGAGATATCCCTATTTTTCAAGCTTTCTAGGAGGTAGCATTAGAGTTGTCTTGTGGTGGCAATGTGGATAGAAGGGCGAGAGATGTTGATCTTTGGAGATTTGATGAGTTTCAAGATGAAGTTTGCAAGATGAAGATGTCTTAGAAGGAGTCTAAAGAAGTCTAATAAGAACAAGGATGTTTAAGGAAGAAGAACTGAAGAAGAACCGAGCTTTGGGACAAGTTTCGAGCAAAGAAATGAAGGAATCAAGAGCAGGCCATGGTCGGTGACGACCCACTCTGTGTCGGTACCGAGCGCCTCCGTGCCTCGCGGAAATAAACATGCGCCTCAAGTTAGGTTTTAGTAAATGTTTTATTTATGGGCCTTTTTAAGATAAGATTTAGTTTCCTTATGAGAACATTCCTACCACTACTATATAAGGGCTTTTTTGGTTCTTTTTCAAGGGGGGACGTTTTTGAGAGGCACGAGAAGAGACACAACGAGTTTGCAAGTTGGTTTGCTAGGGTTAACTCTTATTCCAAGCTCTTGGACAATTTTAAGAGAGTTTTGGAAGTTTGTCTTGAAATTCGTAAGTTGTTATTTCAATTGAAGTTTGTTTTGTTTTGATTCATGTCTTCTCTTTTATCTTTGATTGTTAATTGCATGATGAATCGTGAGTAGTCTACTTTTCTAGGGTTGGGGTAAAACCCGAAAAGTTGTGCATGGTTAAAGCATGAATCTTTGATTTAAAACTACTCTTTTAATGTCTATCTTTATCCTTATTGTTTGTGCTTGATTCCTTGAATGAAAGTTAAAGGCATGTTCATCTTCATGATTGAATTGAAAGATTAAATTGTGAGTTTGAATAATATTTTGATTGAAACGAGGGTTAAGAGCTTTAGATAACAAGTAGGGTTACAAGTTTATATCTTTACGAAAGTTGAGATATTTTGCTTGTTTGTTCATGGCGAAAGTCATTCATGAGATTATTGTTGGTCGATCTTTGATTCGTGTTTACATGCATAGCTTGTTTGTGGTGGATCCTTTGCTCTAGATTTCTTTTACATTGATTTTTCGAAAGTTTTATCGCTACCCAAATAGGTCATCGCCAATAACCCTTGAGGTTGGTACCGAGCTCCCATATTTTCCGGTTTTCTCTCTGCGTCGTTATCCAGGTTTAGGTCGATACCGACCCAGTCGGGGTCGGTGCCGAGCACTTTCTGTGTGTGCTTTGTTTTGTTTTGTTTTACTTTTTTTAAGATTAATAGCTAGACTTAGATACTTCTAATTACCGTGGACGAACCTGACCTCCCTGTACTCAGTGGGGTCTTAATTATAAATTTGTTTGTTGTCAAGAAACCCTTCTAACAGATGACACTCGTCGAGTTTCCGTTGCTATAATCCACTTCACGGATTTTGCTTACCATTGTTGGCTTGAGCACAAGACCCATGGCAAAAAGCATCATGTAGTTTTTCATGGAAAGAGCATAAAGATGCTCTCGAGGAGAGGTTTGTGCCCCATGATTACACCGAACGCATTCATGCAAAGCTTGAGCAAGTGCACCAAGGAAACTGATCTCCCGATGAGTACTATAAGGAGTTGCGCACACTCATATTCAGATTCGTCCTACACTTTCCGGACGGGTACGTAATTTCTAAATTTATTAATGGGTTATGTTTAGAAGTAAAAAATATTGTGAGTATGCAGCACTTTGCTAAAGGCACCAGGGTTGAGAAGGTGTTTCACTACACCAACCATGTCTACAAGTACCCTCCTAAACGACGCCAACCTAGCTCCAATGTGAAGCAGTGGCAGCCTACACAACCCACACAACCTAGTATACCTTCGGTTCAGCCCAAGAAGCTAGAGTATAGGAAGGATTCTAGCTCACAACCAAAGAGTGACTTCACCCCAAAAAGGAGAGAGGAGTATGAACACTGGCGGATTTAGAGGGCATGGGTGGGCACCTGCCACCCGTTCACAGGAAAATATTTTAGGGAGTAGGGAGAATCCGCAATCACTGGGGGCACCGACCGACGCAGAGACTCAAGGCAGGTCGGGGAAGTGGGCGGAGGGGCAACTGGGCAAGGGAGCTACACAGTCGACACTAGCAAGTTACAAGCAGTAGGAGGGCCGAGGGCGGAGCCAGAGACGTAGTAGAAGATTTGCAACTTGAGAAAGAAAGGTTGAAGAAGAGTTTTGTTGAAACGCAACGTTTTGTTAAATGGAGATAATGGGCAAATTTTTTATTTTTCTTTTAAAAATAAATTTAAAGTGTTGATTGTTGACTATGTTGAAAGTTAAACACACCTTTTTGTTTCATTTGCCAACTTATTTTTTAAACAAAAATTAAAAGAATTGGGCAAAAGAATGCAATTGGGTTTGTGTATTTACTACTTAGGGTTTTTAATTGTGGTGGATTTAAAGGTAATATTTTGTTAATTAATTAACTATTTAGTAATTATTGTGCTTTTTTTACTCAAATATTGTTGAATGTTGAGTGTCGACTTCTTAATTTGTCAAATATTGATAAATTATCATTGTTCAATTTTGTTCAAAATTTGAAATTGATAGGCTAATTCACTTAATTTTAATTGTTATTATTGTTGTTGATTGGTGTAATGGTAGTTTGTTAGTATTTGTTGATTCAAATGTAGTTTGATTTGTACGTTTGTTCTCTTTTTTAATGTAAACATGTCTTTAGTATAATTATTGTATGACATTTTGATATTTAAACTAATTTGATTTGTCCAATTTTTTTACTATTATGTGTGTTGAGATTTTGCCCCCCATCCAAGGATCCTGGATCCACCACTAAGTGCAAATAGTGTCAAATGCTTCAAATGCCAAGGCATGGACACTATGCGAGGGATTTTGCAAACCATTAGAAGGTCATCCTTACGGCCCAAGGTGAGTACATATATGAGAATGAAGAGGTCGTCATGCAAGAGGAAGTGGACCCCGAAGAGCAAGGTGAGGACGAATTTTATGTTACGACCGAGGAAGGTGAGTGTTTCATTGTGCAACAAACTCTCTTCATGACGGAGCATACGACTACTCCTAATCAAAGAGAAACCATCTTTCACACACGGTGCAAAATTCAAGACAACGTATGTAGTGTGATTATCGATAGTGGTACATGTTATAATATTGTGAGTCAAGAGGTGGTTGATCGATTTTCATTGCCTACTACTTTGCATCCTATGCCTTATCCTCCTCCATAAGGGTTATGTGCCTGAGAGTCTCAGCCCGTGTGCGGTTTTGGTAATTCTTGTCCCTAAAAAGGATGGTATGTGGTGTATATGTGTTGATTGGCGAAAAATCAACAACATAACCATCAAGTACCGTCACCCGATTCCGATGCTTGATGATACGCTAGATGAGCTCCATCGAGCTAGTATTTTTTCTAAAATTGATTTTGAAAAGTGGCTATCATCAAATTCAGATGAAGGAGGGGGCGAGTGGAAGACGGTATTTAAAACTAAGTATGGGATCTACGAGTGGTTGGTTATGCCATTTGCTTCACCAACGCTCCTCGCACCTTTATGAGGTTAATGAACCATGTCCTATGCCCGTTCCTTGGTAATTTTATAGTTGTATAGTTCGATGATATCCTACTGTATAGCCACAATTTACAAGAGCATATTGAACAACTTTGACAAGTCCTAGATGTCCTTAAATTTGAGCGACTTTTTGCTAACCTTAAGAAATGCCATTTTTGTTCGGATCATGTAGATTTTCATGGTTTTATAGTGTCTAAGGATGGCCTCAAGGTTGATGAAGAATAGATCAAGGCAATCCAAGATTGCCAACACCTACTACAATGACTCAAGTTTGAAGTTTCCTTGGATTGGTACCATCAGTTTGTGAAGGACTTTAGCACCTTGGATAATCTTACTTTTTCTCACTAATAAAAATGTGCCATTTAAGTGGGAGGAGCCTCAAGAAGAAGCCTTCACAACTCTTAAGTCCAAGCTCAATCAAGCATCGTTGTTGGCGTTACCTGATTTCAATAAGATGTTTGAAATTGAATGTGATGCATTGTGAATCGGCCTAGGAGGTATGCTCATGCAAGAAGGGAATCCGATCTCTCTTATTTTAGTGAAAAGTTGGGAAGTGTCGAGGTCAAGTACCCCACCTATGACTAGGATTTGCCTGCCCTTGTTCGTGTGCTCAAAGTGTGGGAGCATTACCTATTGCCTCAAGAATTTATCATTCACTCCGACCATGATGCCTTGAAGTCTTAGATGGTGCAAAGAAAGATGAAGACGCCATGGGTGGAATTCATCGAATCCTTTCCTTATGTCATCAAACATAAAAAAAACAATGACAATGTTGTGGCTGATGCTTTGTCTCGAAGGTAGGCTCTTCTTTCTCTACTTGATGCTTGATTACTTGGATTTTCATTCATGAAAGAATAGTATGTTAATGATGCTGAGTTTTGTGAGATTTATCATGCTTTCTTGAGTTGGGGAAGTCGGGATCAATTCTACATGCATGGTGGGTTTCTTTTTATGGGTCCTAGATTGTGTGTGCCTAAGAGCTCGGTTAGGCAATTGTTGTTTCAAGAGGCCCATGGTGGTGACCTCATGGGACACTTTAGTGTCATGAAAATACTGCATATGCTTAGGGAGCATTTTTATTGTCCTCACATGCTTAAGTCGGTTGAAAAAGTTTGTGCTTCATGTGTGACTTGCTTGCGCGCTAAGTCTAAGGTGCAAGCCCATAGTTTGTATATATACCCCTTTGCCTATTCCATATGTTCCATGGGAAGAAATTTACATGGACTTTGTTTTGGGGTTACTAGGTATAAGAGAAGCGGGACTCCATTTTTGTGGTAGTTGAACGATTTTCGAAAAAGGCTCATCTCATTGCTTGCCACAAAACTGATGATGCGTCTCATGTTTCTAATTTGTTCTTTGAAAATATTGTGAGATTGCATGGGGTTCCTAAATCCATTATTTTTTTAGCACGATGTGAAATTTTTTACTTATTTTTGAAAGATGCTTTGGGCCAAGCTAGGCACTAAGCTTGTCACCCGCAAACGGATGGGAAAACCAAGGTAGTTAATTGTACTCTCAGTTACCTGTTGCGTTCTATTTTGCAATATAAATTGCAAAGGTTGGAGGAGTGTCTTCCATTAATTGAGTTTGCTTATAACCGCTCGGTGCATTCGGCTATGAAGAGGACGCCATTTGAGGTGGTCTATGGGAGTAATCTCATCACACCTCTTGATTTGATGCCTTATGTTATCAAGGATCAGGAGAGGCGGGAAGGGTTTATCAATCCTAGAAGATCGCACATTTACATGAGGATAGTCGCCTTCAATTAGAGAGGCGAACGATGCAATATGCACGCGAAGCTAACAAAGGGCGAAAGGAGTTTATTTTTGAGTCGGGCGACCTCGTGTGGGTTCATTTGAGGAAGGAGCGGTTCCCCATGCTTCGAAATTCCAAAATCAATCCACGAGATGGCCCATTTAAAGTCTTAGAGAGGATTAATTACAACACCTACCAACTTTAGTTACCTTCAAGGTACGATGTTCAAGAGGTATTTAATGCCTCAGACCTTGTTCCTTTCTTTCTTAAAAATGATGATGAGTTTTAGGATCAAGGTTTGTGGACAAACCCTTTTCAAAGGAGGGATGATGATGTGATTCCATTATCTAATGTGCAAGCGACATCGAGCAAAAGCAAGGTAGTGGCGGTCTGACGAAGGCGCGCCCCACGCAAGCAATGCTAATGGGCACAAAACATGGCCATATTTGGAGGGCATCACTTGTGCCCGAGCTCGTGCCTTGCAAGACCAACTCAAGGAAGGACTTTTGGCTCATGGAGCGCCGAGCCAAATGGTTGGAGAAGGTTGGAGTCTCTTGGTGGCACATGGCTCGATTTTGCCTTAATTTTGGGTCATGTTTTCTCAAGGGCATTTTAAGGCATTATTAAACTTTGGGAACATTAATGAAATAATGTAAGGAATTGGGAAAGCCTAGGGGGACGCCTACCATCTTCTGGTATAAAGGCTCCTAATGTTCACATTCTAGGGTAGATTGAATTTGAACCAAAAACTCTTGTTTCTCCCATTTGTTTGTTTTGTTTTTCTTTCAATTCTAAATCAAACTCAAGGCCGGACCTAGGCTGCATGGTTGTTCAATCTCAAGCTTTTTTTCTTGTTGTTTGAAGTTCAATTGGTGAGTCATATCCAGTACGAGCTTCTCCTTAGTTTGTGTATCAATCAGTGAGTCATATCCGATCGGTACACATCCATATCTCCATGATATCATCATCACTTTTCCATCATCATTCAAGGGTTCCAACAATCATTAGCATCACACCTTCGTGCCATCGAAGGAAGGGCTTCACTTACATCTTGTTCAAATTACCGATGCCTCGCATCGCTCCAACAACAACGATCCTGTCATCAAAGAGGGTGTGAATTAGAATGATGTCATTGCTCATGTGGTTAAATAAATTCCATGCGCTTGTTAATTAATTAATTAATATGACTGTTATGTTGATTGAGAATTAGAATAAACGGATGTTAAGACAACCTTCATGCATGGTGAATTGAACCTAACCATTTGTATGAGACAACCTAAAGGGTTTGTTGATAAAACTAAAGGTGAGCAAGCTTGTTTGATTCAGAAATCCATATATGGACTTAAACAATCCCCTAGAAAATGGAATACAAAATTAATTTGATGTTGAATGATATCTCTTGGCTTCAATAGAAGTAGTTATTACACATGTCTTTATTTTAAAATTGTTAATTCTTAAACTCGTACGTATATCCTATTGTATGTTGACGATATAATAATGATAAGCAACTCTAAAGTTGTTATTTCTAGAGTTAAGTATGACCTGAAAAAGCATTTTGATATGAGAGACTAAGGGTTCTACTAAAAGGGTTATAGGAGCGAATATAATAAGAAATCGAGCTAAAAGACCCATTCGCACCTACAAAGGTTTTCTATGATTGAAGCAAAGCTTGCCCCTATTCCATGTGGAGGGCATTTAGACTTCTCTAAACAAGACTGTGCCACCTTAGTTTCATAGAAGAACAATATGGGGCCTGTTCTATATGCTATAGTATTTGGATCTCTTTTGTATGATATGTTATACACTAGGCCGAATTTATAATTTACTATTAATGTTCTTAGCCGTTATATGTCTAATCTAGGAGAAAAGTATAAGGAAACTATGAAATATATGCTCAAATATGCAAAAAGATATAAATACATCATTCTTGTAAATAATGAGTATAGTCCAAGAAATGATCTACACAACTCTGTAGACTAATACTATGCTAGTAATAAGGACAATCATAAGTCCACCATTGCATACGTTTTTACATAGGTCGGAAATTGCATTTCTTTGAAATCCCAACAACAATCAATAGTTGGACTCTCCTTAATGGAAGTTGAGTATATTGCAGCTACTAAGGCATCTAAACAACCACTTGGTTACATGGAATCTTACAACAAATTGAAGGTAAGAATTATATGCCAACTCTCTTCAAGGATAACCATAGCAGTTTGTACTTATGCAATGACCCTGTCTACCTTAAAAGAACTAAACACATTAATCTTTGATGTTATTACATAAGACAAAAGGTGAAAGACTAGAAAATTAATGAGAAGAATATACTTGGTAGTGACAAGAATATATTTGTTCTCCACATCAATGATGTAATGTGTGATGTGAGTAAATTATGATAGGCTAACTTGTTCCAATTCCACAATAGTTTTAATTTTTTTCTTTCAATCTTAAGCTTGATTTAAGAGGGTAAGTTTACGCTTATTAAATGTAGTTTAAGCTTAATGACATAGAATTGGTATAGTAAAGCAACACATGAGACTTGATAGATTTTTCTAAATCTCTAGATCGATCTACCCACACCCAAAGAAAAAATGGATTTAGGCTTCCTTGGGCCATACCTGATTCGGAGTTATTTATCTAGTTCAAATTTGATGGAAGGGGCCTAATTGAGAAAGAAGCCCAAACTTGTAGTTGTAGTCCAAAATGAATAGTTGGCACATCTCTGTAACAATTGAATCTTGCAGGGAGGCACAGGACTAGTCGACATCTCTTAATTAAGTGGAAAACAAGATTTTGTTGTAGAATCTTTACCCTATATTTATAGGCTCAATTGTGAAAATATTAAGCTCATTCAAGTTATTGGATCGAGTGTGTTATAATACAAACACTGATCCCAAGGGAGAATTGAACTAGGTAGCAAAATTAAATAAAACAAGTAACAAGAAGACAAGTATTTACCAATCAAATTTTCTATCTTTATTAAGATGATTGAACTTACAAATACAACCATTGGTTTCTAGGTGTACACAACTGCTAAGGATGATCCTATCTTCATCAACGTCGAACTACTCTCCCCAACTAGGTTTAGCAAACTTGATCGCACAACCTCAACTCGTACACGACTCGTCTCGATCTCTCCATGCTCTTTTTTCTTCCTTAAAAACCCTAATCACACTTAGCTCTTAGAACTGTATTCAATGTAAAAACTGTGTGTAATTTTCTAGACTTATACTATATATACTCATGGCTAGCATAAATTATATCCATAAATGTAAGATATGATATGATTACATAGACTTTTATCTATTTAGTGAACTATCCATAAATAAAATTCTATCTTAAACTTCCTATGCTTGACCGCCCCTTCTTTTTCTTGTGCTCCAAGAAAATCCCCTTCTAGACAACTCAAAAGTCACATACATGCCTCCCTCGTTGCCGCCTTTTTGCTTTAGCAACCTTGTGCCTTTACGTTGTTCCACTGGGACCAACCAACAAAAATTTCGATATTACTTCATTTCTTCTATTCCCTAAGGTTCAATGATTATTCTTTACATACATCTCTTTAAGTTTAACACTTGAAATCACTTCAAATGCAAACCATAAAATTCACATGATTTTTCAACTTCAAAACCTAAGGAAAAAGTCAGTTTTCCAACACATGAGCATTCCACTTCTTTTAGGGGAGAGAGAGATAGAGAGATAGAGAGAGAGAACAAAGCAAACTAAAAAAAGAGAAGGAAGAGTGTTGGCCTCATGATGGAGTGATTGACGGTGAATCAACGACGATTTCAACTCGTGAAGATCTTTGGTGGCTCTTGTGAAACTTTTGCCTTAAAGCTTCACCACCTTTGATAAGGAGATGTTAATATAGTTATCCCAAATCTAAATCTTGGGACATAAATTGTCTAGCATATAGCCCTTAAGTTATTCTTCCTATTGCCAATTGGTTTTAGGATGGAACCCCATGGGCTTATGTGTTGGCCTATCGTGCATGTGTGTTGCGATGATCATCTCCTCCGTTCATATTGGCTCACCAAAATTTGACATGGTATCAGAGCTTGTTTTGTCTTCGGTCCTTGGTTGTTTGGGTTAGGGCAAGTGAAATGCTCCCCACCAATTATATTGGGCTAGCCCATCATGATGGCTCGATTTGTGCTAGTTGCTTGGGCTTTTCGACGATTTGTTGGCTCTAAGGTCATGATGTTGTCAAGTTCCAATTGGGTTAGGCTAGTTACCACCTGAGGGGGCATGTGAAGATAATTATCCCACATCTAAAGCTTGGGATAAATATTGCCTAGTATATAAGCATTTGGGCTACTCATTCTATTGCCAATTGATTTTATGATAGAACCCCCATGGACTTATATGCTCACTAGACTTTGACAAGGGTTGAAACCGTATTGCTCTTCTTTTTCCTCTGTTCTTTAGATGTTTTTATCTTATTATTATTACATAAAAAATCGCCTTTATGCCCTAATTGAGTGATCCTCTTGATTCGCCCTTGATCTTCCATTCCAAAATCCTTCTTCAACTTACAACCTACAAAACCATGGACATATGGGGCAGAGTCCCCCTAATTCACCTCCGATGCCTAATTAAAAGAGCAATTTGTCGATTGAATGTTCATATAAAATGTAAGACTTGCTAGCAAGTTCAGAAAATCTGAATATGCTTACCATACATGGCGAAGACATGTATTTATAGTGGAAGAAAGGGAGTAGGGGATATCGAAAATCGTCCCCTAGGGCCGGCCGAACTGCTCAAGGCCCAACACACGATTTCTTGTTTCTCAATCCACGCAGAAATTCTATCTTTTGACTAAGATAGAACCTTCCACTATAGTGATTTAATTAACCTAATAAAAAAAAAGATAAAAGTTTGCCATAATAAATGCCATATTTAAATAAAAGGATAGTGTAAAATAGGGTTGTCGATGGGTTGACCCGTAACCCGACCCGACCCTACCCGCCCGCAATTTTACGGGTTACGGGTCAGATTTTGTAAGTTTACGGGTTACGGGTCGGGGTTTTTTAGTTTACGGGTTAAGTGTCGACCCGTCGGCTTACTTGTTGACCCGTTACATTAAAAAAATAATTTTTTTATAGTAAGTGAAAGGAAGAAATAAAAGTTTACGGGTTAAATGGGTCAAAACGAGTCGAAAAGGGTCAAATGGATCAATTTTACGGGTCGAAAATGGTCAAATGGGTCTGATTTGACCGGTTTGACCCTTTTTTACCCATTTGACCCAGTCAAACGGGTCAACTCATAACCCGACCCGTAAACCCGTAACCCGATTTACGGGTTGCGGGTTGGGTCACCGGTCGACTTTTTTTTTTTTAGGGTCATGCATAAATTGTAAGATACCTTAACAATCGTTTCATTGCCTACCAATGTGACTCAGTAGGATCATGCATAAACTGTAACACCCCTATTTTACAACGATAGGTATTACCGCCAGTGACCTCGGATTTTACCATCCAAAGTCACCCTAGGCTTTATAAGGTATTAAGTTAAATAAAACATGCGGAATTATAAGGTTATTACATATAAAAGAGAGTTGCTCACATGTGAGACTTTAAAAGTATCCATTACAAAGTTTGGACTTAACGTGAAAAACATAAACTTAAGAGTTGTTTAGGCAACAAAATATAAATTAACATTGTTTAAACCAACGTGGAGAAACACAAAAGTTGACAAAATGAAATCCTTCAAAATTCCCGACCTTCCTTCCTTCACTTGAGTAGACTTCGTCTTTTATTCCTTCGGTGGAGGTTTCCTAGCGTCTGGCATTTGGCGCGAAAGGCGAGAAATGCCAGGTAAAGATGCGAAAATAAAAAATTAGTCTAAATAGACTAAGCAAGCGAGAACGGACATCCTTAAGGTAGTTTGGTAAAGTATCGAACTTATTACGAGGTATTCGGGATGTGTTTCAACAAGTGTATACTTTAAGTGGAGCTACAAGATAACTCTTAAACCGAAAGAACGAACTACGAGATTGTAGAACATCCTAGAATAGAATGAATGTTGGGAACGTTAATTACACACAAAGTTGTTAGAAAACCTATCGCGCCCTTGCGGACCGAGAGCCGGATCGATCATTTGAGACCAATCCGATTTTGGTTTCTTTTAAGGTGCTTTAGCACTTACATTCTTTCGTGATCAAAACATTCACATTAGTTAACAATTTTGAAGAGTATGTGGGGCCATGAATGGGCCGACATACAACTTACTGGACGAAATTCCGACACCTAGCTGGGGTGCACGTGTCCCTCCTCCGAGTAGGAGCAGACAATAGATCATGATCCTTAAAGTCGTAAGAAAATTGGTATTTCGCGATACAACTTATTATGTTATATAGAGGTTTCGGGCCGAGCCCGCGCCCCTTACTACACTACTTACGAATTTAATTACGAATCTCGAAAAGAGATTTTAAACAAACAAAGGCCACACAAACAAGCCTAGCATTATATCTACTAACAATAATAATACTAATAATGCTAACAAAGGTCATTATTTCTAACAATCAATATTTCCTAAGTTCGTTTTATTTAGCAAACAAGGTGTTCCCAACATTGAACAAGTTAACGAAAACGAATTTATCGAAAGGTTCAAGTAGGAATGTCCACTTGCCTTGAATTTCCTTCGGGGATGTTACTAACACGGAAATAGGACGATTTAATACCGTTTTAGAACCTCGACCTATTTAAACGCGACAATGATAATGAACACTTATTAAAATCCTTACTTTAATTTAAAGGCAACCTTTCTCTTAGTTTCCTCTTCTAAGAGAAGGTGAGTTAAACTAAATTATTTGGTTAAATAGTTTAGTTAGGAAGAAGGCTAAAATAATAATAACCCTTTGTTGAGGGGTAAAATTTCATGAATTTTAAAAAAAATCATGATTACCCATAAATATTATGAAAATTAGTTACACAATATAAATGTGATTAATTTTCATTAAAAAAGGGAAAAAGGAATTAAAAGTTTGGGCCTTATAAATTCCAAATTATAAATCAAGGTCCAATTCTTACTTCGAAGCCCAATGGCCCAACTTGTTCTCAGGTCATATTTGTGATGTGTGGAGCTTAAACAAAAAAAAGAAGAGAAAGTAATGAAAGTTGAGGGTGGTTATCAAATGCAAGTATTTCTCCCACACAAAATTAAAAAAATGAAGAATTAAAATATAAGAGGTGGGTGCTCGTAGGCTTTTGCATGGAAGTTACAAAAGTGTAACTTGAAATAAAAAAGGAAAAGAAAAAAAAAAGATTATTGGATAGTGGATGTGTAGTGGGAGGTTATTAAACTGGAGACCTTCATTCTACTATAAAGGCAGGAATCAAACGAGCTTTTTTTTTTTAGCCCCTGCACAACTCAAAATCCTACATCTACAATCCACCCTCATTTCTTCTTCCACGTTTACTCGTCTGCACACAAGTACAAACCCAGAGAAAAAGAAACTGAAAAAAAGAGAGACCAGGAGCAGGAAACGAAGAAGGTAAAAAAAAAAAGAAGGTAGAAGCGAAATGATGTTCTACTTATCCCGTTCAAATGTTCTTCCGTTTCACCATTTTAAATCGGGGGGAAAGAATTTAAGGGGATCCTCTCTGATTTCTTATGGCTGAATCGTTCCAACTTGATGTGATCAAGCCCACCTGAACCCACCTTCCCGGCCTGCCTCGAGTCGGCGTTCTGACCAGTGGGCCAGCCTCTAGTCTGCCTCGGCCGGCGATCTGACTAGTGACGCTCAATCACATGTCATGGGCTGCAGCCCATGCACCCCAACCTGCAGGAGGTTTCACACCTTTTATCCTGCAGGATGTTGGAGGGGGGATTTGATTCCCTGACCTCCCTTTATCAAGGTGGGATCCTTCACCTTGCAGTGGAGTTGGTTGTCAAGGTGAAGGATCCCACCTTGATAAAGGGAGGTCAGGGGATCAAATCCCCCCTCCAACATTCTGCAGGATAAAAGGTGTGAAACCTCCTGCAGGTTGGGGTGCATGGGTTGCAGCCTGCAGCCCATAACATGTGATTGAGCGCTACTAGTCAGATCGCCGGCCGAGGTAGACTAGAGGCTGGTCCACTGGTCAGAACGCCGACTCGAGGCAGGCCGTAAAGGTGCGTTCAGGTGGGCTTGATCACATCACAACTTCTCATGCTATTTTAGATCGGGGACAAAGGATTCAAGGGGATCCTCCCTGATTTTTTATGGCTAAATCGGGGTTATTGACGGTAATACCTCCAGGATAGGAAGGGGGTGTTACACCTAATTTTTTATGGCTAAATTGTTCGAATTTTTCTTACCATTTTAAATCAGGGGCAAAGGATTCAAATGGATCCTCCTTGATTTTTTTTGTTCGAAATTCTTACTATGGACATATCCGAGATTCAAGTGGATCTTTGAATGTCGAAAATTAAGATTCAAGTGGATCTCTAAATTTTTAAAATTGATTTTTGACGAACCTCTGCTCAAATTTAGTCAGCCCACATACTCGTTAGTCTTCAAATCTAGGAGTCAAATTAAATATGGGCATTTTGAACGAAAAAACATAAAAAAAAAATCAAATTTGGGTTGTGTACAGTTCCAACATGCCTAGTGATGTGATGGGTCATGAAGATAGCAAAAGGGTTAAACGCCAGGCTTGCAAAAAAAAAGCAACGTGGGTTAGCATCAGTCACCTACCAAAGTGCATGTTAAATTTGATTTCTACAGGGGTGAACGGTGAACGAATTATTTGATTCAAAAAATGGTTTAATTACCAACTCGGCCCAGACATCAGAAGCTTTAAAAATCAAATACATGCGTTGGCTATAATTAGCTTTCTTAAGGCTCATTACTTTGCAAAATTGACGTAATTAGCTAGCTAAATAAATACACTTTTTTTTTGGTAGAAAGCTAAATATTGCACTAAACACAAAATATTGCATGCTATCTAAATAAATGCGTATGTAGGCATGCTACTACGTGTTTGTCACATTCTTATACAAACACAAAGTTCAAATTGGTATAATTACCAGCTCAACCTACCAAGCAAAGTATTCACAAAAGTGACCCACTAAAAAATGTTTTTCAAACTAAATAATGACTAATATAAAGATTAGACTATTCAAATGCACAAAGCTTAGTCTAAAAATATTGTTGGTCATATTTAAATTTGGGTCAACAAATCAAATTCACTTCAAGTGTTCCATCCAGATGTAATAGTCGGGTTTTCATTTTTTCTTTTTAAGTCTGAAAAACGACTTTGGTGTTTTACAAATAATCGTTTTGTCTTGATTCGCAAGTAAGTCCGGATAGAGGGATAATTAATTATAATTGGAAAGAATTACCCTTATATTCTATTTAATATATTATTTACCTAAATATATATTTTATTTTCTTAAATGATGGGACTTATCTCTTAGAGTATATCTCCGATCAGGATTGAAACTTATCTAGTTAGTTATAGGTTAACAGTGAAGACTAATCCTAACAAATTTATCTTGTATAGATCATAATTTATTTATTTTTTAGCCGAACCACGCCTCCCTATCATTCAGATAGAAACCCCTCTATTCTTTTCGTTTGAGAAGAGCCGACTGTTCCAGTTTTCTAAAGCCATTAAGCTCTTCGGTTGCGGTTGCTCTCGTCACCTTCTCCGGCCGTCAGCAACAACGATCTCCGATAAAACCTGGTGAGCAGAGGCATTGCTTCGCTCCCATCAATCGTGCATCTGTTTTCCCTGCTTGCCCTTCAAGACCCATTTCTGATCAGTTGGAGGAGACGGTGACATCGCACGCGGTTCCGATTGATCCAATCAAGAACCCATAAGTCCCTATTCCGCCATTGCCATCGTCAAGTTGGTCCTTAGTACTCGGATCGTCGCTCGTAGTCGTCGCCAAATTCCACCGGAAGCCAACGCCCACCATACGTTGTAACGTCGCCGGTCTTTTTCTCGTCGGTAACTACTCACATCTTTCCCTCGTCTTTCCTCAATCTTTGTGGTGTCTTCATGTTCCTCATACTAGTCGGAACCGCTGGTGGGGAGTGGGTTGTGTGGGAGGAGCAGTCCGACGCTATCGTGTAGTTGAAAAATAATAATTATCGCTGGGTTCTAAGAAGAAGTCGGAAAAGGAGCAGATTAGGTTGTTGGTTTAATTAGTATTAGGGTGAGTTAGTTAGTCTTAACCTAATTAGTTGAATTAGTTTTGTTAGGTTGCAAACATGTTAAGTAGAAGGTTGGGCTGGTGGTGGGTGTTTTGGCCAGGTTGGTGTCGGGGTTGGTTAGACGGGGTTGCTAGAAACCGAGTCGGGAATTACTTGTTCAACTATTAATTACAAGTTAGAATAATATTTTATGGAGTGAACTAGTTAGTTTATTAGTGATTATGTTGTTTGGAGTTTAGCTTTAGGGATCAATGCTGTGATTGAATAGTTAGCGTAATTTATAGAATGTCTAACCGGTAATGACAATTACATGGCCAAAGGAGAAGTATAGGTTTAGTGGACAAATATGTCATGTGTGGGAACCGAGTTGGTGGGATTTTCTGATATTATAGGGTAGTTAAATGAGTAAATCGTCCTCGGTTTAGGTAAAGCTAGTGTCTTTGTTTAGTTCCTTAAGTGTATAAATGAGAAAAACCAATAACTTAGTTAACGGTGCAACGGGCTAACATAGTTTTGGTTAATTAGTATTAGGACGTCCAGAGTGAAATTAGTTAGCGGGTGTGGAAAAGATGCTACTTTTTAGCCAAGTCCGTTGTTCAATGCAGCTTAGTTTACGGAAATTGATTCTTTTATTGATTCTTTTCCGCTATTTAAAATCATACCCAGGGACCCATTTTCTCTTGCACGTGATTTTTCCAGGAACCTTCTAAGGAAACACTTTTCAGGTAAGTCGTTTTTCGACTTGCTCGGTTCTTCTCTGCCTTGTTAGATTGCGTATCGATATTGTAGGGTGGGTTTTGGGAACTAGTCCCGAATACCGTTTAAATTGTTTTGAACTCCTTGAGTGTTGTGTGTGTAAATGGTTTTGAATGTGTTTTATCGAAAAAATATTTTGGAACGTTTTCTCTGTGTTGGTACCGTTTTCGACACGGCCCATCGTAGCTGGTGTTGAGGAAGAGTTGGCTACGTTGACCCGTGTGACTGGGAAAATCGCGCCCCTTCAAAACGAAAATTATTATCTGTGTGTTTTTGGCAAGTGCTCCAGTGGAGGCTTAGCCAGGGGTTAGAAGGGAGATTGTGAAGTGGAGTGAGAGGGCCTGCCTCTGCACTCGGCGCGGTGATGAGCGCCTTGGAAGTTGGATTGTGGACAAAGGAGGAATTGCATTGTGTGGGATTATGAATGTGAATGCGTATGTGACCTTGTGTGACTGATATAACTAACTTAGGTATTGGCCTTTAGAGTTATGATTGCGGTTGTGGATTTGTATGCTGACTTTAGATAAATAATTTCAAAGCGTTCTACGATTTCCGTATTCTTTCTAGCTTGGTAGATTAGACGCTGACCCTTCGGGGAATATTTTTCAGTTCCAGGTATGAATCAGGGAGCCGTGCAGGAACCGAGGCCAGATGGCGGGCCGGAGCGGTGAAGAGCGCGTGTCATAGTGGGATTGGTTTATACTAGTTTATTTATAACAGTTAGGACGTTGATTTTAATATTTGTTAGACGGAGTTAGTATTATGTTTCGTTTATTATTATTTTGTTCGGATAGTTCAATTTCAGTAGGCGTTGTGACGTATTTGAATATTTATGATTTTCGGGGATTCATGCATGATTACATTTTCTAAGTTTTATTAAATAAAGGTTGGATGTTTTATTATGTTTTTCTCGTCGTGCTCGCGTTGTAAGGTCCTATAGTGTAGTTTTCAACATAATTAATAGGACCTTGTAAGGTCTATTCCCTAGTAGCGCCTCGTCGGAAGACGGGGTGTTACAAATTGGTATCAGAGCTAGGTTGACAACAGGGCACATGGAACTGACCAACGAGAGTACTCGAGGTCCAACTTAAAATCAAAACCGACCGGTGTTTTCAAATGTTTTCACTAGGGTAGGCATGTTTCATTTAGGGGGTAGGTGACACGTCGCGACTCCGCCACCGTCAACTGAAGGACCTCCGAATGTTTAGTACTTGTGACTTTCTAGTGTAAGTTTGACAAAAGTTAATCCCGTTCGTAGTGTATTATTAGGGAAGTGCGAGGAAACAACAAGAGTATGATTGAAGTGTTGGGTTCTGGTCCCCAAGAGCTTCTTAATAATGGTCATCTAGTTGTTGAATCTAGTACAAGAGGAGGCAGAACTAGTCAACATAGAAGGAAATGGAGCAAGCTAGAGCAAATCTAACCTAAGCATCTAATTTATTAGATTGGGAGTGTCAAACTCCAACTAGGAACGTCGATTGAAGAAAGGATGTTGTCCATTTTAGGGCGAGCTGAACACCCAACTTAAGAAGATGTGCTTGGAATTGAGAGTGGAGGATAGTAAGTGAATGTAGTTATTCACAACTGATCTCATTTATACGTAGTTTGATAATATAATAAATGAGTGGTAGGCCCAGATCAACTTGTTGACAAGGCAAGTTCATGCATTGTGAATCCATGGGGACCACATAGAAGAATGTGCGTGAGACAACAAAAAGGGTAACTCCCACATTGGATGTTGTGAGATTAAGTAGAGTGGAGGTAGGGGATGAAGGATCAAAGAAATCAGGGCAGAAATTCTCATGGAAATCATCTTTGGCAAAATTGTCAAGAAACGAGACAAGAATATTTCATAGGTACCTTTGGCTAAAGAATATCATGGTTCATGCTTGCTTGAGAAGAGGAAGATTTGGAAGTACCACATGAAAAACATGCGTAGTTAGTAAGATATTGATGGACGATGGAGTTAGATCCGAGTAATATAAAAGTTTTACGATTGATTCTCGAGAAAGTAGTAACCTTAGTACTACACTATAAGGTAAAGAAAGCCTGAGTTAAGGCAAAACTAATCATGACAAGTCGACAACTAAATCCAAATTCGATGATTGGAGATGCAATCGAGTAAGACCATGGCTGGGAAATAAGTAGTTGGGAACTCACCTCATTGAGTATTTAGGATGCTTGGATTTATGACTTAGTTTAATAAAGAGTGAAGGCATGACTTGGATCTAGTTCAAGTTGAACATATGTGTAGACTCTATTATTGTTGTGGGTTCACCAAATCTTAGTGAGTATTTGTGCAAAGGAAGAAAAATTCACAATGTCTAGTACTCGAAAAGAAGTTTGGATTAGTAACATAATCAAATAACGCGTAAGGATCAAGAAATAAAGAGCTTTATTAATGGATATGATAACGAAGGATAAAGGACTTTTTGGGTACTAATAATAATACAAGAAGGATGGTAAGAATGGATTAATACAGGGGAACCTAATGGTATGATCCTGGACACAAGGATAGGTTAGATAGGTTGTTGAACATGGATTGTATTGGTTAGTCGAGACAAGTTCGTCGCAAGTCAAATAGTGGATGATTTCTGGATATCTAAGTCACACGAGCATTTGAAGATGTTTTCATGGGGAGTTGTCATGACCACATATCTAATGAGAAGTAGATCTTTTAGTTACTCTGAGTCATGGATTAGACTACTCAAGCTAGTTTTTTAGTGCCTAGACCAAATCATGACATTGGAATTGAATCCTCGAGTAAATAAGTTATGGAGAAGGAGTTAATGCACCGAGTCCACTTCCACTAGAGGTTCAGTTGGGTTCGCAAGAAGTTGAACTTGACGTTAGGATTAAGAATATGTTGTCATTAAGCATTGCTCGGGTGGATTAATTGACCATAGTGAAGATTGGCCATTCTCCAGACTTGGTTAAAGGAGGAGTTAGTTTCAACTGAGGACTTAAGAGGAGGATGTTCAAAATATAATCGCACGAGATAAGAGAACTAAAAGTGTTATAAGGAATGTAATGAAGCTTAGCTAAGGTCAAGGTGGGATATGTGAGGTATTGGGCAACAATTGTGATTGACTAACTGGATCACTAGTAGTGGTATTGAGCAACATTATTTCTATCTACTCCCGGACTTGGAAGAACAAGTTTCCCTCTTGAAGACTTAATTGAAGATTAAATGATACCAGGGATGTGTAGAGCTCATGAGATATGATTTAAGGTAACCGAGGCGTCTATGGTGAACAAACAGCTGAAGTCGAGAAAATAAGGGTCGATCTAGAGGAAATTGATGTGGTATCATCTTAGAAGTACCCTTAGAAACTAGAGTGTGATGTAAAAAAAAAAATAGCTGGCTAAGGTGGGTAGTTCGCGATTAAGTTTTGGCACCAAGGGTATGATGCATTTGGTAAGTAGGTTACCATCCCATGTCAAATGGTTAGTCCGAGAGGACGATTCAGACACTAGAGAACATGTTGGGATCACCGGTTTGATCACTTGACTTTGGTGGAGTTTGCCTATAGTAGTAGGTTGCACTCCTCGATTTAGATGGCCATTAGAAGGCTTTATATGGGCGGAAATGTAGGAAACTGTTGTGTGGGATGATCCCTCAGATATGGTAGGAGAGAGGCCACATATGATCGGGGAGAAGATTAGGAAGGTGGCCTATATTCGGGAGAGAATGTTGGATGTACAGAGTCGCCAAAAGTCCTAGGTGGACAAGAAGCGTCGACCACTAGAGTTTGAGATAGGGGCACATGTTTGGTTGAGGGTGTTGCCTATTCGCAGAGTAATGAGATTCGGGGTGAAAGGGAAGCTGAGTCCCCACTATATTGGTCTGTTTGAGATTTTGGAGAGAGTGTGTGAGGTAGCTTACAACTACAGGTTAGCGATACCACCAGTTTTAGACAAAGTTCTTCCCATTTTTCATGTTTCGCAGTTGAGACGGTGTGTCCCAAATCCTAGTCACAAACTCAATTATGAGGAGTTAGATCTGGAACCATATCACACTTTTCGGGAGCAGTCGTCGAAGATTCCAGGTCGACAAATGAGAAGCGGTGGAACAAGGAGATTCCATTGGTCTTAAATATGGGTTTTCGATGAGGAGTCGAGGAGGCCACTTGGGAGACCGAATCTAGGATGAGAGAGAGTTACACAAAGATCTACCTGGGTTTAGTAGATGTGTATTAAGGGAAGGGTTAGTAGTTACTGAATATGCGGATTCGACGTTTGTTTGTGTGACAGTCTATTTATTCTGACTTGACTGTTTGATTGTTTGGTTATCGTGCTACGTGTTTTGCTTGTTTAGCATTATTTGTGTTTTTCTTTATCGGTAAACTTTGGTTCGAGGTCGAACCCCTTTTCAAGGGGAAGAGGTTTGTGAACCCTCGATATATCTTTTCTGTCGTTACAAAAGTTTCGGGACGAAACTTTCTTAAGAGGGGTAGTATGTAATAGTCGGGTTTTCATTTTTCATTTTTAAGTCTGAAAAACGACTTTCGTGTTTTACAAATAATCGTTTTGTCTTGATTCGCAAGTAAGTCCGGATAGAGGGATAATTAATTATAATTCGAAAGAATTACCCTTATATTCTATTTAATATATTATTTACCTAAATATATATTTTATTTTCTTAAATGATGGGACTTATCTCTTAGAGCATATCTCCGATCAGGATTGAAACTTATCTAGTTAGTTATAGGTTAACAGTGAAGACTAATCCTAACAAATTTATCTTGTATAGATCATAATTTATTTATTTTTTAGCCGAACCACGCCTCCCTATCATTCAGATAGAAACCCCTCTATTCTTTTCGTTTGAGAAGAGCCGACTGTTCCAGTTTTCTAAAGCCATTAAGCTCTTCGGTTGCGGTTGCTCTCGTCACCTTCTCCGGCCGTCAGCAACAACGATCTCCGATAAAACCTGGTGAGCAGAGGCATTGCTTCGCTCCCATCAATCGTGCATCTGTTTTCCCTGCTTGCCCTTCAAGACCCATTTCTGATCAGTTGGAGGAGACGGTGACATCGCACGCGGTTCCGATTGATCCAATCAAGAACCCATAAGTCCCTATTCCGCCATTGCCATCGTCAAGTTGGTCCTTAGTACTCGGATCGTCGCTCGTAGTCGTCGCCAAATTCCACCGGAAGCCAACGCCCACCATACGTTGTAACGTCGCCGGTCTTTTTCTCGTCGGTAACTACTCACATCTTTCCCTCGTCTTTCCTCAATCTTTGTGGTGTCTTCATGTTCCTCATACTAGTCGGAACCGCTGGTGGGGAGTGGGTTGTGTGGGAGGAGCAGTCCGACGCTATCGTGTAGTTGAAAAATAATAATTATCGCTGGGTTCTAAGAAGAAGTCGGAAAAGGAGCAGATTAGGTTGTTGGTTTAATTAGTATTAGGGTGAGTTAGTTAGTCTTAACCTAATTAGTTGAATTAGTTTTGTTAGGTTGCAAACATGTTAAGTAGAAGGTTGGGCTGGTGGTGGGTGTTTTGGCCAGGTTGGTGTCGGGGTTGGTTAGACGGGGTTGCTAGAAACCGAGTCGGGAATTACTTGTTCAACTATTAATTACAAGTTAGAATAATATTTTATGGAGTGAACTAGTTAGTTTATTAGTGATTATGTTGTTTGGAGTTTAGCTTTAGGGATCAATGCTGTGATTGAATAGTTAGCGTAATTTATAGAATGTCTAACCGGTAATCACAATTAAATGGCCAAAGGAGACGTATAGGTTTAGTGGACAAATATGTCATGTGTGGGAACCGAGTTGGTGGGATTTTCTGATATTATAGGGTAGTTAAATGAGTAAATCATCCTCGGTTTAGGTAAAGCTAGTGTCTTTGTTTAGTTCCTTAAGTGTATAAATGAGAAAAACCAATAACTTAGTTAACGGTGCAACGGGCTAACATAGTTTTGGTTAATTAGTATTAGGACGTCCAGAGTGAAATTAGTTAGCGGGTGTGGAAAAGATGCTACTTTTTAGCCAAGTCCGTTGTTCAATGCAGCTTAGTTTACGGAAATTGATTCTTTTATTGATTCTTTTCCGCTATTTAAAATCATACCCAGGGACCCATTTTCTCTTGCACGTGATTTTTCCAGGAACCTCCTAAGGAAACACTTTTCAGGTAAGTCGTTTTTCGACTTGCTCGGTTCTTCTCTGCCTTGTTAGATTGCGTATCGATATTGTAGGGTGGGTTTTGGGAACTAGTCCCGAATACCTTTTAAATTGTTTTGAACTCCTTGAGTGTTGTGTGTGTAAATGGTTTTGAATGTGTTTTATCGAAAAAATATTTTGGAACGTTTTCTCTGTGTTGGTACCGTTTTCGACACGGCCCATCGTAGCTGGTGTTGAGGAAGAGTTGGCTACGTTGACCCGTGTGACTGGGAAAATCGTGCCCCTTCAAAACGAAAATTATTATCTGTGTGTTTTTGGCAAGTGCTCCAGTGGAGGCTTAGCCAGGGGTTAGAAGGGAGATTGTGAAGTGGAGTGAGAGGGCCTGCCTCTGCACTCGGCGCGGTGATGAGCGCCTTGGAAGTTGGATTGTAGACAAAGGAGGAATTGCATTGTGTGGGATTATGAATGTGAATGCGTATGTGACCTTGTGTGACTGATATAACTAACTTAGGTATTGGCCTTTAGAGTTATGATTGCGGTTGTGGATTTGTATGCTGACTTTAGATAAATAATTTCAAAGCGTTCTACGATTTCCGTATTCTTTCTAGCTTGGTAGATTAGACGCTGACCCTTCGGGGAACATTTTTCAGTTCCAGGTATGAATCAGGGAGCCGTGCAGGAACCGAGGCCAGATGGCGGGCCGGAGCGGTAAAGAGCGCGTGTTATAGTGGGATTGGTTTATACTAGTTTATTTATAACAGTTAGGATGTTAATTTTAATATTTGTTAGACGGAGTTAGTATTATATTTCGTTTATTATTATTTTGTTCGGATAGTTCAATTTCAGTAGGCGTTGTGACGTATTTGAATATTTATGATTTTCGGGGATTCATGCATGATTACATTTTCTAAGTTTTATTAAATAAAGGTTGGATGTTTTATTATGTTTTTCTCGTCGTGCTCGCGTTGTAAGGTCCTACAATGTAGTTGTCAACCTAATTAATAGGACCTTGTAAGGTCTATTCCCTAGTAGCGCCTCGTCGGAAGACGGGGTGTTACACCAGAACTACGTAAAGACTTGACGCCTTTTAAAAGGCTACGTAGGTAACTCCATATCAACTTTAATATATATCGAGCTCAGTCGCAAATCCCAAATTAAATCATCAAAGTGATCGAGAAGACTCAAATAGTCAAACTCAAAGCATAATTAAATAATTAATTGTGCATGGATAACCCATATTCTTAAAATTAATTTATGACTAATATAACGTTATGGTCATTTAAAGCACAAAGTTTGATCTAAAAAAATTTCATTAGTCATAATTAATTTAGGTTATAAAATTAAAAGTTTCTTGTTAAGAACTACGTACGATTTGGGCCCTTTCAAAAAGGGTACGTAGGAAACTTGATAAAAAAGCAAATTAAATGCTCTTCGAGTTCAATCACAACACTAAATCAAACAAAAACTTCCAAATCCAAAAACACACCAAAAATAATTGTGCACGCCAAATGTGAATAGCTAGATCACCCTTCCTAGAAGATGGGTTTAGTATTATTCGCGTCATGCAAATGACAGTTGGAGCGGTCTAGGCAACTCTTCCTAGAAGGTGGGTTTAGATTCGTTCCTCTGATACATGAAAAATATCACACACACAAATAAAAAAACCAAAACATTCTGAACTACGTAAGGCTTGATTCTCTTTAAAGAGATACGTAGGCAACCCGTTAAAATTCGGGTGCAGCCCAAATCCTAAAACAAACCAAATATTTTGTACATGTATGAATTTTAATCAAAAGGGTAAAAAGAAAAGGTCGAACTCAATTTAAAAATTAAATAAAATATGTTTTGCGAATATTTTCACATTTTTGTTCAACATATTTTTGGCACACACGGTGGACTCTTTTCTTCCTTTTCATTTTTAAGTTGTGCATTTACTAATATCCGATCTCTTTTGATTGCAAGAAAATGACGTCAAGAGTGATCGTGAATTTCAATGAGCTTCCAGCAACTTTGGTTGTGCAAGGAGGCAAATGGATGCGCAAGAGGTCCTTTAAAGTCATCTTCGACATCACGAAGGACAAAATTTGTGCTCAAATCCCAATGAAAAATTCCTTTGGGGTGCTCCAATCCTCAATGGAGAAGACTGCTACTAAGTGGATTCCAAAATCCCCTACCATGCTTTCGAGACATGGGGGTAAGAAGTTCAAGACCGATCAAGTTGGTCACAAAAATGGCAACAAGCCCAACAACCAGTTCAACGGCACAAAGCCCAATTTTCATCAAGCTAGCATCACTAGCACTCCAAGTGCTGGTGACAAAAAGCCTTTCACCGGAGCTCCTAGTGCACCTACCATCCAAGTCATAAAGACCAATGGTGGGATTTTCTCAACTTTCGTTCAACCTTACATCAATGCCAAAAAGGCAAACAAGTCAAAGAAAAGGTGTGGAAGTAAGAATGGTTCAAGTTGTCGAGGGACAGGGGCATTCAACAAGCTTGCTCCTTCTCCAGCTTTGGATCTTGCTAAGGAGACTCTTTGGAAAGCTGCTAGAGACCTCATCTCACCAAAGAAGTCAATTGGTGTTTCTCAAGTCAACACCCCAAGACAAATTTACATAGGGTCCATTCCTATCAATATTGGAGGAGTTGAACAAGTCAACGCAATCTCTTATTTCGAGGAAGTTCAACCAAAGGCCTTAGAGGTCAAAACAACTAAGCCTTCAAGATCCAACAACGATCAAGAGGCTCAACAGGCTGGCCAAGTTGCTCGGGTTCGTGTAAAAACAAGAGGTCGATCAAGGTTGACATCTCAAATGACCGAACCTCAAACATGTACGAACCAAGTGACACAACCAACCGCTAAAGCGATGTCATTTGTTGACATGGTTTTAAGGCCACCAACTTTGACCGCTCCTATATTGAAAACTCAAGTAGTGATAAAAGAAATCCCAAATTCCCCATTGCGTGGAGACATGTCGTCTATTTTCCAAGAGGAAGAATTTCCACCTTTATCCTGGAAGGGAAGTAAAACAAAATTTAGCTTCCCAAATGAAACAGAAAATGCATCAGTGTTTGTGACTGGTATATCGACTATTGAAGAGCAACTTCAAGAGTTGCAAAAGAAGCTTGCTGAAAAAGATGCTCAAATAGCCTCACTCATAGCTCGAGTCAATAATCAAGAAAATGAAAGAAGACGAGAGCAAGCGAGGTCAAATGATGAAGGGATAAGTAATAGCTCAAGCATTTCTCCTCAAGAAATCAAGGAGATGATTGCTCAAGGGTTTCGAGAATACCAAGCATCACAAAATCCACCTATGCTTGGGTATAGAAAGCCATATCCAACATATTATGATGCAATTCCATTTCCCGCGGGCTACCAAAGACCAAAGTTCGATAAGTTTGATGGCATACATGGCTCTCCACATGAGCATCTTGCCCATTTCTACTCAGCTTGTGGTGAAACCGCCTTAAGTGATGTCTTGTTGATAAGACAATTCGTCCAATCATTAAAAGGATCGGCCTTCACTTGGTACCCTCAACTCCAACCAGGGTCGATTCAAACATGGGACGAGTTACAAAAGGCGTTCTTAGCTCAATTTGTGAGCTTAAAAGCAAAGGTCTCCATAATGGACCTCGCAAACACCTTCGAAGGACCAACTGAGCTTGCAAATGATTTTATCACTAGGTGGAGAAGTTTAAGACTTCAATGCCATGAAAAACTAAGTGAAAAAGCATGCGTTCAAATATGCACCAACAACTTGCTTCCAGAGCTAGCAGTGCATGTTGGTAGCGCCGAGCCTCATTCCTTTGGTGATTTGGTGCCAAAAGCATGCAACGTTGAAAGACAAGTTGCTCGACGAAAGCAAGGATCTAGTTATCCAAAAGTCAGTGAATTTGAAAAAGATGATGATGAGGAGTCACAAAATCAAGAAGACTCCATGGCGACATTCATCAAACCTAATGACAAACCCTCCACCAATAGTGGCTTAAAGGCTCGAGATAAGGGGAAAGTCAAAGAGTTCGCCAAAAGACTAACTCTTCAAGAAAGAATACAAAAGAAGTATCCTTTCGACGATGATGATGTCGAAGGGATATTTGAAGAGTTGATGGCCGCCAAGATTTTGGCACTTCCGAAACCAAAATGACCAAATGAGGTTGATAAGAAGGGCGATCCAAATTATTGTCCTTACCATCGACTCATAAGTCATCCAATTAAGGACTGTTACGTCCTTAAAGATGTAATAGAAAAAATGTTTAAAAGAGGAGAGATTGAATTTGAGGGGCTAACATCAAAGACTCCAATAGTTACATCAAACACCATTTCTGTGGTAGATGTTTCCGAGGTTGTGCCCAAAATAAAGAATCTCTTCAAATATGTGAATTGTTTCTTCCTAAAAGGTTTCTCAAGGATGACTCAACAAGTGATTATTCAGAGGTCGCTCATTGTTGCACGACCTTGTCAATCTACGCTTGTGAAGAAAACCAATCAAATGTTGATGAGATTCTTTCCAAGAACTTACAAATTTCCCAAGATGGAGGAGTTCTAACTGCGAGTGTTAAAGCGTCAATGACAATGGCATCAAATGAGCTAAACACAAACTCAAAGGATAAAAAAGCAATGCCTCGAGTGTCAGTGTTTCAAAGGCTCAAAACAAGTTCAACAAGTGAAATGGCTAAGCCTTCCGTATTTGAAAGACTTGACATTAGTTCGAGAAGTCAAAAATCCAAACCTTCTGTGTTTGAAAGGCTCGAAAAACCATGCAAACCAAAGAACAAGGTGATTCGAGTCAAGAGCAACAAAAAGTGGAAGGTCAAGAACGAGAGATTAAAAGCTCTAGTTCGCAAGTTTGAAGATGAAATGAACTCCTAAGTTGGAGAAATGAGATCGATGCCCATCCTAAGAAAAAAGAAACATCTTACAACTGGCAGGGGGTATCATCATCAAACTCGTGTATATGCAAAAAAAAAAAAAGTTCAACACTTTGTCTTCAAGCTTGAAAGTCTCAAAGTGTTGGATTAAAAAAAAAACTGAAGATGTATCTTCAGGAACTACGTCAAGACTTGATCCCAACAAGGGTACGTAGGAAGTTCGATATCAAATTTAATATATATTGGATTCAGTCGCAAACCTCAAAAAAAAAAATCAAATTTGAAAACCTTTGCACAAATGATAGTCAGAGTAATTTGAGCAACCCTTCCTAGAAGGTGGGTTCAAGTTGTCTCGGTGATGCGCACAAAAAGGTAAAAAAAAACACATGCATATAATAGTTGGGCTAATCTATACAAACCTTCCTAGAAGGTGGGTTTAGATCTCGTCCTCTAACGCATGTAAAAAAACACAAAATCAAATTGGTTCACAAAGAACTACGAACGGCTTGATCCCTCACAAAGGGGGTACGTAGGCAATCTAGTTAATCAAAACGCTAGATGCAGCCACAACAACAAACAAAAAAAAACTTCTTTCCCAACAAGAAGTAAATGAGAAATGAGAAATCTCGATCTCTCGTAGTCGTTTGATCATTATCTCGACTACAAAAAGAGAGTATTAAATGTAGTCCGAAGAGAAGTACCTCATCATACGATTCATGATAGGTGTTAAAAAAAAATCAAGTTAACAAAAAGGGGAGAAGAAAAGATACACCTACGAAAGATGTTCTCAAGAAGAGAAACAATTCAAAATTCAATAGACCTCAATCATCAAGCTCAAATTTAATGATTGATCTAAGTCTTCCTAACCAAAATTTTTCTCACAAGAAAACATCTACCAATCTCGTATTTGCCAAAAAAATCTCCAAGTATTCTTATCTCCCAAGTTCCAAACAAAAAAAAAATGAACTCCTATTCTAGATCAAAGGAGAAAAACTCATTGGCCTATATCGTTTTCGTATAAGGTTTTTCAAAACTCCAAATTCAAAAAAATAGCCACCAAGTCCATTGGCTTAAATTGGTATGGGTACATGGCACAAAGTCATCCTTTATAAAGGAAGCCATATTTTCAAACCTAGTACCATAAAGCTCCAAAACTCTCAAAAAAACCTTTGTTCATAAAGAACACCCTTAAATCCAAATTGACCTAAATTCCTCTCCAAATCGGCATGAAACTTTAAGTTCAAAGCTAAATCCAATTTCCAAGAAAAAAAAACCTCTCAAATTCTCATATACCCATACCGCCTTACCATTTACATGGTAACAAAACATCTTCACATGCATCATATTCCCCGTGTGACACAATTTCAAAGGGAACGATATTATATATTCCTATCTTCTTCGGACCAAAAGTCAAATTAAATGTTTACTTAAAAGAATGTCTTGAAAGACAAAAATGGACGAACTTTGAACGTGTTCAAATCTTCACACGCACAAAGTTCGGAGGGGTAACTGTTGAGGGGTAAAATTTCATGAATTTTAAAAAAAATCATGATTACCCATAAATATTATGAAAATTAGTTACACAATATAAATGTGATTAATTTTTATTAAAAAAGGGGAAAAAAGGAATTAAAAGTTTGGGCCTTATAAATTCCTAATTATAAATCAAGGAACAATTCTTACTTCGAAGCCCAATGGCCCAACTTGTTCTCAGGTCATATTTATGATGTGTGGAGCTTAAACAAAAAAAGAAGAGAAAGTAATGAAAGTTGAGGGTGGTTATCAAATGCAAGTATTTCTCCCACACAAAATTAAAAAAATGAAGAAGTAAATATAAGAGGTGGGTGCTCGTAGGCTTTTGCAGGGAAGTTACAAAAGTGTAACTTGAAATAAAAAAGGAAAAGAAAAAAAAAAGATTATTGGATAGTGGATGTGTAGTGGGAGGTTATTAAACTGGAGACCTTCACTCTACTATAAAGGCAGGAATCAAACGAGCTTTTTTTTTAGCCCCTGCACAACTCAAAATCCTACATCTACAATCCACCCTCATTTCTTCTTCCACGTTTACTCGTCTGCACACAAGTACAAACCCAGAGAAAAAGAAACTAAAAAAAGAGAGACCAGGAGCAGAACACGAATAAGGTAGAAGCGAAATGATGTTCTACTTATCCCGTTCAAATGTTCTTCCGTTTTACCATTTTAAATCGGGGGGAAAGGATTCAAGGGGATCCTCCCTGATTTCTTATGGCTGAATCGTTCCAACTTCTCATGCTATTTTAGATCGGGGACAAAGGATTCAAGGGGATCCTCCCTAATGTAATAACTGCGGTTTTGAGGATATTTTTGAATTTTTCTCGGATATCGTTTTAACGCTTAATCCAATATTTTTGTTGGAAATTAAATCCTAGAAAATTCTTGGTGATATCCTAAAATCACAAGGAAATGATTTTATGAATCGGTGTGAATTCTAGGATTTTTCGGTGGAAAAAGAATATTTATTGGATAAGCCGTCTTTTAACTTATGTACCGGAAGGGATTTAAAATACGAAACGAAAACCTTAAAAATTGAAGGTCGCAAGATAAAATCATGAAAAATTGATTTTATTGATCTACATAATTTATCGGACGTTTTTCGTTTAGTAAGTTTTTCCACCGGAGGTACATAATTTTACCGCTTTAACGCGAGTCCCGTTCCGGGACGGGAAATTGTTTTAATCGCTTTCTTGTTGCTTAATTGGGAAGGCATTTGTGTGGGGCCCGTACCCTCCAAGGCATATCTTCCTCTGCCTCGTCAAAAGTCTACTTTGTTTTTTCTAAAGCAAAACAGAGGTTTGGGGCGAAGAGGACGAGGTCGACGACGTACTCGGGAGAATCCGAGCTTTCTCATCGCCGTCAGCTTTCTCTGCCTCACCTTTGCTTCCTCCACCAGCCTTCCATCTCTCATCTTGTTCTTCTTTGTGCTCTTGGGCGTGGCTGCTAAAACAGGGGAGTTCGAGAGCGAGGGAAAGAACGGAACGACGACGAGCCAAAGAGAAAGAATTCATCTCACCGCCGGCAGTCTCCTCAGCCCATCATCATCATCATCATCTTCTTCCTTGCTGTAGGTGATGCTCGTTGCTGCTGCTAGGCAAAAACGAATCCAAGAAAGAAATTGGGACTGAATAGCGGACTCGAGGGAGATGGAATTCGAATCCTTCATCGCCGGTGCGTACTCTGCCTCGCCCCTGTTTTGGGTGGTAACCGCCGGCCTCCTCCTGGGCCATCCCGGAATTTCAACCACCAGGCAACACCAGCACACCTGGTTGCCGGTCGAGAAGGAGAGGGACAGGACGGAACGTGGACACGGGAGAGGAGAATTCGTCACCGTCGGCGTGTCTCTGCCTCATTATGGGTTACCGTCGGTGACCACCGGTCCCTCCGACCACCACCCATGGCAAGAGCTGTCACCGGGCAATACCCGACCACCCTCGGGCTCGGGGATCGAGCCATGATCGAGCCACACGAGCCATGGGCTCGAGTGAAGGTATATACGATCGAAATTAATTAGCAGTTTGATTGCGGAGCCACCGTAAGGGCCTTTCGGTCCCGCTTTGCTAATTAAATTTATGGTTTTTATAATCTTGACGTTGATACGGTTCTACAGGTTCGAACCGCTCGTGAAACGGACGTCCGGATCTTCCACTATAGCGAAGACAAGTTTTGGATACCGATTGTCACGTAAAGGACTTCGGATAATTATTTGGGATTCGTCGTTAATCCGTTTGAGCTGAAATTCGGTAATCTTTTAGAATTGTTGCTGATGAACAATTTTTATTTAGAAAATTGTTTCAAAAGTGAAGCGGATAATTAGTTATAATTCCGCCAAGATGGCTCCTTGAAGCATGATAACTAAGGATTCACTATATATCGATATTCGGAAATTATATCGTTTATCGATTAGGAAGTTGTAGGAGTTGAGAATACAACTAAGAGGTATTTTTGTGAGCTTGTTGCTGAGAAATCCTTTTGTTATATTTGTCAGAAGGATGATACAGATTACTGTTGGAATTGCTAAGGACGTCGAGCACGCCTTATAAGGCAAGTGGACGATTCTCTCTTGCGTTATTGTTATTAAATGAGGAATTGGATCCCATTTAATATTTGCGTTGGGAACAACTTGTATGATTAATAAAATATAATAGGTTGTTATATTTGTTAGAAATAATGACCATGTTGTTATTCAGTTTTGCGCTAGAACTGGATTTAGGTCCGTTATCGGTGACCTTGTATGATGTCTCAAGCTGAGACATTGATGTGATGAAGATAGTTCAGGGAGTGGTTTTAGATCCTCTCTTTAAAACAAATTACATCAGGAGGGGCCTAATCCTAATGGTGAGTCATGACTCTGATCCCCTACTCCCGTGTCATAGGGTTGATAGGCACTCTAGCTAAGTGCAGGTTCGGTACGGTGGAGTGTAGACGACATGGTAATAGGCCTCTGTGATCTCTACCTCACCATATGCAAATTAAAGATCAAGGATAACTGAAGTCTTTTGATCTTGGTGTTGTTAGATGATTATGGATGAAACAGGCTCTCTAATCTCTATAACATCGGGACTCGTGCTATTCGTTGATTCAAGGATGAAATAAGCCCTCTGGCCTCGGTAGCATTGTGTTCCTTCGGAAGTAGTTCGGGCCGATTAAAAGCCATCAACTGGTTTGTGAAAAGCTTTGAAAGTAATATAAGATAAGTGCGTTAGGCACATTAATATACCTGAATGGTTCGTCCAGTCGGAAAGCCATTCTTGCTCCCGGTTATGAATGATTCTTAATCAAACTTTGATTAAGTTAATCTGAGTAGTCGATGGAGGCTTTTCAAATTGTTATGTGATGAATATGAGTTCCCAACAACTGTTTATGCTTCTTAAAAGAAACCACAAGCGGTGGTGTTCTCTCTCTTGACTATGCGAGTCTCCTTCTTATTCTCTATAAGACTGCTAACTGTTGGATCATAATTCGAGTCTATTCGGATTTTGGATGCCAATATGTTTAGTTACAACCATAAGAACCAAGTTAGATTCTCTGCTTGCTAGTCTATCATTAGACTAACCCGTCCTTTTTCTTTTCTTTTATTTGGTTGGCTGGTGTCCACCATTGGTTTTCGATACATCAGGTTCTTCTTGGAAGTTGATTCGAGAGACGGGTTCAGATGTTTGAAGCTCCAGAAGTTGAAGAAATGTTTTCAATGGCTATACTTAAAGTGAAGTTCTTGATTAAGTTGCTGCAAAGCGAAGTGTAAAAGAAGTTAAAAACTCAAGGAAGACTTGATGAAGATTTTGTTTAAATAGAAGGTTGTTATGTTTATTTAATCGTTCTGAGTTAAGGTTTGTATAAGACCAATTGTATTTATTCCGCTGTAATGTTTTTAGTTTGTTCAGTCAGTTTAAAGCCTTGGGTAGCTTCGGTTTAGTCTTAATCGGGGTTACTGGCGGTAATACCTCCAGGGTAGGAAGGGGGTGTTACAGAAGTGGTATCAGAGCTAAAAGTTCCTAAGTCTTGCTTAAGACTTTCATCCTTCCATATAGAATTGTGGAGAATTCTATATTGGTGTTGTCTTAGAACCATTTACGGAAAGTGGTTAAGATTGAAGGTCAGACTCATGAAGAGATAGAAAGAGGAAAGGGAATTGGAGAACATGAGGTAATAAGTTTGTAATAGGTTTTGTGAAAAAGGTCCTATGGTGGACATTTGATTCCTTGGAGATGGGAATGGATTCCGAGAAGGATCCGGAGTAAGATTATGTGAAGATTCCTAAAGTTGGACCGGTTCTAGACCAAGTTCTCAATGAAATCCTATTCCCTCTTGAGAGTCTGATTTGGGTGTACCCTCGTCTTTCTTCCATATTAGGAAACTTCTTGTAAGATTTTGAAGTTAAGAATTTTTGTTAGAAATGTTCATGATTCAAGTTATGTGTAAGAGATTGTTGATTTCTTCTCTTGAGATGTGAAAGTTCAAGTGTTGTCTTTAAAAAGGAAATTTCAAAGTGAGTTTGTTTGACTTTGAAGTCATAAGTGTAAGAGTTTCAAGAATATATTCTTATAGGAATTTCCGAATTTGGTTGAAATTTGATTTTCAATAGAAGTTTGGAGTTGGAACCTCTACTCCTCAATGTTGAGATTTAGAGAATCTTATGAGTCTTGAGTGATTCTAAAAAGATCAGTATGGATCATGAGGTGATGTAAAAGAATCTTGAATAGAAAAGGGTTACCTTTGGAAACTTTCTTCAACAATTGTGTTTGTGACTCTATAGTATAGAATCATGGATATTCTGTACTTTTCTTTGCTCAGTTGGAAGTTAAAGAGCTTTGAAGTGCTCAAGTGTTGGATCAACTGAATTGTTAAACTATTGGAAGATGCAATTCAATTTTGAATCTGAGAGTATTCGAACTCGGATGTTCATATATGTTGTTATCTTTTGAGTTAAGAGGATTGAGAATCCTAAATGGAATGGGAATTTCTTATGATTATAGTAAGAAAGAAAGGAAGAATGCTGGTTTAGTTCAAGTTGTGAACAAGTGGTTAATCATTAAGGTTGTTGTAAATAAGGTTGATTGGTCAAAATGGATTGAACAGGGAAAAGTTCATCAGTGATGTGTTTATGTTCAATTAACTACTTAGCACAAGTGTTAATTGACTACATGAGTTGTTGACATCCAGATGACTAACCTATGCGACAACGTTATTGGAGTTTCGTTGTATGATACCCAACTTGGGATAATGAAAAAAAAAACTTGAGGTCTATAATGGACTAGTAATAGAATCAGCATTGAGATGTTCTAAATTGCCAATGTATTGACTTATGTTTCTTCAAGGATGGAAATGATAAAGTTCAGTTTTGAGAAGATCAATCAAGGAATGATCTTAGCATATTTGTCTTTGATATTTCAAGCAGTTGGGAGAAAAATATCAATCACTCAATACTGTGGTCAATAAAGCTTTGTATAAGACCAATTGTATTTATTCCGCTGTAATGTTTTTAGTTTGTTCAGTCAGTTTAAAGCCTTGGGTAGCTTCGGTTTAGTCTTAATCGGGGTTATTGACGGTAATACCTCCAGGATAGGAAGGGGGTGTTACACCTAATTTTTTATGGCTAAATTGTTCGAATTTTTCTTACCATTTTAAATCAGGGGCAAAGGATTCAAATGGATCCTCCTTGATTTTTTTTGTTCGAAATTCTTACTATGGACATATCCGAAATTCAAGTGGATCTTTGAATGTCGAAAATTAAGATTCAAGTGGATCTCTAAATTTTTAAAATTGATTTTTGACGAACCTCTGCTCAAATTTAGTCAGCCCACATACTCGTTAGTCTTCAAATCTGGGAGTCAAATTAAATATGGGCATTTTAAACGAAAAAACATAAAAAAAAATCAAATTTGGGTTGTGTACAGTTCCAACATGCCTAGTGATGTGATGGGTCATGAAGATAGCAAAAGGGTTAAGCGCCAGGCTTGCAAAAAAAAAAGCAACGTGGGTTAGCATCAGTCACCTACCAAAGTGCATGTTAAATTTGATTTCTACAGGGGTGAACGGTGAACGAATTATTTGATTCAAAAAATGGTTTAATTACCAACTCGGCCCAGACATCAGAAGCTTTAAAAATCAAATACATGCGTTGGCTATAATTAGCTTTCTTAAGGCTCATTACTTTGCAAAATTGACGTAATTAGCTAGCTAAATAAATACACTTTTTTTTTTGGTAGAAAGCTAAATATTGCACTAAACACAAAATATTGCATGCTAGCTAAATAAATGCGTATGTAGGCATGCCACTACATGTTAGTCATAATTAATTTAGGTTATAAAATTAAAAGTTTCTTTTTAAGAACTACGTACAATTTGATACCTTTCAAAAACGGTACGTAGAAAACTTGATAAAAAAAAGCAAATCAAATGCTATTCGAGTTCAATCACAACACTAAATCAAACAAAAACTTCCAAATTCAAAAACACACTAAAAATAATTGTGCACGCCAAATGCGAATAGCTAGATCATCCTTCCTAGAAGATGGGTTTAGTATTATTCGCGTCATGCAAATGATAGTTGGAGCGGTCTAGGCAACTCTTCCTAGAAGGTGGGTTTAGATTCGTTCCTCTGATGCATGAAAAATATCACACACAAATAAAAAAACCAAAACATTCTGAACTACGTAAGGCTTGATTCTCTTTAAAGAGATACGTAGGCAACCCTTTAAAATTCGGGTGTAGCCCAAATCCTAAAACAAACCAAATATTTTGTACATGTATGACATTTAATCAAAAGGGTAAAAAGAAAAGGTCGAACTCAATTTAAAAATCAAATAAAATATGTTTTGCGAATATTTTCACATTTTTGTTCAACACCTTTTTTATTATTATTTTCTAGGTGACACTTATTAAGGAAAACGCTTTTTAACTTACACACAAATATTTGTATGTATTTTAAATAGTTTATAAAATGATTTGTATGCATCATTTTTTTAGAAGACTTCTTTTAATGAAGATTGTGTTTATTAAAACTTTCATATAAATCTTTATTTATTCAAAGAAATTCTAGGATGGTCATGCATGTGCATAAATGACTTATAGAAATATTATTTAATCCCACAAGAATATTTTGAAAGATTTTAACAAAACTTATGCTAAAGGTTACATTTCTTTTTATTTAAAAGATATGGTAAAATTCCATCATATTAAACTTAGAGCATATTCTACAATAATATTTATTCTAAAACTCCATAATTTCTACATGCAAAGTTTATATAATTTATTTAAAATTATAGCAATTATATATATATAAATGGTTTTATTAAAATAAAATAATAAAAAAAACCATTTGTTTTAAAATTGCTAGGAAATTACATGCAAGGTGGTTTTTCTTAATAAAAAATATTTAAAGTAGCAAGCAAGAACTTATATGATCATCCAAGCATATTATAAATCCATAAGACTAAGTTATTCCTCCAAACACATCAACAAATATCCATTCCTTACTCAAAAGAAGCATCCATGTTGATTTTCTTCATAAAAATTCCATTATTAAGACATTCAAGAACAATTTCCATTAAAAATCTTTCTAGCTTAAGTTTATTAGATCTTAAAATTTACAAATCTTAGAAAAGTCTATTTCAAGTACTCAAAGTGACATGCATGTGGATTTTAGGCAAGATCCAAATGTCTTAAGTGTTTACCATAGAAATACTAGTATAACTTATAGATTTCCAACAAGAAGAAGGACTTCTTAGATTATTTAAATAAAATTAAAAATCAGAAATAAGAAGGTCACAATCACCCTTAAAAGATGTAGGATTTTAGTATAGGTTCACATGATTTGTAGAAGACACAATTCATTCTAACAAGGCACACATGTAAGAATCAAGGGAAAGCTATGCCTTTTTTATAACATTTTATATTCTGAAATTTAAGAAGAAAAATCAGATCTTAAATCAAGATCAATCATGCTAAAAACAACTTAAAATGGTGTAAAAAGAGTTAGAGTTTTATACCCTTAATTTGTGGGATTTTTGGAGCAAGAGTACACCACAAAAGGGGAAAGGGAGGGGGCGGCGGCATGGCTGGACGACGGCAGCTCAGGGGCTAGACGACGGCGGTGCAGGAGGTGGCCGGAGGTGGTGGTGTGTGGTGGAGTGGTGGTGTGGTGGAAGACACAAAGGGAGTTTTATGGTGGGAGAGAGAGCTAGAAGAGAGAAAATGGTGAGAGCTTCTTATGACTCTCTCTCATGTCATCTCTCTCTTTAAAAATACAAGGGATGATAGGAGATGTAGAGATTTGAGAATATTTGGCAATATTCTTCTAATGATCAACCTTGACTAACAAGAGAATAAACTAACATTTTAATCTTGTTAGTGGATTTTGTAGAGAGTGTTTCATAAATGAAGCAATCTAGTGAATCTCTTCCAAAATCTCCATATCTCATTGGTCCGACGCGTATGCAAGACAGACCGAGGGTTGGTTTGATACGCGCGTCGGAACGATCGGCTTATACGAAAAGAATTTCCGTTAACTATAAATTTATTAAGTTCCGTCTTAAATAAATTCACCTACTAAAATAATTATTTTATGAGAATATTATACTCTCTTTTCCTTTTTAGAAATTTTATGAGATTATTTTATTTAATAAAATTATTAAGGAAGTTTAATTACTTAACGAAAATTGTGGCTATTAAAACAGTACCCCCTTAAATTAGTTTCGTCCCCGAAACTAGGAAAACAAAGTATGGTACGAAGTTAAAGTATGGGATTAGCTACAACCACTCACTTAGTGCGAGGGAACAACAAAGTTACTAGTACCCCCTTAAAGAACATTCCAACTTATACTTACAATGACAACAACTTGGGAAAACGTCTCTGCATGTCTTGCTCAGTTTCCCAAGTCTCCCATGTCGTGCGTTCATTATCGTCCTTTGACTAGAGTCCTCGGACTAGATGTACCTCTTTGTTGCGTGGCTGCTTTACTCGACATTCTACTATCTTCAGGGGTCTCTCTTTGTAGGTGCCATCTGGCCGAATTTCCACGTCGTCATAATTGATTATGTGGGATTCGTCAGGCACATACTGCCTCAGGAGTGACACGTGGAAAACGTTGTGAACTGGGGGCGTTGATGGAGGTAGGGCGATGCGATAGGCCAGCTTTCCTACTCTTTCCAAAATCTCGAAGGGTCCCACATAACGAGGATTGAGTTTTCCTCTTTTTCCAAAACGGAAAACACTCTTCGAAGGAGATACCTTGACGAACACTTTATTTCCTACCTTAAACTCAACCTCTCTTCTTTTCAAATCCGTGTAAGATTTTTGTCGACTTTGAGCAGTCAACATCCTCTGACGAATTAAAGCAACGTCTGCGGTGGTTCTCTTGATCAACTCCGGTCCGAGAAGAATCTTGTCAACATTGTCATCCTTGTAGATTGGGGATCGACATTTTCGGCCATATAAAGCTTCAAAATGAGCCATCTTTATTGTCGAGTGCCAGCTGTTGTTGTAAGTGAACTCTATCAAACATAAGCTCACATCCCAACTTGTTGTGTGATCTAAAACGCAGACTCGAAGCATATCCTCAAGAGTCCGAATGGTCAGTTCAGATTGACCATCGGTTTGAGGATGAAAAGTTGTGCTAAACTTCAGCTCGGTACCCATGGCCTTATGAAACTCTTGCTAGCAATTTCCCATGTAATGACCGTCCCTATCGGAGATGTTTGTCTTTGGGGTACCATGGAGGCGGATGATCTCTTTGATGAAAATTGTTGCTAATTGTTGGACTCCCCACTTTTTCTTGATTGCGATGAAGTGGGTGCTTTTGGTTAGTCGGTCTACGATCACCCATATAGCGTCTTTCTGCTTTTGAGTCTTAGGTAACCCGATAACGAAGTCCATTGCTATATCTTCCCACTTCCATTCTGGCACTGGAATTGATTGCAACATTCCTCCCGGTCTTTTATGTTCAATCGTTACCTTCTGGCAAACCAAACACCTTGAAATGAATTCTGCCACTTCGTGCTTCATGTTTGACCACCAAAATTTTTTTCGCAAGTCTTTGTACATCTTACTTGCTCTGGGATGGGCGGAATATGCAGATGAGTGAGCTTCTTTCATGATGATCTTACGTAGCTCATCAATGGCGGGCACGTAGAACCGGTTTTGAAACCAAAGGGAACCATCATCTTGGATAATGAACCCCGGCTTACTTCTCCACTGATCTTGATTAACATGATGTCGTCGGTTTGCTTCTCCCTGATCTGATCTAGCAAGTCGGAGTGGATTTCTAAGGTGGTTAGACAACCTTGTTATCTTCCAAACCAAACTTTGATGCCTTCTCGAATCAACTCTTGTTGCAGCTTTGGTTAAACCGTCAACATTGCAACAATGCCCTCTTGTTGTGTCTTACGACTTAAGACATCGAACACGACATTAGCCTTGCCCGGATGGTAGAGCAATTCGATGTCGTAGTCCTTGAGCAGTTCCAACCATCTTCTTTGCCTCATGTTCAACTCTTTCTGAGTGAACACATTTTTCAAGCTTTTGTGGTCGGTGTAGATCTGACACTTCACCCCATACAACTAGTGTCGCCAAATCTTTAAGGCAAACACCACAACTGCTAACTCGAGGTCATGTGTTTGGTAGTTGACTTCGTAGGTATTAAGTTAGCGAGATGCGTAAGCTATCACTTTCCCGTTTTGCATTAATACACATCCCAAACCTTGCTTGGAGGCATCACTATACACCACGTATCCTTCATGTCCATCTGGCAGAGTCAGTACGGGACTCACTTGTGAGACATTTCTTGAGCTCTTGGAAGCTTTCTTCATATTTCTCATCCCACGCAAACTTCTTGTGGGTCTTTCGGAGTAGTTTGGTCATTGGTAAAGCGATCTTAGAGAATCCCTCTACAAACCTGCGGTAGTACCCTGCAAGTCCTAGGAAGCTGTGAATATCTTTAACATTACGCGGTTGGTTCCATTCTGAGACTGCTTCAATCTTTTGTGGGTCCACCATTACTCCATTCTGATTGATGATATGACCTAAAAAGGTGACTTCTTTTAACCATAGGTCACATTTTGACAACTTGGCGTACAACTGGTTGTCCTCAAAATCTATAGCACTATCCTGAGATGCTCCTTGTGATCAACATGACTTCCTGAGTAGATCAAAATGTCATCGATGAAGACGATCACGAACTTATCGAGGTACTCATGGAAACATCAGTGCATGAGATCTATAAATACTACAGGCGCATTCGTTAGACCGAATGGCCTCACCACAAACTCGTAGTGGCGATAGCGGGCTCAGAATGATGTCTTTGAAATATCCTCCTCGTGATTTCTAAGTTGATGATACCCGGATCGTAAGTCGATCTTGAAGAATACTTTGGCACCTCGAAGCTGATCTAGGAGGTCATCTATCCTTGGAAGAGGATATTTGTTCTTGATGGTGACTTTGTTCAACTCTATGTTGTCGATGCATAAGTGGAAGGTCCCATCCTTCTTCTTCACAAATAGAACATATGCTCCTCAAGGTGAGGCGGTTGGTCTGATGAAGCCCTTCTCTAGCAGCTCCTCAAGGTGACTTTTGAGTTCCTTCATCTCTATTGTAGCCATCATATATGGTGCCTCGGAGATTGGTGCAATTCTTGGCTCTAAACTGACTGTAAACTCGACTTCCCGTCGAGGAGGTAGTCCCGGTAGCTCTTCGAGACAAACGTCGGGAAACTCTCTGGCTATAGGAATATTTCGAATGTCTACGACCTTCTTTTCTGTCGGCTCCAAATAGCACAGGTACCCAACACATCCTTTTCGGAGTAGTTTCCCGGTCTTCATGGCGTTGATCAATTTTCCATTTTCTTCTTCTCGCTTCCCTTTGAATTTGCAAACATGCTTTCCTTCATAGTTTATGGTTAACGGTTGAGTGTGGAAATCAATTACGGCTCCATGACACGACAACCAATCTCTTTCGAGAATGATGTCGTAAGGGGCCATCATGATGCATATCAAGTTGGATTTGAAGCTTCCTCCTTGAATGCTTAGCCGGAAGTTACTTAACTGTCTTGTTCCGATTATTCTCTCTCCGTTTGGAAGGTTCACCACAAAGGGTTCGCATGATTCATGACATTCTATCCCTAGGAGTTCTACACAACTTTCAGATATAAAGGAATGCGACTGACGAGCACTTTTACGTCGCTATAAAAGCACTGCCAAAGAAAATTCCTAACTTCCTAACCTAAGTGTAGTGGAAGCAAGGGTCGAACCCACAATTATTTAATATTACTAAGCAGAAAAGGTTTTTTTTATGGTTGTAAACTAAAATCTAAGTAATTAAACTAATTAATCAAAGCAAGTAAAGTAAATTGAGATTATAATATGGAGAAAAGCGTCCAACTAGTTTTGTATCCATTGCATACATGAGTTTTGATCATCGATTATCCTTATTTCAATTTCCCTTGACTAATCTATTGTGAATTTATGAATTCAAGCTTATTGTGGTTGTTAATATACATCGTCTTTAACAACCTTTTAATCAATTAACCTAGAAAACCTTCTATGTCAAGTTGATCATGCAATTAAGTTCAAAGCATTCAATAGAAACAATATTCATGAATTCCACCGTCTATTCACGAAATTTTGTGATTAAATTCTCCGCCTTTGATTAACCCTAATATACACCGTCTTTCAGTTTAATCAAAGGATTCATCCATGAATAATCAAATTCCACCGTCTATTTAATTATTCTAGTTGTAATTCAACCTAGAAGTAGAATAGGTGATCAAGCTATTATAATCCTAAGTGAATTTAATCAATTAAGCATGGAGAGATTCAATCTAGTCAAGGCAAACTAAAATAATTCAAATCTCACAAACAATCATGCACACAACTTCAACTAACTAATTGAACATGGGAAATTTAGCTAGAAATCGACATTAAAGAAAAATCAAACTTACAAAAGTCAAATCGATCTTCACTTGCAAAACTAGGGTTTGTCTCCCACAAATCTCCAAATTGCATAAAACTCAAAAAGATAGCATAATCCAAAAATAAAACCTAGAGAAAGTATTTATATCATGCTAAAAATATCCAAAATATCCAAAAATATCCAAATAAACATTAAGAAAGTCGGCCCATAAGATCTCGCGGAAGCCCAAATCCACGCCACACCGACACCGCTGAGCGCGGTTTGTGACGCCCCAGAGCGCGGTCGCGCTCCGCCCGGAGTTGCCCGCGGTGACGCCGCAACAACTTTCTCCACTCGGCGCGGTCTTGACTTTGGCTCCGCGGTTTGGTCCCTTCATTCATGTCTTGTAGTTCTTGCCTCGGGTCTTCACTTCCAATGCTCCCTACACGTCCCGAGATCCGTCCTAAGCTTTCCATCTACCGTCTTCCACCATCCGACCTGCAATTTCGCACAAAGACGCGTAGATTCTGAACTAAACAAAAATAAAACCTAATCTAAACTTAGAATGAAATCCTAGCTAAAAATGCATAAAACGAGAATAAAAACATGCTCTAACAACTACATCTATATGCTCTATCAAATTCCCCCATGCTTGAACCTTGCTTGTCCTCAAGCAAGACATAGAAATCAATCACACCACAAACAAGCAAGTCATGACTTAATTCATTTTCAAGAAGCACAAACTTAACCATGAAATCTTTGCATACATATATCGAAAGTTTCAAACCAAGCTATTAATCCATTCCAACCCTCACCAAGATATATGTGTTTGCACTCAACACTCAAGTGTTTAAAGGTATGTGTTTTCGCTCAAAAATCATCTTTGAATGCCAACTACCATATGCTTGCATCAGTGCACTACAACTCCACCACGGATGTTCAAATGCACAACATAAATCATGAGGTCTTTTTCAAGGTTGTAATGGGGACAAGGTATAGACAAGTGGGAAGGGATAATTTTATGGCCATGTGGTGCTAAATCCGGGAACTAGAATCAACTAATACCCAAATTACATCAACACTCACTCTCAACAGCTTCCCAACTTGTATTCCCTTTCTTCCATTACTTACTTTTAAGCACTTCTTTCTTTTGCTCAACTTTTGCTTTTTTTTTTCTTTCCACAAACCCATTTGAGATTTGTTCTTTCTTTTTCATTCTTCTCTCACAAGAATACTTTGCAATTTTACACATACAACTCATCTCAATCAACCTTTCAAGCCAACTTTACTTAGAAATTTTGCACTAAACATTCCCAACATCCTTAAACTTTCCAACACTTTTCATTTTGGACATTCCCTTCTATTACACCTTTTCATCTTGCCTCACAAACCCCAACATATATCAATTAATCCACAAAATTCCCCTAGTCAAATCCTAATTCCCGGATGAGGGTCAAGCTTATTCGGCTAGGATTAATTTTTGTGGAGCTAATAAACAAGGCCAAGGCTCAAAAACAATGGGGCTACAAAAACAACGGTATAATGTAGGGTGGATAAGGATATAAATGAGCTAAAGAAAATTTGCCTCAATCACTTTTATATCATGCATTCAAATCATATAATGTGGCCTCGAAAAAGAATCTAAACGCAAGTTCTTGAGCTAAGACAATCAAAGTGATACACTCAAGAATATCATGCAAAATTGGCATGTAAAGGCTCAAAAGAAATCTCACAAGGCAAATTTTTGGTTAGAACTTCATAACTAGCTCAAGTTTTCACTTTCATGCATACTCCTTCATAGTTAAGCAATTCTTATTTAGAACTTCCATCATAAACTTAACAAGTTATGGGATATGAAATCATGCTCACTATTTAAACAAGTGGTTCCAAGGGGAAAAATGAATCCTAAATGCAAACAAAACACACTTTTTTTTTCTTCAAATTTTCAGAAATTTTCAAAATTTTTAGTGGATTTGTCAAACTTTCAATCAATGCATACAAAAAAAAAATAAACATGCACATGCAACTATATGATCTAACTAAACCAAGTTCTCATGACAAAATAAATAATCCCCTTCCCCCATGCTTAAACATTACTTTGTCCCCAAAGTAATAAAAACGTAAGAGTAAAAGAAAACTGACCTTATCACAAGAACTTGTCAGACTCGGGAATCTACTCTGACGGTGGTGGTGGGTACCCCGGGTATGGCCACTCAAGAGCTGGATATCCAGGATACGGCTGATAAGCATACGGCTGGTAGCCCTGCTCAAGCGTGTAGCTGTCCATCCTCTGATGCAAGTACCGGGTCTGCTCATCAACATAATCAAAACGGCTCGTAGCATAACACCGGAAATGGTTGAAATCAGCCGCCATACCATCCATACGAGTGTGCAAGCCACTCACTTGTGTAGACAATCCACCCATCAATTCCACCAAATGATTGTATTGAGTGGTAGACATGTTACCACCTAAACCTTGTTGCTCAAACTCTTGAATGGGTGGCACTTCATTGTGCTCATCATCTTCATCATCGTCAGCTGCAATATCCTCAGGAGCAACTTCAAACTCCTCATCTTCGTCCTCCTCATCAACATCCATAGAAGCGCTCGCTTCCTCATCATGACCCCTTGCTTTCTTCCTTCTTCTTATCCCTCCAATCACTTCTGAAACCGGTAAATCACCATTTTGAGGATGAATGATCCATGTGTGAGCATTGTCCAAACCAACCTCAATCTTCACCCTCTCTGGATTAGGCAACTTCATAGCAAAGGAGCTATTGCCTAGCACCCAATAGTACCGATTGTTCTTCACATATAACACCTTCATCTTGTTGTAGAAATGCAAGTTCATCGGAAGAGGATCAATCCTACCCACACACTGCTCCAAATCAATTCCAAAGTGTTGGGCGAACTTGGTGATGATACCACCCACAGCGATCCGACCGGTATTTCTCTTAATCATGAGCTCCATGTTGTGCATCATAGCGGCACCAAAGTCTACCTGTTGCCCTTCCAGAATACCTCAAAGGAGAAAAATATCCTTCCTAGGGCAATTATTCTTACCCTCTCCTCTGACTGTAATAGAGTGAGCAAAGAACCTCTGAAGAATTCAGATTATTGGATGAGAAATTCCAGACGCCTTGGTTCTAGAAGGCAAGTACTCATCAGTCCCAGAAAGGAGAGCCCACTTTTCATCATCCATAAAAGTGGAGCGGTTTTCCCATCTATCAACATGCATCTGGTATTGGGTAAATCTGAACAGCTTGTTGATATCATTAAGAGTCATGCTTCTCATCACCCCACCTAGCTGAAAATTGCACCGCCCTTCATTAGCAAATCTCCCCTCTAAGATATGAGCCTCTAATGTGCTCAAGAACTCCAACACGAGGCTTCGATAAACAGGCAATCTCATGCTCAACACAGTCAAATTGTGATTAAACTCTATCTCCCTCAATTGACTAGCCAAACCCAACTCCTCAAACAAATCCCAGTCAATATATCTCGGAGCTTGGATTTGACGCCCGTTCAATTAATCAAACCGGTCTAGATGCGTCATGTCCCGGAATTGAAGACCATAAGTTGCCGGTGTAATCACATTGCTTGATGAAGAGGCTCTAGGTGTAGCTCGGGATCGAGAGGAAGAGGGTGCAACATTTTGAGCTCTAGTTGATGTTGCTCGGGTTGCTCTAGTGGCTCTTGGAGGACGACTAGGTTCCGATGAGGAGGCATTGGGGTTTACCTTGGTACGTCCCATGATGATATTACCTACACAACAATCAAAAACACCAAAAACAAGCACAATTCGATTGCCCCGGCAAGAGCAATCCACCAAACAAGTAGTAATAGATAATAATTGCTCTCAAAACACTCTCTTCCCCCACTAACCTAGATTAATTAGCATGAATAATTAGTTAATTTCGAAATTATGGATTTGTCAAGCTCTAAACATTAAACTAACTCATAAACATGCTAATATTGTTGAATCTATACTTAAATTGAAGAAATTTGGCCTAAATATTCCTAAAATTGAGGTTTTTATGCAAAACCTAACTTAGTAAACTTTTGGGTTGAGATCTTCAATTTGGGGATGAAATTTGAAGAGAAAAGTTAGAAATCTTACTTGTTTGATGACTAGGAGTGCAAATCCGGGCTTGATTTGGAGTTTTGATCTTCAAAGGAGCTTGAATGAGGAGCTTCAATGGAGGGGCTTCAATGGGGGCTGCGTGGGTTTTAGGAGGAAGAAGATGAATGTGGAAAAAATAGGAGGGTTTTCGGATTTAATGCGCCGAACCCGGCCTCAGTGCGGTTTGGGACCCTTGAGAGCGCGGTCGCGCTCTCCTAGGTTTTGCCCGCGCTGAGGCTGCAGTGTGTTGGCCCTTCGGGGCGCGGTTTCAGCGTGGGAGCGCGAGGGCGCCCAGGTTGAATCAACCCGCGTCCTGGCTACAGTGACTCGGCCTCGATTTGCTCATTCCCGGGTTATGAATGTAAGGCCATCTTGACCTCCTCGGACCTCGTGTCCTTGTTTTCCGACTTTACCTATAACTAGGAAAAACAAAAACAAACGAAAACCACACAAAAACAAACCAAAAACACAACTAAATCTAGAAAAAAAAATCAAAACAAAGCTTGGGTTGCCTCCCAAGAAGCGCTTGTTTAACGTCATTAGCTTGACGTAGTACCGCTCATGTGTTTGGTTCGTTCAAAATCGTTTCTTCAAGAATAGCATTGCTAAATCCTTCAAAATACGGCTTCAAACACTGACCATTCACCTTTTGTAGCGAATGAGTGGCTTCATCATAAATTTCCACCGCTCCATGAGGAAACGTCTGAGCTACTACGAACGGCCCCGTCCATCTCGACCTCAGCTTACCTGGAAAAAGTTTGAGTCTAGATTGATATAGAAAAACTTTATCACCTACCTGAAAACTTTTCCTCCATATTTTCTTGTCATGCAAAGCTTTGGTCTTCTCCTTGTATATGGCCGCGTTGTCATAAGATTCTAACCGTAATTCCTCAAGCTCTTGCAACTGAAGCTTCCTCAACTCACCGGCTTCATCCATCTGCAGACTACAGTTCTTCACAGCCCAATAAGCTCGGTGTTGGATCTCCACCGGAAGATGACACGCTTTACCAAACACCAACCGAAAAGGCGACATTCCAATCGGTGTTTTGTAAGCTGTCCTATACGCCCATAAAGCATCGTCTAAGCGAGTACTCCAATCCTTCCGGTTTGGCGACACCGTCTTCTCAAGAATGTCTTTGATCTCTCTGTTTGATACTTCAGCTTGTCCATTCGTTTGTGGGTGGTAGGCCGTAGAAATCCTGTGTGTGACATGATATTTCTTCAAGAGCGCACTGACCGTTCGGTTGAAAAAATGGGATCCCTTGTCACTAATTAAAGCTCTAGGAATCCCAAATCTTGAGAATATATTCGCCTTCAAGAAATCTGCCACACCTCGGGAATCATCAGTCCTGGTGGCCTTCGCTTCCACCCATTTGGAAACGTAGTCCACCGCTAATAAAATATAAATATTCCCGTAAGAGCTAGGAAAGGGGCCCATGAAATCTATATCCCAAACATCAAATACCTCACAAAAGATAATTGAAGTTTGAGGCATTTCATCCCTGCGGGATATATTTCCCACCCTTTGGCATCGGTCACAGGATTTGCAAAAGGCATACGCATCCCGAAAGATAGTAGGCCAAAAGAATCCTGCATCCAATACTTTCCTAGCGGTTTTCTTAGCACTAAAATGCCCCCCACAAGCATAAGAATGACAAAATGATAAAACTGAAGTTACCTCATTATTCGGAAGACAACGCCGGATTACCTGATCGGAACAATGTTTCCAAAGATATGGATCGTCCCACACATAATACCTTGCTTCACTCTTGAGTTTATCCCTTTGAGCCTTGCTAAAGCTGGGAGGAAATACACTCGAAACAAGAAAAGTTACCAAATGAGCATACCAATGTTGAAGTACACGTACCGAAAACAAGGTATCATCTGGAAATTCTTCTCTAATCGGTGTGATTTGAGCACCTCGTTCCCCCTCATGAACTAAGCGACTAAGATGATCCGCCACCACGTTTTCCGCCCCCTTTTTGTCTTTGATATCAATGTTGAATTCACTCAACAATAAGATCCATCTAATCAACCTGGGCTTTGCCTCCTTCTTCGTCAACAAGTAACGAAGGGCTGCATGATCCGTGTAGATGATCACCTTTGTACCTAGCAAATAAGACCGAAACTTTTCCAAAGCAAACACCACCGCCAAGAGTTCCTTCTCGGTGGTGTAATAATTTTTCTGTGCTTCATTAAGAGTCATAGAAGCATAATGGATAACATGAGAAGCCTTACCAATCTTTTGGCCCAAAACTGCTCCTACCGCATAGTCGCTTGCATCACACATCAGCTCAAAAGGTAGGGACCAATCCGGGGGCTGAATTATTGGGGCAGTGGTGAGGCGAGCCTTCAACTCATCAAAAGCTTTTTTACAAGCTTCATTAAAGTCAAAGGTCACATCCTTCTTGAGTAGCTCACAAAGGGGTGAAGCGATTTTGGAGAAGTCTTTAATGAACCTGCGGTAAAAATCTGCATGACCAAGAAAAGAACGTACTTCCCGAACATTAGTAGGATAAGGCAAGGATTGAATTACTTCAACCTTTGCCTTATCAATTTCAATCCCTTTAGATGACACTATATCACCTAACACTATGCCCTGTTCTACCATAAAATGGCATTTCTCAGAATTAAGACAAAGGTTAGTTTCTTCACAACGTTTTAGCACAAGTGTCAAGTGAGTTAAGCAAGAATCAAAATCATTTCCATGAACTGTGAAATCATCCATAAAGACTTCAATGAAGTTCTCTATGTATTCAGAGAATATACTGACCATGCACCTTTAGAAAGTGGTGGGTGCATTACATAGACCAAATGGCATTCTTCTGTAAGCGAATGTGCCAAATGGGCAAGTAAATGTTGTCTTCTCTTGATCCTCGGGTGCAATTGCTATCTGAAAATAACCTGAATACCCATCCAAGAAACAATAGAAGGAACGACCCGCAAGTCGCTCAAGCATTTGGTCAATAAAAGGTAAAGGAAAATGGTCTTTACGGGTTACCGTGTTGAGCTTTCGGTAATCGATGCAAACACGCCACCCGGTTTGAATTCTTGTTGGGATTAGCTCACCATGTTGATTCTCCTTTACCGTGATTCCACCTTTCTTAGGAACGACCTGAGTAGGACTTACCCATTTGCTATCCGATATGGGAAAAATCATTCATGCTTGAAGAAGTTTCAGGACCTCCTTCTTCACAACTTCCATCATAGGCGGGTTCAACCTCCTTTGTGGTTGTCTTGAGGGTTTTGCTTCATCCTCCAATAGGATTCTATGCATACAAGTAGAGGGGCTTATTCCTCTAATGTCGGCAATAGTCCATCCTATAGCGGATTTATGCTCCCTTAAAACATCCAACAACCGGTATTCTTGATCCTGAGTCAGCTTGTTTGAAATTATCACCGGTAGAGTATCTCCATCACCTAGAAAAGCGTACTTGAGGTGGTTCGGCAGTTGTTTGAGCTCTACCTGTGGTGCCTGCACAATAGAGGGAACAAGCTTCTCGCTTGGCACTGTTAGTGGAATGGGCTTTGAGCCCGGTAGCAAGAGTGGTCGCTCATAATGAGCATTCAACTCGGCTACAATTTCTTGCATATCATCATTAAGCATGAATTCCACTTCATCTTTATCAACCACAGAGTTTTCAAGTGTAGATTGCAATTCATCATGATCATTAATGTCAAAGAAATCTTGCACAAGAGTATCTAACACATCAATTGAACACAAAGAATGAACATCATAGGGGAATTTCATAGCATCATAGATATTGTATTCCACTTTTTCCCCATCAAACTCCATGGTTAATGAGCCACTACACACATCAATTTTAGTTTTGGCTGTCTTTAGGAATGGTCTACCTAAAAGGATTGGAGCAACATGCTTGTCATGTTCCATTTCAAGTACGTAAAAATCAGCAGGGAAAATCAACTTATCAACCATAACAAGCACATCTTCTATTATCCCCTTCGGGTAAACGTTAGACCTATCAGCCAATTGAATAACTACGGTTGTTGCATGCAATGGACCTAGCTCAAGAGACTCATAAATTGAAAAAGGAAAAACATTGATAGAAGCACCTAAGTCTAGCATAGCCTTTTCAAATTTTCTCTCAGCTATGATACAAGGGATAGTGAACATACCTGGGTCCTCGCATTTTTGTGGCAATCGTCTTTGGAAGACCGCTGAGATTTGCTCACTGACCTTGATCTTTTGCTTCCCTTTTTGCTTTTGATTCCGCTTGACCGTACATAACTCCTTCAAAAACTTAGCATAGCGGGGAACGCTCTTGATAAGCTTGAGTAGCGGAATATTCACCTCACATTTGCTAAATGTTTCGAAGATCTCTTTATCGTTCTCGATCTTACGGGTCTCCTTTAAGGCTTCGGGAAAAGGTGGGGGAGATTTGAGAACCAACGTCGAAAGAATCGGAGGTTCTTCGGAAATCACCGCCGGCGCGGTTTGGTCCTCCGGGAACGCGGTCGCTCTCTGGCCGGTACTGCCCGCGCTCAGGCCGCAGTGAATTGGTCCCTTGGGGCGCGGTGTAGAGCTTGGGGGCGCGGTTTGGCACCCCTGGCTGGGCTGCCCGCGCTCAGGCTGAAGGTCCAAGTCCGAGGTTTTGCCTCCCTCGGTTTCTTCATCAGGCGATGTTTGTGTCTTTCCGGCTTTGTTTTCCAACACTTTACCACTACGGAGAGAGATTGCATTCACATTCTATTTAGGATTGAGTTCCGTTTGAGAAGGTAACCTGTTGGAATCTTTAGCTTCGAATTTTTTCATTGCCTGTGCAAGTTAGCTCATTTGATTTTCCAAGTTGGTGATGCTTGACTTGGTATCCTGCTGAATTTGGCCCATAGTTTGCTGCATCATGGCCATATTCTGGGTAAGAGCACGGATCATATCATCTGTGGATGAGGATGGGCCTTGATTCGGTGCTTGATTCTGAGGTTGATGTTGATGTTGAAAAGGAGGTCTAAAGCCTGGAGGCCCGTTTTGAGGTGCATGTTGTTGATTCTGATTTCCGTACCTCAAATTGTGATGATCCTTCCAACCTGGATTGTACGAGTTTGAATAAGGATCATATGCTGGTCTTCTTGGCCCATAGCCTCCAAGTGAATTAATTTCCTCCTCTTGAACATGAAGAGTAGGACAAGCATCCGTCTTATGAGTAACATCAGAGCAGAAACCGCAAGGCTTGACTTGTTGTGATCCCTTCAGCATGAATTCCCTGAACATTGACTTCAACTCATTCACATCTTCATGTAAAGCTGTAACATCAACAGAATTGGCTGCCTTCATTGAAGCTCTTTTGCTGAATTGACGAGAGCCTTCAGACAGTTCATGAAATAGTTCAAAAGCTTGTTCAGGGGTCTTGTTCAGGATGTTCCCTCCACATGCAGCATTAACATGTCGGCGTTCTTCATCCAGTAAGCCTTCATGAAGGTACATAACAAGATCCATCTTAGAGTAGCCATGATAGGGGCAAGTTGAGATTAGCTTCTTGAACCTCTCATAATACTCATAAAGCGATTCATTCGGAAGCTGTTCAATGTTGCTAATGCTCTTTTTCATACTCGAGAGCTTTGTGGATGAGAAATACTTCTCAAGGAAAGCCTTTTTCGTCTCCTCCCAAGTCTCGATACTGCCAGGAGCCAAATAGTAGAGCCAGTCATTCGCTGCATCCTTCAAAAAGAACGCAAAAGCTCTCAACTTGATTTGATCATCAGTGATTCCATTTTGTTTCATGCTAGTGCAGACAGCATGAAAAACCGATAAATGCTTGTTGGGATCTTCACCCGCCTTCCCATAGAATTGAGGAAGGAGGTGAATCAATCCTGATTTTAGTTCAAATTGGACACCGTCAGGGAGTGCAGGTATCTTCACCGCCAATGGTTGTTGTGCCAAATCTGGTGCAGTTAACTGTCTCAGTGTCTGAGCCATCTCTGGTATTTCAGGAATGCTATCAGAATCAGAAGAAGAAGAAGAAGAGGAAGATGCCAGATTGAACGGTAGTTCTCGAGAATTTGCACGAGCTTGCCTGCACAACCTAGAGATTGTCCTTTCGATTTCTGAATCAAATGCAACAAGAGATGAATTAGTAGCACGGGTATGAACCATACAAATGGTTCACACCCAAAAAGAAATAAAAAGTAACACTAGATAAATACAAATAAATTGCCGAGTCCCCGGCAACGGCGCCAAATTTGACGAGCACTTTTACGTCGCTATAAAAGCACTGCCAAAGAAAATTCCTAACTTCCTAACCTAAGTGTAGTGGAAGCAAGGGTCGAACCCACAAGGACTCAGATTATTCGTATTTATTTAATATTACTAAGAAGAAAAGGTTTTTTTTATGGTTGTAAACTAAAATCTAAGTAATTAAACTAATTAATCAAAGCAAGTAAAGTAAAATAAGATTCTAATAAGGAGAAAAGCGTCCAACTAGTTTTGTATCCATTGCATATATGAGTTTTGATCATCGATTATCCTTATTTCAATTTCCCTTGACTAATCTATTGTGAATTTATGAATTCAAGCTTATTGTGGTTGTTAATATACACCGTCTTTAACAACCTTTTAATCAATTAACCTAGAAAACCTTCTATGTCATGTTGATCATGCAATTAAGTTCAAAGCATTCAATAGAAACAATATTCATGAATTCCACCGTCTATTCACGAAATTTTGTGATTAAATTCTCCGCCTTTGATTAACCCTAATATACACCGTCTTTCAGTTTAATCAAAGGATTCATCCATGAATAATCAAATTCCACCGTCTATTTAATTATTCTAGTTGTAATTCAACCCAGAAGTAGAATAGGTGATCAAGCTATTATAATCCTAAGTGAATTTAATCAATTAAGCATGGAGCGATTCAATCTAGTCAAGGCAAACTAAAATAATTCAAATCTCACAAACAATCATGCACACAACTTCAACTAACTAATTGAACATGGGACATTTAGCTAGAAATCGACATTAAAGAAAAATCAAACTTACAAAAGTCAAATCGATCTTCAATTGTAAATCTAGGGTTTGTCTCCCACAAATCTCCAAATTGCATAAAACTCAAAAAGATAGCATAATCCAAAAATAAAACCTAGAGAAAGTATTTATATCATGCTAAAAATATCCAAAATATCCAAAAATATCCAAATAAACATTAAGAAAGTCGGCCCATAAGATCTCGCGGAAGCCCAAATCCACGCCGCACCGACACCGCTGAGCGCGGTTTGTGACGCCCCAGAGCGCGGTCGCGCTCCGTCCGGAGTTGCCCGCGCTGACGCCGCAACAACTTTCTCCACTCGACGCAGTCTTGACTTTGGTTCCGCGGTTTGGTCCCTTCATTCATGTCTTGTAGTTCTTGCCTCGGGTCTTCACTTCCAATGCTCCCTACACGTCCCGATATCCGTCCTAAGCTTTCCATCTACCGTCTTCCACCATCCGACCTGCAATTTCGCATAAATACGCGTAGATTCCGAACTAAACGAAAATAAAATCTAATCTAAACTTAAAATGAAATCCTAGCTAAAAATTCATAAAACGAGAATAAAAACATGCTCTAACAACTACATCTATATGCTCTGTCAGCGACCGCCTAGAGTCAAACAATAGGAAAACTGCTTTTGAGTGGACGAATAAAGTACCTAGACAAATAGGTGCCTCGGGCTTGTCACTAGCGCGCATTTCATAAAGACGATGTCCTTGATTCTGAGACTTCATCGGTCCCTTCCCCTTGTTGTGAGCAGTTGACTGAACCGAAGCAGTTCCGGTAGTCCTGTTTGAGGTCTAAGGGTATTGGGATACCGAGTTGGAGCGCGCTTGCCCTGATTTGCTTCCATTTTGCCTACAGTAAAGGCGAAGATGTCCATCTTTCCCACAATTATAGCAAGTTCTACGGTCCTTAGGACAGTTCCGATTGATGCGTCCTTGTTCTCCACAATTGTGGCAAATTATCGGACCCTTCTTTGATTCTGATCCTTGAAAAGACCTCGTTCCAGCTGATGCGGACCTGTTCTTGTTCTTCTTTGACCAGTTTGATCCTTGGGGTGATGCTGGCCTCTTAAACCAACTTTGGTTTGAGTGATGAGGCTTCCCACCACCATGCTTTCTGTGTTCAAGTTCACCTCAATCAAGTGGTCTCCATGCGGTAGGCTGCGTCCACATACTCCTCGAGTGTTGCGAAGTTGTGGTTCACCATTCAAGGTTTGATGGTGTCGCTCATCCAATTGTGGAAACGTCGGATCTTCTTCAGGGTATTGCAGCAAATGATTGAACTTATTTGCTCTTTCCATAACACTGATCCCATGGACCTTTGGTGAAAGCAACTCGTCCAGTTTCTCGTTTTTCATGGAAGCAGTGAAGAAACGATTCATCATCTTATCTTTGAGCATATTCCAAGTTAGATCGGGATGGGTAGCCAAGCTCGAGCTCTCCAACCACTCTCCGGCTTCACCCTTAAGTCTTAGGGCAGCCATGTGCGCCTTGTTAGCTTCAGAGCAGTGCACGTTCCTTAGCAACCTTTCTACATGGGAGAACCAATACTGAACTCCGGCAAGATCTCCACTTCCGTCATATGATTCCGGTTTCGTAGTGTTGAAGAGCTTAAGGCTGCTTGCAAAGCTGGTCACTAGTTCTTTTCCACGAGCATCAATTGCTCCTTGTCCTTCCTCTTGATTCTCCTTAACTGGATCGTGCACGACTGGAGGAATCTCCCCTTGTATTATTTCCCGAATCATGGTTTGAAAGGTTTCCATAGTTCCTTCATTGAGCACTACAAGAGGGTTAGGTATAGGGGGACGATTGACTCTAGGCGATCCTCTAACTTCGGATTGACTTTCCTCGTTCTTGTCTCTAACATGAGTTCGGTTTCAGTGGGTAGTACCTCTTGTATCCACCATCTGAATAACGATACATAAATGTTTTCTTTTTATAATTTAAAATTTGTATAAGATAAGTATTAAGACACACTTTTAGAAAAGAAGAAATTAATATAGAATGTCCTTGGATTCTATAAGACGAAGATACTTGAAGGAATTAAAGGAATTTTAAACAAATTTTTTTTACCTGAAAAATTGGTTTAAGATAGATATATTTTTTCTTGGAGTTACTTAGAAGAATTTCTAATTCCTAAGTTTTTCTTAAAATTTGAATTCTAAAAGAATTTCTAACTTAACACTTTCTTTTATAGAGTAGGTTTAAACATAGAAAGTTTCATAAAAGTAACTAAGATATGAAAGTTCAAAACTTATTATTTAGGTTTTGAAAGTTCTCAAAGAAAATTTAACTAATGAAACTTATCAGTTTGAAAACAAAGACTTTGATTTTGAAAATGTTCGGTTTTGAAAACGAAACGTTCGGCTCTGATACCATAACTGTAACACCCCTATTTTGCAACGATAGGCGTTACCGCCAGTGACCTCGGATTTTACCATCCAAAGTCACCCTAGGCTTTATAAGGTATTAAGTTAAATAAAACATGCGGAATTATAAAGTTATTACATATAAAAGAGAGTTGCTCACACGTGAGACTTTAAAAGTATCCATTACAAAGTTTGGACTTAACTTGACAAACATAAACTTAAGAGTTCTGTAACACCCCGTCTTAATATCGGGGCATTACTTGATAGTCTGAGCCTAACGGGTCCTACCTGAACTGGTTGACAACTAGAATACATGTACCTTGCAGCTCGGGCAAAACAAGAAAACTATTTTAAAACATCCAACTGTCATTCAACAAACCACATTTGCAACAATGTCATGCATGAGATCCCAAACATCTAGTCAAGTCACAACCAACACAAGAAATCCGCTAAAGTCAACAACAAAGTGAAATATCCAAAGCAAATAACAAGACTAAACAGAACTCCCAACCCACTCTGTAACCTAGTGACACGCGTCAACGATCCGCTGCAGCATCTGGCCTAGGCTCCAACACGGGACCTGCATGAGTACCTAGAACTGAAAATTGAAAGTCCCCGAGGGGTCAGATACTTCCCTAGGCAAGCTAGATAACAAGCGGCAATAGTAAGACTTTTGAAAACCATAAATAACCAAAAACTTAACCTTTAACAAGTTAATAGAACAAAACATAATATGTCAACACACATCTCAACAATCTAGATAAAGGGTGAAAGAAAAGGCAACGAAACATCCCAACAATCAAAATAACAAGCACAAAAGTAAAGCATTTGAAATAATAGTCAACACTTCGACATTTAACAAATAAAGGGAAAGACAACGAAACAAGCAATTCATCAAACATAGCAAAAATTCACAAGGTCGGAAGCCAACTATGTAATCACACACACACGCAACAAAATCATTCACAATCCTATTGGGAAATGCAATTCTCCCTTCCTCCACCACATTCCCATCCACGGCGCCAACTCCCTGTGCCCGAGTGCAGAGGCAGGCCCTCTCACTTTTCACCGGAGCACTTGCCAAAAACAAGCAATTAAATTTATTTTTGAAGGGGCCCGACCGACACACGACCATGGCTAGACGCCTCTTCGCCACCGACAATCATCGCACATGATCGTGCCGATTACGCTGCCAGCACAGAGAAAACGATACCATTTCTTTTAGGAGAAAACATTTGGACTGGAAAGCGCATCAGATCATGCCAGAAAACATTTCACAAGGAAAAACATACATTCAGGACTAATTCCCAAAACCAATCTCACAATCACGACATGTAATCTAACAAGACTAGAATAGAGCCGAGCAAGTCGAGAACGACTTACCTCGAAAGCAATCCTCGAATGACGTAAGTAATGCGGTGATACTAAAGACCTATGAATCATAACGTTCACGGTTAACCGACTAACCTTGATAGGAACTTTCCATTTTAGGCAAGCACAACTATAGTGGCTTCGAAGTGTGAGCCACCATACTTTCATGGCATCCAAACAAAACGACTTGACTTGATTATATGATTATTAAACAAAGTTCGGTCCAACATCAATTTTTCTCAACTAGTATCTTTTATCTAGGCCCAAAGCGCCTTAAGGAAAAGAAGGACAAGGCAAACCAAGATCGAAGTCCAAGTTCACAAATTATAACATTAGGTTCCAAGCTTGCACTCAAAGCCAAAACCGACCAAGCGAGTTCTACCAATCAATCAAAAAGTCGAGACTAACACACATCGTACTCGAAATTCCTAATACTACAAACATTCTAAGGAGAATCAAAACACACGAGATCAAATTCAGTTTGCAATACACCAACATCAATATCTCAAATTCAATCGCATTATTGTCATACAATAATCAACTAATTGTTACACCATACAACCCACAATTCTAATATAAAGCTATAATGGCATTCATCCACCAAAACAAGTATAATTTACGTGAGCAACCATACGAGCTCATTCAAGAATACTTTATTCTCGTGCCTAAGCCGAGTATAAACTTTACAATACCATTGGAAGGAATTGATTTACCGCTTCACACCATAAAACGAACAAGATTTCTAATTCAAATTTCTAATAAACCACTTACATCAATCTAAGTGTTCACTTTCAAGACACAGCATAGATGAGATACTACGGCCAAAGCATCAGCATTCACAACCATATCAAGCAAACATACTTGGAATCTAGAATGGAATTTTGGACAAGAGTACACAAGAACAAGGCTCAACCTTTGGGACGGGATTCCGGACAAGGCTCTAGTGAGGGTTCTTGAACAACCTTCACACACTATTGTAGGGGGAATCTCGGCCAAAGAACACATCCCCAATCCAGAAGGCGTAGCTTGTGCTCCTTGTGTGGGCGTCGGCGAACAACAATAGTCCCAAATGGCTCGATCAGCGGCGATCTCGACTCAACCACTTGGAATCTGTCCCGAGGCGCTCAAAAATCAGAAGGGAACGAATAAAAGAGGGAGGGGGAGAATGAGACAAAGGAAAGGGGGTGGCCTGATGCCTTACCAACACCGGTGACGTGGGAGGGTCGACGGAAGGCGTGCTGAGTTCGTGCTGGTTTCTGGAAGCGGTACCCTAATACAGAGGAGGCGCACGAGGAAGGCGACACACAAGGAAGGCGAAGGACGACGGTGAGGACGACGGTGATGGCTCCCGAGCTTCCTCTTTGGCTATGGAGTGACAAGTTCGGGTCTCTCTTTGGGGCGGTACAAACCAGAAAAAGGAATGAGAGAGAGATAGGGCAAAAGAATGGTAAGGAGAGGAGTAGGAATAAGTTTAGCATTTTGGGTTCGGGTCTCTCAATTTTTCCAAACAAGTACTGGGCTTTTTGGCCCAAAACCAAAGAATAGAAAAAAGTGGGTAAGTTAGAGGTAGGAGTTTAAACAAGGGTAAATTAACGATTTGCGAACAAATAACTTTGGTTTTACATTCTACCTCCCTTAAGGAAAGTGTCGTCCCGAAACTTCCAAGGTTAGAGTGGAAAGTCACAAAGGTTCTTGAGGTTTCACAGCTTTTCCCCCTTGAAGAGGTTCGTCCTCGAACCCAAATTGTTGACAACAATCCAAAGATAACATTGAAAACAAAACTCATTCTGAAGTACGTACTATAACCATGAAGAAAGACAACCAATCCATACAATTGTCAAAACACAATCAAGGAAATAAAACACACACTTATTAACATTAAGTCATACAAACGTCATACCTACTCCCGAGCATCCTCTAGGCTCTACTCTCAAAGGCTTCTAGTAAACCCGAGTAGAGTTCGGGGTAGTTCTCTCTTATCCTATCCTCGGTCTCCCAAGTGGCCTCCTCGACACCCCATCGAGACCACTGAATCAACACCAACTGAATTTCCTTGTTTCGTAGTTTCTTCGTACGCCTGTCCAAAATCGCTATCGGTTGCTCTCTAAAGGTATGATCGAGCTCAACCTCCAACTCTTCATAGTTGAGCTTGTGACTGGGATCCGGAACGTACTGTCTCAGCTGTGACACATGAAAGACAGGGTGAACTCCCTCTAAGGCGGGTGGTAGCGCCAATCTATAGGCTACCTCGCCCACTCTTTCCAATATCTCAAACGGGCCGATGTTGTGGGGACTCAACTTCCCTTTTACCCCAAATCTCCTCACACCACGTGTAGGCGACACTCTCAACTAGACGTATGCCCCTATCTCAAACTCTAGTGGTCGACGTCGCTTGTTTGCATAGGATTTCTGGAGGCTTTGTGCAACTAGCATATGCTCCCGGATCAACGCCACCTTCCCAATCGTTTCCTTTGTCATTTGTGGCCTCTCTCCTACAACATTCGACGGGTCATCCCAGCACAGAGGTGTTCTACAATTACGGCCATACAAGGCCTCATACGAAGCCATCTGGATCGAGGAGTGCCAACTTTTTTTGTAGGCAAACTCCGCTAATGCTAGGTGCTCCGACCAATGACCTCCCCAATCAAGAACACATGACCTTAGCATGTCCTCTAGAGTCTGAATGGTCCTCTCGGACGGACCATCTCACTGTGGGTGGTAAGCAATCGTGAAGTGCAATCTCGTCCCAAGTGCCTCAAGCACTTGTTGCCAAAATCTAGAAGTGAAACGCCCATCATGATCTGACACAATCGTGTTGGGCACACCATGCAGTCTAACTATCTGGTTTACGAACACCTCTACGAGCTTGTTTATTTTCAAGTCTCCTTAATAGGCAAGAAGTGAGCAGTCTTTGTTAACCTATCCACTATAACCCAGATGGCATCATGCCCCTTGATGATCCATAGTCCAGTGACAAAATCCATGGAAATATCCTCCCACTTCCGTTCTGGAATAGGTAGGGGTTGGAGCATACCACCCGGCCTCTAGTTCTCAATCTTCACCTGTTGACAAACCTAACACTTAGCCACGAATCTTGCTACATCTGTCTTCATGCCATCCCACCAATAATATTGTCGTAGATCTTTGTAAATCTTACTCGCTCTAGGGTGAATTGAGTAAGGTGTAGCGTGGTCTTCTTGCAAAATCTTCTGTCTCAACTCTACATCTTGAGGCACACAAATTCGGCCGTGTGAACTCAAGATACCATCTGCCCTCTCTACAAAATCAGGTGTTTCTCCACAGCTCAACTTCTGTTTCAGATCTTGAATCAGTGGACACCTTTCCTGTTTCATCGTCACTTCTTCCAGCAGAGTCGGTTGACACTCCAAAATACTCACTCTACCCTAGTAACGTTGAATCTACACCTCGATTTCGTACCTCATCAGCTCTCTCTGTAGCTCGGGTTGAGCCGTTAGACGAGCCAACATACATTCTTGAGAGGTCTTCCTACTAAGTGCATCGGCGACTACGTTCGCCTTCCCCGGGTGGTAAAGAATCTCCAAGTCATAGTCCTTCAGCAACTCGAGCCATATCCGTTGTCTCATGTTCACTTCTCTCTGAATAAAGATGTACTTGAGACTTTTATGATCTGTCATCACCTTACATGTACTCCCATACATTTAATGACTCCAAATCATCAAGGCATGCACCACCGCTGCCCATTCCAAATCATGAGTAGAGTAATTCTGTTCATTCGGCTTCAACTGTCTTGAAGCATACGCAATCACCCTATCCCTCTGCATCAACACACATTCCAAGCCTACCTTGGAGGCGTCACTGTAGATCACAAAGTCCTCATTTCCTTGGGGGAGAGCCAGTATAGGAGCAGAAGTCAACCTCCTTTTCAGCTCTTCGAAGCTTCTCTAGCATGCCTCATTCCACTCAAAACGAGTTGTCTTCTTTAACAGATTCGTAAGTGGTTGGGCTATATAGGAGAACCCTTCTACGAACCTCCGGTAGTACCCCGCTAAACCTAGGAAACTCCGCACCTCCTTCACATTTCTTGGGGGTTCTTACTCTTTTACAACCTTGATATTCACAAGGTCTACTATTACTCCCTTAGCAGACACCACATGTCCCAGAAAGGTGACTTTTGGTAGCCAGAACTCACACTTGGATAGCTTAGCAAACAACTGATGTTGCCTCAACACTTTCAACACCTACCTAAGGTGTTTTGCGTGCTCCTCTTCATTACGGGAATAAATCAAGATATCATCAATGAATACCCCCACAAATTTGTCCAAGAAATCTATAAACACTCGGTTCATCAACTCCATGAACATTGCGGGTGCATTGGTTAATCCGAACGGCATCACCACAAACTCATAATGCTCATATCTAGTACAGAAAGCGGTCTTTGGGATGTCTTCTTCTCGGATTCTTAGCTGATGATATCCTGACCTCAGATCCACCTTAGAAAACACCTTAGCCCTTTGTAACTGATCCAATAGATCATCAATGCGAGGTAGTGGGTACATGTTCTTGATGGTGACTCGGTTCAACTCCAGATAATCAATACACAAGCGAAGTGAACCATCCTTCTTCTTTACAAACAAAACTAGAGCTCCCCAGGGTGACACGCTGAAACGTACATACCCTTTCTCCAACAACTCTTCCAATTGTGCCTTCAATTCTTGTATTTCCATCGGATCCATATGATATGGAGCAGTCGAGATTGGTATCGTTCCTGGCTCAAGATCAATGCTAAAATCAACCTCTCTTTGAGGTGGCAAGCCCGGTAGATCATCTAGAAAGACATCCTTAAACTCACAGACTACTGTTATATTCTGAATCGGTGGTCCTTCCTTGTCCCCTTGTAGGACATAACACAAATACCCTACACACCCTCCATTAAGCAACTTGGCGGCTTTTACAATACTAATCACCGGTCTCGACCAAACTTGCTCTAACTCCTGACTCACTTGTGCAGTCCCGTCATTTGCGAACACCATGATTGTGCCCTTATGTATATCTAACACTGCTTTGTTACGCCTCATCCAATCCATTTCCAAGATCACATCGTCATTTGGGGACAACTGCATTACTATAAAATTTGCATACCAGTCTCTACATCCTATTCTGATAGGGCACTGCAGAATCTCTCTATTCCCACTTCACTTACTACCATCGGGTAGACCCACTACAAAAGATTCTCCTTCTGTGCAAGTAAACCCTAGTCTAGCTACGCAAGCAGAGGACACAAAAGAGTGCGTGGCACCCTTGTCAAATAGAATGTGAACAGGTTTAGACTGAATCCAAAATGTACCTATAGCAGTCGGCGCATGTAAGGCATCGACCCTCCTCATCTCGAACACTCGAGGCTGGTTGATCCTTTGGGCATTGGATCATGTACCCCGACCTCTGTTCTGTCTTGATGCTTGCTGAGTCTGTTGTGGTGGACGACGAGCTCCCTGATTCACAATCCCTGTTGAAGATCCTTGAGAGGGTGCACCGACCCTGCAATACTGTCGCATATGGCCAGGCTTTCCACAGTTGTAGCAGTCCCGAATTGGCTTTGGGCACTAACTTCTAAGGTGATAAGTGCCTCCATAGTTGTAGCACTCCTTCGGGCCCTTAGTAGATTGACCCTGTTATAACTGGTCATGACGACCCTGTGACTGAGGACCCGATCGGGTCTATTGAAATGGGCCCAAACGACTATCCCTCCTCGAATCTGAAGGGCCATACAACCTCTATCGCTTGCTCGCACTAGTGTGTATCTCTAATTGGCCTGGTCGGGGCGTGGCCATAGCGTAAGCCAGAACAGACTCTTGAACCTCTCTCAAAGTACTGAGCCGAAGACCAGAAACATAAGCACGCAGATGCGGTTACAACCTCTTTAAAAAGGTTGTGATCATCAAATCTTCTATAGGAGCGGCATTTGGCATAACTGTTAACTCCTTTTAGAACTTCAGAATGGTCTCCTCCACCGTGATGTTCTCGGGTCCAACATCTCGAAAAGCAGCCTCACGAGCCGACCTAACCACTAGAGGATAGTAAAAATCTCTAATTCTCTTTTGGAACTCTTCGAAGGTCACATTTGTCTGACCTTCTCTGCTTAAGTCCCACCAATCAACAACATCCACATGCAACAAACTCTATACCAGAGACATCTTCCTCTCCTCTGGCGCTTGAATAGAGTCCAAAGCAGATGCCACTCTCCTCAACCACTGCTCCACATCCGTACCCTTATCCCTAGTAAAGTTTGGCACCCCGATCTTCTTGAACTCCGTGAGCCACTTGTCAGGTTGGGGCTCGCGACACTGCCTCGGTAACTCTACCACACGGTCAACTACTTCTGGTCTTTGTACTTCTAGTAGCCCTCCTAATTGAGCAGCTCCAATTGTATTCTGGCCTTGTGGCTTCATCTCAGTCCTCTGAAGTCCAGTGGTAGCATTCTGATCAAATACAACTCCGGTGCTGATGTTCGCATTTTTGGTATAGTTTTTGATAGGTTTTCTTTGCTTACTAGGATTAATTTTGTCTAGTTTAGGTTTAGTTTTAAGTGTTTTTAGATAGTTTTGCATAAATCTACGAAAAGAGTGGAATCTACGCTATTTTGTGTATTTTGCAGGTTTTAGCGAGGAAAGGAGCTAAATGGAGCTAAATTTGGAGCATCGCAGTGAAGGACGGGAAAGTGCAAGATTTAAGAAGTCAAGGCTCAAGAAAACGATAGGAGGTGTTGAAGAAAACAAAACCCCAGGCTCGTTAACGAGGTTGTAAAGGGTCGTTAACGAGGCCACGAAGAAGAAGATTTCGGAGTATTATTTTATTATTCACCGATCCTGAGCGGGAATTTATTTCCGTATCGGTTGAGTATCTTTTTAGAATCTTTATGGGTTATCAGAATATGTATTTTAGGGTTTAATATCTTTCTAGATTTTATTTCTATCTCTTAGAGATTGTTTCTATCTTTTTAGGAAAGTTTTTATCTTTTAGCCTTTTTAGTTTTTTAGGATTTTCTAGTATAAATACCCTTCTATCTAGCATAGAAAGGAGAGGCTTAATTTTGGAGTAGAATTTTAGAGCTAGTTTTGGAGGAGAAGGAAGGCCGAAGGAGAGAGAACCGGATCGGAAGTCGGTGACGAGGGTCGGTAACGACGGTTTCCGAGGTTCGTTGATCGAGTTTGTGGTTCGGTGATTGTTTTGTTTTGGTTTTCTTCTGATTCTCTGTAAGACAATATTTTTGTTATTAATTTAAGTTTGAGTTTTGTTTCAATGTTTGTTTTTATTGAAGTTTTTAGTTTCTTAATCATGAGTAGTGAGTAGTCTATTTTTCTAGGGTCGGGGTTAAGCCCGGCATAGTTGAGCATGTTTGATGAAGTAAGATAGTGTTTTGAATGCCTTTTATCTTTATTGAGATTGTTTGTTGTGCTTAATACCGAAACGGGAGTTGAGGTAATTTGAGTTTTAACTTGATTGAAAGAGAAAGTTAGTAACTTGAAGGTTGATATTGTTTGAAAACGGAAGTTTCAAGCTTTAGATCCAAAACAAGCAATTGAGTGAGTTAGTTTATGAAAATAGATTAATTTACTTGTTAAGTCAATGAATGTTGATGACTCTATCTATTTAAAGGCATGATCTTATCTTCTTACGAATTCTTATGCTTGGCTATGTTGTGGTGTCCCTTATCCTAGATTTTTGTTTTTTATTGAATTATTTCTGATAAATCTTCGTTGCTGAATACTTGCTTCGGTACCGAGTATTAATTAGAATTTTATTAGTTCGTTAATTGGTATTTTTGTGTTCGGTGGTTCGGTAATGATCCTGACAAGGTCGTTAATGAGGCATCTCGTGAGTGATTGTGTTTGATTTTATTTGATTTTTATTAGATTGATAGACAAACAACCTTGCTTCCTGTGGAACGATCCTGACTCCACTGTACTCAGCGGGGTCTTGACTTACACATTTATTTGTTGGCCGAGAATACCCTTTCAACAGGTGCCTAACAGATTCTGAAGCATCCCTACAAGTGTGGCTCGACGCCCAGGATCCATCTCTGGTGATATGCCAACTGGCAGTGTATTGGCTCTAGATTGGGCCCCATTAGTTGGGGCCCTCCTCCAACAACAGACGCGCTAGCATCCTGAAGAACGTTAGCAGCCACACCACCATTCTTAGCAACTTCTTCCTGAGGGAGACCATTCTGATGCTCCTCTGGCTCAACAACTAAGGGAGTCTCTCCTCTACCTCTACCACGACCCCTACCACGACTTCTACCACGACCTCTACCACTAGCGACAGCAACTCTAAATCTCATTTGTGGAGCCACCTGTAACAGAAAGTCTCACAGTCAAAACTTTAAACATGACCAAAGGTGAAGGATTTACTTACTAATCTACGTGAGGTCCTACGATGGATGGCAACGGATTCGCGTCGTGTCATTTACCCCTATATGCAGAATGACTACCCCATTTAAAATTTTAGAAAACACCAACCGGTTTATTTTGTTCCTAGTTGGACCTTGTGTACACTTGTTGTTCGGTTCCATGTGCCCTTTTTGACAACTTCGCTCTGATACCAATTTGTAAAACCCCGTCTTAACGTCGGGGCATTACTTGGTAGTTTGACCCGAATGGGTCCTACCTGAACTGGTTGACAACTAGATAACCTGGACCTTGCAACTTAGGCACAACAAGAAAACTATTTTAAAACATCTAACTATCATTCAACAAACCACATTTGCAACAATGTCATGCATGAGATCCCAAACATCTAGTCAAGTCACAACCAACATAAGGAATCCATTAAAGTCAACAATAGAGTGAAATATCCAAAGCAAATAACAAGACTAAACAAAACTTCCAACTCTGTAACCTAGTGACACGCGTCAACGATCCGCTGCAGCATCTGGCCTAGGCTCCAACACGGGACCTGCATGAGTACCTAAAACTGAAAAATGAAACTCCCCGAGGGGTCAGCTACTACCCTAGGCAAGCTAGATAACAAGCGACAATAGTAAGACGTTTGAAAACCATAAATAACCAACAACTTAACCTTTAACAAGTTAATAGAACAAAACAAAATAGTTCAACACACATCTCAACAATCTAGATAAAGGGTGAAAGAAAAGGCAACGAAACATCCCAACAATCAAAATAAAAAGCACAAAAGTAAAGCATTTGAAATAATAGTCAGCACTTCGACATTCAACAAATAAAGGGGAAGACAACGAAACAAGCAATTCAACAAACATAGCAAAAATTCACAAGGTCGGAAGCCAACTAAGTAATCACACACACACAACAAAACCATTCACAATCCTATTGGGAAATGCAATTCTCCCTTCCTCCACCACATTCCCATCTACGACGCTAACTCCCTGCGCCGGAGTGCAGAGGCCGACCCTCTCACTTTTCATATACGTCATCCTTCCAACCCCTGGTCAAGCCTCCACCGAAGCACTTGCCAAAAACAAGAAATTAATTTTATTTTTTAAGGGGGCTGGCCGACACACGACCATGGCTAGACGCCTCTTCTCCACCGACAATCATCGCACATGATCGTGCCGGTTACCCTGCCAGCATAGAGAAAACGATAGCATTTCTTTTACGAGAAAACGTTTGGACTGGAAAACGCATCAGATCATGCCAAAAAACATTTTGAAAGGAAAAATATACATTCAGGACTAATTCCGAAAACCAATCTCACAATCACGGCATGAAATCTAACAAGACTAGAATAGAGCCGAGCAAGTTGAGAATGAATTACCTCGAAAGTGATCCTCGAATGACGTAAGTAATGCGGTGATACTAAAGACCTACGAATCATAACGTTCACGGATAACTGACTAACCTCGATAGGAACTTTCGATTTTAGGAAAGCACAACTATAGTGGCTTCGAAGTATGAGCCACCATACTTTCATGGTATCCAAACAAAACGGCTTGACTTGATTATATGATTATTAAACAAAGTTCGGTCCAACATCAATTTTTCTCAACTAGTATCTTTTATCTAGGCCCAAAGCGCCTTAAGGAAAAGAAGGACAAGGCAAACCAAGATCGAAGTCCAAGTTCACAAATTATAACATTAGGTTCCAAGCTTGCACTCAAAGCCAAAACCGACCAAGCGAGTTCTACCAATCAATCAAAAAATCGAGACTAACACACATCGTACTCGAAATTCCTAATACTACAAACATTCTAAGGAGAATCAAAACACACGAGATCAAATTCCGTTTGCAATACACCAACATCAATATCTCAAATTCAATCGCATTATTGTCATACAATAATCAACTAATGGTTACACCATACAACCCACAACTCTAATATAAAGCTATAATGGCATTCATCCACCAAAACAAGTATAATTTACGTGAGCAACCATACGAGCTCATTCAAGAATACTTTATTCTCGTGCCTAAGCCGAGTACAAACTTTACAATACCATTGGAAGGAATTGATTTACCGCTTCACACCATAAAACAAACAAGATTTCTAATTCAAATTTCTAATAAACCACTTACACCAATCTAAGTGTTCACTTTGAAGACACAACATAGATGAGATACTACGGCCAAAGCATCAGCATTCACAACCATATCAAGCAAACATACCTGGAATCTAGAATGGAATTTTGGACAAGAGTACACAAAAACAAGGCTCAACCTTTGGGACGGGATTCCGGACAAGGCTCTAGTGAGGGTTCTTGAACAGCCTTCACACACTATTGTAGGGGGAATCTCGGCCAAAGAACACAGCCCCAATCCAGAAGGCGTAGCTTGTGCTCCTCGTGTAGGCGTCGACAAACAACAACAGTCCCAAATGGCTCGATCGGCGGCGATCTCGACTCAACCACTTGGAATCTGTCCCGAGGCGCTCAAAAATCAAAAGGGAACAAATAAAAGAGGGAGGGAGAGAACGAGACAAAGGAAAGGGGGGTGGCTCGAGGCCTTACCAGCACTGGCGACGTGAGAGGGTCGGCGGAAGGCGCGCTGAGTTCGTGCTGGTCTTCGGCGGCGGTACCCTAGTACAGAGGAGGCGCACGAGGACGGCGACACGCAAGGAAGGCGAAGGACGATGGTGAGGACGATGTTGATGGCTCCCGAGCTTCCTCTTTGGATATGGAGTGACAAGTTCGTGTCTCTCTTTGGGGCGGCACAAACTAGAAAATGGAACGAGAGAGAGATAGGGCAAAGAAGGGTAAGGAGAGGAGTTGGAATAAGTTTAGGATTTTGGGTTCGGGTCTCTCAATTTTTCCAAACAAGTATTGGGCTTTTTGGCCCAAAACCAAAGAATAGAAAAAACTGGGTAAGTTAGAGGTATGAGTTTAAACAAGGCTAAATTAACGATTGCGAACGTATAACTTGGGTTTTAAAAGTTGTTTAGGTGGCAAAATATGAATTAACATTGTTAAGCTAATGTGGAGAAACCCAAAAGTCGACAATATGCAATCCTTGAAAATTCCCGACCTTCCTTCGTTCACTTGAGTAGTCTTCGTCTTTTATGCCTTCGGTAAAGGTTTCCTAGCGTCTGGCATTTTGCACGAAAGGCGAGAAATGCCAAGCAAAGATGCGAAAAAACAAAATTAGTCTAAAGAGACTAAGCAAGCGAGAATGGACATCCTTAAGGTAGTTTGGTAAAGTATCGAACTTATTACGAGGTATTCGAGATGTGTTTCAAGAAGTGTATACTTTAAGTGGAGCTACGAGATAACTCTTAAACCAAAAGAACGAACTACGAGATTGTAGAACATCCTAGAATAGAATGAATGTTGGGAACGTTAATTACACACACGTATTTAGAAAACCACTCGTGCCCTTGCGGACCGAGAGCCGGATCGATCATTTGAGATCGGTCTAGTTTTGGTTTCTTTTAAGGTGTTTTAGCACTTACTTTCTTTGTGATCAAAAATGTCACACTAGGTAACTATTTCTAAGAGTGCGGAGTCCATGAATGGGCCGACGTACCACTTATTGGAACGGAGTTCCGACACCTAGCTAGGGTGCAAGCGTCCCTCCTCCGAGTAGGAGCAGACAATAGATCAATGATCCTTAAAGTCGTAGGACAATTGGTATTTCGCGATACGACTTACTACACTACTTACGAATTTAATTACGAATCTCGAACAAAGATTTTAAACAAACAAATGCCACACAAACAAGCCAAGCATTATATCTACTAACAATAATAATAGTAATAATGCTAACAAAGGTCATTATTTCTAACAATCGATATTTTCTAAGTTCGTTTTATTTAGCAAACAAGGTGTTCCCAACATCGATCAAGTTAACGAAAATGAATTTATTGAAAGGTTCAAGTAGGAATATCCACTTGCCTTTAATTTCCTTAGGGGATGTTACTAACACGGAAATAGGACGATTTAATGCCATTTGAGAACCTCGACCTATTTCAACGCAAGAATGATAATGAACACTTATTAAAATCCTTATTTTAATTTAAAGGCAAGCTTTCTTTTCGTTTCCTCTTGTAAGAGAAGGTGAGTTAAAATAAATTATTTGGTTAAATAATTTAGTTAGGAAGAAGGCTAAAATAATAATAACTCTTTTTATTATTATTTTCTAGGTGACACTTATTAAGGGTTTTGCAACTTATAAAAATACTTAGTTTAAGAATATGAATGTAAGGCTTTACTTAGCCTAAGGAAAACTCTTTTTAACTTACACACAAATATTTGTATGTATTTGAAATAGTTTATAAAATGATTTGCATGCATCATTATTTTAAGAAGATTTCTTTTAATGAAGATTGTGTTTATTAAAACTTTCATATAAATCATTATTTATTCGAAGAAATTCTAGGATGGTCATGCATGTGCATAAATGACTTATAGAAATATTATTTAATCCCACAAGCATATTTTGAAAGATTTTAACATAAATTACATTTCTTTTTATTTAAAAGATATGGTAAAATTCCATCTTAGTAAACTTAGAGCACATTCTACAATAATATTTATTCTAAAACTCCATTATTTCTACATTGCAAAGTTTATCGAATTTATATAAAATTCTAGCAATTATATATATATATAACCGATTTTATTAAAATAAAATAAAAATAAATAAAAACCATTTAAGTGTTAAAAATACTAGGAAATTACATGCAAGGTCGTTTTTCTTTATAAAAATTTATTTAAAGTTGCATGCAAGAACTTATATGATCATCAAAGAATATTATAAATCCATGAGACTAAGTTATTTCTCCAAACATCAACAAAGATCCATTCCTTACTCAAAAGAGGCATGAATGTTGATTTTATTCATAAAAATTCCATTATTAAGACATGCAAGAACAATTTCCATTAAAAAGCTTTCTAGCTTAAGTTTATTGGATCTTAAAATTTACAAATCTTAGAAAAGTCTATTCAAGTGCTCAAAGTGACATGCATGTGGATTTTAGGCAAGATCCAAATGTCTTAAGTGCTTACAATGGAAAATACTAGTATAACTTATAGATTTCAAACAAGAAGAAGAACTTCTTAGATTACTTAAATAAAATTAAAAATCAGAAATAAGAAGGTGAAAATCACCCTTAAAAGATGTAGGATTTTAGTATAGGTTCACATGATTTGTAGAAGACACAATTCTTTCTAACAATGCATGCATGCATGCATGTAAGAATCAAGGGAAAACTATGCCTTTTTTAGAACATTTTATATTATGAAATTTAAGAAGAAAAATCAGATATTAAATCAAGATCAATCATGCTAAAAACAACTTAAAATGGTGTAAAAAGAGTTAGAGTTTTATACCCTTAATTTATGGGATTTTTGTAGCAAGAACATGCCACAAAAGGGAAAAGGGAGGGGAAGGCGGCGCGGCTGGACGACGGCGCCTCATGGGCTGGATGGCGGCGACGCTAGAGGTGGCTGGAGGTGGTGGTTTGGTGGAGTGGTGTTGTGGTGTTGTGGTGGAAGACACAAAGGAAGTTTTATGGTGGGAGAGAGAACTAGAAGAGAGAAAATGGTGAGAGCTTCTTATGACTCTCTCTCATGTCATCTCTCTCTTTAAATAGACAAGGGATGATAGGGGATATAGAGATTTGAGAATATTTGGAAATATTCTCCTAATGATCAACCTTGACTAACAAGTAACAAGAGAATAAACTAATATTTTAATCTTGTTAGTGGATTTTGTAGAGATTGTTTCATAAATGAAGCAATGCAATCTAGTGTATCTCTTCCAAAATCTCCATCTCATTGTATGAATGGTCCGATGCGTATGCAAAACGGACCGAGGGTTTGTTTGATACGCACATCAGAACGATCGGGTTATACAAAAAGAATTTCAGTCAACTATGAATTTATTAAGTTCCGTCTTTAATAAATTCATCTACTCGAATAATTATTTTATGAGAATATTATACTCTCTTTTCCTTTTTAGAAATTTTATGAGATTATTTTATTTAATAAAATAATTAAAATACAAAGAAAGGATGTTTAATTACTTAACGGAAATTGCGGCTATTACATAAACTGACAGATTCTATTAACAATATAGGCAATTTCAGGACGAGTGATAGTGTCATACTATAAAGCACTTACAATGCTCCTGTAAAGCTGTAGATCAACGACAGGGTCGCCAGATTGGACAAGCCTAAAAGCCGGTTCAGCAGGAGACGCAATGGGCTAAATCAAAAGATCCTTAATGTACTTTTGTTGAGTCAGCACAATAGAACCCTTGTGACGCTGCAGCTCTATGCCTAGAAAATAACTCAAGTTGCCAAGATCCTCGAGTGAAAAAGTAGAATTCAAGAGCCTGATAAATGCATTGATCTGCGCAGGCACATAACCTGTAATGATTAAATCATCACGTACAATAGAATGTACAAGATTGCACCCGAATTGCGCCGAATAAATAGAGTGGTGTTTTACTGACAAGCAACACACCCCTGATTAAATAAGAATGACCGGAGCTTATGAAACCACGGTCGAGGAGCCTATTTTAGACCATACAAAGCTTTTCTCAACAAACAAACATGGTTAGGCCGAGATTGATCAAGAAAGCCAGGGGGTTGATGCATATAAGTAGTTTCATGTAGATCTCCATTCAAGAAGGTATTATTGATATCAACTTGCCTTAGAATCCAATTATGAGCAAGAGGAAGAGAGAAAACAATGCGACTTGTGGTAGGTTTAACCACAGGACTGATAGTATCAAAGTAATGAATATACCTTCTTCTTGATTGAATCCCTTGGCAACAAGTCGGGCTTTATAGTGCTCAATAGAGCCATCAGCTTTCCGTTTCACCATGTAGACCCATTTACAGCCAACAATGTTAGCATTACAAGGAGGAATAGTAAGATTCCATGTCCGATTTTGAATCAAGGTATCATACTCAACTTGCATTGCATTTTTCCATTCAGGTAATTTTGAGGCTTGGCTGAAAGTTTTGGGCTGATCAGCGATATCAGGTAATGATGGTAAAGGATGTCTTGTGGTGGTGAAAGTATTAGGCTTGAGATTACCTGTTTTGGAACAAGTAACCATAGGATGATTAGAATTATCAACAAGCCTAAAAATAGTAGGAGGAGAAGCATTACCTGAGTTGTCGTTGGAAATTCCAGGAGAAGATGCCTATAAGGAAGGTGAGGGCGAGCTGTCCAACGTGGCATGGAGTGTATTTTGAGGACCTGGGGTTGCTCATTCGGTTTGCATGGGAGCTAGGGTTTGGGCAGGTTCGATTGAGGAGCTTTGGGCAACATAGTGGACATGGTGCATGAGTCGGACGATGGCACCATGGGCTGAGCCGAGCCAGAAAGAGAAGGTTCACAACCAACTTGAGTGATGTTAGGGAGGGTGGAAGTTTGAAGAGGTTGATTCGAATACAGTGGGTTAAATTTGCATGGTGCGGTTGTGTGAGCATTTTGTGAGCGGGATAAGGGTAGGTCATCTCATCAAAAATAACATGACAGGCAATAAAAATTCGGTTTGTAAACACACGAAGACAAGGATATCATCTATGTTGTGAGCTATAACCTACAAAAATACAGGAAGAAGACCGAAATTCTAGTTTGTTGGCATTAAGGCCTATGTAAAGGATAACAAAGACACCCAAATACCTTAACAAATGAGTAGTCAGATGATTTGCCATAATGACACTCAAAAGGAGATTGTTTACCTAAAATAGGTGTAAGTGTCCTATTATGTAGATACACTGAAGTGTGAAAGGCATGTTCCCAAAAAGATTGAGGCAACTGAGCATGAGAGAGTAAGGCCAATCCTTTTTGAACAATGGTCCTATGTCTATGCTCAGCAACCCCATTTTGTGATAGAGTATGGGGACATAAGACTGTGTGAATTATTCCTTGTGTTTGAAGGTATGTAGAAACATTTCTATATTCCCCACTCCAGTCAAATTGAGATTGTTTAATCTTGGTGGAGAATTGAGTTTCTACCATTTTCTGAAACATTTGAAAGGTTGAGAGAACTTGATATTTCTGATGCACGAAAAAGATCCATACAAATTTTGTGCAATCATCAACAAAAATTAGGAAGTATTTATCGCCATTGAATGAAGAAACGGGTGCAGGACCCCAAACATCAGAATAAATAAGTTCAAACGGAATTAAACTAGACTCATGATGACTAGGAAAGGGAAGTCTACTTTTCCCAAGCTGACAAGACTCACAAACTGAAGGGAGATTATTACAAGAAACTGGTAAATTAAATCTAGAAACAAGTAAGAGAGGACTCATTGGGATGACTGAATCTATAATGCCATGTTTGAAGAGACGCCCTTTCTCCCAAGTAAACCCGAGGTGAATGTTGGCTCTTCTGTGGTGGTTAAAGTTGATACAACCCATCCTCAACAGTTCCTTTGAGGAGCGTCCTGCCCTGCAAATCCTTGACAAAACAATAAGTAGGGTAAAATATCATATAAACATTGTTGTCTTTGATCAATTTGGAAACACTAAGCAAGCTTTTTTAAATTCAGGAACAAAAAGAATATTTTTGAGATGAATTGGTTTATACAATGCATGAAGAGTCGAATAAGCTAAATGAGTAATGGACAAGGTTGTACCATTGCCAACCTGTAAGCCATCATTAACAAAGTAGTAGGATTTTACAGAGAGATTATCGAAGTCCGATGTGGCATGAGAGTTGGCGCTTTTGTCGAAGTACCAGCTATGATCGACTATCTAAGAGTACAGGTTGACAACTTGATAAGCTTGACGAGGTGGGTACTGCAGCTGTTGGTATTGGGTCTGGTATTGCTCCTAATTTGCACCTCTAAAATTCTGTCTCTTTTGTCCGCCTCCCATGATGTTATTATTTGACCGAGGCTGGCGTGGGTTTTTAACAGGGTAAGCTTCAAAGTTGGATCGGTGCCAGCAGTCGACAGCCTCATGGCCTGATTTGGCGCATATCTGGCACGTTGGTCATGCAACAGAATCAATCAAAGACTCCGGCTGATTGACGCGAGACTTGGATCCTTGGCGTGATTTGTTGCCCGAGCGATAGACTGTAAGAGCTGCCACAGATTAAGAGAGCGACTTTTCAGCATTGAGCCTCTCTTCTTCACGCAACAGAAGACCGAGAAGTTCATAGAAACTAATCGGATGGCTCTGCAAATTGTAGGCCAAAAGGAAAGCATAGTAGGAATTATCCATTCCATGTAAAATACTTTCAACAAAATCTTCATCTAGTACAAGATAGTTGCATCCAGCCATGGAGTCCGAAAAGGCTCGCTTTTTCTTGACATATTCGAGAATCGAAGGATCCCCTTTCTTGAAATCTTGGATTTGCCACTTGAGATATATCAAACAAGCGCGAGTCTGGGAATAGAACATGCGTTCGAGGTTGCCCCAAGTGCCATGAGAAGTCTTTCCCTAGCAACATGGGCTAGTAGCGTAGTTATGAGTGTGGATCGAATCCAAAGCAATATGTAGCGATCCTTTTGTCGCCAAGATAGATACTCGGGACTTCTAATCGTCGGAGCATTAACATTTGATGTGGTCGGCAGTTTTGAAGAAGGTTTTGACGCTGGAAGCAAGAACAGATCAAGATCTTAGGCCTGAAGCGACGACTGAATTGAATGTCGCCATAGAGTGTAATTCGTGCGGTCCAATTCGATAGCCAAATTTGGAAAATTCAGAGTGAAAGATCTGGTCGTGGCCGACGTCGCTTGAAGAAGATTTCCAGTGCTCATATTCGTGAGCGATCCATCGGAGAGAGCGACATCATGCTTGTGATCACTCATGGTGATTGAATTATTTGGATAAAGTCGGAAGCTTGTGTTTTAGGGTTTAGATGTGAGTTGATCGGAATTAGGCTGATACCATGTAAATCTTTGAATTGTTTTGTAAAATTGTCTGATGATTTACTCATTGATCAATAAAGTATTTATACATGATTTTATGAACTCCTTGGAGCCCAAGCTATTGATTAAATGATAGTATTTTTAATTACAAGATAATTGCTTTCCTTAACTAAAATATTCCATCCTAAGAGAAATATCTTATCCTAATATTTATTAAAATAAACATAAGTGTTATGATCCAAGGACATAACTAATGAATGAAAAATTAAAAACCTAAGGGACTCATCAAAACCATGTGGAAAAAAGAGTGCCCTATTTACATGCAAATCCTAATCCCAACATCCTTGTGTAGAGGAATACGGGTAACCACGATCGCGCCCGTGTGATCCATGATTCTGGTTTTTCTCTAGAGAAGGAGAGGTGTCCCCTACGTCAAGGCCGCGGTAGCGGTCGATGGACTTGTAGTCACGGTTGTTGGACTCACGATCGCGGCTGATGGACCCGGGACTACGCTCATTGGACCCGTGGCCGTGGTTTTGTCTCTGAGAAGGAGCTAAACTCTCTGGGCCAGATCCGCGACGCGGCTATTGATCACGCGCTCGCGATTTCCTTTAGAGCACATGCGCGCATCCAGCAGATTAGCCCACACTCGGACTGTGGCGTCTTCATCTCTGAATTGGATCATTTGATGGAGGGTCGATGGTACCGATACCATCCCATGAAATCATGGCCTACCGAATATCAAGTTGTATGGGGTGGGCATGTTGACTATTATGAACTTAACCGCCATGTCCTTTTTTTTTGTTGAAGCAAAGTCCTTCTTTTCTAAACATACTTGTATCTCATACGTTCCAAGCAGGAATGTCGGATATCCGCCAAGTCCTGTGACTTGCATCTTGTTCGGGATCAAGTCTTCATTCTTCTTTCCTATGAGCTTGAATACATCATAATACGTGATATCAACCGAGCTCCCTGAATCTACCAATGTCTGACGCATCTTGAAGCCCTCAAGCTCGATTGTGAGGACTAAGGGCTCATTATGCTGGATTTGGACTGACACATGGACATTGTCTTGAAAGACCAAACCATTAACCCTGGGCCCGGATGGCAGTGAAGGTCGTAGTTTAGAATGTTGAACCCGCATCACTTCTAGCTCGTGAAACGATTTCCGGAAATTTCTCCAAGCTTCTACATCCTCATTTTTGTATGTAGCCGAGATTGTTTGGATGACCTTGATTTGCTTCTTTTTCGGCTCTCCCTTGTCCATTGGCTCCTTTTTCTCAATGTACTCGCTCAAATACCCTTCTCGAACCAATTCTTTTAGAAACTTCTTATAGGATTCGCAATCCTCGGTCATGTGCCCCTGCGTCCTATGGTACATGAAATATTTTTGGCTTCGTACGTTCTCTTCGGGGCACTCATCCATCGCAGGATAGCAGAAGTACCTCTCATGCTTGATGCATGATAGAATCCTATGGATCGGGACATTGAAGGTCGTGTAGACCTTTCTAGTTTGCTCTCTAGATGTGTGCGCATTTTGACCAAAGTTCCCGCTTGAGGAACAATGTGACTTTCAAGGAAGAGAGGGAAATTTCCCTTTTGATTTGTAGTTTTCTTCCTCTAAGCGCACATACTGTTGGACGCGCTCTTGAAGCTCGACAATGGTGGAAGGGAGATGAAGTGTCAACTCTTCCCTTAGCTTTCTATCAAATGGAACGACCCTCTTAAAGGCAGTGATTGCGGTCTTCACATCACACCCATCAATCTCAGCATAGTACTACATAAAGCGATTAGAGTAGCGGCGCAAACTTTTGCTCTTCTCTTTTCTAAGGCTGAAAAGTGTGTCCAAAGACATCACGTCCCGACTATAGGCTATGTAGTGCCTCCTGAATTCAGTGGCAAGTTGATTCCATGATCGGATTGATCTAGGTCTCAAGCTTTGGAACCACTTTAATGCACCCTTGTCAAGGCTTCCCGAAAACATTTTGCACATGGTTGCATCGTCGAACACCCATAACGCCATCTTATGTGAGAATTATGCACATGGTTTACGGGGTCCGAATGCCCATCGTATAAAAAAAAATGATAGTGGTGAGAATTTTACCAGAGGCTTGGTGCGTTGGATGCTTCTATGGAATAGTGTCGATGTTACCATAGCTAGTTTATGATCGGCTTGCTATTGAGCCGATTGCAAGGTTCCACCTTGTTCTCTTAAAAGATCATGCAATCTCCCTTCGGTATGCGTTAGGGCTGATTCTCTCCTTCACGCCTCTCATCACTTACGCTTCAACATTGACTACGTCGTCGTTTGTTCTCATTGCCCTGGTCACAAGCTGACTCCCTTTGATACGACCTTGTTTGAAGGACACCTCAATTTTTTTGCATGGGACGAGTAGGGGTCTTGAAAAAGATCTCTAGGGTTTGAAACCAACTCTGGATTGGCTCGAACAAATAACCAAGGACATGTGCGTGAGAGCTTTGAATTGTAATCGAACAATAGGGCGACGCAAGACCAAATCTAGAGAGAGTTCCTCAACTTACGAATCTGATCTATTAATTGTGTAACCCTAAAACAAGTGTTTATCCCCCCTTAAATAGAGGAGGCTTGGAAGAAAATCCTAGCTAGATAGCGGCGTGCCTAGGGATAGTGTGGAAACGAGGCCTAGCGGCGCAAGACCCAAAAATGACCTTTCTTTATTATAAAACCAAAGATAGTAATGTCATGACAAGGCCAAGGCTCGGAATGGCACGGCGCTGTCGAGTCCCATGCATGCCAAGGCACGCTGTCGTAGGCGTTGGCGAGGGCAAAGACACGAAGACGCGCAACAGGCTAGGTGGTGAACCCCAAGTTGCGACGTGGGGTTGCGCTGAAGGACTGACGTCTAGCGTGTCAGGCGAGTGTAAGGTGGATGGTGTTGAGGCCGTGTCTTGAGGGTCCTCGATGGCTTGGGCGAAGTCGCACACGGTGACGTGTGATGGCATGGAGACGGGCGTTCCATGGCCAGCGGAGATGCGCGACACAAAGGATTGAGTCGCGACCGTGATGACACAGGCCCGGGCACGAGTGACCGGCCTGTCCGAGCGCAAGGTGAAAGCATCGTCCTCTTGTTGTGCATCCATGGCGGGGTTACATCAGGCTTTGTAGATGGATCATAACTATCTATGTCACGGTCAATGCCCAAGCGCTTTAGTACTCTTTGTCAATGCTTATCAACTCAAGAATACAACGATTATCATTGAGTTCGATAACGCCAGCGAGCCGTCGATTAGTCCTTTCTATCGCCAATTCACTAAAGGGCATTTTCTTAGACCTTATCCAAAGAATACTTCAATCTAGCGATTTCTTCCATGGCTTGGTGAAGGCATGACTCTACTTGGGCGTGCTTACTTTGAATCGGCTCGTTATCTCTCAAATTGGAGGCTAGGGTGTGCGTAAATTCAGCCTTATCTTCGTTCTCGTCGGTGGTTGATGCCCTACTGTTGCCGTTTGGCCCATATGCCAAAGATGTGTGAGCGTCACCATGCAGGGATTGGACCTGGGGTGGCTCGATTGACCATGCTCGTAACGAGGGCTGGTTGAATGAGAACTGCACTCTTGGATTAGGGCTACCACGGGCTACGAGATACGAAGCTGTGCTCCGCAGCAATCGCAATTTTCTTGGTCGCGCTCGCGACTGTGATCCGCGACCGCGACTCCTTACCTTGGCTCGCGTTATTGTCCCTGCCCTTGTAGGCTTCGATTGCTTTTGGATTCAACAATGCGCATTGCTGACTACCATAGATGGCCTAATCCATCATATTCGGATCAAGTAATTTTTCCAACCTCGATTCCGTCACTTGACTCGAGCCCCTGAAGGCTCGCGCGAAGAGTGACAGCTCTTGCAAGTCAGGATGGGTCACGGTTCAGGTTGGCTTCAAGAAAAGCGCCTTGCTCGGTGCATGCAAGGGTTTGATCCTTTGAGAGAATATCGGAGTCCGCGTGATCGCCCTCGGGGCCGCGATCGTATTTTCGATCATTAAGTGCATCACGCGCGATTTTGCTTTTCGCAGTTGCTTCAGGACCATGTGATGTTCGCATTTTTAGAAGAGTTTTTGATAAGTTTTCTTTGTTTATTAGGTTTAGTTTTGTTTAAGTTTAGGTTTAGTTTTGATTATTTTTAGTTAGTTTTGCATAAATCTGTGGAAAGAGTGGAATCTACACTATTTTGTGTATTTTGCAGGTTTTAGCAAGGAAAGAAGCTGAATGGAGCTGAATTTGGAGCATCACAGTGAAGGACGGGAGAGTGCAAGATTTAAGAAGTCGAAGCTTAAGAGTACAAGAGGAGGTGTTGAAGAAAACAAATCCCAGGATCGTTAACGAGGCTGTAAAGGGTCGTTAACGAGGCCACGAAGAGAAAGATTTCGAGTATTATTTTTATTATTCACCGATCCTGAGCGGGAATTTATTTCCGTATCGGTTGAGTATCTTTTTAGAATCTTTATGGGTTAATAGAATATGTATTTTAGGGTTTAATATCTTTCTAGATTTTATTTCTATCTTTTAAAGATTGTTTCTATCTTTTTAGGAAAGTTTTTATCTTTTAGCCTTTTTAGTTTTTTAGGATTTTCTAGTATAAATACCCTTCTATCTAGCATAGAAAGGAGGGGCTTGTTTTTGGAGAAGATTTGGAGGAAGGCCGAAAGAGAGAGAATCGGATCGGAAGTCGGTGACGAGGTTCGGTAGACGACGGTTTCCGAGGTTCGTTGATCGAGTTTGTGGTTCGGTGAATGTTTTGTTTAGTTTTCTTCTGAATCTCTGTAAGACGATATATTTTTGTTATTAATTTAAGTTTGAAGTTTTGTTTCAATGTTTATTTTTGTTGAAGTTTTTAGTTTCTTAATCATGAGTAGTGAGTAGTCTATTTTTCTAGGGTCGGGGTTAAGCCCGGCATAGTTGAGCATGTTTGATGAATAAGATTGTGTGTTGAATGCCTTTTATCTTTTATTGAGATTGTTTGTTGTGCTTAATACCGAAACGGAAGTTGAGGTAATTTGAGTTTTAACTTGATTGAAAGAGAAAGTTAGTAACTTGAAGGTTGATATTGTTTGAAAACGAAAGTTTCAAGCTTTAGATCCAAAACAAGCAATTGAGTGAGTTAGTTTATGAAAGTAGATTAATTTACTTGTTAAGTCAATGAAAGTTGATGACTCTATCTATTTAAAGGCATGATCTTATCTTCTTACGAATTCTTATGCTTGGCTATGTTGTGGTGTCCCTTATCCTAGATTTTTGTTTTAATTGAAATTATTTCTGGTAAATCTTCGTTGTTGAGTACTTGCCTCGGTACCGAATATTAATTGGAATTTTATTAGGTCGTTAATTGATATTTTTGTATTCGGTGGTTCGGTAACGATCCTGACAAGGTCGTTAACGAGGCATCTCGTGAGTGTTGTGTTTGATTTTGTTTGATTTTTATTAGATTGATAGACAAACAACCTTGCTTCCTGTGGAACGATCCTGACTCCACTGTACTCAGCGGGGTCTTGACTTACAAATTTATTTGTTGGCCGAGAATACCCTATCAACAAATTGGCGCCGTTTCCGGGGAAGCAACGAGTTGTTAGTTTATCTTTGGGATCGGGAATAGCCCGACCCCGTTTTTGTTTTTAATTTTTGTTTTCTTTGTTTGTTTTCTCAGTGTATGCCGGTAGGACGAAGAAGGCTTCAATTTGATAGCTCCAGTTATTACTCAGAACCCGAACGTTCCCTGCACCGACGACTCCGAGAAAACCGATCCATGGCCACAGCTGAAGAGATGGCTCGAGAGTTAGAGATCCTCCGGACCCAGATGGAGGCACTGAAAGCCGAGAAGGATGGCGCAGACGCAGACAAGGCTCGACTGCAAGAAGAGCTAAACGCCTATCCAAGGAATGCCAAGCAATACATGCATCCGGAACTGAGGGTGCCAGAATCTCCTATTGTGCTTCCTGCGATAGAGAAACCTTTTGAGATCAAGTCTCAATTTATATCCTTAATTAAACGGGCTCAGTTTGAAGTGAAACCTGCTGAGTTCCCTATGGAGCATATTAGAATTTTTCTTGATTTATGTGACACCATAGCTGGTGAAGGAGTCTCGCTAGAATATGTTCTGTTAAAAGCTTTTAGATGGTCACTTACTGGAAAGGCCCTGAACTGGTTAGAGAGCCTACCATCTAAGTCTATCAGGACTTGGAAAGCTTTGTATGATCAATTTCTTACAAAGTTTTTCCCTCCTGCTAAGACAACAGAGTTAAGGAAACGCATCACCTCTTATCACCAGTTGCCTAATGAAACATTTGTTGAAACATGGGAAAGATTTAAACAGATGCTTAGACAATGCCCTACTCATGGGCAACCTTTATATGTATTGCAAGAAATCTTTTTCCAGGGTATCAACGCGGAGACCAAGAACCGCATCAACACGCATACTGCGTGCGGTTTTATAGAGATGAACTCGACAGAGCCATGGGAACTGTTGGACAAGCTGGCGAATTACGATGCTATGTACGGAACCCAGCAGGCTCCACAAACTCAAAAACGTCTCTATGTGCCCAACCGAGATGAAGTTGACCCCGATGTTAAAAATCAATTCTTACAAGATGAGGTCAACCGTTTGAGGAAACAGGTAAGTTTTCTGAAATCCTCTCAATCATGTCAAGAATGTGGTTCTTCTGCGCATAGTACTTCTGCTTGCACTAACATTGAGCAAGTTAGAACCGCTGAGACAATAGCTTAGACGAATTACATGAGAGGACCCTACAGGAACCAGCCTAATTATAATGACAGGTCAAACAACTATCAACCATGGGGCAATCAGAATACAAGTCAAAATTACGCAAGGCCCCCACAAGATAGACGACCTGCACCATATCGACCTCTAGGCCATCAGGAGACGCCATCATGGGTTCAGGAGATTAAAGAGAGCATCAACGGAGTGAACAATAAGGTTGATGACGTTCAAGCCAAGCTGAACCGACAAGATAAAAGATGGGGAGAATTCGATATTTGGAAGAGGAGCGTTGATTCCCAACTAGGAGATCTTGCTGCACGGATTCCAAGACCACAAGGGCAACTTCCGGGTCATCCCGAGGAGAACCCTAGAGGCCAAATAGCAGCGGTACACCTCAGAAGCGGGAAGACACTACCGGAAAGAATTCAAGCTGAAGAGAAGAAGGAAAAGGACCTCGCAAAACAGCTCGTTAACGAGCCAGCGAGAGCTAGTACCGAGCCTACAAGCCAGGATGACGAGGCTCCGAGGGTATCTAACGACCCTAACCCAGGTAATTCTATTAATCCGAGCCTCCCTCTTTACCCTAGGGTCGGTAACGACCCGCCGAGGACATCAGTCGACCCCAATGTCGACCAGGTACTCTCACCTCTCGAGCCTAACTTGGTTCCGAGAATGGTGAAAACTCTTCCATTTCCAACTAAGAAATCTATGGACTCTACTGAGAGTAAGTTCAAGCATTTCGTTAAAATTCTTCAGGGCATTAATATTTCCATCCCATTCGCTGAGGCCCTAAGCGAAATGTCGGCTTACACAAAATTCTTGAAAGATATTCTTAGCAGGAAAAGATCTATTACAGAGCTGCAGGATGAGGTCAGATCAATAGCTCTACCAGAAAAGCTTGGAGATCTCGGGAGGTTTGCAATCACAATTGGCATAAGCAACCACAAGTTCAAAGCTTTATGCGATCTTGGTGCCAGTGCTGGTCTTGTTCCGCTCTCAATCTGGTCTAAAGCTAATATGGGACCACTAGAGCCAGTAGACATGAATCTGTACATGGCAGATGGGTCAAGTGTCAAGGCCATAGGAGTAGTGGACGATTACCCTATTCAAGTCGGGAAATTCTTTATACCGAATGATTTTATTGTCCTTGATATGCTTGAAGACCCTCATGTCCCCATAATTCTCGGGCGACCATTCTTAGCCACAGCAGGAGAAAGAGTTGATGTGCGAAAGGGACTCCTCACTTTTGATATAGGAGAGGAACGGGTGGAATTCAATTTAGATCAAAAAGCCAACGACCCAATTGGAGTGGCACAACTAGAGTTGACTCAACCCGAACTCGACACCACAGTCCCTACCGAGCCACATCTGCCGATCATTGATTCTCACGTGCACGAGTTCAACCAAGGCCCTACTACAGAGGTTACAGAAAAGTCCAAACCACCTTGGCTTTCGGACTACACCAATAACCCAGGGATATCGAGCTTGTTGATAGAAGAAAAAGGCCCTAATTTAGCAATTCAAGCACACAGAGGCAGTAAGGCTACAAGCAGGGTATCTCAAGACCCCAACACGGCCATACATGAACCACCATGAGACTAGCAAGAGAGCTCGTCGGGCTAACGACGTTAAACATAGCGCTTACGGGAGGCAACCCGCTTTTTAGAATAGGTTTAGTTTATTTTATTTTCTTTTTCTTTTTAGATTATTTCTTAGCTCTCTTTTATTTTTATTTTTAGTTTTAATTAGGATAGAAATAAGATCATTTGAGCTAACAAGATTTCAGGAAAAAGGGGTCGAAAATTCACTCAGAAAGGCCACGGCGGCTCGTTAACGACCCACCCAGGGTCGTTAACGACCCGGTTCGGAAGACCTGATTCGTCACAATACGGGGCAGGTAAGTAATTCTAACCTAGTTAACTTCTTTAACCCTAGCCGCCGCCTCTTCTACCCATTACCCCTCCTATAAAAACCCTTCTACCCCTCCCAAAATTCTACCACGATCCCTCCAACATTCACTCTCAAACCCAAAACTCTCTCAATCCCTCTCAATTCTCTCCCAACGAGTCGGAATCCCCACATTAACGACCGCCGGAGACGCCATCGTTACCGGAGTTCGGAGGCCACACACCGTCGACGCCGAGCTCGTTAACTACCCCGATTCCGACCCTTGTTCTTTAAATTCTCGGTTCTCCGGTATGATTTCTAAATCCTTTCTTGAAGTTGCTTAATTGATTATTTATAGGGTTAAATTTCATATCTTGAATCATGATTTTTAGGGAGATCGATGAGCATGCTTAAATTCCATTCTAAAAATTCTTGATTGTGCTTAGTTGTTCATGTTCTAGGGAGACTACTCATGTTAGATTAACTATGGTAACCCTTTAGTTAGGAAAGCATGAATTTTTCTTGTCCTAGATCTAAAAAGTTCGAACTTTGCATGTCAAAATTCCGAGTAATTCTTAGCATGTTCGGGATGGGTGATTGAGTAAGTATGGGGTGCTTTTACCCTATGGGGGATTTGTGGAAAATAATAGAAGATTGCATGCTTGATTAGTGTTGATTAGAGGTAGATTTAATTTCGAAACATACTGGTTTTGCTCTCGGCGGGTCGTTAACGACCCACCCAGGCTCGTTAACGACCCTGTACTTCATCAATGATCGATCCAAGGCCAGCATCGTGAACAACCCAATTGGGTAGTTTATGAATAAATCCGAGGTTAATTTTGAGACCAAGTATGGGGTCTCGTACCTATTATTTTTGAATGGATCTTATCTTGGAAATTTTTGATTATTTATTAGGATCCATGGCTAGTTCAAGAAGACCCGCTACCTGAGCCCAGAAGAAGAGGAGGAACCACATGTCTCCATCTCCACCCAGAGTGGACGATGTGATTTTGAGCAGTCAAAGCCAAGTACGGCGCTACCGGGATTTTTTGGAGAAAGACCATTACACCCGATGGTTCTCGAAGTCTAGCGCCGTCTCTACGGGCATCTACACGGATGTCAAGGACGCCTTCATCATCCTTGGGGCCGCACACTTATTGAAGCAAGAGAGCTTGCCGCATTACCCGGCCCTCACATCCGAGTTCTTGGCCACCTTGGAGACCAACTTCTCATCGAAGACCTCGGCGGGACGCATTCGGTTCCGGCTCGGTAACGAGGACCGTGATTTCACAATGGCAGAGTTCAATGAAATTTTGGAGCTACCAAACCCGACAAGGGACTATAACTTGAAGGACTACCGAGTGACCCGCACTTGGAGCTACATCACCGGAGAGGTTCAATCCTCTACCGCGGCGTTATCCGGGGCAAACATAGTCAACCCCATCTTCCGGAGAAACATAGTCAACCCGCACTTGGAGCAACATTTTGGCCGAAGAAAGAGTTGAACCGGCCTACAAGAACGGAAGTCGCTTGCTTCCGCACCATCCTCTTCGAGGAGCCCGACCCCTTGAACTCGGGGTACGAATGGCTCTACTATGTCGAGAAGTCCACCAAGTCCAAGGAAGTGTGGTGTGGCAATTTGGTTAGCCTCTTGGCTAAGAATCTTGGAGTAGATCTCACCCGCTACACATCGGCCCACGCCCAACTCCTCAACAAAAACTATTGGTATAGTTCCGGGATTTTCGTGCAAGCCGAGGGAGGCTACAAGGTGAAGGTTCAAGATCGACTAGTCATACCTTCCCTCGACATGTACGAGCTACTCTATGTACCGAATTGGTACGAGGTGTGGACGGGCCATCCTTACCCATTGGAGCCAAAACCGGAGGACGAGCTCTCGCTTAGGCCTTGTGAAACCCGGTTTGAGCGGGACGACGTGGATGAATATGAAGAAGAAGATGAGCAAGAGGATACCGAGGTAGTAGGCAACGACATCGAGGAAGCCGACACCGAGGGCGGCACTGAGGAGCTGAACTTTGAAGAAGAAGACATGGACACGGAGGAGCTAGGAGGCCACATCTTCGTCGACGAGCCAACCACGGTCGTTAACGACCATTTCCAGCCACCACCCAACACTGTTAACGAGGCAACCAGCTTCGTTAACGAGGTGTCGCAAGCCCCTGTCGACCCTCCACCAGCTCCTGTCGACCCTCATGCATACGATCTCATGCCTTATAACCCAGTGATGTATCAAGATCATTTCCAGCCTCACTACCCACCACATCCTCAGCCCGAGTACGCAAGATCGAGTATACCACCACCATGGGCCGAGGATCTTTTTGCACGAATGCAGCAGCTTCACCTCCAGACGGATCACATTCATAGGAGGATGGATAGATGGGAAACCGTCTATTCTGCTCGCATGTCGATGGAAGATGAGAGGCAGCGTCAGAGAGAGGCAGATGATGCTGAGCGTTGGAGGACGATGTACGACTTCATGGGGAACTTTGAGCACTATTTTCCTCCACCGAACCGTTGATTCAAGCTCAAGATGAAGTCTCCTTTCCTTGTTTCCACTTTTGTAAGTTTTATGTTTTCTTTTTCTTCTTTTTAATTTTTTGTTGTTTTCTTTTCTATTTCTTTTCCCTCCTTTTCTTATTTTCCTTACAGTGGGGACACTGTAATTATTAAGTATGGGGTGGGGAGAAAGTAGAAAAATTATGTCCTAGGTGTTTTTGTGTTCTATGTAATTGTTATTTCTTTTCAAATAAAAAAATCGAAAAAAAAAATTTGAAAAATTTAAAAATCCAAAAAGAGTTTAGAATTGATAGATATCCCTTCTTAAAGTTCTATGATAGCAATCACTAGCTTAATCATATAATTCCTTGCAAATATGTCTTTGAAAGTATAGCCGGATTCTTAAAATTGAAATTATTGGTTTTAGAAGAGAATAGCATTTGATGAAATTGAGCACATATACTTTATAGCATAAATGATGCAATCCAACAAAATCTACCTTGTTAGAAATTTTTGGCCTTATAGGGAGAACATTTATAAACCCCTCTTCTTTTTTGTGTGATTTACTCTCTTTGTGCATATTATCTCTTGGAATTGCGATGGTTATCTATTTCTTGAGACCCTTATAAGATTTTTAGTTCATTACTTGTGAAAATCATATGATGGAGAACTTATTTTTATGAGCCCTATTATTCCCTATCTACCTTTATATTATTCCTTCTTTTGATAACCAATTCTGGCCTGAAATCTTTTCTTATTATTAGCTCCACAAAAATTATTCCCTAGCCGAGATAAGCTTGACCCTATCCGGGAATTAGGACTTAGATTGGAGAGGTAAAGTTTTGTGTTTTGTTAAAAAGAAAAGAGTTTATATTTGCTTGAATTGAAGGGTATTTGGGAAGGGTAGATTGGAAGTCTCTTGTTATTACATGTAAGAAAGGTCTCTCGATTAAAAGATGCACAAAATAAAGTTTTAAAGGAAGAAATGTATACGGTGGATCGTTAACGACCCGGATGTGGGTTCGTTAACAAGGCAGAAAAAAAAAAGAGAAAGAAAGAGAGGAAAAGTTGAAGTGCATTTGTGTTCATAAATAATATCAGGAGATTCTTTTATTTCGGTTATGAGACTTTCTAGGATGATAAAGGGTGAGTGAAAATGAGTGTGCATAAAGAAGAGTGAGTTTGGTATATGTTTTATGAGAATTTTTTGTTATGTGTGAGTTTTTAGGAGTCTTTGATTCCCGGATATTATTAGCACCACATAGCCAAAATATTTTCCACTCCCTATTGTCTTTTACCAAGCCCCATTACAACCTGGCCGAATGGAAGCTTCTATGAAGTTTTTCATTGAGCCTAAGTTCCCTTGATGATTCTTTGCTTGTTTTGACAAATCTTGGGTGGAGAGTATTTGTGATATAAGTTCCAATTTCTATGAGTTTTTGTATATAAGATGAGTTGAGAGATTGAAATTATAAGCCCAAACACTTGAGAGTTGAGTGAAACACATTATATCCCTTGAGAGGTTGGATTGTATTATTTTATGTCTATTTAAGTGCATATATGTGTAAGGATGTTAATAGTCTTTTGCTATAATTTTCTTATGTGTAGATGTTGCTTTTTAGAAGATGGCTATGTCTTAATGAGCATGATTTGTTTTGGTTTTGGTTAGTATCTTGTTTATTGCTTGAGGACAAGCAAGTCTAAGTATGGGGTATTTTGATGTTCGCATTTTTAGTATAGTTTTTGATAGGTTTTCTTTGTTTATTAGGTTTAGTTTTGTTTAAGTTTAGGTTTAGTTTTGATTATTTTTAGTTAGTTTTGCATAAATCTGTGGAAAGAGTGGAATCTACACTATTTTGTGAATTTTGCAGGTTTTAGCAAGGAAAGAAGCTGAATGGAGCTGAATTTGGAGCATCACAGTGAAGGACGGGAGAGTGCAAGATTTAAGAAGTCGAAGCTTAAGAGTACAAGAGGAGGTGTTGAAGAAAACAAATCCCAGGATCGTTAACGAGGCTGTAAAGGGTCGTTAACGAGGCCACGAAGAGAAAGATTTCGAGTATTATTTTTATTATTCACCGATCCTGAGCGGGAATTTATTTCCGTATCGGTTGAGTATCTTCTTAGAATCTTTATGGGTTATTAGAATATGTATTTTAGGGTTTAATATCTTTCTAGATTTTATTTCTATCTTTTAGAGATTGTTTCTATCTTTTTAGGAAAGTTTTTATCTTTTAGCCCTTTTAGTTTTTTAGGATTTTCTAGTATAAATACCCTTCTATCTAGCATAGAAAGGAGGGGTTTGTTTTTGGAGAAGATTTGGAGGAAGGCCGAAAGAGAGAGAATCGGATCGGAAGTCGGTGACGAGGTTCGGTAGACGACGGTTTCCGAGGTTCGTTGATCGAGTTTGTGGTTCGGTGAATGTTTTGTTTAGTTTTCTTCTGAATCTCTGTAAGACGATATATTTTTGTTATTAATTTAAGTTTGAAGTTTTTTTTCAATGTTTATTTTTGTTGAAGTTTTTAGTTTCTTAATCATGAGTAGTGAGTAGTCTATTTTTCTAGGGTCGGGGTTAAGCCCGGCATAGTTGAGCATGTTTGATGAGTAAGATTGTGTGTTGAATGCCTTTTATCTTTTATTGAGATTGTTTGTTTTGCTTAATACCGAAATGGAAGTTGAGGTAATTTGAGTTTTAACTTGATTGAAAGAGAAAGTTAGTAACATGAAGGTTGATATTGTTTGAAAACGAAAGTTTCAAGCTTTAGATCCAAAACAAGCAATTGAGTGAGTTAGTTTATGAAAGTAGATTAATTTACTTTTTAAGTCAATGAAAGTTGATGACTCTATCTATTTAAAGGCATGATCTTATCTTCTTACGAATTCTTATGCTTGGCTATGTTGTGGTGTCCCTTATCCTAGATTTTTGTTTTAATTGAAATTATTTCTGGTAAATCTTCGTTGCTGAGTACTTGCCTCGGTACCGAATATTAATTGGAATTTTATTAGGTCGTTAATTGATATTTTTGTATTCGGTGGTTCGGTAACGATCCTGACAAGGTCGTTAACGAGGCATATCGTGAGTGTTGTGTTTGATTTTGTTTGATTTTTATTAGATTGATAAACAAACAACCTTGCTTCCTGTGGAACGATCCTGACTCCACTGTACTCAGCGGGGTCTTGACTTTCAAATTTATTTGTTGGCCGAGAATACCCTATCAACACCATGAAAGGTCACTTCTTGTTCTTCAGGGATTGACTCCAATAGCATAGTTATGTGGATCAATTGCTCATTCGCCACGGACTGCGCCAACTGTTAGTGCACAAAAAATCGCCTTTATGCCCTAATTGAATGCTTCTCTTGATTCGCCCTTTGATCTTCCATTCCAAACTCCTTCTTCAGCCTAGAACCTGCAAAACAATGGACATAGGGGGCGTGGTCCCCCTAATCCACCTCCAATGCCTAAATTAAAAGAGTAGTTTGTCGATTGAATGTCGAGATAAAAGGTAAGACTTTCTAGCGAGTTCATCGAATCTGAATATGCTTACCATACATGGGGAAGATATGTATTTATAGTGGACGAAAGAGAGTAGGGGAGATCGAAAATCGTCCCATAGGGCCGGCCGAACTACTCAATGTCCAACAAGCGATTTCTTGTTTCTCAATCCACGCGGAAATTCTATCTTTCGACCTAGATAGAATCTTCCACTATAGAGATTTAATTACCATAATAGAGAAAATAAAAGCTTACTATAATAAATACCACTTTTAAATAAACGAATACCATAAGGTTTCCGTTTCGACTCTCATGGGCAGTTCTCTCGACCAAAACAATTAAATAAATAAAAGGAGAACAAAAGGATAGTATAATGGACAAAAATAATTTTCATAGGAAAAAAGGTAACTATTAAATTTTATCCGCTTAAAATTTTTGTATTCATGACCACATTATCGGTTGATTTTTCGTCAATGTAGTGTGTTTGTAATCCCATTGAAACGTTTCCAAAACTAGGGGACTTGGACCGAGTCTTCTCAATCTTAGATTCCATTGATCGATTAGGTGATTAAAGAGCCAAATTGCGTAAACAACCTCGTGTGCTCATCTTGTCAGTTTACTTTCCTTTTAATATATGTTGTGATTCGAAGAATTCTTAAGAGGCGTGTTGATTCACTATTTTTACGAGTTTGGACTCGATCTAGAACTACACATTGTCTTTATAAAAAGAACAAAGAGCAAACCCTTAATGATATGGTACAATTTGGCTTAAGAATTATTATTAGTATTTTTATTAATGTAAACCTTTTTAAATAGAGTTTATAAACTCCTTCATGGGTTTTCTTCTCTATTCTTTCCCATGATGCTTTTTATTGAACTGATATGGTAGTATTATAAATACCTTATATTGTTATTTCAGAAATTAATCAATAAGAAAATAGTTTTTCCCTAATCTCCTTCTCCTTCTCTAGTCTCATCTCCTTCACCTTTGGCCATCGGCCCTTCTTCCTTTCACCGGTTTGATTAATATTGTTACTATTACAACTTTCTTGGTACGAGATCCTTTTGCTTATCGTATCAACTGGTGCTTTCATTCTTGAACTTTGCAAACCCCATGACCAATGAGGAAGAAACCTCACATGTTACAAGCAATAACGTGGATCTCTGTGATATCCGGAAACTCCTCCAAATTTGACGTTAGAGATCTATAATACTTGTTAGGAACTGGAAGTTCAACTCGTCCAATGGAGTTGTTGCTTGAGGATTGAATATGCACTAATAGAGGTAATCTGGTAGAGAACCAAACTCTGTATGTGAAGATTCATTGGGAACATTATCTAGTTTCTTGCAACGTATTGGATCAAGTGTTTTCCGAGTTTGGAATTATAGAGGCCCTTGAGATATTAAGGCCAAAAACAGGGTTTCACTCAAAAATTCGCTTCAAGAATAGAGAATCGACCATGGATGCCTTCAACTCCTTCAATGGGAGAAACATCTTTGATGGATGTTTTCAAATGGAGTTGTGCGTTGGAGAAGAGACATCTGAGAAGGATACGGAAGTAAGAGGATCGTCAAAAGGCTCCATGATTCTTTCTGATTCGAACCAAGCCAATATCCAAGTGGAAGCTGCGATTGAAGACACCAACAAAGTCGACCCAGCGGCTACTGCAACCCCTATCCCCGCGCTCGTGGCCTCTTCGGTCTTGGAATTTCAAGCAATTGTTGAGCTACAAGGGGTATCTCCTAGTTGCTCATCTCCTTTAAAGTTATACGGTTCTCTTGGTTCTACTTATGCTGACCTAGTTGTAGACTATAAATGGATGGGTGAGGAAATGGCTCGTTGTTTTACAAATTCAATGGAATTGACATGCATTGCTTTGTTTGCTATTACTTTATTCCCTTACGATAAGGCCAAGTTGGATTTTCAGCATACTACAACCATGTTGGAGGAATCCACTTGGATGAAAATTGCTACTCGTCATATGTTAGGAGCAATGGACATTTTAGATAGTAAATTAAGTTGCATGGGTTCGCTTATGTCATGTCGTCTTTCATCTTGGTATATGATGTTTTCGCGGCTCATGATTTCTTTTTTTGATTTTTGACTTAAGGACAAGATAATTGTTAATGGGAAAGAATTGATACGGTACAAATAGATAATGAGTATATGAATTGAAGATCGCCCGACGATCTTGAACAGAGAGAACAATTAATGTCACGAAACAAATGACAAGGCCGGAGAACGAGCCACGTACGTACCTCGTTGCATATTTACATGTTACGTATGTACTACTATTGTAACTTATAACTGATAAATTAATAATATATACTACTTTAATTAATTCACATCTTTCACATATATATCCACTCTTTAATCTTGTACGTATGGGGGCAGCTGGCCGGGTTAATTAGAATGCAGCAGCCGCGGCGGCACCCTCGGCAGCAGCACCCCCGGCAGCAATTGCTGCAGCGGGTTGGGTGGCAGGGTTGCTGTCGCTGGCCTCGGCCGGGTTGTGGGGGTTGCTTCCGGCGGCTGCAGCGGCATCAGTGGGGCTGTTGTTGGCATTGTTCATTCTCAAGGTGTTCTTGACTGCATCAGCTGCACCTTGTGCCATATTCTTCACTTGCTCTCCTCTCTATATATTAAATTAAGAAACAGTTTCAAAAAAGAATGTTGTTGCAAAGTTTATATACATTTGTGATTTGTCCTAAAACTAGATGTGTCAATCGTTTACAAGTCGATTAATTAGTTAAGTTCTTTTTTTTTCTTGGCCAAAAACTATCTTTTAAAACAAGTATTTGTTACGAAAGGACCTTTTAAAAAAAATTATGCAAAAATAGTTTTATAATACAAACATCCGAACAGATCGGTCAACGAGGCCTTGAGGCGCAGACGTCTTGTTTTTGGTTCTATGTTTTTAGAGTTTTATAGTTTCCAGTTTTAGTTTAGTTTTTAGTTTTTAGATTTTGCCTCGTTTTCTACCTGTTCTTTTTTCGCGTTTTGTGGTTCGATAGTGTCTTTTGGTCACACCCCGTTGCGTTCAGCCAGGTGTGCCCCCATCTTGACCCTCAGATTTCCCGTAAGGGAAGCCACACTGGGTAAATGTTGTTGTTGTTGTAAACACTTAAGTTTAACCACCTTAAGATATTTTCCGATGACATTTTGCCCAAGTAAAACCAAAATGCCCTTTCAAATTTATTTTTCACTGGTATAAAAAATGAAAATAAAATAAATTTTAAAGGATATTTCAGTCCCTCTAGGATAAAATGCCACAGAAAAATAACTTAGGGTGATTCATCGGTCAAAATGGAAGCTCATCAAGATAAAATTAATTAGATTTTGATAGTATTGATCTCTATTGCTAGGAGTGCGAAAATATCCAATCCATCAATCTGACCATTCCAATCTGATAAAGTTTGAATATGAATGAATTTCAAAAATTTATATCCATATTCGATTCAATTTAGGAATTTTTCTAGATCATCTGATCGGACACAGATCGGAATTTTGAGGTAACCGGATATCCGATATTATATATGTTTTCGAAAACATGAATATTAAGTAGTATAGATATTTTAAGGAGTATTTTTCTAAATTTCAACTCATCAAGGTTCGTCCCTCGATTGTGTCAACTTTCTCTTAGAATTCAACCATATCGAAAGTTATATGTCGATTTGGTATATTAATTGGACCTAAATACAAAATATTTAATGCTTTTGATGACATTTTTGTCATCAAAAAAATATCGTCAAGTTATTTGATTACAATATTATGCCATCACGGTATTTGATGACAATTTTTTGTCATCAAATGCCTTGATGACAATTTTATGTCCTCAAGTATGATCAAAGAGCCTTTTGTTGACAGTCAATGGTGGTCAATGGTTGCTCAACAACCAAGTCAACTTGGTTGACCGAGTCAACTAACCAATGATCAATTGAATTAAGGGAAGGGAGGAGGAAGAGTTAGAGAATTATCCATACTATATATTAAAACATAACTCTCAAGTATGCTATATATTTGTGAGCGGGTAAAACAAACATAATTACCATAGTTATTTTAACTATTAAAGGTTTTTCTTAAATTACTGCGTAGTTATTTTCGTTATTTTCTATGTAAAAATATATGGCGGTTATGCAACTTAATGGAAGATCTTATCCTGCAAATATGATAAGATTAAATCCGGAGAAGGTGGGAATATTCATAGCTTGGGCTTTAAGCAACCCTAGGAAATAATTAAATAAGGTCCCATGATCTCCCTCTTCAATTATAAATACACGCCCCAGACGTGTAGGGAGAGACACATGTGCACATCGGCATATTCAGAAAACCTAGGCAGGCTAATATTCGCTTAGCTCGACTGCTTAGGGATTCACTGCTCTCTTGTTGTACCTCGTCGCTAAAAACGACAATTGCTCTTATGACTTAGGCATCGGAGGTGGATTAGGGGCTCCCCGCCCCCTATGTCCATTGTTTTGCAGGTTTCTAGGTCAAGAGATTGAATACGGAGCGACAGAGGAGGAGTTCTTAATTGGTGTATTAAATACGAATTAAAGGCGGAATTTTTGTACACCAACAATTGGCGCCGTCTGTGGGAAACGAGGATTAAATCCAAGAGTAATCGTTCCAAGAAGAAAAAGAAGTGAATCTTCGAAACCTATGGCGATGGCGATCGAGCGAATCAAACTATTTGCGAAAGCCCTCAGCGACGAAACCGCGGGTGCGGGTCCCAACCGCGAGCGCTGAATCCGATTCGCGGGCGCGGAACCCAACCACGGGCTCGGTTTACCGGAGTGCGCCTCCGGATTTCCGACCTGAGTGTCCCTCCGGAAATATGTGACTCCGTAAATTCATGATTTTTGGATTTTTCTAGCCTAAGGCCGTCCCAAAAATCAACAAAAAGAGATTCGCTTTGGGATTTGTTTGAACCCTAAGCAAGATCATGATCGAATCACAACCGGTGTCGATCGGAGTGCGTGCTGCGAAATCGATGACACTGGGGGCAGGAGGCAACCTTGACAGCCCCTTGTCGAACCCAATCCCGCCTGAGGTTGGTAATCGACCATCAATTGACGGATTAGGCTCCGGGTGCGTGCCCGGCAGCCTAAAGTTGAAAACTTAATTGTGAATCAAATATCCAACCGCAATCAAATCGACGGAAAGCAATTTTGGGAAAAGAGTACTCGATCTACGCAATTGTGGTGCTGGAATCGATCCCTTAAGATTAAGAAGTCGTTTTTTGGAAACCCTAGGGCACCGTCGCAAAGCGAATCACGCGAGGTACGCCCATCGAGCAAAACCGTGACCGCGACAACGTAAAACGTGACCGCGGTACCATACACCACGATCAACGATTGGCGATCAAACCCGAGATATTCGAAAATCGCTCGGAAAGTAACCCCTAATGGAAAATTGATCAATCTGATTCCGATATTCGCTCGGAAGGTGAGACATTTGTGCCCGTAAACGACTTGAACCGTGACCCAGCCACTCTCGCTAATACGGCTGTTCATCGCACAGACCGTTCAGGACCCGAGTCGAGCAATGGAATCGTCAGTCGTGGTATTTCAAGGCCTGAATCGACTGAATTTGATCAATCTTGGGAAACGACAATGAAGGGTTCAAGAGCAAAGCGAGTCGATCCAAGAGATCGTGTCGTCGAACCGAACCGCGACCAGTAAAGCCGCGCCCACGGTTTAGAAACCGCAACCGCGGGCTGCGTATTTCGGAGCATTTTCTCTATTCGCAAGCCAAACCCTAATTTGGTTAGCCCTCGCTTAGAGCAAGGCCAATCTAGTCATGTCGGGACCGATCCCGTTAGAGGTGACAATCGCATCACCTTGTTATCCGCTCCAAACGACAAAAATAGGACGTCTACAACCGCCAGAGATGAAGAAGAAGGCGAACCAAGAAGAAGTTTTTTCGTCATTGGGGCAAACCCGACACGCTTTTGACAATCGTAAACCTAATGCGGGGTAATCGTGACCTCTCCGCATAGGACCCGTACAATTTTCTTGAAATCGAATTGGATCTTACTTGCCATAGGCTGAACGTCCTCTTAAAACGTAAAGCCGATCGTAAAACCAAGAGAAGCGATTCTATCTAGCAATCAGAAGCCTTAATCACTAAGGGATGAAGATCGATCAACGCTATTCAACAGATTTGGAGAGTCTGAGCGGACTTTACTAATCGTAGTAGAGAGCAACCAAAGAGTTCTCCTTGCTTTTCAAGATCATCCGATAAATGGATTCCAAGTCGAGGCGCAATAGAAGTTCTCAAGAAGATGTCAAAAAGCGATCAATCCATGAAAGCGTGAGGCTGGAATCGATTTCTGCCAACCAAGAAACAAACTTTCTTAGCCCCAAAGAAACGAAGAACTCGTAAGCCCTAAACCGCCAACGAATTCTAGCTCGGCCGCGACCGCGGCCTCGTCAACCGCAACCGCGGTCCATACAAACGTGACCACGAACCATGCGATAGCATTCGCTGTGTGGTGTTTTCGAAACCCAAAAACCCTTAAACCGTTGGGGCAAAATCCGATCTTCACTCGGATAAGGATCAAGACTCGCAGGGTGATCAAGCGAAACTTCGATATTCGCTCGGAGGATCAAACCCTAGAAAGTTCCAAGAAAGAGAACTTGCTCAAAGATGATCAAGTCCGTTACCCGACCTCACCCTCAAAGCTTGGTTACTCTTCATGCAAGCCAACGAGGTTTGGATCAAGCGACGGAATCGATGGTCATAGCGCTACACAGTTTGATGAAATCAATCAGCGATGCGCGTCACTAAACCCGAAAGCAATCAAGTTGTGGGGCATCGGCCATCATCAAGAATGAAAATGAGATTGTGCTTAATACGCACTCTAGCCTCCGCTTTAAGAGAGAACTAGAGGATTCAAGGCGAGCATAATCGAATGAAGACTTGTCGTTATCCAAGCCTTGGAGAAATCGCCAGGCTAAAAGCGTTCTTTGTAAAGATCCAAGAAAAACGCTTCATCGATGAATCGACGATCGAATGGACCAATCGACGGCTCGTTAGTGTTATCGATTTCGCCGATAACCGCCGCAGTCCCGAGCCGGTAAAATGCTGATGAAAAGATCGAAGAAGTATACAAGCCAAGTACGAGGGAAAATTACCGCAATCGCAGAACCTTACGAACGACGAAGACCGCGATCGCGGCCAGCGAGGCCGCGACCGCGGCCAGGATTCCGCGATCGCGGCGCCCAGAGGCCGCGGTCGCGGCCAGCCTCCAGAAGTGTTCGTTACCTCGTTTTACGAGCACCTTACCCGCGGGTCCCTAAACGGCAACCGCAGTTCGCCCCGGAGAACTTCAAATTGAAGATCAATCCTTGAAATCGTACGACGCGTGTCGGAATCAAGGACTCGAAAATAAAGGCTGGGGCATTGTAAAACCGGAAAGTCAACAATGATCGAATATGATAGAAGAGTTCGAGTTATTCAAGATTGGACAATGATGAAGCGATCAAAAACAAATACGTTGAAGCATTGGCAACGTTAGCCACTCGTGCAAGAATCACTTAAGACCTCGATGCGTGTTGAGGCAGCGGGAAGTTCTCTAAAGGGCTCAAGGGTTTTGGCAATCGCCGAGGAAGACACTACATTATCGTTCTTTTTCCGGGCCAAACTTGAGAAGCGTACCCCCAAGCAAAGTTGCGCCTACACTGAAACAAGATCGATAAACGCATGCATGAGATACACGCCGAGGATTGCATTTATACTCTCCGATCTCGTTAGCAAAGATATTGGTGGCCCTTTGTGTTAAAAGTGCCTCGAGAAAACCAATAAAATAATTGCCACGCTCTTTCCGACCACCTCGTCATCACCGAGGATTATCGGGATATTGTCACTACACGAAACACATCCTACCAACGGGAGGCCGTAGCGTAATGCGTGGAGGCCTATACGTCAAAAGGTCATGGAAAAACACACGCATATGACGTAATTCGGTCCGAATTGGAAAGGGTAATATTAAGTGACTACAGCTCAGAGTCGGAGAGCATATGAGTGAGGAAAGTCTCGACGGGGGAGATGTCCCCCGGACTTGTAAATCTCGCTCGTTTGAAGATATTTTTCCCTTAAAAAGGAAAATCGTAGACGCTAGATTGTCGAAGACTACCGCGAAATAAGCCGATCGTGGCCACGGCACCTGAGCCGCGAGCGCGGGTTCGCCGGTAGTCGCTTCTTGTGTGGATGTTGAGCTTAGGCTAGGATCGCTAGAATGGACATCTTTTTGTGTTTTCCATTTGTTTTCTTAAAATTAGAAGGCTTGGCCAAGCACTTTTTTCGATAATAAACGTTCTATTCTCCCCAGTCTGATTTTGTTTGTTCTAGAGATTCCATCTTAAACCTTGGCAGAGGACACGACTCGAAAAGATAGCACTCGCCCCGTGATAATCGCTCATGGATGTACGAATATACGAATATACGAATATACGAAAGCGCTAGGGGACCAGTCGACCAATCCGCATGGCCACTTCGATTAGAAACCCTATGTACCCTACGTCGCCAAACACGGTAAGACGTGTAAGGCGGTGTAGGTGGGGCATTTGTGAGCGGGTGAAACAAACATAATTACCATAGTTATTTTAACTATTAAAGGTATATCTTAAATTACTGCGCAGTTATTTTCGTTATTTTCTATATAAAAATATATGGCGGTTATGCAACTTAATGGGAGATCTTATCTTGCAAATATGATAAGATTAAATCCGGAGAAAGTGGGAATATTCCTAGCTTGGGCTTTAAGCAACCCTAGAAAATAATTAAATAAGGCCCCCTGATCTCCCTCTTCCATTATAAATACACGCCCCAAGCGTGTAGGGAGAGACACATGTGCAAATCGGCATATTCAGAAAACCTAGGCAGGCTAATATTCGCTTAGCTCGACTGCTGAGGGATTCACCGCTCTCTTGTTTTACCTCGTCGCTCAAAACGACAATTTCTCTTCTGACTTAGGCATCGGAGGTGGATTAGGGGGTCCCCGCCCCCTGTGTCCATTGTTTTGCAGGTTTCTAGGTCAAGAGATTAAAGACGGAGCGGCAGATGAGGAGTTCTTAATTGGTGTATTAAAGACGAATTAAAGGCGGAATTTTTGTACACCAACAATATTATACTATTTTTAAAACTATTTACCAAAATTACCCTCTACTAATGAGTTTACTATAAATAGTATATGCTCTATGTTTTAATAATAATAATAATAATAATAATAATAATAATAATAATAATAATGACCTTTGTTGCATTTGGAAAATTGAGATGTTGGTTTCAGATATCTTAGTTTTGCTTCAAGAGTTTGAAACTGTTCGTCTATTTCATATACTATGACTGATAAAATTACAAAGTTGGGGCACATTATCCCTAAATGAACATCTGTTGAATCATTCTAATTTTCAGGTTCTCATCCGTAAGGATGCTCTAGGTCGTCCTCTTTAAAAAGGACCTCCTAATTCTTACCTTTTAAAAAAAAAAAATACTCCCTCCGTCAGAAAATATTTGTCATTTTAGATTATTTGACACTTTTTAAGAAAAATAGTAAATTGAAATATATAAACCTATTTATTATTCTAATTTGTTTTAATTTCCAATGCTACTACTAACAAATATTTTCTCATTAATTAAAAAATTACAATAAATACAATGGTATAATTAGTAGGGATGACCAACGGGTCGGGTCGGGTCGACCCGCGACCCGCAAATTATTTTTTTTTGACCCGCGACCCGACCCGTGGGTCTAACGGGTCGGGTCAAAACTAATTTTTTACCTTAAAAAATTAATTTTTAACCTAAAAAAAATAATTTTTAACATAATAAGATGTATTATTTTTAAAAACCCGTCGGGTTTGCAGGTCGACCCGTAAATCCATCGATTTTTTATAAATAAATAGTTTATATATTAATAAAATTATAAAAAATATATATATTTTTAAAAGTATTGCGGGTCGCGGGTCAACCCGTGACCAGCACGGGTTTGACCTGACCCGACCCGCGACCCGCAAAATAAAAAATTTTGACCCGCAACCTGCAATTTGTGGGTCGGGTTAGTACGGGTCGCGGGCGACCTAATTGTAAAGTATATGATAAATAGTTTAAAATAATCAGTATTTTGTAACAAATAAAATCATTAAAATGACAAATATTATGAATGGAAAGAAGTTGCTGGCTGAGTCTGGCCTGCGGCTTCGTGGCCGTCCCTCAAGAGTTGCTGGCTGTTGCTTTCGTTGTGGGTTGCCATTATTAATTATTTGATTGCGTAATAAATTCAAATACTTGTTCAGATTGATAATACTATTGAATTGTGTTGAATTCTCCTCTATTTTGTAGTTATAAATTCAGTTCCTATTTCTGGGCATTGTGCTTAATTGTACGCCTTCATTCATTGATTGTTTCTACATTAATTCTCTCCCACTCGGTGATCAAAAAAAAAAGAGAAAAAAATTCTCTCCCACTCGGTGGCCTTGGATTAAACTACCCATTTTCGGTACAGAAACTGCTGGAATTATGAAAATTTCAAATTGATCGGATTATTTACATTTCTTTAATTTGTGATGCGCTATTAATTTGGTTGATCATCAATTTTAATACAGTACTAGTTATCAAAGTAGGAGTATATAACTACACTATTAAGACCCGGTCGTGTTATGCGCGACTATAGTTTGAGAATTTATTTTATGTATTCGAATTTTACTTATTCGATAAAATAAAATATTTTCCTTAATAAACTTTCAAAATTTTATATTATGTAGTGAATGTAAAAAAATATTTATTAATTTATAATAGCATACGTGATTTAATTTTTTAGTTAGATAATATTATTATAATGTACATGTAAATAAATACTGAAAAATAAATAATGTTTTTATACTCATTAGTTGAATATGATAAGTAATAGTAATAAATGAGGTAATTTATTATAATAGATATGGAATGTTTATTAACAACATAACGTTTTTTTAATATGGTAAGTAATAATGATAAATTGGATACTATTATTATATGATTTGCGACTAGGTGCGATTTATTGCTACAGTGTTTTATGCGAGCATCTATCATCGTTCGATCTCTTGTTTTAATGGCCAAGATTACTCCACGTGTTTAAGTGATTTTTATAAAAGGAAGACACGGAAGGGTATTTTTGTCTTTTCCCCCGCCAAATTAGAACATTATTGCAGTACGCATCTTCATCCACGTACTAGAATGCAAAAGCATTATTTGAGATTCCGATCGGTACTCCTCCATAGCCATTGCCACTTGCTCCTTCAATTTTTAGCTTGATTTTGTGTTTATTTTGCCCCCCTTTGATGTTCTATCTTCATTGATTTTGTTATAATTTGCTTTCCTAAGACTTCAATTTCATATTTGACGGTTTTTCAAATTTGAAGTTTGACACTTCGATTTTCATGTATTTGGTCAAGTATTGTTTTTTTTTGGCTGTTTTTTTCTCAAATCTATGAAGTTTGTGTATACTGACATTGCAATCTGATGTTTTTGATCGAAAATATAAGTTAATGGTGAATGTTTATCAAACCTCCCACCATGTGTTTGATAAAATGCCCAAATGACCAACTTAGTGTTTTTCCATATTTAATTTTCCTAAATTTGCTCCAAACTTAATAGTTTCTCTTTGATAAAATGATTTTAGTATTGCAAACAAGTTTGGTATATGTGGATTCGCATAAGTACTACAACAAGAAGTCATTGCAAATGACATCCATGTTTCTAATTTATGAACTTGTAATTGTGTATTGATGAACTCATACTTGTATTTTTATGAACTATAGTAAATGAAATTTATGAACTATATACACTTCTATAATAAGAGTTTTGGTGACGAAGAAGAATATAAAATGTTGCTTAATTATGGGTTGAGATGAAGATGAATTGTGTTCATATGGATATCATGACTCATAACATTGTAATTGTGTATTAATGAACCCATATATATAATTATAATGTCGCACTCTTTGTTTTGTACTTAGATGTTAATCATTGTTTGATGATTGTGAGTAATAATTTCTAAAGCCTATTAACCAAAAAGGAAAAGTAATGTGTGTCGTTGCACATGATTTGGGTTCGAAACCTAGATATGAAACTACAAAAAACTATTTATATCAATCTAAAGTCATGACACTTACTACTACGAGTAAGAAATTTAAAAACTATAAGAACACTTATTATTAACCTTAACATTCAAACTCATGAACCCATGCAATATCATATACGAACTAGAATATACGACATAAATAACACTTAAATTTCATGAACCCTTATTGCAATTATTATGAGCCCAACCATATAAAGACATGAACCCACAAAATATCGTTTGTGAATAGGTAAAATAAAAGGATTATGAATTAAATTTCGTGAGCCTTATTGACAATTGTTATGAACCTAACACTATATACACACGAACCAATATATCAACTTTTATGAACTGAAAAAACCTGAATCATAGTACGAAATATTATTAACCTATGTGTATAAAGATATGAACCAAAAGAACATATATCATGAACTAAAAGACACGAATCAAAATAACAGTTAGTATGACGTAAATGACATGAATTGTAAGATAAACTATTATAAACCCGAGCTTACAAAATCATGAACCAAAATACATAAACTGTATATAGAATTAGCCTATATGGGATTTGAACCCACATCTTTGTGCACTTGCACATTGCATTACCATTTGATACACTGGATTTTATACAACGTAATTAGGTACTTTTATATGATTTCTTAGTGTTTTAGGCTAGATCAGAGCGTTTAATTGTAAAATCTGTAATGCCTACAGAAGAAGAGTTTGAAGACAAAAATCTAAGTTTGAGCTGAAGACCCGCTATACAGCGGTTGCGAGGAAGTGCAAGGAAGAAGAACCGCGAGCGCGGAATCCTATCGAGACCGCGGTGATGTCCATAATTGCGAGGCTGTGTAGCTGCCGTTGCCGCGAGCGCGGATTCCTACCGTGCCCGCGGATTCCTACCGCGCTCGTGGTGGCTGGTGTTTCGCCGCATCTTGTATTTTGTTTTCTTTTTATCTTTTCTCTTTCGGAACTTATTATAAAAGTCCGAGGTTTTTAGGTTACGAGACATTCTATTCCATAATATCAGATTCATAGTTTAGTTTAGACCTAGTTTTGTATTTCATTGATGTAGACTTAAACCTTGGAGTTTATTCATCAGTAAAGCATTGATTTATGATTTCGTAAGGTTTTTGGTATTGATTTCTTTCCCTTGATTAATATCTTTTCTCTTTGTGCTTAATTTCATGATTATCAATTGATTTCACTTGGTGCGCAACTTGTTGAATTTGATTGATATTCTACAGTTTGATTAGGTTTGAATCATTGTCTATGTGATCTTACTTGATCTATGAAACAAATTAATTTCTAGGATAGTGGACTAGGAATTGAGAAAGAGATTTGATTGTTTGTTCTTGCAATTGACTCGTAGCTTGATTGCTTGAATCGATATCTTGTATATCCTTGTTCTCTATTCCTATTCCGTGGACCGTGGACTTGCGATTGTTAACGATCAGGATAGGAATTAATCTTGGGTGTGAATGAAATCAAAGGAAAAAAACAATGATCGTATAACTTTATCAATGTGAATCTGCTGGATAAACTTGTTTGCTTCTCTTAATTTGAATACTTATTTTGTTTATTAGTTTGTTAGATAGTTTAGATAGACCAAACTATTTCCAAAACCCCTTTTTCCTTAAGTTGATAAAAAATATTGAAACTAGAAGCCTCAGTTCTCTTGGGTTCGACCCCTTACTTGCATGCTATACTTAGTCTGTAATTTTGGGTAATTTACTTTTTGATCTTGGCACGACAACTTTAGTCGAGTCACCATTTGAGCTAATAGGCTACCAAATAACTTTAATAATACAAATAATGAATGTAGTACAAAGCATGAACCGTAAGAAAATTGATGATGTGTAATATCCGCTAAATTCAAAATAAAATAAAATAGATAATTATCCCAATAATTTTTTTCTCTAACATAGAGAATTTAATAAAATTTATAATTTCATATTATATTATGAAAGGTTACAAAAGTTTACTACAATGACAAAGAAGAATTTATGTAAATATATTAAGCAAGTAAAGTATCTGTTTAAATATTTTCCTCTATAAAAAGAGAATTTAAGTAATATAATTTATAATCCTTTTTCTCTTAAACAAGAGAATTTAAATAAATTAAATAAATAAACTCAAGAATATATTATAAAGGATTATGAAGGCATAAAAGCATTCAAATAAAAATAAGGCTTTATTAAATTTCAAAATTCTAAATAAAGGAGTGTACAAAGTCAAAAATAGTACAAGGGAAAATTAAATAAAAAGGAGTCAAGAGTTCGCACTCGAACCCGAGACCTCTTGCATCTCCTCTCACACACACTCCTCAAACCGCTAGACTCTAGTAACTTATCTATTCAATTCACCACTCTTGTAATAATAAAGTCACCTACTTCTTCTTTTTCTTCCAAAGTCAATTTGAGCTTGATTGATTTGACGCTTCTCCAATGCAAATAAATTGTCTTCCATCTTCCTTCACTCTTCCTTGCAACACCATCACAATTGCATCATCTTACCTCATCATCAACAAGCACAACAATGGCCAATCTCTACCCATCCAACTCTCTCCCATTGGTAAAAATCAATTGCCATGGATCACTACCTTGCCCTCTCTTGCATATATAAAGGGGCTCAATTCATCATAAAATTCACACATCCATTCTCTCTTCCTCTCTAGCATTTGTTCTTGTTGAAGCCTCCAAAAATCAGCCACAAAATCTCCCTCTAATTGCTGAATTTTTCCCACAAAACTCCATTGAAATCCCTCCAAGCTTCACCGGACCACCCCCGGGTCACCGCTGAGCCACCTCCAAGCCAGCCCTGGTCCACCTGTGCGCCGCCACTGCCCAGCCGAGCCACCACCAGCCCGCCGCCGATCTGTGCTGGTGCGCCGCCCCTGTGTCGCTCCTCCCCCGGTTCTCTGTTGTTCATACGTACAAAAAATCAAGAGAAAGGTCCAGTTTTATTTAATTTAATTCCCCTTTTAATTTAATTAATTTGTGCTTATAAATTATTTACCTTATGCTGATTTTTACTAGAATAAATTAACTTATTAAAATTCCTACAAGATCTTGTTAGTTGGTTAAGGTAAAAATCAAATAGGTAACTAGATAAAGTTTCTACCTTGTTTATGTGCTTAGTAATTAAATAAATCCCTAGATATGTTTTGTTATTAAATAAAAATAATACTTATGTTAAAAGTACTTTTATATAAATTATCATTGTTATAAAATATGGAGCACTTAATTGTTAAAAGCTATCTTATAAAAAGGATATATAAGTTATGGGAAAAGAAAAGGGATATTATAATATGTTATACCTCTAAGTATAGTGGATTTAAAAATATTATAATATTGTAGACATATATAAGATTTATTTAATAATGATGGTAGTTATTTTAGTAATATTTTTATTTATATAATTAATGTAATAAGTTGTTAAGTATGCTAGTTTGTTAAAAGTTATCTTGCATAAAAAGAAATTAAAGATGGAAAAGATATTATTATGATCTAAGTTGTAAGTAAAATAAATTATATGCTCTTAGTTATAAATAATAAATTAGGACATGATTCTATTTTTTTTATGACTAAAAATATGGGAGAACTTATTTTAAATAAGATAATAAGAATATTTTATCATTATATTATTCGTTATGGAAAGCATATATTATAAATCTATCTAGGAAATCTATCTACTTATATTTTTATCTCTATTTAATATTACATGTATTTGAAATAAGGATTTAATGAGAAATATTATAATAAGGTCATGTTATAAGAAGATATTGTTTGATAAAAGATAATATTAGAATAATACTATGAACATGAGAGATTAAATAATAAGGGCATTTTAGACTTTTCACAATCCTAAGAAGACTTTACTAATAACTATATTCCTTATAATGTTGAAAACTAGATCATAATATTTTATAAAAGATTTTCCTTGCTCACTTATATATTAATAAAATAACAAGTAAGTTATAAGGGAATATTTTATTAAATTAAATCAAGATATTACTTGTTTTCAAGAATGATAAGGAATCGTATTAAAAATAAGTATTTTATAAGGATACAAAGGATATTACAAGTTTAAAATAATAATAAGAGAAATAAAAGATATTTAATGACAAGGGTACCCTGGACTTTTTATATCATAAAAAGGGCTTATAAAAACAATATTCCTTATAATTATGAAAAGTACATCTTAATGATTTCTATAAAGATATTTCCTTACTTGGTTATAATATTAGAATAATAAGTTAAGCTAAAAGAAATATGCTAATAATAATGTCATAACTTGAACATCAAAGATTATAGTAAATAAATTAAAATGAATAGTTTTATAAAGAATAAAAGGATATTACAAATATTAAATAATAATAGGAAATATTATTATTTTATTCATCTCCATCTAAATTATTATTATAATAATTTAGTATTATTTCTCTTATAAAAGGAATATAAGAGACTTTTAAAACTCTAAAAGAATTAAAGAAATTCTTATTAATGTTCGTTCGTACCTCTCGTGTCGATAGGTCAAGTTTCCCGTCCCTAATAAAGGCGACATTTCTCGTTCATTTGTTCATATACAATCGCTAAACTAAGGCAAGTGGAAGTTCTCCTTGAAGTCTCGTTACTCGTTTCGTAAAATTTCTCGATGTTGGGAACAACTTGTTTGCTAATAATAAAACGAACCTTGAAATATCGATTGCTAGAATTAATGACCCCATTGTTACTGTTATTCCGTTATTTAAATATTCGATAGGACTATTCTGCTAGTCTTGTTTGTGACCTTGATTGTTTACGATCTCTTTTCGAGATCGGTTTGGATGAAATAGTGAGGGGTGCGGGCCTAACCCGACACCTCTATATAACCCACTAAAGTTGTATTGCCACCATGCACAACTTACGACTTGTCGATCACGATCCATGTCCGCTTGTACGCCTCGGAGGGACGTAGGCACTCTAGCTAAGTGCCGGAACTTTTGTTCCTGTCAGTGGTTCGTGATCGCCTCTCGGATTGCGAGGGTCAAGAGATACAATTTATAACCCGACCCCGTTGTAGTACGTGGTGGGTGTCGAACACTCGGAAAGTCTACTCGATCGATGTGCCTAGATACTAGGAAGCTAGAAAGGAGAGCATAAAACAAAGGAAAACAAAGAAATCAGTCGGGACCGACACTGAGGTCACGTCGGGCCCGAGGATGGCGACAAGAGGAAGTCGGGACCGACACTGGGTAAGTCGGGCCCGAGGTAGCTGGGGATGTCGAACTCAAAGATCTTAAAAGTAGATCTTGGGCTTTTGGGTTCCTTCCCTAGTAGATTAAGGCTTTTCCACCCCAATTCAGGCAATGAGTGATGATCGGACTAGGATCGAGTGCTTTCGCCCTCGTTCCAACCACATCTACACCTCGATCCATGGGGAAATCCCCTTCGAAGCAAGGTCTTGAGATTGACACATGTTCACTTTCGCTACTTTGCCAATCTCAAGCCTTGATTCCCGACTTTCGCAAGGAATTGTAGCTCGATGTAGAGTGGGTTCCTTAGATCAAACACTCAAGGCTATGGAATTGGAGTTGCTAGCCTAAACCTACCTAGGGTTTTCCCCCATAACCCAAGATCAAGGAGATCTACTCCATGTGACAAGCAAAGAAAGCAATCAAATCAAAAGAGAAAGCAATCATCATAATCAATCTCAAAACAAAGCAAGGGTTCATTCAAATCCAAAGCAATCCACAAATTCAATTCAAGGGTTTTCAAATCCACAAGATCAAAGCAAATCAAAGCTAAACAATCAACAAAACCTCTCAAGTCTTCCTCCTCCTTGGCCGATTCTCTCTCTCTTCCTCCTCTTCTCCTTCCTCCTTGCTCTCCAAGTATCCTCTTGGCTCCCTTGGAACCCCCCTTTTCTTGTGTGTGTGAGGGAACCCTTTCTTAGAAGACAAGAGGGCCTTTTATAGATTAGATGAAGGGCAAAAGTGGAAGTTCACAAATTCGTGCCTTGGAGCCCAAGTATGTAATATTCGGTTTCATTTTTCCGTCTCGGTCGGAAAACGAGTTTCTTGGACTACAAGTAATCGAGTTTCTGGATCCGCAAATAAACTCTTTTTTTTTAAGGAATATCTATAACCCGGTTTATTAATCCGCCGTTTTGAAAGTCATATATATTTCTATCCAAGAAGATCGATCTTATCCCAAACTAATTTCGAAAGATTTCAGCATGTCTATATCTAACTAATTTTTTTTATCCATATCAAAACGAAAAACAATAAAATCTTAAGCTAAGCTAACTATATAAATTCGTTCAACCCTAGTCGTCATAGATGTTTAACTTTAGCACCCTATGACCGAAATTTCCAACCTCGCCAATGATATAACCAGCCGCTCCTTCCTGTTTACACGACTTCTTACGAGAGGGGACGATTGAAGCTCGTTCCTTTCGAGCGCACAACACCGAGAAGTTGCAGCCTTACCTTTACTATGGTCGACGCCGTTGCTACCGGTGTTCTACGAGAAACCGACACTGACAAGGGAGGTGTTGGTATTCGGGGTCGAGTCGTCGCTCGTTGTTGTCACCGCGGGCTAGATCGAACCGCCACATTAGTGTAAGTCGCACTTCGCCATCGTGTGCCATCTGTCTTTCTTCCAACCAATTGTAGTAGGCTGGGTCGTGGTTAGTGTCGGAACTGTAGGGCCGTTGGGGGTAGTTGGGAGAGGGGTGACTCGGGTTCGGAGCGAAGGCGGCAAAAAGGGTTGGCTTTGGTCGCTGGGTGTCCTAGGGGGCACATGTAGGTGGCGTTAAGTGGTCGATAGTGATGAATGGGTGGTGTGAGTCAGGGTTAGCATGTTGATGGTTCAGAGCATGCTCAATTTCTTGTTAAGGGCTGAATTCACTTTTGGCAAAGCATGTATATTGGGAAAGGAGGTGGGGTTGACTGGGTTCTCTTGTTTCATCCGATCGGGTTGAATTTTGTCTTTAAGGGGTGTTGTCCTGTTTTTGGTTATTAATGTTATATATGTAGTAGGAGAGTATGGTGTTATAATATAAGGTGTATTAGTGAGTGTTATATAGTATAAGGTGTACTCTACGTGTTAGTGTTGTATTTCGTTTATACATATAATACATATATAGTAAGTTAATTAGTATATTACTAGAATAAATAAATGGGAGTATTGTTTTACGTGGACTTGGGTGGTTTGTTTGACTTTCTGGAATAGTTCAATTGAGTTCTCTTAGTTTGATTAAATAGTTGGGTTCGTTAGGTTTGATCGATTTTGTAGGTTTCGATCGGTTTAGGTGGGGATTGTTAGTCTCTAACTAGTTTGTGTTGTTCGAGTACTCAGTTACTTAATTATGTTTGTATACGTTCCTTAGGTTTCTAGGTGTCTGTTTGCGCTCAACACTTCACTCGGGATCATTTTGAGGTAAGTCGTTTTTCGACTTGCTCGGTTCTTTTCTCCCTTGTTAGATTGCGTATCGATATTGTAGGACGGGTTTTGGGAATTAGTCCCGAATACCTTTTAAATTGTTTTGAACTCCTTGTGTGTTGTGTGCGTTAATGATTTTAAATGTGATTTATCGGAAAATATTTTGGAACGTTTTCTCTGTGTTGGTACCGTTTCCGACACGGCCCATTGTAGCTGGTGTTGAGGAAGAGTTGGCTACTTTGACCCGTGTGACTAAGAAAATCGTACCCCTTCAAACGAAAATTATTATCTGTGTGTTTTTGGCAAGCGCTCCAGTGGAGGCTTAGCCCGGAGTTAGAAGGGAGATTGGGAAGTGGAGTGGGAGGGCCTGCCTCTGCACTCGGCGCGGTGATGAGCGCCTTGGAAGTCGGATCGTGGACAAAGGAAGAATTGCATTGCTGTGTGATTGTGATTGTGATTGTGAATGCGTATGTGACTTGTGTGACTGATATAACTAATTTAGGTATTGGCCTCTAGAGTTATGATTGCGATTGTGGATTTGTATGCTGACTTTAGATAACTGATTTCAAAACGTTCTACAGTTTCCATATTCTTTCTAGCTTGGTAGATTAGACGATGACCCTTCGGGGAACATTTTTCAGTTCCAGGTATGAATTAGGGAATCGTGCAAGAACCGAGGCAAGATGGCGGGCCGGAGCGGTAAAGAGCGCGTGTCATAGTGGGATCGGTTTTTATTAGTTATTTATAATAGTTAGGATGTTGGTTTTGATATTTGTTAGACGGAGTTGGTATTGTGTTTTGTTTATTATAACTTTGTTCGAGTAGTTCAGTCAGTATGCGTTGTGACGTATTTGATTATTTATAATTTTCGGGGATTCATGCATGATACGTTTTTTTAAGTTTTACTAAATAAAGGTTGGATGTTTTATTATGTTTTCTCGTCGTGCCCGAGTTGTAAGGTCCTACAGTGTAGTTGTCAACCTAATAAATAGTACCTTGTAAGGTCTATTCCCTAGTAGCGCCTCGTCGGAAGTCGGAGTGTTACAAATTGGTATCAGAGCGAGGTTGACAACAGGGCACATGGAACTGACCAACGAGTGTACCCGAGGTCCAACTTAAAACTAAAACCGGCCGGTGTTTTCAAATGTTTTTACTGGGGTAGACATGTTGCATATAGGGGGGTAGGTGACACGTCGCGACTCCGCCCCATCAGCCGAAGGACCTCCGGTAGTTTAGTGCTTTTAACACTCTAATTTTAAGTGTAAGTTTGGAAGAAGTTAATTCTCTTTCGTAGTGTTAGAATTATTAGGGAAGTGTGAGGAATCAACAAAAGTAGAATTGTAGTGTTGGGCTATATGGTCTCCAAGAGCTTCGTAATACCATCATCGAGTTGTTGAATCTAGTACAAGAAGATGCAGAAGTGGTCGACATCGAAGGAAGATGGAGCAAGATGGAGAAAATCCAAACTAAGCATCTAAGTTATCGGATTAGAAGTAGTCGAACCCAAACTAGGAATGTCGATTGAAGGAAGGATGTTGCTCGCTTTAAGAAGAGCTGAACACCCAACTTAAGAAGATTTCCGAGGAGTACAAAGTGTATGCAGCTGAAGGTGTAAGCACAAGGAGTGATTACAATAATCAATGAAGCCATTTACGATAAGGCATTGAGTAGCAGATTGGGGCGATCGCACTAGTGAAGTTGAATAAGAAATTGTATCGTCCATAGAAACGAGACTCAGAAGATGGGTAAGCTTGGGAAGAAAACCTGTTTAAACAACGAACTGTTATTGGAAATGGTTGAAGGATGCTCTAGTTAGAGTTATTTAAGACTAAAGCCTCATGTATGAACTATGGAGAAGTAGTGGTTGCAATACCACAATTGTAGGATAAAAGAAAACGTAAGGAAAAGACCTTTGGGCATTGACAATAGGACAAGGATGTGATGGTAAAGAAGGACTAATCCAAAGGGAGCTACAGATACTGTCATGGATGCAAGGAGATATTAACACTACGACCTAAGTCGTGTCGTTCGAACGCAGAATATATCGGTTAGTTGATACAAGTCGGCCATGATTCAAGTAGTGGATACGATCTCCAGATATCTAATTTTCATGAGCCGTTGAGGATGTATTCATGAAGAAATACCACGAATTATCACCCTAGCGATGGGAGTAAATCTTAACCGTAACTCGGAGTCCAGGAGTATACCGATCAATCAGATTTGCATAGACCTAATCGAGATTTTGGAATCAAGGGCTTGCAGGAAATGTTGTAGGGGTCAATGTCGGAAAGCATTGAATTTTTATGGAATTTATGGTATCACTATTCAGTTACAGAGAGAGCTGATGAGGTATGGAATCGAAGTGCAAATTCAGCGTTATCAGGGTAGTCTGAAAACCCTAGAATGTCGGCCGTCTTTACTTGAAGAAGTAAGACAGAAGCAGGAAGATTGCCCGATGATTCGGGATTTGAGGCAGAGATTGAGCCGTGGAGAGGCACCCGACTTTGCAGAGAGAGCAGATGGTATTTTGTGTTTACGTGGTCGGATTTGTGTGCCTCGAGATACAGAGTTGAGGCAGAAGATTTTGCAAGAGGCTCATGCTACACCTTACTCAATCCACCCCGGGGCGAGTAAGATGTACAAGGATTTGCGACAGTTTTATTGGTGGGATGGCATGAAGCCGGATGTAGCAAGATTCGTCGCTAAATGTCAGGTCTGCCAGCAGGTGAAGATCGAGCATCAGAGACCCGGAGGAATGCTTCAGTCGCTTCCTATTCCAGATTGGAAATGGGAGGACATCTCCATGGATTTTGTCACTGGTTTGAGACTCAGCAGAGGCCATGATGCCATTTGGGTGGTGGTGGACAGACTGACGAAGACTGCTCGCTTTTTACCTATCCGAGAGATGTGGCAGGTGAGCAAGTTAGTGGAGGTGTTTATTAATCAGATAGTTAGGCTGCACGGAGTGCCTAAGACGATTGTGTCGGACCGAGATGGGCGTTTCACTTCCAGATATTGGCAGCAAGTGCATGAGGCATTGGGGACGAGATTACATTTCACGACTGCTTACCATCCGCAGTCGGACGGTCAGACAGAGAGGACTATTCAGACGTTAGAGGACGTGCTGAGGTCCTGCGTATTAGACTGGGGAGGTCAGTGGTCGGATCACTTGGCTTTGATAGAGTTTGCCTATAATAACAGCTGGCATTCGTCGATTCAGATGGCTCCTTATGAGGCTTTATATGGTCGGAAGTTTAGGACACCGCTATGTTGGGATGATCCCTCGGATGTAGTAGGAGAGAGACCACAGATGATTGAGGAGACGATCGGGAAAGTGGCCTTAATCAGAGAGAGAATGTTAGCTGCTCAGAGTCGCCAGAAGTCCTATGCAGATAAGAGGCGTAGGCCGTTAGAGTTTGAGGTCGGAGCCCATGTTTGGTTGAGAGTATCGCCTACCCGCGGAGTACGAAGATTCGGGGTGAAAGGGAAGCTGAGTCCCCGATACATCGGTCCGTTCGAGATTCTAGAAAGAGTAGGCGAGGTATCTTACAAACTAGCGTTGCCGCCTGCTTTGGAAGGAGTGCACCCTGTATTCCATGTTTCCCAGCTGAGACAGTACGTTCCGGATCCTAGGCACAGACTGAATTATGAGGATTTGGTGGTAGAACCAGATCACACTTTCCGGGAACAACCGTTGAAGATTTTAGATCGACGAATGAAGAAACTGCGGAACAAGGAGATTCCTTTGGTGTTGATTGAGTGGTCTCGACGGGGAGTCGAGGAGGCCACTTGGGAGACGGAATCCAGAATGAGTGAGAGCTATCCAGAGATCTACCCGGGTTTAGTAGAGGCGTTTGGGGGAAAGGTTAGTAATTAGTGTGTTACCTTCAGATTCGATGTTTGTTTCGTTATTCCTGTTGCTTGACTTGCTTGTTTTATTGTTAATTCTTGTTTGACATGCTACATGTTTTGGATGATTGGTACTAGTTAGGTTATCATTATCCATGAGTCCTGGTTCGAGGACGAACCTCTCTAAGGGGGAGAGGTTTGTGAAAACATCGAATATCTTTTTGTCGTAATCAAGTTTCGGGACGAAACTTTCTTAAGTGGGGTAGTATGTAATATTCGGTTACATTTTTCCGTCTCGGTCGGAAAACGAGTTTCTTGGACTACAAGTAATCGAGTTTCTGGATCCGCAAATAAACTTTTTTTTTTAAGGAATATCTATAACCCGGTTTATTAATCCGCCGTTTTGAAAGTCATATATATTTCTATCCAAGAAGATCGATCTTATCCCAAACTAATTTCGAAAGATTTCAGCATGTCTATATCTAACTAATTTTTTTTATCCATATCAAAACGAAAAACAATAAAATCTTAAGCTAAGCTAACTATATAAATTCGTTCAACCCTAGTCGTCATAGACGTTTAACTTTAGCACCCTAAGACCGAAATTTCCAACCTCGCCAATGATATAACCAGCCGCTCCTTCCTGTTTACACGACTTCTTACGAGAGGGGACGATTGAAGCTCGTTCCTTTCAAGCGCACAACACCGAGAAGTTGCAGCCTTACCTTTACTATGGTCGACGTCGTTGCTACCGGTGTTCTACGAGAAACCGGCACTGACAAGAGAGGTGTTGGTATTCGGGGTCGAGTCGTCGCTCGTTGTCGTCACCGCGGGCTAGATCGAACCGCCACATTAGTGTAAGTCGCACTTCGCCATCGTGTTCCATCTGTCTTTCTTCCAACCAATTGTAGTAGGCTGGGTCGTGGTTAGTGTCGGAACTGTAGGGCCGTTGGGGGTAGTTGGGAGAGGGGTGACTCGGGTTCGGAGCGAAGGCGGCAAAAAGGGGTTGGCTTTGGTCGTTGGGTGTCCTAGGGGGCACATGTAGGTGGCGTTAAGTGGTCGATAGTGATGAATGGGTGGTGTGAGTCAGGGTTAGCATGTTGATGGTTCAGAGCATGCTCAATTTCTTGTTAAGGGCTGAATTCACTTTTGGCAAAGCATGTATATTGGGAAAGGAGGTGGGGTTGACTGGGTTCTCTTGTTTCATCCGATCGGGTTGAATTTTGTTTTTAAGGGGTGTTGTCCTGTTTTTGGTTATTAATGTTATATATGTAGTAGGAGAGTATGGTGTTATAATATAAGGTGTATTAGTGAGTGTTATATAGTATAAGGTGTACTCTACGTGTTAGTGTTGTATTTCGTTTATACATATAATACATATATAGTAAGTTAATTAGTATATTACTAGAATAAATAAATGGGAGTATTGTTTTAAGTGGACTTGGGTGGTTTGTTTGACTTTATGGAATAGTTCAATTGAGTTCTCTTAGTTCGATTAAATAGTTGGGTTCGTTAGGTTTGATCGATTTTGTAGGTTTCGATCGGTTTAGGTGGGGATTGTTAGTCTCTAACTAGTTTGTGTTGTTCGAGTACTCAGTTACTTAATTATGTTTGTATACGTTCCTTAGGTTTCTAGGTGTCTGTTTGCGCTCAACACTTCACTCGGGATCTTTTTGAGGTAAGTCGTTTTTCGACTTGCTCGGTTCTTTTCTCCCTTGTTAGATTGCGTATCGATATTGTAGGACGTGTTTTGGGAATTAGTCCCGAATACCTTTTAAATTGTTTTGAACTCCTTGTGTGTTGTGTGCGTTAATGATTTTAAATGTGATTTATCGGAAAATATTTTGGAACGTTTTCTCTGTGTTGGTACCGTTTCCGACACGGCCCATTGTAGCTGGTGTTGGGAAAATCGTACCCCTTCAAACGAAAATTATTATCTGTGTGTTTTTGGCAAGCGCTCCAGTGGAGGCTTAGCCCGGAGTTAGAAGGGAGATTGGGAAGTGGAGTGGGAGGGCCTGCCTCTGCACTCGGCGCGGTGATGAGCGCCTTGGAAGTCGGATCGTGGACAAAGGAAGAATTGCATTGCTGTGTGATTGTGATTGTGATTGTGAATGCGTATGTGACTTGTGTGACTGATATAACTAATTTAGGTATTGGCCTCTAGAGTTATGATTGCGATTGTGGATTTGTATGCTGACTTTAGATAACTGATTTCAAAACGTTCTACAGTTTCCATATTCTTTCTAGCTTGGTAGATTAGACGTTGACCCTTCGGGGAACATTTTTCAGTTCCAGGTATGAATCAGGGAATCGTGCAAGAACCGAGGCAAGATGGCGGGCCGGATCGGTAAAGAGCGCGTGTCATAGTGGGATCGGTTTTTATTAGTTATTTATAATAGTTAGGATGTTGGTTTTGATATTTGTTAGACGGAGTTGGTATTGTGTTTTGTTTATTATAACTTTGTTCGAGTAGTTCAGTCAGTATGCGTTGTGACGTATTTGATTATTTATAATTTTCGGGGATTCATGCATGATACGTTTTTCTAAGTTTTACTAAATAAAGGTTGGATGTTTTATTATGTTTTCTCGTCGTGCCCGAGTTGTAAGGTCCTACAGTGTAGTTGTCAACCTAATAAATAGTACCTTGTAAGGTCTATTCCCTAGTAGCGCCTCGTCGGATGTCGGGGTGTTACAAAGTAGTCCGGTGACCGACTCGGCCCGACACGGAGGAACCTCGGGCCCGAGGTACTGTGCAACTCGGTCCGAGGTTGGAAACTTCAAAGTCGGGCCCGACGTTGTTGCATTTCGGTCCTGACCTCATTCCACCTTCTTCTTAGTTGGCTTCTCTTGTTCTTCTTCGTGGCTCGCTTCTCTCTTTCCCGCTTTAGCTCGGCCTTTGCTCCATGTCTCGACCCTCCTTCAAATTGATCCTCGATTCATGCCAAATTACCTACAAAACACATAAAAGGTGCGTAGTCTCCGAATCTCATAGAAATACGGGAACTAAGCTAAAAAGGAACAAAACGCACAAGAAAAGGGGAAAAAGAAACATATTTACAAAGGAAATCACATATGAAAACACCACCAAATAGAGAGACATCAAAATACCCCATACTTAAACTTGCTTGTCCTCAAGCAATAACAATGTAAGCAAGACCGAAACATAATCTTCAAGTAAAGCCTCGTATGAAAACACATTTTATGCACAAGTGATCGATATTCAAGCAAGATTACATCATCACACGTGATTAAGTGTTCCAAGGAATAAAGTCAATGCAACTAAGCCTCACTTTAGGGATATGTGAATGTGTATCACTCATCATGTGTTTGGGTTTATCAATGAACACTCAAGCTCAAAAATCATGCAAGTAAGGACTTTACTATTGAAGCTAATATCACCAATTCCTCCACCTAGAGATGCCTAATGCAAAGTACACAAAGAATTTCGAACTTGGCTCAATGGAGGTCCTCAAAGAGGTTCCATTCGGCCGGGTTGTAATGGGGATTTTGGTATTTCTCAAGGTGGGAATTATTTGGTCTTGTGGTGCTTATAATGGGGATTGAACAACCTAAACTCTCACCAATTTCACCAAATTCCACAATTACTTTCACACTCACCCAAAAGACTTAACATTTTCCTTTCAACCCAAAATTTCACTTAACATTCCACTTCATCTTTGCTCTTATGCTTTTTGTTGGATTTTCAACACTTTCTACATTTGGACCGACTTTCTTATGACATCGGGCCCGATGTTGCTTGTAACTCGGTCGGACCATTTTCTTCACTTAAGCTCTTTGCTTTATTCCACTTTACATTTCCAACATTTTCTTTCTTCCTTTTCTTTCTTTTTTTTTTTTTCATTTTGTACAACAAAGATGCACTACCCATATGATTCATAACACCATTCCTTGCCCTTAAACCCAAGAGAATCTCAACTCTTCAAATACAATCCCAACCTCTCTTCTAAAGTCCAATCCCATAAGGGTCAAGTCATATAAGGCTAGGAATAATATTTTTGAGGAGTTTCAAACAAAGGCTTAGGCTAGAACGGGGCTACAATCAAAGGATTAACTTCATGGTAGGATATGGAACATTTATGTGACTAGAAGAATAAAGTCCAAAATCAATGTGACCATGCTAGGACAATTCTCATGACGGTCTTGGAAAATAGATAAACACCGCAATAACAAGTTTTACTAAGCATGAATGAGCTAATTACACAAGAAACATGAGGGATATGCAAATATGATCAAGCATCCCTAAAATGGCCAAAAATCAATCTCACAAGGGTCACTCATACTTAGTTGCATAAGAACTCATCCTAGAACTCACATGCTCAATAAAACAAGCAAGTTATCATGATCATATCAAAAGCAACATCATTTTTAGAGGCTAAACTATCCAAAAATATGCAAAGGAATTTACATGCTCACATCATCATTAGCTTTTATTTTGGCAATCTAAGATGGGAATTTCTAGTCCAAAACCTACAAAACACAAAATCTTTTTGTTGTTTTTAACACAATTTTTTTCAATTTTTTTATGGATTTTTTTGCAAAAATTTCTCTAAAACCAAAAACTTATCCATTCTAGACCAAATTAATCATCCACGTCTTTCCTCAAACCACTAACCAATAAGCAAACATCCCAAATACAAACTAGGAACACAAACTAAATATCCTCAAAATAACAAACAAACATAAACAATTGAAATCATGAACACACTTACCCCCACCCCATACTTAAAATTTTTGATGTCCCTATCAAACAAGGAAATCAAAACTTAAAAGCAAGAGAGAAGAGTATGAAAAGCTCACAATTTCTTATTCTTCAATGGCATGTATAGGATCAATCGGCAAGGACGAGAGCCCATGAGGCTCTAACTTCTTCGTTTGGACCGTCCTTGTCATAGAACTTCTTCACTCGATGACCATTCACTTTGAAAATATGTCCTTGTTCATCAACCAAGTCCACCGCACCATGAGCATAGATACGGTGGACCACAAATGGTCCGCTCCACCTAGTCCTTAACTTCCCGGGGAAAAGTTTAAGCCTTGAATTGAAAAGGAGAACCTTGTCACCGGTTTGATAGGTCTTTGGAATTAACTTCCTATCATGCCACTTCTTGGTCTTCTCTTTGTACAGCTTGGAGTTCTCATAGGCCTTCAACCTCAATTCCCCCAACTCATGAAGTTCTAGAAACCTTTTCTCACCGGCCAAGTTGATATCCCAATTCATCTCTTTGAGTGCCCATTTCGCCTTGTGCTCAAGCTCTACCGGAAGATGACATGCCTTGCCATAAACTAGATTGAAGGGTGTAGTTCCCAAAGGTTTCTTGAAGGCAGTTCTATAAGCCCAAAGTGCATCATCGAGCTTAGAGGCCCAATCTTTCCTTGATCGAGATACGGTCTTCTCCAAGATAGCCTTGATTTGACGGTTTGACACCTCGACTTGCCCGCTTGTTTGAGGATGATAAGGAGTAGCAACTCGATGAGACACCCCATACTCAATCAACACATTTTCGAAGCACCTCTCAATGAAATGAGGTCCGCCATCACTTATGAGAACCCTAGGCACACCAAACCTTGCAAAAATGTTGCTTTTCAAAAACTTCATCACCACCTTAGCATCATTGGTTCTTGTTGGTATGGCCTCCACCCATTTTGAAACATAGTCCACGGCTACCAAGATGTACTTCTAAGGCCCTGATGTGGTAAATGGTCCCATGAAGTCAATACCCCATACATCAAATAACTCAACTTCTAGAATGCCAGTTTGAGGAGTCTCATTCCTCCTTGATAGGTTCCCCTCTCTTTGGCACTCCTCACACTTCCTCACATAATCATGCACATCCTTGAACATGGTTGGCCAATAATAACCACATTGAAGAATTTCTGAGGTGGTTTTGGAACTCTTAGCGTGACCTCCCGTAGGCAAGGAGTGGCAATGGTGAATTATGCTCTCAACCTCTTCACTTGACACACACCGTCTATGGATTTGATCACGCCCTTCCTTGTAGAGATATGGATCATCCCAAAAGTATTGTCTAGCATCATGTAAGAATTTCTTCCTAGCTTGATAAGACAAATTTGGTGGGATCACTCCCCCTACGGCAAAGTTAGCAAAATCCGCAAACCAAGGGGAAACCCCTCGTCTTACGGCACTAATCGAAAGAAGGCCAGTGGGAGAGAAAGAATCAATCAATTGAGAACGAGAAGGAATGGAAATCGAGCTAGGAAACTTACTTTCTTCCACGGACCGACATTGAAGTATACCGGGCCCGACATGGTTGGACGCCGGTCCAGCTTCGCAGACACACAGCTGCCTCGGGCCCGATGTTGAAGTCCTCGGTCCCGACTCACTCGCACTTGCCTTGCCTTCGGTCCGATGTTCTGAACCTCGGGCCCGACGTACTTGGTTCGTCGATCCACCCTTCCTTTCCTCCCTTCCGCTCATGAGAACTTCATCTGCTCTTGAATCATCTATAGTCATACCATCCTCCATTTCCAACATGTACTCGATGGGCAAACGGGATAGATGATCCGCTACCACATTTTCCGCACCGGTTTTGTCCTTGATCTCATGGTCAAACTCTTGGAGAAGGAGCATCCACCTTAGAAGCCTCGGCTTTGCATCTTTCTTCTTCATGAGGTATTTGATTGCCGCATGGTCTGTGAAGACTACCACCTTTGATCCCACAAGATATGAACGGAATTTCTCAAATGCAAACACTATCGCAAGAAACTCTTTCTCCGTTGTTGTGTAATTGCACTGAGTTTCATCCAAAGTTTTGCTTGCGTAGTAAATGGCATGCAACTTTCCATCCTTCCTTTGCCCAAGGACGGCCCCTACGGCGAAATCACTAGCATCACACATCACCTCGAATGGAAGATTCCAATCGGGTGCCGCCATTATTGCAGCCGAGATCAAGGCATCTCTCAACCTACAAAAAGAACTCATGCAATCCTCGGAAAATACAAAGGGCACATCCTTCATCAAGAGGTTAGACAATGGTTTTGCAATTTTAGAAAAATCCCTGATGAACCGTCTATAAAATCCTGCATGACCTAAGAAACTCCTAACATCACGAACACAAGAGGGGGGAGGTAGTTTTTCAATTATTTCAACTTTAGCTCTATCTACCTCTATCCCCCTACTAGAAACTAGGTGTCCTAGTACTATGCCCTCCTTCACCATAAAGTGGCATTTTTCCCAATTAAGCACCAAGCTAGTCTCCTCACATCTAGTCAAAACCTTGTCTAAGTTAGCTAAGCAAACATCAAATGAGGATCCGTAGATGGAAAAATCATCCATAAACACTTCTACTATATCCTCAACCATATCGGAGAAGATGGACATCATGCATCTTTGAAATGTTGCCTGCGCATTACATAAACCAAAAGGCATGCGTCTATAGGCAAAAGTCCCATAAGGACATGTGAATGTCGTCTTCTCTTGATCATCGGGATGAATAGGGATTTGCCAAAACCCGCTATACCCGTCAAGGTAGCAAAAATATTCATGTTGTGCTAATCTCTCTAGGACTTGGTCTATGAAAGGAAGAGGAAAATGGTCTTTGCGAGTGCCGGTATTAAGCTTACGGTAATCAATACACATACGCCATTTTGTTGTGGTTCTCATAGGTATCATTTCTCCCTTTTCATTTTGCACAACGGTGAGACCTCCTTTCTTAGGAACTACATGCACAGGACTCACATACTTGCTATCGGAAATTGGGAAGATAATTCCCGCATCCAACATCCTAAGTATTTCACTCTTTACCACTTCTTTCATGTTAGGATTTAATCTTCTTTGGGGTTCAATAGTGGGTTTATGGTTATCCTCCATATAAATCCTATGCATGCAAATTGAGGGAGAGATTCCCTTTAGTTCCTCTAGTGAATACCCTAAAGCTCCTCTATGTTTTCTTAGAACCTTCAACAACTTAGACTACTCCTCATCATTCAAGTTGACATTTATGATTACGGGTAAAGAAGAGTTGGGACCAAGAAATGCGTACCTCAAATCTTTTGGAAGCTCCTTGAGTTCTTGAGATGGTTCCGGTGGTGCTTGAACTTCTCCTTTCTCGGCCTTGAACACCTCCAATTAAGACATCCTTTCCTCCAATTGCTCATGCTCAATCATATTGAGGGCTAGACCTTGGCGCTCTATCTCAATTTCTCTAGGTGGTGGGGTGGCTTTCAACCTAAGCTCCCTTGGCCTTGACTTTTTAGAAATGGATTCCCATTGCAATCCAAGAGGAACTTGGATCATCTTAGCTTCCTTATGTACGGTCCCTTTTGAAGTTGGTCTAAAGAAAAACTCAATTTCTCTTCCTCCAATGTCAAGAGACAAGTGGCCCTTCTTTACATCAATGATTGCCCCAACCGTAGCAAGGAAAGGTCTCCCTAGTATGATCGGTTCACCCGACACTTCTATCATGTCTACTACAACAAAGTCGATTGGGACATAGTGGCCTTCAATGCAAACGGGATAATCCTCGACGATACCAATTGGTTCGATGGACGACCCATCCGCTATCGTTAACCTCATGTTGACCGGAGCTATGAGACCCATAGATGTGGATTTCCATATGGTGTAAGGAATGATGCTCGTGCTTGCTCCAAGATCACACAAGGCTTGGAAATTTTGAGACCCCACACCAATGGTTATAGCAAAACGACCGGGATCTCCTAGCTTTTGTGGTAACTCTAAGGTCTTGACTTCATCTTGCATTTCCACTATGGACCTCTTCTTGCTCAAAATCTCCTTTAAAAACTTGGAATAAGATGGCATCTCACTCAATGCGTCGGTGAACGGGATGGAGATGTTCAAGCCTTGCAAGAGTTTGAGAAACCTCTTGAACTTGTTCTCAACAACATCTTTTGGCTTCTTCGAGGGATATGGGAGAATTGTTGCACCTTGAATCTTGCTTGGATCAACTTCTTTGGACTTCCCTACTTCAATTGCAACATTTTCTGAATGGACCGACTTGGGCACCATGTCGGGCCCGATGTTGTGAATCTCGGTCCTGGGAAGAGGAGTTGGATCGAGGTTTGTGTACGTCGGTCCCGAGTCGCTCTCAACCTCGTTCCGTGGTGAAGGAGTCGATATTCTTGCTGGGTCGACTTCGGGGAACGTCGGACCCGACTTGCTGGGTAAGTTTGTCCGACTCTCTTCACTCTTCTTAGGCACGTGTGGCTCGGGTAGGTTTCGGCCACTTCTCAATCCAATTGCCCGGACTTCATTTTGATTGTTTTGAGCTCGAGGATTCTCCTCGGGTCGGCCCGGAAGTCTCCCATTCTCTCTCGGGGATTGAGTCGCAATTTGAGCAAATTGATTGTCGACTTGCCTCCTCCATGCACCAAACTCATTGAATTGGGTCCTCATCTCCTTGAACCCATCTCTCATTTCTTGAGCAAATGTTTGTAACTCATTGAATCCCGGTGGTCTATATGGTGGTGGTGGCGCCCTTGGCTCGTTTTGGTTGAAGTTGTTGTTGTAGCTTTGAGCTTGACCGTTGTTCCACCGGCCATTGCCACCATTGTTGAAGTTGCCTCTTCCACCGAAATTTCCTCGAACATAGTTTGCCTCCTCAATTCGCTCGGCCAAGCGCACTTGGCTCTCATTCGGACAAACTTGTGTAGCATGTGCAAAGGATCCACACTCCTCACAAGCTCTAGCATTTTGCTTGTAGTAGTGGACTTGCCTCTTAAGCTTGCTCACTTCACCTTCAAGGAATTGGAGCTTCACATCCCTATCAATGTCTTCTCCCTTTGGATCATATAACTTCCTTGCACCTTCACCTTGAACTTTCACCTCCTTGCTAGCTTGACTCACCCCATACATGGCCTCATAATCGGATAGCTTGTCAAGTAGCTCCCAAGCTTGATCCGGTGTCAAGTCTATGAACCCACAATCGGTGTGGAGATTGAGCTTGTCCTTCGTTACCGGATTGATGCCTTGGAAAAAGATGTCTTGAAGCGCATATGGTTGTTGGCCATGAGTAGGACATTGGCGCAACATCTCCTTGAAACGGTCCCATGCTTCGAAGAGAGGCTCATTCGGACCTTGTTGAAAACTTGCAATCTTCCTTCTCAACTCGGTTGTCTTTGAGGGCGGGAAGAACTTCATCAAGAAGGCATCATAGAGTGTCTTCCAAGTTGTGATTGACCTAGGAGCTTGGCTCTCGAGCCAATGTGCGGCCTTGCCCCCAAGTGACCATTTGAACGCCTTTAGAAGCACATACTCCAATGTCTCCTCGTCGGTAGAGATTGTCTCACACATGTCCACAAAGCGTTTGACGTGCTCTATGGGACATTCATGTGGACGGCCCTCGAATTGATCACGCTTGATGAGGGAGATGAATTGCGTCTTGATCTCAAAATTCTTGGCAACCTCGGGAAGCACAATAGCCGGCTCGGGTACCCTCAACTCCGGATGCATGTATTGGCTTGCATTCCGGGGTAGAGCGTTGAGTTGAGCCTCGGCTCTCATCCGTTGCTCCCGTTCTCTTCTTGCCACCTCCTCTTGATTGTCCCTCTCAAGTTGCAATCTAGCCATTTTGGCCCTAAGTTGAGCCAACTCCTCATTAACATGGAGACCTTGATTCTCCATCCTTTTCCTTCTTCGAGCTTCCTTGAGAATACTTTCCAGATCACTCACAAACTCAAGCTCAAGTGTTCCTCGGGAGGAACGAGCTAGCATACACCTATGAAACAAAAACACAAACCAAAACAAATTAAAAACAAACAAAGGGTTTGGGCTATTCCCTCACCCAAATCACTACCAAAACACAAGAAACTAACCAAATTGGCACTCAATGCATTTAGACTTCCCCGGCAACGGTGCCATTCTTTTTGATCGCCTCTCGGATTGCGAGGGTCAAGAGATACAATTTATAACCCGACCCCGTTGTAGTACGTGGTGGGTGTCGAACACTCGGGAAGTCTACTCGATCGATGTGCCTAGATACTAGGAAGCTAGAAAGGAGAGCATAAAACAAAGGAAAACAAAGAAATCAGTCGGGACCGACACTGAGGTCACGTCGGGCCCGAGGTTGACGACAAGAGGAAGTCGGGACCGACACTGGGTAAGTCGGGCCCGAGGTAGCTGGGGATGTCGAACTCAAAGATTTTAAAAGTAGATCTTGGGCTTTTGGGTTCCTTCCCTAGTAGATTAAGGCTTTTCCACCCCAATTCAGGCAATGAGTGATGATCGGACTAGGATCGAGTGCTTTTGCCCTCGTTCCAACCACATCTACACCTCGATCCATGGGGAAATCCCCTTCGAAGCAAGGTCTTGAGATTGACACATGTTCACTTTCCCTACTTTGCCAATCTCAAGCCTTGATTCCCGACTTTCGCAAGGAATTGTAGCTCGATGTAGAGTGGGTTCCTTAGATCAAACACTCAAGGCTATGGAATTGGGGTTGCTAGCCTAAACCTAGCTAGGGTTTTCCCCCATAACCCAAGATCAAGGAGATCTACTCCATGTGACAAGCAAAGAAAGCAATCAAATCAAAAGAGAAAGCAATCATCATAATCAATCTCAAAACAAAGCAAGGGTTCATTTAAATCCAAAGCAATCCACAAATTCAATTCAAGGGTTTTCAAATCCACAAGATCAAAGCAAATCAAAGCTAAACATTCAACAAAACCTCTCAAGTCTTCCTCCTCCTTGGCCAATTCTCTCTCTCTTCCTCCTCTTCTCCTTCCTCCTTGCTCTCCAAGTATCCTCTTGGCTCCCTTGGAACCCCCCTTTTCTTGTGTGTGTGAGGGAACCCTTTCTTAGAAGACAAGAGGGCCTTTTATAGATTAGATGAAGGGCAAAAGTGGAAGTTCACAAATTCGTGCCTTGGAGCCCAAGTAGTCCGGTGACCGACTCGGCCCGACACGGAGGAACCTCGGGCTCGAGGTACTGTGCAACTCGGTCCGAGGTTGGAAACTTCAAAGTCGGGCCCGACGTTGTTGCATCTCGGTCCTGACCTCGTTCCACCTTCTTCTTAGTTGGCTTCTCTTGTTCTTCTTCATGGCTCGCTTCTCTCTTTCCCGCTTTAGCTCGGCCTTTGCTCCATATCTCGACCCTCCTTCAAATTGATCCTCGATTCATGCCAAATTACCTACAAAACACATAAAAGGTGCGTAGTCTCCGAATCTCATAGAAATACGGGAACTAAGCTAAAAAGGAACAAAACGCACAAGAAAAGGGGAAAAATAAACATATTTACAAAGGAAATCACATATGAAAACACCACCAAATAGAGAGACATCAGTTCGGGCTGGTACATGGCCCCCCACGCTCTTAAAATACGTCAACCTAAGTAAAAGTTTGCATCACTATACAAGATAAGTACCCAATGCACAATTAAAAGACACCAAAACCGGACCGATCTCAAATGATCGATCCGGCTCTCGGTTACCAAGGGCGCGAGAGTTTTTCAGAAACTTGTATAAATTATGAACGTTCCCAGCATTCTTCCTACTCTAAAAAGAAGTCTACAATCTCGTAGTTTTTCTCTCGATTAACGAGCTATCTCCTCTCGAGATATGCAGTTTTCCGTCTCGTTATACCCCACATAAATATCTACACCTCAAAACTTACTCAATAATATTCCCCATCGAATATTTGAAATTACCGAATAACCCTCGGGAAGTTCCATTTCCGCTTGCTTAGTCTCTTAGACAAATTCTTATTTTCTGCATGTTTGCCAGGCATATTCTCGCCCCTCGCAAATTATGTCAGAACCTAGGAACCCGAGTAAGGCGTAAGGGAAGAGGGAGGAAGGACAAAACTCAAAGAAGATGTATTTTCCGTACCTTTTGTTTATTTCTATTATGTTGCAAAGAACAAGTTTTATGCTAGCAAACTTCTTTTGATTAAGGTATTGTAATGAAGGTTTGTACAAACAAAGTCTCTTTCGAGAGTACCTTTTGTTATTATATAAATTATATAAATTTCCGCATTTTATGAGTTCAATATCATTCTAAAAGCCTTGGGTGGCTTTGGACGGTAAAGTCCAAGGCCACTGGCGGTAAATTTCCGCATGTTGTAAAATAGGGGTGTTACAATTATGGTATCGGAGCCGAACGTTTTGTTTTCAAAACCGAAAACTTTTAAAACCAAAAATTTTCAAAACCCGAGAACCTGTAAAATCTAAGTCTTTCTTCCGCAAACCGAAACTTCTAGTTATAGAAAGTTCCCTTTTTATATCCTCTAGGAAACTTACAAGTGTCAACTTCCTAAACTTGAACATCTTAGATAAGAATTTTCCTTTAAATTTAAAACTTTAATATTAAGTATTTATTTCTAGAACTTCTATTTTCCGAAACTCCCTCTTTACCTTCTAAAAACTTAAGTAACATAAATATTTCAACGTTCTAAACTTAATCATTTTAGTTAAAACTTTCCTTTAAACTTAACTCTTGCCTTAGAAATTTTTTACAAGTTAATAAACTCTTTTCTAGAAACATGTTCAAAAAAATCCTAGACTTCTTAATAGGACCAAGAAAATGAAATGTCTTAAATTTAATATTTTATGTCTAAACTTTATAACCAAAAATGCCAAAACTTCCTTCCAATATCTTCGCCTTATAGAATCAAAGGATATTCTATATCTTGCCTTCTTCTCCTCTACAGAAATGGTACTCACTAGAAGTCTAACCCGAATCATGGATGAAGCCAAGAAGGCCGCTCAAGAGCTTGATGAGGCTTTCGCTCAATGGCCGTTTCTGCCAAATGGATACCCCGAGGACAACCCCGAGCTAGCACTACAAGAGGAGATTTATAAAAATACACCCGAGGTAAATCTCGAGGAAGAGAACCTTGAGGAAGCATACCTCGAGGGAGGAGTTAATAATTCACTTCACAGCAAATCAAATCCGGAAATCACCGAGTAAGAATTCTCGGGATATCATCCATGGGGACATATGACGGAGACTCCACGCCCCCAAATCACAAGTCAAACTCCAATGACCTATCAAGTGGGTGGATGGGCTAACTGGGATCAGGGAGAGTCATTCTATCACCAAGCAAATGGTCAACCAAGAAGCCCATCTCCAATCAGTGACCCAAACCCAACAAGGGTTCGTCAACCAGTTTACGACGATCTCCTTCAATGTAAGGGGGTACGGTCGGAAGAAATAAGGTTATACCAGAATATGGACGTTCCTCCCCCTGAAGGCGTCCGTCCAAGACGAACCCGTTACATGAACTATGACCTCTTAGAGAGGCGCAAAGAAGGCTGGCTAAATAGACAAATGGCCGAACAATACGAATTGTTCCAAGTCGAAGTCCGACTAAGCGAACTTCACGCAAGGAGCGTGTATCGTCGCAGGCAGATTGAACAGGCCAACTTAGTACTGGACAATGAGAGCGGGATTCTTGATGAGAATCTCTTTGACGACAGTTTCCTCGATAAGTATAGTTACCCCGACCGTTCTTAGGATTTGTCTTAGTTGTACTTTCCTTTCTAAAGAAGTGAGTGAACTTAGTCCACTTCTCTCGACTTTCATTCTGTCCTTGAAAAGTCGAGTCGACTTTAGTTTTCCTTTCATCTCCTTAAGTGTAATGGCTTGCGCTATAAAAGCCTTTGTAATCTTTCAAAGTAAAAGTTCTAATAAAGTTTCTCTCCTTCTCTGCAAGCTTGAGCGTTAATTCCTACCTATATTCATGAATTAACAAAAGAACCCACATTGCTTAAACCCTTCAAATGGTAGTCACTACGCGCAGAACAAGTCAAAGGGACCCTTCCAACCCAGCTAGGGGTAACAATGAAAGTCACTCCGAGATCCGAGTTCTACCCCCAGGTAATCAACCTCCAGCACCTGTCCCTCCAGTCGTAATCAACGAGGACGTTATGGAAGCTCTCCGCACGATGGTGCAACAAAAAGTACAGCAGGCCATCCCCGCAGCAGTACCGAACCCAGTAAACGCAGAAATTCTAGAAGAAGGGCAAGGTGAAGCCAAAGGAGCTGAGGTCATTCCCGAGAAACATAAGGAAGTCAACTTCGCGGAGGCAATCAAAACCTTCAATGCCATGAAGCCGGATTCCTATGCCGGGACAAGCAACCCTTCAGGAATCCCGTACTATTTCTCCCACTTGGAGAGACTTTTAAGGAACGTGCACTGCTCGGAAGCAGATAAAGTGCACATGGATGCTTTGAAGCTGAAGGATGAAGCAGGTGAATGGTGGGAAAGCTCTAGTTTATCTACTCGCCCCGATTTGAGCTGGCCTATGTTCAAAGATAAGATGATGCATCGTTTCTTCTCAAAAGCAATGAAGGATGAAAAGTTGGACGAACTCCACTCCCAGAAGGTCCATGGGTTGAGTGTACTGGAATGCGCCAAGAAGATTAATCATCTACTCCAGTACGTCGAGGACGAGATCACCACAGAGCAGCAGAAGATCAAGCGCTTTCACCGTTGGATGAGCGACACCATCAAATCCTGGATAGTAAATCGCACTTACAAGACTCTAGAGGAATATGTGGATGCCGTATTTAGGATGGAAATGACTCTTATGGGCCCTCAGCTCATAGAGAATGGTGGAGGGAAGCCTCATCATTCCAGCCAAAGAGGATTCAAGAGGCCGACTTCCACGCAAGGATCCCAATGGTCAAAGAAAAGTAAGAACAAGGCCATGTCAGTTGGGCCAAAATCCTTCCAAAGCTCGGGATCCACAAAAGGTCCAATAATTTGCCACAACTGTGCATAACCCGTGATGAAACCCGAAATAACGGATACGCTACGAGACAAGAAACAAAATTATTATATTTGAGTGCAAACACTTGCTCCTTTATTTATGATTTTTCCGTGGTTGCGAGGTTACAAACCTACGAGGTTGATGTACAACTTAAAGAATCACACCTAGACCTCCTACAAGGTTCCGAGATCGCACCTATTGTTGCGAGGTCGATTCTAGGGAGAGGTAGATTTGAGGATATGATGTAGGGAGTTTTGTGAGTTTCTGTAGTGAGGTTTTAGGCGTGAGCGAGGTCCCTGCGCGACTTTGGGGTCTTTCTGTGGGTTTCTCCTATCTGTAGCGAGGTCTTTTGACGATGTTCCTATCACGTCGATCTTTAACTAGCAAGAGGGTTCTTGAGTTCAAGTGGTTTTTCGACCCCTTCTTCCTACGAGGTTCTTCTCTATTTATAGAGAATTGGGGGGCGAGTTTAGGCCAATGTTCGATGTGGGATGCTCGAAATAAGGGCTTTTGATTGGTCCATGAGTGAGGTCACTTGTGATTGGTTTGGGAGTGAGGTTGCTGGTGATTGGTTCGAGCGGGCGGGCGCATTAGTAGAGTCGGTGACGAGGTCGAGAACTCGTCCCGGGATGTTTTGAGAGACCTCGCATCCGTCGGGAGTTTTGTTTTTAAATAACCGAGCATGGACGTGGGTCCCTAATTTGCCTATGGGGGTCCTCCTGGGCCCACTTTTTGCTTTTACTGTTTTGGACATCATCAACCAGGGCATATCAACAAAAAGTGTACTAAGGATCCTAGGAAGTGCTATAAATGTGGGAGAGACGGACATCTCCGCCAATTCTGTAGACAACCTGCCAACCAGTTGATGTTCATGTTTTTGGTATAGTTTTTAGGATGTTTTCTAAGTTTGATAGGTTCAGTTTTAGTAGTTTTAGGGTTAGTTTTGTTTGTTTTTTCATAATTATGCATATTTTGTGAAAAGTATGGAAGCTACTCTGTTTTGTGTCTTTTTATAGGTTTTAGCAAGGAACCGATGCTTTTTGAAAGCTGATAGAGTGTTATGGTGAAGGACGGAAGAATAAGAGGATAAAAGAGTCGAAGTCCAAATTTTTAGAGTTGAAGTGTTGAAGAAGCTAAATCCAGGATCGTTAACGAGGCTGTAAAGGGTCGTTAACGAGGCTTAAAGATAGAGTTTTTCGAGAGTTTGATCTTATGTTTACCGACCCTGTGCGGAAGTTTATTCCGTGTCGGTAGGGTTTTAAATGAGTTTTTAGGGTTATTATATTTTGTATTTTAGGTTTTGTTATCTTTCTAGGTTTTATTTCTATCTTTTTAGTTAGTTTCTATCTTTTAGGAAAGTTTTTATCTTATAGTTCTTTTTATTTGATAGCTTTATTAGTATAAATACCATTCTTTTCTAGCTAAAAGGGGGGATTTTTTCGAACGTGTTCAGAGAGAAGCCGAGAGACAGAAGCCGAGAGAGAGAATAGTCGAACCGAGGCTAACGAGAGTGAAGCTAAGGTCGTTAGGCGTGTTTTTGATTCGGTATTTTTGTTGTTTTCGGGTTTCTTCTGAATTCTGTAAGACGATATTTTCTTATTAATTTGAAGTAGCTATTTTGTTTCCAATGTTTTCTTTTATAGAAGTTGTTTATTTCATAATTATGAGTAGTGAGTAGTTTTCCTATCTAGGGTCGGGGTTAAACCCGACATAGTTATGCATGTTTTATGAGTAAGAGATTGTATTGAATGCCTTTTATCTATTTTTAGATTGCTTGTTGTATTTATGCCTAGATGAGAATCGAGGTAATTTGAGTTCTTAACTTGATTGAAGGAGAAAGTTATAAACTTAAAGGTTGATATTGTTCGACAACGAAAGTTTCGAGCTTTGGATCCGAAACAAGTGATTGAGTGAATTAGTTTATGAGAGTAGATTGATTTGCTTGCTAATCGACGAAAGTTGATGAATTTATCTATTTAAAGGCATGATCTTTATCTTCTTACAAGTTAATATGCATGGCTATGTTGTGGTAACCCTTGTCCTAGATTTTTGTTTTTATTTGAATTTCTTCGATTATATTTGTTACTGAGTTCGTTGCCTCGGTACTGAACCTGTTTTAGTTCGATAGTGTGTGTTAGTAAGTTTACCCAGGTTCGTTAACGACCCTGACAAATTCGTTAACGAGGTTGGTCGTAGGTGTGTTGTGTTGTTTTGCTTTGTTTTATTTTCCTTAGTAATTTGATAGATAAACAACCGTGCTTCCGGTGGAATGATCCTGACTCCCCAATACACAGTGGGGTCTTAACTACAAATTTATTTGTTGTTAAGTAATTCCCTACCAACAAATTGGCGCCGTTAACGGGGAAGCAACAATGTTTGTTTGTTTATCTCTGGGTCTGGAATAGCCCGACCCCATTTTTGTTTTAAAATTTTGTTTTCTTTGTCTATTTTCTCAACGTATGCCGGTAGGACGTCGAAGGCTCGAATTTGACAACACCGGTTATTATTCAGAACCCGAATGTTCCCTGCACCGTAGACGCCGAGAGAACTGAGGCATGGCCACACCTGAATAGATGGCTCGTCAGTTGGAAATCCTCTAAAACCAGATGGAGGCGTTCAAAACCGAGAAAGAAGACGCTGCTGACGAGGCTGAGCGTCAACGAATCAACAATGCTCGTCTACAAGAAGAGCCGAATGCCTATCCGAGGAATGCTAAACAATACATGCATCCGGAATTGAGGGTGCCAAAGTCTCCAATTGTGCTTCCGGAGATAGAGAAACCTTTTGAGATTAAGTCTCAGTTTATATCCTTGATCAAGCGGGCTCAGTTTGAAGGGAAACCTTCTGAGTGCCCTATGGAACATATTAGGAATTTTCTTGATTTATGTGACACCATAGCTATTGAGGGTGTCTCACTTGAATATGTTCTGTTAAAAGCTTTCAGGTGGTCTCTTGCTGGAAAGGCCTTGAGCTGGTTGGAGAGCTTACCTCCTAAGTCTATCAGGACATGGAAGAACTTGTATGATCAATTTTTTACAAATTTTTTCCCTCCTGCCAAGACAACGGAGTTGAGAAAGTGTATCATTTCCTATCACCAGCTGCCTAATGAGACTTTTGTTGAAACACGGGAAAGATTTAAAGAAATGCTTAGACAGTGCCCCACTCACGGGCAACCTTTATATGTGCTTCAAGAAATCTTTTTCCAAGGTATAAATGCAAAGACGAAGAACCGCATCAACACGCATACAACGTGCAGTTTAATAGAGATGGAGCCTACGGCTGCATGGGAATTGTTGGACAAGCTGTCTAACTATGATGCCATGTATGGTACCCAGAAAACTCCCAAGCCCAAGAAGCGTCTCTACATACCTAACAAGGACGATGTTGACCTAGATGTCAAAACTTAATTTCTGCAAGACGAGGTCAACCACCTAAAGAAGCAGGTAAGTTTTCTGAAATCCTCTCAATCTTGTCAAAAGTGTGGCTCTTCTACCCATAGTACTTCTTCTTGCACTAACATAGAGCAGGTGAGAGCCGCTAAGACATATGCTGAAGTGAACTATATGAGAGACCCATAAAGAAAGCAGCCTAGTAATTTTGACAGGTCTAACAATTATCCAACATGAGGTACCCAAAATCAGCATGCTAACTATGCAGTGCCTCCACCGGATAGAAGACCTACACCATATCGACCTCCAGGCTATCAAGAGCCACCATCATGGATACAAGGGTTACAGGAAGGCATTAACGGAGTGAATAACAAGGTTAACGAAGTTCAAGCCAACCTGAACAATCAAAACAAAATATGGGGAGAGTTCGATATACGGAAGAGGAATGTCGATTCCCAACTAGGCAACCTCGCTGCACAGATTCCGAGACCACAAGGGCAACTCCCGGGTCGTCCCGAGGAAAACCCTAGGGGACAAATAGCAGCGGTACACCTTAGAAGCGGAAAGACATTACCAAAACGTGTCCAAGCTAAGGACAAAATTGAAGAGGACGCCGCGGTTCAGCTCGGTAACGAGCCAGCGAGGGCGAGCACCGAACTAGGACACCATGGCGATGAAGGTCCCGGGGTCGTCAACGACCCTAGTCCAAGTAAGTTTTCTAATCTGAGCCCTCCTCTCAATCCCAGGGTAGTTAACAACCCCATCAGGGTGGATAACGACCTGCCGAGCATACCTAACGACCCTTGTGTCGACCCGGTATCATCACCTCTCGAGCCTGATTTGGTTTCGAGAATGGTGAAATCTCTTCCTTTTCCTATTAAGAAATCAAAGGACTCTACTGAGAGTAAGTTCAAGCGTTTCGTAAAGATTCTTCAGGGCATTAATATTTCCATCCCATTCGCTGAGGCCCTAAGTGAAATGTCGGCTTACACGAAGTTTTTGAAAGATATTCTTAGCAGGAAAAGATATATCACAAAGCTGCAAGATGAAGTCAGATCTATTGCTCTACCAGAAAAGCTAGGAGACCTAGGGAGGTTTGCCATAACAATTGGCATAGGCGACCACAAATTCAGGGCTTTATGTGATCTGGGCGCCAGTACTAGTCCACTTCCCCTTTCAATCTGGTCAAAAGCCAACATGGGGCCATTAGAGCCAATCAACATGCGGTTATACATGGCATATGGCTCTTGTATCAAACCAACAGGGGTTGTAGAAGACTTTCCGGTTCAAGTGGGCAAATTCTTTGTTCCAAACGATTTCATAGTCATGGCAATGCCTGAAGACCCGGTAGTTCCTATTATCCTGTGGAGACCGTTACTCGCCACCACTAGAGCAATAATTGATGTTAGGAGGACTCCTAACATTCGAAATTGGGGATGAGGTGACGGAATTCCGGTTCAAACAATCGATGAAGGAGACCGATAGGGCCGAAGTCAAGATGCTCTACACCCACAAGGAGATTATTGAATGTGGAGACCCTGTCGGAAGATTAGCGTCAGACGATGAATTTTTCAGGTCAAGGATGGGCGGAAATAGCCCCTGAAGTCTCGATAATGAGTCCCCCAGTCTCTGGATTGATTCTACTGGCAGAAGAAGCAGGCTCGTTAACGATCCCATCAGCTTCGTTAACGACATTGGCCGAGGACAATGAAATTTCATCATTTACATGCCTTGAAGAGGTGTTGAAGATGGAGTCAGAAGAACCAATTCTAATTCCAGATGAACCTTCTCCAACACTTAAACCTCTTCCGGATTCTCTCAGGTATGAATTTCTTGGTCCTAATTCTACTTTTCCTGTCATCATCAATGCTAAATTAAAAGATGAGGAAGTAGAGAAACTGCTGAATGTGCTTAAGGTGCATAGAAAAGCCATAGGCTACTCCCTAGACAATATAACTGACATATCCCCTTCTCTTTGAATGCATAGGATATACATGGAGGATAATCATAAACCCACTATAGAGCATCAACGTAGGTTAAATCCTAACATGAAGGACGTGGTCAAAAAGGAAATCATTAAATTACTTGATGCTGGGATCATATTTCCTATATCGGACAGCCAATGGGTGAGTCCGGTCCATGTAGTCCCAAAAAAGGGGGGATGATTGTCATAGAAAACAGAAAGGGAGAGATTATTCCAACTAGGACCACCACCAGTTGGAGGATGTGCATTGATTATAGGAAGCTCAACAGTGCTAATAGAAAAGATCATTTTCTGCTTCCTTTCATTGATCAAGTGTTAGAACGCTTAGCCCAGCATGATTATTTCTGTTATCTAGACGGCTATAGCGGCTTTTGGCAGATTCCCATTCATCTTGATGATCAGGAGAAGACTACCTTTACATGTCCCTATGGGACATTTGCTTATAAAAGAATGCCATTTGGGCTTTGCAATTCCCCCGCCACCTTTCAAAGGTGTATGATGGCCATTTTTTCTGATATGATAGAGGAAATTGTACAGGTTTTCATGGATGATTTTTCTGTTTATGGTTCTTCATTTGATGCTTGTCTTGCTAACCTTGCACGTGTGCTTAAAAGATGTGAAGAAATCAATCTTGTGTTAAACTGGGAAAAATGTCATTTCATGGTTCAAGAGGGGATAGTGCTAGGACATCTTGTCTCTAAAAGAGGGATAGAAGTAGATAAAGAAAAAATTGAGCTTATTGAAAAACTACCTCCTCCCTCTTCTGTAAAAGACATAAGGAGTTTCCTGGGGCATGCTAGTTTTTATAGACGCTTTATTCAGGATTTTTCTAAGATAGCTAAACCTTTGACTAACCTACTAATGAAAGATGTAGTGTTTGAGTTGTCTCCAGAATGTCTTGAAGCATTTTACAGGTTAAGAGCAGCCCTCGTGTCCGCCCCTATTATGCAGTCTCCGGATTGGACACTACCCTTTGAGATTATGTGCAACGCTAGTGACTATGCAGTCAGCGCAGTCTTGGGACAACGGAAGGATAAGAAACTTCAACTTGGCCACTAGTTTGGGGATGATATGGTGTTGCCACCCGGTGTGATACCCCATACTTAGCCAAAAGTGCTTCAAAGCTCCGCTCAATGAAATGAGAACCACCATCAATAATGAGGACTCTTGGAACGACAAACCTGGGAAAAATGTTAGTCTTAATAAATTTGGCCACAGTTTTAGCGTCGTTGGTCCTTGTAGCAACGACCTCCACCCACTTGGAGACATAATCGACTGCCACTAGGATATACTTGTAGGGGCCTGATGCGGGAAAAGGTCCCATGAAGTCTATGCCCCTATACGTCGAATAACTCGACCTCTAGTATCCCGGTCAGTGGATTCTCATGTCTTCAAGTGATGTTGCCCGAGCGTTGGCATCCATCACATGTTGTCACATAAGCTTGTACATCTTTGAACATGGTTGGCCAGTAGAGACCACTTTGAAGCATCTTCTTCGTGGTTTTGAGCCCTTTTGCATGGCCTCCGGTAGGAAGTGTGTGACATTGACGGATCACGTTCTCTATCTCCTCTTCTGGGACACATCGTCTAAAGAGGTGATCACTTCCTTGCTTAAACAAGTAAGGATCGTCCCAATAGTACTGTTTTACATCGTGGAGAAATTTCTTTTTCTTTTGTGGGGTTAGTCCCTCAAGAATTATGCCTTCTACAAGATAGTTAGCAAAATCCGCGAACCAAGGGGCTTTTGACCCTCTAACAGCATGAATTGATGTAGAAGAAGTAGAAGCAACAGGAGAGAAAGGGATTGAATCGAATTGAATAAGTTTTGGTTCTGAAATCTTACCTAACTGGGTCGTCATTGGACTTGTGTGGGTCGTTAACGACCCTGGAACCGTAGTATTATCCTCGGTGACGACCTCCCATGGCATGGAAACGAACTGCCTGACTAAAGTGTCGATGCACTTTGGGTTTTGGCCTTTGTGATCTATGCATTCCAGCCTCGGTGCCTCGTTAACGACCCTGAAGGGGTCGGTGACGAGGGTCTTGTTAAGTGCAACCTCGTTCAGCATGAGGTGATCGTCTGGTCTAGAACAATTTATTGGCACTTCATTGTTGGATTCGATGATATGCTCAACCGACAACTTAGATAAGTGGTCTGCCACCAAGTTCTCTGCTCCCTTCTTGTCTCTAATTTCATGATCGAATTCCTGTAATAAGAGCATCCAACGAAGCAATCTAGGCTTGGCATCCTTTTTGGCCATTAGGTATCTAACAACCTCATGGGTCAGTATAAACAATCACTTTTGATCCAACAAGGTAGGACCGGAATTTTTTGAAAGCGAATACCACAGAAAGGAACTCCTTCTCCGTTGTGGTATACTTACTCTGCGCCTCATCCAGCGTTTTACTGGTGTAGTAGATGGCGTGGAGTTTCTTATCCTTGCATTGTCCCAAGACTGCGCCGACTGCATAGTCACAAGCGTCGCACATAATCTCAAAGGGTAGTGTCCAATCCGTGGACTGCATAATAGGGGCGGACACGAGGGCTGCTCTTAACCTGTAAAACGCTTCAAGACATTCTAGAGACAACTCAAACACTACATCTTTCATTAGTAGGTTAGTCAAAGGTTTAGCTATCTTAGAAAAATCCTGAATAAAGTGTCTATAAAAACCAGCATGCCCCAGGAAACTCCTTATGTCTTTTACAGAAGAGGGAGGAGGTAGTTTTTCAATAAGCTCAACTTTTGCTTTATCTACTTGTATCCCTCTTTTAGAGACAAGATGTCCTAGCACTATCCCCTCTTGAACCATGAAATAACATTTTTCCCAGTTTAAAACAAGATTGGTTTCTTCACATCTTTTAAGCACACGTGCAAAGTTAGCAAGACAAGCATCAAATGAAGAACCATAAACAGAAAAATCATCCATGAAAACCTCTACAATTTCCTCTATCAGATCAGAAAAAATGGCCATCATACACCTTTCAAAGGTGTATGATGGCCATTTTTTCTTATGGGGCATAGACTACTATCGAGTTATTTGACGTATGGGGCATAGACTTCATGGGACCTTTTCCCGCATCAAGCCCCTACAAGTATATCCTAGTGGCAGTCGATTATGTCTCTAAGTGGGTGGAGGCCGTTGCTACAAGGACCAACGACGCAAAAACCGTGGCCAAATTTATTAAGACTAACATTTTTCCCAGGTTTGGCGTTCCAAGAGTCCTCATTAGTGATGGTGGTTCTCATTTCATTGAGCGGAGATTTGAAGCACTTTTGGCTAAGTATGGGGTATCACACTGGGTGGCAACACCATATCATCCCCAAACTAGTGGCCAAGTTGAAGTTTCAAACAGGCAAATAAAGGGCATACTGGAAAAGACAGTGTCCCGTTCTACAAAGGATTGGTCTTCCAAATTGGATGACGCTCTATGGGCATATAGGACAGCGTACAAGACACCTCTACGCACCACTCCCTATAATCTTGTGTATGGCAAAGCATGTCATTTACCGGTCGAGATGGAGCATAAAGCACTATGGGCTCTTAAGGAGCTCAACATGAACCTCGACACAGTTGGAGCAAAACGATTCATGGACTTGCAAGCACTAGAAGAGTTGAGGCTTAAGGCGTATGAAAATGCTGAAATTTACAAAGAGCGCACCAAGCGGTGGCACGATCAGAAATTGGTGCCCAAAACTTATGAGGTTGGCGATAAGGTACTTCTTTTCAACTCTAGACTCCGTCTATTCCCAGGGAAGCTAAGGACAAGATGGAGCGGACCATTCGTGGTTCATCACATCTATCCCCACGGCGCAGTAGAGTTGATCGATAACCAAGGCGCGATCTTCAAAGTTAACGGCCACCGATTGAAAACGTTTCATGAGCAACCCGACCCAGATGAAGAGATTAGATTCATTGTGGCTCTTACAACGTCGGATTAACCAAGGGTAAGTACATCGGGCTGACGACGTTAAACATAGCGCTTACGGGAGGCAACCCGCTTTTAGAATAGACTAGATTTTTCCTTTCTTTTTTTTAGATCTTTTTCCTAGCTTTCTTTTGAGTTTTTAGTAGTTTTTAGGAAAGAAAGTAGGATAGTTTCTTTTAGCTAACAAGATGCAGGAGATGTGTTCGTAAATCACTCAAAGAGGCTACAGTGGCTCGTTAACGACCCACCCAGGGTCGTTAACGACCCGATTTGGTGACCCGACTCGTCAAAACGAGCAGGTACGTTTTTTTTACCCTAATCTATCTTCTATCTACCCAAGAGCCACCCCTTTTACCTCTTCCCCTACCCCTACCCTCTCCTATATAACCCTTCTTAAAACCCCAAAAATTCCACTCTCAATCTCTCAATCTAGAAGCTTAAATCCTCCAAAAATCCTACCGGTTTTTCTTCACCACCGATTGGAATCTTCACCGCCACCGAACTTCGGAGCCCCAAAACAGTAAACGACGCCCGCCGCCCCTGTTTTCATTACCGACGAGACCCGGGCTCGTTAATCACCCAATTTTTGATCTTTGATTCTTCAATTTCTCAATCCAAAGGTATGATTTCTTAATCCTAACTCCCTATTGAATGATTCATGGTTTATAGGGTCGAAATTTCATATCTTGTTCATATAGGATCGAATGGCATGTTTATTGTTGCTCAATGATTTTTGCTTGATATATTAGTGGTTGATCTTGCCTTCTAGAGGATGGTTCTTGCTTGGATTCTCCATTGCAATTTGATTTAGGATAGCATGAACTACCTTGATTTAGATGGTTCTATCTTCACTATGAGTTTTTGCGCAATCATAACATGTTTGGGATGGGTAATTGAGAAAGTATGGGGTGCATATATCCGATTGTGTGTCTCATGTAGGATTAGGAATGATGCATTTTTTATTCATGGCTTAATTTTGGAGTTTTTCTTACACTCGGACTCTGCCAACTGCTTCTCGGCAGGTCATTAACGACCCACCCAGGTTCGTTAACGACCCTGCGTATTAATAGGCAATTAACACCAGTCCAGATTCGTTAACGACCCAATTGGGTAGTTAACGTGGAAGTCCGAGGGTTATTCCAAAACCAAGTATGGGGTCTCTTGTCTATCTACTTGAGTGGATCTTATCTAGGAAAAGTCGTATTTTTTGTAGGTCCACATGGCAAGTTCAAGCCGAGCCGCTACACGAGCCCAAAAGAAGAAGAGGAATCAGAGGTCCCCATCTCCACCTCGCATGGATAATGTGATCATGCGCACTCAAGGGCAAGTGGACCGATACAATGCCATCCTAGAAAAGGACCACAACACTCGGTGGTTTTCAAGGTCAAGTGCCAAATCGATGAGGATCTATGATGATGTCAAAGAGGCCTCTGTTATTCTCGGTGTGCCTCACTTGATGAAAAAGGAGAATTTACCACACTTTCCGACTCTCACATCCGAGTTTCTAGCCACTCTTGAGACGAGCTTCCCGACAAAGACTTCGGCGGGACGCATTCGATTTAGGCTCGGTAATGTGAACCGCGAGTATACTTTGGCGGAGTTCAATGCTATTCTGGAGCTCCCTAATCTCTCTCGAGATTACAGTCTTAAGGATTACAAGGTGACGAGGACTTGGAGCTACATCACCGGAGAGGTAGAGCCCTCCGATGCGGCATTATCTGGGGCAAGCATCATCAACCCCATATTCAGGATCATTCTCCGAGTCCTAGCCGCTACATTCTGGCCTAAGAGAGAGCTGAACAGGCCGACAAGGACAGAAGTTGCTTGCCTCCGCACTATTCTTTTTTAGGAGCCCTCCCCATTGAACTTGGGGTACGAATGGCTATATTATGTGGAGAAGTCAACCAAGTAAAAGGAAGTATGGTGCGGGAATCTGGTTAGTCTCCTGGCGACCAATCTCGAGTCGATCTCACTCGCTACACACCGGCCCACGCTCAGCTGCTCAACAGGAACTATTGGTTTAGTTTCGGTATTTTTACTCAAGTTCGGTATGGGTACGTTACAAAAGTTCAAGGCCGAGATGTTGTACCCATCCTATCTAAGATGGAGCTACTTTATGTACCGAATTAATACGAGGCATGGACGGGCCACGCTTTCCCGTTGGAGCCCAAGCCGGAGGATGAGCTGTCATTTAGGCCGTGTGAGTCACGGTTTGAGAGAGAGGGAGAAGCGATGGACGAATATGATGAAGATGATACTGAAGAGGCAGCTACTAAGGGAGGCACAGAGGAGCTCAACATCAAGGAAGAGGAGCTCGATACAAAAGTTCTGGGCGCCAATGTCTTCGTTAACGATCCCACCAGGGTCGTTAACAACCACTTCGAGGCCTCTAATGATGCTCCTACCGAGGCACACAACTTCGATAACGACCCGCCGAGAGCATCTACCGACCCCTCCCAGCCTCCTATCGACCCTCATTCTTATGGTCTCATTCCATACAACCCAGTGCTTTACCAAGATCACTTCCAGCCTCACAATCACTATTAACCACCTCCTCAGCCGAGTACACTGGATCAAGTATCCTGCCACCATGGGCCGAAGATCTTTCAGCTTAGATGCAGCAGCTTAACCTTCAACAGACACATATTCATCGAAGGATGGATAGATGGGAGAGTGTCTATTCTGCTCGCATGGCATTCGAGGATACTAGCCATCAACAGAGAGAGGCGGATGATGCAGAGCGCTAGAGGACGATGTATGACTTCATGGGGAACTTCGAGCATTGCTTTCCACCACCTAACCGCTGATTCAGTTTGAAGAAGTTTTTCTTGTTTTCTGCTTCATGACTTTGTAAGTTTTTTTGTTTTCTCTTTTCTTGTTTTTCTTTCTTTTGTCTTTCTTTTCTATTTCTTTTCTTCTTATTATTTTTCTTACAGTGGGGACATTGTAATTTTAAGTATGGGGTGGGAAAGGGTAGAAAAACTTGTTGTCTTGTTTATGTGTTTTATTTGTTTTGAGTAGTTCTTTGTTTCATGAAAAAAAGGGAAAAAAATTGAATTTTTTTTTTGCATATTTCAAAAAAAAAGTTTAAGAATTGATAGATATCCCTTTCTTATGGTTCTATGATAGTAGTTGTTAGCATGATCATATAATTCCTTGCAAGCATTTCTTTGATAGTATAGCCGGATTCTTGTTCTGAAATTGTTTTTAGGAAGGAATATCATTTGATGAAATTGAGCATGTATACTTTTTAGCATAAGAGATGCAATCCAACAAAAATTGCTACCTTGCGAGTTATTTTTTGCCTTAAAGGAAGAACATTAAAAAATCCCTCCTCTTTTCTTGTGTGATTTACTCTCTATATGCATATTATCTCTTGGAATTGTGATGGTTATCTATTACTTGAGGCCTATATAAGATTTATAGTTCATTACTTGTGAAGATTAGATGATAGAGAACTTATTTTTCATAAGCCTTATTAATCCTTATCCACCCTTACATTATCCTCTTTTTGACAGCCAATTTGAGCCTTTAAGCCTTTTATTTTTAGCTCCACAAAATTGTTCCCTAGCCTAGATAAGCTTGACCCTATACGGGGATTAGGAAGTAGTTTGGAGAGGTTTGTTTTGTTGAGTGTAAAAAAAGAAAGAGTGCAATGTTATGATTGGTTCGAAAATAAGGATTTAAGGGAAGGGTAGATTGGAAGTCTCTTCTTTTATTTTGTAAAAAGAAAGATCTCTTGATAATAAAGATGCACAAAAGAAAATTGTTGAAGAAAAAGTGAAGGAAGTCTACACGATGAAGTTTGTTAACGACCTTGTTGGTTCGTTAATGAGGCTGCGTAGGAGAAAGAAAGAAAATAAGGAAAAAAAGGGGAGAAATTGTTAAGATGAAGAAAAGAAAGAGAAGTAACATGTGCGTTTGTGTTTAAAGATGAATCATGTAATACTCGGTTTTAATTGAGTTTTCTTGTCGGACAAGCAATCTCGTGGGTTACCCGAATTTCTAGTTAACACGTGAATTCACAAGGTGGATATTCAACCACTTTGAGTAATTAGTACTCATAATAAAATAAACAATTTTGTATTAATTAAACTACTTAGCTTGTGTTGGATAATAATTCAAACCTTAATTTATCATTAAAATATGCTAGCTAGTTGTTAGATAAATCCGTATATTTTGCTGAAGTGTTTGATCCAATAGGTTGCCCTCTAATTAACCCAATAGCAATTAAAACCTAATCCCATCCTAGATATATAATCGGCACCCTTTTACATTCTTTTCTTCATGTCCGCCCCATATCGCCGCCACCGTAACCTACTTTCTTTTCGCCTCGCCTTTCCCTCGTTCTTCTTGTTATTCATCATCAATCACCGGTCATCGAGGGTTCTTACAATGGTGTCCACATCGTCACTAATCTGGGGTTTGTCATCCACCTCGCTACTACAAAAGAGGAGCCGCATCAAAAGAGAAGACCGTCCTCTGTCCCTCTTCTTTCTCCGACTGTATTCTGACCTTCGCCGGTAAAGGCCGTTTTCCTCACCACCCTTGTTGTTTGCAAAGGGCTCCACTGATTCTCCCTTGTAGTTGTTCCGACCATGTCGTCGATCGCCGTTGGTGAGTATTCATGGCGCCCTCATTATATTTCCTTGCAGATGAATGCTTAAGTCAGGGCTCCAGATTTTGCGTTTGGGGCGGTGTAGTTCATTCTTAATGTGCAGTTGGTCGGGTAAATTTTACGTTGGTTAACTAAAGGGCAAAGTTCTGTTAGGCTAGATAGTATTTTGTAGTTTAATAAGGAAGGAGGTTGTTGTTTGAGTAGGTACGTTAAAGTGTTGTGTCCACTGAATTTGATAAATATTGCAGGGTGATTGTATTTGAAAGATAAATATAGTTATGTTAATTAATGGGTCTGCCTAGATTAGGAAAAGTAATTAGTGATGGGTGATTGTATGTTTCGTTAGTATTGGCGTTTAATTGTGCTTGGATGTATTAGCATTCTAGATAATTAGTTAAATTGACTTTATTGGTACGCACATACAATGGTGTGGTGCTATTGTTGATGGGTATAGTTAACCATGACTAATTAGTAGGTTTGGATTAGTAGGTAGTTAGTGTCTATTAGTGGGGATCGGGTTCGGGCTATAACTCAGTGGGTTCGCGTTATTGTAAGAGTCGGGCTAGTAAAAGTGAGAGGTCCGATCGTATTAGTTTAATCTTATAACGTTAGTTCGGTTAGAGTGTTAATTCTCTCGTTTAATTATTTATGCTCGTTATCTTAGGGAATCACCACTACTTGGGTTCCTACCTTTCTTTGTTGTCAGAAGTCCTTCACTTCAGGTAAGTCGTTTTTCGACTTGCTCGGTTCTTCTCTACCTTGTTAGATTGCGTATCGTTATTGTAGGGCGGGTTTTGGGAACTAGTCCCGAATACCTTCTAAATTGTTTTGAACTCCTTGAATTGTTGTGTGCGTAAATGGTTTTGAATGTATTTTATCGGCAAGATATTTTTGGAACGTTTTCTCTGTGTTGGTACCGTTTCCGACACGGCCCATCGTAGCTGGCGTGGAGGAAGAGTTGGCTACTTTGACCCGTGTGACAGGGAAACCGTGCCCCTTCAAAACGAAAAGTATTATCTGTGTGTTTTTGGCAAGTGCTCCAGTGGAGGCTTAGCCCGGGGTTAGAAGGGAGATTGTGAAGTGGAGTGGGAGGGCTTGCCTCTGCACTCGGCGCGGTGATGAGCGCCTTGGTAGTCGGATTGTGGAAAAGGAGGAATTTTTATGTTATGAGATTGTGATTGTGAATGCATATGTGGTTCTGTGTGACTGATTATAACTAATTTAGGTATTGGCCTTTAGAGATATGATTGCGATTGAGGATTTGTATGCTGACTTTAGAAATGTTTTCGAAACGTTCTACAATTTCCGTATTCTATCTAGCTTGGTAGATTAGACGCTGACCCTTCGGGGAATATTTTTCAGTTCCAGGTATGAATCAGGGAGCCGTGCAGGAACCGAGGCCAGATGGCGGGCCGGAGCGGTAAAGAGCGCGTGTCATAGTGGGATGGGATTATTTTTACGATAGTTTAGTTGTGTTATTTTTAGGATGTTATTTTTATTAATATGTTAGAGTTGGTATTATGACTTGTCTTCTGTTTTCGTCGAATGATTTTATTGTTGGTGATGATTCGTCAGATTCAGGATATTTATAATTAGGTTTTCGGGAATTCATGCATAACTGCGTTTTCTATATTTTTATAAAAGAAAGGTTGGAAGTTTTTATTTCGTTTTCTCGTCGTGCCCGCGTTGCAAGATCCTAAAGTGTAGTTGTCAACCTATTTAATAGTACCTAGTAAGGTCTATTTCTTGGTAGTGCCCCGTCGGAAGTCGGGGTGTTACAAATCAGAGATTCATTTTTGAGTTATTTTGTGAGACTTTCTAGGATATGTTGGGTGAATGAAGAGTGTGCATAAAGAAGAGAGAGTTTGGTTATCTTATGAGAGTTTTGGATGTGTGAGTTTTTAGGAGTCTTTGATTTCTAGATATTATTAGCACCACATAGCCAAAATATTTCCATGCCTTATTGTTTTTACCAAGCCCCATTACAACCCGGCCGAATGGAAGCTTCTATGATGTTTTTCATTGAGCCCCCTAAGTTCTCTTGATGATTTTTGCTTGTTTTGACAAATCTTAGGTGGAGAGTTTGGTGATATAAGTTCCAATTTCTATGAGTTTTTGTATATAAGATGAGTTGAGAGTTTTTATTATAAGCCTAAACACATTGAGAGTTGAGTGAAACACATTATCCCTTGTGAGGTTGGATTGTATTTTCTTATGTCTATTTAGTGTATATATGTGTGATGCCGTTAATAGTCATTTGCTATTTTTCTTCTATATGTTGAAGTTGCTTTTTAGATGATGGCTATAGTTTGATGAGTATGATTGTTTGGTTTTGATTAGTGTTTAGTGATTGCTTGAGGACAAGCAAGTCTAAGTACGGGGTATTTTGATGTTCATGTTTTTGGTATAGTTTTTAGGATGTTTTCTTAGTTTGTTAGGTTTAGTTTTAGTAGTTTTAGAGTTAGTTTTGGGTATTTTTGGATAAGTTTGCATATTTTGTGAAAAGTATGGAAGCTACTCCGTTTTGTGTCTTTTTATAGGTTTTAGCAAGGAAACGGTGCTTTTTGGAAGCTGATAGAGTGCTATGGTGAAGGACGGAAGAATACGAGGATAAAAGAGTCGAAGTCCACATTTTTAGAGTTGAAGTGTTGAAGAAGCTAAATCCAGGCTCGTTAATGAGGTTGTAAAGGGTCATTAACGAGGCATAAAGTTAGAGTTTTTTGAGAGTTCGATCTTATGTTTACTGACCCTGTGCGGAAGTTTATTCCTTGTCGGTAGGGTTTTTAATGAGTTTTTAGGGTTATTATATTTTGTATTTTAGGTTTTGTTACTTTCTAGGTTTTATTTCTATCTTTTTAGTTAGTTTCTATCTTTTAGGAAAGTTTTTATCTTATAGTTCTTTTTATTAGATAGCTTTATTAGTATAAATACCCTTCTTTTCTAGCTAAGGGGGGGTCGAACGTGTTCAGAGAGAAGCCGAGAGAGAGAATAGTCGAACCGAGGCTAACGAGAGTGAAGCTAAGGTCGTTAGGCGTGCTTTCGATTCGGTATTTTTGTTGTTTTTGGGTTTCTTCTGAATTCTGTATGACGATATTTATTTCATAATTATGAGTAGTGAGTAGTTTTCCTATCTAGGGTCGGGGTTAAAGCCGGCATAGTTATGCATGTTTTATGAGTAAGAGATTGTATTGAATGCCTTCTATCTATTTTTAGATTGCTTGTTGTGTTTATACCTAGATGAGAATCGAGGTAATTTGAGTTCTTAACTTGATTGAAAGAGAAAGTTATAAACTTAAGGGTTGATATTGTTCGACAACGAAAGTTTCGAGCTTTGGATCCGAAACAAGTGATTGAGAGAATTAGTTTATGAGTGTAGATTGATTTGCTTGCTAATCGACGAAAGTTGATGAATTTATCTATTTAAAGGCATGATCTTTATTTTCTTACAAGTTTATATGCATGGCTATGTTGTGGTAACCCTTGTCCTAGAATTTTGTTTTTATTTGAATTTCTTCGATTATATTCGTTACTGAGTTCGTTGCCTCGGTACCGAACCTGTTTTAGTTCGTTAGTGTGTGTTAGTAAGTTTACCCAAGTTCGTTAACGACCCTGACAAAGTCGTTAACGAGGTTGTTCGTAGGTGTGTTGTGTTGTTTTGCTTTGTTTTATTTTCCTTAGTAATTTGATAGATAAACAACCGTGCTTCCCGTGGAACGATCCTGACTCCCCTATACACAGCGGGGTCTTGACTACAAATTTATTTGTTGTTAAGTAAATCCCTACCAACACTATTCAGGCCAGACTCGCTCCAACACAGTCTCCCAGTACCCTCAGTCTTCCAACAGAAAGACGGGAACTGCTTTTGTGTAGTCTACAGCTCAAAATAAAGAAAAAGGACCGATGACATCCCAAAGTGACAAACCTTGTGCCTCGGATGTTCCGGGGGAATAGATGGATCCTCCTTCCTATCCAAATTTAATCTTCGTAATCATATTAGTTTTGCCCTTAAGGCACTTTTGTATCGCAACAATAGTTGCAATGTCGAACCCTGCCGGTGACACTCTTCCTTGTAAGGGCGTCTCCTTTTGAAATCTATATTATGATTATGGTTATCATATTATATCCTTGCGTATCGAACCAAAGCCTGTATTCCATCGGTAGCTTATAAGAGAACGTTTGAGCTAAACCCTAGTTTAACTTTATGACATATACATTGTACTACTAAGTTCACCTCAAAATGTTACTTTTATACCATTCTGAAATTGTAAGTTATAAAATCAAAGGTTTTAGTATAGATTCATGGTGGTGAATAAGAATGGACTTTTACCTCCCATCTTGGCCACTTGGTTGAGGTAGAACTTCAGGTCTTGTTCCTATGAAGATATACACTTTAGGCGGTTATGTTGGAGATCGCTCCCCGATACTGATCACATCGGTGGAATGAAACCACTTAGTCCCTCGAGTTTAACCTTACTTACGAAAAACTACATTTTTATAAATGTTGTAAAATATAATATAAAGGGATGCTCGAACCACTTCTCGGTAGTATAATATATTCCAATACGACATCGTAAAGATGGTTACTCCCTCTTGGGAGATAACCATCACCTATCCCAATAGTAACTTCTTTAGAAACTGTAACTCAAGATTCTTCTTCCAAGGCATGGCCCTTACACTTTCAAAACTTCCAGTTCATCTCGGAAGTTATTGAATATCCATCATAAAAGAATTCTTCCGCAATGACTCTATTCTAAAAGAATGGAATGAATTAGTCATCTTCTTACTCGCTTTCTAGAAACACTTAAGTGCTTGTTTCGTTTAGAGTGCTTATTTTATAAGCAGTCCAACCGTTATACTAGGAAAGTCAACCCAACACTTCCTTGGGTTTAACTCAAGCTAATGGATAAAACCGATTGATCCCCGCCTGCCTCGCTAGCAAGACCAATTAAATTTCCATTCCTATCCCTTGTTTTCGTTAAACCACACAAGTTCAAATGAGGGAATCTTTTTAAGGAATACTAATTTAACGATTCCTTAAGAAAAAGGTACAATAGTAATTCTTCTACTCGTACAGTCGCTCTAACTAAAGAACGAAATGTTCTTTAAGGGGGTACTAGACCCTTTGTTGTTTCCTCACAGTTGTTAAGTAGTTACTTTCCGTATTAACCTTATACCACCCTAAGCCTTTCCTAGTTTCGGGGACGAAACTAATTTTTAAGGGGGTACTATTGTAATATCCGCTAAATTCTAAATAAAATAAAATAGATAATTATCCCAATAATTTTTTTTCTCTAACATAGAGAATTGAATAAACATTATAATTTCATATTATATTATGAAAGGTTACAAAAGTTTACTACAATGACAATTAAGAATTTATGTAAATATATTAAGCATGTCAAGTATCTATTTAAATATTTTCCTCTATAAAAAGAGAATTTAAGTAATATAATTTATAATCCTTCTCTTAAACAAGAGAATTTAAATAAATTAAATAAATAAACTCAAGAATATATTATAAATGATTATGAAGGCATAAAAGCATTCAAATAAAAATAAGGCTTTATTAAATTTCGAAATTCTAAATAAAGGAGTGTACAAAGTCAAAAATAGTACAAGGGAAAAATAAATAAAAAGGAGTCAAGAGCCGGCACTCGAACCCAAGACCTCTTGCATCTCCTCTCACACACACTCCTCAAACCGCTAGACTATAGTAACTTATCTATTCAAATCACCACTCTTGTAATAATAAAGTCACCTTCTTCTTCTTCTTCTTCTTCTTCCAAAGTCAATTTAAGCTTGATTGATTTGACGCTTCTCCAATGCATGTAAATTGTGTCTTCCATCTTCCTTCACTCTTCCTTGCAAGACCATCACAATTGCATCATCTTACCTCATCATCAACAAGCACAACAATGGCCAATCTCTACCCATCCATCTCTCTCCCATTGGTGCAAATCAATTGTCATGGATCACTACCTTTCCCTCTCTTGCCTATATAAAGGGGCTCAATTCATCATAAAATTCACACATCCATTCTCTCCTCTCTAGCATATGTTCTTGTTGAAGCCTCCAAAAATCAGCCACAAAATCTCCCTCTAATTGCTGAATTTTTCCCACAAAACTCCATTAAAATCCCTCCAAGCTTCACCGGACCACCCCAGGGTCACCGCTGAGCCACCTCCGAGCTGCCCCTGGTCCGCCTGTGCGCCGCCACTGCCCAGCCGAGCCACCACCAGCCCACCGCAGATCTGTCCTGGTGCGCCGCCCCTGTGTCGCTCCTCCCCAGGTTCTCTGTTGTTCATACGTACAAAAAATCAAGAGAAATGTCCAATTTTAATTAATTTAATTCCCCTTTTAAATTAACATATTAAAATTCCTACAAGATCTTGTTAGTTGGTTAAGGTAAAAATCAAATAGGTAACCAGATAAAGTTTCTACCTTGTTTATGTGCTTAGTAATTGAATAAATCCCTAGATATATTTTGTTATTAAATAAAAATAATACTTATGTTAAAAGTACTTTTATATAAATTATCATTGTTATAAAATATGGAGCACTTAATTGTTAAAAGCTATCTTATAAGAAGGATATATAAGTTATGGGAAAAGAAAAGGGATATTATAATATGTTATACCTCTAAGTATAGTGGATTTAAAAATATTATAATATTGTAGACATATATAAGATTTATTTAATAATGATGGTAGTTATTTTAGTAATATTTTTATTTATATAATTAATGTAATAAGTTGTTAAGTATGCTAGTTTGTTAAAAGTTATCTTGCATAAAAAGAAATTAAAGATGGAAAAGATATTATTATGATCTAAGTTGTAAGTAAAATAAATTATATGCTCTTAGTTATAAATAATAAATTAGGACATGATTCTATTTTTTTTATGACTAAAAATATGGGAGAACTTATTTTAAATAAGATAATAAGAATATTTTATCATTATATTATTCGTTATGGAAAGCATATATTATAAATCTATCTAGGAAATCTATCTACTTATATTTTTATCTCTATTTAATATTACATGTATTTGAAATAAGGATTTAATGAGAAATATTATAATAAGGTCATGTTATAAGAAGATATTGTTTGATAAAAGATAATATTAGAATAATACTATGAACATGAGAGATTAAATAATAAGGGCATTTTAGACTTTTCACAATCCTAAGAAGACTTTACTAATAACTATATTCCTTATAATGTTGAAAACTAGATCATAATATTTTATAAAAGATTTTCCTTTCTCACTTATATATTAATAAAATAACAAGTAAGTTATAAAAGAATATTTTATTAAATTAAATCTAGATATTACTTGTTTTCAAAAATGATAAGGAATCGTATAAAATTAAGTATTTTATAAGGATAAAAGGATATTACAAGTTTAAAATAATAATAAGAGAAATAAAAGATATTTAATGACAAGGGTACTCTAGACTTTTTATATCATAAAAAGGGCTTATAAAAACAATATTCCTTATAATTATGAAAAGTACATCTTAATGATTTCTATAAAGATATTTCCTTACTTGGTTATAATATTAGAATAATATGTTAAACTAAAAGAAATATGCTAATAATAATGTCATAACTTGAACATCAAAGATTATAGTAAATAAATTAAAATGAAGAATTTTATAAAGAATAAAAGGATATTATAAATATTAAATAATAATAGGAAATATTATTATTTTATTCATCTCCACCTAAATTATTATTATAATAATTTAGTATTATTTCTCTTATAAAAGAAATATAAGAGACTTTAACCTCTAAAAGAATTAAAGAAATTCTTATTAAAGTTCGTTCGTACCTCTCGTGTCGATAGGTCAAGTTTTCCGTCCCGACTGAAGGCGACATTTCTCATTCATCCGTTCATATACAATCGCTAAACTAAGGCAAGTGGAATTTCTCCTTGAAGCCTCGTTACTCGTTTCGTGAAATTTCTCGATGTTGGGAACAACTTGTTTGCTAATAATAAAACGAACCTAGGAATATCGATTACTAGAATTAATGACCCCATTGTTACCGTTATTCCGTTATTAAAATATTCAATAGGACTATTATGCTAGTCTTGTTTGTGACCTTGATTGTTTACGATCTCTTTTCTAGATCGTTTTGGATGAAATAGTGAGGGGTGCGGGCCTTAGTATTGCGACACCAAGATAGACATTGGATGGTGCTTCTAATCTTCTTTCCGATGAGATCAACGATTAATTTGGAGTCTCTAAAACCCCCTACGGATACTGCTACTCCCATGCGAGATGACAACCCTGCAAAATATCCGATAACTCTGCCATAGAAATGGAACACCAACCAACCTTATGACGAAACCACTGACCCAGCATCCTCATGAATGACATCCACAGTGGTAGCCATACCGTCTTGGTTCACTGATCCATTAATATTAACTTTAATCTAGCATGGGTTTGGACATTTCCAAGAGATCTCGTCCTAGACTCGCATGGGGGTACCAAGTTCTTGCCAAGAGACTTAACAACACTATAATAATCACTAACTTGAACCATTATGAAATTACCTCGATCGAAGTTATTATACTCATTTAAAAAAAAACTTCCAAGTTTCTCCACTTCCAGGTCCATCGAAGGGCAGTCGCAAAAACATCACACCACTCCCAAACCGAAAGAACATGTCGTCTTTCAAGCAAGTTATATCTGACCCAAACCCGGAAAGGTGCCTGCATAAAAGAAGGATCATGATTAGTAGATAAAACATTCAACCACATATATCTCACAAACCTACAATCTCTGAATAAGTGGGCCTCAGTCACTCCTCCAAGAAACAATGCAAGGACAAACCGCCACCGTCGTAAAATGTCTTCTTCTCCATTCGCAATTTCAGAGGACTCCTGCCATCACGTCTTCAACTTCTTCGCACTTTTTCCAAGTCGTGGACTTCTAAAGTAAATTAAAACTCAAGTTGTGGACTTTTCTCAAGTTTGGACCCATCAAAACATCACATTCTAACATCTTGAGTTATGATTAGTACTTCTCTCTTCATTAGAATCAAAGAAGAGAAATCAAATTTAGGAGAAGAAACACTTGACTTTGCCGATAAAGATATTTTCTCAAGCTTTGTTTGGCTACGATTTTTGTGCCAAAATTTATGGAAGAATGCCCATCAATCCCTTGGGAACAATGTTTGTATGCTCGGATGCTGCACCCTTTAACGCGTCCGAGTGGGGGCGGCTACAGCCCTCCAAACCTCCTTTGCCTTTCTCAATGCCTCGTACTTGGTCTCTTAGTATCTGGTCCTGCAACACTTCTTGGGGCGACAATTGTAGAAGAGTATATGGAAACACAAACTAAGCACTAGTGAGTTAATATATTAGGTCCATCTGAATCATTATTTCCTTTCAAGAGATAACAAATATCCCTAAGTGTGTTTTTATATGGATGTGATCAAAAACTTTAGCATTACTAATTTATAGTAGATACCTCATCTCTTATCATGCATAACACTTGATTTCTTACTGTACACCTCCATCTAATCAAATCATAGTGCCTCTTGGATAGTCAATATACTCATATAAACTACGCATACCAAAAGTTCAAAATTTTTAGCTTCAAACACCTCAATGTGCTCCTCATAATGTCTCCAATTAGATCATATCAAAAATAATATCTACCTCACTATGTCATTTGATGGGTCATCTTATTAACAAATCTCAAGCTCTTTTCTTTGAAGGTAGGAGCTTAGCTGACAATATCCACCTTGTTTAAGAGTTGCTTAGGAAATACAACCAAACAAGAACTTCATCAAGATCTATGCTTAAGGTGGATCTACGCAAGGTCTTAGACACATTTTCTTGGGATTTAGTTTTCCAAGTACTTAAGGGACTCATATGTCTTCTTGTCTTCATCTCTTGGGTCATTGAGGCGATCTCAACTACCTTTACTCTATTGTCATGAATGGTCATATGCATGCACTAGAGGCATAAAGGGACTTCGTGAAGGAGAACTGCTTTCTCTACTCCTCTTTTTCTTTTCCTTGACTACCTCTTTCGCCTCTTATGCAAGGAGATAACGATCTCTTATTTCAACTTTCATCCATAGTGCAAGTGTGCAACACGCTATAGCTCACCCATCTCAGATAACATCTTACTCATGTCTAGAGGTGACTTAGCCTTTGTCTAGATTTTCATGAACTGGATGTAGACTTTCTCAAGGTGAGATTTTATCTAGCTATCAACCCAAGAAAATATAATGCCTACATCAATGGTGTCAAAGGGCCGAACTTGAGAAAATATTGTCTAATTCATGCTTTCAACGGGGCACTATGCTTTTTCACTTCTCAAGTATCCTGATAACCGCCAGTATCTAAGTGTGAGCAACTATGCGCCACTTATTAAGAAGATTAGCGACAACATCAACTCATGGGATGGGGTTACATTGTCTTTTCCTAAAGAGTCAAGCTAATTAGATTTTTCATCTAAGGAATCATAAAGTTTTGGGTCTCAATCATTCATTTAGAGAAGGCAATAATAGGACCCATTGTTAGACTATACCAGAATTTCCTATAGAAAATGCCTAGAGTAGCTTAGGGCGACTTGTGGTTGCCAAATGAAGTGGGTGGACAAGGCCTCAAAGATCTCAAAACTTGGAAAGTTGTTTTCACAACTAAGATCCTTTGGGACATTTATTCGCAAAAGGATACCCTCTAGATTCAGTGGATCCACCAACATCATCTAGCCATCGAAGACCAAGACTCGCCCCTACTCAAGTGGCCCTTCCTTGTCCAAGACAACCTAATCAACCTTGAGGTATTGTGGGACAAACCATTTCCCATCTTATCATTGCAGTTTTTCATGATGAAGTTCGCATTGGGCTCGCTTATGAAGTCTTCCAACAATTGCCCCTTGTGGTCTGGCACCCATGGATCACTTCGAAGCATGCCTTTGTGCTTTGGACATCAGCATTTGGCAGGCTCCCAACCTAAGCAATGCTATAGATTCCTCAATATCATCCTAGCTTGCTCATTGTACCATGTTGGAGATGAGAAAATTGACCATCTTTTCTTCAACTTTCAATTTTTTGACAAAGTTTGGGAGGAATTTAAAGCTTGGCTCAAGATCCAAGAATCTGAGCAAACACTTTACAAAGTAATCCGAGAGCATTTTGTAATCAATTAAGGGTGACTTATAAATTAATCAGGTTTTCTCTGAAGACACTTCACTTTGCACCAACAACATTGTCAACAAGATTAAGATGCATGTACTCAAGGTTGTGTTCTCCTTGTATCCTCAAATCTTGTCCTCTCTAGAATCCTTAGGCTTTCAATTCTCAACTTGTAAGCCACTGTATGGTTGGTATTGTGTTACTATGAAAGGTTGTGTTCTCCTTGTATCCTCAAGTCTTGTCCTCTCTAGAATCCTTAGACTTTCAATCTCAACTTGCAAGCCACTGTATGGTTGGCATTGTGTTACTTTATGTACGAATCACCCGCCTAGTGTTGTAAAGTCGACAATATATCTCTCATATACCTCGAGCATTTTCTAATCAAATTTAAATTTTGATAAGAAAGGTGTTACGATACAATTATCATCACCAAAGATTACAAGTTCATCATCGATAGTCTTCACTACCTCAATCCAACTCATTCGAATGATTCCTTCTCTTTCAACAACTCTCTTAATATATGTCTGCTCCAAAAACAAAGCATTGGACCACCCTAAAAATAATACTTTGTTACCTCTTCGGTACGTTGTATTTGGGTATCAAAATTTCAGCTCTTTTCGAACATGTTATGCATGGCTTTTTAATGCTAATTGGGTTAGTGACAAGGATCACTACATATCTATGATTGGGAATATTCATTATCTAGGTCAAACGCCTATTTCATGGAGCTCTCCAAGAAAAAGTATATTGCTTAATCCTACCAAAGTCGAGTACAATGTGCTTCTCGATTCGTCTTCTATGTTAATGTGGGTTATTTCCTTGTCAAGGGAATTAAGGATTCATCCAACAACGAAACATATGTGATAATTTAGGTGTTGCTAGTTAAGTTCAAATCCAACATTTCACTCCCCTATGAAGCATATGCATATAACAAGTACAAAATATTAACTTCAAGGTTACTAATGTCTCCAACTCTTGAAAAATCCTCTTGATGAACATTTTGGCGTGTGTGTGTGTTTGGATTGTAACTTTTATTTATAACATTACATTACATTACATAGGATCCGTTCGTATCAAGTATATGATCCAAAATAATATAATTATAATATATTATTTCATAAAAGTTGTATTCGGCAGAACCGTAATTTCATCTTTGTACACCCTCCTGCATATTTGCACAATTTTCAAAATCTCTTTCTCAAAATAAGCACAAAATAATATATTATTATAAATAATATGTCTCATCCGAATAGACCCATAATGTTCAAGATTTAATGCAATTCAATATTATTTAATTTGTTCACCAAACAAATATTATTTAATTTTAAATAGTACATTGTTCTTGCCACCGAGATTCTGGCGAGACAACTCCACCTGTTGAGCACCACCCAATAAGTGGCATCGGGATCTAAATCTCAGGAAATGGAATTAAAATCTCATTCCTGCAATTTGTAGATGATATCATCATCTTTTCTAAAGCTAATAGCCATGTCTGTACAAATATTAAAGAAATGTCGATGACTAATGTTAGATTTTTTGTCAAAAAGTCAATTTTCACAAATCCGTCTTCGTGGTCACCAAAAACACAAGTAACAACACAAAAGAACAAATAAACAAATTCTCCAAATAGCAAACACAGTTGCTTTGGACAAATATCTAGGATGTCCGATTATCAATGGGAGAGTAACACAAAACACCTTTAAAGCCTTGATCTATGAACCAGATCCCAATTATCAAAATGGAAATCAAACGCCCTCTCTCAAGAGGGCGCAAAACCCTAATCAAAGCAAACCTCTCAGCACAACCAAACTATATGCAATCGTTTTTTGTTACCCCAAGCAACGTTGAATGCACTAGACCAAATTAATAAGAATTTCTTTTGGAACAAGGAAAACAACTACAAACCACTTATAAGCTGGAATTCCATTTGTCGTCCATCCCCGCTCATGGAAGTGTGGGTATTGCCAAGGCAGAAGAAATGAACCAATCACTCCAAATGAAACTACTATGGAAAATCTTAGTAGAACCAGACAACCTCTTGGTCAAAATAGTGACAGAAAAATACCTCAAAATAGAAAGTATCTTGAACTATAAGAAAAAACATTACACATCATGGCAGTGGTCCAAACTTTTAGGCCTAAGAGACATGGTCGTGAAGGGGCTCGTCTGGCAAGTGGGGAACGGAAAAACCATTCGATTTTGGAAAGATAACTGAATCGGAAATGGTCCTCTTAACCCAAAATTTGAGTTCGAAACCCTCATCAATTGGGAGGAACATGTTGATGCATACCTCCGAAAGGACAATTCATGGATCATTGAAAAATTGAGTGAGGTCGTCAATCATGATGACCTCGGAAAAAATTTCAAAATTATTAATCCCATTAATAAAATGTCGGATAGATTGTAGTGGCAACCAAGTAAATATGGTTGGTACTCTACTCACTTTGCCATGTTGTGGCTTCACCAATCCAAGGGTGAACCCAAAATTAAACTAGAATGGATCAACAAGCTCAACATCCCCCTATAATGAAGAATTTCCTGTGGAAAGTGGCACGAAATGGCCTACCAACCAAAACAAGGCTTGTTGCCAACCATATTTCGGTGCCACAAGGTTGTGAAGCACGTAACAACCAGGTTGAAGACACAAACAACATCTTACTCTCATGCCCCCTTAATACGGCGACCTTTAATTCCGTAAGCCCAAAACTATATTGGATTGCCGACCAAGTATCCCCTGATGACAAAAAACCACACTAGGTCCTGGAGGAATTTAGGACAATGAAAACAAAATAGGAAATGAAACTCCTCACTAAAACCCGGTGAAGCCTATGGTTCTTTAGAAATAAGAGAGTCTTGGACAGCAACAATGAAACAAACTTGACTAATGCCGATAACATTACCGAGTTTATCCGAAACCAGGTTAAAGAATGGAAACTTGCAGGAACCTCTAATTCCCCCAGCCCCCGCACTTATAGTGCGAGAGCTGGAGAAGGGAGAAAGCGTGCGATGTGGGCAAACCCCAAGAGGGATTACATTAAATTGAATTTTGATGGTGAAGTGTGTGGAGATGGCGTGGCTTCTTTTGGGTTCATCCTAAGGGACTCAAGTGGCTCCCCCATCCTATTTGACGGAGAACTGATTGGTCAGCAGTCTGTTTTGATCATCCGAGACCACCGCCTTGTGCCAGGGACTTCTCGAGGCCATCAGACATGAAATTTTCCGGATCCAGATTGAAGACGATAATTTACAGCTGGTCAAGGCCGTACTTGGTGACTGGCGCTGCCATGGGAGATTGAGCTGTTGCGTTTGGACATCCACTGCTTGCTTTCCTAGTTCCAGGATTGGATTATTTCTCATGTCTTCCGTGAGAGCAATTCTGTGATTGACTTCATCGCTGGATCCTTCAGACGTGTCTCCTCTATCCCACTTGCAGTTGACTCCAATTTGCTTACCCTCATCCGACAGGATGCTCTAGGGCGACCACTAGCTTGTTAGTGGCCATCCTAATCTCTTTCCTTATCAAAAAAAATAGTGCATTGTTCTTGTTGAGAACAACTTTCTATGTTGAGCTATTGAAAACAACTTTAGACCTTTTGTGCACGCATGTTGTGGATATCGTGTATTGTATCATTAGAGCATCTACAATGGTGATTTTTTTTGTGTGAAATTCACAAGCACTTAAAAATATTAAAATATGAAAAAATATTTTGGGGACCATATAATTGTTTATCACACATCCGTGATATTTATATAAGATGTTATGTTTGTTTTGGAGACCATAACTCATTATTTAATTGGAAGAAAAAAATAATTTAACCAATTAAAATACTTACTTTGTCAATGATATTTGTCAGTTATTTTGTTGTCATGATTACATTCAGTCAATAATCAAGGTCGGATATGCACACAAAATTTTATCCCGGCGCACAAGATAAGTACACGCTTCATAAAGCGGCACGCTTTATGAAGCGTGCAGATTACGGGTACCCCTGCACAAAGACGAAAAGAACACAATTTTGGCCAGCATGAGACACTCCATGAAGTGGGCCGCTTCATGAAGTGGCTAAAAGTCGCTGAATGAGACGTGCCGCTTCATGAAGTGTGCGGTTCCCTTAATTTGAACAATAAAAACCCTATATGCGCGGTGCACAGTTATTGTTTCGCATAAGTGTTTCTTCAGGCAAATTTGAGAAAGGCGAATTTTTCCCATTCAAAACAAATAGAATAAACAAAGTAATAAATACAATATCATCCACAGATTCGCCCTTTTCAAATTTAACTTATGAAGAGGCAGAAGATTCATCTTCTTTTGAAGAAGAATCATCTTCTTTTGAAAAAGGAGAAGATGAATATGAAAACAAAAATTTCGAATCTGAGGTAAGTTTAATTTGATGTATTTATAAATATTTTTGAGTTAGATTGATGTCATGCATTTATAGAATAATCAAAATTCTTGTTCATAAATATTTTTTTGTAGAATTGAAAATTATGTGTGAATTCATATACATAGGTACATATGAAAGATTTTTCTGTTGAATTTCATAACGATACTATGTGGGACAATCGAGATGAAATGATTGTTTGGGCAAGGAATGTTGGTAGTGAAAGTATGATGGTATTGCCCATAAAATCCTCAAATGCAAATGTGGTTATACTAGCATGTCATAGGCATGGTAAGTATAGATCAGGAAAAAAGGTTCAAATTATCCCAATTTTTAGACCACCTAATGTGCGCACTTACATAGAAAGTGTGATTGCAAATTTGATTTGCTTGGGGTGCGGAGTAAATAACCTGGAAAGTGGGCCCTAACTGTTGTTTGCGGAGTCCACAACCACGACCTGCCAACTAGTCTATTTGGTTATGCATTTATGGGTCAAATGACAGTAGCCTAGAAGGAACTAGTCAGGAATTTGAGCTATATATATGTCCCCCAAGCCGGATAGTGGAGTAGTTGAGAAAGATTTACCCCGTTAATGTGACGTCAGCAAAACAAGTTGCATATCTAAGGGCGAAATTTCTAAAAGAGGATTGTAAAAATTTGATTGTGACCCAATATGCACTGCAGTTTTTGCAACAACACAAGTATCGAGTATTCCCTAAAAGGATACATGGTTCGGATCATATCGATATCCTCTTCTTTGTCCACCCGACGTCCTTGCATTTGTTGGAGTTGTTTCCATATGTCGTCATTATGGACATCACATGTAAGACCAATAGGTAAACCCTTTTGAAAAGTTAAATATGGAGCCATTGATTATTCTATAAGGTGTTTAACAAATTATTTTTGTGATAGGTACGACATGGCGTTGCTTGAGATGGTTGGGTTTACGTTCACCAACAAATCTTTCAACATCGGTTTTGCATTTCTCTCTAAAAAAGACACGGCTAGTTATACATGGGTGTTGGAGCATTTGAAGAGTTTGTTTAAGGAAGTGGGTACAATACCAAATGCAATTGTAACAGATCCAAAGAAGGCAATCATGAATGAAAAGGACGTTGTTTTCGGGGAGAATGTGAAACATCTACTATGCTGGGTGCATGTTAAGGTAAACATTAAAGCATATGCAATTTGTTTGCTTAAGGACTTGAAACTTGCGGATAGGTTTGCTAATAGATGTTGGGGGTATTTATGTCAACGACGGAGGAAAAATACGAGGAGAGACTCCAAAAGTAAGAGAGCATTGGGGAGGGTTGACGAACTATGTGGAGAGGTCGTGACTTGGGCCTTACAAGTAGTGCATAGTCAAAGCAAGGACCGACCACTATCTTGACTTTAATACGAGAACAACAAATAGGTAAATGTAGTCTCATATAAGCATGTTGATTTAAACAATTTGAGTACCTTCATCATATAATTATATGCTCATTACAAAATCAAGGGCATGCACCATGTTTTGAAAAGAATACTTGATAGTTCTCGAGGAGGCTTCAACATGGTTATTGGAAGGATCCATGATCAAATTGTGTACCAAGTTGGTAGTTTGAGGGGCGATTTGGAGTTGACATGTACCAAGCTTCCAACAGAGTTGGAGGGTGTCCCTAAGGAAGTGAAGGTGATATTTGTTCGCCTATTTTATAGAGTGTCAACACATTGCCTACAGATCTTGTTGGATATATTCTACAAGCTGGTGAAGGACAAGGATAAGGGAAAGTTGGAGAAGGAATGTGTTTATTATTGGTGGAGAGAGTGAATGTGTCTTCCTTTTCCTCATAGGATTTTTCATGTGATCCTCACTAAGCAGCGAATCATGCCAAGTGAGATACACCCGTTTTGGCTTCAGGTAGTATGGGAAGGCGTCGATCCACAACGCATGTCCATAGATGACATAGTGCGTCTCTCACTTGCTGAGGTGAGATGCAGAGAGATGGAGGAGTATTATAGGGCAGGAAAATCGACAAAGGAGCATGTGTACACGATAACCGAGACGTTTATAGACTTGGTGAGGCCAAAAGAATCTTCTTTGGCTGAGGCGGTAGGAGCTATGAAGAGGGGACGGACAAAGGGCTCCACCAAGTGGTCTAACAAGAGTAGTAAAACTTTGCTTGAGCATAGGATGGATGTATACGAGAAGGAGAAGAAAGAAAAAGAAGATAAGGAGATGGAAGAGAAGGAGGGTAAGAAGAACACTGAGGCAATCCCGTCCACTAAGAGAAAGCGTGGAAGGCCAAAGGGCTCAACCATCAAGGCCTCAAAAATAATTGCAGCAAGTGTTTGTGCAAAAGGGCCGAGTGACGACGTGATGTAGTTGGGTGTGAACTTTAGAGTTGACAACATTGATCATTTCATGTTTTCATATATCGACAGGGTTAAGGATGTAAAGGGAGACGGGCATTGTGGTTATCGATCCATGGCGGAGTTGTTGGGAGATGGAGAGAGAGAGAATATTGTAGAGTTAGATGGGAGTTGGCTGCTGAATTGAGGCAAAACCAAGTCATATATGAGTGTGTGGCGAACGCACCCCCTATTGATGAACTCTTGGAGAATCTGCCATATGTGGTTAGCCCTTGCACACGACAATATTGGCTTGAGATGCCCATGGTCGGGTTGATATTTGCAACATTACATCAGGTTGCTCTTGTTCTAATTTCGCAGAAGGTCTATCACACTTGCTTGCCGATGAAGGCGAGAGGGGACAACCTGCACCCTCCCACAAGGATCTATGACTTAGCCTTGGTAGGACAAGAAAACCACTTCATCCCGGTAATGATCATTATTATATAACTAATTTCTACTTATTTTTTTGTCAATTATTTATGAATTTTTTATGTAGGTTTGGTTGAGTGATGACGCTCCACTTCCTCCGCCTCCTACGGATTGGACAAGGAATCATGACCCAAACATCAATGATTGGGATGAGCCGTTTAGGAAGAGGATGGAAACGTGGCGGCAAAAGCAGATACGTAATGGTCTAACTCCAAATGTAGCATGTTAGAGTTAGTTTTAAGTCATGTAATATAACATTAGTAGTAGTATGACTTTGTATTGACTTCTCATCTTGTTAAACTTCATTACTCTTAATGGTTTTAGTTTTCACCAAAATATAGATACATACATACATTGATTTGCAAAACAAAGGTCCAATCATACATGCATACATTGATTTATAACAAATATTAGGCCTATTAGGTTTAGGGTTTTTAAGGTTAGGAGGGTTATTAGGTTTTAGGGTTTGTTTTAGGGTTTCAGGGATCGAGCTACATGAAGCGAGAACCTCCATGAAGCGCGATCCATCCTACTTTTGCTTCTAGGGGGTTTACTCTAGGGGGGCCTTACGAGGTACAGAATTTTGACGCTTTATGTACCGTCCCACTTCATGAAGCATCAAATTCGTGCTCAGTTTGCTGCTCTGTTTTCGTAATGCCCTAGTTTTATCAAATTTAGAAAGTCAACTTCCTATAATTCAGCAACAACGAAAGAGTAATTCAAACTAACATTTGAGTTAATCTGAGGTTTAAGTTTAAACTAGTTCTCTTCGTGCAAGTCTGTCTGTCTCTCCCTCTATCAAGCGAAGGTTGTGGAATTTCACCAAATGGCAGCCTTCACCAAATGGCAACCTAACATGCTGCATATTGATGAAATAACATTACGACAAGCGCAAAAGAAAGCAGTGAAAGATACACAAGTTGTATCATAAGAAAACTTCATAGGACATATGAATTCTCTACATTGTTAATATTTTGTAGGTAACAAACAAAATGCTAGTTTATTCTTACACCAGTGTGTACATAGTTTAAAAAAATGCATGATAAGCTCATATCCATCTATTAGGGTCTACCATTCTAAATTGCACCATCATTGTACCAGCAAAGGAAAATGGACTCAATGCACATCAATCATTCCTTGTAGGAAATAAATATAAGAAGCAACCAACTATGACAACTAGAATAGACAAACACCCCTTTGCAAAGAAGAACCATAAGTTGGGGTTTTAAACTATTTGACCAAGAAGTTCCATGAAATTTCAAAAGCTAGTAAAGATGACGTCATCCAGAAGTAAGATACGAGGCCTGTAATTAAAATCTAAGCAACTAATTACAATCCCTAAATGGAATGTCATCCTTTAGACCCTAGTCTTAATAAAACCTAGAAAGATGACATAACATGACCAGGAACCCTTCATTCAACAGACATTACAAATATATGCGCAATCAGAACCATATGTGCTCCTCCCAACTCACCTAATTTTTAGTGTTCAACACATTGCATCAGGCATACTAGCATTCCTTCATTCACTATTCATGATGTTACTGCCTTCACAAATGACTATTATAATGCTTGCACAACTACTTTGATAGTTCTAAAATCTAAATCCAAAGCTTCAGTAGTGCTAACTCTACAACAAGCTCAATAACAATCTGTGGATACATAATATTCAGCACAGAAAGTGCCAGATATGAGTGCTTAAAGAACTTCAAATCATATTTCAATGATGTGATATCCAAATTATGAGTAAAGATACTACCTTTTTGATCCCCTTGTACAAAGCACACAATAATAAATTGTTCAATATGATTCGAAATGTTCCATTGAAGATAAACTTTAGAGGCGCAAAAGAAGAAGCAATTCCAAACACATCTTAACATTAGTAATAGATCTCACTCAGGCCTATATAGTAAAACACAATCATGTATATAATTAACTAGAATCCTCAAGAGAAGATCTTCATGCAGTTGCCTATCTGTTTTCAAATTTGAAGTGGTTTTCACTTTCAGACATTCATGCCTTTTCATTTTTACAAAGGAAGACTATTGACATGACATAGTGTAGTAGTTGAATCCTGTATTGATCGTATATTCCATGATATAGTTCTTGCACAGATAAACAATATCAAGAAGTTAAGTGCCACTTTATCAGTCTGATTTCATAGTCAAATATTTACATTAATGCATTGCGCACGGAGTACAGAGTTGCATCCAAAATTTTTCTCCATGCCTTTATCTTGGTTACTTATCATGGTTGAATCCATTAAGTACACTGATCAGCACATTTCTCTTAATCCTCAATAAAAATAATTAGAAGATTAAAGTTGAACCTGCAAGACAAAACAATAATTTCGAAGAAAAAATCAACGACCACACACAGATGATTAACTGGTGCATAATTATTCATAATCAAAGTTCAAAAAGCTTCAATATAAACCAGTAGCACTATGGCAACATGGCCAAAACTCTTCCTCAAAATCAGAGTCATATTCAACTTCAAGTTATACTTTCTATGTAAGGATGTTAGAACATTACTAAACAGAAGAAGAAGCAATTGAAAGCACATCACATGGAACACCACTGTAATTCAGCAAATTCATTATAATAAAACCTTCAAAGCTAAATTGAAACATAAATACTGCAATGTTCAAGTTAAACTACATAAACTTAAATAGAAACATATTTTGCTCTAAACATAACTAAATCCTAAACAATCATCTACTGTATGTCTGTACTAATATAAATAAACCATAAACTAATCTATTATAATGGCATTTGCTTCGCTTGAACCTTCAATCTCATTATCCAAAGGCTCTCTCTTCACAAGGCGATTATCGGGTTCAATCTCAATCCCGTTCATCTCCTCCTCAAAAATTGTTTCGAGGGTCTTGAAATACCTTAAACGACCAAGATGTTTGCCAACCTTCTTAATTCCGACGTCCTTACATGGCATTAGTTCCCGCATAAACAGCCAAAAGGCTAGTAGATCCCTAGCATGAGCCCTTGAAACCATTGTGCAAGATGGATGATGAGAAAGGGATGGTGGAGAATGTAGTTTTATGAAAGCTTTGTGAGATTGCCGTGAAAAAAAAACTAATGGCAACGTGCTTTTATAGAGGTAATTGGAAAATGTGAAATATTTTCCATTTTCTTGATATTGGCGGAGAATGTTTGCGCCAAATCCTAAATGAAAGTAAAGGATAGTGCGGCAAAACCAATCCAAATCAATGAAATGTATGGGAATTGCAGATTGCTTCCGTAAATATAGGATCACAATCGGTTTCCATGGGCAACTACTACTTATCTAAATCGGAATGGAAAATCTTTTCTGTTTTCGGAACAGAGATTCCACGCTTCATGAAGCGTAACACTTCATGATGCATGGATTATCTGTTACGAGCGGTAACACCAGTCGGGAGGGACACGCTTCATGAAGCGTTTCCATTATTTAGACATAAACCCCAAACCCTCGAAACCCTAAAAACCCTAAACCTAATGTTTTATTGTTATTTCAATTTGTGGGTTTCATATGGTATGTCTTATGGTATATTTAAAATTTTTGAACATTCGGGTTACGATTAGTCATATGGTTTAGGGTTTTGAGGGTTTAGGGTTTTGAGGGTTAGGGTTTAATTTCGTTTGTGTTTAAGTGTTTAGTTTAGGAACCCTAACAATTCTATAAACTATACAAAAAAAACCATAATAACTCGTATACCTAATAAGTCCTAAACCTAATACACATAAAATTCCAAGATCACCTCATCCACGTATAAATGTACCAATTATTAAGAACTTAGTATCGTATAGGGTGTATAGTATGATTATGGTTTATGGGCGTTATTCACATTATCGATTACGTTTATGATCTTTATGTAGATTAGGGGTTGGGGTTTATACTTTAGGGTTTAAACCCTAATCGTATACCCAATTCTAATAACAATAATATTTGATATTATAAAACTTGTCAACATTAAATCCCAATGCATCACAAAAGACCTAATCGACTCGGGTGTAATAGTTTTTGTAATTTTATGCTTATTAGGTTTATGGTTATGAGGGTTTCGAGGGTTATTGTTGGCATTAGGGGTTAAGTGTTTAGGTCAAAACATAATTCTCCGATATTTTATTGTTTTTTCACATTAGGGAGTAGGTTTAATGCTTTTGTATGTTCAGGTGTCACAGTTTTTGGAATTTTAGGGTTAATAATTTTAGGGTTTTTATGCTTTCGAGGGTTATTAGGGTTTAAGTGTTTGTTAGGGTTTCAAAGTTTAGGTAATAAGATAATTGTTGGATTTTGAACTTGATCGCCAATGCGGCACACATGGTACAAGTACATGCGTTTGAGTTATGTGGCCTCGAGTACGTCACTAGACGGTCCTAAATAGGCCCAACTTTTGTTTCCCAAGGGATCACGCTTCATGGAGCATCCTGCTTCATGAAGCACTTCTCTTACATGCCTTGCCCCTGTGTTCACTTGCCAGTTGGGGTAGGGGACATGATGCTTTGTGAAGCGTATCGTCTCAAGAATTGTCAAAATGCAACCATATTGAGCTACAAACTAGTAGTAGTTGCATTGCCATATTACCCCATTTGTAGCTCATACAGGTCACAATTCCTGAGAAAGTCTTCTCTTCTGCAGATGTATGTCAAGACTTGTTTACATTTTCAATTCTATACAACTCAGATTTTGTTGTGTGACTTGAGTTGTGTATTGTTTTAACAACACATGACCAAAAGAGGACACTCATTGTTTTAACATCACAGGACCATAAGCTTTCAAATAAATGCACTCTAAAGCCCAGCATAAGGACTCCAAATCCTAGTGCTCTATTAGTTATTATTGACTGCAAAAGGGCTTCTCTCAATACAAAGACGACATTCTAAACTCACACGACTGAGCCACAACACATCACAAAGCTTCATGATCTTTTCTCCCAATCAGCATATCTGTTACATTCATCAGTAAATGGTTATCACCAAACTCAACACAAAATTTAAAAATTATCAGGGTACAGAGAATCTACAGTTTCATCAGGAACAATTGTGTATCTGTCTAATGGTGGAACCCGGCTTTTCCCTAGTCATTTCAAGTGAAATAAAAATATGACGAAGTTCAGCTTATGGGTATATATAGTATGCTTGCCTTGTGTAAATTTATGGAAGAAGATGATGATGGAAAGATGGCTTTATCAACGTTTAATGTTTGTATCTCCCCTGCTGCTACAGATATAATAGCAAATGCAATAGCAGCTGTAACTTTAGAAGGCTTGAATTCCAATGAGTCAATCCCTGGAAAAAAAATTCATACAAGTCTCCACACATTTAATATATGTCAGAAGATGTAGCAGTGGCTCATTTCAAATTTCAATGGAATAAAATCAGGAGCTTTTAATGCAAGCACAAATAAACCTCTAATGGTGCATAGGTTCTGTTTGCATTTACTTAAATCAGCCAATATTAACAATGAAAATTAGAAATCAATGGATGCTCCACATCAGTGGCAGGTTCTGTCTGCATTATCTAGCATCCAAATGTAAACAGACAGGCTTGCATGAGACAAGAATTAGGAGAGTTAGACATACTTTTGCTCCATGTACAGCAATTTTGAAACTTTGTGATGAACTTTTATAAAGATGATCAAGTTTCTCCCTCCAAGTCGCCACCTCATTTTCTTTTGGTGGTTCACAAAATACAAGCTTACATGATCAAGGACAATGAGGACTAGAAGATCAGCAATACAAGTATATATTGAATTATAAGATAGGAAGGGACAAATCTACCAGCGAGTACTCATCAAGTTTTTTGTAAGTTTCTTCACACTAATCTAATGTAATTGACTTCACCCTAAGAGCCACAGCTAACATACCAAAAGTCGATGTGCCACAAATAAGATCAAACATCTCATGTATCTTTTTTCCAGTACCCTTTTCTATTTTTTAGAATCTTTACAGTTGCCAGACCCTTCATAGTTTCTAGCATACCCATCAGCTGAGTAATCAGATTCTACCTGCTTGATTCCATTTTCAAAATACCCAGAATTTGAATTGTCCATTTCAGACAATTCAGTTTCTTGCCTGCATTGTTTTTACTAACAAATTCAACAAATCAAATGCTTTCTCTTGGCTACATATGAGGATGAGGATCTGACTTCTAATAGCTCTATACCTTGGATCTTTTACCGATCTCTTCTCACAATGATCAACACCCACCTCATCATCTGAATAGCTCTCCATTGTAAGCTCTTTGTATTCTTGCTTGACACAATTGCCAGAATGACTAGAACATATGCTCAAGAAGATGCTGAAGGAAAGCTATGTGCTTGAGTTGTGATATCATCTGGTGAAGAAAGGGCCTTGAATGGTGAATCAACAAATAGATCTTCAAAAGACTCTGACATCTAATAGCTCTATACCTTGCATCTTTTGCCGATCTCTTCTCACAATGATCAACACCCACCTCATCATCTGAATAGCTCTCCATTGTAAGCTCTTTGTATTCTTGCTTGACACAACTGCCAAAAGGACTAGAACATATGCTCAAGAAGATGTAGAAGGAAAGCTATGTGCTTGAGTTGTGATATCATCTGGTGAAGAAAGGGCCTTGAATGATGAATCAACAAATAGATCTTCAAAAGACTAAATAGAGTACATACTAGGCCAAGAGTTTCTTCAAGTTATTTTATTTAGCAATGAAAACCTCCAAATTCTCTGGCTCTTTGACTAGCAACAAGCCCATATTGAAAACATAATCTGATATGACAATCAAAGAATAACTGAAAACATGATATACAAAATAAGCAGACTTCAAACATTGGCCTTTTAGTGTAAAGTTTATTTCACTTAAGAAGGTTCTATTAGCACATTCTGATCAGATGTTCACTAATTAAAACAAACATTTTAAAAAACATATGTTTGGCCATTAAATGAATAAAGTAGAAAAGAAATTATTCACTGCAGCCAAATGAAACTGACCTTCTGGTACACATTGGTCAATCAATCGAGCTTTGAAACATGTCTGCTCCAAAGCCTATTCAAGTAGCAATCATATGCAGAAGTCTATAACTTTGTTGTTGTTGTTGTTGGACTAATACTGACAGCATTCATAATTCAACAACTCTGCCGAATTCCTATGATTTTCAAGTCAAGGCATCTCTTGTTGTTGGACTCAAGTAGCAAACCAGGCAACTCCTACACAGATGCATGAAAACCAGGAAACAGAATCAAGACAGATGTATTTTATTAAGAAGCATAAATGATCAAATGTGTTTTATCTTACCAAATATCGGTAGCACTGAAAAGTGCAATGCTAGAGCCGAGTTGAAGGATAATAAGGATGGCATTTCCAACACCAAGAAAAACATCATTCAGTATCCTGTACAAGAAAAACACAAAGAACATCATTCAGTATCATAAACTAAAATCCAACAGATCAACTAAAAGAGTTTATGCATAATTATAACAAATAAAAATTCATTATCATAGATTAATGTCCAACAAACACAAGCAGAACAACAGATCATTTAAGTTAATGCAAAAAATCACAAGTTTATTACCATCATAGACACAAGCTTCATGAACATCCCTCACAGCAGCTTGCTCAACAATAGTCCTATTGCTGCAAGTTGCTCCTTGATGGTTCCTAAAGTCTTCTCATGCTACAAAGAGAAAATAATTGGTTAGAAAATACTATTGACCATAATGAGAAAAACAACATCTCTGTTGTGCCTATTTTCTAAAGAACACATAGACTAACCACTAAGACACATAGAACACAATATATAGCTGCAAATATCTGAAGACCACCAATAAATTCTAAGCAAGAAAACTAAAATAAATGAAGTAAAACCTCAGTTGATGTAATAAGAGCCTCTTCTGACTTGCTAGAGAAAATTCCTCAAGTTCATATACATCAATTCCATCAGCCATTTCAAGGCAATCATTGTTTTGTTCAGTATCCATTTGCTCACCATGATGCAAGATTAAGTGAAAAGAGTAATCCATTTCAAAATCAAAATAGAACCGACGGTGTTCATAAGTACAAAACAACACATAATCATACTAATAAATATCCAAAATGTATACATCACCATAACTAGCTATATCATAACTACTATGCTACACCATCGAACCATTGGGACCTCTCCCACCACCACCAATAACATCGATGACTCTCTCATCAACCGCAGCACCATCGGGACCTCTCTCATCACCACCAACAACATCGGTGTCTCTCTCCTCAACCGCAACAACATCGGGACCTCTCCCATCACCACCAACAACATCGGTGTCTCTCTCCTCAACCGTAGCACCATCGAACCTCTCCCACCACCACCAACAACATCAGTGTCTCTCTCCTCAACCCCATCACCATCGAAACCACTCCCAACACCAGCAGCAGCATCAGTCTCTCTCTCCTCAACCCCAACACCATCAGGACCTCTCGCATCACAATTAGGCCCTCTCGCATCACCCCCAGCAACACTACAACTCCCTTATCCTGTCTCATATTGAGAATCCCAAAATGGTCTGCTTAAAGGAGGAGGTAGCGGTGGATGGTCGTCCCCTAAAATGCGAAACATGTCCTCGAGGTACGGCCGAGCGTTGTGATCAGCGGGCAGTCCATCTAGAGCATCCAGTACATAACCAATCATCTGCTGATGTTGTTGCACATGTTGGACAATAGTTAGCTACATTACAACGCTAATGATTAATAAATATTGGAATTTTCATAAAAAATTCAACGTACCACGGCAATATCAACCACAAATGCAGGATGGGTGAATGGCTCATGCAGACGAACCTGACGAGGTGATCGGGGGTCTACATAAGGATGTGTAACACCGTCGAACCAGTCAAAATAATCAGCCTCTTCCCGCCATGGATACCGAGCCAATGTGTGCTACTGCAGGTCGATGAGGTGGTCATAATGCTTGTTCTAGTACAAGTCATCCTCGGCGAACTCGACCACATAACTCCGCGAGCTAGTGCCACGCCTCACTCTACTCGGCACAATGGGATCGGGGGGTCGGACCTGGGCACGTCTATACTCTCGAAGGCATCTCTTTGGCAAATACACCTCCTTGATATCGAAGCACTGAATAATGTCGTGATACCTCGAAATCTAATACGTCATCTCAAAATCCAATTCGAAGCCCCATGGCGACCATGAAACCTATAATCAATACACGAACCAGTTTAGGATACAATTATTACAATTTCATATATGCCAAATAAGTTATATTACATCATTTTACCTCATCAGCGCGAATACCATCCAAAACCCTATGAACCTCAACTAGGCGCAAAGGACACTTTGGAGCTGAACGCGGAACTGTCTGGTCTCAGACTCCCGCTCGATCATCCATAAGAAGATCAACATTGAGCACTGCATGCCCTAGAAATTGACGAAAGTAATTCCATATCCAAGTCTGTGAAAATACATTTAAATTAGCACCTAAATTTTAAACATAATAACACATAATCAATCATAATAGTTATATATATGTCATACCCTGAGAATGATGATACGACCTCCTATAGTCGTGATGTCTGATCGAGATGCCATTCCTAGATGACGGTATAAAAATGCCAATGTAGCAACCCCCCATGCATATCCAGTCGTGAGGTCGAGGTCTGGCAGTGTGTGTAAATAATGCAACTTCACCTTGTTAGTGCTCTTATCACAGAACATTGCCTGCCCAATCACCCACATTAAGTAAGCAGAGGCTATATGACCATTGTCCACTCACTCTGCGATCATCCTCATCACAAGCGCCTTCAACTCATTAATAAGAATACCACCACCTCTATACTGAGCGTATGCCTCAACGGTAAGCCCTAACACCTCCATAACGCGAGCCCTGAAATCGTCAACAAGCATATGTGTCGCAAGGTACAATATGTCGATCAGCAAGCCCATAATGTGATCAATAACGTGGAGCGTGATCGTCATCTCACCCCCAAGGCAAGTGAAAACTGTTGGTCTCGGGATACCAATGCTCAATAAATGTTGTGATGATGACATGGTTGTTGCCTCGATAATCAGGAATTGCTAAACGAGCAAGACCGGTCTGTTGTACAAGGGCCCACCACGTATCTGGCCCATCAACCATATAAGGCCGGATCTCACGCCATACCATAGGTCGCGAATAAGCCTTCACAACCTTCCGCCACTAAATTAAAAATATATAATACTCAATCAATCATATTACTTCGAATTAATAATTTTTTAAAACATTAATTTTAATTACGCTTACCAACTTTCCGCAATGACAACTCCTGGAACCCTCGGTACGGCCGCTTGTGTCCACCTCCAAATCAATGCTGCAACATGAGAAGGATAGTCTCGAAGGAGGTCAGGCAAACTTAGGCCTCCAGGCTGCCACATGTCTACCTCATGAGCAACTGGTGCGGGCGCAGGTCTAGCCGGGGGATGCCTATCTTGAGGTCCGGGTGGAGGATTGGTGGGTCCGCGCTCCTGAATGGGGTCGGAAACATGGTCATCCGGAGGCTGTGAAGATTGAGCAGGAGAGGTCGGGACACGTGCATGTATGGAGTCAACATGATGGGAATATAAAGGCTGTGAAGATATAGGAGGGGTCGGTACGCCCTCTTGACGAGGATCGGAAATGTGATCGGCTGGAATCTGTGAATTGGGAGGAGGGGTCAGTACACGATCTTGAATGGGCTCGGAAATGTGGTCATCTACAGGCTGTGAAGCACAAGGAGGGGTCGGGTCGCCCTTCTGAAATGAGTCAAAAACCTGAGACGCTGGTGTCCCTAAAGGTACATGATGTGGGGTTTGAACGGCCTCTACAACAGTAGGAGGGGTCGGCATATGCTCTCGTGCTGGGGTGGAACTGCCAGTAAGTGGAGGGTCCTCGACCCGATTGGTCATATCAATGTCCATAGCAAGATCTTCAGCAGTCTCCATGGGGGCAGACATACCTATATCATCAGAAATCTGACTATCTGCAATAGGAGGGGCCGGTTCATCTCCCTGCAGCCCTGAAATAAGAGCATCTACCACTTTTGGCTTCCTAGCCCTCTTCTTCGGGGCTACAGCCTCAGCACGCTCTAACTGCAATATATGTCGACGCTTCGCCGACCTCGTCCTCTTCTTCCTCGGCGGAGTATGCATCGTGGAGGCGGGACTTAGGTAAGGCATTAAGTCTCTCCTGAAACATATATTTATGTTTTCCATTAATTTTAGATTTTTTCATTTTCACAATTAATGTTATAATTCCCATTTATCGCTTTTTACTCAATAATACGAACCATTAAGAAGATTGATTTAAATTCATTATTGTCATATGAAAACAAACTAATGACAATAGTATATGATAATTTTTAAGTACAACTTTCATATATTATAAGTAAAATACTAAATCACATAACCAAAACAAAGTTATTGTAATACACATACCAACATGCCAAGACTTGCCCCACCAATCCGGTCTAAAGTCCACGCCTGTAGCCAAATGAGGAGTTGAATGCCCGCCAGTATCCATAACCTCCCTTGTAGAAGCTCCGACATGACCCACACATCTACACCCATGACATCACCAACCCCACCAGTGGGTCCCGCATCAATCCCATCACCATCCTCCCGCCCCGCACCACTACCACTACCACCATAGCCACCACCCGCCTCCACTGTATTTGGGGAGTCAACCACTGTTTCAAAATACATAAATGATATATTCAAAATCTTATTTTCATTTATAGAATGAACATACTATAATTGTACAATCAAAAAATCATAAATCAACAAACTAGGAATGATCAAACATCATAAAATTATAATATGTTCATTACAAAAACTGCTTCTTCTTTCACAATACAATAATAAGGAATGATAGAAAATAAACTTCGCCTTTTGATTTTGATTCCAACTCATGATAAACAATACCGGAGTATTAAGTTATGGCATTAGTGTCACAGATCAATCATCCTTTCCTAACAAATAATAGAGTAATAGAGGTGACGACAACAGTTAGTCTAAGATTACAAAGAAATCACCATTATTATGTTACACTATGGTATGCATTTACAATGCACAAATCATCCATTATTGAGATATTAAGAAAGCGTGTGAATTCAATCATCAGCAAAAATGAACATATTTCCATCCCACAAGCTTCATTCTAGTGATCCATCAAAGCTAGATACCATAAGACAAACTTGTATAATAATTTTATGCTACAATAAAGGCAAACATCCAGATTAAAGGTCTGGTGCAAATGCTTTATATACAATGAATGAGATGTCATGAATTTCATTTGAGAAGTATGATAATTTTATGCTACAATAAAGGCAAACATCCAGATTAAAGGTCTTTCTATCAAGACTCCGTTACAAAAAAAAAGCATACCAGAAATTTTGTATTGACAATAAATACTCAAAAGAAGTAACTTTTCAATTAGCACATGATTTCCAAATATAGTTTAGCTACCAACTCCTTCCATGAATGCATTAATTCAACTCCAACAGCAAACCATTTGCAACATATAGAAGCCATTTATCACCAATAGTAGCAGCACAAACATTGACATACCAAAAGGATGGATTTCTCTATTTTATGCAGTTGATTAGTGGGGTTGATTTTAAAGTCCTAATCTTCTGGAATCAACAATGATGATATTGGATCCAGTTAAGTTTATTTCAATACAAATATAGTTAAAAAATAGACACACAGTTGGCATTTATTCATATAAAACAGAAACCCATTCCCTAGTCACGCAGATGGATATGAAGGTCTTTCTAAATAAGCTCATTGGATTTAAAGAAAACATTCAGCATTTTATGGAAACCTCACTCTTTGCTTTTGTTATTGGGGACACTGTTGAGGTTGCTAGGCTTAAACAAAAGATTAGAACGGCTCGGCAAATTAAAGGTGATTTTTATGCGCACATTAGGACCCATGGCTAGGTTGAGTTAAGGTTTGCAAGTCTGTTTGAAAGAAATAGAGTGTGGGAAGGAAGGCCATTTCTCATAATCTCTCTTAACAAGGATGGAAAAACATTGTATGGTGCTAGGAAATGTGCAATGAATATGCCTCAGATTATGCATAATGATGATTATATGATTGAGGAAAACTATGACATTAGTGTGAAAAAAGAAATGAAAGGAAGGAGGAATGAAAGGAATGATATGGAAAAAACAAACTCATGTAAAGAGAACATCTGGATCATTTCAGGTGATTCCTTGAGGATTATAAATAATGATCAAGAAAAAGTTTATTGTGATGGAAACTTGAAAGATTTTAGATCTATGATTAGAGCACTCATTTGGTATAACTTTCAAGAGTTATTACTCTTATGAGTCCCTTTCATTAAAGATAGAAATAAGTTTGGATGTGAAATTAGGTATTCTCCTTGTAATGAGATGGTGAAGGCTATTAAAGGAAACTGGAATTGCTCTTGTGAAACATACATTCTTAACAAGAACAAAATTAATAATGAGGAATTGCTCAATCATACCTTAATACTGCTGAATTATCCAAAGGAAAAACAAAAGAAAGAAAATTTAAAACATAAAAAGTGTAAAATCCATGAAATGTACATGGGCTATGTGTTGTTTTGATGCAGGTTATGACAACAAGTGTACAATCTTAACGTGGAAAAGGATGGTGGAGGAAACTGAATGGCATAGTTGGAAGATGACACAGGAAAGACGTAGGCCAGGTATTAAAATCTGTAATAAAGATACTTTGATGGAACAAGGATCTGATTTAGAACAGATTAAGTACTTGATGAAAATCTCTGCTGAATATAAAAGTAAACAATGGACCTAATCAGTGCCGGACCCAGAAATTATTGAAAGGGGGCGGGTTTTACTTAATAAAATGGCCGAACGACCGAAAACTACCCTTATAATATGCCATATTGCTCTAACGGAATTTTTACATTAAAAATTAATAATGGGAGCATGTGCATACAACACTAACGGAATTTTTGACGGGAGTTGGGGGACGGGTGGTCATTTATTAACGGAAGCCCTTATTAGGGTGGTTTTCGGTAAATTGATATTAAAAGGGTGGTTTAGAGCAATATGGCTTTTATAAGGGTGGTTTTCGGTCGTTCGGCCGAATAAAATTTTGAAAATTAATGTCGTTTAATATATGATTCAAATACAAATAGTTAAAAAAATAGCGATAGAAAATTCCTTAACAAAGATTAGAAAATGTTACATTATATCTCCATTATCAAATATTTTTCACTAACCTCTTTCTCCAAATAGCACACTAAATAAAAATCAGATAACCACGAAATCATCGTGTTCATAAAAATTATGTGAAGGCTTAATTGCTAACTTCTTACTTCTAATCACAAATTTATTCATAATTCAAAAATCCTAAATAAAAAATGAGGGAAAAAAATTAGGAGTCTTGAAATACAACCAAAAGAAGGTCATAATTTCCAATTTGGAATTGAATTCGTCCATTAGCAGTAGTAAATTATGAGATTTATATTAGGAGTCTTGAAATACAACCAAAAGAAGGTCATAATTTCCAATTTGGAATTGAATTCGTCTATTAGGAGTAAATTATGATATTTATGAAATGTATAAATTGAAGCAATACCAAATGCATGCCAAATAAATTGAAGCAAAATTAAGTTCATTTGGATGGCAATCCACAAATTTTATAAATTGAAGCAAAATTAAGTCAAAGTCAAAAAGTGAAATGACAAGTGAGATTTGAGAAGTCTACTTGCATGCCAAATAAAAAGAATAGGATAGATTTTTAAATTAAAAGCAAATCGTTCAATTTTTTTAACCGCCCAAACGCGTCGTTTCACATATATTTTTAAAACAAAAAAGGGAAAAAGGGTTCTTCCCCTTCCTTCCCCAGTTCGCCGCCTGCCATGTTCACCTGCCATGGATGAACAGATCCAACAGAACCAAGCAGGGGGCTACAACTTGCCGGCCCAAATTTCTCCAGTAGTATAAGTGGCTCCCAGGGAGGAAGGGTGGGCGGCCGCCCCCTCAAGCCCACCCCTGGGTCCGCCACTGGACCTAATCACATCTCAAACTGAACAGAAATTAACAAAGCATTCTCCATACAGCTAACCTAATCACGTCTCAGACGCAGTCCAGGTATTCAAGGTGTTGTTTTCGATTTACAGTGACCTTCAATTAACAGAACTAACCTAATCACATCTCAAACTGAACTGAAGTTAACAAAGCATTCTCCATACAGCTCACTAAATTATCGATTTTAATTTGTTGTTTTTAGGCTTTAATATCAAAATCCATAACCCATAAAATCAAACATCAAATTTAATGAATTTTCATACCTGCATCAGCCAAGGAGGCGACTTCCCCACCATTCCCATCCACGCCGCTGGCGACTGTATCTGCCCCACCACGCCCTCTGTCACGAAGAGCCCGACGGAGACCTCGAAAACGTACCATTGACTATGTCTAATGAGATTTGAGAGAGACGAAGGCGGGAAGAGTAATTCGATGGGCAATTACAATAGAATTACACGTCAGATAAGAGAAGGTTGACGAGGTTTAGGAGGAAAACGAATCGGTTCGCTTTATACATCATTTAACGTAAATGATTTATAGAGCGAACCGCTTCATAAAGCGTTTCAATTGGGTACCATTCAATCCTTTCTCTTGGGTATTGGGTACCCGATAGTTAAATGCTTCACAAAGCAAAACGCTTCATGAAGCGTTTCAATTCATGTGCGCCAGGCCATTATTTTGTGTGCATAAATATTCTCCGTAAATTAATCTGACATTAATTTTGATTTATCTTTTTTAAAATACTTTATAATACTTTAAATATCACCATTACATAGTCTTACGGACCCCGTGATTTTAATCAAGTCCTCTGGCGACTCCTAAAGTGTTGTTTTAACTAACGCAACATGATCAACTGTGGGTTTTTTTTTTCTGATGTAGAAAAATGGCCCATAAAGAACCGAATCATTGCTAGTTTGCTACTATTCAAATTGGCTGGTAATTTTTCAGTGAGTTCAAAATCGATCATATGTTACCAATTGCCGATAAAGTCCAATCGACAGACAAGTCATTGAACAAACCTGCACAAAACTCTAGTTGTGTTTCAGCCACTCTTCACCATAAGAAGCGAAGAAGTGTGTCGAGCCTCGCTCGAGTAGCCGACACAAGTCACTCTATTATTCTAGAACACAGTACGAATTTGGCTTCAAGAGTTCAAGGCAAGAACACCAAGACAAATAAGATGGCCAATAAACAACGAACTAATAATAGGTAAACAAGCCAGTTACCCACGTTTAAAATAATTAAAAAAAAAAGACAGTTACCGACTTTGAAAAGGGAAAAAAGTGTGGGATTGAAGTTTCAAAATTCGCTGCCACCTAATTACACTAAATAATCAGACCGAAACCAGAACCCCTTGGAAGATTTAAGAAAATTACTGGGGCTTTTTAGGTGTTGATTTGAGGCAGAAGGCAATTGTCAAAGTTTAGACATAATATATCATGCCCACCTCAATTAGGCTGATGTGAGGAATATTGAGTGCCACAGCAGGACCTCTGCAATTCTTCCTCAGAAACGAGTACCCCATATCGATTGCCAGCTTCTTCAGCCAATGCGACGATCTCCTAGCCTTAACATACGAGTGGCCCATTATATATGCCACTCCCACCTCCTTTGCTTCTATCAATTCCAGAAGCTCTTCTCTGACTGCTAGATCCATCGTAGGACTGATCTGAGGAAGCTGAAATTTCACACGCCCTCGCCTCCTAATCTGAGCATTCTCATCTTCATACGAAGATCTGAGGCTCTGAAGAGTCAAAGATTTGCTGCTCTGGACAGTGTTAATTATTTGAATATCATCTTGCTCAGTGGCTATCAAGGTGGAGCCCGATTGGACTGTTCTGGTGCTTATCACCGCCATCCTACCTTCAAATGACGAGCTTTCTGAATCCGCAAACTGAGGCTCGACAGCTTCCATCTGGATAAACTCTGCAATACTTTGTATGAGGAGGTTTTCAAAATCTCCTTCGTCCCGTGGGATGTCCTTGTATCCATACCTGCAGTCACGTTTTGGTGGAGTTAGATGAAATTCTGTTGGTAAATTTCTAAAACATAGTAAGAAAGTGAACCACCTTCTTAAAATAAAGCAGAAATAAGAAAGATTATGAATTGATATGTAGCTTAACCATTATTCTTATTGAACAGTCAAGATTTTTTTCAACTCTACGGAACTAAACCCACATACCTGACTATACAGCGATACATTCGGTAGGGTCTTGGACATATTCGACCTATGAGGAAGCGTTCTTCAGGAGAAACATACGGGACAGGAACCGTCTTTGTGCAGACGAAAACCAACACTTTGTGGAACGCTGGGAGGTTAGTTACAAAGTGGGAGAAGATTGCGGGGACCCCTGTGGCTAGTTCGGAGTAAATTAAACCAATACCGGGAACACGCACAATTCCGAGACTTGGACCGAGGCCAAGTATCCATTTTAGGGACACTTTGTTGTGTAGGTCAAAGTTGTACTTCTTGCGAGTCCCGTAGTGCCAGATGTACATGATGAGACAGAAGACAAGTGCCAAAATGATGGGAACCCACCCTCCCTGTGGAACTTTTGTCAGAGCTGCTGAAAGGTATACGCCCTCGATAAAACCAAAAAATAATAGGAATGGAACAGCTACAAAACCGAGCTTCCACACAAATATGGTGACTAATGTCATCAGACATGTCGTGATGAACATGACTGCCATACAAGCAAGTCCTGCACAAAAGAACAATAACAGTTAGAGAAAACACAAACCTAACATAATTTTACAAACACTAGTGCTATATGCTATAGCAAAACAGTTATAAGTATCTAATAGGCAGGAAAGCCTATGTTACCAGTTTTCCCCTGTTTCATTAAAGACATTCATCCATTAACTTCATACTACAACTCATGCATCCTACTAATCAATGTCTTTCAGGGTTTACTCTTCCAAGTTCCCACAATAGATCCAAATTCTGAACATCAGACTGTCTATCAGAATAGAACTTCAAGAGGGTATCTATCCTCTATCACACATTTGTTAGATATCTTTTTGGTATGGCTTCAAAAGTTAAAAAGTAATACAGGTATCAAATTATGCAGCTAAACCAAATATTAATGACATTAACCAGTCAGTTTACAACATACATTTTCACCAACCGAAGCAACAAATACAAAAAAAACTTGAGCATAGAAGGTGCCCCATGGGCACATGTAGTAAGCATAATAAGAACTCGTGGTCAATTTGACAGATGGACATATAGACAGGAAAAAAACTAACAATATCTCAATTGCCTCAAACAAATTGTAGTATATACTGACTTACAAAAATCAAATCTAACATCCAATTAACTGCACACAAAACAATTGGTTATCACCGTAAACTTCCCGCCAGTTATGTATATGCAATGGGCATATTCAAGGGTGAGACCAGCAACACACAGTCCTCATTATATCAATAAAAGAAATAGATTAAAGCACAGGAAAGTTAGGGGGAAACCAACCATATGCATTTCCAATCAATGTGGTGTCATGAAATCCAATGGTAATTGCAAGAGTAAGGATCATGAGGATCCAGTTTATCTCTGGAATATAGATCTGACCGTAGATGTGTCTTGAAGTGTGTACAATTTTGATGCGTGGGAAGCATCCAAGGGCATGACATTGTTTAATAATTGAGAAAGTTGCAGTTATAACTGCCTGGCTACCAACAATTGCTGCCAGAATGGCAATGACAAAGACAGGCCAAACCACCACATCTGGGGAAGAAAATCAAGATAAAAGAGTTAAAAAGGTTTCAGTGCATTTTTTTACTTGTAACTTTTGAGCACAAACATATTCTTACACATAGAACTAACCAGGAATAGAGTCATAAAAGCAATTAGAGAACTTTGTGGTGTTCTTTGATAGATAGGCAGCCTGGCCCATGTATTGTACCACAAGACAAGGATATATGATAAACCCAAACGCTATCTGGAAGACAAAACAATAAGATTTTAAAATAGCATAAATTTTCCACTGATTTCGTCAGACAATTTTAAGACCATAATCTGTTCCTAGACTAATCTCGAGGTGAATGCTACCTTTTGATAGTGTTGCAAATGCAAGATTGAGTTCAAATTAAGTATGATGATAATCAAAGTACTCACATTCACAGGTTGATACATGCTTAAAATTGTTACTGAACTTAGGTAGCAAAGGCTGTAAAGCAGATCATGGGTGGGACATCCCATAGACCCAATCCTCTCATCTTAATAAATACCAATGTGGGTAGGGACAATAAATGTTATGTAAATTTGGAAAGCAAGCTCGGCTGCTTGTAAGCCCATGTCTAAACTGAAGCAATCCACCACACATAATTACATTAAACAATTTCTAAGGTAAGTTACTAAAGCCCGAACTGTATCACCTCTACTGGCATTAATATAACAATTATACATTTCATTCATATAATAGATAAACATGTTCCTCATATTACAATTATAAAGGCACTACCCACTATAAACAAAGATGCTCCCATTATAACAAACATATGCAAAAAAAAAAATGGTAGGAAGTGACAAAGAATCAAAGAGGAATGTGAAACTTTTGGCTTTAATTTTGAGCAAAGCAACTCAACAGGGCTTACTTATAAATACGCATACACTTAACAGGTCAAATCCCTGATAACCCCTGTGCCCCAACTTAATATAAAATCCAGATCCAGACTAAAGTGTTAATTTAAGTGCTTTTTCTCATCAAAACAAGTTCAAGGAAACACATACTCTGATGGAGAAAGCTGTAAAATGACCCATATCAACAAACATAGCCTCAGTACCTGCACAATCAAGCAAAAATACATAATCTGTAAGTTGAATCCGATAATATTTTTATCTATTTTACAAAGAGGGGCTTATGTAATCAACACTGTGGTTCAATAGAAAGTTCAAGCAAGATACGGACGGAAGGAAAGGGTAAAACACTATAATTATAATCAACCCTTAAGGAAGACTGATTACATGTACCTGTTATGGCGAGAAGAATGCCTCCAAGTGCTATCCATCCATCTTTTCCGGTGTCCTTAAAGAACTTGACGATATAATGTGGAGAAAGTGCGTACACAATTTTTGGATTCCAAGCAATTATGTTGTATAGACCAATGGAAAATATAGACAGCAGCCAGATAGAAATAATTGGTGCAAAGATGAAGGCCACCTTGTGTGTACCATAATGTTGCAATGCAAAGAGACCAACCAGTATGACGCATGAAATCAAAAGGATGTCAGCTACAAACAATAAAGAAACAACAATTGAACAATTCAATTACAATCTTAAGAGGAGCGTTTCTGATTAGTGTAATATAGCCCAATCAGAAAGAAGTAAGGTAATTATCCAATCTAGCAAGAGATAAAACCAAAAAGAATTTAAAATATACCAACTTACCATCAGTTAATTGCGTTGAAGTTACTTCAAGCCCTGATATTGCTGATAACACTGCATTGAGGAATCAAAGGAAACCTCTTTAACTCCAGTAGAAATTCCATATTTTGCTGTTTTGGTCAAATTGCATAGTTCAAGTGTAAATAATTTAGCACTAGACGTCGGTCAACCAGCATGTGCATTGACCATGCAAAGAAATCATTGTATGCCAAAACAGCAAGATAACATCAGAAGCGATGGCAATCAGCAATGAATGCCTCCAAATGCCTTCTTCCAAACATAAAGTAATTCATGTAGATAATGGAATAGCCACAGCCCACAACATATTAATCTATGTAAGAGGCTGAAAATATGAGCCAAACTAGACATCTTGGCAGCTCCATTTAGCAGAGTTTTAACTAATCAACATGCAAATTATGGCTATAACACCATCTGCCCTCCCATAAAACATTGAAGAGACGAGTTTGTATAGCGACTTAATCTCTATGTGCATTCCTTCACTTGATTGAATCTATATTCCCAATTGCATATCTGCTAGATTTAAATCCAGTTTAGCTACCAATGGTCATATACTAGTATGTACAATTACACATATGCTCTGATATAGGCTCTTTATAAAAACTTTCCTACTAAGATTATACCCTGTACAAGACAGAACAGGAATATCACAGATGTTTCAATATATGAAAGGACAACCATGCTGGATACTCTCTTGACGTCTGCTCATAGGAATTTGCATAAAAAGAAGGCCACATCACAGCTAAAGATGGGACTATAATTAAGATGTCATAACATAAGAAAAGGTTCTCCACTCTTTCCTATGTATAACTTTTCCATTTCAGTTGACATGTTCAGATCATGCAAGTGAAAGCTCTTGGTTGTTGTCATATGAATCGAACACTACATTTATCAATAATTTACCACAACATGATACATAAAGCAATATGGGATGAATACAACTAAGCCATAACTCAAATAAGCACATTAAGTAAACTCTGGTGGCTCCAAATGGTTGTCAATTCAAATAAGAAAAACAAAACCAAATATCAAATTCAGGAAGGTACAAGTTTGCTCAAGCACCTGACATGGCAGGTGTCAACACCCCATCACCTATGACCATGCTAGCACCAAATAGTACAAGAACCAAAAGGGCAGTCCTCAACCTCTTATACTTCTCAAGAAATCTTTTGAGTGGAGAAGAAGATGTACTACGTACAGGAGGACCATATCTATAAGTAGAAAGCTCCTCATCTGCTGCTTGCTGGTTTGGAAGCAAGCTGAATTTTGCATGCCTACAAAGCAGAGAGTAGAGAGCAAAAGTTCCACCTACAGCAAATGAAATAGATAAGATATGATTTGTAAAGTTATCCAAATCCAAACAATAATTTTATACACCTCACCTTCAGCATTATCATCTGCATATAATACAATGACTACATACTTGAGCAGGGGAATCACGGTCAAGGTCCAAAATACTAAGGAAAATACACCATATACTGCCTCCTCAGTCTGATAATTCTGTAGCATCCCGGTGAATGTGCTTGTATAGACATACAGCGGTGAGGTACTCAAGTCCCCATAGATAACACCTATACTTTGGTACGCTAATAACAGAGTGCGAGATAGATTCAGCCAGGATTGCTGCATCATGCATAAAAAAAAAACCATATGAATTAAGTTTTTTTTGGTCAAATTCAGTCACTGATGAAGACAAGTCTTTCAATATCTTCAGCATCATTGTAATTTAGAAACTAGTTTATTTTTGCAATCTCATTGTGTTTCTTGTCAAATACTACCTCCGTTTCGCAATGTAAGTCGTTTTTTTATTTTGCACAGGAATTAAGATAAGCTTAAAATGGAAAAGATGATAATTTAATGCTTGTTTTTATCAATGCACTATTAACTCTTTAACCACTAGAATTGCTTGAGTTAATGAATATTGTTGAATGGTAAGTAAATTAAATAGAGTAATGACCTATTTAGAAAGTTTTACATTAAATAAGGGAAGGAATGACTTACATTATAAAACACCTTTTAGAGCTAAAAACGACTTACATTGCGAAACAGAGAGAGTAAAATGTAAATAATAATATTCCTAATAGAAGAATACTACCATGCATTTTTGAAATATTCAACTCAAGCAGCCAAAGGCTAACTACAAATCTTTATGCAACTGCAAACATATATACTCATCCAAGTAAAGGGATGACTAATTATACTTACCAACAGGCCACCGTGCCATTTTGAAAGAATAGATACTACTATAAGATTAAGTGATATGTTGATAGCACATAAAAAAATAGCTGCTCATTGAAATGAAGTGTAGAAGTGTCACAAGTAGTCAATCACAAGTATACAAGTAGAAAAAGGTATCCTGTCCCATCAAAAATTCTTTTAAATTGTCAGTTTTATTTTATTATATAGTAAGTTGGGAATGCAGAACTATCATGAAATGTTAAATAAGGAGAGTTAAACATAGTTTTGACCTCAATTGCTCTAAAAATAAGGAGAAATCATTAAACCTTCTCAACCTTACCCGGTGAAATTACTAGAACTAGATCATCCACAGGACTCCCATAACTAGTGTCTTTCATTACATCAAACAAGAGGGAGAAACAAAAGCCAAAGCCTAATTTGTGCTAATGTCTAATGCAGAAATCCAGATGTAGAAGAAACAAGCCTAATTAGATAAACAAAAAAGAAAAAAGAAAAAGAGCTAGATCAGGCTGCAATGCTGAAACCAAAAATTTACGGTATAAATCACAGCCGAATGCCCAGTCTAGCTCCTAAGGAAAAATCGAAATAATCTACCGGATAATCTTGTCCGGGTTAACACAGGGAACCTAAACTCAAAGAAATTCAAGCATACCGTGAACCGCATATCATATAATAGAAGCACACAACGGTTCTGAAAAATGCGCATGAGAATTTTTATATGGAACAGATCCGAGAAAAAGTAGGAGAGAAATGAAAACCTGAGAACGGTTGCGAGGAGTTGAAATCACAGCCTCTGGCTCCATCTTCCTCTCCTCCCTTTCTCTGTGTCAATGATTCTCTGGTATAAGACTGGTTTTAAAGTGAGAGCAAAACGATCTGACCACAACAAGCTGAGATCTAAACGAGATTTAAAAGCCGCTTAGAGTAATCCGTGAGGAGAACGACGCCGTTTCATTTATGCTTCCGAGGTGATTATCAGTTGATGAGCAGGGTGTGCTTGGGTGAACGGGGGTGTATGTAGACCCGTCAAATGGGTCGGGCGGGTCGGGGTCGGGTTTGGGTCAATTGGATTCGGGTCAAAACGGGTCTCGGATGGTCGGGTCGTAAAATTTCCGGGTTCATATGGACCGGATTGTTAAGGATTTGGTACGGGTTCGGGTTGATCAAACGGGTCATGATCGTCAATTTTGTTAACCTTTATCTTTATATTTATTAAAATAATTAATATTATATTATATAAAATATTATTTAAAAATAATAAAATAATAATTTTATATAAAATTTATAATGAAATATTGCATTTTCAATTGAAATAATATTTTATCGGGTTGGTCGGGTCAACACTACGGGTTGGTGACCCAACCCAGTTTTTTCCAAGTCGACCGGGTTCGGGTTACTCTTGACCCATTGATTTTCGGGTCGGGTTTGAACCCAAAAAACTTTGGGCGGGTCGAGTTAAGTTTTGACAGGTCTAGGTGTATGGTTTGGGATATGGGGCTGTACAAAAGGGGAGGGCTGAGCACGGTCGAAACCGAAATTTTGGACTGAACCTAAATCGAATATTTTCAGTTCGATCATTGGTTCAGGGAATTTTATAATTTCAATTTCGGTTCAGTTAAAATCGCCCGTGCTTACCTTTTTTTCTCTTGCTGGCTAGAGCCAGCGATTGAGGGGCCACCCGAGATAGTGTGGATGAAACCATCGGGCGTCGTTGCGTGGCCTGAGCACGCTTGTTTTGCAAAGGTCTTTTGCTTGATGTTGTCGGTCCTTGACCGATTTTGGCCTTGCGGCACGTTATTCACGCCCGAGGTGGGGTTCCCTCGGCCGATGTCCTTTGGACGGTTTAAGGGACCATCCTTCCCCTATACTCGCGCTGTCTACCCCAATAGCAGTTCCTGCCCTTCCTCGCATTGTTGTTCGGGGTGTTCTGCTTGGTCTAAGGTTGCGGGTTAGCGGGGTTCTGGGTTTGTGTCCTATACGCGTCCTTGGCGGGTGGTACAGTTACTTTTGACTTGCCTTTGGCTTCGGCCGCAACCTCCTTCTCTGTTCTAGGCCTGGAACTTTGGTTCGCCGCATCCTCAACGTATACTTGGGAGGTGACCCAGGCGCACAGGTCGTCATACTTTCTTGGGGATTTCAAGAAGATGTAGTTCTTGAAGGCCCCGTGGCACAGGTTCCCCATTAGAGTATCTCACGTCGATGCCTCGTCGACATGATAGATTTTGGCCACCATGGTTGTGAACCTTGTGAAAAAGGAACCCAAAATTTCCTCCTCACCTTGCTCGACCCCGCACAGGTCGTAGATGTTCTTCTTGTGTTTCCTTGACCCATTAAAGTGTGCAACGAAGGCTTTAGTCAGCTGGGCGAAGGAAGAGATGGTTCCAGATCGAACGCTGATGAATCGGGTCATCGCAACCTTTTCGAGGGTGGTTGGGAACACGCAGGAGAAGATCGCATCATTGTAATAGCTGACATTCATTTGAACGGCGAAGTGTTTGATGTGCTCTAGGTCCGCAGTTCCGTCATAGAACCCCACTTGAGGCTTATGGAAGCCTTTGGGCATTGGCTCTCTTTGGATTTCGTCAATTTACGCGAAGAAACCGACCCCTTCCATGCGGTGGCGATGCTTGTTCTCCGGTGCCGCCATCCCGGATCTTTCCGAACGTCGTGACAACGACCGTCGCGAGCCTAACCGCGATATTTGCATGGGATCCCGGGAGTGCCTTACTGTCGAAGAACCGTTTGTTTACTCAGATTGTTGTTCGGTCATGCACGCCTCGTACACTAGCTCGTACCACGGGACATACTCAAGCACATATTCGGTATACGACTGCCCGTATCTGGGGACGGGCACGTACTTGGGATGCGGCTGCCAATATCCCGGGGACGGGTGGAGGGGCATACCCTTGTTGAGGTTGCCAATGACCTGGGAAGGGGTTCGGGTGGGGTGGGATGCCGCCCAGTGCGTACGCTAGGAAGGGATACAGGTTCGAGGTGGCCGCACCTTGGTTTGTGTACCTTTGGAAGGGGTACGGATTCTGCGGAGCGTTATATGTCCACCTCGGGGGAACATCATATGGCCAGCATGGTTGCAACGCAATGTTGACCCACTCTTGGGCGTCGGGCATGTTGTTAGGATGGAGAGGGAAGAAGTTGTGCGGGCAAGCCATTCGAAATTGATAGCTCAGATGATTCTATTTGTTGGAAATCTGCTTAGGATGAAAAAGTTTCCATAGACAGCTCTAGTGTTGAAACTCGAAATAAACTAGCGCTAATATCGAGGCACGAGATTATTAGATTGGACAAAACAAACCCTCAATTTTATTATAATTGCGATTCGGGATTACGACTCTTGGATTGTTTCGAGATCTTTCTACTGAGATTCGAGATTACGATTTTAGAATTATTCGAGATCTTCCTACTGAGATTCGAGATTACAACTTTCGGATTATTTGATATCTTTCTAGTAATGCGGTTAGTTACTCTTTAATGACTTGCGGTCTTTTTATTGACCTTTTCGGGATTATGGTGCGGTATTAACGATTGTTTCAACACGTCGATCTCTGCGAGCAAGATAGATCTTGAGTTAGAACAGTTTTAACCCTCGTATTGGTTGAGAGTAGGTGCAAAACAATGTGTTTTGTTGGACGACATGTGCGCTCATGCGACATGCACCGATCCATGAATTTCTTTCCTCCGATCCATCTCATGCAACTTTCTTTCTCGGGACAAACTTTTGATTATTTAATGATTTCCGATGCCATGCATCGATAATAGTAACCGTTGTGGATGCTCTTATCTTCCCATGATTGAGAACAAACTCACCCTCAAAGACTATAAAATGAATTTTGGATAGACGATTTGGTAATATTGTGAAGATTTTGCAAAGTGTAAAATTATAATCCCAACGTTTGCACAATATATATTTGAGGCAACATGAGACAGATAAGTAGTGGGAGATTTGCATGAAGTGGGTAAAAATTATGCCTTTTCCAAAATTTTAGGTGGATTATTATATTGATTTGCGACAATCTAAAGGCAGATGAAGCTGAAGATGACATGCAACTGCAGGTGGATGGATCAAGGAGTCTTACAAACGACATCACTTTTTCCCATGCGAAGGGTGTATAATTTATGGGGCCAATGAAAAGCGTCATCACTTTTTCCCATGTGAAATCGATATATACTATGAGACTATTTCCATAACTTCTCTTGGGGTTGATATACTTATTTGGACCTATGTACAAGTTTAAGAAATGCTTGAAACACTAAAAATGAAGTTTGTAGAGAAAGCTCTAATAGTTTCTAACTCAAATTACACCATGTGGGAATTACTAGTGGTTTTTTTAGGCAGTATCATAGTGTGTTTGGATGGAAAGTGTATTAATGTTGATGAAAGGATCTTGATGTTGCAAGCGGTGCAAGGCAATCCGAGGAAGACCCGAGCAATCTTGATGGAGGAACTTCTATTCTGGCTTTACAAGGGCAGATCGCCCTCGTACGGACTCGGTTTTAGGTGATTCCAAAGCCCAGAGTTAGATCTACGAGTTTCTTTAATCCCTCAAAAATTGAGAATAAAATATTTTGCGGTTCGAAACTTATGCCTCTTTTACTGAGGCATTGCAGAGTCCACCGGGACTGAATTTCGACTTGTTTTTATGGAGTTTTTGATGGGGTTTACGGATCTGATTTTGATGGAAGATGATATGGAGATTTTGAGGATGAAAGGCGATGGAAAAGTGGATGGTGATGGCAAATTGAGGTTTGGATATGGACAAGCAAAACTCAAGGATATGACTCACCTTAAATCGAACTTGAACTATGAAGATCAATTGAGGATATGACTCGCCGCGATCTACCTTCGGATTTGGATTGATATGACTCACAATCCAAGGAACCAAAATCTGAATTTTGATTCAAAAACAAAGCTAAAAAACGTTTTCCAAATAGGAGAGACAAAGAGTTGGAATTTGGCTTCAATCTTGTCTAACTATGAAACTAGAGCCCTAGTGGCTTATAAAGAAAGACCTAAAGGCAAAACTGACATTTGCCTTAGGAAAAGTTTAAGAAATAACAAAATAGACCCAAAATTTCCAAATGTCATAAAACACTCTCACAATCCAAGCAATGAACCACACAAGTCGTTGCCTTCAAATAAAACACGCACGCCTCACTATTTCACAATGTGATGGCTTTAGCATAGTCACATCAAATGTACAATTGGATTATTTAATAATATTGACATAAATGTTTTTATATCGAGATTAGGTTATATGAAGCATTGCCACAAATTCTCCAAGTTTGCAAATGTTGGATGGATCTACCATTTCATGTTGTGTTAAGATGGCTTTTAAAAGCCATACCTGATCACGAGGTGGTGAAAAAGTCCATAGAGGGAAGACTTGATATGAAAACAATACTTTTGGAGAAAACATATTTCTTCAAGGAAGCAAGTAATAATGTGCTTAATAACATGGTGGGGATTGGGAGTCAAGTAATAAAATAACCTATGTTGTTTTAACTAAGCTTTAGTGGAGGAGGGAGGGACGCGATCATATGGGGCCGCCCTACTAGCGATTGGCGGAATAGAGCTTCAAAGAGGGCCGTCGCACAATTCAGCCAAGGGCAGGCGCAAAGAGGAAGCAAGGTGAGAAACTGAGAAACCAAACGTCAAAGAGTGGTGTAATAGAGAAGAAGAAGAGATGAGAAACAAAGTAAAGTCAAATTGTATTTTAGAATTAGGCCTTTTTTGAATTTTTTGGGCTTTTTGAACTTTTTTGGATCCCATGATTGATCTTTTTATTTTACAAAATCAAATTCCAATTTAGACTTTAGGAAAAAATTTCCCAATTGACCAATTAGGTCAAAATGAGATTCCATCCTCACTCACTCGTCATTTCTCCTTCCAAGTTCCAACTCCAAGTGGTCAAGTGGACGAGATCCACAATCCAACCAACGACCACTTCGACTTGCAATGTCTGGGCAAGGCAACACAGGCGAGGCGGCTATAAAAGCGAGGCACGAGTAGTCTGTCAATGTTGTCAAGCAACGAAGCAACTAAGCAAGGTAACCTTTTCAATTTCCCATTACCATTCTTATTTCTTAATCTTAGTTTTTTTTAATTTTGAAAAGCGTTTTTTAGCTAATTAGATTCTTTGGTCTAATTAGGCAAATTAGTAGTACATTGAACCAACAAGCATGTAGCGTAGTGGGAGGGGATACACTTCCCTTCGTTGAGGTCGAGTGTTCGATTCTCAGTGGAGGAGAAATGAACTTGTTGGGAGAGCAGATCCCACCCAAAATAAAAGGGGCCCTCGCGAGACTCGAACTCTAGACGTAGGCGTTTGATGGAGCAAAGCTCTCCGCTGAACTAGGGTGGCAATGACCAAAAAAAAAAAGTAGTACATTGAAAGTTTGCAACTATTATGAGTTACTAACTTGTGAGTTTTTAACATCTCGATTTGATAATTGTTAGAATTGTTTTTATTTGCTTAAAATAATATACTAGTCTTAGTTCCCGTGCCCTGCACGGGATTTTATAAAATTATTTTATTATTTATTTGTATTTGTTAAGTTTTGATTAAATTGATATTGGTAAAAATATTTAAATAAAATTATACGTGTCCTATCTACAAAAAAACTATCATTTTTAAAAATAATTATTACAAATTGATATAGGCAATGATATTTTTAAGAAACTTGTAAAATTACTGTATTATTTAATTATATTTGTTAAATTGTTTAAATTCATGTTGAAAATGATATTTCAAAAAAAAAGCTATACGTATCTTATCTACGAAAAAACTATCATTTCAAAAAATAATTATTTAAAAATTGATATATGCAAAAGTATTTTTTCTAGAATTTATATAATAGCATATAACATATCCTAATGATTTTTCTATCTATCATATCCAAAAATAAAAGATTGTTTAATAATGAGATTTTCTATCATATATTCTAAAAAACATGGATAATAATTTATCATAATCAAAAATAAAGATTAGTTTTAAAAAAGGTGATGTGGTCTAATCTAAAAGTGACATATGTTGCTTAATAATTTTTTTAATCTCCGCTTTTTAAGTTATAGTTGTGATGATTGTTGTATATTTCTACCAAAAAAAATTTGTTGTATATTGAATCAAAATGGAGAGCTATTTTTCTAAAAGGCTCAAAACTGTCAGAGGTTATTGATTTAATATCTAGATTTTAGGGATTTTTATATTTTTTTAAAATTGATAAGTTATTGATTCATAAATTATTACTTTATAATTATGGATATGTCAAACTGTGCTATGAGGTCTGCCCCCTCCGGACAATCGTGGCTCTCTGCCAGACTTCAAGTCAACAATTCCAAGTCAAATTAGATGGTCACCAAACAGCAACTTTAACAAGTAAACAACACTGCGACTGTAGGTAGGCGAGCTGAAAAAAGAAAGAACTGTGGGATTGAAGCCAGGTAAACCCCTTATAAGAGTTAAAGCAAAATACTTCGGCTTGTTAGGTAGGCGAGCTGTACATAAAAAAAAAAAAAAAAAAAAAAAGAGGAAGAAGAAGAAGACAAAAGGTCCTCTTCTTAAACACTAACAAATTTGAGACAAGCCAGGTAAGCCTCTCTACTAGGCAGGCACAAGGCAATTCTCAAAATGACCTACACTGCGACTGTACAGACTTTAGACATAATATATCATGCCTACCTCAATGAGGCTGATGTGAGGAATGTTGAGTGCCACAGCAGGACCTCTGCAGTTCTTCCTCAGAAACGAGTATCCAATATCGATGGCTACCTTTGTCAGCCAAGGTGACGATCTCCTGGCCTTAACATACGAGTGGCCCATTATGTAAGCCACTCCTGCCTCTTTTGCATCTATCAAGTCCAAGAGCTCTTCTCTAACACCCGGATCCATTGCAGGACTCTGAGGGAGCTGAAACCTAACACGTCGCCTCCTCATATGAGCATTCTCATCCTCATATGCAGATCTAAGGCTCTGGAGAGTTGAAGATTTGCTGCTTTGCACGGTGTCTACCACTTGAATTTCGTCTTGCTCAGTGGCTATCAAGGTTGAGCTTGATTGCACAGTTCTGGTGCTTATCACCGCCATCCTACCTTCATACGATGAACATTCTGAATCTGAAAAACGAGCCTCGACTGCCTCCATCTGAATAAATTCTGCAATACTTTGTATGAGAAGGTTTTCAAAATCCCCATCATCCCGTGGGATGTCCTTGTATCCGTACCGGACTATACAACGGTACATTCGGTAAGGTCTGGGGCATATTCGGCCTATGAGGAAACGTTCTTCAGGGGAAACGTACGGTACGGGAACTGACTTTATACAGACAAAAACCAGAACTTTGTGAAATGCTGGAAGGTTAGTCACAAAGTGAGAGAAGATTGCAGGGACCCCTGTGGCTAGTTCAGAGTATATTAAACCTATTCCGGGAACGCGCACAATTCCGAGACTCGGACCGAGGCCAAGTATCCATTTGAGGGACACCTTGTTGTGGAGATCAAAGTTGTATTTCTTGCAAGTCCCGTAGTGCCAGATGTACATGATAAGCATGAAGACGAATGCCAATGTGATGGGAACCCACCCTCCCTGTGGTACTTTTGTCAAAGCAGCTGATAGGTAGACACCCTCAATAAAACCGAAAAATACTAGGAATGGAGCAGCTACAAAACCAAGCTTCCATACGAATACAATGACCAATGCCATAAGACATGTTGTCATGAGCATGACTGACATGCAAGCAACTCCTGCACAAAAAAACAACAGTATAAGCATAAACACAAGCCTAAATTACAAACTCTTCGATCTTGACCAAAAAAAAAAATTACACTCTTCGATTGCTATATCAAAACAACTGAAGTAGATCTTCATCAGTTTTTCCCTATATTTCATACCATCCATCCATCCATCACCTTCATACTTCCAACAATTCTTACAGGTAGATCCAAATTCAGAACTTATGACTGTCTATCATAATAGAGCTTGAGAGGAGGGCATTTATACTCAAGCACTGATTTTATACAGTTAACTAATTTATAACAATTGGTTATCGCAGCAAGCTTCCTGTCAGCAATAAATAGTCAGTGAGCATATTCAAGGATGAGACCAGCTATGAACATGCCTCATTATATCAAAATACGAAATCGATTAAAGTAAGGAAGGAGGAAACCAACCATATGCATTTCCAATCATTGTGGTGTCACGAAATCCAATGGTAATTGCAAGAGTAAGGATCATGAGGATCCAGTTAATCTCTGGTATATAAATCTGCCCATAGATATGTCTTGAAGTGTGCACGATTTTGATACGTGGGAAACATCCAAGGGCATGACATTGTTTCACAATGGAGAAAGTTGCAGTTATAACTGCCTGGCTACCAACAATTGCTGCCAGAGTGGCAATCACAAAGACAGGCCAAAACACAACATCTGGAGAAGAAATCAGCATAGGAGTTATGGAGACTTCATTGTATTTTTACTAATAACTCTTTAGCACTAGCATATTCCTACACAAAGAACTAACCAGGAATAGAGTCATAAAAGCTATGAGAGAAGTTTGTGATGTTCTTCGATAGATAGGCAGCCTGGCCCATGTATTGCACCACAAGACAAGGATATATAATAAATCCAAATGCAATCTGGATGACAAAACAACAAGAATAATAATCACATTAATTTCTCACTGATTCCTAAACAAAGACAATTTTAAGTTTTCAACACCATAATCTGTTACTAATCTTGAGGTGAATGTTACTTTTTGATATTGTTGCATATACAAGATTAAGTTCAGTTTGAGTCTGATGATAATCAAAGTATTTAGGTGCAACATTTTAATGTGAGCACAGACAATAGATGTTATGTAAATTTGGAAGGCGAGCTTGTAAACCCATCTTAAAGCCACTTTTCAGCTAAAATGCATATATAGGACATCCCATGTCTAAACTGAAGCACTCCACCATAGTCTTGGGGTAGCCTAGATTGTGGACATGGGAAACCCCTATCTTTAAGATAAGCTACCAAAGGCCGCACTGTATATAACAATTATAGATTTCATTCATATGATAGATAAACATGTTACTGATATAAGAATTATAAGAGTTCCCACTAAAAACAAACATGATGTTCCCATTAAAACAAACATAAGAAAAAAAATAAAATAAAACCAGTAGTAAGTGACAGAGGCAAAGAGGGGAAATGAAACTTTTAGCGTTTTTTGTAGCAAAATAAACACAACAAGGCTTGCTTATGGATAAGATTCATAGGACAAATCCCACACAACCCATGTGTCCCAACTCAATGTATAATCTGCACTGAAAATGTTAACATAATCACCTTTTCATTTATTCCCTTGTAGAATTAAATAGCTACGAGTCTAAATCATTGTGTAATTTTATAGCTGTTCGACTTTTGCACGATAATAAGTGAATAGAATCACATACTCTGATGGAAAAAGCCGTAAAATGACCGATATCAGCAAACATAGCCTCAGTACCTGCAAAATCGAGCAATAAATCTGTAAGCTGATATGCAAAGTCAGATAAGAATTTTTTCCTGTCTTAGAAAGAGGGGCTTATATAATCAAAGCTGTGGCTCAATAAAAATTTCAAGCAAGAAAACTATAGAAGGAAAGGGTAAAACACGATATTTATGATCAAGCCTTAAGGGAGAATGATTTCATGTACCTGTTATTGCAAGAAGAATGCCTCCAAGTGATATCCATCCATCTTTTCCAGTGTCCTTAAAGAACCTGATGATATAATGTGGGGAAAGCGCATACACGATTTTGGGATTCCAAGCAATTATGTTGTATAGACCAATAGCAAATATAGCCAGCAGCCAAATACAAACAATTGGTGCAAAGATGAAGGCCACCTTGTGGGTACCATAATGTTGCAACGCAAAGAGACCAACCAGTATGACACATGAAATCAAAAGGACCTCAGCTACAAACAATAAAGAAACATTTCATTTACAAATCTTGATCGGGGAGAATACATTTCTGGTTAGTGTAATGCAGCCCAATCACAGAGAAGTAGCAAATGATCAGATCTAGCAAGATATAAATCCAAAAAGAATTTAAAGTTTAACAACTTACTATTAGTCAATTTATTTGCAGTCACTTCAAGCCCAGATATTGCCGACAACACTGCATTGAGGAAGCAAAGTAAACCCTGTTTAACTCAAGTAAAAATTTTACATTTTGCATTTTTGGTCAAAATACATAGTTGTACATAACTTAGTACTAGACATTAGTAAACCAGCATGTGCATTGACCACAAAAGAAACCATATGCATGTCGAAACAGCAAATAACAACAAAAGCATGTCGGAAAACAGCAATAAATGCATCCAACTGCCTGCTTGCCAACATAAACTAAGCCATGTAAAGAATCATATAGCCACAATATTAATCTATATAAAATCCTGTAATTATGAGCCAAAACAGATGCATTGGCAGCTCCATTTAGCAGAATTTTACAGCCTACATCCAAACTATGTATACAAAATCATCTGCCTTCACCATACAATATTCAAGAGATGAGTTTGTACAAGGACTTCATTTGTATGCACACTCATTAACTTTATTGAACCTATATTCACAATCGTAGGCCTTCTCAGATTTATCCAGTTCAGCTACCAACGGCCAAACTAGTATGTATTTGATACAGGATTTTTAAAACACTTTCCTGCTAAAATTATACCATGTACTTGATGATGGAGGAGGAATATAGCAGATGTTTCAATATATGCAAGTATGATCACACTTGATACTTTCTTGATGTCTGCCCAAAAGATATATGATGTCATAGCATAAGAAAAAGCCATCACCTATTTCCTATTGAAAACGTTTCCATTTGAGTTGACATGTTCATATCATGCAAGTTGAAGCTCTTGCTTGCTGCCATATGAGCTAGTAAACTAGACTTATCAACAATTTACCATGACAATATAAACTAAGCAATAAGGGGGGTAAAAGTAAGCCATATTAAAAAACACACCACCAAAGTTTACTCTTGCAGCTCCAACTGGTTGCAAATTCAAATAAGAAATACAGGACCAAATATGAAATTCAAGAAGGTACAGAGTTGCTCAAGCACCTGACATGGCAGGTGTCAACACCCCGTCGCCAATGACCATGCTAGCACCAAAAAGTACAAGTACCAAAAGGACTGTCCTCAATCTCTTATGCTTCTCAAGAAATCTTTTGAGTGGAGAAGATGTACTTCGTACAGGAGGACCATATCTATAAGTAGAAAGCTCCTCATCTGCTGCTTGCTGGTTTGGAAGCAAGCTCAACTTTGCATGTCTACAAAGTAGAGAGTAGAGAGCAAAAGTTCCACCTACAGTAAAAAGAATAGATAAGATATGATTCGTAGAGTTATCCAATTCAAAGATTATCTTATTTCACCTCACCTTCACCATTATCATCTGCATATAATACAACCACTACATACTTAAGCAGGGGAATCAATGTCAAGGTCCAAAAGACCAAGGAAAATACACCATATACTGCTTCCTCGGTATGGTGATTCTTTAGCATCCCGGTGAATGTGCTTGTATAGACATACAGCGGTGAGGTACTCAAGTCTCCATATATTACACCTATACTTTGGTATGCTAATAACAGATTGCGAGATAGATTCAGCCAAGATTGCTGCAAGTCAAGCATAAAAATGTCATACTAGTTAGTGGTTTTGTCAAATATTATTTAGTCATTCTTGAAGATATATCTATAGAAAATCAAGAATAAAGACCAACTATAAAATTTTAGAAATGAGAACATGGTAATACAAAGTTTCTCTCAGTCTGGAACTATAACATAATATTGGAGTTCAAATACTAGCACAAAACTCATCAACGAAAACCAATTATAGAAGGAACAAACTTTTCTCAATTTTGATTACATATATATTAGTTGTCACATAGAGGAATTCAGCTATTATCATCACATAATATAGCCCCCATATCAATTTTTGGTACATTTTAACTAAATTCAGCTATTATTGTAACATAGTTGAATTTAAGATTTCTAGTCTTTCTCTTTGTCATCTTTGGGCGTTTCGGAAACAACCTCCTTCGGGGTATGGGTGCATACATCTGGAACCCCCAGATCGTGCCAAAGCGGGACTACACTGGATAAATGTTGTTGTTTTTGTTGTATATATTAGTTGTTAAGCTGATTTTATGAAATCCATGGTCATATCACCTGTGGATAGTCAGTTTTGATGTTGAAGAAAGCATTATCTCAGTATCCAAACCTCCTAATCAAAGTAGGTGCTATATCAAAATGAATCAAAGTTTGTGTTACCAAATCCACTTTCCCCAACAGTATAGCCATTTCTTGAAAAAAAATTGCTTAAGAAAAACACCTTCCAAACATCACATCAATTCATTTATGCTCTACACATATAAAAAAAGCCTAAAATCCAAAAGGAAACCCAAAGCTTTCCAATTCACAATATTGCAATTTGACCTCCAATTGTGCTTTTCCACCTCAACCATTTCCTTATGATCTATACTTTCATTAATGAATTTAAGAAATCTTGTAAATGGGCAACAAAGAAGGATCTTGCCATCTAACACTTGTTTCATACTATAGTCAACTAACTAGTAGGATACTAGCATGCTGAAATATTCATCCAAAGGCTAATTAAAATATTTATGCAACTGCAAGCATATACCGTAAACTCATCCAAGTAAAGGGTAATATTGCAAGCATATAGAGTATAAACTCATTGTTTCAGTCGAGAGGGAGTAGAAAAATCGAAAGCCAAATTTGTGGTAATATCACAACAGAATATTCAACCCAGCTACTAAGTAAAAAAAAAAAAGATCGAAAAAATATACCGCCTAATCCGTCCGAGAAAAAAAGAAATTCAAGCACACCGTGAACGGCATATCATTCAGTAGAAGCCCACATGGATATTATAACATATGCATAATAATGAATTAAGGAAAGTCGAAGAAAAAAGTAGAGAAAGAAATGGAAACCTGAGAAGGGTTCGGAGGAGTTGAAATCACAGCCTCTAGCTCCATCTCCTTCTATTAGTCAACCAGAAAACTCTCCCTGTCTCTCTCTCCCTCACTAAGATTGATTCTCTAGTATAAAAATGGCATTTAACCGAGGAGCTCTGAACGAAACTTAAAAGGCCTGAAATGCCTCTTGGATTAATCCAAAACTGTTAGATACACGGACAATACGCGTCTGAAAACGACGCCGTTTCATCCATCCTTATAATCGGATATCATTTATGGCCAGGATTTGAGGTACGTGTTATACATTTTTTCGGAGTTGTTGTTAGATAATGATTTATTAGTTTTATTTTTTATTTAATTAGCGGAGGGTTACATATCTATATCTATATATATAATAATATAATTAAAATCACTAACATTTTGAGCCCTCACATTGCGCCACGTCAATTTTATCCACATGTCATTTCCAAAGTACGTCACATAGGATTTTGACAAATGTCTTTTTCTCCTTAATTCATTTTATTTACACATCAATTATTTCTTAGCCACCTCATATGCCATGTGTAATTTTTTACCATGTCATTTATGCTTTATATATCATTTACACAATATTATAATATCTAATTTCAGTATAATATCAATTCATCAATTTTGTGCGTTTTATGCACATCCTGTTTATTGCCAAGCTCGACATCAAAAAAATTTAAATAAGCTCTCAAATCTGAGTGAATTATAATTAATCTATAAGAAAATGAAGGGTTGTTTTGTTCAAACAAAACTAAAGTCATGTTTTGATATAAGTATGTTACTTTCTCTAAAAGTAATAAAAGTTATATTGATTTGTTAGCTCTAGATTTTTCTTAAAAAACGTGTATTAATTTTATAGTAAAGATATTAGTAAGTATTAGAGATATCATATAATTCTATAAACTAAATTAAAAATACTTTTTCTTTATATGCTAATTAAACATCTAAATTTTACACTAGATATGTAGGCAACTGCATAATCCTATATATGACAATTTAGATTTTCTATTTAAATTAATTCTCTTCAACATTAAAAATCCCCACCTAAATTATCTCACATCATTATGATTTAGGGGTGTTTGTCAAATAGCCCAATTGGAGAAATCTACTGCAAAAATGTCTTGCTAAAAGGATTTTGCATTTAGAGCTCAATTTCAAGCGGAAGTCTATCATGGCCTTTTATTAATACAAATGAGGAGTTTGAAAGAACATATATTTGTTATTAATTTAATATGCAAAGTTATAGTGAAATTCTAGTGGAGATAGGTGTTATAGTGAAAAATAAGGACATATAAGAGTCCTTGGATTGAGATGATCAAAGGCTGAGATTAAAAGATTTGGTATAGATAAAAAAAATGAAAAATAGTGGCACGGTGGTAATTTTGTAATTATGCCTAACAATATGCACCTGATCAAAATCGGGCCTCTCATCCCAAGAGCCCAACCCCCCGACTCGATTCATTCACTCTCGTTGAACGTTCCCAAAAACTCTCTCTCGCCCTCTCCGAATCTGAAGAATAACGAAACCAAAAGGCCAAATCGAAGCCAAAATCGAAGCATTTACAAGAGTTATATATCCAAATCTGTGAGTTACTTCTTAGTTTCATGAGTTAGTGCATTAGAGCAATAACAAACTTCTTGGTGTATAATAGGACAAAAAAATTTTACATTTACCCGCTGGCACGATGATAGTTGGAGATAGTCCAATCCTTAAAGGTAATTTTCACTATCACCTATATTCATTCATATTATACGTGAGTTGGAATTTCATCTGAATTTTGATCACTATATTCAAAATGCAGAAAGAAGGAGCAAAATGGTCCATGACCAAGGTACACCCAAACAACAACTGCACAGATCACCCATAATATCACCCAGCCCCAAATCTGGTAAAAAAAATCACATTATGTATTTTATATGCTTAACTTCTAAAATTGTTTACCAAAGTTAAGAAAAACTAAAAGTTGTACATGAATACATAGATAGAAGAATCAAGATAGTTGTGCAAGAAGAGGCCAGAAATGAACCAGAATTTAAATAAGGGGAACCATCTAGCCTAAAAACTGGTAAAAATATTGGTATTTCTTAAATGGTTTTTGATACAGTGTTTAGCTTAACAGTCGATTAAAAGTGCATGTTTAAATGTTTAAAGTGCATGTTTAAATGTTTAAAGTGCATAGTGTAGTAGTAATAGTGCATGAAATGTTTAAAGTGCATGTTTATATGTTTAAAGTGCATGTTTTAAATGTTTAAAGTGCACAGTGTAGTAGTAATAGTGCATGAAATGTTTAAAGTGCATGTTTAAATGTTTAAAGTGCATAGTGTAGTATTAATAGTGCATAAAATGTCAAGTGTTTGTATAAAACACAGTTCTGACCCCCCCCCCCCGAAAATGGATCAATTAGGAAAAAGAACAAAAAAAGCAGCATCCAAAAGACCAATGAAAGAGCTTCAAGCAACATAAATAGACACCTGGACTGATGAACAACTACAACCGGTTGAAAAAAAAGACAAGAAGAACAAAGTCTTCAACACATCCTAGTTTGGGAACTAGGACTGTACCTAAGATGTTTGTGGCTGCTATAAAACGGTCGAATGATCCACAAAAGGAAGCTGTTAGAAAGATGGGATTGGGTAATCTTTTGAAGTTTAATATTATAGCTTTCCCGCATAACCTTGCTTATTGGGTATTGGATCATTATGATCCAATAAAGTCTGAATTGCTAATGGAAAATGGCAAGGATATACACATCACTGAAGAAGATATTCATAAGTTGTTGGGATTACCGCTATGTGGGACATCTATTAAGAAGATAGGGAGGAATGATGATCATGCACTAATTGAAGAGTGGAAAGAACAGTTTGAGGATGTTGAGCTGAAGGACAAAATTATAAAAACTGAGCATGTTGCAGATATGTTAACGAAATACATTGATGGAGGAGAGTGGTTTAAAAGACAATTCTTGGTGTTATTCATATCGTGCATAGTTGAGAGCAAAAGCAATGGAAGTGCTAATCAAAGCTACATTATAGAAAACGTGGAAGAAGTTGCCAAGTTGAATTGGTGCGAGCTTGTACTTAAATGCCTTGTAGAAAATACAATTCAATGGAAGAAAAAGAAGACTTCAAAGATTTCTGGGCCAATACTCTTCCTCATTGTAAGGATTATTTTTCCCTTCTACAATAACTAGTTTATTTCATACTCTAATTCTCCTATTTGTTGATATTTATCATCAACAATTCTTTATTTTGCAGCTATTGTACGTTAATAGAGTGACGATTTTGGGACAAAAACCAAAAACATGTTTCCCTGTATTCTTGTTGTGGGGTGATGGAAGACTAACTCAAAGACAGAATCAAGAGTACAAAATTGGAGGGTTTTTTGGAGGGTGGCATGTGGTGAACGAAGCAAGGACAATTGGAAGTCATGAAATCCACCCACCATCTCCACATGATAATGCTGGTAGAGAAACAACACCAGCAAGACCAAACTCTTTAGAGGTAAAAGTGCATAAAGAAGTATAAAATGTGCATAAATAATTTGTAAAAGTGTATGATCTGAATACATTTTTATCTAATCTAGTTTAACACGTGCTTCATGAAAAAGTGCATTGGGAACCATAAAAAGTGCATAAATAATATGCAAAAGTGCTTAATTTAAAAACATATTATGATCTGAGTTAATTGTTGTCAAAATAACAGGAATGGGCTAAAGGAATAGCTCTGAAAGGAAAAAATGTAGCTGATAATATTGTAGAGCTAGCAGAATACATTGGGATGATGCCATCAGAGTTTAAAAAGGACGTTGTAATGATCCAAATGATGGAAAACATGAAGCGACTGATTGGCGTGCAAGGGGACCATTCACAAGAAGAAAAGGAGAATGTTACTGAGGTTAATGAAACTGCAGATTGGGAAAAAATCTTTAACCAATCTCAATTCTGGAATGATCCGGAGCTATTGGCTTGCATGGAGAAAATAAAAAAAGCTAAAACAACCAAGAATAACGTGAAGAAATATTCAGCTGACTTCACACCTCCTTCGTTCAACCTTTTTAATTCACAAGAATTAGAAGAAATGTTGGAAGATGTGGAAGATGGGAACATTGCTGAAGATGGACTGTTGAAAGGGTTTTCTCGGCCAACAAATAAATTTGTAAGTCAAGACCCCGCTGAGTACAGTGGAGTCAGGATCGTTCCACAGGAAGCAAGGTTGTTTGTCTATCAATCTAATAAAAATCAAATAAAATCAAACACAATCACTCACGAGATGCCTCGTTAACGACCTTGTCAGGATCGTTACCGAACCACCGAACACAAAAATACCAATTAACGAACTAATAAAATTCTAATTAATACTCGGTACCGAAGCAAGTATTCAGCAACGAAGATTTATCAGAAATAATTCAATAAAAACAAAAATCTAGGATAAGGGACACCACAACATAGCCAAGCATAAGAATTCGTAAGAAGATAAGATCATGCCTTTAAATAGATAGAGTCATCAACTTTCATTGACTTAACAAGTAAATTAATCTATTTTCATAAACTAACTCACTCAATTGCTTGTTTTGGATCTAAAGCTTGAAACTTCCGTTTTCAAACAATATCAACCTTCAAGTTACTAACTTTCTCTTTCAATCAAGTTAAAACTCAAATTACCTCAACTCCCGTTTCGGTATTAAGCACAACAAACAATCTCAATAAAGATAAAAGGCATTCAAAACACTATCTTACTTCATCAAACATGCTCAACTATGCCGGGCTTAACCCCGACCCTAGAAAAATAGACTACTCACTACTCATGATTAAGAAACTAAAAACTTCAATAAAAACAAACATTGCAACAAAACTCAAACTTAAATTAATAACAAAAATATTGTCTTACAGAGAATCAGAAGAAAACCAAACCAAAACAATCACCGAACCACAAACTCGATCAACGAACCTCGGAAACCGTCGTTACCGACCCTCGTCACCGACTTTCGATCCGGTTCTCTCTCCTTCGGCCTTCCTTCTGCTCCAAAACTAGCTCTAAAATTCTACTCCAAAATTAAGCCTCTCCTTTCTATGCTAGATAGGAGGGTATTTATATTAGAAAATCCTAAAAAACTAAAAAGGCTAAAAGATAAAAACTTTCCTAAGAAGATAGAAACAATCTCTAAAAGATAGAAATAAAATCTAGAAAGATATTAAACCCTAAAATACATATTCTGATAACCCATAAAGATTCTAAAAAGATACTCAACCGATACGAAAATAAATTCCCGCTCAGGATCGGTGAATAATAAAATAATACTCCGAAATCTTCTTCTTCGTGGCCTCGTTAACGACCCTTTACAACCTCGTTAACGAGCCTGGGGTTTTGTTTTCTTCAACACCTCCTCTCGTTCTCTTGAGCCTTGACTTCTTAAATCTTGCACTTTCCCGGCCTTCACTGCGATGCTCCAAATTTAACTCCATTTAGCTCCTTTCCTCGCTAAAACCTGCAAAATACACAAAATAGCGTAGATTCCACTCTTTTCGTAGATTTATGCAAAACTATCTAAAAACACTTAAAACTAAACCTAAACTAGACAAAATTAATCCTAGTAAGCAAAGAAAACCTATTAAAAACTATACCAAAAATGCGAACATCATGGACAAAACAAGGATGGAGAAGAAGAAGAAGGTAGAGAAGAAGAAGTTGAAAAGGATGGAGAAGAAGAAGAAGGAGGATGAGAAGGAGATCCAAACAAAGAGGAAGAAATAATAGAAGTTGAAAGGAAAAGAAAAAGGCTGGAAAGGAGCAGGTAGAAGAAGCTGGGAACATTGTTGAAGATGGGCAAAACAAGGATGGAGGAGAAGGAGAAGAAGATCAAAACAAAGAGGCTGGAAAGGAGCAGGTAGAAGAAGCTAGAAATGATGCACAACACAAAGTTGCAAAATGTGTGAGTAACGAGAAAGATGGGGAAGTAAGCACACCATTGGCAGGAACACAAAGAGTGACAAGACAAAGTATAAACAACAAGGTATACTTGAATTTTTTTAGCCAACATTAATTTATATGGGTGAATTATTGATTCAATGTCTTGAACCTTATGACAGGATGCCAAGGTAGTTACTGAGGTTTATCGTAGGAAAAAAACCTGCTGCGATAGTGAAAAGCCCATTTTATGAAAGGGCGGTGAACATTTCTGAAAAGCTGACAGAAGAACAAAAACAAATATGGGATTTTGTTTTTAGTGAAGACCAAGTAAAGGATATTTAAGACACTACACTTTTTTGCCTACTATATAAAATTGTAAATGTGGATGTCTTGTTTAACATATTATCTAGTATTATCTTATAATGTCGTGAATGTGTATGCCTTTTTATGCAAAATGCATTGATAATATGCTAAACAAGTGCATTGGTAATATCTTAAAGTGGAAGTCCAAGATTTCACATTCTGAAAGTGCAATGATAATATATTAAAGTGCACTAATAACATGATAAAGTGCAAAGATAATATTCTAAAGTGCTTCTGTTATTTTATAAAAATGAAGGGTTGTTTTGTTCAAACACAATGGATGTGAGGCAACCAAACTCAATTTTATGACCATGGACTTGGATTTGCACCCAACCATTGTTAATTGTTGGACTATGCATTTCAACCATGAGGAGAAATGGAAAAGTGATTCAAAACCTTCAAGGTTGTTTGCTGAAGTGTTCAAGATGGTAAGTTTTAAATTAGAAATGTTTTATATCATTTTCATGTAATGATATGAGTGTTGTCATTGATTTATTCAAACTTCATTGAAAATGTAGGAGCACAATATTATAATTGATGAATTCAAGCAACAATTAGACAATGTTGTCAAAATGGTAGATGTAAGAGTGTTGAAACAGATTGACATGGTAAAAAGCTTACATTTCCTATTTATATACTATTACTCCTTAAATTATGTAGAAACTAACAAAAAAAGAAAATGTAGGTGATGTTCCCTGTGCTACAAAATAATGAGCACTACTTCCTTATCAATTTCAACTTGAAGAATAAAGGGATTGACATCATTGACAGCTTAATACTGTTCATAAGGAACATGAAGACAACATCAACAGTTTGGTAAGGTTTTTTAAAGCTTCAACACTTATTATACACACACAAAAATTGTATACCTAATGCAGTGTACATGCATGTTTTTCAGAGAAGTTTGTTGTTTGCTTATTTGCAAAGTGCAAGAATGCTTAAGAAAGCACAAGCAGTGTTGACAATTCAGCCAGTGGTGCAAGAAATCACATGGAGCTCAATCAACGAAGAAGATTCAGGCATATATACAATGCGACACCTAGAGATGTTCATGGGTCAACAAATGCAAGGGTGTTGGGCAGATCTAAATGCAGTGAACAACAAAAAGAAGATCGAACTGTTGAGGAAGAAATACATGTTTGCAATGTTGAAGTCACCAATTAATGAAGAGAAGATGAAAGTAGCAGGTTATGTCAAGAAGTTCAATGTGAAGAGTGGAAAACAAAAGATGAAGTAAAATCAAGTCTTATTTAGAATTGTGTTTTGGCGGATATTTAGGCAATGCATGACACTTTTGGTTTTAGTGAAAAGAAGTCTAATTTAGGAACTCCTATGGCTCTAATTCAATGACTGAACTGAAGTATTATGGCTCTAACTGTTTTGGACATGCTTACTAATGGTAATATATGGATGTACATTTTTATTGAAGTGTTATGGCTCTAAATGCATGCCACTTTTGGACATGCTTACTATTCATTGCCAATTCGAGCACTTGTGCGTGTGACAAGTCTGTTGTCATTAGATTTTAACACTCAACACAATTTCTAACTTCTTAATGTACGGTTTATGTACATTATTACACAACAACATAAAAATATGTAAATTGCATCAATATGAAGATAAAAGTGCATTACAATACTAGTAAAAGTGCATCGATATATAGTTAAAGTGCATTACAATATTAGTAAAGCGCATCGATATAACCTAATGTGTATTACGTTCATTGAAAAAAATATGTAAATTGGTAATGATAAAGTGCAAAATTAATATTGATAAGGTGAAAAATGTCCAAATAGGTAAACTAAAAAATATAAAGCGAATTGTTGTTGGTAGCCTTGAAGAACGGAATCAACCTGAAAATAAACAGAAGGGACACATTAGAAGAAAGTCTTAAAAACAAAAAAAAGAAAAAACAACAAAAATAAAATTTAAAAAATACATACATGTAGTATTTGGATCAAAATCTTCTATCTCAGCGGATTCTTCACTTCCCTCAATGTTTTCTTTACCTGAATTTGGAAAAACAAATAGTGCATTATATACTGAATAAAGTGCATCTAGTGGATAAAAAGGTGCAGTATAAAAGTAGAAATTAAAAATGCAAGTAATATACTCACAAGTAGATCTATTGTAATGTGCATACTTATTGCATCTGCCACATTTTCGTTTCTTTTGTATTCCAGACTCCTTACCACCGAGAATCCTCTTTGCACGACCCTTGGTCTTGGCTTGTTCTAGTGGATGGACAGTTATTGTGGTAGGTAATGAGGTCCCAACAAATTCCTCAGCAATTTGTGCATTAGATGAGCCAGAACTTTGCATAACTAGACCTTTTTCGGTAAGAGAATCTTTCTGATCACTAATAAGACACGCAAAGGCCTTCAATTGAGCAACATCTCGCTCTAAAAGTCCCATGCAACTGAAAAAGTCTGAAATCAATGTATGTGTTAGCTTTTGCCTCTCTTCCAATTCAGCACAATGATCAACCAATGTACCGGCAATGCAGAAAGTGGGCTTAAGGGTTGCATGCTTAGTCCACCGAGTGAGGATAAATCTGCTGGGAATGTGTGTCATGTCCAAGTTCTTAAAGACAAAAAACATGTGGCGACAAGGCAGACCAACACGTTGAAACTCCCTACACGAGCAAACAACATTTTCGTCATTTTGGGTGTACATTGTTTGCACTTGGGGCCTATCAGCTTGTACAATGGTATATGTAATGGCTTCATTTTCTGGGACCATACTAGTCAAACGACAATCAAAACAAGCAGAACATATTTCTTTCTGAATCAACTTGAAGATTGTCAATGTGAAAACCTCTGCTGCATGCCTCTCTAACTCAAGTGTAGTCTTAAAATCAGGAACCATAGTGGAAGACTCGTAGTTCAGCTTCGACTGTGTGTGTCTCTGCGCATCTTATGCACCCTCAAAGTGCACTAATAGCTCCACAAGCCTATAATTTCTATCGGTAAAATGACCAAAGAAATTATTCTGTACCTCAGATATAGAAGTGGTCCTAACCAACCCACCAAACATGATATCTTTGAAGTAGGTTGGGATCCAAAATTGACGAATAGCAAACATATCATGGAACCACTTTTTGTTGTCCAATGGATAAGCATCGACTAGAGCCAACCATTTCTCCTCAAATTCAGCTGGTTCAGGGAATAGTCCTAAACAATAGAATGAAGTTTATCCTTGAAAGCGGGACCATCTGCATCAGCTTTTGTCTTCTCAGGAAAATTTCTGCATGATGTGCCATATGCAAAGACGGTGACGTGTAGTAGGAAATATATGTGCTATTGCAGCCTTCATTGCCATATCTTGATCCGTGACTAAAATTTTTGGATCATACCCCATGGCTTTCTTAAACCTCTCAAAAAGCCAAACATATGATTCAATGTTTTCGTTCAATAACAACCCAACACCAAAGGTTACACACCTTCTATGGTGATCCAAACCAGTAAAGGGAGCAAAAACCATTTGATACCTGCATGGTAACAAAGAGCCTATAAATTAGAAAGGGCATAAAGTGCATGACAAACATGTAAAAGTGCACCAGAAACTAGTAAAAGTGCACAAGTATAGATATACGTGTTAGTTCTGTAGGTAGCATCAAAGGAGACAACTTCTCCAAAGTAAGCAAAGTTTTTTCTTGAGACCGGATCAACCCAAAATAATCTTGTCAAACGGTCTTGGGAATCCACATCATAATCAAAGAAGAATGCATCACATAGCTCTCTTTTTTGATGAAATTTATCAATCAACACTTGAGCATCTAAACCAGCAAAGAATGCCAACAAATCTCTTCGGAAATTTTTGAAATCAACTACAGAAGCACCAACATTTGAATAACCACCGACAAGTTCTTTAAAAATCCTATGGCAAGGTGTAGGACCAATATTGGCTTTCGAACAGTCAAGGATAAATTTTTTGTGACCCATATGCAGATTTCGATTAGACTTTAGAAATTGGTTATACCTATGCTCCATAGGCGTATGCGTATGACGCTCTATAAACGCTGATACTACATATCCCTTTCTACCAGCAAAGCTAAAAGAAATCCGTACTATACAACCAACTTGTTTGGATGGCCTTTCACGAATTCGTTTGATCCGACTATCCTTGTAACCTGATTTTGAACACATCAAACCCTTAAGGGTGACAGGTCCATCTTTTGTGTCAGTATGTCGAGTCTCATGACGAACTTCAAATGCACACACTGATGTATATCTTTTGTAGAAGCGAATACCTTCATCTAGTGTGTTGAAAAATTGACCTTCATATGGTCGAAACTCAGATGGACACGCAGGCAAATAGTGTGTTGTTTGCCCTTGAGATAACTCAACAGAATACTCACCAACCTCTTTATCTGATTCCTCATTCACAACATGAACAACATCAATATCAATAGTGTGCAAAGAAGAATCAATATTTGAAGAAGAACTAGATGCACCGACTATAAAATAAAAGGATAATTAAGGATGTTAATTCACTGAAAGTGCATTATGAATATGTAAAAGTGCATTACGAATATCTAAAAGTGCATTACAAAGCAGGATGCCAACCGAAAAAAGAAACAATCACAAAAAGCATGCTTAAATCCATCAAAAGAAGCAGGATGCCAACCTTCTACTAGTTCATACCAATTTCCCTTTCATCTTAGAAACAAATTGTCAAATCCTATTAATAGCATTGACAAAGAACGTGGAACAGAAACCTGTAGGCATAAATATGCTTACAAATGCATACGAACTCTCAAACTTCCTACCACAACGCTCTCCAATCTTCTAAATCAAACCAACACACATCTAATAGAGCATATCAATTCATTAATGGAAACAACAATCCTTAGGCCAATAGACAAATTGATTCATGGAACAAATGCAAATGAAGTCTCAAAACAAAAAATCTAATCAAGCCAAATCAATTCATGGAACAATATGAAATTCAATGATTTAAGAAAGAGGAAAGTTGAATTTCATACGATCGAGTTGAATTATTGGGTGGACATGGATGTTGCCTTCAAAATCGGCTACAGAAACTCCCACCAAAGGATCCAATCCCGATCGAGAAGACAATTCTCGTCGCTCTGATTCCGATCGGGAATCTCCCATGCTAAATCCTCCGCAAGCACGAAGATCCTTCTCAACCTCAATCGAAGATCGTCCTCGAGCTCAAAATTGGAGAACTAGAGCCATGATCGATCGTATGAATGAACTCACGCGAAATAAAAGGGAAAAATAAAAACAACAGCAACATTGCAAAAATACCCCTAGCCATTTAAAAAAAGGAGTGTGATTTGCATCGTTAATTAGCCGGATCAAACGACTTATATTAGTCCTTATTTTTTAGGTTAATCCTCATATGATCCCAACTCTGTAAAATTATTATTGCAATTTATTTAACAATAACAAATTAACAATTAATAATAGATAAGGTTTAACTAACTATTTATAACTTTTATAAGATTTAAATAGGAATATTTTGCATCCAACATAATAATATGTATTTTAATAATATATATTTGCTTTTATCTAACAATATAACTACAATAAATATATATATATTATGATTTTTATATAAGAAACTATTGTTTTAGTTTTCTTAATGATAACTTGCATTTAGAGCATAGTAGGACATGCATTTAGGACCTTAGTTTGTATATTTTCATGCATTAGTCTCATGTTTCTGGTGCTTTTAGTTTAGTTTCCGTTTTAGATGTCTACACGCGTATATTTAGGCATTTCAGGTATTTTGGAGAATTTCGAGCTTCATTGGAACGCGTTTGGAGACATAGCGGAAAAGACTTCAGTCAAGGAGGCATCGGGACGGGAAATGATCAACTGAGGAGTCCAGAATAAGAGAATCACACGATCAAGGCCAGAGTCGTGCACCTTGGTGCACGGTCGTGCAGGTGGTGATGAAGAATCTCGGATCGTGCGCCCCCCACTCGAGCCAGTTGGGGATCGTGCGTCACAAACGCACGATCGTGCAGTTCAAGCCAGTCAAAGGCAACGCCCGTGCGTTTTCAAATGCACGGTCGTGCGTCTCCTAGGCCGGGGTCGTGCGCTTTGTCAGATCATGCATGCCTTGTACGGTCGTGCGCCGAGGCGCACGACGCGCGCCGTCTCTCGTGCGCCTTTGTTTGCTCGGGTTTTTGGGCCGCCTCTCTTATTTTCTCTTTAGTATAAATACCCTCTTTTTCTATCTAGTTGGGGTTTCGACTTTTTTAACCTAGTTTTAATCCTTGAGAGACAAGTTTGAGGGAGATTGTGGAGATTTGAAGACTTTGTTTTGATTTTGAGTTTGGATTTGCTGGATATTAATCAAGTTTGCTTGTTTCTTCAATCTGGTATGTTTAATCTCGTTATTGAATTGATTTCTTCTATTTCCATGTCTAGCTAAACCCCAAATTCTAAGATTGGGGTGAACCCAATGATGTCTAGGTAGATTTATTTATTAAATTGCACAATCCATTGTTTGAAGCTTTGTTTGATTCAATCCTAGATGCTTTATGCCCTAGTCATTTATATGAACGGGAACTTGCCAAAGTTTGAGACTGAAAGGTGAAAACTTTGTTAAGTAGTCAGACAGGAGATTGAGACTGAAAGGTACTTTTTCCTGTTGGAACCCTAGGATTTGAACCTGAGTTTTCTCTATTATGAAAGTATTTTGAATTCTCTTGTGGAATAACAATTGTCATAGAAATCTTAGGGTTAGGTCGAGTTAGCAAGTCGCAAAAGCGGATGTTCATTCAATTTAATCTTAAATTCTAAGTGCTTAAAGGTCTAGATTTTAATTTGCAAGTCACGAAAGTGGATGTTTAATTGAGTCTAGATACGTCTGTTAACATTTGAAAGAATTTAGCGGATACATTAGACAATTGCCTTCAAACGAAGTCAAGATTAAAGTTGTGCAATCATCCTTTATAGTCTACCGACGCATTGTTGTGGTGATCCTTAGTCTTAGAAACTTTCCTCTCATTGATTTGCTCATATTTAGTTGTTTGTTTGTTTTAAATTAGTTTCATAGCTGAAATCACAATCCAATCTTTTCTTATTTTACGGCTTAATCTACTGATTTGATTACAATTAATACTACATAGTCCCAGAGTTCAACACCTTGGTATTACAACCGATCCCGTACACTTGCGGGGTAGGATTTGGCCTATCACTTAACGATAATATTAGGTATGATTTAACTAGCTTTTTATCTAACAATCTATATTTTTTAATTAATTTTTACATGTGAACTTATTGTTTTTATTTTTAACAATAAAGTTGAATTAAATTTAACTAGCTTTTTATCTAATAATCTATATTTTTACTTTTTTTGATGATTTTAATATGTGAAATTATTCCTTTAGTTTTTTAATATATTATATGAGATTCAAATTGTTTTAAAAATCTACCATTATAAATTTGTTATAATTTTCTAACTTTTTATATGTGAAATATGGTTTTTGAAATTAATATCAAATAAGATAAAACTAGCAATATATATTTTTGTCTAATCCAACTAAAAAATTTGCTCTAATAAATATTACATACCAAAACATAGGGTAATGTTTTAATGTTGTACTAAAGTTAATACACATAACATATAAAGAAATGTAAAAAAAAAGTTTTATACTAATCCCGTGCAAGACACGGGTATTATACTAGTTATAGAACAAATTTAGCCCAAAAAAATTTTGGGCCACCCTAATTAGGCCCTTGTTAAGCTCCCCTATTAAATTAGCTTTTTGTTAAGTATATAAGGCTTAAATTTTTTTTTACTTTTCCCTCTCTATCTCTCTCTCGTGCGTCCGCTCTCTCGTGTTCTTCCCCTATCACTCTTGCAAAAACCAAAACCGATTCTCAACTGCAAAAAACGGTTCGAGTACATCGATTTGAAGTCAGAATTCGTAATGCAATTTGTATTTGAAGTTGATTTGAAGTTCGTTCTCGAGATTCTGGTGTTTTGTGCAACTGGATTTCGTTTTGTGATCGTCAACAAGCCTCTGCTTCAGGTTAGGGTTTTTTGTTTGTGTGATCATTGAATTTTGTTTGATTTTCTTCAATTTTGTGTTTGGATTTTGCTGTATACTTTTGCTTTTTCAATTTGTTTGTCGATTCGAAGATGAGTTGCATGTGATGATAGTAATGACATGTTTTGGTTCGTTTAATGACATTGTTTTCTGTTAGACTAGCAATATCTTAGGAATAGGTCAATATTTGTTATTGTATCTACCTATATTTATGCAAGTCTATTCATGTATTTGTGCAACGTGTATGTAACCACTTTGTACCCAGTTTCACTATATAAGAGATGATATTAATAGATATCCCTTCAAGGGGGAATTCAGTCCATTCATTTGTGTCTTTACTTTCATGGTATCGAGCATATCGATTCTTTTAAATTTTTTTCTCCTCAATTCAATTCAACCTGCCCGCCACTCCGCTTCCCTCTCCTCGTGCTAATATTCTTGAAACCAGGCAACGCACTCCCATCTCTACCCCTAGCGGTGAAGATGACCTTATCCCTCCTACTCAAACAAATCAAACACAATCCCCTGCTCCCTCAACACAGGCACTTCATGTTGCCGATATCAAAACTCATGTCCCCATTCTCCTTGATCTCTCTTCCTCAAACTACAATAAATGGCGTGAACTCTTCCTTGTTACTCTAGGAAAATTTGGCCTTAAATCTCATATCGACGCCTCTCTTATATCTCCTCCCAATGACCCGGATTGGCAAATGTGCAATTACATTGTCCTTTCTTGGATCTATGGATCCATATCCATGGACATATTTGATATCATTATGCAATCTAATGCCTCCGCCCGTGTCATATGGGCTGCTATCGAGAGTCTCTTTCGAGACAACAAGAAAAGTCAGGCTATTCACTTGGAAATTCAGTTAAGCAGCCTCATCCAAGGTTCAATGCCAATAACTGAGTATTGCCAAAAAGTAAAAACCCTTGATGATGCGCTTGCCGACGTCGACAACCCCCTCTCCGATGAGACTCTTGTGCTACAAACTATCCGCGGATTAAACCCGGATTTCTCCACCATGGCTGCCATTATACCTACCAAAGACCCCTTTCCAACCTTTCATCAATATCGTAGTCTTCTCCTCTTGGAGGAACCCCGTCGTTCTCACACGCAGCCTCTTGAGACGGCCCTCACAACCACCACAACTCCTGCGTCGGACAAGAAATCAGTCCCCGCTGACCCACCCTCTTCCAAACAGCCATCAAACGATCAATCCCACAACTCAGGACGTGGGCGTGGTGGTGGTCGTCGTGGTCGAGGACGTGGGCGTGGCAACAACAACTCGCAAGGTCAAGGCTGGACTCAACTACAACAACAATGGATGCCACAATGGATGCAATTCCCTGGATGGACTCCATCATGGCAACCAAATTGGCATCCCGGTATTCTCGGATCACGACCCCAAGCTCCTGCGCAGCAGCACCAAAAAGTTTTACCCAACAACAGCATCCCGATCCTCCATCTTGGGATCAACAATCCTTCTATATTTCCATGGACATAATGCAACTTCAAGCCCCGAACGATCAAAATTAGTACATGGATACCGGTGCTTCGTCTCATATGACGAACAACCCAGGTAACCTCTTTCCCGTTTTTAATCCAGGCGTCTTATCTTCTTCTGCCATAGTTGTCGGTAACGGTCAGAAATTGCCCATAACATATACTGGCCATCGATCCCTCTCTCATAACCCACCCCTTTACCTTAACTTTGTTATTGTATCTCCTAGCTTGATTAAAAATATAATTTATGTTCATCAGTTTACCAATGACAATAATTGCACCATTGAGTTTGACAAATTTGGTTTTTTTGTGAAGGATTTTCATACCAAGAACATGATCAATCGGTGCAACAGTTCGGGCAACTTATATCCGTTTCATCCAACATCCAAGTCTTCTACTCACTATGTTCTCTCGGTGTCCATCTCTTCCCCAGTCTTTTGGCATCAACGCCTCGCTCATCCTGGCATTCAAGTTCTCAACAAAATTATTTCTTCTAATTCTCTAGGAGCAAATAAATTGGATTCTACAATCCCACTATGTATTTCTTGTCAATTAGGAAAGCATAGTTTGCCTTTTTCTTTATCAGATTCTACTAGTTCTTTCCCTTTTGAAATTATTCATTGTGATCTCTGGACTTCTCCGATCATTAGCAATTCTGGTTTTAAATATTATCTTGTCTTAGTTGACAATTTCACACATTATCTATGGACTTTCCCTCTCAAATATAAATCTGAAGCTTTCTCCATGTTCACACATTTTCATGCATACGTACAAAACCAATTTCACACCAACATAAAATCGTTCCAATGCGATCACGGTCGTGAATTCGATAATCACTCCTTTCACTCATTTTTGCAAACTCACGACATCATTTTCCGTTTTTCTTGCCCTCATACCTCCCAACAAAATGGCAAGGCGAAACGAATGATTCCTACCATCAATAACGTCCTCCGAAACATACTTTTTCATGCTTCCCTTCCTACAAAATTTTGGGCCGAAGCTCTGCAAGCCACCACATATATTATCAATCTTCTCCCCACTAAAACACTCAAATTCCGCTCTCCTCATCAAGCCCTCTTTCATAAAAATCTAGATTACAAACATTTAAGAGTATTCGGATGTCTATGCTTTCCAAATCTCTCCGCCACCATTCCACACAAACTTTCACCTCGAACCACTCCATGCGTCTTCCTCGGATACGCCCCTATGCACCGTGGTTATCGTTGCCTTGATTTGAAATCTGGTAAGATTATTATTTCACGTCATGTACTTTTTGATGAAAATAATTTTCCTTTTAAAAATCAATCTACAAAATATGATCTTATGGAGTATGATTTTTTAAATCAAGCAATGGAAGATTCTTTACCCATAATATCCTCCACTTCCCAAACTTACCCAGGCCCACCCCTTTATTCACACCCCTCACAATCAATAACTAATTCCCCTCCTAATCTCCACAATCCAGCCTCCACCCCAACTAACTCTAATTTAGTTTGCCACCCCTCTCCCTTATCTGATGCCCACTCCCCTGCATCGTCAACTACCTTATCAGCTCCTCCTCAAATCTCTCACCCTATGATCACTCGTTCCAAGGCTGGTATCTCCAAACCAAACCCACGTTACAATCTTTCCACTACAATCTCTCCCATACCCTCCTCCTACAAGAAAGCCTTACAATCTCCCATGTGGCTAAAGGCTATGAAGGACGAATATGACGCCTTGATTTCTAACGGGACTTGGGAACTTGTACCAAGACCCCCTCATACCAATGTTGTTTCAGGAAAGTGGCTCTTCCATCATAAATTCGGTCCAGACGGCTCTCTTTCTCGGTACAAAGCTCGGTGGGTCGCGCGTGGCTATAGTCAGCAACATGGAGTGGACTTCGACGAGACCTTCTCCCTCCTTGTTAAACCTGCCACGATTTGTACAGTTCTCACCCTTGCCTTGTCCCGTGAATGGCCTATCCACCAACTAGATGTCAAAAATGCCTTCCTTCATGGCACGTTGAATGAGACCTTCTATTGCCAACAACCCCCTGGCTTTGTTAACCCCACCAAACCAGACCATGTTTTTCGCCTCCACAAAGCCCTCTATGGCCTCAAACAAGCTCCACAAGCCTGGTTCCACCGCTTTGCTCAACACGTTTGTCGCCTCGGTTTTACCAATTGTAAATCCAATGCATCTCTTTTTGTATACCGGTCTGGCATTCACCAAGCCCACCTCCTTGTCTATGTCGATGATATCGTCCTCACTGCCTCCTCTCCCACACTCTTGGCAAAAATCATCTCTGCTCTTAGTCGTGAATTCTCCATGACTGACATGGGTCTACTTCACTACTTCCTCGGTATCTCTGTAACCCGAAACTCTTCTAGACTCCTTTCTCAACATAAATATGCCAATGAAATTATCCAAAAAGCCAAGCTACAAAGCTATAACCCCTGCCGCACCCCTGTCGATACCTCGGCCAAACTCGGCCACGATGCTGGCCCACGCATCCCTAACCCAACCCTTTACCGATCCCTTGCTGCTGCTCTCCAATATCTAACTTTCACCCGTCCCGACATCAGCTATGTTGTTCAACAGTGTTGCCTTTATATGCATGATCCACGTGAAAAACACTTCCTTGCCCTTAAACGCATCATCCACTACATTAAGGGTACATCAGAATTTGGCCTCCAACTATTCCGTGGAAACATATCTCATTTGACCGCATACTCCGATGCAGACTAGGCTGGTTGTTCAGATACAAGGAGATCGACTTTTGGCTAATGCCTATTCCTTGGTGAGTCACTCATATCTTGGTCTTCCAAGCGCCAATCCACTGTAGCTCGTTCAAGTGCGGAAGCAGAATATCGAGTTGTTGCAAACGCTGTTGCCGAATCAGTTTGGATTAAAAGCCTACTGCATGAACTTCACGTTCCCCTTAACACGGCCACTTTGGTTTTTTGTGACAATATAAGTGTTGTGTATATGTCTTCCAATCCCGTACAACATCAACGAACCAAACATGTTGAAATTGATCTACACTTTGTACGTGACAAGATAAATATGGGAGTTGTACATGTCTTATGTTGATGTGTTCACAAAGGGCTTACCTACCTCCCTTTTCCTGGACTTTCGACACAGTCTTTGTCTCCGGCAACCTCGACTTCCGACTGCGGGGGGGATGTTAGACTAGTAGTATCTTAGGACTAGGTCAATATCTGTTATTGTATATACCTATATTTATGCAAGTCTATTCCTGTATTTGTGCAACGTGTATGTAACCACTTTGTACTCAGTTTCACTATATAAGAGATGATATCAATAAATATCCCTTCAAGGGGGAATTCAGTCCATTCATTGTGTCTTTACTTTCATTTTCGTTGTTGTGTATTTTGTGTTTCAATTCTTCTTATTTGTTTTGCATTGTTCATTTGTTTGGATGTTGTGAAGTCAAATTCTCGATTTCGAGATTATGCTGAATAATGATGACAGATTGTAACTATGCTAATGACACTACATTTTTGTGATGACAGATTATAACTATGATTAGAGCATCACCTTTCCCGATTATTTGTGATGATAGTAACATATTCATGCAATATGTTGTTTGTTTTGTGTTCATTTTTTGTACGTTGTGATTATAGTTGTTTATGATGACAATTGAGACATGTTGTATTTGCTTGTGATGACAGTGGGTTTTTTTAATTTCTAGGGGTTGTGATGAAAGTTGCTGCTATTGATGATAGTATATTGATTATAATTGTGTTTTATTGACATTTGTGATGACAAAGACTTTTTCTTATGTGTAGGGGTTGTGATGATGATTGTTTATGATGACAGCTGCCTTTTCTTATGTTTATTTGTTGTGATGACAGCGTTGCTGTTGATGATAATATATTGTTTACAGTGACATATTAGTGATGACAAAGTGTTTACTTGAGAGTTGAGACATGTGGTATTTTTGCTTTGTGATGATAGTTGTTTGTGATGACAGTGTCTCTATCTTATGTTTCTCAGTTGTGATGACACTTGTTTACTATTGATGATAGTATATTGATTATAATTGTGTTTTATTGACATTAGTGATGACAAAGACTTTTTTTATGTTTAGGGGTTGTGATGACAGTTGCCGTTCTTATGTTTTTTATGTTGTGATGACAATGTTGCTATTGATGATAATATATTGTTTCTAATTGTGTTACATTGACATATTGGTGATGACAAAGTGTTTACTTAAGAGTTGAGACATGTGGTATTTTTGCTTTGTGATGATAGTTGTTTGTGATGACAATGTCTCTTTCTTATGTTTCTCAATTGTGATGTCAAATTTTAATCAAGTCTTTCGTTTTCCATGATAAAGAATGGAGCCTAAGCAATTGCAATATATGGTTCCTGTATCAAAACGATATAATAGAAGAGCAAACCAGTATCACACTCCAGATGTTTTCCACCTCATCAAGTGTCATCTTACATCTGATGAGTTTAGTAGGTTAGGTCAGGGGTGATTTGGTGTAGTGTTAAAGTTAGGTGATACTATACCACTTCGTTACAAACTTATGCATTATGCCATCATGTGTGAGTTAAAAACTTCATATAAGCATGAGATGTGGCTTAGAATAGGGGGTAATGTGTGTCGTTATTCCTTGATGGACTTCGTTGTTGTCATTGGTTTGAATTGTGAGAATTTAGGTGATGTTGATATCCCTAAAGTTTACCCCGTAGATGTCGTAGGTGTGGATAAGTGTAATTTGGATCATTTACGACCTATTTTTATAAAAGAAAAAAATCGTTCAAGGAAGTTTAAACTTGCACACCTGTTGATCTTTGAGGCTGTTTTGCTTCCTAAACGGGATAAGGTTCCTATAGATCCAATTCATATTGCTCTTTCAAGTGATTTGGAGAAATTTTATGCGTATCCTTGGGGTAGATTGTCCTATAACGCTTTGCTCGATAGCTTGTTGCATGTGAATCGTACCCCACGTGACCCGGAGATGATGAAAAAGCCAAAGTATATACCTGGCTTCAATGTGTTTGGATATCCTTTTGAATTTATGGTAATGTGTTGATATATTTTTTGATTTATTTTTTGATGTTAATTGCATCCGTAATGGTTTTTTAGTGTTTCTTTTTTGTGTGTATTGTTATAGTTGTGGATTGTGGAGACTTTTCCAGCTTTTCAAGGCATTTGTCATCTTGTTGAGAGAGGAGGTAAAGAAGAAGTTCCTTATATGTTGCGTTGGCATAGCACTTCATCTCAACTTGATGGTTGGAAAACAATTTGTGATGTTGGGGACAAGAAATTGATATGTTTTATTTGTTTTATTTTGATGACAGTTGAATTTGATGACAATTGTAACTTGTAGAGTTTATTTGATGACAATTTAATTTATTTTATTTTGATGACATCAATGTTTGTATCCCTCGTACTCAGAATATGTTGCATTCATTACATGAGGTTGTTGACCTTGTGTACAATGATCTTGTGAAACGGATTATACTGAAGCAAAAAGCGGTTTAAGGTGAAGGATCTGAGTTTGATAAGGAGGATGAACCTGCTGATTTTGTTATTGCTCCACGAGATGCAATTATTGAAAAAGCCAATGTTGGTGGTAAGAGAAAGATTGGATGTACAGACGCAAATGCTAAAGGCGCAAAGGCTAAAGGGGTAGGACAAAAGGAATCTGAACAGAAACCGAAAGAGCGCTCTAAAATTGTGAAGAGGGAAGGTAGGAGATTACAACTTCCTAGAGCGGCTAAAACTAAGGTTGATGACAGTATGCATAAGATTCCGAGGATTGGAAAGGATCACAAGAGCTCGAAGGATTCGAAGGGTTCAAAGGATTCGGGTGTGAGTGGTCAGAAGACTCGTCAACAATGTGCCTGAGATTATTGAAAAATGTAAGAGGCCAAAGTTGAAGAAAGATTGTAATGAAGCTATAGAGAAGGACTTTCCAAAGAAGAAGGATGTGGATGACAATGAAACTGATTTTGAAGTTGCTAGGATTTTGTCAATGGCCAAGGAGAAGGCAAAATTTGATGAAGTTGATGAGGATCCAGTTTCTTCCAAGGGAAAGGAGAAGGCAGAAGAGTACAATAAAAAGGAAGAGCCAGGTTGGTTTAAGTCTTTAAGGGAAATTATGTGTTCCTTGCAAGATGATATGATTATAATGATGAAAACTCTTCAGAGTCAAGTGCAGTGTGTTGAGATGCAAGTTGTGAAAGTTAACATCAGGGTTGATAGAATTGAAAAGAAACTGAAATCTAAAGACCAAGATTCTGTTTTTGATGATAATGGTGACGAGATTCGCATTATAAGTTTGGAACCAGTGAGAGAAAGTGATTGCAAAGGCATTGAGTCTTTGAGGTTGTCCCCTGATGATGACATTTCTGTTAAAGATGGAGGTGGAGGTATGAATTTGCAGTTGATAAGTATGTTCCACTAGATATAATTCCAAGGCAAGAGCAAGGCAAGAGCAAGGCAACTGAGTTGGTTGAGCTTGTGAAAGATGGTCAAGAGCAAGGTGGTGATGACAGGGAAGTTAATCATGAAGAACCAGTTGTGCATGAAGCAAGGGTTGATAAAAGAGAAGATGTTGATGAACCTGTCAAAGATCAAGCAGAGGTAGATGACAGAATTGATGACCCAGGTGAGTTAGGTTCAAGCTTTTTTCTATCTCCTCGGATGAGTTAGGTTTTGACATGCGTGGACTTTTACAAGATGTAATGGATAATTGTTCTCAACTTACTGAGCATGGACATTTGTTTGGTTCTTTATTTCAAGCTTCAAAAGAAGGTGCAACCTCTGAGATTGATGAAATTTTTCATAATCCAACGGTTCAATATGATGATGATGCAAAGGAAACGGTTGAACTTAGGAGGTCTACCAGATTTTTGAAGCCAGGTGCTTCAACCACAACTCCATATACTGTTGAGAAGGATAGGAAGTTAAAGAAAAAGAGGGCTGCTTCATTACCTAAGGCTCCAAAGCATTCCTTTTATGAAGATGATGTTCGTAAACCATTTTACGATTGGTATAATAACGGGTATGTTATTTATTAGTTATGTTATCTGTTTTTTTTGTGATGATAGTAGTGTTTTAACAATTTTTGTGATGATAGTATTGCGATGATAGAATGTTTATAATGTTCTGATGACAGGCTTTTTTGTGTTGATTGTATTGTGATGACAGTAATGTGATGATGATGATGTTGACTGCATGTTTATAATGCTCTGATGACAGTCTTTTTTTGTGTTAGTGATAAAAATGCTACTGTTGTTGGATCTGATCAAATGCTAAACAAGAAGTTTTTTAGACTGCTCAAGAGTAGAAGTCTTTGGTTAGGAGATGATATAAGTATCTGATCAAATGATATTTTCTTGTTGTCAATTTAATTGTGTGACATTTCATGTCTTTTTGTTGCATTTCTACGAGGCTTTGCATTATTTGAGGAAAATTATTCATGATCATCTTGATGACTTCAAGAATGTGGTTATTATGGATTGGATTTGGTACAAGACATTCACGCCTTTTGAAGTGGAGCGTTATATTGTTCAAAATGATGATGTGCCAAGCAATGTGTTCAATTATTTTAATGGTTGGAAGCCTACTCTCTTTGGGAAATCATGGGTTCGTGGTGAGGTGACAAAGGTTTATACACCAGTTCACCTTCCAAAAGAGAGGCGTGATCATTGGGTTGTATTGGAAATTAACTTGCATCGTCGCCACATGACTGTATTTGACTATTTTCGGGATTTGTATACGATGAAGGAGCTTTCCAGTTATATACAACCTTTTACCAAGTTGTTTCCGTTTCTAATGAAGAAAAGTGGGAGGTTTGATCATCTTGAGGGCTTGGATGCTGATTTCACTTGGTCTAGAGACGCTTTGGTTTGTCAAGATTATTCCGGGTGGTTGCCTTGTGTTATTTTAATTTGGTTATGCTGTGTAATTATGTATATTTTTTGATTAATTCAGTCATTTTATTTTATTTTCAGTGGTAATTGTGGTGTCTATTGCATGAAGTATATTGAAGCTCTTGCATTAGGACTTAGCTTGGATGGTCTTGATGATGCGCACATGCCGGCGATTAGAGAGAAGATGGCCATAGATATTTTTAACTGCAATTGGGTGATTCACCAAAAATTGGATCTGGTTGTTGGAGATGGATATAGATATATTGCTAGTGCAATGTAATCTGTGATGATAGGTGATGACAGTGTTAGTTTTTGATAAATGTAGGAGATGGATATAAATTTCTAGTGGTTGGTATCTGTTTGATGACAATGTTTTAGCTTTTGTTTATGTGTTTGATGACAATGTAGGAGATGGATATAAATACTTGTAGAACCCTTTATTGTGATAACAGTAATTGTTCTTGCAAAATTTATGTCTTTTTTTATATGCGACTGTGATGACAGTAATTGTGATGATAGTAGATCTTACGATGCTACATACTAATATTAAAATGGGAAACAATTTGATGACAAATAAAGAAAGAAAATTCCATGAAATGCAACATATAACGGTCAAAACGACAACTAGAAGATTCATGGTAGAATCATATTAAAAGAGAAAAATATTGAATAAGAAACCCTTCATTGCTGTATTGCTAGTTTAATTGCTCTGATCTTAGAATCTTCATTAAGGCCAGCCTGCAAAGAAAGCATTATCATGAAGTCATGTATATCTTCTGATGACAAGAAATTGGATTATCATGAACACTTATAGAAATATAGGTGTCTCCTTCAATCCGTGATGTGATATCGGTTTCGCTTAAGAAGAATTTCATATATCATGGTGGTACCCCGTTCATAACGCTATAACGGTTCACCAATATCGACAATGGTGTGTATGCTCTTATTCTTATTGGTGTTTTCTCATTAGTCTATGCATGAAATAGAAAATTTGTTAGTTTTCATGAAATATACGGTGTACAAAAAGAATTATATGGACTGATTGTTACCTCAACGTTCACCATTGTGAAGGTGACGAATGGATTAGCATAGGTTCTTCTAGTTATGGCATTCCATCTTGACATGGTTGAATTAAAATGTGTTTTCTATTGTTGTTGAGAACTTTTCTTTTATTTTCTGGAATGAGAGTGTTTTGTGATGATAGAAGTATACTTTTTATATGAGAATTTTAAAATAGCAAATTAAAAGCAAATCTTTTGAATGCATGACCTTTTTTACAATGTATTTATGAATTTTATCTATTCATTGGTCTTATTAAAGCTATTTTTGATGATATGCTTCGAAAATAGGAAATTGCTTTTTTTATGATAGGCTGTTTGATACTGTCATCAGAATAGGGGGTAAAGGTTCATGTGCACCAATGCATGCATGGATGTGTAATAAATGAATGTGATTTGAGAGAATTCAAACATATGCAATTCAATATATGCATTCGTTGATTTGATTTTGTTTTAAATGACAATTGTAAAAACAATAGTGATGACAGTAATAAAAACAGTTGAATAGTACTGGATATTGATGACAACAGTTTTATGATGACAATAATATAAATAATGGATATTGATGACAACATTAGAAACAACATTATAATATTATTGAGAATAGTTTGATGAAACAGTAGAAACAATATTGTGTTCATGACAATACAATTGTACTGATGACATCAAAAGGAAAAGAACTGATGACAGTAAAATAAAAAAAGATCCTGAAAATGAAGGAAACTCTATTCTATAATATTTGTGGTGTGGCTTGATTCAGATGAAACCTTATGCTTCTTGGCATTCTTGCTTCTCTTTGTATTTGGAAGGGATTTTTTTTTAAGTCTCCCAATCATCCTTCTCACATTTGGTGGATGACATATTGTGCTTTTAACTTCTACAGGCACATCCCAATCTATTTTTGGAGGAAGTGGGTAGATTGAATCTTCGTATGTTGAGGACCAAGCTTCAAATTGGTAGTACTCACTGATAAAGCTTCTCAATGGGTATTGCATTTGCTAAATTGCAACAAGGGCATGAACACAAGGGATTTTTTCTAAGTCAAACATCCTACAACTGCATGTTTTCTAAGCTAGATTGACCACACCGGAGAAGTCTCCACTAAACACTTCGAATTGAGAATTATTTAGGACTTTAACGCCATATCTCTTTGATTTCTTGCATCTTAGCTCAAGAATCTTGTGTATTGTTGGTGGCAGCTGGTTGGTGTTCTCTTGGATTGTTTGCTTACGCTCTGCAAACCATCTTGACAATAAATCTCTGATGAATTTCAAGAGAGAAACAATAGGGAAAGATCTTGCTTGTTTCAAAACGTTGTTGAGACTTTCTAAATTGTTGGTGGTCATTATGTTGTACCTATTTTCATTAAAGTGTACTCTTGACCACTTTTTTAGTCCTGCATCCCTTAAATATTGTCCCATATATGGATTCTTTGAATAAATGTTTTGGGAGTATTTGTTGAAGTCTGTCATCATGTAACATTCAGCTGCTTGCTTGAACAACTTTGCAATCCCTTTTTCCTTGAATCTTGTAATGAGATTTTGCTTCAAATGTCAAATACATATCACGTGTTTTGCACATCTGTAGACTGATTCAACAGATTTTCCAATGCTTAAATGCCGATCTGACACGAACACTAACTCATTAGAGCATGGAATTACAGTTAGCAACTGATCAAAAAACCACTTCCAAGCTTTATCATTTTCAGATTCCACAATGGCATAAGCGAGAGGATATATTTGTTGGTTTGCATCTTGTGTTGAAGCAGTAATTAAAACTCCCAAATATTTGTTGTGGAGATGCGTTCCATCTACTTGAATGACCTGCATTTGATTATAAAGATAGATGAGAAATCAAAATTGATGACAATTGGTCATGAATATAAGTGATGACAGCTTATCAAAGTGATGACAGTACCTTTCTCAATTGATTAAAACCTCTAATTGACGCTCCAATTGCTACGAAGACATACTTGAATCTGCCTGGCTTTCAACTTCGAGACATGTGTAAGTGCCTTGGTTTGTTCTTTTGATCATGTGACAATATGATGGGAGCATCTCATAGTTCTCTTCTGGTGATCCTCTTATCAGCACTTGTGCCCATTGTTGTGCCTTCCAAGCTTTCCAGTAGCTAACATGTTGCAAGTAATCATTTCTCATGTCATTCATGATCATACTTGGGTCTGGCCCCTTCTTAACACCATCAAACATGTGATGACAACGATGTATTTTCAAGAGGTGACAGAGATGACAATGATTACAAAACAGAAACATACCTTAATTTTATATTTTGTGCTATAATTTGATATGGTGGTTGTATATGCGTTGAACATCTCACTTCGAATGGGCATGTATGGTTTTCATTGAATTTCTTCACTTCAAAATAACTCAAGCCTTTCAGTTTTGATGCCATCAATTGCCATTCGCATTCTTTATGTACACATTTCAGCGAGTAGTAATCTTTCCTTGATTTGTGCACTTTGAAACCATAGCTCTCCTTCATTGCTTGGTTATATATTGCAGTCTTAAGATCTTCTTTTGTTCCAAACAGTTGCCCTACTTGAACAAACTGACTATCTGGTGGATGATCAACTTCTTCATCATCATCAGATACCATTGCAGTTTCATGTGCATCATAAATTTCTAGTGGTTGGTAGTTGTTGTTGATACTTGATGACAGTTGCATATTCTCAATTTCAAGCTCTTTTCCTTTCCTTCTTCCATGTATTGTAACATAGATAGGCAAACCCCAAGCAACTTGTGGTGTGTTGCTAATATGGTAGAATGATTTGAGATCTTCATCTGTCTCAATTGTGAAAGGTCTTGGCACCTTTTTTGTTGGATGTAGGTGTGATAGGTTGATTTGTGCTGGTTGTGAGTTCATTGCAAACCTTGCCATAATCTTCTCCTTTAGATCGTCTAGTGTTACATTCTCCTCCAACAAAAATGCTTTCAAATTTACATCACCAATATAAAGACATTCACCATTGTTTGTCTTCCATCCTCCTCCAACACAGACGGTTAGAACCTTGATATCCATTTGTTGTCATCATTTGTAATCAATAAACACCAATTAGAGACATCACAAACATTGTCATCAACTAACATCTATCATCAAAAATATGTCATCATCTAACATGAAATATGACATCAAATAACATGAACAATGTCATCATGAACTACTTTCATCACTAACATCTATCATCAAAACACTGTCATCACTAACATCTATCATCAAAACACTGTCATCATGAACCACTGTCATCACTAACATCTATCATCAGAAATTTGACATCATCTAACATTGACAATGGCATCAACTAACATGAACACTGTCATCACAAACACCGTTATCAACTAACATGAACACTGTTATCACAAAAACTGTCATCACAGACACTGTAATTGTGAACAGTGTCATCAAATTGGAGACTTTTCAAAAAAAAAAATCAATTTATTGAATTGTCATCCCCTAAACCCAATGATGACGGTTTTTCCATGGCAGATCTAACATCAAAATTGAAACTTTGTTACATATCTGGATTAAATCTCGTGAAATATGATGACAGTGTCTGGAAAACTTGCCTCGTTGTATATGACAGGACAAAGGATTCGATAACCTTGTTGATAAAACGATTGTTGTAGAAGACAGGATAAAGGATTCGATCTCGAAAAACGACTAGTAATCGTTCGTGATGACACCTGGAATGAATTCGACGAGCTTTCAATGGCGAAATTTGAGCGAAACTTTTGATGACATGAATCGACCACGAAAACGAAGACCAATCCGTTCGCGATGACAACTGGAATTAAATCGACTGATTTCAATCGCGAAAGCGATGACAATAGGATCGAAAATCAATGAGAAGCTATCGTGATGAAGGAGGAGCTCGATTTTGGCGAAATATGACATGAAGGAGGAGCCATTTTGCCATTTACCTAATTTTCCCAATCCTCTTAATATCCACCTAATTATAGAGGTGGGTTCCGGTCCCTGGAACCTGAGAACCGAACCGGAACCGAACCGGTTCAAAACCGGCGGTTCCGGTTCCGGAACCGGTGGAGGACCGGTCCCGGTCCCGGTTCTTCCCTTAGAGGAACCGGAGAACCGACGGTTCCTCCGGTTCCTCCTTAAGGAATAAGTGTGACCGCGACCGCGGTTTGTAGAGGGTCGTGATCGCGGCATTGGGAACCGCGATCGCGGCCCTAAAACCGCGGTCGCGGTTCAACCAACAGAATGTACACACATTCTGTTGGACCACACCGCGATCGCGGACATAAATCCGCGATTGCGGTGCCCCATGCCGCGATCGCGACCCTTAATCCGCGATCGCGGCCACTGTTCCAACGGCTATTTTTTTCCCAACGTCTATATTCCAACGTCTATATTCCAACGTTCACATGAATTCCAACGACTATTTTCCTTCCATTTACCCATATAAATACCATACTTCACCTTCAATTTGATTCACACCAATCTCATACTCTCTTATCTCTCTCTACTATTACTACTCTCATAATTCTACAAGCTTTCAACTTGCAAATTCTTTCTTACTACTTCCAAGTCTCTTATCTCCTTCCTAATGTTTTGAAACATGGATAACCAAGGTCAAGGCTTTATTAATTTGTTGACCGAGCAATTCCATGGTGGTGTTGGTGATTCACAAGAAAGTCAAATGGATCCTAATGCTCTCAACCACAACCACCTTATCCTCATATGTCTATGTCTATGCCCATTCCCCCTCATATGTCTATGCCTATGCCCATTCCTCCACAAGTTCCTCATTCCGCTCCTATTCATAACCAAGGTGCACAAGGCAATGAGGAGGTCGATGTCGATGAGCAACACACCGACGAGGATGAGCAACACACCGAAGAGGAGGAGGGGGCATCTCCGCAAAAGTGTTGAAATCCGACATTTTCACAAAGCACTTCACCAAGGTCAATGAATTGGATGCACTAGACCGATATGTTGTGCAACTATTGTCCCTCGAAGTACAAATGGAAGCGCAATGGAGGCTATGGCACCTTGAACAAGCATTTGAAGGCAAAGCACTTGGACAAGTTGGGCATGATGCGAGGTCAAACACCAATTTCGACTTCGGGGTTAGCAAGTTCTTCCTCTCAATCTCCCTTATTTACTTATAATCATGAGCGTAGTGTTTATGCTTTGTCCGAAGCTATTTGTGTTGATCATTTGCCAGTTCAATTTGCGGAAAGTGTGGGTATAAATGATTGGGTTTCCAACCATTTGCAACCCGCTTATAAACGAACAACAAGAAAAACAATTAGGAAAAATGTGTTTAAAGCATATGCATGTCGTAAAAAGGAGTTGTCTCGGTTTTTTGATCAAAATGATATCCGTGTTTCTATTTGTAGTGATATTTGGAGTGATAACTATCAATCTCATTCATACATGGGTATTACATGTCATTATATTGATGATCATTTTCACATGCAAAAACGAGTTTTGGCTTTTCGAGTATTTGATGGGGCACATACCGCTTCAAATATTTGTAACATTATACGAACTATTTTAGATGAGTATAGACTACTTCATCGAGTTTTCACTATTTCATTTGATAATGCATCTAACAACACCGCTTCTATTAGTGAATTGATTCAAGTTTGTTAACCGGTTTTTGGAAACAAATACTTTCATGTAAGATGTTCTTGTCATATTTTAACTTATGTGTTCAAGATGGTTTGACACTTTTAATGCCATATCTTGAACCTATTAAGTATGTTGTTAGCTTTATTTGGTTAAAAAAGAAGGCCAAAAGTGATTGGGGGAGGTTTTGTAAATCGAATGGTGTTAAACCAATCATTTTTTCAAAAGATGTCGGTCATCGTTGGAATTCAACTTATAAATTACTTGTTCAATGTTTACGTTATAAAGAACTTTTAGCTTCCTTTGCCGCTCAACATATCCCGGGTTCACAAGCAATTGAAGCTTGTTGGGATATTTGCTATGATATTGTGGAGATTTTACAAGTTTTTAATGATGCAACTTATACATTTAGTCAAACATATACACCAAGTGCTCATTTGTTTGTTGTTGAAGCTTTGAATGTTGTGGGTGCCTTTAAGGAAGGGCTTTCACAACCCGACCGGCCCGACATTGTTGAAGGTATTTTACATATGAAGAGGAAGTGGTTGAACTATTACAAATATATTCCCGATATTTATCTTGTTGCTTGTGTTTTTGATCCAAGATTTAAGATGCAAGGTTTGCAAGATACTTTGTATCAATACTATGAGTTTTTAAATTTAGAAGAAGAACATTATGATAGAAATTGCAATGTTGATGTCATTATAGAACGTGTTAAATCTCTTATCTATAATTTGTACAAAACTTATAGCACGGGTGGTGAGGTTCTTTCTACGCCTCAATTACCCCCATCGTCCTCCTCATCTCGTCGTTCTTTTCTATTCACCGGATCTCTTATGTTGCAAAATCTTACAAAAAAACCAAGATTCACGAGCTCACATACGAAGCTGGATACTTATCTAACCACTACCTTTGAGTTTGTAGAGGATTTTGACATTTTAGATTGATGGAAGAAACACAAGAACACATATCCAACACTAGCAAGGATTGCCGCTCAAGTACTTGCCGTTCCCGCTTCAACGGTAGCGATGGAGCAAAAGTTTAGCCAAGGCGGCCACATCTTAGACGATAGGAGATCAAGATTGGCACCCGAAGCATTGGAAGCCCAAGTTTGTGTGGACGATTGGAAGAGGGCGGAAATTAGATCACAATCAATGAACTATACGGAGTCATCCGATGATGTAATAAGGACGACGCAAGCCAAGCTTCTTCCGCCGGTTCCGCCGGGTCGTCTTAGGTAAGTTGCCAAACGAGGTTTCATATCGAAGGTAATAGAACTACGTGGGCTTTGATTCCTCTATGACCCCGAGAGGATACATAGGCAACTTAATATCAAGTTCAAGCCCTTCTTCTCCCACCCCCCTTCTCTTCCCAAAGGACCCAAATCGATCGGAATAGGCTAAAATCGCCTAAAATAGCCATTATAACCACAATCCGCGACCGTAGTTCTCAAACTACGATCGCGGATCCACTCAACGGCTATATTTTTCAAATTCAACGGCTATTTCAACGGCTATTTCTAATCCATTTATCAATATAAATATGATATCTCTCCTTCAATTTAATTTACACCAATCTCATTCACTCATACTCTTTTATTTCTTTTGAATACTTCATTTCATATTCATTTTCAAGTATGGAAAACCAAGGCCGAGGGTTGATATTCGAAATTTTCACAAATCACTTCACCAAAGACAACGTATTGGATGAACGAGGCCGATGTGAGGTCAAATGCAACTATTGTTCCAAGAGGTACAAATGGTTGCCGGGTGGAGGTTATGGAACCATCACTCATCATTTAAAGAGGTTATGGAACCATCACTCATCATTTAAAGAGGTTATGGAACCATCACTCACTCATTTAAAGAGGTTATGGTACAAATGGTTGCCGATGTGAGGTCAAATGCAACTATTGTTCCAAGAGGTACAAATGGTTCCAAGAGGTTATGGAACCATCACTCATCCATTTATCAATATAAATATGATATCTCTCCTTCAATTTAATTTACACCAATCACATTCACTCATACTCTTTTATTTCATTTGAATACTTCATTTCATATTCATTTTCAAGTATGGAAAACCAAGGCCGAGGGTTGATATTCGAAATTTTCACAAATCACTTCACCAAAGACAACGTATTGGATGAACGAGGCCGATGTGAGGTCAAATGCAACTATTGTTCCAAGAGGTACAAATGGTTGTCGGGTGGAGGTTATGGAACCATCACTCATCATTTAAAGACCAAGCACGACATCCACCTTAACCGTAGGTAAGTCGCCAAGCGGGGTTGCATATCGAAGGTAAGAGAACTACGTGGGCTTTGATTCCTCTATGACCCCGAGAGGATACGTAGGCAACTTAATATCAAGTTCAAGCCCTTCTTCTCCCACCCTCCTTCTCTTCCCAAAGTCCCAAACTGGTCGAAATAGGCTAAAATCGCCTAAAATAGCCATTATAACCACAATCCGCGATCACGGTTTGAGAACCGCGGTCGCGGATTGTGGGCTGCGATCGCGGTTCTCTATCACCGCGATCGCGGCCCACAATCCGTGACCGCGGTTTTCAAACCGCGATCGCAAAAAATTCAAATTTTTTTAAAACTTAAATGGAACCGAACCGAACCGGAACCGTAATCGGCTCCGGAACCGGCGGGAACCGGAAATAACCGGAACCGAGGAACCGGGGGGTTCTCGGTTCCGGTCCCGGTTCCGAGGTTCCGAGGAACCGGAACCGCCGGTTCCGGAACCGGACACACCACTACCTAATTAGCCTCTTAATTTTTGTTATATAATTAATTCATCCCATATTATATAGCCTACATACACATTATGTGCATTGAATTTTATATGGCTTTTGTTCAATTCTTGATCAATACTCTCGGCTCACATATTATAAAGAGTTTTTAGGGTGATACACTTAATAAAAATATAATTAATATTTACTTATCAACTAGTTTATATTTTGTAACAAAATTACTTTTGTTACTCCCTCCGTCTTTAAATGTTTATCCTCTTTCTGTTTCCGTCGTCCCTAAATGTTTGTACTTATCCCCTTTTTTCCTTTTATATCTACATTTTATTCTCAATATTACCATCATCTAAAAACCCAATTTTCCCATTCTACCCATCTTTCCCAAATACATTCTCTCTCTCCTCAACTTTTCATCCACTTTGCATACCATAAAAAAACACCATTAAAGCCCCATTTCTTACCCATTTTCTCCAACTCATTTCTCCATTAAGTAGAGAAACCCATTTCTCATTTGCAATGAGAATTGGATCAACCCAATCCAGTCTCTTTAACCCAAATTTGGTGTTTAGGGTTTCTAGTTGGAGCAACCCATCTCACGAACTCTTTGCCGGTTTCAATACGTAACCCTAATTGTTCCTTAGGCACTCACCGCCTCCATTTGTGAAAATGCTCCTTTGCTCTCTACAAACCCTAGATCTGTCCTCTTTCTCTCATCGATTCTCTCTCGATCTCTCGTGGATTCTTTCTCGATCTCTTTCTCTGGTCGATATCGGCCTCCATTGTTGCCTTCTCTTGCTTTTGCTTTCAAAAACCAGATCTGGTTGAGTTCGATCCAAATGCGTCCCTTCCCTCTGAGATGAGTCGGGAATCCTTGAGCGATGATTACAATGCTCCCCTTCCCTCTGAAGAGACGGAGTCTTATCAATGCTCCGACTACCCTAATTGTGAGTAGGGGCTTGATTGTAGGGGAAATCACTCTTACACCCCCCAACATTCAAAATCTGTGGTTGAGGATATCTACTGGCCCGAAGACATCGATTGTATTGAGCAGGTGGTGCTAATGGAAGCCCCTTCAACTGATGTCTTGCCGACTAGCTAAATCCCCTAACCTATTCTTCTTTATGTGTAAAGGCATGCTTGTATGATCTTCGATTGTGTGAAATACTCCCTTTTTTGCTATTGAGTCCCTCAACTGATGTTTGGCTGGTTTAATATCTTCATGACCTTGTTATGGTACTAATTTTTTGCTACTAAGTTGTTGAGGAAACTGATTTGTTTTGGTCAATTTTTTATTTGATAATCTGATTGAATGTTGGGTGACATTTTTTGGTTGATGTGAATGCATGTTGGCTGAATGTTGGTAGATCTATTTGATGATAGGCTATGATTGTTGGACGAATTTTTTTTTCTTCGATCTGAATGCATGCTTGCTAAATTGTTTGATGATAGGTTCACATGTGTCTATTGCATTTCTTGTTTCCGTGTTCCTCTTTCTCTGTTTTTTTTTTCAATGATGAGAACCATTATGGTTATATGACAAACCAAAAGCTTGTATGCTCATTTCATATGCTTAAGGTCACCGTCGTTTACATATGGCTTTGTAGGCCAATGAATGTGAAATGATGTTGTTCGTTTCAATCTAAAAGGCAAAGGGAGCTCTGAGATTGTTTTTGAATTTTTTTTAAGTCAATGGTGATGCCTTATTAGGTGAGATACCAATCAAATCAACTCCTATCCTTAACATGTCTAAGGCCACCGCAACAAATTATGGCTTTGGAGGCCAGTGATTGTTAGGTGCTTAGGGGTTTGATTGGTGTTGATGATGCAAATGGGACCCTGAGACTGTATTTCCAAAACTTTGCATTACCATTCAAATTTACAAAAGGTTGCATTACCAGTCAAGGTCCCAATATATTGCTATTATATACAAAATTACATGATTTATACAAAATATAGCATGCATAAATACCTGAATTCACTGAATTTCCAAAATGTTGCATTACCATTCAAGGTCCCTATGCATATTCACTGAACTCTGCCATTTCATCTTGCTGAGTGTCTTCTTTTGGAACTTCTTCTTCCTGGCTTTGTTCATCAATAGTTTGCCCTTCTTCTCCTACTTTTGTTTGGTGTGCAACACTGTGTATTACGTTCCATGCTTGCATAACTGCCTATTGTGGGGTTGATGCTTCAATATGTAGATTACCCTCAATTGCTAGTCTTTTTTTGTTCACATGAGGCAAATCATAATCGTTTCCCCCTTTCCTCTTCTGTATTTCATTCATAATGTATTGTAATGAGTGCCATACATTAGCTAATGTTGTTGGATGAAGTTCATGAAATGCATCATGTACAACCTGTAACATATCATCCATATCCTTAGGCATTTTCTTATGCATCAATGACTGAATACTTCTGAAAAAACCCAGGTCTAGGATGTTCAAATCTGCATTGTTGGGAGGTTGTTGGATTAGTATGAAAGTGAAATCATCTTGTTTGTATACTTCTTTCCATTCTAGATCCTCTTGAGTGATGTGTGCCTTTGCATTGTCCTGTTGAATGAATATTACCTTGTGACCTTCATGATGTGGCCATTTTTCTCTTATTGTTGGAACAATTTGGTATATTAGCATCCTCCTTGTGACATGTTTATTGACGGATTCAACTAGCTTGGTCACAACAGTTCCCTTGTCTTTATTTTTTGACTTTCTCTTGGCTGCTTCTTGATATGTGAATGGAAAAATTCCAATTTTTCCATCAAATGTGCATGTCCCCTCTGAATTGAACCTTGGCCTTGCAACTACTACTGTGAATATAACTTTGGGTATAAACTTGCTTGAACTTGCAGCTCTATACTTTCCCCTTTCATGTTGTGCTAGATATACTCTCTGAGATTTCTTGCTTAAGTGAAACCACTTCTCATCAATATGAACAAAATCGAACATAGAATAGTATTTTGTCTTACTTTTCGGTGTAGCTCCTTGTAGTAGACTAAGAATCCACTCTATTCTTGTTTTCATGTTTGATTCTTTAAGACATGGATGGAGTGGGTTAGTGTGTGGCCTTATGCATTTCCTCTTGACCATTATGTGTACTGTGCTCTTTGAGATCTCAAGATTGCTAGCCAAATCTCTGAGGAATGTCCTATCCCCCATGTTAATTGCCATAATTTTTGCATTATCAACATGTGCTCTCTTCCTATCACATTTGTGAAATTGTGTACTCATATCTAGTGCTTGCATTGCATGCTCTTGTGCTCGTGTTGACCTCCATAATCTGGCTACTATTTTTTCTGACAGATTGAACTGAGTGGCAACGAATTTGTATGAATTTGCTGGTAGATGTCCTCCACGTGCTAATTTGAAGAGCTGCATCAATATACGCATCTTTTTATCCTTGTTGAGCCTCCTTGTGAATGGTTGATGATGTGTCCCTGTTGTTTCATTGTCTCCACCTGGTGCGTGCTCATTCTCTGCTTATGGCTGATGGTGATATGATTGTTGGCTGAGTTAAGGATACACTATACCTCCATTGATGTCCCCAGGCAGTTCGTTGAGATCGAATGGCAAAGGTATCTCCTCAGCATCATTCAGTTCCCCATCTTCTAGAGGTGGGCAGTCAAAAACTAAAACCATGAAGGAGGCAGTGATGCTAGTAAATGAAGCTTTTGAAAATTCCCTTTTTTTGACTTTAGAGTTGTAATGTCCCCAGAGAATTTTTCTGAAATGTAAGAAGGGTTAATGGGTATTTAAGGGAGTTGTGAGGTTGTGTATGGTGGTGATCTGTGTGCTTAAAATCCTGAAATTCTATTGGTTGTTATTTTTGGTTAATAAGTTTTCATTAGTCTAAATATATGAAGTATCCTTCATTTTTTGTAAAGGTGAATTATTGTACTTTCCCTACAGTTCACTGTTTGCATCTGACTTAATAGAAATCACTTTTGCATCTCCTTAATTCTTGTGCATTGTTTGTTTTAGGACAAACATTTAGGGACAGAGGGAGTATTTAGAATTAAATTACAAACTAGTGTAATACCCGCGCCTTGCGCGGATTATTATAAATTACTACTTATTACACACGCGACCACAATAGTAAAATGATCATTTTTCTAATGTATTAAATAAAAATAATATTAGAATTTAGTTACAAAAATAGTATTAACATAAATGTAACAGATAAAACTACTACTTATTGAATGCAACAATTTCGGATGTTGTGTTGTCGTCATAAAAAATCCTTGAACCAAAAAATTCATTATATACAACAACTACATTATCCTATCTATCTAATCTTCCAAATTGGATGATTATGACTATCTTTTTTAAGACAATGTAAAAATAAATGGGCTACAAATTTCCGCATAATCATCCCATATGGTACAATTGATGACAGTTTGTCTACATAATTTGAAAAGTTGTAAAACCTTAAAATAATATGTTCAATACTATATATTTTACCATAAAGTATATATTTAAGCTCTAAAATATTTAGCTTCATGGATAAAAATATCAATCAACTTTTGAATAAAAAATGTACCTTGCATTGATCAATTGAAAAGTGATCATTTCTCCTTCTCTACCATTCTTTATAAAGGTAGAATATTTTTATCGATTTCAACCAATATGCCGATCACATATGTTAAAAATATATGAATATATTGCATTAAAAATAAACTATAATTCGAAAAAATAGTAGAAAAATATTCAAACTGAAATACTTTCCGAAATGATACTTTTGATCCAAAGATTCACATAGAATGTTTTCAAATGGCATAAAATTGAATCCATTAATAGGAATAGATGTATAAGAACATGGATCAAGTGCGGTATTACAAAAAAAATGATTTTGTAAGTATGAGAAATTTTTTTATTATGCATCATAAAGTGCAAGTCCAAAATTTTAAATGCAAAACACTTTTCCTTCACAAATTATTACAAAGTTGTCCAAGAAAACCTCTTTAATAATCGCATGGATTTTATCACCCCTTAAACAATTAAAAATTTAAAATAAAGTTAATATCACAAAGTATAGTAATAGAGATGTTAAAACTTGACCGAACTGACAACCCAACCCGACCTCAAATTTTAGGGTTGAAACCTGTAAATTTAAACTCGTTATCACAAAATAAACCAAACTTGATTGACCCGAAACCTATTGGGTTGAAAATTGAAACTTTGTGGGTTAATCGATTTAGTATATTTAAAGAATGTATAATTTTTTTTGAAAATTAGAATATTTTATATTAATAAAATACATATAAATAATATTTTATTATTAAAAATAAAATATTATTTTAATAATCTCAAAAAATTCAATGTAATTGACCCGCTAGCCAGCCCGACTCGTCCGAAACCTGAAACGACCCGATACAAATTGAATCGTGTCTCAACTCGATTTGACCCGACTCGATTGATAGAACTAATAGTAATTGGTTAAATTTGATAAAACTTAGATCTAATAGCAATATTTACTCTTACGTTAAATTAGTTTTTTTTTTCTATACAAAACAACCTAATTTATATATATGCAATGGGATAGCAAAAACTTTTGAGGTAATTATATGGGTTAAAAAAATTGCATGATATCTTAAAAAAAAATTAATGAATGAGAAGATTATAGAAATTAATGGATTTCATATATTTAACATCTTTTTAATATCTTTTGAATACATTTTCAACCTCTCTAGTGACTTATTTTGAAAATTAAAGTAACAAAGAAGATGTATTATATCTTTTCAATATACTTTTTTATAATTTGTTTCCAAAATTATAGGATCAATATTTTAAGTTTTAAATATATTCTTAATTGCTTTATTTTAGATTAAGATCACTTTTATTTCAAGGAATGTTCATAATATATATACTCTAGTCAACCAAAATCTTCTTCATAGAATGGTATAAAATTGATATTAAAAATCAAAGAATATATATCAGATCATGGGTAATCACAAAAAATACTACCTTGCCAAGATATTCAAAAGCTTATAGAGTAGCTAGTTATTATCAAATATATATTTTTATAGAAAACAAATATTGTAAACAAAATAAAGATTATAAATTATTTTTTAAAAAATACTACCAAATTTGGTGGATAAAAGTATGTTTTTGTAATATCGGATCAATAGTTTTCTTCTTTTAGAGGATTTGGATGATCAGTTTTTTGTTTAAGAGATCTAGAAGATTATTGTAGTTTGTTAACACAATAATTTAATTTTTTTTCAAGTAGATTTAATGGAAATAGTTTCATAAATAATTCATTGCATCTTTTTGTATCAAAATTGAATTTATCCTTTCATGAATAATCCGTTTGAAAATTACTTAAATAATTTTATAAATTGATTCTTGTTAAAAAAAATAAAGAAAATATGAGATTTTGTATAAGAGAGTAGTTTAAATTGACTTAGTATTTATTCACAAAAGTACCATAGTTTTTGGAAACAAATCTTCATTATATTTATTCTTTAATATGTTTAAATGTAAATCATTTTGAGAATAAATAAGATTTCGCATTTTCAAGTTAAGTTAATATTTATCCACATTCATCAAATAGTTGAAAGTTTATTATAAAAAAATAATTTTTGTACGAAAAAAATAATTTTTGAACAAATTAATAATTAAAGTTTAATATAAGGAAAAGAGTCACGTGTGAATGGGCGCCTAGGTGAGAAATAAGAATAAATCTCGTTCGTTCCTTCCAAAAAATCAACGTCCCTGATTAAACATTCATTTAAAAAATTAAAAAACGGCACGGACGAATTTTTCCCGTATTATTCGCATATTTTTCAATAAAATATGGCACAGACGAATTTTTCCCGAATTATTCACGTATTTTTCGAAAAATACGTTTTTATGAGACGCGCCCAGTTTGTTCATCAGAAATAGCGATTTGTTCATCAGAATTAGCGATTTGTTCATCAATACTAACTAATTGTACATTGAGTTTTTGAAAACATTGTTCATTGATTTCAAACTTTTTTAATTTTTATTTTTATTTTTAACCTTATTTATGTGTAGGAATACAATATTTATGTAGTTTTTTATGCACATATAATTAGTTTCGATATACCCATATTTGTTCATTGATATACTCGTATTTGTTCATTGATATACTCCTATTTGTTCATTGATATACACATGTTTGTTCATTGGTATACCATTATTTGTTCATTGGTATACTTCTTTTTGTCCATCGGTATACTAGTATTTGCTCATTGATATACCATTATACTCTATTTGTTCATGTATATACACCTATTTGTTCATTGATATACACTTATTTGTTCATTGATATAACCTTTTTTGTTTATTGATCTAACCTTGTTTGTTCATTAGAATACACTATTTGTTCATGGATATACCCCTATTTGTTCATTGATATAACCTTTTTTGTTCATTATTATACCCTTATTTGTGAATTGAAATAAACTTATGTTTATGTGTCAATTACATCAACTTGTACAAATATGCATATATTAATGAACAAATATGCATAAACTAATGAATATGCATAAACTAATGAACAAATTGATGTTACAAATGAACAAATATGCACAAACCGATGAACAAATATGCCAAAACCAATGAACAAATATGTCAAAACCAATGAACAAATCCAAAGTGTTGATGAACAAATCCACATTGTTGATGAACAAATCCACATTGTTGATGAACAAATCCACAATACTGACAATATTGATGAACAAATATGCACAAACCGATGAACAAATATGCCAAAACAATGAACAAATATGAATATAACAATGAACAAATCTACAATGTTGATGAACAAATCCACATTGTTGATGAACAAATTGATGTTACTAATAAACAAATATGCACAAACCGATGAACAAATATGTCAAAACCAATGAACAAATATGAATATAACAATGAACAAATATGCATATATCAATGAACAAATATGCATAAATTAATGAACAAATTGATGTTACAAATGAACAAATATGCACAAAACCGATGAACAAATATGCCAAAACCAATGAACAAATATGTCAAAACCAATGAACAAATCCAATGTTGATGAACAAATCCACATTGTTGATGAACAAATCCACATTGTTGATGAACAAATCCACAATAGTGATGAACAAATCCACAATATTGATGAACAAATCTGGGCCTTTTTTTTCAAATATACGCGAATAATTCACCAAAAATTCGCCTGTGCCGTTTTTTCCCCTTTTAAGTGAAATTATCAGCGCCTTTGATTTTTCTTGATCCAACGGCTCTTATTCTTTCTTATTTCGCATCTGGGCGCCCATTCGCACTTGAACCGGACTCTTAATATAAATATGTTTAACTAATATTTTTTTGAGTGAACCTAACTAAACTAAAGATTTTATTGATTAAAGATTAAAGTTTATTAGGTTGATTTAATGTTTATTTATATGTAAATTATTTTGTTGAGTAGAAGATTTGTACGTGAATCTTTTTAGGTACTTTATTGAGTAAAATTCTTTGGTTAAGGAAAAGATTTTTGTGTTTAAAAATTTTTTATTTCAAAAGATTACAAATATGATAATGAAAGATTTAATTTGGTAATAAATAATATATTATATAAAATTGTCAAATAAAAGAGACTTCATTTGAACGTATTGATAAGAAAATTGCCAAATATACTTTATTATATAATCAAAAGATTACACAATATGATATGATAATGAAAGATTTAAATTGGTAATAAATAATATGTTATATAAAATTGTCAAATAAAAGAGACTCCATTTGAACGTATTGATAAGAACATTGTCAAATATACTTTATTATATAATTAAGTAAGCATACCTAATTTTTCTATTCAAACTCAATTAAAAATAACATAATTAGAAAATTTAGTACAAAGTTATTGATTCGTTCATATCTCTTTCGTCAATTTACGTCAATGGCGTAGAAAACAGTCGTCAATGGTGTATAAAATCAAGAAGGCTTTCGGTGAAAGAAACTGATATGATCATCACAATCCTAATTATCTTCGTGCTATCTCTATCTCAAGTAACAAAATGTTGCACTAAATCGTTTATACACCTTGGTTCTTCGGATTAAGATGGTGTAGAAAGAGGATGGATGCTAGCAATGTATCGTTCAATTGCGATGTCTTTCCGTCAATTTACGTACAAAATACCAAATTGTAAAAATCAGTCTTGAAGTGTTTTAGTTTATGTAGAAGGATAATGAGAGGATGGCGAAGAGCAATGGCTAACAAATCAAAAAAGATGAACTGGATAATAACAACGAATCGATCGGTGAAGAGCAGCAAGAAATCGATCAATTTTAGTGTAGAGCTTCCAAAATCGATTAGAAGGGTAACATTAGCAAGGACATATGAACTTGAAGGGAGGTGGATATGAGCATTAGATTATTGATGGAGAAGAAGAATGAAACCCTAGGGACAAATATTGAAAAAGATGATTTTCTTGTTAAAGTATTTAGATTTAGATTATTTATTATTTATAATTAAAGTAAAATATGACATGTAAATGTCATGGCAGAATATAATATGACGTGACATATGACATGTAAAAAATATTATGACTTGGCTTAAGGAAAGAGTGACATGTGAAAAAATCCGATGTGGCGCATTCTTGAAGCGACATGTGGCAAAAGATGAGGTGGCGCAACGTGGTGGCTCCAAACCTTATTGCTTCTATATATATAGTACATTACAAATTTATATGTGATATAAAATTTGAAAGACAACCATAACTTATTCATAAGTATTGTTTAGAGAATGACATTATTCATTAGAAACAATGATTTTGTATTAATTTTATAAAAGAAAATAATGATTCTAGAAATAAGGAACAAGTAGTTCTACAACACTTAACAAGAGTGCAAACACCTCTCAAATATATAATTGATCAGGCATAGTCATGACCGAAAGTATTGAGGGGAATAATAGGATATCGCGTCACTACCTTCACACACATAATATATATATTATAAAAAGATCTTGGAGCCTTGAATCTCGCATCCCTATTTTATATTAATTCATAACAAAGTCTTAAAGGAGTGATTTTAAATTGAATAACGTCGTTCATATCAAACCTATCAATTTATTTCCAACGAGTATATGAATAAAAATAATATAGCATAACATAGTTTGTTTTTATGACATTAATAAACTTATATATTTGTTTATTTAGCAACAATTTTCACAAAGCATAAATAAACTTAAGTGTGTTTATTTAGCAATAATTTTCACAAAGTATAAATAAACTTAAGTTTGTTTATTTAGAAACAATTTATTCTTAATAGAAAAGAATATCAAATAGAATGAAAATTCACATTTAATCAAGAGCTTGCCCAAGTTCGAGTTCAGATAGCACAAAAAAATAATAAATTAATTATATTTAATTTATTTTCTTTCATGATTATTACCAAAATTATTAATCCTTTAATAATTCATATAATTTGTATCACAAAATTCTCATAAATAAATACTAATTTTTATTATCCTTATAAAAAATAATATCATAAATTTGAGTTCGGTTCAGGAGCGAATGGGCTCCCAACTGCGAAATAAGAAAGAACAAGAGCCGTTGGATCAAAAAAAAATCAAAGACGCTGATCATATCACTTAAAAAGGGGGGAAATGGCACAGTTGAATTATTGGCGAATTAATAATGTGGATTTGTTCATCAATAATGTGGATTTGTTCATCAAAATTGTGATTTTGTTCATCAAAACTGTGATTTTGTGCATAAATAAACTATTGTTTGTGCATAAAAAATTGTACATAAAAATGAACAAATGTGTATCAAAATTGCATGTGATATGTTCATCAACATTGTGATTTTGTTCAAAAAAAAGAAAATATTTGTTCATTGGTTTTGGCATATTTGTTCATCAGTTTGTGCATATTTGTTCATTAGTAACATCAATTTGTTCACTGGTTTATGCATATTTGTTCATTGCCTTTTGCATATAATTGTTCTGCATATTTGTTCACTAGTAAGCTCAATTTGTTCATTGCTATATGAATATTTGCTTATTAATAACATCAATTTGTTCATAGCTAAATAAGGCAGAAGCACTCCTCTTCGATTTGTTGCTATCTCGTTCTCTTAGCATACACCATATTATTGCAAAGTCAGATTCTTTATCTATTATCCTTTGCATTCAAGTTTCTACATCAAACTTATCTTATTTTGGTACTATATTGAACACTTCATTCGTATTGACAAGTTAGCCTTAAAGCACTTCATTTGTATTATCCTTTGCATTCAAGATAGTCTTAAAGCACAAAATAAATGCAAAAATGCACAAATAGATAGTCCTAAATGTACAAGTTGGTGGTATTAATAGTCCTAAGTGTACAAGTTGATAGCATTGACACATAAACATAAGTTTATTTCAATTCACAAATAAGAGTATACTAATGAACAAATAAGGTTATATCAATGAACAAATAGAAGTATATCAAGAACAAATAGGATATATCAATGAACAAATAATGGTATATCAATGAACAAAAAAGAAGTATACCAATGAACAAATAATGGTATAGCAATGAACAAACATGGGTATATCAATGAACAAATAGGGGTATATCAATGAACAAATACGAGTATATCAATAAACAAATATGGGTATATCAAAACTAATTACATGTGCATAAAAAACTACATAATATTGTATTCCTACACATAAATAAGGTTAAAAACTAAAATAAAAAAAATTCAAAATCGATGAACAATGTTATCAAAAACTCGATGCACATTTAGTTACTTTTGATGAACAATTGGTGAATATTGATGAACAAATCGCTAGTTTTGATGAACAAACTCGGCACGTCTCATAAAAACGTATTTTTCGAAAAATTCGTGAATAATACGGGAAAAATTCGTTCGTGCCGTATTTTATTGAAAAATACGCGGATAATACGGGAAAAATTCGTCCCTATCGTATATTATCCTTTTTAATGAATGTTTAATCAGGGACGTTGATTTTTTGGAATGAACGAGCGGGATTTATTCTTATTGTAACACCCCGTCTTTCGACGAGGTACTACTAGGGAATAGACCTTACAAGGTACTATTATTTAGGTTGACAACTACACTGTAGGACCTTACAACTCGGGCACGACGAGAAAACATAATAAAACATCCAACCTTTATTTAATAAAACTTAGAAAAACGTATCATGCATGAATTCCCGAAAATATATAAATAATCAAATGCGTCGTAACGCCTACTGAAACTGAACTATCTGAACCGAATGATAATAACCGAAACAAAATACCAACTCCGTCTAACAAATATTAAAATCAATATTCTAACTAATATAAACCGATCCCACTATGACACGCGCTCTTTACCGCTCCGGCCCGCCATCTTGCCTCGGTTCCTGCACGGCTCCCTGATTCATACCTGGAACTGAAAAATGTTCCCCGAAGGGTCAGCGTCTAATCTACCAAGCTAGAAAGAATACGGAAACTGTAGAACGCTTTGAAATCATTTTTCTAAAGTCAGCATACAAATCCACAACTGCAATCATAACTCTAAAGGCCAATACCTAAATTAGTTATATCAGTCACACAAGTCACATACGCATTTACAATCACAATCACACAACAATGCAATTCTTCCTTTGTCCACAATCCGTCTTCCAAGGCGCTCATCACCGCGCCGAGTGCAGAGGCAGGCCCTCCCACTCCACTTCACAATCTCCCTTCTAACCCCTGGCTAAGCCTCCACTGGAGCGCTTGCCAAAAACACACAGATAATAATTTTCGTTTTGAAGGGGTATGATTTTCCCAGTCACACGGGTCAAAGTAGCCAACTCTTCCTCAACACCAGCTACAATGGGCCGCGTCGGAAACGGTACCAACACAGAGAAAACGTTCCAAAATATTTTCCGATAAAACACATTTAAAATCATTAACTCACACAACACACAATGAGTTCAAAGCAATTTAAAAGGTATTCGGGACTAGTTCCCAAAACCCGTCATACAATATCGATACGCAGTCTAACAAGGGAGAAAAGAACCGAGCAAGTCGAAAAACGACTTACCTTGTGACGAAAGATCCTTTGGAGAAGACGGAGCTACGATCTCAAATGAAAACGATTCCCGGTGACCGCCTCTAACGACGGTTGATGATGGTGGCGAAATCCGGCGGTCCTTCCAGGCTCTACAACTGGCATCTTATCCGAAATCGATCGTCGATAGCACCGGTGGCTGATGGAGATGGCCTTTCGAAAACACGATGGTGAACAGATTCGCTTTCAATCACGTGAAAACGATCGAAAGGGGCGACACAAGCGGTTGGAGCAATTGGTGAAGATGTGATACGAAAGAATCCCTAGGCCAACTATGGGGTTGTTTTATAACCATTGCTCATGAGGATCCTAACTATATGATTTGGCATATTTGGATAAGAGTTTATACGTATAATAGATTAAAAGATATGAGATTGGTTAAATTGATAAGATTAAATTTTGGATAATTAATTATAGCTTTCTAGGAGAAAGTACTTGTTAGCCGACGAATTTATTAATTAATTTGTCTCATAAAGCTACATGAAAAATAAGAACTCAATTGATTGTCAACTAAGAAACCTATTTTCCCGACCTACAAGACCTAAAACGATATACGAGTATTACATATTATCCCCCTTAAGAAAGTTTCGTCCCGAAACTTGTATACGAAGGAAAAGATATTCGAGATTTTATACGAAAGCAAAGATATTTGAGGTTCTCACAAACCTCTCCCCCTTAAAGAGGTTCGTCCTCGAACCGGAATTGATCGATATAGATAATCATAACTAATACTAAACACATCCAAAACATACAATGCAGCAACCAAACAAGCAAGTAGTCAAGTTAAGAGAAAAGATAGTCACACAGACAAACATCACTAATTACTAACCTTCCCCTCAAACGCCTCTACTAAACCCGGGTAGATCTCTCGATAACTCTCACTCATCCTAGACTCCGTCTCCCAAGTGGCCTCCTCAACTCCCCGTCGAGACCACTGAATTAACACCAGAGGAATATCCTTGTTCCGCAGCTTCTTCATACGTCGATCTAAAATCTTCAACGGTTGTTCCCGGAAAGTGTGATCTGGTTCTACCACCAAATCCTCATAATTCAGTCCGTGACTAGGATCTGGGACATACTGTCTTAGCTGTGAAACATGGAATACAGGGTGTACTCCTTCCAAAGCAGGCGGCAGCGCTAGCCTGTAAGCCACCTCGCCTACTCTCTCTAGAATCTCGAACGGACCGATATATCGAGGACTCGGCTTCCCTTTCACCCCGAATCTTCTTACTCCGCGGGTAGGCAATACTCTCAACCAAACATGGGCTCCGACCTCAAACTCCAACGGTCTACGCCTCTTGTCTGCATAGGACTTCTGACGACTCTGAGCAGCTAACATTCTTTCTCTGATTAAGGCCACTTTCCCGATCGTCTCCTCAATCATCTGTGGCCTCTCTCCTACTACATCCGAGGGATCATCCCAACACAACGGTGTCCTACACTTCCGACCATATAAAGCCTCATACGGAGCCATCTGAATCGACGAATGCCAGCTGTTATTATAGGCAAACTCTACCAAAGCCAAGTGATCCGACCACAGACCTCCCCAGTCTAAAACGCAGGACCTCAACATGTCCTCTAGTGTCTGAATCGTCCTCTCTGTATGACTGCGGATGGTAAGCAGTCGTAAAATGTAATCTCGTCCCTAATGCCTCATGCACTTGCTGCCAATATCTGGAAGTGAAACGCCCATCTCGGTCCGATACAATCGTCTTAGGCACTCCGTGCAGCCTAACTATCTGATTAATGAACACCTCCACTAATTTTCTCACTTGCCATGTCTCCCTGATAGGCAAAAAGCGAGCAGTCTTCGTCAGTCTATCCACTACCACCCAGATAGAATCATGGCATCTGCTGAGTCTCAAACCGGTGACAAAATCCATGAAGATGTCCTCCCATTTCCATTCTGGAATAGAAAGCGACTGAAGCATTCCTCTGGGTCTATGATGCTCTATCTTCACCTGCTGGCAGACCTGACATTTAGCGACGAATCTCGCTACATCCGGCTTCATGCCATCCCACCAATAAAACTGCCGCAGATCCTTGTACATCTTACTCGCCCCGGGGTGGATTGAGTAAGGTGTAGAATGAGCCTCTTGCAAAATCTTCTGCCTCAACTCTGCATCTCGAGGTACACAAATTCGACCGCGTAAACACAAAATACCATCTGCTCTCTCCGCAAAGTCGGGTGCCTCTCCACGGCTCAATCTCTGCCTCAAATCCCGAATCATCGGGCAATCTTCCTGCTTCTGTCTTACTTCTTCAAGTAAAGACGGCCGACATTCTAGGGTTTTCAGACTACCCTGATAACGCTGAATCTGCACTTCGATGCCGTACCTCATCAGCTCCCTCTGTAACTCTGGTTGAGCCGTCAGATGAGCCAATATACTCTCCTGAGGCGTCTTTCTGCTAAGGGCATCAGCGACCACATTCGCCTTCCCTGGATGATAAAGGATCTCAAGATCGTAATCCTTCAGTAACTCAAGCCATCTCCTCTGTCGCATATTCAACTCCCTCTGAGTGAAGATGTATTTGAGGCTCTTATGATCTGTCATCACTTTCCAGGTACTCCCATACAAGTAATGACGCCAAATCTTCAAAGCATGTACCACAGCTGCCAACTCCAAATCACGAGTAGGGTAATTCTGCTCGTTCGACTTCAACTGTCTAGAAGCATAAGCAATCACTCTGTCCCTCTGCATCAGCACACAACCCAGGCCTATCTTGGAGGCGTCACTGTAAATCACAAAATCCTCATTCCCTTGAGGAAGAGCTAATATAGGAGCCGAAGTTAACCTTCTCTTCAGCTCATCAAAACTCCGCTGACAAGCTTCGTTCCACTCGAAACGAGTAGTCTTCTTAAGCAAATTGGTAAGTGGTTGGGCTATCCGGGAAAACCCTTCCACAAACCTCCTGTAATACCCTGCTAATCCCAGAAAACTCCGCACCTCCTTCACATTCTTCGGAGGTTCCCATGCCTTTACAGCTTCAATCTTTGCAGGATCCACCATAACTCCCTTAGCAGATACCACATGCCCTAAAAAGGTAACTTCAGGCAACCAGAATTCACACTTGGACAGCTTAGCAAACAGTCGATGCTGTCTCAATACTCCCAACACCAGCCTAAGATGCTCGGCGTGCTCCTCCTTACTCCGAGAGTAGATCAAAATATCGTCGATGAACACTACTACAAATCTGTCCAAGTAGTCTATAAACACCCGGTTCATCAACTCCATAAATACAGCGGGTGCATTTGTCAGTCCGAACGGCATCACTACAAACTCATAATCTCCATATCTCGTTCGGAAAGCCGTCTTAGGTATATCCTCTTCCCGAATCCTCAGCTGGTGATATCCTGACCTCAAATCCACTTTGGAGAACACAGTAGCCCCCTGCAACTTATCCAACAAATCATCAATACGCGGCAGCGGATACTTGTTCTTGATGGTAACGCGGTTCAACTCCCGATAATCGATACACAGACGGAGAGAACCATCCTTCTTCTTCACAAACAGAACTGGAGCTCCCCATGGCGACGCACTTGGTAGTACGTAACCCTTCTCCAACAGCTCCTCCAGTTGTGCCTTCAGCTCCTGCATCTCCATCGGAGCCATGCGATATGGGGCTCTCGAAATCGGCCTCGTTCCCGACTCCAACTCAATCCCAAAATCCACCTCTCTTTGAGGAGGTAATCCTGGAAGTTCGTCAGGAAAAACGTCCTCAAACTCGCACACTACTGGTATGTCCTGAATGTGCGGTTCCGTCTTGTCCCCCTGAAGGACATAACACCAATATCCTACACATCCGTCATTGAGCAACTTGGCGGCCTTCACCATACTAATCACCGATCCGGGCCCTTCCTGCTCTAACTCCTGACACACATGTCTGGTCCCATCATCTGCTGTCACCGTAACTGTACCTCTGTGTGTATCCAACACTGCTCGGTATCGCATCATCCAGTCCATCCCCAGAATCACGTCATCATCTGGCGACAACTGCATTACTATAAAATCTGCATACCAATCTCTCTTCCCTATTCTAATAGGGCACTATAAAATTTCCTTATTCCCTCTTACTTTACTGCCGTCAGGTAGCCCCACAACAAAAGATACCCCCTCAGTGCAAGTCAGTCCTAGTCTAGCCACGCAAGCAGAAGACATAAAAGAATGGGTAGCACCCGTATCAAACAGTATGTGAACAGGTCTAGACTGAATCCAAATCGTACCTGTAGCAGTCGGCGCGTGTAGGGCATCGGCCCTCCTCATCTCAAATACTCGGGGCGGATTGCCCCCGGTGTTGCTAACTCCTGCTCCACGTCCTCTGCCCTGGCTCGGTGCCTGCTGAAACTGCTGAGGCTGACGACGAGGCATCTGATTCACCGTTCCCGGTGAAGATCCCTGTGAAGGTGCCCCCACAGTACAATACTGATGCAAATGTCCAGGCTTCCCACAACTGAAGCAACTCCTGACTGGCTTCGGACACTGACTCCTCAAATGAGCAGTACTTCCACAGTTGAAGCACTCTCTCTGCCCTCCAGTGGACTGATTCTGACGACGATGGTCCTGACGACCCTGTGGCTGAAACCCTGATCGTTGCGGCTGAGAAGAGCTAGGACGACTATCTCTCCTAGATTCTGCCGGGGCAGACAACTTCTGCCTCTTGCTTCCCGTGGTATGCACCTCCAGCTGACTCTGTCGGGTCGTGGCCATAGCATAAGCCAAAGCAGACTGTTGAACGTCTACCAATGTCGCAAGTCGGAGACCAGACACATAAGCACGTAGATGCGGTTGCAACCTTTTCAGAAAGGTCGCAATCTTCAACTCCTCAGTCGGGGCAGCATTTGGCACCGCTTCCAACTCCTGCTGAAGCTTCAGTATAGTCTCAGATACTGTGATATTTTCGGGTCCAGCATCCCGAAAAGCAGCCTCCCTAGCCGCCCTCACCACCGGAGGACGATATTGATCTTGAATCTGTCTCTCAAACTCCTCGAACGTAACCTCAGTCCGGTGGTCCCTACATAGCTCCCACCAATCAAAAGCGCTCTCCTGTAGCAGACTCTATACTAAGGACATCTTCCGCTCCTCCGGTGCCTTAATAGAATCCAACGCAGATTTCACCCTCCTCAACCACTGCTCTACGTCTGAACCCTGAGCTCCAGCAAAGTTCGGTACTCCAGTCTTCCTAAACTCCGCGAGCCACTTATCAGGCTGAGGCTCACGATACTGTCTCCTCGGTTCGACCACCTGATCAGCTATCATTGGTCCTCTAGAAGCTGGCGCTGCTCCCAGCTGGGCAACCAAAATAGAATCTGGTCCAGGTGCCCTCCTCTCAGCTCCTTGTTGCCCCGCAACTGCGTTCAGATTCGGTGCAGCTCCCGCACCCATCAACATCTGCACTAACAGCTGAATCACAACAGTCACCTCTGGGGCCAATCCTGCTGGTGGTACTCCTCCTCCCACCTGAGCCCCGTTTGCTGGGAGACCTCCTCCAGCGACAGAGGCACTGTCCTCTCGATGAACAGCAGCAGCCACATCCTGACTCTCAGCAACCTCCTCTTGATGGTTATCCTGTTGTACCTCTGGCTCAGCAGCTACAGGGATCTCTCCTCTACCCCTGCCACGACCTTCTATTCGGCCTCTACCGCGGCCTCTTCCGCGGCCTCTTCCGTTAGCTGCAACAGCTCTAGCTCTGATTGGTAGGGCCATCTATAATAGAAAGTCCCACAGTCAATACGTAAACATTCTATTTTTCAACCTAATTCTTACTATTCTACGTGAGGCTCTTCGGCTGATGGGGCGGAGTCGCGACGTGTCACCTACCCCCCCTATATGCAACATGTCTACCCCAGTAAAAACATTTGAAAACACCGGCCGGTTTTGGTTTTAAGTTGGACCTCGGGTACTCTTTGTTGGTCAGTTCCATGTGCCCTGTTGTCAACCTCGCTCTGATACCAATTTGTAACACCCCGTCTTTCAACGAGGCACTACTAGGGAATAGACCTTACAAGGTACTATTATTTAGGTTGACAACTACACTGTAGGACCTTACAACTCGGGCACGACGAGAAAACATAATAAAACATCCAACCTTTATTTAATAAAACTTAGAAAAACGTATCATGCATGAATTCCCGAAAAATTATAAATAATCAAATGCGTCATAACGCCTACTGAAACTGAACTATCTGAACCGAATGATAATAACCGAAACAAAATACCAACTCCGTCTAACAAATATTAAAATCAATATTCTAACTAATATAAACCGATCCCACTATGACACACGCTCTTTACCGCTCCGGCCCGCCATCTTGCCTCGGTTCCTGCACGGCTCCCTGATTCATACCTGGAACTGAAAAATGTTCCCCGAAGGGTCAGCGTCTAATCTACCAAGCTAGAAAGAATACGGAAACTGTAGAACGCTTTGAAATCATTTTTCTAAAGTCAGCATACAAATCCACAACCGCAATCATAACTCTAAAGGCCAATACCTAAATTAGTTATATCAGTCACGCAAGTCACATACGCATTTACAATCACAATCACACAACAATGCAATTCTTCCTTTGTCCACAATCCGTCTTCCAAGGCGCTCATCACCGCGCCGAGTGCAGAGGCAGGCCATCCCACTCCACTTCACAATCTCCCTTCTAACCCCTGGCTAAGCCTCCACTGGAGCGCTTGCCAAAAACACACAGATAATAATTTTCGTTTTGAAGGGGTACGATTTTCCCAGTCACACGGGTCAAAGTAGCCAACTCTTCCTCAACACCAGCTACAATGGGCCGTGTCGGAAACGGTACCAACACAGAGAAAACGTTCCAAAATATTTTCCGATAAAACACATTTAAAATCATTAACTCACACAACACACAAGGAGTTCAAAGCAATTTAAAAGGTATTCGGGACTAGTTCCCAAAACCCGTCATACAATATCGATACGCAATCTAACAAGGGAGAAAAGAACCGAGCAAGTCGAAAAACGACTTACCTCGTGACGAAAGATCCTTTGGAGAAGACGGAGCTACGATCTCAAATGAAAACGATTCCCGGTAACCGCCTCTAACGACGGTTGATGATGGTGGCGAAATCCGGCGGTCCTTCCAGGCTCTACAACTGGCGTCTTATCCGAAATCGATCGTCGATAGCACCGGTGGTTGATGGAGATGGCCTTTCGAAAACACGATGGTGAACAAATTCGCTTTCAATCACGTGAAAACGATCGAAAGGGGCGACACAAGCGGTTGGAGCAATTGGTGAAGATGTGATACGAAAGAATCCCTAGGCCAACTATGGGGTTGTTTTATAACCATTGCTCATGAGGATCCTAACTATATGATTTGGCATATTTGGATAAGAGTTTATACGTATAATAGATTAAAAGATATGAGATTGGTTAAATTGATAAGATTAAATTTTGGATAATTAATTATAGCTTTCTAGGAGAAAGTACTTGTTAGCCGACGAATTTATTAATTAATTTGTCTCATAAAGCTACATGAAAAATAAGAACTCAATTGATTGTCAACTAAGAAACCTACTTTTCCGACCTACAAGACCTAAAACGATATACGAGTATTACACTTATTCCTCACACAAGCGCCTATTCACACAAGACTCTTTGTCCATAAATTTATATATTCATAAATTTATCAAGTGAGCATCATAACGAGTCCCTTTTCGTATAGTTCCTCGACCACCATTACAATCATTCATAGTCCTTTATAAAATTTAGTCATTGGTCCTTATTGTGTCAACACACAGTTAAAAAGGCAACAAAATAAATTTTTAATAATTTATTTCCATCTTAATAATTTTTAATGATTTCCTTGTTCAATAAAAATGGGTAAAGTAACTACTAGTTTCTTATATATAAAGAAAAATGTTGAATATCCTTTATTATAATGTCATTTCTTTGGGTAAAGAATTGACACCATAACGACTAGTTTTAGGTGCTTTCATGTAAATGAAAAGTGTCCACATATGTCATATGAATGTCGTATTAAAGTTTGAGAATTTAATATGAGCTAATGAAGCGTATATAGAGGGTCAAAGGTTACCAAAACGTCGACGTTACTAGAGTTCGAAGCGATGGTTTGAGAAATAGAAAATCCCAATAGTGTTGGGGGAACTACACGCGGCTATGACATCAATGAAGGGCAACACAACAACTTGAGGTGAGCAATCGGAGGCTTCGAGGCGACGATTGGTGTGAGCATCGTTGCAGGGGCGTGGGAGGGAAGACACTAGACGTGGTGCGGGCTAGGGGTGGGGCGGCATCGGCAAGCCGGGCTTCTGTCGGTGGGCGGCAGTGGAAATTGGAGGTTGGCAGGTTGGTGACTTCAAATTTTGATGTCGGTAGAATTTATTATGTCAACATTTGAGCGCGACTTGCGTTCTAAGCGGTAAAATTATATAACACGATCAAAATACTTCTTTTATGGAAACATTCCTAAAAAATTATATTGGTATAAAATCAACTCGCATGATTTTATTTTGTAACATTTAACTTTCTAGGCATAAATTCCTAAAATACGATCGTAATGGGTAATGAATAATTAAGCGGGTCTTAGAAAGATAGCAAATAAATTCCCAAAAGTATTTTTAAAAATCATGGATATTACAATATTTATATATATATTAAAATTTAGGAATTCAATGTATTATAAATATCTTGCTCATATTAATTTTATAAAAAATAGATAAAATTTGAAAGAAAATAATATATACACATATATCAATAAGATATCATATGTATAGTTTTACAGAAAAGAGATAATTTATAAAGTAAATAAAAAAGAATAAAATATGAATGAAAATGATATATATTAATACTTTTAAATGATAGGGAAAATAATAAATATATATATAAAATAAATATGTAGTCGAAAGATATGTATTGTTTATATTAAAGAGATAAAATATAAGAAAATAATATATATTAATATATTTTCAAAACTTAAGGGATAATATATATATAAAGAAATATAATAAGATATTGTCAAAATTATATTATCCATAATAAAGATATAAACTATAAATAAAATAATAATTAATTTATAAATAAGATTTTATTTAATATAAGAGATAAAGAGTCCGGTTCAGGTGCGAATGGGAGCCCAGGTGCGAAATAAAAAAGAATAGGAGCCGTTGGATCAAGAAAAATCAAAGTCGCTGATCATTTCAATTAAGAAGGGGAAAAACAACACGGGCGAATTATTCGCGTATTTTTGAAAAAAAAGGAAATAGGACACACGCCCAAATTGTTCATCAGTATTGTGGATTTGTTCATCAATAATGTGGATTTGTTCATCAAAACTATGATTTTGTGCAAAAATAAACTATTGCATGCAATATGTTCATCAACATTGTGATTTTGTTCATAAAAAAACGAAAATATTTATTCATTGGTTTGGGCATATTTGGTCATCGGTTTGTGCATATTTGTTCATTAGTAACATCAATTTGTTCACTGGTTTATGCATATTTATTCATTGCCTTTTTTATATAACTGTTCATTACTAGATGCATATTTGTTCACTAGTTACCTCAATTTGTTCATTGCTATATGCATATTTGTTCATTAATAACATCAATTTGTTCATAGCTAAATAAGGCACAAGCACTCCTCTTCGATTTGTTGCTATCTCGTTCTCTTAGTATACACCATATTATTGCAAAGTCAAATTCTTTATCAATGAACAAAAAAGGGTATAATAATTGTATAATACTGAACAAATAAGGTTATATCAATGAACAAATAAGGGTATATCTATGAATAAATAGGGTATATCAATGAACAAATAATGGTATACCAATGAACAAAAAAGAAGTATACTAATGAACAAATAATGGTATACCATGGTTATATCAATGAACAAATACGGGTATATTATTGAACAAATACGAGTATATCAATGAACAGATATGTGGGTATATCAAAACTAATTATATGTGCATAAAAAACTACATAATATTGTATTCCTACACATAAATAAGGTTAAAAAATAAAATTAATAATTAAAAAAGCTCGAAATCGATGAACAATGTAATCAAAAACTCAATGCACAATTAGTTAGTATTGATGAACAATTGGTGAATATTGATGAACAAATCGCTATTTCTGATGAACAAACTGGGCGCGTCTCATAAAAACGTATTTTTCAAAAAATTCGTGAATAATACGGGAAAAATTCATCAATGTCGTATTTTATTGAAAAATACGCGAATAATACGGGAAAAATTCGCCCGTTCCGTATTTTATTTTTTAACGAATGTTTAAGCAGGGACGTTATTTTTTGGAATGAACAAGCGAGATTTATTCTTATTTCTCACACAAGCGTCCATTCGCACGAAACTCTTTCTCAAAGATAAATATCAAATAATAAATTAAAAAGTTAAAATATATTAATTTAATGTTGAGTGGGACGAAATCATTCTAATGGCTCGAAAAAATGCTAATTTTTATAGAGAAAGAGTCTCGTGCGAATGGGCGCTTGTGTGAGAAATAAGAATAAATCTCGCTCGTTCATTCCAAAAAATCAATGTCCTTGATTAAACATTCATTAAAAAAAATAAAATATGGCACGAGCGAATTTTTCCCGTATTATTCACGTATTTTTCAATAAAATACGACACGGACGAATTTTTCCCGTATTATTCACGAATTTTTCGAAAAATACGTTTTTATGAGACGCGCCCAGTTTGTTCATCAAAAATAGCGATTTTTTCATCAATATTCACAAATTGTTAATCAATACTAACTAATTGTGCATTGAGTTTTTGATAACATTGTTCATCGATTTCGGACTTTTTTAATTTTTAATTTTATTTTTTAACCTTATTTATGTGTAGGAATACAATATGTGTAGTTTTTTATGCACATATAATTAGTTTTGATATACCCATATTTGTTCATTGCTATACTCCTATTTGTTCATTAATATATCCATGGTATACCATTATTTGTTCATTAGTATACTTCTTTTTTGTTCATTGGTATACCATTATTTGTTCATTGATATACTCGTATTTGTTCATTGATGTACTCCTATTTGTTCATTGATATACACATGTTTGTTCATTGGTATACCATTATTTGTTCATTGGTATACTTCTTTTTGTTCATTGGTATACTAGTATTTGCTCATTGATATACCATTATACTCTATTTGTTCATGTATATACACCTATTTGTTCATTGATATACACTTATTTGTTCATTGATATAACCTTTTTTGTTTATTGATCTAACCTTGTTTGTTCATTGGAATACACTATTTGCTCATGGATATACCTCTATTTGTTCATTGATATAACCTTATTTGTTCATTATTATACCATTATTTGTGAATTGAAATAAACTTATGTTTTATGTGTATGCTAAGAGATTGAGATAGCAACAAATCGAAGAGGAGTGCTTGTGCCTTATTTAGCTATGAACAAATTGATGTTATTAATGAACAAATATGCATATAACAATGAACAAATTGAGGTTACTAGTGAACAAATATGCATCTATTAATGAACAATTATATGAAAAAGGGCAAAAGGCAATGAACAAATATGTATAAACCAGTGCACAAATTGATGTTACTAATGAACAAATATGCACAAACCAATGAACAAATATGCCAAAACCAATGAATAAATATTTTCGTGTTTTATGAACAAAATCACAATGTTGATGAACATATTGCATGTAATTTTGATACACATTTGTTCATTTTTTATGTACAAACAATAGTTTTTTGATGTACAAGCAATGGTTTATTTACGCACAAAATCACAGTTTTAATGAACAAATCCACATTATTGATGAACAAATCCACAATACTGATGAACAATCTGGGCGCGTGTCCTATTTCCGTTTTTTTCAAAAATACGCGAATAATTCGCCAATAATTCACCCGTGCCGTTTTTCCCTTTTTTAAGTGAAATGATCAGCGCCTTTGATTTTTCTTAATCCAACGGCTCCTGTTCTTTCTTATTTCGCACCTAGGCGCCCATTCGCACTTGAACCAAACCCATTTTTATATATAATACTATAAATTAAAGATAATTAGGATTGAATGTCTTAAAAGTATATATAATTTATTAATATAGTTTTTGAAGTTAATTTATTAAGGTTATGCCACATGGTGCAATCATTTTAAAAAAGATGATTTATTCTTTATAATGTATTAGGATAGATAACTTTATCATTTTTTTACCTATCTAATAAATGTTTTTATTAAATTTTGAAAAAAATATTTTAGTTTATCTAATGGCTATAAAGAGTAATTAAATATTTTCTTTTACCAAAATTATATAACTTTGAAATTTGATAACTATAAATAAAAAAAGTAAATGTAGAGTATTGAAAAATTCATAAGGACTTAGATTATGGGACAACAATTTTAGCCTAAACCCCATATATTATGGTGATATGTGACTACCCTTGAGTTAATCCTCAAGTGGTATGGGTGGTTTGATGTTGCACTAGTTCGATTGTTCCGTGCATTGCTTGCTTCAAATTTCATCCTTATAGCCGTAAATGAACAAGGCTCGAGAATCCAAATGGTTGGCATGCCTACCTAGGTGTCTAGATTGATGATGAGAGTAAACTTGGAACGAGAACTTGAAGAGCAATTGCAATTAAAATCTTATGGGAATTTTTATTGAAAGGATGAGAACTAAGAATTGATTGTCTTCGATGGAAATCGAAAAACACTTAGCCAAGTGCTCTTCCCTAAAACTAAACATATTCAATAAAAGAAGTCTTACATAGGTTTATAAAGAAACAAATATGCAAACTAGGTTAAAAACGAACCAAAATGAATCATAAAAATGAAACTTGGGTCGCGCCGTGGAGGCATCACAACCTTCATTACGACCGGGATGTTTCGATTTTAGTAAAGTGGGGAGAACTACTCATTCTCTCTAGTATTCAACTTATTCTTACATTCTTACCTAGATTGTATATTTAAATTTTTTATTATTTGAATGTAATCAATATTCTATATAATTTTTTGATATTTCTTTTTCACTTTCAACAATTAAGAAGAAGTTTTTTAAAAAAATCATGAAAAATAAATTATAAAACCTAACAATTGAAATTTGTATTTTTCGTTCATATAGAAATAAATTTTTGTGTCTAATCATGAAAGAGAAATGAACTTAAATATATATTACATCAAATAAATCTATAAAATTATACTTCTCCCAAGATGAGGTAGTCTTATACTTACATTTCTCTTATACATACTCCCAAACATTGGAGTTGCCATGATCGTTATTCACAGCTTCGAAAGGAAATGACACCTATTTGCATGTTTTTTGTATATGCATCCACATATTCGTTGTAATATTCGGGTTCGTTTTTCCATCTTGTCGGAACAACGAGTTTCTGAAAAACGAGTTCTTGGCCTTCAAACAATCAAGCCTTCTTGACCCACAAGCGATCCGAGTTATTAAACCAGTTTGGAGAATCATACATATATGGATATATATATGGATATATCCGAGTTATTAAACCGTTCAAGTACAATATAATCCTAATTATGTAATCAAGAATACATCAATTCGGTAATTTCATCTCCCCTATCATTTGCTAGTTAATTATACATTAGTTAAGAATAAGATTAAAAGTAAGTTCATCCCATTCTCCTTAGCCAAAAAAACTAACTTATCAAAGTTACAAATCTTCTATCAAAAATCCTATTGTCCGCGATTCGATCTCGATTCTCATAACCAAATTGGTGGAATAGTATATAACCGAACCCCTTTTTCTGATTTTTCTTCTCCTCGTCCAATTGTAAACGTCGACTTCCCGAACTTCGTGGAGAGGCCGGAAGAATTCACGGGTCCATCGCCACCGTGCCACCATAAGCCGACGTCCTTGTCAAGCACCAGCGCTACCGACCAAGTCGCTAATTTATTCCGGTAAGGTTGTCGTTGTTTCCATCCCTTCTCTCCGGCGATCTAAACTCGGTTTTCTTTTCTCTTCTCTTCTTTCTTTCATTCGACCCCATTGATTCCGATCGATCTCCTCTCAATCCGTCTATAGGATAGGACACCATCGGGGAGGCCGTAATAGTCATCGGAACTCGTCGTCGCCGTCTTTGTCGATCGTGTCGATCGGGTGAGTTTTTCTTTGCCTCTGTTTTCTTCGTTGAATTGTCCTTGAGTCGGACTGATGTTCCAGTGAAGAAGGCGGGTTGAGTGGTGAGCGCGAGAGCGAGTGTGAGGGGAAGTCGGAGCATCGGTGGCCTTGCTGTCGCGGGCCGCCGACGTCGGTCTACAACTCGCGAAACAGAGGGGTCACTACACCATTCTGCAGATTTAGCGACCACGAAATATGGTCGCTAATTTGTGACCATATGGACGCCAATGGTCGCAAATCTGGACGTCAAAACGGGAAAAAAAATAAAACCAAATTAGCGACCACATGGTCGCTAATTTGGGCGACCACGTGGTCGCTAGACCTTTATAGTCGCAAAAGGTGCGCGGGAAAATTTCCCGCCAGCATTTAGCGACCATATGGTCGCTGCAATTTGCGACCATATGGTCGCAAAAACAAGAAGACATATTTGCGACCATATGGTCGCAACAACAGGAAGACATATCTGCGACCATATGGTCGCGGAAGTTTGCGACCATATGGTCGCGGAAGTTTGCGACCAAGTGGTCGCAGACTTGGTCAGATGTTTTGGCGCGCCACATCTATTTTGTCGGGTAATAGTCCGCGTTTTTAGCGACCATATGGTCGCTAAAAACACTAATTGGTAAAATTCCCGCCATTTCAGCATGCATTGCATTCTCATTCCACAAAAAAATGCACTCTCGTTCCGCTTCAACACAACTTCACTCTCATTCCGCTCTCTTCCAAAATATTCAGAAAAGAGAAAAAAATCAACCACAACTGTAAATTGATTGTAGGAAGAAATTCCGTTAAATTTTACCGACATCCTCACTAAAGGTATGTATTTAAATCTTATTCCTAATTTTTTATTCCGTCATTATATTGTTTTACAAAGATATTGAAGGTAGATAGCTTTCGTTTATATATTTATAAGAGATTGTGTTACAGAATTCTACCGCAAATAGCAATTGATTATGTTGTAAATGTGTATTCTACTGTTCTGAAGCTGGCGACCATATGGTTGCTAATTAGCGTCCATGTGGTCGCTAAAAGCGTACCAGCGACCATATGGTCTCTAAATGCAGTTGAATTAATTTAATTGTACTCTTATTTTGAAATGCAGGAAGGAAAAAATGCGTGAGTGGATGTATGTGCGTAATATAAATGGTTTTTTGAACAACGAGTTTTTAGCTGGCGTAAAGCAATTTCTGGATTTCTGCAAATCTATGCCGTCCTATAACCCATCCGAATTAAGGTGTCCGTGTCGTAGGTGCAAGAATAAGAAAATGAAATCTGCGGATGATGTGCATTATCACCTTGTTAAGGAAGGTTTTGTTCTGAACTATTACCATTGGGTTTCGCACGGGGAGACAGATGAAAGGTTCGCTGCATTGTTGGCCGAGTCTAGACAGCATGAAGGTTGTAGAAGTTCCGATCCAGCACCACCATTAAATGTTGTCAATGATAATCGAATGGAACAGATGGTGTATGATGGTTTTAATTATGGCGGAAGTGATTACACTGCTGAGGATCCCGTGCAGAATGCGGATATAAGGAATGAGCAAAGGGAGCAATATTATAATGAAGCGCCCAATCCCGATGCACAACGTATGTACGACATGTTGTCGGCCGCAAATAGGCCTTTGTGGCCTGGATGTGATATGACGCAATTGGAGGCTGCGACTGAGCTACTGAACATAAAGTCTAAGCTGAGGATGACGGAGCGCGGATATGACATGATCTCGGATTTTTGCGGACGCGATTCTCACTCGGAGACGACATTACCAGCCACGTTTTACGACACGAAAAAATTGGTTGAGGGTCTCGGTCTTCCTTACGAGATGATTGATTGTTGTCCAAAATCTTGCATGATATATTGGGGTGCAGATGCAGAATACGCGGCATGCAAGATATGTGACTATCCTAGATGGAAGCAAGGCAAGACAAAGCTCATTCCCTATTCTCGTATGTTTTACTTGCCAATAACTCCACGGTTGCAGAGGTTGTACGCATCTGTGGTGACTGCCGAACACATGAGATGGCATGCAGAGCACACACAAGATGGGGTGATGAGACATCCTTCAGATGCAGAGGCATGGAGGCACTTCAATGCTATGTGGCCAGATTGTGCATCAGAAACACGAAATGTAAGACTAGGCTTGTGCACGGACGGTTTCAATCCGTTCGGGGCGTCCGGGCGCCAGTACTCATGTTGGCCTGTGATTCTAACACCCTACAACCTTCCGCCGTCGATGTGTATGCGAGAAGAGGTTATGTTTTTGACGGTTATTGTACCTAGACCGAAGAGCCTGAAGCAGAAGTTGGATGTCTACTTGCAGCCGTTGATAGCCGAGCTGAAGGATATGTGGCTTAATGGGGTGTGCACATACGATTCTTGGAGGAAGCAGAATTTTGTGTTGCGTGCAGCTGTTATATGGACTATTAGTGACTTCCCCGCATATTCGATGTTGTCTGGTATGTTGTTAATTTTACATGTGCTAATTAATTTGAGACTATTATATATAATAATAATGCATATATATGATTTGTGAACTTTAATTAATGTGTGATACAAAATATATGTTTGTGTAGGCTGGAGCACTTCTGGGAAATACGCGTGTCCTTATTGTATGGAGGACACCGATGCATTTTATCTAACACATGGACACAAAATGTGCTGGTTCGATTGTCACAGGAGGTTCACTTTTCTGATAACACTATTGTTTTAATTTGTCATTCACTTTTCTGATAACACTATTGTTTTAATTTGTCATTCACTTTTCTGATAACACTATTGTTTTGTCATTCACTTTTCTGATAACACTATTGTTTTGCCATTCACTTTTCTGATAACACTATTTTTTTGCCATTCACTTTTCTGATAATACTATTGTTTTGCCATCCTTTCCAACCATAAAAGGAGATAACCATCTCCAATGCTGAAATACCTTCCAAGTGAAAACTCCCCATCTTCACCTGAAGCTCATCCTCACCTCAAATCCGACCTAAAACTTCCTTCCTCAAATGGCTCAGAGCAGGAGAGCGTGTACCAGGCGAACGACCGCCTTAGCTCCTGAACTCATCAATTTCTCCATTGTGCGTGTGCGTGGGGATAGGGAGACAAGAACCCAGTGGAGCGCTTCACCAAATGTACAATTAAGACTAGTCATCGATGATTGGACAGTATCTCCCGGGGGAGCACCACCAGGTTATAGCCGTTTTTTCTTGAACGACGACAACATCACTGATCGTATTGCAGCTAGGGAAACGATTGTGCAACTTCGCGTGATCCAAGGTGTTGAGATCCGGGCGGTTTATATTCCACGTACAACATGAGAGTCTGTTAATTGTAGTTGTTTGTTTATGTTTCCCTTCACTTTGTGTTGTTTAATTTAGTTGTTTGTCACTTCGTTTAATGTACTTAGGTCGCAAGCTAGTGTTTGTAACTTGGTTTCGTTTGGAACCAATGAAGTTGTTTGTAACTTGGTTTCGTTTGGAATCAATGAAATTATTATCATTTTCCATATATTTCGATGTACTAAGACGGATTGTAGTTGGATGTCACAGTTGAACACGTTTGTTTTCTCCCATTTGAGTCCTCAACCCAAATATTGTTGGTAGAAAGTGTTTGTTCAATTGTACAGTTGGATATTGTTGGTAGAAATTTCGTTCTTAGCGACCATATGGTCGCTAAATCTAAAATTTTGGCACGAAATTTGGTTTTTTAGCGCGTAGTTTGATTTAATTTCGTAAATAGCGACCATATGGTCGCTAAGAACGAAATTTATGGCGCCACGTTGGGGGAAGATCTGAAAATTCGATTTTTCGCGAAATATTTCGATTTGCGACCATATGGTCGCTAAATTGCGACCATATGGTCGCCAAGATATCGACCTGGTCCCACCCGTTATTCACTTACACGTAGCGACCATATGGTCGCTAAATTGCGACCATATGGTCGCCGAGATATCGACTGGTCCCACCCGTTATTCACTTACATGTGTCGACCATATGGTCGCTAATTTAGCGACCATATGGTCGCTAAATGTGAATTAGAAGGAGAACACCAGTTCTCCTTCTTCATTTCGCCCGACTCGTCTCCCACTCTCTCTTCCCACTCTCTCGCCGACTCTGTCGACTCTCGCCGACTCTCGCCCGACTCGTCTCCCGCCTCTGTCGTTCCTCCTCTCCGGCACCGCCTGTCCGTCCCGACTCGTCTCCGGCTCCGTCCGCCGCCTCCCGACTCGCCCTCCTCAGTTGGCAACTCGTCTCCCTCCGGCTCCGCCCGCCGCCTGCTCTGCCTCCGCCTGTCCGTCCGCCTCCTCCTCCTCCCCGTCCGAGCACCCCTCTCTTTATTTGTAAGTGATTTGTGGATTTGTTGTTGGTTTTGATATTGATTTTTGTTGTTTGTATTGTTTAGGGTTTGTTGATTGAGAAATTTGGTATTGTTTAGGGTTTGTTGTTGTTTGAGAAAATTGGTATTGTTTAGGGATTGTTGTTGTTTGAGAAAATTGGTATTGTTTAGGGTGAAATTGATTGAGAAAATTTTAAAAATTGATTGAGAAAATTTGAGAAATTGGTATTGTTTAGGGGTTATTGTCCGAGGACGACGAGGCCCGCCGTCCTAGTACAGAGGAGGCGGGCACCCAAGCGGAGGAGTCCCGGGCCACTACGCCCGCGTCCTCGTCGGGATCGAGTCGAGGGCTCGATCCCAATATCATTTGGGATCTTTCTATTTCCGGCGGGAAGTACGTACAATTTGTCTAATTTTTTTTAAAGTTTTTTTTTTACTTTTAAATATGTTATAATATGTGTTTTGAAAGCTCGCAGCTTGCAGCCGTCGGGCGTTGTGTCGCGGTGGTCGACAAGTATTATACAAAGTCAACCCGACAATAGGGCATCGAAGTTCGACTTTGCCTCTGCCGCGTCGAAGCAACGTTGGTTTGATGCTTGGAAGGTAAATTTTATTTTTTTTGTATTTCTTTTTACAATTTCCACATTAATTAATTACTATTTTTAATTAATTGTTTGTTGGATTTAATTAGACGCACTTTAGATGGGATGACTCCCAGTCGGGTATGGACGTCGAGTCCGTCCGGTTGCTGTGGGAGAAGAAAGTAAAGAAGAGATACGATGACTTGATCGGGAAGCATTGAAATTCCGGGAAGAGGCCAGACTTAATTGAATCCGCCACTTGGGAGAAGTGGCAGACGACGGATTGGGCCACCGATGAGCTCAAAGTAGTGGTCCGAGGTCCCACCTCGACACCATGCGTCGCTTGGTAAGTATTTTATTTTAATTTAATAGTTCGTAACACCCTTAATGAATTTCGTAGGAGCAACACTTGCAACTCCCCATCACGCCTCTCGAGACGCACACGCATGGTGCCGATCGGCATTTTATAGACGAGCGGTCGTCCTTAATCGCTGTAAGTTTTGATTATTTTTCCTCATTTCCCTCATTTTGAAAAGGAGTTGGTGTTGTGTTGGTGTTGTGTTTGATTGAGAAATTGTTGTTGTTGTTGTTGTTATTGTTGTTGTTGTTGTTGTTGGTTTTTGTTGTTGGTTTTTGTTGTTGTTCTTGATGTTGATGTTGATGTTGTTGTTGTTTGTTGTTGTTGTTGATGATACGTGATTGCCTCGGATTACTCCTTAGAAACCTCGTATTTGACCACACAGGAACCCGATCTTGCCAGCAAATCAATTCAATCCTACAAAAGCTTTCAACTTTAGAACTCCTTGCGACACAAGTAACACAAAAACTGAATTGAATGAGTATGAATTGAATGAACCGATCGGAATTATAGAATGAATCAACTTGATAGTTCAAACGGATTGGCTCTAACGCTAAATCCGAATGATTAACTAGTTTGATCTTTAACAATCACAACTAGAACAATCCAATTGATTTAAACCACAAATCAGATTCGAAAGAGAGAAGAGAGAAGTCGGTGATGAGGCTCTCGAATTGATGATGCTCGAAATCAGATTGCAATGCTAGACACAAGATATTGTTTTTGGGCCCAAGAGATAGATTAAACCAATTTGGGGTTAATCTCTCTCAAGCTGATTTTTATTAATGAAACTGAAAAGTATTTATAGAGAATACAAAAGCTAATACTTGGAGAGCAAGACAACTAGGAGGCTGGCCCTATAGATAGAAGATAGCCTCTTATCTTGCTTTCAAAGATATAATAAAATATCTATAAGTATATCTATCTAGATTCCCTTAATTAAATAAATCATGGTTGATTTATTTATTTAAGGAAACAACCTAACAAACTCAAAATATCTCTAACAAACTAAAAATATCTCTAACAACTAGGAGAGAGAAGATCAACCAACTAACATAAGCCTATTGGCTGATTTCTCTACATTATTAAAATAAATAGAAATTGTTCATAATAAAATAAATAAGATATTTTCTTCAATTTAGAATGGTCAAGTCAAAGGGTTGACTTTGACCCATATACCAATTCATCTCACCCGGTCACTTACTAAATTCAGCCCTAAAGTGAGACAAATTAATACATGTTTCTAAATAAAGAAATAAAGATAGAAATTTAAGATTCCCGTAAGACTTGAACAGCTCTCAGTAAAACCCAGTTTTCGGCTCTTTTCTGTTAGATTCTGAATTTGAAGTGAACTACAGAGTTGTAGAACTTTTAATTATCTTTCCAACGAGTACTTATCGGACTTGAGATGAATTTTCTATCCCAAGTTATGATCAGTTTACTGAGCACTATTTTCTATTTGACGGGTTTCTTAACTTTTCGAACTTTGAAGACTTCATCCTTTTCCTTGGTGGCCTTGGACGCCATTGATGAATATCTTCAACAAATAAGATTAAGTCCTTGAATTTATTCTTGAACTTGAATGCTCGAGACCTTGGGAAAGGTCTTGGTTTTGGCCTCTTAAACACCTTCTTTGCAAGCATCTTCTTCATGGTTCTTTGATCGCTATCATTCTCCCCCACTTGACCTCGAATCGTCCTCGATTCGATGTTGCATGTAAGATTAAGAGGAGAAATATCTTGAAAGGCTGGAGATACTAAAGGCACCATGGTTAGTATAGAAGGTTTTGGAGCAAACATAGTTGATGGAAGACATTGAATCATCTCTTGGACATTAAGGCTCTCTTTGAATGAAACTCCATTTGAGACATCAACTTCTTCCTTCATGCTCTCATCTTGCAAGTTGTCCTCAGCTGGAACCTCCTTTAAACTTTCATCCACAATATGGCAATGAGGAACACATGGGAGGTCACTTGATTCTTTAGAGGTCTCTTGGCTATGTGGGGCGGTAACTCTCTCTTCTTGAATTGATATTCCTGGTTTTGGTGAGTTAGAAACTCCCATTTCCTGCAAAAAGGAGTTAGTATCTAAACCAATGGAAGAAGAGTTAGAATTGTACCTCATTTGACTAGAATTAGCCAAAGCCTCCCTAGTCAAGTCCAAAGACTCATACTTGTGATTCAAGGATCGGATTGGAGCTCTCTTTTGGCAGGCAGGAGCACAAGCTTCCTTATAACGTCTATGCAACTCTTCATCAATTGTAACATAGATCTTTCGCATTACAAACTTCATTTGATCCCATGTTGTAATTGGAATCAAGCCTTGACGTCTTCTAGATTGACATATCCATAACCAAAAGGAACGGGCAGAACCAACAAGGTAGTTAGTCACCCATGGAAGGATATCCCATTCATCATAACCATAGTAGTCAAGGTAGTAATCAACAGCTTGCTCCCATGCCAAATAATCATTCGGTCCATACTCTCCAGAAAAAGGCTCAATCTTTGGAGGTCCTTGTACCCTTGGAGTTGGTGGAATATCATGCAAGGGATCACACCAATACATCTTATTCCTGAAAACAAAGCAATAAAACGAGAGAGAGTAGTGTGTTCCAAAAGCAAATCACACAAGCAATACCACACCTTAATCAAGCCAAAACTTGCCTCAAAGCAATCCAATCAACTCAATTCAGTTTTTGGGCTGTTTTGAGGGAGTAAAATGGGCAGATATAGTGTAGGTATGGAATACTAATGATAAATAAAGGAAATATGCAGCTTAAGCAAATGGCAAGTATGCAATAAGACAAGCAATGCAAATAATCCCTCTATGAGCTCTAAAACACATGCAATCTCTCAATTGACTCTATGCAAGTTAATAAAGCCAAAATTCAGCATGCAAGGACAGAAAATATGGTAGGCTTACTGACTTTTATTTCGTCACTCTTTTTCTTCAAAGTGATTTCTACTTAGCTATCTTTTTAAGCAAGCAGTCACTAGGGTTGAAAGTGGCGTAAAACTAGCTGGGGTAGATCACTTTTCTTTTCTGTTTTTTTTTTTTTTGATTTTATGCACAAACTACTCTTGTGCTATAATGAAGAAACAAGCAAAGCAAAGCAACAATGCAAAGGACGAAATTAAAAAAAGGTATACACGAACTGAATTTTTTTTTTTTTTTTTTTTTTTAAACTAAGTGACTTTTGCTACCAATGAAACCAACTAGAAGCCAAATTAACAAAAGAAGAAGGGGTAGGTCGAATTTGATGGGATGCAATGACAGAAATTAGCAAATATCAAACAAGCAATATGAATCTCTATTGATCATGCAACATGAAATAAAAACTCATAAAAATTGTAGGAAGACAATTGCTAATCTTAATTGCAACAAAACTCAACCAATTCAACCAAAAGCATGCAACAAATCCCTTAAAATCTCCTAGATGGGTTATTACTTGGAGGGCAAGCAACAACAAGGAATTAGGGTTTGGTGATCTCGGCTGAGGGCTAGGGTTAGGGTTTGCGGATTTGGATCTAGGGTTTGAGGGATTGGTAGGGTTCGAACTAGGTTTAGGGTTTCAGATTAGGGTTTGGCCGCCAATTAGGGTTAGGGTTACGAGGCTGGGGTGGGCGAACTAGGGTTAGGCGAGTTCGAATTGGATGGGGGTGGTGTGGTTAGGCTCGGCTGGTGGTGAGGGGTGGTGCGGTCCAGACGAGCGACACCAGTTTGGGGTGGTGGTGGTGGTTCGTGGAGGTTGGTGGTGGTGGGGTGGTGGTGGGGTGGTGGTGGCGGAAATATGTGGTGGTTGGGTGAAAAATTCAGATTAGGTCTTAAAAATTCTAGCTTTGTGTAAAAGTTCGAATTTTAGGGTCAAAAACTGAATTAAATCAATTGAAAGCAAATTAAGGAAAGAAACAATTACTTGGCGAGACGCTGGATTCTGATACCACTTGATACGTGATTGCCTCGGATTACTCCTTAGAAACCTCGTATTTGACCACACAGGAACCCGATCTTGCCAGCAAATCAATTCAATCCTACAAAAGCTTTCAACTTTAGAACTCCTTGCGACACAAGTAACACAAAAACTGAATTGAATGAGTATGAATTGAATGAACCGATCGGAATTATAGAATGAATCAACTTGATAGTTCAAACGGATTGGCTCTAACGCTAAATCCGAATGATTAACTAGTTTGATCTTTAACAATCACAACTAGAACAATCCAATTGATTTAAACCACAAATCAGATTCGAAAGAGAGAAGAGAGAAGTCGGTGATGAGGCTCTCGAATTGATGATGCTCGAAATCAGATTGCAATGCTAGACACAAGATATTGTTTTTGGGCCCAAGAGATAGATTAAACCAATTTGGGGTTAATCTCTCTCAAGCTGATTTTTATTAATGAAACTGAAAAGTATTTATAGAGAATACAAAAGCTAATACTTGGAGAGCAAGTCAACTAGGAGGCTGGCCCTATAGATAGAAGATAGCCTCTTATCTTGCTTTCAAAGATATAATAAAATATCTATAAGTATATCTATCTAGATTCCCTTAATTAAATAAATCATGGTTGATTTATTTATTTAAGGAAACAACCTAACAAACTCAAAATATCTCTAACAAACTAAAAATATCTCTAACAACTAGGAGAGAGAAGATCAACCAACTAACATAAGCCTATTGGCTGATTTCTCTACATTATTAAAATAAATAGAAATTGTTCATAATAAAATAAATAAGATATTTTCTTCAATTTAGAATGGTCAAGTCAAAGGGTTGACTTTGACCCATATACCAATTCATCTCACCCGGTCACTTACTAAATTCAGCCCTAAAGTGAGACAAATTAATACATGTTTCTAAATAAAGAAATAAAGATAGAAATTTAAGATTCCCGTAAGACTTGAACAGCTCTCAGTAAAACCCAGTTTTCGGCTCTTTTCTGTTAGATTCTGAATTTGAAGTGAACTACAGAGTTGTAGAACTTTTAATTATCTTTCCAACGAGTACTTATCGGACTTGAGATGAATTTTCTATCCCAAGTTATGATCAGTTTACTGAGCACTATTTTCTATTTGACGGGTTTCTTAACTTTTCGAACTTTGAAGACTTCATCCTTTTCCTTGGTGGCCTTGGACGCCATTGATGAATATCTTCAACAAATAAGATCAAGTCCTTGAATTTATTCTTGAACTTGAATGCTCGAGACCTTGGGAAAGGTCTTGGTTTTGGCCTCTTAAACACCTTCTTTGCAAGCATCTTCTTCATGGTTCTTTGATCGCTATCAATGTTGTTGTTGGTTTTTGTTGTTGTTGTTGTTGGTTTTGTTGTTGTTGTTGTTTGTTGTTGTTGATGTTGATGTTGTTGTTTGTTTTGTTGATATTGATATTGATGTTGTTGTTGTTTGTTGTTGTTGTTGTTGATTTGTTGTTGATGTTGTAAATGATTTAATTATTTGCGTGATTAGGCGCGGACTCAGGAGATCCTCACCTAGAGGTCGGCGGAAACGGGCACCCCGCCGTCCTTTGAGGACCAGTGTGATGCCTTTCTTACGGCCGCTGGGGGGTGGGCCCTAGAGGTGCCGTCTTCGGCCTTGGCAACGCCGCCCATGAGTTTTACGGACACCGATTGACGGCGTCGCGTCGTCCACCTCCTTGTGTGGTGGAATTATCGCAGGAAAACATCAGCCTTAGGCAAGATGTGAATGAGCTCAAGAGTAAGTTCGCGTAGTTCGAGGAGTGGATGCGCAAGAGCGACGGGGGTGAGGGTGGGTCCCGCCAATCCGGTCCCGACGGCTCCGGCGACGACGACGGCTCCGGTGCAGCCGTATAGATTAGCATAGTTTAATTATGTTTATGTAAATTAATGAATTTATGTAAATTAATGAATTTATGTATGTAAATTATTGAAATTTATGGAAATTAATGAATTTCTAGTAATTAATGAATCATTAAATATTAAATATTTATATTAATTCGGAATTATTTATAATATTTCGTAATTATTTTTTTTAATTAAAAACAATTAGCGACCATTTGGTCGCTAATTTACAACATGATCGTGCACCCGAAGGCGCACGATCGTGCGCTTTGAACCAGAGAAAGGCGTCCCCCGTGCTTTTTTTTGGGTGCTTTTAGCGACCATATGGTCGCTAAACACGTGGCGACCATATGGTCGCTAAACACTTGGCGACCATATGGTCGTTAAAATCAGCGACCATATGGTCGCTACAGTCAGCCACCATATGGTCGCTGTGGTCGCCAGAATGGTCGCCGCATTGTTGGCAACCACGGCGACCATGGTCGCTAAATAGCGACCATATGGTCGCTATGGTCGCTAATGTTAGCGACCATATGGTCGCCAAGTGGTTAGAGACCGGCCTTTCAGCGACCATTTTTAGCGACCACGATATGGTCGCTAAATGCATTTAGCGACCATTTATATGGTCGCTAAATTCACTTTTTTTTTTGTAGTGGATCGGGATGGGTCGTCGGGCAGGTGCGAGCCCAGATCTGGGATAACGTGGCCGAGCGGGGTGAGTCGTGTTGGTGGAGTGAAGCATATTTGTAGGGTCGCCGTCGCCGATGAGATTGGGGCGAGGGATCGAACCAGACAGAGGGGTGGAGGTCGGACTCGTTAGGTTGAAGAAGAAGGGGGGCCTGCCTTGGAAAAGTCAAAGCATGAGATTGAATTTTGGGAAGAGTGGGGTCTCGCTTTTTTTGGAAAGTAGAGAAATTGTTGGGTTGGGCTTTGCTATGTTCTCGAACGTATTCCAGGGAGAATACGCATAAAATGGGTCGGGTTAATTGCTAGCATAGTATGGTGGAGTTGGGCCAATTTTGTTTAAATTGTTTGGGCTGGGTATTAATGATTTTTTTTTATTCTTCTTATGTAGCTGGGCTGTTTTTGTTGGATTTGGGTGGGGGAAAAGAGTGAGTACGTATTTTGGGTTGGTCGACTAGAATTTAGAACATGAACATGTTAGTATTTTTAAGTAGCTTGGATTTAGTATATTAATTAGCAAATCTCGTTATAAGAGTTCGGTTGTTTAAGGGGAATAAAGATGGTTCCTTAATTGGGTTAGTTTGGTTCGGCTCGAACTGAATCTAACCTCTCACCTTATAATTCTTCAGGGAACCGTTTCCGCTCCAGGCCTTAATTTTTGTCTACTTCAAAAGGATCCCTAGTTTCGAGGTAAGTCGTTTTTCGACTTCCTCGGTTCTTCTCTACCTTGTTAGATTGCGTATCGATATTGTAGGGCGGGTTTTGGGAACTAGTCCCGAATACCTTTTAAATTGTTTTGAACTTCTTGAATTGTTGTGTGCGCAAAATGATTTTGAATGTATTTTATCGGAAAGATATTTTCGGAACGTTTTCTCTGTGTTGGTACCGTTTCCGACACGGCCCATCGTAGCTGGTGTTGAGGAAGAGTTGGCTACGTTGACCCGTGTGACTGGGAAATCGTGCCCCTTCGAACAAAAATTATTATCCGTGTGTTTTTGGAAAGTGCTCCAGTGGAGGCTTAGCCAGGGGTTAGAAGGGAGATTGTGAAGTGGAGTGAGAGGGCCTGCCTCTGCACTCGGCGCGGTGATGAGCTCCTTGGAAGTCGGATTGTGGAAAAGGAGGATTTGCATTGCTATGGGATTGTGATTGTAAATGCGTATGTGGCTTTGTGTGATTGATTATAACTAATTTAGGTATTGGCCTTTAGAGTTATGATTGCGATTGTGGATTTGTATGCTGACTTTAGAAATGATTTCAAAATGCTCTGCAATTTCCGTATTCTCTCTAGCTTGGTAGATTAGACGCTGACCCTTCGGGGAATATTTTTCATTTCCAGGTATGAACTAGGGAGCCGTGCAGGAACCGAGGCCAGATGGCGAGCCGGAGCGGTAAAGAGTGCGTGTCATAGTGGGATTGGTTTTACACTAGTTCATTTATGATAGTTAGGTTGCTGATTTTATTATTGATAAGATGAAATTAGCAGTATGTTTTATTTATTATTTTGGTTGATTAGTTCAGTATTAGTAAGCGCTGTGTCGTATTGGAATATTTATATTTTTCGGGAATTCATGCATAACTACGTTTTCTTAAGTTTTACGAAATAAAAGGTTGGATGTTTTATTTTGTTTTCTTGTCGTGCCCGCGTTGTAAGGTCCTACAGTGTAGTTGTCAACCTAATTAATAGTACTTTGTAAGGTCTATTCCCTAGTAGCGCCTCGTCGGAAGACGGGGTGTTACAAATTGGTATCAAAGCCAGGTTGACATCAGGGCACATGGAACTGACCAACTAGTGTACTCGAGGTCCAACTTAAAATCAAAATCGGACGATGTTTTCAAAATGTTTTCACTGGGTAGACATGTTGCATATAGGGGGTAGGTGACACGTCGCGACTCTGCCCCATCAACCGAAGGACCTCACGTAGAGTAGTAAGAATACCGTTAGTAAATAGGATGTTTAAATTTTGATCGTGGGACTTTCTGTTATAGATGGCCCCACCAACCAGAGCAAGAGCTGCTGAAGCCAATGGAAGAGGCCGCGGAAGAGGCCGCGGTAGAGGCCGAGGTCGGGGTCGTGGAAGAAGTAGAGGAGAGGCCCTTGTAGTTGTTGAGCCAGAGGTACAACATGATATCCACCAGGAGGAGGTTGCTGAGAGTCAAGATGTGGTTGCTGCTGTTCATCGATAGGACAGTGCATCTGTCGCTGGAGGAGGTCTCCCAGCAAACAGGGCTCAAATGGGAGGAGGAGTGCCACCTGCAAGACTGGCCCCAGAGGTGAATGTTGCGATCCAGCTGTTATTGCAGACTTTGATGGGTGCGGGGGCTGCACCGAATCTGAACGCAATTGCGGGGCAACAAGGAGCTGAGAGGAGGGCACCAGGACCAGATTCTGTTTTGGCTGGCCAATTAGGAACACTTCCAGATTCGAGAGGACTAGTGATAGCTGATCAGGTGGTCGAACCGAGGAGACAGTATCGCGAGCCTCAGCCTGACAAGTGGCTCGCGGAGTTTAGGAAGACTGGAGTGCCAAACTTTGCTGGAGCTCAAGGTTCTGACGTAGAACAGTGGTTGAGGAGGGTGAAATCTGCGTTGGATTCCATTAAGGCACCGAAGGAGCGGAAGATGTCTTTAGTACAGAGTCTGCTATAGGAGAGTGCTTTTGACTGGTGGGAGTTATGTAGGGATCATCAGACTGAGGTGACTTTCGAGGAGTTTGAGAGGCAGATTCGAGATCAGTATTGTCCTCCGGTGGTGAGGGCGGCTCGGGAGGCTGCTTTTCGGGATGTTGGACCCGAAAATATCACAGTATCTGAGACTATTCTGAAGTTTCAGCAAGAGTTGGCAGCGGTGCCAAATGCTGCCCCTACTGAAGAGTTGAAGATTGCGACCTTTCTAAAATGGTTGCAGCCGCATTTACGTGCCTATGTGGCTGGTATTCGACTTACGACGTTGGGAGAGGTTCAACAGTCTGCTTTGGCGTATGCTATGGCCACTCTGAGGCCGAAACAGGTGGATGCTCAGGTAGGAGGGGGTAAGAGACGGAAAATGGCAACCGCAGCAACTTCTAAGGGTGACGATCAGTCTGGACAGTACCCGCAGAATAGACTAGAGTTCCAGCCATCGGGACGCCAAGAACGATCACAGCAGAGTCGGGCTGCCGGGAACCAAAGACAGTGCTACAACTGTGGAAGCGCTGAGCACTTGAGGAACCAGTGTCCTAGTCCAGTGAAGGAATGCTTTACCTGTGGGAAGCTCGGACATCTTCAAAGGTTCTGTACGGTTGGCGCGCCTTCGCAAGGATCGGTACCGGGGACGGGAAATCGGGGAGTCCATCATCGGCCACCAGCACGGCAGACACCAGATCAGAGTGTTGGTCGGAGTGCAGGAGCTAGTAACACGGGCGTAGTTCCTACTCGAGTGTTTGAGATGAAGGGAATGGAAGGATCGGATGTCTTCGCTCCACCCGACGACCTATCTTGAGATTTCTAGTTGTCGGTAGATAGTATGGTGTAGCTGCTAGTAGTTTAGTTCTTTTTTCAGGACATGGGGACCTTTAGTTGTTCATTAGGTTTGTTCGGTTGTTTGAATCGGGATTTTCTTGCTTTGTTTATGACTGTTTGTTTTATTGATTGTTTGGATAATTGTTTTGTTTGGACGTTGCTCATGAAAACGAGATTGTTTTTGTTTGTTTATTATGGCCTTAATTTTATACCCAAGTTTCGTAAGATGTTTTAGAACAGCAGTTCGGGGACAAACCGTTTTTTTTAAGAGGGAGGTATTTGTAGAACTTCACAATAGGTCTAGTAATCTCTTAATTATTCCTCGGTTACTTCAGTTCCGTTCATTCCTAAGTTTCGGGACGAAACTTTCTTAAGGGGGGTAGTATATAATATTCGGGTTCGTTTTTCCATCTTGTCGGAACAACGAGTTTCTGAAAAAACGAGTTCTTGGCCTTCAAACAATCAAGCCTTCTTGACCCACAAGCGATCCGAGTTATTAAACCAGTTTGGCGAATCATACATATATGGATATATATATGGATATATCCGAGTTATTAAACCGTTCAAGTACAATATAATCCTAATTATGTAATCAAGAATACATCAATTCGGTAATTTCATCTCCCCTATCATTTGCTAGTTAATTATATGTTAGTTAAGAATAAGATTAAAAGTAAGTTCATCCCATTCTCCTTAGCCAAAAAAACTAACTTATCAAAGTTACAAATCTTCTATCCAAAATCCTATTGTCCGCGATTCGATCTCGATTCTCATAACCAAATTGGTGGAATAGTATATAACCGAACCCCTTTTTCTGATTTTTCTTCTCCTCGTCCAATTGTAAACGCCGACTTCCCGAACTTCGTGGAGAGGCCGGAAGAATTCACGGGTCCATCGCCACCGTGCCACCATAAGCCGACGTCCTTGTCAGGCACCAGCGCTACCGACCAAGTCGCAAATTGATTCCGGTAAGGTTGTCGTTGTTTCCATCCCTTCTCTCCAGCGATCTAAACTCGGTTTTCTTTTATCTTCTCTTCTTTCTTTCATTCGACCCCATTGATTCTGATCAATCTCCTCTCAATCCGTCTGTAGGATAGGACGCCATTGGGGAGGCCGTAATAGTCATCGGAACTCTTCGCCGCCGTCTTTGTCGATTGTGTCGATCGGGTGAGTTTTTCTTTGCCTTTGTTTTCTTGTTTGAATTATCCTTGAGTCGGACTGATGTTCCAGTGAAGAAGGCGGGTTGAGTGGTGAGAACGAGAGTGAGTGTGAGGGGAAGTCGGAGCATCGGTGGCCTTGATGTCGCGGGTCGCCGGCGTCGGTCTACAACTCGCAAAACAGAGGGGTCGGGATGGGTCGTCGGGAAGGTGCAAGCCCAGATCTGGGATAACGTGGCCGAGCAGGGTGAGTCGTGTTGGTGGAGTGAAGCGTATTTGCAGGGTCGCCGTCGCCGATGAGATTGGGGCGAGGGATCGAACCAGACAGAGGGGTGGAGGTCGGACTCGTTAGGTTGAAGAAGAAGGGGGGCCCGCCTTGGAAAAGTCAAAGCATGAGATTGAATTTTGGGAAGAGTGGGGTCTCGTTTTTTTTGGAAAGTAGAGAAATTGTTGGGTTGGGCTTTGCTATGCTCCCGAACTTATTCCAGGGAGAATACGCATAAAATGGGTCGGGTTAATTGCTAGCATAGTATGGCGGAGTTGGGCCAATTTTGTTTAAATTGTTTGGGCTGGGTATTAATGATTTTTTTTTATTCTTCTTATGTAGCTGGGCTGTTTTTGTTGGATTTGGGTGGGGGAAAAGAGTGAGTACGTATTTTGGGTTGGTGGACTAGAATTTAGCACATGAACATGTTAGTATTTTTAAGTAGCTTGGATTTAGTATATTAATTAGCAAATCTCGTTATAAGAGTTCGGTTGTTTAAGGGGAATAAAGATGGTTCCTTAATTGGGTTAGTTTGGTTCGGCTCGAACTGAATCTAACCTCTCACCATATAATTCTTCAGGGAACCGTTTCCGCTCGAGGCCTTAAGTGTTGTCTACCTCAAAAGGATCCCTAGTTTTGAGGTAAGTCGTTTTTCGACTTGCTCGGTTCTTCTCTACCTTGTTAGATTGTGTATCGATATTGTAGGGCGGGTTTTGGGAACTAGTCCCGAATACCGTTTAAATTGTTTTGAACTTCTTGAATTGTTGTGTGCGCAAAATGATTTTGAATGTATTTTATCGGAAAGATATTTTCGGAATGATTTTGAATGTATTTCATCGCTACCAACTTGGCTTCTTGTAAACTCTTTTAAAAACTCTTCTCCAATCTATCATTCTTTCACTTTTTTATCGGAATGATTTTGAATGTATTTCATCGCTACCAACTTGGCTCCTTGTAAACTCTTTTAAAAACTCTTCTCCAATGTATCATTCTTTCACTTTTTTGTGAACATATATATTGCAAATGACTTTTTATATTAGAAAACTTGAAGGTTTAGGAATGAGAAAAGTTGCTTTAAAATTGATAATATTATGAAGCAATTATTTGTCAAGAAACTTTAATAGGTATGTTATAATTGTATATATGTTTTCTTATAATTTATTTGGTATGTTACACTTGATTTATTAGGAATAATATGAATGAGCTCAAGAATTGAGATTTGGAATTCAATAATACTTAGAATTGGAATTCAATGCCTTAATAAAATAGATTATGGAATGATAATTTCAATGTAATGAAAATCATATAAAAATACATTATATTCTAATTCAAGCTAGAAAGAGCGAGATGCATATAGAACGTTTAAAAACCACATAGAATCCAACTACCGATATTCACACATAAAGTAAAGATCTTCAAGTCATCCAATTCAACAGCTAAAGTTAAGTAATCACACACAAAAACACAAACACACAAATACAACATTCAACTCCAACACCTCCACCATCACCATAATCGCCCATATTCAATCACAATCAACGCCCATCACAATCATCGCCCATAATCACAATTAACGTCCACAACAATCATCACCCATATTCAATTACCATCAACGCCAATATTCATCACAATCATCGCCCATATTCAATCACAATCAACGCCCATATTCCATCACCTCCGTTCACCATCACTATCACCATCAACGCCCGAAAAAAAAACAAGAAAAAATCACAATCGCAATGATAATTACAATCACAAACACAATTCTCATAAGCACACTCATAGTCACAATCAGATTAGGAAATTCTCATAAGCACAAAATAAAAGATCTTTAGTTAAAAATAATAAACAAATGGAGTAATTCCCAAAACCAATTCTACACACATGGCACCCAATCTAACAAGAACTGAATTAAAACGAGCAAGTCGAAAAATGACTTACCTCAACAACGACCCTTGGTGCGATTTAATGAACACGACTAATCCTAGAAACCTATGAATATTAAGGATCATTACTAATTAGTCGGCTAGTAGATAAAACATACTAAATAACTAATTACAACCCATCTAAACCAGAACCGACAACTCTTAAGACTCATCTAGCACCAAATATACACGTTTTAGCTTAACCGATCACCAAATATATACATATATGAGTTTGGTTCAAATGAAACAAACTCTTATCCTAAAACGAATGCACTTTTTGTAGTTAGTAGTGCATTTTTCATACTTCAGAGTGCACTTTTTCACCTTTGTACTTTTCGTACTTTTTAGTGCACTTTTCAAAAAAAATTAGTGCACTTTTTCGTAATGCACTTTTTGTATTTTTCAATGCACTTTTATATGAAAAGTGCATTACTAACTATGAAAAGTGCATTTGTTTTAAGATAAGAGTTCGTTTTAGGATAAGAGTTTGTTTCATTTAACCCAAACTCATACATATATAGCTTTCCAAGTAAACAATACTAAATTAATTAAGCTATCTAATTATTTTACAACTTGAAGTCACACCACCTGTGAAAATCCTTCAGTAAAAGATCACAATGAATCACCTACGAACCTTTGACTTGAATTAATTCAATTAAATGAACACACCAAATCTATCCACTAAAACTGAGATGAATAGTAATGCTAATTAATTTACATGCATATTTCTAACTAGATTCAACACATTCACGCGGAGATGCATGCTTAAACAAAAAAACCATGCCACTGTATCATTATTAACTAGAATACTAGTACACCCACACTAATCTAACCACTAATCAACTTAACCTACTAGCTAAATAACAAGATGTGCACCAACTAAGTAATAAAAACTTGGCCAGAAATTCTCACTCCCACCACACCAAAAATTGACTCGTGATTGGCCGAACTAATTAATTAAACTACGCCATTGATAACGAAACTATATAATACCATCATTACCCCAACCTTGTACATGAATTCAACTTTCGATGCCATTTGAATCAACAAGGTCCCACTCCTACGACAGAGAAAACCAACGTTTAACAAAGGAAGAGGACATTTCTCATACATTACTCACCGGTGGTGATAGAAGACGTTGATCGGATTTGGACGACAATAGAAACAACTCCCAGATAAACTCGGACCACGACGAACGTCCAACACTGGTGGAAAACAGGACTAGCAACTAGGTGGTTGGACACGACGAGACCGTTGGACGAACCAACGAAGGATGCGGGTGAGGCGCGCTTGCTGACACCCGACGCAGTTGGTTAACGAAGAAGAAGGTGTGGTTTGGGAAGGCGACTCTAGGTTAATGAAGAAGAAGGCGTCCCCTAGGTTTTTTAAGTGAAAGGTTTATAACATTTCGTAATATAATATATATACTAATGGTTTATAAAATAATTACTTATTATTATTTTTATAAATACGTTACATGTACATGTATATACTCGTTCGCAAATGCATATATGGACTAATTTAAAAAAACGGAATTCCTAATACCAAAGCGAGAACCAAAACCGGTTAATATAAAACATATCCCGGATATTACGGACCCCGTAGGCTTGATGTTGGGCCAAGTGGGTTGGCTATATGGGCTTGCAAATGGGCATGAAGTTGGACTTTGTTTGGAGCAATTTTGGGCCAACACGTGCGAGCCTTGCTTAGCATTCCTTAGGCCTTTTCTAAGACTTATATGGAGGATTTTAATGGGCCAATTTAGGGCTCTATGGCCGTCCATCTCTTGTGGATAAGAAGGAGGGAAGTTGAGTAGTTATGGAGAGAGAAAAATTCCTAACAACTTCCTAACTTCTCTCAACCTTTTCTAACTACTTGTAACTTCTTTTAACCACCATAGATAGCCGGCCCCTATGCTTATAAAAGGCTTGTATGGGCAGCTTTCTTGTAATATATTGTAAGACACAAGTTTGGTGGAAATTTGGAGTGGTCTTGAGAGAGCATCTCACAAAATTAAACACTAAGCATGGAAAAATCATGGAGTATCTTTCTTAAAAGGAAATGAAGCAAGAATCATACGACTCGAATAAGGTATGTGTATAATTGATGGATTGGATTTGTCATCCTTTCCATTGTTTATTTGTTGGAATGCTTTATCACACAACGGTATTGCGTATATCCCTCGGCATGGAATAGGGGCAATAATCATTGAAGGAAAGCTCGAACCTCGAGTGACTCGTTTGCCATTATCCAAGACAAGTTATTATGTTTTAAATAGTCGGTGGTGATTGCCCTTAGTGGCCTACACCCACGAGATTACCTTTCGGCGATCTACTCACGAGATACCCTTCGAGATCTACAAGGGCCGAGTTTCTTCAACTTTAACATTGCAATTTATTATTTATCTTATCCATAAATTCAATAAAGTACAATATTTTATTTTCATGTTTTATAAATTAATTTTTATGATATTTTCTTTTTCATAATTCTTCTAAGAGTTTAGAGAGAAATGGGGTAGCTTTGATCGAAAAGATTATATAGAATATTAATAACAAGATCAAAATCATAAAATATTTAAGGATATAATCTAATTCAAATGTAGAAGAATGCAGAGATTACATGAGAAGACAAGGAGAAAATCGTTACAAAGTTGAAAAATAAACAATTTGCTTTCAATCTTTTTTTTATATGGAATGGGTATTTAACTATTTATGAATACAACTAATTCTATAATTAAATCAAGACGATCAACATCCTATAAAATGTTTGTTCTTTTTTCATGCTTAATCTCTTAATTAATTTTAGTAGTAATTCTATTTTGGTGAAAATAAATTATTATATTTTTGAATAAAAATAAAATACCTTGTGAAGATGATAGATAATAGTTCATCCTTATGATATCAATTAATAACTAAATTATTAGTCATTAGTTCATTACCACATTTAATGGAATTAATTAATAATTATAATGTGAATAATACTGATGATGTCCAAAACAGTAAAAATAAAAAGTGGGCCCAGAGGGACCCCCACAGGCAATTTAGGGACCCACGTCCATGTCCTCCGATTATTTAAAACAAAACTCTCGCCCTCGCGAGGTTTCTCAACAATCCGGGACGAGGTCTCGACCTCGTCACCGACTCTACTAACGCACCCGCCCACTCGAACCAATCACAAGCGACCTCACTCCCGAACCAATCACCAGCGACCTCACTCCCAAACCAATCACAAGTGACCTCATTCTCGGACCAATCAGAAACCCTTATTTCGGGCATCCCACATCGATCATTGGCCTAAACTCGGCCCCCCAATTCTCTATAAATAGAGAAGAACCTCGTAGGAAGAAGGGGTCGAAAAACCACTTGAACTCAAGAACTCTCTTGCTTGTTAAAGATCGACATGATAGGAACATCGTCAAAAGACTTCGCTACAAACAGGAGAAACCCACAAAAAGACCCCAAAGTCGTGCAGGGACCTCGCTCACACCAAAAACCTCACTACAGAAACTCACAAAACTCTCTACATCACATCCTCAAATCTACCTCTCCCTAGAATCGACCTCGCAACATTTAGGTGCGATCTCGGAACCTTGTAGGAGGTTTAGGTGTGATTCTCAAAGTTGTACATCAACCTCGTAGGTTTGTAACCTCGCTACCACGGAAAAATCATGAATAAAGGAGCAAGTGTTTGCACTCAAATATAATAATCTTGCTCCTTGTCTCGTAGCGTAGCTGTTATTTCGGGTTTCATCACTGGCGTCGTCTGTGGGAACCTCTTCATCCTAAGCAGCTTCCCATTTTAGTGCAAACCTTGATTCCTTAAAAACCCCTCAAAATGGCTTGTCCAAACAATTTCTTCCCCCAACATCCCGACAATATGGCTGAGACCCCTCCATGGACGACGGCAGGTCTGTCAGGATACCCTTTTGTGGTCCCGCCAGGATGGACATACAACGTTCCACAAAACCCATACCCGTTCCAGGGGTATGAACAGGGTGGCGCTCCATTCAACCAGTATCCCTACCCGGGGTACGGGTAGTACCAACAGGGCCAAGATCCCCCATATGTCCCGATCCCCTCCCAAGGGCAACCTCACTCCGAGTACGTGCCCGCGTATGTCCCGGGCTATATGCCGGGGCAGGAGGTGCCCACAAACGGATCTACCACAGAGAGACCCTCCCGAGATCCGATGCAGATCTCGCGATCTCGTTCGCGACGTGCAGAGAGGCGTGACATGGAGTTGTCCGAAACAGCGGCAAGCGCGCCACGCCCTCTGGCGAGGTCAAAGTCGAAGTCTGCTCGCCCATCCGTCGAGAGTGGATACAAGAATCCCTTCGTGCCCGAGATCCAAGAGGCACACATGCCCAAAGGTTTCCATTGGCCGCAAATGGGACTCTACGACGGCACGGCCGACCCCGAAGACCACATAAAACACTACGCCGTCCAGATGAACGTCAACTCTTACAATGACGCCATTTTCTGTCGAATTTTTCCGACCACTCTGGACAAGGCGGCAATGACGTGGTTCACCAGCCTTAAGGTCGAGTCGATAGCCTCGTTTTCCCAGCTATGCGAGTCCTTCGTCGGGCACTTCAACGGCTCAAGAAAGCGCAAGAAGAACATGCGCGATCTTCGTTGCATTGAGCAGGGAGAGAACGAGAAGCTGGGTACCTTTTTTACAAGGTTCACCACCGCGGTCGCTGAGATCGCGCAGATCGACGAGGCGTCGGTACGAGACATCCTCATGGGCAACCTTCGCCAGGGGGATTTCAAGTGTCGCATTTTTCTCAAGAATCCGACCACATATGAGAGCCTGTGTGCTCGGATCACGGCACAGGTCTACGCCGAGGACGCTGCCAGCCAGAGCTCGCGACCGAGGACCGACAAGGAAATCGTGACCGAGGCTAAGGGAAAAGCTAAAGTGGTTGCGCCGGTCGCGAGGGACGCGTACATGACACAAACTCACGACCGGCGTGCCGATTACAAAAGCAACAACAACAACAAAGGCAACAACCATAACAATAGAGGCAAAAACGACAATAGAAACAACAATCGCTACGACAACCGTGGCGGTGGGGGTTGAAGCTGCTTCGGCGGGAAGCCACGAGGTTACAAAGGCAAAGGTGACCCCGCCTACAACCCAAACGAGAAAAAACGCGCCAACCCCGCGTCGGGGGCAAACCTCGTGCAGTAGGAACCAACCCGGTCCCGACCAAGCAACGCAGAGCAGCAAGCTCCGCCGAGGCAGTCGCGCTCCGGACAAGCCGCGGCGCCTGATGGGTACATCAACACCATCTCGGGTGGACCCTCGCTGGCGGGTTTGAGCCAGGCGGAAAGAAAAAGATACGCGAGGGCAAGTCACCATGAGCCCTCGGTATACAGCGTGACACAAACCTCACGGTCCCACGTGGGTATGGCCTTCACGTCCGAGGACGCCGAAGGACTCCATATGCCCCACTCCGACCCCCTGGTGATACACGCTCAATTAGGCTCGAAGATAGTGAAGCGGATACTGGTGGACACGGGTTCCTCCGTGGACATCATGTATTTTGGCGCTTTCGAGCAGCTGGGGATCTCCGCGACATCCTTGAGGCCCTACGCTGGGAAGCTCACCTCCTTCTCGGGAAACGAGGTCGATGTCGTTGGTCTCATAGACTTGTGGATGACCCTCGGTACTGGCTCGACAACGAGAACCGAGGTGATAGAGTTTACGGTGGTGCACCTGCCCTCGGCCTACAATCCAATCATCGGGAGAGTCTCCTTGATGAAATTCCAGGCGCTGGTCTCCATCTACCACCTTAAAATGAAGTTCCCCACCAGCGGAGGTGTCGGAGAGGTGAAGGGCAACCAAGAAGAGGGCCGCGTCTGCTACATGACCTCGGCTAAACAAAAATGCTCCGTGTTCATGGTAGAGACTTCAGGCGAAGCAGACCTCGAGGTCCGGGATTTCACAATACCCACCCCTGAGACAGAAAGAAGGGTGATTACCCCCTTCGAAAACAAATTCGAGAAGATCTACCTCAGGGGTTGCCTCACTGGGGATGCAGCAGCGTCACTAGAGTCCCTGCTTGTTGGGTCCCGCGACGTGTTCGCCTGGACTGCAAAAGATCTCCGAGGTGTGCCTCGGACACTGGCCCAGCACTCCCTGAACATCGATGTCGCCATTCGCCCTGTGGTGCAGTGTCGAAGGAAAATGAACGAAGAAAGGGCAACCGCCGCAAATGAAGAGGTGGCCAAGCTGCTGGCCGCAGATTTCATACGCGAAGTCCAGTATCCGAGATGGCTGTCCAATGTCGTATTGGTCAAAAAAGCCAGCGGCAAGTGGCGGATGTGTGTAGACTTCAAGGACCTCAACAAGGCATGTCCCAAAGACAGCTACCCTCTGCCCTCGATCGATGCACTCGTAGATTCGACTGCTGGGCACGAGGTCTTGAGCTTCCTCGACGCCTACTCGGGGTACAACCAGATCTCGATGAATCCTCGTGACGAGGAGACATCCTTTATCACCCAGCGGGGGACATACTGTTACAAGGTCATGCCGTTTGGCCTCAAGAACGTCGGGGCCACATTCCAACGCCTCATCGATCGGGTTTTCAAAGACACCTGGACAGGAACGTATCCGCCTACGTTGATGACATCGTGGTATGGAGCAAGGGCCCCGAGGAGCACCTGGCTGACCTCGCCGAGGTTTTCACCACCCTCGGACACCACCAGCTCAGCCTGAACCCCGAGAAGTGCGTTTTTGGCGTGTCATCAGGGAAGTTTTTGGGATTCATGATCAGCGAACGCGGGATCGACGTCAACCCCGCCAAAATAGAATCTATCCTCGCAATGAGGTCTCCCCGATCTCGTACCGAGGTGCAAAGACTCAACGGCGTTGTAAATTACTTGGGGCGGTTTTGCTCCCGTCTAGCAGACAAGTCCCTCCCATTCTTTGCCGCCCTCAAAAAGAATGACAAGTTCGTCTGGGACGAGAGACTCGAGACTGCTTTCTCCGAGTTGAAGATCTTCCTCACCAAGCTCCCCACCTTGTCACCTCCACATGCGGGCGAAGACTTGCAACTATATGTAGCGGTGAGTCCCGAGACCGTCAACGCGGTGCTCACAAGAGAAGCCATGCACCCGGTATACTTCGTGAGTCACGTGCTCCAGCCTGCGGAGCAGAGATACTCCCCGGCAGAGAAGATGGCGCTGGCTGTAGTGACCGCCGCAAGACGCCTACGCCCATACTTCCACGCACATCCCATCCAGGTTCTCTCGGACCTCCCACTTCGTCAAATTCTACATCAGCCCGCCCTCTCCGGACGTATGACCAAGTGGGCCGTCGAGCTCTCCGAGTTCGACATCAATTATCTCCCGAGGACCGCGATGAAGGGACAAGCCCTCGCCGACTTTATGGTGGAGGTCACCTTCCCCGAGACAGACACAAGCTCGGACGAATGGAAAGTGTTCGTTGATGGCTCACGATGTGACACCGGTGGCGGGGCCGGGGTGTTCCTCACTGGCCCCTCAATCGAGACGGAGTATGCTCTCAACTTCGCCTTTGATGCCACCAACAACGACGCCGAGTATGAGGCCATGATCGCCGGGATCGAGATGGCGCTACCAAATGGAGCCCGCAAGATCAGGGTCTACACAGATTCCGAATTGGTGGCACGACAACTGAACGGCCAATACGACACCAGGACAGGTTTTCTGCCCGCCTACCGAGCAAAAGTGAAGGCCTTGGTCTCATGCCTAGAGACCTTCGCGGTGGAGTCAATCCCGCGGACCTCAAATACAAAGGCGGATGCCCTCGCCAGGTTGGGCTCCGCGCTTCCTTTGGATGTGGGGAACCGCGTGATGGTGGAGAGAAAGCTCTCACGAAGCGTCGATAGTGAGGTCCTGTCCATAAGAACCGAGGACTGGAGGTTCCCGGTAACTAGGTATATACAAAGCGGCATCCTCCCAGAGGACCCCGCGCTGGCTAGGAAACTAAAAATGCAGGTTGCCCGCTACTGCGTCGTCGGCGACCAACTTTACCGCCGAGGCTATGCCGAACCCAACCTGCTATGCATACCCCCCGAGACCACGGACCACGTCCTCTACGAGGCCCATGAGGGAGTTTGTGGAGGGCACCCAGGGTGGAGGTCTTTGGCACACAAGATCGTCCATTTGGGGTACTTCTAGCCCACTCTCCGACAAGATGCAAAGGCTTACGTCCAAAGATGCGTCGGATGCCACAAACACGGAAACGTCCAACACACCCCGACGGCTCCCCTCCGCAGCATTCACACACCATGCCCATTCGCGATGTGGGGAATGGACATTTTAGGCCCTTTCCCCAAAGCTGCTGGCCAGGTGCAATACATTTTGGTCATCGTCGACTACATCACGAAGTGGGTCGAAACACAGGCAATGGCAAAAATCACCGGGGCAAAGGTCTGCGAATTCCTATGGAAGAACCTCGTCTGCCGTTTTGGTGTCCCCATGACAATCATGACCGATCATGGCCCCCAATTCGATTGCGAAGAGACTCGAACTTTCTGCTCTGAGCTGGGCATCGACCTCAAATTTTCCTCCGTGGCCCATCCCCAGTCCAATGTCAAGGTAGAAAATGTCAATGCCCGCATCCTGACAGACCTCAAAAAGCGCCTGGGCATGGCACAAGGTCGCTGGGCCGAATTAATCCCACTCGTCCTCTGGACGTACCGCACGACCTCGCGCCGCGCAACGGGCGAGACCCCCTTCGCTCTTACCTAAGGGTCGGAGGCCCTCGTCCCCGTAGAAACCCTGATTCCATCGGCAAGGGTGTACAACTTCGACGAAAAAGAGAACGAGGCCAACCTCAGGGTCGAACTGCAGTTCCGAGACGAAATCCGCGAGGTGGCGGACCTGCGCTCTAGAGAATACAAGCGACATGTCGCCATGTATCACGACAAAAAGGTCAGACCTCGCATCTTGGCCACGGGAAACCTCGTGCTAAGACGCACCGAAGGGGGCAAATTGGACCCTAACTGGGAAGGGCCCTACATACTCGGAGAAGAAGTCGCGCCCGGGGCTTTCAAGCTCAGGGACGACGAGGGGCGCACACTGAGCAAAACGTGGAACGTCGCGCGACTCAAAAAATATTATATGTAAAATCTCGAAACCTCGTTGTTCCTCACAGATGATAAATAAAGGATTGCAGGCTTTTCTAAAAGAAAAAACGCTCCCTCCCTCGAAGGATCCACCCTTCGCTTCCCGCTTGGGGTTGGAGAATCTCGTTGAAGTTCCACCCCTCGCTTCCCGCTTGGGGTTGGAGAATCTCGTTGAAGTTCCACCCCTCGCTTCCCGCTTGGTGTTGGAGAATCTCGTTGAAAAGTCCACCCTCGCTTCCCGCTTGGGGTTGGAGAATCTCGTTTGGATAAAAAGGTCCACCCCTCGCTTCCCGCTTGGGGTTGGAGAATATCGTTGAAAAGTCCACCCCTCGCTTCCCGCTTGGGGTTGGAGAATCTTGTTTGGAAAAAAAGGTCCACCCCTCGCTTCCCGCTTGGGGTTGGAGAATCTCGTTGAAGTTCCACCCCTCGCTTCCCGCTTGGGGTTGGAGAACCTCGTTGAAGTTCCACCCCTCGCTTCCCGCTTGGGGTTGGAGAATCTCGTTTGAAAGAATGGTCCACCCCTCGCTTCCCGCTTGGGGATGGAGAATCTCGTTGAAGCTCCACCCCTCGCTTCCCGCTTGGGGTTGGAGAATCTCGTTGAAAAGTCCACCCCTCGCTTCCCGCTTGGGGTTGGAGAATCCCGTTTGAAAAAAAAAGGTCCACCCCTCGCTTCCCGCTTGGGGTTGGAGAATCTTGTTGAAAGAATGGTCCACCGCTCGCTTCCCGCTTGGGGTTGGAGAATCTCGTTCAAGTTCCACCCCTCGCTTCCCGCTTGGGATACGAACGAGGTTCGTGGACCCCCTAAGACGCCAGGATTCGCGGACGGTTATTTTAGGTTGGTACGAACTTCCAGAACAACGAGGTCCGAACAGAGGCTCACGACCTCGATGCAGGACTACAACGCCCGATGTGGTCCGAGCCCCACAAAAGATGTGGCACTCGAACCATGGGGTTGGACGGATAAGGACTGACGTATGCAAGAAAGTCTAAAGCAAACAAGCATAGGAAAAGAAAGTGACAGGGCATAAATATAAAAAGAGATGTTTTAATTACAGACCCTGTAGGGTCACCCAAAAAAAAAACAGATGTCTTAATTACAGACCCCGTAGGGCCACCAAGGAAGAGTTATCATTATTTCTTCGAGGTTTCAGCCTCGGGACCGGTAAGATCGATGGTTTTAGGAGTTTCAGTAGAGGCTTCAGCAGGGGCAACGGAGGCAAGAGGCGCGCGCGCATCGGTCGCGGGCTGAGGTCCCGTGGAGGTCAACTCTGGGTTCCCTCCAATAAGCTCTACCTCGGGGGGCGCGGTGCTGGACACAGTCCCGTCCTCGTTGAGGAAGAACTCGCATTCCCCCTCGGGATCCTCCGACCCCAGCTCCCCCATGGTTTCATTATAGTTGGGGTTGAAGAAGACGATCTAGGAGTCGAGGTGCCCATACTTGGCCACCGCCTATTTGACGCCCATGCGGACTGCCTGGTGGAACATTTTCCTCACGCTCTCCACCAGTTCCGCCTTGTACTCTTCCGAGTCCACATACTTGGGACCCGCGGCCACGACCTCCTCGTTAATCTCAACAATGTGCCCCTCGAGGCGCCTGATCTCCTCCTCGGCCTTCAGAAACTCCGCCTCCTTCGCCTTAAAGAACTCATGTTCAGCGGAGAGCTTGCCCCGGAGCCCTTCAACCTCGCCCCGCAGAACCTCGGCCTCGTGCCTCGCCTTCTTCTCCCCTCCCTCGCCGCCTTTACCTCCTCCCTCGCCGCGGCCTCCGCGGCCTCGACCCGCTTCTTGGCCGCAGCCTCCGCGGCTTTGGACGATTCCGCGACCTCGGCCAGCTCCTTGGCCTGTCGCTCGCACACCTCGCTGCGGGCTCGAAGCGCCGCCTCCATCTTGTCCACCCTCGAGTGGGAGAGGGCGATGCGACTCCGGTTATAATTATCAAAAAAGGTGTGCTGCAAATTCACAGGAGGGTGAGAAAAGAAACAAGAAAGAGACAGGAATTAAACACACAAAAACGAAAAAGCTTACCATGGCCGAGTACCGAGCGGCCTCGTCGTTATGCGCCGCCTCGGTGAGGTTGTTGGCCCACGCGACCTCCTCCTTGTAATCCCCCCGGGCCCACTCCAACGGGGCCCCTCTGATAGGTCCAAGGCAGTGAAACCTGGCAGGATGGGGGCCTGCGTCCCCGCGACTTTGCCCCTCGAAGTCAAAGGCAGGGATGAGTTCCAGACCCCGCGAGCCTCGTTGATGGTCGCCCGTCCGGGATTTCTTCTTCTTCTCCCCAGGGGGAGACTCCGCTTCCTTCCTCTTCCGCCCGGCCTTGTCATCAGACGCCCGAGGGGGGTGGGAGGGCACCTTCGCAGTGGCCCCTTTCGACGGAACCACCTCAGGCCTTTTTTCCCCTTGGGGCGGCCTCGCGACGTCCCATTGTGACGCCCTCGCGACGTTCCCCTTGGGCGGGACCCCACCTGTCGCGGCCGTCGGGGGAACAGGTCCCGGCTGCGTTGTGTCTGTCCTCGCCTGCGAGCTCGGCTCGTTAATTGAAATCCCCTTGAGAACCCGGGGAGAAGGGGCTTTGGAACTAGAAGTCAAAGGCTGTTTCCCCTTCGACTTCGCGGTAAGAGCGTGCAAAAGATCCACTATCAAGAAAAAAAAGGCATAAAAAAGAAAAAGCAGGTTGAGACGAGGCCAGAAACAAATATAACGAGGTTTATAACCTCGTAACCTTAAAGAGAAAAAGGAAGCAATCAGAAAAAAAATAAATAATATAATAATAATAAAATACCCTCTCCACCCTCGCGAGGAGGGAAACTGAGGCTCAGCCCGGCCCGCTCAAGCCGGTCCTGAGAAAGGTAAATCTCGTATGGCATCGGGTACGCTGTGGCGTACCGGGCCTTGAGTGCTTGGAACTCAGCGACCTTGTACGGGCACACACATCTCTCATAGTTACCCGGTGCCACAGGGAAATTAAGATATCTCCCGCTGAGATCTCGAACCAAAAACCATTTAGGTTTCCACGTCCTGACGTTCGACTGGGTCGTGGTGATTTTGACATTCGGCGTGCTGAGATTGACAAGGGAACATCGAGGTTCTCTCCTCGCCAAAACTAACGCCGACAAATCGTTGAGGTTTGGTTCGTCCAGGAGCTCGCGACTTCGAATTGTGTAGGCACACAGCAGCCGCCAGGCATTCGGGAACAACTGGGCAGGACAGACGCCCATGGCCCACAGGAAATCCACGATGTGTTGGGCCAAAGGCAGACTGAAGCCGGCTTGAAGACTGAAGAGGTGCACGACCGCACACCCCTCATAGGACGCCAGGAATCGCCCCTTTTCCTCTGGGAGTGCCAGATCGACTCCCTCGGGCCAAGGGAAGTCCACAGCTATATCCGCGAGGTCGCTCAGCTTTAGCTCGGTGGCCACCCCCTCGGACAGATAGGCCTCGGGAGTGCTCGAGCTCATCAGAATCCGTTCTTCGAGGACGACAGGGACGCCGGACACAGCGTCAGTAATAAAGGCCTCGGGAAAGCTCGGGGGCACGTACGCAGCCGAGGCCGAGGCAATCGCCGCGTCCAACCTCGCCTCAACCTCGGCGGCGATCACATCAGGAGAAGAAGAGGAGGCCATTTCACCACCAGAGGAAATGCGCAGATGGGGAAAGAATGAATTGATCGAAACAGCGGAGTCGCTGGACGAGGGCTCGCTGAAAACCAACGAAGGGGAACTTGGGTTCTGAGAATCTCTTGGCTCTACACTTCCTATAGATTCGGAGACCTCCTGATAGAAATTCTCTTGAAAGTTAAAAATGAAGTCGGGCGGTGGGCTCGCAGAAGCTCTCCTAGGCATGAAAAGACAACGTCCAAGCCGCGAAAAGCTAGCACCTGGAAAAGAAAAGGTCAGTAAGACACTAAGGGCAAGGCAACCAAAGAGAAAAACACGAGGTCGTAACTTTGGAAAGGAAGAAGAACGAGATCATGACCCCGGGAAAGAAGGAAGAACGAGGTCAAGCCCGAGATCAAAGCAAGAGATCATAACCTCGAAAAGAAAAAAGCACGAGATCATAACCTCGAAAAGAAAAAAGCACGAGATCATAACCTCGGGAGTAAATAGGCACGAGATCGTAACCTCGGGGAGAAAAGCAACGCGAGGTCATAGAGGAGAAGGCCACGTGGCATCCTACGAGCTACTCTGACGGGATAGGACGTCAAAGAAGAATTTGAAGCGCCAAAAGAAAGGAAAGAGAAAGAAGGCCAACCAACGGTGGAAGCCAGCGGTGGAAGCCCAAACGTCCCGTCAATCAGACATCATGACGTTTGGGCTCCCGAGGGTTTTCGAAATTCGAAAAGTGGTGGGCGGAGAAGCGGAAGTTTAACCGCCACCCCAAAAACAGCAATAAACCCAAAAACCCAGCAGTAAACTCACGGCGGCGACCGCCCCTTACCACTGTCTCACCACCGCAACACTAGCAAAACACACCAGGAAACAACCACCGCCCCCCAAAGCGTAACACAAAAAAGAAAAGCAAAACGAAAAGAAAAGAGAGGAGAAGAAAAGCAAAGAGGAAACAAGGACACTACAGAGCAAGAACCACCCTCAACACCGCCGCGCCGCCAACAACGAAGCACCCAGAAATCACCAACACCCACCCAGATACAAAACGAAACAAGGAAAGAACAAAGAAAAATGACAAGGGCAACGCCAAAAAACACACACAACCCTACCACCGCCGCTTCGCCACCGTGACACCGGCATGAAACACCAGGCGACACATCGTCGCCTTTACAAAACAGGGGCAAAAAGCGAACAAGGAAGAATCGAAGGCAAAAAAATACCGAAAGACAGGAGGAAGAAGATCAAGAGCTTACTTGTTTAAAGTCAGCAAACGAGTGGCGGTGGCGCAACTGGCAAATGGCGAAAAGCTCGTCGGAAACCGTCTGGAGAAACCGCTCGGAAGAAACCGAAGAGATGAAGAGAGAGAAGGAGCGAAAATGTTGGAAAGAGAAGATGAGGGGGAGACGTGTGAAATACGCCCTTATAAAGAGCAGATTTGGGCCTCCCCCACTCCCGAAAGGCTTTTTGGGCCTGTCTCACCTGGACGGCCCACTAAGCAAGGTGTGGCAAACAGGCCCTAGAATCTTCATCCGTGCAGAACAGGAAGAACACCTAAGTACAGAACCTCACACCTCTCAAAGTGCCCTCCCAACCTCGAGAAATTCCTAACCTTTAAAAGCACCCCACATCTCACGGACCCAAGGAACTTATGCCCTGCGGCCCTCGGGGCGAGGCCCCCAGGCCATGGGGTTGTGATGATGTCCAAAACAGTAAAAGCAAAAAGTGGGCCCAGAGGGACCCCCACAAGCAATTTAGGGACCCACGTCCATGTCCTCCGATTATTTAAAACAAAACTCTCGCCCTCGCGAGGTCTCTCAACAATCCGGGACGAGGTCTCGACCTCGTCACCGACTCTACTAACGCACCCGCCCACTCGAACCAATCACAAGCGACCTCACTCCCGAACCAATCACCAACGACCTCACTCCCAAACCAATCACAAGTGACCTCATTCTCGGACCAATCAGAAACCCTTATTTCAGGCATCCCACATCGAACATTGGCCTAAACTCGGCCCCCCAATTCTCTATAAATAGAGAAGAACCTCGTAGGAAGAAGGGGTCGAAAAACCACTTGAACTCAAGAACTCTCTTGCTTGTTAAAGATCGACGTGATAGGAACATCGTCAAAAGACTTCGCTACAGACAGGAGAAACCCAGAAAAAGACCCCAAAGTCGTGCAGGGACCTCGCTCACACCAAAAAACTCACTACAAAAACTCACAAAACTCTCTACATCACATCCTCAAATCTACCTCGCCCTAGAATCGACCTCGCAACATTTAGGTGCGATCTCGGAACCTTGTAGGAGGTCTAGGTGTGATTCTCAAAGTTGTACATCAACCTCGTAGGTTTGTAACCTCGCTACCACGGAAAAATCATGAATAAAGGAGCAAGTGTTTGCACTCAAATATAATAATCTTGTTTCTTGTCTCATAGCGTAGCTGTTATTTCGGGTTTCATCAAATACTATTCCAAGTGAAATATTTAACAACTTAATTTTTTAATAAAAATGTAATGAGAAGATTGGAAATGTTAGTTCATTCTTAGATTTAGTCAATAATTCTATAGTAATACCATAAAGCCAAATTGATAATGAAATATTTATAATCTAAGTTAATAATAATTATTGGTCTTTAGCACTTGAATGCACAAGAATTTTGTATTTCATATTTCTCTCTTGAATGGTATATTCGTGAAAAATATATTACAAGAATTATAGTCCAACTTAACTTAGAATAGTTAAATCCAATAAGACCAAGTTGTTATTTTTATAAAAGTAACTAAATTACAAAGCATAGAAAGTGAAATATTAAGTTGATTTAAAATTGAAATTATTACTATTTTTATATTCTTAATGTTTAAATAAAAGGACATATTTACATACACAATGTTGAAATTTATATAAAAATTTGACCAGTGCATAGCACGGGCACACCAACTACTTTAAAATTATAAAATAAAATCACTCATCTTCTTTACACTAATAGAATGATGATTCACATTCAAATATTAATTCGATTCATGGAATACCAATTGGTAATTAGTAATTCCAAAAGGCTGGTTGTCTAATCCTAATTTAATTCTACAAGTTTAAAAAGTGTTACTTTGACTATTGGAATGTCAAAAGGCTTTTAATTAGAGTATTGGTTATAAATCACGATACTCTTATTAAATTGCACAAAGTAAAATAATTTGCTTTAAACTATTGATGCACATTTTAACTAAAATCAATTCTTGACCTTTGATTATCTTAGATATAGATAGATAGAATCTCAAAAGTTGTAATTTAATGTTTTTAGATTACTTATGCAACACCAAAAGTTTGATGCTATCCCTGTGTTTAATATCAATGGTTACTAAATTAATGGTGCAATGCCAAAGGTTGATGTTACGCCTTGTGTATAATACCAAAGGTTGAAGTCATATTATTTTGTGTGAAACACCAAAATGTGCAAAATTAAGATTGATCATTATTGAGAAAAACCTTCTAACTTTACAATAGATTAATAAAACTTATCAATGAACACCTTATCATATCTTTTGTTACAACTAGACCTGTCAATCGGGTCGGTTCGGTCAGGTTCGGGTTCGGTTCAAATCGGTTTCGGTTTCATTATGGGTCACGAGTCAATCGAGTCGGGTTGTAGCGGGTTTTTGGTCGGGTCAGGTTGACCAACGGGTCTAAAATGTCATTTTTTAAAGATTATTAAAATTAATGTGTAATTAAATAATCATATTTAATTATAATATATTATTTTTGTATATTTTAATAATAAATATATTATAAGTTTCAAAATAAATTTTATAAATATACTAAATCGATCAACCCAACGGGTTTCAGGTTCCATTGGGTTCGGTTTATTTCGGATTTCGAGTTCAAATTTTATGGTCTTGACCCTAAAATATTGGGTAGTTCGGGTCGGGTTTACGGGTTAAGTCAACTTTTGACAGCTCTAGTTACAAGGCAAAAATGATAATTATTTTGAAAAAATGTAGTGAATAATATAATAAATTTTCTAGAAGTAAGAAAATAATTTGGCAAAACAAAATGCTCTCAAGAAGATTTGAACTTAAGACCTATGAGTTATTAAGAAGCACTATTACCTCTATGCTATAGATGATTTTTTGAATTTTTATTATCTAAATTATCATCATTGACCCAGTGAGGCTCCGCTAGAGCGGAATCTAGGGGGTCAAGATGGGGTACCCTGCCTAAAGGAAAGGGGGTAGGCCTGATAGACCCAAGAAAAACTGAAATTCAGTTACCTGACAATAATAACTGAATTTAGTTAGAATCTACCAAAATTGTTATAGGGACTAAATCCATCTCAAAGGCAGTATAAAAGCCAATGAGCATGAGGATGCGCCACATAAATTTGTAATAGATGTTAAGTTGCATTGGAATGTATAGATAACATAGGGTCTGTTCAGTAACCATATGAGTTTCCAGTTTTTAGTTTTGAACTCACAAACATAAAAAAAAACTTTTTCGACAAAGTTTCAAAAATGAAATCATATTAGTGTATGTTTTTAAAGCTTAACACTTCAAATATAAAACCACAACATCTTGTTTTAAAAAAATTAAAGACATCTTCACCTTCACCGCTACCAACATCAACATCGCCTTGCCCACCATCAAAGTCACCACCACCACCACCACCACCGTCACCACCACCACCACCACCACTATCACCTTAACCACCACTACCACCACCTCCGTCACCTCCACTAACAACACCTTCACGTCTACGTACCACCTCCACCATCGCCACCACCACCACAACCACCACTATCGCTTCCAGCACCACCACCTCCGTCACCTCCACCACCAACACCTTTACTTCAACGTACCACCACTACCATTAGCTTCGCCGTCACCACCGCTACCGCCACCACCACCATCGTCGCCACCACCTCCGTCACCTCCACCACCAACACATTCACATCTATGTACCACCACCACCACCATCGCCATCGTAGTCACCACCACAACCACCGTCACCACCACCTCCATCATCTCCGCCACCAATACCTTTACGTATACGTACCACCACTACCATTGTTATGTCCACCACCACCACCTTTACCTCAACCTACATTATCACCGTCACCACCACCACCACCATTGTCACCCCACTTCCACCACCATTGTCACCTCCTCAACACCACCATCGTACCATTAGCTTCGCCACCACCATCACCTCCACCAACACATCCACACAATACCAATTCTCGGGCTTTTGGTAACGGCTTAAGTATTATAGTAAGCCTAATATCCGTTACAATTGGTCTAGTGTAACAGTTGTTTGAAATTTTTCAACCGACGCATCTGCAGCCGTTACCTTAGAGCAAAGGTAACATATGTTTATCCTACGGAAATGGTTTCATATTTTTGAATACAACCGTTACACTTGATAAAACAATCTGTTATAGTTGATTGAACTATTATATTAGCTTGCACACCATTACCTTTGATAGTACCATTACATTAGCTAGTATTGCATTACCTTTGTACAACTGTTACCATTTCACATACATCCATTACCTTGTTCACAAAATATACCACCGTTATTACCTCATATATATCTGTTACTATATATACCATACGAATTTATATATATTATATATTAATTTATATACACCTGCATTGTTTATTAATTCAAGATGATTTATCCAAAGTAAACTTTTATATATATTAATACTTAAAAGAGAGTCTACAAAAGTGATATAGCTAGTGCAAGGTTTAGCTAATCTATAAGCATACCATACATAAAAAAAGTTATAACACTTCCAAGTGCAAAAGTGGTCCCATATATATATATATATATATATATATATGCCAATATAAAGCTAATACTATGACATAATTGTACCAAAAAAACACCCCTTCCATTCCAATCATCAACACCATAATCAAGGAAAGCATATATTAAGAGCAATAATCAAATAATCTAACTAGTTGTAGTACGTACTGCAAGGTCAATGCTCATAATCATGACTAAGCAACCCTACCATTTCCCTAACTAGTGAACGAAATAATGCCCAACATCATTCACTGCAAGTATATGCCGAGCAAAATTCAGTCACAAATGCAACATTCACTGCCAATCATAGCATACACTTGAAGCATTCATTTGTTGATAGAGTGAAAGTCACACACCAGCAAAAATGCACAACAATATTAATCACGTGAAGAACAACACAAGAAAAAAGCACATTTTTCTAATCATAAGTCATAAAGGCAACCTACAACTTTCAGTTGTATAGAGAAATAAGAATTGAAAACAAAACCATATCATTAACTACCTCTTCATAACCATATTCTGTCACTCCCTGCCCATGGACACTTCAACAGACATTCAAGGAGTGATTATTCACATAATCACCCATTTCATCAAGCACAATCCTAGACAATATTAATATAACACAATATTAATATAACACAATATTAATCAGTAAAGGGTCCATAACTGCAGTGATATGTGATGCGGTTCAGCATCATTAGGCAAATTTTTGTCCCTGCTGGTTACTTGAGCTGAGTTTTCTATTTTAGTGGTAAAATTTGGGATGACCAAATTCATGTGAGGATTAGCAGCTTGCAATTGAGAGAGAATTTTTTATGCCAAATTTGCAGTTACTTCTTCAGTCCATTTTGCTTTCATATTCTTAAAGAATGCTTGGTCAATTATGCAACCACCTTTTTTATCTTTTTTTCCGATTTAGATACCTTCACACCTCGTCCTTGAAGAAATGCTCGCCCACTGTTTTTCTTGACCACTTCACAAAAAGGATCTACATTGTTGCTTTTCTCTCCTTTTTCAATTTCCACTTGTATTTCATTCATTTTCTCCTACATAAAGAAATATTAGTAAATCTAACACCAATTTCATTTGAAAAGTAAATTATGAGCAGAAACCTAAACTTATAATGTAAAATAAAATTTTTGACCTTCTAACTAAACTATAGTGTAAGCAGACTTATATAATTTTAAAACCTCAAGATTAGCATGTTCATAATGTATAGATTCATTTAAATTGAGTAAAGTACCAGCATGATCATAATTTAAATTTGACAATAACAAAATTTAAATATTATCTAACTTAACTTACAATGTTTGTCTTGGTCTTGGTACTGTTGGTCTTATATGAACGCTTTTCATCTCTTTTCCTAGATTCTTTGTAGACCATTATCTCAGTTGGAGGTTCTTTGTTTGGATTAGTTTGTTCCTAGTTAGAAAATAAAGATGAAATTACAATCAATAAGAACTTAACACAATAGATTTGTTTTAGGAAATCAACAAGAACTTAACAATTTATTTAATTACCAGCTCATAACGTAACCTCGCAATTGAACAAGGACCTAAAGTGTGCACATCTTCATGCTTTTGGCGGTTGGCTGCATTTTTTCCAGCAATTTCATATATATATTCTCAAAAGTTAACATATATATTTATTAGTCCATCATGAAAGTAAGATAATTGTGAACATACCTTTCCTATAGAACTATCCCAATAATCCAAGAGTTCTCTAAACTGAATGTCTGGAATCGTGCTTGGACGATGATCCCACCTCAGTTCATCAGTTTCATAGAGAGTGTAATGATTCTTCTTTATCATGCATTTATATTTACGCCAATCTGAATTGACAGCTTCCAGCACATAACTTTTCCCCTCTTCTGGTATATTAAATTTCTCTTGGACATATTGTAAAAAAGTTATCAATTACTTAACTAAAGATCAAAAAATATCAGTAAAAATGTTACTAATTAAGTTCAATATGAGTTTTACTTATACCTTCACATAACTCCAAATGTGCTCCTTTGTGGGCATTAATTTCCAATCAAGGATGTTCAAGGGTGCATATTTGGGGTTCTTTGCTAATGTTCCTAAGAAATTACTAAGTTCAACAAGGGCATCATTAGGTGCAACTGGTTGAGCATTTGCATCTAGGATAATGAGCCTCCGCTCTTCAAACGAACGGTGATGCACATGTGACATAAGTGTTGGTCCTCTATGATCCTTTTTTCCATCCTCTATTATAATTATACCCATTGAAACATATAATAAATACTTGATTTTAAATTTGAAAATGACTAGTGAAAGTACAAGTAAAATCAAGTGATAGTACTTACTTTTCGAGGTGTTGCCCTTGTTCCTTTCATGACACTCCAAAACTGACTGATCATTGTTATTCATTGAAGCAATTATAGGGAGTTCAACATCTGGTTGATGGGCTAAATCTAACAAAGTGTCATCAATTGCATCTTCATCTAGTTGGCTTGAATTCAACAAATCGTCAACAGCTTCATCATCTTCCCTTGAGGAAGTTAGAGGCAACTCAACACTTGGAAGTTTACCACAATTATCTTTTTGTTGCCTTTTCTTCAAATGTCTATACAAATCCAATGACCCAGGAGGACAAAAATTGGCTACGATGCACCCCATTTTGATTGTTAGAATTCCCTTGAACAATTTTCTTGTTCACCTTGGGTTGTTGTTGTGGTGCTCCTTGGCTCTTAGGGTCAGATTGAACCCTTTTCAGCTGCAAGCCTTGTTGTGGTGCTCCTTGGCTTTTAGGGTCGGATTGAACCCTTTTTTGTTTCTGGGTTGATTCTAGCACCAATTTTCTTGTCTGTTGCGTTGATTGAACAAGTGGTGGTTACCAAAAGCCCAAGAATTGGTAGTGACATCTACCATCACCACCTCCTCCATTAATAGCACCACCACCACCATCACCACCACCTCCAAGTCTACCACCTCCGATATCGTCTCCATCACCTTCGAGGTTGTTGCCACCACCTTTATAACCAACATTGTCGTTCACAATTAATACCTCCACCACTACCAAACCTACCAGCACCACCACCACTGTACCTCCATCGTTGTCGCTATCGCTATCAATATTGTCGTCGACACCTTTAATATTAGTTACAACCCCCACCATATAAAGCATCATGTTTATTATTAAACTAATTAATTTTTAAAATATATTAAATTATGAGTTATTATATAACAATAATATTTTAAAATGTAAATAATTCGGTTTTTGAAAACCTAAATTTCAAAACTGAAAACTGATTTTCGTTTTCTAAAAACTAAAAACTAAAAAGTTATATGGTTATCCAAGAAACCCTATATTTGCCTCGTTATTTTCAAGGAAAAATTGCTTAAAATAGCTTAACCTTTTAGAGTTGTGCGGTAATTAGCCTAACATTTTAAAATTGCACATAAAAACCTAACCTTTTTAAATGATTGCAAATTTTAGCCTTAACTTCCATGTGGAAAAAGTCTCATTTAATTTGATGACATGACAATCCATGTGTTATTATGACTAGGCAATTTAAAAGGAAAAAAATTAAAATTTTTTTATAGAAAATTTCCATTGAAAATTAAAACAATCTACGTCATTCTTCTTTTTCTACGCTAAAGAAACCCTTCAACTGTTCGGTTGCTTCTTCTTTACAGTACAGAGCTTCATCAAAGAAACCCTGATTTAGGAGCCACGGTAGCATAGGTGGTGGAACTTGGAAGGCGCGGTGGCGTCAACAATCAAGGTTAGAGCAAATACAATCCCTACTAAGGTTTCCTTACTGTTGGTGAAGAAAAGTGATCGGTAAAGAAAGTGTATTTAGGGGCCACACTTTTTATATGTCGTTGAGTTACCAAATTATTAATCATCTTGGTTCAACATTGGTCTGATGACAAAAAATTCAAAATTGTGCGTGACCGTAATATGCAGGAAATCTCATGACAGAAAAAACTGAAATTTGATTACAAATAATTCAATTTTGTGCTTGAACTGGATATTGATCATCTTTTGTGTGTAGTTTAGAACTGGATATTGTTGAGTTTCTACTGTCTACTGCATAGTTTGCATTCATCCTCAAATATATCTACTAAAGCTGTTATAATTTTATCAATAGTTAAAGCTGAAAAATATTGATTTACCATGTTTGGTGTAGGAAAAATGGATGATTGCTTTACCATTATATATCACCATGGAGGTGTATTACAAACTTTGCCAAGGATTGATTATGTAGGTGGGTGCATTAGTTGTGCTGAAAAATGTGATCCGGATTACATGTCTTACTACGAGTTAATATATAAATTGAAGGAGTTGGAAGCTAAGTACTCTGATTCTCTATTTGAAGCAATTTACTATTGCGTTCTTGAACTGAATTAAAAGATGGGCTTAAAAGGTTGTGTGTTGATGAAGATGTTAGAGAAATGTGTGAATATGCAAGGACTAGTGGAGAAATTAATGTTTACATTATTCATGCAATCTCTTTTGATGTTCATGTAATGCAAGATGGATCCAAATTTGATACAGTGGATATTCGTGCTTATGATGAATTGATGGTTAAGGATCTACATGCACAAGTTGATATTGAAGATAATGGATATGATTTTCAAGCTGAAGATGAGTATGATGAAGATGGAGATCCTAACGAAGATGAGTTTGATGAAAATGGAGATATTGATGAAGATGGAAATTCCAATGAAGATCGGGAAGATCTTCCTAGTGGAGGTGAGAGTAGTAGTGATGATGAGTGGATTGCAAGTAGAACATTATTGAAGGAGAACAAACATCAAGCCAAGGAAGGTAGGTATGAAGATGCATTTGAAAATATAGAGCTTGATGAAACCCGAAATAACGGCTATGCTACGAGACAAGAAACAAGATTATTATATTTGAGTGCAAACACTTGCTCCTTTATTTATGATTTTTCTGTGGTAGCGAGGTTACAAACTTACGAGGTTGATGTACAACTTTGAGAATCACACCTAGACCTCCTACAAGGTTCCGATATCGCACCTAAATGTTGCGAGATCGATTCTAGGGCGAGGTAGATTTGAGGGTATGATGTAGAGAATTTTGTGAGTTTCTGTAGTGAGGTTTTAGGCGTGAACGAGGTCCCTGCGCGACTTTGGGGTCTTTTTGTGGGTTTCTCCTGTTTGTAGCGAGGTCTTTTGACGATGTTCCTATCACGTCGATCTTTAACAAGCAAGAGAGTTCTTGAGTTCAAGTGGTTTTTGGACCCCTTCTTCCTACGAGGTTTTCCTCTATTTATAGAGAATCGGGGGGCCGAATTTAGGCCAATGTTCGATGTGGGATGCCCGAAATAAGGGTTTTTGATTGGTCCGAGAATGAGGTCACTTGTGATTGGTTTGGGAGTGAGGTCGTTGGTGATTGGTTTGGGAGTGAGGTCGTTGGTGATTGGTTCGGGAGTGAGGTCGTTTGTGATTGGTTCGAGTGGGCGGGTGGGTTAGTAGAATCGGCGACGAGGTCGAGACCTCGTCCCGGATTTGTTGAGAGACCTCGCGAGGGCGAGAGTTTTGTTTTAAATAATCAGAGGACATGGACGTGGGTCCCTAAACTGTCTGTGGGGGTCCCTCTGGGCCCACTTTCTGCTTTTACTGTTTTGGACATCATCACAACCCCATGGCCTGGGGGCCTCGCCCCGAGGGCCGCAGGGCATAAGTTCCCTGGATCCGCGAGATACGGGGCGTTTCTAGAGGTTATGAAGTTCTCGAGGTTGGGAGGGCACTTTGCGAGGTGTGAGGCTCTGTACTTGGGTGTTCTTCCTGTTCTGCACGGATGAAGATTCTTGGGCCTTTTCGCCATACCTTGCTTAGTGGGTCGTCCAGGTGAGACAGGCTCAAAAAGCCTTTCGGGAGTGGGGGAGGCCCAAATCTTCTCTTTATAAGGGCGTATTTCACACGCCTCCCCCTCATCTTCTCTTTCCAACATTTTCGCTCCTTCTCTCTCTTCTCTCTCTTCTTGCTCTGTAGTGCCCTTGTTTCCTCTTGGTTTTTCTTCTCCTCCCTTTTCTTTTCGTTTTGCTTTTCTTTTTTGTGTTACGCTTTGGGAGGCGGTGGTCGTTTCCTGGTGTATTTTGCTAGTGTTTTGGTGGTGAGACGGTGGTGAGGGGCGGTCGCCGCTGTGAGGGTACCGCTGGGTTTTTGGTTTTATTGTTGTTCTTGGGGTGGCGGTTAAACTTCCGCTTCTCCGCCCACACTTTTCGAATTTAGAAAACCCTCGGGAGCCCAAACGTCATGATGTCTGATTGACGGGACGTTTGGGCTTCCACCGCTGGCTTCCATCGTTGGTTGGCCTTCTTTCTCTTTCCTTTCTTTTGGCGCTTCAAATTCTTCTTTGCCGTCCTATCCTGTCAGAGTAGCTCGTAGGATGCCACGTGGCCTTTTCCTCTATGACCTCGCTTTGCTTTTTTCCCCGAGGTTGCGATCTCGTGCCCATTTCCTGCCGAGGTTATGATCTCGTGCTTTTTCCTTTTCGAGGTTATGATCTCGTGCTTTTTTCTCTTCGAGGTTATGATCTTGTGCTTTGATCTCGGGCTTGACCTCGTTCTTCCTTCTTTCCCGGGGTCATGATCTCGTTCTTCGATCTCGGGCTTGACCTCGTTCTTCCTTCTTTCCGAAGTTACGACCTCGTGTTTTTTCTCTTTGGTTGCCTAGCCCTTGGTGTCTTACTGACCTTTTCTTTTCCAGGTGCTAGCTTTTCGCAGCCTGGACGTTGTCTTTTCATGCCTAGGAGAGCCTTTGCAAGCCCACAGCCCGGCTTTGTCTTTAATTTTCAAGAGAGTTTCTATCAGGAGGCCTCCGAATCTGTAGGAAGTGTAGAGCCTAGTGATTCTCAGAACCCAAGTTCCCCTTCGTTGGTCTTCAGCGAGCCCTCATCCAGCGACTCCGCTGTTTCGATCAATTCGTACTTTCCCCGTCTGCGCATATATTCTGGTGTTGAAATGGCTTCCTCTTCTTCTCCTGATGTGATCGCCACTGAGGTCGAGGCGAGGTTGGACGCGGCAATTGCCTCAGCCTCGGCTGCGTACGTGCCATCGAGCTTCCCCGAGGCCTATATTACCGACATCGTGTCCGGCACTCCTGTCGTCCTCGAAGAACGGATTCCAATGAGCTCGAGCACTCCCGAGGCCTATCTGTCTGAGGGGGTGGCCACCGATCTAAAGCTGGACGACCTCGTGGACATAGCTAAGGACTTTCCCTGGCCCGAGGGAGTCGAGCTGGCTTTGCCAGAGGAGGAGGGGCGACCCCTGGCATCCTATGAGGGGTGTGCGGTTGTGCACCTCGTCAGTCTCCAAGCGGGCTTTAGGCTGCCCTTGGCCCAGCACATCGTTGATTTCTTGTGGGCCATGGGCGTCTGTCCCGCCCAGTTGTTCCCGAATGCCTGGCGGTTGTTGTGTGCCTACACAATTCGAAGCCGTGAGCTTTTGGACGAGCCGAACCTCAACGATTTGTCGGCGTTAGTCCTGGCGAGGAGAGAACCTCGATGTTCCCTGGTTAACCTCAGCACGCCAAATGTCAAAATCATCACGACCCAGTCGAACGTCGGGACGTGGAAACCTAAATGGTTTTTGGTCCGAGACCTCAGCGGGAGATACCTTAATTTCCCTGTGGCACCGGGTAACTACGAGAGATGCGTGTGCCCGTACAAGGTCGCTGAGTTCCAGGCACTCAAGGCTCGGTACGCCACAGCGTACCAGGCGCCATACGAGCGTTACCTTTCTCAGGACCGGCTTGAGCGGACCGGGCTGAGCCTCAGTTTCCCTCCTCGCGAGGGCGGAGAGGGTATTTTATTATCATTATTTCTCTGATTGCTTTCTCTGATTGCTTTCTGACCTCGTCTGAACCTGTTTTTTTCTTTTTTACCCCTTCTTTCTTGACAGTGGATCTTCTGCACGCTCTTACCGCGAAGTCGAAGGGGAAACAGCCTTTGACTTCTAGTTCCAAAGCCCCTGCTCCCCGGGTTCTCAAGGGGATTTCAATTAACGAGTGGAGCTCGCAGGCGAGGACAAGCACAACGCAGCTGGGACCTATTCCGCCTACGGCCGCGACAGGGGGAGTCCTGCCCAAGGGGAACGTCGCGAGGGCATCGCAGTGGGACGTCGCGGGGCCGCCCCAAGGGGAGAAAAGGCCTGAGGTGGTTCCGTCGAAAGGGGCCACCGCGAAGGGGACCACCCATCCACCTCGGGCGTCTGACGACAAGGCCGGGCGGAAAAGGAAGGAAGCGGGGTCTTCCCCCGTGGAGAAGAAGAAGAAATCCCGGTCGGGCGACCATCAACGAGGCTCGCGGGATTTGGAACTCATCCCTACATTTGACTTCGAGGGGCGAAGTCGCGGGGACGCAGGCCCCCATCCCGCCAGATTTCACTGCCCTGGACCTATCAGAGGGGCCCCGTTGGAGTGGGCCCGGGGGGATTACAAGGAGGAGGTCGCGTGGGCCAACAACCTCACCGAGGCGGCGCTTAACGACGAGGCCGCTCGGTACTCGGCCATGGTAAGCTTTTTCGTTTTTGTGTTTTTAATTCATGTCTCTTTCTTGTTTCTTTTCTCACCCTCCTGTGAATTTGCAACACACCTTTTTTGATAATTACAACCGGAGTCGCATCGCCCTCGCTCACTCGAGGATGGACAAGATGGAAGTGGCGCTTCGAAGCCGCAGCGAGGTGTGCGAGCGACAGGCCAAAGAGCTGGCCGAGGTTGCGGAGAGGTCCAAGGCCGCGGAGGTTGCGGCCCAGAAGCGGGTTGAGGCCGCGGAGGCCGCGGCGAGGGAGGAGGTAAAGGTGGCGAAGGACGAGGTAAAAAGGGCGAAGGAAGAGGCATCGGTTATGCGGGGCGAGGTTGAGGGGCTTCGGGGCAAGCTCTCCGCCGAACATGAATTCTTCAAGGCGAAGGAAGCGGAATTTCTGAGGGTCGAGGAGGAGATCCGGCGCCTCGAGGGGCGTATTGTTGAGCTCAACGAGGAGATTGTTAACGCGGGTCCTAGGTATGTGGACTCGGAGGAGTACAAGGCGGAACTGGTGGAGAGTGTGAGGAAAATGTTCCACCAGGCGGTCCGCATGGGCGTCAAACAGGCGGTGGCCAAGTATGGGCACCTCGACCCCCAGATTGTCTTTTTCAACCCCAACTATAATGAAACCATGGGGGAGCTGGGGTCGGGAATCCCAAGGGGGAATACGAGTTCTTCCTTAACGAGGACGGGACCGTGTCCAGCACCGCGCCCCCCGAGGTGGAGCTTACTGGAGAGAAACCGGAGTTGACCTCCACGTGACCTCAGCCCGTGACCGAAGCGCCCGCGCCTCTTGCCTCCACCGCCCCTGCTGAAGCCTCCGCTGCCCCTGCTGAAACCTCCAAGGGCGGAACCATTGATCTTACCGGTCCTGAGGCAGAAAACTCGAAGAAATGAAGACCTCTTCTTTTTTTTGGTGGCCCCACGGGGTCTGTAATTAAAACATCTCTTTCTTTTTTCTTCTTTTTTTTTGTTTGGGTGACCCTACGAGGTCTGTAATCAAAACATCCTCTTCTTTATGTTCTGTTTTTCTTTTCCTATGCTTGTTCGTTTGTTTGTTTGATTTTCTTGCATACCGTCCAACCCCATGGTTCGAGTGTCACATCTTTTGTGGGGCTCGGACCACACCGGGCGTTGTAGTCCTGCAACGAGGTCGTGAGCCTCTGCAGGACCTCAATTATTCATAAACTCTTTACAAATTTAGGTTTGTTTTCTAAAAAATTTATAAAATGTTCAAATCTTATATATTTTTAAGATCCGAGTTTTACAATTCGATTCATGAAAACTTATAACTAAATATTTTTTTAAGATCATGAAAAGAAGATAGTGTAAATCTAATGTAATTATGACAAGTCTTATTTTTTTTCCGTTCAGTGTATTAATGGACTGAGATTCTTCTCCTCAGACTTAAACTCATCTCTTCTTTACAGACTCCAGAGTTGAAATTCTAGAGATATTTCATAGTGACATAGTGTATCTGCCCTTATATAAACTTAACTCCAATTTGGAGTTTGGAGTCTCTAAACAAGTTAGAACTTAGAAGTAGTATGGAGATAACTTATTACACGTATTTTGATCAAAATTCGTCTGTTTGTGATTCCGATGTCAGTGAGATCTGGGCGTTCGTTCCAACCTAAAAATAGCCGTTCGCGAATCCTGGCGTCTTAGGGGGTCCACGAACCTCGTTCGTATCCCAAGCGGAAAGCGAGGGGTGGAATTTCTTTCAAGCGATATTCTCCAACCCCAAGCGGGAAGCGAGGGGTGGACCTTTTCAACGAGATTCTCCAACCCCAAGAGGGGAGCGAGGGGTGGAACTTTTCAACGAGATTCTCCAACCCCAATCGAGAAGCGAGGGGTGGAACTTCTCAACGAGATTCTCCAACCCCAAGCGGGAAGCGAGGGGTGGAACTTCTTTCAACGAGATTCTCCAACCCCAAGCGGGAAGCGAGGGGTGGACCTTTTCAACGAGATTCTCCAACCCCAAGCGGGAAGCGAGGGGTGGAACTTCTTTCAACGAGATTCTCCAACCCCAAGCGGGAAGCGAGGGGTGAACCTTTTCAATGAGATTCTCCTACCCCAAGCGGGAAGCGAGGGGTGGACCTTTTCCACGAGATTCTCCAACCCCAAGCGGGAAGCGAGGGGTGGACTTTTTCAACGAGATTCTCCAACCCCAAGCGGGAAGTGAGGGGTGGACCTTTTCAACGAGATTCTCCAACCCCAAGCGGGAAGCGAGGGGTGGACCTTCTCAACGAGATTCTCCAACCCTAGGCGGGAAGCGAGGGGTGAACCTTTTCAACGAGATTCTCCTACCCCAAGCGGGAAGCGAGGGGTGGACCTTTTCAACGAGATTCTCCAACCCCAAGTGGGAAGCGAGGGGTGGACCTTCTCAACGAGATTCTCCAACCCCAGGCGGGAAGCGAGGGGTGGGACTTTTCAGGGAGGGAGCGTTTTTAGAAAAGCATGCAATCCTTTATTTACCAACTGTGAGGAACAACGAGGTTTCGAGTTTTTACATGTAATATTTTTTGAGTCGCGCGACGTTCCATGTTTTGCTTAGTGTGCGCCCCTCGTCGTCCCTGAGTTTGAAAGCCCCGGGCGCGACTTCTTCTCCGAGGATGTAGGGTCCTTCCCACTTAGGGTCCAATTTGCCCCCTTCGGTGCGTCTTAGCACAAGGTTTCCCGTGGCCAAGATGCGAGGTCTAACCTTCTTGTCGTGATACACGGCGACACGCCGCTTGTATTCTCTAGAGCACAGGTCCGCCACCTCGCGGATTTCATCTCGGAACTGCAGTTCGACCTTGAGGTTGGCCTCGTTTTCTTTTTCGTCGAAGTTGTACACCCTTGCCGATGGAATCAGGGTTTCTACGGGAACGAGGGCTTCCGCCCCGTAGGTAAGAGCGAAGGGGGTCTCGCCCGTTGCGTGGCGCGAGGTCGTGCGATACGTCCAGAGGACGAGTGAGAGTAATTCGGCCCAGCGGCCATATGCCATGCCTAGGCGCTTTTTGAGGTCTGTCAGGATGTGGGCATTAACGTTTTCTACCTGGCCATTGGACTGGGGATGAGCCACAGAGGAAAATTTAAGGTCGATGCCCAGTTCAGAGCAGAAAGTCCGAGTCTCTTCGCAATCGAATTGGGGGCCATGGTCGGTCATGATTGTCATGGTGACACCGAAACAGCAGACGAGGTTCTTCCATAGGAATTCGCAGACCTTTGCCCCGGTGATTTTTTCCATTGCTTGTTCTTCAATCCACTTCGTGAAGTAGTCTACGATAACCAAAATGTATTGCACTTGGCCAGCAGCTTTAGGGAAAGGGACTAAAATATCCATTCCCCACATCGCGAATGGGCATGGTGCGTGAATGCTGCGGAGGGGAGTCGTCGGGGTGTGCTGGACGTTCCCGTGTTTCTGGCATCCAACGCATCTTTGGACGTAAGCCTTTGCATCTTGTCGGAGAGTGGGCCAGAAGTATCCCAAATGGACGATTTTGTGTGCCAAAGACCTCCACCCCGGGTGCCCTCCACAAACTCCCTCGTGGGCCTCGTAGAGGACGTGGTCCGTGGTCTCGGGTGGTATGCACAGCAGGTTGGGTTCAGTGTAGCCCCGGCGATAAAGCTGGTCGCCGATGACGCAGTAGCGGGCAGCTTGCATTTTTAGTTTCCTGGCCAGCGCGGGGTCCTCTGGGAGGATGCCGCTTTGTATATACCTCGTCATCGGGAACCTCTAGTCCTCGGTCCTTATGGACATGACCTCGCTATCGACGCTTCGTGAGAGCTTTCTCTCCACCATCACACGGTTCCCCACATCCAAGGGAAGCGCGGAGCCTAACCTGGCGAGGGCATCTGCTTTTGTGTTGAGGCCCGCGGGATTGACTCCACTGCGAAGGTTTCTAGGCATGAGACCAAGGCCTTGACTTTTGCTCGGTAGGCGGGCAGAAAACTTGTCCTGGTGTCGTATTGGCCGTTGAGTTGTCGTGCCACCAATTCGGAATCTGTGTAGACCCTGATTTTGCGGGCTCCGTTAAGTAGCGCCATCTCGATCCCGGCGATCATGGCCTCATACTCGGCGTCGTTGTTGGTGGCATCAAAGGCGAAGTTGAGAGCATACTCCGTCTCGATTGAGGGGCCAGCGAGGAATACCCCGGCCCCGCCACCGGCGTCACATCGTGAGCCATCAACGAACACTTTCCATTCGTCCGAGCTTGTGTCTGTCTCGGGGAAGGTGACCTCCACCATAAAGTCGGCGAGGGCTTGTCCCTTCATCGCGGTTCTCGGGAGGTAATTGATGTCGAACTCGGAGAGCTCGACGGCCCACTTGGTCATACGTCCAGAGAGAGCGGGCTGATGCAGAATTTGACGGAGTGGGAGGTCTGAGAGAAGCTGGATGGGATGTGCGTGGAAGTATGGGCGTAGGCGCCTTGCGGCGGTCACTACAGCCAGCGCCATCTTTTCTGCCGTGGAGTATCTCTGCTCCGCAGGCTGGAGCACGCGACTCACAAAGTATACCGGGTGCATGGCTTCTCTTGTGAGCACCGCGCTGACGGTCTCGGGACTCACCGCCACATATAGTTGCAAGTCTTCGCCCTCATGTGGAGGTGACAAGGTGGGGAGCTTGGTGAGGAAGATCTTTAACTCGGAGAAAGCAGTCTCGAGTCTCACGTCCCAGACGAACTTGTCATTCTTTTTGAGGGCGGCAAAGAATGGGAGGGACTTGTCCGCTAGGCGGGAGCAAAACCTCCCCAAGTAATTTACAGCGCCGTTGAGTCTCTGTACCTCGGTACGAGATCGGGGAGACCTCATTGCGAGGATAGATTCTATTTTGGCGGGGTTGACGTCGATCCCGCGTTCGCTGATCATGAATCCCAAAAACTTCCCCGAGGACACGCCAAAAACGCACTTCTCGGGGTTCAGGCTGAGCTGGTGGTGTCTGAGGGTGGTGAAAACCTCGGCGAGGTCAGCCAGGTGCTCCTCGGGGCCCTTGCTCCGTACCACGATGTCGTCAACGTAGGCGGATACGTTCCTGTCCAGGTGGTCTTTGAAAACCCGATCGATGAGGCGTTGGAATGTGGCCCCGGCGTTCTTGAGACCAAACGGCATGATCTTGTAACAGTATGTCCCCCGCTGGGTGATAAAGGACGTCTCCTCCTCGTCACGAGGATTCATCGAGATCTGGTTGTACCCCGAGTAGGCGTCGAGGAAACTCAGGACCTCATGCCCAGCAGTCGAAACTACAAGTGCATCGATCGAGGGCAGAGGGTAGCTGTCTTTGGGGCATGCCTTATTGAGGTCCTTGAAGTCTACACACATCCGCCACTTGCCGCTGGCCTTTTTGACCAATACGACATTGGACAGCCACTTCGGATACTGGACTTCGCGTATGAAATCTGCGGCTAGCAGCTTGGCCACCTCTTCATTTACGGCGGTTGCCCTTTCTTCGTTCATTTTTCTTCGACGCTGCACCACAGGGCGAATGGTGACGTCGATGTTTAGGGAGTGTTGGGCCAGTGTCCGAGGTAGCTGCATCCCCAGTGAGGCAACCCCCGAGGTAGATCTTCTCTGATTTGTTTTCGAAGGGGGTAATCACCCTTCTTTCTGTCTCGGGAGTGGGTATTGTGAAATCCCGGACCTCGAGGTCTGCTTCGCCTGAAGTCTCTACCATGAACACAGAGCATTTTTGTTTAGCCGAGGTCATGTAGCAGACGCGGCCCTCTTCTTGGTTGCCCTTCACCTCTCCGACACCTCCGCTGGTGTGGAACTTCATTTTAAGGTGGTAGATAGAGACCACCGCCTGGAATTTCATCAAGGAGACTCTCCAGATGATTACATTGTAGGTCGAGGGCATGTGCACCACCGTAAACTCTATCACCTCGGTTCTCGTTGTCGAGCCAGTTCCGAGGGTCATCCACAAGTCTATGAGACCAGCGACATCGACCTCGTTTCCCGAGAAGGAGGTGAGCTTCCCAGCGTAGGGCCTCAAGGATGTCGCGGAGATCCCCAGTTGCTCGAAAGCGCCAAAATACATGATGTCCACGAAGGAACCCGTGTCCACCAGTATCCGCTTCACTATCTTCGAGCCCAATTGAGCGTGTATCACCAGGGGGTCGGAGTGGGGCATATGGAGTCCCTCGGCGTCCTCGGAGGTGAAGGCCATACCCGCATGGGACCGTGAGGTTTGTGTCATGCTGTATACCGAGGGCTCATGGTGACTTGCCCTCGCGTATCTTTTTCTTTCCGCCTGGCTCGAACCTCCCAGCGAGGGTCCACCCGAGATGGTGTTGATGTACCCATCGGGCGCCGCGGCTTGTCCGGAGCGCGACGGTCTCGGCGGAGCTTGCTGCTCTGCGTTGCTTGGTCGGGACCGGGTTGGTTCCTGTTGCACGAGGTTGGCCCCCGACGCGGGGTTGGCGCATTTTTTCTCGTTTGGGTTGTAGGCGGGGCCACCTTTGCCTCTGTAACCTCGTGGCTTCCCGCCGAAGCAGCTCCAACCCCCACCGCCACGGTTGTCGTAGCGGTTGTTGTTTCTATTGTCGTTGTTGCCTCTGTTATTGTTGTTGCTTTTGTTGTTGTTGTTGCTTTTGTAATCGACACGCCGTTCGTGAGTTTGTGTCATGTACGCGTCCCTCGCGGCCGGCGCAACCACTTTAGTTTTTCCCTTAGCCTCGGTCACGATTTCCTTGTCGGTCCTCGGTCGCGAGCTCTGGCTGGCAGCGTCCTCGGCGTAGACCTGTGCCGTGATCCGAGCACACAAGCTCTCATATGTGGTCGGATTTTTGAGAAAAATGCGACATTTGAAATCCCCCTGGCAAAGGTTGCCCATGAGGATGTCGCGTACCGAGGCCTCGTCGATTTGCGCGATCTCAGCGACCGCAGTGGTGAACCTTGTAAAAAAGGTACCCAGCTTTTCGTTCTCTCCCTGCTCAATGCCACGGAGATCGCGCATGTTCTTCTTGCGCTTTCTTGAGCCGTTGAAGTGTCCGACGAAGGACTCGCATAGCTGGGAAAACGAGGCTATCGACTCGACCTTAAGGCTGGTGAACCACGTCATTGCCGCCTTGTCCAGAGTGGTCGGAAAGATTCGACAGAAAATGGCGTCATTGTAGGAGTTGACGTTCATTTGGACGGCATAGTGTTTTATGTGGTCTTCGGGGTCGGCCGTGCCATCGTAAAGTCCCATTTGCGGCCAATGGAAACCTTTGGGCATGTGTGCCTCTTGGATTTCGGGCACGAAGGGATTCTTGTATCCACTCTCGACGGATGGGCGAGCAGACTTCGACTTTGACCTTGCCAGAGGGCGTGGCGCGCTTGCCGCTGTTTCGGACAACTCCATGTCACACCTTTCTGCACGTCGCGAACGGGATCGCGAGATTTGCATCGGATCTCGGGAGGGTCTCTTCGTGGTGGATCCGTTCGTGGGCGCCTCCTGCCCCGGCATATAGCCCGGGACGTACGCGGGCACGTATTCGGAGTGAGGTTGCCCCTGGGAGGGGATCGGGACATATGGGGGAGCTTGGCCCTGTTGGTACTGCCCGTACCTCGGGTAGGGATACTGGTTGAAAGGAGCGCCACCCTGTTCATACCCCTGGAACGGGTATGGGTTTTGTGGGACGTTGTACGTCCAGCCTGGCGGGACCACAAAAGGGTATCCTGACGGACCTGCCGTCGTCCATGGAGGGGTCTCAGCCATATTGTCGGGATGTTGGGGGAAGAAATTGTTTGGGCAAGCCATTTTGAGGGGGTTTTAAGGAATCAAGGTTTGCACTTAAGATGGGAAGCTGCTTAGGATGAAGAGGTTCCCACAGACGGCGCCAGTGATGAAACCCGAAATAACGGCTATGCTACGAGACAAGAAACAAGATTATTATATTTGAGTGCAAACACTTGCTCCTTTATTTATGATTTTTCCGTGGTAGCGAGGTTACAAACCTACGAGGTTGATGTACAACTTTGAGAATCACACCTAGACCTCCTACAAGGTTCCGAGATCGCACCTAAATGTTGCGAGATCGATTCTAGGGCGAGGTAGATTTGAGGGTATGATGTAGAGAATTTTGTGAGTTTCTGTAGTGAGGTTTTAGGCGTGAACGAGGTCCTTGCGCGACTTTGGGGTCTTTTTGTGGGTTTCTCCTGTCTGTAGCGAGGTCTTTTGACGATGTTCCTATCACGTCGATCTTTAACAAGCAAGAGAGTTCTTGAGTTCAAGTGGTTTTTCGACCCCTTCTTCCTACGAGGTTTTCCTCTATTTATAGAGAATCGGGGGGCCGAATTTAGGCCAATGTTCGATGTGGGATGCCCGAAATAAGGGTTTTTGATTGGTCCGAGAATGAGGTCACTTGTGATTGGTTTGGGAGTGAGGTCGCTGGTGATTGGTTCAGGAGTGAGGTCGTTTGTGATTGGTTCGAGTGGGTGGGTGGGTTAGTAGAGTCGGCGACGAGGTCGAGACCTCGTCCCGGATTGGTTGAGAGACCTCGCGAGGGCGAGAGTTTTGTTTTAAATAATCGGAGGACATGGACGTGGGTCCCTAAACTGCCTGTGGGGGTCCCTCTGGGCCCACTTTTACTATTTTGGACATCATCAGAGCTAATGGAAGTTGATTCATCATCGGATGAATACATGTACTCACTCTCTGATGACAATAGTGATGAAGAAAAAAGTTCTATACCAAAGAGGATCAAGCATATTCCTGATGTTGATATAAATACCGACTTTAAGCAACTTGTTTGGAAGGTAGGTATGAAATTCCCTTCTCCTAGTATTTTTAAGGAAATGGTGGCTAGATATGCAATTGTTGTTGGATATGCTATTTTATGGTGTAGAAGTAATAATAATGTGAGGCTGGCTGCAAGATGTAAGTCTGGTTGTCCATGGAAGATATATGCATCTTGGGATGGGCCAAATGAGTCATTTATGGTTAAGTCTGTAACTTCTAATCATACATGCTTCAGACATGGCTATGACAATATCCAATTGAAGCCTTCATGGGTAGCAAGGGAGTACTTAGCAAAATTCAAGAAGTGTCCTAATTGGGATTCTAATGAATTAGCAACTGAAGTGATGGAAAGGTATGGTGTTCCATGGAGTAAGAATCAATGCTTTAGAACCAATAAAGATGCTCACAAATTGTTGTATGGATCACTGTATGATCAGTATATGAAACTTGGTCATACTTACATGAGCTGAAGTTGGCTGACCCTAAAATAACTACAATACTTCTTACTGAAAAGTCCAAAATTCCAAGGAATCCGGAAGTATTTAAGAGGTTATACATGAGCTTCCCTGGGTTGAGAGAAGGATTCATGAATGGTTTTAGAAGAATCTTATGCTTTGATGGATGTTTTTTTTAAACTTTTCTTGGAGGCATGTTACTATGTGTAGTTGGAAGAGATGAAAATAATCAGATTTATCCTATTGCATGGGCTGCGGTTGAAGCAAAAAATAATAGTTCATGGAGTTGGTTTTTTGAATTATTAAAGAATGATATTCCTTGGTTCGGTGGAAAAGAGTGCACTATCATATCTGACCAACAAAAGGTATAAACAATATTAATTTATTATTTCTAGTTTATCATTCATAAGCATTTATAAATTAATGTTTGCATCTACATGTTAGGGACTCATTAATGTTGTCAAAGAGCATTTTCCATTGGTTGAACATAGAAATTGTGCAAGACACATCTTTGCAAATTGGCATAAGAAGTATACAGGGGAGCATATGAGGATGCTTTTTTGGAAAGCAGCAAGGGCATACACTAGAGCAGATTGTGATATTGCAGTTGACAAAATTAGAATACTCAATAGCAAGGCTGTTGAGGACTTTCTTTGTCAAAATCCAAAATCTTTTTTGTAGAAGCCACTTCAGAACCTTGTCAAAAACTGATGTACAAGTGAATAATCTTAATGAGACTTTCAATGGCTTCATCTTAAAGGCGAGGGCAAAACCTATCATTGCCATGATGGAGGAAATTAGGCTAGAGATCATGGAAAGGTTGTATGACAGGAGGCAATTCATGGAAAAAAATATGATGTTATTTGTCCGAGGATAAGGAAAATATTAGAGAAGTAGAAGGAAGAATCTAAGAAGTGTACCACTTCCTTTTCTCTCAATCGACAATTTCAAGTGATGCACCTTCTTGACATGGTGTGTGTAAACTTGGATGTTGGGACTTGTAGCTGCAAAAAGTGGGACTTGACTGGAATTCCATGTTGCCATGTCGTTGCATGTTGTGAGGCCATTAGGGTGGAATGTAAAGATTATGTGTTTGATTGGTTTAAAAAAGATAAGTATCTAGCAGCACATAAAATAGGTATGTTATACTCAGTTTATTTGTTATATATGACTGTAATTATGTGCTTAAGCATTTTAATTGGTTGAAATAGGTGTGACTTGTATCAATGGCGAAAAACATTGGAAGAAGGGTAACTATCCATTAGTTCCTCCTCCCATAAAGGTCGGAGCTGGAAGACCAAGGAAAATTAGAAGAAAGGATTCCCATGAAAGGCATGACAAGCCGGAGAAGCTTACTAGACATGGAATGGTTATGACTTGTAAAAAATGTCATCAACCAAATCACAATAGCAGGACATGTACCCAACAAGGCACTAATCTTCCTAACACTACTTCTGAATTTGTAAGTTTCTTTCTAAATTCATTTTAGTGGCTATGAATGAGTTGGAAAACCAAGGAAAAATAGAAGAAAGGATCCCCATGAAAGGCTTGACAAGCAAGGGAAGCTCACTAGACATGGAATGGTTATGACTTGTAAAAAATATCATCAACCAAATCACAATAGCAGGACATGTACCCAACAAGGCACTACTCTTCTTAACACCACTTCTGAAATTGTAAGTTTCTTTCTAAGTTCATTTTAGTGGCTATGAATGCTTTTTGTTACAATTTATATGATTCTACTTTTAATTTACTTTAGGTTAAGAAAAAGGGAAAACCTCGGAAGCAGATTTGTGAATCCTCGGGTCAATCACTAAATCTAGCTAGGCCAAGAGGTAGACCAAGGAAAGGCACCAATGCTTATCTACAAAGCAATGAAACTGTAACACCCCGATAATTTATAAGGAATTGAGGTGCTCCCCATGTCAACAAGAGCTCTTCCTTTTCTAAGTTCGAGTGAGGACAAAGAACTTAGAAGTTAAGCGTGCAAGGGCGAGAGTAGAACCAGGATGGGTGACCTCTTGGGAAGTCCTCGGGTTGGCATGGGATAGAGCTTCTAAGGCTTCGGGCCTTACAAATGGTATCAGAGCGAGGTTGACAACAGGGCACATGGAACTAACCAACAAAGAGTACCCGAGGTCCAACTTAAATCCAAAACCGGCCGGTGTTTTCAAAATGTTTTACTGGGGTAGACATGTTGCATATAGGGGGTAGGTGACACGTCGCGACTCCGCACCATCAGCCGAAGGACCTCACGTAGAATAATAAGAATTAGGTTGATAAATAGAATATTTAAGTTTGATTGTGGGACTTTCTATTATAGATGGCCCCACCAACCAGAGCTAGAGTTGCTGAAGCCAACGGAAGAGGCCGCGGAAGAGGCCGAGGTAGAGGTCGTGGCAGGGGTAGAGGAAAGGCCCCTGTAGCTGCTGAGCCAGAGGTACAACATGATACCCACCAGGAGGAGGTTGCCGAGAGTCAGGATGTGGTTGCTGTTGTTCATCGAGAGGACAGTGCATCTGTAGCTGGAGGAGGTCTTCCAGCAAACGGGGCTCAAGTGGGAGGAGGAGTACCACCAGCAGGATTGGCCCCAGAGGTGAATGCTGCAATCCAGCTGTTATTGCAGACTTTGATGGGTGCGGGAGCTGCACCGAATCTGAACACAGTTGCGGGGCAACAAGGAGCTGAAAGGAGGGCACCAGGACCAGATTCTATTTTGGCTGCTCAGCTAGGAGCAATGCCAGATTCGAGTGGACCAGTGATAGCTGATCATGTGGTCGAACCGAGGAGACAATATCGTGAGCCTCAGCCTGACAAGTGGCTTGCGGAGTTTAGGAAGACTAGAGTGTCGAACTTTGCTGGAGCTCAGGGTTGTGACGTAGAGCAGTGGTTAAGGAGGGTGAAATCTGCGTTGGATTCCATTAAGGCATCGGAGGAGCGGAAGATGTCCTTAGTACAGAGTCTGCTACAGGAGAGTGCTTTTGACTGGTGGGAGTTATGTAGGGATCACCGGACTGAGGTGACTTTCGAGGAGTTTGAGAGGCAGATTCGAGACATCTTCAAAGGTTCTATACTGTTGGCGCGCCTTCGTAGGGATCGGTACCGGGGACGGGAAATCGGGGAGTCCACCATGCCAGATTCGAGAGGCAGTCTGCTACAGGAGAGTGCTTTACTTGTGGGAAGCCCGGACATCTTCAAAGGTTCTATACTGTTGGCGCGCCTTCGTAGGGATCGGTACCGGGGACGGGAAATCGGGGAGTCCACCATCGGCCACCAGCACGGCAGACACCAGATCAGAGTGTTGGTCGGAATGCAGGAGCTAGTAACACTGGCGTAGTTCCTCCTCGAGTGTTTGAAATGAAGAGAATGGAACAACAAGATGTCCTCGCTCCACCTGACGACCTATCTTGAGCGCTCTAGTTGTCGATTGATAGTTATAGTTTAGTCCCTAGTACCTCAGTTTCTTTTACAGGATGCGGAGACGTTTAGTTGTTCACTAGGTTTGTTTGGTTGTTTTGAACCGGGAGTTCGTTGCATTGTTTGTGACTGTTTGTTTAACTGATTGTCGCTAAGATAGTTGTTTTTTTTGGACGTTCGTGGAAACGTGATTGATTATGTTTGTCTATTATGGCCTTAATGTTATATTCTGGTTTCGTAAGATATAATGGAACAGTGGTTCGGGGACGAACCGTTTTCTTAGAGGGAGGTAATTGTAGAATCTCGCAATAGGCCTAGTAATCCTTAAGTATTCCGATGATACGTCAGTTTGATTCACTCCAATGTTTCGGGACGAAACTTTCATTAAGGGGGGTAGTGTGTAACATTCGGGTTCCGTTTTTCCGTCTAGGGCGGAAAAACAAGCGTCTCAGTTTACTAGTAGTCGAAATCTTTCTGCTGCTTGCCACTACTCCGAAGTTGATGATTCCGCTTCCGATTTGCTTGGTTTGACACGCAAAAAAACTTTCATGTTAAGATTTTAACTAATCCTTAGTTATAATCAGTGTATTCAATGCCATATAAATATATATATTCTTATAAGCCTTTTCTTTCGTCTAAATCCTTGTATTTATGCCCTATGTAAAGCAGAGACGTGAAGTTCGGTTGTTTTAATCGAAAACCACACCTAACCCTAAGAAAATCTTATCATTAGCCTAATCCCCTTTATTTAAAATAACTCCTCTCCACACTCCATTCACACAATCTTCTTTCCCGATCTCTTAAGCCCAAGTCGGAGGAATCACGTCCTGTAGTCGCCGCCGTCGATCGCCCAATCTCAGGGTTCGGTTTCGAGAAAGAGGATCCAGACGAGCCTTGCGTCGCCAGCTTTGTTCCTTTTCCGGTGAGTTAAAACCCTCCGTTAATTATACTTCCCTGTTCTCGGTTTAGTTCGGGCCTCGTTCGTGGCGTCGGGGTTGTTGGGTGATTCCGCCGTTGTCAATGGGTGGTTGAAGGGGTAGCCGCCACTTCCTGATCGTGACTTGTTTTTGTTCATGGGTGTGTTCGCAAATTATTATTTTTTTTCTCTTTTCGTTGAAGTCGGAAAGTGTGGTGAGGCCGGGGACGTCGGAAAGGGCAGAGAGGGTGTGAGGAGACCTCCAAGAAGGGGTGTGAAGGGCCAGCTGGTGAGGGCTTCGGGAGACCGGCGAGGCAGTTCGGGCAAAGGAAGGTGGTTAATGCAAATCGCCGGCGAAGTTTAACAGGGAAAAGGTCGGGAGTTGGTTGAGGAAGATGAGTGCGGACCCGCCTAGAAAAGTCAAAGTATTTGGTTTAATTGTAGGAGAGTGGGGTCTCAGGGCATTGTTTTGGTTTTAGGAAGCAGATCAAGGTGTTGGGTTGGGCCGTGAATTTGCAAAGTTGGGATTATCAACGAAAGTGGGGATGGGTCTTCTGCCCAAAGTGTGGGTGTGGAAATGGTGGTTCATGAATTGATATTTTTTTTTGTTAAGTGGTGCGTGGGCTGGTGGTGTTAGTTAGCTAGTATTATTTGGTTTGATGCATATAAGTTAGAATTAAATATTAATTAATAGTTAGGATAGGATTGATACTAGTTTGCAAGAATTACTAATGATAACTTATGGCGGAGTTTGGTTCGGGATAAAAGAATTGGTTAGCTATGGGTTAGTAGTATGGTTCGGAACGTGTTTAATATAATCACACACTTTGGATTTCCTATTAGGTAATCATTCCGTTCGTGCTCTTAATTCCGTCTTCTTCAAAGGATCTCTAGTTTTGAGGTAAGTCGTTTTTCGACTTACTTGGTTCTTCTCTATCCTGTTAGATTGCGTACCGTTATTGTAGGACGGGTTTTGGGAACTAGTACCGAATGCCTTTATAAAATGTTTTGAACTTCTCGTGTTGTTGTGTGAGTAAAATGGTATAAGAGCCGACTCTAGGTTACGTGTTGGTTTGGCCCGGTGGGCGGTCACTCGACCTAGAGGGCAGTCCTTGGGCCGTGACGAGGACGTCAAGTGCTTAAGTGGGGGAGATTGTAACACCCCGATAATTTATAAGGAATTGAGGTGCTCCTCATGTTAACAAGAGCTCTTCATTTTCTAAGTTCGAGTGAGGACAAACTAATGCTATTGTGTTCTCTCAAACAAATTATGGCCCTGGACCATCACAACCTGATGCTACTTTTATATGATGTTGTTTGGTTACGTTCTGTCAAGGACTTTTGGGGATCATTTGACTAGGCAGTTCATTTGTCACTTTTTGAGCTATTTTATTTATCACTTTAAGATGATGCTGTTTTATTTATCACTTTTTGAGCTGTGTCAGTATATGAACACTGTTTGAATGTTGTTACATTCAGTTGTTGAGATTGATCAAGATTTTTCATAATTTCAAAATTGGGACGTTTTGGATTAGTTCTCAATATCAAGATGAGATTTCCTCTATGTGAAAAGGGGCTTTCATTGATTGTTTATAGTGTTCTATGGCAATCTTTCTCTTGATTTTAATGATGAATTCCTTAACCTAGATTCAGGTGCCTTGACTGTTGGTGGCAACAGGGTTGTCTAAAATTACTTGATGTAGTTTTGTAAGTTGAGAATGGCGAGTTGAATGGATTTTATTTCAATACAAGTATACAACTACTCTTTCCAAAATATATCTACCCTCATCGGTCCCATGGTTCTTTGAGAATGGAGCACTTTTATACAAAAATGGTAAAGGATATCCAGAAAAGATTGATTCTAGAGGCTCAAACTTGCCTTGTGGTGGCTGCAATGATGGAAATTATTAGATAGACTTCCCGGATTATGTGGATAAGAGAAACTAAACCTAGAGAGTGTTAAACTCTATGTTCATGTTAAACCAGCTCTTGGAGGAAATTTCACTGACATTGTCATGTGGGTCTTTTGCTCTTTCAATGGACCAGCCACTCTTAAAGTCGGTTTAGCCAATGTGGGCAAGATTGGTGAGCATGTTGGTGATTTGGGATTTAGGGTTTGTAAATTTTTAAGGAGAGAAATTGAAAGGAGATGGTTTCCTATTCTTCTTGTGCAAGAGAGAAGGTAGGAGATGGAAGAAAAAAAAGAGATTAGTAGATGAAAGAAGAAGGAGAAATGCCAGAGAAGAAGAAGGTCTAAGAGGCGAAGAAGAAGCTCTAGGCCGGTCTCAAGCGCTGAACACAAATAGCGTAAATAATGAATTTCTTTTACTTATCTTTTAATTGTTTTTTTCTTCTAAGACATAAAATTTTCTTTTAACTTTTTTAATGGTATTTTTATTTATCTTAAATAAAGAATTTTCTAGTCACCATCACATTTAGGATTTGAATATATGCCATGTCATCAAATTAAATGAGACTTTTTGCCACATGGAAGGTTAAGGCTAAAATGATTTTATGTGTGATTTTAAAACGTTAGACTTATATGCAATTTTAAAACATGCTAATTATCACAATAATTTTAAAAAATTAGGCTATTTTAATCAATTTTTTCTATTTTCAAAAAGAAAAAAGCACTAGAGAAGAATCCGAGAGTGCCACCATAGATAGATTCGACATCACTGGCAACACCAAGAAAGGGGAATTGACAAAGATGAAAGGGCAAATAGAACCAGCCTAGCAAACGACGCAAAGAGATCCACCAGAGATGGAATCGCCGAACGCCTCGAAGTGCTCAGCAGCGCCAAAGGACTAGTCGAAGTGTGACAAGAACCAAGGAAACGCCGGCCTACAACAACGCCAAGGCAGGGGGAGACTCGTATTTAAGCAGGAAATCCCATTGTTGATACCATCCTCGCTGCCTTCCGCAAATCTCCTTCCGCTAGCCACAACATATTGGGCCCCTCGCTTCAATAAAGGTCTGCGTCCGTCGCGTGGCTGTATGGGGGAGATTGTTATTACTTAGTACCTGTGTTTGCATATTCGGTCTAACATCTTTGCAATTCAATCGAAAGGAGAATGGAAAACATCAAGAGAATTGATCCATGGATTTTATTATTTCTGGTGGGCGAAATCGCGGCCCGTACATACAGAAGCTGCGCACGCTACATGAAGAAGATGCACGAAAGGAGCATACGACATCTTTTTATTGAATTATTCATTTGAAAGAAAAGTAGGAGAGCTAAGCAAAGCAACAATGGTGGAAAGCATGTTCCACTTATTCTGATTCAGAGAGCATATGGTCGGCTTGGTTAGTGTTGTTTCCCCGCAAGTATTGCAGTTACAACGGACACAAGAGCTACCCCGAGTGCTATCTTGATGTTATTGACAGGTGATTTTCCTGCCTTTCTTTTTTTCCCATCTCCATCATTAATCTTCATTTCCTGTTAAGTAGTAATAATAATTAATTTAGTTAAGGTCTATAGTTTAAACAAGGTAAGACAATAAAGTTTTCTAATTACCAGTTCAGTATATGCATTAGTCTCATTGGGTCCATCTTCATCCAACCTTGAAGCTGACTCAGACACATTTTCTCCCTGTATGCACAATTCATACAGGAATATTAAGAATGTGCAATAAGGCAAATATATACAGGAGGAATCAATTATGAATTTACCTCCAGCACCACTTGTTCAACTTCCTTCACTTCGGTTTGCATACTAGAACCCCCATTTCCGTTACTCATCATGACCGTTTCCAACTCAGCTTTCAAAGCTTCATTGCTTTCTTTGCACTTGCTAAGCTGATCCTCTAGTTCACTCATCAATTTTAGCACTTCATTTTGAGCTTTTGTACTTGCTTCCCTGAGAAGTTGCTTTTCCTCCATGATGGTAGCTATCTGCACAATTATATTAAAGTTTGTGGGCCGATAGACTTGGGGCCATGCTCATGTAAGCCTCATAAATGCACAAGACTAGTGGAGTTTCATCCTAAAACCAATTTGCAATAGCAGAAATAACCCCCAGATCTTATATATACTAGATATATTGGTCTCAAATTGTCAATATTGTAAACTATGTTCCATTTTGATTAAAAAAAACTGCTCAGAATCATTTAGATCACGAAGAAAGATTTTTACCTCCTTTTTAAAATGAGACTCATTCAACTCAAGTTGGTCATCCAGTTGCTTCACTCTATTTTGCAAGGCAGAATTTTGGGTGGCTTGGAGCTTTAGATTCTCTAACTCCTCTTTTAGATCTCCATTGCTTTCTTTGTACTCTTTCAACTGCGTCTCTAATTCATTATTGATGGTCTGCACTTCACTTAGAGCAATTCGACTTGCTTCACAAAGAAGTTGCTTTTCCTCTATGATTGAATCTATCTGCATAATTGTAGTTAAAAGGAGATGGAAAATGTCATGATGATAAATGATTTGAATGAAGTAAGTGAGAAGAAGAAGAAGAAGAATCTCATCACCCTGCTCTGAAGACTTTGCCTCTCAAAGGACAACTCTTGTTTCAGGTCCTCCACTACCTTCATTGAAGTTTCAAAGTTTTGTACAGTAGATTCCTTCTCAACAAGAGTTGAAGATAATTTTTCTTGGAGTTCATTCAACTTGGACTGAGACTCTGCAAATTTCCCATTAAGATTCATGTTTTCTTCAATTAAGGCCCCAGTTTGCATCTCAAGTTGGGTCAGTTTGGCTTCTAATCCTTGGATAACTTCTGCTTGATCTTGCAACTTGACAAGACAGCTGTCGAGCTCAAATTTTGTGGATTCATGTATCTTTAGTTTCTCTTCAAGGTTGCTACACTTGTAACTCAACTCTTTTACTTCCGACTCTTTATGAGTTATGGTTTCTTGCAAGAAGCGAGCTTCAGTTTCATGTTGCTCAGTGATGGTAGAAGCAATCACTTCCTTGTCAGCATTGGCCAAGTCTAGTAGCTGTTGAAGCTCACCAACCTTGTTTGTCAGGCTTATATTCGTCTCTACTAAGGAACTTGTGCGGTTCAACTCTTCTGTAAGAGCGCCAGCCATAACAGCTGCCTCTTTTACATAACATTGTATTTGATGCTCAAGAATATCCAGCTTCTCATTCAAGGAATCCACCTCAATCTCTTTGTTCTTCAAGTTCTCTGCTAGCTCTTGTAATTTTAGTTCAGTGTCATTTAGGAGGCTAACATTTAGAGATTCCAACTCTGTTATTTTCATTGTTGCTTCTTCCAAGGATCTTCCTTGTTCTTGTAGTTGAACTTGAGCAGATTCTAGTTTCTTTGTTATCTCAATTTCCTTGATTCCAGCCATCTCCAACTTCCCTTGTGCTGCAAGCAATTCATTGTGTAGTGCTTGAAGCAGATTTTCAGCCTCCTGGAGCTTGGCCTTTGAATCGTGTACGCTTTCTTCTGAATTTCTTTTCTCCTCCTTGATGATCCTATTTAAGGACTCTACCAACTGCTTTTCATTCTCAACTTCAGCTGTCAATGCAGACACCATTTCAGCATGTTCTTTGGACTTTGCTTCTGCATGCTCACATTTTTTCTCTAAAATCTCTACCTCTTGTTCAAGATTTTTGATTATGTTCTTTCGGTTCTCCAATAATAGCTCTAGATCACTCGCCAAATCTTCCAATTCTAGGATGTGCTCCTGGGCCAGATTAGCTCTACGCTCATGTTCAACATTGATTTCCTCCACTTGAGTGATTTTAGCCCTAAGCTCCTCCACTTGGAAATGCATCTGTTCCCTGAGTTTCCTATCAGCATCCTCATAATTTGATTTGAGAAAAGTTAGTTGATCCTTGAGCTCCAAGTTCTTCAACTCTGCTTCTTCTAGTTTCCTTTCACTCTCTTGTAGCTTCTCTCTTATGTCATTTGTAGCTGTGTTAGCAGATTGAAGTTGAGTAGTCAGTGTAGAGACCATATCATAATATTTCGCCGATTTTTGCTCCAAATTATCCAACTCTTGCTCAAGATAATTGATTCTACTCCTTCTAGACTCTAGTTGAAACTCCAGCTCACGAACCAACTCTTCCAATTCTAGGTTACGCTCGTTGATGACATTAGCTCTACTTTCATCTACGGCGCACCTGTCATTCAGTTCCTTAACTTGTGACTCAAGTTCACGCTTGAGAGCCAATGTTTGGCTCAATGTTGATTCTAACTCTGACATTTTAATGACGAACTCTTGCACTCTGAAGTTCAGTTGTTCCTTATCCATCTCCAAACTCTTTTCCTTTTCAGCTCCCGCATGCACTGCATTTTCAAGTTGAGTAGAGAATGAAAAAACCATATCAGAATACTCCTTCGATCTTGTCTCTTTTTCCTGTTCAAGAGCATTGATTCTATTCTTTTCTGTCTCCAATAAAGACTCTAGCTCATGAACTGAATCTTCCAATTCTAGGTTGCGCTCAAAAGTGGCATTAGCTCTACTTTCATCTGCAATGCACCTGTCATTGAGATCCTTAACTTGTGACTCAAGTTCACCCTTGAGGGCCAATGTTTGGTTCAATGTTGATTCTAGCTCTGAAATTTTAACTATTAACTCTTGCACTTGGTAGCTCATTTGTTCCTTGTCAATCTCCAGACCCTTTTCCCTTTCAGCCCCCGCCTGCACTGCATTTTCAAGTTGAGTAGATAATGCAAAAACCATATCAGAATACTCCTTTGATCTTATTTCTTTTTCTTGTTCCAGATCACTGATCCTATTCCTTTTTGTCTCCAATAAAGACTCTAGCTGACGAACTGAATATTCTAATTCCAGGTTGTGCTCAAGAGTGGCATTAGCTCTACTTTGATCTACAATGCACCTGTCATTGAGTTCCTTAACTTGTGACTCAAGTTCACACTTGAGGGCCAATGTTTGGCTCAATGTTGATTCTAGCTCTGAAATTTTATCTGTTAACTCTTGCACACGACAATTCATTTGTTCCTTTTCCGTATCCAATTGAAACTCCAACTTACGAACCAACTCTTCCAATTCTAGGTTACGCTCGTTGATGACATTAGCTCTACTTTCATCTACGACGCACCTGTCATTCAATTCCTTAACTTGTGACTCAAGTTCACACTTGAGAGCCAATGTTTGGCTCAATGTTGATTCTAGCTCTGACATTTTAACGACGAACTCTTGCACTCGGAAGTTCAGTTGTTCCTTGTCCATCTCCAGACCCTTTTCCCTTTCAGCCCCCGCCTGCACTGCATTTTCAAGTTGAGTAGATAATGCAAAAACCATATCAGAATACTCCTTTGATATTGTCTCTTTTTCCTGTTCCAGATCACTGATCCTATTCTTTTCTGTCTCCAATAAAGACTCTAGCTGACGAACCGAATATTCTAATTCCAGGTTGTGCTCAAGAGTGGCATTAGCTCTACTTTGATCTACAATGCACCTGTCATTGAGTTCCTTAACTTGTGACTCAAGTTCACACTTGAGGGCCAATGTTTGGCTCAATGTTGATTCTAGCTCTGACAATTTATCTGTTAACTCTTGCACACGGCAATTCATTTGTTCCTTTTCCATATCCAATTGAAACTCCAACTCATGAACCAACTTTTCCAATTCTAGGTTACGCTCGTTGATGACATCAGCTCTACTTTCATTTACGACGCACCTGTCATCCAGTTCCTTAACTTGTGACTCAAGTTCACACTTGAGAGCCAATGTTTGGCTCAATGTTGATTCTAGCTCTGACATTTTAACAACGAACTCTTGCACTCGGAAGTTCAGTTGTTCCTTGTCCATCTCCAAACCCTTTTCCTTTTCAGCTCCTGCCTGCACTGCATTTTCAAGTTGAGTAGATAATGTAAAAACCATATCAGAATACTCCTTTGATCTTGTCTCTTTTTCCTGTTCCAGATCACTGATTCTATTCTTTTCTGTCTCCAATAAAGACTCTAGCTGACGAACTGAATCTTCCAATTCCAGGTTGCGCTCAAGAGTGGCAATAGCTCTACTCTCGTGTTCAGCGCATCTCTTGTTGAAATTCTCTAGTTCTGCCTCAAGTTGAGATTTCTCCCTCGATGATTGGTTCAATGCTAATTCAAGCTCAGAGATTTGACACTTTAAATCCTGAGCTTCAAAGCTCATTTGTTCCTTTTCAGTCATCAGCGCTTGGAGCTTCGTACTAAGTTCCAATACGTCTACATTGCGTTCCAGAATCTTGTGCTCAAGTTCTGACTCCGCATCATTGCATTTGTCTTTCATTTGCTCTAATTTTTCAGTCAGCTCTGCTACAACTGCTTCTAGTAAATGACTCTTATCCATTTCCTGTTGCAATGATGATCTAACTAAAGCTTCAATTGATTCCTTCACCGCCAATTTCTCCTTCATCTCTTCAAACTCCAAGACCTTTAACTCAAGGTCGTTCTCTTTTGAGGAAAGAAGATCTTTTGTTTCCAACAAATCTGTCTGACACTGACTCTCTGACATCCTCAAGGACTCAACTTCATTATGCATCTCATTTACCTGATTCTCTTTGGCAGCAAGTTTCAAGATTGTACTCGACAATGTTTCTTCTAAACTCTGTTTTTCTGCAATTCTCTCATTATCATCCTCAAACATCCTCGCATGGGGATCAACCTCAAGGTAAAGACTCTCAGAAGCTTCCTCTATGCCCGAAGCATGGGGATCAACTCTGTTTTTCTGCAATTCTCTCATTTTCATGTGTTTGTTAGTTAATCCGAAGTCAATGAAATTCTTCCATGATGCATGACCGAAAATAATCAAAGGCTTGTTGTAATTCTAAGCGTTATATAGGCCACAAACGATTAGGGGTCATTGATGATGTTTCTCTATGTAAGTACTTTTTGTGAGGTTTTTTTTTTTTTTTGTGCTTAAAATCAGCAAATTTTATAATAATTGACATGCAAGTATTGTGCTGGAAAAACAAATTCATGCATTGTTACCTCGGCGGTCGCTACATCGACATCCTTCACAGTTACCTGCTGCTGGCATGCTACATTGTATTCCTCCATATCCATCGAATATCTGGTGTTCGCCTGAAAAAACGCATCAGATGTTGGATTTTCTGCAAGTGAATCCTAATCATGGTTTGGTACCACGAGAAGTTATATAAGAAGAACAAGAATAAAGTAAAAATAAGGGAAAATAACATCTACATCAAGGCCCTAACACTTCTATTTGGTCAACTAAAATCTATCTACTTTGAAAAAAATTACAGTTCAATGAATTGTACGTTCATAGCTTTTTCAAAATTTGGAATGTATTATAGTTATGCCAATTAAGAAAAATGCATCCTAAGTTTTTTTTTTTTTTTTTTTTGAATCAGCCGGTATAATATACAAGTAACAAATAGACAATAAATAAGAATATATATTTATAACAATGCAATAAGGAAAAATGAAAATCAAATAATTAACTTGGAAGTCAATGTCATTGTTTTTTTTAGTTCTGTGATAGGAGACAATGTATTCTCCAATCCTTATTCGGGTATTGTAGATGCCATTGCCGGAGGAGCTCTTTCAAATTCAATTTCTCTATCCACATAGCCAAGAATATTCGAAATTCGAACCTCCTTGACAAATGCTTAAGAAGCTTAGCATTTCATCACATTAAACCAACTAATTATTGGTAGTCAAAAGCATTGTTGGATATGTACGAGCACTATTACTACTCAATCAATGATGAAGCACGCAAGGACGCAACTTGCGCGTAATTTGCACGTACGTTCATTGGATGAATCAATTAAAGAAGAAATTGTTTGTTCAAGAAATGACATATATAGAACTGAAAGAGAGAGGGTGAAGATGAGTACCTAGATACTTGCTTGAAAAACGCCTTCCAATTCTAGCAGAAGCAGGATTGTTTGTGTGAGTGATAAGATGGGGGAAGTGTATGAGAAGGTGGGATTCTAATTCTCCTCTAATTTATAATACCAAAGCGTGAAAGCATGGAATAGACTAGTGAGGGTTAGTGAAATCAACGGAGCCCCTACAGTTAAATACTTGTAAGTTATATATATATATATATAGACTAGTGAGGGTTAGTGAAATCAACGGAGCCCCTACAGTTAAATACTTGTAAGTTATATATATATATATATATATATATATATATATTCTTGTTTTGCTGCCTGCGTGGCTTCATTCGTAATTTTTCTACTATTTTTTCCCTTTCTACCAAAGCCTATTTCATTTACTTGGTATTTTTAAAAAATGAAATTCTAGTTTTTGCCTGTTTTTTATGTCTAAAAAAAACTTATTCCATTTAATACCTATGATCTTTTGGCTTTTCTTGTTGAAGTTCCTCATCTGTTTAAATTAGCTAAATTCAAACTTATTATTATTTTCTCACACGTAAATTAGTAGAATTTGATTATTAAATACCCAAATTCAAAACTAAACCATCCTTACTAATTTAAGGAGTTGTTTAGAAGATTGTTTACAAATTCAAATTGGGATGGTTTGATTATGATTTTTTGTATTTTAATATTCAAATTCTATTAATTTAAGGGTGAAAAAAACAATGGTGAGTTTGAATTTAGCTAATTTGAACCGAAGAGGGACATCAACAGGAAAAGTCAAAACCTCAAGTGTACGAAAAGGAAAAGTTGTTTTCGAGACAACAAAAAAGGCAAAAGTTGAAGCGTACCAAAAAGAATTTCCCTTAAAAAACTCATCCATTAATCTTCTTCTTTTAATGATTAGAGTTTAAAATTAAAATTTATTATTATATTCATATTTTTAGCTACTTAAAATATTGGTTATTTTTAATAAAAATAATATATAATAATATCTGAACTAATACTAAAATACAATCGTTGTTAATTTAAAATTTATGGTCAAATTATATCAAAACAATAAGAAATTGATATAAAAAAATTTATAAAAAAAACTATAAAACTAACTATTTTATTATATATAATAACAATAGCAATAATAATATTTAATTTAAGTTTTTTGATTGATATTATGTATGAAATTTTACAAATTCTCGTGCAGGGCACAGACATTACACTAGTTTTCCTACTATTTTTCCCCTTTCTACCAAATCCTATTTCATTTACCAAGATTTTAAAAAAATCATCCATTAATCTTCTTCTTTTAATGTTTAGATTTTAGAATTAAATTTAATTTTTATATATATATTAATATTCATTTTCATTTTAGTTTTGATGCACAGTATAGAAAATTTCCGAAATTAGTTTTGGCCTATGACTCACACTACGTTGGGTATGCTCACAAGTCATATGTATAAGGTGAGAAACATGACCCTCTTTCTCTCATACTAGTATTTACTTTTCAGAAGAATATTCGAAAATTACGTATATCAAATAGCTTACTTTGTTAGTTTGTTTCTTTTAATACTAATAAATTAAAAAGTTTGTTGAGAAATGCAGAATGGCAAGTTTGAGCCACTAATTTTTTTTGTATAAAATAATCAATTTTATTCAGATACTTTCTAGCCAAATGAATATTTTTCTATTATGTTTCCTTCAACATTAATAAATAAAAAAGTCTATTGAGAATTGTAGAATGGAAAATTTGAGCCACTAGTTTTTATTTTTATTTTGTATGAAATAAATAATTTTCTCCAAATACTATCTAACCAAATGAATATTTTTTTCAAAAGAACAAATAAAACTCTTAATATCCTAAATGGGATTTCGACATTGACTGTTAGGGGTGTCCATAAAAAACTGGAAAACCGACACTTTTTTGGTTAACCGAATCGAAATTATTTGAATTTTCGGTTTGGTTAACCGAACCGAGAATAATGGTGGTTTCTCGGTTCGATTTCGGTTCCTTGTTTTCACAATTTCGGATAACCGAAAACGCGGGACCGTTTAATTAATATTTAAGAAAAAAATTCATTTTTATGAAATGTATAATTCACACACTAGTAACAAATGAAGCTATCAATCGGTTATTTTAGCTACCTAGACATGTAAAATTAGTTTGTATTGGAATGTTCTAACCGAGTTGGATAATATTTGTTTAATACAAAGTTGATAATTTTATAAGCCTTTTAAGTGTATAATTATAATAAAAAAACAAAAAAAAACGATTATTGGTTAACCGAGAAAACCGAAACGAAAAATTGGTTAACCGAGTTTCGGGTAACCGATATTCATGCTTAGGTTACGGTTAGTGATTTTAACAAACCGAATTCATTAGGGGTGTTCAACGGGTCAGGTCACCCGCGACCCGCACTGACCCGACCCGCAATTTGCAGGTTGCGGGTCGACCCGCGACCCGTGCGGCAGGTCGGGTTGCAGGTCGAATTTTTTTATTTTGCGGGTCGCGGGTCGGGTCGGGTTAAACCCGCGCGGGTTGCGGGTCGACCCGCGACCCGCAATATTTTTAAAAATATGTATATTTTTATAATTTTATTAATATATAAACTATTTTTTTTATTAAAAAACCGAGTCGACCCGCAACCCAACCCGACCCGCAGAGACCCGACCCGAAATTGCGGGTTGCGGGTCGACCCGACCCGACCCGTGAGAATCCCTAGAATTCATGGTCAATCGAACTTCAGTTAACCGGGTTTGGACACCTCTAGTGAGTGTTGGTATGTAAATGTCATTCATGTCATTTGCAATTAGACGTTTCAATCGGGTCGGATTCGGCTTGAGTCGAATTCGGATCCTCACATATCAGTTAGGTCGGGTTATTACGGGTTTTAGATGGGTCGAGTTGATCAGTGGGTCAAAAAATTTCGATTTTCTATTATTATTAAAATCTATTTTTTTATTAAATAGTAATATTTAAGAACATCGGTTAAGCTCCTTAAAATGACAAGATTTTGTAACTTTGTATTTATTTAGGATTAAATATCTAGATTGGGGATCAAATGAGAATTATTCTTATCATGTAAAATGAGAACAATTCTCATCCGTTGATTTTATGAGATTAAGGGTTTAGATGTGACACGCGCCTTCTATTTTTTTAGAGCTGGAGGGGCGTTTTCGTCATTTTACTATATTTTATCTTCAATATCAACTTTCAGCCAATTCTAACATTCGTTCACGATTTTGATCTCGATCGAGTTTGTGCTCTTGATCTCACTTGAGCTTCTCGATCTCCATTGTGTTCTCGATCTCCATTGTGTTCTCGATCTCCCTCGTGCTCTCAATCCAAATTCTTCTTCAATCTCCTTCTTATTAATGGATTTAAGTATGATTTTCGTTGATTTAGGATTTTAATCTATGTTCATGGGTTTAAGCATGATTTTTCAATTTTGCTCATGGATTTTGATGAATATAGTCATAGAATTAACAGAGATTGTAAAATAAAGAGTAGTGTATGTTTTTTGCATTGCAATTTGAAGGATTTTATTAGAAATAGATGTTGATCTCGTATGCTTGCTTGATTGCCCACCAAGTGTTTGATAAAATGCCTACACCTTTTTTTCCCCTAAAAACCCAAACTCTTGCTTGATTGCTTGATAGCTTGAATGTTGGATGGACTTATGGCTATTAGGTGTTTGTTGCACATTCATGAGTCGAGTTTTGTTGATAAATTGTACCCTTTAGAGAATTCTCTTTTTGTTTTTTTACATGAACCGTATTGTGATTTTCAATGAACCTTATAATATAATATCATGAACCATAATAACAACACTTGTGAACCAAAAGAAAAAAAGTTTTTTTTTCACATTGTTATTGCTCATTATGTGTTCCGTGTTACTTATAAATTAGCTTAATTTTTTCATTTTCTTATTGTAGGTTGTTCATCAAGTTCCAATCATCCTAACTTATCTCAATCGGATAATAATGTTGGTGTTAATGGAGTTTCATTGAAGGATCTGGATAATAATGAGAATGTTGATGAAGTTCCATTGGATGATCATGATTAAGCTAGTGATGCCTACATTTTTCACTTATCATAAGATTGTTCTTATTTCATTCCCAATATTAAACATTGAAGTTTCAGTTCTCTATTTTGTCTTTTTAGTATGTGTTTTAGGGATTAAGTTGTCTGTCTTTATGTTTGACAAAACACTTTGCTATATTGTAATTGTTTTTAAGGTTCTTTTAGACTTCACGTTGAACCCAATGAGTTGAATGCCTTTTTTACAAAATTTATGCGTTTTCTGTTAATAAACTGATTATTTAAAATTCATGCACCTTCTTGTTGAAGACTATGAACCTTCATGTTAAACACTATGAACTGCGTAATTGATACTCGTAAAACATATTTCAAAGTCTAAAATGTTTTTACCCATCTGTGTAAAATACACAATTTAAGCTAACGTGACATATTATGTTATTAAAATCACCAAAAGATCAACATCGAGCAAAAACCATTAGATATTCATTTTATATTTGTTAGTGAAATGAGATGTGAAATGCCAGCACATGTAATGTCATTGAAAAAACGTTTAATCCATTGAGCAAAATGAGTCTATGCATTCAACAAAATGCACCATATACAACAAGAAATCAAGGATCAATCTTTTAAATTTTTTTCTCAAAATGGACAATTTTGATTGCGTAGCACCTGTAGTGATTTCCACTACTTCTAATTAACTATTGTAATAACAATATAATTTAAATCATAGTGAGTATACAATCAACCTACAAGTATAAATTCAAATAACAAGTACACTTAAAAACGCATGAACCAAACTGTAATGTACTATGAATCAAAAGAACAAATAGCATGAACCGAAATTACAACTAATATGTATGACTTAGACATGAACTGTAAGATGAACTATTATGAACCAAACTGTAATGTACTATGAACCAAAAGAACAAATGTCATGAACCAAAATTACAGCTAGTATGACTTAAAAGACATGAACTATAAGATGAACTATTATGAAACCGAGCTTACAAAATCATGAACCGAAAGAAGAGTTATAATGAACCAAAATATATAAAGCATTATAGAATTAGCCTATGTGAGATTTGAACTCACATCTATGTGCACATGCACATTGCTCTACCATTTGAGCTAATAGGCTTTTAAAGTGATATATGATTTCACACAAACACCACATCATATGCAAGCAATGTCATTTTTCTGTTCTAACCTACAAAGTAGAATGCAACAAGGCAATCAACCAGCGTTGAGACGCGCCAAAGGAATTTCCAGTTTACTACAACATACATAATACTGCAATTAGCAAAACAAGTATTTTCCAATTCACCACCTAATAGAAAAGGGTACTAGCTGGAAAAGATGAAAGGAAAAATCAGTAGACAATAGCCCTTATAAGGAAGTATGTCAAAGATTAATTATGCACTCATCTATGAACCTGAACCAGAGTTGACATTAAAACATGAAAAACACAATTTAATTGAGAAAAACACATGTTCAAACCGATCAATTTCCATACCAACAATTTGGATCCAGCGGCACAAAATAATTGAAAATTTGGATCTTTCTCAATTGAGAATAAGAACTACGGTTGACATAAAGACACTATCAAACAAAATTCATTTCAAAAGGGAAAGCTCAAACCGATCAATTTCGAAGACGAATTTGTAGACTTTGACGAGGCAAAGAAGATATGCCAGCAGTGAGGAATTCAGATTTCTCCGGTGTTCGTCCGTCGTTCCCGATTCTCAGATGAATCAAGTTTCCTAGAACAAATAAACAAATCAGTCTAATGAACTTGACAAGGCAGAGAAGATACAAGTTTAATTTGATTGAATTTTGTATAAACAAAAATCAATTGAGAAGTACGAGTTCAAACCGATCAAATTTGGAGAAGAATTGTAGACTTTGGCGGGCGGAGAAGATACGTCGTCCTTGATTCTCTCAATGTTCCTTGCTTAGGGTTGTTTGAAAGGGAGAAGAAGAAGGGAGGGTATTTTTGGAAAACTCTAATTTTTTTCTCTAAATTACACTCCTTGCCATTGTGTTAATAAATCAGCTTTTTCTCTCTTTTAATCTTCACCGTTGATTTATATAATCCAATGGCTATTCGTTGTTCTCATTTCTCATTATAAGCTTTATTCTCACTAGAACTCCCCTCTAAATATCTATATATATACTAAAGAAATCACTTTAATGACACATGTCGACCTCACATTCATTTCGCCTATGTGTCCTCTCCATATTCAATTCGCTTATATTGTGCCACATCATCAATACTCTAAAAAATAATTTAATATTTAAAAAAATATATTTATAATTATTTTGTTTTATTTTTATATAGCTTTGTTATAAACTAATAACTAAATCTTAGATTCATTCTAATCTCATTATACTTTGATTAGTTATATATTTTATTGATTAATTATATACTCAAATCTCAAATTATAATGAAAAATTATATATTTTAGAATTTAAGTTTTGTTTGATATTATATCTATAGATTTTAAACATATCTATACAAATTTAAAAAATGTTGAACTAATTCATTTTCTTTTAGTAAAGAAAAATATCAGTTCTTATATTAAAATAATGCGTAAGTTTTTTCATATTGACATAAGAAAAGTAAATTAATTTATTTTTAAAACAAATAATTTATATTTGAATAAACTCGTACAAGGTACGGGTACTTATACTAGTTCTTTTTTAAAGGGTTCATTAGTTTCCTAATAGGGTTTTAGTTTTCTTGAATAGCATGTTTAACCTATGTCCTAAAAACCGTTATAAACAAGTTATGTTGCATGTTTTTTTTAGTAGGTAAAAATTAGGCCAAATATCATATTCCGTCTAGAGCATCCTTATGGATAAGGACATGGAGTCTAGGATGGATCTGAATTTGATTGATACTACAAGAATGTCGTAGAAAAGTAATCAAATCAACCATCTTGTTACAGTCACGAGGCACATGCTAAGTTCTAACTACCTCAAAGGACCGTAGAAGTACAAGAGAATCAAAGATTAACATCTCAATTTGCCAAGGACAAGATTTGCTCCCTTTTAGTGCATTTATAACAATGAGACTGTAATAACTGCGGTTTTAAGGATATTTTTGAATTTTTCTCGGATATCCTTTTAACCTTTTAGTCCGTTTTGACGCTTAATCCAATATTTTTGTTGGAGATTAAATCATAGAAAATTCTTGGTGATATCCTAAAATCACAAAGAAATGATTTTATGGAACGGTGTGAATTTTAGGATTTTTCAGTGGAAAAAGAATATTTATTGGATAAGCCGTCTTTTTAATTATGTACCAGAAGGAATTTAAAATACGAAACGGAAGCCTTAAAAATTGACGGTAGCGTGATAAAATCATGGAAAATTAATTTTATTGGTCTATATAATTTACGGGACGTATTGTATTTAGTAAGTTTTTCCATCCGAGGTACATAATTTTACCGCTTTAACGCGAGTCCCGTCCGAGACAGGTTTGATTTTATAAACCGCCTTCACTTGCTTAATTATGAAGGAACCACAGAGATAGTGGGATAGCCAAGGCATATCTTTCGGACTTGTCAAACTTTACCAATTCATTTCAAAACAAAAGTTGAACCCGAGAGAGACGGATGAAGACGGGCTCGGGCAAGACTCACCGCCGGCAACCTTCTCCTCCTCCTCTCCTCCTCCACCTCTTCTTCTTCTTCTTCCTCTTGGTTTTGTTGGATGTTGCTGCTGTTGTAAAACCAGCAAGAGGACAAGGCGGAGCGACGCTGGCTCGGAAGGAAGAATTCCTTCACCGCCGGTCTTCTTTGCCTCGCCAAAGTGACGCCGGCGGCGACCGTTGGCTTGTCCGACCACCACCCACAAAGAGGACTACTCCCGGGAAACACCCAGCCACCCTTGGGCTCGGGGATCGAGCCTTTAACGAGCCAAACGAGCCATGGGCTCGAATGAAGGTATATACGATCAAAATTAATTAGCGGGTTGATTGCGGAGCCACCGTAAGGGCCTTTGGTTCCGCTTTGCTAATTAAATTTATGGTTTTTATAATCTTGACGTTGATATCGGTCTCACAGGTTCAAACTGCTCGAGAAACGGACGTCCGGATCTTCAGTTATAGCGAATACAAGTTTCGGATACCGATGGCAGGTAAAGGACTTCGGTTAATTACTCGGGATTCGTTGTTAATCCGTTTGATCCGAAATTTGGTCACCTTTAAAAAATGTTGCTAATGAACAATTTTTATTTAGAATATTGTTTCAAAAGTGAAGCAGATAATTAGTTATAACTCCGCCAAGATGGCCCCTTAAAGCATGATAACTAAGGATTTATTATATATTGATATTCGGAAATTAAATCGTTTATCGATTAGGAAGTTGTAGGAGTTGAGAATACAACTAATAAATGTTTCTGTGAGCTCGTTGCTGAGAAATCCTTTTGTTATATTTGTCAGAAGGATGATAAAGATTACTGTTGAACTGCTAAGGACGTTGAGCACGCCTTCTAAGGCAAGTGGACGATTCTCTCTTGCGTTATGGTTATTAATGACGAATTGAATTCCAGTTGATCCTCATGTTGGAAATAATTTGTATGTTGAATAAAGTTTGATGGGTTGTTATTTTGTTAGAAATAACGACCATGTCGTTATTGCGGTTTTTGCGCTAGAACTGAACTTAGGATCGTTGTATGATTAGCTGTCTCATGCTGAGCCATTGCTATGAAATAAGATGGTAGAGATGGGAGTTTAGACTCCAAGACATCTCTTTAGTGGTCCTGTGCTGAAACACTGTTGAAAAAAAGGTAGTCCAGGGGTAGGAGCCGATTCTCCAATGACCTCTTTATAACAAAATCTGTATTGGGGGTGTAGCTTGCTAGCGTATCCCAATATTGGAGTCATGACTCATGTCACACTTCACGTTGAAGGAGGACAATGGTGCCCTTTAGCTAAGTGCAATTCACACTCGGTTGTTGATCATGGATGAAATAGGCCATCTGATCTCGGTTGTTGGCCAAATCTCGGTTGTTGGCCGAGGATATATGTAAATGATCATGGATGAAATAGACCCTCTGATCTCCGTTGTTGGCCGAACTATGTAAGAACTATTAAATGGTGCGAGTGCACAAATTGAGAGTAATGATAGATAAGTGCGTCGGGCACATTAATGTACCCGAATGGTTAGTCTATTCGATAACCATTCTTGCTCCCGGTTATGAATGATTCTTAATCAAACGTTGATTAAGTCAATTTGGTTAGTCGATGGAGGCTTTTAAAAATGTTATGTGATTATTATGAGTTCCCAACAATTGTTTATGCTTCTTAAAAGAAACAACAAGCGGTGGTGTTCTCTCTCTTAATTATGCGAGTCTCCTTCTTATTCTCTATAAGACTGCTAACTGTTGGATCATAATCCGAGTCTAATCGGATTTGGATGCCAATATGTTTAGTTACAACCATAAGAACCAAGTTAGATTCTCCGCTTGCTAGTCTATCATTAGACTAACTCGTCCATCTTCTTTTCTTTTATATGGTCGGCTGATGTCCACCGTTGGTTTACGACACATCAGGTTCTTCTTGGAAGTTGATTCAAGAGGCGGATTCAGATGTTTGAAGCTCCAAAAGTTGAAGAAAGGTTTCCAATGGCTATACTTGAATGAAGATCATGGTTGAACTACTTCAAAGCGAAGCTGAGTTTCAGAAATAAGAACTTAAGGAAGACTGGATGAAGATTTTGTTTAAATAGAAGGTTGTTCTATTTATTTACTAATTCTTTTAAGTTAAGGCTTGTATAAGACCTTTTATTCACTTTTCCGCTGTAAAGTTTTCCTTAATTTTGTTAGGTTTTAAATGGTTTCATTTACCTTGTTTTTAGTTTGTTCAGTCAGTTTAAAGCCTTGGGTAGCTTCGGTTTAGTCTTAATCGGGGTTACTGGCGGTAATACTTCCAGGGTAGGAAGGTGGTGTTACAGAGACCATATCCTTCAATTTCAAGTTTCTTAATTTTTCTATTTTTGGCTTCACATACTGTTTTATACATACCTTTTGCTTAACTTGTATTACATTCCAGAATTCATTAGAAGAAGCATTCATTCAAAGAGTCTGTCCATAATGATCCCTAATAATATATCTTGCTATTGTGCTCCCATTGTCTCTCTTAGACTCGTAAAAATTTATCTTAACATAGTCCTATTGGGGTGTGGTGTGTCGACCACTTATTTAATTTTTATCTCCCTTCAGTTGTATTTTGTTGTCTTCCAAAAGTTATGTATTCATCGTCTAGTTTTTTAGATGTGTGCCATAATGTCATTTGATAATGTAAGAATTCTTCTATGTTCGTGGTCAATCCATCATCGTGGGTTGGTTGAAAACTGTTCGATTCCGAAGATAGCAGATACTCCACCAAACTATTAAAAGACCTTGGAATTGAGATGGACGTAATTGGGTCTTAAGGTTCGCTGTAATGGCTAAATTAAAATTCCATTTTCATTATCTCGTGTTTGCGAGATCAATTCTGCGGGTAAGGGGTTAATTCTTTGAGGGGCCGTATAAGTAAACAAGCAATGCACTAACAAGTGTTAAGTGGTTTCGTTCTGATGCTGGCACAACGGGCTTTCAAACGTAACTGCTACATGTCCTTGTATTAATTTGTATTTAGTCAGAAGATCTTTTACAAACTTTCCATATGAAGATTTTCACATCCGAAATCATACCCAATTTCCAAATCCAATCAAACTCACAATCATGGCTGATTTCATCTTGGGATACATCAAATAATCCCTTGCATCGAAATTCAAACTTATTTTCTTCTTTTTTATTTCTCTTTTTCTTCAAGCATCTTGCCTCAATATCCTTGTAAATGTGACGCCAACACAATAAATGATTTATGTCAAGAAATTCAGTTTTTAAAGCATTAAATAGTGTTTGCTCTCTATCTAACACTATAACGTTAGATACCTTTTGAACCACACGTAGCATTTCTTTTAGCCATTTCATAGCATACGTGTAGTTTTCCTCAGTCTCACGTCTCCTAAATGCACCAACAACAGGAAAAGTCTTCCATGTAGATGTAAATCCCACAATTTCAAGAAATGGCATGCAATACTTGTAAAAAAGTTTAAAGTTTGTTACAACTACATGTGTTAAGCTAATAGTGATACATATTATTTGAAATTGTATTAGAATCACTTACTTATTTGTCTTGTATGTTGAATCCATGATCATCACGTAGGGAAATGACCTCAACAACTTGAGGGATTCAGGATTGGCAACGAACAACTAACTCACAACTCCATTGTCTGTGATTCTGTGACGATCAAAATATTGATAACAATCTACCTGATGCATTAATTGTTGCACAATCGTCCTTCCTTGTAGCCCTTCTCTTTTTGCCTTCTGTCTTGCATTGTTGATCGTTGTAATTGTACTTGCGATACATGGATTATTCTTCTTTATTATGTCGAGTATGTTTTTCGGCTTCATATGAGAAGCACAAATCTTTTACCAACTTATACTCCTCTGCAGTCAATCGCCTCTCAAATGCATTGCCCTCTCTATATGGGGATAACTGATGATTGTGCTCCCCACATACAAGTTTCACTAGCCACACGTTGAGTTTCGTTTCATGACGCTTGATACGAAACGGACACAAAGCCTTTTTCGTTGACGCATTCCTTGGTTTCATAGCCACTTTTCTCCCCCGAGTAGGAATACTCTTGCCATATCTATCACATTATTTTCAACATTTTTCACGTCGACTAGGTGAAGATTTTACATAGCGAGTTATCACCAACACAATATTATGTGCTCTACCAACTCCACGAATCCACTTAATGGCATCATCTTTGGTCTCAAATAATTCTTTTGTGTTGAAAATCTCTAAATAGTATGTAGAATTAGCTTCAATGTGGTTGAACTCATATTCATCATCATCGATACCTAACTCTATGTCATCACTCGGATCTTCAAAATTAATCAAATTTTCAATATCAACCCTCTGCATATTAAATATGAAAAATCATTAAACATCACATTATAAAAAGGTTCAATGTATATCGTCAATCTTTCATAAAAGACTATGAATAGGAAAAACTTTATTTCAACAAACTAGTTAACTCTATTGTCTCGCTACAACAAACAAAGTAAAATACAAACGCCCCAACAATGACATGAACAAAAAACAAAGTCATCGTCCTTATAACGAACGTTTTTATCCATCCAAAAAAATAAAATTGGATCAATATTTTTATTTTAATGAGTTTACCTCAGGATTGATTTTGTGTTGTTGACCATTTGACATTCTTTCTTCTTAGTTTTTCTTCAACTAGTTCGGTCTTCTAGTTGTTAAAATAAAGTTATGGTGAAAATATTGCAGGGTTAAGGTTTAAGACGGTTTAAATTGATAATAAACACTAAATAAAGAGGATCAAACAGTTTAAGTTATTCCTGAGTAATTCGCATAGGCTAAATATTCTCTTTCATGTCATTCGAGGGTTTTGAATTATTCATTTGAGTTCGTGCAAGAGTTTTGCATTAGCCCGGTGAGATCCTGTGGGGGTTTTAATTTTGCCCATTAAGCGTACTGTGTAGGTTTTTTATATTAGCACCTCTCTTCGCTTTTTCTTTTTGCTTATCTTGAAATATGGGGTCTTCTTTGTTTGCCTAACGTTTGCTTAGTAGATAACTACGTTTTGCCTACATAAGCTAGCGCGGGCAAAGTGTTTAGATTGGTTGGTTTTTAGCTTTGTTTGTCTAAGAATTAGGTTGAAAAAAAAATTGAACTGGACTTTATTATCGATTTAATCGTGTTATGCATAGCAGTTAGAACTGTCAAAAGCTGACCGAACTCGCCCACCCTACCCGAACCGCTTGATAATTTTAGGGTCAAGACTCGAAAATTTAAACCTGAAATCCGAAATCAACCGAACTCGATAGAACCCGAAACCTGTCGGGTTGACCGATTTAGTATATTTATAGAATTTTTAAAATTATAATATATTTTATTATTAAAATAAATGAAAATAATATATTATATATTTAATTAAAAATTGATTTTAATAATCATAAAAAAAGGATATTTTAGATCCGTTGGTCAACCCGACCCGAACGAAAAACCGCTACAACCCGACCCGATTGACCCGTGACCCATAACGAAACCGAACCCGATTTAACCCGAACCTGAAATGATCGTACCTGAACCCGCCCGACCCGACCCGATTTACAGGTCTAATAGCAGTTATGATAATAATATAGCGGTTCGGCTAATGTGTGCCCATGAGCACACAACAAAAGCGTTAATTTGAAAAATTATTTCCTAAATTAGAAATTAATAAATCCCTTTAAAAAATCAAAATTAATAAATAAAATTCAAATTTACCAATATTAAAATTCTATAATAATTTTGTGTGTTAATCCATGTGCATATGTTTCCTCATCAAATCCGTCCATCCATTTATTAATTCTATAGTACAAGACGACCTTAAAATACACATGTTGCACTAATTAATTCTGTTAGATAAACGTATACTCTTCTAACTCATTATCACATTCTGTATTTATAATTATTTAAAGGTTTAAAATCTATCTAAATAAAAACATGATAAATTACATACTTTCGTGATGACAGATTAAGGTTTTTTTTTATCAACAAAAGCATATGATATTGCGTACCACATGTATACGAAGTTGAGAATTCATTGGATTAAAAATGCACTTCTTCAACTAGAGATTATAACATTTTTTTAACAATTATGTATTCGTAAGAGTATCAACAATAGAATGTCAAAGATGCCCAATTAATTAGTTTGCACCGGAAGATCTGATAACGTATCTTCCCAACTATTAAAAAAACATATATCATACTTCCTCATTTCTATTTTATTTCACATTTTAGAAAAATTCACATATATTATAAAATTTATTAAAAATATAATACATATCATTGAAAATTCAAAATTTTGTAAATGTAATAAAAAATTATATATTAATTAAATAAATACTCCAAAATCATAAGTTTTAATGAACAAAAATTTAACTTTAAAGTGTTAAATAAAATAAAATGGAGGGAGTATCCCTCCATTCTATTAAAAAAAAAGTAAAAGGATTATATTAATACAAATTAGAAAGAAAATTGAGGAAAAAGTATCTAATAGAAAGGGAAAGAGGTTGTGATGTTGATTGATAAAGATGACAATAAAAAAAAGTAAATGAGTAAAAAAGATAGTGAATTTTTGATTGAATAATATAGGAAAAAATAATGTTAAATGGTGGTAAAAAATTATAAATATAAAAGAAAATGAAAAAAATAGTACTTAAAATATTTTAAAATAACAAAAAGTAAAACGGACAAATGAAGCGGAGAGTAATTAAAAACTAAATTGGTTTCCCCACGAGGATAAGAATTAGAGTATCAGATTGAATTAAATTAGTACTAGTAGTGTTGATTAAAATGCATGAAAGTGAGTACAGCTAGAGCGACTAGGCTGCTCCGGCCTCGATGTGGGCACGCCCAATAAATGCAAACCCAACCAACACAGCCCCAACCTTGCATGAGATCGACAGAGACACCCTCCCTCATGCATTCAATGCATTTATACTCAACCACCACCCACCTCAACCGGTCAAATTCATGCTTATCCTTCCCCCTTCACACTTGCCCCATTCCCCCTCCATCCTCTCACCACTTTGTTATTATATTCCTCCTCCCTCTCTGGCTCTCTTAATTAGTTGATCCGTGAACTGAGCTAGCTAGCTACGTGTACCTTTGTTGACCATCAGAAAATGGTGGATCGAGCCCACGTGGCAATGGAGTTGGAGGCGAAGGACTCGGCGGCGGCGGCGGGGGTGACGCTGAGCCCGCTGAGCGAGACGCTGTGGAAGGACATCAGGCCGGCGGCGGGGACGGAGCTGGTGGGTGACGTGTCGGCCAGGCTGACGTGGAGGGACCTGACGGTCATGGTCACTCTCAGCAACGGCGAGACGCAGAAGGTTCTAGAAGGCCTGACCGGCTACGCCGAGCCGGGCTCCTTCACGGCTCTCATGGGCCCCTCCGGCTCCGGCAAGTCCACGCTTCTTGACGCCCTCTCCAGCCGCCTCGCCGCCAACGCCTTCCTCTCCGGCTCTATTCTTCTCAACGGCCGCAAAACCAAGCTCTCCTTTGGCACCGCGGTACGCACGCAAATTTAATTTCATCATCTTTTGTCCGTTTGTGATCCATATTGTATCTTGATCGATCGATCTGTTGTTAATTATATACATTGCTAGTTTAGTTTGGTTCCTGTTTTATGGGAGTATATTTTTTATTAATTAATTGTAACATAAGCCAAGTAATTTATTACCATAATTGACCTTTGAGTTAATTTGGTCTAATAGTACTTTGTTTGTTTTATACGTTATGCTCACCATTTTCACTTGTATAGCTGTATGTGCTTACCTTTCTGATACTACTATGACCAGAAAAGAATCATGTATGTATAGGCTGTTTTTTGTAATTGGTTCATTAACAGAAGATCTAATTGTCATCATTCTACCAAAAAAAGATGTAATTGTCAAACAACCTTACCAGCTAGCTTACAAGATGGAAAGTGATGATATTTGTTGTTACCTAACCATATATGATGCATCCTGATTTAATAAGTGATGGTACTCATAGTGTGTATATATATTTATGTGACGTGTGTGATGATCGCTGTTTTTATGTTGCAGGCGTATGTGACCCAGGACGACAACTTGATCGGGACATTGACGGTGAGAGAGACGATATCATACTCGGCTAGACTGAGGCTGCCTGACAAGATGGGGTGGCAGGAGAAGCGGGCCTTGATAGAGAGCACCATCATGGAGATGGGCCTTCAAGACTGTGCTGACACCGTCATCGGCAACTGGCATCTCCGCGGCATTAGTGGGGGCGAGAAGCGTCGCGTTAGCATTGCTCTCGAGATCCTCATGCGCCCCCGCCTCCTCTTTCTTGATGAGCCTACCAGCGGCCTTGACAGTGCATCTGCTTTCTTTGTAACCCAGACGCTTCGCGGGCTATCAAGAGGAGGAAGAACTGTTATAGCCTCCATTCATCAGCCTAGCAGTGAGGTCTTCGAGCTGTTTGACCGCCTGTACTTGCTCTCTGGAGGCAAAACTGTTTACTTTGGCCAGGCTTCAGAGGCTTATGAGGTCAGAATTTCAATTGATTTCCCATTAATTGTGGCTTTTCATGGATTGGGTTTATTGAATTCAAATGCTTTGAATTTGCAGTTCTTTGCTCAAACTGGGTTCCCCTGCCCTGCCTTGAGGAACCCTTCTGATCACTTTCTTAGGTGCATCAATTCGGACTTTGACAAAGTTAAGGCCACTCTCAAAGGCTCCATGAAACTCCGGGTATGTAACTAACTCCCTTACATCTTAGTTATGTAGTTGGATCATCTTCACCCATAGATACATATTTACACTATTAATTAAATTGCAGTTTGAGGCAAGTGATGATCCTCTGGATAAGATCACCACAGCTGAAGCGATTCGAACTCTGGTCAGCTCATATGCTAAATCTCAGTACTCCTATGCGGCAATACAGAGAGTTGAGGAGATCTCTAGAGTTGTAAGTCCTTGTACAATATCGTCTACTTCTTCAACAAGTGTTTCAAATTTGTAACATCTATCTAATGCTTATATATCTCTCTATTTACAGAAAGGATCCGTGCTGGATTCTGGAGGAAGCCAAGCGAGCTCCTTCATGCAGACGTTCACCTTGACGAAGCGATCCTTCATTAACATGTCGAGAGACTTTGGATACTACTGGCTGAGGCTCATCATCTATGTCGTCGTCACTATATGTATTGGAACTATTTATCTGAATGTTGGAACAAGTTACAACTCCATCCTGGTGAGAAAAAAAAAATACACCATTAAAATGTTCAATTAACTTCTTTTGTGATTCTTACTAACCAATCTGTTGAAATGCCAAAACAGGCAAGAGGGTCTTGTGCATCATTTGTCTTTGGATTCGTGACTTTCATGTCCATTGGTGGATTTCCTTCCTTCGTTGAAGACATGAAGGTCTTCCAGAGGGAGAGGCTGAATGGACATTATGGAGTCATGGCATTTGTAATCAGCAACACGATTTCAGCCATGCCTTTCTTGATCTTGATCACTTTCATCTCAGGCACCATTTGCTACTTCATGGTGGGCCTCCATCCTGGATTTGAGCATTACTTGTTCTTTGTTCTCTGCCTGTATGCAAGTGTCACTGTGGTGGAGAGCTTGATGATGGCCATAGCAAGCGTTGTCCCCAACTTCCTAATGGGAATCATCACTGGAGCAGGCATTCAGGTTCCATCCTTCTTCCTATCACTTGTTTGTTTCCCAAAAACTAACGATCCATCGATTATTTATTTCTCTGTTTGCTAATGCACTTTATGGTATGGTGTTGTACGTCAGGGAATTTTCATGTTGGTATCCGGGTACTTTAGGCTGCCAAAGGACATCCCGAAACCCGTCTGGCGTTACCCTATGTCTTACATAAGTTTCCATTTCTGGGCTCTCCAGGTGCTTTTCATATAACTAATTTGGAAATTAATCTAATGAAACACGTGAAACTACTGACTCAAGTGATGATATTCGCTTGTAATTCCTCATTCAGGGCCAATACCAAAACGACCTCAAAGGGTTGATGTTCGACAGCGGGTCCCCGTTCCTGCCCAAGATTCCAGGGGAGTACATACTCGAGAACATCTTCCAAATCGACGTGCACCGCTCCAAATGGATCGATCTCAGCGTCATCTTCTCGATGATCATCGTGTACCGCATCATCTTCTTCTTCATGATCAAGATCAACGAGGACGTGACGCCTTGGGTGCGTGGCTACATAGCAAGGAGGAGGATGCAGAAGAAGAGTGGAATCCCCAACACCACCGTTGCTCCAGACCGCCTTAGCCAGTCGCCGTCCCTTAGAGGATACGTTGCTCATGGTAGGAGGTAATCATTTAGTGTCACAATGGCCACGTCCAAGATAAGTGTTATATATTTAGGGGATCATACTAGTAAAGAAAGTGTGTTTCGACCAAAAAAAAAAAGTAAAGAAAGTGTGTTGTTGAATTACTTGAATGCATGCGTGATGGAAAGACTGATTCGTGCGCACTTGATCATTGAGATTATGTTGTATAATTTGATCAGTACTACATATATGTCCATCATCCGTGGGCGGGGAATGATTATTTTGTGGATGATAATTTGATCCATTTACACCTGTCTACAATATAGCTATATGACCCTTAAACCAAAAAAAAAACCAAGGTTATGAATTTTTTAACATTTGTCTTGATTGCTAGTTTTTTTTTAATTCGGTAAGAATTAGGATAACCCAGTACTACTTGAACTAGCCTAGAGCATCCATGAATGGGTGTCGAAACGGCAATCTCGGGGTTCTCCCCCAAGGACCAACCGCCGGTGGCTGTCTTGATTGCTAGTTGCTACGATACAAATTAGGACTTGTTTCACTTAGAGCATGTTTATCCATACAATTTCTAGCATCCCACTTTTTGAATTTTTTTAAATTTAAAAATACAAAAGTACTTTTATCTTAACAAAAGAAAATCAAAAAGAAGAAAAACACTGCAAAATGGAAGAGCATCGATGCTCTAATTCTCCTTTTCCAGCATCTCTTCTCCTTCTCTCCTCCCATTAATACATTAAAAATTTATTATTTTCTAGCATATGTGCTTTTTTTGGACCGATAAAAGTGTTCTTATATTTCAAAAACACTTTTATTTTTAAAATCACATTTTAAAGTTTTTGAAATACGTGTCACCTCTCTATTTTTTATGTTTTTAAAGACACCCAAAAATACATTTTCACCCAAAAAGTGAAATAAGTCCTTAGTTAGATCCTTGAGCATACACTCATGGGCTCGGTATCCACCCAGAAACTGGTTGCTTGGGTCATGAAATGCGTCATTACAACATCTTTTTCAATCAACTTTGGAGGTGAATTGAAGGGGTTCTTCAAAGATAGGGAAGAAGGGATTCATCAAGGGGATCCTATTGCCCTATACTTATTTGTCATGGTTATAAAATACTTCACGTGACTTGCAAAACTTATATTGCAAATAGAAGCTTTAAATACCACCCAAAATGTGTCAGCACAAAGATGACATATTTGTTGTTCGGAGATGATGTTATTCTTTTTTTCAAAAGGGAATTCACTTGTAGGAACTAAATGGATCCAAATACAACATCCGTGGAACAGAATAAATCCTCAATAAAAAACACAGAGTCTTTTCTAACCGTTATAAACTTATAATGTATACCCGATACTCTCAAATTTTAAAATTTTCGAATGGAATTAAAAGGGGCCAAGGCGGTGGACCGTTGAATAGGATAAGATGACAATCAGGACACATGATCGGATGCAAATATAATTATATAAAAGAAGGGGCAAAAAGCCCGATCATACATTCCTCATTTGTACATTACTGTGCACGGTCATTTTTTAAATTCGTTGCAGAAACACAAAAAATATGGAAGGAGAAAAGTGGCAGTGAAATCTTAATTTGCATGTCACTTGATTAAATATATGATAGCTAGAGTTGAAAAAAAAAGGTGTGCTTAATATAAACGCACTGATTCCAAATTCATGTACACAAAGGATAGTATATATAGAGTCCTAACTGATACGTAAAATGAACCCAATAAAGTGAATAAATTATATTTTTTTTTTGGTAGAAGTGAATAAATTATATTGAAATAGTATTACGAATTGTTAGTTAAGAATACTGGAACAACATATTTTTCTATGAGTTCCGATGATAACAAACGTTATTAGGAATTAATGTGTATATTTGAGTATTCTAGGGAAATAAGAATTTACAAGAACTACGAAGAAAACATGGTGCAAAGCTATGAAAACCAAGTAACATGACCTACGTGTCAAATGATGAAAGACAAAAGAGACTTTGTGGAACTAGCTTGGGTGGCAAGGTAAAAAGGACATAAGTGTCCGAGAGAAAAAGAATCACCTAGGAGTATGTCGGTCATTAGGAACCAAGTCTTGCACTCCAAGTGATGAAGGATCTTGTCGTTGAAGCGGTGCAAAGCAACCCCCTCAAGACTTGCAAGGAATCGACAGAAAACACCTTGAAATATTTCTTGTATTGAATTGGCTTGTTCTCCCTGGTCCGGACTCTGATTTGAGTGATTCCAACTCGAGGAGTTAGATATGGAAATATGGTTTGTGTCCTAAAAATTTTAGAGTTGTTGGTTTAGGCATTCGAAAGTTATGATGATTTTATTGAGGGGTCGCAGAGAGTTTCACGACGCGATCTGAGATGTTGATGGCTGAAATTGTATCCAATGGAGGTTGGCCTTCAAAGGAGCTTTTAAGGGAGGTTTTGATGGAGGATGGAGGATGGAATTCAAATAATAGAGGTGATGGTATTGATGGGTTAGGGCTGGATATAGACGAGCCTTCGAAAAGATATGACTCACCTCTCGAAAACACGAACTAGAAGACTCGGACTAGGATGTGACTCACCTAAATCAAATCTCCGGCCTTGGATCGATCGATATGACTCACGATCCAATTGATATAACTTGAAAAATGAAAGGTAAAAACAAGGAAATTTGATTCAAATCGAAGGAGATAAGGGTTTGAGTTTTCATCATCAATCTTGTCTAAAGAGGCTAATGGGGCGTCAACAAGGGTATTAGCCTAGGCCACATGGACGCCTCTAACAAGATGCCACAAACTTTGAAAAGTCACAAAAATATCCAAGATAAAATTACATTCACCTAACCATGAATATTTTTGGGACAATAATTACAATGAACCGTACATTTGTTGTTCGGTTCATCATAATGCCCCTTTTTAAAATGTTTTGTAGACATATCGAATTGATGCTCTCGAGTGGTGGTCCTTGTGGATGATGGTGGGAGGTAGGGGTGTCCATAAAAAACCGAAAAAGGGTTATTTTTTAGGTTAACCAAACCGACTTTTTTTTGAAATTTCGGTTTGGTTAACCGAACCGAAAATATTTTTGATTTTTCGGTTTGGTTTCGATTCATGACTTCACATATAATGGTTAACCGAAAAACCGAAAATATATTAATATTTTTTTTCATATTTTTATCTTTGATTTATTTAGCGGTTAAAATCTATGATCTTCAAGGTGTTAATCTAGTTAAGGTCTTTCCTTCTCCAATTTTACAATTTACACACTATTTTTCCACTTCTCATTAATATAAGAGTCTCTTATTAAATTTGATGGGATAAAATTAATACACACAATGTTCAGTTCCACACAATATAGTATATAATCTTGATATTTGTTTACAACAACCAAATTAAACAATATAATATAATTAAATATTTAAAATAAAAGCCTTACTTGATCACTTTTTTATTCAAATTTTTTTATTTTAGTTTTAATTATTTAAGGAAAAATTCCATAAATGGTTATCGGTTAACCGATAAAATCGAACCGAAAAATTGGTTAACCGAACTACGGTTAACCGGGATTCAAGGTTCGGTTTCAGTTCATGATTTTAACTAACCGAATTCATGGTTAACCGAACTTCGGTTAAACGAAATCTCGGTTAACCAGGTTTGGACACCCCTAGAAGGTGGTGGTGCTTGAGACTAGGGCTGAGCAAAAAAAAACCGTAACTGAAAAGCCGAACCGAAAAATCAACAAACCAATCACTTTTTGTGGTCAACCGAACCAAAAAAAATATTCGGTTACGGTTAACCAACCGATACTTTTAACGGTTTATCGGTTCGGATACGGTTATGAATATTTTCATGGTCGGTTAACCGATAAACCGATAATATTTTTACTATATATTATATGTTTTTAGAAAGAGAAGTATAATAAAGTAAAAAATAGTCAAATATAATTTTAATCTTCTTTGTTTATGTTTTTTATTTTTCTCATAAAATCAAAAAAATTGTGCTACTGCTTACTCAAGTGTTTATTTTTTTACACGCCTTTGTGAAAACTAAAATTCCTTTTGACTTTTTTTTAGAATAGGAAAAAATTAGGCTGACAAAATTAACCTATAGCATCCTTGCGGATGAGGACCTTAAGTCTTGAGTGTGTCTGAATTTGATGAAGACTACAAGAATGTGGTAGCCCCGTAATCAAATCTGCAACATGTGAAAATTTGACTACCTCAAACGACTGCGACAAAACCAGTGTGTCTGATATTAACTTTTCAATTTGCCATGGACACGATTTATTTCCTCATAACGTTTTTTTATAACAATGAGGCTATCTCCTTCGATCATGATCTTGGCCAAATTTCTCCTCCTGGCCTCATACATTGTTGTAGCTTCCACTTGGATTATACTCAAGTGGTTGCTTGCAAAAGCATTCATTGAAATAGTCTGTTCATTATGATCGCGAATAATATACAGTATAACCTCCCTAAATTAATACTCGATAAATTAATAAATCCTTTAAATTAATATTTTTCTCCGGTCCCGACTTGGGCCAATGCAAAATTTAACAAATTTCGATAAGACAATAAATTTTCAAAAAACCACTATATAAATATAAGGTCCCATCAATATCATAAATTAATAATTATATAAAGTTACATAGTCATAACTAAGAAAATCTATTGAAATATGCTTGTAGTGTTTTGTTTGTTTTTTAAGGTCTATTTGGAGCTCATCTCTAACTTTTCTTATTGGATCCAACATTTCTAGTGTTGTTTAAAAAATTTTGCAATAAAATATCACGGTCCCAACTTTATTAATTTATAGAGATTATACTGTAGCCTGTTGTTGCCAATCCAATTTGATTTTTAGATCCATCAAAATTAAGTTTTACAAATCCACGTTCTGGTTTATGCCATTTCTTGTCTTTCCTCTTAGTTGTAGTTCGAAGTGGTACACCATTATTGTCATTAAAGTTGTCTTTTACCTTTTTCGACATCAATACTTGGGTTTTTATGAAGTCCTCTATGGTTCTTGAAGATCCATCCAAAGGTTGACTAAATAATGCTCTGTTTCTGTAATACCATATACTCCACCAAGATATAATTAATTCATTAAACTTATGCGAGTTTATTGATTCTTTCAGGTTCTTTAGAATTTTCTTCATAAATTGGTCATTTTCTAATCCGTTGGTTAAAGATGCAACAAAATCATGATCCACTTTATATAATGCCTCTAGCGTAAATGGGCACTCCAACAGTAAATGTTTTGTTGTTTCATTTGAAATTGAGCATAACGGGCACTCAGAAGTTATTGTCTGTGGCGTTGAATTAGTATATCTTTTGTCGGTAATCCATTTGAACAAATTTTCCAAGGAAATATTTTACATTTTGGGCTTATATCTAAGTTCCAAATACATTCAAATTCACAGTCACTTATTTGTTGCTCATGCGATATGAAAGAAGTAGCAGAGTGTGTAGAGAACCATCCATTCTTGCCGGGAAACCAATATAATCTATCTCTGATTTGGCTTTTCGGAATTAATATCGCCATAATTCGTTCTGCCCATTCGTGTGGTAATTCTTTATAATTCTTGGTCCTTCCATTGTCCATTTTTGTTAATAAATACCGATACTGTGACATTAATATCCAAGTTGGGTATTTCAGGGCAAATATCTAATAATGCCTGATTAGTTACCACTGATCTTTCCAAAACCTAGCGGTTTTTCCATCACCTATCTGTCAAATTAGTCCTTTTCGGATATTTCAGGGCACAAATTCTTTTTGACTTTTGTTTGTACTTAGTAGTTAGTATCCTAATTTCTTGCTTTTGTTAGTAATTAGTACTACTTGTAAGCTATAGCAAATCTTGAAACCATTTGTGAATTTTAGCTTCTGGTAATACCATAGGCTTCGATTGTTGCTTCTCTTTAGTGAAAAATTGTACCTTGTGTTAGGCTGAAATTAAGGTAACTTATATATTAAAAATCTGATTTTTGATAATAATAAAAATCGTAAAAAACTAATCGGTTAACCAATAAACCGTACCGAGTTTCGTGGTTAACTAATAATGGTTAACCGATAACTAACGGTACGGTTATGGTTATCGAAATTTAATAACCGAAGTTGCGGTTAACCGATGTCCGATTAACCGAAACACTGGTTAACCAACCGTGCCTACCCTACTTGAGACAATTCCAATGGGACTTGTTGTTGGGGAGGAATGGCTAGTTGGGGCCCAAAAACCACCGATTAACCGCCGGTTTGGCACAACGGCTAGTTGTCCAAAAAAACATGGCGGTTTGGGCGGTTCTAGTTCCAGTTTGTGTAACCGGCGATTTGAACAGTCTCTAACTCCCAGTTTGGCTGTTTGGGCAAACCTAAACCTAACTTTACCGGACCCAAACCACCGGTTTAGGTTCCGGTTTGGTTTAGGATTTGGCCGATTTGAACCGGCCCGATTTGAACCGGCCCGATTTACCGGTTTAAAACCGAACCGGCACACATGGATAAGACGAGAAAACGGTGAAATCCCCCGAGCAAAGCACTCGCTTTTTGGGTTTTCTTTCGTCCATCCGTGCCCGTTCCTGTCTCCGACTTCCGAGTTCGAACCCCGTCTCCAGTGCAGAGAAAGGAGTCTGCCGCCGCCGAAGGGCACCTTATTATCTCGCCTGCAACCCTGACCAAGCTCCCCGAGAACCCCCGCCGCACCTTCTCCGGAGACCGCAGCTCTGCTTCCTCTCTCTTCAATCCCCACGTAAGACTCACTCTAACTACACTCTTCTGGTTTTTCCGTTTTAATGCCAATTAGGGATTCGATTTCACTCTACTTCTCTCTGTTCATTTTACAGTCAATTTACAATTCTGCTCTTCTCCGAACCTTTCCTCGCCCTACGTTTGTTGGTTCAGTAAGAGGATCAAATTACATGTTTTTATACATCGGTGTAAGAGGAAGGAGTAAAAGAGAGAAAGAGGAAAGGAAGGAAGTGCATTCGTTGTGCGTACGAGGAGTGGTGAATTGCAATAGACGGTTGGTTGAGGCTGTAAGGCGAGGCATTTGAGACCTACAGAAAAGGTAGGATCTGTGTTACTGGTTTAGGTAGTAGAACGACTAGGGAAGAGGGAAGAGCACGGATTGTTAAGTTATAAAGTTTGCATACGCATAAAACCTCATCGGTGCATTCTGTTTATACCCAAACAGAAATATTAGTTGATGCATTTAATGTCCAACTACTACAGTAATCTAGCTACCGTTTTCCTCTTTTTGTATACAGCTGAATAGTTCTATGTTTTTATTTTTGTGTTTTCTTGTTAGTTTGTTCGTTGCTAATACATGGCTTCTGAATTCTAGCTTGGTGGGCAACTGAATAAGAGGACAACGATGGGTAGTACATTCAATCCTCAGATTTTGGTAGAGAAGTTAACAAAACTCAATGCTTCTCAGGCGAGTATAGAGAGTATCCTTCAAATTACTTGAGTAAATGGTCAATTAAATATCTTTCAGCTCGTATTATGTTATCTGATAAAATCACCATATTTGTTTATGTTGATATCAACCTATCATCACTTCTTATGTCCCATATAAGTATACACATGCAGATAATTCTGTAAAGATTCTTACATAATGTACTTCAATCTGCAAATATAGTCATGCTTCTCATCTCTTGGTGAAAGTTAATGCTTGTATTGTTGTTCCAGCTTTTTGCATCTATATCTGGATTTTTTGATTTCATTCCTCTATTCATGGGTTGTGAGTTAATGCTTGTATTGTTGTTCCAGCTTACTGATTTACTCTTGCTCAGTATAAAGTGTTCTAGAGTACTCTTTTATTTTGGTGGACTATATAGTAAATGTATATGGCAATCCCAGTTATGTCTGAGCTAGCTTATATACTGAGCAAGAGTAAATCAGTAAGCTTGTATTTAAATTAGGGGCGAATGCAATAATTTTGGGATTTTAAATGTATTCCAGATGATATTTATATGGAAAGATAGTACAATAAATGCTTATATCTGTCAAACTGAAAGCCCACATACACCCTCTCGATTTTATGTTGGGGCAAGGGTGTGTACATCTTGCCACTCCCCAGACCCCACCCGAGGCGGGTTAACACTGAGTTGGTGTTCTTGTTGTTGTTGTTGTCAAACTGAAAGCCTAAATTTATTTCTTTTGTTAAAAGATAATCATCTTTTGCTTTTACGTACTGTGCTTACTTCATCTCTTGTTTGTATCATTAGAAAACTGTTAATATATTCTTAGTTGCTTTAAAAGTAAAAGACAAATCCATTTATCTGTTAGTCTTTATATTCCAAGTTCTAACAGTCTCCATGATCACCACTGCCATGATAAATATTCTGGCATTTGATTTATTCTGGCTGTGTCTTTAATAATATCTTTGTAAATAAGTAGCAGTTTTACTCTATCTCATGTGCTTTGCAGAGCTCCCGATAAGCTGTACTGTGCATTAATGACTAGATTTACATGCCATTTATCTTCTGCTCTGTTATCCTTGACATCTGTAAGCTTTGTCTCATTGGTGTATATTTCATATGAATAAAGCCAAGTATGTTGTTGAGACCTGGAATAAACAATTCCATTGTTCACCACGTGAGCAGAGGTTGGCCTTTTTGTATCTTGCAAATGACATCTTGCAGAACAGTAGACGCAAGGGTGCAGATTTTGTTGCCGAGTTTTGGAAGTTTCTTCCTGGTGCTCTCCATGATGTGATTGAGAATGGGGATGCATCTGGAAGGAATCAGGCACTAAGGCTGGTAAGCATTGCATATTGGATATACTTTGTTCATTCCCTTGTATTGAGTTGGCATTTATTGGAGACAAGTTGTTTTATGCCAATTTCTCATGTAGGTTGATTTGCATATATTTTTAGTATTTATATATTGACTCTGGCTATAAAAAAATGTTATATTAAAACGCCCCTATGAGATAAATGGATACAAGAAATTATTATGGAACGTTCTACTGGTGATCAAAATGGATAGTTTATTATTTTAATGGGTGCGCATCAATACCTAAAAAGCATAATATCCCAACTAAGTTGTCAATTGAGACTTGAGAACTCCTTTGTTTTGAAATAACAATTACCAGTGAATGCAACTAGTTTTGACGCAAGGGGACATATTAGGGAAGAAAAGGTAGTCTGGCCTGGCATAGAATTGACCTGCGTTAACACTCTTCACTGTTGTGGATTTTTATGCGCAGAAGATTAAATGCCAAAAGCATGCTGAAGATCAGCTTACAACTAATTGGAAATGAAGACACATCAGCACACGGTCACTTGTTTTAATGCATAAACTGTACATTGCACACACAATAAAAAGTATTTTTAATGGGCAGAAATACTATCTGCTTTCACAAATTGAAGAACATAGAGGATACAATAAAACTTGGTGAAAAAGGAAGATCAAATGATCAATTCAGCATTGGGAGTTTTATGCAATATTTGCTGCAGTTCTTGACCATGATTTGAGCAAAAGTTCAGAAGGATCTTCATAAATAATTAGAGATTAATTAATTATTGGGTATTTAGGATCAAATTTGACATTAATAGAATGCTGGCGTGGAAATAGATCAAAGAGAGAGAAACAAGGATTTCTAGAGAAAATGTTTGCTGTTCTTAGAGGTATTGACATCCACCCAAGTATCTATGGTGTATTGTATGTTTCCCTCTAAATCGTCTTGGGTTGTGTTTGGCAAGATACAGTTCTTGTCATAAGGCTTACATATTAACACATTATGTCCTTATTGGTTACCTTATCTCTCCTTATTAATTACCTTATCAATGCCATTTACATTAAAAGCATCCTTACCATACACACCTTAAATACATTGTTTTTTTTTAATAATGAATTCTTTCATTTTTTATCAAAATAAGGGGGCAAAACAATAGGATTGATTTGATGAATTCTATGTCATTCGAGTAGAGTTGAATAATGGATGCCCCTTTTTTAGTTTGGAAACTTAGTGTGTCTCAACTCACATTTGAAAACACTAAATGCTTTTTATTTGTTGTATGAATGACAATGTGTATTATATTACATTTGCTTCTTCTTCAGCTTATGTTTATCTGGTCATTAGAGATTTATTATAGTAGTGAATGATCTTGTTACAAAATTTTCTTTGCTAAATGCTATTGTAACTGATGACAAGTACAACATATGCTTGTGATATTGCTATTTGCTCCATTAAGACTTTGTGTTGAGAATGATGTGCAGTTGTGTGTTTTAATTGGGTGCTCATTATGTTCCACAGATCAATATATGGGATGAGAGGAAAGTTTTTGGCTCTCGAGGACATGTTCTTAAAGACGAACTTTTAGGAAGACGTCAGGAGAGCAATGCTAAAGTTGGGAGACAGTTCAGCTTAAAATTGGTGAGGAGTTGCTTTTCGTATCCTGAATTGTCTGTGAAGTGTTATAAGATAGATGGAATCTGCATATTGCTCACATGAGTTTTTTTTTTTCCAAATACACAGAACCAATCTGTTGGAAGTTCCTTTGATAAAATAGTTTCAGGTTATGAAGCTATATATGGTGGTAAATTGGATGAGGATGTCATATTGGACCGATGTAGAAATGCCAGTAGCTTTGTGGAGAAAACAACGAAGGATGTTAGTGGCAATATAACTTCAGGTATATATATTTATTTTATTCAGTGATTAAAGCTCACTGGTGATTCACTATTGCATGTTCTTAAGTTTCTGATTTCTTTATTTTCTACCTTAATGAGGTTTAATTAATAACTGATGTGAAAGAGTCCATATAGTATCGGTTTCTATTACCTTTTCACATGCATATGTCTTCACCATTTTCTCTTTATATTTGTTCCTCCAACCCAATCCACAGTTCAGGGTAAAGGGGAAGAGATATATCTGTAGGATCCGAAGAATGCCTTAAAAGTTTTTGCATTGTCTTTGCAGAAGATATAATTATGACCATATGCCAAAAAAAGCCTTTATGTCAGAAGTTAAAAAGATGCCTGACCTCTACTTTACAAAACAGAGATGTTCCAAGTTTCTAGTTCACTGTTCATTATTGATGCATTGAGTTTTATTAGAATATACATACCATTTTTTTTTTATGAAACTGCTTTGGCAGCTTGAGAATCCTACCATTTTAATTGTTATGTTTTGACAATTTCCTATTTGCTTTAAGGACAAGTAGATGGAGTCCATGTTGTGGAGCTGCAACACCAACACTCTGTCCTAAGAGGATGTATTGACCAACTCAAAGCTGTTGAAGCTTCGAGGGCAAGACTTGTATCACACTTACGAGAAGTTCTTCAAGAGGAGGTTGTTTGTCAAGCACGAAAAAAAATATTGGTGTTTTTACTATTGTCCCTTTAATGCCCTCTAATTTTAATTTAAATTTTTTGTTAGGAATTCAAGCTAGATCAACTGCGAACTCAACTTCAGGTTAGTCATATACTGTATTTTCATGCGCTTTAGTGTATTTTGCAATTTGCATCTGCATCAAACATCCAACCTATGGAATTCTCTGATGAATTTCAGTATTAATGCTTGTATAACTGAAATAATAGAAGAATACTGCATAAAATGGTTGGTATTGACTTCATAAGGGGATCAGATAAGATTTGAGGAGCAATCCTCTACTTGTTATGTATGAAGTAATATAATTGTGAAGTTAAAATTAAGTAATATACTTTTGTTGCATGATATATCTGGCTTATGTAAAGATGACCATGACCTGGTCATGTTCGATTCATTGTGAGGGAATTAGATACGATGTGGAACAGACGAATCATTCATACGGTGATCTAGTTGATTGGTGAAGTCAGTCAGTATGTTTCCTATGAAATAGGCGATAAGAACACAAAATTAATAGTTGAAGCTTCAGTTACCTGTTACAAGCTACAAGGAGATTAATGAGATCCTTTTCCTTCCAATTCACTATGCTTGATGGTTTAGAAGTTTGAAGCTAGGTTATTCGTCTTATAAAAGCTGGGATACTATTTTTTTATCCAGCCTTTAATTTATCTAGTGCAATGACTGGGATCCTCGATGCTCCTAGGATATTTCCTTTTGGTTTTGTTGGTCTACTAAAATTCTGATCAACTTGATATGCTGAAATATTTGATGATGGTACTAGTTTCAACTCAGGAATGTATAATTTGATAGATTTTCCATATGTAGCACTCCCATTTTTTCTTAAGGAAGCTTGCTTTTGTTATGTGATATATATTCGCTCTCTTATGAATGATGAATATAAAAATATCTACTGCAACATGATCTGATCTTGATCTTTTGTCAATTTTTCTCGTACATAGTCTGCCCAGTCTCTGTCAGACTTAGCTTCTAATAAGCTTCAGCAGTCGCCCAATTCAAATAACATCCCATTAGGAGGTGATCAAGCTCCAAAAGAAATTCACTCTCCCAAGGCGTCATCACAGGCTTATGTACCGGAAAATACAGAACAACCTTCTCCAGTTTTATACACAAGGCAAGCACCTTTTCCTGAAAGATCCGATTCCATGGACAGGAAATCCGCTGCTGCTGCTGTAGCAGCAAAGCTTACAGCGTCAACATCTTCTGCTCAGATGCTCACCCTCCTGTCTTCTCTTGCACAAGAGGGCGTTATTGGAACCGGAGTCGAAGACGGTTCTTCAGATTTCCCACCCGAAAAGAAACCAAAGTTGGAGAATGATCAGCCCTATGTGCCTTCAAATAACGACTCAAACCAGCACCGGCAACAAGTAAGTGAAAATTTGCAACCTCCTCCTCCACCGCCTCCAATTCCTCTGATGCCGCCTTACGCAATGCCTCAGTACATGCTAGCTGCAGGGGCAATGTCAAGCATACCTTATAATTACGGGAATGCTCCTCCGCCTCCTATTCCTGGATATCCGCCCCTTGTGCCGCCACCACCGCCAAACCCATACCAAACCGAAGGTGGGTTTTACGCCCAGCAGGCGCCCTTACCCGCTGTACCTATTTCACGTCAGTAGGATCATTGTTGCGAGTGTTGGGTTTTGTATCTCGGATTTGTTTTTAGATTCAGCCATCCTTGACTTGTGTATTTCTCATTATAGAGTTAGATGATGCACATAAAATGACCCAGTTTGATTTTTTTTTTGGTTGGTGGAGACGTGGAGTGAAATAAACTGATCTGTGTAATTTGAATCTGATGTAGTAGATAGATTATGTCCGACTGCCTAGGAGGTTTATTTTTCAACCTGATGTATGATATATTCTTTTTCTTTGGAAAAATCCTGATTTGATTGTACGATTTTAGCAAATTTACGAAGCAATTTTATGATCCAAAAAAAAATGGCATAATAATCACAATCATAGGTAAAAATCTTAATGAAGGTAGGATTTTAATATGACCAAGATAATATCAGTAGGATCTTGTGTACGTTCCGGTTCCGATTCCGATTCTATGAACTATTTTTAAGTTCATATTCAATGTCTACTTTATGACACATTATGAAATGATATATGTTACAATAGGCTATTTCTGTAATTAAGTACCCTTTTGTATTGTGTGGGTTACCTTTTTAATTTCACGTGTCTTATGCGTGAAGCTAGTTAGTTACACCAGACTGTAGGTGCTCATACAAAAGGGCCTGTAAAGTCTCTTTTGAGACCAACACTCTCAGATGAATGAACGAGAGCATTTCTGCTCAATCTGATGGATGCTCCATGACTCTTCTCGATCTTTTTTTTTTCTCTCATTCAATTTCTTCAATCTCTTCTCATCACTCTCTGCTTTTATTCTCTCAAATTCACTCAACATGGTATCAGAGCAGTACTACGATCAATTGCTGCGTTGATCGTCTCTTGTTCGGCAATTTCCGGTGACGCTAGGGTTTGGTTCTCTGCCAAGCCACATCGGAGCTCAATTATCTTTATTTGGCTCTCTTCTACCCTTGTCTGGTGTTTTTGCTTCATCTGACTGATGTCGAAGCACGGAGGATCAGGTTCAGGCTCAAACAATCCGGAATTGGACAATCCATGGAGCAACTCACCATGGAATCCCGATTGCAGGAGAGGAGATCAGATCTCAGTAAGTGATCTTCTAAATCCCCTCTTTATTCATCCATCCGATAATTCTGGCATGACCTTATCTACCATCCAATTGGTTGGTGATAACTATCGAAGATGGAAGAAATCGATGACTAAAGCACTTTCTGTGAAAAACAAGTTGTGGGTTATAGAGGGATCAATTTCTAGAACTGCTGAAAATGGTGCTCTATATGATCGTTGCAATGATATTGTATGTTCGTGGATTTTGAACACGGTTTCTAAAGAAATATACAACACTATAGATGAATATGATTCGGCCAAAGATATGTGGGCAGACCTAGAGGAGAGCTATGGTCAAAAGAATGCTCCACTTATTTTTCAACTCAAGAAAGAAATACAAGATTGCAAGCAAGACAATCTGTCTCTTACTGAATATTTCACAAAATTGAAGGGTTTGTGGCAGAAGCTTGCTGTTATTGAAACCACTGTAAAGTGCAAATGTGGCTTGTGTGAGTGTGACTTGCAAAAACAGACTGAAGAGCTTGATCAAGAAGACAAACTCATGAAATTTCTGATGGGTTTGAATGAGAAGTTTGATGGTGCTCGTAGACAACTTCTAATGACTGTTCCTCTTCCTACTGCTAGTACAGCACATTCTCTGCTACTTCAGGAAGAAGTAAGCAAAAAGATCACTGAGAACATGAGCTCACGGTCTGAAACTGCTTCTACAGCTTTGATGACAAGAAATGACAATGACAGACAGCGAAGATATGATGATGGTAGGCAGAAAAAGTTTGAGGATGGACGACAAAAGAGATATGATGATGACAAGCAAAGACATGAGAAGTGCTCGAGTTGTGGTGGAAATCACAGTGTTGATAGATGTTGGGAATTGATAGGTTATCCCAGCTGGCATTACAAGAGCAAAAATAAGCCTCAAACATCTCAACAGTCCAGGTCAAGATCAAATGAGTATGGCAGGAAGGAAAACAACAATCCTGCTTATCACAAAGCAAATGCAGCCAACGTGAATGCTGAAACTGAATTTCAGAACAATGACAACAGACTTCAACAGTCCAACAACCGCCACTCACTCTCTGACTCCACATCACAAAATAAAATGTTCAATGATTTCATGATGTTTCTGAAGCATCAGTCCACCAACAACTATGCTTCACATCTAGCAGGTAAATTCTGTTCTAATGTCTCTTTTACTTCCAGATTATGGATTATGGATAGTGGAGCCACTGACCACATGACGTTTGATCTTTCTAATCTCTCCAAAGCTTGTCCTACTTCCTCCAATACTGTTATAAATCTTCCTGATGGTAGTGTCAAAAGAATTACCCATATTGGTTCAGTTGAGTTACCAAATCTTACCCTTCATCATGTTCTGTGTATTCCTAGTTTTAAGTTCAACCTTCTTTCCTTATCAAAACTTGTCCATGAACAACATTGTCATGTTTCTATGGTTCTTGATTATTGTGTTGTTCAGGACCAAGCAAGGAAGAAGATGATTGCCTTTGGTAAATACCACAATGGCCTTTTCTACATGGATCCCAAAACCTCTGAAGACCTCCCCAATGATCTCAAGCTATCCATTACCAGTCAAGCTCTTAGTGCTCAAAGATTCTTGCCTCTTTTTCTGTCCAAAGATGTCTCTGTCATTCCCAACTCTACTACCTTGTGGCACCTTCGAGTGGGACATGCTCCTTTTGTCAAAATGAAGCATATAGCTGCTATAGAAAAAGACATACAAACCTCTTTTGATCATATTTGTACAGTTTGTCCTCAAGCTAGGAAAACTCGAACTTCTTTTCCTACAAGTCAATCAATAGCTCAACATATTTGTGAACTTTTACATTGTGATGTGTGGGGGCCTTATGACAAGTCTACTATGGAAGGATTTCATTTTTTTCTTACCATTGTAGATGACAAAAGCCGAAGTGTTTGAGCTGTCTTAATGAAAAACAAGAGTGAAGTTCCTACACACATTCAAAACTTTATTCTTCTTGTTGAAAAGCAATTTCACACTCATGTTAAAACCTTACGAACTGATCAAGGAACTGAGTTTCTAAACTCGTCTATGGATTCATTTCTTAAATCTAAAGGGATCATTCTTCAAACCTCGTGTGTTTATACACCTCAACAAAATGGGAGAGTTGAAAGGCGTCATAGATACATCCTTGAAATTGCTAGATCTTTAATGATTCAATCTGACTTGCCTATACATTTCTGGGGTGACAGTATTCTAACTGCTACCTATCTAATAAATCGCCTCCCAAATCCCATATTACACCATAAAACCCCATATGAAGTCTTGTATGGTCACCCACCCTCATATTCACATCTCAGGGTTTTTGGCTCTCTGTGTTTTGTCAAAAATATTCCCTCAAATTCTCTCAAAAAATTCAAATCACGATCTGATCCATGTATCTTTATTGGCTATCCATATGCCACTAAAGGCTACAAACTCTACAATCTCAAAACACATAAAACTCTTGTGAGTCTTGATGTTCTTTTCTATGAGCATATATTTCCATACAAACTCTTTTCTGTTGAAACAGCTTCTCAACCTACTTCTCAGTCATTCACTGAGTTTGTAGACTCCAACTTTCCTCTGGACTATACCTCTTTTACTCACCCACCTTCTATGGCTCCTCTTCCAGAATCTTTACCCTCTTCCTCTACTCCAAACCCATCTACTATTCCACCTTCTGACTACAATTCTCCTCTTGATATCTCCTTGGCTGATTATGCCCCTTCCCCAGTCTCAACTGAATTTGACGAGTCTGAAGTTCCTAAATCTTCACATCCCCCTGTTCCTATTTTAAGACAGTCCACCAGAGAGCACAAACCACCTCTTTGGATGAAAGATTATGTCTGTATGGTCAGCAATGACTCCAACTCAGATCCAGCTCATATCACAAAAATAAACTACCCAATTTCAGCTTTTCTTTCTTACACAAATTGCTCATCCTCTTATCAAGCTTTTATGACCAAAGTGGCTCCATATTCTGAACCTAAATCTGTAATTGAGGCTATTAAAGAACCAGCTTGGTGTGATGCAATGCTACTTGAATTACATGCTCTTGAGCAAAACAACACCTGGACTATCACTGAACTACTTGAGGATCAGTCTGTTATTACTTGCAAATGGATCTTCAAACTGAAATTCAAAGCTGATGGCACTTTAGACAGGCATAAAGCTCGATTGGAAGCAAGGGGTCGACTATGCAGAAACCTTTGCTCCTGTAGCCCGCATGATCACTGTTAGAGTACTTCTTGCTATTGCTATTGCTCAAGGCTGGCATATCAGTCAGATGGATGTCACCAATGCTTTTCTAAATGGTGACTTGGAGGAGGATGTGTACATGACCTTGCCACCAGCTTATAAGTTTCTCAAGAATATTCAGCATCGAAATCAGGGGGAGAGTTCACACAATTGTCCTCAGGGGGAGATATATCATGAGTCCAATTGCTCACCTCTAGTGTGTAAGCTAAACAAGTCCTTGTATGGACTCAAGCAGGCCCCTAGACAATGGTTTGCAAAGTTCTCAAGTTTTGTTAAGTCTGCTGGTTATTCTCAATCAAAGGCAGATTATTCATTGTTCACCAAGAAAACAGGTAAGTCTTTTACAGCCTTGTTAGTCTACGTGGACGACATGTTGATAACTGGAAATAATGAAGGAGAGATTGCTCACTTGAAGAAACACTTGCAACATCACTTTCAAATCAAAGATCTTGGTGACATGAGATATTTTCTGGGAATAGAAATTGACAGAAATGAGGAAGGTATTTTGTTAAATCAAAGAAAGTATGTGTTAGAGATGCTTGAAGAAACTGGAATGACCAGCTCTAAGCCTTTGAATACTCCATTAGACAGCCATGACAAGCTATCTAAAGAGGGGGAGCTACTTAAAAATGCTCATCAATATAGAAGATTGATTGGCAAGCTCATTTATTTGACAGTAACCAGGCCTGATATCACTTATGCTGTACAAGTTTTGAGCCAGTTCATGCAAACACCTAGTGTAAAACATTGGCAAGCAGCCAAACACATTCTTAGATATCTAAAAGGCACTCCTGGACAAGGTCTAATGTTGTCTGCAAAATCAGATTTGAAATTGAGAGCCTATTGTGATGCTGACTGGCAGGCCTGTCCAATGACCAGGAAGTCACTTACTGGTTTCTGCATTATGCTGGGAAATTCCTTGATCTCATGGAGAACTAAAAAGCAGAGCTTCGTGGCTATGTCAACTGCTGAATCGGAGTACAGGGCAATGGCAGCCACTTGCTGTGAAGTCACCTGGCTGCTCAGATTACTCAGAGATCTGAATGTCGATCACAAGGAAGCTGTAGAATTGTACTGAGACAATCAAGCAGCCCTCTACATTGCAAAAAACCCAGTGTTTCACGAGAGAACGAAGCACATTGAAGCCGATTGTCACCTAGTTCGTGATAAGGTACTGAGTGGAGAAGTGGAAGCAATGTACATCAACACTAAAGATCAACCTGCAGATCTTTTCACAAAAATTTTGAAGGTGGATCAGAATTCCAAATTACTATCCAAACTAGGAGTTGTGAACTTGTTCTCAACTCACTAGTTTGAGGGGGAGTGTTACAATAGGCTATTTCTGTAATTAAGTACCCTTTTGTATTGTGTGGGTTACCTTTTTAATTTCCCGTGTCTTATGCGTGAAGCTAGTTAGTTACACCAGACTGTAGGTGCTCATGCAAAAGGGCCTGTAAAGTCTCTTTTGAGACCAACACTCTCAGATGAATGAACGAGAGCATTTCTGCTCAATCTGATGGATGCTCCATGACTCTTCTCGATCTTTTTTTTTTCTCTCATTCAATTTCTTCAATCTCTTCTCATCACTCTCTGCTTTTATTCTCTCAAATTCACTCAACAATATATTTAATATGTAATTTGTTCTTTATCTACTACTCCGTACTATATTTGATATGTTATTGCTAAAATATTTTAGTAGAAATAATATTTGTTGGGCCCTAAAATATCGGGCTAATTTATGAGGTGGGACCACGAAGATATGAAGAAATCGGAATGAAATAAAGATAATATTCACCATTAATGGAGTATTAAACTGCAAGGAGGAAATCAAGAAGCATTAAAGGAGCTGTTGGAACATGCATTAACTACATGGACGAAAATCACGGACGTCTTAAATGCCTAACGCGTTGACAATTCAGCAGAAGCAATAACTGGTCAAAACTAGCCGTTGAAAAGCATTAATAACAAGGCGAGATTCTCGGGATTGACTCATAAATGACCAGAATGTAAGCCTATAAAAGGGGAGGAAGAACATCAGCAAAGGGACACTCACATCCTCTCGGATTCACTCTCACACGCTCTCTCTACAAGAAAACAATCTACATACAATTGTATTTTTATTCTTCGATTATTCATCCACGATCTCAAAAGCTATTTTGATTCTTCGATTATTCATCCACGATCTCAAAAGCTATTTTACTCTTCATCTTCTCTCCGGCGTACTCATCAATTGTCCTTCAAACATCTGAATGGAATCATAGTGAAGTTTACCCTCATTATTCTATATTTTTGCCTATTTATTTCGATATCTATTGTTTTACCAATTAACGTGTGTAGGACCTATCATTGGTATCTTGAATCATAAAGAGTAACTCGCAGCAGTGTAATTGCTATCTTATTTCACTATTTTGAACTCATATCTCTTTCTCTACTTGTTTACTAGTTCATTCGCTATTTCTATTCGTGAATCACTTATTATTTGCGAATTAACGTGTTTAATCTGATTTTTTACTAGAGTTCCCTCATTATAGAAGATAATGCGTTTACGTATTAAATCTGCCCAAAACAATATTTTCATATTTTAACACTACTAATACACTATATTTCTAATATTTTCAATTTTCACTTCAAATATAAGAAATTTACAATATTTTAGTTGAATTTATACTATATTTAGCTAAATTGTAGATACCTGCAATTTTACATCCAAAAACACCTTATATTCGTTCCGATCGAAAATTCTCGATCTAAGCAACATCACTAATAATCAATTGGTCTAGTGGGATGAGGTGCTAGGCTCCTTAAGCGTTTGTTCAGGAGGTTCGAAGTTCGAATCTTTCTGGCGGCGTGTATGGAAAAAATTGAATTGGGAGGGTCGCCCCCAACAATGGGCCTCTGCAGTACCCGGTTCGGACGTAGATTGGCCCCGGCTAATCGAACCGAGCGAGAGATAAAAAAAACCTTTACATTAGTCAGCTCTATCTTTGAGTGAGAGATAAATCATATGCTATTGACAACGTCAAAAATATCCATGCTCCATTAGTCATGAATTTTGCCCTCTCTTAACATACTACTTTATCGTGTCAAACGAAATCACATATTTGTGGATAAAAATGATAAATGGTAAATGATAGGGGCTTCTTGTGTCGGTAAATGATGGTGGCCATGACAATTGGTGAGAAGAAGTGACCCTCCTTACTTTTTTTTCATTATTATAGAAATTATGATACTTTTAGTTCTTATTTAACGCTGAAGTTGTTTGCCCATGATATTAATTATGGCTGATTGCACCACACAAATTGTTTCATTGAAGCTTACAAGCACGTGTTTTGTCCATGTTTTCAATAATGGAGATATGAGCGTTTTCCTTCAATACCATATTGCATATTGAGAGATGGTGTAGGAAATTCAAATCAATGTTTTGGAGCCAACTTTTTAATGGAAAAGGTAAGGTAAACTTATGACTTATAATAATCCATAATGAGATTTTTATTCATAAGGAAAAAAAATTTGATATACAAAACAACCTTGGTAGATCCAAATGCCGAAATAAATTAACAATTAGATAATCCTACTGTTTTGGACAGGATAATCGCACTAACACGTTACCTACTTTGATATGGGAATTCCTAGCCAAAGATCAAGTGTAACGCGTTATAAACTAGAGACAAGATGAATGATCGATTAAAAAAATAGAAAAGACAATAGCAAGTAAGTTGTAATGTGTGTATTATGATCATAGTTTGAGATGAATCTCTTCCAATACAAACGAACACTTGAGTGGAAGTAGAATAAAGTGAACAAAGATGAATTTAAGCTTATGGTTTTTCTCTCGAGTGCTTGTCCCTTGTTCTCTCCGCTTCAGGCTTGTTTTATATAATCCTTTCCTTAATTCGGACCGTTGGTGGGGTGCTCAACGTATCCCTGAGATCTCGCCTACTGAATCCATGAACTAGCCGTTTCTGCATTTCAACCCTGGGGTCTGAGATTTCCGTCACGTATTTATTGCCTCCTTCAATGACTCAATCTCACCACGTCTTCAATGTTTCTTCGACCTTCCTTTTTAACCACCAGATTGGGCCAATTATTCTGGGCTCCTTGATGCTCATTTGGGCTAGATTTCGGAGGGCCCAACAATATCCCCATCAAAAACCCAGGAAAACTCCCGCCTCCACTTTCTTAGGGTTTTTGATTTCGTGTCTTGGAAGTTGTAGCAAGTCATGACACGTCTAATCAACCCCTATTTAAAGCGGTTATGATGGCTTCCAAGACTTCAATTGTGCTTCTCGGTGTCCAGGTACGTTTTCCCATACTTTCGCTTCTTCGTCTTCAACTCCTTTTCTTACCCCAACTATGGCGTCTTCTAGCTCTCCTTCCCTCTAATGCCTTGAATCCACCCTTCCTCCTTCTCTGACATCTTCTGGTTTCCTCACCTCCTATCATCGGAGGGATAGTACTTCAGAGGACCCCCATATTTTTGCCTTTTCTGCGGGTTTCCCTTCGCATGCAGAGGTGTTTCTTCCTCCCCCTGGCGTTCATGCGGATTTCTATGCCAACGATTGGGTGTGCTTGTATGAGTACCCTTTTTGTATTGGCCACCTTTTTCCATTTTCTCCTCTAGTCGTCGATTTCTTGTCCACCCTCAATGTGTCTCCGGGGCAATTACTTTCCCATGTTTGAAGACTTCTACTTTCCGTTGATCAATTGTGCTCTTCTTGGGGTCTTCCCTTCAAAGTTGCCGACTTTTTTCTAAATTACCGCCTTTCCAAAGGCGGTCCGGGCCGTTTAACTTTGAAAACTTTCACCAACAAATCTGACTTAGTCTTCAACATATCAAAATCTGACCGGGGCTAGGCTGATAAGTTTTTCATTGTGAGATTGTCTTCTCTAGGGATCGATACATCTTTCTTGAGAAGTCGTTGGCAATCAACATGTAGTGTTTCCCTTTAGTACTCGTTGGTTTCTATTCAAGTCTAACCGCTGAATGTTTTCTGTGCAGAGTGTCTTGCTACTCCTTAACCCCGCAAAGTGTCATATCAAGTTATCTCCCACATCGAGGCGCTCTCGTTGGAGGAAAGATCCTACCCCGAATTAGTAAAAGCGTGTTTTGCAAAGCCTGAAGATACCGAGATGTCGAGTAAGTCTGTCTCTCTTCTCCTTTCTAGCTTCAACGTTTCCTTTTTTTTGTTAACCCTGTTTTTCTCATGATGTCAGGTTCAAGGACTACCAGATCAATCGCTGCTTTGTCAACTTTGGAAAGGGTCGAGGCCAGGAAGAAAAGGAAAGCAGATACAGCCTCCACTGTGGATACGTCTTTAATGGTGTCTCTGCCTCCCAAAGTGGTAGGCGATTCTCTCAAGGCCTCCCTATCAAAGAAAGGTGCATCTTCTCGCATGACGGATCTTCCCATCACCATGATGTCCCTGGATATGGATGTTGAGAAATGCCTTAAATCTTTGATGCCTCTGCAAGTGGACTGCCTCCATGGTTCAAGCCATCGATCCTCTTTTCCTGAATTTCTCGGCGAAATACTACCGGCCCAATGGCAGGTATTCATCAGGTCCCTTTTTGCTCTTACTATTGATTGTCTGGATATCTACTTAATCCATACTTGCTGCCCAGGGACTTCAACTCACTCTTGCGGCTTACGACACCTTCAAAGATTACCCTGAGCAACTAGCTTAGAGTAAAATCAACATGCAACTTGAAAAGGATAGGTTTGTCATTCTAGGACAGGAGAAGAAAGCTCTGGAGAAGAAGGTCCTTGATCTACAAAGTGCCCTTGCGAAAGCTCTGGATGACTCCAAGACGTGGGAGGACAAATTCATGGAAGCATCAAAGAAAAGTGCGCTCTTGCCCAGGAAGTTGAGGATACAGCTGACTACTGGTCGCTCAGGGCTCGCGTCGAGACGATTGAGGAATTTGCTGCCGGAAAACATTCTTCCTGGGATGCTGCTAAGGAGAGGGAACAATTCGAGAACCTGTTTCCTGAAGAGGCCAACGCGTCAAAGAAATCCTCTCTCATCGACGACATTCACAGGTCACCAAGGATGTAGCCCAGGTCGAGATGGATAACCAGAAGTCAGCCGAGAGCACAAACAAAGAATGATTCCTTTTTTCTATTTTCGAACTCTTTTCCTACCCCCAGTGTGTTGGGGCTTTTGAAAAACTTTATGTTTTATGTGGCCGCTTGTATTAGGGCCTAGATGTGGACAACTTTGCACCCCATGTTGGTTTATGGGGTTATGCTTTATTTTGATAATGTTTTATTAGTTGCTATGGCCTTGGATTTGTATTTTATTTTTTGCAGGTAAGCAGGTTCAACGCCGGAGAAAGAAGATCAACACGTTCGTGGGGAAGTCGATTTGTCTAAAACACATACTTGTAATTTTAGCAATAGAATCTTCGTTGTATAGCGCTTTTTATGTTAGATGCAAAGAGAGAGAGAATGATGTACTTGTCTGAATGTAAACATTTGCAATAAATTCGTGAATCGTGTTACAAATGAAAAGTTCCACTTGTTCTAGAATTCTTGTTACATGTTCTCGTCTCTTGCATCTTTTGACTAGTCGTTGTGTGCACAGCGTTGCCTGATCACAAGGCGAGGGCCTATGTTTTGGCCTGTAACGTCACAAGGCGTCCCTTGTTAGTTTTTTCGAAACCGTTGTTCTTGTGTATGTACGAAGATGTAATGATATAATGTAAGAGGAAAAAAATTATGAGAATTACCTTATTAAAACCCGTGTGTTTCAAAAGTGGTGCAACTTCAAGTTCATCGCATAGCTTCTGGGGACCGTCTTCCCCTCTTGTGACATTAATTTGTAGGCTCCTTGCCCTACGATCTTCGTGATCTGATATGGTCCTTCCCAGTTTGCTCCCAACTTGCCAGCATTCAATTCTTGCGTATTTTGAAAGACTCTTCTCAATACCCAGTCTCCCACTTGGAACACCTTGGCGTTAACGCGTTTGTTGTAACTCCGAGCTACCCCCTGTCTATATGCCGCCATCCGAACTGATGCCTCATCTTGTAACTCGTCTACAGTGTCCAAATGGTGTAATAAGTTATGTCGGTTTAATTCTTCGGTAGTGAGTCCATATCGAACTGTGGGCAAGGTCACTTCTACTGGTTACACAGCTTCACATCCATAAACTAAGGAGAGAGGTGTATGGCCAGTGGCTGTCTTGGGGGTTGTTCGATCTGACCATAGAATAAGGGGTAACTCATCGACCCATTTCCCCTTCGCTTCTTTGAGTCGCTTCTTCAAGTTGTTGATGATTACTTTGTTGCTTGCTTCTGCTTGACCATTAGCTTGACGGTAGCGTGGTGTCGACATTACTAACTGAATGTTGTATTGATGGCAGAATGATCTCGTCTTATCACTAATGAATTGGGACCCGTTGTCGCAGACTATGGTGGATGGTATTCCAAATCTACTCAAGATATTTCTCTTTATGAAAGAAATGACCTGGTTGTCTTTGACTTCTTTGAAGGCTTCGGCTTCAATCCATTTGGAGAAGTAGTCTGTCATTGCTAAGATGTAAACGCGTTGTCCTGAAGCTGGAGGAAGCTTTCCCACGATGTCCATTCCCCATTTCATGAATGGAGAAGGGGGAAGTTATAGGATGTAATAGCTCTAAGGGTTGATGTGGAATGGGTCCATGACGCTGGCACGCGTCACATTTGTGAGCGAACTCCACTGCGTCTTTGTTCATGGTAGGCCAGTAATAACTCATCCTACTTGCCTTCTTCGCCAAGTTGCGACCTCCTGTATGGGTTCCGCATTCTCCATCGTGTATGTCTTGTAACACCTTCTGTACCTCCTCTTCCTTTACGCATCATGCGTGTCCCTGACGACATTCACTTAAACAAGATGTTATTCTTAACAGTGAAAGTGGAAGCTTTTACCTTAATTTGTTGAGCTTCTTCCTTGTCTTCTGGCAAAACTCCATCTCGTAACCACTCCAGATAAGGGGTTACCCATGACTTGTCTTCATCAGGGCCTCAAATCTCCAACATGTCTGCCTCTTTGGTTATAGATGGTGCATCAAGATATACAAAAGGTATCTTGTCGTATTCCCTTGGGTCGATTGCGGATCCGAGGTTGGCTAAGGCGTATGCTTGTGTGTTGGCATCTCGGGGAACCTGCCTTATCTCGAAATGTTTGAAGTGCTTTACGATCTCTTGGACCTTTTCCAAGTACGCCTTCATCTTTGAATCCCTGGCAACATACGAGTTCGTAACTTGATTTACAATAAGTAACGAGTCACAGATTACCTCGATTTCCTATACATTCAGATCCTTAGCAACAAGTAACCCCACAATAAGCGCCTCGTACTCTGCTTCGTTGTTATTAGCCTTGAATGTACATCGAACAGCTTGGGCTATCCTACCCCCCTGTGGTGACTTCAGGACTACCCCCAATCCTACACCAATCTGGTTCGACGCTCCGTCTTTATGCATCAACCATTTGCCATTCCCTGTCACGTGCAGCACATCCTGGTCTTCATGCTCTGAAGTGGTAGGAGTGAAGTCAACCACAAAATCTGCCAACGCTTGAGACTTCATTGCTGTTCGAGGCTCGTACGTTATGTCGTAGCCATTTAAGTGGATCAACCATCTTGTTAGCCGACCTGACGATTCTGGCTTTGACATAATACTTTTCATTGGGTAATTAGTTCTCACGATGATAGAATGACTTTCAAAATAAGGACGTAACTTTATTGAAGCCATTACCAAAGACAATACTAATTTTTCCATGGGGGAATACCTGGTTTCCGCATCGAGCAGAGTTTTACTTACATAATAGATGGGCAACTGGTCTCCATTCTCTTCTCGGATCAGGACTGCACTTACTGCTACTTTTGTCACGGCCAAGTACACATATAAGTTCTCGCCTGGCTTGGGTTTGGATAATACATGCGGATTAGACAAATAATTCTTCAACTCCCCAAAGGCTTTTTCATGTTCTTCTGTCCACTCGAGCGACTTGTTTTTCTTCAGAATGTCGTAAAACAATCTGTTTCTGTCTGAAGATCTTGATATGAACCGGTTTAATGCAGCTACTCGTCCCGTTAACCTCTAGACATCCTTGAAACACTTTGGTGATTGCAACTCCATTATGGCCCTGACTTGTTCTGGACTCGCCTCGATTCCCCTTTGCGTCACTATGTATCCGAGGAATTTCCATGATGTCACTCCAAAAGAGCACTTGGTTGGGTTCAACTTCATTTTGTAACTTCGCAGGATCTCGAACGCGTCTCTCAGGTGATTAATGTGGTCCTCCGCCTTCAATGATTTTACCAACATGTCGTCTATGTATACCTCCATCGTATCCCCCAGTTTTTCCTGAAACATCTTATTAACCAATCTCTGATAAGTAGCACCTGCGTTTTTTAACCCAAAAGGCGTAACTTTGTAACAATAAGTTCCTTGATTGGTTAGGAATGCAGTTTTTTCCTGATCGTCAGGGTGCATCATTATTTGATGATATCCGCTAAATGCATCCATGAAAGTCAAGAGTTCATGCCCTGCCGTTGCGTCCACCATTGCGTCTATATGAGGCAAGGGGAACGGATCTTTGGGGCATGCTTTGTTTAAATCGGTAAAATCTACGCAAACGCGCCATTTACCATTTTTATTTTTAACAACAACCACATTCGCAAGCCAATCAGGATATTTTACTTCTCTAATCTTTCCAGACTTAAGTAAGGACTTTACCTCATCGTTGATCACCTGATTTTGTTCGGGAGCGAACTTACGCCTTTTCTGTTTCACTGGTGGCACCCTTTTGTTGACATTTAAGGCGTGAGTGATCACGTCGGGATCAATACCTACCATATTCTCGTTCGACCAGGGGAAATAATCACTGTAGGACCGTAGAAGTTCCACTATTTGCTCACGTAAAGTCGGTTCCAGATCTGCTCCTATTTTGATTTTCTTAGATGGCTCTAAGGGATCAAGAGCCACTTCTTAGAGCTTGGGCGTTTACGGCTTTGCGTATTAAGTGGTCGTTCTACAGTCCTTTAATTGCTAATCCGACGCCTTCTTCCTTGCTCCAAGCTGTAGGTTTTTGGAAGTCGTTGCTTTCATTGTTATGGAGTAACATTCCCTCCCCAGTTTCTGTTCCCCTTTAATCTCTTGAATCCCCCATGGTGTCGGGAACTTCACGCATTGATGATAGGTAGAGGGGATAGCCTTCATCCCGTGTATCCATGGCCTGCCCAAAATGACATTAAAAGGTGAAGGGCAATCAAGCACTTGGAATTTTACCTGGTACTTAACTCCTCCTACAATGGTGGGTAATGATATCTCTCCGAGCGTATTGCGTGATTCTCCACTAAAGCTCACCAAAGTCGTCGATTTTTTGACGATATCATCCATCCCGAAACCTAAGCTGTATAAGGCGTCCAACATGAGTAAATTAGTAGAGCTTCCATTATCAACTAAAATTCTTTTGACAAGGAAATTAGCTATCGTTAAAGAGATTATCAAGCAATCGTGGTGAACTTCCTCTTCTTCGACATCGTCGAAGGTGATTGGCATCATGGCAAGACTTGCTCGTGATGGTGCTTTCGGGCACTCTCTTCTAGTATCCCTTGCGATCCTTTTGGATGCAGAGTAGGTTATACCACAAATTTCCGACCCCCTGTGATGACATTGATTACTCCGGTGTGCTTTGGCGGGGGTGGTGGACTGGCTCTTTCTTTGTTGCGCTCCAACTGCTCTTTTGCTTTCTCCGATATTAATTCTATGAGATGCCCCCTTTGTAACAATTCGCTCACTTCCTTTCGTAAAGCGATACACTTGTCGGTCCGATGCCCATGATCGAAGTGGAAATCACACCATCTAGATTTGTCTTTCTGATGGGATGGCATGTTACTTTTTCGAGGCCATTTAACAGTGTCCCCCATGGTGTTGAGGGTTCAGACCACTTCGGTTGCATCCACGCGGAAATTGTAGTGAGAGAGTTTCGGAGGCAGCCTAGGATTCTCATATCTGTCGCCTTGTCTAAACATCGTTGTATTAACGGTAGTCTTAGCATGAGGTGTAGTTGGATACGGAACGTATCTCGTGTCTCGTCTTTCCTGTCTTTGATCGGGTCGATGAGGACTTATTGTTTTCTCGGCGAAGAGGTCGTCTTCCTCTAACCGGACATGGGCTAAAGCTTTTACCTGTACTTCATCAAAGTTTGAGCAAGGATATTTGGTTAGTTCACAGTATAACTCGGGATTACATATTGATATACCCCTTCGGAATGCCTCCACACCCGTAGCGGCATCACATCCTTCAATGGTCACCAATTCTTCATTGTAGCGGTTGAGGAAAGCTTTCAAAGATTCTCCCAGTTTTTGGACCAAGCGGTATAAATCACTCGATCGTTTTTTGGCATGTCGACTGCTTGCGAACCTAATCCTGAACTTGTCAATCAACTCGGCAAAAGATGAGATACTTCCAAGAGGTAAGTGCGAGTGCCAATTGAGAGCAGGTCCGGACAACGTGTTCCCGAACCAGTGGCACATGACAATCTCCTTCATATCAAAAGGGACTGTACTAATATTCATGGCCTGTTTGAATGCGGCTATGTGTTGATCGGGATCTGTTACCCCTTCGTATATAGGTACGTCGTGGACATGATACTTCCGGGAGATATCAACCCTTGCGATAGCGGGCACGAAGGGGGAGTCGGTGTAACCATCTCTCCTTTCCATCGCTATCGGTTGAGGCTTTCCTGGGACCTGAGTGATTCGGTCCTCCAAGGCTCGAAATGTTCCCGTAATTTGGAAACCTCAGTATCTTTCCGTATCGCTCTTAAGGAATTACTATTTACCTGATACCCAGTTACTGGCCTGACGAAATCGGGTGTCACGAGACTTGGATCGTCCATGTCTAATCGCCTAGCGACTCCTTCTACCACATCGGTTCCAGGGGGACGGGTTGGAGCTGATTGTACCTGTGATCGAAGCAAGTTGCGGTAATTAATTAGAGTTTCAATTTGTTTTTCATATACCTCGGTGAATCTGGCATTGGCCTCTTTATGGCTCTCCAAGTCTTTCCGAAGAGCAATCATTGTTGATCGGAGTTCCATGATGACGTCGGCGTCGCCTCCTCCAACTCCTCGTTGCTCGGAAGTACCAGGATTGCCATTGTTGTCCCCAGAACCTTGCTCGACTCCATCACCATTCCCTGTTCCATCTATGTTTCCTGTACCGTCTACGTTTCCAGTTCCGTCCACGTTTCCAGCACTTTGATTGTTCGTCTCCTCATTGACCTCGTGATTGTCGAGACCCCCTACGTGGCTGTATGTAGTTTGGATTCCCTCCATGTGATGGATCTTGCGGTTGTTTTAGCGTGACTCCTTTTTTGGCTAGGGCCCCACGGTGGGCGCCAATTATTTTGGGCAGGATAATCACACTAACACGTTACCTGCTTTGATATGGGAATTCCTAGCCAAAGATCAAGTGTAACGCGTTATAAACTAGAGACAAGATGAATGATCGATTAAAGAATAGAAAAGACAATAGCAAGTAAGTTGTAATGTGTGTATTATGATCGTAGTTTGAGATGAATCTCTTCCAATACAAACGAACACTTGAGTGGAAGTAGAATAATGTGAACAAAGATGAATTTAAGCTTATGGTTTTTCTCTCGAGTCCTTGTCCCTTGTTCTCTTCGCTTCAGGCTTGTTATATATAACCCTTTCCTTAATTCGGACCGTTGGTGGGGTGCTCAACGTATCCCGGAGATCTCGCCTGCTGAATCCACGAACTAGCCGTTTCTGCATTTCAACCCTGGGGTCCGAGATTTCCGTCACGTATTTATTGCCTCCTTCAATGACTCAATCTCACCACGTCTTCAACGTTTCTTCGACCTTCCTTTTTAACCACCAGATTGGGCCAAGTATTCTGGGCTCCTTGATGCTCATTTGGGCTAGATTTCGGAGGGCCCAACACCTACAAGGGAACACAAGCACATAAAACTCCAAACAAGTAAAAGAAAAACTTAATAAACAACTAAGAACTAACGAAGTATATAGGAAGATTGAGCTAAACACCAATAAAAGCAGTATCACCACTACGCATGATAAATGATAGAATGAGCTTGATTATCAAATGTTGTTTTTATCACAAATGCTCGCATTTATTAGTAGTTTGTTGATGATATAAATTTACCCTATAAATACAAATATACTTTATATGTGGGTTACAAAGTTTATACATGTCGGGCTCCTCAAAATTAAGCCCAAATTCGGTGATCAAAAGCATAAACCAACAAGGCCCATAATTGCAAGCTCCAACGTACATCAAGGCAACAACGTGACAACGGCTCGCGGTAGAATTTCTGGTAACAGCTACGCCACTAATAGCAATGAGCGATATTCGCGGGATCCGATAACAAGCCATTACAGAAGCAATGGTCAAGAGAAGAAGGGGAGATATAAATACGCATGAAGAACAAAGAAGGGGGATATTCATACGCACACGAAACTACACTCTCTCAATCGGCAAATCTCATATTCTTTCTTTGAAACCCAGAGTTATTCATTTGAACGAGTGTTGTATTGTCAATTCATTTTGTAATTCATCGAGGCTTTGTTACAATCCAATCTCCGTTTCATTTCAATTGAGCTACTTCTTATTTTCACACTTTAATCTGAATTCTATTTTGCTTAAGAGTTTAACGAGTTTAGACTACTTGTTGGTTAAGTTTCCCTCATTATAGCAAGTAACGCGTTTACGTGTTGAATCTGCCCAAAACAATTGGTGCCCACTGTGGGGCTTCGCCAAAGAATTTCGTCAAAAACCGTAAACTATAACTACGCGCAAGATGGAAAGCATTCTGACTACCTACAACCAAGTCGATGATCCCGAGAACAATGAAATCAACCAAGGAGTCAATGGTTAGCAGGCTGGAAACGGGACGGAAAGGGATGAACTGAATTTTGTAGATGGAAATGGGAATCCTACCACTTCTGCAACCGCTGAACAAGGCTCAACTATTTGCATCCATGCTTTCCCTTCAAACAGATCTGGAAAACCACAAAAACGCTCAAGTCAAGTTCATTGAGGTATATGAGAAACAAATTGAAACTTTAAATAATGAACGCAACTTTCTTCAATCTCAAGTACAATCGATGACGAACAGACAACGTGTTAATGCGGCGATGCATGGCGTTGCTTGCCGATTGGATATGGACGATCCGAATCTTGTGAGAGACCCCCCATTATGGGAGACCAATAACTGGTTATCAGGTAAACGATAATTCTTTACGGACTGTCATAGAAGATGCCGAGGTAGTCCAACTACGGGAGCGCCTCAAAGCCCCGAAGGACTAAATTACTCAGGTCCCAAGGCCCCCACAGCCTTTAGCAGTTAAAGGTGGGACGATATACTGATTCCCCCTTTGTACCTGCTATCGCGAGGGTAGACATCTCTCAAAAGTATCACGTTCCCGATGTACCTAAGTACAAAAGGGTTATGGATCCAGACCAACACATAGTTGCGTTTAAACAAGCCAGGAACATTAGCACAATCCCTTTTGATATGAAGGAAATTGTTATGTGCCGAATTGGTAGCATGGTATCTGGGCCAACACCTAACTGGCACTCTCACTTAACTCTTGGAAGTATTTAATCTTTTGTTGAGTTGGTTGATAAGTTTAGGGTCAGATTTGCAAGTACCGTCATGCTAAGAAGCGTTCTAGTGATTTGTACAACTTGGTCTAAAAGACTGGCGATACTTTGAAACTTTTCTTAAACAGGTACAATGAAGAGCTGGTCACCATAGAAGGATACGACACGGCCACAACCGTGGAGGCGTTTTGAAGAGGCATCTCGACTAGTAGCCCTGATCATTACCGTGAATTGATTAAATATCCTTGCTCGAGTTTTGATGAGGTACATACAGGTAAAGGCGTTGGCACACGTACGGTTGGAAGAAGACGACCTCTTCTCCAACAAGACCGTTAGTCCACACCAACCCGAGCACCGGCAGGGGCGACGAGAAACCATATATGTTCCATACCCTAATTCCTCTCCCAAACCAACTGTGAACATGACATTTGGCAAGGCGTACGAACGATATGAAGACCCAAAGTTGTCTCCGAGTCTGTCTCACTATAACTTTTGGGTTGATGCTACGGAAGTGGTTCGAACTCTCAACAACATGGGGCATACTGTCAAATGGCCCATGAAGAGTAACACACCTTCATACCAAAAAGACAAATTCAAATGGTATGATTTCCACTTCGACCACGGCCATCGCACAAACGAGTGTATCGCTTTGCGGAAAGAGGTAATCGAATTATTATGCAGGGGGTACCTTAAGGATCTGATATCAGAAAGCGCAAGGGAGCAGTTAGAATGCAATAGAGGGAAAGCTAGTCCACCGCCACCTCCCAAGCACACAACGGTAATCAATGTCATCACCGGGGGATCTGAAGTCTGTGGTGTGACTTATTCTGCAGCTAAGAGGATTGCAAGGAGTACTCAGAGAGAGGAACCCATAATGTCTGTTCGGAAGGGCCATGATGTGATGCCCATTACCTTCGATGACATAAAGGAAGAAGAAATCCATCATGATTGCTTGATTATTTCTCAAACAATAGAAAACTTTCTTGTTAAGCGAGTTTTGGTTGACAATGGAAGTTCTACTAATTTGCTCATGTTGGATGCCTTATACATCTTAGGTTTGGGCCTGGAAGACATTACTAAGAAGTCTACGACATTGGTGGGCTTTAGCGGCGAATCATGCAACACACTGGGAGAAATCTCGTTGCCTACAATCGTGTGTGGAGTAAACTATCAGGCAAAATTTCAAGTACTTGGCTGTCCATCACCCTTTAATGTTATTTTGGGCAGGCCCTGGATCCATGGGATGAAGATCCCTTCAACTTATCATCAATGCATGAAGTTCCCATCGTCATGGTGAATATAAGAAATCAAGGGGGAGCAAAAGATAGCAAGGGAATATTACTTAGTAACTATGAGAGTGACGACTTCAAATGCTTAACAAGTCGAAACAAAAAAGAAGTCGTCAACATAGAAACTAAAGGACTGCAAGACTCCAACTTACTACGTAAAGCCCGAAACGCCTGAGCTCGAAGAAGTTTCCCTTGACCCGTTTGACCCCTCCAAAAAGATCAGGATTGGATCGGATCTAGAGTCAGCCTTACAAGAACAGTTAGTTGGGTTCTTACAGTCCTACAAAGACTGTTTTGCCTGGTCGAATGAAGACATGGTAGGAATTAGCCCTGATGTGATCACATATGCACTCAATGTCAACCCAAAAGTTGCACCGATCAAACAAAAAAGGCGTAAGTTTGCACTAGAATGCAATCAGTTAATTCACGATGAGGTAAAACCTTTGCTTGAGTTTGGTAAAATTAGGGAGGTGAAATATCCCGATTGGCTGGCGAATGTGGTAGTCATGAAAGAGAAGAACGGGAAGTGGCGCGTTTGCGTCGACTTTAATGATTTAAACAAAGCGTGTCCCAAAGATTCGTTCCCATTGCCTAATATCGATGCAATGGTGGATGCAACAACGGGACATGAACGCTTTCAATGGATATCATCAAATAATGATGCACCTTGACGACCAAGAAAGAACCACATTCGTGACAAATCAAGGGACTTATTACTACAAAGTTATGCCTTTTGGATTTAAAAACACACGTGCTACTTATCAGAGTTTGGTTAATAAGATGTTTGAGGAAAAGTTAGGGGATGCTGATGAGGTATTTTCGGTGGTCGTTATACCTATCAAAGAAACCGAACTTAGCCAACTCAGTAGAGCGGCAAGTAAGGGTCGATCCCACAGAGACTCGTGTATTAATGTTATTACTTATGTGCCAAGTAATAAAACTAAAGGGGGGTTTATTGATTGAAAGTCTAATCTATTATGCAAAATTGAAAACTAACTATGAATGCAAATATGATTGAGTTTAACAAATATGAGAAAAGCATGTTCAACTAATTAGATCCATCATGATATTGCTTTATTGATCATCGATTCTCTTGATTCTCTTCTCACTTGAACAATCTATTGTGGATAATGATCCTACTAAGGAATAAAACCCAAACTTCATATTTTTAGTTGATAGAACTACCAGTCTAACAACCCTAATTATCTAATAACCTAGATGACCTTCTAGATCCAATTAAATAACAACATGAAGATTCAAGTTATCAATAGAAGCAAACACTTAGAGCAACCAGACATCTAAGTGACTTGTGAATTTATTCCCTACTTTAATCAACTTGTCCAACCGGTACTAAATTAATTAAAGTCTACTCTTGATCAAATTAACTCTGACCGGTAATTAATCAGATTCAGTTATAACTAGAAATTCAATTAGGTGATCAATCTAACAAAACCCTAGTTTAGATTCAATTAAGCACAGAGAATAAACTCTATTCAAGTTTGTTGAGAATCAATTAAATCTCATAACTATACACAAATCATGACTTCAATAATTAGTCAAACACAAGGGAAATTAGCAATGCATAATTGAATTGAAAACAAACTTACAAAGGTTTCAAAGGTTCTTCCTTGAGAGAAAACCCTAGCCTCCAAAAGTATGATAAAAAAGTTATGAAAATAAAATTAACATAAAGTATTTATATGTCTCTAAAAATATCCCCAAACATTATATCTTAAACCTCATACTCGGATAACACAAGCCCAAAAACCAACATGCCAAAGCCCAAAACCAATACCGGCCCAAATTCTTGTCCGCTGAGAAGCTCCAGATTGCGCGGCTTCGGCCCAAATTGCGCAGCCGCGCAATGTCCTCCCCGCACAATCACTCGCCAGTTGAGATTGCTCGGGGTCACCCCGAGCTTTGGACTTGTTCTTGGCTCGGTTCTTGCTCTTGATTAGCTCTTCTTCATCCATCATCCTAGCACTCCTTAGCTTCCTTAGCTCGTCCATCACCACCATGATCAATCTGTACTCGCCCCGCTGCTGCTCCTGAACCTAAAAACCTGTAAAACCGAGCAAACCAGCGCATAATACCCGACAACACAAAAACCTAAAAACTACATAAAAACTAACCTAAACCTAACTAAAACATATATAAAACATGCATCTAAACTACTCCTATATGCAAGCTATCAGATACCATGGAGGTTTACATCGACGACATGTTAGTCAAGTCATTGAAAGCGAAAGCTCACATCCAACACTTGGAGGACCCTATTCAGATTTTACGGAACTATCAAATGAAGTTGAATCTAACCAAATGTTCTTTTTCGAGCTTGCTTGCATTCTTCATGTTTGTTTGAATTGATTGATTTGTGCACGTCGACCATAATTTCTGTTTGTGTGAGATTCGGTCCGATCTTGGCCGATCTCGTGTTTGTTAGAAAAGGCAAGAATCTCGCAAGATATTATTAGTTGCCGAAAATTCAAAAAAAAAATCAATTGGATAAGTAAAGCCAAAATAAGGCAACCTTATCCTATTAAATTAAAAAAAAAAGAAAAGAAAAGATTTTGTGGGGACACATAAGCCAAAATAAGGCAAGTGTTTCCATATTTGCAAATATTTGATTCGGCCCCCCTTGATTGCATATCTTTCCATATCTTCTCCAATATCTTATCATATCTTCCATATCTTTCTTGTTAGGAAACTTGCTTGATTGATAATATTTGATTGAAAGAATCTCGCCCTTTCCTTAAGGCCGAGATCCCTCTCTCTCCTTCTTTCCTTTCTTGCCAAGGCTTACCCTAAGCCGACGCCTTCTCTCTCTCTTCTTACTTGCATGCTTGATTGTCTTGCTTGTTTGTGCTTTTGTGTTGTTCCTTACTTGTGCACGTCGAGATCCAAGCCTCCCCTACCCTTCGAGTACTTTTCGTGCAAACTAAGAGTACTTGCGTGGTGAGTCTTACAATATCTCGGCGCTTCTACTTGCTTGTTGTTGAGAATTTTTAACCCCTTTTCTTTCATGTCTATGGTTGAGATTGGAGACGGAAGTATGGAAGGGGATGAACATTCAAACCAACAAGGAATTCAGCCACCGAACCCACCGCCGGCCAAGTAGCCTTCTCGGCGCGCCGAACGCATCGGCGTAAGGGCTCGCCCCCGCAGCGGGTCTCGCGGCGCTTGAGGCGCGCTTTGCCAACCTCGAAGGATTGATGACGAGGTTCCTCAACCAGCAATTGGCGCCACCAGCCGTAACCATTCACACACTGCACGCGCATCTGAGCGTAACGCCACACGACGTCTCGGTTCCGCGGGCTTCGGCGCAAGAAAAAGGCAAAGGGCCTTTGGTGGACTCGACTAACCCGAATGGGATCCAACGATTGCAATCCATGAAGGAAAGCCGACCCACTAACCAGGCTCAACAGGTGGACGACATTGTTGACGTTCAATCCGATGAGGAGTATGACTCCGAGGAGTGGCGGCGTCAACAATCGAAAAAGAAGAAAAAGGCGGTCACTCCGACGCCTAAGAAAAAGAGATCCACGGGCCGAGATGATTTCGATGTCGATACCTATCGAGGCCATCAAAGCCCCACAACTCCCTATTCGGAAACCGAGGACTCTATGACGGAGTACGAGGAAGCTTCCGAGGAGGATTTTGACCACCCTCCGGTCCATGATTCGGAGGAGTGGATAGATCGGGATCGGGATTGGATTCCGAGACCCAAGTTGCCCGTGAACCGCGCGGAGTATGATCGGCTCGAGGGCCGTGACAACTGCGAACGGCCTCGGCGCAATGGATCCGATATCGGTTGGTTGTCTTGCCAATCAAAGATTTGGGATGTTTGATACACACGGCCATGGAGCTTCACACGCAATTCAAGAGGCCGAAGACGTCCACTTTCACAAGGTATAATTCTTCCCCTAGTCCATCCGCTTTAGGTACTAACCGGTTTGTTCCTCCTTCCATGTCTAAATCCAAGGTAGGTACCCCAACGACGGACTCTAAGGGCGCTTCGGTTGGCCAAAACCGTGACAAGGCAGCCCCTCCCCCACAAAGGACTCGAGACATCGAGTGCTATTTATGTGGTGGCCGAGGGCACTTGAAACGCGATTGCCCTAACTCGAAGCGAGTGCTTTTTTCGGCTCAATCCGCAACGTATGAGAGTGTGGATGAAATTGAGTCCGAAGAGGAGGACGCCGCGCCAATCGAAGACGGTGCATATTGTGCGCCATCGGACATCGACGCCGGCGTCGACAAATTGTTGCTAGTGACGCGCCGAGCGCTTAGCATGAGGGAATCCGTGCCCACCGATCAACGGGAATACATTTTTCGCACTCGGTGCTTGGTGCAAAACAAGTCCCTTAGTGTGATCATAGATTCGGGATCGTGCGGAAATTTCTTATCAAGGAAAGTGGTCGATCATTTCAAGTTGCCACAAACGGATCATCCAAGGCCGTACAAGCTTGCATGGATCTCAAACGATGGCGACCATTGGATCCGTAAACAGGTTAATCTTTCCTTTTCTATTGGTTTGTATTCCGATTCTATACTCTTTGATGTCACGGACATGGACGCCACCCATATTCTTCTTGGCCGTCCATGGCAATTTGACCGTCACGTGATTTATGATGGCCGGTTGAACACTTACATGTTCAATTACCATGGTAAACACGTGACCATCTTACCTATGTCTCCGAGTGAAGCATTGCAGGATGAGGCCGAAAGGCAACAAGCAAACGCTCGGGACACGTCCTCGGCCGCGCCTACGCCGAATTCAAGCTCGAACGGCGCTTCTGGCCACGGACACAATTCTGTCGGCGCTCCTGGTTCCAACACCCAACATTCTGGATTTCAAGAGGATTTGAACCAAAAACGCCGAGCAAAACCTAAGACTGAGCCAAGGACGCCGAGCTCGTCCTCGGCTGCGCATCGCAGCGCGCCAGCGCACATGCCCAGCGGCGCTGGCTCGATCCAGCGGCCTTCCAGCGGCACGCCTGGTGCCGAAACTCATCCTTGCCAAGCACTGGTGGCCAGCAGATTGGTGCACCTGGAGCACCTCGGGTGCGCGAGGACGCCGAGCCACCTCTTCTCGGTTCGGTGCAAGACCGACTTTTCCTATGTCGTCGGCGCGATGTGGTCAAACACATCGAGGGGAGTACTACTTGCTTTCTTTTGTGTCCATTGCTTAATATTTCCATTGATTCGACACATGTATTACCTCCTTCTATTTCTGACTTGCTGCAGGAGTATTCTGATGTTATGCATGCCGAGCTCCCTGACGGGTTGCCACCTATTCGGGGGATCGAGCATCGCATCGATCTCATTCCCGGCGCTTCATTGACAAACCGGGCTGCGTATAGGGCGGCACCTAAGGAGACTCAAGAGCTTCAACGCCAAGTCCAATCTCTTTTGGACAAAGGCAATGTTCGAGAGTCCCTTATCCCATGTGCGGTTACGGTTATCTTGGTGCCGAAGAAGGATGGTTCTTGGAGGATGTGCATGGATTGCCGAGCCATCAACCAGATTACCATCAAGTACCGTCACCCGATTCCCCGCTTGGACGACATGTTAGACGAATTGCATGGAGCCGTGCTGTTTTCGAAGATTGATTTGAGGAGCGGCTACCATCAAATTCGGATGCAAGAAGGGGACGAGTGGAAAACGGCTTTCAAGACCAAACATGGTCTCTACGAGTGGTTGGTGATGCCCTTCGGCCTCACTAACGCTCCTTCTACTTTTATGCGTCTTATGAACTTTGTTTTACGTAAATTTTTGGGACTTTTCGTCGTCGTGTATTTTGACGACATTTTAGTTTATAGTAGAACTTTAGACGATCACGCGGGGCACCTTAGGCAGGTGTTAGATTGCCTCCGTGAACACTCTTTATATGTAAATCTGGACAAATGTGTGTTTTGCTCGGATACGACGAATTTTCTTGGCTTCGTCGTATCCAAGGATGGCCTACGAGTGGATTCTGACAAAATCCGGGCCATTGATAGCTCGCATATAGGATTAGTTTAGATGCATGTTTTATATATGTTTTGGTTAGGTTTTGGTTAGTTTTAGGTAGTTTTTAGGTTTTTGTGTTGTCGGGTATTATGCGCTGGTTTGCTCGGTTTTACAGGTTTTTAGGTTCAGGAGCAACAGCGGGGCGAGTGCAGATGGAACATGGTGGTGATGGACGAGATGGACGAGGCTAAGAGAGCAAGGAGGCATTAGGATGAAGAGCTAAGGCAAGGAAGATCGAGCCGAGAAGACAAGCAATTGCTCGGGATCCAACCCGCGCAATCTGCCCGAGCAATCTCGACTGAGTGACAATTGCGCGGGATGGATATTGGGCGGCCGCGCAATTCATGCCGATGCCGCGCAATCTGGGCTTTTCAACGGACGCATGTTTGGGCCGAGTCTTAGTTTTGGGCTTTATATGTTGGTTTATGGGCTTATGATTTCCGAGTATTATGCTTAATATATCTTATGAGGGTTATTTTTAGAGACATATAAATACTTTATGTTAGTTTATTTTTAGAGAACTTTTGATCAACTTGGATGCTAGGGTTTCTTTGGAGAGAGTTTTCTCAAAGGAGCAATCTTTGAACCTCTTGTAAGTTTGATTTCAATTATGCATTGCTAATTTTCCTTTGTGTTTGGCTAATTGGTGAAGTCATGATTTGTGTATGATTGTGAGATTTAATTGATTCTCAATGAACTTGAATAGAAATTATTCCCTGTGCTTATTTGAATCTAAATTAGGGTTTTATTAGATTGATCACCTAATAGAATTTCTATTTACAACTGAATCTGATTAATTACCGGTTGGAGTTAATTGGATCCAGAGTAGACTTTAATTAATTTAGTACCGGTTGGACAAGTTGATTAAAGTAGGGAATAAATTCACAAGTCACTTAGATGTCTGGTTGCTCTAGGTGTTTGTTTCTATTGATAACTTGAATCTTCATGCTGTTATTTAATTGAATCTAGAAGGTCTTCTAGGTTATTAGATAATTAGGGTTGTTAGAACTGGTTGGTCTATCAACTAAATCTGAAGTTTAGGTCTTAATCCTTAGTAGGATCATTATCCACAATAGATTATTCAAGTGAGGAGAGAATCAAGAGAATCGATGATCAATAAAGCAATATCATGATGGATCTAATTAGTTGAACACGTTTTTCTCATATTTGTTAAATTCAATCATATTTGCATTCATAGTTAGATTCAATTTGCATAGTAGTTTAGATTTACAATCAATAAACCACCCATCTTAGTTACTTGGCACTTAAGCAATAACGCACTTACACGAGTCTCTGTGGGATCGACCCTTACTTACCGCTCTACTGAGTTTGGTAAAGTTAAAGATTCTTTGATAGGTATAACGACCACTGAAAATACCTCATCAGCCATCCGTAAGTGGCCAACCCCAACGACCCCGACTATGGTTCGTTCTTTTTTGGGGCTAGCTGGATTCTATAGGCGATTCGTCAAGGACTTTAGTTCTATCGCCGGGCCACTCCACTCTTTGACCAAGAAGGCAGCCACAATAAAGTGGATGCCGCATCACGAGGCCGCCTTCGAGGCCTTGAAAAATGCTTTATGCCGAGCCCCGGTCCTGCAATTGCCGGACTTTACAAAGCGCTTCGAGATCGAGTGCGACGCTTTCGATTATGGTATTGGAGGCTTACTCCTTCAAGAACAAAGGCCTATCGCTTACTTTAGCGAAAAGCTAGCTGGGGCTACACTGAATTATCCGACCTATGATAAAGAGCTCTACGCTCTTATTCGGGTCCTCAAGACGTGGCAACATTATCTCTGGCCAAGCGAGTTCGTAATTCATACGGATCACGCGGCCTTGGCTTATCTTAAGAGTCAAACGACTCTTAATAGGCGCCACGCACGTTGGGTTGAGTTTATGGAGACGTTCCCTTACGTCATTGCTCACAAAAAAGGAAAAGAGAACGTCGTCGCCGACGCTCTCTCTCGCAGGTACATTTTACTCACCAAATTACATACAAAAATGCTTGGTTTTGCTATGATCAAGGAGTTGTACGCCTCAGATCCGTACTTCTCCTCAATCATAAAGGAACTTGAGCATTCGCGGATCCATGAGTCCTTCTTCTTGGACAACGGTTATCTTTACCGAGCTGGGAAGCTTTGCATTTCGGCATCTTCGGTGAGACATCTATTGCTCCAAGAGGCTCATGATGGCCGAGGCCACTTTGGCATAGCCAAAACGTTGGCAGCACTTCGTGAGCATTTCTTTTGGCCTCATATGGCTCGGGATGTTAACAAGTATTGTCAAAGTTGTGTGCCGTGTCATACTGCCAAGTCTCGGTCACAACCGCATGGACTTTACACGCCACTTCCAATTCCGGACGCCCCGTGGGAAGATCTCTCCATGGATTTTATTACGGGCCTTCCGACGTCGAGGCGTGGAAAGGACTCTATTTTCGTAGTCGTGGACCGTTTTTCCAAAATGGCCGACTTTATTGCATGTAAAGGGACAAACAACGCGGTGGAAATCGCTAATTTGGTCTTTGAACATGTGGTGAAGCTACATGGTATTCCTAGAACTATTGTTAGTGATAGGGATACCAAGTTCTGCAGCCATTTTTGGCGAATACTTTGGGGGAAGTTAGGGACACGACTCCTGTTTTCAATTGCTTATCACCCCCAGACCAATGGTCAGACTGAGGTGACCAATCGGACCTTGGGCACTCTTCTTCGGACGATGCTCAAGGCAAACCCACGTCGGTGGGAGGACTTACTTTTCCATGTGGTCTACGGGCGTAATCCTCACACGCCTATGGATTTGGTGCCTTTGCCCTACAAGCCCGAGGAGCATGTCGACGCGGCCAACCGCGCCGACCACATCCGACGCCTACATGAGCGCACCAAGGCGTAGCTGCTGCGACGCGCCGATCAATACGCGGCCCAGCGCAACAAGGGCCGCCGCGCGTTGATCTTCGAGCCCGGAGATTTGGTCTGGCTTCATCTGCAGAAGGATCGTTTTCCCGCTGCTAGGAAGACGAAGTTCCACCCACGAGGGGACGGTCCCTTCATGGTTCTCCGACACATCAACAACAACGCTTACGTCCTCGACCTCCCGGGTAAATACAACGTTTCCGCCTCCTTCAATGTCTCAGATCTTTCTCCATATATAGATTCCGAGTATAATGACGAGGAAACGGGGACGTTTCCCACCCAAGGGGGGGAGGGTGATGTGAGCCCCACCAGGACGGCTAGCCAAGACGAGGAGGACTTGTCCGTGCGCTCTGATGGACCGATCACACGAGCTAGGACTCGGGCCATAACCCGAGCCACTTCGTCCATCATCGCGCGCGCCATCGCAAGCCACGGCGCAACCACCGGCGCGCCCCTCTCCACATGCCTCGTCACCATAGGCGCGCCGAGTCTCCAGCACGACGCCTCGCACCGCAGCGTCGAGAACCTCCTTCTCGGCACCGTCCCAGTCGCGAGCGTCGAGCCACATGCCACGCCGAGCCACCCCGGTGTGGGAACTTGAGGTTCCTGCGCGCCTCGGCCTCGACACTCGAGGTCCGAGCGCGCGCCAGCCTCGGCACGCCGACGCCGTGCCGCGCGTTTGCCAGCGTCGCGACACGTCCTTGGCGCGCCACAGCCTTGTCACGGCCTTGTCGCGACACTCGCGACTAGGCCACCGTGACCTATTTTATTTCTTACTATTTTTAGAACTATTTCCATTCCGAAACATTGCTACTTATGTTCTTACTATTTTTATGCATTTTGGGCTTGGGCTTAATGGTTGGGCCGCATGCTTGCCTCCCCCTTCATTTCCCCATGCCGCCACCTAGGGTTTGTTAGCTAGGGCGCGCCTCCTTCTCCTATATAAGGAACACGCCCCTCTATGTATTTCTTACGCTTTGATTAATATACCGAATTGCTGTCGAGATTACTCCAGAAGTATTTACTAAAGGCGTCAACCAATTTCTCTTCTCATCCCATATTCATCAGTTCTCCCTCAAAAGAGAGCACCTTCTCATCCTTTCAATTCTCTTCTCATCAAAGTCTAGTCGATTCGACTTAAAAACCTATCCAACCGCAAGAGAAGACCATTTACGAGTCCAAACTTCGATCCTCTCGTGAATCTCCCAATGGGGTTCACATCACAATTCCCCCATACTTATACATAACTCACACAAAACAAAAACACAACCTAAAGTCCTAAATCCCGGATTATGGGTCAAGCTTATTCGGCTATGGATCATTTTGTGGAGCTAATAAAAATAGGGTTCAAGCTCAAAAGAAAGGGGTGTCAAAAACATGGATCTTGTAGGGTAGGAAGGGAAATAATAGGCTTATGAGAAACAATGCCTCAATCATTTTAATGTCATGCATTCAATCATATAAAGCAGCCTTGAAAAAGAGTATTAACGCAAGTTCTAGAGCTAGATAATCATGGTGATACACTCAAGAATGTAAAGAACAAATATATCATGAAAGGCCAAAAATATCTCATAAGGATAATTGTTTTCTAGAACTTCAGAATGAATCAAATACTCAAGCTAAATACATGCTCCATCCTATAATCAAGTCATTTAATCAATGATCATGCTTATATCATATCCACTTCAGTAAATCATGCAAATCATGGGTTAGAACTTATACTTAACTTAGAGAAACAAGAGGAATCAAACAATAGGGAAATAAGAACCTAAATGCAATATTTTTGTATTTTTTTTTTCAAATTTTTGTATTTATTTTTTCATTTTTCAGGATTTTAATCAATGCATGCAAAAATTTTAAACATGACCTAAACTAATGCAAACTATATGCAATGCAAACAAGTAATTCCCTTCCCCCATGCTTAAAACATACTTTGTCCCCAAAGTATAGTAAAAAGGTAAGGAAAGAGAGAAACTCACAGAACCTAGTTGTTTGGCGGGTAATAGGGCGGAAAATCCTGTGGTGGCGGTGGCTGGTACTCCGGATGATACTCTGGCTGCGGTGGATAGTACGGTGGAATCTCCTGAGCTGGTGGTGGCTGGTATGGTGGGAACTGAGGATACGGTGGATCCGGAAAGGCATACTGAGGATACGACTGATGATGCGGATAGCCCGCCGAACTCCATCCATCCAATCTAGTGTTGAGCAGTCTGAATTGCTCATGCTGGCGGGCCTGAAAAGCAGCAAGTTGCTGATCCTGATGAGTCTGATATGATGTGAACCTCTGATCCACATAACCTTGCATGTTCTGGAAGCTCTGATCAATGTGAGACGTCATACTGTTGTAGCACTGTGTGTTCTCCAACTGCATCTGTCTCATCATCTGACTGTACTGCGTATCAGAATACTGGTGATCACCTCCAACAGGTATAGACTGTCGTTGCTGGTTATCCTCCTCATCCTCATCATCCTCATCAGTATATACAGCCTCAACAGACTCTAACTCCTCTTCTTCTTCTTCAACTAAGGTGAAATCCTCATCCATCTCCTCCTCTTCAGACTCCTCAATAACAACTGGGGCCTTACTTTTACCCCTAACTGGGCCCCTGACATCAGTCACACTCAAACCACCATCCCGGACATCAATGAACCAGTTAGTTGGGCTATCTCCAATCCTTACTCGGCTCCCATCAGGAAGCTTCATTACTCGCCCAGAATCCCCAATCGCCCAATAGTAAGAGTTCCTGTAAATGTAAAGGGCTCCCATCTTCTTTAGCATAGTAAAATCAATAGGCACAGGCAGAATGTCAACCTGTAACCTGCTCAGATCAACTCCAAAGTGCTTGGCTAGATGGGTCACAATCCCACCAATACAGATAGCTCCTCCACCCTTGTTTCCAACATGGTACATGTGGTTCATAAGCATAGCACCCATATTCATCTTTTTCTTTTTCAGACAAGCTGCAAGCACAGCTACATCTTTCTTGGGGCAGTTGTTTCCACCATCACCTCGCCCATTCATGGTGCCAACAATAAATCTCTGAAAGACCTTAATGGCGGGGTGAGTAATAGGAGAGGCTTTTTCTTTAGAAGGCTCATATTTGGCCTTCCCTGTAATGACTCTCCAAAAATGTTGATTAGCCCATGTAGCCCCCGTCTCAGTAAACACCATAGCTTTAGTAGATGGGAAATTGAAGAAACCAAACACTCGGTTGAGTTCTTTCAAGGTCAGCTTCCTCCTAACTCCTCCTAGCCAGAACTTAATCTCCCCTTCTCCTCTGAAATCAATAGACAAGGTACTCAGAAACTCCAGTGTTAACCCCTTGAAGGTGGGTTCACACAGCTTCAAGAACTCGTCCATGTGCAAATATGCTCCAATCTCATTCAGCAAATGAGCTATCCCGATCTCATTCATCAAGTTCCAGTCTATGAACCTGGTTGCTTTCCATTCCCTATCCATTAAAAGCTCAAACCGAATCACATGACTGTTCTTTGCCAGAGTGATCCCAAAAGTCTCTTGGGTATTTTCTCCCACCACAGCACGGGGAGCGTAAGCAGCTCGGGATGATGAAGCTCTGTCTGTTCTACTTCTTTTTGGAGCCATTATATCAAAAATTCACAAGAACCTGCACAACACCACAAACGGACCAAGCAAACACAACTTTTGTTGTCCCGGAAACGACAACCAAAACAATATTTCACAAATAATCGCTCAAAAAACTCTCTTCCCCCACTACCTAGAACAATTTAATCAATTTTAATTAAAATTTAATCAAATTCTAGGTGATTTTCGGATTTGTGCAAAAAGCTCAAATAAAACACGAATCTAGGCTAGAATCATGAAATAAACGAACTTTTGTGAAGAACTTAAGCCTAAATCCGAGCCTAAAGGGGTCAAATTCGGGTTTTTTAGAACAAAACCTAGATCTAGATTTAGTCTACTAAACCGAGATTTAAAGGGAGTTTTGAGAAATCTTACTTGAATCCCCCTTGAATGTGAGTTCCTTTGCTTGAATTTGATTGAAAATCCGACTTGAATGAGCTTGAATGGAGGTTGAGAGCTTGCCTTCAATGGAGGATTGAGAGAGGTTGAAGAAGGGGGCTGCGTATGAATGAGAGAAAGAAAGAAGGCATTGGGTTTTAATTAAAAGTATACCCGAAAAATTGTCGATTGTGCGGGTTGGCACCGAATTGCGCGACCGCGCAATTGCTAAGCCGCACAATGTGCTCCCAGTCGGCATTGCTCGGCTTCGGGGCTTAGGATTGCGCGGTCGCGCATTTAACAGCCCACGCCGCGCAATTCCAACTGAGTTGGCATTGCTCGGCTTGGCTACAGATCTTTTGGCCATGCAATTTTTGTCCCCCTTTCGAGTATTTCTGTACTTCATGGCTTGCCCGAGCTATCTAAAATTTTGAGGATTATTTCTACCTAAACTAACTAATAAAAACAAAAATTGTAAAACAGAAAGCAAAAATCAAAGCAAAACTATCCTAAAACATGGGTTGCCTCCCAAGAAGCGCTTGTTTAACGTCATTAGCTTGACGTAAAAAGGATATCAAGAAGGATATGAGCTATGGAATTCGATCTGCTTCCCATCGAATCCCATTTTCAGAGTGCCCTGTGGTATGTCAATCCTTGTATTGACAGTCTTCAAGAATGGTCGTCCTAGCAACATTGATATCTATCCAACTCCCGATCCCATGTCCATCACTAGAAAGTCAGCCGGAAATTTCAAGCAGTCCACCGTAACCCATACATCTTCAATTTTTCCTTTGGGCCTCACAGTGGAATGATCAGCTAACTCTACTATGGTTCGGGTCTCCTTTAATGGTCCCATACCGAGTTTCTCATATAAGGAGGAAGAAATCACATTGACAGATGCACCCAAATCAATTAAAGCTTCATTCACCTTGGTGATTCCAATCATGCAAGGAATAGTGAACATGCCAGGGTCGCTGCACTTCTCAGGCAGACGTTTTTGAAACACAGCAGACACATGTTCTTTTTCTTTGACTTGCTTCTAACTTTTCTCCTTTTGTCCCATTTTCAGAGTGCACAACTCTTTCCGAAACTTGGCATACCGAGGTACACTATTGATTAGATTCAGTAACGGGACATTAACTTTGCATGTACTGAAGACCTCGAACAGCTCTTTATCATTCTTCAATTTCCGGGTTTCTTTCAAGGCTTCAGGAAAGGGTGAAACAGGTACATAGGCTTTCAGAAGAGGTTCAGAAGTGTCTTTCAGCTCGGCCAGATTGCGCGGCTTCGCATCCAATTGCGCGGCCGCGCTTTCATCTTTGATCCCGCGCAATCCCAACTGGGAGCATATTGTGCGGGGTGCACATTGCTCGGCCGCGCTTTTAACAGCCAAGCCGAGCAATTTGCCTTCGCTCTGTTCCTTTGTTTCTTCAGCCTTGTTCACCTGGTGTACTTGTCCGGCCTCAGACTCATCATAAATGGAGACAAAACTGACATTCGCCCTCGGGTTAAGTTCTGTCTGAGACGGTAGCTTACTTGAATCTCTGGCTTCCAGTTTGCTCACTGCCTCAAGAATCCGACTGATTTGATTCTCCAGATTCTTTATACTGGACTTGGTTTCCTGTTGGAGCTGAGTTAGAGAACCATGTATTTTCGAAACTGTGTGAGTCAGATTTCTGATCATTTGGTCAGTGGACATAGCATTCTGATTCACTCCTTGAGCCTGAGGGTGGAAAGGTGGTCTGTACTGAGCTTGGCCACCTTGATTGTTGAATTGTTGGTTGCTTGAATTGCCATACCTCAGATTAGGATGATCCCTCCAGCCTGGATTGTAGGTGTTGGAGAAGGGGTCATACCTCGGCCTAGGTGGTCCATATCCGCCCACTGCATTCACCTTAGCATTTTGATCTTGAAGTGCAGGGCAAGCATCAGTGGGATGCATGTTATCAAAACAAATCTCACAGGATTTCACCTGTTGTCTACCACCTTGTTGTAAAAGCTGCTTCATCATCATTTTCAACTCAGTGACTTCATCTTGGATTCTTGAATTAGTCACAACAAAATTTGTAGCTCTTGAGCCAGTCTCTCTTCTGAACTATCTTGTGCCCTCAGACAGTTGTGTGAATAGTTCAAACGCAGCAGCCGGAGTTTTGTTGAGAATATTACCTTGGCAAGCTGCATTAACCATCCTTCTCTCATCATCCAAGAGGCCATTAAACAAGTATAAAATCAAATCTTGATCAGTATAGCCATGGAACGGACAGTTGGCTATCAGCCTCTTGAATCTCTCATAGTATGCATACAAGGTCTCATTAGCTTCTTGCTCAATGTTACTAATCATCTTCTTCAGTTCAATGAGCCTTGTAGCAGGGAAGTACTTCTCTAGAAAAGCTTCTTTCATCTTCGCCCATGTATCAATACTTCCCGGAGCCAAGTAATAAAACCAGTCTTTAGCCTGATCTTTGAGAGAGAAAGGAAAGGCTCTTAGCGCAATCTGGTCATGAGTCACATCAGCAGGCTTCATGCTTGAGCACACAGCATGAAATTCAGAAAGATGTTTGTTGGGATCTTCACCACTCAGCCCATGGAATGAAGGCAAAAGGTGAATCAACCCAGATTTCAGCTCGAACTTGACTCCCTCACCAAGAGCAGGGAATTGCACCGCCAGCGGTTGTTGCTCCAGATTTGGTGCAGTCAACTGTCTCAGTGTTTGATCACCCATCTCTACTATTTTAGGAATGCTCTTAGTGTCAGAATCAGACGAGGAAGACGCCAGGTTAAGCTGCAGTTCACGAGCAGTCGCACGAGCTTGTCTGCCTAACCTAGAGAGTGTCCTTTCTATTTCTAAATCAAAAACAGCAAAAGATGGATCAGTAGCACGGGTATGAACCATATAGCAGGTTCACACCCACAACAGCACAAAAGTAATAAACACAAATAGCGACGAGTCCCCGGCAACGGCGCCAAATTTGATGAGTTATTTTCGGTGGTCGTTATACCTATCAAAGAAACCTAACTTAACCAACTCAGTAGAGCGGCAAGTAAGGGTCGATCCCACAGAGACTCGTGTATTAATGTTATTACTTATGTGCCAAGTAATAGAACTAAAGGGGGGTTTATTGATTGAAAGTCTAATCTATTATGCAAACTTGAAAACTAACTATGAATGCAAATATGATTGAGTTTAACAAATATGATAAAAGCGTGTTCAACTAATTAGATCCATCATGATATTGCTTTATTGATCATCGATTCTCTTGATTCTCTTCTCACTTGAACAATCTATTGTGGATAATGATCCTACTAAGGACTAAAACCCAAACTTCATATTTTTAGTTGATAGAACTACCAGTCTAACAACCCTAATTATCTAATAACCTAGAAGACCTTCTAGATTCAATTAGATAACAGCATGAAGATTTAAGTTATCAATAGAAACAAACACTTAGAGCAACCAGACATCTAAGTGACTTGTGAATTTATTCCCTAGTTTAATCAACTTGTCCAACCGGTACAAAATTAATTAAAGTCTACTCTTGATCAAATTAACTCCGACCGATAATTAATCAGATTCAGTTATAACTAGAAATTCAATTAGGTGATCAATCTAACAAAACCCTAGTTTAGATTCAATTAAGCACAGGGAATAAACTCTATTCAAGTTTGTTGAGAATCAATTAAATCTCACAACTATACACAAATCATGACTTCAATAATTAGTCAAACACAAGGGAAATTAGCAATGCATAATTGAATTGAAAACAAACTTACAAAGGTTTCAAAGGTTCTTCCTTGAGAGAAAACCCTAGCCTCCAAAAGTATGATCAAAATTTATGAAAATAAAATTAGCATAAAGTATTTATATGTCTCTAAAAATATCCGCAAACATTATATCTTAAACCTCATACTCGGATAACACAAGCCCAAAAACCAACATGCCAAAGCCAAAAACCAATACTGGCCCAAATTCTTGTCTCTTGAGAAGCTCTAGATTGTGCGGCTTCGGCCCAAATTGCACGGTCGCGCAATGTCCTCCCCGCGCAATCACTCGCCAGTTGAGATTGCTCGGGGTCACCCCGAGCTTTGGACTTGTTCTTGGCTCGGTTCTTGCTCTTGATTATCTCTTCTTCATCCATCATCCTAGCACTCCTTAGCTTCCTTAGCTCGTCCATCACCACCATGATCAATCTGTACTCGCCCCGCTGCTGCTCCTAAACCTAAAAACCTGTAAAACCGAGCAAACCAGCGCATAATACCCGACAACACAAAAACCTAAAAACTACATAAAAATTAACCTAAACCGAACTAAAACATATATAAAACATGCATCTAAACTACTCCTATATGCAAGCTATCAGATACCATGGAGGTTTACATCGACGACATGTTAGTCAAGTCATTGAAAGCGAAAGCTCACATCCAACACTTGGAGGACCCGTTTCAGATTTTACGGAACTATCAAATGAAGTTGAATCTAACCAAATGTTCTTTTTCGGTCACATAGGGTAAATTCCTTTGATACATAGTGACGCAAAGGTAAATTGAGGTGAGTCCAAACCAGATCAAGGCAATCATGGAGTTACAATCACCACGATGCGTCAAGGACGTCCAGAAGCTGACAAGACGAGTAGCTGCACTCAACCGGTTTATATCCAGATCATTAGACAAGAAAAAGTTATTCTACGACATTATGAAGAAAAACAAGTCATTTGAATAGACAGAAGCGCATGAGGAAGCTTTCCAAGAGCTAAAGAGGTACCTATCACATCCATAAATATTGTCCAAACCCAAACCAGGAGAAGTGCTATACATCTACTTGGCAGTAATGGATGTAGCTGTAAGCACCATCTTGATTCGAGAGGAGGATGGGGACCAACTACCCATTTACTATGTAAGAAAAACCCTGCTTGATGCAGAAACCAAGTATTCACCCGTAGAAAAACTTGTATTATCTCTGGTAATGGCTTCCATTAAGTTACGTCTTTATTTTGGAAGTCATTCTATTATTGTGAGGACTAATTTTTCAATGAAGATTGTTATGTCGAAGCAATTACTATCAAGTCGCTTGGTAAGGTGGTTAATTCACCTTAACGGGTGTGACTTAACTTATGAGCCACAGACAACAATGAAGTCACAAGATTTGGTAGATTTTGTGGCTGACTTCACTCCTACCCTGCCAGAAGAGGAAGATCAGGAGGTATTACAAGTCGAAAAATCACTAAGTGCCGACAAGTGGTTGATGCATACGGACGGAGCATCGAATCAAGTAGGTGTAGGGCTGGGGGTAGTCCTGAAGTTGCCATAGGGGGACAGGATAGTCCAAGCTATTCAGTGGATGTTCAAAGCTACAGACAATGAAGTAGAATATGAGGCACTCATCGCACGGTTAATCATTGCCAAAGAATTGCATGTGCATGGAGATTGAGGTAATATGTGATTCGTTACTCATTGTCAATCAATTCACAAATTCGTATGTTGCTAGGGATTCAAAAATGAAGGCGTATTTGGAGAAAGCCTAAGGAATGGTCAAAGGCTTTAAGCATTTTGAAATAAAACAAGTGCCTCGAGATGCCAACGTGCAAGCAGATGCTCTAGCAAATCTTGGATCTGCGATTGATCCGAGAGAAAATGATAGGATACAATTTGTGCACCTGGACGTACCTTCTATAACAAAAGAGACAGAAGTGTTCGAGGTTCGAGACTCCAATACAACCACTTCATGAGTAACACCTTACCTAAAGTGGTTACGAGATGGGATCTTACCTAATGACAAAGAAGAAGCTCGACGACTCAAGGTAAAAGCTTCTACTTTCTTTATTAAGGATAACATTTTGTTCAAGTGGATGTCTTCAGGACTATACGCATGATGCGTGAAAGAAGAATAAGTACAAAAGGTGTTACAGGATATTCATGATGGAGAATGCGGGAACCACACTGGGGGTCGCAACTTGGCAAAGAAAGCAAGCATGATGAGCTACTATTGACCTACGATGAACAAAGATGCATCTGAGTTTGCTCGAAGGTGTGACGCGTTCCACCGTCATGGACCAATTCCATATCAGCCACCGGAGTTACTACACCCTATAACACCCCTTTGGCCATTCATGAAATGGGGGATGGACATCGTGGGAAAACTTCCTCCAGCCTCGAGACAACGTCTTTACATATTGGCCATGACCGACTACTTCTCCAAATGGATCAAAGCCGAAGCCTTCAAAGAAGTAAAAGACGTACAAGTCATCTCTTTTATGAAGAGGAACATCCTCAGCAGATTCGGTGTGCCATCAACCATAGTTTATGACAATATATGGTTCTTAGTTCATAGTGAGAAAACAAGATCTTTTTGCCAGCAATATAACATTCAGTTAGTGATGTCCACTTCGCAATATCCTCAAGCCAATGGTCAAGCAAAAGCAAGTAACAAGGTGATCATGAACAACTTGAAGAAACGCCTTAAAGAAGCTAAAGGGAAATGGGCAGATGAGCTACCCCTTATTTTTTTGTCAAATCGGATGACTCCAAAAACTTCTACTGGGCATACGCCTTTCTCGTTGGTATACGGATGTGAAGCTGTGATACCATTTGAAATAACTCTGCCTATAGCCCGATACAGTCTTACCACTGAGGAGTCTAATCGAGACAACTTGTTTCACCACATGGATATGGTTGACGAGTTACGAGATAAAGCATCTGTTTATTGTGGCAGGCTTGGCAGCATACAAGCATGGGGTGGATCGGAGTTACAATAAACACGTTAAAGCAAAGGTGTTTCAAGTAGGTGATTGGGTACTAAGGAATGTTTTCCAAAATGCCCAAGAACTGAATGCTGGCAAACTTGGAGCTAACTGCGAAGGACGTTATCAGATCACAATAGTTGTCGGGCAGGGGGGCATACGAGTTAATTTCTTATGACGAAAAGATGGTCCCAAGGAGTTGGAACGCGATGAATGTGAAACTCTATCACTTTTGACAAAACCAAGAAAGTCACAACAAGGTATTCATCTACTACTAGATTCTGCTTATCAAGTTCATTTACATTATTTTACCTTACACACATGGAACAACAACGACATTACAAAACTAACAAGGGACGTCTTGTGACGTTACAAGCCAATACATGGGCCCTTGCCTTATACTCAGGCTAGAATGTGCACACAACGACTAGTCATAAGATGCAAGAGACGAGAAACACGTTAACGACTATAGCATGAATTACAAAGCGCTATAACAAAACACGAAAGAGACATTTGTGTAATCAGTCCAATCTTTATTATCAATAAACTTGAGTACATTATATTTCTGAGTTTCATCTCATTACACATTTCTCTCTATTAGCATGAATTACAAAGCGCTATTACAAAACACCTTGATTAAACATTATCAGTAACCTTCTGTTCAAACGCGTTGACCTTCATCCAGTGACGCCTTTGTTCAATCTTGTACGACCTGCAAAACAAACACGCAAACAAGCAAAATACTATGCAAACATACGACATTCACAAAAGACTCTTAGTTATAACACTAAGAGGTAAAAATAGTCTACCACGAAAAATAAGACCCTAAAACACAAGCGACCAAAAGATAATTGTTTAACCTCGACACACTGGGGGTACCAAAAGATTCGTTCTTAGGAAAAGAAAGGTGAAAACAAAGGAGTCACACTACTCCTTCGAAACATTCTCGGAAGCCTGCAAGTTTTCCGCAACCTCATCTCTTTGGTGACGTGAGAGATCTCGTCCACCAGGGAAGGCTTCTTGAGTACAGACTCGTCATCAGCAAACATCGATTCAAACTGTTGCCTCTCCTTGACAACATCCCAGGTGACGTTCTTCCCTACAACAAATTCTTCCATCATCTCTATGGCAGCTCTGCAAGACCAATAGTCTGCGGTGTCTTCGATCTCCTTGGCGAACGCAACTTCCTTCTTCGAAACAGCTAAGAATTTTTCCTCCCAATCCCTAGCGCATGTAGATTTCTCTTCAATAATTTTAGTCAATTCATCAACTCTTTTCTCCAAAGCTTTATTCTCATGCTATAGAAGGAAACTTCTATTCTTCTCAAGCTGCACACTAGCTTCACTCTGATCCATCCGACACGGATGATCCTTGAAATCTTTAAAAGCTGATAGCGTAAGTTGAAAACTCTGCAAAAAATAAACATGTCAACTCACGAGCAAAAGGTAAACATGTTGTTTGATGCACAATTTATCAACAAAAATCAACAATCATACCTGCCATTGAGGGAAGTTTACAAGAAGAGGAATCAAAGAGTAGCCTATCGCGACACCATCGAGTCGGAGCATTCCCCTTATGCCGGCCACCGCCCTAGCCTCTCATTTTTTTTTCGTTTTCTCCCAAACCCTAGTGCACCGCCACCTTGTTTGCTTTGTTCCGCCGCTGCCAACTCACCGAACCCTTCTCTTGTCGTGGTGGCTTGTGCGCTTTGAGCTGCCATGGGTAAGAAGAAGAGAAACTCGATCTCGCCCACCCTAAAATCCAAAAAATATGAGGATCCTAAAAACTATGACATCTTTTCTGGTTTGGAAGCATTCATGGAGGCTACCATGGCCGATGCAGCAAAGAAAAGTTCGAAGAAGAAGAAGGCTCGGCTAGCCGAGTCAAGCGGCATTTCGACTCCCTCCAAGACCACCATTGGAGATGTCCTTGAGTTTTCCTTAGCCAAACAATTCGAGGACTCGTAAATGGGTGGTGAAGACGATGAAGCTGTTTTCCTTTCAAGGGACGATCTTTCAGATTATGACTCCGAGAACCTGTTGCAACCGGAGAAGAATCCCCTTGGTGCGTCGCCTTCGCTGCAAAAGGATCGAACCACAATGCCGAATCCCACCGTTGTTGACCAGTTGCATCGCGTCCCTAACCCCACTGTGCCGGACAATGCTACCGATGTCCATGTTCAAAGCACCAACAATGGCACCAAGAGTCTCGTGGAAACCGAAGCATCGCTGCACTCTCCCAGGCACGCTGAAGTCAAAGAGTCGCTCTTGTCCCTCGTCCCAGAGCACGCCGCTGCTGTTCTGATTATTGCGCAGGGTTCCGAGGCTGGTAACTCATCAGTCGCACCTGTTGGCGACGCGCCTGGGACTGGCCAGCCCTCGATCTTGCATGCCATTGGCACTAGCCATGGTACGACACTTGTGTCCTTGAGTGGGTCCGCTGGCACGGGTAATGCGGGTGTCCAAACTTCATCCACGCCCGCCTTGGGATCCAGCCATGGAACGACGAATGTGCCAGCGATTGGGCATATCGGCAGTAGCAGGGACAGCACCAAGAATTATGCCAATATTGCGAAAAATCCAAGTGCGAACCCTCGACATGGTGGTGTTGCTTCCCGTTTGTTTGATAGGGCTGATCGTATTAAGAAGGTGTTTATGAATTCGGGTCTTGGCGGTAAATTAACTTTCACTCCCCCGTCCTCCTCCCGAGTTTCCATCAAAATTTTCGAAGGCATTTCAAAGCAAGAGGTTTGGGGTTGGTCTTTACTTGGCCAATAGGTCGGTTTCTATCCGGGAAATTTTATGATCAAGGAACCTGCCAAGTCTTGGGGTGTCAAAGCCCGATTTCGGGAAGAGGAAGGTTGGATTATTTTCCAATTCAATTCCGAGGAAGATTGTGACAAGGTTCTTCGCGACGGGCCATACTTCATTCACGGTAAACCCTTGCTTCTTCAACACATTCACGATAAATTTTCTTTCAATCGTCGCAATATAGCTACTATCCCGCTTTGGGTCCGAATTTATGGCTTGTCTCAACTCTTTTGGACGTATGACTTGATTGGCCGTGTGGCCTCTTATGTTGGCAAACCACTCTATGTGGATCTGGTTACTGACGGACGGAAAAGAGGCTCATATGCTCGAGTCCTAGTGGAAATAAATTTTGCCAATGACATCATCCGAAAGGTTGGGGTTGATTTTGATGATGGTAGTTCCGTTGAGTGCTCATGCGTTATTGAAAATGAGCCTTTGTTTTGCAATGATTGTTGCACCTTTGGCCACACTATTGAGGATTATACTTTCAAGGGAAAACAAACCGATGTAGGGGTCAATGCTAGGAGGCAAGGGAAAGTTGTTAATTTTGTTGATGATGGTGTGGTTGGACTGTCACATCAAGGCACGCCGCTTGGTAATGCCACGCTGATGCACAATGGCACGCCTAAGGCCGTTTGCAACGCCGTGGCTGCCTCGGTGGATAAGGGCAAGACTCCACTGGTTTTCCCACCTCCTACTGTGGAAGCCTTGAAGCCTCGTCCCCTATCCATGAAAATCAGAAAAGGAAGACCGAAGCAAATAAGGATACAAAGAAGAAGCAAACCGAGAGTGTATTGGCCAATGCTTGCGAGAAGATTCAAGTTCAAGACTCATACAAAGATAAAACTCCTTCTGCTAGCTCGGATTTTGATTCTATGGATACTTATGGGGGTGCATCTTGTGGTAGCTCAAGCAACGGTGGAAAGGGTTCCGAGGAGAGTAAATCTAGTTCAAAAGTTTCTGAGGATTCAAGGGAAGAAAATGAGGTTGAAGTTCAAGATCAAGGCTGCCTTTCGTTAGCCAAGGAAAAGAAGAAATAATCCCCTTCAAAGCGATGCATCCTTCTCGGGCTCAAGGCGCGCGCCAAATGGCATGCGGATCATCCGGGCCGTGTCACGCGGAGCGTGGCTCGGGGCCACACTCGGCCCCCAGACACTTAGTGCTTTTGTTTGGTTATTGTTAGACTTGGTTGTTTGATTGTTGCTTTTGTATGTTTTGCGTGCTAGGAAGGCCTATGTGCTTGTCCTTACGCTTGTCGCTTGTTTGGTTTCGGAGGTCGTCGTGCTTTCCTTAGTTGCTTTTTGGATACTTGCTTGATTGTAACACCTCTTATGAGGTGCATATTTACTTAATCCGAATTTACCGCTTTAGCAAAAAAAAGAGCTCAGGCACTTTTCTGCCGCCATATCTAAAGACATCATAGTTCCCGGAAGATCAGTCAGACTGGGGGTGGTATTCATTTTCAGAGGAGAGGTCTTAGGAGAAGAACCAGTCGCCTTTGGAGGAAGGGGTATCGCCAAGGATGTGTTTGCATTCGAAGCTGTCTCAACGTTTCTCTTTTTCCGTGGTGGTAAGGGCAGCAGTAGAGCGGGTAGACCTTGAGCCTGGAAAACGTGCAAATACATACGATCAAAAAGAGCAAATGCGTTAATAAGGAAAATAAGGCGTCGCTACTTACATGATATCTCGGAATCCTCAGAATCAGCAAAAACACACCTTCACAAGCTTCAGATAAGATCTTTCTTCCGCTGAAAGAGCCTCTATACGGGATACAAGCTGAGCAGATATCTTACGAGGCTAGAGTGAGGCGAAATTCACTACATCAAAAAGAAACGCAGTCAAAAAGTTAACGGTATTTAGAAGAGGTAAAGAGAGAAAACAGAAAAAAATACTACCTGTTGCACGCAAACGAGATTTCAAAAAAGAAGTATCGATTCCTAAAGAGGACAACTTTACAAAGAAAAACTTGTCAGCCCAGCCTCGATCCGACTTTGACATATTATAAATCAGGTCGGACTTGCTCTTTAGGGTTTTCAAAGTAAACCGGCAGGGGCCACCTCAATATGGAAAGACGGTAGTTGCAAAGAAAGTCGACAATTTTAAACGGGATGTCATGAGAAGAACATAAAAGATAACAGCTAAAAGAAGCCTCCGGGCTTGAGGAAGTACTTGACCGAGCGACAAGTTATGAGTAGTAAGAAAGTCAATTACTAATGGAGAAAAAGGGAAGCAATGGCGGATACGAAAGGGGTACTCGTATAAGCATACCCAATCTTCGTGAAAGGAATCAACCCAAACACCAGGAGGCGGAAGATAAACCTCTGCAGAGGCAGGAAATCCAACAAAGAATCCGAAGGAAGACGGTTCAAAAGAGGTGTTGTCTTTTTGGTGATAAGGCGTAAGAATGTTGGAAGAAGCAAACAAAGGGGGATCGAAGTGTTCGAAACATCGAGAAAAAGAATCAGAGGAAGATATAAAGTCAGCCATGCAAGAAGAAAAGGAAAAAAGGGTGACGAAGAATCGAAAACAGAGGATGCGTACCTACAGTCAAAAGAACACAAATGAGATGCAATGATGTCTCCGGAGGCCTTAAATACGGGTTGATGGGACGTGACTTTGTGCTCTACAACTTCCAAGATAGGGATAAAAAACCCTAGAAAAATTGGAGGGAAATTTTCCCGGGTTTTTGGGGGTATTGTTGGGCTCCTCAAAATGAAGCCTAAATTCGGTGATCAAAAGCATAAACCAAAAAGGCTCTTAATTACAAGGTCCAACGTACATCAAGGCAATGATGTGACAACGGCTCACGGCAGAATTTCTGGTAATGACTGCACCACTAATAGCAATGGGTGATATTCACGGGATCCGATCACAAGCCCGGAAAGAAGCGACGATGAAGAGAAGAAGGGGAGATATAAATACGCATGAAGAGCAAAGAAGGAGGATATTCATATGCATACAAAACTACACACTCTCAATCGACAAATCTCATATTCTTTCTTTGAAACCCAGAGTTATTCATTTGAACGAGTGTCGTACTGTCAGTTGTTTTTGTAATTCATTGAGACTTTGTTACAATCCAATCCCCGTTTCAATCCAATTGAGCTACTTCTTACTTTCGCACTTTACTACTTTCTTTTGCATTTCTATCTGAATTCTATATTGCTTAAGAGTTTAACGCGTTTAAACTACTTGTTGGTTAAGTTTTCCTCATTATAACAGATAAAGCGTTTACATATTAAATCTGCCCAAAACAATACACATGCATCCACATAAATTATTTATACAGAAGTTAAAAAGTACTCCAGAAACAAGGCTCGAAAAGGGGCAAAGGCGTGGAGGTTTTTGGCATTGATTAATAAAGTAGCGAATGTACTAAATACGGAGGGTGTTACGCAATTGTACGTACGACGTTAGGAGTAAATTAAACTTGTAGCTTTTTGACTGGGATGATCGTGCAGTGTGTAGTGTAGTGTGTGTGCCCCCCATGCTTCTTCCTTCCATCCCTTGAAAAGGAAAAAGCCTCTGACCATTGACGTCTCTTTGACCTCCCCTTTACTCGACACACCCTTTTCCGATCCACGTTTTTCCCACTCCATTTCGTACACGTACTACCACCTCACCCTTCGCTCACCATGTACATACATGCATCAATTGCATTTTTAATTTATTTATGAGAAACTAACCTATATAATTATAAACATACTGTATGTATATAGTGAATTGACATGACGACATTGCCCCATTAATTAATTAGCAGGCAACATCCTATATGTGCATATGATCGAGTGATCACATTCACTCACGCCTATAACTAATTCAAATGTTCTTGTAATTGATCGAAACCATATTTAATTAAATTAAAGTTCAGGGACCTGTCTAGCTATATATGTAGAGGCCTGCAACTCCTCCCCTCCGTTGCTTCTCCAAACCCAATTAAGACTTATTACTCGTGTCACAAATTAAATCAAGTAAAAGAAAACGAAAGATGCATTGCGAATCACACAACAGAGGAATGGAGATAGTAACGAAGGTGGCGGGGGAAAGCGCGGTGGTGATATTCAGCGTGAGCAGCTGCTGCATGTGCCACGCCGTGAAGCGCCTCTTCAGCAGCCTGGGCGTCCACCCAACCGTCTACGAGCTCGACCACCACCCTAACGGCCCCCTCCTTCACAACGCTCTTCACCTTCTCCAACGCTCTTCTTCGTCGTCCTCTCCTTCTATTGATCATCCGGCTTCATCCACCGTCCCTGTCGTTTTCATAGGGGGGAAGCTGGTGGGGGCCATGGACGTCGTCATGGCCTCCCATATCAACGGCTCCCTTGTTCCCCTCCTCAAGGAAGCCGGTGCTCTCTGGCTCTGATGCCGATCATTGTCGAATGTTTTTCAATCCATCATACAGTATCTACGAGGAAGAGGAGTGTAAGTTGCAACATTTATTGACTTTAGTCATTTCTGTTTTGATGTGTTTTACTTTGTTATTGGATTGTTTTTTGTTGTTGTTTTGTTCAGTGTACGCTCTACTTTAATTAGTTGCTAATGGTAGGTGGCACACACACTTCACTGAGTGTCTGTTAAGCTGCTGTCATTGTAATGGGCTCCCTCCTCTGTACAGAAGGATGTATTTTGTAAGGGATTAAAAAAATGCAAAATGCTACAGCTTTTTTCATTGCTGTGCGCATTATATATATAGTAGCTGTTATAGTGTTTGGTCGGGGCTTTCTTTGCTTTTCAGCTTCTCTTTTGGTTCTTGTCATGTTACATTGCGGTTCAATGCACCTGAGTCTGACCTCCTCAGGATTCCTAAAGATACGCTGCTTGTACGTACGTAAATCTGTTTTAAATCAAATCAAGCGAGCGTTTTATCAAGGCAAAAACAGTATTTTTTTCGTAATACAATTATACTAATTTTAGTAAAGGGTCCAAAGGAGTGGCAACACCCAAACAAGTGAAAAACAACAATCCATGTGGATTAGTACTCGTTAGTCTTTGCATAGTAGTTAGCATGTACAACCACGAGCATATATAATCATCTCTCATTTTTCTTTCTCCTCTTTTTTTAACACTTCATTTTTTTCATCATCCACATCATTTTTTATTTTTCCTTTCCTTCTTCTCTTCTTCTTTTTCCATTCCCCCTAGAACAAATCCCTCTCATACTTTCTACATATTTAATATCATTCAATATTTTTTACAAAGTTAATTAATCAAATAAATTAATAATAAATTATATTTGCTTAAATAATTTGGATTAAGATAATCTACTATATATATAAAAGCAATAAGGTTTAGAGCCTCGACGTTGCGCCACGTCAGCTTTTTTCACATGTCGTTCTATTATTAATCTATATAGGATTTTGCCACATGTCATTTAATCCTTGCTCCATAAAATTTTTATATCAATTATTCTTTCCACTTCATATTCTACATGGAAAATTTTTTCCACTTAATTAAAATTTATTTATTTCCCAAATTTAGATAATATCTTAAATTTGGGTAGGAGATAATATCTTAACTAAAATAATTTAACTAATGGTTGAATTTATTCCCTATAAGCCAATAAAATATATATGCTTAATCTTTTTAACATTTTAGTTGTTTCTTTCTCTCTCTTATATTAAAATATAAATATACTCAATTACATATATTATTATTAAATTAATTATTATTTTTTAAAATCTCATCTCTTCCATATTTTCAAAATATATCTTTTTTTATTTTCTTCATATTTTATCTTTTTCTAATTTAAACCTATTTATGAAATATTGTCAAGGAAAATGAGCAATGTAGATTATTTTAGCTTAATAATATATGTTCAGTCTCACTTTTAAACTTAATAATCTAAATTTAATATGTTTTATATGATTTTAAAAATAAATTTATTTTTATACATATTACGGACAACAAATTACTTACATTAAATTTTATATTATATTTTTATTTATTAATATTTTTTTTTGGTATATCTAAAAAATATAGAGTCATAGTTGTGCATGGCACGACGGGGACAACTAGTATAAACTACTCTCTCTGTCCCATTAAGTTTGTCCAGTATTCTTTTTTCGTGTCCCAAAAAGTTTGTCCATCTTTTCAACTTTCCTTTTATATCAATCTTTTCTTACAATATTACTCTTATCTAATCTCACCTTTACTCACATTATCCAATAAAAACTCTACCTTTTTGGTAATTTCCTTTCTCTTTCTCATTTTCCACCTTTTTACCCATCACTATCACGACTTCTCTCCTCTTCTCATTGGTTGGTTTTTTCTCTCTCACATTTTCTTAATACTTGTGCAATATGAATATGAGACGGAGAGAGTAATTATTAATTAAAAAACTTGACCCGATCCAAAAAACTGACCCGATCCACTCGAAATTTTCTAGGTTGTAAACCAAACCGAAAATCAATGGGTCAAGAGACCGAACCCGGTCGACCCGGAAAAAACTGAGTTGGATCACCAACCTGTTGGGTTGACCCGATCACCAACCTTTATCTTTAATAAATATAATGGTAAATGTTAACAAAATTGACGATCATGACCGACCCGTTGGATCAACCCGAACCCGTAACAACCCGGTCCATATGAACCCGGAAATTTTATGATCCAAGACCCGTTTTGACCTGAACCTGATTGACCCAAACCCGAACCCGACCCGCCCGACCCATTTGACAGGTCTAGTAGTAGTAGTAGTAGTAGTAGTAGTGATGGAGAGAAAGAAAAGCTAAGATAAATTTGTGAAAGAATAAACTAACAATATTAGACTCTATTTATAGATAATAAAAAATTATAAAAATTGATTAATTTATTTCTCCAGAAAAAATCAATATTAATTATTATTTTGTTGAAAATATATTTAATATTAGGTTGAAATGAAATAAATAAAGTTAGTTGAAAGTTAGATACAAGTGTCAACTTGTGAATGGGTGAATGCTCCTCTTTGGTCACAAGGGCCAAAGTATTCATTCCTCTATAGAAGGAGGATTACTCTCATTTCTCTTTGAATGCCCTCTTTCAATTTTTACAACCAAGAGGAGCTCCTCTTTGAGAAAAGAGAGTGCAAAGAGGAGGTTGATTCCTCTTGGTTGCAAATGCTCTATATACTCCTCCCTTCATAAATACTTATCATTTTATAAATTAATAAAAAAATTTGAAAATCTCTTAGTTTTACCTAAATATCTTTATATAATTATTTTTTTATTATTTAATTTTTTAGTATTTTTAAGAACAAAACTGGAAAAGACTTGACAAAATATGTAGTTAAACAAGTATTGTTGAACAAAACAAAAATACTAGATAGAAAGATGTTTCTAAAGGGAGAGAGTGTATGGGAACAAGTATGATACTAGATTCGTTTCTTAGCTATTTAGGTTTAGGGTTTGGCTATAAAAATATTATAAATGTCACCATCTGTTACTGGGTTGGGTATAAAGAAATTGAAAAGCAAAATATGTTTACTAGGTTTGGCCAATTACACCTACGGTGACGTGTGAAAATATATACTTTCACATTTTTAAATTGTGATCAATAAAGTCTTGTGCGGTACCTTAGTAGTTAATCATTTTATCGTCAATTAGTTTTAGGATAAATCTCATACTTATGTACAAGACTTATATACTTTTGTACAATTGTTTGTGCACGCTCTTCCAGTTTAATGGTCCACGGACTTTAATAATAATATTTAAAACTTAATCAAATAAGGTAAAATAACAAGATTCCTAATTTTTTCCCCACATGGGGTGACCGGCTTAGTGGTAAGAGGCATGGGTGTGTTAAGAGGTACCGGGTTCGATCCTAGCCTACGTCCCTATGTTTGGGTGACAAACCAAGTCTCACCATTCTTCCACTACTAGGTCGAGCCGGTCGGTGCAAGCCGGTTTACCTGGTTTGTATGCTTTGCTCACTAGTTCACGGATGACGGACCTGGGGCTTAAACCAAAGGTGGATCCCTTTTTTTTTTAAAAAAAGATTCTAATTTTAGGGTTGTAACACATGTATATTTCAACTTATAATTCATATTGGGTATCTTAGAATGAATGCTGTCAGGGGAGGATCTAGGGGGCGGGCGGGGGAGGCCGCTCCCACATAGGTCCGAAAGAGCGACGAGTATTAGCTAAGGAACCCGAAGGATAAATATTTTTTTAATTTCACCCTCACATCGGAGCGGGACGGGAAGAACTACTACATGAAGGGACAATGTAACATCCCCGACCAAAGTGCATACGTCATTTTGCATTCATATAAGATTAAGAGCATATGCATAGTATATTGACATGATATATAGTGAGTTTTTAAAAGTAATATTTATTTTCTAATTAAATTTATTATATTTTAAAAAGTTTTTGAGAAAAAGTTAATTATTAGTTATTTCAGGGTAAAGTTTGTAGTGAATGAGATTTGAGGGTAAAAGTGTAATTTCCGAAAAATAATGCCGACTTCATTTGCCGACTTTGTCATTTGATATATATCCAACTTAGTGATTTGTTCTTGCCATAAAAACGTACAGAGAAGGCAAAATAGAGAGGAAAAAAAAGAGAAGAAAAAAAAGGGAAAATTTAAGGTTTTGTTGTTTTTGTTGTGGATCTGGTATAAGATCTCTTCTATCGGGTTTTAATCTCGAAGTACAAGCGTGTTTGGGTAAGTTTTTAATTAGTTAATGGTTTATCTGGATTTTATTGATTTTTCCAAATCTAGATCTACAGTTGCTTTTGATTTGAAAATCAGTCGATTTATAGTTCTCAGAGGGTGTTTTCGATATCGAATTTATATTCGGTGAAAGATTTCAGAGTGATTTTAGGGTTTTTCTTTGTAATGATATTAAGGAGCCCTTTGATCAAGTTTTTCAGAAAGGTTTGAACTAGAAAAATGTTCTTATATATATATATATATATAGTTTATTGTTGAAAAGTTTTAAAGGATTTAGAAAGATGCACAAGAAGTTGTAATGCATTTTGACATTGCATTGCATTTGGGGTTAGAGTTTGTAAGAGTTAATAGCCTAATTTGCATTGGGTTACATATAGTATCTGCCTTAAACAGGTGAGTATAGACCGGAGATTCAACCCTATGTGTTATATGTTCTATACGAGCTATATGGATATATATGTTTTATGAGCTATATGGATATATATGTTTTATGATCTATATGAATATATATTTTTTATGATCTATATGGATATATGTGTTATATGGATTATATGATATATGTGTTATATGTGATAGCTCTGAAATTTCCAGAGTTGTTTGCACAAAAAGTATGATAACAGATGGCATATGATATATGATTACATGATGCATTTGATTGCATAGCATATTGCAATGAGATTAAAAGGACATGTTACTGTCTTGCCCTGAATTGTAATTCAGGAAATCTACAAATTTCTTTGTTAAAGCGACCTACGGGTCATACAGGATCTACGGATCATACAAGACCTTCGGGTCAATATTCAGGAAATCTTCGGATTTCTCTGCTAAAGGGACCATAAGAGTCAATATTCAGGAAATGTTCGGATTTCTTTGCTAAAGGGACCATAAGAGTCCATATACAGTAACCTCGGGGCAGATTCAGGCTTGAACAGTTCACAGAATAATTAATCGGATAGACATTTGCATTTGCATAGTAAATTCTTATATGACATATGTATATTATATATGTATATTTACATTGACTAAATCTTTGACTCTATGTGAAATAATTGATGATGGTTTATATTCACTGAGTATGCGATTCACGTAAATCGCAAAACAATTTTGCAGGTTCAGCTAGAACTTTCTGATGTGTGTCTTTGTTAGAGGTCACATTCATACAGGTCGGCCGGCTGAAGCTCTAAGCAACCTTCTCCTCCTCATTCTTACATCATAGACATATGAGTTGTAATATAAGTTAAGAGTGAGAGATGTTTTAGTATGAGTAGTAACGGCATAGAACTGTGTGTGTGCAACCTTTTATGGTTGTTAATGTCAGCTATGTGCTTATGTGAATAATTGCTTATATGTGAATTATCTTCTTATATAGGAGATAAGTTTTACAGAGTATACGTCATAGGGTGTAGAGGTGTCACACCTAGTTTTTGGTATCAGAGCAGGGATATGATTCTTTAAGGGCATGCATTCATAAGCATATGTAATTGACATTAGAATTGCATTCATGAACATGATGCATAATGAGAGAAGGTTCAGCCGTGCCACATCAGTTTATAAGAGCATCTCATACAACACTACATGAACATACATTTCATACACATGAACTATTAGAAGAGGAAATACAGAGGCAATGGTAAAGGTAAATACAATATTTTGAGAATGTGTAATACGAGTGGGTACAGTAGAGTTACCGGTTGATCTGATTTTGCTATTAATATATGAGTTTGATGTTATGTTGGATATGATTGGTTGTCAAGACACCATCCTAAAGTGAATTTTTGTACCAAGGAAGTAGTGATAGACTCGCTTGTGAAATCTAGCATGATTTTCTATGATAATAGACAAATGGTACTTATTTGCTTAATATCTACAATAGCGGCTTTTCGTATGATCAGAGAGGGATGTGAGACATATTTGGCTATGTTATAGACCGTATAGTTGAATGTGATGAGGTTGGAGATATCCCATTTGTTAAAGATTTTTCTTGATGTATTTCCAAAGGATCTTCCAGGATTAACCACTGATGGAGATATAGAGTTTACTATGGATGTAATGTCAGGTATTACACCGATTTCTATTCCTCCATATCGGATGGCTCTTCTAGAGTAACAGGACTTGAAGAAACAATTACATGAGTTGTTAGACAAAGTATTCATTAGGGTTAGTGATACAGAATTATCTCCTCAATTGCTCGATGATGATAATTCGATCTTGTTTTGGCCCGATCTTGACAAGTAATTCTCTTTCAACCTGATTTTCTTAATAAAGTTAGAAACTTGCGGAATAAGTAATCAAATAAAAGATGAAACTAATTTGATAGATTGAAACAATCAACTTTTATAGTTCAATTGGATTGGCTCTAATGCTAAATCCAATTGATTAACTAGATTTGATCTTTAACAATCAAACTAGAATAATCTCAATTGACTAAATCGATAAACCAAATTGAACACACGAAAGAGAGAGAATTCGAATGGAGTATGATGATCGATCTTCGTAGGTTTGAATGCTAGAACACAAGTTGTTTTAATGGCCCAAGAGCAAGATTAAACCAAAGGGGTTTAATCTTACTGAGCTGATTTTTATTAATGAAATTGCAAAGTATAAATAATGAATACAAAGCTGAATCTTGGAGATCAAGTAACCATGTCTTGCTTCCAAAGATATAATAAAATAAAGTAGATGCAACTAACTAGATCCCCTTTAATTAAATAAATCAAATAAAGATTTATCTGACTTATTTAATTAAGGAAACTAACCTAACAAACTTTAAAAGATAGCAAAAGATAGGAGAGAGATTATCAACCACTAACATAAGCCTATTGGTCGAAATTCTCATTATTAAAGCATAAAATCGTCCATAAGTAAAATAAATAAAGATAGAAATTTAAACTAAAGATAAGATTCTCGTAAGACTTGAACAGCTCTCACTAAATCGCAATTTTCGCCTCTTTGCTGTTGGATTCTGGATTTGATGTAAACTACAAAGTTGTAGATCTCTTAATTATCTATCCAACGCAATTTGAACGGACTTGATATCAATTTTCTATCCCAAGTTATGACCATTCTACTGAGCATTGTTTTTAATTTGATGGGTCTCTTAATTTTTCGAACTTTCAAGACTTCATCCTCTTCCTTGGTGGCCTTGGACGCCATTGATGAACATAATCAAAGCACAATATGGAATCCATGAAAATCTTCTTGAACTTGAATGATCGGGACCTTAGTAAAGGTCTTGGTGTTTGGCCTCCATTCGTCTTCAACGAATCATTCGCTTTGATCCTCCCTTGATTTGCATCAATTAGTGTATCTTATGAATGTGCATAGATTACAGAAAATCTAATCAGGTGACAGTGAAGAACAAATATCTATTGCTAAGAATAGATGATTTATTTGATTAACGTGTGCAAAGGTATTTTCAAAGATAGACCTTTGGTCAGGATACCATCAATTGAAGATAGCTAAAGATGACATTACCAAGACAACATTCAGGACTCGATATGGGCATTATGAGTTTCTAGTAATGCCATTTGGTTTGACTAATGAACCAACAACATTCATGGCTTTGATGAACAAGGTGTTTCAACCTTTTCTAGACAGATTTGTGATCGTCTTTATTGATGATATATTGGTATATTCACGAAGTAAAGAGGAGCATGCTGATCATTTGTATACCGTGCTACAAGTCTTGAGAGAAAAACAGTTAGATGCTAAACTGAGTAAGTGTGAATTCTGGTTGGATCATGTGGAATTTTAAGGACACATAGTATCTGGAAGAGGTATAGAGGATTGATTCTAACAAGTTTGAAGCAGTGGTCAACTGGAAAGCATCAACTACAGTTACAGAAGTTCGTATCTTTCTTAGTATTGACATGATATATAGTGAGTTTTTAAAAGTAATATTTATTTTCTAATTAAATTTATTATAATTTAAAAAGTTGTTAAGAAAAAGTTAATTATTAATTATTTCAGGGTAAAGTTTGTAGTAAATGAGATTTGAGGGTAAAAAGTGTGATTTTAGGATTTCTCTTTGTAACGATATTACGGAGCCCTTTGATCAAGTTTTTCAGAAAGGTTTGAACTTATGTTCTTCTATATATATAGTTTATTTTTGTCAAGTTTTAAAGGATTTGGAAAGATGCACAAGAAGTTGTAATGCATTCTGGCATTTCATTGCATTTGAGGTTAGAGTTTGTAAGAGTTAATAGCCTAATTTACATTTGGTTACATATAGGAGCCCAAGTAATAGACTGTGGTCATAGTCAAGGGGGAGAAATATAGTATCTGCCTTAGACAGGTGAGTATAGACCGGATATTCAACCCTATGTGTTATATGTTCTATACGAGCTATATGGATATATATGTTTTATGAGCTATATGGATATATATGTTTTATGAGATATATGAATATATATGTTTTATGATCTCTATAGATATATGTGTTATATGGATTATATGATATATGTGTTATATGTGATAGCTTTGAAATTTTCAGAGTTGTTTGCACATAAAGTATGATAACAGATGACATATGATATATGATTACATGATGCATTTGATTGCGTAGCATATTGCAATGAGATTAAAAGAACATGTGACTCTAAACTGTAATTTAGGAAATCTACGAATTTCTTTGTTAAAGCGACCTACGGGTCATACAGGATCTACGGATCATAGAGGACCTTCGGGTCAATATTTAGGAAATCTTCGGATTTTTTTACTAAAGGGACCATAAGAGTCAATATTCAGGAAATCTTCGGATTTCTTTGCTAAAGGGACCATAAGAGTCCATATACAGTAAACCCGGGGCAGATTCAGGCTTGAACAGTTCACAGAATAATTAATCGGATAGACATTTGCATTTGCATAGTAAATTCTTATATGACATATGTATATTATATATGTATATTTACATTGACTAAATCTTTGACTCTATGTGAAATAATTGATGATGGTTTATATTCACTGAGTATGCGACTCACGTAAATCGCAAAACAATTTTTCAGGTTCAACTAGAAAACTTTCTGATGTGTGTCTTTGTTAGAGGTCACATTCATACAGGTCGGCCGGCTGAAGCTCTAAGCAACCTTCTCCTCCTCATTTTGCATCATAGACATATGAGTCGTAATATAAGTTAAGAGTGAGAGATGTTTTAGTATGAGTAGTAACGGCATAGAACTGTGTGTGTGCAACCTTTTATGGTTGTTAATGTCAGCTATGTCCTTACGTGAATAATTGCTTATATGTGAATTATCTTCTTATATAGGAGATAAGTTTTACAGAGTTTACGTCATAGGGTGTAGGGGTGTCACAGACAGGGGCGGGAATTGGGGGGAAGTTCGAAAAGTCTTCAATGGAGGAATTACCATGATGTAGATATGCCTGAAATAAGGAATTGTAGTCTTTAGATGAAGACGACGATCTAATTAGGCTGGTGAATTACATAAAATAGGCCCAATTGGGATTTTGGACTTTTAAGCTATTTGATTTTAGTTGGCCCATTTGGTTTTTTTTGCCTGAACTTGAATTAGGACAGTTAGAGTGTTTTTTTTTCTGTTTGGCTGCCTGTTGAACGAGTGTTGAATGGATGAACAAAACATAACGAGTGAACGCTGCCTGGCTCAAGCTGCTGACTAGCGACTGTTATTGTTGAAGCGAACCTCAGTTGCACCGCACCTGGCTGCTTGGTGAGTCGGCGACGGTCAACGTCTTGGCTGTTGGCGTGAACACGGGAGTACAGGACTACGAAGGGAAACTTAACTAGGCAAAGGAAAGGCATCAAATTCGAGATTTTGACGGGATTGCGAACTGGGAAGCTGCTTAGAGTGCGTTTGTTAGACGACAAGTGGTTTTAGATCCTCAAAACTTTTATTTTTAGTTGCAATTTGTTATGTAAATGTGTAATTGTGTGTGAATTTGTGAATTTACAAGATTTAGGTTATATTAAGTTGGGGAGAAATTGATAACAAATTAATATTTGTTAATTAATTTGATAAGTTTAATAAGAAATTTTAGAAATGAAATTGTTAAAGATTGACCCCAAATCAGAATTTTTCTCAATTTAGTGGTAATGTGTTGTGAATTTGTGAATTGTAATTTGATTACTTGGTTATTTTTTGGAAAAAATTGAAAAGAAATTTGATATGCATAATAGATATTATTGCTACTTGGTTAATTTGATTACTTGTTGAAAATTATTGTTATTTATTAAAATTAATAGGTTGATGTGTGTTGAATGAAATGGAGAGGTATTTTGATAAAATGCTAAAAATTCCGAGTGATTCAAATGGTTTGATGCAAAAACTCCACCCCCCCTAAGAGAAGCCTGGATCCGCCCCTGAATGTTGTAGTTCGTATATGAACCAGATTGAAAATTAACCAGGTTGAACCAGTTGGACTGGATCACTCTTTGCCTCGAAAAGTGTGGGGCGCAGCAAAAGCAATTAATAATTGGAGTCTTTGGAGCTAATTCAACCTTATTTATTTGTATGAAAGCAACCACGCAAATATGCTTCAATTCTACTAAGAGAGCAACAACCACCCCTCCCACCTACCTGATCGGCTGATCATCTTCACCAACCCTAGATCTCTCCCTCTCCTCTTTTTCCTCCATGGATCCTTACAAGGTATATTCAACAAGTGATTCAAATCAAAGTATTAAACTTGTTCAATAATTGTTGCCCAACGTTCTGTCTCCTAGGGTTCGTCCTGTGCTCTCTTTTTGTCTTCCGCATCCATCTTTGTATATTCGCCCCCTTTTCTCTAACCCTTCTTCGATCCTCTTGTCTCTTGATGAGGCTTGTCGATTGATCTCCTATCATTCGTTGGTTGTTTGTGATTCCTCTTGTGAGCCTAGATGCCTTCGTTATTGCTATTCGTGCTTTGTTGTGATGGTGTTTGCTCCCTTGTACACCGTTGTGGCGTTTGGCTCTCCCTTCCTCTCTCTGAACCTGAGGATCTTGATCGCGCTCCTTGTTGGTTGTTGGGGTTGTTTTCCTTCGGATGTCGATCTTGCTTCCTTGATGGGTCCCTTTATTGTGCTAAGGTGTTTGTGGATTTGGTTCACCCTTTATTTGGGACTCATGATCTGGGATCACCGTTTGATTTCTTCTTTGCTCTTCTGGCTAGTGGTTGGTCTCTGACTTTCTCGCTCCATGTAAGTATTTCTCTTTCAAGGTTTAATTCCTTGTTTATCTCTTCCTTCCTTGTGTGGTTGTTTGGGGTTCTTGGCTTTGCTAGGCATCTCTCTTTGTTTCCTCTTTCGGTTTGGGCTTCTCTCTTCCTGATTAACATTCTATCTATCCCTTGGTTTTTGTGGATTATGTCTTCATTGTGGTGTGGTGGTTGATGTCTCCTCTTTGTCCCCTTGGGATTTTTGAGTTACTAGCTAATTGCTATGCCCAATGTTGGTGTTTTTCCCTTACTTGTGGATGTTAGGTGGAACCCTTCTTGGGTTGTATTGATTCCTATGAAAATTCCCATGATCTTTTTGTGTGAAATGTCAAGACATTTGCTTTTTGAAATCTGTAGCAACCTTGTTCCAAGTATGGTTTGATCCCTAAAAATTGCTTTTGCACTGTTTGTTTGGTGCATGGTTTACGGATTCTATTGAGTTCTGTAATTTTTTGCTTGTTACTCAAAATGCTAACCCCTGGTTCTTCTCTTCACTGATCCCTTGGTTGAATATGGGACATGTTTGGCCCTATGTTCGTCATCGAATGAGTGGTTTTGAGTGCAGGGCCAATGACAATTTGTATTGCTGCTTTATTCTCATGACTTCTAACCTTCCTGTTGGAGTTCAGTCCATCTGTTCTTTGGTGGGTGGTGTTGAAGGGAGTTGCTCTCTGTGTGTCATTGTGAGACATGGTGGGGTATATTTCTCTCATTACCATGGCATTTCCTAGGATGATATTCAAGTTGAGGTTATGATTTCTGGTCTCTTTATTGGTGAAAATGACTTCTTAAAGTTAATGTGCTATGGTGATAAGTCATGGACTGTTGGAATTTTGCAAGAGCTCCTATATGTGTGTTGTTTTCAATCACATATGGTTCAGGTGTTGCTTATTTTCAAGTGTTGGATATATGTGCAATTTCATGATGAACAAGCTTCGGATGATCATTTATTTACTCTTGTTCTGAAAATTTTCCATTCGAGATACTTCTAGCTTGTTGGGTTGTACCACTCCTTGTGGTATCTTCTATGGATATGGAGGCGGGGTCTGTTGCCCTAATTACTGGTGTGCCTACCCCAGTCTCCTTAGTTGAATCTCTTAATATCTCTATCCCTCAGTCAAATACTTGTCCCACCCATGTGGATGCCACTTCTGATGGGCCAAACTCTAACCCTCCTCCTTCTAATGAAGATCCTAATGAGGAGGTCATCTTTGTTCCTTCCTTTGATATTCTCATGCCTAATATGCTTCCCACAAATACTCCTATCCCTAATCCAATAGCTATTCCTTCTGTCCAAAATTACTTGCATGAGCTTGTCCACTTCACTCTTCTTCTCAAGATGGTTGAGGAACCTGTTTCCACAACCCTCATTAATGGGAAGATGAAGGAAGCCTGAAAAGAATATGCTAAGGGTGAGGTGTTGTTCCAAGAATTTGGTAACTTTTGGATCATTTTCAAGTTTTCAAACCGTGAGGCAAGGGATTTGGTTTGGCTTCATAGGCCTTATCATGTCTAGGGGAAGTTGGTTGCTCTTCTGCCTTTCTACCTTGATTTCAATCCTATTCATGATGATGTTTCTAAAGCTGATACTTGGGTGAGAATCCCTTTTCTTCCTTACTATCTTTTAAATGCCTCTACCCTTGAGCTCATCATGAGGAACAACAATGTTGGCCACTCCATTAGGGTTGATGAGATCTCCAATTAAAAAATAAAATTTAAGTTTTGTTGTGTTTGTGTCAATATTGATGTCACCTCTCCTCTCAAAAGTTGTGTTAAAATCCGTGCTCATGATAATTTCCCCTTGATCCTTAAAGTTTGGTATGAGAATTTCTCTCCTGGCTGCGGTGCTGGGGTGATGCTACTCGCTCCTTTGATAACTGTCCTTTGAACAATATCCAGCCTCGAAAGCTAAAAATAGTGGTGGATGATAACCCTGCTGATGCTGCTTTAGTGCAGCAAACCAGAAATAAGTTGTTGGGAAATATGGTTTCTAAATTTGTGGGTGCTAAGGCTACAACTGGCCCAACTTTTATTAGGTCCATTGTTGTTTGACCTTTGAATGTTGTTGTCATGAAAGGGAGAGGAATGTCCATGCAGAATGTGCCCAGGCCTTCTGATGGTGCTACTACTTTGGCTCCTATCTCGGTTCTTCCACCTATTAACCCAATTATGACACTTGAAATGCTCTCCAACTTGAACCCCGTTGTCCTTGCTGATCCAGCTTTGATGATGCATGGTAGGGAGCAACTCTGTTATGTGCTATCTTCCTTCAATGTGACCAACAATGAGACTATGATGCTTCCTCCTCATCTATGTGTTTCTCCCTTGGTGTATGGTGGGTTACCTATGGGAGCTACTCCTGTGGTTGACCTAATGCACCCTTATGTGGGAGTTATTGGGAGTGAGAGAGGATTTGAGTCCTCTAATTCTCGCCTTAGAATTCAAATGGAAGTTATTGACTTGAAATTAGGTGGTGATAGTAACTTAGAATCTTCAAAAAGGAAGGACAATGAGGCTCTTGTGGAAACTGTTGAACCTGCTGCTCCATAGAAACCAAGGAACTCAAGAGGTAGGGGTAAGACAAAAAATGATGACTGATTAGCTCTCCCCGACTTGCTTTTTGGGTTACTTTTGACATTTGGTTTGAATCTTTTGTTTTAGTTTTCAAGGTTGTTTGGGTTGGTTGTGGGCTTGTTGTTGGTGGGTTTTGGCCTTTGGTTTTGGGTTGCAGTTGTGTCAGCTTGTCTTTGGACGCCTATGCCCCCTTTTTCTGTTTGTTTTCGGCTTGGTTTGGGTTTGTGGTGGGTTTGCTTTGGTGTTTCTGCTCGTTGTCGGGTTGTTCGTGTGGACCCTTGGTTGTTACAAGTTTGGTTGTTTAATATTATATATCAGTCTTTTGAACTATATTGAAACTTCCTATATTGAAACTTGTTATGAACTGTTACAAACTTAAGATTTTATATGAATATAGGATTTTGGAACGTAAGAGGGGTGAGACGAAGTAGTTTCTGGGAAGAAATTGGCTTCTTGAAAAAAAAAATAGTTTGCAAATTCTGTGTTTGGCAGAAACAAAATCGGAAGAACAACCAGTGCTAAATTGTGTTCGAAAATCATGTTTCCATGACATGTTTATCTCTCCTTCTATTCGATCAAGAGGTGGTTTATGGGTCCGTGTTTGCCATAATGCCTTTACTCGTCACCTTTTTGTTTATGCGATTACTCTTAATCTAATTACTCTTAAAAATCAAATTGATAACATTAGCTTCTTTATCATCTTTGTTTATGCGCCTTCTCATGAGATTGAATTTTTTTTGTATTGACAGACATTTTCAACAATGCTCTCCAATCTTAATGGTCCATTTATTATTGTCGCTGATTTAAATGAAAATTTCCCCCCAATGATAAAATTGGTGATCGTGTGCCAAGAAATTCTAGGTTTTCCCGGCTTAATGGCTTTATTAGTAACTTCAGGTTGTTAAACGCCAATACTTCGGGTTTTCCTTTTACTTGACGTAACTCTATTTCTACTTTGGAAACTATTTTTGAAAAGCTTGACCGCGTTCTAATCCATCAAGATTTGACAGATATTTTTCCAAATATTTTATTTCTTCATCATCCTTTTACAACGTCGAACCATTGCCTTATTTCTTCATGATCCTTCATCATCCTTTTTTTTTTTACCAATTTTGAATAAAAAACATCTCTCGTAGTGGAAGGCAAATATGATTTCCCAAGCGGGAAGGGTTGTCCTTATTCAGTCTAACCTTATGGGTCAGGTAAATTATCTGATGCAATCGTCCCTGCTTCCTAAAGGATTGTGGGAAGAGATTGACAAAATAAATAAAAACTTCTTTTTGAATAAATTTACGCCTAATTACCATCCGCTCATCAGTTGGAAGAATACTTGTTCTCCCAAACATGAGGGCGGCATGGGGTTGCGCACGGCTCAATCTAACAATACTGCATTGCAAATGAAGTTACTTTGGAAAATTATGACTCAACCGTCGAATGTTTGGGTTAGAATCATTAAGGATAAATGCTTGGGGTCTGGGACTGTCCTACAGTTCCAGAAGAAAACATCTATGTCTATCTCGTGGCGGTTTGGTTGTTTATTTAGCATCCGTCAGTCGTTTGCTTTGGGTATTCGTTGGGTTATTGGTAATAGACAAAACATAAACTTCTAGTCTAACATTTGGATTGAAAACTTTGATCTAACAAGTTATTATGACAATGGAAATCCTTTTCTACGAGTTTCTTCTTTCATTTTACCTGATTGCTCTTGGGATGAGCGAGCTTTGATTTTACCTGATTCCAAGGCATATAATTAATCTCATTCTTCATATCATGATTCCAAATTGTGGAGCTGTTGACCATTTAGTTTGACTTCCGACTGGTGATGGATGCTTCTCGGTGCAATCTGCTTCAACCCTTACTAACCCGCCTTCTCGTTCTCGTTATGATCTTGGTTGGATTTGGAACTTGAATATTCCCCCAAAAATTAAAAACATTTTTGTGGAAAGCTTGCTCGGATTGCCTCCCAAAGACAGATCAATTGAATAGATTTTTTAATCAGGTCCCGAATTGGTGTTCTTTGTGTCAAATTGAGGATGAAACCACAACTCATTTATTCTTTGGTTGTCCTTTCTCCAAAAGAATGATTTGGTTGTCCTTTCTCCCAAAGAATGTTTTCTAATTTAGGTCACAAACCATAATGAAAGCTTTTTACACTTATGCTTCTTATGGTGGTACATTTGGTGTCATAGAAATGCAATCATTTTTAATCCATTTAGGCTACAAGTTCTCACCTTTTGCTGGATGACTTGGCCTTTTCACAACACATTCAATGGACATCTGCAAATCCTATTGCTATTAAACATAGTTTTTCTAGGAAAAGAAAGAACCATATGACTTGGAATTATCCTTCGCGTAACTGGATAAAGCTTAATTTTGATGCGTCTAAAAAACAAAATTCTTCTACTTTTGCCAGCTTTATTCTTCGAGATTGCAATAGCAAGATCCTTGGGTTAGATAGGAAGGCTATGCGTTATATGAGTGTGTTACAAGCTGAAGCGACTTCGCTGTTGTTTGGTGTTCAATTTGTAGTTTTTTCTAAGTATTCTCATGTTGTTATTGAAGGAGATAATCTTTCGCTTATAAATGCTATAAAAGAAACTTGGAAAGTTCCGTGGGAAATTTATTCTTTAATTCAAGATATTAATTCTTTAATTTTGTCTATTCCACATGTTAATGTTTTTCATTGTTATAGGAAATGTAATAATGCAGCGGATTTCATCGCTGGAAGATTCAGTGATATGCCTCTTCTCCAACAATTGATCCTTGCAGCACAAGAGTCCTTGGATTGTAATTCTGTTTTTTCGGCACGCTTAAGTTCAAATTTTAGTCAGTGTCCCATTGTTTTGGAATTCCTAAAGATCATCCGCAGTGATGATTCAGGTCGGCCTAGTAATGTACGGTGACCTAATGTTTGCATATTATTATAAAAAACCTTATTTATTTATTTATTTGGTTGTCAACTTTCTCAAATCAACAGACTTTATACAATAGAGCAAAAATAGAAATAAATGGAATTGATATTCGTATCATTGTCATTGGTCGGCCGAGTATGCTTTGAGTTAGATCATTTTCGAGTACTATTATTACTATCTGTCCCGTCGTGCCCTGCACGACTATGACTCGATATTTTTTAGTTATACTATAAAAAAGATATTTATAAATAAAAATATAATATAAAATTTAATGTTTGTGAAAACCTCGAATATCTTTTCTTTCGTTATAGAAGTTTCGGGACGAAACTTCCTTAAGGGGGGTAGTATGTAATATCCGTATTCGTTTTAGGTCTCGTAGGTCGAAAACGGGTTCCTTCGCTTACAAGCATTTAAGTTCGGGATCCGCAAGTAACCCTCGGAAAAGAGTATTTATTAGTTAAAACCGATTTTATAATCCGTTGGAACACCTAGCTAATAATTAGTTTATCTATATGATAACTAATTAGATTTGCTAAATCTAATACCAATCCTATCTAATCAAAATCTACCCTTTTAAACCGAATTAGTTATTAGATATATCTAATATTAATTCCAGCTAACCTTTTGACCCACCCCTATCTTTTAAATTAGCTATATCTAATATCTAATCAAAATCCTATCTTTTAAATAGATGCTTGATCCTGATCGATTTCTTTTTAAACCACCTCATAGCTAGTTAGCCCAGGATCAATCATATCCTTAAGAATCGTCAACCATCGCGTATCGGCCCTCTCATCGCTTGCCCGGGAGCGAAAACGGAAACCGTGTTGCCATCGTGTTGCATTGAATGGAAGGAGCTTGAAGCCAGGGAGGACTCATCGGCCGTCTCTATCAATCACCGAACCTACCGACGCCATCGACGATTGATTCTGGACGCTGCTGGAGAGGCCGCCAAGATCATCGGAACTCGCCGCCGCCGTCATTGCCGATCGTGACGACCACTGGTGAAGTTCTTTTCCTCTGTTTCGTTTAGTTCCACCATGTCCTATGTTTCAGGCAAGGAGCCGGCTTTTGCTGTCTTGTGACGCCGGAAGATGTCACCGGATAGCGCAGGAAGCCATTACACCCTCGGCAGTTCACCGGAATACGTTATGTTTAGTTTAAAGCGGTGAAGGTTTTTTTTTCTTCTTCTTTCGGGGGCCTGGCTTTCTTCTTGTGAGTTGGGAGTGGTGGTAGGGTCGGGAAGCGTCGGAATTAAGGCAGGTGGTGAGTCGGAAAAGGAGAGGGGGTTAGGTGAGGGTGAGTTGGTGCGCGGTTACAGAGTCATCGGCAGAAGAGAGAGGCTGGAGGATTAGGATGTTTGGTTGAGGAAGAAAGGGGGTGGGCTCCACATGGACTAGTCAAGAGCGCTTGTTTGGTCAACCGATTAATGGGTAGGGGAGACGGGCTGGAGGTTGGACCATTTTTTGTTTAATCTGGGTTGGGTTGGATTAAAAGTATATTATATGCTGATGTTTATTAGTAAGTTAAGTTAATTAGTCTATGTGAAAATAAAAGGTAGAGGTACGAATAAGAAAATTAGGTGTTTGGGTGTTGGTGGGTTGAATTTGTTAGATAAGTAAGATAAATTTTATAAGGGGCTAATTAGCACATTCTAAAATTTATTAATTAGAATTGTCTTAATAAAAGTTAGGTATATCGGCTTGTATTTAAGTTAATAATTTTTTCCCTTCATAATTCTTAGGGAATCGTTCTGTTTGAGATTGTAGTTCCGTCTTCCCAACGATCCTTCGTTCGAGGTAAGTCGTTTTTCGACTTGCTCGGTTCTTTTCTCCCTTGTTAGACTGCGTATCGATATTGTAGGACGGGTTTTGGGAACTAGTCCCGAATACCTTTTAAATTGTTTTGAACTCCTTGTGTGTTGTGTGCGTTAATGATTTTAAATGTGTTTTATCGGAAATTATTTTGGAACGTTTTCTCTGTGTTGGTACCGTTTCCGACACGGCCCATCGTAGCTGGTGTTGAGGAAGAGTTGGCTACTTTGACCCGTGTGACTGGGAAAATCGTACCCTTCAAACGAAAATTATTATCTGTGTGTTTTTGGCAAGCGCTCCAGTGGAGGCTTAGCCAGGGGTTAGAAGGGAGATTGCGAAGTGGAGTGGGAGGGCCTGCCTCTGCACTCGGCGTGGTGATGAGCGCCTTGGAAGATGGATTGTGGACAAAGGAAGAATTGTATTGTTGTGTGATTGTGATTGTAAATGCGTATGTGACTTGTGTGACTGATATAACTAATTTAGGTGTTGGCCTTTAGAGTTATGATTGCGGTTGTGGATTGGTATGCTGACTTTAAATAAGTGTTTTCAAAGCGTTCTATAATTTTCGTATTCTTTCTAGCTTGGTAGATTAGACGCTGACCCTTCGGGGAACATTTTACAGTTCCAGGTATGAACCATGGAGCCGTGCAGGAACCGAGGCAAGATGGCGGGCCGGAGCGGTAAAGAGCGCGTGTCATAGTGGGATCGGTTTTTATTAGTTATTTATAATAGTTAGGATGTTGATTTTAATATTTGTTAGACGGAGTTAGTACGATGTTTCGTTTATTATTATTTTGTTCGGATAGTTCAGTTTCAGTAGGCGTTGTGACGTATTTGAATGTTTATGATTTTCGGGGATTCATGCATGACTACGTTTTCTAAGTTTTATTAAATAAAGGTTGGATGTTTTATTATGATTTTCTCGTCGTGCCCGCGTTGTAAGGTCCTAAAGTGTAGTTGTCAACCTAATTAATAGTACCTAGTAAGGTCTATTCCCTAGTAGTGCCTCGTCGGAAGACGGGGTGTTACAATATGTATAAAAATTATTTTTTAAATCAAATAATTTAAAATAAATATAGATTATTAAGTTTAAAATTGAGAATAAACATTATTAACAAAAAATAATCTACATTGCTCATTTTCCTTGACAATATTTGATAAATAGGTTTAATTTAAAAGGAGATAAAATATGAGCAAAATGATATATTTTGAAAATATGGAAGAGATGAGAGATTGAGCATATATATTTTTATTGGCTTATAGGAAAAAACTAGTTGATATACCCGTGACCTGCACGGGATCTTTAATAGTTGTTTGATATACTTATTGTAAAAATGTAATTATTTTGAGTGAATATTAATAATTATTTTCATATAAATCAAATATAACTTAATGTTAATAACTTCATATAATTTAAGATCCAAATACTAAATAGAATAACCAATAAGAAAATATGTTTGAAATAACTATAAGACTAAAATAAGAAAAATATGTTCTAAATAATGTTTAAGAAAGAAAATTCATATTGTAATATTGTAGTGATTTGCATTGGATATGCAAACAACTCAATTTTCCTCTTCGTGCTTCAAAGTTTTTTGGAACCGGAAATAAAAAGTTGATCTTATGTAAGTTTGTCTCCATTATCATCATATAGGATGGAGCTTTCATCTGAACACTTAGAAGGAGTAAGTGGTTGATTCGACGATACATTCCATTATAGTTCAGGCTCAAATGCAATGTGTGGCCTAGTTAAGGTGATGACAAATAGGATAGATGGATTCGAATTTAATTATAGTATATTGATATTAATTGATAAGAAAATATTTGCATATTTTGTATTATAAAAATTTTAATGGAACTTTTTATATAAAAAATTTCTACATGATGACATTATTGAAAAAAATTCTATATGATAAATCTTGTTGAAATTTCTATGCATTTGAGAAAATGAAGATTAATCAAACTTCATGATACAATGATAAATCTATATACTATGCTATGATATTCTATATGAAACATGTTATTGAATCTTTTAAAATCTTATCGTCATCATTTGTATTGCTTGAATAATTTATATTAGAAAATTATCTTATTATTTTTCACATTTGGAATATTTATTTAGTGAATGAGAAGAAAAAATAATCTTGAAACTATAAGGATGTACACATATATTTAAAATAGAAACAATCATTTTTACATAAAAATTCAAAAAAAATTTATGTAATTATTTAATGTAATTGATCCTAAAATACAATTATTTAATATATATTGATCTTACAAAGTTACGTTCATGTTAGACATTGTTTTATGAAATTATTTCATAGAAATTGATCTTAAAAATACAATTATTTAAATATTACTTAAGAAAATTAATCTAAATAATTATTTAAAAATACAAATTGAACTACTCATTAAGGAAATATAATTAGTGAATAAGAAGAAAAAGTAGCCATAAAATTTTAGGGATATATATGCATAGAAAAGAATACAATAAATTTATTCCTTTTATATAATTATTTAATCTATATTTATTTCAAAATACAATTATTTGATATTGATTGATCTTAAAAAGTTCCATAGATGTAAGCTAATTAAGAAAGATATAGTAATGATTTTATATACATTGATCTTAAAGAATTAATACCTTTTATAAAAACATATTTTTGTAGATACTACAATTAGAAAAGGTAAGTATAATATGACAAATCACCAATAAGTAAAGTGACCTAATTAAAAATTATAAAATTATAATGTGGTAGAATTAAGTAATATTTGAATATTTAGATGGGTAAATTAGTAAATGTAAAAATTAATTTGCTTAGGTGGCATAGTTAAATGATTGACACATAAGATTGAGTTATTCGACTTTAGTAATAGTATATAGATACAACCATTAGTTAAATTTTTTAATTAAGATATTATCTCATACCAAAAATGTGGCGCAATGTGGTGGCTCCAAACCTTATTGCTTTTATATATATAGTAGATTGGGGGATTTAGGAGTTTCAAATTGTTGTACATTTGGATATCTTTCTTTCTCCAAACCTACGAAGAAAACATATTTTGTGCTACATTACACTGGTCCCTTAAAAGCCCAATAGATCATGGACAAAAAGCCCAACAAAAATCATTGACAAAGAGCATGAATAAGTGAATTCTAAAATGGCAGGTAAGCAAATCAACTCAAGATCCTCAATTGATAGCAGTAGATACATTAACAAAGTCGATCATAGGAACAACAATTAAGAATTACGCAAACAATTAATACAGCTACATAACATAGATAACTTGTATCGTAAGCAGCATATATATATAAATGCCTTTGAATTGAATAAATTCAAATGCTCATCATGAGCTCTTCAAAGGTTTTCATGGAAGACTCGGGCAAACCCAACAGCACATTGACACTTCTCCTCTCCCTCCCGTGCGAAAGGAACAAGATCACTTCCTTTTCAGGCAACGCCACCGGCCCCGAAACCACGGGCTCTCCCCACCCGAAATCCGTGGTATGGAACGACAGCCTTGACCAAGTGGTTATAAGCAGAGTCGAGCTCAACGAAGGCCTCGCCCTCGTCGCCTCAAAGTAATCGATGGCCGACCTCATATACCCATCCGTCACCATCCTGACCGCCTCCTGGACCCGCTCAACCGCAAACGAAAGCGGGTTTCCCGCCAATTCCCCGGCCAACGCAATGGCGTTCGTCAGCACGATCCCGTTGCCAAAGTAGCCGTTGGGCAACGGAGGCTCGAACTTCGCCCTCCCGTCGACCGCGAAGAGGAGTTTCGACTGCTGGTGGGGTTTGAATCCCAGGGCCCGAGTCCGGGCCTGCCAGACGAAGCCGGAGAGGGCCTCGAAGGCGGTGCACTTGGCGACGGCTCCGTCTTCCGTGGCTCGGGTTTTGAGGGTGTCGAGTGCGGCCGTGTCGAAGGTGAAGGATTTGTACTGGATGGGCTCGTTGTAGAGGGGCGAGGTGTTTGAGAGGTCGTCTATTTCGTCGAATTCTCGGTGCGGGAATTCGATGTTGGGAGGGTCGCGGGCGGTTAGGAGGGTTCGGTCGAGGAAGGGGGGAGTCGTGAGAGGGAGGCCGCGGGCCGTTTCGGCCCACGAGTTGACGAATTCCATGGCGCCGATGCCGTCGAACATGCAGTGGTTCATGCAGAGGCCCAGGACGAACCCTCCGCATTTGAACTTGGTTACCTGAGGATGTTTGGTTGAGATTTAGTTACCAATGATGTTTACAAATTGGAATTACAATTGCAAATTACTTGAAGAAACCAAAGATGTTAACCTAATCAAACCTAACTGTTTTTGTATTACAATTGGCCGGACACCCATATGTTTGAATTTGCATTGTTTTGATGTGTTGAAGTAGGCCACAAGGACTCTTACAAAAGTTCATATGATAGTAAGTAGTAGAATGCATATCATACACCGAAACTGTACCTGAGCAGTCAAAGGAGGTATTTCAAGAATGTTCTTAGCCTGAGGAACATCATAAACCAGCTTCCCTAGAGTGACAGGATCAGGCTTAGTTGCATCCCCGATCTCCTCCATGTCACAATCCGCGTCAGCCTCCACGAAAACCGCTCCCTCCCCTGTGCAGTCGACTATCAGCTTCCCCTCGGGGCTGATGGAGAGTCGCCCAGCAAGCGGGTAGTAATTCACAAGAACCTTCGACAAGGCAGTCTTGATCACTTCCCCGGCTTCCTTGTTTCCCTTTACCTCTGATCGGAAGGTGTAAATCGTTCGAACGAGAACCGCTATGTTCTGGTCGAGGTTCGAGAGGAAGTAAAGTCCTTTTGGAGTCTCTTCTTGTGGGGTGACTAGAGCTGGTTTCCCCTGTTTCACTTGGATCTCAAAGCCATGGTGGATTCCATTGGCTACCTCCTTAACCTACAAGAATCATTTCAAAGGAATTAACGCAAAGTGCAAGTTGTTATGCATAAGAGATTGATCTTGATTACCATAATGTGTGATTAATTGGGGATGTTAAGTGGTTTGACTAATTTTTGCAAGTTGGAATTTTTGGAGAAGGATAGAGGTTGGGGGAGAGCAATTATATAGGAGAAATATATATAAATAGGAAAAGAGAGCTAGGTTAAATGATGAGTGTTGCTTTGTGAGAGATTAGTTGGTTAACTTATTGAAGGAGGTGTTGAGGAGTTGGTGTAGATCATCACCCACCAGAGGATCCGTCCAACAAAAGAGTAATGCAATACACATTTTTCAGGAAATATCAACAAAATAATACATTAGCCAGCGAATTGGACTTGGATGTATATGTCAAATGAAGCATATGGGTACAGGTTACTTGAAAAACATGGAAAGAAGTCGGTTAAACTGATTATTAATTAACTTTAAACTTTAGATTTCCACATCAATGGCTCATATATCCTTTGTGAGCTAAGTAAAATACGGGTTTTGTGACTTGAATGAGCGCGCGCTTAACGTACACAAGATCGATCATGAAATGGTAATGGTCGTGTGAGGTTTCACACACTACCTGCATGTCTGTTGGTCAAACTTCAAGCAACATATATTCTAAATTCCTACTAAGTAGACATGGGCATTATTTATGTTAGAACAATATTAGTAACGGTTAGTTTTAAGTACTCGAATAACATGTCTCTCTATAAGTTTTGATAATAACAAACAGTATTAGGAATGAAGTGTTTATCTAAGCAATTCAGGGAAATAAAGAATTGTAGGAACTACAAAAGAAAAGAAAACAAAAAGCTATGGAAATGTTTTCCAAGCAAGTCAGGATTACGTGTCAAGTGAAGAAGGGCAAAGATGTCCTTTTTGGAATTGACTTGGGCGGCAAGGGAAAAAGGGCATAAGTGTCCAAAAGCAAAAGGATCATACATGGGTACGATGGTCATTGGGAATCAAATATTGCTCCCCAAGTGAAAAAGGATAGAAGCGTCGTTTGGAAGAGGTCTCTATTATAAATAGAAAGCGATAAACCTAGATCATATAGTAAAGCAACCAACTGAGGACAACTCGGGATACCAACTTGGTTCCATTGTCAAAACCCTTTTATAAGAAGGATTCAAGTGACGTTCTTATTGCTCAAGTTTACGTTGATGACATAGTATTTTGTTCCACTAACCCTATTCTTGCATAAAATTTTGAAAAGCTCATGAGTAGAGAATTCAAATGAGTATGGTAGGGGAATTGAATTTCTTTCTATGTCATCAAATCTCTAAATCAAATGATGGAACCAAGATACATCAATAAAAGTATATCGAGAAAATGTTGGGAAATATGGCATGGATTCTTCACGACCCATTGATACGCCTATCTTCCAAACATGTGCTTGAATGCAGATGAAGCAAGAACTTGTATGAATCAAAATCTATATAGAGGAATGATCGATTCCCTTCTCTATCTCAAAACGAGTAGACTCGACATCATGTTCTCTATATGTCTATGTGCACGTTTCTAAGCCAATCCAAATGAATCTCACTTAAAGAAAGTTTAAGGGGATCTTTAGATATCTCAAGTGAAGAGACAACTTGTGCTTAGAGTATCCAAGGAACAATTTCTTTGAACTAGTTGCCTTCTCCGATGCTGACTTGACAAGAAATTTGGTGGATCGTAAGAGCACATCTAAAATGACACATTCTTGGGGGCTTGTCTAGTATTATGGGAATCAAAGAAGCCAAACTTCGTAGCTCTCTCAGCCGCTGAAGTAGAGTATGTAGCAGTTACCGCATGTTGTTTCCAAGTACACTTGCTCAAATACCAGCCGTATGTCCGTTGGAATTTTCCCTCTTAGATGTGACAATACAAGCACTATAAATATCGCTAAAAATCAAGTGCATCACTCTAGACTAAGATCATTGAGACTAGGCATTATTTCCTACGTGATAATGTAGAGAAAGTCAAAGGTCGGTCAACGAGCGATCAACGACCAAGTCAACTCGGTTAACAGGCGATCCAAGTCGGTTAACGACCAAGTCAACTCAGTGGGAATGGGATGGGCGATGAAGTTTTTTTGCTATTTACTTAATTTTTGTTTTTACTTCACAAATATCTAGTTATGTATTTTTTTTACTATTTACTTAATTGGGCCTTTATAGAATAACCGAACACGAATATTTTTTAGACGACTGTTTGTGTATATTAGCATATCCTCTCGTACAGTCGTACTACTAAACGTACAAGCTACGTATGCGTTATAACGAAACGAGTTATCGGCAATTTAATTAGAATCAAAGACGATAAATAAGAAAATGTGTGATAGTTTTGGGACATTTTTGTTTGTGCATGTTTCTGGAATTTTTTTCAATTTGTGTTTGTTTAGATTCGAGAATATATGGGTGGGGGTTGGCCACTGACCATGTGACTTGGAAAGCAATTTTATTTGTATGATTTCAAGTATCCGCGTGGCAAATGCCATGCAGATGCTGTAGCTTTGTTTGGTGGTGGTTGGCATTCTACTTTCTAATCTTGGTCTTTTTATTTTAACTAGAATATCTCTTAATAAACTGGACATTTGAATATGGCTTTTTTTCGACCTATTGATGTTTAAATATATTATATGTTGAGGTCTTGTGGACTTCCACAAATTACAGTTAGAGATCAAGTATATGTCGTTTAGTTAACTTTTGATCTTAATATATATTATATGAAGAGTTCTGCCAATATTTCTAGTAACTAATCAAACCAATTCTTTTAATATAGTACTTGCTGGTTATATTATTCATTTTAGATACCACTTTTTAATTACATGTAGATGATTTGAGGTATTCCTTCTAAATTATATTGGAATGTTCATGTTTCAGGAAATAAAATTCAATTTTCTTAAAGACAAAGTTGATATTTGGAAAACCGGATAGGTAAAGTTTTTTTGGTTAGAATTCTTAAAGTTACTCTATACATAGGAAATTAATCCTAATATATAGAATTGACCGATCCTTATATCTATTAAGTTTTATTTTAGCAGTTCATAGGAAACTATAAAGGGAGCCCATCCCTTGTGATACAGTGCAACAGCACTTCTATATCCAAAAGTTTTCTTACAGAATGGATATCACTTGAAGGCTAGTAGTAGGAGTGGGTGCACCTATCTCGCATATATACCGCTGAACCATACTCATACCCTCCAAGCCAAGTGTGGGTGCCATTTTATAACAAGACCACTTGAATGGAGTACTTTTTGGAATTTTTTTCCGTTCTAGGCTTCTTTTAAAAAAAAATTCCGTAAATAGGCTCACTTGAAAAAAAATTTCCGGAGATAGGCTAGATGGGGAGGTTCGGATGGAAGTCGCCATTCGGGGCAGCGACTTTGCTGCATAAAGTCGCTAACGTGACAATTTTTATAAAAAAAATAAAACATCCAGAGTCGCTGCTTGGAGCAACGACTTTTTGGTGAGATACGAATTTTATAAAGAAAAAAAAGACAAAGGACTTTGGCCATCATAAAAAAAACAAATAAAAAAAAGCCAATCTAAAGTACTTTTTGGGTTCACAATTTCACATGCATGCTAATGAAATGTTGGAACGTAATGCACCAATAATGCAGAATGCTATTACAAGGTAATAGTTCTCCCCATCCTGTCCTCCGTGACTATGACTCGATATTTTTTAGATATATTATAAAAAATATTAATAAATTAAAAAAATATAAATTAATGATTTATATAAATTGTGAACATAAATCTAAACTAAAAATTTTGATAGCAAAAATGAAAATAATGCGACGTGTAATATAGTTAGCAAATAAAATTGACTTGACATGTACATATATTATCAAAATAACATTACCGGGAAATTATATTTGTAATTGGCTAGATTTGTATGTAAATTATCAAAATTGAAAATTCAAAGATGTATCATAATTGAAATTCAAAAATTTGGCGACAAAATAATTCGATCCTATCTAATTCAAAGATTTGGGTTGTCATTTGTCAACCATAATCTATATATTATTACTAAACTCGAATCTCTTTATCCTATTTGTCACCCATCTAACTATGCCACATAAATATCTTAATTTTTAAATTTACTTTTTTACTCTTTTTTCTTTTTATTATTTACAATCCTTAAAAATATATAATATAATAATATTACTATTTCTATTAATATAAAATGATCTACTACTTTTTTATGGACAAAATTTAAATATTATATAATTTTACATCATCATCTTTAATATGTATCGTTATTTTTTTCAATGACAACAATGAAACTATCCATACATAATATCTCTAATATACAATAATCTACTACTTTTTTATGGACAAAAGTTAAACATTATATAATTGTGCATCATCTTTAATATGTATCGTTATTTTTTTCCAATGGCAATTACGAAACTATCAATACGTAATATCTCTATGATTTTGTTTTTATTGGTATAAATTTTAATATCATATGATTTCTATCTTTTTTATAATATTATATATAATTTTTTAATCTTTTCAATAATCAAATAATATATAATCATCAATATACTATTACTAAAGTCGAATCCTTCTCTCTTATTTGTCGCCCTTAATTTTTATTAGAATTCACACTCCCTACATATTATAATAATATTATCACATTTATAATTATTACTTATCACATTCAGCAAAAAAAATCAATTAGATATTTTATTATTAAACATTCCATGTATATTATAATAATATTACCTCATTTATTAATATTACTTACCATATTCAACTAATGAATACGAGATACTTACAATATTAAATAATGAGTATGGAAATATTATTTAATTTTATGTATAATTAATCGACGAGTAATTCATATACTACAAAAATCCTAAATTATAGTCGTGCATGGTATCATCGGGTCTTGTTAGTTTATATATGTATATATGGTCTACATAGTTTTTGTATAAGAAATAAAATGTTTATGAATGAATGAATGGTGGCACTCGGGTCAGATACACGTGCTTTGCGAAGCGTTTGGTTATGTTATACATGATATATCACTTAACTTTTAATCTTTTTTATAAAATGGTGCTGATAAACAATGACTTTGGTTTTTTTTAAATGGTGCTGATCTGCAGAAAATCGCTGAACCGTTCAGCGACTTTCTGAACCAAAATCGTTGTCCAGGATAACGACTTTATCCGAACCTCACCGCCTATCTCTAGAATTGTTTTTCAAGTGAGCCTATTTACGGGAATAAAATTTGAAAGGAGCCTACAACGGAAAAAAATTCTACTTTTTGCTTGTCCATTTTTTTGGGTTTTTGTTATTGACACCTATAAATTTAGAAAGCCCATTTCCATTCTGAGTTGGGTTTGTGGAGCTTTTCATTCAATATTCGAAAGCCCATTTCTACTGTTTTGATCGAGATTCCAAGAGAGCATATATATCCAAGATCCAAGATCACGCCGGTCGAATTCACCAGTTGTTACCCCTTCAAAAGGCAAAAGGTCGACTTTGTCACTTTTGCCCAAAACGATATGGTGAACACCGTTGGGCCACATCCAAATGAAAGGAGAACGACCCATCTTCTAATAAGGTTGAGTGAATAATAATATTATTAGGATAGAAATCTCTAATATATAAGTACATAACCAAACCTTAGTAGTGTAGCATAAGTTTCAAGGTAATAATATTCTAGTAGAAGAATATATCTTAAGAGAAAAGAAAGATAAGGAAATCTATGTATATATATAAAAGATGCAAGGAATAAAACCACCGTGTTACGCCATCTAGGATTTTTTTATGTGTCCTTCCCACGTTAAGTCACCTAAAATTTCGCCACATATGATTAGTGACGGACCGGAATGGGGGCCGGTGCCCCCACTTCCGTCCGGCGAAGAGTGCTTATATAGGAGAGGACAAAGGTCAATTAGAGGCAAAATGATTCAGATCTATGGTCGGGTCGGCGCCATTAGAGGCAAGCGAGAGTTCTGATGGGAGCTTTAGGAACAAGACGACCTTTAGTTTTTTTTTTAAGTCCATCAAAACGACGTCACTTTGATTAAAAAATGTATCCCCACTTTTCAGATTTTAAAAGAATTTATTTTTAATAAAAAAAAGCCCATTGGTCAAGTGATTTATTAGCCAAACGAATAGACATATGCAACAAACTTGACGAACTGCGCACATCTCACGACTCCACCAGTCCACCACCGACCATGCAAGCTTGACACCCGTGGCTCCAACCTCCTCGCCGGCGAATTGCTCGTCCTCTCCAACCTATTATCTTGAATTGCTTGATTTTTTAATTTGTTTTAAGTTATTTGAAATTCGAAATTCTAGGGTTTTTTTTATTTGTGCGTAATTATGTAAATTTTACTTCAATCTTTTTTCTTAATTATTTGTTGAATTAATTGTTTAATTTGTGTAACTTTGAAATTGAAAACCAGTGAATATGTGTTCTTAGAACTTGGTAGTTAAGTTTTGTTTATGAAAATTTTCTCGCTTTTCTCATTAGAAGATGAAGCAATACGCCAATACATAAAAAAATATTGCCATAAGATTGTTCATTAATTTGATCTTCTAAAAAGAAAAAACTCTTTAGTTTGCTATTTTTGTGAAGTACTAAAAATATTTTTGTGATTCCTACCAAAAAAAATTAATATTTTTGTGAGTTAAAAATGCATTTAGTAAATACTTTGTGCCCCCACTTAAAATAATGTCTGCGTCCCCCACTGCATATGATTCTTATTTGGAAATTTATATATGTTGAAATTATTTTAGAATAATATAGAAATAAGATAAATTAATCTAGGAAAGATTCTATCTAAAATAAAGATGTTATCTATTATATATTAGGAAGTAGGATAGATCTAAAATATTTTATCTAAAATTAAAATAAATTAAAGAATATTAAATATCATATAATAAAATAGATATATTAATTTAGTTTTTCCAATTAAATTTCTAGCTATTATATGAAACAAAATTAAATTCAAATCTTATTTAAAATTAAAGAAAATTATTTTATCTTTATTTTTTTGTCTATTTATGTAAAAAATTTATATTGAATAAAATTTTGATAAAAAATAGAACTTTCAATCTATATAATTACTTACCTAAATTGACTTTTGATAAAAAAAATATGTTATCTTTTCCTTAATTTTCTTTTTGAATTATTTATGAAAATATAAATAATTTTCTTATCATTAAAAAATTCATTCTTTATTTATATTTTTTCATCGTTTCTCATTAAGTATATTTTTAATTTTTATTCAAATTTTTATAAGGAATTGAATTTGAATAAAATTACAAGAATATAGATTATTTTTACCTTTTTTTATTTTTGTGAAAGATTTTTAAAATTAAATGATTCTAATTTAAATAAGTTTTATTTATATTTTTGCATAAATAAATTTTTATTAAGTCATCAAAATTATGAGTTTGGTTCAAATGAAACGAATTCTTATCCTAAAACGTGAAACGAATGCACTTGTCCTAGTTTGTAGTGCACTTTTCATATAAAAGTGCATTGCAAAATACAAAAAGTGCAATCTGAAAAAGTGCACTACAAAAAGTATCAAAAGTGCACTACAAATTACGAAAAGTGCAAATTCGAAAAAGTGCACTCATAAATAGATAAAGCGCACTACGGACTGGAAAAAGCACATTCGTTTCAGGATAAGAGCTCGTTTCAGGGTAAGGGTTCGTTTCATTTGAACCAAACTCTCAAAATTATAGTAAGTTGACCTTAATAATTTTGGCCCTGTTTCACATGACATCAATTATAAAATTTTATATAATTTTATTTTCTAATATGTAAGTTTTTTATATTAAATTAAAATTATATTTACTAAATAAATTAAGAATTAAATTCATATAATCGTATATGACACGACGAATATAACTAATAATTAATGAGAACGTAGTGAATAATTGTCACTATGTTCTCTCCGAAATCGTAATTTAAACAAACAAAAAATAACCACTTTCTTCCATTAATGCCTTGTGTTGAATTAAGGAGGAGCGTAGTGCTCCACCTCTACTTACTACTCCATCCCAAATTATCATATCATAACTATAACTTAAAACGGATGTTAATAAAATTATTAGACCACACCACCATTTTTTTAAAATAATCTTTTATTTATGGATATGATAAATTTTTATTCATATTTTTAGAATATAAGATAAAAAATCCATTATTAAACAATATTTTATTTTTGGATATGATAGATAGGAAGATCATTAGCATATTTTTTATGTCATCATACAAATTCTAGAATATTTATTTTTTTAGATTATCTTAATTGAATAGTTATCTTTGCAACTGCATATCAGTAGCAATCCCCTTGCCAATTTGGTTATTATTATTCTAATTCAATCATTTGGTACCTTATATGAAAAGATCTTAATTAGTTATATAATAATGAATTGCGATCAAATGGGAAAATTTGCTACAGTGTTTTATGCAGGCATTTGTGAGCCGTCCGATCTTGTGCTCTTAAGGGCTAGGATGAATACACACGTTTAAGTGATTTTGATAAAAGAAAGATACGGAGGGGTATTCTCGTCCTTTCACCCATTAAATTAGAACACATCTTGCTGGAGTCTTCTGCAACCTCTATATCGTGGGTTTCATTCGCCTATTCCGATCGATCTCCATTCTTATTGCCTCTTGCTTCTTCTAATTTGGCTCACTCTTTTTTTTTTTTGTAGATTTTGGCTCGAATTTATGTTCTCTCTTCATAGATTTTGCTATAGATATTTTTTCTATGGTTTCAAGTTCACATTTAGGGGTTTTTTCATTGGAGCTTGGTACTTCGATTACATATTTTTGTGTGTTTTGAACCGATTTTTGTTGATTATAATCAAACCTATGAAGATTTTGTATGTTTTGCTTTACAATTTCAAGTTTTTGATTGAAAACAAAGGCTAATATCCAATGCTCATATAACCGCCCACCATGTGTTCGACAAAATGCCCAAATGGTCAACTTAGTATTTAGAGCAGTTTTTTTTACAATTTGTTCATAAATTATGAACCTAGCATACCAAATCATTAACTCATACCATTTATTAACTAGAATGCATGACGCAAGTAACAAGTTTTGTGAATTAAATTTCATGAACCATATTTATAATTGTTATGAACCTAATCATATAAAGACAAGCACCCATAAAATACGATTTATGTACTAGTTTACATGTATAAAATAACAAGTATTATGAATTTAATTTCATGAACCTTAATGACAATTGTTATGAACTTAACCATATAATGACTTGAACCAACATAATATCATTTATGAAAAAATGACACAAATAACAAGTATTGTGAATTAAATTTCATGAACCTTATTGACAATTGTTATGAACTTGACCATCTAAAGCCATGAACCATTAGTCCAACTTTTATGAACTAAAAATCGTAAGACGAAATATTATAAATTTTGCTTATAAAAATATGAACTAAAAGAACAAAATTCATGAACCAAAATAACTAGTATGACTTAAAAAAACATGAGCTATAAGATAAACTATTAAGAATTAAAAAGTCATGAACCATAAGAATTATTATGAACCTAGCTTACAAAAACATGAACCAAAAGAACAAGTGCCATGAACCAAAAATCACGAAGAAAAATAATAACTAGCATGAACTAAAAGACATGAATCATAAGATGAACTTTGATGAACCTAAAGTTATTTAAACATGAACCAAAAGAACAATTGTTATAAGCAAAAAAGAACGGAATAAAATTTATGAACCATAAGAATAAATAGTATGAACTTTACCTTAAGAAGTCATGAACCAAAAGAACAACCGATATGAACATAAAGACATGACCGTATCAAGAATTAGCCTATGTGGGATTTGAACCCACATCTATGTGCACATGCACATTGCTCTACCATTTGAGCTAATAGGCTACCAAATGACATGAACTATTAGATAAACTATTAAGAATTAAAAGTCATGAACTACAAAAATTGCTATGAACCTAACTTACAAAAACATGAACCGAAAGAATAAGTACCATGAACCAAAAATCACGAAAGAAAATAATAACTAGCATAAACTAAAAGACATAAACCATAAGATGAACTTTGATGAACCTAAGATTTTTCAAACATACCAAAAGAACAATTGTTATAAACAAAAAGGCACGGAACAAATTTATGAACCATAAGAAAAAATATTATGAACCTTACCTTAAAAAGACATGAACCAAAAGAACAACCGATATGAACAACAAGACATTACCGTATCAAGAATTAGCCTATGCGGGATTTGAACCCACATCTATGTGCACACGCACATTGCTCTACCATTTGAGCTAATAGGCTACCAAATATACTATTTGTCAAGTGTCTCAGTGATGCAACAAGATCTAAAAAAACTCACATTGATTTCTCACATGAAGACTTAGGAGATAACTTCAACAATGGCAACATATCATCAAACATGACTTCTATACCAAAAGCATGTCATTAAAGAATCAATACCACTTTCAAATTAACCATCATAACAAAATAATCCATAAGAGTAAGATTGAGAGCCTAAAACAATAAACCCTAGAAAAGTGAAAAACAAGCATACCCTTTTTGTTCCTCTCACCATTGTTGATTTGAATTGAGTAAGTTTGAGAGCTTAAAATAGAGGATGATGATATCGAGCAAAATGTGGCAAGATCAAGCGAGATCGAGAGGTGGTGATTTGGGTTTTTGAGAGAGAAAGTGACAATTGCGGCGTATGAACGATAGCGGCATACGAAAGAAAGTGAGATTGCAGGAATTCAGGGTTTTTAGGAAAAAAAATCAGCCTAAAGGGCAGTTTCGTCTTTGAACCTAAAAATTAATGTATTTACCCGCGTGCCATTGTAAATGAAGCGCTTCATTTTTTATTTTTTCTACCAAACTCGTTTCATTTAATCGCAGCCGTCCATTATTTTAATCCAACGTCCCAGATTTGCTCGCATTTTTTATTGTATCAATATAATCCACCGGAGCGTGACTCATATAATAATTGCCTTATCTTTTTATGTAGATCATAAAAAAAATTATATTTAAGCATTTATATGATTAATTTTCTCGGATAATAAATATATTTGAAAATATCTTATTATTAATCTACTATCTATCTATTACTAATAACTATAGTCGGAACAATTTCTATCACCACGTTGCGCCGCATCACCCCTATATTAAAATAATAAGTTTTATAGTTAATTGAAATATAAAATTATTAAAAAATATTAGCAAAAAAGTTATCTCAAAAAGACATAAATAGATAAAGACCACGTATCAAATATGGATAAATATTGATTCTTTTTCATCTTTATAGGAAAAAATTAATTTAATAATAAAACAAAAAGTTATCCACCAAATTAGATAGTGTTTCCACACTTTGATTCGATAGATCAAAATATAGTATCTCCACACTTTGATCACATAGATTGTTTTCCAGAATATTCATTTTTATTCTTACCCGTATTTAAATTTTTTGAACAATTTTTAGTATTTACACTTTGATTAGATAGTTAATTGACGTATATAAAAATTAATTTTAAAAAATTTGAATAGTTTTTATAGTAGATGACGTATTTAAATTTTTCATTAATGTACTAAATTTAATGATTTATCTTCATTTGTTACCTTATATGAAAAGATCTTGATTAGTTACATGATAATTGTCTTATCTTTTTACGCAGATCATAACAAAATTTAAATTTAAGCATTTACATGAGTATTTTTTTCGAATAATAAATGTATTTGAAAATATTTTTTTATTATACTTTATTTAAGAAAAACCCGTACAAGGTACGGGAATACATACTAGTAATAATACTAAATATGCTTAACATGCCCCCTCAAGTTGGACACCGGTAGTGTAAGGCCAAGCTTGGAAGAAAATAACTGAAACCGAGGACGCAACAAAGGCTTCGTCAGAATATGTGTAAGCTGATCCTCAATAGACACATCACACATAAGAAACCCGAAGAGAACTTTGATGAACTAATTCACGAATAAAATGAAAAAGCAATGGGAATATGCTTCATTCTTGAGTGAAGCACAGGATTAGAGCTCAGATGCTTTGCTCCCATATTATCACAGTAAAGCACAGGTTATTGACGAAGTTGAACCCCTAATTCAGACATCAACGACATGACCCACAATAACTCAACACAAGAGTCAGCCAAGGCACGATACTCAGCCTCAATGGAGGATCGAGCAACGGTTTTCTACTTTCTAGAACGCCACGAAATAGGCGTGCTACCCCACATAAATCAAGAATCCCGTGGTAGAGGTATAATCGTCCTTGTTACCTGCCCAATCAGCGTCGGAAAAACCGTGCTAGGATAAAGGCGAGTTGGCGTGAATGAGTAAGCCAAGACGAGACATACCTTGAAGATATCGAAGAAGTCGCTTGAGAGCGCTCCAATGAGTAGTAGTAGGCGAGTGCATGAACATTGAAAGTTTGTTCACTGTAAAGCTTATATCAGGCCGCATAAGGGATAAATATTGCAAGCTTCCAAGAACCATTCGGTATTCAGTAGGTGAATCAAGCAATGTGCCAGACGTCCTTTGCAAATGTTGAGAGGAGCACATTCGCATTGAAATTGAGTTAGAATCAGTCGTATGAACTTTACTCATCAAGTCTTGAATGTATTTATGTTGACTTAAAAAGAGACCCTTTGAATGTGGTTGAACCTCTACACCAAGAAAGTAGGCAAGGGGACCGAGATCCTTGAGAGAAAAACGTTGAGAAAGAGTGAGCAGAATATTCTCCAAGACATCAGAATTGTTGCCAGTAAGAATTATGTCGTCCACATAGACCAACAAGTACAGAACTGTAGTTGAATGGTGATATATGAACAGAGAAGAGTCCGAAACAGAATTCACGAACCCAATTTGAATCAGAAACGAGCGAAGCTCCGTGTACCATGCCCTCGGGGCTTGTTTGAGGCCATAGATAGCCTTCTTCAATTTACACACATGAGACGGATATTCTCTGGCAACAAAACCCAGGGGTTGAGACATGAAAACATCTTCATTGAGACTACCTTGTAAGAACGCGTTGTTGACGTCCAATTGACGAAGCGACCAGCCACAAGACACACAATGGTGAGAACCGTTCGAACCGTGATCGGTTTGATAACCGGACTAAACGTCTCAGTGAAGTCACATCCAGGCCATTTGTGAAAGCCCTTAGCGACTAAACGCGCCTTGTATTTATCCAAGGAACCATCATGATTATACTTAGTGTGGAATACCCATTTGCAACCCACCAAAATCATACGAGGCTCATGCGGAACAATCTCCCACGTATCGTTGGAGCAAAGGGCCAAGTACTTTTGAGCCATGGCTTACGCCAATCAAGATCCTTGAGGGCCTGGGTTATGTTTTGAGGTTCATGATGCGGGGAAGTTTGGGCAAGGAGGTTTAGCTTTTGAATTGGTTTAAAAATATTATTTTGGGAGCGAGTTGTAACGCGGGGAGGAGGAGGCGGTGAAGGAAGAGAGGCTGGTGAATCGGAAGAGGGTTGGGCAAAGGATGTAGAATCATTAGAGGTGGAGGTCGAAGAAGATGGTGTGGCTAATGGTGAAAGCGTGTTTTGAGAAGAAGTAGGAGAAAAAGTAGGGTTTTGGTTAGTAGGTGTGGAAGGCGATGAATTCAAGGGAGAGGGTGGGCCCATTAATTGTTGAAATGGTGGAGGATTAGGGGGAGGCGGAAGCGGATGAGAGAGGATCGTTGGCAAGTGGAACGGAGAAGGTGGCCCACTCACTCGGTTGAGGCGTAGAAATATTGGAATTAGGGCAAGGCGTGGGCATTTGATTAAGAAAGGGATAGTCAGTTTCAACGAAAGTGACGTGACGTGAAGTATAAACTTTGTATATAGTAGGGTCTAAGAAAAAATAGGCACTCTGCATAAGAGAATACCCAACAAAAACAAAAGGAATGGATTTCGGGTCCATTTTATTGGTAGTGTAGGGTTTCAACCAAGGGAAGCACAAACAACCAAAACATCTTAATTTTTGATAATTAGGATGGATTTGAAAAAGTTTAAAGAAAGGAGACAAATTTTGAAGAGTGGGGGTGGGCATGTGATCGATAAGTAAACGGCTGTCTTAAAGGCAAATGGCCATAAGGTTTTGGGAAGACCAGAAAAGGACATGAGTGTATGACCAGTTTTAACTATGTGTCGATGATGCCGCTCAGAATACCCATTAAGTTGTGGTGTATGAGGAGGAGTTGTGTAATGAGAGACACCATTGGAAGCGAGAAAAGAGGCTAAAGCAAGATATTCCCCACCATTATCAAAATAAAGAATTTTGATTTTTGATTGAAAATAGTTCTCAACTAGGGCTTTGAATTGAATGAAAACTTCTTTGGTAGCGTATTTTCTTTTTGAGGGAAAGAACCAAATATATTTTGTGAAGTGGTCTACAAATATGACACAATATTTTTAGCCATCATGGGAGACTATAGGAGATGTCCATACATTTGAGAACAAAATTTCTAAGGGAGTAGAAGACGAAATAGTCGAATTATGAAACGAGAGTTTATGACTTTTATCAATGGAACAAGAATTACAAAAATCTGATTTAGAAGAAAAACTGCCTAGATGAAAACTATTTTGCATAAATATATATATAAGGATTGGTGGTGAAGATGACCAAGCTTATGATGCCAGGAAGGAACAACTGATTGAGCCGAAAAGGCTTGAGGCGACACTGAAAGAGGCCAGGAGTAGACACCATCGACACATGGACTGCAAAGAAGAACCATACCCGTAAATAGATTCTTCACAATAAAGCAAGTAGGTAAGAATTCAATAGAAAGATTATTTTGAGAAGTAAGTTGAGAGGCTGATACAATATTTTTTGGAGATGTTAGGCACATAAAGGACATGATCAAATTTAAGAGTATGGTTGTTTGCAACTAACGAGAAATTCTCGATCTGTGAGATTGAGAGACCATGTTGGGACGTTGTTGGGACCTCTAGTTCTAAACAACGGATCAACGATGTAATTCTCTTCAGTTTTGATAATGACAAACACCATAGGGAACTAATGTGGTTTGTTCAAGTATTTCTAAGGAACACAAGTACAACCAAGAACTCCTATGAATGACCAAAAGCCACTGCAGGCAACAATGAAGAGTTTCCATCAAGGGAACTCTGAAGAGGAAAGTTCCCATGAAGTGGGAACTCCCAGAAATGATCAAGAGCACAAGCTTACAACGATGAAGAGTTTCCATCAAGGGAACTCTGAACAAGACAGTTCCCATGAGATGGGAACTCACATGTGATGACAACGACCGTTCAGCGCAGATCGCGGGATTCTGTCTCAGAAAGCCCGAGGGAACAGTATGAGGATCAGACTGTCACGCTTCATCCAACGGTCCGATTGATCCAAGAAGTTGACCTAGTTCAAACCAAAGTCACATGTGAAGAAAGTACAACTTGGGCATCAAGCAAAGGGCATTTTGGACACAAATGAAAGATGCGACTGCCCAAGCTCACTTGGACTATAAAGCCAAATGAATAGTTCTCGGATTGAGTACTTCTCCTAGAACTCACAAACACCCACACCAGAGAAAAGAAAGAAAAGGAAGAGAAGTCCCCGCCGGCGAGTGTGTGATCTCGACGACGGTGAAGCTGAAGTTCCCAGGAGCAAGGGAACTGAGAAGTCAGTGTAAGGTTTGAGTTACTTGTGTTTTGCTGTTGTGAGCTTAGGAGCTCAATTGAGAGGATTTACTAGTGTTGCTAGAGTTAGGAAGAACTCGTAGGAACAGAGAAGTGTGAATCCGGCTGTGTAACTAAGGAACAAAGCAATTAATATAAGTAAGTCATTCAAAATCCTCCAAGCGGAGGTAGAGGTTTACCCATACAACTAGTTGGTTGTAGTGGGGTTCCTCTATAAAGGAACTGTGTTCTTCACTGTTTTTTATTACTTGCGAACTGTTTACTTCCGCTGCCTTGGGAACAGCTTAACTACCAGTTCCCAAGCTCTTTGCTAACGTTTACGATCCAACAATTGGTATCAGAGCTTGCGCTCTAGATTTGTGTTAGTATCGCATCAAATGGCTCAGGAACTTACTCAGGCAGGGAACAACACTAGTAAGCCGCCAAGGCTTATTACAGGAAGATTTGAAAGCTGGCAACGCGACATGAAGGATTGGATGCGTGGCCAAGACTACCAAGCCTGGTGTGTCATCGAGAGAGACTTTGAAATCGATCCAGCTATAGTCAACGACCTCTCAAAGTGGGGACCCAACGAGTACAAGTGCATGGAGGCAAACTACAAAGCCAAACAGTACCTAAAGAGGTCCATGTGCGTACAAGATTGTGACAGGGTTGCAAACCTTGACACAGCTAAGGAAATGTGGGAAGCCATCCAACAAATGCACGTTGGGAACTCAGATCTCAGAGAAGATCTTCAGATGAATGCAAAAAGGGAGTTCTACAACTTCCAAATGGAGATGGGAGAGTCCGTCGATAGCTACCAATCCCGATTTGAAGGACTTTGCACTAAAATGGAGGGATTGGGGATTACCAAAGAAGAAATCACCCACAAAATGAAGGTCCAACAACTCTTAAACAGATTGACTGGAGAATGGGCAAACGAGAGAACGATGTTCAAGGAAAATCCAGAAAATCAAACACTCATGCTCCATCAAGTGTTTGGAAAGCTAGTGAGACACGAAAAGAGGAAGATCGATGATAAGGAAAAAACTCGAGCTCATCGAGGGATTGCACTCAAGATCGAGAAAATGCTCAAATCAACCCAAGAACAACACGAAGACTCCGAAGAAGAAGAGGATGAGGAGCTAGTTCTTGTAACAAAGGCTCTTCGAAATTTCTACAAAGGGAAGTCTCAACGGAACAGTGGGAACTGGGGAAAGGGACAGAGTTCCCAAAGAAAGCCCACAGAGAAGGATCTCTCAGATGTGACCTGCTACAAGTGCAACAGGAAAGGACATTTTGCGAAGGAATGCCCATAGGGAACTGATGGCCGGAAGCAAGGAAAGAAGGCCTACATCGCTACCTGGAGCGATGATGAAGACGAAGATCCCGAGTCATGGGCACTCCCAGACATGTGTGGAATGGCCATAGGAGAAACCACTGGGGAACAACCCAGTGAGATAACCACTAAAACTGTTCTTGATTCTTTGAGTAACTATGAAAAACCTGAGTTGTTGAAAATTCTTTCAAGCCTTGTCAAAGATAACATAAAACTGCAAAACAAGTTGGAAAAACAGGAACACATAAATTCTCAATTAGTTGGTCTTGAGCCCTGTCCCAACTGCCTATCCCTTCTAGAAAAACTCAAGTCCCATGTGTCTCACATCGTAGATCTAGAAAGAGAAATCAAAACTCTAGAAAAAGATGAGAACACTCTCTTGCAAAACCTGAGTAAGACTCCCGAACATCTTGAAGCCTCCAGTTCCCAAATTAAGTTTGTCCCAGCCAGACATGGCATAGGATATAAAGGGGAGTGCTCCAAGAACGGAAAGTCACCCCTGAGCGAACATGAAATCCATGAGTGTAGGGCCTTAGAACTCCAGTGCGAGAAACAGAAAAATGCTCATCTCGAGGAGAAAATCAGGGTCCTAGAGAGTGGAAACAATGGTGAGAAAGATTACTATACTGGGAACTCCGGACATAGAATCTATGTCAAAATTGCTAAGGGAAACGGGTCTCGGGTGTACAACAAAGAAACCATGGATAGGAACCGGATCCAGAGACCACACCCAAAATACTACCTGGGAGAATACTATAAGACGTGTTGGCACTGTGGTGCTCATGGGCACTACAAGGATGCATGTCCCAAGAAGAGAGCCCAAACCCCTAGAAACCATGAGTTCCCAAACAAACAAAAACGTCATGCTAATCACCAAAGGAACTCCAACTCTCAAAATTCTAAAGACATCAACATTTCTGACTATATCTTGAATGAAAATGTTTTCCCTTGCAAGGGACCTGGCAAGAGTCATCTTGCCTGGGTCTCAAAACACTAACTTTTCCTTGTAGGTGGCAGTGAGAGGGAACAGTACATGGTTCATAGATAGCGGATGCTCGAACCATATGACAGGAAACAAGGATGTCCTCATCTCACTCCACACTCATGCCGAAGGGGGCCACGTCTCATTTGGCAACAAAAACAAGGGAGAAGTTATTGGAAAAGGAGAAGTGTTGCTCAACAGATCTATCAAAGTTAGCAACGTAAATCTGGTAAAGGATCTGGGATACAATCTGTTGAGTGTCTCCCAGATGTGTGATCAAGGGAACAACCTCGTCACCTTCGACTCAGATGAATGTCTCGTCATCAACAAGAAGACCAACAAAGTAATTCTGAGAGGAAGAAGATACAACAATGTGTATGTGGTGGATACCAACTTTGAACCACCAATGAAACTGTGCCTTGCGAGTTCCCAAGATGACACGGAACTCTGGCATCAAAGACTGGGACATGCTGGTGTAAATCAAATCTCGAAGCTTTATCTACAAGATCTGGTCATTGGTCTTCCACGGATCAATCTTGAAGGAGTCAAAATGTGTGAAGCATGTGTTTGAGGGAAACAGACCAGGAACTCCTTTAAACCAAAGAAGGTGGTAAGCACAACCAGGTCCCTAGAGCTAATTCACATGGATCTCTGTGGTCCCATGAGAACGGCTAGCTACGGTGGAAAAAGGTACATGTATGTTCTAATTGACGACTTTTCAAGATTCACCTGGGTTATTTTCTTGAAGGCAAAATCACAAGCATTTGAAGAATTTGAGCCCTTCATCAAAAGAACAGAAGTAGGCTTGGGGCTAAAACTGAAAGCAATCAGATCTGATCACGGAACTGAGTTTCAAAACTCAGAGTTCCTAAACTTCTGTGAGAAAAATGGGATCTCTCACAATTTCTCAGCTCCTCGCACCCCTCAACAAAATGGAGTGGTCGAGAGAAAGAACAAAACTCTGGAGGACATGGCTAGAACCATGATGATTGAAAGTGGAGTTCCTGAGTACTTCTGGACTGAAGCCATCTCCACAGCTACGTACATCCTGAACCGAGCCATGACAAGGCCCCTGATCAACAAGACGTCCTATGAGCTCATCAAAGGGAGAAAACCAAACATCTCACACTTGAGAACATTTGGTTGCACATGCTTTGTTCACAATAACGGCAAAGACAATCTTGGCAAATTCGACCCCAGAAGCGACGAAGGGATTTTCCTGGGATACTCATCACAAAGCAAGGCTTACAGGGTCTACAATAAAAGGACCAAGAAGATAGAGGAAAGCATTCATGTCGTCTTCAACGAAAAGGCTGTAAAGATGGGAACCGAGACCCAAGGGAATGGAACTATGTTCAAGCTAGTTAGACATGAAGACGATGATGATGACGATGATGAGCCAAGAAAAAGGGATGAAGACTATCCAAGTGCAAGCAACATTCCACAACCAGGGAACAACGACGAAGGTCCAACTCTCACTGATCAAACCCCCTCGAGGCTCCCTCCTCCGAAGAACTACAAGACACCTCAAACTCTCTCGAGGTTCCCTCTTCAGGAAACAACTTTGTTGTCCCCCAAGACAATACTCTGCCAGAATCAAGTATTCAAGGGGAACAAAGAGGGAACCTGCCAGAAATCTCTGAACAAACATCAAATGAAGATGCTGAAGATGAGAGTTCCCATGACAAAGAAACACCAACTGAAGATGACACACATGCAAGGGAACTCACTCATACAAGAACCTTTCAACAAAGGAAGGACCACCCCATTGAAAACATCATCTCCCCTTACGATAAAGGTGTACAAACTCGTTCCTCTCTCAATAATTTTTGTTCTTTTAACGCGTTTGTTTCCATGGTGGAACCCAAAAATATCAAAGAAGCCTTGAAGGACCCAGATTGGATTCAAGCCATGCAAGAAGAACTCCACCAATTCGAGAGGAACAAAGTTTGGAAGCTAGTTCCTAGGCCCAAAAACAAGAACATCATAGGAACTCGATGGGTCTGTAGGAACAAGCTCGATGATACTGGGGCTGTAGCAAGGAACAAGGCTAGGTTAGTGGCACAAGGCTACAGGCAAGAGGAAGGAATTGACTACGATGAGACATTCGCACCGGTTGCCAGGATCGAGGCCATCAGACTCCTAATCGCCTATGCAGCTCACAAGGGATTCAAGCTTTATCAAATGGATGTGAAAACAGCCTTCCTCAATGGACATCTCAAGGAAGAAGTGTATGTGGCCCAACCTCCAGGATTCGAAGATGAGAAACTGCCCAACCATGTCTATTTTCTGGAGAGGGCCCTCTACGGACTCAAACAAGCTCCCCGAGCTTGGTATGACAGGTTTGCTCAATTCCACATGTCCTATGGGTACCTTCGCGGTTCCATAGACAAGACTTTGTTTTTAAAGAAAGAGTCTAAAGACATTTTGATCGTGCAAGTATATGTTGATGACATTGTGTTTGGAGCAACTAACGAAAATCTTGTAGAGAAATTTAAGGACCTCATGAGCAGTGAGTTTGAGATGAGTCTCATTGGGGAACTCATGTTCTTCTTGGGACTCCAAATATCCCAAACCACGGAGGGAACAAAGATTCATCAACAGAAATACATCAAGGAAATGCTCGTGAAGTATGGGATGGAACATTCCAAGCCCATCGACACTCCCATCTCTCCAAATTCAAGGCTTAACGCGGATGAAACAGGTATTAGTGTGGACCAAAGGAACTATTGAGGTATGATCGGGTCCCTTCTCTACTTAACAGCCAGTAGACCTGATATCATGTTCTCCGTATGTCTTTGTTCTCACTTTCAAGCTAACCCTAAGGAATCACACCTGAAAGAGGTGAAGAGAATTTTCAGGTATCTCAAAGGGAACGATAACTTGTGCCTATGGTATCCAAGGAACAGTTCCCTTGAGCTCATTGCATACACAAATGCAGATTTTGCAGGGCACTTGGTTGATAGAAAGAGTACATCAGGAATGGCCCAGTTCCTAGGGTCATGCTTAGTCTCGTGGGGATCTAAAAAGCAAAACTCAGTGGCACTTTCCATAGCTGAAGCCGAATATGTGGCTGCCGCATCGTGCTGTTCCCAAGTTCTATGGCTTAAGTCACAACTCCAGGATTACGGTATGTCTTTTGACCCAGTTCCCATACTTTGTGATAACACTAGTGCCATAAACATTTCCAAAAATCTTGTGCATCACTCTAGAACTAAGAATATTGATATAAGGCATCACTTTCTACGTGACAATGTTGAAAGTGGGAACATCTCGATGGAACACTGTAGAACTGAAGAGCAAATTGCGGACATTCTTACCAAAGCTTTAGACAGACGTCCCTACCAGCGTTTTCGAATGCTTCTAGGGATGATAACTCTAAACTAAACAAGTCCATGTTTGTCTCTCTCTCAATGCCTGACTAGTCTATCTAAGATTGCATGATAGGGAACTTGGATTTATTGCTTTCACTATGCCATGATTACTAGTCTAGAGAAAAATGTGTACAAGGGAACCTTATTTCTCTCGGCCATAAATGATCAACCAGAGTTCCCTTTATCCCACTTTACAAGCCACTATGACGGTTGATCATATAACCAACCCTAAGCTAGGGACCAGACAAACGCGTCTCATGAGCCAAACTATTTCCATTATCGAGTCGAAAATTGTCTGGTTCCCTTTGAGTTCCCTAGCCCCACAAAAGGATGAGTGTGAAGTTCCCTTAACCACTTCACTCTCCCTGACCTTGATAAGATCATGGGAACTGATGCATCTACAAAGGGAACGCTGACTCATCTACAAAGAAAAACCGTCACTTGGGAAACGGACTTTTGTGTCAGAGGCTCTGAAACACTGAGGGCCAAGTATTCAAATTTTGAAAAGGACTTCCCAAGAGATCGTGCCGCGTGTCCAGAGGCGTGCTAGAGAAGTTGAAACGGCGCCCCACGTTCATTGGGCAACGGTTATCGAGGTTACTCCACTTCCCTTTCTACCCCTCGCCTCCCCTCTCTCCTTAAAACCCCTATTTGCCATTTTTGGGATCTTATTCCATCTTCCATCTCTGCAACTCTTCTTCTCAACATCCCTTTCACTCCCTTTTTCAAGAAACCTCCAAAACCTTCAATAACCCTACAAAAATGGCCCCTCAACACACCTTTGCCCAGATCAAAGCATGGGTACATGCCAATCCTCGCATCCTCTTCATCTCTCAACTAAAAGAGATTGAGCAAGAATCGGACCCAACCATGAAGGATGTTCTTATCCAAGGGCTATACAACACCTGGACTGTCGCCTGGACTTCTTCCTCTTCCGAGTCTCTTCCTCTCCCTCCTTCAAACACCAACACCTCCTCCGGAGTTGTCATCGTTGACAACTTCGGAGACGCTCGCCCTTCCATCAACGAGAAACCCCACAAATCCAAACACCGCCATTCATCCAAACGCCGTCACTCCTCAAAAGACCCCTCAAAACCCAAAAAATCCAAACATTCCCACGACCCCTCCAAATCCAAAAAGCGTAAACACTCTGAGGCCTCTGATTTCTCGGAGCCTAGAAAGAAGGCTTTCTTCAAGTTTGAGGACTACTTGAACTGCTCCAAGGAGAGTTCCTGTGCTCCCAGACCTCCTTTCCCTTTCCCTTCCGACGATGGGACCTCTCAATCCCAAAGTCTACTCCCCTCTTCCTCCTCTCTCCCTCCTCTTCTAACCGAGGGACCTCCCAAACCTCCTCCCACAAAACAACCAACTCCTCCTCCACCACCTCCCTCAGTTCCCACCTCCAAGGGAACTCCACCTCCCCAACCTTCTTCACTTCCTCCCGTTCCCATAACTACGGGATCTCCAACTCCACCTCCACCTCACAAAACTCCTTCTCCTCCCTCTTCACCAAAACACATCTCCACCTCTCCCATTTCTACTTCGGGGGATCTCTACTCCCCAAGTCACCACATCCCTTCCTCCCCCATCCACACAACTCTCCACCCCTCTTCCTTCTTCTACTCTCCCCTCTTCCATCACATCCCCCACCACCACCAAACTCCCCTCTCCCTCACCATCCAAAAGTACCGTCGCTCTCACCTCAGACGACGACGATCTTCCTCTCTCCGTGGTCATCAGCAAACTGACCAAGGACCCTCCTCCTATCATCATGGGAACTCTGGAGGAGGAAGCCCCGCTCAAGGCAATCGAGGAAGAGCTCAACCGGGACCCCTCTGAGCACACAGTCTCCCAAGGGACAAAGTCCCCAGAAAAGGTGGCCCCTGAAGAACCCACGGAGAGAAGGGACCTCGCACCAGCTGGAGGTGCTGAGGCAACAACGAGTCATCCTGAAGATGACGCGGAGGGCTCACAATCGAGCTCCTTCGAGGAAGAAGGGACCTCCCAAGATGAGGTCGAAGAAGAAGAAGAAGCTCCGGCTGCTAAGGAGCCAGCACGAATCCCAACACCTGGACACCAAATGGTGGTGTCCACGAGTTCCCAACCACCAAGGGGCCGCGTGTTTATGCTTGAAGCGGCTGCAACCCCTCAGTAGAAAGGACCTCACACGGTCTCTAGGGGGAACACGTCAAAGAGTACTACAAGGAAGGGGAAAGGGACCTCTTCCACGAAACACCCTGTGGATGAACGCCGGAAGCTCCTTCCTCTGCTCATCATCTCTGAAGACGTGTTAGTTGACAACGGTTTAGGGGAACTGTGGGACCTGATCAAGGCCCAGGGCTGGGAGAGACTCTGCCAAGAGACTGTGAGCGTAGATCCCTCACAAGTGCGTCAGTTTTACAACAACTTCAATATCACCAACGACTGCACTCAGGGAACTCTCTCCCATGAAGGCGACGAGTTCATCTTTACAACGTCGACAATCCGCCTTCAACTCCAGGTCCCCGGACAAGGGCTCAATGAGTTGCCCAACAAACTCTAGGGGGACTTCAATAGCGCTGAAGTGTACAACACTATCTTTGAGGGTCGGGTTCCCTCCAAAGTTCCCTCGACGCACCATCTCTCCTTGGTCGCCAAGCTTGCTCACCAGTTCATCATCAATGTGGTGATCCCTCGCCAGGAGAAGCGTCTGGTCGTCAACATCCTTGATGCCATCCTCCTCTACCACTTCCTCCTCAAAAAGCCCATAAACCTTCCCCGAATCATCCTTGGGCACATGGAGAAGTGCATGGCCTCTAAATCCCATTCCCTTCCCTATTCTGGGCTGATCAAGAAGCTCCTACAAAAAGAGGGTCTCTACGACGCCTCTAAAGACGAAATCGAGCTTGGAAGGGAACTGGACATTTCAGTTGTCCAGAAGATGAGGCACTCTGAGCCTGTAGAGGAGGCGGCTCCACTAGAGTCTGGTACACAAGAGGGGAACTCTCCATTGTTGCTCCGCATTGCCAACACCCTCGACCAGATTGCCAGGGACCAAGCAGCGTTGGCCAGAGGACAAGAAAAGCTTACACAAGTCCTTACGCGCCTCTGTGACGCCCTGTTCCCTCAAGACCCATGATCTCTCCCTTCTTCTCCCCTTCAATCCAAAAATGACCACAAATTGTAATTGGGTTCCCATTGTATATATTATCTTAAGTAATGAAATGGTCTTTATTTTGATTGCGTGTTCCCTTCTTTCCTATTATTGCTTTGCTTGTTTTCGATGATGTCAAAAGGGGGAAAGATAAAAAATGCGAGATGAGTTAAAAGTTTAAGTTATCACAGACCACGCATAAGCTAAGGGGGAACAATTGCATAAAAAGCTTAATAGGAACTATGTGTCTCATCAGAAGTGGTTCCCTAAATCTAAGTGTTTCACTAAAAGTGACCTCCTTTAGGAACTCATCAGCATATCATTCATTGAAATACTTGCATTTTTTGTGATGGGTTTGTCATCATCAAAAAGGGGGAAATTGTTGGGACGTTGTTGGGACCTCTAGTTCTAAACAACAGATCAACGATGTAATTCTCTTCATTTTTGATAATGACAAACACCATAGGGAACTAATGTGGTTTGTTCAAGTATTTCTAAGGAACACAGGTACAACCAAGAACTCCTATGAATAACCAAAAGCCACTGCAGGCCACAATGAAGAGTTTCCATCAAGGGAACTCTGAAGAGGAAAGTTCCCATGAAGTGGGAACTCCCAGAAATGATCAAGAGCACAAGCTTACAATGAAGAAGAGTTTCCATCAAGGGAACTCTGAACAAGACAGTTCCCATGATATGGGAACTCACATGTGAGGACAACGACCGTTCAGCGCAGATCGTGGGATTCTGTCTCAGACAGCCCGAGGGAACAGTCTGAGGATCAGACTGTCACGCTTCATCCAACGGTCCGATTGATCCAAGAAGTTGACCTAGTTCAAACCAAAGTCACATGTGAAGAAAGTACACTTGGGCATCAAGCAAAGGGCATTTTGGACACAAATGAAAGATGCGACTGCCCAAGCTCACTTGGACTATAAAGCCAAATGAATAGTTCTCGGATTGAGTACTTCTCCTAGAACTCACAAACACCCACACCAGAGAAAAGAAAGAAAAGGAAGAGAAGTCCCCGCCGGCGAGTGTGTGATCTCGACGACGGTGAAGCTGAAGTTCCCAAGAGCAAGGGAACTGAGAAGTCAGTGTAAGGTTTGAGTTACTTGTGTTTTGCTGTTGTGAGCTTAGGAACTCAATTGAGAGGATTTACTAGTGTTGCTAGAGTTAGGAAGAACTCGTAGGAACAGAGAAGTGTGAATCCGGCTGTGTAACTAAGGAACAAAGCAATTAATATAAGTAAGTCATTCAAAATCCTCCAAGCGGAGGTAGAGGTTTACCCATACAACTAGTTGGTTGTAGTGGGGTTCCTCTATAGAGGAACTGTGTTCTTCACTGTTTTTTATTACTTGCGAACTGTTTACTTCCGCTGCCTTGGGAACAACTTAACTGCCAGTTCCCAAGCTCTTTGCTAACGTTTACGATCCAACATACCAGTACCGTCACCAACAACAAGAATGTTCGGACCTTCATACGGGTAATGATAGGCTAGGTTTTGGAGATCATTGGTGGCATGCTGAGAGGCTCCACTGTTGAGGAGCCAAGTCTGGGTGGGATGAATGTTTGATGCCATGACAAAAAATTACGTGTTTTGAAGGAGAATGGTTTAGGCTCTTGATACCATGATAAGGTTAAGTGAATGATAATATTATTAGGATAGAAATCTCTAATGTATATAGTACATAACCAAACCCTAGTAGTGTAGCTTAAGCTCCAAGGCGATAATATTCTAGTAGAAGAACATATCTTGAGAGAATATATTCTTACTATAATGAAGAAAGATATGGAAATAATAATACTAAATATCCTTAACATCTTCATCCGCAATGGCGAACGATAACAATTCAGAGATCCAACAAGAAATCCTTGGAAGTCTGAAAGGGGCAAGAGGATCAACAAACAATCTAGAACACCGTCGGTTTGATCTCTCAATTGTTTGTTGAGTACGTGTTTTGGTTTTGAATAGAGAGTATGATTGGGTTTATCTAAAACAGTTATAAGAAGAAGTTAAGGCCATTTGTAGGAAGAGGGAGATTCGTGGTGCCTTGGACTTGCTCGATAAAATACCAGCATTGGGAGTTGTTCTAAATGTGGTAACATACACTACCCTCTTACTTAATTGGGTACATTGAGTTGGGTGATTTGGAGAGGGGTAAGAGGCTCTTTCAGGATATTTTAGATAGAGGTTTGGTGCGTGATGTGACGAATTACACAATAACGATAGACGCGTATTCTAAGAAGCGAAGTTTGGTTGATACAGTGAAGATATATTATGGATGAAATGGAAGAAAATATAATGTTGTTCAGCCTATTCATGTCAGATATTCAGTTATGATCGAGGGTGATTGTAAGGAAAGGAAATCAAGAGATAAGGGAAATTTGCTTGTTGATATGCTATATAAACATCACATGCCAAGTTCAACACTTTGTAGTAAGGTGGTTGACGGTTTTTTGTCCAGAAGAGGAAGTAGAGGATGCTTGTATTGTGTGGAAAAAAGCTATTAAATAAGAATGTTGCTCCAAACAATGCTGTTTCATGTACACATATATATTCATTAGCTAGCTTTGTAAGAGGGGGAACGTTTTTGATGCAAAGAATCTAGTTATTGTAGGAATGTGTAAGGCAAGGGAGTTGTTTGAACCTGCAAGTTTACATTATGATTTGGTCGTGAAGAAATGCATCCCTAACTCTGTCACCTATCAAATCTTGATGAAGGGGTTTTGTGTTGTAGAAAATCCTAAAGAGGGAATGAGGATATTTGAAGAGATGGTGGCAAAGGGATATCGATGTTTGCCACATGAATCAATTTACTCTACACTTTTTTTTGGTGGAAGGAGGGGCGGCACTCTCCGGCCTCTAAAGGAGGCATTGTATTAAAGAAAAAAAGGGCTAAGTAGTCAGCAAACGGGGGATACCCCGGCCCGACCCCTTACATCATTGTTTAATATATAGCGAAATAATTCCCTCAGGCGGGGCAATCAATACTTGAAGACCAATCGGAAAATTGAAAGCAAGAGACGCGAGGCGATCGGCAACCATACGTATTCGCCTCTCAATACACATGATGGATCTGGATAGACCAATTCCTACTAATGAAGCCATGCCATTGCTTAACCAGGCTATATAAAGGACGACTCCTATTACTAGTGTTATTTAACAAATTAATAACAAGGAGAGAATCACATTCTAACATCACCTTCTTGTACCCCTTGTTCCACGCCATCTCAAGGCCATCTCGAACTCCCCAAAGTTCCACCATCGACATGGTGCACGATCCAATGTTGTGGATGAATTCTTGGAGCCATTGCCCGATTTATATCGTAAAACGCCACCAGCTATCGCCACGTTCCCCTCTTGCACAACTCCATCAGTGTTCAGCTTTACCCACCCCTGATCAAGCCTGTTCCACGCAATATCCTGCATTCTAGCATTTGTAACAGAATTCGAAAGGGGAACGTTACCTGCATTATGGATAAACTCCTTTGCCTTCTCAAGAATGTGGCACGCCTGGTTGGGAATAAGCATCTCTTCATTGAAAGCAGTCGCATTGTGCCAACGCCAAATGCACCAAAGTGCTATTGCAAAAATCGAACACCATTCAATCGATCCAAAAGCAACTTCGCAGGTGATGTTCTCACGAAGCCAACTAGTGAAAGGCACCTGAAAAAAATAGCTACACACATTAGTAGCATTCAAGTTATTCCAAATCACACGCACCTTGTGGCAGTCCCAAAAAAGGTGTTCGAAGGTCTCCATTTCATTACTACAGTGAATGCAATTTCCAGATGTAGCCATATGACGCCTGACACGCTCCGCATTGGACATTACTCCACCTATTCTAGCAATCCAGATAAAGTGGCGAATTCTCTCAGTAGCCTGAAGTTTTCAAATGCATTGGTAGAAACGCCTATTAATAATCATTCTATCATAATTTCCCTACAAGAGATTATAAGCCGATCCAACAGAATAATTTCCATCTGCAGTGAATCTCCATCCAAGATGGTCTTCCTCAATAACAGTATCATGAAGAACAACAGTAGTCGTGAGCTTCATAATGATAGAACTTGGGAGATAAGGAGATAATCTCGCCCAATCCCAACTGCCATCACCAGTCCAGTAGTCCCTGACGCTCAACAACCTTTGATCTTCAACAACAACCAAATGTCCAACCAGAAATGTATTGATTCTCCATCTCTAAGGTACCATTTAACACCCTCATTGACCACCTGAGAAAGCCCATCTCTAATTCCTTTCCAGATGTAAGAGGCAACACTAGAATTTCTCATTGCACAATCGATGTATTTATGCTTTAGCACAGACGACCACATATCTCCATTACTCATAATAAAACGCCAGCCTAACTTCCTCAGCAGGGCGATATTCATCTCTCTCATTGATCGAATACCAAGGCCACCATGAGCTTTAGGCATGTTAATTTCCTCCCAAGCAACTTTGTGTATTCTCCTACGCTCTCTAGAGCTTCCCCAAATGAAGCCTCTAACAGATTTATCAATCGACTTGCATAATCCATCAGGAAGGAGAGCACTTGACATAGTGTAGACTGGAATCGAAGTCAAAACTGACTTCGCAAAGGTAACTATGCCTGTAAAACTTAAACATTTGGCCTTCCAACCCGCTAGACGTGAATTTCGTTACCTCAAACCCACTGATATCTTTGAGATCACGCACGATGTTCCTAGCAATGTTAGGAGACAGAAAAAGCTTCAACTTAATGGTGCTGATTTTTTGCCCCGAAAGCAAGCAAAACTTATCAACGCAGTGCTTAATAACACAGAACTATTCGTAGAGACTTCCGCAAACAAAAGAATATCATCCGCGAAGAAGATATGTGAAAGAGAGGGCCTTGTCTTGTAAGCTTAATCCGTTTCCAACTCCCTTCATTAACCGAGTCCAAGATCATATGGCTAAGTCTTTCAATGGACATCAAAAATAGATAGGGAGATATCGGATCCCCTTGTCGGACACCTCTAGATGCCTCAAACTGATTTGTAACTTCTCCATTCCAAAGAACCTGCATCCTAGTCGAGGAAACGCATGACATAATCCAATTAACAAATTGGACGGGAAACCCAATGCACATCAAGGAATTTTCAATGAAGCGCCAATTCACCCTATCATAAGCCTTTTCGAGATCAACTTTAAGGACCATCCATCCTTTCCGTCGCTTTTTCGTTCTCATGTAGTGCACAATTTCCTGAGTGATGATGATGTTGTCTATGATCATACGACCTAGAAGGAAGCTCCCCTACATCGGGCCAATCATACTAGACAAAATGGGCTAGAGTCTCATGGTAATAATCTTCGTAATCACCTTATATAACACGTTGCAAAGGCTGATTGGTCGGAATCGTGAGATCTTCTTTGGTTTATCTACCTTAGCAATTAAGACAATGAGAGTGTCGTTAACGTTATCCGGTAGCCTACTGGTTCTAAATAACTCCTTAACAAAAGTAATGACCGAATTGCCTACGGTTCCCCAACATTTCTGAAAGAAACCAGGCTGAAAACCGTCAATGCCCCTAGTGATTTGAAGGCGCCCACGCTGCGAACCGCTCTCCAAGTTTCCTCACAAGTAACCGGTTGAACAATTTTGAGATTCACCTCTTCACTTAGCATCGAAAATCTGTTGGGAATCTCAATAAAATCACTTGAGTTCGAGCAATCATTGGTATACATGTTCTTGAAAAATCAATAGTAAGTCTCTCCAAGTCTTCACTTGATTCAATCCAATTTCCACTGTCATCCTTTAGCCCTTCCAATCCATTGTGTTTCCATTTGATATGGTGGAAGCATGGAAAAATGACGTATTTCGATCTCCGCACTTGAGCCATTGTTCCCTAGATTTTTGGAACCACAAAACTTCCTCTTGTTCGAGCACCTGTTCAAGCTCTTTAGCGACTGCAGTTTCGATATCAATCAGGCCAGCCGATGACGGGTAAAGAACTAATATGCATTGTATAGCTTCAAGTTTGGTCAACAACATCTTTTTACGCTCGTGAATATTACCAAACGTTTTTTATTCTACATGATCAACTCTTCTCTCAAGACTTTCAGAGCACAAGGAGTCTTTAAATCCGGACACCAACTTTCACTAATTTTCTCATTGAACGTCAGATCGGAGAACCAAGCTGCTTCAAAACACCAAGGTCTTCTTTTACGATTTAGGCTCATCGGCGGATCAAGGGAGAGAAGGAGCGGGCAGTTATTCTGTTAGAGAGTTGTTCTGATTCTCAACCGCCGGTGAAGTACTCTTGCCTTTATCCATTGGCGGAGAGTTATTCTGTTATCCAACCGCCGTTGACTGACCAGGATCAGCCGGTTTAGTGGTTGAAACCTCCAGACTCTTCATCTTTGTGGTTATACTAGCATTCGAAGTAACATTGTCATTAGGCTTGAAAGGGCAATGTGTTTTAACATGGCCAAAACAGCCACATAAGAAACAGATTGTCGGGAGACCCTCATACTCGATTAGAAATCGTTCTCCATTGACACTCACCGAACCTTTGAGCAGTCTCTCCAGATCCACTTCAACACATATACGGGCGAAGCGACCTCTATTAGTATAAAGAGTTTTAGGATCAACTTTTATTGGCCAACCAATTGCAGTAACTATCTTCAATAGAATCTTCTCTTCATATAGTGTTAGGGGAAGGTCTGTGAGCCGAATCCATGTGGGTTCCGTTTTAATGGGTTTTGTTGTGCGAAAGCTAGGGCTCCAACTCTTGACACAAAGACATCGACCAAATATAGTCCAAGGACCGTCAATTAGGCAGACATGTACTCCGCCTCAGTGCAAAATCTCACAAGATAGCATCCATTGGAAAGGTTGAGTATTTGATATCTATTGTTTGATCTCCACATGTATCGAATCTTTTTCTCCATGATCGGAAAAGCTATTGGGTGACCAAGGAGGTTGATGACAACTGACCATTTCCATACTGACGCAAGCGCATCAATCACATCTTTCACAATTGAAATCGCCGGATCGCCATCTTCTCCATCGGGAAAGTAAATTTGCACTTTGTCGGTGAGGAAAGCATCATCTATCTCCGTTTTCTGTTGAAGTGCACTTCCCACTATCACTATGTCTTTCCACGAAGTCTTCGGGTCTGGTGGATCACTTGGAGCCTTGGAGGTCGATCTTTGACAACCCCATCCAAGAGCATACCATCACCATTTATTTGGGTCTCCGGTATATTCACCGGGGAGCGTGTTCCGATTGCATAAGCGTGAACTTTGGAGGAAAAGTTTTAGAGCAAAAAAGAGAGCGTTTCTTTTGTGTACTCAATTTACTCTACACTAATTAATAGGCTATGTTCTTTATTTGACCAAAAAAAAAAACAAAAAAAAATAGGCTATGTTCTTTAGAGTTGGAAGCAGAAATCAAAATGTTAGCTTTTAGTGATTGCAAATATGGGAGGCAAGATTGGTAGTAAGTAATGAGAGGTTATTCTCACCAAGGCTGCTAGCGATTAGGATGTAGCCTCCATGCTTAATTGTATACTACTAGACGACCACGTAGCCTGATTGATTTATTTTTTCGCATTGACAAGGACATCGCAATCAACATAAGATGGCTTGTAGTAAGAGACCTTCTCAATCAAAGCAATATATTTTATTCTGCTTGAGCCTAAAATGTGCAAAGGTAACCAATTGGATCTAAATTTTGAAGTTGGTAGCCTCAAGAGCATTTGCGTATCCAAATTCGTTTCTTACGAGTTTTGTTCAAGGTAATAGATTTGTTACTTCTACCTTGTTTACTTCCTCGTAAGTTGTGACTTCTATTGCTATTTGGGATTTGCCAAATCTCTGGCTCTGCATTATATCGTTGGTGTGCACAAATTCTTTGTTGAACTCATACAATAAAATTGAGTTTTTTTTTTGGTTCACCCTTTAGATTTCCAAGCATGTGTCAAGCATGCATAATTTCTCAACAAGGCCCTTATCTCTGTTTTATAGTATCTGTGGTACAAAGATGTTCCGCATACAAACCCCATGGTAGATTTGACGTGGTTGCCTTCATCCATGTATTCATGCTTCTTAAAATCTACCTACTATATGTATGTAACAAATCAACGACGGTAGACCAATGAAAAGTACGAGCAGTTATCCCCTAAGGATTAAGCACAACTTCCTTTGAATCCGAATAAGAAGGATTGGAATGGAATAACTCAAAAATAGCATTGATAACTCCTTTTAGAAGAGTCATGTTAAACTAATCCGCAAATAGTGGCAACATGAGCATGTACACGAACGAGCATTCCTCTCTTGACACTCTAATGGATAGATACAACTTACCTTTATATTAGAGTTATTTTAGTATTACATTGGTATATTTTTGTATAGAGAAAATATAAAATGCCTTGGGGCCCAAGTCCTTAAAACTCTTGTATAAATACTTGTTTTTGGTTAATAGAAATCAGATTTGCAGCCTCAATATTTTCTATATGGTATCAGAGCAAAACCCTAATTGGCGTTGAAATTCATCCCTAACCATCGTTCAGCGGATTGCTCAAACCGCTTGTTACCATGACTGGGAAGGATAAGGGAATCGTTGATTCGTCCGGCGCTAAACCTGCAAACTCTCCGTATTATCTTCATCCGCCGGATCATCCCGGCATGAAGATTTGTCCAGTTGTTTTCAAAGGAACTAATTTCCAAGAATGGGAATTGTGTTTGCGAAACGCTCTTAGGGCAAAGCGCAAACTTGGCTTTATTGATGGAACAATTTTGAAGTCGGACGATCCCAACGACATGGAGGATTGGTGGAGCGTAAATTCTATGCTTGTGGGTTGGATCATTCAATCCATGGAAGAATCTGTTAGATCTACGATTACTTATTTTGACACCGCTAAGGCATTGTGGGACGATTTGAAACAGCGTTTCTCAATCGGAAACGGTCCCCGTGTGCATCAACTTAGGTCGGATTTGGCCCGGTGTACTCAGAATGGTCAGGCGATTACGGCTTATTACGGTTCTTTGAAAAAATTGTGGGACGAGTTGTCCCAATATGTTCAAGATCGAAATTGTTCATGTGGAAAGTGCACCTGCTCATGGTCTGTATCAGCGTCAAAGGAACGCGAAGACGAACGGGCCCACCAGTTTCTTATGGGTCTGGACTCAAATTTCGCTACTCTTCGGTCGAACATCTTGGCTCAAGACCCGCTACCTGATCTGAACAGAATTTATTCGACCATGATTACAGAAGAACGCACACAATTGCTGTTGAAAAATCGAGAGGAGAAGTCTGAAGGTGGTGCTTTCGCCGCTCAAGCTGGTCGTGGCCGATCGGAAAGAAACCCTAACTCCGACAGGCGAGGTATCTCCGGTGGCAATAACTCAGATCGACAGCAGCAATCTGAATCTCGTGGATCTGGACGAGGTCGTGGGCGTGGTGATTCAGGCCATCCGATCTGCCATCATTGCGGTGAACCTGGACACATTCAGCGGAGCTGCTTCAAATTGATCGGTTATCCCGACTGGTGGACCGGCGAGCGTGATGGCGACCAGCAATCGCCGGTTGTAGGCGGAGATGGGTCTGCGTCAACTGGGCGCGGGCGTGGCAGAGGGGGAGTGGTGAACGCTGCTCAGAATGGCCATGGTGGTTCGATCGGGTCGTCATTAACGGCTCAAGACAGAAATGGAAATGGGCTGTCAGAGAATCAATTTGCCACTCTCGTGAGTTTATTTCAGTCCGTAAATTCAGCAGCCTCTTCAAAGTTATCGGGTACGTCAAATTTGTTTAATTTTAAGTGGATATTGGATACCGGGGCTTCTTTTCATATGACTGGAGATGTCTCCTTTTTGAGCAATTTGAAAGAGGTACCGCCTTCCACGATTTTACTTCCTGATGGGTTGTCTACTGTTGCTAAGGCAGCGGGAAATTTGGCTTTGAGTGCTGCTTTGGTTCTACATAATGTGCTTTATGTGCCTAATTTACAGTGCAATTTAATCTCAATTGCCCAATTAGTGAAGCACCACAATTGCACCGTTAAGTTGACTGATAAGCTATGTATTTTACAGGACCGGGCTTCGACGAGGCTGATTGGAGCGGGTGAGGAGCGCAATGGGGTCTACTGGCTTCGTATGGTGGCGCAGACGGCATTCACGTCATGGTTAGAGGCCGATTCACCTGCCCTTTGGCATTCCCATTTTGGACATCCCTCGTTATCTGTGCTTAAATATTTACCTAATATTAAAATAAATGGTACCCTTGACCCTTGTGATAGTTGTCATAGGGCTAAACAGACTCGTTCCTCGTTTCCAATTAGTAATTCGCATGCCTTAGACATTTTTGATTTAGTTCATTGTGACGTTTGGGGTCCTTATCAAACCCCGACTATTTATGGTTCTCGTTATTTTTTTACTCTAGTGGATGATTGTTCTAGAGGTGTTTGGATATTTTTGATGAAAAATAAAGCTGAGGTTGCTTCTCTTATTCAGACTTTTTGTGCTATGGTTAGTCGCCAATTTGAGAAAAATGTTAAGAAATTTAGAAGTGACAATGGGACTGAATTTATTTGTTTAAGATCTATCTTTAACTCAAATGGAATTGCTTTTGAGACATCTTGTGTCGGGACGCCTCAACAAAATGGTAGGGTAGAGCGAAAACACCGTCATATTTTAAATGTTGCGCGTGCTTTACGCTTTCATGCTAATCTTCCATTACAGTTTTGGGGTGATTGTATTCTTACCGCTGGCTATTTGATTAATCGAACTCCAACGACTTTGCTTGAAAATAAAACGCCATTTGAAATCATATATGGGCATCCTCCTAATTATGATCATTTGCGCACTTTAGGTTGTCTTTGTTATGCGTCTATAATTCCACGGTCTAAAAATAAGTTTGCTCCTCGTGCTCGCAAATGTGTTTTTATGGGCTATCCAAAAGGTCAAAAAGGTTGGTTAGTTATTGATTTAGAAACTAAGGAACGATTTGTTTCGCCTGATGTCACTTTCTATGAGACTCAATTTCCATATAAGCTTGCCCAACCACAACTTGGTCAAACTGACTTTGTGCCAGAATACATGCATGCCTTTATTTTTGATGATTTGCCTAGTCCCACCGCCCCAACGCAAACGGATGACAGGGGGAGTGGGGTTCAATCTCCTCCTGTTTCCGTCCAAGAACCAATCCCTAGCTCCACAGATAACTATATGCAACAATTGACAGGGGGAGTGGGGTTCAATCTCTTCCTGTCATTGTTCAAGACAACTCTTTACCAAACTCCTCAGATGACCATTCGCGGACGGATGACAGGGGGAGTGGGGTTCAATCTCCTCCTGTTGTCGTTCAAGATAATATCCGTCGTTCTACCCGTGATCGTACCCCTTCTGTGAAGTTACGTGGTTATGTTTGCAATATTGTGCAAAGACAGGAAGCTTCGTCGTCTCCTTCATCTTCTCGGTTAGCCAAGTCAGGTACCTCCTATCCCATAGCTAATTTTGTTGTTTATGATCGTTTTTCGCCACGGCATATTGCTTTTATTGCTGCTGTACAGTCCACTGTAGAGCCTACATGTTTTTCCGATGCTGTTCGTAGTCCTCACTCGCGTGAGGCTATGAAAGCCGAAATCGATGCCTTAGAACGGAATGGCACCTGGACACTTTCTGATCTTCCTAAAGGGAAGAAACCTATTGGCTGTAAATGGGTGTTTCGAGTCAAGTACAAGTTGGATGGTTCTGTTGAGAGATACAAGGCTCGTTTGGTTGTTCTTCGCAACAATCAGAAGGCTGGCATTGATTATAATGAAACTTTTGCTCCAGTGGAAAAAATGGTTTCTGTTAGGACTTTTTTGGCTGTTGCAGTTGTTCGTGATTGGGAACTACATCAGATGGATGTCCATAACGCTTTTCTGCACGGTGATCTGCATGAGGAAGTGTATATGAGGCCTCCTCCAGGATTTTCAAGATCGATTGTTGGGCGTGTTTGCCGGCTCAATCGATCGTTATATGGTCTTCGTCAGGCTCCTCGGAATTGGTTTGCCAAGCTGGCTTCGGCTCTTCGTAAGTTTGGATTTATCCAGCCTTTGGCTGATTATTCCTTGTTTTCTTATTCCCGGTCTGGAGTTCAACTACATGTGTTGATTTATGTTGATGACTTGATTATTGTTGGTAATGATTCCGCTGCCATTTCTCCCTTCAAAAGTCAACTCAGTTCTTGTTTTCATATGAAAGATCTGGGTTCTTTGAAGTATTTTTTGGGTATTGAGATTGCTCGGGCTCCTGATGGTTTGTTTTTGTGTCAGCGTAAGTATACATTGGATATCTTGTTTGAGGCTGGTCTTCTTGCCGGTAAGCCTTGCGAATTTCCTATGGAACAGAATCACAAGCTTGCTATGTCGCAAGCACCGTTGTTTGATGCACCTGATCAGTATAGACGTCTCATCGGTCGTCTTATTTATTTGATCATCACTCGTCCAGAGATTTGTTATGCTATTCACACATTAGCTCAGTTTATGCAGAGCCCAACAGTTGACCATTGGGATGCTGCTATTCGAGTTTTGCGCTATTTGAAGAGTCATCCAGGTCAAGGAATTATGCTATCTCGATCTTCTAGTCTAGAATTGACGGCTTTCTGTGATTCTGATTATGCATCTTGTCCACTCACTCGTCGCTCTATTACGGGATATTGCGTTCAGTTGGGTTCATCTCCTGTTTCTTGGCGCACCAAGAAACAAAAGACTGTCTCTCGTTCTTCAGCAGAGGCTGAGTATCGGGCCATGGCTGCTGCCTGTTGTGAGTTACTTTGGTTACGATCATTTTTGTCGTCTCTTGGGGTTCGTCATGTTTCTCCCATGAGATTGTTTTGTGATAGTCAGGCCGCCTTGCATATTGCGGCGAATCCGGTTTTTCATGATCGTACAAAGCATATTGAGGTTGACTATCATTTTATTTGGGATCTTCTTACGTCAAGGGCTGTTCAGACAACTCATATTCGGACTCAGTCTCAGCCGGCTGATATTCTGACCAAGGCTTTGGGAGCTCAACAGTTTCGGTTTCTTCTTGGCAAGTTGGACATTTGTGATTTGCATGCTCCAACTTGAGGGGGAGTATTAGAGTTATTTTAGTATTATATTGGTATATTTTTGTATAGAGAAAATATAAAATGCCTTGGGGACCAAGTCCTTACAACTCTTGTATAAATACTTGTTTTTGGTTAATAGAAATCAGATTTGCAGCCTCAATATTTTCTATAGTTTATAAATAACTTTTGTTTTCTCGTAAAAAGTGTGGATGTGGGACTATGCTCAAAACCGAAAAGTTGCAAGTTCCCCCACTACAAGAGCTGCTTGTGTTGAATTCTAAAAAGACAGCTTGTTATGAACGGAGGGAATATGTAGTCTAGTTCCAATTGAGTTTGTTAGTCTTCTGTTTGTGCGCAGAGCTAGTTTTATGTTAGCAGGTTGGAAATTGTTCTCACTTCTGACCCTATTTCTAAGACTTTTCGGGTTGGTAAATGAATTTGAATACGAAACTTCCCATATTAAACTGTTTTTTGCTGGCTTTTGTCTGCCAATACAATCTTAAATGTGAAATTGACAAGGGATTCAACAGACCTCCAGCATCTTTACATGGAGTTGCGTGCAGCATTAATAGAATTTGAATCCACCGCTACTCCGTATTATATAAATGACGAATGCTCAGCGCCCCGGACAGAGTTGCTCAGCGCCCCGGTTGATTTGGTTCGTTCGAGCCGAACGAAGTAAAAAAAAAAAAAATTCTAATGTCTTTTCATTGCACGGGAAAATTGGCTTTTTACTTCATTCGGGCCAGATGAAGCAAAAAGTGGAAAATATTTTTCATGTGCTTCAGCCAGAGCGACCGAAGTAGAAAAGAAAAAAAAAATCAAACTTCCGCTTATATAAGCCCGAAACACTCAGCTTCAATGTGCCTCTCGTTCGAGCATTTTTTTGTTATAGAGATTTTGTCTCCCCATTACCAAACACAAGAAAATCAGATTATTTGTGATCAATTAAGAGAAGGTTTATTGTATTTATTACAAGCAAGATGTCTTCTTTTTTCGATCTATTTAAGGTATTAATTTTATATTATTGTATATACTTGATAAAGTTAAATTTATTTTAATTATGTATTTAATTATAATATTATGTTGTATTTTTGATAAATTGATGTTGTATGCAGTTTAAAAAGGGATCGAAAGGAAAAATCCCCAACAACGATCCTAATCCTCACTCAATTATATCTTTGCAAACAACTCCATTAGATGTGAATGAGGACGAAGAAGAGTATGTTTATCAACATGAGGGTAATTTTAACACACCGTTGGAAGAGGTAACTAATACTCCCTCCGTTTCTTTTTACATGTTTAGGCCAAGCCCACAGTAATTAAGGCTCTTCCCTTTACAACTCCAAATATTTCACTCATTTTTACCCAATTCCGTTAGAATATACTATACATACTCCAGATTTTAAAAAATCAAAATAAAAAAAAACTCTTCAATTTACATGTTGCAAATATTTCACTTATTTTTATATACTCCTACCGGAATATACCTCAAATTCCCCAAATACTCTAGATTTTAAAAAAATCAAATACAAAAAAGGAAAAAAAAAAACTCTACAGTTTACACTCAGTGTAAATTGGGAAAAAAAATTGATTCAAAGAAACATTTACAGTCCATATATATATATATAAATCAATATATATATATATATTCCTATTTTTTAAATTTATTATGGATATATAATAAAATAATTTATTTGATGACGTTGTATTGTCTACAGTTTACAGATTATTCTAGCCATTTTGAAACCGATGAGGAATGGCCAGATCGAGATAAAATGATAAAATGGGCCCGTGAGGTAGGGCGAAGACTATACATTGTGATAGTCATAAAAAATTCATGGGAAACAAAAGTTTTATTGGCGTGCGAGTTTTCGGGTGTGTACAAGCCGAAGAAGAAAGGAAAATCAGGCACTATAATCCAAAGTGAAAACTTTTGGGATCTAAACCTAGAACCGAAGAGTCGGAAGATGGATTGCCCCTTTGAGTTGATCGGGAGCAGGCAAAGGAAGAGCCATAAATGGGTGTTGACAGTGAAATGTGGGCGACACAACCATGCCGTCTCTACCACACTCGAAGGACATCCTTATGCTGGCCGGATGACCGCAGATGAATTGGAGGACTTGAGGATATTGAGTCGGGCCAACACGGAGCCGAGGAATATTATGTCCTTTATACGGCAAAAGTACCCTGGAAACACTACATCAATGAAGCAAATCTACAGTTACCGACAACGAATTCTAAAAGAGGAGATGGGCTCAATGACAGTAACCCAGCTGTCTGCGGAAGAGCTTATGGAAGAGCTTATGGAAGGCTATCATCCTATTCCCTCTCCAAACCAGTTGTCTGCGCACTCGGTCAGTGATGACATTTGGAATACGTTTGTAGACTTTAGAACGAACTTGTCGATGCCAAACGTCGAGACTCACCCTAACCCATCGTCGTCGTACATCCCAGATGCAACGATTTCTCAATTTCCACCATCAATGTATTATGAAGGGCCTGGGACTTCTCAAGTCCCACCAATGGGGACCTCCCAATTTCCACCATCTATGTTTTATGCCGAGACTAGTACTTCTCAAGTCCCACCAATGGGCACCTCCCAATTTCCACCATCAATGTTTTATGCCGAGGCCGAGACTTCCCAAGTTCCACCAATGAGCTATCATGACGTAGGGCTCTCACAACTCCACACCCAATCTCAAGTTGGAGGGAGCCATAACAGGCCAACAAGGAGCAGAAACACCAGTAGGGGAGAGGAAGTTTAGGAGGAGGAGGAGTTGATGTCGTGGATGATGGCGGCCCCGTTAACAAGGAAACCCTCGTGGACTTCAAAAACCACATTGCCAAGAAAATTTGGGTTGATCAACAGGTAATTTGAATAATGTTTTAGTTTATATTATTAAACACGGTTCTAATTTCAATTTTGTTTATAATGTTGTTAGTATGCAAGGGTTTTAACATGTCAAGTTCGTTCTGCCCCGTTTGCGTTTTGGACGAAGTCGAACCGTTTGGCTCCAGGTCAAGAGTGGATGAGGTTGGCCGAACAAAGCGGCCTACTTGGGTTATTGAACCTTTCGGTTAGGGGAGCAGACGAAGCTTTGGTGTCTGCTTTGGTGGAAAGATGGTACCCAGAGACTAACAGCTTCCATTTTCCTTGGGGGAGATGACCATCACCCTCCACGATGTAAAAATGATAATGGATCTTCCATTAAACGGGATTCGACCAGTATTTGACTTATCACCCGTAGATGATAGTGGCTTGCGCGTCCAAATAAGTGAAATTTTGGGGTGGACCCTTGAAGAAGTGAATACCCAAATCCATTCAGGTGGTCTCGTTCTCAAAGACCTCAACCAATGGCTTGCTGCACAACAGAGAAACAGAGGAGCTAATCAACATCACATGTCCTCTGTCTTTTTACTTGTGTTATTGGGATGCACCCTTTTCATCGACAAGACCGGCACCCGTGTGAATCATAAGTTCATGAACTTGCTCCTAAACCACGGGTTGACGGGTCAGATTGCTTGGGGTCCTGCAGCCTTGGCCTACTTGTATAGGCAACTAGGTATGGCAAGTCGCGTTGGAGCTGCACAAATAGGCGGTTGTCTATATCTCCTAAATGTGAGTATTCGTAAATTATAAAATTTTAAGCTTTTAACTCATTATTACCATTACTAACTTAAATTTTTTTAGAATTGGATTTGGAGATACTTTCCTTTGTTTAGGGTTTATTTGAACAGATTTATAGACTCCCGACCGGGAGAGGAGTACAAAGCAAACCCTACAACAAGAAATCGGGATGAAAATGAGTTGAGGAAATATCGTAAGACTCTGGACCGATACACCATGGATATGGTAATACACCCTAAACCAAATTATAAACTTTACGATTTAAAACATGACACTAATACGAGCAATCAACTACTATAATTCTACAGGTCCAATGAGTGCCATATCCTCGAGGGTTGAACTTTGCTGATGGGGAACTCTCACTCTCTAGGTATAGGGGCTTACTAACAATCTTAGACATTCAAGAGCCATATATGCCTGAGAGATGTTTTCGCCAATTTCGCTATCGTCAGAGCATCCCTAGGTTCCCAGTCATTACGGCCCACACAGTGGTTCGTAAAGAGACACTTAGGGGGAGTGGTTACACATTAAAATTCAGTTCTGAGGATGACCATTGGGATCAACGCTTTAACTTCTTATATCCAATGGGAGATCAACCTACTTTTCCTTGGTCAATGGATGATGACTACCAAGAGTGGCATTTACAACGCACTCATCCATATCTACTAAGAGGTTCAGCCGAACTCATGGCCAACCGACAGATGGTAGCACCGGATTCATTGGATACTCAAATTGTGCGAAAACTTTTAATTGCATACATTAAGCTATTTATATATTTTAATTGGTCTTGTTAGTTTCTCATAGATTATTCTTTGTTTTAACAGTGGATGAATCATATACATGGCCTGGCGAATCAGTATGCTCACTTGAGGCAACTAGGAGACGAAGTGGCGCGACTTGTGGACGGACTACACGGATTTCTCACGATGTCCACCATTCCATTCCCACTTATGGAAGACCCGCCACCTCGGCGCACTCGTCGCTCTCACACCCTTGATATTCAGCCCGGTCGTCATAGTGATTTCGGTCCTCGTCGTTGAATATTTTTAATTGTAATGTTTTGTAAAAGTCTATGATTATGTAAGTTGAACAATATATTTTTATTTTTAGACAAATTTTTTTCTTCAAATTATATTAATGCACTTGGATCTTTTAAAAATTTATAACTTAGACCTTTATATGTATAAAAACCCAAAAAATTACAAAATTATATAAATAAAAATCTCAAAACTAACTTTAAAATTTAATATTACAGATACAAATACAAAATTATACCAATTTATTATAAAATCAAAACCTTATATATAAAAAATGTTAAACTTAATTTAAAACATTAACAATCACTAAAATTAATTAAATAATAAATAAAGTTTTTGCTTCGGTCACCTTGACCGAAGCAAAACCCTAAAATTTAAATAAATAAAAAAATCCGCCAAAAAATTGATTTAAAAATAAAAATAAAATAGCTTCATTCAAGCCGAATAAAGCAAAATAGTAATTTTCCAAATTCCCACGCATTCCCGGGCCGCTGAGCAGCTCTGACCGGGGCTCTTAGTCGGCCCGTAAATGCAAGCAAAAACTGCAGGGAAGAAAAGCGCGTGTAATTGCATCAATTAGAATTGGCAAGAGCCTGCAAAAATATGCGGCCATTATTTTATAAAGAGCTTACCCAGCCTTGATCACTCTCACAATTGACAAATTTGGAGCACAATTCATTTTTATGCTATTCATAAATTCTTCCCTCCTTTTCTGGAACCAATTGCACGCAAACACGCGTCCTTTTGGATTAAGGGGAAAAATCGTATCTTGCTTATCTATAAATACGCGTACATCATCAGTTGAGCAAATAAAGGAGTGAATATATCAATCAACCAAATTTACCGCACAACTTAATTGAGTACGTTCTCTTGAGAAAAAAGAACCCATCCAATAGCATTTCCTGAAGATCGAGAAGACAGTATAGTATAGTTGAAAAATAGAGAGGAGGAATTGATGGAGCTGGTAATGTTGGATTTCCTGATGGTTCCGATGGGTTTAGGGGTGTTAACCGCATATCATCTATGGCTTCTCCGCCGAATAATAAAACAACCCACAAATACCGTCATTGGCATCAACTCTATCAATCGCCGTATGTGGGTTCATTGTATGATGGAGGTATGATAATTTCTCATTCCCATTATGTAATTTCCTTTTCTAATCAATATACTTGTCGATTGAAACCCATTTGGTGATCGAGGATATATTCCCTGATCAGCTTAGCTCATCATGGCTCATTGAGATTTGAGAATAAATGCACTTCTTGATGCTAAGAATATTTTATAGTTGTCATATCCTCTTCATATCACATCAGCATTTTAGAATAATGAGGTGATCAATGGAATATATTTGTACTTATGACATGATGTCCGTATATGACATACGTGAGAATCCTCTAGCCTAGATTTTAGATTTGTTTCCTGGCATGGGTATCATATTAATTTCATTTTATTTTATACATACAGTAGTTTAGTTCAGGAAAATGGGGTGTTGTAAACTGCACTCTAGCTGACCAGAAAGAAAGGTGCAGCTCTCTAGAAAATTTATTACTGTAGTTTTTTGTTCTGGGTCAAAATTAAAGATGTATCCACACACAAGCTAGCTAGTATCGAATTTTCATGTTTTTTCTTGTGACTTGGTAGGACCCAAAGAACGGAATACTAGCAGTCCAAACCTTAAGGAACAACATAATAGCATCAACTCTCCTAGCCTCAACAGCCATCATGATGAGCTCAGTCATAGCCGTCCTGATGAGCCACGGCGCGTCCACCACCAACGACCACCTCCCGCAAGGAGGAGCCGCAAACGTCGTCTTAGGAGACCGAAGCCCCCTCGGTTTCTCCATCAAGTTCTTCAGCATCTTGGCCTGCTTCCTCCTCGCCTTCCTCCTCAACGTGCAGTCCATCCGTTACTACAGCCACGCCAGCATCCTGGTCAACGTGCCTTTCAAGAAACTCGATTCCCCCTACTTGAACACCGAGTAAGTGGCCAGGGTTGTCAACTGGGGGAGCTACTTTTGGTCGTTAGGTTTGCGTGCCTTCTACTTCTCGTTTCCGCTCTTCTTGTGGATCTTCGGGCCTATACCCATGTTCTTGAGCTGTGTTTCCTTGGTTTTCTTCCTCTACTTTCTTGATGCTACCTCCGAGTTTAGGGCTATTGAAGGCACTCCGATCGAGTTGGTTATTTATGACGATGTTGAGCAACCCGTGGGCGATGCATAAAACCATAGAGAGCAATGAGTTTTTGTATTATGAATGAACTAATAACGTACGTGAGGTATGAGCCTATAGGACATAATTTCTTCAATGTGATGTTCATGTTCAATGGAAGTTGAATAGAATTGGCCTAGCTTCGATGATGTGCTAGCTATGCTACGTTTACTTCTAAGTATGTCGAACGATAAACTACCTTGGAATGATACCATTTTTTTTAGCAAAGATGGATGAATGAACATAATGTCAATATATAGAATTTGAGGAAATGCTAAACATAGAAAAACACCTTATGTCAATCGACGCGGAAAAGCGATTTGGTTCAGTCAAATATTGTTTTCTATTAAGCACCTAAACGTTCATGTAACAAGTGAGATATTGAAACATAAAATTTTTCACTGATGTGGAAATTAATTAACAAAAAATAAATTAAAGCTTCTTCCTTGCTTCTTCCTCTTTCTCTATGCAAGACCTAGGAAACAAACATTTTAGAAAGCTCTTAAACATTGATGGTCTTTAACAAGTCTCCACCAAGTAGTTCCAAACATTCACATAAAATGCAAGACCTAGGAAACAAACATTCTAAAGCATAAATACAAGTCCAAAACTGTTTAAGCTTGCATAAGTTCATCAAAAAAATGACTTCTAGGTCCTATTCTCATAGCATAAATTCATTTCCAGTTTTACAAGTATAACGAAAAGCACACTTCCAGCTCTTGAAAGAACAACAAAAAGACTTCCAACTCCTACAAGCATAACCAAAAACAGCACTTCCACATCCTCTATACTTGTAGCAAATAAAAAGCTAGGGATTTGTGTTCAAACCCGGGTTAGAGTGTGAACGGTCTGTTGCAAATGTCATGTTCTGACCTCCTTGAAGTAGAGAAAATTGTTGAAACAAATTGGTTTGAAGTTGTTGTTGTTGTTGTTGTTGTTGTTGTTGTTGTTGTTGTCGTCGTCGAATATGAGCATCTTGAAAGGTTTGAATAGCTGATGTGGTCTGGGACTTCGTGTGCTGATCAATAACCTTTCCATTGCGAATAAGGGCAACCCCCTCCTCCCCCAAGGCAAAAATATGGTGGTTCTTTGGTCCACCACATGTTGTCATCCATTACGCTTTCTCATCTACCTTACTCATGGATTGTGGAACGGATCATCACCATTTTTAGCAATAGGAGCAAATTGGTTGACAACTAATTCATCAAACTTTTCCTAAGGAAATGATAAAATCATGTAAACAAAGAAGTTAAAACTTGAAACCAAATTAGTTAGTATGAGACTGAAATTTACAGCACATAATTAGATAATGCCTTAAATGAATGACATCTGAAAAAGAATTAATGCCAGTAACAATGTCAAGTATATCATCTAAGTTGTATATGGAGCAACCAAAATAGGCATAGATTTCTAAAGATTTATATAGGTGCACTCTATCGAGTATATTAGTGTATATGTGTAGGCTTCTCATGAACTGGCATTAGAAAGCAAAATCCACAAAACCACTTGCTAGTTAAGTTTATTTGCATGAAACCGCCAATTAAAATGAGATTTATATAAGTGCACTAGTGAAAGCATTCAAGATGCTAACAATTTAACAATGGAAAAAGTCTAAGTGAAACAAGATTTGGTGCCTTTAGGATTTAAAAATCCATATATGACTACACCAATAGATAGACCAAATGAGAAAACTACAACAATTCAATCATAAATTCATGTGAAACAAGATCAAAAGAGATATCTCCAAAGATTAAAAAAAATTTGTTTAAGGCAAACTAACCACATATGCTTTAGGACGAGACTCGGTCCAAGTCCCATCCGGTTTTGACCATAATTCTACACCATGGTTGAAATCCTTGGCCTTACATCAGTTTGTTTTTCCTTCACATACAAACACAAGCAACTATTAAGTATGTTCTTTATTAAAAATTGGCTAAATAAAAATTTCACACACGATATAGAAAAAAATGGATAGAAGTGAACTTACAGTTTCATCAATCCATTTTGTAAGTTTACGAGAGCCTCCATGAAAATTACCAGCATCAATTGCGTTTTGACAAGACCTGTTTCTCTTGTTGGCAGCAGATTTCCTCAAAAAACTTAGGTCAGTTTTTCTCATCATCTCAATTGCAGCTATACTTGTCAAAACATGACCCAACCCGAACTGCCCGATTTTTTCTAGGTTAAAACCTGAAAATTTAAACCCGAAATCCGAAATAAACTAAACTCGCTAAACCCGAAATTTGTTGGGTTAGGGTCGGGTTCAACCCGTCGGGTCAAATTTAATTGCAATGCTGTCATAATGTCATACTATATAACTACCGTCATTGTATATTTCATTGCGCTAATTCTCGACACTGTATAATAGCGGGAAATGACAACTTATTCCCGCTAAAAACACCCTAGAACTTGTATTTTAATATAGTTTAAATAATGGTTTAGGAAAATTATTCTCAATTATATTTTAAAATATCAACTAATACAATTTTTTATTTTTAAATCAATTTTTGGACCTATTTATATTATTATTTAAACCTATTTTAATAGTAATTGAAAAATAAAAAATATGCTTTTGACCCGACTTAACCTGTAACACGATTTTTGCGAACCCGCCCGATAACCCACCATGACCTGACCCGACTTAACCTGTAACACGATTGACCCGAACCCGTTTTGAACCAGAACCCGAAATGATCGAACCCGAACCCGACCGACCCGACCCGATCGACAAGTCTAATTGCAGCCCATTGACTAGTACTTAAGAAGGAAGATTGCATTTTCCTAGTACGACATCCCTTGAAGACGTTACGAATGTGTTTGCGTGCTTGATGAAAAAATGTTTTTTTCATCTGCACAGTAGAGACATTCCAATATCAGACCCTCTACAATAAAGAAATGCACACCTCATTATAAAGTGTAAATGGAGCTAAACATTCAAGGTGAACAGACATAAAAAAAAAGTGAATAGTATAGACTTTGTTATTTTCACCTAAAACTCTTTGAACCATAAATCCCTCTTCGATTGAGGAACTTTGGTCAAAGTCATCCAATTTCCTGTGTAATGGCCCTCAATGATATCACACATTTTACTAAATGCTAGCTGTCGTGGTTCAAACTCACTAAATTCATAATAAAATGTATTAATAAATAACATGCTTTAAAGTGAAGTCGATGCAAACTAAAACTTTCAGGTTAACATATATTTTAAATTATAAACCATCATTGACGCCAACTAAAACTTAACTGATATTTGTTATTTTTTTCATCTTGTTTCAGATTCAAAAAACTTAACTAATATATGCCAATTTGTTATTTAAATTGGACTACCTACTATTAATTTTCTTTATAAATTGCATAATAAACTTAACTGATGCAAACTAAAGTGGAATAAATCCAACAAACCTATTTATGAGTCTTTTCTTTCTAATTTTAAAATATATCACTTACCGAACATCATCACCAGAGAGTCCTAAAAATGTTTTCTGTACAACACCAGGCTGCGCAATTTCCGAGTTAGAAGATCTATTCAAAGGAGATTGGGTTGGAGTTTGGGATGAGCCATTTCCACCCTCTTCAACCTCTTCCTCTATTTCCTGGTGGGGTTGTTCCTCATTGGGCTGCTGCTGATTCGACAATGGAATGCCGGAAATGGTAGGGCTGGGAGTACGATCACCATGTCCAGGAGTCGAAAAAATAAGACGTCTGGGTCGTGAAGATCTAACCATCGTGGACCTATAGCTTCCTGAAACTACATAATGATTCAATTCATAGCAGGTAAGAAAAACCTCATTCCTACATCTCAAACTTCAGGAATACAAGCACATAAAAGTGAATGCACAAGTCCTAACTGAGAGATCCTAATTTCTTATTGTTACCATTATGATTTCAGCACCAAATGCACAGGAAAAATCTCATTCCCAGATCTCGGACTTCATACACAGTTATAATAAAAAGTCAGGTTTCATACACAAGTTAGATTTCAGGAATACACAAGTAGGCGGAAAAAAATTGAGAACCATAGCTACAATTCAAAACCCTAGCTACAATATAGAACACCAATTCAGAAATTCAAAAAGTTAGAAATTCAACCCTAGCTACAATCATTCAGATCTCTTATAATCTTCATCTAAAATCATTCAGAAAATTCAGAAATTGATTCAGAAATTCAACCCTAGCTACAATCACTCAGAAATTCAACCTTAGCTACAATTCATTCAGAAATTGATTCAGAGATCATTCGGAAAAATCTCATTCAGAAATTCGTACTTGTGGTGGTGCTGGTGGTGGATAGCCGACGGTGAAGAGCAGCCTGCGGTGGAGAGCAGGCCGCGCTGCAGAGCAGACGCAGGGGAGAGCAGACGCGGTGGACGGCAGGCCCGCAGGAGAGTGAGCAGGCGCGCGGAGGAGAGTGAGCAGGTGGTGGTGGCGCTGGTGGAGTCAAGGGTGGAGGATGGGAGAGATTGGGTGAGCCATGGAGCGGAGCGGTTGAAGAGAGGCCGCCACTTTTGAGATCTGGAATAAAATGAATAAGTGAGGGGTGAGTTTTAGGGTTTGGTTTTATATATTATTAATAACCTTAAATTATTTAGAGGGTAAGTTTGAGGTTATTTTGAAGCTAATTAATTTTTACCGGGAAAATTAAAATTATCTTGGCGCCTATGTAAGATAAGCTTAGCGCCAATGCGATTTTTTTGCGCCTCCTAAAATTAATCATGAGACAAATATTCAAAGCCTCATAGGTATTCTATATTTATTTATTTTTCTTGTTCTTGTTATTACATACAATCATATATTTAAGTAATTATAAAATTAAAAGAAATTAAAAACATACCTATATATGTGTTGTCCTTTAATTAAGCGTCTTCGTCATCGAAATTGTCTTCTTCGTCATCATTTTTCGAGCTCAGATTTCTCATCATGACTATTTATTTCATAATCTCCTTCATTTGTACAATTTGGATCGTATAAACTTCTAGGTAACTCGTCAACTAATGCCCCTACAAATCCATTCCCATTAACCTTAATATCCTCCTGTTGTAATGGTTCGTCATTAGTTTCCTTCTCAGTCCATCTTTGCTCCACTCTGCGTCGAGGCTTTGTCTTACAAACTGCCTTCCAATTTGCTCGACTACGATTCGCTCCTGGAAAATCTGCATAATAAACTTAGATGCACTGTTGGGCAAACACGTAGGGCTTATAGCAGTTGAACCTCCTTCACACATTAACCTCTTGTAGTCGATACTGCGTATGGACTTTTGTCCCAAGATTAGAGGGATCATACCATAGACACTTGAATAATACAATCTTCTTGCATGGTGAACTAGTAAACTCAAATTTCAAATTTGTTCCATCACTCCAAAGAAGTCTAATTGTGCATCTCCATAGTTAGAAACTTCTACACACACTCCACTATTCATGGTTAATTTGTCTTTGCCACGCTCCACAGTTTCATATTTATAACCATTAATATAGTAAGCAGGCCATGACAACACTTTTCTACTTCGGCCCTCGGCTTGGCTAAGAATGAGATCATCATCAATAGTATGGTGACCTTCATTCAATACCTAAAGATTAAATATTAAATAAATTTAAGCTCAATTTCATATTTTGTATTCTATAAAATAAAGCATCAATTGACCAAGATATGTGAGTACTTACATAATCTTTGAACCATTCCAAAAAGTGTGTGGCAAGAGTACTATGATCATGTGGTCCTACTAATTCTTGAAATTTCATGCATGTATTAATGTAAATTTTTAGAATTTTGATAAATTAATATTTAAAAAGTAGTAATTTGGCAATTTACATTGTCGGATGTCATATTGTATAATACTTTGAATGACTTACTTGATATATGGGTCAACCTCCGGACAATTGACCAAGATGTATGTGTGCGATGCATGCAAATCTCTTTCATCATTCATCCATAAAACCTTAGCTTTTCCACTAGGACGACCCGGATGGTTGAAGATTGAAATGGGAGTATAACTAGCATCAAAACTATCAATCTCGTTTCTTCCATGCCTCCTTCTCTTATGAGAATCTTCAAGATCAAGATAATGCTTAGTAAAGGTTGTGATTCCTCCAAAAAATATGCCTCAACTATGGACGCCTCTACATGTTTTGGATTCCTCACTTTGCATTTTAACTGGAACAAAAATCTTTCATATAGATACATCCAATGATATTGTACCGGGTATGTCAATCTCACCTCATATGTTAAATGCACAATGATATGCTCCATAGAATCAAAGAAAGATGGTGGAAATATCCTCTCCAACTAGCACAATATAAGAGGTGCATCACGCTCCAATGCTTGAATATGTTGCTCATCCACATTGGATGAACATATGGATTGAAAGAACAAACTCAACTTCGTCAACGATCCCCACACTCCCACTGGAAGAAGCTCCTTAAAAGCTATCGGTAAAAGTCTTTGCATAAACACATGACAATCATGACTCTTCATCCCAACTAGCCTTCCCTCTTGCAAATGAACACATCGACCTATATTTGAAACATATCCATCAGGGAACTTCAAGCTCTTCAGCCAATTCAACAACTCTGGCCTTTTCTCCCTACTTACTGTGTACAATGCTTTTGGTTTTGGACCTTTATGATCTTCATCCACTTGAAGTTTTGGTTTATCACAATATAACTTAAGGTCCTTCCTTGCACTCAAGTTGTCTTTTGTCTTCCCCTTGACGTCCATTATGGTATTAAACACATTGTCAAAGATATTTTTTTATATGCATGACATCAAGACAATGACGAATCAAAGATGTTTCCAATAAGGAAGTCTCCAAAAAATACTTTGTTTTGTAAACTTATGAGTATCACCATAACCTTCGGGCAAGGAAATAGGTGATTCCATGACAGTTGGGATATTTTTTAACACGCTCCCACATTTCATGTCCAGACAAAACGATGGAGGATCTCTAGTCTCTATCCATCCTTTATAAAAACTTTTCTTATCAAACCTAAATGGCTGATCTTTTGACAATAAACACCTGTGACAATCAAACCACAAAGCCTTTCGCCCATGTGTTAGTCTAAATGCTTGTGATTTCTCCATACAATAAGGGCAAGCTAAATTTACAGCAGTACTCCATCCAAACAACATCCCATATGCTGGGAAGTCATTCACCGTCCAAATAAGAGATGCTCACATCTTGAAGTTTTCCTTGGAATACACATCAAATGTTGTGACACCTTCATTCCATAGCACTAGCAACTCATCAATCAAAGGTTGCAAGCAAATATCTATTAGCCTCTTCGGGTTTTTGGACCTGGAATTATGGTGACCAAGAACAAGTAGGGAGATTGCCTGCATATACTAGGTGGTAGATTATAAGGGGTAACAATCACCGGCCATGCTGAATATGTCTTGCCAGTCTGACCAAAAGGAGAGAACCCATCAGAACATAAACCTAATCTCACATTACGAACTTCTGATGCAAAGTGCGGAAATGTGCGATCAAGATGCTTCCAAGCTTCTGCATCAGAAGGGTGGCTCGTGATTCCTTCAATTGGTCGGTGCTCAGCATTGCAACGCATCCGTGGAGCTGTGTTCTCCATGGCATATAATCTTTGCAGACGCGGGATCAAGGGCAAGTAGCGTAAGACTTTCAGTGGGATCGGTTTGCCTTTATTTGTCAAAACGTTGCTTATACCTTGGACTCTTACAAAATTTACACTATAGGGCATTGGCATCATCCTTCCAAAATAACATGCAACCTTCTGGGCACATGTGTATCTTTTTCTCGGGCAATCCCAAATCTCAAATCAACCTCTTTGTCTCATAGAAACTTTTGGGAAGTTTGTTGTCTGGTGCTAAAAGTCTATGTACATCACGAATAATTTGATTATACCCTGCTTGTGACAAGTTGTACTCTATCTTGTGCCACAAAAAATTACCCACTGCAGACAATAATGGCACAAGACAACCAGAATACAATGGCTCATTTTCCGCTCTCAACACATCAAAGAACCGATCAGATAACAAGGAGATGTCGTCATGGTTATCACCAGAAGATGTTGGTGGTGGTGGATTTATTTCTTCTTCATGAACCATAGAATTTCCACACTCCTCTATTAAGCCACTTTGTTGATTAGAAGGATGAATTGAAATGCCAACATTGAATTGGTCATGAGGTGGAACAAAACTAGGTCCAGCCGCATAAAAAACCAATCTTGGACAAGGATTCAAATTATCAAATATATGCATTCCAATCCCAAAGAAGTTCAAGTTATTAAGGCTTCAGCTAGAAGGTTCCTCCACAATTGGGGACGGTGAAGCCAAAGGTGTCTCTCCATGTGCAATCCAGTGATGATAGTTCTCAACAAAACCTTTCAAGTATAAATGAACCCGAACAGTTTTTAGATCTTGAAATTTCCCATTCTTACATTTCATACATGGACATCTTTTTTTTCCCGTCCATCAAATGCACTTGTGAAGTTGCAAACTCGATGAAACCCTTAACTCCATCAAGAAATTGTTGATTCCAATCACCTCCATCTGGTAAATGTCTAGTGTACATCCAATTGTGTTTATCCATGTGTATTGAATGACCTGCATCAAAATATACCACTACATTACATTTAAAGAAAAAGAGTCTTTATTTAAGACGTCCATGAATATGGCTTTGAATTTAATCCAAATTAAATAACATATATATCCAATGCTTTTAGCCGCTAAATATGCCATAAAACATACAATTGAGGCTAAAATGCACATAGAGGGCTTCAATACTATCCCTTAACTTGTTCAAGCTAAAATTTAAATATATGATTAGCCTCAAAATTAACCACATGTAAGAGTTTTGTGGTTAAATAGCCTCGAAATAATGATATCGAGGCCAGATTTGAAGCTCGTAGCCACAAATTTAGCCTCGAGTTCATCTTTTCGAGCCTATGTTAAACAATTTTGAAACAAGTTCACTTTCCTTTGCTCTTCACTATTTACGAATTGGATCCCTTGTTTTCTTTTCATACATCAAAAAACAACTTCTTGTATGATTACACATGAAATGTACGTATGCTTTACACACTTTAATCACATATATAAAGTAACACAAATTAAGTATTCAACCATAAAATTATTTACATAAATAACAATAATTACCCAAATCCTAACCCCAAAATTTAAAAAGAGGATGATACATAGCAATTTGTTTGATTAAGTAGTGCAAAGCTTTCCAACTAGATCTTTCCAAGCAAGAGTTGTGTGGAATTACAAAGATTTAAAAATGAGCAAAGAGAGGAAAATAGTGTAGAAGGAAATGAGAAGTCTTGAAAATGGGATTGCGCACGAGTTGGTAGAAAGTAAACCCTAACCGCAATAAATAAGGTTGGTAAATAAGTGTTCAAACATTAAATAACGTGGTGCACTTTACTCTCAAAGATAGCCTCGAATATGACCTCGAAATTGAGTGTCTTCGATTTAACCTCGCTTTTAGCCTCAAACCTGCTTTTGAGGCTAAATACCTACGAATATCGCCACGCACCTAGCCTTGAATATATTTTGCGGGAAAATTAGCCTTGAATATTGGCCTCAAAATTAGCCATGATTGTTGTTCGGGTCTATTCAGTATCAAATTTGGCTTCGATTTTACTTTTCGAGGTTATTTAGCCTTGAATTATAGCCTCGAAAAAATATTTAAGGTTATTTAGCCACGAATATGAGCTCGCTACTAAATTCGGTGGCAATAGACTCAAATATGCTCTAAAATATTTTCGAGGCTATACGCTCGTAGGTATAGCGTCGTTTTTTAGCAGTGACCTGTCTTTATGTGGTCTCTAATTGCAGCACCTAGCCTTGTACCATTTTCTTTCCTAAACGATGCATCTGCGTTTAGCTTCAGTACTCCTACAGGAAGAATCCACCGAGATGCATTCAACACTTTTGAGCTCCTTGTGTCACGAGAAATGACCTCTCTCTCTTCAGCTCCAAAATTAAGCCATCAGCTTCTTTTACTGGCTCCCTATCTGACTTGAACATTTCATCAAAAACCCAAGCGTTTCTTCTATTCCACAAACGCTAGCAAATGACCAAGAACCTAGCAAAATCCCAATATGTACAAAAGTCGAGCGTAAATGAGACCATATCAGCACATGATCTTCCACTTTTCTCAAGATCAAATGCTGCTAGTTCCCACACCTCTTTGGAATAAAGGCAATCCCTAAGAGCATGAACATCAGTTTCTTCGCCACCTCCACAACCAGGACAATTAGCTTCTCTACCATTGATTCTCCAAGCCAGTCTAGAGTTAGTGGGGAGAGACTCGTTACATAATGAACAAGTACATACCTTGATTCTAGAGAACACGCGTGTGATATTGAAGATTTGATCGAAATATTCTTGTTTTAGGAAAGATCTTTCTATGAAAAGATAGTAACTAGTAAGCAGTCGATTGCCTTTATTCTAAGCCATATCTTATTATATCTTATATTATGTTTAGCATGATACTTAATTGTAAAGATAGAAAAATATTATCTTTCACTAATTGAATTGAAGATAATATCTTTTCTATTTTGACCTACTTTTCGTGTATTTAATCTAGGCTTTAGGTTAGAACTTACACGAACTCATACTAGTGTAACAAAAGAAAAAGATTGTTCGATAGTTCGAAAGAAAGTTAGAGAGACGTAAGCTTGTTAGTTGGTTGAGAGTTGTGTTTACTCGGTTCGTAAGAGTTTTAGCGTGCTTGAAAAGTAGGGCTAGTTCCGGGGTGTTCTTGTAATCACATTCAACAGTATCAATAAGAGAAGCTATGACTTTTAATCCTTACAAGCGAGAACTTGGAAGAGAGTGGTTTTCATACTTGATTAACTGAGTTCGTTAATCAAGTGTTTCCACTATAAAAATCCTTGTGTCAAATTAAGTCTTTCTTATTTAATTTCCACTGCAATTACTTAAGAGGGCGACGTAGACGTACTAACGATCTTACAGTATATATATTAGACATCAAGGAAACAATGACATGACGAATAGATGATACAAATTGAAAGAATTGAACGATTAATTAAGGAAGGTCGATGAATATTCTGCCCTTTTTAGACTTGTTATTCTCTCGTAATTAAGCTGAATTACGTAAGAGAATGGTATCAATATATTATCGTCCTCTTAGCAGGGATTGATGTAGGAGGGAGGCCTTATGCTTGTTGCTCGTGTCGGTCCGTTCTTGACAATCACCACGGTGTCCATGCCCCAGCTCGCATGCCTCTCCAGATGACAATGCATGAACCAAACCCCTGTTTCACAATCACAACAATGCGTCAATTTCTTAGCCTGATACTTTTTTTATACAAGCTGATAAAAATCTCTACAGGTTCAAATATTTCTTCTACCAATAAAAAAATATTCAAAAATATTTATTGGCTTAAAAATCTAGCAGCAGCCCAAAATTATGGAGATTTGTCTAGCAGCAGCCCAAGATCATTGGGCCACCATTGCCTCGCTTTGAAGAAATGACATGGATTTTAATAGCATGGGTCTAAATTCATACTATTCGGATACTGGGTCATGTTAAGCAATTTATTGGCTTAAAAATCTATTTATATCGACCATAGTTAAGAAAAAGGTACCAAATTTGGAAACAATAACAATAAACACTCAATTAAGAAGTCGTTATTAACACCAAAAAAATTAAGAAGTCGTAATTGATACTCACCGGGGTTGTTAGCTCTGAACCTGATGGCAGTCCAACCATTGAGGGGCACTCCAACGGTATTAACCTCGGGCGGATCCTCCAAATTATAGCCTTTGGGGTGAACCTTGTCATCAAATATACCATTCCCCCAACCCACTTGGTAGAAGCTATACCCATGCAAGTGCATTGGGTGATTCTCGGCGGCGTTCAACACATTCGTCCCCTGGAAAACGATCTCCATCGTCGTGTTGTACTCCACCACGATCACCCTGGTCCCGTTCAGGTCCGACATCGTGAAGTTGTCCACCATGGGCGACATGGTGTAGTTGAACACGAAAGGCGGGTTGTCCGGAAAATCTGTCTTGTAGACGCCTTTAAGATGCTTCCAATAGGCTTGGAGAACGTCGGTGCTCGGGGAGTCGAACGTGACGTTGTTAAGGCTCCCCGAGAGTCGGTTGTTGTTGGGGCCGGAGCAGTTCTTGCCCTCCCCGCAAGGTATGGTTCCAACGGTCACGGTCATCACGATCCGCCTCTGTACCGTCTTGGGGACGTCGACGCGGTACGCCTTGTCGTTTAGGGCACGGAAGCGGCCGGTGAAGGCAAGGGCGGCCACTGTGTTGTTGTAATAGGGGAGCGTCGGTAAAGAGGCGTTGAGCGGGCTGGCAGGGTTGACGCCTGCGTATTGTACGATGGCTGTCGTCGTTGCGTTGGAGAAGCCGACGACAGCGTAAGCTCGGGACGCCATGTAGTAGCTGCCGCCGTGTTTCTGGTCGGAGACCAGGAGGACGTCCATGGTCTGGCCAGGGGTGATCATGATGTAGTTGGTGGAGATGGGTTTTACGTAGGCGGCGTCGATGCCCACCACCACCAGATTGTGGTTGGCAACCGTGAAGAACATCTCTTCGTTCATGACCGCGTTTATGATGCGTAAGAGGTATGTTTTTCCATATTCCACTGTCAGTCTAAACATGTCTGCATGTATATCACGTACATATGTTAACATAGTACATTTTTTAATTAACAAACTGTACCAACTATTTAATTGAATTTCCAAAATTACCCTTTGTGGAGCATGGTTGCGTGTCCCCAGGTTGGCCGTTGATGGTAAAAGCATCTGAGCTGTTGGTTTCTCCCCCATTTGCCAAAGCATCTCGAATGATTTGCATCACATCTCCCTTGAACCATGAACCTGCATGCATGACATTAATTAATGGAATTTTTTTTTATTGAATTAGGTTGCAAAACTTGCAATTTCATGCTAGCTAGGTTACGCGCGACTATATCAATACTCTATATAATGACATGTGAATTTTCAGATCTATGCATCTAAACACAAACAAACAATATCAATACTCCATATAATGACATGTGAATTTACATACCAAGAATAATTGGAAACTCTGCCTTCGGCTGCCTAGGATATGGATACTGTGTTCCCAACTTAGGATACACAAAGATTGGACCGTGGACAGTGGCACGAGTCCAGTCGCTATGAGCATGCCACCAAAGGGTTCCTTCTTCCTCGGAGAGTATGATCTCGTAAGTGAAGTTGGCCCCTGGCTTGATAGGACACTGTGTTATATACTCGGGTCCGTCTGACCATGGGTTCCTTGGTTGCTTTACCCCGTGCCTGTTAATGGATCCAATGTACTCACGTTAATGATCGATCTATTAACATCTGATCGTAAATAATCTAAGGTACGTACGTGGTGCATAGCAATAGCGCACGTACATACGTTCCCAGATATTTTGCTATATGAACAAATTTCTTATGTTGGTACATAATAACAACTACTACTACTCCTTTGTTCACTAAAATTTGTCATTCGATCTTGATTTTCTTGTTCAACAAAATTTGTCATTTGTGACATATTAGCCTATTTTTTTCAATAATATTTATACTAATTAAAAATATTTGCAAAAATTATTATAAAAGGTGAAAGAACTTAACAAAATATTGATAATATTTTAGTCAAATCAAATAATTTCTTAATTTTTGAGACAAGTTTATGTGAACGGAGGGAGTATAGTTTAGGCCTTAATTTCTTTCAACCAGAATTGGATTTCGATTGAGTACGTCGGAAGATGTTTGGCCCTTAGGTAATTAGTACGGTTTTTTCGGGTTTTGAACTTTAAAGCTTGAATTCTTTTAGATTTTTAATACAACACATTGATAAAAAAAAATATTCGTATATCAGATTAATCGAGAACTCCATCCATTTAAGTAACTTGTCATTTTAGAGTTTGTATTAAAAATTAAGGAAATAGCTTGAACTGATTTAAATATACTCAATCTTATTAAGATCTTTTACCTTATTTTGTATATTTATGTAGATATTTTTAATTATTAAAGATATTATTAGAAAATAGGTTAAAATAAGTTAAATAATTACAACTTTTATTTAATAATAAAAGTAAGATAAAATGACAATTTTATTTTAACAAGAGAGTATATTTTAAGAGGAATAGTATTCATACACCGCATTGAAAAAATGTTTACAAAAATGTCTTGATTTTCCCATGAACGTGGCCAGCTAATATATGGAAGAAAAATTGATTTTAGCGAGTTTTGAGGAAACTATACAAGTACTTGGTTTCCCATGTGGCCACCTAAAACCTAGCTAGGTATTACACTCTCACTGACAGGCTGACAGCATTTACATATGTCAAACAAAAATCTGCCTACTCCGTTGATAATCAAAGTTCAGCATCAAGGGAAAAAAATGGGGGCAAAACAATATTTTTATTTTTATAGAAAAAAAAAATGAAATAACCACATTTGGAAATGGAAAGGGATCAGCAGGATCCTACGGCCTTTTGTAAAACAAATAAAAAACATTTCATATTTTTTTACGAATAAAAGAATACTGTAATTCATTAATAATTGGTTTGAAATGAAAATGAAAATTTCAAGTTAAAAAAACATAAATAACCCTATCTAGATATTCATACCAAATTTGATTTCTCGATTGTAAGCTTGTAACATGAGATTTTGTAATGTGTGTCGGTATACACAAAATAAGAATACTAATTTTAATTATGATGGTTAATGTTTGTTAATTTTATTTTTTTTAAAGAGAGTTCGTTAAATCTAATTTAAGAAATATGTTTGAAAATTAATATTTTTATTATGGAGACCCACATACATTAGCCGTCCGTCTTAACATTTACAACATTTACCCGCGCACATTGCAATTGTTGAATGTAGTACGTAATTTGGTTTAGGGAAAACACTAGTATTATTTTCTTAGAAATACAGAACTTTTAATATATTATCAAAACATACTAACCAATGAATGGTGACTCCATATGTGCCCTGATTACGCACGTTGACTTGAATGCGCTCTCCTTGATGGAGAGATAGAGCCGGCCCTGGAAACATCCCGTTCATTGTTAAGATTTTCTTTGTGCTACACAACCTGGTGTACGAAGCCTCTTGAACCTGTAATAATATATAGATGTCGTTCAATCAAGAATGCAAATAAAATACGATCAACAGAAATGTTTGGTTTCGTGCGTTATCACAATTTATTTCCAAGCCTCTCTCAGTTTCAAAAATTATCTATCCGTCTAATTATTTTGCCATGACTCTAAAGTTGTATATCTCCCCTAAAAAAATCTGAAGTTGTAAGTATTACTTAACTGATCTTAAAATTAATCCACTAAAATTGGGGTTCTAGAACCATATAGATAAAATTCTAGAATTAGATCACTAAGATCATAAATTATATTACAGGGTGATTCAAGTTAAAACACAACTTTAAAATTATTATGACTACGAATAAATGGTCGAGCGTCATTGAATTAGAAAGATGAAAGAGTAAGATTATGGTTATAATAATATTTTTGACATTTTTTACGAATAAGGTTTTTTTTAATTTTATTTGTCGATTTTTAGTTGTTTTTTTCATTAAACTCGAAAAACAAATTTTACAAGATGCTTACGTATTTAATGTACATGTTCAAAATATAACATGAAGAGGTTTACATATAATATGCATGTAATTTATCGCGTGTAGGTTCACATATAATATACACAAGGCTATTAGTATGCGAGGTTCATATTTTACTAGTACATATTTAGAGTTTTGAGGTTCATTTATATATCTCGCATATGTTCATACACTAATACGACATACTCATATTTTATGGTCTCGATTAAAATGCTTAAAGAGAAAAAAGTTTTTTATATCAAAAAGTTCTATTTTTTTTTGCAGACGGATTAGTGCTCGTTTGGTTGAACACGGGAAGTGAAATTCCCATGAACTTAAATTCCTGGGAATTGTATTTCATGGGAATTGATAAATTATGTTTGGTTAAACTCTAATTCACATGAATTAAATTTAAATGTTTTGTTTGGTTGAACGTGGGAAGTTTGTAGGAATTTATATAAAATTACTACTATAACCTTTGTAAATACAAAATAACTATTTATAATTCTATCCATTATCAGTGTTTAGAATTAATATAAAACAAATATAAAACAGCTTATAGTTATAACCGTTCAAGCCAAGCAACAAATAGAACATAATTGCAACCACCCTTCATTGTATTTCATAAATTATGAAAGTTGCTTAAAAATACGTATAATTTAACTATAGCCTAAATTATTGAATCCACAAAAAAAAAAAGCATAACAAAAAAATGCACCACCAAAAAACGAAGTACTGGTAATAAAATGCACCACCAAATTATAATGAAATACCTGAACCCCTAATAAAATTATATCAATCCTTCAAATTAATTTAACGTTCTCCTAGAAAAGATTTTCAATAAAAAATATAGAAAATGTCATAAAACCAAGCAATTCATAAATTTTAGTTTTCAACGAGCAAATTTTGAACGTAAGCATGCCTATAATCTTCTGGAAGGCTGAAGAAAAAATCAACTTCAAGAAGATTAAGAGCAATCATCTTCAACGCTTTCAACACTTTAATAATAAGGGTTGTTTTCATATGATCCATAATTTCATAAGTTATATTTTCTTGTGCTAATTTTTAATCAACATTTAAATTATTTTTTTGGGTACGAAACTTTTTAATCTCTTTAATTTAATATTTCATCAATCATATCAACCAATTTTGAAAATTTATATATCAAATGCTTCAATTAATATCGATCAGGGGGTTCACATATAGTACAACTAGGGTTCATGCAAAAGTCTATTTTTTTTTCCTATGCTTTAAATTTCCTATTTTTAAATCATTAAAAAATAGAAAATATCAACCCATAGATAGAAATTTTTATAGATAGAAAATTATATAAATATGTTATGTATTTTATTAAAAATATTAGATGAATACAAAGAATAATAGAAGTTATAACAATATTTATCATTAAAAAAATCTGATATTAATAATGCCATGTGACACAATTTTTTAAACAGACATGGTTTCTACTAGAACTCAAGCAGGATCTGGAGGTCAAGATGGGGAACCCATAACCTGAACTTATAATGAGGATGCGCCCGATAGACCCAAGGAAAACGGAAATTTAGCAATGTGACAAAAATAACAGAAATCCTAGGGTAATATGTAATTCTTTATATCAATAAGAGATAAAAAAATACTTTAAATTCCATATGACTTTTGACAAAAATAAAAACTAATGAAAATGCTTGTGAGAAGAATTGAACCTCCAAACATTTAATTTATGAATTATCATTGTCACTATTGAACTTAATTAATTGGTACTTGCAAGACATATTGTCGATCATTCGGTTAATTTGTCAAATTGGTTTGACTTAATAAAACCGATATATGCACATACATGGCACGACACATGTTTTAATTAGATGTGTATACATGCAATACCATGATTGAGCAAAATGTACATGATCGATCACAATGTAAAATATATATGCTGGATATATATTGACCCTAGCGTAGCATGCATAGCCTAACAGGCAACACTATATATTCATATGTAATATTGATTTAGGATTATATGATATACTCTTTAAAACCAAGACTAATTAAGATGGAGGATGTTAGATTGATTGGATATACTTACCACCCAATCTAGTGTACGAACTTCTCCATGGGCTTTGCACACAGCAAGCACATTTACCAAAACCACGACCAAAATCCTTAACCTTATACTTGTTCTCATTTTCTTGTGGATTTGAATCAAATCTCTAGCTAGAGAGATGGTTTTGTAGACTGATTACTCATCCCCTCCTTACGACACCGGCCTTTATATAGTAATAAATAGCCAGATAATGTCTTGATTATTTTTATTTTCGGTGAAAAACACTTATATAAAAAATATAAAAATGATTGAATTGCGTAAAATAAGCATATTATAAAATTGACACGGCTTGCATGCATATAATCGTGGAGTTCATACATGTCAATCAAACCAATTGACAAAATATAAACATATACAATCAATTAATGATTAATGACACCTTCAACTTGTAATTTTTTATTTATTCTATTTTTAGGTGAGACGTTGAATTTAGATTTAATTTGTATAAGATTAATGTATAAAGTGTGTTGGAAAATAGACTGTTTCCTTGGGTTTTAATGATTACAAATTTAATGCATTTTATCATTTGTATTTGGAAGAATTTCAAGTATAAAACAAAGAAGAAGAATACATGAAAGAAGCGATAAAACTAAAGAATAGAGGAAAATTAAACAAGAAGTAATTCTATGCAAATGCATAAAATTGTTAAATTTGGAAGGCATCAAAGGAGAGATGTGCTGTCCCACATGAGGTGGCCTAGTGGTAAGAGGTATAGAGGGATATTGGGAGGTTTCAGGTTCGATCCTTGCCTCCGCTCCTACACTTGGGTGAAAAACCAAGTCTCACCATTACTCCTACCACTAGGTCGAGCCGGTCGGTGCATGCCGGTTTACCTGGTTCGTACGCTTTCCCGGCTAGTTCACGGACCTGGGATTTACCACCAAAGGTGGGTCCCTCGTTAATAAAAAAACAAAAAAAAGGAGAGATGCGCTAGAGTTACAAAGGTGCATATGGTGCACAGTAGGACGTTTGTCTTAGTTTCCAAGCAAACTTAATAAGATATAGATTTTATTTATACTGATAGTTTATGATGGGAAACTAAATAATCCCTTAGAATTTGATGATGAAAGTCCTTGTGGATTTTATGCTTTGTATTTGGAAGAGTTTTACGTATGAACGATCAAAGAAAAGGATGCTAGGATCAATCACCAATCCTTAAGGAATGGAAAAAAATAAAAGAAAGCAAGTTTTTGAGTTCATTGATCTCAAGGGAACAACGCGAAACCACAAGATGCTAAAACTAGAAGGCGGCAAAAAGGGTGCACATGTGTCTTCCGAGTTTTCAAAGGTAATTGAGGCTAAAGATATACTTGGTGCGCAAGGAACAATAGGCGGCTGAGTATAAGGAATGTTTAGATAGATTTTATATTTATATATAGTAATTCTAGAAAGATAAAATCTATGTAAAAATATATCTTATCTTATATTTATGGATTGAATAATTCATCTAATCTGTGAATATAAATTCATAGAAGTTGTATCTGGTTAGAATAGCGTTACGTTGATCATAAGTGTGATTGAGACTTGCGAACTTTGTGTGATCAAGTGTAGGAGAAGAGCATAAGAGAACCTTGACTAAGTTGTGTACAAATTCATATCGTGGGTCGAGTTTGCTAGGCTAAGTTCGTAGAAGTCACCCGAAGCTTAGGAATAAGAGTTCACAGAACTAAGAGTTATGTACACCTAGAAACGATTGTTCACATTTGTAAGTTTGATTCTACTAATAAGGATAACAATTTTAATTTGGAAATACTCGTTTCTTTGTTACTTGTTTTGTTAAATTTGGTTGCTTAATTCACATATCCCTTAGGATTAGTGTGTGTATTTTAGTAGGATCGTTAGTACTACAATGTCACCGACTTAGTCAAAGTCGTTGATCTATATGTATACGAAATGGAAAATTACTAAACGAGAAAGACTTAATTGATAATAATTTTTTTATAATGGAAACACTTAGTTAACAAACTCAGTCAAGAAAGTAAAAACAACTCCCTTCCAAGTTCTCACTTAGTCGGATTAAAAGTTATAGCTTGCTTTATTAATCACTTGAGTATATATGCTTACAAGAACAACCCAGATTTAATCCTACTTTCTCAGTATGCTAACACTTGTCTGAACCGAGTAAGACGCTACTATCAATTACAAAACCTAGCCTACGCCTCTCTTCTTTTCTTTGAACTCTTGAGTAATTTGACTTTCCTTTTACAAGTATGAAGTATGGAGTTCACACCCATATAATATTATAACCTAATCTCTAGGTTTAAATAGACGAAAACCAGGTATTAGAAAATATAGTATCTTCCAATTCGGTTATGGAAGATGATGTAAATCTAATCATTACAAAATCTTCCTAGAAATATAAAACATATTATAATGAAATATTTTCAAGAACAGAAGGTTGTTTGGCACCTTATCATATCTTGAGAGGATTATATCCTTAATCAGATATAACAATCTCGTGCACAATCTTTCTTGCATTTTCAAGTTCTTGCAATCTCGCCTTCATTCCATGTCAAGGACATAGCTCATCTCGGCGACATCACGATTATTTTGTAGATGTTTGATGTTGACCACTTCACTCCATTGGAAACCATAAAAAACGGAGCAATTCGCTTTCTAATAAATTTTTCCCCTTTTTGATGGTTACAAACTCCTTGATTCATGTTCAAAACCTTCAAGGCCAAACATCGACAATATAGATAATAAACTCAAACTTTCTAAAAACACCCCCCTAAGTTGGATAACTTGCATATCATTTTATATTAACTTTCCCCTTTTTATCTATCCCCAACCTAGTCTCCTTTTGGCATCATTAAAAAGAAAACTCAAATAGTCAAGCAATAGAATAATAAAAACAGTTTGGCTAATGTGTGCCCATGGACACACAATTAAAGTCCTAATTTGGGGAATTATTTCAAAACTATTCCCTAATTTGGAATTAATGATCCCTTTTAAAATAAATCAAATTAACAAACAATTAATAAATTTACGTAAATTAGTATCACTAATATGTGCCCATGGGCACACATTAGAAAAATCCTAATAAAAATGGGTAAATCACAGATGTCATCAAAAGTTATAAACATGAAAAACAACAAAATACGATATTGTCTTAACCCACACTAGCAATAGAACGTCAAAACACACACATAAAGCCTTAAAAAGATAAATTTGGAGAGAGGGTAGATGTGTTGTGATATGTAGACGGGAGCCTGTTTGAGTCGTTGCGAGCTGGAAATCCGAGCTACGACATGGGTAGAGGCTATCAATATAATTTTGTAACGGGTTGGATGTTGGCGACTCAAGCTAAGTCAGATTCTCAATTAGATAAGCAAACACAACATTAAGATTAGAAACTTCGGCTTTGAGCATTCCAACTTCTTAAAGTCAGCATCATTGTAGTCCTCCTCCTTCTTCACCTCCTTCCCATTAGTATTAAGGAATGTTTTTCACCAATATCGATTAGTTTCCAAAGTTGGCCATCAAGGGAACAGATGTGTGTTTTCGTTTTCTCTACCCACTAGTCATACTCAGCGGCCTTGAGCACCGGTGGCTTCCTGAACAAATCACTTATTGTTGTGTTTTTTGAATTCATCTTTCCTTCAATGATAAAGTACTAAAACAAATGAAAACCCACATTTTTTCCCTTGCTGGCCAACTCTAAAAAGTGAACAAGATTTGTCCAGAATCATTCCTTACTACCGATGGGAAGGAGGCGAAGAAGAAGGAGGAATACAATGATGTCGACTTTAAGATGTTGGAGAAAAATGCTAAAAGTTGAAGTTCGCGATCTTAGTGTTGTATTTGCTGATTTGTTTGAGTCTTTGACTTAGCTCAGGTCGCCAATATCCATATCCCTTCTACTTATCCTAGCATATCTACCCTCTCTCAAAACTTATCTTTTAATTATGTTTGTACTTTGATGCTCTCTTGCTACTGTGGTCAAGACAATATCGTATTTTCCACATGGCACCATCGGATCACTAAGGTCGACATTCGCCCCTACTAGGTGGGTTGGTCTTGCAGTCAAGCTCCCTTCTGCCTTTGCACCCGAGGGCCAAACTTTTTCTTAAATTAAAAAATAAATATTTTTGATACAACAGAGAAAAGAAATAATTGAGCGTATTTCAACTATACAAATTTTTTTTTTTCATCTTCTTATATTCATCATAGGATTCAAACGAAGTCGGAGGTTTCTTTAAATTATCCCTTGTGTCACAAGCATGTGTCTTTTACAAATTATCACAAACTCAGGTTATCAACTTGCATAAGTTAAGATCTTTCCTTCAATATGACGGAGCATCTTTATTTCTTAAGAATGAAATAAAAGAGTATTTTCAAAGACAAGACATAATTTCTTCCAAATTAAAACATAAGAAACATTAGAATTCTCTAGGCTAAAATTGTCTAAATTAGTATTGCAAAGATGGCGAGTTATATCAAAAAAGGGAATGAAACCATAAGCTCCCAAGAAGTGGGAGGAGCACATAAGTACATAACCCATGTATCATATATGCCCCCCAAAAAAGAGTCTTGAATACTAGATCAAAAGTGCCTAGACCTAAAAGATTAAGTGAATGCTTAAAATTGTGGTCATTTTATTTCTATTTTTCCATACATAACCGAAGAATGGAAAAGATTTGGAATCGGGTAAAATTTTATGAGATTCAATAAAAAAAATATAAATTCCATCGGGTCGATCTATATGATTTGATGAAGAATGCGCTAATAATAGAATTTTTCAATAAATGGGAAAGTCATTTCAAATGTTCCGGGAGGGAAATGAGGGAATGTCAATAAATCTAAACTAATCCATTGGAAATATTCGAAATCAACAAATAAAAAAGGAGTAAATATGTTCCTCCCCATGTCAACATATTTTATTTTCTAGGTGGAATTAGTCTACTAATTTCATACTTGATATTTCACTATAGATAGTAAGTATCAACCAGTATGACCATGTTATATTCGGGGGAATCAAAATAAAATATACAATTATCTATTAAAGAGATGGCTGAGTTGTTTATAGCACCAGTCTTGAAAACCGATATAGTTCTAAAAACTAAATAAAGACCCTATGAAGCTTCACTATTCCCTAGGATTGGCTTTGGGCCTTTCTTGTGCAGCTTAGGTGGAGGGTGAAGAAGGCCACCTTCCAGGAGGCTCGAGCCATCAGTGAGATACCATCCTAGAAGAGCTAGAATTCTAACATTGTGTCAGGACCCACGAGCCAAGGGACCGTCTCAAGTAGATAGTTTCTATGGGGTGTAGGCTTCATAAAAGGTAATGGAGGCATGCAAAGGTTACCTCGTGCTGTACAGAGATTGGCCCTGGAGTGAAAAGGTAGAAGGGATCTTGACTGCAAGAACCATCAGAGGCAAGGGGGTCAATAAACTCAATGCCACTAGGACACAAATTGGGAGAATTTGCACCGACTCTAAATTTCTAGGGACATGCAAAAAACGCTAATAGATCTTTCCGGATTTTAGCTCCGATTAAAAAAGAACCAGAGAAAATTTCTAGATATGAATCAGATCGCAGACTTGAAAACCACCAATTTGCCAATAGAAATATTGGCCGACTTCAACACCGGCCCACTATTGGCCAAACACTTGTGGATTTGAAAGGTATTATGGCATTACGATTTCCAAGGTTTAGCCAAGGCTTAGCTCAAGACCCCACTACTCGTCGTATTTGGTTTGGTTTTGCTACCACACATGGTTTTGATAGTCATGATAATATTACCGAAGAACGTTTTTTATCAGAATATTTTTGCTTCTCATTTTGGGCAATTAGCAATAATTTTTACGTACTTACAAAACTAGGTATTTGAAAAGACATTATCTTGCAATCTCTCCTTCATTCCACGTCGGGGATATAGCTCATGTTGATGATATCATGATTATTTTGTGGATGTTTGATGCCGGCCACTTCATTGTGTTTTGAACCATGAAAATCAAAGCCTTACTTTCTAACTCTAACACATATGATTCAATAGTTGGTATCAAAGCTTTAGGGCTCTAGATTTTGTGTTTTCATAGAAAACAATATGAGTTATTCCAACTTAGAAGTTGACTTGGGGAACCATATGCCACCTTTGCTTCTTTGGGGTAATATCATCAATGAAAGGGATGGATGGTTAACTTGATCAAAGGAAAACTTGAATGGTGATTTCAAAGTCACCAAGGATAAGAAGCTGGACCCAAAAAAGATGGGAGTTGACGACTACAAAGCCATGGAAGAAAACTTCTTAGCAAAAACCTACATCAACAAACGTCTTAGTCATAAGGATCGTTGCAAAGTTTCGAACTTGGTAACAACCAAGGAGATGTGGAAGGATTTGGATCAAATTCATAATTGGAGCACCGACATCAAGGAGAGTCACATTATCACTACAAAGAGAGACTTCCACACCTTTAGCATGATGGAAGGTGAGACAATCTATTTGTACGAGTCTTGGTTTGAAGCCCTAACTCTCGTTTGAGCAGTGTAGGGACAAATGAAGATTATATATCTCTTAGGACTAAGGTTGTGCTCATCTTGGAAGGACTAACATGAGAATGATCTCACGATTGAACAACTTTTTGTGAGAATCCGACCAATAAGACTCTCCTACTTCATGAGATCTTTGCAAAGCTACATAACTATGAAAAGAAAAGATCTCGTAACAAGGCTAAGGAAGTTGATGCTAAGGGAATGGCTATGAAGATCAAGAAGGCCATGCAATGCATAGATGACGATGATGATGAGGAAGATAGAGTTGATCCCGATAGCGAGATGACACTACTTACCAAACCAATGAGAAGGCTCTAAAATCATGGCAGATTTAGACCCTCTAACTCCAACTCAAACAATAGTTCCCGTAGTAACAAAGAGCAAAAATGTGGTATGAAGGATATCTGATGTGTACCTGCCCTAGTCCTAGGGTCCCGAGACCATAGGGCCCACCTTGGGTTAACTCGCGTCTCCGTAGCACTCGAGCCAAGATATGTGTTCCGCCTCACAATCGACACTATGGCCCCGGACGCACGAGTCGTGAAAAACTCGAGTCCTCCTGTGCCAGAATTGAGTCTTGTCGTGCGACACCATGCCATCGGCACTTGAGTTTCCCTCGCGCACGCCATTGCCAACGCCATCACATGTCTTGCATGTGCGCCACCAGCCTTGTCATGACATGGTCATGACATTCCCGACCGTGCCAACATGACACTTATCTTATTTATACTATTTTTAGCATTGTTTACCTTTCTAGACTTTCTTACAAGTGGTTGCTTGTTTTAGAATTACTATTTTTGATTTATGGGTTTTTGGACGTTAGACCTTTGCTTGCATGCAAACCCTAGTCTAATAAGCCTTGTTGCTTGCTAGGGTTTTGAGAGCCTCTCTATATAAAGGCCTCTACCCCTTTGTATTTCTCACACTTGATTGAATAATACCGAAATTCCTTAAGGCGACATATTTCTCTCCTCGTCCTGTATTCTCCTCGTCTACGTCAAACTAGACACCTTCTCAATCCTTTCACTTCTTTCTCACCTCAAAGTCTAGGCATCATCTCCTCACACTATCGGTTTTTTCGGTGTTCAAGACCCAATACGAGTCCAAGAAAAAGATCTAAGTCTTGAACCCGAGATCGGGTTCACATCAACTGGCATTAGAGCCATCGGACTGCGTAAGTCTCATCTTACCCATTTATCTCTATGTTTGCACAATTTTATTTTATTTTTCCCCATTGTTTTCATTAGCTTTTGCCATCTCTACCAACATCCATTAGTCCATATTTTCTCATTTAAAAAACACACCAATGATTCACGCAAAATAGTCATACCCACTCGACTTTGCATTTTATTGGTTGTTTTTGCTCAAGTTTTATGAATCTTGCATGATAGATTCGATTCTTGTTCAAATTGATTGCCGATTTCTTGTTCTAGTTGATAGATTGCATATAGGTGTAGTTTAGATGCATGTTTTATATTGGTTTGCATAAGTTTTACTTAGTTTTAGTTATTTTTAGGTTAGTTTCTAGGATCTAGTGTTTTCGGGTAGTTGCGCTTATTTTGTTCGGTTTTGCAGATCTTTAGGTAAACAAGCATGGACGGGACGAAGTTTAGTGCACTATGGTGGGGTTTGATGAAGCTTAGAGTGATACAAGTGAAGATTATAAGAGTCAAAGCCCAAGAGCTTGTGTGAAAAGAACGCCTAAATTCGGGCTATGCATTGGAGACTTGTTTTGACACCTCTATCTTGCAATGCTTGGTTTGGGAGCTATAGTGGTCGGATGAATCAGAATTTGGTATCACTGGAAAGCTAATTCAAAGAGCTACAATTCATATTTTTACCCGAGTCCAAATTCCAAATCTAAGTAGGTCAAAACAGCCTCTGAAGTGTCGCTTGAATACTGAACCGAGGTTATAAGTGTGGGGTTGCCAATTGCTCGGCCGCGCTTTTGGGCAAACCGCGCAATTGGGGATTTCACGCGGACATCATGTGCCGACATTTGGGCTTGATATTTGGGCTTGGGTTATATCTTCCGAGTAGATGTCTAAATATAGGGTTTTTGAGGATTATTTTAGAAGACATATTTAAGCCTTTGTTAGTTTAATTTTCTCATAACTTTGGATCATAATTTGGAGGCTAGGTTTTCTTTCCTCAAGAGGCAACCTTTGAACCTTTTGTAAGTTTTTCTTAATTCAATCATGCATTGCTAAATTCCTTGTGTTTGACTAGTTATTGAAACCATAGATTGCATATTATTGTGAGGTTTTATTGATTCTCAATAACTTGAATAGGTTATATTCCCTTTGCTTAATTGAATCAGAATTATTCTAGGATTTTGTTAGATTGAACACCTAATAGAAGTTCTAAGTTAATTTACAACTAATCTGATCAAGTCCTATTCGGGACTGATTAGATAAAGTAGCAACTACAATTGTTTGGACCCGTTCGGGCTATTCAGTTGTAGAGGGAATAGACCAAGATAACTTGGTTAGCTGTTTGCATTGAGTATTTGTTTCTATCGATACTTTGAACTTAAAGTTGTCGCTTAATTGAATCTAGACGTTGTTCTAGGTTGTTAGATTATTAGGGTTGTTCAGACTATTAGCTCTTTTAACTAAATATAAAGTTTTGGATACTAATCCATGGTAGATTATTGAAGGGAATTGAGAATCAAAAGAATTAATGATCAATAAGCATATCTATGATGGATTTAACTAGTTGAACACGCATGTTTCTTATTTGATTTAAACCATCTTTTGCATTCATATTTACTTCTATTTTTGCATAGTAGTTTAGAATTTACAATTACAAACCCCCCTTTGGTTACATGGCATACAAGTAATAACACATTTACACGAGTCTCTGTGGGTTTGACCCTTACTTACCGCTCTACTGAGTTGGTTAAGTTAGGTTTCTTTGATAGGTATCAACGACCACCGAAAATACCTCATCACTAGTCGAGCACTTTCATTTATTGTTCTTCATTATCTTGTGGTTGGAGTGAGGATAAGATCCATGTCCGTCTTGCTCGATCCATAATCCAAGAGGATAAAATCCATTGGGTTGTTCGGATCGTCCAAGATCTTCCACGTTTTGATTTGTTACCTTTCTTAGAGGATAAAATCCACAAGATTTGGTATTATCTTGTTAGTTGCCGAAATAATATAAAAAAAGAAAAAAATCAGATCGACCTTTATTTAAAAAAAAAAAGAGATTTTGTGGGAACACTGACATGCACAATTATGTTGTGTATTTAGGTGGAGTTTTATCATATATTTATGGGTGTTTTTAGGTGGTTCTGAAGACTTTCTACAGCTAGGAGAAGAAGACTCGAAGATTCATACTTTTGGGATTTAGAGCTGGATTGAAGACAAAGTGAAAATCGGCGTTTTGGTATTGGCGGCACCGCCGCCTAGCCGGCTGCACCCGCCGCCACTAACACCGCGTGATCCATTATGCGCCACGTGTTTTATCTCTATTGGTCCTATCTATTCCAGCTTTATTCCAAGATATTGTATTTTTGGAGATACTTTTAGACCTATCTTGATATATTAGGTTTATAGAGTTGCACCTCTCATCATTATCATTCTACTTTTCAGACTTTTGAAGTTTTATCGCTTTCATGGAGAATTGAGCTTCATTTCTCTTAGTCAGACGGTTTGAAGCTTCGTTTTGACTTTCAGTTGTGAGATTTCTACTCTTTATCGATTTCATGGGATTATTCTAGTCTCTTGATTGAATTGTTTATTTGATTGATTTCAACAATTTCTAGGCTTGTTGTTATTAAGTCTCTATTGCTATATCTAGAGAACTACTGGTTGTGTTTATCTATTTCATAGTAGCAAACTACAATGTATTAGTATTTGGTTTTGCTATTCTATTGCAGAAGAGAGTTGAATTGCAATCTAGGACAAAAGCTGGTTGTTTTATGCTATGATTGTATCCTAATTATATTCCTATCCTTATTGTTGCTTTTGAATTGAATCTTGATGGTTTCAGGGTTATTCAGTTAGTTAGGATTGATGGTACAGTATCTGGTTGTGCTATTAATTATCCTTGAAAAGGAATTGGAATTCCATGTGCATGCGTTATTAAGTGAAATCGATGATCAACTTGTAATACTAATGTGGATCTCTGTTTGACTATGTGTAATGCTAACTTGATAAAAACCCAAACTTTATTTCTTTTGTAGTTTTGAATGCTAGATAATTAGTTTAATTCACAAACCCTCATTCGTTACTTGATTTGACATAAAATTCACACAGAGATAAATCTACCTCTCTGCGGATTCGGCCCTTACTTCCAAAGACTATAGTCTTTAGGTTTGTTAGGACTCTTTTGCATAGCCGTAACTTGCCAGTCTCGAGTCTTGCCATGCGACACCGTGCCCATAGGCGTTTGAAGCTCCCTCGCGCGCGCCCTTGCCAACGCCATCACATGTCTTGCACGCACACCACCAGCCTTGTCATGAAATGGTCGTGACACAAAAATTGTAAATAGGGTGCATTATTTATAGATAAAAAGTATTTCCTTTGCTGAGGGAGAACTATTTGCTAAATATTTTAAAGTAAGGACTGCGACTCCATCTTAGGGGGAACTAAGTATCATGCATATACATAAGTGTCATGCATTACACTTCATGGAACTATATTTTGCTTATTAAATTTTTAATAGGTTTGTCATCATAAAAATGGGAAAAATTATTGGAACAATGTTCATGACTATTCCTTACCTATTTTTGATGATTGATAAATCAATGTGTGTTTTATGCTTTTATTTGTCCAAAGAATTTCCGTAACTAACTGACATACAAGAATTATGAAGCAAAATAGAATTTATAGTGGAACATAGAAGAATTTTAATGCTATTCATATGGAACTATGCTCAAGTCAGTGATTCTTGGAGCTTAAAGAAAGGAGTTCGACAAGGAATTGAAGATTGGAGCTTAAGTTATCTATTCATATGATCAAGTGGGAACATGATTAAATAGATAAAGTTATTTCTGGAATGATCATGTCTTAGGATAAATCTTGTCTTTTGGATGAAAACTATATCTTTGGCCAAGATAGAAGATTAGATTCAAAAGAGTCCAATAAATACCAAGCTGTTCGAAGGGATATATAGATACATGTCTTTATAGAGAGAAAATCAAAGAGTTCAAGAGTAATCCGGATTGAGAGTTTTCAGTGTTGGAAAACAAACATTGAATCAAAGGAACCGTGAAAAGGTCGGTGTTCATGTTTGGAATTCTTATGTTAGTTGAATTGGTTTTTGAGTTATAAGTTATACAAGGTAGCTTGTGATTAGGAACTCGGGTAGATTTCTAGTACCAAATAGGTTTGTATCTTGCCATTTTAATGAAGGAACTATCAATATAACATAAGTATACCATTAAAATCCTCTAAGGATGTAGAGGTTTACCCATTCAATTGGTTGAAGTAGGGTTCCTCTATATGGAATTGTGTATTTATACTTGCATTTTACCTTCTTTTTTGCTGATGTCCAAGTTGCTATCTTTATACAATTTTTTGTCTGTTTACTAACACATGTAGATACTACATCTAGGTTAGAAAAAAAATTATTGTTTTCATTGAGTGTATTTTGTCAGCCTTGTAGCAAAGAAACAAAGAAAACAGTGATTTTGATGGTTGGTGCACGAGTCATGATAGTATACGTAGTCGAGTTCTCTAGCTAAGTCAAGTTCGTAGAAGTCGTTTAACGCTAAAAGATGTAGAATAGTTATTAGGAGTCATGCACACATAAAAATTTAAGTTCACGTTTATAAGTTCAATTCTACTTAATAAGATTAATTGTGAATTTTATTCGAAAATATAACTGTCTTTTTTGTTACGTTTTGCTTAATTTTTATTTGCCAGTTCATGGTTCCTTAAGAAACAATATATGTATTCCTAGCACACCGACCCATCAAAATGTATTAAGGAAAAGTAATTACGTAATTGATTCTAGTACCAACTATGTTGATTTGTAGTTGGTTGAAAACACATCGCGTAAAATATATTATAACCCCACTATATTATAATCGAGTAAATTACGCCATTGATCCCTAAACTTTCAAACTTATTCCTTATTAGTCCCTAAATTAAAAATCATTTTAAATTAGTCCTTTAACTATCAGAATTTTTACCCCACCCATCCTTCCGTTAATTATACCGTAAGAGCCCGTCAATATGTTGATATGGCAGATGAGTTGGCAATTGTGTGTACATGTATGCGTCCAATTTCCTACCTCCATGGCTCCACCTGCGTTCTCTTCTTCTCTGTTCCCACCAATTTTCTACCTCCACCTGCATTCTCTTCTTTTCATTTCACACTTGTCACCGGCGATCGCAACTCGACGTCTGAGAAGAGTGAAAGATTGGAATTGGTCATCGGGCGATGAGATGTGCCGGTACACTACCAGATCGAGCTTCGAAGGCTTGTGGATCCCACTGATCGATGCATGCCCAAGGTCAGACTGAGATTCGAGTCTTTATTTTGGGAGATCATATTTGGAACACTTTTCTTTTTTTCCCCAATTGATTTCAGTGAACTTAGGGTTAGGATTCGATGCATTTTGGACTGTTTGATTATTAGGCATGTTGGTCAATTTTATATAAGTGTTAATTCGATGTAATTCATATGTAAATGTGCTTGTGAGCAGGGCAGAGGAGGACGCCAGTTATGAATATTGGGAACTCGGTTGTGGATGCCCTGCAGCTCACCAAATTCACTCTTTGTCCACCTAAATTTGTAAGCTTCTTCTCATTCTTATTTTCCTTCTTCTTAAAACATTAGTGCACAGTACAACAAGAAGTTCAAAAATGTTAAATTGTATATGGTGTTGAGTTAAACTTGGTATGCTAATGTCATGTTCTGGTTAAATTTAGTATGTTGTTGAGTTAAATCAGACTGATTTCTGACTGAATTTGACTGATTTTTGGCTTATTTATATGCTGATTTATGGTTAATTCATGTGTTGGCTATTGGCTCAAATATCTGGCTGGTTTTCAGCTGAAATCTGGTGGATTTTTGGCTTATTTATGTGCTGAATTATGGTTAATCGATGTGTTGGTTATTGGCTGAAATATCTGGCTGGTTTTCAGCTGAAATCTTGCTAGTTTTCGACTCATTTATGTGTTGATTTATGGCTAATTCTGTGTTGTTTATTGGCTGCAATATATGGCTGGTTTTCAGCTGAAATATGGCTGACTTTTTGGCTAATTTATGTGTTGATTCAAGGTTAATTCATGTATTGGTTATTGGCTGAAGTTGATGGCTAATTTACGTGTTGATTTCTTACTGAAATTCGACTCTATAATGACTAATTTCTAGCTTATTTGTGACATTTCACACAACAAGTACTTTATAAGTATTGGTCAACACTAGACAACCATTAGACAAATGACAAACAGTAGATTAAAAAAACCACTAAAAAGTGAAATATAAATCTTGTTTTAATATTATCCATGCACTAAAGCATAAGAGAACAATATGTAGAGGTCCAATGAAACATATTTCTGGAAGTGAATAGAAAAATTATTACTAGTTGCCCAAAATTAGTGTTTTGGAAAGTAAAGCCAAAAATCTTCTCTACATAACCCATCTCATTTTGGTTGCCATAAATCTTCTCTATGGTTGAGATTGAATATCTCTCATAACAACTCCAGGACAATTTGCAGCTGATCTGAAAATCATCTCCCCTTCATCTCCATAATATATGCCCATTCCTCCACGGCCAGCAGAAGCAAGTGTTCTTCCTCTTCCACCAAAGGCACGTGCTCTCCCTCTTGAACTTCCCCCACTTGAACTTCCTATTGTACTAGTCTATAAAACAAAAAAATGCAATCTTAATCATGTAATTTCATATAGTTTATTGAACATTTTGGAAAACTTATTGTACCTGTGACACTGGTGAGGAGTTCTTACACCCCCTTTTGTTATGACCACTTTGACCACATTGGCTACAATGCATCACCGATCCGATTCTTTTCATTTTTCACTCGGTGTCTTTTCACCATGCTCCCTTCTTCTTTTCTTCTTCGGTCGACCTCGCTTAGGTGGTATAGAGTTTGGTGGTTGAATGGGATTATGGTGTACATCCTCCCACTGATCCATGCTCCGAATTGGGTTGATAATGTTGCCATACACTGCATTGCAAACAGAAATTGAATAGCAAGGATCCACATAATCTTCAATGCAGATGTCATTGTAGGCTAATGTTGCACACGCATGTGTACAAGGTATTCCTGTCAATTGCCATTTCCTACAAGAGCATGTGCGCATGGCGACATCAACAACAAACTGGCCTGCTGGACAACTCACTTGGAATTGGGTGCCACCTGAAGACATTGGCCAGCAATGCTTCGAATCTTCCTTGATCTTTTCTAGTTTTTTTTTAATTTTTGGGCAAAGATCACCAGACCAATTGCTCATTTTTTCCCTCTTTTTGGCAATCCGCACCATTATCTTGCACCTAATAATCTCCAACATAGTAAGGATCGGTTTATCACGTGCATCTAATATAAACTTGTTGAAGCATTCTGATATGTTGTTTAGTAAGATGTCACACTTGCTATCAAGCCGAAAATGGGACCTTGACCAATATGCAGCAGGTATTCTCTCCATCCAAGCCCATGCATCTACACTCATATCTTTTATTGTCTCCATTTTTTGCTTGTACTCCCCCATGTATGTGCTAGTTGCTGCCCCCCATACTGCATTCTTCAAACTTTCTCCTGGGTGAGTCTTTTTGAAATTTGCAATTAAATGCCTAACACGAAATCTATGCTCAGCATTGGGATATAGTGTTCCAACAACTTGAATTAATCCCTGAAATAATCAATGTTAAAAATAAAAAAAAAATGCATCAATCATACCATTCAATAATAATCCTTTAAATTATTAAATTTATTTGCAAATGTCATCACGTGGGATTAAGTGCGTGTAATAAAAGATCACCATAGTAGACTTATATACAGAAATTAGTAACAATCTAAAAATTGTATCAGAAACTATTAAACATATCAATAAATAATGAGGCTATTCTCAATGATAAACATACAAATATATATTTTACCTTCTGCCTATCTGACATAAAAGTCCAATTGTGGCTATTCTCAATGCCTAACTCTTCACCAAGTAGCTGAAGAAACCATGTCCATGTCTCTCGACACTCAACATCAACCACGGCATATGCAATAGGCCATATACAATCATTTGGATCAATTCCTACAGCCGCTAACAACTGACCACCATATCTCCCTTTTAAAAAACACCCATCAATGTTTATAATTGGTCTACATCCAGCCTTAAACCCATTCTTACACCCGGATATACAAACAAATACTTTCTTAAACACCAAATTATCTAATGATAAGATGAGGGTGCTACCAGGATTTGTGTTTTTAAGTTCTCCTCCATAATCAGCAAGCTTCAAAAACTGTTGTTCCTCATTGCCCCTTAAAAGCTTAAAGGCGAGTTTCTTTGCCCTCCACAACTTTGTAGTAGGAACTGTAAAACTGGTGTCTTTTTTAACTTGCATTTGTAGTGCTGACAAGGGAATACTGGGATTTTCTCTGATTGTCTCCAAATATTCGTAAGCAACCCAAACATAAGTCGCATACTTGTTTTTGAATACTTTACAACAAGTGTTGATCTTTGAATGTTCTAATCTGAACTTTATTACCACCTTGTATTGGAGTTGCATACAACGTCCATGGACACCCATTCTTGCAAATCACCCTCAACCTACTTAGATCATTCTTCTTAAAGCTGATTGCTCTTCTATTTTTTATAGAATACCTTTGTACAGCTTCCTTCAACACTTTAAGTGATGGAAAAATCATTCCTACTAGGAATTTTGGGTCAACCATATCAGTTTTTATATTGAACTTTGGAAACCTTTCCTTTTCCTCATCGTTATCTTCATCCAAACTTTCAAAATCATCAGAATCTTCATACTCAGAATCGACATCAAATGAATATCCCATTACTTCTGGTTGTGACCTTTCCCTTGTACCAATAAAGTTCATCCTTTTCCTATCACTAGCGATGTCGAGTTTTGTTGAAGGAATGGGCATTGTGATATTAAGTTCAGCATCATCCCCTTGGATTTCATTCTCTTCATCTACCAAATTAACATCACAAGAGTCGTCTGACATGCATCCTTTTTCAGTATAATCTCCATCACTACTTAACTCATCACCATCTGAGCTAATACTATGCCCAATATCTCCATCTATCTGCACTTGCAATTCATCTTGACCAAACTCTCCATCAAATTGTATTTGTTCAACAAGCTCAACTTCTCCTTCCAGATGCAAAACATTAATAATTAACAAATGTCAGTTAAAAATATATATGAAATTCCATTAAAAAACTGCTCATATTATAAGAAATTAAACGAAATTGATTTTCGTTTCTTAAGTTGTTCAGTTCCACCACCGAATGGTAGAATTAAAAAACTATTCACAATTAGTCTTATTTATTTCAGTTCACGAACATATATACAAACATGAGTGCCATGGTATGCATCATCACCCATTATTGATCACTTTCATACATACAGTAACTAAAAATCTTTACTTCAAACAATTATGGTTTTGAAGTTCGTAAAGCAAAATTACATTACAATAATTACTGTACACTTACCGTTTTGTGCTTGATTCCACAGGGCATCTCGCTCGCTCCGTTTCCTGACAATTGGAAGTTTCTTCATCCTCACAATATCAAGAGTAATGGGGATTTTAGTGGCAGCCTACTTAATCTTGTAGGTTAAATGTTTAGGCTTGCAACGTAATCTATCACTTTTGTGTTAACCCTAATTTATTTTATTCTCTTAAAAAAACAATTGCCAACTCATCTGCCATATCAGCATATTAACGGAGTTTTAAGGTATAATTAACGGAAGGATGGGTGGGATAAAAAATTTGATTGTTTAAGGACCAATTTAGAATGATTTTTAATTTAGGGACTAATAAGGAATAAGTTTGAAAGTTTAGGGACCAATGAGGTAATTTACTCTATTATAATCCCACTAATTCATCGCTAACAAATCTTATCACAAGATGAACTATCTTATTGTGAATTCGCTCTTATCGTACATCAAATAAAATGTGGGCCCGTAATTAGACCTGTTACAATTTGAACCGATCACAAACATTAACCCACCCATCCGAAGTATTTTGGATTGAAATTTAACCTGAAAATCAATAGATTAAGAACGACCTCAACCCAATCAACCTGAAAAAAAAAATTAAGGTTGGGCTGGTTGGGTCACTAACACATTTGGTATACCCGTCCAATCCGATAAACTATTATTTTAATTAACATTTAATTATTATACTATTAAATTTAGATAAATTTATTATTTTATTATTATTAAATATTATTTTAATATAATATAACATTAATTAATTTAACAAACATAAAATAAAGGTTAACAAAATTGACAATTGTAATCATATTATATCAACCTGAACACGTACCAAACCCATAACAACTCAACATGATTAAAACCAAAAATTTAGGGATCAGACGACTCAATACCAGTTTTGATCCGAACCCGATTGATCCAATCCAAACCCGACCGTTTTTACCCATTTGAGAGGTCTATATCATAAAATTGATTACTCGTCAAAAAAAAGTTAAAAAAATAATCATAGCAATAGCATGGATGGATGAGATATATCGATGTAGAGAACTAGAGAAGTCAGCCCTCGCAATTGCTTCACAATCATGTACAGATCGTTGCATAGTCATAGGGATGTAGGAGAGACGACTTCTCAGGGCTCATTGTAATGGTCCAAATTAATTTTTGTTTCTATAAAAAAAAGTGAGTTTCGAATTAATACATAAGATATTATACACGTTCAAAACGTATTGGAAAGAAGAAGAAACTTCTTCCGTCGGTGTCTTGATTTTTTAATTTGTCCCAAACCTAAATGATAAGAAATTTGAAATGCCAACGTGACATTTAACAACCCTGCAACTAGGCTAGTTGAAGAATGTCTTGCTTTTTCATCTCCAATCTGTAGAGGTTGCTCGTTTTAGTGTCATCAATATTTAACAAATGTAATCCGAGTTTATACAAGATTTTTAGAGCAAATCTAATACCTAAACTCGAGACTTGTTTTAATGAGAGAACTCTAGTCAATCACTAATCAAAACCTTTTAACATGTTATTATACAAAAATAGAATACACAAAAAAACCAATTAATTGATAGAGCTTGAATATGAAGTATATCTGTATGCAAATAAATGATGAATTTCATGAATTTAATGATATTTAGCCTTCGCTCTCTGATTAGAAATAGAATGAGATTACAAACTTTAAAATGATGAATTGATAAGAGTGCTAAATATTAAAGCTTATTCCTCTTGATTTCGAACACCAATCGTAAGCTGTCGACATGTTAGTTAATTGAATAATATAGTAGATATCGAAAAATATATAGACGAAGTTATACAATAATGAACTTCACTATTTTATATGTAGATCATTTTTTAGTAGTGAGCCTATCTTCGCATTTTTATACTTCCCTACTGGTCATATTTAAGTGCAATCCTGAGAATCTCGTGCCTTTCAACAACTATCTGGGCATTTATTGCTTTCATGATTTTCGCGATGCCATTAATGTGTTCCAACGGCTACTTGGGTATTTACTGCTTTCATGATTTTTGCCATGTCGTTTACTCGTTCCAAAGGCTATTTACTGTTTTTAGATTTTTGCCATGGAGATCTTTCTTGAACAGATAGTGGTGTCTTGAATTCCTTCTGATTTCTTCTCTTTTCATCATGGCCCGACATCATATTAGCACAATACCTCCCAAACCCACTCAAAATTTCTTCCGTTTATTTTGGTGGGGGTTTGAACTTGCATTGGGAATCGTTGGAAGTAGTCATCAAACCGATAGTCCCATCATGTTACTTTTATTGGTTTATAAATCTTAGTGTCGAGCTCTTAAACTTTATATGATCTCCTTAAGAATTGCGCTCATGGGCCTTTTTTCAATGTTTGTTGTTGGGCCTCTCCCAAATCCAACCCAAGAGAACATGGCAACCCCTGGATAACTAGCCCGAATCGTTTGTTAGAGGGGAAAGCCGAAGGAGCAGTTAGGGAGTGGCGTAAATCTCGGATCCCATAATCAGTATACTCAACGGCTATCCCATTCATGCCGGTGGCGAGATCTCCGAGATACACCAGACGCTCCACCAACGGTCCAAATCGAGGAGGAGGCTATAAAACAAGAACGAGACAGAGATAAAGTGACCATTGCCAACTACACTCAAATCATTCTTTAAGCTCAATTCATTCTTGGTTAACTATTCTATGCAAGTGCTCGTCTGTAATCACAGGGGAATTATCCGCAATTTCGATCATAATACAATCACTACAACTTTCTTGTTCTTATGTTCCTATCTTCTGCTTTATTTTACGTCTTGACCGTAGTTTGTAATGCGTTACGATTGCTCTTTGGCTAGGATTCCCTCATTTAAAGAAGGTAACACGTTTGTGTGGTTAATCTGCCCAAAACAATTGGCACCCACCGTGGGGCCCTAGCCAAAAAGAAGTCACGCTAAAAAGAGCTACAGGTTCTATCGACAAGTTGGATGGAATTCAGACTACTCACAGTCACGTAGGAGATCCCTAGAACCATGAGATCAATCAAGAAGGTGACAACCAACGAACTGGAAATGCTGATGGAGTTGGGAATGTAGAAGGAGTTGATCAAGACTCCGAGAATGCAAATGGCAACCCTGGCACCTCCACGGAACGAGGAGGCGGAGGTGATTCTGACGTCATCATGGAACTCCGCACAACAATGATCGCCCTCCAAAATGATTTTGAAAATCAAAAAGAGGCTCTTGCTAAATTCACCGAGGTATATGAAAAACAAATCGAAACCTTAACTAATGAACGAAATTTGCTTCGATCTCAGGTAAAATCAGCTCCCAGCCGTCCGCGTGTAACGGACGCAGTTGAAGGTGTAACCAGATGATAGATATGGATGATCCGAGTCTCGTAACACCTGATGGCGTCAGACCGATAACTAGGTATCAGGTAAATGATAACTCACTAAGGGCTGTCAGAGAGGATGTTGAGCTTTCCCAATTACGGGAACGCCTCAAAGCTCTAGAGGACCGAATCACTCAGGTCTCAGAAGCACCCCAACCGATAGCGATGGAAAGGAGGGATGGTTACACAGACTTTCCCTTCATGTTCGCTATTGCAAGGGTCGACATCTCTCGAAAGTATCACGTCCCGATGTACATAAGTATAAGGGAGTTACGGATTCTGATCAACACATAGCTGCATTCAAACAGGCTATGAACATTAGCACAATCCCTTTTGACATGAATGAGATTGTTATGTGTCGTTGGTTCGGAAACACGTTATCCGGACCCGCACTTAATTGGCACTCTCATTTACCTCTTGGAAGTATTTCATCCTTTGCTAAGTTGATTGACAAGTTCAGGGTAAGATTTGCAAGCAGTCGACACGCTAAAAAACGATCAAGCGACTTATACCGCATCGTTCACAAAGCCGGTGAGTCCTGGAAAGCCTTCCTGAATCGTTACAACGAGGAGCTAGTTACTATAGAAGGATGCGACGCCGCTACAACCATGGAAGTATTCCGAAGAGGCATCTCAATTTGTAATCCTAAATTATCGTGAATTAACTAAGTATCCTTGTTCATATTTCGATGAGGTACAGTGATGCGACTCTACCCTAGCTCGGACCCTGCTCCAACGGACATGAGACGACCTAGACCTTGGAGCCCTCCTTGGATTAGGACTTAGTCTCGTTTATCTATTATTTATATTATTATTTCTATTTCCGTCATTTACATTCCGTCTTTTCTATTTTGGGCGTGTGTTCTCTTATGCTTAAGAGACCGACCCATTAAGCTATCATAAGGCTCATTAGGCCATTAGGGTTTGTTGCACCTTTCCATTTTTAGTAGTTACTATTATTTGTATTATGGGCTTGGATGTTGGGCCTAGCATGTTGCTAACCCTAATCCAGCCCATTTAGAACTAGGGTTTTGTGTGGCCTCCTCTATATAAAGTAGCCACACCCCCTTGTATTATTTACGTCAAAATGATTAGCCAAGCTTATAGTAGAGTCAAGTTTCCTCTTATCCCTTGGCCCGACGTCACCCCGGCTCGGTTATATTCTTGTTACTACCTCGCCCCACCCTCGTTCCGACGAGCATTAGAGGCCCGCGAGTCCACTTTGTGGTCTCGTATTTATCTGGTTACTTGTGTCGGAGAAGATCCGGGCGTTTCGAGCCTAGATCCGGACTTTGTGACCCTAGGGTCGCATCAATTGGTATCAGAGTTTAGGCGGTTTGAACGGTTCCTTCTCTGTTTTCACCAAAAACAAATACGTTCGACTTCTGTCCAGATTTCGAAAAAAGAAATTCTTTTTTTTTTCTGAATTTTTTCCCTATTACTGTAGGTCTTTTCGATACGAGTCCGGGCATATAAAATTCGCCCAAAACGGACGTCGTTTGCCCTTCCAAAAGGCCGAAATAGCAACCCGCCAGCGCGCCGGGACGCACCAACGTGCCGAGGATCCGAGTCTGGCACAGTAACCCTAGATCTTGGGACGCACCGTGCCAGCCAGCACCTTTTCGGAAACCCAAGATCTTGGGGATCTTTTCTGAGATTGAGTTGGTTAGGTTTTGGAGCATATCTTATTTATTTGATTTTATTTTATTTGTTTTGATTTTATTCCTTTTTGTAAAAGATCTTAATTATAAAAGATCTTGTAGTTATTTTATTTTTTTAGGATAGTTTATTATTTCCGTTTTTAACGGGATCTTTCGGATTGTGGAAGATCTCGTAATATTGTAAAAACAAAACAAAAAAACAAAAAAAATAAAAAAAAAACAAAAAAACGAGAGCCCAAGCCATGTCTTGGACTTGCTCAGTAGTATGGGACGATTCGGATTCTTGGGATCGGCCTCATCGATGAGTCAACACTCGTCCCTATAGGCCGCTTCCGAGGGACGATCCGGATTAGATCCCACCATATCGACTCCCAGAGAATCGGGCCCGCTATTACGGCGAAATTCCAAAACCCCGATGTCGCTCATACGTTGAACAGGATTGGAGTTCGCCACCTCGGCACCTGCGTCTCCAAAACGAAGAGCGGGATTGGAGTCCGCCCTCTCGGCGCCCTCATCCTCGAGATCGCACCTCGGAGGCCCCAAGGTCTCCCTCGGCCCGCGCTCGAGCCCACCACTCGGACTCCTGCGCTACACCACCGATTCCCCCTACGCACCAATATCCATCGTTGGACCCTATGATGGAACGGATCGCGGAGCTCGAGCATCTTCTCGCTGAGGCGAACCGAGAGCCTCAACCAACTCCGGCGCCCGTGCCACCCGTCGATACCGAGGTCCTTGCCGTGCCCGAGCCAATGGTGAGCGTGCCTATCCATACCGAGGATCCGATCCTTCCAGCACCGACGCCTAAGGTCGAGGACCCGCCCCAGCTAGACGAGCCTTTACCTACACCGACACCCTCCTTAGAGTCCGATGCTGAAACCGAGCCCAAGCTCGAGCCTGCCTCTGTGTCGACACCATACTTATTCGATACTACACATGTCGATGGCAAGGTTTTGTTGAGATCGTCACCTTCTTCCCTTGTCCGACCCACGTCGAAGCGAGGACGCTTCGAAGCTAAGCGGGGGAGAATGATGCGACTCTTCCCTAGCTCGGACCCTGCTCCGACGGACCCGAGACGGCCTAGACCTTGGAAACCTCCTTGGATTAGGACTTAGTCTCGTTTATCTATTATTTATATTATTATTTCTATTTCCGTCATTTACATTCCGTCTTTTCTATTTTGGGTGTGTGTTCTCTTATGCTTAAGAGACCGGCCCATTAAGCTATCATAAGGCCCATTAGGCCACTAGGGTTTGTTGCACCTTTCCATTTTTAGTAGTTACTATTATTAGTATTATGGGCTTGGATGTTGGGCCTAGCATGTTGGTAACCCTAATCCAACCCATTTAGAACTAGGGTTTTGTGTGGCCTCCTCTATATAAAGAAGCCACGCCCCCTTGTATTATTTACGTCAAAATGAATTAGCCAAGCTTATAGTAGAGTCGAGTTTCCTCCTATCCCTTGGCCCGACGTCTCCCCGGTTCCGTTATATTTGTTGAGAGGGTTTCTTGACAACAAATAAATTTATAATCAAGACCCCGCTGTGTATAGGGAGGTCAAGCTCGTTCCACAGGAAGCAAGGTTGTTCGTTTATCAATCTACTAAAAAGCAAACAAAAATAAATAAAAACACTCACAAGTAGCTTCGTTAACAACGTTGTCAGGGTCGTTAACGAACCACCGAACACAAAAACACTTCAAATAACGACCTAATTAAATTCTAATTAAATTCGGTACCGAGGCAAGTACTCAGCAACGAAAATTCACTAGAAATAATTCAAATAAAACAAAGATCTAGGACTAGGGACACCACAACATAGCCAAGCATAAAAAGTCGTAAGAAGATAAGATCATGCCTTTAAACAAATAGAGTCATCAACTTTCGTTGACTTAGCAAGTAAATTAACAAACTTTCGTATCCTAATTCATTTAATTGCTTGTTTTGGATCTAAAAACACTCAAAGCTAAACCTAAACTTAACAAAACTAAACCTAATAAGCAAAGAAAATCTATTAAAAACTATACTAGAAATGCGAACATCAAAATACCCCATACTTAGACTTGCTTGTCCTCAAGCAATAAACAAGACACTAACCAAAACCAAAACAAACATACTCATCAAGACATAACCATCTTCTAAAAAACAACATCTACACATGAGAAAAATATAGCAAAAGACTATTAACATCCCCACACATATATGCACTTAAATAGACATAAGATAATACAATCCAACCTTACACGGGATATTGTGTTTCACTCAACTCTCAAGTGTTTAGGCTTATAAATTCAATCTCTCAACTCATCTTATCTACAAAAACTCATAGAAATTGGAACTTATATCACCAATACTCTCCACCCAAGATTTGTCAAAACAAGCAAAGAATCATCAAGAGAACTTAGGGGGCTCAATGAAAGACTTCATAGAAGTTTCCATTCGGTCGGGTTGTAATGGGGCTTGGTAAAAAAACAATAGAGAGTGGAAATATTTGGTCATGTGGTGCTAATAATATCCGGGAATCAAAAGACTCCTAAAAACTCACACATACTCACCAAAACTCTCATAAAAACAATACCAAACTCATTCTCTTTATGCACACTCGTTTTCACTCACCCTTTATCATCCTAGAAAATCTCATAACAAGTTAAAAGAATCTCTGATATTATCTATAAATACAATTGCACCTCAACTCTTCACCTCCTTTTATCATTCTCCTTCTCTTTCCTTTTTTTTATATTTTTTCTTTTATCTTTTTCACCTCGCTGCCTCGTTAACGAACCCACATCAGGGTCGTTAATGAGTCACCGTATACACTCTTTCTCTTCTTTTTCACTTCTATCAAAAACTTTATTTCGTGCATTTTTTTCTTATCAAGAGATCTTTCTTATTACATGTAAAAAAACAAGAGACTTCCAATCTACCCTTCCCAAATACCCTTCAATTAAAGCAAAATATAAGCAACTCCTCTCTTTTTAACACACCACAAAACTTACCTCTCCAATCTAAGTCCTAATTCCCGGATAGGGTCAAGCTTATCTCGGCTAGGGAATAATTTTTGTGGAGCTAAAAATAAAAGGTTTCAGGCTAGAATTGGTTATCAAAAAGAAGGAATAATGTAAAGGTAGATAGGGAATAATAGGGTTTATGAAAATAAGTTCTCCATCATATGATCTTTACAAGTAATGAACTACAAATCTTATAAGGGTCTCAAGAAATAGATAACCATCACAATTCCAAGAGATAATATGCATAAAGAGAGTAAATCACACAAGAAAAGAAGAGGGATTTATAAATGTTCTCCCTATAAGGCCAAAAATAACTCACAAGGTAGATTTTGTTGGATTGCATCATCTATGCTATAAAGTATATGTGCTCAATTTCATCAAATGCTATCTTCTTCTAAAACCAATAATTTCAAGTTGAGAATCCGGATATACTTTTAAAGACATGCTTGCAAGGAATTATATGATTAAGTTAGCAATTGCTATCATAGAACTTAAGAAGGGATATCTATCAATTCTAAAACTCTTTTTTAGATTTTTCAAAAAATTTCAATTTTTTTTTTCGAATTTTTTTATCTTTTTTCGACATAAAGTAATAGAAACTACATAACACATATAAACACCTAGTACATAAGTTTTCTACTTTCTCCCACCCCATACTTAAAATTACAGTGTCCCCACTGTAAGAAAAATAAGAAGAAGGAAAAGAAATAGAAAAGAAAACATCAAAAGATTAAAAAGAAAAAGAAAGACATAAAAAAAAACTTACAAAGTTGTAAAAGTGGAAACAAGGAAAAACGTCATCTTCTGGCTGAATCAACGGTTCAGCGGAGGAAAGTAGTGCTCAAAGTTCCCCATGAAGTCGTACATCGTCCTCCAACGCTCAGCGTCCTCCGCCTCTCTCTGACGGTGCCTTTCATCCTCAATCGACATGCGAGCTAAATAGACAGTTTCCCATCTATCCATCCTCCTATGAATGTGATCCTGCTGGAGGTGAAGCTGCTGCATCCGTGCAGAAAGATCCTCGGCCCATGGTGGTGGTATACTCGATCCTGTGTACTCGGGCTGAGGAGGTGGTGGGTAGTGAGGCTGGAAGTGGTCTTGATACATCACCGGGTTGTAAGGCATGAGTAAATAGGCATGAGGGTCGACATGATCTGGTGGTGGGTCGACAGGAGCTCTGAGCACCTCGTTAAGGAAGCTGGGTGCCTCGTTAACAGAGTTGGGATGGGGCTGGAAATGGTCGTTAACGAGCCTGGTGGGCTCGTCAATGAAGATGTTGCTCCCTAAGACCTCTGTGTCGATGTCTTCTTCCTCGTAATTGAGCTCCTCAGTGCCGCCCTCTGTGTCGGCTTCTTCAGTGTCGTTGCCTACTACCTCGGTGTCCTCTTCTTCATCTTCATCTTCATCTTCATCCATGGCTTCCCGCTCAAACCGTGATTCACATGGCCTAAGCGAAAGCTCGTCCTCCGGTTTAGGTTCCAATGGGTAGGCATGTCCCGTCCACGTCGCGTACCAATTCGGTACGTAGAGAAGCTCGAACTTGTTGAGGGTAGGTGTAACTATGCGATCTTGAACCTTCACCTTAAATCCTCCCTCGGCTTGAATGAAGACTCCGGAGCTATACCAATAATTTTTGTTGAGGAGTTGGGCGTGAGCCGGTGTGTAGCGGGTGAGATCGACTCCAAGATTCTTGGCCAAGAGGCTAACCAAATTGCCACACCAAACCTCTTTGGACTTGGTAGATTTTCCGATGTAGTAAAGCCATTCGTACCCCAAATTCAAGAGGTCGGGCTCCTCAAAAAGGATGGTGCGGAAACAAGCAACTTCCGTCCTTGTAGGCCGGTTCAACTCTCTCTTCGGCCAAAACGTCGCGGCGAGGACTCTAAGAATAATCCTGAAGATGGGGTTGATGATGGTTGCCCCGGATAATGCCGCTGTGGAGGATTGAACCTCCCCGGTAATATAGCTCCAAGTGCGAGTCTCTCGGTAGTCCTTCAAGTTGTAATCTCTAGACGGGTTTGGGAGCTCTAAGATTGCGTTGAACTCCGCCATTGTGAACTCACGGTCCTCGTTACCGAGCTGAAACCGGATCCGTCCCGCCGAGGTCTTCGACGAGAAGTTGGTCTCCAAGGTGGCCAAGAACCCGGATGTGAGGGCCGGATAGTGTGGCAAACTCTCTTGCTTCAAAATATGGGCGGCTCCAAGGATGACGAAAGCGTCTTTGACATCCGTGTAGATCCCCATGTTGACAGCGCTGGACTTTGAGAACCATCGGGTGTAGTGGTCCTTCTCCAGAAAATCACGGTAACGCCGTACTTGGCCTTGAGTGCTCAAAATTACATCATCCACTCGAGGTGGAGATGGGGACCTATGGTTTCTCCTTTTCTTCTGAGCTCGGGTAGCGGGTCTGCTTGAACTTGCCATGGATCCTACAAAATAATCAAAACTTTTCCAAGATAAGATCCATTCAAAAATAGATAGGTAAGAGACCCCATACTTGGTCTCGAATTAACCTCGGAATAATTCGTTAACTACCCAATTGGGTCGTTTACGATTCTGGACTCGGATTGATCTATGAAGCATTGCAGGGTCGTTAACGAGCCTGAGTGGGTAGTTAACGAGCCGCCGAGAACAAAAACCAGAATTTCCGATTTTAATCTACCTTAAATTAAAGCACAAATCAAGCATGCACTCTTCTATATTTATCCATCAATCCCAAAACGGGTATAAGCACCCCATACTTGCTCGATTACCCATCCCGACATGCTAAAATTACCCAAAATTTTGACATGCAAAGTTTCGAACTTAGGATTTAGAACAAGAAAAATTCATGCTTTCCTAACTAGAGTGTTCTAATAGAGAATCTAACATGAATAATCCTTCCTAAAACATGAACAACTAAGCACAATCAAGAATTTTTATGAACAAAAACCAAGCATGCAAATCGACCTTTCTAAGAACACGATTGAAGACACGAAATTTTGACCCTAAAGACAATCAATCATGCAATTTCGAGCAAGGGTTTAGAAATCATACCAGAGAATCGTGAAATTGAAGAACAAGGGGTCGGAATCGGGGTGGTTAACGAGCTTGTGTCTCGTCGGTGATCGGTTTCTGGGCTCCGGTAACGACGGCCTCTCGGTGGTCGATTAAGTGAAGGATTCCGAACCGGTGGGAGAGAAGGGAGAGGGAATTCGAGCTTTTTGGGTTTAGAGAAGTATGAAATTGGGAGAGTAGTGGTAGATTTGTGGAAGGGGGTAAAAGGGGTTTTTATAGGAGGGGAAAGGGTAGGTAGAGGCGGCGGCTAGGGTAGAAAATAAGATAGATTAGGGTAAAAATCTTACCTGCCCCGTTTCTTGACGAGTCGGGTCTTCGAACCGGGTCGTTAATGACCCTGAGTGGGTCGTTAACGAGATGTCGTAGCATTCTTGTAGTGATTTTTCGATCCCTTCTCCTGAAATCTTATTAGCTCAAAAATTCTAATTTCTATCCTAACTAAAACTAAAAAGAAAAACAAAAGAAATCTAAGAAAATAATATAAAAAAGAAAAAAGAAAAACTAAATCTATTCTAAAAGCGGGTTGCCTGCCGTAAGCGCTATTTTTAACGTCGTTAGCCCGACGAGCTCCCTTGCTAGTCTCATGGTGGTTCATGTGTAGCCATGTTGGGGTCTTGAGGTACCCCACTCGTAGCCTTGCAGCCTCTGTGTGCTTGAGTTGCTAAATTAGGACCCTTTTCTTCTATTAGTACGCTCGATATCCCTGGATTGTCAGTGTAGTCCGAAAGCCAAGGTGGTTTGGACTTTTCTGTAATACATATAGTAGGGCCTTGGTTAAAATCTTGCACGTGGAACTCAGTGATCGGCAAATGAGGCTCGGTAGTGACGGTTGTGTCGAGTTCAGGTTGAGTCAACTCTATTTGTGCGACTCCAACTGGGTCGTTGGCTTTTTGATCCAAGTTGAATTCCACCCGTTCTTCTCCTATATCAAAAGTGAGGAGTCCCTTCCGCACATCAACCCTTACTCCTGCTGTGGCTAAAAATGGTCGCCCGAGAATTATGGGTACATGAGGGTCTTCAGGCATATCAAGGACGATAAAATCATTTGGTATAAAGAATTTCCCGACTTGAATAGGATAGTCGTCCACCACTCCTGTGGCTTTGACACATGACCCATCTGCCATGTACAGGTTCATGTCTACCGGCTCTAGTGGTCCCATATTGGCTTTAGACCAGATTGAGAGCAGAACAAGACTAGCACTGGCACCTAGATCGCATAAAGCCTTGAACTTGTGGTTGCCTATGCCGATCGTTATTGCAAACCTTCCTGGATCTCCTAGCTTTTCCGGTAGAGCTATCGATCTAACTTCATCTTGCAGTTCTGTAATGGACCTTTTCCTGCTAAGAATATCCTTCAAAAACTTTGTGTAAGCCGGCATTTTGCTTAGGGCCTCAGCGAATGGGATGGAGATATTAATGCCCTGAAGAATCTTAACGAAACGCTTGAACTTACTCTCAGTAGAGTCCATAGATTTCTTGGTTGGAAATGGAAGAGATTTCACCATTCTCGGAACTAAGTTCGGCTCGAGAGGTGAGAGTACCGGGTCGACACTTGGGTAGATTGATGTCCTCGGCGGGTCGTTACCGACCCTGGTGGGGTCGTTAACTACCCTGGGATTGAGAGGGAGGTTCGGTTTAGGGAACTTACCTGTGGTAGGGTCGTCAGATACCCTCGGAGCCTCGTCATCCTGGTTTGTAGGCTCGGTATTTGCTCTCGTTGGCTCGTTAACGAGCCGTTTTGCGAGGTCTTGTTCCTCCTTCTCTTCAGCTTGAACTCTCTCCGGTAATGTCTTCCCACTTCTGAGGTGTACCGCTGCTATTTGGCCTCTAGGGTTCTCCTCGGGGCGGCCCGGGAGTTGTCCTTGTGGTCTTGGAATCCGTGCAGCTAAGTCCCCTAGTTGGGAATCAACACTCCTCTTCCAAACATCGAACTCTCCCCATCTTTTATCTTGTCGGTTCAGTTTGGCTTGAACTTCATCAACTTTGTTGTTCACTCCGTTAATGCTTTCCTTTATTTCCTAAACCCGTGACGGCGTCTCCTGATGGCCTGAAGGTCGATATAGTGCAGGTCGTCTATTTGGTGGGGGCCCTGCATAGTTTTGACTTGTATTTTGATTGCCCCATGGTTGATAGTTGTTCGACCTGTCATTATAATTAGGTTGGTTCCTGTATGGTCCTCTCATATAATTCATTTTAGCTATTGTCTCAGCGGCTCTAACCTGCTCAATGTTAGTGCAAGCAGAAGTACTATGTGCAAAAAAAACACATTCTTGACATGATTGAGAGGATTTCAGAAAACTTACCTGTTTCTTCAGACGGTTGACCTCGTCTTGTAAGAATTGATTTACATCTGGGTCAATTTCTTCTCGGTTAGGTATGTAGAGACGTTTTTGAGTTTGTGGAGTTTGCTGGGTTCCGTACATAGCATCGTAATTAGCCAGATTATCCAACAGTTCCCACGCCTCTGTCGGGTTCATCTCTATAAAACCGCACGCAGTATGCGTGTTGATGCGGTTCTTGGTCTCTGCGTTGATATCCTGGAAAAAGATTTCTTGCAAAACATATAAAGGTTGCCCATGAGTAGGGCACTATCTAAGCATCTCTTTGAATCTTTCCCATGTTTCAACGAATGTTTCATTAGGCAACTGGTGATAGGAGGTGATGCGTTTCCTCAACTCCGTTGTCTTAGCAGGAGGGAAAAACATTGTAAGAAATTGATCGTACAAAGCTTTCCAAGTCCTGATAGACTTAGAAGGTAGGCTCTCCAACCAGTTCAGGGCCTTTCCAATAAGAGACCATATAAAAGCTTTTAACAGAACATATTCTAATGAGACACCTTCAGCAGCTATAGTGTCACATAAATCAAGAAAGTTTCTAATATGCTCCATAGGGCACTCAGCAGGTTTCCCTTCAAACTGAGCCCATTTGATTAAGGATATAAATTGAGACTTGATCTCAAAAGGTTTCTCTATCGCTGGAAGCACAATAAGAGATTCTGGCACCCTCAATTCCGGATGCATGTATTGTTTGGCATTCCTTGGATAGGCATCAAGCTCTTCTTGTAGACGAGCCTTGTCAGCTCGTTGATGCTCACTCAGCTTCGGCGTCTGCACCGTCCTTCTCGACCTTAAGTGCCTCCATCTGGGTCCGGAGGATCTCTAACTCTCGAGCCATCTCTTCTGTTGTGGCCATGGCTCGGTTTTCTCGGAGTCGACGGTGCAGGGAACGTTCGGGTTCTGAGTAATAACCAGTGTTATCATACTGAAGCCTTCGTCGTCCTACCGGCATACACTGAGAAAAACAGACAAAGAAAACAAAAATTAAAAACAAAAATGGGGTCGGGCTATTCCCGAACCCAAAGATAAACTAACAAACTTGTTGCTTCCCCGGCAACGACGCCAATTTGTTGAGAGGGTTTCTTGACAACAAATAAATTTATAATCAAGACCCCATTGTGTATAGGGAGGTCAGGATCATTCCACAGGAAGCAAGGTTGTTCGTTTATCAATCTAATAAAAAGCAAACAAAAACAAATAAAAACACTCACAAGTAGCCTCGTAAATGACGTTGCCAGGGTCGTTAACGAACCACCGAACACAAATAAACTTCAAATGACGAGCTAATTAAATTCTAATTAAATTCGGTACCGAGGCAAGTACTCAGCAACGAAAATTCACTAGAAATAATTCAAATAAAACAAAGATCTAGGACTAGGGACACCACAATATAGCCAAGCATAAAAAATCGTAAGAAGATAAGATCATGCCTTTAAACAGATAGAGTCATCAACTTTCGTTGACTTAGCAAGTAAATTAACAAACTTTCGTATCCTAATTCACTTAATTGCTTGTTTTGGATCTAAAGCTTGAAACTTTCGTATTCAAACAATATCAACCTTCAATTTACTAACTTTCTCTTTCGATCAAGTTAAAAACCCAAATTACCTCAACTTTCGTTTCAGTATAAGCACAACAAACACTTCTCAATCAAAGATAAAAGGCATTCAAAACACAATCTTACTCATCAAACATGCTCAACTATGCCGGGCTTAACCCCGATCCTAGAAAAGGAAACTACTCACTACTCATAACTAAGAAACTAATAATTTCAATCAAAAGAAACATTAAAAACAAAACAAAACTCAATTTAATAAGAAATATCGTCTTACAGAAATTCAGAAGAAACCGAAAACATCAAAATACCGAATCAAAATCACGACTAACGATCTCGGTGACTGTCGTCTACCGAACCTCCTCCGATACGACTCCGATCCGACGTTTCTCTCTCTCGGCCCTTCGAAATTCTCTTTTTTTCTAAAAATTCTCTTCTAAATGCTTCCACCCTCTTCTATACTAGATAGAAGGGTATTTATACTAAAAAAGCTAAAAACTAAAAAGGCTAAAAGATATAAACTTTCCTAAAAAGATAGAAACAAATCCTAAAAGATAGAAATAAAATCTAAAAGGATAATAAAACCTAAAATACATATTCTAATAACCCCTAAAGATTCTAAAAAGATACTCAACCAACACGAAAATAAATTCCCGCTCGGGATCGGTGAATTATAAAATAAATCTTCAATTTTTCTCCTTCGTGGCCTCGTTAACGAGCCTGGGCTTTTGTTTTCTTCCACACTTCCTCTCGTAATCTTGAGCTCTGACTTCTTCAATCTTGTATTCCTCCGTCTTTCACTGTAATGCTCCAAATTCAGCTCCATATAGCTCTTTTCCTTGCTAAAACCTACAAAATACACAAAATAGCGTAGCTTCCACTCTTTTCATAGAAATATGCAAAACTACCTAAAAACACTCAAAGCTAAACCTAAACTTAACAAAACTAAACCTAATAAGCAAAGAAAACCTATTAAAAACTATACTAGAAATGCGAACATCAAAATACCCCATACTTAGACTTGCTTGTCCTCAAGCAATAAACAAGACACTAACCAAAACCAAAACAAACATATTCATCAAGACATAGCCATCTTCTAAAAAACAACATCTACACATGAGAAAAATATAGCAAAACACTATTAACATCCCCACACATATATGCACTTAAATAGACATAAGATAATACAATCCAACCTTACACGGGATATTGTGTTTCACTCAACTCTCAAGTGTTTAGGCTTATAAATTCAATCTCTCAACTCATCTTATCTACAAAAACTCATAGAAATTGGAACTTATATCACCAATACTCTCCACCCAAGATTTGTCAAAACAAGCAAAGAATCATCAAGAGAACTTAGGGGGCTCAATGAAAGACTTCATAGAAGTTTCCATTCGGTCGGGTTGTAATGGGGCTTGGTAAAAAAACAATAGAGAGTGGAAATATTTGGTCATGTGGTGCTAATAATATCCGGGAATCAAAAGACTCCTAAAAACTCACACATACTCACCAAAACTCTCATAAAAACAATACCAAACTCATTCTCTTTATGCACACTCGTTTTCACTCACCCTTTATCATCCTAGAAAATCTCATAACAAGTTAAAAGAATCTCTGATATTATCTATAAATACAATTGCACCTCAACTCTTCACCTCCTTTTATCATTCTCCTTCTCTTTCCTTTTTTTATATTTTTTCTTTTATCTTTTTCACCTCGCTGCCTCGTTAACGAACCCACATCAGGGTCGTTAATGAGTCACCGTATACACTCTTTCTCTTCTTTTTCACTTCTATCAAAAACTTTATTTCGTGCATTTTTTTCTTATCAAGAGATCTTTCTTATTACATGTAAAAAAACAAGAAACTTCCAATCTACCCTTCCCAAATACCCTTCAATTAAAGCAAAATATAAGCAACTCCTCTCTTTTTAACACACCACAAAACATACCTCTCCAATCTAAGTCCTAATTCCCGGATTGGGTCAAGCTTATCTCGGCTAGGGAATAATTTTTGTGGAGCTAAAAATAAAAGGTTTTAGGCTAGAATGGTTATCAAAAAGAAGGAATAATGTAAAGGTAGATAGGGAATAATAGCGTTTATGAAAATAAGTTCTCCATCATATGATCTTTACAAGTAATGAACTACAAATCTTATAAGGGTCTCAAGAAATAGATAACCATCACAATTCCAAGAGATAATATGCATAAAGAGAGTAAATCACACAAGAAAAGAAGAGGGATTTATAAATGTTCTCCCTATAAAGCCAAAAATAACTCACAAGGTAGATTTTGTTGGATTGCATCATCTATGCTATAAAGTATATGTGCTCAATTTCATCAAATGCTATCTTCTTCTAAAACCAATAATTTCAAGTTGAGAATCCGGATATACTTTTAAAGACATGCTTGCAAGGAATTATATGATTAAGTTAGCAATTGCTATCATAGAACTTAAGAAGGGATATCTATCAATTCTAAAACTCTTTTTTAGATTTTCAAAAAATTTCAATTTTTTTTTTCGAATTTTTTTATCTTTTTTCGACATAAAGTAATAGAAACTACATAACACATATAAACACCTAGGACATAAGTTTTCTACTTTCTCCCACCCCATACTTAAAATTACAGTGTCCCCACTGTAAGAAAAATAAGAAGAAGGAAAAGAAATAGAAAAGAAAACATCAAAAGATTAAAAAGAAAAACAAAGACATAAAAAAAAACTTACAAAGTTGTAAAAGTGGAAACAAGGAAAAACGTCATCTTCTGGCTGAATCAACGGTTCAGTGGAGGAAAGTAGTGCTCAAAGTTCCCCATGAAGTCGTACATCGTCCTCCAACGCTCAGCGTCCTCCGCCTCTCTCTGACGGTGCCTTTCATCCTCAATCGACATGCGAGCTAAATAGACAGTTTCCCATCTATCCATCCTCCTATGAATGTGATCCTGCTGGAGGTGAAGCTGCTGCATCCGTGCAGAAAGATCCTCGGCCCATGGTGGTGGTATACTCGATCCTGTGTACTCGGGCTGAGGAGGTGGTGGGTAGTGAGGCTGGAAGTGGTCTTGATACATCACCGGGTTGTAAGGAATGAGTCCATAGGCATGAGGGTCGACATGATCTGGTGGTGGGTCGACAGGAGCTCTCAGCACCTCGTTAACGAAGCTGGGTGCCTCGTTAACAGAGTTGGGATGGGGCTGGAAATGGTCGTTAACGAGCCTGGTGGGCTCGTCAATGAAGATGTTGCTCCCTAAGACCTCTATGTCGATGTCTTCTTCCTCGTAAGGTTTCCAAGTCCTGATAGACTTAGAAGGTAGGCTCTCCAACCAGTTCAGGACCTTTCCAGTAAGAGACCATCTAAAAGCTTTTAACAGAACATATTCTAATGAGACACCTTCAGCAGCTATAGTGTCACATAAATCAAGAAAGCTTCTAATATGCTCCATAGGGTACTCAGTAGGTTTCCCTTCAAACTGAGCCCGTTTGATTAAGGATATAAATTGAGACTTGATCTCAAAAGGTTTCTCTATCGCTGGAAGCACAATAAGAGATTCTGGCACCCTCAGTTCCGGATGCATGTATTGTTTGGCATTCCTTGGATAGGCATCAAGCTCTTCTTGTAGACGAGCCTTGTCAGCTCGTTGACGCTCACTCACTTCGGCGTCTGCGCCGTCCTTCTCGGCCTTAAGTGCCTCCATCTGGGTTCGGAGGATCTCTAACTCTCGAGCCATCTCTTTTGTTGTGGCCATGGCTCGGTTTTTTCGGAGTCGACGGTGCAGGGAAGGTTCGGGTTCTGAGTAATAACCAGTGTTATCAAACTGAAGCCTTCGTCGTCCTACCGGCATACACTGAGAAAAACAGACAAAGAAAACAAAAATTAAAAACAAAAATGGGGTCGGGCTATTCCCGAACCCAAAGATAAACTAACAAACTCGTTGCTTCCCCGGCAACGACGCCAATTTGTTGAGAGGGTTTCTTGACAACAAATAAATTTATAATCAAGACCCCGTTGTGTATAGGGAGGTCAGGATCGTTCCACAAGAAGCAAGGTTGTTCGTTTATCAATCTACTAAAAAGCAAACGAAAACAAATAAAAACACTCACAAGTAGCCTCGTTAATGACGTTGTCAGGGTCGTTAACGAACCACCGAACACAAAAACACTTCAAATAACGACCTAATTAAATTTTAATTAAATTCGGTACCGAGGCAAGTACTCAGCAACGAAAATTCACTAGAAATAATTCAAATAAAACAAAGATCTAGGACTAGGGACACCACAACATAGCCAAGCATAAAAACTCGTAAGAAGATAAGATCATGCCTTTAAACAGATAGAGTCATCAACTTTCGTTGACTTAGCAAGTAAATTAACAAACTTTCGTATCCTAATTCACTTAATTGCTTGTTTTGGATCTAAAGCTTGAAACTTTCGTATTCAAACAATATCAACCTTCAAGTTACTAACTTTCTCTTTCAATCAAGTTAAAAACCCAAAGTACCTCAACTTTCGTTTCGGTATAAGCACAACAAACAAATCTCAATCAAAGATAAAAGGCATTCAAAACACAATCTTACTCATCAAACATGCTCAACTATGTCGGGCTTAACCCCGATCCTAGAAAAGGAAACTACTCACTACTCATAACTAAGAAACTAATAATTTCAATCAAAAGAAACATTAAACACAAAACAAAACTCAATTTAATAAGAAATATCGTCTTACGGAAATTCAGAAGAAACTGAAAACATCAAAATACCGAATCAAAATGACGACTAACAATTCCGGTGACTGTCGTCTACCGAACCTCCTCCGATCCGACTCCGATCCGACGTTTCTCTCTCTCGGCCCTTCGAAATTCTCTTTTTTCTAAAAATTCTCTTCTAAAAGCTTCCCTCTCTTCTATGCTAGATAGAAGGGTATTTATACTAAAAAAGCTAAAAACTAAAAAGGCTAAAAGATATAAACTTTCCTAAAAAGATAGAAACAAATCCTAAAAGATAGAAATAAAATCTAAAAGGATAATAAAACCTAAAATACATATTCTAATAACCCCTAAAGATTCTAAAAAGATACTCAACCGACACGGAAATAAATTCCCGCTTAGGATCGGTGAATTATAAAATAAATCTTCAATTCTTCTCCTTCGTGGCCTCGTTAACGAGCCCTCACAGCCTCGTTAACGAGCCTGGGCTTTTGTTTTCTTCCACACTTCCTCTCGTAATCTTGAGCTCTGACTTCTTCAATCTTGTATTCCTCCGTCTTTCACTGTAATGCTCCAAATTCAGCTCCATATAGCTCTTTTCCTTGCTAAAACCTACAAAATACACAAAATAGCGTAGCCTCCACTCTTTTCATAAAAATATGCAAAACTACCTAAAAACACTCAAAACTAAACCTAAACTTTACAAAACTAAACCTAATAAGCAAAGAAACCCGATTAAAAACTATACTAGAAATGCGAACATTAAAAACTATACTATTAAAAACTGTTACGCAGGGGGTACCTTAAGGATTTTATATCAGAAAAAGCAAAGGAGCAATTAGAGCGCAACTAAAGGGAAAGCTAGCCCTTCTCCGCCTCCGAAGCATACTGGAGTAATCAACGTCATCACTGGGGGATCTGAAATTTGTGGCATAACGTACTCCGCAACAAAGAGAATCACAAGGGATACTAGGAGAGAATGTCCCAAAATTCCTGCACGAACGAGTCACGACGTGATGCCAATTACCTATGATGATATCGAAGAAGACGAAGTTCACCATGATTGCTTAATAATTTCTTTAACAATAGCAAATTTCCTTGTTAAAAGAATATTAGTTGATAATGGAAATTCCACTAACTTGCTCATGTTGGATGCTTTACACAGCTTAGGCCTTGGATTGGATGACATCATCAAGAAGTCTACGACTTTAGTAGGTTTCAGTGGCGAATCTCGTAACACGCTGGGAGAAATATCTTTACCGACCATCGCAAGAGGGATAAATTACTAGGTAAAGTTTAAGTACTTGATTGCCCGTCACCTTTTAATGTCATCTTGGGCAGGCCATGGATCCACGAGATGAAGGCTATTCCTTCTACTTATCATCAATGTGTAAAGTTCCCAACACCATGGGGAATTCAAGAAATCAAGGGGGAACAGAAATTAGCAAGAGAGTGCTACTCCGTGACGATGAAAGCGGCGACTTCAAAAAATCTACAAATTGAAGCAGGGAGGAAGTCGTCAGATTAGCGATTAAAGGACTGTAGAACAACCACTTATTACGTAAGGCCAGAAAGGCCAGAACTTGAAGAGGTAGCCCTTGATCCACTTGATCCATCAAGAAAGATCAGAATAGGAGAGGACTTGGAGCCGACCTATATGTAGAAAATTGGTGGAGTTCTTAAGGTCCTACAGTGATTGTTTTGCATGGTCAAATGAAGATATGGTAGGCATTGATCCTAATGTGATCACACACGCCCTTAATGTCAACAAGAAGATGCCACCGGTATAGCAGAAAAGACGCAAGTTTGCACCAGAACGGAATCAGGTAATTAACGTCGAGGTAAAATCTTTGCTTGAGTCCGGAAACATTAGAGAGGTAAAATACCCTGGCTGGCTTGCAAATATAGTTGTTGTAAAGAAGAATAACGGTAAATGGCGTGTTTGCGTGGATTTTACCGATTTAAATAAAGCATGTCCTAAAGATTCATTCCCATTGCCTGTTATCGACGCAATGGTGGATGCGACGGCAGGGCGTGAGCTCTTAACTTTCATGGATTCGTTTAGTGGATATCATCAGATAATGATGCATCCCGATGACCAAGAAAAAACTGCATTCGTAACCAATCAAGGAACTTATTGTTATAAAGTTATGCCTTTCGGATTAAAGAACGCAGGTGCTACTTATCAGAGGTTGGTTAATAAGATGTTTCAGGAAAAATTGGGGGATACAATGGAGGTCTATATTGACGACATGTTAGTCAAATCATTAAAAGTGGAGGACCACATTACCCACTTGAAAGACGCGTTCCAGGTTCTGCGGAGTTACAGAATGAAGTGAAACCTGACCAAGTGCTCTTTTGGAGTCACATCAGGAAAGTTCCTTGGATTTATAGTGACATAGAGAGGAATCGAGGCAAGTCCAGACCAAATCAAAGCAATAATGGAGTTACAGTCACCAAAGTGCGTCAAAGACGTCCAGAAGTTGACTGGGCGAGTAGCAGCGCTCAACAGATTCATATCTCGTTCTTCGGACAGAAGCAAGTTGTTCTATGATATCTTGAAGAAGAACAAATGATTCGAGTGGACGGAAGCACATGAAGAAGCTTTCAAAGAATTAAAAAATTATTTATCTAATCCACAGGTGCTTTCCAAACCCAAGCCAAACGAAAGGTTGTACGTATACTTGGCTATAACAGAAATAGCTGTAAGCGCCGTCCTGATCCGAGAGGAGAACGGTGACCACTTATCCATCTACTATGCAAGTAAAACCTTGCTTGATGCGGAAACCAGGTATTCATCCGTGGAAAAACTCGTATTATCTTTGGTAATGGCATCTATAAAGTTACGTCCTTATCATTCTATTATTGTGAGGACTCACTATCCAATGAAGTGTATCATGTCAAAACCAGAATTGTCAGGTCGATTAAGAGGTGGCTGATCCATCTTAATGGTTACGACATTGCTTATGAGCCACGAACGGCGATGAAATCTCAAGCCTTGGAGGATTTTGTGGTCGACATCACTCCTACCACTTTGGAAGAAGAGAATCGAGACGTGCTACAGATAACCAGTTCGTTCGGTAGCGACAAGTGGTAAATGCATACGGATGAAGCATCAAATCAGATAGGCGTAGGACTGGGGGTAATCTTGAAATCACCACAGGGGGATAGGATAGCCTAGGTTGTTCGATGTGCATTCAAAGCCACCAACAATGAAGCAGAGTATGAGGCGCTTATAGCAGGGTTACTTATTGTTAAATGTTTGAGCTTGGAAAGAGATAGAGAAATTCGTTACAAGAACATAAGAAAAAGAATCGAGTCAATTTGAGGTGTAACGAACCCGCTATCGAAGTTTTACTCACGGTTGTTTTTAGTGCTGAAAAGGGTCGGTACCGAGGTCCATAGGTCGGTACCGAGGCAAACCGAGGTATAGCGGAATACCGAGTCGGTGTGATTAACATGCTTTTATCCTATTTCCTTTTATGTTATTAGATAGATAGAAGGAATATATCTTATTAGAAGATTTATTTTCTTATAGATAGATCTAAGATAGATTAGTTTCTCTATAAATACACTTGTCCCCTCTTTAGTTTTGAGATCCCACAATCATTCAAGTTAGAAGAGGAGGAAGATAGAGAGAGAGGAGACGTGTGAGAGGGAGCAACGAGAGGGATTTGTAGGGAAGAACTATGGTTTGGATTCAAAGTTGTAAGCTTTCTTTATTAATTCAATTGTTATGTTTTTAATTATGATTAGTGAGTAGTCTTCCTTTCTAAGGTTGGGGTTAAACCCAACAATGGTTATGCATGCTTATTTATGATCATGTTTTGATCGTTTTCATTGCATGAATCTTCTCTCTTGTTCTTAACCCCTTGAAACGAAAGTTGATAGGAAATTTCTCATTCATAGTTGAAGCGAAAGTAGAAACCTTGAATCAGAATAGTCAAAATAGGGTTTTGAAGCAAAAGTGGATCTATCCTAAGTTGAAGTAGAAGAGATTAGATAGTAAGTTTACTGATTGAACGAAAGTTAGTTGATTTACTTGCTTTGGTTAACGAAAGTTGACACCTTTATGTGATAAAAGCATGATCTCTATGTTTCATAAATGTTTGGCATGCATGATTGTTATTGTGGTGATACCTTTACCTTAAATTTCCTCTCCTACTTGATAAAAACCCTTCCTTTGTTTGATTTCTTGCGTGATAAGTTACAAACTTAGCACTGACTATCTCCCGTGGACGAACCTGACTTCGCTATACACAACGTGGTCTGGATTATAAATTTATTTGTTGTCAAGAAACCCTTTCAACAGAAGGTCAGATCTTTGTGCTCGGAAACGACTTGAACCGTGACCCGGACCCTCTCGATGATACGGTTGTTCATCGCACAGACCGTCTGGGGCCTGAGTCAAGCGACGATATCGTCAGTCGTGGTATTTCACAGTCTTAATCTACTGAATTTGATCAAGCTTGGCAGTCGGCAATGCGTGTTGCCGAAAACGAGAATAATCGAAGGGTTCAAGAGCACGGAAAATCGATCCAAGCGATCACGAGCGCCGAACAGAACTGCGACCGCGGCCAGTCAAACCGCGCCCTCGGTTTAGGGAACCGCGATCGTGGACTGCGTATTTTTCGAGCCTTCTCTCTCTATTTGCGAGCCAAACCCTAATTTGGTTAGCCCTCGCTTAGAGCAAGGCCAATCTATTCGTGTCGGGTCTAATCCCGTTAGAGGTGACAATCGCACCACGTTGTCATCCGCTCCAGTCGGCGGGAATGGAGCATCTATAACCGTCGGAGATCATGAAGAAGACGAGATCACCCATGCTTTGGCTACTACTCTAAGAGAGAATGAGAAGTAACAAACTAGGTGTGTAGAGGCTGAATCCCGTTTGGAGCATGCCTTAGACGAAATTGCCAAGCTGAAACGTTCCTTGGACAAAGTTCAAGGCAAGCGCCCCATTGATGAGTCATAAATTCAAAGGACTACTCGACGGCTTGCTAGTGTTATTGAATTCTCCATTAACCGTTGTAGTCCTCAATCAATTAGTTTTGATGAATAGACGAGATGCAGGTCGATTATGATAGCGACCGTAGAGCGCCAAGGAGCCGGCGGAGGGCCACCATCACGAGTCGCCCCCACATAAGAGGTCCCGGGAGTTGACCTCCTCAGTCCAACGACCCGTCCTCGGACGACTCGGGCGAGCCCGGAAACTGTGACAATCGTTGTGGACGAAGTCACGACCACGACAGAAGGAAATGCAACCGCGGTGACAAGGGTCGCGACCGCAGCCGGTTGAACCGCGACCGCGGGTCTGACGATTAACGCGCTTTTTCACGCGAATGGGACAATCGCTATGACCCTTCCGAAAATCCCGAGCTTAGGCATGACCTGGGCAAAAAGAAGAAGAGACGACGCAGCCAGCGTCGGAGTGTTAGCCTTGAAAGGCTTGAAGGGAGGGCCCTGGCTCTTGAGCGCACTCAAAGAAGACTGCTTACCTTTTAAGAGCACAAGGTGGTACTTTGCAATCGACTTGAGAACAAGCAGAGCATAAGTTGGCTGTGGTGACATCGACACCATTCCTCTTATATATCCAACAAGCCCGGCCTCCATCAAAGTTTTCTCCCCATCTTTCATTCTATATGATGGACATTTAGATCCTGTAAGCCACACAACCTCTTACTCTCATAAAATGGCATTTGTGGGTGTCTGAAGAGGCTATCACGTGCAAGTTGTTTCCGAATAGTCTCGCTAAAGGTCCATTAAAGTGGTTCCAGAGCATGAAACCAGGATCAATTCGGTCTTAGGATTAGTTGACCTCTAACTTTGTGAGGCGTTACATAGACAATAGTCGGGATGTTGCATCACTTGACACACTCTCTGGCCTCAGACAAGAAAGAGGAGAAAGCTTGCACCGCTTCCAAATCATTTCATGGGGTGTAATTTAGAGGTTCAGGGATGTGATGACAAGACCGCTATTACAACTTTTAAAAGGGTTATCCCCATTGAGAGCAAGCTAGGAGAAGAGCTGACACTTCGTCTTCCTTCTACAATAGCTGAGCTCCAAGAGCGTATTCACCAGTATGTGTGTTTAGAGGAGGCTAATTCCAAAGTAAGAGGAAGATCGTCCTCTCCTCCCCCTCGTAAAACGCATCGCCTTTCAATCAAGAGCTCTAGGCAAGATGGACATTCGTTGGAGGGGCAAGATAGAGCGGTTTACACAACTTTCAACATTCCGATCTATAAGATTTTACCACGCATCAAACATGAGAGCTATTTCCGCTATCCCTCTAGGGGTGAATGTCCCAAACGATGTCCTAAGCCGGAAATATTGCATGTACCATAGAGTACGGACGCACATGACTGAAGATTGCAAGCCTTTAAAGAGTGCTTTGAAGGTCTAGTTCAAGAAGAGTACTTGCGCGAGTACGTTGAAAAAAATGAACCAGAATACCATGAAGAGCCGTGAACAAGACAAATTAAGGTCTTCCAAACGATCTCAGTAGCGTACAAGAATAAAGACGAGCCTGAAAGTGATGACCAATCGCGTAACTACGATCGCGGGCCCGAGGGTCACGACCGCAGCGCTAGATCAGAAAGAGAAATCCCTTCACTGGGGAAAACCTCAGTTGCTAGGCCGCGACCGCGGTACCAAGGTCCGCGGCCGCGGGGCACCCTGTCGTGACCGCAGAACTGCCTCTGAGAGTGTGACTTCGTGAGAGCTTGATCGTGGCTGCGATTACCCGTTTTCCCTTGCGTAATGATCCCGGGATTAGGAATGTCGTGTAAATAAAGCACTCTTTTTCCCATGTGGCTTTGATGAGGCCCTTAGGATTTTTCGCTTTTGCATTCCTTTGTTTAGTCTTGTAGGTTCTTGACATTCATTTTTATTTTCAACAAAAGTCAGCTTTTTGCATTAGTTTGAGTCTTGCATAGTAAAAAAATATAAGCACATCATTAGTGAATCGCACTAATGGATTTTACATATCTGAGTATGTGAGATAAAATTTATGATATTCGCTCATAAATAAGCACTATGATATTCGCTCATAGTTTAAATGTGACTATGACATTTGCTCATAGGTTAAAAAAAATTTATGATATTCGCTCATAGATATAAGTTCCATGAAATTCGCTCGTGGATGAAATCCCATGATATTCGCTCATGGATGTACGAACACGCACGCACGCATGTTAGGGACTCCAATCGCTAATCCGCATGGCCACTTCGATTAGTACACCTCTAGATCCTACGTTGCCGTATATGACAAAACGTATACAACGATGTAGGTGTGGCATTTGTGAGCGGGTAAAACAAACATAGCTACCACAATTATTTTCTTTATCAACATTAAGGTATTTCTTAAATTACTGCGTATTTATTATTATTATTATTTATTTTCCTATTATTTAAAATATGGTAGTTGTGCAGCTTAATGGAAGATTCAATCCTTCAAATAGATGGAATTAAACTTGGAGGAGTGGGGACTATTCTTAGCTTGCGCTCTAAGGCATCTGACAAGCCCTAGGATATGTGTAAAGTAAACCCCTCTAATCTCCTTCTTCCATTATAAATACACGCCTTCGTTGTGTAGGGAAGGCCACATGTTTCATATCGGCACATTCTGAAAATTTGAACAGGCTAATACTCGCTTAGCTTGACTGTTCAGGGATCCTTGCTTTCTCGTTGTACCTCGACATTCGAATCGATAGACTGCTCTTTTGACATAGGCATCGGAGGTGGATTAGGGGATCCCCGCCCTCTGTGTCCATTGTTTTGAAGGTTTTAGGTTGGAAGATTCAGTTTGGAACGAAAGAGGAAGGATCATATAATTAGTGCAATGAAGACGAAATTTTTGTGCACTAACAAATGGTTAGTAGGAAATGGATGTAAGATTAATTTTTGGTCTGATGTTTGGGTGGACAACTCCAGTTTGTTAGAGTTTTATGATAATGGAGACTATAATTTAAAAGTGCAAAATTTCATTACTATAAATAAAACCCGGGATGTTCAAGCTTTAAATCAATTATTACCGCCTTGGATTTTCAAGAAAATCTCTTCCTTATTAATTCCATTTTCTAATGTTGAGGATACTATAATTTTTACACCAGAGTCTGATGGTGTTTTTTCTGTTATGACGGCCTCAAAACTTATCAATTCTATGCGACACTTGCCTTATTCAGGTTTCTCTTGGATTTGGAAAGTTAAACTTCCTCCAAAAATTCAAAATTTTATTTGGAAATCTTGTAGAGATTGTTTACCTACAACTGAAAGACTAATTAATAGATTTTATAATTTTGTTCCTCATATTTGTTCTCTTTGTGATTCGAATGATGAAACTATAAATCATTTATTTTTCCATTGTCCTTTTACTCAGAAAATGATTCTAAATTTAGAATTAAAGTTAAATGTTTCGCTTGAAATTATTTCTTCATGTGGCTTTAATGATAATTTAGTATCTATGTTAAATGAATGTATTCGGGATTAGGGTGGTGTTTGGAAGAGGCGAACGAGGTTATGGGTTGAGTTTGGTTGTCCATTGTTTGGAAGAGAGTAAGAAGTAGAAAACAACATTCGGATTTGCAGAGAGGTCTGGGTTTTTTTTTGGAGATGGAGGAGCGCAATGGAAAAGACGAATGAAAAAAGAAACGTTTAAGTGATGGGAGAGACAAGAAAGGGTGGAAGACGAAGCATACCAAAGATCCAAACTTTCTCAAAAAATGTACCAAATTACTCTACAAGGTAACCGAAGAGATTTCATTTTATCAAAGATTAGATTCTTTGCATTAAAATAGTTTCCATGTGTCACGGATCCAATTGGCGTTGTAAAAGCACGATGTGGATTCATTCTTCCTTTTTTACAAACTCTCCCATTTATGACCCATTTTCCAACCTTTTTCTCTTTCCAATAATCCATTTGCCCTTTCAAATTAAAAGCTTCTTCCTCTTGAGACCTTGGAGGTTCCTTTTACATTGAAGTTCCCTTCTTAGTTTCCAAGAATAAGTAAATGGGAGGCTTGGTTTGGATATCATAGGATTTTTGTGGAACAATATAAAACACATAATTATCCAAACGAAAACACGGCAATGGAATATCATCATCCAGGTAATTGAATCCAGATTTGGGGGTTCATACATACCATATATGCTCATAGGAAATGTTTACTTGGATCCAGTTTATGGGACAAGTCATATGATAAACCTTTATTTCGGCTTGTAATGAGGATTAGGCAAGATCGGCTTGATGATTTTGAGCTAAAAAGAAAGCGCATGATAAATTAATAGTTCCCAAGCAAGATGTAATGAAAACATTTCAAAGCATATGATGCAATTATTATGAATGTAAGATGCTCACACTTAGTTTCCTAATCATGCCAATTCTAAAGTAGTCAATCATGGAGGGAAAATGTGGACCGAGACTTGTTTTAATTTAAGAGAATCATCCCAAGAGTATTTGAAAATGCTAGAAGGGTTGTATGTCCAAAGCCTTAGTGAAGATGTATATCTACCACTTATTCCTCGGTTCTGGAGTGTTCTATCTCTGTGGAACCTTTCTCTACTTGATCATATAGGAAATGGTACCTCATCTCAATGTAATTTTTTATAGAGTGATGCACGGGATTTTTAGAGATGTTAATCGCACAAGTATTATCACACTTAAGAGGGACAGTTCCAAGAGACATATTGTAGTCTTGAAGTTGATATTTGAGCCAAAGTATCTAGGAACAACAAGCAGCATCGACAATGTACTCAGTTGTAACGGTGGATAGTGCCATAGAATTTTGCTTCTTTTATCCCCAAGATACAAGGTAATCTCCTAAGAATTGTCCATGCCAAACGTGCTCTTCATAGCTACAAGGTGTCCTGCAAAGTCAACATCATAGAAGGCAACAAGTTTAAATGAGTTATTCCTTGGGTACCAAAAACAGAAGTTGTCTCTTCTTTTTAGGTATTTGAAGATTCTCTTGACTTCTTTCATGAGAGACTCCTTATGATTTGCTTTGAACCATGCATACAAACACACTAAGAACATGATGTCATGTTGGCTCGCTGTGAGATAGAGATGGGAATGATCACCCCTTTGTACAGCTTTTGGTTCACATTAGTTCCTCTATCATATGCATCAAGTCTTGTGTTCGGGTAGATACAAGTATCAATGGGTTTTGAAGTGTCCATCCCATACTTTTTCTACATTTTCTTGATGTATTTTTGTTGATGAATCTTGGTTCTTTTCTTCGTTTGACATATTTGAATGCTTAGAAAGAAGTTTAGTTCCCCTATCATGCTCATCTCAAATTCACTACTCATTTGTTTCTAGAACCTTTCTATGAGAAATGGGTTAGTGGAACCAAAAACAATTAATATAATCAACATAAACTTGAACGAATAAGATGCCACATGATTCTTTCTTTAGGAATAGAGTTTTATCGGTGGAACCTCTTTCATAGTCTTTGGACAACAGGAACTTGGCAAACCTTTTAACAATGCTCAAGGTGCTTGCTCGAGTCCACAAGGCTCTTTCAAGTAAGTAAACATCATCTGGGTGATCTTCATCTTCAAAGCTAGGTGGGCTCTTGACATGCACTTCTTCTTGAAGATAACCATTGAACATGATGTATTTACAAAGGCGAATTGTTTCAATTCTAGCAACTAGAGCAAATGTTTGATCATGGTTGATTCCTTCCTCCTGGTTGTATCCTTGTGTTATAAGTCTAGTTTTTTTTTTGGATACATTTCTTGTCTCTTTAAGCTTGTTCCGAAACACCCATCGATTTCCAGTGACATTCTTGTCTTTTGTAATTGGAACCAACTTCCAAACTTTGTTCCTCTCAAATTGATGAAGCTCTTCCTACATTGCTTGTATCCAATCTAGATCATATAGAGCTTCTTTGACATTTTTAGGTTCAACAAGAGACACAAAGGAAGTTAGGTACAAAAGTTTTGAATAGATGATCAACTTTGTATTCCCTTTCCATATTGTGTAATGATGTTTTCGACAGGATGATCCTTTTTTTTATTGTAGTTCCTTATTGTTGCACGATTTGGTGTTTTTGCAAGTCTCCCCTGAGTACTTGATGTTTGGTGCATCCTCTGGATTTTTCCCACGGTTTGCAATCATTCTCCTTTGGAGAGGAAATTGGATCTTCGTAGTGCTTAATCAAGGGACCATCTTCAGTGTCATCTGGATATCAGGAATTGTTTCATGTTGGATAGACAAAATCATCTTTTCTTTGGTCATCATCATCATCTTCATCTGGTTCCTCTTCTGGGATTGCAAAAAGATCAGTGATATTTCTAGATGCTTCTGGTTGAGGAACTTTTCCATGTGACGTGGAGTCTTCATCAAACACGACATGAATACTTTCCTCAAACTTTTTGGCTCTTTGGTTGTATACTCTATAATCCTTGCTTCGTAGGGAGTATCTTGTGAAAATTCCTTCATCACTCCTTGGATCATATTTTTCCAAGATGTCTTTTCCATTGTTGTGAATTTAGTACCTGCATCCAAAAACTTTTAGGAAGGAAATGTTTGGTTTCCTACCTTGATTAGTTCATAGGAAGTTTTTAAGAGAAGAGGACGAATCATAGCCCTATTAAGGATATACATATTTGTTGAGATTGTTTCTACCAAAAAGCTTTGTGGAACTCCACTCTCAAGCATCATGGTTCGAGCCATGCTTTCCAAAGGCATGTTCTTTCGTTCCACTACTCCATTTTGTCGAGGTGTTCTTGGTGCAAAGAAGTTGTGAGAAACAACATGGTTTTTGCAAAAGTTTAGGAACTCTGAGTTATCAAACTTAGTTCCATGATCTGATCTTATTGCCTTCAATTTTGTTCACAAGCTCACTTTAGTTTTTTTTGACAAAGATATTAAACTCTTTGAATGTTGTTCCTTTAGAGGACAAAAAGATAACCTTTGTAAATCTAGAAAAATCATCAATCATGAAAAACATTTACTTGTTTCCACCATAGTTGTTGGTTTGCATTGGACCACAGAGATCCATGTGGATTAGTTCCAAAGGGCTTGAGGTACTCACAACGTTCTTTGGTTTGAAGGAACATCTTGTCTACTTTCCTCTAACACATGCAACATAGACATTTACTATTTCTGGATTGATCCTCGGAAGACAGATGATAAGGTCTTACAAGAAAAACTTTTGAATTGGATTCAACCTTGCATGTCCAATCCTTGTATGCAAAAGCTCTGTGTTACTTGATGGAACTGTGAGACACAATTTCCTTGATTGTTGAAAATCTGTGCCAATAGTATAGATATTGTTTGATCATTTCCTTCTACGGATGACCTTGTTGGTTTCTTTATTTTTCACTCGACATTCATTTGAATCAAAGGTCACAACGTTGTTCTCTCGATCACAAAATTTGTGCAACACATAAGAGAATGTATCCCAAATCTCACGAGATTAACATTGTTTATTTTGATTGATTGATTGAGTCTGACTTCTCCTGATTCCTGAATGGCTCCTTTGTTCTTGTTGTCGAAGGAAACATTTCCTCCTTCAACTTGGGTGTTAAGCGAGGCTAGATTGTTTATGTTCCCTGTCATCTGGTTTGAACATGTGCTATCAATGAACCACATACAATTCTCCCTCACTTTCACCTGCAAAACAATTAGTGTTTTTGATTATTAGGCAAAATGTTTCTGGTTTGGTTCCTTACAAGGACAGTAGCACACAAAATGAACCATTTGAAGAAAGTAATGTCCCTCGCATCCTTCTCAATTGACTATTGTAATGCTTGGAGGAACTATTTCATCCGTAGTTTCTTTTGAATTTCCCTTTCTTGTTCAAATTTCAAAGGGCCTTTATAATAAGAACTATGTCATGTTCTTCTTCGTTGTTAGAATCTTCACACTGTTCCAAAACAGATTTCAGCACTTTATCAAGATTTAGTGTTATTCCCTTTCAGGTTTGTCTAGGTCCTATCAGCATTTCTCCCAGCCTCATTGGATTTTAGTTTCCCAAAGATCTTGTGAAGTAGAAAACTCTTGTTAGCTAGGTTCTCACTAAATGTTGTTCGGTAATGAGTCCATTCCCCTAAGAGTCCATCAATCACTTGCTTGAACTTCATTTTGTTTGTGATTTCTACCTTAGAGATTCCAAATCCTGAAAGTCTGGTTAGAAGACTCTCAAAATGGGATTGGTAAGAAGACACACTTTCTCCAAGCTCCATCCTAAAGTTGAAGACTCACGACGAACTTCGATCTGATGGTTCTCTTGGAGATCCCAGCTTTCCATGTGCATCTATTACATGGCTGCCATATTCCTTTTGCATTCTCTAGGTTTCCTACCTTCACTGCATCCATCTTACTTATGGAATTATTGAGATATATTTTGGCTTTAAAGTTTGACTCCATGCACTTGCACTTATTTGACCCCCATTTAGACCTGTCATCTTTGATGGATTGATGGTGAAGTTTCCTTTCTCAATTACTATCCATGCTTGGTCATCGTAACTACGGATCTTGTCTCTCATCCATCCTTGCCATCGTTCAAAACATGCTTCAATCAATCTCGATGGTTTGTTGTTCCCATGTCCAATTGCATTGAATGTTGTCGACATCCTACAACTAAACGAACAATATAGAGTACCAGACTCTAATACCAATAGTAGGATCATAGATTCAAATTAGTTCAAACAAGCGGGAACTATTCCAGTAACAGTTCCCTTATGCAGTGGAAAAGTAAAAGCAATCAGAGAATGTAAATGACAAACAACGAACACGATTCCTTACAGAGAAACCTCACTTCAACCAACAATTTGAAAGGGGTAAACCTCTACCTTCCATGGGAGATTTCGACGAAAAACATTATATAAACGATAGTTCCTTAGTTAAAACATGTAGATTCGAACTTCTCTATTGCTAGCAATCACAAAATTCCAGCAATACTAACGTATCTATCTATCTAGTTTCGAAAAATGCTACAACGATTCAAATAAAGTAATCACAACTTGTAGCTTTATGGCGTAGTTCCCTTTAGCACCGGAACTGCCTCCTATGACGATGTCAAGTTCACGCACTTGCCATCATCGAGGTTTGAAACTTCCTCTTCTTCATGGATTCTTCCTTGATGCTCTGAATCACTCTTAGTCTCTCGTAGCTTTCAGATGAATACTGTTCATGCGGCTAGTGATTCAATTTTCCCTAGCTTCATCGCTTTCTTCATATAGGTGGATCTTTGCAAATTACTCTCTTGTCTTTTTTTCACTTGGGATGCAAGACACAACTCTTAATGACCAACGTACCCTTGGGAGCTATTTTCTCTTTAATACGCTTTTTCCCTTTTCACTTGTGGTGCAAGTTTGTTCCGTAAAGACCATCTGATATGCCACACATGCAGGTGCCTATTCCAAGATGTTATGAAATGTTTCCCTCCTAGTTCTGGTAGGACTTTATATCTCCTGAAACAATTGGATAAGTTTAATTAATTCCTAACGACATTTGTTATCATCAAAATAAATGAAGAGAATCAGTGTTAGTCCCTAATACTGATCCAACAATTTAATTCATTAAGGACATGGAAAAATACATAAGACAATATTTACAAAATCAAAAATAGATAAAAGACATTTGAAGATGATGATTTCATGTCTCAAATCCTTAAGTAAATAGAAATGCAAGGGGAAAAAAAGGACCATTCATGGGATCAAACCAAAATCAAAGTTTATTCATATTAATTTGACAAATCTAGAATTACTAATGGTGAAGTGTTAATGAGCTTTATCATTCATGACCACCTGACCGATAATCTTATTTTGAAGGGCGGTGAAAAATATGGGACCACCAACTCCTCCACTTTCAAAATTGAGCAGGTTGCCCTATGAAGCGACATTATGAATGCTAAAAATTTGTCACTTGGGAAAATTGAAATCAGAATGAGACAAATTCTGTGTTACAAACTTGTTGGGCCTCTCCGAAACCTAGCCCAAAAGAACATCGCAAGTCTAGGATGGTTAGCCCAAGTTGTTTGTTAGAGAGGAAAGCCGAAGAAGCAGTCAAGGCATGGCGAAAATTTCATATTTGGTAATTACCACTTCAACGGCTAGCCCATTTACGCCAATGGCGAGATCTCCGGGATAAGCCAGGCGTGGTTCAATTTGAGGAGAAGGCTATAAAATAAGGACGAGGCAAAGATGGGAGGATCATCGCTGACAACACTCGAAATCACTCCTCGAGCTCAATTCATCTTTACTTACCAATTCTCTCTAAGTTCTTGTTTGTAATCACATGGGAATTATTCGCAAATTCAATTACAATCTAATCATAATCTCTTTTTTGCTCTTACTTCGTTGTCCATTTTCTCTGTTTACTTCTTGTTTTTCATCGATAACGCGTTGTACTCACTATTTGGTTAGGATTCCCTCATTTTAGCAGGTAACGCGTTTGTGTAATTATCCTGCCCAAAACAATTGGCGCCCCCGTGGGGCCAACCTAAAAGAAGTCACGCTAAAGGGAACTACAGGTTCTATCAACAAGATGGATGGAGTTCAGACTACTTACAGTCACGTGGGAGATCCCGAGAACCACGAGATCAATCAAGAAAATGACAACCAGGGAACTGGAAACGCTGATGGAGTCGGGAATGTAGAAGGAGTTGAATAGGACTCTGGAAATGCAAATGGCAACCCCACCACCTCCGCTGAACGAGAAGGAGGAGGGGGCGATTCTGACGTCATCATGGAACTCCGCGCAACAATGATCGCCCTCCAAAAAGACTTGGAAAACCAAAAAGGAGGCTCATGCTAAATTCACCGAGGTATATGAAAAGCAAATCGAAACTTTGACTAATGAACGTAATTTTCTTCGATCTCAGGTACAATCAGCTCCCACCCGTCTGCGCGGAACGGACGCAGTAGAAGGTGTCGCTAGACGATTAGATATGGATGATCCAAGTCTCGTAACGCTTGACGTCGTCAGACCAATAACTGGTATCAGGTAAATGGTAATTCACTAAGGGCAGTACGGGAAGATGCTAAGGTTTCCCAATTATGGGAACGCCTCAAGGCTCTAGAGGACCGAATCACTCAGGTCCCAGGAGCGCCTCAACCGATAGCAATGGAAAGAAGGGATGACTACACAGACTCCCCCTTCGTACCCGCTATCGCAAGGGTAGACATCTCCCGAAAGTATCACGTCCCCGATGTACCTAAGTAAGAGGGGGTTACAGATCCTGATCAACACATAGCTGCATTCAAGTTGGCTATGAACATTAGCACAATCCATTTTGACATGAAGGAGATTGTTATGTGTCGTTGGTTCGGAAACACATTATTCGGACCCACACTCAATTGGCATTCTCATTTACCTCTTGGAAGTATTTCATCTTTTGCTGAGTTGATTGACAAGTTTAGGGTAAGGTTTGCAAGCAGTCGACACGCTAAAAAACGATCAAGCGATTTGTATCGCATGGTTCAGAAACCCGATGAATCCTTAAAAGCCTACCTTAACAGCTACAACGAGGAGGTGGTGACTATAGAAGGATGCGAGACCGCTACAGCCGTGGAAGCATTACGAAAGGGCATCTCAGTTTGTAACCCTGAATTGTATCGAGAATTAACTAAGTATCCTTGTTCAAATTTTGATGACGTACATGTGAAGGCGTTGGAACATGTGCGATTGGAGGAAGATGATCTCTTCACAGAAAAAGCAATCGGCCCTCATCGGTCGGAACAAAGACAAGGAGGGCGAGAGCATAGATATGCTTCATACTCCACCTCATCCCCTACCGAAACAACTGTTAATACAACGTTTGCTAAGCAAGGCAAGCGATACGAAAATCCTAGGTTGCCTCCTAGACTTTCCCATTACAACTTCTGTCTAGATGTAACGGAGGTAATCCGAACTCTCAACAGCATGGGGGATACTGTCAAATGGCCTCGAAAGAGTAATGTACCTTCGCATCAAAAAGATAAATCCAGATGGTGCGATTTCCACTTCGACCATAGGCACCGAACAGTTGAATGTATCGCGTTGCGAAAAGAGGTAAGAGAAATGTTGTGTAGGGGGTACCTCAAGGATTTAATATCAGAAAAAGCAAAGGAGCAGTTAGAGCGCAACAAAGAGAAAGCTAGCCTTCCACCTCCTCCAAAGCATATTGGAGTAATCAACGTCATCACCGGGGGATCCGAAATTTGTGGTATAACGTACTCCGCAGCAAAGAGAATCGCAAGGGATACTAGAAGAGAGTGTCCCAGAGTTCCACCACGAACGAGTCACGAACTGATGCCAATTACCTTCGATGATATCGAAGAAGAGGAATTTCACCATGATTGCTTAATAATTTCTTTAACAATAGCAAATTTCCTTGTTAAAAGAATATTAGTTGATAACGGAAGTTCCACTAACTAGGATTCAGTGGCGAATCTCGTATCACGCTAGGGGAAATATCCTTACCGACTGTCGTAGGAGGAATAAATTATCAAGTAAAGTTTCAAGTAAATGACTGTCCCTCACCTTTTAATGTCATCTTGGGTAGGCCATGGATCCACGGAATGAAAGCTATTCCTTCCACTTATCATCAATGCGTAAAGTTTCCAGCGCCATGGGGAATTCAAGAAATCAAGGGGGAGCAGAAACTAGCAAGGGAGTGCTACTCCATGACGATGAAAGCAACGACCACTTAGTATATAAAGCCGAAAACGCCAGAACTCGAAGAGGTAGCCCTTAATCCACTTGACCCATCAAAAAAGATTAAAATAGGAGCAGACCTGGAGCCGACTTTACGTAGACAATTGGTGGAGTTCCTACGGTCCTATAGTGATTTTTTTTGCGTGGTCCAATGAGGATATGGTGGGAATTGATCCTAACGTGATCACACACACCCTCAATGTCAACAAAAAGATGTCACCGGTAAAGCAGAAAAGGCGTAAGTTTGCACCCGAACGGAATCTAGTAATTTATGGCGAGGTGAAATCCTTGCTTGAGTCTGGAAAAATTAGAGAGGTAAATGTAGTAGTTGTAAAAAAGAAAAACGGAAAGTGGCGCGTTTGTGTGGACTTTACCGACTTAAATAAAGCATGCCCTAAAGATTCACTCCCTTTGCCTCATATCGATGCAATGGTGGATGCAACGGCAGGGCATGAGCTTTTAACTTTCATGGATGCGTTTAGCGGATATCATCAGATAATGATGCATCCCGACGATGAAGAAAATACTGCAATCGTAACCAATCAAGGAACTTAATGTTACAAAGTTATGCCTTTCGGATTAAAAAACGCAGGTGCTACTTACCAGAGATTGGTTAATAAGATGTTTTAGGAAAAACTGGGGGATAGAATGGAGGTGTATATTGACGACATGCTAGTCAAGTCATTGAAGGCGGAGGACCACATTACCCACTTGGAGGACGCATTCTGAATCCTGCGAAGCTACAAAATGAAACTGAATTCGACCAAATGCTCTTTCGGAGTTACATCAGGGAAATTTCTCGGATACATAGTGATAGCTCGCATTTAGGTAGTGATTAGGATGCATATTTGTGTTTATTTTGCATAAGTTTTCGTTATTTTTAGTTTGTTTTAGTTTAGTTTCTAGGATCTTGTGTTTTCGGGTAGTTGCGCTTGTTTTGTTCGGTTTTGCAGATATTTAGGTAAACAAGCGTGGATGGGATGGATCTTAGAATACTATGGTTGAGTTTGAGGAAGCTTATAGTGATACAAGTGAATATTGGAAGAACCAAGACCCAAGAGCTTTTGTGAAAAGAACGCTTAAACCCGGGCTATGCATTGGAGTTCTTGTTTCGATGCCTCTATCTTGCAATGCATGGTTTGGGAGCTACAATGATCGGATGAAGCTGAATTTGCTACCACTAGAAAGATAACTCGAAGAGCTACAATTCATATTTTTACTCCGAGTCCAAATTCCAACTCGAAGGGGGTGAAAACAGCCTCTGAAGTGTCGCTTGAAGTGCTGAACCGAGGTATGCCGCGGGCTTGGATACAATTGACGCGGCCGCGCCAACCTAGGAATGCCCGAGCCATCTGTTTCCGTGTTAGAGAGTTGGGCTGCGAGTTTTGGGCTTCGAGATGGGCTTAAGTTAGGTATTGACCGACTTGTCTTATGGTATTTCGGGATAATTTGATATTTGGATATCTTAGGGGTATTTAAACCTTGTTTTTAGTTTTCTCTCTCTATCATTATCATAACTTGAATTTACAACTTGGAGACTAGGGTTTTTCTCTTTGGAGGCAGACTTTGGAACCTTTGCAAGTTTGATTTTAATTTCGATTATGCATTGCTAAATTCTCTTGTGTTTGACTAGTTATTGAAATCATAGATTGCATACTATTGTGAGGTTTGATTGATTCTCAACAACTTCAATAGGTTTTATTCCCTGTGCTTAATTGAATCAAAATTATTCTAGGGTTTTGTTAGATTGATCACCTAATAGAATTTCTAGGTTAATTTATAACTAATCTGATTAATGCCCGTTCGGGGTTGATTAGATAAAGTAGCATCTATTATTGTTTGGACCCGTTCGGGCTATTCAATTGTAGAATGGAATAAATCCACAAATAACTTAGATGTCTGTTTGCTCTAAGTGTTTGTTTCTATTGATAACTTGATTCGTAAAGCTGTCGTTTAATTGAATCTAGATGTTGTTTTAGGTTGTTAAACGATTAGGGTTGTTTAGACTGTTAGTTCTTTCAACTATTTATGAAGTTTGGGTCATAATCCTTAGTAGGAGTATAATCTACAATAGATTATTCAAGGGAATTGAGAATCAAGAGAATCAATGATCGATAAGCATATCTATGATGGATTTAACTAGGTGAAAATATTTCTCTCATATATATTTACAACCAAACTTTGCATTCATAGTTAGTTCTTAAATAGTTTCCTACTTTGCATATTAGATTAGACTTTCAATCACTAAAACCCCCCATATAAATTACTTGGCACTTAAGCAATAACACATTTACACGAGTCTTTGTGGGATCGACCCTTACTTACCGCTCTACTGAGTTGGTTAAGTTAGGTTTCTTTGATAATTATCAATGACCACCAAAAATACCTCATCACATAGTAACGCAAAGAGGAATCGAGGCGAGTCCAGACTAGATCAAGACCATAATGGAGTTGCAGTCGCCGAAATGCGTCAAAGACGTCCAGAAGCTGACATGGCGAGTAGCAGCACTGAACCAATTCATATTTTGATCCTCGGATAGAAACAAGTTGTTCTATGATATCTTGAAGAAGAACAAGTCATTTGAGTGGACGGAAGCACATGAAGAAGATTTTAAAGAATTAAAAAACTATTTATCTAACCCGCAGGTGCTTTCCAAACCCATGTCGGACGAGAAGTTGAATGTATACTTGGCCGTAACCGAAGTAGCTATAAGCGTCGTCTTAATCTGAGAGGAGAATGGAGACCAGTTTCCCATCTACTACGTAAGTAAAACCTTGCTTGATGCGGAAACTAGGTATTCACCCGTTGAGAAACTTGTATTATCTTTGGTAATGGCTTCAATAAAGTTACGTCCTTATTTTGAAAGTCATTCTATTATCGTGAGGACTAACTATCCAATGAAGAGTATCATGTTGAAACCAGAATTGTCAGGTCGGTTAATGAGGTGGCTGATCCACCTTAATGGTTACGATATTGCTTTCGTGCCACGAACATCAATGAAATCTCAAGCCTTGGCGAATTTTGTGGTTGACTTCACTCCTGCCACTTTGGAAGAAGAAAATCAAGACGTGTTACATATAACAGGTTCACTTGGTGGCGGCAAGTGGTTAATGCATACGGATGGAGCATCAAATTAGATAGGCGTAGGACTGGGGGTAGTCCTGAAGTCACCACAGGGGGATAGGATAGCCCAGGCTGTTCAATGTACATTCAAAGCCACCAATAATGAAGCAGAGTATGAGGCGCTTATAGCAGGGTTACTCATTGCTAAAGACTTGAACGTGCAAGAAATTGAGGTAATTTGTGATTTTTACTTATTGTAAATCAAGTTACGAACTCATATGCTGTCAGGGATTCAAAGATGAAGGCATACTTAGAAAAAGTCCAAGAAATTATTAAGCACTTAGCCAACCTCGGATCAGCAACTGACCCACGAGAGTATGACAAGATACCTTTCGTGTACCTTGATGCGCCCTCCATAATCAAAGAAGCAGATATGTTCGAGATCCGAGATCCTGATGAAGGCGCTTCATGGGTAACTCCTTACATAAAATGGTTACGAGATGGAATTCTACCAGATGACAAGGAAGAAGCCCGACGACTTAAGATAAAAGCTTCCACTTTCGCTATTAAGAATAACATTATTTTCAAGTGATGTCATCAGGGATATATGCACGATGCGTAAGGGAGGAAGAAGTACAGAAAGTATTACAAGACATACACGATGGAGAATGCGGAAATCATACAGGGGGTCGTAACTTGGCGGGGAAGGTGAGCAGGATGAGTTATTATTGGCCCACCATGAACAAAGACGCAATGGAGTTTGTCCGGAAGTGTGACGCGTGCCAGCGTCATGGACGTATACCACATCAACCTTCAGAGTTGTTACATCCCATAACTTCCCCTTGGCCATTCATGAAATGGGGAATGGATATTGTGGGAAAACTTCCTCCAGCTTCAAGACAACGCGTCTACATCTTAGCAATGACCGACTACTTCTCTAAATGGATTGAAGCCGAAGCTTTCAAAGAAGTCAAAGACACCCAGGTCATTTCCTTCATAAAAAGGAATATCCTGAGTAGATTTGGAATACCATCCACCATAGTGTGCGACAACGGATCTCAATTCATCAGTGACAAAACAAGATCATTTTGCCAGCAGTACAACATTCAGTCATTCAGTTGGTGATGTCGACACCACGTTATCCTCAAGCCAACGGTCAGACAGAAGCGAGCAATAAAGTAATCATCAACAACTTGAAGAAACGTCTCAAGGAGGCTAAGGAAAGATGGGCAGACGAGTTACCCCTTATCCTGTGGTCAGATCGAACAACTCCCAAGACAGCCACATGGGATACGCCTTTCTCTGTAGTCTATGGGTGCAAAGTTGTGTTACCAGTAGAGGTAACTTTGCCCATGGTTCGATACAGACTTACCACCGAGGAGTCGAATTTGCCTAACTTATTACACCATCTAGACACTATTGACAAGTTACGAGATGAAGCATCAGTTCGTACGGCAGCATATGGACAGGGGTGGCTTGGAGTAACAACAAGCGTGTCAATGCAAAGGCGTTCCAAGTAGGAGATTGGGTATTGAGGAAAGTCTTTCAGAACAAGCAAGAGTTGAATGCTGGCAAGTTAGGAGCCAATTGGGAAGGACCTTACCATATTACGAAGATCGTAGGACAAGGGGCCTACGAGTTAGTATCACACGATGGGAAGACTGTCCCGAGAAGCTGGAACGCAATGAATTTGAAGTTGTATCACTTTTAAACAAACGAGCCGCAATAAGGTATATATCACATACTTCATTCTTTTCACATTATATTGTTACATCGTTTTACACACATAAAGCAACAACAGTCTTACAAAAACTAACGAGGGATGCCTTGTGACATTATAGGCCAAAACATAGGCCCTCGTCTTACAATCAGGCAACGATGTGCACACAACGACTAGTCAAAAGGTGCAAGAGATGAGAACATGTAAAGAAAACTCTAGAGCCAGAGGAGTTTCACAAGATGCTTGTAATCAATTCTTTAGTTTTATAAAACACAACTATTTACATTTTGTTAATTACATTATTCTCTCTCTCAGCATCCTACACAAAAGCGCTATTACTACACGATTCTATCAAAACTGCTAACAATCTTCTTAGAACGTGTCGATCCTCCTTCCACAATAGCAAACCTGTATCACCTGCAAAAAAGACAAAAAAACAGATCCAATACCATACAAGTACTAAGGCAACACTCATAATATAACCCATAAAAAACCGGCAAAAGCAAGGGGTAAAAGTTGTCCACACAAAGTCCCTACAAACAAGCGGCCATACATCAGATAAAATGTCAAACCCCGACACACCGGGGGTACTAAAATACTTAATGTTCAAGAAAGGGACAAGAAATATCAGTTTTTAGAGGCATCTCCATCAGCCTTCTCCAACTCCACTTGGGCTACTTCCTTGGAAACGAAAGCAATGTCGTCAACAACTAAGGACTTCTTAGTTGCGATTACTTCATCAGAAGACAAGCTCTTAAACAACTCTCTTTCCTTCACTGCATCCCAAGAGGTATGTTTCCCAGCTGCGAGTTCCTCCATCATCTCCACCCGAGCTCTACACAACCAATAGTCTGCGGTATCCTCGATCTCCTTAGCAAGAGCAGCTTCTTTACCTGAGGAAACCACAAACTTCTCCTTCCATTCTTCGGACTCCTTTGATGCCATTTCGAGGTCGTCCAACAGCTCTCGCACTTTCTTTTCTAGAGCACTCTTCTCATGCCCCAATATGGTACTCCTACCTTTCTCAAGTTGAAGGCTAATTTTTCTCTGAGCCAATTGATCTGGCAAGTCTTTAAAGGCCTCAAAAGCAGAAAGCGAAAGTTGCAATCCATAAACGAAAAACAGAACATCATGTATAAGAGGAAGAGATGAATTAAAAAGCACCAACGGGTCAGAATAAATAAACATGCCACTGAGCCACAAGGATTTCGCCAAAGAATTCCGGAAGAGAAGACCAGTTTTACCCGCCTCGAGAGCAATCCACATGCAGAGGTGCTAAGGAGCTCAAACATTTTTCTGTTGCCATGTCTAGTGATATCATCGTCTTTAGAAGATCAGACAGGTTCGAGCAAGCTTTCCTCTTAGGAGAAATAACCCTGGCCTTGGATGATTTCTTAGGGATGGATACCGCTAAAGAAGTATCAGCAGTTGATGTCGTTTCAGTTTTCCTCTTCTTTCGAGCTTCTACTCGTTCCATGGTGGTAAGTGCGGTAGTAGAGCAAGTGGTCCTGGAACCTGGTAACATGCAGATGAAGAAGTTACAAGAAGTAGAGACGTCAACATAAGGAGTAAAGAGAGGGTAAAACTAACTCGACATCTCAGTGTCCTCCGAGTCAACAAAGCACACCTTCACCAGCTTAGGGTAAGACCTTTCTTCCAACGGGAGAGCTTCAATGTGGGAGATAACTTGGGCCGACACTTTGCGAGGATGAGGAGGGGCCAGATTTTCTGCATGTAAAATAGAGACAATCGACGATTAGAGGCGACTGAACAAAGCAGAAGTGGTAAAGAGAAACACTACCTGTTGAACGCCATCACACTTTCAAGAAGGACGTGTCAATTCCCAAAGAATATAGCTTTACGAAGAAAAATTTATCAGCCCAACCCCGATCAGATTTTGAAATGTTGAAGATCAAGTCAGACTTATCTTGAAAGGTTTTTAAAGTCAAGCGGCAAGGGCCACCTTTGGAAAGGCGATAGTTGTAGAAAAAGTCGGCAGCTTTGAGGGGAATGCCTTGAGAAGAACATAACAGGTCAACAGACAACAACAACCTCCAAACTTGGGGACGTATTTGCCCAGGAGACACTTTGAGAATGGTAAGGAAATCGATAACCAAAGGGGAGAAAGGGAAACGATGGCCGATGCGAAAAGGGTATTCATATAGGCATTCCCAGTCGTCGGCATAGAAATCAGCCCAGATCCTAGGGGGAGGAGAGAATACCTCTGTGGACGAAGGAAAGCCAACGGAGAAAGCAAAGATATGAGGATCTTCCGAAGTTCTATCTTTCCGGTGGTATGGTGTGAGGATTTTGGAAGAAGTTAGAGAAGGAGGAACGATGGGTTCAAGACAGTAAAGAGAGGGTTTTAGGGAAGAACTAGAAGTCGCCATAACTGAGAAGGGGAAGATGGAAAGTGAAAAGAAGTAAAGAGAGGGTTTTAGGGAAGAACTAGAAGTCGCCATAACTGAGAAGGGGAAGATGGAAAGTGAAAAGAAGGGAGACGTACCTAGACACCGGTAAGCGCAGTTGAAGTCTCAAGAGATCATCATGACCGCTATAAATAGGGATTGATGGGACACGTCTCTACTCGCTACAACTTCCAAAGTAAAATAAAAAAAACGCTAGAAAAGCGGATGGAGGGAATTTTCCTGTGTTTTTGAGGGGGTATTGTTGGGCCTCTCCGAAACTCAGCTCAAAAGAACGTCGCAAGTCCAGGATGGTTAGCCCAAGTTGTTTGTTAGAGAGGAAAGTCGAAGAAGCAGTCAAGGCATGGGGAAAATTTCGGATTCGGTAATTAACCACTTCAACGACTAGCCCATTCATTCCAATGGCAAGATCTCCGGGATACGCCAGGCGTTACACCAACGGTTCAATTTGAGGAGAAGGCTATAAAATAAGGACGAGGCAAAGATGGGAGGATCATCGCTGACAACACTCGAAATCACTCCTCGAGCTCAATTCATCTTTACTTACCAATTCTCTCTAAGTTCTTGTTTGTAATCACAGGGGAATTATTCGCAAATTCAATTACAATATAATCATAATCTCTTTTTTGCTCTTACTTCGTTGTCCTTTTTCTCGGTTTACTTCTTGTTTGTCATCGATAACGCGTTGTACTCACTATTTGGTTAGGATTCCCTCATTTTAGCAGGTAACGCGTTTGTGTGATTATCCTGCCTAAAACAAAACTCAATTGATACAGTCTTAAAAAATCTAGATCATCATCTCTAATATCCTAATTTCGGATTATAGTAAATACCTAGTCGTTAATTGGCCATTACTGGAAAAGCTGGTGGTGACTCAGTGCTCTAGTATTGACTCAGTGCTCTATTTGTGGTTGCTTCCATACTTTTTTCCGCAACAGGACCCAACTTCACATTATAGATGTGTTTCACTTGTGAGTGAAAAAGCATTTTTAGGTGAAAAGTTAATTTTTGTGTCTCGAAAAACGTAAAAAGTAGAGAGAGTTGCACGAATTTCAAGAGTGTTAAAAGTAGTTTTTGGATAAAAAGTGGTTTTTAGGTGAAAGTAAAACAAGACCTATATCTCCCAGCTTCAAATCGATTGACAAGACCAATCACTACCAACCGATATATGTATTTTGTAGTGATGCTTTCATCTGGGAATTGACACTTGAACATAAAATAAAGAATGTTATAGATCAATTTTAAAAGTGGGAATTTACACTAGTGGGTGTGGCCCTATTCCATAGGCCAAAGTTATCAATATGTCTTTGCTAACCCTAGCATATATATATATATCTATGTCAAATTTAGGGGACAAGTGGCTCAATACATATCAATTCATTATCCATAACATATTATTCTGATGAAGCTTTTGCAATTCAATTTTCATCCAAAAAAGAAAAACGAAAAAAGAAAAGACAATGGGAATCTCATTCCCTTTTCTTACCATAAGTTTTGTCACCTTGAATTGGAGACCTCTGAAGAACCAGTTGGCTACTGAGGATGAAAGACTGGGCGGCTCCGATCATAGCAGCCGCTCTGTTTGCTTTTCTGTCACCCGGTTTGATCGTGCAACTTCCCGGGAAGCATCATCCGATCGAGTTCATGAACATGAAGACCAGTATTCCATCCATTGCCTTACATGCTGTGGTCTATGCTCTTTTTCTTATCCTGTTTTTCATTGTTCTTGACATCCATGTCTATGCCTAGCTCGATTGCTACTTGCTAGGTAGATATATATATAGTATATGCAACATTTATATTATGTCTAATGCATAAATGTTATAATTCTACGCTAGCTAGCTTATTCAGCTTCCTTTGTTAGAAGAGCTTTTCCAAAGGTTGAATCATTCTCTCTGTTCCTTCAAATCTTATATGTAATGTCGCTCAAATCATATTGCCTTGAGTTGAAAGATGAAAAGTTAAGGATAAACTCGATCACCGGTTATATTTTATTTATCATTCATATAAATGATAAGCTACGCCATTGGTGATAGATAGTGGGGAGACAAATTCAAAGGGTTTTGTGATTGCAAATGGCATGAGAGATCATGGACGAATTTTCGTCAATATTCTATTAGCATACAGGAAGGGTGAACAAATTTGCAGAGCTATTCCTTGCAAAAATATGCTGAAGCTATTTATTGCTCGTTTGGAGATGACAATAACTCTGTCTGCCTGCTCTCAGAGTTATAACTTGAAAGGCAGTTTGATACGGAGAGTTGTGAAACTTGGTAAAAGCTTTGCAAAAGAGGAGGCTATACTTTTGTATCAACATATATAAGGTAGGTTTGATCAAAGCAGGACTTGTTGAAGGGGATCTGGATACAAATCATCTACTACATCCTGGATTGGCATTTGAGTTAGCAGCAGCAGCATAATAAATGACCAGATCTGTATGTAAGGGAATCCATCCCATGAAGAAAAGAGGGCAAGATGACGGACGATTAAACAATCGGCAATTCAGCATTAGCCACAACTTTACAGGAATCTAGAATGAATCTAGATTCGTGTAAACCCTAGATCAGAAACTAAGAAATCAGGAGCCGATGTAGACATGAACACCAACCGCGAGCAAGAAGATAGTGATAAGAAGGAAGTAGATGAGAGCGTGGACTAGAATGGAGGCGCCGCTGGTCTGGAAGGTGCTGAATTCAACCAATCCGCCGCGTCCGGGGATTTTGATGAGAAGCCCCGGCGTCAGTAGCACGAACAGCACCACCGCCACCACCACCGGCCCCCAGTCCGCCATCTCCCGGCTCCAATCGGCGCAGACTGTCTCTGTCTAGGGTTTTTGGTGATTGACAGCTTTAGGGGAGAAGGTGGTGGAAATGTGCAAGGAGGAGGAAGACGACAAACGTGAAGAAGAAAGTTGAGCAACACTCGGTGGAGGGTGGGACTGACTCATGCCCGCTATTTAGACGACATAATCACATGCATTTTTATGCTACTGAATGACAATTGCTGATCGAATTGGAATGCCGACATAATCCCATGCTCATTATAGAAATATACTTGTACATACTGTTACTATGTTGAGCAATGTAGAGAAGATAGAAGAGAGAAAGTATTCTGATTTTATTTCTGGGTAAGAGTTTACAAGGTCTTTATAGTATTGAGTTACATAAAATGAACCACTCACATACACACATGTTCTATCACACACTCAAACACATATTCCAGCACACCCATTTAGGACAATGCCACAGTCATTCAGTCAACAATCCCTTTGATGTATCTTAAGTGCTAAAAAATGAGTGGAACATCACCTTTGCATAAACTGACTTACAGTGTGTTTGGTAGCAGGTTTTTGGTAAGAAAGGGAGGGGAGGAATTTTTTTTAAGAAGAGGGAAAGTAGAAGAAGGGAAAATTTAGAAGGAATAAAAGGAGAGGAAAATAATTGGTATTGTTTGGTTGGAAGGGGAAGGGAGGGGAAATTAGGTTTATCTAAACCAATTAGACAATTATTTTTATTTTTTATTTTTTTTAATAAAAGAAGCACTCTCACTTTCTCTCCAGATTCCATCAAATTGAGAAGACACACTTTCCCTCACTTTCTCTTATTTTTTTATCCTCCTTTTCCTTCTTTTCCTCTCAATTCCCTCAAATAAAAAATAACCAAACAAGGAAAACAACTCATTTTTTTAGCACTTAAGATACATCAAAGGGATTGTTGGTTTGTCTCCTGTTAGAGTGCAATTGTAAGACGACTGAACCATTGCCTTGGCACCTGTTTGAGTCCATAAAGATACTTTTTAAGTCTACAAACCAACTTATTAGGATTAGGCACATCCTAAAGTATTTTCATATAAACCTCTTCATCAAGTGAACAATGCAAAAATGCATTATTCACATTTAAGTGATGAAGAGTCTAGTTATTTGAAGCTTCAATAGAAATGATGTTCTTTATTGTAGCCATCTTTACAATGGGAGAACATGTTTCTCCGTAATCCACACCCTCTTTTTGAGCAAACCCTTTGCAACAAATCTTGCTTTGAAACGTTCCAAAGAGCCATTGGCCTTTAATTTCACCTTATACACTCACTTGCATCCTACTGCCTTTTTTCCTTTAGGCAAAGAAACCAAATCCCATATGTTATTCTTTTGTAATGCCTCAACTTCCTTTTACATTGCTTGAACCCAATGGTCATGTAAAGAAGCTTCTATGAAAGTAGAAGGTTCATGATATGTAGAAGAGAGCAAGGCATGAGGAGAAGGTAGCAGGGATGTGAAATTACAAAAAAAATATACTAAATAATAAGAAGGATTATGGGGTCGAGTAGATCTTCTAAGAATTAATTTGCAGATGAGGAGAATTTAGGGGAGAAAATGATGGAGAAGAAGGGGAATGTATTGTTGTAGAAGATGGTGTCACTATTTGGTTTGTATATTTTGATGAGGGGGTGGGGGATCAGATGTGAGAGAAGTAGTAGTTTGGCTTGTAGTGAAAATGTGGGTAGGATCGATAGTTTGCCATGATATTTACAAAACATTGTGAATTCTTGTGACATGAACTCCCTTCTTCTGTCAGTCCTTAAAGCTTTAAATTGTTTTCCACTTTGCTTTTCCACAAGTGTTTTGTACTTCTAAAAGTTCTCAAATGATTCTGACTTGGCTTGTTGGAAGAACACCCAACTCATCATGTTGTAGTTGTTTGTTATAAGCAAAAAATATTTGCTTCCACTAAGAGATGGTGTCTGCATAGGTCCACACAAATTGGCATAGACCAGCTCCAAGCACACGCTTGCTCTCTATGATCCTCCACTTGGAAAGGAATCTTTTGCCTGTTTTCCATACACATCCTCCACAAAACTCTAGATCACCAATGTGTGGTAATCCATACACAAATTCCTTTGCAGACATAAGCTTCAATCCTTGAGAATTCATATGGCCATACATGAGGTGCCATAATTTTGCAATCTCATCTCCTTTGACAACAAGTGCATGGTCTGCATTTCTTGTCAAATCCAGTGGGAAAACTTTATTTGTTCCCACAACAATCTTCATCATATCTTCATTGCTTTTGTTCTCCTTGATGGTGCACATTTCATCCTCGAACACCACAGAGCAGCCTCCACACACAAGTTTTCCAACACTTAGCAAATTATGTGCTAGTTTAGGCACATACTAAACATTGTGTAGAAGCTTTGGTTTTCCTTGATCAATTTTAAGAGAAATTGTGCCTATCCCTTCAACTATGAGTTACTTGCCATCTCCTAACCTGACAATACTCTTCTTTGTGTCGTCTAACTCATTGAACATACACCTTAAGCTTGTCAGGTGATTGGAATACCCACTGTCAATGTACCAAACAGAGTTTCTTGCATTGTCACAATTATGTTGAGCTAAGAAGAAATTCTCTTGCTCAACATAATTTGACGTTTTCTCTTGCTTTCCTTTCTCCTTGTCTTCATCTTTCTTGCTAGTGGCCCAAGGAAACGAAAGAATCGGTTACATTTTTCAAAGGAAGCCTCCTTGTGACCTGGTTTGTTATAGTAGTAGCATTTAATGGGACCCTTATAACTATTTTGGAAGACTCCTCTCTTCCATCACTAGATTGGCCTCTTCCTCGACCCCTTCCTATGTAGCCTCCTCTACCCTTGCCTCTTCTAGAGTTCTGTTGTGATCTGTCCTTATTAGAAGATTCACCTTTGACCTGGAAGGCTTTCTCCTCTTTCTTGTCATCACCTTTGGACAATCTCTCTTCTTGAGATTGAAGAGACCCTATCAATTCATCAAATGTGTATATATCCATGTCTTTGGACTCCTCAATTGCAGGCACGACATGATCATACTTCTTTGTGAGACTCCAAATCACTTTGCTCACAACTTGTAGAACTTTGATCTCTTCACCGTAAGATATCATATGTTGCACAGTGCTTGACACTCAAGAGAGATATTCATAGATAGTTTCCTTGTCCTTCATCTGAAATGACTCAAATTCCCTTCTCAGAGATTGTAATCTCACAATGATTACCCTTTTATCTCCCATATATTCTATCTTAAGAGTACTGCACGCCTCCTTTGGTTTAGAGGCAGCTGCAATTCTAGGGAACACTTCATCATCCAATGCTTGCTGGATAATGAAGAGTGTCTTTGCATTTTTCTTTCTCTTCTCTCTCAAATTTTGATCTGCGTCGTCAGTTCCATCATCTTCAAACCCACTTTCATTGTACTCCATAGTTCTTCAGACTTGAAGAGTGTTTTCATCTTCAAGCTCCAAATTGAAGTGATGATCCACTCCTTTAAAGATAGACAACTGAGTTAGGGAATTACGGTTACCATTGTTGTTCTGCATGGTATATTGTTTCACTCAAAACCGTGTGTTTCCCTTTGTGTTTCTCCTCACAAAATCACTCACCAGATCCCTGCTTTGATACCAATTTTGTTGGAAAAGAAGAATGAATTGACTTTGAATTGCATACTTCATTAATGAACATGGCTATAAATAGCCTTTACAAAGAAACTGACTTAAGCAGACGGTTGCACTAACAAGTGAAGTGAGAATGCCTCCACATGCCTCCACGTGTTTATTCAATGTTGAACTTTAGACGTTTTCTGACTAGCTAGCAACTAACAGAGACTTATTCATCTCCTAAAAACTAGCTAGCAACTAACAGAGACTTATTCAATGTTGAACTTGAGACGTTTTCTGACTTGTGACTTAAGCTTCCAACAGCTAGCTAGCCCAAGCTTAAACACTTTCAACAAAGCATCTCCATTAAACATGTTCTTAGTATGTGTAACCAAGTATGCTCTATTAAACATGCTCTAAGCATCTCTATCAGCGGTCGCATTCGGCCTTCACGGCTGAAAAAATGTAAGTATTTTATTATCATGAAGAAATTGCACAAGTACACATTACAAACTAATTACTTGGCCATTAGTCATGATTGTTCCCCACCTTCAATCTTGATCGATCACCCATGAAAACACTAATTTATAACATAATTAAATCACCAAAAACATATATTGAGAAAATAGCTAGCCCTGCAACGTGAAGTTGAGCAAGATCCGATGCGGTGCATCAGTTGGCGACGGGAACACTGTGTAGCACGACAGTCTCAACCGTAAGCCCGGGCCCGAACCCAAACAACACCCCCCACTCCAAACCTTCCCCGGTGGTAGCGTGGCCGTTCTTGACCGACTTCTTCCTCATCTCATCCAAGATAAACAACACGCACGCGCTCGACATGTTTCCATAGTCGTTCAACACTTGCCTCGTCGCCTTGAGCTTCTCCTCCTTGAGCCCAAGCTTGGCCTCGACCTGGTCAAGGATAGCGGGCCCACCCGGGTGGGCCACCCAGAAGAGTGAGTTCCAATCACTAACCTCGAGAGGCCTGAATGCCTCCACAAGGCTCTTCTCGATGTTCTTCGAGATGAGCCCGGGGACGTCCTTGAGCAAGTGGAAGGTCAGCCCGACTTCACGCAAGTGGCCGTCGATGGCCCCCTCTGAGTCGGGCAAGATGGTCTGGGCCGTCCAGACGAGCTCGAAGATCGGCTTCTCGACGGAGAGGTCCGGGTCCGCCCCAACTATGACTGCCCCGGCCCCGTCACCGAACAGGGCCTGGCCCACCATGGAGTCCAGGTGAGTGTCGGTCGGCCCACGGAAGCACACGGCGGTGATCTCGGAGCAGACGACGAGGACTCGCGCGCCCCTGTTGTTCTCGGCGAGGTCTTTGGCCATACGGAGCACGGTGCCACCGGCGAAGCAGCCCTGTTGGTACATCATGAAGCGCTTGACGGAAGGGCGGAGGCCGAGGAGCTTGGTGAGCTGGTAGTCGGCGCCGGGCATGTCGACGCCGGAGGTGGTGCACATGATGACGTGGGTGATCTTGGACTTGGGCTGGCCCCACTCCTTGATGGCCTTCTGAGCAGCCTCTTTGCCCAGCCTGGGCACCTCACTCACCACCATGTCTTGCCTCGAGTCTAGAGACGGGGCCATGTACTCGCACATGTTCGGGTTTTCCTTCAGGATTTCCTCAGTCAGGTACATGTAACGCTTTTCAATCTGTGATTTGTCGCCTGTAAATTCATTCATTCATTCAAACACAATCAAAAAGAAATTAATAGAACGTCACAATTGATTTGTTTTAGTTTGAACGTCGTACATTTGATAGATCACGTACGGAATCAAAGCTTACACTTATTTTAAATAATTAAAAAGTATTCCACCAAAAAAAAAAAAAATTAATAAGTAGTAGTTTAGATAATTAGTGTTGTTAAAAATGATTCATCGGTCCAAGTATGTTATGAAATCAAAATTTGACGTTTTTAATTGCTTTGATTTGTGGTGGTAGGTGAATTTATAGAAGGTCACGTTCGAGTTGTTTGCTCAACATTAGGCTGCACGTGATGGGAACCTAGCTAATTAACTACTGATTCAGCAACTGGTCAGCGGCCAGAGTGAATCCATACAACTCTCGTCCCGAGTTAGGCCACGTCTAAAGTCTAGCTAATTTTTGTGTATACATTAATTTGTAGTACCATACTAATTTGTGTATATATTAAAAGATATTTATTTTTATTATATGGAGGTTGTGCTAAGGAAAATTGTACATGCTATGTTTAAATTTATTTAAAAGAAACTATTTTGTGGGTGCACTTCACACTATATATCACAAATAATTGTCGGTGTCTATCTATTATTGTCCAAAACATGGTATATTATTTTATCCGATTTATGCAGTTCTTAATTAAGACTGATATATTACAATTTACAAACTGATGTTCATAAATCGATAACATGTATGCTAATTAATAAACAGCTAAATCTTCGGTAAATCAAGTTTTATAGAATAAGCTATAATATAGACCCAATTATATACTTTCTACCAAAAAATATAGACCCAATTACGTAATTAGACTCAGATATTACTTAACTGATCAAGGCTGAAGTTGTTATTTGATATGTATTTCGAAGCCTTTGCGGCCGTGGTATATATGAAGTATATACATGGACATATTTTACAAGCAAAATTTATAAACATACGAAATAAATCATAAATCCCTTCTAGAAAAACATCAGACAAATTATAGGTAGCTACTGAATGGATCATATCTTACATGCTTGCACCAATTTAAAAACATTATGGCATATAATTATGATCGGCTTAGGAAATTTTATATATGATGATATATACAGTAACAAATCATGAAATTAACTAGGGTAGTATATATTAGAAAGAAAAAGTAAATGATGGAAATTAATGTACATACACATGCGCCTGAACTTTTCCTTCAAATCGGTCATGTGCTCGCTGTTGGTGACCCTGAAGTAGTAGTCAGGGTAGTCGGCCTGGTAGACGCAGTTGGGCGGGGTGGCCGTTCCGATGGCCAGCACCGTCGCCGGCCCCTCCGCCCTCTGAGCCTTCCTTATCTCCTGCACTGATGGCGCCATTTCAAATATTGGTTCCCTGATCGATGATGTATGTAAGATCGGAGGAAGAGATGAATTTATTCTGATCACTTACGTTGGTTTATATATATGAACTTATGAAGGGTAAGTAGGAGGAGGAGAAGTGGGGGAAGGGTGGGTAGCTAATTATTTGTAATGACGGGCAGATGATCGACCACGTGAATTTGGCGGTTGGGCTTACTTATACCGCTGCTTCAATTCGTTGCTACTCATCTTTAGGAGTTACTCCTACCTACCTCCTGATCAATTCAGGGTCAATAGCACCAATTAAATCACCGCACGTCCGTACCCAACATAAACATATTGGGATTATAGAGTAATAACAAACTTGTCCACGTGGCACTCTTAAGACCACTAGTTTCTGTTAAGAAGCAATATAAAACTCTGTAATCTGTTTTACACAGTAATCAATTAAAATGCATTCTCTCTGTTCTGTTTTTCCGCTCTCTTCTCTTCCAAACTTTCTCTATCTTCTTCATGACCATTCTTGATCTCATGGTATCAGACCCCAACTAGTAGATCTGAGATAGTTTTCGATCTTCTCGATCGGATTTCACGCTTCCGCAATCTTTTATTCCTCAATCGGTTTTTGTTTTGCTTTTTGATCGGTGAAGATGACTGGAAATGTTGTACCAACGATCGATCCAAATGATCCATATCACCTCACATCAGGAGATAATCCTGGATTTTCTTTGACTTCTCAAGTTTTTAAAGGATCCGGCTTTGGAGAATGGTGAATTTCGATGAAGATCGCACTTTCAGCCAAAAACAAAATCGGATTTATCGATGGAACGTTAGCAACACCAGCAAGTACAGATTTACTGTATAATCAATGGTGTCATTGTAACGACATGGTAAAATCCTGGATTCTGAATGGTTTGAGTGTAGAGATCCGTCGAAGTGTGCTTTACATTGAGACGGCCTCTGGAATCTGGGACCAGCTGATGGCAATGTTTAATCAAGTCAGTGGAGCTCAGCTTTATTCAATAAGGAAGGAGCTGAATTCAACAACGCAAGGTGCAACCTCTATATTGACATATTTCACTAAATTTCGGTCGCTTTAGGATAAACTGGACAATTTCCAGGAAATTCCAAGGTGTACTTGTGGATTAGTAGAAATTTTGCTCAAGAAAGATGAAGATCAACGTCTTCTTGATTTTCTTATTAGGCTGAACGAACGTTTCACCACAATTCGAGCTAGTATCTTGACGATGAAACCTTTACCAGAACTGAATCACGCTTATAACTTGTTGTTACAAGAGGAAACACAATGAGAGATTCAAAATGAATCTCACATAAACAATGAGTCAGCTTCAATGAATGTTGTTGCAAAAACTTTGAACTCATCTAGTGGTTCCAATTCACAACAAAAGAAAACTGGTGAAAGGAAGTCTCTCTATTGCACAAACTGTAAGAAGACCAATCATATTGTGGATAGATGTTATTTCATTATTAGTTTTCCACCTGATTACAAGAACAACAATTCTAAGCATTCAGGAAAGGAAGAGAAATTTGATGGTTTAGCACAGACTGGTGGTTCTGTTACAAAGTTGACACAAGAACAAGTTGCTCAATTGCTTGGATAGTTGAATGCAAAAGCTGATAAAGGTAAAGACGCTACTCATGATGATTTTGCAGGCTTTGCAGGTACGCTTTTCACTAACAAACTTTTTGATAAAGGCAACTGGATAATTGATAGTGGGGCAAGTTGTCACATGTGAGTGATATTGCTTTATTTGGGTCAACACATCAGTTACCAAAGCCTTTTGTGATCTCTTTACCTAATGAAGAAACCTTTGTTGTCCAAGTTTCGGGGACTGTAAAAGTTCTTCCTGATTTAGTTTTGAGAGATGTTTTACTTGTGCCAAGCTTCAAATGCAATTTAATATCAGTAGGCAAGCTTGTCAAGGATATGAAATGCAAAGTTTTGTTCACATCTACAACATGTTTGTTGCATGATCCTTTTATGAGGATGCATGTGAAGATTGGTAAGGCTGAGAAGGACCTTTATTTCCTTGTCTCTGGGGATAAACATAGACAGAATAAGGCAGATACTCATGCCATGGCAGGAACCCAGTTTGCTAGTCATGTTGATTCGACTCTTTGACATAATAGAATGGACCATCTACCTTTCTACAACCTTCAAAAATTACATTTTTCCCAAACTTTCAAAGACAATAAAGCCAAACTTTCCTCTTATAAAGTTTGTGCCAAAGCCAAACAAACCAAATTATCTTTTCCTTCTAGTTCTATAACCACTTCCCATTCTTTCCAACTTATCCACATTGGTGTATGGGCCCTTATCATACTAGTACTTATGATGGTCACAAGTATTTTCTTACCATTGTGGATGACTTTACTCGGTCCACGTGGGTACATTTGTTGCCTACAAAAGGAAATGCCTTCACAATCCTAAAAGCTTTTCTGGTTATGGTTGAGAGACAGTTTCAAAGGACAGTGCAGGTCATAAGGTCTGATAATGCATTTGAACTAGGGTCAATTAACGAAGCTGCAGATTTTTTGAGGTCTCAAGGGATTGAGCATCAAGCTTCTTCTGTTTCTACACCCTAACAAAATGGGGTCGTAGAAAGAAAACATAGGCATCTTCTAGATATTGTCAGGGCATTGATGTTTCAATCTAAATTGCCATTAAAATTATAGGGAGACAGTGTTTTAACTACAACATACCTGATCAATAGAATTCCTACCAAAATCCTTCATCACAAAACACCTTTTGAGCTTTTATACCACAAAAAAAACCCTTTATAGCCACATCAAAACTTTTGGTTTCTTGTGCTTTGTTTCTACCCTTAGACAAGGAAGAGATAAATTTCAACCTCGAGCCTCACCTTCCATTTTCCTTGGATATCCCTTTGGTAAAAAGGCCTACAAAACCTACAAAATGGAAACCAAACAAATTGTGGTTTCTAGAGATATTGTATTCCATGAAGCCTTGTTTCCTTTTCAATCTCTTTCTTCATCTTCACCAAGATTGTTTAATCCTGAAGAGATTATATCTAAAGATGAATATGCAATGACTGATAGCATTGCTTCAGGATCTTCTGGATCACAATTAGTGTTGAGAAAGTCTGGTAGAGTTCTTCATCCACCAGGATATCTTGATGATTATGTATGTTCTATTGCTGTTGATGAAGGTCAGTTTTGTGGGCATACTCTTACTTCTAGCATTCGGTTTTTTGATGTTTCTGCACCACCATATGATGACATGAGCATGAACCCTTCACTTATCAACAAGCTTGTCAATATGAAGTATGGCAAAAGGCTATGGTTGAAGAGTTCACAGCCTTGGAAACCAATCATACTTGGGATCTTGTTCCATAGCCAAAAGGTAAAAAGGCAATTAGTTGTAAATGGGTTTATAAGGTGAAAAAAATTCATAAGGGAAGATAGATAGATATAAAGCCAGGCTAGTGGTACGAGGGTTCACTCAACAAGAAGGGGTGGATTACACTAAGACTTTTTCACATGTGATAAAAATAACTATTGTGCGTTTTTGATCTCAGTAGCTTTGAAAAGAGGTTGGAAGATTCTCCAACTAGATGTGAATAATGCTTTCCTTCATCGAGAGCTAGATGAGGAGGTTTACATGAAGATTCCTCAAGGATTGACAGTGACAGATTCTAATGTGGTTTGTCGACTAAGGAAATCACTCTATGGATTAAAATAAGCCATCTGTCAATGGTATACAAAGCTTTCTTCATGTTTAAAGTCCAGAGGTTATAAACAGTCCATGAATGATTATTCCCTATTTTCTAAGCAACAAGGTGATTCAATGGTATTTGTTGCAGTGTATGTTGATGATATCTTATGCATAGGGAATGATACATCAGAAATTGAGTCTCTAAAGGCATATCTTCATGGAGAATTTTGAATTAAAGACTTGGGTACTTTGTGTTATTTTCTGGGAATGGAGTTTCTTCCAACTGATCTTGGTTTGCTTATGACTCAAAGACAATTTATTGCTGAATTAATTCAGGATTTTGATTGTGCTTCAGTTCAACCAGTTGTCAGTCCACTTGATCTCATGCAAAAGTTGTTTCCTCAAGAAGGAGTGTTGCTACCTGACCCTCTTCCTTATAGACAATTGGTAGGCAAGCTCAATTTTTTGGTTAATACCAGGCCAGATATTGCCATTCCCATGCAAGTTCTTACCAAGTTTAATCAAGCACCACGTGATTCACATATGACTATAGCAAAGAGAGTTCTTTTTTATCTTAAAGGTACACAAAGTAAAGCCTTGTTACTCAACAATAAACCACATTTTCAGTTGCGGCTTTTGTAATGTAGATTGGCAACATGTCGTTATTCTCGAAAGTTAGTCAATGATTTTGTGGTGCTTCTTGGTGGGAATTTGATATCTTGGAAGTCTAAAAAACAATGTAGTGTTTCACTTTCCTCTGCCGAAGCTGAATACAGATCATTGAGGACAATTTGCTCAAAATTGGCTTGTCTTAGCAGGTTGCTTGGTGATTTGCATGTTTCAGTTGTCACACCTATACCAGTGAAATGTGAAAATCAAGCTTTAATCTATATTGCTCGGAACACGATTTTCCATGAACGGACCAAGCATATAGAACTTGATTGTCATTTTGCTAGGTAGAAGCTACTTGAAGGTTTGATATCATTGCATCATTGTTCTTCAACTCAGCAAAAACCTGATTTATTGACTAAAGTTCTTCCTGGTATTCAACTTCAAGCCATTTTACCCAAGATGGGACTTACAGATTTGCCGCCTCCATCTTGAGGGGGTGTATTGGGATTATAGAGTAATAACAAACTTGTACACGTGGCACTGTTAAGACCACTAGTTTTTGTTAATAAGTAATATAAAACTCTGTAATCTGTTTTATACAGTAATCAATTAAATGGATTCTCTATGTTCTGTTTTCCCGCTCTCTTCTCTTCCAAACTTTCTCTCTCTTCTTCATGATCATTCTTGATCTCAAAACAAGAGTTTTTTACCACCAAAAATATGATTAAAATACATATGCTTTTTGTTATGCATTTCCAATTACTATCGACTCTCCTGTACATTCCCTTATCTCTCAATTGTTTCTTTAAATAATAAATTTTGATGATTTGCATGGTTGTTTGTATACAAAACCTGTACATGTCTATATTTAATGAATAGTGTAACTAGGGTGCAAAACCCACGCCAATATGCCATGTATTAGGCGTTTTAATTTCATATATATATATAATTTAAAATTTGTGCTGGAAAGGAAATTATATATCTATACCACTCTGAATGTCGTGGAAACATTTAATAAAAGTGATTTCCGATCTTTGGATTAGGTTATATATATTCGCTATCTACGGCTCACTTTCCCCTTTTTCCCCCTTTTCTGCCTTATATTTACTACTCTCCATTCTTTGTTCTTGTCTCTCTTGTTTCTTCTCCGCCTCTTTTCTACTGAATTTGGTGTCTCCCTCTTTTCATGAATTTGGTCTAAGAGCATCTTCAATGGTAAAATATCCTCTGATACTATTTCTGCGACATTCGCATAAAAACCTTCTTATTTTTCTTTTTAAATATTCTATTTCTGTGACATTCGCCTAAAAAATCTATCCAACATCCATGATACTCATAGCAATATGTAAAAGGAGGAAGGGTTTGTGATAAATGGGCCCATTAAACTATGTTTTTATTGTAGAGAAAGGAAAAAAATAAATTATTTTTGGCAGTGATATTGAGTCAGGCAAAATGTCCTCTGCAAGAACCTTTGCTTCACACAAATTTCTTAAAATCCGATTTTTACTGACATTTATTGAATTTATTTAATTTTAATGTTTTAAGAACTCCTCAATTTCACCACTGAAGATGCTCTAAAGATTTGCTTGCTTATTTAGCTTTACTTTTGCTACTTTTATGAATCTATAACCTGAATTTGCTTGATTTTGGTAATTGTACATTGAATGATTTTTTCTTCTGTTGTGAATCTGTAATTCTTAATACTAATTCCATTTTTTTGGGGGGTAGTGAAACAAATTCCATCTAGCCAAAGCAGAGAGAGGTAAAGGGGGCGATTCGAGAGGGGATGCGGTCAATGTTGCGCCCGCGGGCGGTGGTTTGGCATCGTCGAAAGAGAGGCAATGATGAATTTCCATTGCTTTCTTTTTCCACTGCTTTCTCATCTAATGTATTTCTTGCCTCCTCTTATTCTTCATCTACATGATAAATTCTACCGAAGGTTGCTGCAATTTGATTTCTTTTTATTGAATTTGTTCATTTCCTTCATCTTTTGGTGATGTGTCGATGAAGGAGAAACGAACATCCATAGAAGGAACTAGAGTTAAGTTTATGAGATGTTTTTTTCTTGCGTTGGTATTTATATTTCTAGGGTTTGCTAATTCGTTTTTGTTATAATTTATGAAGTTCTTTATTTATGTATGCTCAATTCAAACCCAAACTTATGTTTTCTTTTTGTAATGTGCTCAATTGAATTAGGGTTTTATTTCTTAATATTGATTTCCTTCTATCTTTAATTTCTTTCTTTTGTTGATTAATTCCATAATGAGTATGGTTTTACCTTGGGATTATTGAACGTAAATTTGTGCATGAGCCTATGGCAACTAAAGGTTACACCAGCAGATGCAGTTATGTATAGATGTTGTTGATGATCGTTCTTTGCATCATTTCACCCTCATTTTATGGTTCATTAATTTTTTTGCTTCTTTTTCAACTTCAATTGTAGAGTAGGATTTATGTTGGGCACTCTTACTTGGGGTTGACGTAGTGCCTCGCTAAGATCTTGTTGGTAATCGTCGGCTTTGTCCATTCCTCTTACTCTCCAAATTAGGGTTTTCTCCATGTTTATTTCCTTCATGTTTATTTTTTGGGTCTTTCTATTAATTTGTTGTAGTAGGAGGACAAGATTGCTTGCTTTCTTATTATTGGTATATATCAAGATTAGAAGATCATTAGTACTGATTAATTTGAGGGGAATACATGATTAATTTAGGGCATTGTCGATGTATTTTTATAGAAATCATATTTTTAGATTCCGTTCTTCGGTTTCCTCTGTTATTTTTCGGGTTAGCAAATCGGGTTTATGTTTGCTTGTTTTAGTAGGACTCTTGACTCAAATCTAGCTTGCTTGGCTTCAGTATAAAAGCCTTGTAACCCTTATTTTGAATGTAAGCCTTGAAATAGAATGAACTCGTTCTAGCTCTTTCGTGTTCATAAAGAACTTTGCTGAATTCGATCTCACTCTCAAATATAAGTTGGTATCAGAGTAGCTAGGGAGAGATTCGATCGGAGTGAGATAGAGTCTTCGAGAGGTTAAATCACAAAAAATCCACAAAAGTGAGCGAGTGTGAGTTTCAGCTGAACAAAACGATGACAGGATACGAAGGCGCATGGATCTTAGCTTAAATTGCACAAATGGCTCAAGCACGAGAACAATCGCAAGGGGATCCACTGAACTTGAGCAATTTCGATTACCTTGGTATGTTGTTGATTACTGTTCCATTTGATGGTACTAATTTTGTCACTTGGAGTAGACAGATCATGATGGCTTTGGGATCGAAACTGAAGTTAGGGTTCATAGATGGTACTATTGTGAAACTGATTGGAAATCATATTGATGAAGCTAGGTGGATAGGGCAGATAGAATAGGGGTATGCTGGATTTTAAATGCTATGACAGCGAATATGCCTTGCTTATTTGTTTATGTAAGATCGGCAATGGATCTTTGGGTGGAAATTTTGGACAGGTATACCCAAAGTAATGCGCCATGGATTTTTCAATTTAAGCAAGAGCTTGCTCGCATTACTCAAAGAAACCTATCCATTACTGCCTACTATGCTAAGCTCAGGAAATGTTGGGATGAACTTTAGTTTATGAATGAGATTCCATCATGTGTGTGTGTGTGGAGTTTTGGCTAAATGTGAATGTAAGGTGCTTGCAAGTTCAAGAAGTAGAGGATCAAGACAAGCTTATGTAGTTTTTAATCAGCCTTAATGGGGATTATGATGTAGTGAAGAGCCAAATCTTGTCACAGAACCTCTTACTTGGTGTCAACAAGGCGTATTATCTTTTGCTACAAGTGGAAAAACAAAAGCAGATCACCAACACCATACTTGAACCAGCTGTAGCCTTCGGAGCAATGAATCAGGGATAGTATAACACTGGATCCAAGTGGAACCATGGTGACAAGAGAGATGTAAAGAAGGGAAAAGATTCTAAGAAGAAGAAGTGCACACATTGCAACATGGTTGGACATACAGTTGATGAGTGCTTTGAGATACTAGGGTACCCAGATTGGTATAGAGGAAGAGGAAGATCAAAGGCTAGCCTATATCAGCATAAGTAATGGCAAAAAGTAGTCATCAGAGTTCACCTCTAGACATTGATGCACAAGCCAAGAATTTGGACTTAGAGTTTATGCAGGCAATGTGTCAAGAATTGATGAAGATGTTCAAAGGCAAGATGGTTGCCCCATCAATGGAAAATTTTGCAGGTAGCTCTTTCAAAAATTTTGTACATTAGGACATAGAAAACAAGAGTGGATTCTGGATACAGAAGCCACATATCACATGACTCCTTATATGGATTGTTTTAACAGATATTAGAACTTTATCTTATCTTGTTTTTGTTAAGTTGGAACCTTGAAAAAAGGTAGTTCAATATGGAAGTGTGGTGATGAAACCAGGATTTGTGATCAAGGATGTGTTGTACATTCCTGAATTCAAGTTTAATTTGCTTTCTGTTGGAAAAATTATTGCACAAGAAGATTTGCTTTGATGAGTCCTAGTGTACTTTGTAGGTCTGTTTGAGTAAGGAGATTGTGGCAATTGGCAAAGAATATGGAGGGCTATACATAATAATAGCTCGGAAAGATACAAGGCAGAGAGTAAATAAAGTTTGTCAAGTTTTTGTTGATAGTCAGATTTTACATAATATGTTAGGTCATATTTCTTTCTCTAGAATGAAATATGTACCAAGTTTTGATAGTACAATTGCTTCAAATGAGTTTTGTCACACTTGCAAATTTGCCAAATTTCACAAGTTGCATTTTTATTCTAGTGATAGTAAATCAGATCCTTGTTTTGATCTAGTTCACATGGATCTTTGAGGACCTTTCTCAGTAGCCAATTTAAGTGGAGAAAAGTATTTCTACATAATTATAGATGATTTTAGTACATCTACATGGACTTACTTAGATCATGATAAGACACAAGTGTTTAATATTCTCCGAAACTTTGTGTCCATGGTAAGGAACCAATTTGGTGTTGTTCTTAAACAAATAATATTTGAAAATTGTACAAAACTGGTGAATCATAGATGTGCACAGTTCTTGTCAGACTTAGGAATACTACACCAAAAGACCATATTATATTGCCTATAGTAAAATGGAGTGGTTGAAAGAAAACATAGGCACCTAGTGGAGATAGCTAGGTCTCTTAGATTACATGCAAATCATCTTCCAAAGGAATTTTGGGGAGATTGCATATTGAAAGCTACCTATTTGATTAATAAGATGCATTTATACACTATTGATGAAACCCGAAATAACGGCTACGCTACGAGACAAGAAACAAAATTATTATATTTGAGTGCAAACACTTGCTCCTTTATTTATGATTTTTCCGTGGTTGCGAGGTTACAAACCTACGAGGTTGGTGTACAACTTCGAGAATCACACCCAGGCCTCCTACAAGGTTGAGAGATCGCACCTATTGTCGCGAGGTTGATTCTACGGCGAGGTAGATTTGAGGATATGATGTAGGGAGTTTTGTGAGTTTCTGTAGTGAGGTTTTAGGCGTGAGCGAGGTCCCTGCACGACTTTGGGGTCTTTCTGTGGGTTTCTCTTATCTGTAGCGAGGTCTCTTGACGATGTTCCTATCACGTCGATCTTTAACAAGCAAGAGGGTTCTTGAGTTCAAGTGTTTTTTCGACCCCTTCTTCCTACGAGGTTCTTCTCTATTTATAGAGAATTGGGGGGCCGAGTTTAGGCCAATGTTCGATGTGGGATGCTCAAAATAAGGGTTTTTGATTGATCCATGAGTGAGGTCACTTGTGATTGGTTTGGGGGTGAGGTTGTTGGTGATTCGTTCGGGAGTGAGGTCGCTTGTGATTGGTTCGAGCGGGCGGGCGTATTAGTAGAGTCGGTGACGAGGTCGAGACCTCGTCCCTGGATGTTTGAGAGACCTCGCATCCGTCGGGAGTTTTGTTTTTAAATAACCGAGCATGGAGGTGGGCCCCTAATTTGCCTATGGGGGTCCTTCTGGGCCCACTTTTTGCTTTTACAGCTTTGGGCATCATCACAACCCCATGGCCTGGGGGCCTCGCCCCGAGGGCCGCAGGGCATAAGTTCCCTGGATCCGCGAGATGCGGGGTGTTTTTTAGAGGTCATGAAGTTCTCGAGGTTGGGAGGGCGCTTTGCGAGGTGTGAGGCTCTGTACTTAGGTGTTCTTCTTGTTCTGCGCGGATGAAGATTCTTGGGCCTTTTCGCCATACTTTTCTTAGTGGGCCGTCCAGGTGAGACAGGCTTTAAGAAGCCTTTCGAGAGTGGGGGAGGCTCAAATCTGCTCTATATAAGGGCGTATCTCACACGCTTCCCCCTCATCTTCTCTCTCCAACATTTTTGCTCCTTCTCTCTCTTTATCTCTTCGGTTTCTTCTGAGCGGTTTCTCTAGACGGTTTCCGACGAGCTTTTTGCCGTTCGCCAGTTGCGCCACCGCCTCTCGGAAGATAATTGATATCGAACTCGGAGAGCTCGACGGCCCACTTGGTCATACGTCCGGAGAGAGCGGGCTGATGCAGAATCTGACGAAGTGGGAGGTCCGAAAGAACCTGGATGGGATGTGCGTGGAAGTATGGGCGTAGGCGCCTTGCGGCGGTCACTACAGCCAACGCCATCTTCTCTGCCGGGGAGTATCTCTGCTCCGCAGGCTGGAGCACGCGACTCACAAAGTATACCGGGTGCATGGCCTCTCTTGTGAGCACCGCGCTGACGGTCTCGGGACTCACCGCCACATATAGTTGCAAATCTTCGCCCGCGTGTGGAGGTGACAAGGTGGGGAGCTTGGTGAGGAAGGTCTTTAACTCGGAGAAGGCTGTCTCGAGTCTCTCGTCCCAGACGAACTTGTCATTCTTTTTGAGGGCGGCAAAGAATGGGAGGGACTTGTCTGCTAGGCGGGAGCAAAACCTCCCCAAGTAATTTACAGCGCCGTTGAGTCTTTGTACCTCGGTACGAGATCGGGGAGACCTCATTGCGAGGATAGATTCTATTTTGGCGGGGGTGACGTCGATCCCGCGTTCGCTGATCATGAATCCCAAAAACTTCCCCGAGGACACACCAAAAACGCACTTCTCGGGGTTCAGGCTTGAGCGGGCCGGGCCGAGCCTCAGTTTCCCTCCTCGCGAGGGTGGAGAGGGTATTTTATTATCACTATTTCTCTGTTTGTTTTCTTTTTCCTTGTAGGGTTGCGGGGTTATACACCTCGTTACATTTGTTTTTGACCTCGTCCTAACCTACTTTTTCTTTTTACTCCTTTCTTTACAGTGGATCTTTTGCACGCTCTTACTGCGAAGTCAAAGGGGAAACAGCCTATGACTTCTAGTTCCAAAACTCCTGCTCCCCGGGTCCTCAAGGGGATTTCCATTAACGAGCCGAGCCCGTAGGCGAGGACAGGTACAACGTAGCCGGGACCTGTTCCGCCAACGGCCGCAACAGGGGGAGCCCTGCCCAAGGGGAACGTCACGAGGGCGTCGTAGTGGGACGTCGCGAGGCCGCCCCAAGGGGAGAAAAGGCCTGAGGTGGTTCCGTCGAAAGGGGCCACCACGAAGGGGACCACCTATCCACCCCGGGCGTCTGACGACAAGGCCGGGCGGAAAAGGAAGGAAGCGGGGTCTTCCCCCGTGGAGAAGAAGTTGAGAGCATACTCCGTCTCGATTGAGGGGCCAGCCAGGAACACCCCGGGCCCGCCACCGGCGTCACATCGTGAGCCATCAACGAACACTTTCCATTCGTCCGAGCTTGTGTCTGTCTCGGGGAAGGTGACTTCCACCATAAAGTCGGCGAGGGCTTGTCCCTTCATAGCGGTTCTCGGAAGATAATTGATATTGAACTCGGAGAGCTCGACGGCCCACTTGGTCATACGTCCGGAGAGAGCGGGCTGATGCAGAATCTGACGAAGTGGGAGGTCCGAAAGAACCTGGATGGGATGTGCGTGGAAGTATGGGCGTAGGCGCCTTGCGGCGGTCACTACAGCCAACGCCATCTTCTCTGTCGGGGAGTATCTCTGCTCCGCAGGCTGGAGCACGCGACTCACAAAGTATACCGGGTGCATGGCCTCTCTTGTGAGCACCGCGTTGACGGTCTCGGGACTCACCGCCACATATAGTTGCAAATCTTCGCCCGCGTGTGGAGGTGACAAGGTGGGGAGCTTGGTGAGGAAGGTCTTTAACTCGGAGAAGGCTGTCTCGAGTCTCTCGTCCCAGACGAACTTGTCATTCTTTTTGAGGGCGGCAAAGAATGGGAGGGACTTGTCTGCTAGGCGGGAGCAAAACCTCCCCAAGTAATTTACAGCGTCGTTGAGTCTTTGTACCTCGGTACGAGATCGGGGAGACCTCATTGCGAGGATAGATTCTATTTTGGCGGGGTGACGTCGATCCCGCGTTCGCTGATCATGAATCCCAAAAACTTCCCTGAGGACACACCAAAAACGCACTTCTCGGGGTTCAGGCTGAGCTGGTGGTGTCCGAGGGTGGTGAAAACCTCGGCGAGGTCAGCTAGGTGCTCCTCGGGGCCCTTGCTCCGTACCACGATGTTTTCGACCTAGGCGGATACGTTCCTGTCCAGGTGGTCTTTAAAAATCCGATCGACGAGGCGTTGGAATGTGGCCCCTGCGTTCTTGAGGCCAAACGGCATGACCTTATAACAGTATGTCCCCTGCTGAGTGATAAAGGATGTCTCCTCCTCGTCACGGGGATTCATCGAGATCTGGTTGTACCCCGAGTAGGCGTCGAGGAAACTCAAGACCTCGTGCCCAACAGTCGAATCTACAAGTGCATCGATCGAGGGCAGGGGGTAGCTGTCTTTGGGGCATGCTTTGTTGAGGTCTTTGAAGTCTACACACATCCGCCACTTGCCGCTGGCCTTTTTGACCAACACGACATTGGACAGCCATTTCGGATACTGGACTTCGCGTATGAAATTTGCGGCCAGCAGCTTGGCCACCTCTTCATTTGCGGCGGTTGCCCTTTCTTCGTTCATTTTTCTTCGGCGCTGCACCACAGGACGAATGGCGACGTCGATGTTCAGGGAGTGCTGGGCCAAGGTCCAAGGCACACCTCGGAGATCTTTTGCAGTCCAGGCGAACACGTTGCGGGACCCAACAAGCAGGGCCTCTAGTGACGCTGCTGCATCCCTAGTGAGGCAACCCCCGAGGTAGATCTTTTCTGATTTGTTTTCGAAGGGGGTAATCACCCTTCTTTCTGTCTCGGGAGTGGGTATTGTGAAATCCCGGACCTCGAGGTCTACTTCACCCGAAGTCTCTACCATGAACATAGAGCATTTTTGCTTAGCCGAGGTCATGTAGCAGACGCGGCCCTCTTCTTGGTTGCCCTTCACTTCTCCGACACCCACGCTGGTGGGGAACTTCATTTTCAGGTGGTAGATGGAGACCACCGCCTGGAATTTCATCAAGGAGACTCTCCCGATGATTGCATTGTAGGCCGAGGGCAGGTGCACCACCGTAAACTCTACTACCTCGGTTCTCGTTGTCGGGCCAGTACCGAGGGTCATCCACAGGTCTATGAGACCAACGACATCGACCTCGTTTCCCGAGAAGGAGGTGAGCTTCCCAGCGTAGGGCCTCAAGGATGTCGCGGAGATCCCTAGCTGCTCGAAAGCGCCAAAATACATGATGTCCACGGAGGAACCCGTGTCCACCAGTATTCGCTTCACTATTTTCGAGCCCAACTGAGCGTGTATCACCAAGGGGTCGGAGTGGGGCATATGGAGCCCTTCGGCGTCTTCTGTCGTGAAGGCCATACCCATGTGGGACCGTGAGGTTTGTGTCACGCTGCATACCGAGGGCTCATGGTGACTTGCCCTCGCGTATCTTTTTCTTTCCGCCTGGCTCGAGCCCGCCAGCGAGGGTCCGCCCGAGATGGTGTTGATGTACCCATCGGGTGCCGCGGCTTGTCCGGAGCGCAACTGCCTCGCCGGAGCTTGTTGCTCTGTGTTGCTTGGTCGGGACCGGGTTGGTTCCTGCTGCACGAGGTTGGCCCCCGACGCGGGGTTGGCGCGCTTCTTCTCGTTTGGGTTGTAGGCGGGGCCACCTTTGCCTCTGTAACCTCGTGGCTTCCCGCCGAAGCAACTCCAACCTCCACCGCCACGGTTGTCATAGCGGTTGTTGCTTCTATTGTCGTTGTTGCCTCTGTTATTGTTGTTGCTTTTGTTGTTGTTGTTGCTTTTGTAATCGGCACGCCGGTCGTGAGTTTGCGTCATGTACGCGTCCCTCGCGGCCGGCGCAGCCACTTTAGCTTTTCCCTTAGCCTCGGTCACGATTTCCTTGTCGGTCCTCGGTCGCGAGCTCTGGCTGGCAGCGTCCTCGGCGTAGACTTGTGCCGTGATCCGAGCACACAGGCTCTCATATGTGGTCGGATTTTTGAGAAAAATGCGACATTTGAAATCCCCCTGGCGAAGGTTGCCCATGAGGATGTCGCGGACCGAGGCCTCGTCGATTTGCGCGATCTCAGCGACCGCGGTGGTGAACCTCGTAAAAAAGGTATCCAGCTTCTCGTTTTCCCCCTGCTCGATGCCACGGAGATCGCGCATGTTCTTCTTGCGCTTTCTCGAGCCGTTGAAGTGCCCGACGAAGGACTCGCATAGCTAGGAAAACGAGGCTATCGACTCGACCTTAAGGCTGGTGAACCACGTCATTGCCGCCTTGTCCAGAGTGATCGGAAAGATCCGACAGAAAATGGCGTCATTGTAAGAGTTGACGTTCATCTGGACGGCGTAGTTTTTTTATGTGGTCCTCGGGGTCGGCCGTGCCGTCGTAAAGTCCCATTTGTGGCCAATGGAAACCTTTGGGCATGTGTGCCTCTTGGATCTCGGGTATGAAGGGATTCCTGTACCCACTCTCGACGGATGGGCGAGCAGACTTCGACTTTGACCTCGCCAGAGGGCGTGGCACGCTTGCCGCTGTTTCGGACAGCTCCATGTCGCGCCTCTCTGCACGTCGCGAACGGGATCGCGAGATCTGCATCGGATCTCGGGAGGGTCTCTCCGTGGTAGATCCGTTCGTGGGCACCTCCTGCCCCGGCATATAGCCCGGGACATACACGAGCACGTACTCGGAGTGAGGTTGCCCCTGGGAGGGGATCGGGACGTATGGGGGAGCTTGGCCCTGTTGGTACTGCCCGTACCCCGGATAGGGATACTGGTTGAAAGCAGCGCCACCCTGTTCATACCCCTGGAACGGATATGGGTTCTGTGGGATGTTGTATGTCCAGCCTGGCGGGACCACAAAAGGGTATCCTGACGGACCTGACGTCGTCCATGGAGGGGTCTCAGTCATATTGTCGGGATGTTGGGGGAAGAAATTGTTTGGACAAGCCATTCTGAGGGGGTTTTAGGAATCAAGGTTTGCACTAAAATGGGAAGCTGCTTAGGATGAAGAGGTTCCCACAAACGGCGCCAGTGATGACACCCGAAATAACGGCTACGCTACGAGACAAGAAACAAAATTATTATATTTGAGTGCAAACACTTGCTCCTTTATTTATGATTTTTCCGTGGTTGCGAGGTTACAAACCTACGAGGTTGGTGTACAACTTCGAGAATCACACCCAGGCCTCCTACAAGGTTGAGAGATCGCACCTATTGTCGCGAGGTCGATTCTACGGCGAGGTAGATTTGAGGATATGATGTAGGGAGTTTTGTGAGTTTCTGTAGTGAGGTTTTAGGCGTGAGTGAGGTCCCTGCGTGACTTTGGGGTCTTTCTGTGGGTTTCTCTTATCTGTAGTGAGGTCTCTTGACGATGTTCCTATCATGTCAATCTTTAACAAGCAAGAGGGTTCTTGAGTTCAAGTGTTTTTTCGACACCTTCTTCCTACGAGGTTCTTCTCTATTTATAGAGAATTGGGGGGCCGAGTTTAGGCCAATGTTCGATGTGGAATGCTCGAAATAAGGGTTTTTGATTGGTCCATGAGTGAGGTCACTTGTGATTGGTTTGGGGGTGAGGTTGTTGGTGATTGGTTCGGGAGTGAGGTCGCTTGTGATTGGTTCGAGCGGGCGGGCGTATTAGTAGAGTCGGTGACGAGGTCGAGACCTCGTCCCTGGATGTTTGAGAGACCTCGCATCCGTCGGGACTTTTGTTTTTAAATAACCGAGCATGGACGTGGGCCCCTAATTTGCCTATGGGGGTCTTTCTGGGCCCACTTTTTGCTTTTACAGCTTTGGACATCATCAACTATAAAGTGGAAGACACTAGATGCTCTTTCACAAACAATCAAGTTATGATTCATTGAAAGTCATGGGTTGTCTTTGCTATGCAAATGCCCGACCTCTTACCTTGTTGGGCTAGGGCGACGGCCCAGGGCCCCGAGATAATAGAGGGCCCATCCATGCACACATACTAGTACTATCTTCTAACATCAATATATATATATAACATATAAAGAAGAAACACGGTTATTTATGACCCAAAAATTTACCAAAGAAAATAAGTAAATAATTAAATTAAAAACCATTTTAGGTTTGGTTGATTCCCTTTCAAATCCTATATATGACTAGACCCTTTCACATTTTATTTATGATAAAAAAAAACTAATAATTGCTTTTCTACCTTTCACATTCTATATTTAGAATTTCAAGAATTTCAAGAAAGCTAATGAATTCATGCTAATAATTGTCTTTAGATGAAACTTTGTAATTATTCAATTTACTTCTTTTTTTGATTCAGTAAGATTTAGGATAGCCCAAGTACTACTTGGACTAGCCTAGAGCACACAAGAACTGTGAACAGTTCTTGAGAAATTAATATTGTGGCTTCGTCGCCGGTGGGTGTCGAAACGGCGACCTCGGGGTTCTCCCCCCAAGGACTAACCGTTGGACTGGACTCCTCACCCTAATTATTTCATTTACTATTAGACCACTCATCTTTTGAAACCATTAATCTTTTGTAACCGTTTTTAAATAAATAAAATAAAACAAGAGATTAATGGTCAATCCTATATTCAATTCATCCTATTTAATTTGTGCACTTTATATACGGTCACATTCTCCCTCACATTTTGCCTTGCTTTCACAACCCACTGGTAATATATACATGATATCTTCTTCTTCCATCCCACATGTAATCGTTTATATTTCTCATTCTTTTTGCTGCAAAAAAATACAAATATTTATTATTTTTGTACTTTCTATTTTGCACCAGGAAATAACAACAAAGTCATTTTCATGGAAAATTCAAGAAAAAATAGAGAAATATTGCGACCTTCATCAATTATGTGAATGTGCTTACAATATTTTTCAATTTTACATTTTACATGTGTTATTTGCTTTTCTTAAGAAGACTTACAACCATTTCATGCAGAAACAAGTATTGTAGAAGAGAGATTCCTTACCCATATAGATGTTGAATGGTGCAAAGAGTCTAGAGCAATCAATTATCTCTTCAAATACTTGAATAAGGGGCCACACAACAAAACTACAATATTAGTAGAAATCATATTGGTCTTAGACACTTGAAATATGCATTTTGTGTTTGCTTTTGTTATATGTAATCCTTACAACGCATTCTCATATGAGTTCATGTAACAGATTGACCATAATTTTTTTTAAACATATGCTCCTCAATTATTAAAGAACCTAGTATATTTCATATTCTAGAAAGATTTTTATATTTCTATTCTACATGTATTAATATCATAAAATGTATGAAAGTACAACACTAATAATAATTTTTACAACCTAATATATTGGGTTCATAACTGAAATGTACTCAAATACACGAAATAAAAGACCATGGAGTCATGTTGAAAAAGACAAAGATATAAAGTTCCATCACCAAGATTATATAGCATTTTCTAAATCAAGCGGGTTATAGAATAAACAAATATGGACGAATTGAAATACAAACTTTAAATAAATTTTAGCAATATTTTACATATTTAAATCAAGTGTAACCCTTATATTTTTATTATTGTCGCATCCTAACTCTAATATGCTAATTGAAATTAAAAGTATGAAATATTGAACATAATAATAAGATTACTAAACCTATGTACGTAGTCAACATTTATAAGATATACAAGTGGAATACAAAAGTGTACACGTGAAAATCTAATCCAAATCAATTATGATATTACATCTTTTCATCTATTGTAACAATTTTCAATAAAGTGCTCATAAAATATTGAAGGATTGAAAATAAAAATTTAATTTAGGAAAATTTCTTTTGGTACTCTTGAGGTATCGGCTTTTCTTCTTGGTGTCTAAAAAAAATTGTTATTCCTTTTGAGGTATCGGAAATTTGATTTTATGAATGTAATTTTGACTTTGGGTGTATTTAGGCTACGAAAAGGAAAATTTTAAAAATATGAGGGTACCAAAAGGAATAACAATTTTTTTTGGACACCAAGAGGAAAAGTCGATACCTCAAGGGGACCAATAAGAATTTTCCTTTAATTTAATGTGCCTTTGTAAAATTCCTAACGTTGCTCCTCAAATTCCATCTCTCTCCATTACTCTTAGTTATAGCCATTAATTTGGTGGTTTTTAGCCCATATTGCTCTTTCAAAATTGAAGGCAAAGTCAATATTTAAAAAATAAAATCAATTGGTTTGACCTTCTCAAAATTTAACCGTTACCTTCTTCTATTAATTGGGTTTTTTTTAGATCTCCTTTAAATATCAAATATGAGTTTCACTTGCTCAAAAAATACAAGATTCATTGGGAGATTCGTTGATTTTAAAGATGATAATGAGTTAGGTTAGAATAAAGGGTGCTGAATAAGGAGGGGGTGAGCAAAAATAGAAATGATAATTATTTTCTTCAATTTTGTTGTGTCTAGAAAAAGGATCGGTCATGTTCACAATATAATCTAAGAAAAAATATTGACCTAATTAATCTTTGGATTTTAATACTTTATTATTCATGTTTAATTATATGATGGTTACATATAATGATATTGTTGTTTTCTACAAACAAATGTGAAATAAATATTAAAAGGCCAACTACCAAGATGTCTTTCTTTTATGCAAATTGCATCTTTTAATATTTTGATTTCTATATTTATGTTTGTGTTGTGGTTATATTTTCTCCAATAGAAGAGTATAAGACTACAAAAAGAGTAATAACGATTAATTACAACAAGGTACAATATCAATGTGTTTTTTACAGTATTAGTTTTTTTATAGAAGCTTAAATCTATCACTAAATATATAATACAAAATGAAAAATGTATTGCACGGTCATATGGCTAAGAATTTAGAATTTTGTTTTTAACATAAATTAAATTTTACATTCAAAATTTTATTCCTTCTACCTTAACACACTAAAGTTAATATTATATTATCTTTGTACTCAATTAATCAACTACACTTCACCGGTCTATTTAATTAAATTAATTATTTATTTAATATTTGCAAGGCTCATATTAAAGATTATGAACATGTGCTTATATTTTTACACATCCCACTAAAGTACACAAAAAGTATACGAAAAGAATATACCAATAATATATGAAAAAATATTACTTCACATAGATAATATAAAGGGAAATTCCTTTTGGTGCCCTTCACTTTTCGAATTTTCCTCTTGGTATCTAGGAAAAAATATTATTCCTTTTGATGAACTCCTGCTTTTAACAAATTTTGCACCGTAACCTAAAGTCTCTCAAAATCCAATTTCCATCTCATTAATCATCAAATCTGTTAAATTTTTTTGAAAACCCCAACTTTTATTTACTCTTTTTTTTTTACTGATCGGTCTGTGATATTGATGTATTAAACCTGCATTTTGCTACCAGTATTGTTTACTTTTCTCTATTTCATTCTCTTAAACTAATTAAGAACAGTGTGACATAATTTGAGATTTCGTGAGATGAATCAATGGAGGTAGGAATGAGGGTTTAGAGAGGCCAAGCCATCAGTTTTTTATTCAAGAAAAAATTGATTCGTACAGAGTTTGTTATCTCCTTTTATTTGAAGGGAATATTACAGGGTTACACGCCAACAATGAAAGATAAATGAGATGCTGAGTTTCAAGCAACAAAAATAAAACCCTCAACACAGTGTATTTGAAATACAGATGATACTTAGATCCAACAAAATAACTTGGCCTCTTGTAAGTGAATTTAGTATAGATAACAACCCCCCTCAAACTGGAGAAGGTGAACGAGCTGTGAGCATTCCCAGTTTGAGTAATAGAGCATGTTGGTGCTCAGAGGGAAGGATCTTTGTTAAAACATCAGCTAGCTGATTTGAAGTAGGTAGGTAAGACAATTGGAGAAGACCATCTATCACTTTTTCTCTTGTGAAGTGGCAGTCAATTTCCAAATGTGTGCGCTCATGGAACACAAGGTTCTTTGCTATGTGAAGGGCTGATTTATTGTCACAAAAAAGTGTGACTAGTTTGAGTTTAGATTCTCCAAATTCTTGTAACAAATTGACTAACCAGATAACCTCGGCGGCAGCTTGGGACATGACTCTATATTCAGCTTCTGAGGAGCTACGAGATGGTTTTTTGATTCTTGGACTTCCAAGCAATGGGATTTGTGCCATGAAGAACTACATACCCAATGACAGACCTTTTAGTTGTTGGATATTCGACCCAATCTGAGTCTGTGAAGGCTGCCAGTTTGATGTTGTTACTTGGTTCAAACATAATACCAAAATGCAATGTGCCTTTGATATAGCAAAGTAGGTGAGTCAAGGCATCCATGTGAACTTGATTTCGTTTCTGTAAAAACTGGCTAAGTATTTGGACTGCAAATGAGATGTCTGGGCGTGTATTGGTTAAGTAGTTAAGTTTACCTACCAATCTGCGATAGACAGATGGATCATCAAGACTTTTTCCAGGAGGATCAATTCCTAACTTGAAATTCAAAGGCAAAGGGGTGGCTCTGGTGCGGAGGGAAGTGATGTGAGCATCAGAAATCAGTTCATTAGCAAACTTAGACTGATTGAGAATCAGATTGTCTCACTTGCACAACCTCTATCCCAAGGAAATAGTTGAGTTCTCTTAAATCCTTGATGTTGAAAAGGGTGTGAAGAGTAGACTTCAGGTTGTTAATGGTAACAATGTTAGAACTTGTGATGATTATATCATCAGCATAAATGGAAAGAATGGTCATTTCAGCATCATTCTGTTGGAGGAAAACAGAGGGATCAAACTTGGATTGGACAAAATTTAGAGTAATCAAAGTGGTGGTCAGCTTATGAAACCACTGCCAGGAAGCTTGTTTAAGCCCATACAAGCTTTTCTGAAGCAAGCAGACTTTGTTTTTAGGGTTAGGTACACCTTCAGGCATTTTTATGTAGACTTCTTCAAGCAAGTCTCCATGGAGAAAGGCGTTGTTGACATCTAGCTAAAAATTTTCCATCCTCTTGTCAAAGCTAAAGAGATAATGACTCTTAAAGTGGTCATTCTCACAACAGGAGAGAAAGTCTCCTCAAAGTCCAATCCATATTGTTGTGTGTATCCTTTTGCAACGAGCCTAGATTTATATCTCTCTATGGATCCATCCGCCTTAAGTTTAATTCTGAAAACCCATTTGCACTCCACTGCTCGTTTGCCTGTAGGTAAGTCAACAACACTCCAAGTATGGTTAGCAAATAATGCTTCCAATTCCTTGTTCATGGCTTTTATCCAATTAGGGTCATGTGATGCTTGGTGAAAGGTTTTAGGTTTAGTGGGTGTGGAAGTATATGAAGAATTAAGAACAGTGGGAGCAAAAAAGGACTCATCAAATCCATGTATGAGAGGAAATTGAGGAAGAGCTGCAGAAAAATTGCAGATGTAATCATTGAGATATGAGGGAGGGTGGTGGGGTCTACTAGATCTCCTAGTAGGAGAGGAATGAGGTTGAATGTCGGTTATGGTGGATGGATGTGTATTGGTTGAATCAGGTTGAGCAGAAGAAGAGGAATCAGATGGTAAGGGCTCTCTTGATGTAGAAGAAACGATATCATCAAGAGTGGATGGCAAAAATTGCAGAGGATCTATTGTGGATAAATCAGAAGATTGAGATTTTGTAAAGAAATTATGAGTGGGGAAAAAATAGGACTTGTTTCAGGTGAATGTGTAGGAAAAGGAGAAAAGGTTGAAGCCAATTTGACATTTGGTAAATGAAGTGGAAATATTAATTCATGGAAAGTCACATCTCTGGAAATAAAGATTTGTTGAGTATGTATGTCAAGAACCTTGTAGTCTTTAACCCCATGAGGATAGCCCAAGAAAACACATGGAGAACTACGAGAATCAAACTTTGCACGGTTTCTTTTCATGGTGGATGCATAGCAAAGACAACCAAAGGGACGGAGATGTGAATATTCTGGTGGTTTTCCATGAAGTTTTTCATAGGGAGTGAGATGGTCAAGGCTGGTCAAAGGGAATCTGTTAACAAGGTAAGTGGTTGTGAGTACACATTTCCCCCAATATGAATCTGGAAGATTGGATTGGAATAAAAGTGCCCTAGCGGTTTCAAGCAAATGCTTGTGCTTACGCTCAACAACCCCATTTTGTTGAGGGCTGTCAACACAAGTCATTTGATGAAGTATACCCTTTGAAGAGAATAAATTATTGGCTTATTTACTACAAAATTCCCCTCCATTGTCAGACCTTATAGTTTTGACAAGGTTATTGAATTGTGTTTCCACAAAAGTCACAAGAGATGTAAGGACAGTGAAGGCATTTGATTTATGAGCAAGAAGGTGAACCCAAGTGGTTCTAGTGTAGTCATCCACTATGGTTAGAAAGTAGTTGTAGCCATTATAAGTTTTGACCTTATAAGGTCCCCATATGTCAGTGTGTAATAGTTGAAAAGGATAAGTTGTTTGAATCTGGCTTATGGGAAAAGAAGATCGTGTTGCTTAGCTCTAGGACAGACCGTGCAAATTTGATGTTTTCTGGTAGAAATTATATTCTTAACATAGGGAAATTGAAACAAAGCATTAAAGGAAACATGTCCCAATCTTAAATGAAGCAATTCAGGTGTAATGACTACATGAGACTCAACAAAAGTAGCATTGTTTGTGACTTTATTACAAGGATTTGATGAAAAACTGGAATCAAAACTTGGAGCAAAAGAAGGATGAGAAGGTTGGCTGATGGTGTTGGTGACATACCATCCTCTTGAAATGTTACCAAGCACCTGAAGATTGTTCATGGAAGGGCCCTGGACAAGACAATGATCAGGAGTGAAGAGAATATCAGCTTGGAGGTCTTGAACAAGGCGATTCATAGACAAGAGATTAAAAGTGAATTCAGGCACATGTAAAACATTATTGAGAGTAATATTTGAATCTAATTTGACAGTCCCAATATGAGCAATGTTGGATTGTTTGTTGTTTTGTAAGGTGATAAAATTAGGCTTACTGAAGGTTTTATAGGTGTTGAAAAGGTTTAGATGGGGGCTTATGTGATGAGTAGCACCACTATCTATAACCCAGATTGAAGTATTACCACAAACAGAGAAACAAAAAGTTGTACCTGCCATCATACATGACTTGCTGGTATCGGTGGCGGAGCCTCCAATTTGTCGATGCTCTAGCAAAGCAATAAGTCTCTCATATTGAGTTTTAGTGAGGTTGTGACTCTTGTCTGCATTATCTTTCCCTTCATCCTGAACTGTATGTTACTAGCAAACTTCTTCTCCTTGAAATCCTTAGGATACCCAATTATCTTAAAGCAACGACTGGTAGAATGGCCTAGAATCTTACAATTATCATAGTAATAGTAAGGTTTTGTGCGTTGCCCAGAATTGGTATTCCCTGTATTAGAACCAGTAGATCCCTGGTTAGATTGTTGTGATCCTGTGCTTTTGCCATTGCCCTTTGGATTGAAATTCTAACCATTATTGCGATGAGAATTATTGGAGCTCTGCCCTTGCTTAGAATAAACATTGAAAGCACTGAAGTCTGTATTCAATGGCGTTGAGTTGGTGGTAAGTGTTCTTTTTTTTCTTCTTCCAAGGCCATTTGGCAAACGTCTCCAATAGATGGAGTGGGTTTCAACATGAGAGCATTTGTTGTGACAACATTATAGGATTCAAAGCCCTACAAGAAACTGTAGAACTTGTTGATTCAATATCATTTTTGGAATAGAATTCAAATTACCACAGGATCCACACTTAGGCATTTCCACAAGCACCATATATTCATCCCAATACCACTTAAATTTAGTGTAATAAGATGAGATAGACAAATTACCCTGTGTAATGTTGAATAACTCTTTCTGGACCTGATAAGTGCGAGCTAAACTCAGCTGTCCAAAACGAGAACCCATATCTATCCATATATCTGCAGCAGTTGCACAGTAGAGGAGAGTTTCAACAATCTCCTTCCCAACAGAATGAAGCAATCAGCATATAACCATACTGTTACATCGTTTCCATTGCATCTCAAGAGTAGATCCTGGATCTGGACACTTTAGAACTCCAGTGACAAAAACGGGTTTATTCTTGGCCATCAAAGAAACCTCCACAGATCATTTCCATTGATGGTAATTAGAGTCATTAAGGAGCTGAGTAGCGCGAGAATAATTTGGATGATCCGAATGGTGAAGATACAAGTAATGATTTGGGTCACTTACATCCAAATTAGAACCCTATTTGGCGATGAGAACCAAGTTCATCTTCTCCAACAGCTCCATCTGTCTACTCTTGAGTTCCAACTCCTTGTTGTTGAGGTCTTCTTTAGTAGGCATGCTTTGCGGAAGCGATTGAGTACAAGTGAGCTATAATCCAAATCGATTAGCTCTGATACCATGACATAATTTGAGGTTTCGTGAGATGAATCAATGGAGGAACGAGGGTTTAGAGAGGCCAAGCCATTAGTTTTGTATTCAGGAAAAAATTGATTCGTACAGAGATTCTTATCCCCTTTCATATGAAGGGAATATTACAGGGTTACACGTCAGCAATGAAAGATAAATGAAACGCTGAGTTTCAAGCAACAGAAATAAAACCCTCAACACAGTCTATTTGAAATACATATGAGACTTAGATTCAGCAAAATAACTTGGCCTCTTGTAAGTGAATTCAGCATAGATAACACAGTGCTCCATAGTTCCATGCTTGAAGAACAACAATGGATTCCAAAATTGATTTGTATTGATTACAAAAACTACCCAATGAAGTTAAAATAAACAAGAGACTCCTAATACCTGAAAAGAGAGTAATGACTCACATTTGTAAAGTAATATGGTCGGAATTTGCTAGAGCTTAAAACTTACAAATTGAAGCTAAAATGGTCGGATTTTGCTGAATTTGTCCATGCAGGGTTGTGAGGCATCTCGCCCAAATTCGTATCTGCGGGGTTTTTATGAACTTACAAATTGAAGTCGCGCGTTACCAGCCAGAGAATATCGCCGGTTGTAGCAGCTCCTCTCCTTGGTGTTCTTCCGACGTAGCTGTCGGTGCCAACCCCGACCTCACCAGCGACGTTTGTGCGCTCCTCTCCTTGGCGTTCTTCCGACGTCACCGCCGATGCCAACCCCGACCTCACCGACGAAGTTTGTGGACTACTGACCTCTAATTGAATAGTGAAATGAAAAAAAGTAAAAATATTGGTTTTTAATTTTTTTAATGGAAATGGGGATTGATTTGATGGAAATTGGGTTTTGAGAAACTTTAGGTTACGGTGTAAAATTTGTCAAAAGTTGAAGGGCACCAAAAAGAATAATTTTTTTTTCTGGATACCAAGAGGAAAAGTTGAAAACTTAATGAAACTAAAAGGAATTTCCCTAATATAAAACATAATCAATGAGAACCGTGCGATAACACGAGCCATCGTTTTCTTCTTTCAAACTAGAACCATAAATTAATAAATCAATTGTAACATCATAATATTATTAAGTTAATAGTGACATCTATCATTAATAATTGGAAATCATAAGTCAATATTATTTAATTGGTTTTGTAACATTCTATTATTAATAGGTCAAGCATAACTCCATTTCAAACTCAAAAATAAACATGATACAAATTCCATTGCATATATAAATTAAATAAATATTTGAAAGTATTAGAAAAATATTTTTAAAATGACTAAAGTAATTTAAATTTCTACGAAAAAATATAAGCGAATATCTATCTAATGGTCAATCATGAAAATCATCATTAACAATTCCATGAAAGAGTAACTTATGAAAACAATAAATAGTAAAAAAATTATAAAAATCACTTTCATTCATGCATAGAAAACATCACTAACAATCTCAAATGATAATATTAATATTTTAAATTCTAAAAATATAGAAAATAAACAAACCTTTTGTTTTGACATATTCAATCGTGTAGAATAGCAAAATGAAAACTAAATTTGACCACAATCGATCTTAAACCACATATATCATAAATTATGTAATTTAAGTGCCATAAGTTGCAAATTAATTTCCATAAATCTGATGAAATTAACGAGAGTGTAAAGAAGGTTCGAGAAGAGGGCTTGGGTGAAGAAGAGGAAGAACGCGAAGGTGACGAGGGACTAGACACTTATTTCTAACTGCTTGGAGAACCATTTATTTACCATGTCATTCCAACCAAATGAAGCAATGTGGTCCCGAAATAAGGACCTCCTCTTTCCTTTGACCAAGGGGTTGTCGAACTTGTCCTCTGTGTGAAACCTACCCTTTTAGAGATTCCACAATATGCTGTTAGTCAAATTTGTAATATCACGTTTAGTTGTGTGGGGCTGAGGAAGGTGTCGATGGAGTCATGAGAGTGTACACATGAACATCCCCAAACGATGTATGGTTTTGGCTTGCAATAGGTGGTGTAGTCGAGAGTCTCATTTGGTCACCTTCATTTCTTTTTAATGAGTAAAATAAACATTCTCAGTATCAAAAAAATAAATTATTTAATTAAATTTTTTGATGACGAGGTATTTTAATTCATCAAATCTGTTGTGTGAAAATATGAGTCTATTTTTATAAATTATATGCCAATGATTGATCACACTATATTAAAGAATCCTATATTGAATTCATTAATGAGTATGACAAAATAGACTTTTATATTTTTATATTAATTTAATTTTTTTTTATCATATTTCAATGAATTATCTTTATCATTGATTTTGAAAATAAATAAATTATTCTTACTTCAAAAAAAGATATTCCATAATGTATAAAGTTTGTATGAAACATAATATAATAATTCAAAAATTATACTTCAAAATTTGACAAGGTGCACTTAAAAAATATTTATAAATAGAATAAGACAAATGCTCGAGCATGAAAACAATATAGACTTTATATATTTAAATGCATTAATATATCTTTACAAAAAAAAATTGGCCCGTGCATATGCAGGGGCATCACCAGTAGTTAGTATTATATATTAGGCCTATAAAAAATTAATTACTTATTAATGAAAGAAAAAAAATATCCGTATCTGAATAAAGAGAGGTTAGAGAAAAAGAGGGAGAAATAAATGGACGGTCTTTTCATTTTCTTCAATTTTATCCTTAATTATTTTCTTCAAATCTTTCTTTACCGATGGAATTTAATTCTTTCTCAAACATTTTTCTGATTTCTCCTATTTCACTTCTCTTCTTCAATGCACTTATGAATTTGGTCTACTATCAATTAACGATATCAATTTTCCACCATCATATCCACCGATTTCATCATTGTTGTCGTTGGGTGTGATTCTTATAGTGGAATTTCAACCAACGTCCGTCCATTTGAATTTTTCGATAAGACCACACTTCACTTATGTATTTTTGAATTTCAATTCTGTCAAAATTTGATGCTAGATTTTGATAACATAAAATACTGATGTAGTGATGTTCAATTTATTGTTATTGATTTTTAGTTTTTTTTTTAATTGCATTTATGTGATTTTCAATTAACTAGGATTTAGACTAGTATTCTAGTTTCTAAATTCTAATACGGTATAATAGTGGTGCTTGTACTCAATTTTTAAATTGAATTTATTGATCAGCTATTAGATTTAGTGGTCGATTTGGGTAGTTTAATGATGGTGTCGACTGATTTGATAAAAAAAAATTAGGATTTTATACTCAATTTGTGTGGATGCGTGAATATAAGCTTGTGTGAATTAGAGTAATTAGCCTACTAGTTGATGCAAGTGTAAACTTAAAGTGATGATTCTACACTCAAAAGTCTTTACTTATCTCCTATTTTTTCTTTATTTGAAGACTCTAATTAATTAATCAATTATTTATTTATTTTCTTAATATTTGGTGCAGAGTTTTTTTTTTGGTGTCATGGTGAATTTTTGGAGTACCTATCCTCGTACACTGATATATCTTTTCTAGGTGCTATTATTCTTTTTCTACATTTGACCTATTATCTTTAGACTTGTGTTAATTTTTTTTATTAGGAAAGGACTTAGGGAGGTCATTAACAAACTAGTGACCGCCCTAGGGCATCCTGACGGATGAGGGTACAAAAACCCAAGTCAACTGCAAGTGGAACGGAAGAGACGCGACGGAAGTAGCCAGCTATGTAGTCAGCCACATAATTGCACTCACTATAAATATGAGCAATACTCCAATCCTGGAACTGAGCCAACAAACAATGGGTGTCCGCACGTAACACTTCAATCTCCCATGGGTAGTGCCAGTTACCTAGAACGGTCTTGACCAGCTGCAAGTTATCGCTTTCAATCTGGATTCGGGGAATGCCATGATGAATGGCCTCGAGAAGTCTCCGGGGTAAGGCGATGGTCTCGGAGATCAGAACAGACTGTCGACCGATTAGTCCTCTGCCAAAGGAGATGGGTTAGCTGACAAGTTTTTAGCATCACAAAAGAGGAGCTATTAATAAGTTTGTTTTCAAACCAATAAACTCGGGTCAAATGTAAGCTAACTAAGCTAAAATAACGTTTGAAGTTATCATTCTTATTTGTTATATAGGGGCCTTTAATTTATATTTTGCCAAGGGTCTACAAATTATCAGGACCGACCCTGGCTATGCAAAGGCTTTAAAAATTAGTTATGACGAGTTTGATCCCAAAGGAAGAAGATGCTTATTGCTTAGATATCCTACTTAAAGAAAAGGATACAAGTTGCTTGATTTAGTGACTAAGGAGAATTTTGATAGTCATGATGTGGAATTTCATGAAGCAGTATTTCTTTTCAAACAACATCATGATGATTCAGCATCTTCAAACCAATAGGCTACATTTATGTTTTCTATTGGGACTACTTTCTTACCAGAGGAAAATGCTACACCATACTTGCTTACTAGAACGGCACAATTCAGGGAGGAACTCATTCAAAATTTGCAAACATCAAGTCTTCCAAACATTCATCCACCTTAGTTGAGAAGATATACAAGGGTGAGGCAATTACCTATTTGGTCCCAAGACTATGTCATGCAGGCAACATCTTATGATCCAGCTACAAATTATGGTGAGTGCTATATGCTTTTATGTCTCAAGTTTATTCAGATAGAGAGCCTGCAACTTATTCTCAAGCTTAAGAACATCTAGAGTGGGAAGAAGATATGAAAGCTAAGTTGACATGCTTGGAGAAAAATGGTACTTGGGAAATGGCAATCTTACCAGAGGGACATAAGGCAGTTGGCTACTAATGTCATCTAGTTTTGAATAGTTTGCATGAGCATTTAGGATTAGATTTCTTATTTTCTAGCTTAGGTTTTGGTATTTTTGTGTTGATTTTTGTATTATTCGTAGTATGGGGGTCTACACAAGTTTGTTTTGCTTTTATAGGTCTTTTGATGGTGTTTTGGAGTCAAATGGAGAAGAATACATGAGGCGAAGTTCTTAGTGAAGCTTTAAGACCACAACTAACACTAAGGAATGGAGATTTGAGGATTCCAAGAGCTTTCAAGAGTTGTGGATGAGCTATTACAAGTCAAAATGCAAGCTAAGGAGTGAAGGAAGGGGTTAGAAGCATCATCACGGGTCGTGGAGGCACCCACGAGCCAAACCAATGGCAAACAAAGAAAGAAAGTGCTCTCAAATGGCCTGTCACGGGTCGTGACAACACCTAGTGCGCACTAAGATTTTGGGCCCGAGTTGGTTTTATTTTTGGGATATCTTTTGGTATAAGTTTAAGGACATTTCTAAGACTACTTGGAGCTTAAGTTAGAACATTATTATGCATTATTATTATTTTCTAATTTCAAGGAAAGGGAGGAGACCATTTCTAGGGTTTTTAGATTCTACGCTCTTTGATTTTGAAATTGTTCATTGCAAATTTGGATCTACTTTTGTTTCTTCAAATGAAATTCCTAGTAAGTATTCTCTTTCAATTATTGTTCTTATTCTTATTTCATGTTTGATTTAATTGTTTTGATCATGAATTTCGATATGCTAGGCTAAACTCTATAGTTCTAGGGTTTGGTTGATCCCAACGAAGTGAAGCGGATTAGATTCAATATCTTTTGCTTAAATTGAGTTGGAAAATTAATATGATTTGATTCTCAGGGCTTAATCCACTACTACAAAAATTGCCTTTTACCTCATGGAATTTAACCCGGGCTTATATACTACGAGTTATATAATGTCAAGTTAAAATAGCATCACATCAAATACATCGGGTGTTAAACGCCCGGTGTATTTGAAATGTATTACAGCGATATACACCGGATGTTGTAGGATCCGGTGTATTTAGGGTCACACAACTACTTCGGGCGTTTGCAGCCCGATTTATTAGCCATTAATGATATCAAATACAATGGGCGTGAATAGTCCGGTGTATTTGGACACACACAAGCAAAAAAATTGGAGAAAAAATACGCTGCCACAAGGTTTCGAACCCCGGGATAAAGAGTAGATAGCATGGGCTTGTAACCACTATGCTAGCAAATAAATCATTCCTTTTTAGGGAATACTTTTTGATAAACTCAACTTTCTAGCCTAAAGCAAAGGGAAAATCAAGATGTGTCATCCATCGCGGGTAGTTGTGTAAGGCCCTATACTTGGATTTGAAATGGCATAACTTTTTATTCGATAACATGTTGAAGTTATGTGAGTACTCGTTTCGAAGGTCTCGGCCTGAACTAAAGTGTGAATGTGCTAACTTTTCGGAAGGGTCCCACAGAGGGAGATTAAAATGGGTTAAACGGAAAGGTGTTTCGGGGCGGTTTGATTAAAACGAGCGTAACTTTGCGCTCGGTTGTCGGATTTGGGCGTATTATATATCAAAAGAAAGCTCTTGTCGAGACGCAGTTAATATCAAGCCACAGGGCTTGTTCAAATCATAATCTCAAAAAAGGTTGTTTAAGCCTCCAAAAATGCGCATTTCCGTTGAAAACCACCCTAAAACGCCCCGATTTTTACCTTTTCTTGCAATTTGGATTCTCTCGGCTTGTGTATGTATTCGTTTGATGGATCTATATTCTAGTTTGAGTCAATGAGTGGTCATAATAGCGAGACGAATGTTATAGTCTTCTTAATCAAACAACATAGTTTAGATGATTGGCATTATATTACCAAATTAGATTGCTTTGGTTCTTGTTGTGGTACGGTCATCACACTTGCTTACCTTATATATGATATCAATTGAGGCACCCTCCAACAACAATATATAACAATATATGTTATAGCTATGGTAACCACAAAATCACTTAATGTCGAACAATTAGGGTCAAGGTTAGCTTTAGGGTTTAGGGGTTTGTTTAGGAGGTTTAAGGTTAGTTTTAGGGTTTAGGTGGTTTAAGGTTAGGTTTAGGGTTTAGGAGTTTGTTTAGGAGGTTTTAGGTTTAGTGGTTTAGGAGGTTTTAGGCTTAAGGGTCTAGGGTTTAGAGTTTATGATAATGACGAATGGTTTAGGGTTTACGGTCTAGGTTAGGGTTTAGGATTAGGTTTTCTATGCCATATTCTTATGGTAATGTTTTTAAGGTTTACTTTTCATTAATCGTTTTATTTTCCTAATTCATATATGAATGATGTATTTTAAACTTTGTTTTAGTTTATAACTAGTATGTATTCCCATAACTTGTACGAGTTTTTCTTAAATAAAATATTAATAATAAAATATTTTTAAATATATTTATTATATGATAAAAAGAATCATGTAAATGCTTAAATATAAATTTTTGTTATGATCTGCGTAAAATGATAAGACAATTATCATATAACTAATCAAGATCTTTTCATATAAGGTAACAAATGATTGGATTATAATATTAACCAAATTGGCAAGGAGATTACTAGTAATATACGGTTACAAAGATAACTATTTAATTAAGATATCTCAATTAAAAACGATTCTATATAAAAATAAAATAAATATTCTAGAATTTGTATGATAGCATAAAAAAATATCCTAATGATCTTCCTATCTATCATATCCAAAAATTAAAAAAATTTAATAATGAGATTTTCTATCCTAGATTCTAAAAACATTGATAAGAATTTATCATATCCAAAAATAAAAAATTATTTTTAAAAAAAAGGGGTAAGTGACATGTGTCGTTTAATAATTTTTTTAACCTCCGCTTTAAGTTATAGTTATGATGATGATATATTTTCAGACTTTATTTTGTTTTAGATCATATTATCAATTGGTAAAAAACATTATTTTTTACTATTATTTATATTATTAAGGTATCTTAAACATATTAATAATATGCATATACAAAAATAAATTTCCTTAATGGATATTGGATTAATTAATTTATGACTATATTTATTTATTTTTGATTAGGAATTAGAGCGGGAAGAAATTTGTTTGGCGGGGCTAAATTTTTTGAACCAAATTCGAATATTAAAAATGAAAGAAAGAAATCCTACAAAAATTAAATAACCAAAAAAATCAAAAACCCTATCTTTCGTATCTCTCTCTGGCAGCATTCCTGATTCACGCTCTCTCTATTTCTGGGCATATCGCTTATCGTCTCTGCACGGATTTCTCCGCTAGTGCTATCTCTCTTCCAATGCTACACCAGCAATCGGGTTTGCTCACCGCTGAATCTTTCCCAGGTATACCCTAAACTACGATTGTTGGAGTTGCAAGTTGTAAAAAATTTCCCATGTAAACTATTGCATCTTTCCTCAATGGACCTTTAATTTTCGAATTCCCTCAATGGACTGATGATACACCATGAATTGATGATGCACCATGTGATGCGATGAACTGATGATGCACCATGAATACGAATTCTCTTTTTAACTGATGATGCACCATAAATTCGAATAATGCTTCCTTTCGTTCTAACTTTAGAATAGCCTTGAATTGAATAAAAGCTCAGACAAATTCAAGGCACTTGCATTCTTATTGCATCCTCTTATTGCATCCAAAATATACTTGAATTGAATTTGATGTTTTTTCTTGTAATCAATATTCAGAAATTTTCAGGGTTTGCATTGGATGGTTTCTATTTGTTGTTTTGGGAGTAAATTTTGGGGCTTTTATTTGTTCAGACTTTCTGCTTCAAATTGTGTTTGTTCTGGTTTGCTGATTTCCATATGGCTTGCTACTTTAGGTTATTTTTCATATGGCTTGCTGATTTCAATTAAGGACTTCACCACCCATTGAGTTCCCTGTAGCAATCTGGGAGCAAATAAAGCACTCTCTAAAGTCTGTGAGGTAAGATAAACAGAGTCAAAACAATGATTAGTAGAAGAATACATAGCTTACTATGTCAAAATCACTACTAGGCTGTCAATTTGTCATGAATTTGATTGTTTATGACTCTTGGAACTAAAATTTCTAAATGATTGGGATTTCCCTTGCAAGCATAGGACTATTCTTTTTAATACTTTAGGTCTCAATCTGGGAATTGTGTAGCTCTATCCCATGCATAGTGTTTCTAAGTGCTATTTTATACGGTAGTTGTTATTTTATATGCTCAGAATCTTTGTTTAAATTTCTAATGTCTTTGTTGATTTATGTGATTTGTTAAGAAATTAATGGTGTTAAATAATTCTAATAAAAACCATGACATCAATTTCAACCTTTCTATCATTAGCAAAAAAAATTCAACCTTTCTATGGATCATGGATGTTATTTGTTGGAACTGGATTGTCCATTTAGCCAAGAAAAGGAATCAAACAAAAAATAATTAGAAATATGAATTAGAATGTGGGAGTTTTGTTTCACATTTTAGTTTTAGAAATCCAGAAAAGGCATCAAGCAAAAAATTATCATACATCACACCAATCTATCTTCGAAAAATAAAAATAAATATATAAACCTTGTGTTACAGTCAATGCTTATTTCAAGAGTCAAAAGTTCATTTGGCTTGTTGTTCTTGTTTGTTTGATCCAAGTTGCAGCTGCTTGTTGATTTTACATACAAGAGTTTTCTCTTAAAATCCCAGATATAAGAGTTTTCTCTTCATTTGTTTGGAGCAGTGTTCAATAAACTGGCATTAGCAATACTAGATATTTGTAAAGTAAAGATTGACATTTCACACTCTTCAAAATACAAATAACCAATTTATTGCAGTTAACTTTTTGAACTAGATGATCATGGAAGTTAACCGCATGTTAACTCTTTTTTCTGAACCAGATTCATGAAGAACCAAGTGATGAAGAAGTTGCTCTCATTCTGGAGATTTTTGGGTAGATTCTAAGATTCTTATTATCCTGCTTATTTTATCTGGGATTGTAGCTTCTTAAGGCTAAGTTTATTCATTTGAGGCTACCTTGTTATTAAAACAAAAAAAAAATAGTGTCCTGCTTCTCTATCATATATATCTATAGCTTAATGTCATGAAAACTGTTGTGCATGCATCCAGACATTGTCTCATGGGTGGAAATGACGTTCATATTTCAATACGTAGCAGTACTTGGTCGGAGTTTTCTTGTGCTACCGTGATGAAGTACTAGTAGGAAATATGCTTGATACTCAAAAGACAAATTTGCATAGGCATTTTTGAACAGTTTTGGGAGATCAAACACTGCCTTTACTGAAATCTAGAAATCTTCTTGTAGTCTCTAGAACTGTTTGTTTTAATGCTTGGCTTTTCCACAAGTAGGATAATTATCTTTTATTCACATTCTGATTTTCTTTAATAAGAGCTTCTTTACATGTACCCACTGACATTCTTCACGAATCTCAGATGAAATAGGAAGAATTGCTTCAATTTGCTCAAAGCTCGATATCAAGATTGAAAATTAGTGCTCAGCAATCCAGGTATTGTATTCTCTATATTTTCTTACTTCCAAATTAAAGCCTTATGAAAGTTCTCTACTGTTCAATTTGTATGACTATTGACTACAGAAGAATTAGTGTTGAGCAATCTAGATGTTAATACAGTTCTTTATGAAATCTCTAAGGCTGTATTTCCTATAGTTGTTTGTTTATATCAACTTTCCTCTATTCTGCTTTCTCCTTGTATGTAAAATGAGGCATTATCATATGAGTTCACTCTACGAAAGTAGTTTGCAGTGTGACACTATTTCCAATTTTGAGTTCCTTAGTAAGATGGTATTTCAATTCAATCGTTATGTAGTAAACAATAAGTTGTAGATAAATTTTCCACTTTTGAGGATTATAATCATGTTGGTTTTTTGTACATTGTCTTAAAAGTCTGATTTTCTTGGGAATAAGCATATTTCTACTTTCTATATCTCTTACAAAAAATGTTATTGATCCTGAAAATCTGATCATGATTCTCTTGTCTCTTAAAATGCCATCTTGTCTCATGTTAGATACAAAAATCGACCAAGTTCAAAAACAGAATTCGTGAAGGAAATCAAGATACTTGCATGCGAGGCTCATGATATATCATCTAAAGAAGTGGATGCTGCAAGGACACGGGTTAGCTTGATTTTTAACTGCATAAGCTTTGTATTTTTGTTGAGAGGAAGCTTGTGCTTTCAAGAATTTCTGCTCATCAAAATTATATCTTTAAATGTTTTAGGCTTTGCAAGAAGCACTTTTATGAGTGAGACATTATTCCAAGTTGAAGGCTGTAACTCCCCTATTTTTAAACCAAGGGTGCTACCGCCAGTGACGTCGGACTTTACCATCAAAAACCACCCGAGGCTAGGTAACACAAAACATTTCAAGTAAAAACCATAATGCAGGAATTATATTACAAATATTGAACTTGTTCGTTACATACTGACTGAAGGGAAACAAATATTGTTATTACATCTTCATTGTTCATTTAGGGAAATACATCAAAAGTGAACAACAGCGGAATATTAAGACGACCAGTTATAGACCATGGTTCGTACATAAGCATGTGGGACCCAAAATACTTTAAAACATTTAAAACAAACTTCCTTTTCTTCCTTCAAGGTCTTCAAGGCTCCGTCTTCTAACCTATTGGGGTCCGACCTTCACTACTTGATATTTCCATAAAAGGCAAGAAATACCAGCCGGACGAACCGGGAAAGAAAGAAAGCGGGTTAGTCTATCTAGAGACTAGTAAGTGGAAGAATAGGGCTTGGTTCTCATGGGAAAGTCTAAACATGTGGCATCGAATATCCGAGTAACAATCCTGTCGATGATCCAACAGTTAGCGTCCCGAAAGAAGAGAAGAGATAACAGAGTACAAGATTTAGATAGGACACCATAGGTATGTGATTCCATTGGAATTACGAGATTTGTTGGAAACTGTATACCACACATTTGATAGTTTAAAAGCCTCCGTCGACTATCCGGACCTCGACTAACCTCACCATACTCGGAAATGCCAATGGGGAGGTGGCCGCTAGGGATTTCTACACCTAGCCCATTTCGCCATTTTATAGGCGTTTGAAACAAGTGGAGCATGAATTCAGATTAGAAGACAATCTTTTCAAGCCGGGAGCAAGAACGGTCTTCCAAGTTGTACTAACCGTCCTGGTTCATTAATTATAGTGCATTGGGCACTCTATCTTTTCTTAAGTCATAAAACTTGCAATTTAGTTAACGACTTTTAAGTTGCCTCGCAATTTAGCCGGGGATGCCAAGGACAATATTTCGGACCTTGCATATGAGTGCACTTAGCTAGAGTGCGGGCACCTCTCTTATCGATAGAGCAGGCAGAGTCATGACCCGAGGTTAGGAGTCGATAATAGATATACCACCTAACGAGTTATAGAGATATATGCGAGTCAAAACCCGAAATCCCTATTCTACAATTATCCACAACAAAGAGATCTCATAGGAGAATCTCCAATCGCATAAGAGCACAATCAACGACCCTAAACAGTACTAGCAGTACGAATAATAAGAAATAACGAACAGTCGTTAAATCTCAGCAATAAATAAACCTACTTTCGGTTATTTAGCAAACAAGTGTTCCTAACATTTAAGCGATATTAAACGGAAATAGAAACTCATGTTTAATAAAAAGGGTAAGAGAGAACCGTCCACTTATCTTGAAAGAGAACTTAACAAAAAGATCAAGGCAACAACTTCAAAGAGAACTTCTTAAACCTTTCCTGGTAAGAACAATTCTAAAAGCTTAAATAGACGTTTTATGAATAAACTCCTTAACTGTTTATTCCCTTTTTTAACGTCTTCTCGAAAAACAAGTAGAGTAGCGACTCAAGTTAATGCCATTGTCATATATAATAAATTCTTTATACAACGTTTTAGCAAACTTAATTATGTCTTTGAGAGTAAACGTCTCCTGATCGTATTACCTCTCTTTTTTATAGATTTTAAATGGTCGTTTTATTCCTTTTTAAACGAACTCCATAAAATCATAAATGACATAGAGCTTAAATATGATCTTGAAGGACCAAGGTCATAGAAATTGAAATAACGATCACTTCGACTAGGAATGGACTAGGTCGAAGGACGGAAAGATAAAGGCGGAAATTGAAATAACGATCAACTTCGACCAGGAGTGGACGAGGTCGAAGGACAGAAAATAAAGGCGGGAATTTAAATATCCATAATCCAAAGGGGTAATGACTTTAGTTATTTATTATATAAATAAATAGTTATATATATATATATAAATCCTTTTAATAACGTCATTTCTTAGGGTTAGATTTTGATGGTCATATGTCATCTTTTTGGTACTTTCTTATAAATAAAAAGTGTTCATTTATATTATAACATGGTGCTCGGAATTTAATATGGACCAACGGAACGTATAAAGGGATTGAAAGTTCATACCAAAAGACTGACTGTATGGAAGATCGGAGCGTCGGTTTCAAGAACGGTTGGATCCTATGGTCTCGTGGCAACGTCACGATCCTAACGGCGTCAACGACGGGCAGCGTAACGAATCCAAATGGCTCAATGGATACTCCGAAGATGACGACGACGGCGTACCGTGGCTACGGATCGAAGTTGAACGAGCGGGACTGCGTGCGTTCAAGAGGTTGGGCAGCGGAACGCCAGCGAGAGGCGGACCTCCAAGTGGTGGCTAGGTGGTGGTGTTGGTCGAAGGTGGTCGAACGGAACAAGGCGAGGCAAGAAATATATGCCGGCGTGAAGAAAACTGAACGGAGGGGAAAGAATTGAATTTGAACGTGAGAGATGATGGGTAGGCCCGCTAGTTCTCTCTCACATGTTCAAAATTGATGAATTTGGGCACTCTGATTGGTTGGAAAGGGAAAGTTACACGAGGAGAAAGAATTGGAATTGAACGAGAAAGAGTGAACAGAGATTAGTTAAGAGAGGGTGGTGGGGCCATGATGACTTTCTCACCAAATTGGCATTTTGGTGATTGGCTGGAAATAAAATAAACGGAGGGAGTTATCTATTTAAAGGGGAAATAGACGTGGGCAGCAAGGGTGTCTACAGTAAGAAGATAATTCTGATGTCGGTAAGAATTGTTATACATGTTGAAATGGGACTTGCGTTAGGGCGGTAAAATTACATATCTCTGATTAAAATACTCTTTTTATAGAAATGATCCGAAAAATTATGTAGACTAATAAAATCAACTCGGATGATTTTAATTCGCTACTTTTAATTTTAGGTGTTACGTTTCATAGTATAACCGTAACGGGTACATAATTAATTAAGCGGATTTCATCCGATCAAATTACTTCTTTCATGGAAGTGATCCCAAAAATTATGTTGGTTAATAAAACCAACTCCAATAATTTTATTCTAACCATTTGAACTTTCTAGGGATAATTTTCATTAATATAATCGTAACATGTAACGAGATTTAATAAACGGGTCGTGGAAAGATGCCCGAAAATATTATTAAAATATCCTCAAAAATCAGGGATATTACAAAGGCACTCTTGTTGTGAGGGAAAGATTTACATAATGGTGATTCTCTTGAAGTACATGCTCAAAAGGTAGCAGGAGTTTCAATGGTAGGGAATTAGTTTACTATAACGAAGTATTTTAATTTTGTTTACTTTCTTTACATTTATCTTGGATCACAACTTTTTCTAAACTTGTCACAACGATAAATAACACATTGTAAATTTGTAACTTAACATAATTTACCTGTTTGATTAAAATGCAACTTGATGAGTTGAAAATTTTAACACCATCTCTGGCTCACTCTAGCTCACAGGCTCATAAGAGGATGGAAGACCAAAGGTTTTTTGACTCAGCCTTCTTACATGGGCATATCCTTTTCGAGAATGAAAAAACATTTATTGCATAAATTTGATAATGGTGGTTGAGAAGATTTAGCAATGGTTTAGTTAATTCAGCAGGTACTTACATATACATATGTTGAAAATTTCGGTTGTTTTGTAATTTTTGTTGAACATAATTTTGAGTAGTTACAATATTGATGGAGATATTTTTTGTTTCAAATTGTTATCAACATTATTTCTATTATTAATGATTTGTATTTTCATGTTATTTAATAGTTTTAATTTATTGTTATCAACATTATTTCTACTATTAATTAGTTTTGATTTTATATTATTAATTTATTGTTAGAATTGAGCTTATAAATATGGTTTCTTTGCGCTAATACACCTAGAGCAATTAACTCGAACATTAACCCGAAATATATTGTGTTTTGTAAGCTTAATACTCCAAAAGCAATTAAATCGGATATTAATAATCCGTTGTATATATCTACACAATTATATCTCGGGTTCAAACATCCGGTATATATATTCCTAAATATTATATCCCGAACTTCAATACCAGGTGTATATACCCTAAACATAATACACTGGACTTCAATACCTGGTGTATATACCTTAACAATTATACCTCAGATATCCATATCCAGTGTATATATCCTAAATATTATACCCCGGATTTCAACAATCGGTGTATTTTTCTTACTAAATAACCCGGATAAAAAATACTCATATATATACCCCGGATAAAGATTATTCGGTGTATTAAATATTGCTAATACACCGGATAAGTAGATTGGAGGATAAATTCAAGGAGAGTATATAACTCGGATTGGATCCGGTGTATTAGGATACTGATCAAATACCTCAGCAACCTTTACCCCGGGCGAGATCCGGTGTATTAGGGTTATTTTTGCGCATTGAGAGGTAGTAGTCTAAGTGAGTAAAAAAATAGAGAGAACGCATCGAGAGGTGGTTCTATCTATTTAGAAAAACTAGAATTGAACTTGAGGATTAGTTTCTCACGTGGTTAATTGTCATAGAACTTCTAGATGTTTGAGTCAAGTTTGATGCATCACGAGAGTGGGGCAAGTTTGGTTTACCATCTAGATTTCTAAGTGCTTAAAAGGTTTCTATCGGTTTTGTTTCGTCACGAGAGTGGGTTCTTAATTTGATAGAACTACATTAAGTTAAACTTTGAGAAAAGTTAATTTATGACATTAGACAATAACCTTAATAACAAAATATCCAACTCAGTTTAGGTAGAAGTGCGATTCAAACTCCGTGGATCAAAGTTGTGGGGATTCCTTGCCTTAGAAATTTGCTTTCTCATATACTTTTTATTCTCTTAATTTACTTTTAATAATTTATTTTTAGTAGTTATAAATACACCATAAATCTCCATATTTTGGCTTAGAAATTAGTTCTAGAATTAGCAAAAGCAGAAATAATCCCCGTGGTTCGATCCATATCTACTACTACAATAGATCTCGTATTCTTGCGAGTGTGTGGGAAACCATCACATCAGCTAAAAATGGGTGTACAAGGTGAAGTTTCGAGCAGATGGAAAGGTTGATAGGTACAAGGCAAGACTAACGGTAGAAGGTTTCAATCAAAAACTTGGCAAAGACTTTAAGCACACCTTTAGTCTAGATGTCAAGTTACCCACGGTGCGGATTTTCATAGCCATTGCAACTAGTAAAGGATGGCCATAATGTCAATTAGACATCAACTATGCCTTCCTCCGTGGATTTCTTGAGGAAGATACATTCAGCCACTAGAAGGCTATCTCACAAGCAGAAACACATAACTATGTAAGCTGAAAAGGTCCCATTATGACCTCAAACAGGACTCCATGTAGTGGAATAGAGATCTGACCTTCTTCTTGGTTAGTCAAGGGTATAGTCAATCCACCAATGACTACTCACTCTTTGTTAAATCACAAGGGGAGAATTTCACTGGAATCCTAGTCTATGTTGATGATATGTAACCACAAGAAATTATGACATAGAGATTGGCTTGGTTAAGGAAGCTTTGCACCAAAAGTTCACCATCAAGGATTTAGATGCAACTAAGTATTTCTTAGGATTTGAAATCTTGTGAGATGAGACTAGGACATACTTGATTCAAAAGAAGTATGGTTTAGATATTATAACTGATGCACATCTGCAAGATGCTAAAGAAGTTCCTTGTCCTATGCAACCTAGATTCAGACTTACCACAGATTCGTTATTGGATAAGCCTAAGCAATATCGCAAACTTGTTTGAAGATTGCTCTATCTTTCTCTCACACATCCAAATATCTCTTATACAGTTCAACACTTGTCATAATTTGTCTGCCAACCTAGAAAGCCTCATCTACAAGAAGCCATGTACTTGCTGAAATATCTTAAGGGGACTGTTTGGAAAGGGACTCTTTTAGTCAATGGATAACAATCTCAAAATCACAACGTATTTCGATGCAAATTGGGGGTCTTTCTTGTTCACTAGGAGGTCATTGATATGATTATGTGTCTTTCTTGGGGGTCACAATCTTTAGATCCTCAACTAAGGTAGAAAATAGGAGCATGGTCACTACAACAACAGAATTGGTGTGGACCTCTTATATTCTCCAGGATTAGCAAGTGCCAATTGTGTTGCATGTTACCCTTTTATGTGACAACAAAGCTTCTCAAAAGATAGCCGCCAATCCTTGCTTCCATGAGAGGACAAAACACCTTGAGATTGATTGCCATTACAAGAGGGAGAAGGTTCAAAATCATTTCCTCTAGATTGCCTATATACCTACTGGACTTCAGCTAGTCGATGCCATGACTAAGCCTTTAGCAAAGGTTCAACATGATTTTCTCATGGTCAAGTTGGGCTTAGTAGCAATTCCAACTTGAAGGAGGTGTATAGAAATCATGTTTTTAGATTTTGTTCTTCGGTTTCCTATGTTATTTCCGGGTTTATGTTTACTTGTTTTAGTAAGACTCTTGACTCGGGTCTAGCTTGCTTGGATTAAGTATAAAAGCCTTGTAACCCTTCTTTTGAATGTAACCCTCGAAATAGAATGAACTCATTCTAGCTCTTGCGTGTTCATCAAAATCTTTCTTGAATTCGATCTCACTATCAAATTCAAGTATTTTGTATGGCAATTTGGACACTCATTGGTCTGTTTTGACTATTCCCTTAAAATTTTATTCATCAATATATGTTTCCTCAAAATATTTTACACAACGAGTGGTTTGAGATGGGTGGTCTATCATTGTGATACTAAAGTGATGCATTATATTTTGGATTATCCATGCATGTGCATGAACAAGTATACCTGTTGGTATATCATATGGCATGTTTTTTAAATAATCAATATCTCATCATTAGTGACTTATTTGTGCAACAAAACTGTGATGGATTTGTTATGGGAGAAGGCGATATGGTATATATCATGTGCTTCTACCTTTCTGAACTAATTATGTTACAATATTCCATGTTCTTTTGTTAATGCTTTTTTTTTTCAGAACTATGTAGCAACTCGTGGTATCATGCACCTGTGATTTGAAGCTCTTTCTTCTCCAAAGTAAGTGTACTCAGTGGTATCTAGACTGGATTAAGTTAGGTTTGGATAAGATAACTTAGATTTTGGGTCTTTTATGATATGGAAAATTTTGTGTTAGCTAGCAAAAGTTGTTTGATCCTTCGGGTCGGGTTCTCTTTCAACAACGCTACGGCGCTGAAGTAACCCATGCCATACTCCCAGGAAAAGCTCGAACGACCGAGGGGTTTGTCTCCATGGAACGAGTATTCACTACTATAAGAGCGATTCCCTGGGACCAGGATCGAGGGAAGGCTCGCCGATCCGGTCGGTGATGTAACTTTTTGCCGCTCCTCTTCTTCTTTCTGTTTATGTTCATCCTTTTTTCTCTTACGAAATTCGGAGTAACCTTCTGCTTGCCTGGGGTTAGGCTACTTTGACAGTATCAGGCACATGTCACTTTGAATTCTAGATAATTAAATTTGTTATGTCAAATAAAATAGAGAGTCATCCACCTAAATTCATCCATATTATACCCAATAATTTTGAGATAACCATCCTATTTATAACTATTTATTTTCAATTACCCTTAAAAGGCATTATGTTAGCCAAAAGTCACTCACGACACTATTTTGTCCAAAAAAAATCGATAAATGTGCGCATTCACAATTTTACCCTCTATTTAAAAATTGAAATACCAAAATTTTAAACTCTTAAACTCATAGCTTAGAAAAGGAAAAAAAAAAATATGAAAAGCACCTAAGTTTCAGCTCAATGAGTACCTTTCATGGTAAATGAACCACACGAAATTCATACTCTTGGTTTTTAGCATTATAAATGACAGAATAAGAAACAAGAGGAATTTAACAATATATTTGCTCACGTGTCAACTGGGGGTCGATAGAGCTGTCAATGGGTCTGGTTATGGGTGGGTGGAACACTTCCACCACCCGACATCAAGTTAAAATGCCCCACCCGATCCACCCGTCACCCGTGAAATGTTCTACCCGTCACCCAAATCACCCGTCACCCACTGGTTATATGCATGACACGTACACCTGTATAACCGTCGTATTTTATGTCTATAAATAAATTGTCATACATAAAGTAAAATAAATATCCATAATCCATACATAATCAAAAACAAATCCCATAAGTAATAAATATCAAAATGAAGTCAAAGATGAGTTACAAATGGGTTTTCACTCATTTATTTTGGATTTTCACCCGTATAACCCGCTATGATTGAGTTTTCACTCGTTTATTTTGGGTGGGTTAAATGGGTGAGTTGGTCATGCGTGGGTGATTGACAACCCTAGGGGTCGGGCTATTGAATGGCATGCTACTATGCTAGCACATTAATGAAAGATAGTTTGATCAATTCATCTCCATTAACAATGTATTAACACAATCCAGTCTAATTTGTTAGGACAAGTAAGCTATATAATGCAAAGCTTCTTACCTCCAAAAGGAATTTGTATGCGATGAGATATATGAAGTTAATAGATCTTTTTTTTGGAATAAATACACACCTAATCACCACCCTCTTATTAGTTGGGACAAAATCTGTTCCCAAAGGAAAATGGTGGTGTTGATTTACGTACCGTTTATAATAATAATAATAATAATAATGTTGTACTTCAGAGGAAATTATTGTGGAAACTTTCCACCGATCCTTTGAATATTTAGATCAAAATTATATATGAAAAATATTTAATTTCCCAGCATATTTTTAATTACAAACTTAAATATTCTTCTTGGCAGTTTGCTCGTTTATTACATATTAGGGACTCTTTCTCTGAAGGTGTAAAATGGTTGGTATGTAATGAATCTAAAATAAATTTCTAGTCCGATGTTTGGATAGTTGACTCAAATTTATTGGAATTCTATGATAATAGTGATTATAATTTAAAAGTGGCACAATTTATTTTGGCAGATAAAACTTGGGATGTTCAAGCTTTAGCTCAATTATTACCGCCTTGGATAGTCCATAGAATTTCTTCTATAATTATTCCCATAACTAATGTAGAGGATATCATTATTTGGACCCCTGCAACTGATGGAGTGTTTTTTGTTAAAACGACCTCTGAATTAATCAATTTTATGAGAAATTTATCGTTATCAGGGTATTCTTTGATTTGGAAGTCCAAACTTCCTCCTAAGATCAAAAATTTTATTTGGAAATCTTATATAGATTGCCCGCCTACAACTGAAAGACTTAATAGACTTTATAATTATGCTCCACATACTTGTTCTCTTTGCGATAGGGACAATGAATCTATAAATCATATTTCTTTCATTGTCCTTTTACTCAAAAAAGGATTGTAAGTTTAGAGTTAAAGTTACATGTTTCTTTTGAAATAATTTCTTCGGGGTGTTTTAATGATAACTTAGTTTCCACTTTAAATTCAAACTATAATGGTGAAATTATTTATTTTCTTTGTTAGTATATGTGGAATCATAGAAATTCAATTATATTTAATCATGCAACTTTGACATCCAATTTATTACCTAGTGAATCGGCATTGAGAGAGCATATTGTAACACCCCGTCTTTACAAAAGAGCACTACTCGGTAGTAGACCACACATTGGTCCACATGAGCTAACTTGACAACGAGTTCACGTGGAGCTTACAACTCGGGCACGACGAGAAAATACAAAGAAAACATCCAACCTGTATTTATAAAATCAAAGTATCGAAAACATGTCTAATTTCCCAATCGACATAAGCTAAAATACAACTTATGAACCCATTATTGACATCATACGCTTTCCTTAACCAAAACCAATTATTATACAATGATATACAAAATAAGTAACCGCCATTTAACCCAACTAAACAAAATCCTAATGACACAGCCTTCAACGACTTGTACCATCATTTTGCCGAGCTTCCATCATGGGTTCCTTGATCCTAATCCTTACATGGAACTGAAAATCAAATCCCCGAAGGGTTAGCTAGCAATTCTAACATGCACCAAATGGTAAACACAATATGCAATAGCAAAATCAATTCATCAAATTACATAATAAGAATAGTTTTAGAATAGTTATATTCACAACAATAGACAAGCACACAACAATACTTATAATTATAAAACGCACTTAATAATACTTAAAGTCATACGATGCATTAATAATAGCACATAATTTGTAACACCCCTATTTTACAACATTGGGTATTACCACTAGTGACCTCGGACTTTACCGTCCAAAGTCACCCAAGGCTTTTACAATGATATAGAACAATAATAGTGCTGAAATAAACATAATTCATAAAATGGAAAAGGTTCTCTCGAAGGAGACTTTGTTTGTACAAAACAACCTACAGTGCTTTTTAAACATAAAGTTGTTCGGAATTGAAACGCAAAACCAGCTTGTTCTTGAGACATAATGCAACTAAAACAAAATGATATGAGAAGTACATCTTGAAAATCCTCGTCCTTCCTTCGTCTCCACTTCACGCCTTGTTGGGATTCCTAGATTCTGACATAATTCGCGAGGGGCGAGAGAATGCCAGCAAACATGCGAAAAAGAAGAATTATTCTAAGAAACTAAGCAAGCGGGAATGGAACTTCCCGAGGGTATTTTGGGAATTCAAATAATATTGAAGGAGATATTTGGGTTGTGTTTGAGATGAGGCTTATTTATGTGAGGCTTTAATGGTACGAAAGAGAGCGTACCTCAAAAGGAGATAGCTCGATAATCGAGAGAAGAGCTACTAGATTGTAGACTTCTTTTAGAATCGAAAGTATGTTGGGAACGTTATTAATTCATACAAGTTGAAAACCTCTCGCGCCCTGCATGGACCGAGAGCCGGATCGATCATTTGCGATCGGTCCGATTTTGATATCTTTTAAATGTGCATTGGGCACTTATCTTATATAGTGACGAAAAGATTCGATTTCGTTAATGATTTTTAAAGGGGGGTGGGGGCTTGTATGGTCCGGTCCACCAAGAGAAACCTAGTTTCTCGGCACTTAGCTAGAGTGCGCTCGTCCCTCCTTGCAATCGGAGCGGACTGGATCAAGATCCTGAAAGTCGTACTTCAAACACGTAGGCATTACGACTTAGAAAGTTTTATAGAGGCGTCGGCTATTTCCGCGCCCCTCACTAGTTTGTTCGACATTGACCTCTTAACGAGGCCGTAAACAATCAAGGCCACAACCAAACTATCCTGAATAATCCTATCAATAATAAAGAGCGAACTATACTAACAATGGGGTCGTTATATCTAACAATCGACATTTTCTAGGTTTATTTATTATTTAGCACACAAGTTGTTCCCAACATCGAGAATTTCACAGAACTATAAAAGGTCACAAGAGGAAATTCCACTTGCCTTTGCTTTCACGAGTCTAACTATCGAGCTGACGGAAAGATTTGATCACGACTTGGACGAAAGTCTCGACCTATCGACACAGAATTTACGAGCGATCTTTAATTACGAATTTCTTCTAAAGCTTGGATTTCTCATATATACTTTATATAGGAGAAATGGATTCTAAATTATTATGATAATAATTTAGGTGACTATTAGAATAATAATATCCTTTTATTATTATTTTAATCTTGTAATATCCTTTTATTCCTTAAAATCCTCATTCAATTCATTAAAAGTAATTTCTTTTAATCTTACTAGCTAACTTCTTAATATAATTAAGCAAGTATAATTTCATAACTATATTTGATAACATATTTGACCTAAAAGATATTTTTAAGTATACATACTTTCTTTAAATTATAAAGAATCTCTTTTAACCTATTTAAAAAACTTATTTTAATTACAATATTACTTTTTAATTTCAAAAGGTTCATTAAGGGACTTAAAGTTTTATTTTCCCACCAAGAATATTTTATTAATAATATTCTCCTAATAGAATATTATATTTTTACATAAACCCTATTAAATAAAGATAAAATGATTATAATCCACTTTCTTGGAAATTTCCATAATTAGGACTTTCTACTTACTTTATAAAGTAAACTTCCTAAAACTAACGTATATCAAATTAATCTCATTTCTTTTATTCCCATATTCTTTTCATATCGTATAGTTTAATAAATACATGATCGTGGCTTACAAATATATCACTTTATATTTATAGTTCATTATTATGATATCTTTGGTCACAAAATAATATCTTATTATATCTCACCATATCTTTTCATGCAAGTCACCCTAATAACTATATAATATCATAATATATCAATTTAAGATTCCAAATGTTATACTTCATATTGGAACTTATGTCTTGTGGGAAATCTCTTCACTTAGAGATAGATAACTCTAGTGCTATAGCTATTATTAATATAGTTGTATTCATATATTTGTTATTCTCTACAATTAGAGATAGGTAACCTAATGTTTTATAAGAGTTCCTTACAATTTATTTAAAATAATTATGTCTTGTCATTATTATAAAATGATATAAGAATTTATTCCCACTACCATATTTTTACTATTAAAAACTATATCTATGGTAATCTCTACACCTAGAGACATGACAACTTAAATAATAAATTTTATTATTATTATTATTACTGTATTATTATTATTATTATTATTATTATTATTATTATTATTATTATTATTATTATTATTATAAATAATTACATATATCTTAAATTTCTCTACACTTAGAGATATGCAATATAATCATCTTATAAAAATAAACTTATTCCTTCATAAAAATAATATTTTTAATATCAAAGCTACATCTCTTATGCTAGTAATTTTATAAAATACTTTTTATAAGATTCCTTTAACATTATGAAGGTAACACATCTATCCCAATATACTTTAATATTATATTAGAAAATCCTCGATACTTTATTAAATATATTTTTCAACTAACAAGGTCTTCAAAAAAGTATTTTCATTACAATAAAAACTTGTAGTGAGATCTATCTATTTAATTTATTAAAATCTATTTAATCTTCTTCCTCTACTAACAATATCTCAACATAATATTTTCATTAACAACTAAATCTTGTAATTTAAATCCATATTTGAATTGTTTAATATACTAACAACTTTTTTTAATAAAACATGATTTAAATGAATTAATAAAATAAACAAAAAGGATTTAGTTTTATACCCTAATTTCTTGTGTTCTGTATTACAGAATACAGAGGAAGGAGGGCAAGGGAGGAGCCAGTGGTGATGGGGAGGTGGCGCAACCAGGCAGGGACGGCGGGGCTCCGGCGAGGGCGTCGGCGGCGCGCGGTGGCAGGCGGGAGCAGGGGCGTCGCCGGCGGTCTCCAAAGGGAAGAAGAGGAAGTTTTTGGTGGTGCTTTGAATGGAGGAACAAGGCTTGAATGTGCTGATTTTTGGATCAATAGAGAGTAAATTGCAAGGAGGAGAAGGGTTTGAAGATGTGAGTGCTAAAGGGCTGCTTGAAGCCCCTTTTATAGGCAAAGCTATGGAGTTTGGCAATCCATGTCAATGGAGGAAGGCCAATGGAGGTGGAGGAGATGCTCTACAATTGGGCACAAGTGTGTTTCTTCAAGGATGATGCAAGGTGATGCAATAAGGATGTCCTACAAGGAAAAAGAGGTGGAAGAAGGTTCCATGAGCATGCAATGGGGGGCAATCAAATCAACGTACATTCAATCAGACATAAGTCTGATGTTTATTTTGAAGAGGAAGAGGATTAATTGGTATAAGATAATAAGGATAGGGTGATGGAGTAAGAAAGTGCAAATGGTCTAGCGGATTTGGGGGAGGGGCGTGTGGGGAGTGTTGCAAGTGGTCTCGGGTTCAAGTCCCGATTCTTGCATTCTTTTTTACTAGACTTTTAATGTATTTTTAATTCCTTGTTGTCCCATAATTTTATTAATAAAAACGAGCCTCGTAATGCATTATTTTTATTTGCTTTTGATTTATACATAACCCTTAAGATGCAATTTTGAATTTTATTTAATTTAATTTACTTAATATTCTCTTTTTAAGAGAAAAAAAGGGTTATATAATATATTCGAAATTCTCTTTTATTTGGAGAAAAGCTTAATAATATAAATATTATATTATATTTGGTTTTAAAACCTTGGAATATCGCGGATATTACAATAGTACCCCCTTAATTTAGTTTCGTCCCCGAAACTAAAGAAAAGTAGGGTGGTACTGAGATGGAAAGAAGGACAGTTTCAAAACTCATACTTGTGAGGATACTATGGGGTCTAGTACCCCCTTAAAAAGGTCATACTAATGATACCTAGGAAGACAGTAACTAGGGAAAGCGTCTCTGCATATCTTGCTCGGTTTCCCAGGTTTCCCAAGTCGTACCTTCATTTCCATCTTTGGACCAAAATACCCGAACTAAAGGTACTTCTTTGTTGCGTAGCTGCTTAATTCGGCGCTCTACTATCTTGAGCGGTCTCTCCTCATAAGTGCCATCCGACTGGATTTCGACATCGTCGAAGTTGATTACGTGGGATTCGTCGGGCACATACTTCCTTAGAAGTGACATGTGGAACACATTATGCACATGGTGAGCTGAAGGCGGTAAGGCAACGATAAGCTAGGTTGCCAACTCTTTCTAGGATTTCAATGGGTCCTACATATCGAGGGTTAACCTTGCCTCGCTTTCCGAAGCGAAAAACGACCTTTGAGGGAGATACTTTGACGAAAACCTTATCTCCAACTACGAACTTGATGTCTCGCCTCTTCAGGTCGGCATAAGATTTCTGTCGACTCTGTATAGTCACCATCCTCTGGCGGATAAGGGAGACCTCGGAGGCAGTCTTTTCTATCAAGTCGGGACCTAGTAAAATCTTGTCGATGTTGTCGTCCCAACAGAGCGGAGAACGACATTTCCGGCCGTACAAAGCTTCAAAGGGAGCCATCTTGATGGTGGAATGCCACCTATTGTTGCATGTGATTTCTATAAGATGCAAGTTGTCATCCCAACTCGTTGTGCGGTCTAGGGAACATGCTCGTAGCATATCTTCGAGAGTTTGGATGGTCCTTTCTGATTGACCATCGGTTTCAGGATGGAAAGCTGTGCCGATCCACGATAACCCAAATAGAATCCTTCTGCTTCTGAGTCTTGGGCAGGTCGGTCACAAAGTCCATTGCTATATCCTCCCATTTCCATTCTGGCACGGAAAGGGATTGCAATATTCCACCAGGTCTTCTGTGCTCGATCTTTACTTTCTGGCAGACTAAACATTTTGATATGAACTCTGCGACATCTTGCTTCATGTTTGGCCACCAGAAGTTCCTTCGTACATCCTTGTACATCTTACTCGCTCCTGGGTGTACAGAATAGGCAGATGCGTGGCTTCTTTCAGGATGATCATTCGAAGCTAGTCCACAGCTGGAACACAAATCCGATTTCGAAACCAAAGGGAACCGTCATCTTGAATGAAGAATCCGGGTGCCTTGCCTTCTTGGCCGCTTATCCTGAAAGCATGATGTCATCAGTTTGCTTCTCCCTGATTTCGGCTAGCAAGTCGGATTGGATTTCCAAGGTGTTTAGACACCCTTGTTGTCTTCCAAACCAGACCTCGATGCCTTCTCTAATCAGTTCTTGTTGCAGCTTTGGCTGAACCGTTAGCATTGCGATCAAGCCGTCTTGTTGTGTCTTACGACTGAGAGCGTTTGCTAAGACGTGAGCTTTGCCCGGATGGTAGAGCAGCTCGATATCGTAGTATTTCAATAGTTCCATCCATCTTCTCTGTCTCATGTTCAGTTCCTTTTGGGTGAACACATACTTTAAACTCTTGTGGTCGGTGTAGATCTGACATTTGACCTCGTACAAGTAGTGTCGCCAAATTTTTAAGGCAAACACAACTGCTGCCAGCTCGAGGTCGTGCGTCGGATAGTTCACTTCATAGACCTTGAGTTGTAGGGATGCATAGGCAATTACCTTCCCATTCTGCATGAGTACGCATCCCAAGCCTTGTTTTGAGGCATCGCTATAGACCACATAGCCATCGTGTCCATCTGGTAGTGTCAGCACTGATGCACTTGTGAGATGCTTCTTGAGTTCTTGGAAACTTTCTTCACACTTTTCCTCCCACACAAACTTCTTATGAGTCTTTCGGAGTAGCTTCGTCATGGGAAGGGAAATCTTTGAGAACCCTTCGACGAACCTTCTGTACTACCCTGCAAGCCCTAAGAAGCTGCGAATTTCCTTTACATTCATTGGTTGCTTCCATTCTAAGACTGCTTCAATTTTCTTTGGGTCCACCATGACCCCGTCTTGATTGATAACGTGGCCAAGGAAAGCCACTTCTTTAAGCCACAAGTCACACTTGGACAATTTGGCGTAAACCTGGATGTGCCTTAGTGTAATACCCGGGTTTTCACTAAAAAGGCTAGCTCTGCTCCTCTAGTTATTCTACCTAAATTTTTGGTCCGATAAGACATTTTTTTCTTTAATATTTCTTTCTTTGTAATTGGACTCAAAATTCTTGTAAGAGTTGGCCCAATGAAAGGCCCATGTCCTTGCTTGCCCTTTTATTTTCATCTGATTCATTTTGAAGAACCCTAGTTGCGCCGCTAGACCACCTTGGCCTCCTGCTCTGGCGTTGCCCTTCCTGGCCGCCTCTACGATCAACCTCGTCCGTCCACAAGAACTTACAAGCCTTGCCTTGTCCTTCATCTTCGTCTCTCAATTCCTCTATTTCTTTTGTTGGGTCTCCAATTGTAACGCAGTAAAACGATCGAGCAAGGGGTCGATCCTCACCGGATCTTGTCGTCGACTACGCCCTTGTGCTCGATGATCGCCGTTTCAACCGCCTCGATCGAAGCTCACGATCGCCGATGAGAGCACAACCGAGAGATAAGGGATACCGATCGCGATCTCGTCCATCGTTCTAGTCTCGTCTTTTTTAGCACACCAGGAGAGAGATCCGAGTCCAGGGGAGAGCTCGCATCAGTCGTCGATTCTAATGTCGTCGCCGTTCGCCATCGATTGCGGAGAAATCCGTCCAACTTGGTCGAGATCCATTTGATGCGAGATCAACCGGGATCTGTTGAGCAAGCCCTGAAGCGTCTTGGTTCGATCTGAGGCTCCCTATCACACTCCTTCGCGTTTGCCGATCAGAGACTCGTCGGAACTCATCGCGAGGCCTTTGTACTTTCCTTGTCGCTCCGAGTTGTCCCCTTCACTATGCTCGACCGATTGAGGCACTGTGGTACAAGTGTGGGATCGATTTCTGTTGCTTGATCTGTTTTGCAAGGTCGGATCCTAAGACTCACATGTGTTTAATCTCGGTTGAATATAATAGTTAGCCTTGATAATGTTCATTGAAATTTCTAATCTGGGAAGTTTTGTAAATTCGGCCACTAGTTATGATTGAATCAAAGTGTGGTAAATTCAATCTTTCGATTCATTAAGTAAAGTGGTAGGTTATGTTGTTAAGTACGTGTGATAAGTTAGCATATGCTGAAGGGTTAAGTAATTTAGTGCATGTCTAGTGTTAATTAATTGTGTTAGTTGGGTTTTCTTTTTAGAGGAAGTGCGTTTATACATATACATATATATATATTATACTATATTATCAGTAGTGTTGGTGATTGGTTTAATTAATTGGGTTGGTTAGTTGCTAAGCTCACCTAATTATTTCTAATGAGAGGGTTAATTTGGTTTGGGGATGGGCTGTTAGTGTGATCGAGTCTTGTCATATGCAAGCTGACTGTGTGGCACATTATAGATTTGGAAGTGTTAGTGGACTTTGAAATTTAGTTAGCAATTAAAGTCATGGATAAGAGTTGTCAGTTAAGTTAGATTCTTGCTGAATTAAGTAAGTTGCCGAATAAGTGCTATATGTTTATAGTTAATAGTTGGGTTATGAGTATTTATACACATCGTTTAGTAATCGGATTGCTTGAGGAGGTTGGGTTTTCATTTACCACTATAAGGAAAGTAAAGTTTTAGTTATCGAAGAGTCTTTTTGGAAATACAATCTTAGTTTGAGTACGAACTATGTTTTGATAGTAGCTCGTTGTGTTACCTTTGTTAGGAGTTCACGTTTTTCGGTTTGCTTACGTTGTCTGCTTTCAGCGAGAATCCGTCTTCCAGGTAAGTCGTTCTACAACTTGCTCGGCTTAATTCAATTCTTGTTAGATTGAGTGTCATGTATGTGGAATTGGTTTTTGGGAGCTAGTCCCTCTGCATATTAATTCTTTCAAAGAAAAATTTTCTCTCTATGCTTGTGAATGTTATAATTATATTTGAAAATTGTGTTGTACTCATATTTGTAAATTGTGTTTGTAACTGTATCGTAATTGCGATTGCGATTGTGCGTTTAAAACTTGTAATTGTAATTGTCTTTGTAAATGTAAATGTGTTTGTGTTTGTGCTTGTACTGGTGTTGAAGTTGTAATTGTATTTGTAATTGTTGGTGTAGCTATAACTGTGATTGTGATTCGGTATTCGGTTTGTGGTTTTAAGTTTGATTGTGATTGTAATTCTGACTGTAACTATGAGTGTGGTTTCAATTGTAATTGAGAATGTGAATGCGATTGTGTTTGAATTTGTGATTACGTTCGAATTGTGATTGCGCTCGAATTGTGATTGTGGTTGTGCTTGTTATTGTGATTGCGACTTGTTCGAGTCTATCTTTCTTTCGCTGCGTGTTTGTTTCTGTTGTTCGAGGTTAATCGTTTGTCGACTTGCTTTTCTTACGACCATTATGTGTTAAATGAATGAACTGAATGTGCAAACCTTATTTTGGAATGAATTCATATTACGTGCTTGTATATATTTTGGGGAATTATGAAAAATTATTGTTAAACATTTTTTGATATGCGTGCATTGGGTTCCACCGGTATGGCCATGGAGCACGGGATAAGCTGAAGAAGGAGTGGCCCCCGAGCATGGTCATGCGGCTGGAAGGGACCCCCTTCTAAAAATAAAATAAAATGTTTTGGCAAATGCTCTAGTAGAGGTTTAGCCGGGTAAAGAAGGGTGAATAGGGGAAATGGACACGTGTATATGGTGCGCCCTAACCGTGCGCCATAGATGAAAGGCCGGAGGGTGCCATTTGGATTTGAGGAGGACGTTGCTTGTTATTTTATTTGATTGATTTTTGTTTGAATGGTCTTGTGTTCATGGGTTTCGTTTAACGGAATGTATTTTGTGGTTATATATGTTGGGAAGATCTTTGTGAAGGTTTCTGTTACCCGTGTTATTATTATTGATGTTATCTGTATTAATTATATTGTTGTGATATTGTGGTATTTTAATGTGATGTGGTTTGTAGGTGTGTGTGTGTGTGTATCCGTGTGTCTGTCTGATTGTGTGTTTGTGTGTATGGATGTCTATGTGACTATTTAACGTTAAGTGTTGAATTGATATGATTGATAATTATTGATTTCTGTGTGAAAATTTATTGCTAGGGTTCTGTGTGGTTTTTCAAACGTTCTATATGCATCTCACGCTTTCTAGCTTAAATTAGAATTGTAGCTGACCCTTCGGGGAATATTTTTACAGTTTCAGGTACTTTCCAAGAATTGTGATGAATTCTCTACAACGTGGTGAAGCGGATATTGGCGACATGTCATTAGGTCGAGCTGTTGGGATCTAGTTATTGATGCTTTTAAAGTTATCTGTGAATTATTTTGTTACTAGTTGGATAGAACTGGTTTAGGATAGTTTGAGATTACAGAATGGTCTGATTGATATCTTTTGTTATGATGTCGAGAATACTATATATCATGTTTTATCCTTGCAGTTTAAAATAAAGGTTGAAAGTTTTATTTGTTTCCCGTCGTGCCCGAGTTGCAAGATCATAGCGAACTTGTTGTTAAACTAATCTGAGTAGTCCCGGACAGGGTCTACCACTTAGTATCGCCCCGGCGAAAGTCGGGGTGTTACACTTAGAATCTGTAGCACGGTCCGGAGGTGTTCTTCATGTTCAACTTGATTTCCGGAGTAGATTAGGATGTCGTCGATGAAGACGATGACAAACTTGTCGAGATATTCATGGAAGCATCGGTGCATCAGGTCCATGAACACCGCAAGTGCATTGGTCAGTCCGAATGGCATCACCACAAACTCGTAGTGGCCATAGCGGGTGCGGAAAGCCGTCTACGGTATGTCTTCCTCGCGGATCCGAAGTTGATGATAACCTGATCTCAGGTCGATCTTAGAGAAAACTTTTGCACCTCGAAGTTGATCTAAGAGGTCGTCTATCCTTGGAAGAGGATATTTTTTCTTGATGGTGACTTTATTCAACTCTCTGTAATCGATGCACAAGCGGAAGGTTCCATCCTTCTTCTTCACAAACAGTAGAGGCGCTCCCCAAGGCAAAGCGCTCGGTCGGATGTAACCCTTCTCAAGCAGTTCCTCGAGCTGACTCTTGAGTTCTTTCATTTCTAGCGGGGCCATCCTGTAGGGTGCTTTAGAGATTGGCGTGGTTCCTGACTCGAGGCTTATGGAAAATTCGACTTCTCGTCAAGGTGGTAACCCGGGGAGCTCTTCTAGGAAGACGTCGGGAAATTCTCTGGCTACAGGGATCTCTTGAATATCCATGACCTTTTTCTCCGTCGGCTCGAGGTAGCAAAACTACCCAACGCAGCCCTGTCGGAGCAGCTTCCCGGCCTTCATGGCGTTGATCACTTTTCCATTTTCCTCTTCTCATCTTCCTTTGAATTTGCATACGTGCGTCCCTCCAGAGTTGATGGTTACAGTTCGGGTGTAGAAATCGATTACTGCTCCATGCTGAGACAACCAATCTCTTCCGAGAATGATGTCATAGGGGTCCATCGGAATGCATATCAAGTTGGAGTTGAAGGTTCCTCCTTGAATGCATAAAGGAAAACTACCTAACTGTTTCGCTCCTATTATCCTTTCTACGTTTGGAAGGTTCACAACAAACGGCTCACACTCTTCGAGGTCATCTAACTCTAAGAGTTCTACACACTTTTCGGATATGAAAGAATGCGAAGCACCATAATCGAAGAGAATAAACACATCATTAGAGCGGATATGGAGGGTACCTTGGCAGATAGGTTCTTATGGCTTGTCGGTGGTGCGCATCTCGTACAACCGCTGCCCTTGACCTTGAGGATGTATAGGCCCCTTTCCTTTCTGATGGGTCGTAGACTGGACCGATGCAGTCCCCGCCGTTCTATTTGAAGCCTGAGGGAGCAAAGACACAATATTTGAGCGGGTCTGGCCTACTGGATTTGCGGGTTGTCTACAAAACTGCCGAAGATGTCCGTCCTTATTACAGTTGAAGCATTTCCTGGGGGTTTTAGGACAGTTCCAATTGAGGTGTCCGGGTTCTGCACAGTTGTGACAGACAATCGGGCTCTTCTTTGAGTTTGAGCCAGGGTTAGGTCTTGATCCAGTTGATGAGGCCTTGTTCTTGCTCTTCTTGGACCACTGAGATCCTTGCGGAGATGCCGGCCTCTTGAACCCACTGTGACTGGAGTAGTGAGGCTTTCCTCCACCAAACTTCCTGTGCTCGGGGACCTTAAGAGTTGTCTCCATTCCGTTTGCATGAACCACATACTCCTCTAAAGTCTGGAAGGAGCGATTTGCCATCCAGGGTTTGATTTGGTCGCTCATCCAGTTGTGGAAGCGTTTGATGTTTTGTTGCTCCGTGGTGATCTCCTCCTCAGCGTATTAAAGGAGGTGGTTGGACTTTTTCTCCCTCTCCAACACACTCAACCCATGTAACTTTGGGGAGTGGAGTTCGTCCAATTTCTCGTCTCTCATGGACTCAGAGAAGAATCGGTGCATCATCTTGTTTTTGAACATGGCCCAGCTCAAATCAGGGCGGTTGGACAAACTAGAGCTCTCCCACCACTCACAAGCTTCGTCTTTCAATTTCAATGCAGCCATGTGTAACTTGTCAGCTTCCGAACAGGGTATATTCCTCAGAAGTCTTTCTACGTGAGAGAACCAATATGGCACCCCTGACGGATCACCCGTCCCATCGTACGAGTCAGGCTTCATGGCGTTGAAAGCTTTGATCCCCCTCAGTGAAGCTGATTCTTGTCTGTTTCTCGGGGGTGACTTCTGCTACTTGGGCTGCTTCTTCATGTACTTCCTCTGGCACCTCCTCTGGGGATTCGAGGTTTGCGGGTTTAGGTACCGCAACAGGAATTTCTTCTCGTATCAATTGTTGTACTAGGGTGCGTAGGGCGGCCACTGTCTCCGCATTGAATGCTAAAGGAGCTACTGGTGCAGGGGGTGGGTTAACTCGAGGTCCGCCTCTGACCTCGGATTCACTCTCATCATGGCCTTCCTCAGCGATGTTGGGACTGCGATTGGTGGCTCTTGTGTTGACCATCTGAATGTTTTAGGTGGGTTTCATTTGTTAATTCAGTAATATATATACAAGAATTAACGCGCAAGTTTTAGTAGTGAAAAAGGGAAATTTTATTATAATAGGTTCATATGAGAGAGTACAAGGCTTTATAACTTAAGCCGTTTCAAACAAGAAAATAAAAGAAAAGCTAAGCCGATTCGACTTCCTAGGGACAAAAATGAAGTCGAAAGAAGTGGTCTAAGCTCACTTCTTGGAAAGAAAAGTACAATGCTAAGGAAAACTAGACACGGTCGGTGTAGGAATTGAGGAATTCTTCCTCGAAAAGAGTCTCATCAATGATCCCCGTGTCGTTGTTGAGGAGTAGGTTGGCTTGCTCGATCCTCCGGCAGCGACGGTTTTCGCGGGCCTGGAGCTCAACAATGCAGATCCGGTGTTGGATCCTCTCTTCTTGCTCTCTCAAACTCTCTTGGACCCATTCTTCTTTGCGCCTCTCCAGAAGGCCGAAGTTCACCCTACGAGTCCCGGCGGGTATGACCCCGGGAGGTGGTGGAAGGTTCACCAACGGCTATCGAGCTCGACTATTGGAGGCTTCCCCGGACAACCAATCGGAGAGCCCCTCCATTTGGCACTCAATGGGCGCTTGACTCGCCCTCTCATATAACGTTGGTTGGTCGTTGGGTCCCCATGGATGGGTTCCAGGGATCCTCTTCTCTGAGCGATCAACGTTGATAGACCCAAGCTGAAGCCGTCAAAGAAGTGCATCATCCTCATGACACTAGAAGTGTGTCATTGGCGGCATAGGCTCCTCGTGCTCGGGTGCTCGTGGAGGTGAGACTATCTCCACTCTCGGGATCGGAATCATGGGTGGTAGAGGTGCTGGTGGAACATACTTCATCCTTAGAATCACTGGTGGTGGTGGTGGTGGTGTTTCTGGGTCGATGACCACTCCGTCCGAGTCCTCTTCCTCGGACTCGTCGAACTCCTCAAATTCTTGGTTCATGGCATCCCACTCGGCCTGAGCTTGTCACAGTTGCTCTAACTCGTCATCACCCACCTCTTCTTCCCCGAAATCAAAGTTGAGTTCGGGCGCAATTCCTTCCGGTTGGTACTCGGGTACCAACTCCTCATCTACCTTGTCGGAGTAATCTTCGGGTTTGTAACCCGGTGCCATCCCTTCGTCCCCTGAGGGATAGTCCTCGGGTTCGTACACCGGGGATGGTGGTGGCTCGATCGGGGCGGGATTGTCCTCGGGTAGCTCAATAGGAAGGTTAGGGTCCTCCTCGGGGTCCTCCTCGGATTCTCCCCGTGGATCCCCTTCTTGATCAATCTCCGTGTTTTCCCCAGGTTGCTCTTCCTCGGGCTCATGGAAGGGGTCATCCTGAGCATTATAGTAGGGGAAGTATGGGTTAGGAGCTTGGATTCCATTGAGGGCTTCTTCGGCTTGATTTCTCAGTTGGTTGGTTCTCCTTGTTTCAACCATGGTGTCTGAGGAAGGAAAAAAAGAAAGAAAAGGCGTTAATATAGAACTTCCTTAGTTTCTATGGTGCTAAGGCAATTAGAAGGAAGTTGAGGCTTTGAAATATTACTAAAACAAAGGTTTACTTTAAACTTTTCATTTTCTTGGCCCTTTTAAAGGTCTAAGATTTTTTTCTCTTCGAACATGTGATTTTAATAAGTGAGATCTAGATTACTAACAAGTTTCCTTGTGTGAAGGTGTGAATCTTTAATCACAAGTTTCTAATGAGGTGTTTAAGTTCTCCAAAAATTGGAATGTTTATACGACTTAAGTTTTCGAAAGGTAGAGAGGAAATTTGTAAAAATGGTAGTTCTAGAACTAAGTACTTGGTATCCAAAGTTTCAACTTTTTAAGAACTTTTTTTAGCTAAGAAGTTTAAATTGGAAAGTTAATATTCCTAAGTTTTCTTCAAATGATATAGAAGGGAAATCTCTATAAATGGAAGTTTTAGATAGCGGAAGTACAAGTTAGGGCTTAAAAGTTCTTGGTTTTCGAAAATTTTCGGTTTTATAAGTTTTTCGATTTTGAAAACAAAATATTTAGCTCTGATACCACAATTGTAACACCCCTATTTTACAACATTGGGTATTACTGCCAGTGACCTCGGACTTTACCGTCCAAAGTCACCCAAGGATTTTAGAATGATATAGAACAGTAATAGATCGGAAATAAACATAATTCATAAAATGGAAAAGGTGCTCTCGAAGGAGACTTTGTTTGTACAAAACATCCTACAGTGCTTTTTAAACATAAAGTTGTTCGGAATTGAAACGCAAAACCAGCTTGTTCTTGAGACATAATGCAACTAAAACAAAATGATATGAGAAGTACATCTTGAAAATCCTCGTCCTTCCTTCGTCTTCGCTTCACGCCTTGTTGGGATTCCTAGATTCTAACATAATTCGCGAGGGGCGAGAGAATGAATGGCAAACATGCGAAAAAGAAGAATTATTCTAAGAGACTAAGCAAGCGGGAATGGAACTTCCCGAGGGTATTTTGGGAATTCAAATAATATTGAAGGAGATATTTGGGTTGTGTTTGAGATGAGGCTTATTTATGTGAGGCTTAAATGGTACGAAAGAGAACGTATCTCAAGCGGAGATAGCTCGATAATCGAGAGAAGAGCTACTAGATTGTATACTTCTTTTAGAATCGAAAGTATGTTTGGAACGTTATTAATTCATACAAGTTGAAAACCTCTCGCGCCCTGAGCGGACCGAAAGCCGGATCGATCATTTGAGTTCGGTCCGGTTTTGATATCTTTTAAATGTGCATTGGGCACTTATCTTATATAGTGACGAAAAGATTCGATTTCGCTAATGATTTTTAAAGGGGGGGTGGGGGCTCGTATGGCCCGGTCCACCAAGAGAAACCCAGTTTCTCGGCACTTAGCTAGAGTAGGCTCGTCCCTCCTTGCAATCGGAGCGGACTGGATCAAGATCCTAAAAGTCGTACTTCAAACACGTAGGCATTACGACTTAGAAAGTTTTATAGAGGCGTCAGCTATTTCCGCGCCCCTCACTAGTTTGTTCGACATTGACCTCTTAACGAGGCCGTAAACAATCAAAGCCACAACCAAACTATCCTGAATAATCCTATCAATAATAAAGAGCGAACTATACTAACAATGGGGTTGTTATATCTAACAATCGATATTTCCTAGGTTCATTTATTATTTAGCACACAAGTTGTTCCCAACATCGAGAATTTCACGGAACGAAATATAAAAGGTCACAAGGGGAAATTTTACTTGTCTTTGCTTTCACGAGTCTAACTATGGAGATGACGGAAAGATTTGATCACGACTCGGACGAAAGTCTCGACCTATCGACACGGAATTTACGAGCTATCTTTAATTACGAATTTCTTTTGAAGCTTGGATTTCTCATATATACTTTATATAGGAGAAATGGATTCTAAATTATTATGATAATAATTTAGGTGACTATTAAAATAATAATATCCTTTTATTATTATTTTAATCTTGTAATATCCTTTTATTCCTTAAAATCCTCATTCAATTCATTAAAAGTAATTTCTTTTAATCTTACTTGCTAACTTCTTAATATAATTAAGCAAGTATGATTTCATAAAAATATTTGATAACATACTTGACCTAACACATATTTTTAAGTATAAATACTTTCTTTAAATTATAAAGAATCTCTTTTAACCTATTTACAAAACTTATTTTAATTACAATATTACTTTTTAATTTCAAAAGGTTCATTGAGGGACTTAAAGTATTATTTTCCCACCAAGAATATTTTATTAATAATATTCTCCTAATAGAATCTTATATTTTTATATAAACCATATTAAATAAAGATAAAATGATTATAATCCACTTTCTTGGAAATTTCCATAATTAGGACTTTCTACTTACTTTATAAAGTAAACTTCCTAAAACTTACATATATTAAATTAATCTCATTTCTTTTATTCCCATATTTCTTTTCATATCATATAGTTTAATAAATACATGATCATGGCTTACAAATATATCACTTTATATTTATACTTCATTATTATGATATCTTTGGTCACAAAATAATATCTTATTATATCTCACCATATCTTTTCATGCAAGTCACCCTCATAACTATATAATATCAAAATATATCAATTTAAGATTCCAAATGTGATACTTCATATTAGAACTTATGTCTTGTGGGAAATCTCTACACTTAGAGATAGATAACTCTAGTACTATAGCTATTATTAATATAGTTGTATTCATATAGTTGTTATTATCTACAATTAGAGATAGGTAACCTAATGTTTTATAAGAGTTCCTTACAATTTATTTAAAATAATTATGTCTTGTCATTATTATAATATGATATAAGAATTTATCCCCACTACCATATTTTTACTATTAAAAACTATATCTATGGTAATCTCTACACCTAGAGACATGGCAACTTAAATAATTAATTTTATTTTATTTTATTTTTTATTATTATTATTATTATTATTATTATTATTATTATTATTATAAATAATTTCATATATCTTAAATTTCTCTACACTTAGAGATATGCAATATAATCATCTTATAAAAATAAACTTATTCCTTCATAAAAATAATATTTTTAATATCAAAGCTACATCTCATATGCTAGTAATTTTATAAAATACTTTTTATAAGATTCCTTTAACATTATGAAGGTAACACATCTACCCCAATATACTTTAATATTATATAAGAAAATCCTCAATACTTTATTAAATATATTTTTCAACTAACAAGGTCTTCAAAAAAAAAACATTTTTATTAGATTACAATAAAAACTTGTAGTGAGATCTATCTATTTAATTTATTAAAATCTATTTAATCTTCTTCCTCTACTAACAATATCTCAACATAATATTTTTATTAACAACTAAATCTTGTTATTTAAATCCATATTTGAATTGTTTAATATACTAACAACTTATTTTAATAAAACATGATTTAAATGAATTAATAAAATAAACAAAAATGATTTAGTTTTATACCCTAATTTCTTGTGTTCTGTATTACAGAATACAAAGGAAGGAGGGCAAGGGAGGAGCCAGTGGTGATGGGGAGGTGGCGCAACCAGGCAGGGACGGCGGGGCGTCGCTGGCGGTCTCCAAAGGGAAGAAGAGGAAGTTTTTGGTGGTGCTTTGAATGGAGGAACAAGGCTTCAATGTGCTGATTTTTGGATCAATAGAGAGTAAATTGCAAGAAGGAGGAGAAGGGTTTGAAGATGTGAGTGCTAAAGGGCTGCTTGAAGCCCCTTTTATAGGCAAAGCTATGGAGTTTGGCAATCCATGTCAATTGAGGAAGGCCAATGGAGGAGGAGGAGATGCTCTACAATTGGGCACAAGTGTGTTTCTTCAAGGATGATGCAAGGTGATGCAATAAGGATGTCCTACAAGGAAAAAGAGGTGGAAGAAGGTTCCATGAGCATGCAATGGGGGGCAATCAAATCAACGTACATTCAATCAGACATAAGTCTGATGTTTATTTTGAAGAGGAAGAGGACTAATTGGTATAAGATAATAAGGATAGGGTGATGGAGTAAGAAAGTGCAAATGGTCTAGCGGATTTGAGGGAGGGGCGTGTGGGGTGTGTTGCAAGAGGTCTCGGGTTCAAGTCCCGGCTCTTGCATTCTTTTTTACTAGACTTTTAATGTAATTTTAATGCCTTGTTGTCCCTTAATTTAATTAATAAAAAGGATCCTCATAATGCATTATTTTTATTTTAATGCTTTTGATTTATACATAACCCTTAAGATGCAGTTTTGAATTTTATTTAATTTAATTTACTTAATATTCTCTTTTTAAGAGAAAATAAGAGTTATATAATATATTTAAAATTCTCTTTTATTTGGAGAAAAACTTAATAATATAAATATTATATTATATTTGGTTTTAAAACCTTGGAATATCGCGAATATTACATAATTTCACTTTACTATCACCTCATTCACTTTTCACTTTAATATCAAATCAACCACAATTAACAACATTTCTTATCTACCGATATCAATTTACATAGCAATCGGGGCATTGTTTAGCCGAAAATTCTTATCTACCATATCAATTTACGTAGCAATAAAGGGCATTTATTTCAGCTGGAAATTCTTATATACAATATCAATTTACATAGCAATCAGGGCATTCTCCAGCCGGAACGGGGTGTAGTGGTCGGCGGCCTCCACCAGAATAATTCACTTTCTTACCCCCGGTCAAGCCTTTACTAGAGCACTTGCCAAAACATTTATTATAATTTTGAAGGGGCTCTCCTTATCACACAACTAAACAAGGGATGTCTTTAAATTATCGCTTTTGTCACACATAGTCGTATAATAATATACGGGGACGAATCCAAAAATAAAGCTCTACACATCATATCCACACATCCAACACACATTAAAATTGATAACTAAGTAAGTCTAGGCCACATACCTCGAAGACGAAATCCCAAAGCCAAGAAACAACTAACTATTGCGCAACGCGGAACCCTATCTAAGACAAATAGCATGTCTCTGTTCACTTCCTAAGACCCACACTCCTATATATAACTCAATGAATAAAAATAGCTTTTTAACTCTTACAAACTCTAGCCCTAAAAAACCGAAAAGTCAACATGTCTTATACTTCTTTTGTATATATCCAAATCCTTTAAAACCTGACAAGAATATACTATGTATAAAAAAGAAAATTTTTCTAGTTCAAACCTCTTTGTAAAACTTGATTGAAGATCTCGAAAAATCATTACAAAACAAAACCCTAAAATTACTCTAACATCTTTTACCAAATATAAATCCAATACAGAATACACTCCTGGAGAACTATAAATCGATTGCTTTTTTAATAAAAAACAATTGTAGATCTACATCTGGAAAAATCAATGAAATCCAAATAAACCATTAACTAATTAAAACTTACCAAATCAGGCTTATACTTCGAAACTAAAACCCGATAGTGGAACGAGATCAAAACAACCAAACCAAATTCTTCTTCTTTTCTCTCTCTCACTCTAGGAACCTCTGTATTTTTTTTAATCTTGAATTCCTTAGTGAGCAAGGAGTTGTTCAAACACACATATATATTACAAGTGAAGTCGGCAATCTTTGTAAAAGTCGACAAACATTTTCCAAAATTACATTTTCACCCTCAAATCTCATTAAATTTTTACCCTGAAATAATTATTAATTAATTTTTAGTTAAACTCTTTAAAATATAATAAATTTAAATTAAAAATTAAAAATTAAATATTATTATTTATCCGAAATTACTTATAAGCTAGGTAATTCAACACGAAATTCAAGGAGCATAAACATATCAAAATATTTTCGAATATTACACATAGCATTTTGGTTTCAACTCATATTACAAACAAAAATATAAATGTTACTAATAGTCACAAAAGAAAACCTAATGTGACTTGGAAAACACCACTTGTTAACTAGTTTAAATTAAAATTTGATGCTTCTAAACAAAATAACTCTAATATGTTTATAAGTTATATCATTAGTGATCATATTAGTAGTATTGCTAGTTTTGGCTGTAAAAAGGTTAACCCTATGTCAGTTCTTCGGGCTGAAGCTTTAGCCTTGCTAGAAGGTCACAAAATGGTAGCTCCTTTGAATATTAAAAAAATAATTATAGAATGAGATAATTTAGTTCTCATTAATTCTTTAAAAAATATTTGGAAAGTCTCTTGGGAAATTAATTTGGGAATTACATTTAACCACCTTTTATTTTACACTTGTTGCAATTAACCACCCTTTATATTTTTTCTACACTTAACCACCCCTTATTAGTAAATATGTGCATTTAACCACCCATTTTGATGAAAAACGTTATTTTATTCGTTAATTAAAGTAAATTACGTTTTTGCCCTTTTTTTAAATTTTTATTTACAATAAATAAAAGAATTTAGGAATAAATTAAGCTTGGAATGTCATTATTATTTGATTTCGGCCTACATCTCAACCTTTTAAATCTCGAATAGTCGTCCATCAACTTAGACACGATCGACTCCAAGGGACACTCAAATTCCTTAGAATCAGATCAGCGGCAAAGTCGTGGTTCTTCTTCGCCATTGGATGGAGTGAATGAATTATTATGGAGGAAATTAGGTAAGGGTTGTAAAAATCGGCGTATTGGAACTTGAAAGTGTCAATTATGATTTTTTCTTTATTGTAAATAAAATTTAAAAAGAAAGGGAAAACGTAATTTACTTTATTTAACGGAGAAAATGACATTTTTCGTTAAAATGGGTGGTTAAATGCAGATAATTACAAATAAGGGGTGGTTAAGTGTAGAAAAAAATATAAAGGGTGGTTGATTGCAACAAGTGTAAAATAAAGGGTGGTTAAATGCAATTTTCCCAATTAATTTATTAGTTAAGGATATTCGGAATTTGGTTCGGGGTTTGATAATGTTGTTTTTTCATTGTTTTAGAGAATGTAACTCCGCGGCTGACTTTTTAGGCAGAAGGCATGTCAATGTTGCTCACTTTCGTTAAGCAGTTCTTCCTTCTTCTCTAGTTTCTGACCTTCAAGATCCTAGTGTTTGTAATTTTAGAGAGTCTCTTTTTCTTTATCTATGTTGTTGCATTTTTTAAAGATCATCTGTTGTGATGATTTAGGCTGACCCTATTTCTTTGGGGCGGTCTAATGTTTGCCTTGTAATAAGTTAGTAACTCATTGTATCAAAATAAACAATGTATTAACACAATCGCATACACTTTGGTAGGTGGGTGTAATTTTGCTATTTTCATTAAAAAGTGGTTAACTTATAATTAACGTGTAAAATAGCCTTCAAGATCCTAGTGTTTCTAATTTTAGGGAGTCGATTTTTCTTTATCATGTGTTGTTGCATTTTTTTAAAGATCATTAGTTGTGATAATTTAGGTTGGCCCTGTTCCTATGGAATGGTCTAATGTTTGCCTTGTAATGAGCTAGTAGCTCATTATATCAAAAAAGAAATGTATTAACACAATCGCATACACTTTGGTAGGTGGTGTAATTTTGCTATTTTCATTACAAAAGTGGTTAACTTGTTACGTGCAAAATAGCCCATATTATTTGTTATTTGTTCAGCTTCATAACAAAGAAAGAAACTGTAGGATTGTAGATCTGTGTTAGTAAGACAAGTTCGGGAACTGTTCCAGCGACAGTTCCCTTACGCAGCGGAATAAAGCAACACAGAAAGTAAAATGTAAAACAAAGACGAGGACACGGTTCCTTATAGAGGAACCTCTATAGCCAACTAGCTGGAGAGTAAACCTCTACCTCCCTTGGAGGATTTTGAACACACACTATATTTCGATTGATAGATCTCAAGGTACACAATACAAATTCGAACTTCTCTATTGTTCGCAATCCCACTTACAAACAATACTAACGACTAAGTCATGGTAGTTCCTAGATCTAACACAATCAAATATGGATAGTGAACCTTACTCGTTCCTTTGCAGTTCCCTTTAGCACAGGAACCAACTCTCCAAGTCGATGGCGATCTTCACGCAGTCTCCATCGCTTGGTCACGGAACTTCCTTCTTCGAATTCTGGATCGTTGTCTTCACTGGATAAGCTCGGGCTCTCGCTTTCTCACTTTCCCCTTTTAGATCTTGTGCTTTTTTGTATTCGAGAGCTTATATGACCTAGCGGCATCGCATACTATATATAGAGGTTTCCACTTTTAGCTTTGACGCCTTTGCCCTTCTTGTCTTGGGGAGTACGACATTATTCAAAAAGACTAGCGTACCCTTTGCATCTCCTTCTATCCGGAACTTGGCTTGCCGCCCAAGACAATAGTGAAAAGTCTTTATTATCCTTTAATTCTTTTGACATGTACTCAGATGGCGTCATGGGAAGTGTTTCCCTTACTTTTCCTGTGAACCTGTATCTTTCCTTAGATCACTTGTAAAGGGAATTATTTCCATTTGTTTGTCATTATCAAAACTCCAATTTCTCGAATAGAGAAACCATTGTTCTAGTGTTAGTTCACTAACACTGAACTAACACTGATCCAACAATTTCCTCCTTTTTGATGATGACAAACCTTTATAAAATGCAAGTCAGGGAGAAGGAAAGATAAGAGAGATTAAACACCAAAAGAACACAAGCAATACTTTGTAGATACTTAGTTCCCCCTGAAATGGACAAGCAGTTCAATTTTCAAGATTTTTAAGCATATAGTTCTCCCTCGGCTTTTGGCTAATTATTCTATATTCTCTTAGGCACAACACATCTCTGCATTTTTCCACTTTCCCCCTTTTGACATCATCGAAAAGAATAAGCATGCAAGGAAAAGCAAGTAAAGAACAATCATAACTAGAGAATAATAGCAAAATGCATTCATTGAAACGAAGTTAACAAAGTACAGGAACAGACAATCTTAAAAAGCATTAAAGGAAGATAAAACAGCTAAGGGATTTGTTTTGTAGAGGGCTTGTTCATGGATTAGAGGAGGAAGAGGAACGCAACTTCTGTTGGATATCTAGGAGAACATCAAGGATGCGCTCATTGATTCCATTCTTCTGTTGGATGTCTAGAAGAACATCGAGGATTCGCTCATTAACCCCACACAGACGATTGCGAGCTTGAAAAACAGTTGTGCGATCTCCCTGTTCGATGAACATTGGTTGAGGAACTTCATCAGTTGGTTCCTGGGAGTGCTTCATTCGTTGAATATTGGACATATCCATCTCTTGTCCAAACTCTTCTTCCTCCTGAGGATGGTAAACTTCGTTCCTTATCATGATTTCCTTCACCAGAGCAGCATATGGAAGGGTGTGACACTCCTTGGGAACACATTTGCACATGTTAATATCATGATCCGAGGCAAGTTGATCTTTTCCTTGCGAAGGAACAAATCTAGGGGAATTGCATCATTTGAGTTAAGGGTCGTTCTCTTCTCCTGCCTTGGAATCACTACCCTAGTGATGTACTAGTGTGCCATTTTGCTCAACTGACTCAATCCATGAGTCAAGACCTCCTTTCTTTGGACAGGCACGTGACCTAGAAGTCGTTTGAAGATAGCTTCCCTTCCATCGGTGTCTTGCCAAGGTCTTTGAGGAAGAGTGTTGTAGCCTTTCCCAGGAACTAGGAGTATCTTCTTGATTGTAGCTGCGGTGAAGGTGAAGTCATCTTCTTCAGTTTGCCATCTTATGACTGGATCGAGCTCAGTTCCCTTTGTTAGGGCGAACTTTGAGTAGAAAAACTTGATCTGAGCTGGATCAACCTTAGCTGGTTCTGAGCATAGCTTATCCCACTCTTGGAACTGGATGAGTTCTTGAAGCTCGTTGAAGTCATGCTCTTGAAGGAGATCAGCGGTGACGACTAAGGGAACAACCATCTTCCGTTCCCCAGTTGTAGATGTTCCTTTCTTCTTCTTTTCTTTCTTCTCCTTTTCCTTCTTCTCCTTTTCCTTCTTCTCCTTTTCCTTCTTCTCCTCCACCTTTTGTTTCTTTGAGCCTCTTGTTGAAGGACACCCAGATGGCGGTTCCTTGTAGCCAATTTGAAGGGCAGGCTCCGTATATTCCTCTATCTCATTATCGTCGCCCTCCACGGTGATTATTTCCTTGGATTGATTGAGGGCTCGAAGTTGCTCAGACAGAAGAGGCTGTAGTTCCTCTTCGTCTTCCTCTTCTTCTTCTTCTTTACTCAGTTTCCTTAGCTTTCTCTTTTTCGTTCTTTGACCAGTGGGGAACGGAAGAAGGTGGGATAGGTGTTTTGAACGTGTGGAGGAAGAAGGTGGGACAGGTGTAGTTCCATGTGAGGTAGGGAACTCTTCTCTCTCGAACTGTGAGAGAGTTTGATCAAGATTGGAGAGGTCGAGTTCCATGTTGGGTGGAATTGGGATTGTAGGAGCTCTTGTAGAGGAGGAGGGTTCTTTGGAACTTTGAATTTGAGGATTAGAGTTTTGAGAGGTTGAGGCAAGCAGATCCGTCCGTTTGGGACTTAGACTATCATAGATTTGAGTGTGGTGTTTTGGAGAGGAATGGGAAGAATCTTTGAGAAGGAGAGGGTTAGGGTTTGTTTCAGAAATTTTGGTTTGGACACCCTCTATGTTGATGGTGAGTGTCGAGGAACCATCCGGCCTCGTGGTGAGTACCGGAATTATTTGATCTGGGAGATGTCGGGGGAGAGCTTTGTGGAGTAAGAGGTGGTTGGCCATCTTTCTTCATTAGAAGGGAGAAGAGTCTTTCTTTTACATCAAATATGTACTCAGGTTCGTGGTGCTCTAAGCTGAGATCTGTAAGAAGCATTTTTTAGAGATAGACTAGGTCATTGTGAAGAAGATGCTCGATTAGAGGGTTTTTGTGGAGGACAGAGTACTTGATGATTGGTTGATTTTGGTTGGCCATTTGAAATGGTTTAGGATTCCTGAGAGGAATTGGAAAAGAAGTTCGAGCTCTAGGGTTTGCAGAAGAGAAGAGATGGAGATGAAGACGATGAAGATGGGAGAGAATGAGGGAGATGGGTTAAGTAAGGAAAGGGAAAGAATTTGAAAAGGTGAGAGAGAAACTCGCATCTAGTTACTCCAAAGGTAACTAGAAGGATTTGATGTCTTCCATTAAGAGATTCTTTCCATATCAACAGTATCTAGGTGGCGGATAACGAGCCAAAGTAGCAAGATGAACGGTGTAGATTCAAATTTCCCTTTTCTCAACCTGTCGCTTCAAAATCCCAATTTCAAACGTCTTATCTCTTTCCAATAATATACCTATGAGACGCTTAGGTGCCAAGATCTTTGTAGTTCCCTCGTGACTTGAAGTTGTTCCTTTCCTTTCCAACCTCTTTTCCATGAACAAGTAACGGAAGACCATATTTGGATACATAAGGGTTTTTTTGTGTGAAAAGACAAATATAAGTATCCAAACAAAATATGGGTAGGTAAGCAAATTTTGTTATCCAGGTAATTTAGTCCCGTGGAAGGGGTTATCAATTAATTGAGGCTCATAGGAAACATTTACCTGGATTGGCTTTATGGGACAAGTCTTATGATCAACCATCCTTTTGGCTTGTAATGAAGGATAGATAAGATCAGGTTGATCATTTTGGGCCAAAAGAAACAAAGTGCTTTTAAGAAGTAGTTCCCATACATAGTAATAAACATGTTTCATACAAAGAGCAATTATTAAAATGAAAGTTGCTAAACCATGCAGTTCCCTAGTCATACTTATGCTTAACTAGTCAATCATTGAGGGAAAAGATGGACCGGTACTTGTTTAATGTAAGAGAATTATCCCTAAGAGCATTCGAAGATGCTCGAAGGGTTGTCTATCCAAAGCTTTGGTGAAAATATCAGACACTTGTTCATCTGTCCTGCAATGTACCATCTCAATGGAACCTTTCTCTACGTGATCACGTAGGAAATGGTGCCTAACCTCTATGTGCTTTGTTCTAGAGTGATGCACGGGTTTTTTTGAGATATTTATTGCACTAGTACTATCACATTTAATAGGAACAATTCCAAGAGACATACCATAATCTTGAAGTTGATACTTGAGCCATAGAACTTGGGAACAACAAGCAGCAACGGCTATGTATTCAGCTTCAGCAGTAGAAAGTGCCACTGAGGATTGCTTCTTAGATCCCCAAGATACAAGGCAATCACCTAGGAATTGTGCCATGCCTGAAGTACTTTTCCGATCTACTAGATGCCCTGCAAAGTCAACATCGGTGAACGAAACTAGTTCAAAGGAACTGTTCCTTGGATACCATAAGCACAAGTTGTCTCTTCCTTTGAGGTAGCGAAAGATCCTTTTGACTTCCTTAAAGTGAGACTCCTTAGAGTTTGCTTGGAATCGTGCACATAGACAGACGACAAACATGATGTTCGGTCTGCTGGCAGTGAGATAGGGAATGGAACCAATCCTTCCTCGAAAGAGCTTTTTATTGACATTGGTTCCTTACTCATCCGCATCAAGACGTGTGCTAGGTGAGATCGGGGTGTTAATGGGCTTTGCAGTGTCCATCCCATATTTTGATAACATTTCCTTGATGTACTTTTGTTGATGAATCTTGGTGCCACCCTTTGTTTGAGAAATTTCAAGTCCTAGAAAGAAGTTGAGTTCTCCTACCATACTCATCTCGAACGCACTACTCATTTGTTTCTCAAATTTTTCTGTGAGCACAGGGTTAGTGGAACCAAAAACTATATCATCAACATAGACTTGCACAATTAAAATGTCACCTGATTGTTTCTTCAGGAAAAGAGTTTTGTCGATTGATCCTCGTTGATAACCTTTGGATAATAGAAATGAAGCAAATCTATCATACCGGGCTCGAGGTGCTTGTTTGAGGCCATACAAAGCTCTTTCAAGAAAGTATACATGATCTGGCTTGCTTTTGTCTTCAAATCCTGGTGGTTGCTTGACATAGACTTCTTCTTGGAGATAGCCATTTAGAAAGGCTGTCTTGACATCCATCTGGAACAGTTTGAATCCTTTGTATGTTGCAAAGGCAATGAGTAACCGTATTGCTTCAATTCTGGCAATTGGTGCAAATGTTTCCTCATAGTCGATTCCCTCCTTGGTTGTAGCCTTGATCCACAAGTCTAGCTTTGTTTCGGGACACATTTCTTGATTCATCGAGTTTGTTTCGAAAGACCCATCTAGTTCCAATAACATTCTTGTCTGAAGGCCTGTGAACTAGTTTCCACACTTGTTGTCTTTCAAATTGATGAAGCTCTTCCTGTATTGCTTGAATCCAATCAGGATCTTTAAGTGCACTTCCTGTATACTTTTGGGTTCAACAAGGGAAACAAATGCGTTAAAAGCAAAAAAGTTATGGAGAGAGGAACGAGTTTGTACTCCTTGTTCCAGAGGTGTAAGGATGTTCTCAAGAGGGTGATCTTTTCTCTGATGATAGTTCCTGGGTTGAGGTTGTGATTGTAGTGCTTCTTGAAGTTCCCCCCGAGCACTGGAACTAGCTTCAGGTAAAATCTGTGGAGTCTCAGTTACATGATTGTTCCCTATGTTTGAAACTTCTAATGGTTCAGATGGATTGTTCTCTTCTTCAGGGAAGTTAGTAGAGGGATCATCGAACTGCTATGTGGTATCATCATCTCCTTGATCATCTTCGTTGGTTAGTTCCTGTGGTTGAGATCATTTCCATTGAGATATTCAGAATCATCCTTCCGTGGATTTGAATCATCATCTTCTTCTGTTGGTTCCCTCGTTGTCTCCCTTGGTATAGTGAAGGGCTTCACTCCTGTCTTTGAAAATGGGTTGATGGAGGTAGTTCCATGATGAATGGGTTCCTCATCAAAGATGACATGGACACTTTCTTCAAACTTTTTGGTCCTTTTGTTGTAGACTCGGTATGCTTGCTTTGGAGGGAGTACCTAGTGAAGATCCCTTCATCACTTCTTGGGTCAAACTTTCCGAGAGCATCCTTCCCATTGTTATGGATATAACACCTGCAACCAAAAACCCTAAGATGGGAAATATTTGGCTTTCGGCCTTTGATTAGTTCATAGGAAGTTTTAAGTAACAAAGTTCTAATCATAGCCCTGTTAAGGATATAAGCTGAGGTTGATATGGCTTCTGCCCAGAAGTTTGATGGAACTCCACTTTCGAGCATCATGGCTCGAGCCATATTCTCCAAGGTGTGATTCTTCCTTTCTGCAACTCCATTTTGTTCTAGAGTTCTTGGTGCAGAGAAATTGTGAGACACTCAATTTTCATTGCAAAAGTTGAGAAAATCTGAGTTATCAAACTCTGTTCCATGATCTGAACGTATGGATTTCAGCTTGGGTCCTAGACTGACTTCCGTTCTTTTGATGAAGACTTCAAACTCCTTGAACACTGTTCCTTTGGAAGACAAGAAAATAACCCAAGTAAAATGAGAATAATCATCAATTATAACAAACATGTACCTGCTTCCACCATAGCTACATGTGTCCATTGGACCACATAAATCCATGTGTAACATTTCCAAAGGTTTGGAAGTGCTAACAACCTTCTTTGGTTTGAAGGAGCTTCGAGTTTGTTTACTCCTGGCACAAGCATCACACAATTTAGCTGTGTTTGGGTTTATCCTAGGTAAACCAACTACAAGATCTTGCAAGAACAACTTCTGAATGAGATTTAAACCTACATGACCAAGACGTCTATGCCAAAGATCAATGTCACTTGTGGGAACTGTGAGACATAGCTTTCTTGGAGGTTGAAAATCATGATCAACAATGTAAACACTGTTAGATCGTTTCTCTCTAAGAATAACTTTGTTAGTCTCTTTGTTCACAACCAGACATTCATTCGAATCAAGGGTAACTATGTTGTTTCCTTGATCACAAAGTTGTGCCACACACAGTAAGTTGTACCCAAGATTTGTCACAAGATTGACATTATTGACTTTGATTGATTTGTTAAGCTTGACTTCCCCTATGCCTTGAATTGCCCCTTTGTTCCTGTTGCCAAAGGAAACATTTCCTCCTTCGACCTGAGTGTTAAGCGAGGTTAGATTGTTCATGTTTCCTGTCATGTGGTTGGAGCATGCACTGTCTATGAACTACATACAGTTCCCCCTCGCTTTCACTTGTAAAAGAGTCAATGTTTGGTTACCCAGGCAAGGTGTTCCTTGCCTGGTTCCTTACAGTGATAACAATCAACATAATCTGCGATATTAACATCAATAGAGTGATAGTTCTTATAGGATCTTGAACATGAAGTTGTGTTGTTGTTCTTGTTTGTGTGACTTCCTGAGAAACTGACTTTAGGACATTGTTCCTTGTAATGAACGTGACTTCCACATGTCCAAAAAGTTTTGTAGTATTCACCTAGATAATACTTAGGATGAGATCTCTAAATTCTACTTTTCTAAACAGTTTCCTTGTTTGGACCTCTGAAACCATTTCCCTTAGCTATCTTAACATATATCTTATACGAGTTATTCCCAGTGTAGTAGTCCCTTTTCCCTTTAGTTCCACTCTCTAGAACTCTAATTTTCTCTTCTAGATGGGAATTTTTTATTCTCTCAGTTTGTAATTCTAGGGCTCTACTTTCACTTAGTTCCCTCAGGGTAAGGGTCTTTTGATCATTTCTAGAGTCTATTTCATAATATCCTATGCCATGTCTAGAGGGGACAAACGTGACCTTAGGAATCTCTAAAACTTTCTTTCCCTCATTTATCTCTAGCTTCTTAGTTAGGGTTTCCTTCTCTAAGGTAATAGTAGCAAGCACAGAGATAAGCTCATTCAAGTTCCTTTTCAGCGACATCACTTTCTAATTTTAGATAGTGCTCTTCAGTTTCACTCATTTCCGTTTGAAGTTTCATATTGTCTTTAACAAGTTTAGAAAGTATGCGAATAAGATCAGGTTTAGAGTATTTATCAAAGCAACTATTTCGAGTTAGAATACAAACATCCTCTTATAGTTCCTTCTTATCTCCTTTGATAGCCATAGCACACATATTCGATGTAGCCCAAGCCTCAGGATCTTCATCATCTGAATCATATCATGTTGCTATGTAAGCTTTGTTCCCAGACTTGTTCTCGTCGTTTCTCAGAGGACATGCTTTAGCATAGTGACCCTTCTTGAAGCACTTGAAACACGTAATATCCTTAGACTCCTTTTCTCCGGACTTGTTGTAATCTCTTGAGTGACTGTTCCCTCCATAGTTCTTCTGGAACTTTCCCTTTTTGTAGAGATTGTGTAGTGCTTTTGTGATGAGCACTATGTCATCCTCTTCCTCATCTTTAGATTCCTCACACTGTTCCAGGACAGACTTAAGCACTTTCTCAAGCTTAAGCGCAATTCCCTTTCAGGCTTGTCTTGAGCTTTGTCGGAGTTCCTTCTTCTCTCATAGGTCTTTAGTTTTCTAAAAATCTCATGAAGCATGAGGTTCCTGTTGGATGGATTTTCTCTGAACATTGTTCGATCATGAGTCCATTCACCGAAAAGACCATCTATCACCTTCTTGACTTTGATCCGTTCTGTGACTTCACTCTCTGAGATTCCCAAATTTCAAATTTAGTCAGTAGTCCCTCGAAACGGAACTAATATGATGATACGATTTCTCCAGGTTCCATCCTGAAGTTATAAAACTCTTGAGGAACATCCATTTGGTGATCTTCCTTTAGATCTGAGCTTCCCATGTGCATTTGCTCGATTGCAACCCACATCTCCTTAGCGGTTTTTAGGTTTCCAACCTTGGCTGAATCGATTTCACTCATGGAATAGTTGAGATACATTTTTGCTTTATAGTTAGCTTCCATACACTTCCACTCATTTCGCCCCCATTTTGTGAGATCATTCTCGATTTCTGGGTTGATGGTGAAGTTCCCTCTCTCGATTACTGCCCATGCTTGGTAATTGTGACTTTGTATCCAGTCTTTCATCTGTCCTTGCTATCGCTCAAATCGTCCTTCGATCAGCCTGGGTGGTTTGTTGCTTCCGTGTCCAACAACACTGAGATCTGAAGACATTCCTGTAGACATCCTGCAAGTTATTACAGAAAATCTAGAGCCAAGCTCTGATACCAATTGTATGATCGTAGATCTGTGTTAGTAAGACAAGTTCGGGAACTGTTCCAACGACAGTTCCCTTACGAAGCGGAATAAAGTAACACAGAAAGTAAAATGTAAAACATAGACAAGGACACGGTTTCTTATAGAGGAACCTCTACAGCCAACTAGCTGGAGAGTAAACCTCTACCTCCCTTGGAGGATTTTGAACACACACTATATTTCGATTGATAGATCTCAAGGTACACAATACAAAGTCGAACTTCTCTATTGTTCGCAATCCCACTTACAAACAATACTAACGACTAAGTCATGGTAGTTCCTAGATCTAACACAATCAAATATAGATAGTGAACCTTACTCGTTCCTGTGCAGTTCTCTTTAGCACAGGAACCAACTCTCCAAGTCGATGGTGATCTTCTCGCAGTCTCCATCGCTTGGTCATGGAACTTCCTTCTTCGAATTCTAGATTGTCGTCTTCACTGGATAAGCTCGGGCTCTCGCTTTCTCACTTTCCCCTTTTAGATCTTGTGTTTTTCTGTATTCGAGAGCTTATATGACATATCGGCGTCGCATACTATTTATAGAGGTTTCCACTATTAGCTTTGATGCCTTTTCCCTTCTTGTCTTGGGGAGTACGACCCTATTCAAAACGACTAGTGTACCCTTTGCATCTCCTTCTATCCGGAACTTGGCTTGCCGCCCAAGACAATAGTGAAAAGTCTTTGTTATCCTTTAATTCTTTTTCCATGTACTCAGATGGCGTCATGGGAAGTGTTTCCCTTGCTTTTCCTGTGAACCTGTATCTTTCCTTAGATCACTTGTAAAGGAAATTAGTTCCATTTGTTTGTCATTATCAAAACTCCGATTTCTCGAATAGAGAAACCATTGTTCCAGTGTTAGTTCCCTAACACTAAACTAACACTGATCCAACAGAAACTGTAATAGATATGAATAGATTTCCACCATGATTTAAAACCGTCATTACTTATCCCTTATTTGATCCTATTGTAGCACTTCTTTGTAGCGGGTACTCTATTGGAGCGGTTTTTGGAACGTTTATTCTATTGTGGCGATTTATGTAGTGCTTTTGAGTTTTTCTATGCATAACACTTGTATTGCAAAATACATTTGTGGTCAGTAGCCACACATTTAGCAATGAACTAGTTCACGATTATTATTTGTAGCTATATAACCACAAAACTAGAATTATGTGGTTCTTTTCCAGAGTGATATTTAGCCTCGGCCGATATAGCCCCAGTGCTCCTTTCGTAGGGCAATCCGTTGGGGATTTTGTGGCTAACGGGATTTCGTGGTTATTTTTGTGGCTGATGACGAGGCTATTTTCATGGCTACTGATGCATTTTCCAGCAGTGAAAGGAAAATTTGCTATAGACCATGACTATAATTAGAAAGCGATGAAGCTAGGTTAAAACATATCACTCACCGATGAACCCAGCTGAGAGATACAAAGAATTCAGAGTGATCCAGAGCAACAACGAAGATTTCAACAAGACCAAGAAGATTCAGAAGCTCGACAATGGCAAGTGCGGGAACTTGATGTTGTCATAGGAGCTAGTTCTGGTGCTAAAGGGAACTGCATCAGGAAGCAGAGAGGTTTGATTGTTTTATCTAAATCATTGTGGTATTCTTAGGAACTAGATAGATAGATTTGTTAGTATTACTAGAATTCGGTGATTGCTAGTAATATAGAAGTTCAAATCTACATCTTGTAACTAGGGAACTACGATATATATAAAATATTGCTCATTCGAAATTCTCCAAGGGAGTTAGGGTCCGTTCGATAGAGTTGAAATAAGATTTGAAATGGGTTTATGTAGTTGAATTAAAAAAAAAATCAACTACATGGGTGTTTGGATGAAGTAGTAGAAATGTTTTTATACTAGTTGATGTTAGTTGAAATTTTGGAAAAACAATAAGGTGAGGGGGGGGGGGGGGGGGGGGGGGGGGGGACCTTATGGAGTTGAAATGAGTTTATCTAAGCTAGTTGAAATTTAATTAAACCTATTACTCTCTTTTTCAACTCTCATAAACTACTATTTTTCCGAACACTATATAGCTTATATAAAAATAAATATCTAATTTCAACACATCATTTCAGCATCAACTATATCAACATTAACTATATCAGCATTACCTCATATAAGTATATCATTGCCGAACGAACCCTTAGATGTTTACAAATTCAACTTATTAGTTGAAGTGGTATTTCTCTATAAGGATATATTTATCCTTAAGTTTCTATTATTTACATTCTAATTTACTTATCCGATGCGTAAGTAAAGTGTCTCTATAACAAATCCCGATTATTTTAAACTAACCTACGATCCTACCCAATAAAAACTCATGATTTAATAAGAAGCTAGGGGAGGTCGCACTTATCATTGATGTGATATTTGGGGCACATGGATAGTCAATTATATAATATCACGAGCATACCATAAAAATCTGGCATTGATGGGTTTAAGTAACATGATTTAGCTACCTTTAGAACCTCTTTCGATTAATTAACATATTAATAGTCAATTAAGCACCTTACGACTACCGTCTACCATGCATATGCATGCAAGCTTCCTACCCAAATCAACTAATTATTTCATTTAGATTCTCTTCATTATTATTTTTTTGGCATGCTCGATCGTCTTTTTATCCGTTGTGTTAAATTTTAATATTTTATCGTTTCAATCTATAACTATATATTAAAGTTGACCCTTTTCGAGCCACCAGAATGATTCTGGCCCCTTCCTATATTTAAAAAATCTTATTTTTCATTCTTATATATTATTTCTTTTTTTTATTTCTATCTTATTCCAATAATCTTTATGACCCGTACACTCAAAAAATATTGTTCCAATAATATTATTTCTCAAAATCGGATATCTATCTACTATCTATCTTTTATAGATATTTTTCTTATTTTTTTAGTAAAAATCTATCAAAATCGTATAAGATAGGAAAATCTATAACTATATATTAAAGCTATACCATTTCGAGCCACCACGTAAATTCTTGCCCCACCATAAATTTAAAAATTAATTTTTATTTTTATTGATTTAGTTTTTTCATTGACATTCTTTTCTATCTATTTATGTAAAAAAAATTAAATTCGAAATTTAATTAAAAACTAACGAAAAATATTCTATCTTTATCTTTTTATCTAATTATGTAAAAGATTTATCTTAAATCAAATTTTGATAAAAAATCAATATCTACATAATTAGTTGCCTAAATTTTGAGCCACCAAGTTAATATTGGCCCCACCTTACATTTAAAATTAATTTTTATTTGTATTAATTAAGTCTATCTCATTAAAAAATTCTATCTATTTATGTGAAAGTTAATTTTTAAAGTCAAAATTTAATTAAAAATAACAAAAATTATTCTATCTTTATCTTTTTATCTATTTATGTAAAAAATTTATCTTAAATCAAGCTTTGATAAAAAAAAATCAGTATCTAGATAATTAATTACCTAAATTGAATTTGAAAAAAATTATATTATATTTTTTTTAATTTTCTTATTAATATGTCATTCTTAACATTAAATTTAATCATTTATATTGATTAAAAAAATTATACATTCTACGATCAATAAATCATTGATATTAAATTTTATATTTAAGAATATTTAAGAATGACAAATTTGGAAGTCTTGGGTCATATTTCACTAATTTTATTTTTATTCCTTTCAGGCACTTTGTTGGTGAATGAAAGAATGTTAGAGTCATATGAAATTGCACGTGATCGTTTTCTTGTTCCCAATGGGAAAATGTTTCCTGGAGTTGGAAGGTGACAATTTTCTCTCGTGTGCCATCTTTCTGTTTAAGACACTGAGTTATAGTGTTATTTTTAAAAATAACATACCGTTTACAATAACTAGTATTTATGCCCGTACCTTGTACGGATTTTGCTTAAACAAAATATTAATATTAGTATTTTTCAAATACATGAATTATCTATAAACAAATAAGCATGATCTTAAGGCGCAAATTAATTCTTAATTTGTTTAAATCAAGTTATCTTAAATAAATTATGTGAATCATTTTTTTTATTTTGTTTAACAAATCAATAAATCAATATAAATAATTTATTTTTTAAGATATAAATAAAATATTTATATATTGGTCAGATGGTCTCCCAAAAATAAAAATTCTAGAATTTTTATAATACCAAAAAATAAAATCATAATAACAATTTTGGAAAACTAACGCGTGTGAATAATTAGTACAATGAGATAGAAGAATAAATGTCGTTCGTTTCTCCAAAAAATTGACATCCTAGATTAGAATTTCAATAAAGATGGGTAAATACAATACACGCATATTTTTCTTGAATTAGTTGTATATTTTTCAAAAAAATTGTTTCTGGGGAGACGTGTACATCACGTTCATCGGTTTCCGCCTTATATGTGCATCAAAACTAATTGTTTGTGCAACGATATTATGATGCACAATGTTCATTAGTTGCGTTAGTTTTGTTCTTAAAATGAAACTCTGACTCATTAAAGGTCACACTCCTAGAGGTAATTACTTTGTAGCCATGAGGCTGACAAAGCAACAATTTGTAACCCTTAACACCTTCAGGGTAGCCTAACATCACACATTTTTGAGCTCTTGGTTGCAACTTGCCTTGAGATGCATGAGCATAGGCAGTGCAACCAAATGCCTTTAGATGTGTCAGGTTAGGTTTCTTGCCAGTCCACATCTCATATGGTGTTTTGAAATCAACCACAGAGGATGGAGACCTATTGATGAGATAACAGGCAGTTGTCACTGCCTCACCCCAGAGTGAAGGTTTCATTCTAGCACCAATGAGCAGACACCTTGCCTTTTCAAGCAAGGTTCTGTTCATTCTCTCAGCAGTACCATTCTACTGAGGTGTGCCAGGAACAGTCAGATGCCTTTTAATACCATTAGCACTACAGAAAGATTCAAACACATGATTGCAGAATTCAAGGCCATTATCTGTCTTAAGACACTTAAGCTTTAAGTTTGTTTCATTTTCAACAGAAAGTTTCCAGGTTTTAAAAGCATCAAAGGCCTCATCTTTAGTTCTCAACAAGTATATCCAAACTTTCCTAGAAAAGTGATCAATCAGGGACATGAAGTATTTCCTACCACCAATAGTATCAACTTGGGCAGGGCCCCACAAATCAGAATGAACATATTCAAGAGGGGATTTAGCAACATATGCAGACTTGTTGAAACTATGCCTAGCTTTCTTACCAAGGACACAAACTTCACAGAAACTCAAGTCAACAGGTTTTTTGTCAATCAAACCAGTCTTGTACAGATAATTTAATCCTTTCATGCCAATATGACCAAGTTTAACATGCCAGAGTTTGGTGAGATCAGGTGTCATAACATTACAAATTTCAGAGAAATTAAGTTCAGGAGAAGCAATGACTTTGTATAACCCTCCAACTTTAACTCCTTTCACAAGGGTAGTCCCATTCCTAATGACTTCCCTTATACCTGAATGAGTAATAATATGACAGCCTAAATCATCAAACACAGACTCTGACATGAGGTTCCTCCTCAGGTCAGGTACCCACCTGACCTTTTGGAGTACTCTGATTTTTCCATCAAACATCCTAAGAGGGATATTTCCAATACCCCTAATAGGTAAGGCAGTATGGTCCCCAAGCAGGACCTCACCACCATCAAACTCATGCAAGGAATCAAACAAAGATTTATCAAAGGAAGCATGTAAAGTGCAACCAGAATCAAGAATCCAAGCATGTTTGTCAACAGAATTAGAACACACAAGCAATTCATAAGGATAATCAGAACTAGACTCAAACAAAGCAACAAAATCATGAGAGGATTTTTGACTTTCTTCCCTCTGTTTCTTCTTACAGTCTTTAATGAAATGATTAGTACCACCACAGTAATAACATTTTCTCTTATCCTTTTTCTCATTTTCATGCTTGTCACTTCTTTTATTCTGTTTCTTCTTGTTGTAGTTACCTTTTTTACCCTTAACCATGAGAACCTCAGTTTTAGACTCAGTTTTCTTTTCACCCTTGGTTTTAAAGATTTTTAGAGATTCATTTTTCTCAAAGATAGCATCAACAATCTTGGCCTTAGTCAGGCCTCCACAGAACTGAATGACATCGTTAATGGTGTCAAACTGAGGAGAAGGGAGAGAGTTGAGCAGCAAGACAGCTTGGTGGGAGTCCTTAATCTTGTCATTACCCCTTTCAAGTTCTTGAGTCATCCTCAAGAACTTGTCCAGGTTCTCATTGAGTGACAGATTAAGGTCCATCCTAAAAGTAAAGGCTCTAATGAGGAGAGAGACAAGACAGGCCTCGGTTTTGACCAGGTAAAGGTCTTCCAAAGCCTTCCAAAGAGACTTGGCGTTAGTAAAACTTACCACCTGACGAGCCACGTCATCAGTTAACCTCACCATAATCTCAGAATGTGCCATTTCATCCATTTCTGCCTTTTCTTCTGGTTTTGTACCAACTCGGAAATCTCCTTTGATTGCCTTCCAGCATTTTTCTTTGATGAGCACAGCTTTCATTTTTACTTGCCACATTGCAAAGTCAGATATGCCATCAAATAGCTTAATCCTGCTAGAGCTTTCTGCCATCACAAAGGTAAAGTAACAACACACAAGATAGATAGACAAGTAGGTTCACACCCAACAAAGAGTTGTTGGATGCTAAGTACACAGACACTCTTTTGCAAGAGCTTGGGTGTACAATCCGAGAAAGGGATTACACCAGTATAACTGTTACCCTGGTTTCTCCGGATTGCCCTAAGACCTTGAGCCAAACTCAAGTGCCCTGGTTAACAACAACAAACACACAGATCCAGACCCAGAGAAGCAAGATCTCTGTCCTGAATACAAACACAAAACCCTTTTGCAAGGGAGAGTGTATGAACCGAGAAAGGGATTACACCGGTATAACCGTTACCCTAGTTTCTCCGGTTCACCTCGGATCAAAGGGACAAACCCTAAGAAACAGTTTTTGTAGCGTTTTTCAAAAGGTTATCAGTCAAACGTTTGAGGGTTTTGAACAAGAGCAAACAAGAGTGAAGAAGATCCAAAGAAGAAAAATTGAGATCTACACGAGGGAACTCACTTTCCAACCTCACAACTCATGGATCTGGCAATAGACACACAGTCAATCGCCTAGGGTTCCAGAGAAGAGGAGGAAGAGCTTAACCCTAGCTTAATAGACCTCTAACGCAGCGGAGCCTCGAGATCAGAGCCAACCTGGCTTTGATACCAATTGTAGAGAATGGATCTACTCGAGTTCGCTTCTATTGTTCTAAACGAGTTCGTAAAACCTTTGAAAAACGATGAACAAATCAAACAGAAAGGGACACACAGTTGTTTACGCAGTTGGACTAAGTCCTACGTCTGTGGAGCCTCAAGAGGGGAGACTCACCCAATCCACTAGGCATCGAAGGCCATAAGAACAAGTACAGATACAAGCAAGCACACACACAAGTGGCAAAACCCAGGAACAAGAGAGAAAGGAAGAGATAAGCACAAAGCAACAAGAACGAAGACAAACAGAGCTGGCAAGCTCACAAGGACTCAGTCACTCAGACCCGAACACCCTCGTCTCACTCTAGTTCTTCTTCTTTTCTTTTCTCTCAATTGATGTCGTCACATTTCCATGAAGGGCGAAGGAGTCGAAGAAGGGAAGCTCGAGAGAGAGCAAACCCTAGAAACCAGAGCGCCACGGAGAAGTGAGCAAGAGATGCTCTCGAGAGTTCCAAACATCGCCTTTATATGAAACCCTAGAGCCAAGACGACGTTGTCTCCAATAATGACCCAAAGCGCTTGGATCAGAAGTGGATTGGCCCAAGATCGGAGATAAGGCCCAACAAGTCATCAGCCGAGTTCACACAATGAGTCACACATAAAACCGGCCCAAGACACAACAATACCAACAATGTCATGAGCCAAGCTTGACCAAGAAATGGTCAAGTGGCTCAGGCCATGGGTCATGGTCCATAGAGGGTGGTTCAGTGGCATCTCAAGTGTGAGCCATGGTCCCTGTCCTAGGTTCTACCTACTTGTGTGTGTATGCATTGTTCTATAGAGTTCAAATGTTTACATATTACAACATAGGATTATTAAACATTACAACAAACTTGCCCAATTAAACTGAAGGACATTAGCCGACGAATTCAGATCTCTAATCAGCCTCATCGCCGAGCTAGTGGAGAAAACACCGTTCGGGGTAGGATCCCAGAACGGGTTACCAACAGCATCCAACTCGGCATGGAGGCTATAAGCCATCAATTTCATCTTACTGGTTTCCGTGAGATAAGGCGCAATCAAGTCCTAATTCCAATTAGTACCCGCCCAGCATTCAACAACAGTAAGGCCAAGAATATTATCTGGCACCTATCCAGTAGCTAAATCCACAAGAGGCTTGTCTTCCACCCAACGATGAAGCCAGAAAAGGGTGGTAAGGTCGTTACCCACAGTAATCTTCATCCCTTTACTTAACAGCTCCGCTCCATGAACCACACCCTGCCATAAATGTAAAGAGTGACCTCTATTCATGAACATATCAATATCTGAACGGCCGTTGCAGTACTTACCCCTTAAAATCCGACTCCAAAGAGAGGCGGACTCTTATATTGTTCGCCAACCAAGTTTAGCTAGAATAGCTGTATTGGAATGTCTCATAGATCGTAATCCCAATCCACCCTCTCGTTTTGGCCTCGAGATCTTATCCCGAGATAGTAGGTGAATTTTCTTCTTATCTGCTGTCGAACCCCAGATAAAGTCACACACAAGGCTATCAACCGAGTCAAAAATAGCCCGAGGAATGAGATTTGTTTGCATAGCATAAAGGGGCAAGCTTGTCAGCACTGAGTTTGCAAGTGTAGTTCGCTCGACCATAGACAGAGTCTTTGTGTGCCAACCACGAACTCTAGACGCCACGATCAAGGATAAACTGATATCTATCATTAGAGAGGCGGCCATAAATCGTTGGAATGCCCAAATACGTACCAAGATCCGATACCGCCGGTACCTCTAAGAACTGACATATTTCAGTACAAACTGACTCCCTCACTTTCTTGGAGAAAAAACAGAGCTCTTAGTGTAATTCACTTTTTCACCAGATATAGCACAAAAACTGACTCCCTCACTTTCAGCTTGATTCATGTTAGCTTCAGCAAAGAGTATTAAGTCATCTGCGAAGAATAAATGTGACAGTTGAACTCCACCAATCTCAATCGGTTTCCACCTACCCGCCTCAACCGCATGTTGAATAATATGAGAGAGCTTTTCCATACATAGAACGAAAAGATACGGTGAGAGAGGATCGCCCTGCCTCACCCCACGAGATGGCTTAAAGATCCCACCCTAATACCATTCCATTGCAAGTCAACATGCCCTTCTTGCTGAGTTTGCATAATAAGATGGATCGACCGAGAAGGGATGTGAGCCTCGACTAAAACATCCTCTAAGAAACTCCAACGGATTCAATCATAAGCCTTAGCTAAGTAAATTTTGAGCAACATCCATTTCGTAGTACCATTCCCAACAGACATCATATGGATAACTTCCTGAACAATCACCACGTTGTCTACAATTTGCCGGCCTGGAATAAAGCTAACTTGCACCGGGTGAATTAATGAGGACATTACTGGCTTGAGTCGCTGAACGATTGCTTTAGTGACGATCTTGTAGATGACATTCAATAAAGAAATAGGTTTGTATTGCGCCGGCGATGTCGGATTATCAACCTTGCCAATTAAGATCATAAGAGTATTAGCAACACCTTCAGGAAGGATCCCATTATTCAGCACATTGAACTCCAAAGCAGTAGTTTGGGCACCCACAAGAGGCCAATTTTTTTGATAGAATAAAGCAGGAAAACCATCCGGCTCCGGGGCTTTGTATGGAGCCATAAAGTTCCGCGCCAAGAAAACATCGGATTCCGTGAACTCAGATTCAAGTGCCAAACTCTCTGATTCCCCTATGGGCGGAAAGTGGACGGAATAGGAGGCCAAATCATAGATTGCACTTGCTGTTCTACAGTGAAAAGCTGAGCAAAAAAGTCCAGAACCAGTTTCTTCAAATGCCGGTCATCAGTTATCCAGATTCCATCCTCATTTTGTAACATCGTCACGCGCGACACTTGGCGTCTTATCATAGTAGAGAGATGGTAATATCTCATGTTTCGATCTCCATCAATCAAGAAATTACCTCTCGACTTTTGAAACCAAAAGAGTTGTTCTTGATTAAGAACGTTTTCAAGCTCGCTGCATAGATTTTTCTCAAGATCAATCAGCCACTGTGTAGGGTGGGTTCCCAGAGCCTTTCGGGCACTATTAAGATGCGCCCACAGTTTGCGTTTTTTATGAAAAATATTGCCATACACATTTTTATTCCAAGCTTTCAATTCCCCCGCCAAGGCTGAAAGAGAAGATTGTAAGACCCCCTCTGAGGGCCATTGATTAGCTAGGAAAGATTGGAATGAATCATGAAGCATCCAGCATGCTTGAAACAGAAAAGGATTGACACGAGAGAAGTTTGAGTCAGTATGATTCGTTTTGATTAGAAGGGGTAAATGGTCCGAATAAGGAGCCACAAGATGTTGTACTAAGGCAGAAGGGAAGCGATTAGTCCACGCCTCATTGCAAAGAGCTCTATCAAGTTGGGCTGCATGACGAGTCTCAATAGTGTTGCCAGTTGACCAAGTAAAGGGCGGACCCAAAAAACCAAGATCAAAAAGATGGAGCGAATCAATCCAATCACAAAAGCTTTGAGAGGCGCTGTTAGAGCCAACAGAAGAATTCAACCTCTCCTGTGGACCAGTAGTAGCATTGAAATCCCCGGCGAGAAGCCATGGCCGGTTATTCATTTGAGCAAAATTTCGAAGATGGTCCCAAAAATCCATACGTCTAGTCGGGTTCGGGGCTGCATAAATAGCCGAAAGGAGCCAATTTTCCTCGCCTCTACGAGATATTTCTACTGTAATATGTTGACGGTGAAGAGAGACGGGGGTCACCAAAACCTCGGTTATATTCTAGAAAACCCAGATAACCCCCGCAAATCCATCCGCTTCAACATGTAGCATACCATCATAATTAATCCGACGACAAATCTCATCAGCCCGCTCACCACTTATCCGGTGTTCAATGATGCACAAGACGCTAGGGCGGTGTATACGGAGAAGCTCCCGAAGAGAGTTGTGGAACCGAGCATTCCCGGCTCCCTGTACATTCCAGATCCTGAAACTAATGTTGTTCATAGACATAACAAAATTAATAATAGGGCCAAAGATAGGCATTAGAGGATTCTCTACTGTAACCATATAGGCAGCGACTGCTTCAGCAAGACTGTTAAGGGCATTAACAGTCAAACTAGGCATGGATATTTGGCATAACAGCGGGTGTGACTCCACTATCATCGGCAAGAGATCGACTCTCATCTTGTTCCCTAGTCTTGGCAGAGTTTGCAACTATGGCCCCGGGTTCAAGTCCGATATCATGAGGCTTTGGAGGATATGAATAATCTCCGGGATCAACACTGGTATGTGCATCATCATCGGTGCAACCATTGGAAACCACGGGAAGAGCCGAATTGGGGTCTAGTGGTTTTGACACGGACAAAGTGCAAGTAGATTCTAGGGCAGAAGGTTGGGCGTTGTTTTGTTGCGATGTTGTGGCTTGCTCATCAAGTAATTGGGCTTTTTTTAGGTTAGTGGAATTGGTAATCATAACCGGCTTAGTGGAAAGCTTGGATTGGCCTCGGATAAGGAAAGAGAGGAATTTTTAAGATCTTTTTTATCCTTCTTATCTTTATTTTTTGGCGTAGATCTTTCCATATCTTTATCTTCCCGATTCTTTGATGGAACTTGCCTTATTATTGCTTCAACGCTTTTTCGTCAGTCTCTTTTTGCTCGACCGATACTTGGACCGGGTTTGGTTGATTTTGGCTTTGGTGACCTGGATTCTCCTCAGCATTCATTGCAGCTTCACCGTCATCAGTCATCACTGCTGCAAATCTAAATCCCGAAGCTTTACCAGACGATTTTGTCGTACTCGGGTTCCTAGTAGCATGGCCTTGGTTTGGACCAGTGCCAGAAGTCTTTGATGATCCCGGGTTTGAAGCATTAGGGTTTTTCGGGTTACCACTGCGCTATTGGTTCTGATTGGGACCAGGTTTTCGTATAGGTTTAATCACCTTCATCCACGGTCCGAAAGTATCCTCCCTGAGTTGGGACTCCAATTCTTTGGAAGGATCATTTGGCTTCTCCACTGGAAGATCATCTGTTTCCTCAGCCTCTAAAGCTTTCAATTCAGGACAATTCTCCTTTGCAGGGCCAATGCATCCACCTTCAAAGCACAACATACGTATACCTTCATATTGTATAGGCCAAGTGCGCCCCTTATAGCGGAACTTAGAAAGAAGGCATTTGGACAAATCAAGCTCCGCCACAAACCTGACAAATTGACCCCGAGTTGCCGCAGAAGTGGTGTGATCAATTCTTGTTACTTGACCAATAAGTTGACCAACTCTTTTGATGAAGGTGCCATTGAAACACTCCAATCTTAGACCAGGGATACGAACCCAAGCCGTCAAGAATTGTTGCTTGTCTGTAAAGGGATCAAAATTTGGCTTCCATCGTTGGATCATAAGGTAGTTATCACCGATCATCCATGGTCCTTGAGTTAGGACATGGTGATAGTCGTCATCATTGGCAAAGCGTGCAACGTAATGGGCATTACCAATATCCACGAGCGTCAGACTTCCTCTTAACTCCCATTTTTGTTCCAACTTTTTTTTCAGAGTGATGTAACTCGGTCCTCGATTGAACATATGAAGAATGAGTGCCTTTGCCCAAGGTCGATGCATCTCTCTTTTTTCAACAGCCGTGAATCATACCGTCGGACATAGCGGGTCATCTTCCTCACCATCAGAATCATCGTCAGTCTTGTATAAGTCTGGGCGCTCACGCCAGATTGCTTCCTCTGTTTCCGCATTAGCGGAAGGCTAAGCACTGGTGGAAGCTTTGACCGAGGCGTCCTGAAAGGATGATGATGCGCCGTCAGCAAGAGTTTGTGCATTAGAAGCCTGCACTATTGGAATTGTGTTCACTGGATTGGCTTGTGGTACTACAAGCGTAGCCATTTGGGTAGGTGGGGTAACTTGTTGCGGGTTTGGATTATCAATCTCCATTGCCGTTGCATGGATATCAGGCGGGGGTGGTGGGTTTGGGGTGGCGGAGTAAGCGTTTAAAAAAAACCTTAGGTGGGAGAGTTAGAGAGATTGATGCTTATTCAACTAATTAGTTGATTTGGGTAGGAAGCTTGCATGCATATGCTTGAGAGATTGATGCTTATTCAACTAATTAGTTATATACTGAATACTATACTATGTTTTTGATGCACATGTTGTTAGTTTTGCACTCTTTGGTTATTTTAATGTACATATGGTTAGTTTTTAATGCACATACATAATAAGGTATACTTTTGTGCATTGGTTTCGCGTTTGATGTGCATCAAAACTAACAGTATGTATGTGCATCAAGATATATCATTTGTACATCGATTTTTTAATGAACATTGCATTCGAACTTTTTTTTTACCTTATTTACGTGCATGAGTAAGGTTTTTGCTTGTAGTTTGATTAGTTTTGATGCACATATCATTAGTTGGAATACACATACATGAATAAGATGCACTTTTCAATTATTTTAATGCACATTCGGCGAGTTGACGGACATACATAAATAAGGCACACTTTTTTCGTGGAATTTTGATGCACATACAAGTAATTTTGACGCAGAAGCACATATCAAATATGCTAGTTTTGATGCTCAATTTGCCAATTTTGATGCTTATTCAACTAATTTTAATGCACACATAAACAAGATGTAGTTTTAGTTATTTTGATGCAGACTCGGCTCATACATAGGGCGGTTAGTTTTAATGTACATACGACTAATTTTGATGCATAAATACATATTTAAAGAACAAAGTTTTGATGCTCATTCACCCTTTTTGGTGTACTTATAACAAGTTTTTATGTATAAAAAATTAGTTTTGATGTATCTTAAATTAGTTTTGATGCAAATCGTATGTGTTTCCAATACGTATTCCTTTTTCTAAAAATAACTCGAATAATATGCCAAAATTTCATTCGTACTATTATTTTTTCATTTTTATGTGAAACAATCAACGCCTTTGAATTTTTTATTTGTCCCTATGCGTCCATTCCCACCTAAAACCAACCCATGTTTTTTTTTCCTCTTTACTTTGAGCATCCCCAAGAGATTCCTCGTATACATTAGTATTTGTATTTTTAGAGATTTTATGGTCCAACAAATTCTTTATTCCATTTTCTAAAATAGAGACTTCTCCAAAAGATGGAAGTGTTTTCCCAACATTTAGAGAATTCTCCAAATTTATTTGGAGAATGAATTAACTAAGAGTATATACATGGAAACTTGTGATTGTTCATATTAAATTTTATAAAAAAAAATAATATATCAATAAAACTAATAAATGTAAGATTCTATAAAATAAAGAAGCTGTTAGAGTTGAAGTAAATTTTATTTAGAGAATATGATTTTTAATTCTTTATTTTGTAAAAATTATAAAAAAAATTGTTGGAGATTCCTTATCTAACTAACTCACAAATTCACATCAACCCTAGTACAAATATAAAGCAAAAACCAAGTCTTTGTAGAAATTTGAGCCACATGTCAAATTTTAAATATTTTTTGATTTTTTATTTCTCATTTTTAATCCACTTTTACTTTAACCACTTCCCCACTATCTCACAAACTACCATGCACTCTTTTCTTTTAAACAAATAAATTTTTTATAATTTTTATTACTAAAGAAAATAAGATTCAATCGTGAAAATTTATTCCAAATAAATATTTAAATAATAAGTTAAAAATAAGATTATTTTAAAATATACCCGTACAAGGTACGGGAATAACACTAGTTATACATTTATACCAGTCCATTAGAAGTTGAGCAGGTACCCGTACCAGCAAGCGTAAAAACTGCCAGCAAGTAAACATATACGGATTATATATTGGAAAAACTGTATCAGTTTATATTGGCTAGGATCTAGTTATATATGGGCAATCAATTTGAAAAATTGAAGTTGGACCGCATTGATTTTGAGTGGTAAACAAGATTACATGAAAGTTTGAAGAAAAGAGTACCATGTGATTATGTGAATGAAGACCTCGAGATCATAATAACAATCATTGGGAATTCTCAATACTCATCATTACGTCAATCATCATCAAAGTGTCTATAAACCAAATACTCCATTCTCTTAAAAAAAAAAAAAACTTTCCAGATTTAAAGAAAAGTTGAGATTCATAAACACTTTTCACTGTATAAAAATAGCTGAATTCTTATAGGGAATTTCTAATGTGTTGAAAGAATCAGAGAAGTTGAAATGAAAGAAATTAAAGACAGATTATTTCACTAAAAAAATACGGCGCAGTCGAATTTGTAGTAAATTATTCGCGTATTTTTCAAAAAAATAGATCCAAGGGCGTACAAGATGTGCATCAAAATTGTATCTTTTTGCATCTAAATTGATTGTATGTGCATCAAATGGCTGAATATGCAAAAAATATGTGTATAAATATGCGTTTGTGCATCAACATTGAATACAAAATAATTTTTTATCTTGTTCGTATGTGAATTAAAAGCATTTGTGCATCAAACCTCTTCGTGTGTGCATTAAAAGCATTTGTAAAAAAGTGTACATATCTTGTTCGTGTGTGCATACAAAATGATTTTTTATGCATCAAACCTGGACGAATGTGCATCAAATTTTTTGTATAGGTATATGTTTGTGTATCAAAACAAGCCTTACGTGCATCAAAACAAATAAAAAGTGCATCTTGTTTGTAAGTACATCAAATCAGCTTAATGTACAACAAATTGGCAGAATGTGCATTAAAAAAATCGAAGTCGATGAACAATGTGATTCAATAAAATTTGATGCACATATAGCTACTTTTGATGCACATACAAGGCAAAATTAATACACAAAAGTGTGTAGTATTATTCATATGCATCAAAACAAGTCATATGTTCATCAAAACAACCAATATGTGCATCTTATTTTGCATAAGGATCGAAACTAACGGTACGTGAATAAAAAATTAGCTAACAATTGTATTCATACAAAAAAATAAGGTTAAAACATAAAAAATAAAAAAGTTTGAAGTCAATGCACAATGTGTATCAAGAACTTGATGAACAAATAATTTGTTTTAATGCGGAAAGAGTTAGTTTTGATGCACATTCAAGATAAAACCAACGCGCAAGTTACACGCATCCCTTAGAAACATATTTTTTTGGAAAAAAACGCGAATAATTTGACTATTTTTTCTCCTCTATAATGTAAGTCTAATTTAATTGGGCCGCCAATTTTTTTAAGGGAACAGACACAATTCATATTTTTCATGTGAGCGTCAATTCTCGCCGGGCCGGATTCGGTACTCCAAATATTTAATTGTTTGTTTTCCTCATGAGCATTAATTCATTTAAGTGACCAATTCACCCGATAAATTGTTATGTTTTCTTCTTTTTCTTCCGTTGTGTATATGAGAATACATATAGAGATATAACTTTAAAAATAAATTAATATTCAATATGTCATACAAATGAACGGAAATATAATCCATAAAGTATTGTTCATACCAAAAACACAAACATACATATGAAATTTCAATGCCAACAAAATACCTAAAATGTGTATTTAGACTAGGGTTAGTACGTGGTTAGTGTAAGTGGGTGGTAGGTTCGATTATTTGTGTGACACAAGTCTCACCCTTATTCGATAGGTAACCCGTTTCACCTATCATCTGAATCAGTCATCGTTGTGATTTATCCAGATTTTCTGATTTTCTCCTTTTTATTCGAGTTGACCGGTCAACGTGTGTATTTGTCCGCACTAAGCTTTACAAAAATACGATCGATATGATCTAATTGATTATTTATTACCGAATTTAAACGACTTTTGACCAATTGATTTTTAGATGGGTCATAACTCTACACTTTTTCCGCTAGTTCAGGTCCAATTTTGATAGGTCTAAAAACCACATTTTCTACGGCGAAATTCATAAACAGGTCCCTGAACTTTGACGATTTTGGCATCTATATCCTTGTACTTTGGGGTTTCAAATAGGTCCATGGAGTATACAGTTTTTTGTCATTTAAACAAAAAAATCTAAAGTGGGAAAACGCGTGTACGTGACTCTCGTACGTGTGTGTTTGTATACTTTACCCCCTTATAAAAGTTGATATGGAAAAATAAAAAATAAAATAATAATAATAAAAGCTCTTATTCTATTTTTTTTTGCATTTTCCTAATTTTTTCTCTGTCTTTACCCCACAATTTTTCACCACCGAACTCTTTCTCAAATCTAGATATGATTTCTTCACCGACGCCGACGAACTCGGGGAGGAGGAGGCAGCCATTTGTAGACTTTGACGAGACTGAGAAGATATGCCAAACGGCGAACGATGCGGGCTAGATCTGGATGACGAGAAAGAATTCTTCACCGCCCAGGTCATCAATGGATGAAATCGGAGGCGAAACGAAGGACTCGGGAGAGAGTCAAGGACAGAACGACGGACTCGGGAGAGGCCAGATTCGGGATGACGGGCTCGGGAGAGAGTCAATGACGGAACGACGGACTCGGGAGAGGCCAGATCCGAGACGACGGGCTCGGGAGAGAGTTAGCTTCAATTTCATTACACACATCCCCAAATTGATGATCGGATCAACCGACACCATTTTCAGATTCATCGATTTCAGGAGCTTAATCGTCGGTACGGAGGCGAAGAGCTTCTGAGCATCGTTGAGGTCAAGGATCCACGGTGGTGCGGGCTAGGGCTTTATGATCGTGGGTTTCGGGTCGGGTCCGAAATCAGGCTTGGGGAGGGTGACAACGACGGAGGCCCGGATTGATTTTCGGTGGCGCCTGAGGTGGTTCAGGATTACCTTGGAGGAGACCCGATAGGCCATTCAATTTGGATTCGGATTTTGGTTTTTTTTGTTTTCTTCTTTGTGTTGTGTTTTGATTCTGAGAGTGTGGGAAGAAGTTTATGTAATTAAAATTTATTTAATTTTTTTATATAAAATATCTACATGGCACCTACGTGGCATTCAAGGTGGCAAAATATGTGTGCAATCGGCGTGAGTGTATTGCACATAGATGAAATTTGTGTGATTTGTGTTTAAATAATAAATAAATATATAGTTCATGGACCTATTTAAAACCACAAAAATACAGACATATAGATGCTAAAATCGTCAAAATTAAGGGACTAATTTATATATTTCGTCCATTTTCTACTACATCTTTTATCGTGATGAACCTATGAATGTGACTCCCTCGAGCAGCTTCATTTGCTAAATCAATTAAATCAACCAATCTCTTTACAAATAAGTACGCAATTTAAAGCGATAATGTTGGAACTGTTGTTATTGATTACTCCGTATTACAGTAGATCGGGATAATTACTTCAACAATCTGAATGAATTGATTACTCCAGGTATAATTGTAGGCACAGATCAAGGCATGATGAGGTGATGAGTAGAATTGAATGAAGCCTTTTAAAGCATGAAATGACGTAATTATACATGTAGCTCACCGCGCGGGCCCCTACTCATGGTTACCTTTATCATGGTACATGAGCCGGGAATACCATTACTTTCATTTTAGAGGTGTCAAACGGATCGGTCAGGTCGGGTTGGGTTCGATTATTTCAGGTTCGGGTTGAGTCGGGTTCGGGTTGTAACGGGTCATCGGTCAAATCGGGTCGGGTCATTGCGGGTTGTCGGATGAGTCGGGTCAACCTAATATGTCACGAAAATTGATTTTTTTACAATTATTAAAATATTTTTTATTTAAAAATAATATTTAATAATAAATCTATTATTTTTATATATTTTAATAATAAAATATATTATAATTTTTAAAATATATTATATATTCTTAAAATAAAAGAAATTGGGTCAACCCAACGGTTGTTTCGGGTTTGAACCCAACGGGTTTCGGGTCTATCGGGTTCGATTTATTTTGGGTTTCGGGTTTAAATTTTCGGCTCTTGACCCTAAATTTTTCAGGCGGTTTGGGTCGGTTTTTCAGGTCAGGTCAGCTTTTGACAACTCTAAGTGGACTGGTTGACAAAAATGTACAAGTTTAAGTGTCAGAAATGACAAAAATATATTTTGCCATTAATTGTCCACTATATTTTAAAATGTTCAAATAAACATTTAAATTTGGTTAAATCTATTCTATTAAACACTCCATGCTGGAGTGGCACTGCGCGTGTACACTAATCGGCGTTATTACGAGTGATATTCACTTAAATGACATTTTTTATTACTTTTTCATTTTTTTCATTTTATTACTTTTTCCATTTCTTTTTTTTTCTTTTTTTTTGTTTTTTTATCATCGTTTTCTCCATACTTTCTCCCTTTTCTCTCCTATGGCTTCCCCTTTCTTCCTCTTCAGTTAGCAATTCATTTCTCCTCCTCCTTTTCATCTTTCCTCCATTATTCTAGCAAAAATGAAGCTTGCAAAGCCGTTGGTATTTCTATGCTTTCTCTTCCATTTCTCCCTTCTTCTTCTCTCAACCCATTCCCAACCAGATTCAAGTCGATGCCTCATTATGCTCGCCCTCAAGCGGACTCTCAACCCGCTCGAACCCCTCGGGTGGTTCGACGTGGACCCATGCAACTGAAAACATATCAACTGCACCCAAGACAACCGGGTACCCAGATCCAAATCGGCCACCAAAACCTCCAAGGTACTCTCCCCTAAAATCTCTCCTCTCTCTCCATGCTCAAAGGATTAGAGCTCCAATGGAACAACATCTGAGCGTCGGGCCCACTCCCAACCCTAAACGGACTCAGCTCCTTGCAAGTCCTTTGCCAGATTTTTCGGGCCTCGTAAACCTTGAAACATTCAATGCTAGGGATAATTCATTCACTGGTGTTGTTCCTTTGTCCTTGGAGAACTTGGATTCTCAACACTGATTCTGGATTTGGTTCCTTCGGCGGTGAAAAATTCGAATTTTTTCTTTGAGTCCATGGTTCCTTCCACATATTATAGAGAAGACATGCCATCGTTCCGTCATGATTCTCAATTGAACGAATTTGAAGAATTCAAATTCTGGATTTGGATCTGGTTCTTGCCTAGGGTTGTTTATCAATTTAAAAAATTTGTAGACTTCGACGAGACAAAGAAGATATGTCGTCGTTTCATCCTGATTCTCACTCCGGTTCTTTCCTATGGTTGTTTATCAATTGAACGACGGTGAAGAATTTGTTGACGATGAAGAATAGCTACATTAATATTAGTGTTGAAGAGAAGATATTGCAGAGAAGATCTAAAAGATCTAAAAGAATTTTCCGTCAGACTTGGAATTTGCAGAGAAGATATGTCATTGTTCCGTCCTGATTCTCACTCTGATTCTTTTGAAGTCATTCATCTTTATTTTGTGAAGGAGGAAGTAGACCTAAACAGAAAAAAATGAGTATTTACATTTTTAATTAAAATTCAATAAAATTAATAAAAGTATATAGTTGGGACTTATGTGGCAAGAATTTGGAATTATTTGGCATTTATGTGTAATAGAAAAGGATTATGTAGCACTTAGATGGCAAATGTTAGGGTCACATAAGCCAGTCCGGTTCATTTGTTTCATTAGCCGCTACAATTTTTGTTGCACCAATAATATATAACTATGTGTCAATTTATTTAGGCATTTTTAAATCTAATTAAATTACCGAAAATTAAATCAAACAGAAGAGTAATTAATTTAGTTACATATCTCGTCTCCACGCCTTCGCCTCTACGGTGCCCTCTCCCTCGCTCCAACCTCCCTTCCCTTAGTTCCCACCGCTCTAACGCTTTCTCCGGCCCCCTCTCTCCCCTCTCCAACCTCACCTCCCTCCAATCCCTAACCCTCTCCAATCTCACCTCCCACTAATCTCTAACCCTCGCCTCCATCCCGTCGCCGACCTCCCTCTCACCCTCCGCTTCCAACTCTTTTTCCGGCCCCATCCCGTCGTAGTTGTCAGATCCATTTGTCTTAGGCAATGATGGGTTACTCATCAGGATCAGGTTGCAAGAGAAAGCGGTAACCTGATCCAGACGAGTAACATATCATCAAGCGTATGGGTGTGCGAATATGATTCATACGAAAAAAAAATCATGTACCACTTGTATGGGTGTACAAATATTATCTTATTTCTGGATAGTATTTATTATGCTCTTTTATTCAATCTTTGTGCCTATGAATCATAATATTATCGTAATATAATATCTTCAAAGCCTCTAGGCCTTACTCACGAGTACGCATGCAGATTAGGGTGCCCAATTCGTATATTCATACACCCTACAAGTGGTATAGGAATTTTCTTTCGTATCGCACGACCTTCTTGATTCGATCAAGGTCAATACGATTTTTTCATGTTTGTTGAAACCCAAAATAAACTAGCACTAATATTGAGGCATGTGATTATTAGATTGGACAAAACAGACCCTCACTTTAATTATAGTTGCGATTCGAGATTACAACTTTCAGATTATTCGAGATCTTTCTCTTGAGATTCTAGATTATAACTTTTGGATTATTCGAGATCTTTCTACTGACATTCGAGATTACAACTTTCGAATTGTTCAAGATCTTTCTACTGAGATTCGAGATTACAACTTTCAGATTTTTCAAGATCTCTCTCCTGAGATTCGAGATAGTTATTTTTAATGACTTGAGGCCTTTTTATTTACCTTTCCAAGATTATAGTGCAGTCTTAACGATTGCTTCAACACGTCGATCTTTGCGAGCAAGATGGGTTTTGAGTTAGAGTTGTTCTTCGACCCTCGTAACATTCGCATTTTGCCCCTATTTATAGATATTTGGGAAGTGTGGTTTTCGTGATTAGTCGATTTGGGACGAGCGACTTGATATCATTTGATTGGTCGAGAGAGAGGCAGTTTTTGGTTGGTCGAAAGAGAGGTGGCCTTTGATTGGCTAAAGAAGGCGGTCTTGTTAGCTTGAATGTGTGGGCTCGCCTTTTAGTGTGCATGGTGTTTTGGCGTTGCAAATCCCCTCACCTTGGATCGTGAGTTGGCCACTTTCCCATCTTAGTGGAAAGTGCACAGTGTTTGGCCTTGCAATCCCCCTTGCCTTGGATCGCACCGTTGGCCACTTTCCATCTTAGTGGGAAGTGCGAGGTGTTTGACCTTTAAATTTTTTAGGATGGTTGTAGGAAAACCGGGGGCACATCCCTCAAGGTATACCCGTGGGGCCAACTTCAAACTCCTCTTTCTTGGCTTGATCTCGGCTCATTTTGTCCGTTTGTGCGTTGTTAAACTCGCGCACCATCAATGTCGACCGAACGGGTCAGGATCAATGACAACTTTTTTAATAATAAAACATTATATATAAATATATATTAAAACAATAAAATATAATTTAATATTGTAAAAAAACTCTATATGTGAACATGTTATTAATTCGTAGTGATATTTTTTATTAATTAAATTATAACATTTAGATTATATCTAAATTAATTAAAATTTTATCTAGAAAAATCTGAAGTAAGACCCTGTTATCACTAGTTATAGTCTAAAACTCGTATAATATGAGAGAAGGAGAGAGTACTTTTTTTAGTGGTGCTAGGTTGCTATATATAGAGAGCCTTGGCAAGGGTATGCAGACAACCGACTTGTGTGTCTATAGCTATAGCTATTCTAATCTCTCAATATTTGTGTGTCTCCAATTTATCCAAACTTAAGCTACCAACCATGAGTAAGAAACAGAGCAGCTGCCCTCCCCAACCAGAATCCGGGATCAAGTTCTTGGGCGTTCGGCGGAGGCCGTGGGGCCGGTATGCAGCGGAGATACGAGACCCCACCACCAAGGAGCGCCACTGGCTCGGAACCTTCGACTCAGCGGAGGAGGCCGCCCTCTCCTACGACAGAGCCGCCTGGTCCATGCGCGGGCCCCACGTCCGCACCAACTTCGTCTACTCCGACTCCGACTCCGCCTCAGGCTGCTCAACCGTAACCGACATCCCCTCCCCGGACGACCCGTTCTTCCACCGCCCTCCCCAGCCCCAGGAGCCTCTTCCAGCCGCCACGTGGAGCTCTACAAACCAATATAATAGTTACGACTATAATTACGGGAATGCCATTCATACTTCAAGCAGGTGACGAGCCATCGGAGCTGCCGCCCTTGCCGGAGCAGATTGATTGGGCGGCTGACCCTCTGGCGGATCACTTGGCGGGCTCGTCGACGGCGTCGTATTGGGGGTATGATTTGTGCGCTGCAGCTGAGTACGTGCATAGCCCGCTTTTCAGCTCCATGCCACCTGCTAATATTAATTCATCCAGCACTGAATACGTGGCCCTTGACCACTTTAATCTGGGACTGGGGCCTCCTTCTTCATTCTTCTGATCGACCAACTCTATCAATTAGTTGATTCTCATTTGCTCAACACCGAGAGACCAATGCGTACTCTACTTCCGGTTTTATTTACGTAATTTCCTGGCTTCACTCCATCTATCCTCTATTTAAATACTTTGATCATTACTATGGTATTGGTTTTTTTTTTTTTACTTTTGGGTTCCTATATACTATAAATATATATGCAACCTGTATTTAAATGAAAAAAGGAAGCTCCCTACTAAGGCTATGAGAAAGGGGCTAATTTTTCATTTGCATGCTCTATATGTGATCCCAGGACATGCATCTACGTGTGTACTTTCTACTATATATACATATGCTCCTTCTCAGTGCCCAGTTCACAACTTCTCACTATCTTTATGTTATTTTAGTTTTTGCACTCAATTTAGGTTAAATAATCAAATCTGCCCAAAATTTTAAACTTATGCAAATATATCCAAACTAAACCGGTTTCTAAATTTAATGACTTTAAATGGTACTAACTACCATAATCTACTAACTATAGCATAAATAAACTATTTTCTATGAACATAAACCCAATGACGGACGCAGAACTAAATTGAAGAAAGGGCACAAACCCAACTCCTTATATATTGTTAAAACTTAATTAAAATAGTAAGAAATACGTTAACTACAAAAGTTAACGCATAATGTTTGTAGTTAACGAATTGTTGATGACCACAAAGATAAAAGATATATTTTTATTGCTTTTGTAGATGAATAATGTTTGGAGTTTCAATACTCAGAATTGGCGAAATTCTACACCGAGTAACAAATTTGTCCATAATCTTAAACAAACAAACAATCAATCAATTCATACAAACTCAGCCCACTTGATTAGGAATACCAAAATTAGCCCATTGATATTTGATAAATGATAATGAATTAACAATTTAGCAATACCAAAAATCCAAAATCAACCCATTGATATTTGATAATGAATTAGCAATTTAGCAATACCAAAAATCCAAAATCAGCCATTCAGCCCACACTCTTACTGTCTTACAACCCACTTGATAGTTAATTAAATCCCAAAATCAGGCTAGCTAGTGGACATCAACGCATTATACTATAGTGCCACTATGCCAATGCCTATATAAAATTTCTTAGGATTAAAGGGGGGCTTTGGCCCACTCAAGGCCCCCCTCAGGTCCGTCTCTGCACAAGCCCACCATGCTTCGTAATTAAAGAAAGTTATAAATTAAAGAGGTTCGACCGTTACCTGAGCGTAGTATCGTCGGACCTCTGGTGTTCCTGTAGCTTCAGGATTTCTAGAGGTTGCTAATCCTCAGTCTGGACTCCCTTAGCTCAAGCACATCACAGATCTGTTTCGTTTCCTACCTCAGACCGTAGTCTCTAACTTAAAATCTTTCAATTTTAGTGGATGGAGGATTTGTAGGAAAGAAAGAGGTTTATTCAAGACATAGTTTTCGATTAAGTAGTTTTCCCTTAAAAACACTTTTATTGAATTTGAAAGGATTACAAGCACACAAACACACTGAAAGCAGTCAAACTCTCAAATTAGAATGATTCATAGAAGGATTTGAACTCTTAGAGTGAGGGAACTCCGCTTCACTTTCAAGTTCAAAAGCTTTCTCTTTTTCTTTCACTAGATTCAGACTTTGTTTTTCTGATTTTGGGTGCCCTTCCTTCAGCTTACAAATGTCTTATTTATAGAGCTTGAAAGAGCATTTGGATGCTCTATCGATGCCCTTTACAATTTACTACCGACAAAGCCTCAAAGAATCCACTCACATGGCAAACAGTGTCATCACTCTGAAATGAAAAGGCACAAACATTGGCATCACTCTGAAAAAGAAAAAGCATAGTGAACAGTAATAAAAAGACAACACACTAAAGAGATTCTTTCTGATAGTCCACGTGGCTTGGCATCATAATGTGGTCTTTGATTGTTAATAATCCATGCAATATTCGATGTTGTACATGCTTTCTTCTCCAATATTATCCTCCCAACCTACAACAGCCTCTTCATCAAAGTCAAGCTCTATTTGCTTCATCAAAATTTCTGAATATTCTGGATCCCAATCCGTCAGCTTATCCCATATAAAGTCTTGACCTTTGGGCGATAAATATCACCCAAATTCTATTGCTGATAAGTAATCCTGGATTGAGTCAGATGACTATATTGCTTCCGAAAAATATGGTTGTAGCTTTTTCGAAATTATAACAGTGGATCCCACTTTGAATATCAGCAGGTTGGTTTTTTGATACTGCTTGATGTATTCATAGATGTAGAAATGTCCCATAGCTCTGGCTTCAGTGGCATTTTTTAGGACTGGTTGCCTTATTGTTATTGGATCTGTAGAAAACTAGTCTATAATAAACCTAATCAAGTAGTGAGGTGATCTTGATTTTCCACCTTCTGTCTCCATGTTTGCCCTATGCACAAAATAAATTAGCTTATTACCTATCCTAGATTGCTGGACTCTGTTGAACACATAATTCTGAAACTTGGTGAAATGCTTCCTGATTGGACTCCATTTATAAGGCTATTTTCCATATATGCCGCTGCACATTCCATAATCCCATGCCTTTAACACTCCCATATCTTCAGAAGGATTAGCATGAAGGTTTATTCCTCCAATTCCAGAATTATCACGAAAGAGAACTAGATTTCCCCATTCTTCCCAAATATCATATTATGGACATCTATCCCTGCTCATCACATAAGAATATCATTGTGAAAAATCTTTATACTTCCAACAACCCTTCAGGTTTTCTTGGAGCTCCCAAGGGAGCTGAAGTATTTTATTGGTTATTTCCAATTCTAACACTCGTAAGGTCATCAAATGGTTCAACAATTGATACTCATAACGACACCTACTCTTACTAACTTCTTCCATTATTGAAATTTTAAACTGACTAGGAGGTGACACACATCTCTTCTGGTACTTCTCTTTCTCCTCAACTTCTCGCCTCTCTATGTTTGATGGACGCAGAGATAGGGAATTGTGGACTATTTCGACCATTTCTTCTGGAGAGAAATTCTTGTATCCATAATCGTGATACATTCTTAAAATTGGTTGTGGAGGTGGTACTCTGTTCACCATTCTTCTCAACTACAAGTTCTCGTGTCAAGTTGTCTACTAATGAGCTCTTTGATCCCTGCACATGTTCAATATTAATGGAAAACTGGTTAAGGGCTAATTGCCAATACAGGAGCCTCCGTTGCGCTTTCGTATTATCCAAATTATTATGGATATATCTCAATATTCCTTTACAATCATTTCTCAGTGTAAAGGGTTTTGGAGCAAGAAAAATTATGAATTTATTAATTCCTTTTAAGATAGCAAGAATCTCCTTATGCATTACAGTGTAATTACATTCGGCTTTGTTGAAACTTCCACTACTGTACCTGTAAAGCTTGTTATCTTTCTTTAATTTTAAAACAGCACCCCAATGATAATTACTAGCATCAATTTCAAGAACAAGTTCATCCTCCTCATTGGGTAGAGTTATTTAATACTGGAAAATTCATGCAACATTTTTTAAGTTCTTGGACTACCTTTGTATCTTGATTAGTCCAGTTCCAAACCTCTTTTTTTTTCAACTTGACTTGTAAGGGCTTTCTTAATTTAGCTAAACTCTTTATAAAATCATATGTATAAGTAAGACATCCTAGAAATCTTTCTAATTGCTTCCTATCCTCTATTTTATCAGAAATTTTTTCTAGGTTTTCTAATTGTAATACTATTTGTCTAGCTATAATCTTCAACCCAAGAAATTCAATCTCTGGCACTAGGGATGGCAATGGGGCGTGGATTCCCCATTACCCGTGGTGATTCCCCATTACGGGTATGGGTATGGGAATTTTTAGTGGGGATGGGGGCGAGGATGGGGGGAAAAGTAATTACCCGCTAGGGTATGGGCATGGGGACGGGGATAGATGTCCCCGCCCCACCACCCGACCCGAACCCGACCCCATTGGGGAATCCCCGCTGGGGAACCCATTGGGGAACCCCGTAGGGAATCCCTATCGGAGGACCCATTGGGGAACCCCGTGGGGAATCCCGTCGAGGGACCCGTTGGGGAATTCCCACCGGGGGACCCCGTGGTGGGGAATTAAATTATTGTGTTTAATTATTGATCATTCTATCCTTATATTTATGTACTTCATGCGTACGCATAGTATGATCATTGGATTTACAAATTATTGTTTTGTTTGTTTTTCAAGCTCTTGCTAATTATATAAGTTTAATTGGTGAATTTTGTAAATTGTGTTACAATAGAATTTTTTAGGAAAGTGTACATGAAAGTAAATGAAAAATAAAATGAGTAACTTGTGGGGATTATACAAGATCAAAATCAAATGGGGATGGGGAGTCCCCGCTAGAGATTATAAATGGGGAAATCAAGCGGAGATGGGGAATCCCCGACGGGGATTATAAATGAGGAAATGAAGCGGAGATGGGGAATCCCCGACATGGATTATAAATGGGTAAATCAAGCGGGGATGGGGAATACCCGACAGGGGCGGGGACCAGGCGGGGATGGAGACGGGGATAAATTTTATTACCCGATAGGTCATGGGACGGGTATGGAGAGCATATATCTAAATGGGTATGGGTACGGGGAGGGTATTCCCCGCCCCGAACTCGCCACATTTCCATCCCTATCTGGCACAACATAAATACCTTTTTTCTGTCCTAAGATGATGCCATTATTAATACATTCTTGAGTTATATCCCTAAGGTCGTGCATATGTTGTTCTAATGTCTTGGAGAAGATTAAAATATCATCAATGTTGACAAGAAAACAATGCTTAAGGTTTTCAAAGATTTAATCCATTCTCCTTTGAAATATTTGTGGTGCATTTTTTAGACCAAATGGCATAACTACCCATTCATAATGACCTTGTGGTGCACTAAAAACTGTTAATGGTATATTGTCTTCTTCCATCTTAATTTTCCAATATCCACTTTTACAGTCCATTTTTGAGAACCATGTGGCTCCATGTATTCTATTAAATAGAACTGTTTTATTAGGGATATAATATCCATCAAAGACAGAATTATCATTTAATTTCTTATAATTGATAACCGTCCTAGCCTTTCCTCTCTTTTCTTCAGCATGATTTCTAACCATAAATGCAGGACTAGAATGCCAGCTTTTAATTACTTTCTCTAATTAAACCCTTTTTTAGTAAATCATCAATTTGCTCCTTAAATTCTTGTTGGCCTTTAAAGGTGTAGACCATCTGTTTTACTCTAATAACAGGGTTAGGATCTATTAATTCTATCTTAGCAAATGACTTATCTTTATCTCAAAACTGTAAAAGATCTTCAGAGTAAAACTCCTTACACAAATCCTTTTATTGACTAATAATTTATTTTTTTATAGTTATATATCTCATCTATTAGTAATGCAAATTTTCTTTGTGTAGGAACAATATGCTCCTCACCACGCTTAGTGCGCATGAATTCAATATTTTGATGCGTATAGGCTTCTTTCATTTTCCTTACCCAAGCTAATTCTCCATTAATAGTAAATATCATTTTGTCTAAACTTTGGGTACATGAAGAATATAACCTTTGGAAATTATTTCCTAATATCATGTCATGAGATTTTTGTTCAGTAGCCCATAATATAGGAATTATACATGGGTAATCCCCTAGCATAATTGGTAGATCTAGAATGACTTCTGAGTGAGTCATAATACTATTATCAACTATTTTGACCTGAATAGGTTTGGATGCTGATTTTCGCATAAATTCTAGGAATAAAGATTTCTTTCCAAAACACACAGAACATCCACTATCTACAAAAGCATATAATTCATAATCATTAAATCCTTCAATGCATTTAGTTATAGGGATGTAGATGCTATTTGGGTTAGTGACTCTCATGAACGTTTCTATTTGCATATTTGCTTCCTCGTCTCCTTCATAGATAAGTTCACTAATAGTTTTTGTTTTAAACCCTATTAACCTTTTATCAGCTTTAGAAGTAGACGCTTCTCCTGGGGTTGTTGGAAGAAATGTGGGGTTTGAGCTAGTGATAGAACAGAAACTGATGTTGATCCTAGATCTATACTATGTCTAGCTGAGTCATAAAGTGTTCTTATAAGGCTATTAAGTTCTAACTTCCTATTTAATGCTGCTAGAAGACTAGTAATATCATCATCTACTCGGAATGGACTCTCTTCTTTAACACTTCTAATTTAAGGCGATAACTGGTTCCTTTGAGCATGATTAAGACTAGGATTGAACCTAGAACTTTGAATTCTAGAAAGACTCATGTTTCTTATTAAACTTGATGGAGGTTGTGAGTTTGTATGGATTTTTCCTTCCTCATCAATTGTTAAGACTTTTCACATTTAGTGGTTGAAGGATATTCAAAGGCATTTACCCAAACTGTTTTTAGATTAATTTGTTCTTGCTTTACCTTAATGTCTACTGCTAATTGTCCTGGTCCACTAATCTTATATTTATCAGCTTCTACCATTTGGGTTCTAAGTGGAGGATTGGTGGTATTTTATAGCTTATATACTACATTCCACTTTAACTGTAAGGACAAGTTCTCTTATGCATATTAATCCCTTCAATTAACAGTTTTAACGATAAAAACTTAGATGCAAATTGATCTTTTAAACTAAAATAATATATGTTTGGCCAACATATCCAAGACACTGGTCCTTGACTCAAGTTACTGATGTCCGCATTTTTAGTCATGTTTTTAGGATGTGTTTTTAGTGTGTTTTAGTCTTTTTCTTTAGTTTTGTGTTTTGTTTTGAGTCGTTTGTGTAGGTTTTTTCATATTTTTATGAGATATGGAGTCTACATAAGCTTCGGTGGTGTTTTATAGGTTTTTAGAAGCTATTTGGAGCACTTTTGAGGAAAAGAGCAAAACCGAGAAGAAACACTTAAGGAAAAGATCAAGGAATGAAGTTCATAAAGTCATTGAAGATAAAGTTTGAGCTTGGGAAGAGGTAGAAAAATTCTTTACAAGAACATAGGAAAAAGAATCGAGTCAAACGAAGTTGTAACGAACCCGCTACGCAAGTTTTACTCAAGGTTGTTCGTAGTGTTGTAACAGCTCGGTACCGAGGTGCACAGGTCGGTACCGAGGCACCCCATATCGTAGCGAAGACCGATTCGGCGCGTTTTAATGATCTTTTATCCTATTTCCTTTTATGTTATTAGACAATTTTAAGGGATATATCTTATTAGAAGATATTATTTCCTTATAGATAGATTTAAGATAGAATAGTTTATCTATAAATACCCTTCTCTAGCTATTGTTTGGGGGGGGGGGGGGGGGAGATACACCACACACGATTGAGATGAGGAGAGAAGAGAGGGGAATAGGAGATAGAGATAGATTAGAGATTGGAGATACGTGGAGAACAAGTTTCATTTTGGATTCAAAGTTGTAAGCTTTCTCTTTTAATTTTATTTAGTTGTTTTTAATCATGCTTTGTGAGTAGTCTCTCTCTCTAAGGTTCGGGTTAAACCCAAAAATGGTTATGCATGCTTGTTTATGATCATGTCTTGATTGTTTTTATTGCATGAATCTATTCTCTTGCTCTTAACTCCTTGAAGCGAAAGTTGAAGGGAATTTCTCGTTCATAGTTGAAGCGAAAGCTAAAACCTTGAATCAGAATAGTCAATTTAGGGTTTTGAATCGATAGCAGATCAATCCTAGTTGAAGTAGAAAGAGATTAGATAGTAATTTTATTGATTGAATGAAATTTAGTTGATTTACTTGCTTAGGTTGACGAAAGTTGACACCTTTATGTGATAAAAGCATGATCTTTATGTTTCATAGCGTTAGCATTGCATGATTGTTGTTGTGGTGATACCTTAACTTTAGAAATCTCTTTCCATTGATAAAAATCCTTGTTTTTCTCTCTTACTTGTGCTCTAAGAAAGAACAAAACTTGATACTGACTATCTCCTGTGGACGAACCTGACTCCCTTGTACTCAGCGGGGTCTTGACTATAAATTTATTTGTTTTCAATAAACCCTATCAACAAATTGGTGCCGTTTCCGGGGAGATTTCAACAGTGCCAATTTTTGTTCTTTTTACATTTTTTCGGGACTTAGACGAGTCGGTAACGACCCCCTAGGGTTGGTACCGACCCTGCTAGGCGACCTTGTTTATGTGCTTTTTCTGTCTACTTTCTAGGTCACTGTTGAGTCGTTACCGACCCTACCCAGGTCGGTACCGACCCTGTTGATAGGCAGTTGCTTCTTTCTTTTCAGTTTTTATTTTACGGGATCACAACAGGCTCAATAACGACCCCCTTGGCCTTTGTACCCACCCTCCTCTAAGAACCCGTTTTGCTTTTAATCTTGTTTTCTTTATTTCTGTCATTGTTTACAGTGTATGACAGCTGAAGGACACCGAGTTGTCTCTCATCCAGAAGTAGACTCTAAACCCGAGCGATCCTTCCACCGCCGATTAAGAGAATGCAAAGCCATGGCCATGACACCTGAAGAGATGGCACAACAGATGGTTGCGCTACAGAGGTAGCTCGATGCCACACAACTTGAAAAAGCCGCTCTACAAGAACAACTCAATGCCTATCCAAGGAATGCTAAACAATATATGCATCCAGAATTGAGGGCGCCAGAGTCTGCAATTGTGCTTCCAGAGATAGATAAGAATTTTGAGATTAAGTCACAATTCATATCCTTAATAAAAAGGGCTCAATTTGAAGGGAAACCTACTGCGTGCCCTATGGAACATATTAAAAAATTTCTTGATTTATGTGACACTATTGCTACTGACGGTGTCTCTTTAGAATATGTTCTGTTAAAAGCTTTAAAGTGGTCTCTTACAGGAAAGGCCTTAAGCTGGTTAGAGAGCTTACCTCCTAAGTCTATCACGACTTGGAAGGCTTTGTATGACCAATTTTTGACAAAGTTCTTTCCTCCTGCTAAGACAACGGAGTTAAGAAAACGTATCACCTCCTACCACCAGTAATGTCCGCCTTTTTTATCGTGCTTTTAGGGTGTGTTTTTAGTTTGTTTGAGTCTTTTTCTTTGAGTTTTGTGTTTTGTTTTAAGTCGTTTGTGTAGGTTTTCGTACTTCCTTAAGATATGGACTCCACACTGCCCGTTTGCAGGAGCAGTTGAATGCCTATCCAAGGAATTGTAAACAATACATACATCCTGAACTGAGGGTGCCAGAATCCGCCATAGAGCTTCCTAAGATAGAGAAGACCTTTGAGGTCAAACCTTAATTCATATGACGTATACTTTGTAAAACTTATCTCTTATATAAAGAGATAATTCACATAAAACAACTATTTTCACATAAGCACATATCAGAAAGTAACAACCATATAAGGTTGCACACACATATGCATTCACTTTTTATACTAAAACATCTATTACTCTAACTTCTGTTACAACACATATGTCTATGATGCAAAATGAGGAGGAGAAGGTTGCTTAGAGCTTCAGCCAGCCGACCTGTATGAATGTGACCTCTAAATGGTCACACGTCACAAAGTTCTAGCTGAACCTGAAAAATTATTTTGCGATTTACGTGAGTCGCATACTCAGTGAATATAAACCATCATCAATTATTTCACACAGAGTCAAACATTAGTCCATTTACATATACATACATATTATACATGTCATATATGAATTTAATTACTATGAAAATGCAAATGCTGATGTTTCCGATTCTTTATTCTGTGAACTACTCAAGCCTGAATCTGCCCTGGGTTTACTGTATTTGGAATCTTATGGTCCCTTTAACAAAGAAATCCGAAGATTTCATGAATATAGACTCTTATGGTCCCTTTAGCAAAGAAATCCGAAGATCTCCTGAATATTGACCCGTAGGTTCTGTATGATCTGTAGATCCTGTATGACCCGTAGGTCGCTTTAACAAAGAAATCCATAGATTTTCTTAATTATAGTTTAGGGCAAGACAGTCACAGGTCCTTTTAATCTCATTGCAATATGCTATGCAATCAAATGCATCCTATAATCATATATCATATGCCATCTGTTATCATACTTTCTGTGCAAACAACTTTGGAAATTTCAGAGCTATCACATATAAAACACATATATCCATATAACTCATCAAAGCACATATATCCATTATATAGGCATAAAGCACATATATCCATATAGCACATCTATCACATAAGGTTGAATCTCGGGTCTATACTCACCTGTTTAAGGAAGATACTATATTTCTCCCCCTTGACTCTGACCACGGTCTATTACTTGGGCTCCTATATGTAACTCAATGCAAATTAGGCTATTAACTCTTACAAACTTTAACCCCAAATGCAATGAAATGCCAGAATGCATTACAACTTCTTGTGCATCTTTCCAAATCCTTTAGAACTTGACAACAATAAACTATATATATATATATAGAAAAAAAAATTTCTAGTTCAAACTTTTCTGAAAAAATTGATCAAAGGTCTCCCTATATCATTACAAAGCAAAACCCTAAAATTACTCTGAAATCTTTTACCGAATATAAATCCGATATCGAAAACACCCTCTGGGAACTATAAATCAACTGATTTTCAAATCAAAAGCAATTGTAGATCTAGATCTGGAAAAATTAGGAAAATCTAGATAAACCATTAACTAATTAAAAACTTACCAAACCACTTTTGTACTTCAGGATTAAAACCCGATTAAAGAGATCTTGGACCAAATCCAGCAAAAATAATCAAAATCACGCCTCCACTTTTATCAATTCTCCAACTTCAAACTCTCTGTACTCTAACTTTTCTTTTGTTTCTTTTACGTACATACTAGAACTTCTCATATCTACACTTTATATATATCAAACCAAAATTCGGCAGAAGAGTTGGCAAACATTTTTTAAAATTACACTTTTCACCCTGAAATCTCGTTTACTACAAACTTTACCCTGAAATAATTAATAATTAACTATTTCTTAAAAAGTTTTTAAAATATAATAAACTTAATTAGAAAATAAATATTACTTTTAAAAACTCACTATATATCATGCCAATGTGCTATGCATATGCTCTTAATCTTATATGAACGCCGAATGACGTATAAACTTTGGTCGGGGATGTTACAAGAGGTCCCTATGGGAACCCAGCACATAATTCTTGTGCAGGGAGGAATAACAATCAGCTCACCTGGGGCAACTATGGCCAAGGGAGCCAACCTCCTCAGTAAGATTAGAGGGTTCCACCGTATTGACCTCCAGGCTATCAAGAGCCACCATCCTGGGTACAAGGGTTACAAGAGGGAATTAATGGAGTCCATAGAAATTTCAATGACGTCCATAGCAAGATTGATGGAGTCCAAGCAAACCTTAACAGTCAAATGAAACGGTGGGGAGAGTTCGAGATTTTGAAAAGAAGCGTTGACTCCCAATTGGGTAACCTAGCTGCACGGAATCCAAGACCTCAAGGGCAACTTCCGGGCCGACCCGAAGAGAGCCCTAGAGGACAAATTGCATCCACACACCTCAGAACTGGCAAGGAGTTGCCAGATCGAGCCAAGCCTAAAGATATGGGGCACGACAATGAAGATGATGTCCCGGTCAGGCTCGTTACCGACCCCAACAGGGTCGATACCGAGGCTCCCCAGCTCGATAACATGCCATCCATTCCATGTAAGTCTTCTGAACCAAGCTCTCAGTTCGTTACCGATCCCCCTAGGGTCGGTACCGACCCCTCTCCTACACCAATCGACCCTCTTGTCGATTCGGTAGGGTCTCGATCCGAGTCTCTCTCTATCCCGAATCCGTCAAAAACACTTCCTTTCCCGATTAAGAAGTCTAAATATTTCAATTCCATTTACTGAGGTCCATTCTATAAAGCTTCCAGAGAAACTCGGTGATCCAGGTAAGTTTGCAATTTCAATTAGTATTGTAACTCACCGTTATAAAGATCTATGTGATCTAGGTGACAGTGCTAGTTTATTACCATTATATATCTGGACCAATGCTAACATGGGACCACTAGCGCCCATTAATATGAATCTTTACATGGCGGACGAATCTTCTGTAAAAGCAATTGGAGTTGTTGACGATGTCCCTATCCAAGTTGGAAAATTCTTTGTTCCAAACGACTTCATTGTTCTAGATATGCCATAAGACCCTTTGGTGCCAATCATTCTAGGCAGACCATTCTTAGCCATCACAAGAGCACGTTTAGATGTCAGGAAGGGACTTCTCACGTATGATATTGGAGAAGGGAAGGTCGAATTTCATTTTAATTCGCCCGTAAGCGAAGTGGCTAGTTGTAGTACTGAGGAGCCTACCGACCCACCATGGTTTGGTAATGACCCCTCTCTGAGTATAAAAACGAGCAAAATCAATTGAGAAACATCTACCGAGGAGCCTACCGACCCCCCATGGGTCGGTAACGACCCTTATCTGAACGAAAATGAGATGGGAGGTGGATCCAGGCACGACATCGAGCCACTTCCAGATCCAGCGGGGTCGGTAACGACCCACATAGCCTCAATAACAAGTCATTCTCCGAGTGGCCCAGGTGAGTTTTCTTGTTCTTATCCTATCAATTCTGGTCATGATCCTTTCTTATATCACTGTTCTATTTCATATCTTACTGTCAGTACTGTGAAGGAGTCGAAACCTCCTTGGTTTTCGGATTATACTAACCCTGTTGTAGGATTACTGAGCATACTAGTGGATGATAGAGGGCCCAATATTTTGGAGAGAAGCTATGATGTTTTTCAAGCTAAGTATGGGGTTCCTTATGATCCTGAAAGCGTTGGATGGAAGACGCCTTGATTAGCTAAGGTAAGTTCGTCGGGCTAACGACGTTAAAAATAGCGCTTACGGAAGGCAACCCGCTTTGAAGTTTTTGTTTTAGTTTATGTTTTCTTAGATCTTTTTGTTAGCTTTCTTTTGACTTGTTTTTAGGTTAGATAAGTGAAGTAGGGATAGAAGTTTTTCTAAAGTGACTCAGGTACAACACGAAGAAGATGTGCTAAACAAAAGATTCAAGATACTTGGTGCCAAATACAAAGCAATTCAGTGGCAATACAACAAGCTCGGTAACGACCTCCATAAGGTCGGTACCAACCTCTACAGAACCGAAGAAAAAAATCAAAAACTTCTCAATGATCAATGGTTTCAAACATCTTCAGTTTATTTTGTGAGTTCCCTTTTCTTTTTCCTCTTTCTTTTTATGTCTTTGTTTTAAACAGAGAGGACACTGTTTGGTTTAAGTATGGGGTATGGGAAAAGGAAACTCAATTTTTTGTTTTTGTTTGTGTTTTTCTTGGATTGATAATGTTCCACTTAGAGGTCCTATGATATGCTTTAACTTGCTTGATCATGTAATTCCATAGCATGTTTGGAAAACTTTGCCTGAATCATGTTGAAATTTGTTTTTATGTGGATATTTAGCATGTGATGAAATTGAGCACATATGATCTTAGGTAGAAGTGACTGAAATCCAACAAAAATTTCCTTGTGAGTTATTTTTGGCCTTATAGGCAGAACATCAAAAATCCCTCTTCTTTTCTTGTGTGATTTACTCTCCTTATGCATATTATCTCTTGTCATTGATATGATTATCTATTTCTTGAGACCTTCATGAGATATTAGTTCATTGTATGTGAAATCAAATGATAGAGAACTTATTTTTCATAAGCCCTATTAATCCTTATCCACCATTTACATTATCCTCTTTTTGAAGTCAATTTGAGCCTTAAAGCCTTTTATTTTTAGCTCCACAAAAATTTATCCCTAGCCGATGTAAGCTTGACCCTATCCGGGGATTAGGACTTAGTGTTGGTTGTTGTGATGTTTTTGTTGAGTGAGTTGTTTGGTTCAAGTGTGGGGTAATATGGGTTGGGTATTTGAAAGTTCTTACAGTTTGTCATGTAAAAGGAGTTTGGTTCCCTGAATTGAATTTACAAAAGAAGTGAAAAGTTAAGAAAAAGAATGAGCATACCTCGTTACCGACCCTGGTGGGATCGGTACCGAGATTCCCACATAAAAAATCAAGAAAAATCAGAAGGGAAGAAAAAGAAAATAAAAGTATTGAGTAGTGAATAATGTGCATGAGCCATATTTCCTTGTGTTTTGTAAGCAAGATTAAGTTGGGATAAATGGGTGAGTGAAAGAAAAAGTGCATAATGAAGAGTGAGTTTGGTATGTGATGTTCGTGTTTTTAGTATAGTTTTTGATAGGTTTTCTTAGGTTATTAGGATTAGTTTTGATAAGTTTAGAGTTAGTTTTGTGTGTTTTTGGATAGTTTTACATATTTTGTGAAAAGTATGGAAGCTACTCCGTTTTGTGTCTTTTTGTAGGTTTTAGCAAAGAAAAGGTGCTATTTGAAGCTGGAATTGAAGAGCTATGATAAAGGACGGAGGGATTACAGGGTGAAGAAGCTGTAGTTCGAGTTTTTGGAAGAGAAGTGTTGAAGAAATCAAAACCCAGGCTCGTTAACGAACCTGAAGGGTTCGTTAACGAGGCCACGAGATAGAGTAATCGAGAGGTTGACTTTGTGACTCACCTATCCTGTGCGGGAATTTATTTCTGTGTCGGTAGAGTGTCTTTTTATGATTTTAGGGTTATTATATTAGGTATTTTAGGTCTTTTATCTTTCTAGATTTTATTTCTATCTTTTAGAATAGATTCTATCTTTTTAGGAAAGTTTATATCTTTTAGCCTTTTTTAGTTTTGTAGCCTTTTTAGTATAAATACCCTTCTATTCTAGCATTTAAAGGGGGATTGGATCGTAGTTAGATAGAGGAGAGAAGAGGAAGAACTGAGAGAAGAGAGAGACGAGTCAGAAGTTTTGATCGAAGAGCTCGGTGGACGAGAGTTACAGGGGTCGTTAGTTGTAGTTTTGATTCGGTGTTTCAGGTTTTTTCGGTTTCTTCTGAATCTCTGTAAGACAATATTATTTATTAATTTGAGTAGTGTTTTGTTTTCAATGTTTTCTTTGATTGAAGTTATTTGTTTCATAGTTATGATTAGTGAGTACTCCTTTTATCTAGGGTCGGGGTTGAAACCCGGTATAGTTATGCAGTTTGGTGAATGAGAATATGTGTTGAATGCCTTTTATCCATTATTGAGATTGTTTGTTGTGCTTATACCGAGATGAAAGTTGAGGTAATTTGAGTTGTTGACTTGATTGAAAGAGAAAGTTATAAACTTGAAGGTTGATATTGTTTGAATACGAAAGTTTGAAGCTTTAGATCCAAAGCAAGCAATTGAGTGAGTTAGTTTATGAAAGTAGATTAATTTAGTTACTGAGTCAATGAAAGTTGATGCATCTATCTATTTAAAGGCATGATATTCTATCTTCTTACGAGCTTGTGTGCATGACTATGTTGTGGTAACCCTTGTCTTAGATCTTTATTTTTATTTGAATTCTCTCATAATCATATTCATTGCTGAGTTTGTTGGCTCGGTACCAAACTTGTCTGAGTCGTAGTTTTAGTCTTTTTATTTGCGGTAGGTTGTTAACGAGGCTGACATCTTCGTTAACGAGGCTGCTCTTGTGTGTTTTTGTTTGCTTTTGTTATATTTTCAGTAGTCGATAGACAAACTACCTTGCTTCATGTGGAACGATCCTGACTTCCCTATACTCAATGGGGTCTTGATTATAAATTTATTTGTTGTCAAGAAACCCTCTCAACAAATTGGCGCCGTTGCCGGGGAGGCAATGAGTTTGTTTGTTTATCTATGGGTTTGGGAATAGCCCGACCCCGTTTTTGTATTTAATCTTTGTTTTCTTTGTCCATTTTCTCAGCGTATGCCGGTAGGACGTCGGAGGCTTGAATTCGACAACACTGGTTATTATTCAGAACCTGAACGTTCCCTGCACCGTAGACGCCGAGAGAACCGAGCCATGGCCACACCTGAAGAGATGGCTCGTCAGTTGGAGATCCTCCTGACTCAGATGGAGGCATTGAAAACCGAGAAGGAAGGTGCTGCCGCCGAGGCTGAGCGTCAACGAGCTAACAATGCTCGTCTACAGGAGAGCTGAATGGCTATCCGAGGAATGTCAAACAGTACATGCATACGAAACTGAGGGTGCCAGAGTCTCCAATTGTGCTTCTAGAGATAGAGAAAACCTTTGAGATTAAATCTCAATTCATATCCCTAATCAAACGGGCTCAGTTTGAAGGGAAACCTACTGAGTGCCATATGGAACATAATAGGAATTTTGTTGATTTATGTGACACCAAAGTTGTTGAAGGTGTCTCACATGAATATGTTCTGTTAAAAGCTTTCAGGTCGTCTCTTGCTGGAAAGGCCCTGAGCTGGTTGGAGAGCTTACCTCCTAAGTCTATCAAGACTTGGAAGAACTTGTATGATCAATTTCTTACAAAATTCTTCCCGCCTGCCAAGACAACGGAGTTAAGAAAACGCATCACCTTCTATCACCAGTTGCCTAATGAGACTTTTGTTGAAACATGGGAAAGATTTAAGTAGATGCTTAGACAGTGCCCCACTCATGGGCAACCTTTATATGTTCTACAAGAGATCTTTTTCCAAGGTATTAGTGCATAGACCAAGAATCGCATCAACACGCATACTGCGTGCGGTTTTATAGAGATGGACCCTACAACTGCGTGCGAATTGCTGGATAAGCTGTCCAATTATGATGCCATGTATGGAACCCAGCAAGCTCCACAACCCCAGAAACGTCTCTACATGCCTAACCGAGAAGAAGTTGACCCTGATGTTAAAAATCAGTTTCTACAAGATGAGGTCAATCGTCTGAAGAAGCAGGTAAGTTTTCTGAAATCCTATCAATCATGTCAAGAATGTGGTTCTTCTGCCCATAGTACTTCTTCTTGCACTAACATCCAGCAAGTTAGAGCCGCTGAGACAATTGCTAAGATGAATTATATGAGAGGACCATAGAGGAACCAACCTAGCTATTTTGACAGGTCAAATAATTATCAGGCATGGGGCAATCAAAATCCAAACCCCAACTATGCAGCGCCTCCGCCGGATAGACGACCTGCACCGTATCGACCTCCAGGCCATCAGGAGCCACCATCATGGGTTCAAGGGTTACAGGAAGGCATTAACGGAGTGACTAACAAGGTTAACGATGTTCAGGCCAACCAAAACCTATAAAACAAAAGATGGGGAGAGTTCGATATATGGAAGAAGAGTGTTGATCAACTAGGGAACCTTGCTGCACAGATTCCGAGACCACAAGGGTAACTCCCGGGCCTCCCCGAGGAAAACCCTAAGGGACAAATAGCGGCGGTGCACCTTAGGAGCGGGAAGACATTTCCAGAGCGAGTCCAAGCTAAGGATAAGAAGGAAGAGGATGTCACAGTGTAGATCGTTAACGAGTCAGCGAGAGCAAGTACCGAACCAATATGCCACGATGACGAGGCTCCGAGGGTACCTAACGACCCTAACCCAGGTAAGTTTTCTAATCCGAGCCTTCCTCTCAATTCCAGGGTAGTTAACGACCCCATCAGGGTCGGTAACGATCCGCCGAGGGTACCTAACGACCCTAGTGTTGACCCGGTACTTTCACCTCTTGAGCCTAACTTGGTTCCGAGAATGGTGAAATCTCTTCCATTTCCAACTAAGAAATATATGGACTCTACTGAGAGTAAGTTCAAGCGTTTCGTGAAGATCCTTCAGGGCATTAATATTTCCATCCCATTCGCTGAGGCCCTAAGCTAAATGCCGGCTTACACAAAAATTTTGAAAGATATTCTTAGCAGGAAAAGATCCATCACTGTGCTGCAAGATGAAGTCTGATCTATTGCTTTACCAGAAAAGCTTGGAGATCCAGGGAGATTTGCTATCACAATTGGTATAGGCGACCACAAATTCAAAGCTTTATGTGATCTGGGAGCCAGTACCAGTTTACTCCCACTTTCAATTTGGTTAAAAGTCAACATGGGACCATTAGAGCATGTGGATATGAATCTCTTCATGGCGGATGGATCATGTGTCAAAGCCACATGGGTTGTGGATGACTACCCTATTCAAGTAGGAAAATTCTTCATACCAAATGATTTCGTCGTCCTCGACATGCCTGAGGACCCTCATGTCCCCGTTATCCTAGACAGACCATTCCTAGCTACAACAAATGCCAAGGTCGATGTGCGGAAAGGACTTCTTACTTTTGAGATTGGAGAAGAACGTGTGGAATTCAGCTTGGACCAAAAAGCAAATGACCCAACCGCGGTCGCACAAATCGAGTTGCCCCAACCAGAACTCGACATAGTTGATACTACCGAACTTCCACCAACTTCGAAAGAGGACGAGATCCTCTCACATGACCCCGCCAAGCTCACATGGCCCACTAGCAAGTCTCACATACAAGGGAATTATCAAGGTGAGTACTCTTCGTCTTACTTTACTCCTGCACCATGCCCCACAATTTATGCTATTGAGGAGTCCAAACCGCCTTGGTTTTCGGATTTCACTAACCCATATGTAGGAATACCGGGCATACTAACAGAAGACAAGGGACCTAGCTTAGTGACTCAAGCAAACAACGCTTACAAAGCTAATTATGGGGTATCTTGAGACCCTGACAAAGCTACAGATGAGCCACCATGAAGCAAGAGAAGTACGTCGGGCTAACGACGTTAAACATAGCGCTTACGGGAGGCAACCCACTCTTAGTTTAGACTAGACTTTTTCTTTTTAGATTCTTTTTCTTAGTTTTTTCTTTTGAGTTTTTTTTCTTTAGTAGTTTTTAGGATAGAAATTAGGATAAATTTTGAGCTAACAAAGATGCAAGAGAAGGGCTTGAAAATCACTCCAAGAGGCTACGGTGGCTCGTTAACGACCCACCCAGGGTCGTTAACGACCCGGTTCGACGACCCGATTCGTCAAAACGGGCAGGTAAGTTTTTTTTAACCTAATCTATCTTTTACCTACCCCATGCCACCACCCCCTTTCACCTCTTCCTATCCCTACCCTCTCCTATATAACCCTTCTACCCCTCCTAAAAATTTCACTCTCAAACCCTTAAACTCCAAATCCCTCAAAAATCCTACCAAAGATCTCGGAGATCCCCCACCACCGATCGGAAATTCTCACCTCCAACAATCGTCAGAGACACCCTCGTTACCAACGCTCGGAACCCCGGACTTCCACCAACGAGATTCACACTCGTTAACCACCCCAATCCGACCCTCTGTTCTTCAAATTCTCGATTCTCCGGTAAGATTTCTAAACCCTAACCATTAAATTGCAAGATTCATGATTTTTAGGGTAGAAATTTCATGTCTTGGATCTTGTTCATAGAGAGGTCGATTTGCATGTTTGGATTTTGCTCATGAAAATTCTTGGTTGTGCTTAGTTGTTCTTGTTCTGGGGAAGATTATTCATGTTAGATTATCTATTGCAACACTCTAATTAGAAAAGCATGAATTTTTCTCGTTCTAGTCTTAAGTTCAATGTTTGCATGTCAATTTTGGATAATTCTAGCATGATCGGGATGGGCAATCGAGCAAGTCTGGGGTGCATAAAATCCGATTGTGTGTCTAGTGGAGGAGTATAGAGGATGCATACTTGATTTGTGGTCTGATTTTTAAAGTTGATGACATTCGGAATTCTGTGAACTGGCTCTCGGCAGCTCGTTAACGACCCACCCAGGCTCGTTAACGACCCTGCGTATGCTTCACCGATTCTAAACCAGTCCAGATTTTTTAACGACCCAATTGGGTAGTTGACGAATAATTCCGAGGTTACTTTGAGACCAAGTATGGGGTCTCTTGCCTATCTATTTTGAATGGACCTTATCTTGGAAAAATCATGATTGTTTTGTAGATCTCATGGCAAGTTCAAGCAGACCCGCTACCCGAGCTCAGAAGAAAAGAAGGAATCAGAGGTCCCCCATCTCCACCTCGCATGGATAATGTGATCTTGAGCACTCAAGGCCAATTGAAACGATACCGTGCCATTCTAGAGAAGGACCACAACACTCGGTGGTTCTCGAAGTCAAGTGTTGTACATACGGGGATTTACACGGATGTCAAGGAGGCCTTCGTTATTCTCGGTGCATATCATCTATTGAAGAAGGAGGATTTACCACATTTTTTGGCCCTCACATCCGAGTTCTTGGCCACTCTAGAGACAAGTTTCCCATCGAAGACTTCGGCGGGACGCATCCGGTTTCGACTCAGCAATGTGAGTCGTGAGTTCACTATGGCGGAGTTCAATGCACTTCTGGAACTCACGAACCCTTCTAGAGACTACAGTTTGAAGGACTACAGGGTGACTCGGACTTGGAATTACATCACCGGGGAGGTCCAATCCTCCGCAACGGCACTATCTGGGGCAAGCATCATCAGCCCCATCTTCAGGATCATTCTCCGAGTCCTAGTCGCTACATTCTGGCCAAAGAGAGAGTTGAACAGGCCGACGAGGACGGAAGTTGCTTGTCTCCGTACTATCCTTTTCGAGGAGCCCGTCCCTTTGAATTTGGGATATGAATGACTTTACTACATAGAGAAATCAACCAAGTCCAAGGAAGTTTGGTGTGGTAACTTGGTCAGTCTTTTGGCCACCAACCTTGGAGTCGACCTCACTCGCTACACGCCGACTCATGCTTAGTTGCTCAACCAAAACTATTGGCTTAGTACCGGAATCTTCACTCGAGTCCGGGAGGGGCTCGTTACAAAAGTTCATGGCCGAGATGTACCGCCCACCTTACTAAAAATGGAGTTACTTTACGTACCAAATTGGTACGAGGCGTGGACGGGACATGCTTTTCCATTGGAGCCCAAGCCGGAGGATGAGCTATCACTTAGGCCATGTGTGTCCCGGTTTGAAAGAGAGGAAGATGCAATGGATGAAGATGAAGATGAAGATGAGGATACCGAGCTAGTTGGAGAAGACACCGAGGAGGCCGACACAGAAGGCGGCACAGAGGAGCTTAACTTCAAGGAAGAAAACCTCGACACGGAAGTACTAGGCACCAACATCCTCGTTGACGATCCCACCAGGCTCGTTACCGATCATTTCCAGCCTTCTACATCTGTTGCTAACGAGGTACCCAGGGTTGTTAACGACCCGCCGAGAGCTCCTATCGACCCTCCGCCAGTTCCTACCGATCCTTACTCTTATGGGCTTGTGCCATATCACCCGGTGCTTCACCATGATCACTTTCAGCCGCACTACCCACCACCTCCTCAGCCTGAATATAATGGATCGAGCATTCCGCTACCATGGGCCGAGGATCTTTCTGCACGGATGCAACAACTCAACCTCCAGCAGGACCACATTCATCAGAGGATGGATAGATGGGAGACTATCTATTCAGCTCGGATGACATTTGAGGAAGAGAGGCACCGTCAGAGAGAGACAGAGGATGCGGAGCGTTGGAGGACGATGTACGACTTCATGGGGAACTTCGAGCACTATTTTCCTCCACCTAACTGTTGATCCAGGTTGAATATGTTTTCCTTGTTTTCCACTTCTAAGACTTTGTAAGTTTTTGTTTTCTCTTTTCTTGTTTTTCATGTGTTTTTCTTTTCTATTTCTTTCCTTCTTCTTATTTCTTACAGTGGGGACATTGTAATTTTAAGTATGGGGTGGGAGAAAGTAGAAAGTTTTGTGTCTTGTCTGCCTTTTGTGCTTTGTTTGTCTAAGTAGTTTTTATTCCATAAAAAAAAAATCAAAAAAAAAAATGGTTTTAGAATCGATAAATATCCCTTTCTTATGTTCTATGATAGTAGTTGCTAGCATGATCATATAATTCCTTGCAATCATGTCTTTGAGAATATAGCCGGATTCTTATTTTGAAGTTGTTTTTAGGAAAGAATAGCATTTGATGAAATTGAGCACATATACCATTTTTAGCATAAGTGATGCAATCCAACAAAATTTACCTTGTGAGTTATTTTTGGCCTTATAGGGAGAACATTAATGAATCCCTCTTCTTTTTTGTGTGATTTACTCTCTATATGCATATTATCTCTTGGAATTGTGATGGTTATCTATTACTTGAGACCTATATAAGATTTATAGTTCATTACTTATGAAAATCATATGATGGAGAACTTATTTTTATAAGCCCTATTATTCCATATCTACCTTTACATTATCCCTCTTTTGACAGCCAATTTGAACCTGTAGCCTTTTATTTTTAGCTCCACAAAATCGTCCCCTAGCCGATATAAGCTTGACCCTATCCGGGGATTAGGACTTAAGATTTGGAGAGGAAATTGTTTTGTTGAGTGTAAAAAAAAAGAGAGAGAGAGATGTTATGTTTGGTTTGAAATTGAAAGATTATTGGAAAGGGTAGATTGGAAGTCTCTTGAGTTAATTTTGAAAAAAAAAGAAAGATCTCTTGGTACAAAAAATGCATAAAAAGAAGTTGTTAAGAATAAGGAGTACACGATGAGATCGTTAACAACCCTGAAGGGTTCGTTAACGAGGCAGCGAGAAAGAAAAAAAGAAGTAAGGAAAAAAATGATGAAGTAAGAGATGCATAGTGTTTATGATATAAGCCAGAGATTCTTTTGTTTATGAGACTTTCTAGGAATATATTGGGTGAGTAAGGAATAAGTGCATAAGAAGAGTGAGTTTGGTATATTGTTTATGAGAGTTTTTTTTTTGGTTATGTGATTTTTAGGAGTCTTTGATTCCCGGATATTATTAGATTCCCGGATATTATTCCCAAAATATTTTCCACGCCTTATTGTCTTTACCAAGCCCCATTACAACCCGGCCGAATGGAAGCTTCTATGAAGTTTTTCATTGAGCCCCCTAAGTTCTCTTGATGATTTTTGTTTGTTTTGACGAATCTTGGGTGGAGAGTTTGGTGATATAAGTTCCAATTTCTATGAGTTTTTGCATATAAGATGAGTTGAGAGATGTATTTATAAGCTTAAACACTTGAGAGTTGAGAGAAACACATTATCCCTTGTGAGGTTGGATTGTATTTTCTTGTGTCTATTTTAGGTGCATATATGTGTGATGACGTTAATAGTCCTTTGCTATTTTTTCTTCTATATGTTTTGAAGTTGCTTTTTAGACGATGGCTATAGTTTGATGAGCAAGTTGTTTGGTTTTGATTATTGTTTTGTGATTGCTTGAGGACAAGCAAGTCCAAGTATGGGGTATTTTGATGTTCGTGTTTTTAGTATAGTTTTTGATAGGTTTTCTTAGGTTATTAGGATTAGTTTTGATAAGTTTAGAGTTAGTTTTGTGTGTTTTTGGATAGTTTTACATATTTTGTGAAAAGTATGGAAGCTACTCCGTTTTGTGTCTTTTTGTAGGTTTTAGCAAGGAAAAGGTGCTGTTTGAAGCTGAAATTGAAGAGCTATGATAAAGGACGGAGGATTACAGGGTGAAGAAGCTGAAGTTCGAGTTTTTGGAAGAGAAGTGTTGAAGAAAGCCAAACCCAGGCTCGTTAACGACCCTGAAGGGTTCGTTAACGAGGCCACAAGATAGAATAATCGAGAGGTTGACTTTGTGACTCACCAATCATGTGCGGGAATTTATTTCCGTGTCGGTAGAGTGTCTTTTTATGATTTTAGGGTTATTATATTATGTATTTTAGGTCTTGTTATCTTTCTAGATTTTATTTCTATCTTTTAGAATAGATTCTATCTTTTTAGTAAAGTTTATATCTTTTAGCCTTTTTTAGTTTCTAGCCTTTTTAGTATAAATACCCTTCTATTCTAGCATTTAAAGGGGGATTGGATCGTAGTTAGATAGAGGAGAGAAGAGGAAGAACCGAGAGAAGAGAGAGACGAGTCGGAAGTTGTGATCGAAGAGCTCGGTGGACGAGAGTTACCGGGGTCGTTAGTTGTCCTTTTATCTAGGGTCGGGGTTGAAACCCGGCATAGTTATGCATGTTTGGTGAGTGAGATTATGTGTTGAATGCCTTTTATCCATTATTGAGATTGTTTGTTGTGCTTATACCGAGATGAAAGTTGAGGTAATTTGAGTTGTTGACTTGATTGAAAGAGAAAGTTATAAACCTGAAGGTTGATATTTTTTGAATACGAAAGTTTCAAGCTTTAGATCCAAAGCAAGCAATTGAGTGAGTTAGTTTATGAAAGTAGATTAATTTACTTACTGAGTCAATGAAAGTTTATGCATCTATCTATTTAAAGGCATGATATTCTATCTTCTTACGAGCTTGTGTGCATGACTATGTTGTGGTAACCCTTGTCCTAGATCTTTATTTTTATTTGAATTCTCTCATAATCATATTCGTTGCTGAGTTTGTTGGCTCGGTACCGAACTTGTCTGAGTCGTAGTTTTAGTCTTTTTATTTGCGGTAGGTCGTTAACGAGGCTGACAACTTCGTTAACGAGGCTGCTCCTGTGTGTTTTTGTTTTCTTTCATTTTATTTTCAGTAGTCGATAGACAAACAACCTTGCTTCCTGTGGAACGATCCTGACCTCCCTATACTCAGCGGGGTCTTGATTATAAATTTATTTGTTGTCAAGAAACCCTCTCAACAGTATGTTATCTTTTATGAGCACCACAAAGCCAAAATTTTTCCACGCCTTATTGTCATTACCAAGCCCCATTACAACCCGGCCGAATGGAAGATTCTATGAAGTCTTTCATTGAGCCTAAGTTCTCTTGATGATTTTTGCTTGTTTTGAGAAATCTTGGGTGGAGAGTTTGGTGATATATGTAACAATTACTATGTTTATTTTTGTATATTGGATTGAGTTGAGAGTTGTTATTTTAAGCTTAAACACTTGAGAGTTGAGTGAAACACATTACCTTTGTGAGGTTGGATTCTTAGTTGCTTTTGCTTGAGGTTGTTCATATATGTGTGATGACGTTAGATTCTCCTTGTGCTTTGATGTTGCTTTTTGATAAAGGCATTGACTTGATATATGTGTTGATGGTTTTGGTTCTTGTCTTGTTGATTGCTTGAGGACAAGCAAGTCTAAGTATGGGGTATTTTGATGTCCGCCTTATTAGTCGTGTTTTGAGGGTGTGTTTTTAGTGTGTTTGAGTCTTTTTCTTTGAGTTTTGTGTTTTGTTTTAAGTTGTATGTATAGGTTTTCATATTTTCTTAAGATATGGAGTCTACATAAGCTTTGGTAGTGTTTTATAGGTTTTTAAAAGTTATTTGGAGCACTTTTGAGGAAAAGAGCAAAACCGAGGAGAAACACTTAAGGAAAAGTTCAAGAATGAAGAGAAGATGAAGATTAATCGCTCAAGTAAATTCATTTAAGATTATGTTTGAGCTTAGAAAGAGATAGAGAAATTCGTTACAAGAACATAGGAAAAAGAATCGAGTCAAACGGAGTTGTAACGAATCCGCTACGCAATTTTTACTCAAGGTTGTTCGAAGTGCTGAACAGGGTCGGTAATGAGGCACTCATGTCGTTAACGAGGCACCCCGTGTCGTAGCGGAAGACTGAGTTGGTGCATTTAATTGTACTTTTATCCCTTTCCTTTTATATCCTTAGATAGATAGAATGAATATATCTTATTAGAAGATTTATTTTCTTAGAGATAGATTTAAGATAGAATAGTTTCTCTATAAATACACTTGTCCCCTCTTTAGTTTTCTTATCATTCAAGTTAAAGGAGGAGGAGGAGGAGAGACGATTGAGAGGAGGCGAGAGAAGGAGAGGCGTTTATGTGGAGATAGCTTGGAAGACAAGTTTTTGGATTTAAAGTTGTAAGCTTTCTCTTTAATTTAACTCCGTTTTGCTTTTAATCATGAATTGTGAGTAGTCTCTCTCTAAGGTTGGGGTGAAACCCAACAATGGTTGTACATGCTTGTTTATGATCATGTCTTGATTGTTTTTATTGCATGAAACTTCTCTCTTGTTCTTAACTCTTTGAAACGAAAGTTGAAAGGAATTTCTTATTCATAGTTGAAATGAAAGCAGAAACCTTGAATCAGAATAGTCAATTTAGGGTTTTGAAGCGAAAGCGGATCTATCCTAGTTGAAGTAGAAGAGATTAGATAATAAGTTTGTTGATTGAACGAAAGTTAGTTGATTTACTTGCTTAAAGTTAACGAATGTTAGTACCTTTATGTGATAAAAGCATGATCTTTATTTTTCATTAGCGTTTGGCATGCATGATTATTGTTGTGGTGATACCTTTACCCTAGATTTTTTATCTTCCTTGTTAAAAACCTTACCTTTAATTGATTACTTGCACTCCAAGTAACAAAACTTAGCAATGAATTTCTCCCTGTGGACGATCCTGACCTCCATATACTCAGCGTGGTCTTGACTATAAATTTATTTGTTGTCAATAAACCCTCTCAACAAATTGGCGCCGTTGTCGGGGAGATTTCAATAGTGCCATGTTTTGTTCTTTTTGCATTTTCAGGACTCCGCCGAGTCGGTAACAACCCCCCTCAGGGTCCGTACCGACCCTGCTATGCAACCCAATTTTCTGTGCTTTTTCTGTTTATTTTCTAGGTCATTGTCGAGTCGTTACCGACCCCTTCAGGGTCGTTAACGACCTTGTCGACAGGTAGTTGCTTCTTTCTTTTTAGTTTCGATTTTTACGGGATCACTCCAGGTTCGATACCGACCCCTTGGGCCTCGGTACCGACCCTCTCCGAGATCCCTTTTTTTTGTTTCATTTTTGTTTTTGTTTTATCTTTCAGTGTATTCCAGCTGAAAGACGACAATGAGGCGTGGGCGTTGCTCGGCAAGTTAACCAACTACGATGCAATGTATGGAGTGCAACAAGCCCAGCAACCCAAACGACGGCTCTACAATCCTAACAATGACGAGGTACACCCCAAAGTGAAGCACCAATTCTTGGAACATGAGATCAACCGCCTGAAGAAGCAGGTAAGTTATCTTAAATCATCTCCTTCTTGTCAAGAATGTAGGTCTCAATCCCATGCTACTTCTGCATGCACTAACTTGCAACAAGTCCGTGCTGCTGAGGCATATGAAGAAACTAACTACATGAGGGGTCTATATAGGAACCAAGATAATACTTTTTATGCAGGGAGGAATAAAAATCAGCCCACTTGTGGCAGCCATGGCCAAGGGAGCCAACCTCCTCATCAAGAATAAAGGGTTCCTCCTTACAGACCTCCGGGCTATCAAGAGCCACCTTCATGGGTACACGGGCTACAAGAGGGTATTAATGGAGTTCACAACAAGATTGATGTTGTCTAAGAAGACCTAAAAGGTGTACAAGAACAATTGGGAGAGATCGAAACATGGAGAAAAAGTGTAAACTCCCAACTTGGCAACCTAGCTGCACGGATTCCAAGACCTCAAGGGCAATTACCGGGCCGTCCCGAAGAGAACCCGAGAGGACAAATTGTAGCCATACACCTCAAAAGTGGGAAGGAGTTGCTAGATCGAGCCAAGCCAAAGGATACAGAGCACGACAACAAAAATGATGCCCCAGTCAAGCCCGTTAACGACCCCAGCGAGGTCAATATCGAGGCTCAACCACTCGATACCGAGGCTCCTCGGGTCGATATCGAGCCCTCCAGAGCAGGTAAGTCTTCTGAACCGAATTCTCAGCTTGTTACCGACCCCCTTAGGGTCGGTATCGACCCATCTACACCAATCGACCCTCTTGTCGAATCAGTAGGGCCTCGATCCAGGCTTCCCTCTATGCCGAGTCCGTAAAAAACTCTTCCTTTCCCAATTAAGAAGTCTAATGATGTCACGGAAGGAAAGTTTAGACGATTTGTCAAAATTCTTCAAGGGTTAAATATTTCTATTCCATTTATTGAAGCCGGTAATGAAATGCCTGCCTACACTAAATTTTTAAAAGAGATTTTGAGCAGGAAAAGATCTATCTCAGAGCTATCAAGCGAAGTCCGAGCTATAAAGTTTCTTGAAAAACTCGATGATCCAGGTAAGTTTGCAATTTCAATTGGTTTTGGGACTCACAGTTTTAAAGCTCTATGTAATCTAGGTGCCAGTTCCAATTTATTATCATTGTCTATCTAGACCAAAGCTAACATGGGACCACTGGAGCCTGTTGATATGGATCTCTACATGGCGGACGGATCTTCTGTAAAAACAACTGGAGTCGTGGACAACATTCCTATACAGGTTGGAAAATACTTTGTCCCAAACGACTTCATTGTTTTAGATATGCCTAAGGACCCTGTGGTAGCAATCATTATTGGAAGACCATTCTTAGCCACCGCAGGAGCACGTGTAGATGTCAGGAAGGGAGTTCTCACATTTGATATAGGAGAACAGAAGGTCGTGAATGAGTTTGCTAGTTGTAGTACTGAGGATCTTACCGACCCACCATGGTTCGGTACAAACCCCTCTCTGAGTATAGAAACGGGAAAATTCAAAAGAGACACACCTAAAAAGGAGACTACCGATCCACCCTAGGTCGGTAACGACCCTTATCTGAAGGACTACAAAGATGAAGGTGGATCTTGTCCCATTACCGAAGGTTTGACACGCCTAGAAAGGTCGGTAACGACCCCCTACACCTCGGTAACGAGCCCCTTTCTGAGAGACAAAGGTGAGTCTTCTTATTCTGATTCAATCAATTCTAGTCATGATCCCTTCTCCTATCCTTGTTCTATGTCAAATCCTACTGTTAGTACTGTGAAGGAGTCGAAACCTCCTTCGTTTTCGGATTTTACTAACCTTGTTTTAGGATTACCAAGCCTACTTATTGATGATCGAGGGCCAAACATTTTTGAGAGAAGCTTTGATGCTGTTTTGGCTAAGTATGGGGTTTCTTTTGATCCCGACATAGCTGGATGGAAGCCGCCTTGATTAGGGCAAGGTAAGTGCGTCGGGCTAACGACCTTAAAAATAGTGTTTATGGGAGGCAAACCACTTTTTGTTTGCGCTTTTAGTTTTTGCTTTCTTAGTTCTTTTTTTTGCTAGCTTTCTCTTGACATGTTTTTAGGATAAATTAGTGTAGTAGAGATAGAAGTTTTTCTAAAGTGACTCAGGTACAAGAAGAAGAAGTGCTACACGAAGAAATCGGTGTACAACAAGTTTGTTACCGACCATCACAGGTTCAGTACCGACCTCTACAAACACCAAAGAAAAATTCAGCAAAACTCCTCAGTGATCAAATGGTTTCAAACATCTTCAGTTTTATTTTGTGAGTTCCCTTTTCTTATTCTCTTTATCTTTTTATGTTTTAAACAGTGAGGACACTGTTTGGTTTAAGTATGGGGTATGGGAAAAGGAAACTCAGTTTTGTGTCTTTGTTTGTGTTTTTAGGATTGATAATATTCGACTTAGATGTCCTACGATATGCTTTAACTTCCTTGATCGTGTAATTCCTTTAGCATGTTTGGATAGCTTTGTCTAAATCATGTTGAAATTGTTTTCATGTGGATATTTAGCATGTGATGAAATTGAGCACATATGATCTTAGGTAAAAGTGACTTTAATCCAACAAAAATTGCTACCTTGTGAGTTATTTTTGGCCTTATAGAGAGAACATCAAAAATCCCTCGTCTTGAGACCTATATGCGATATTTCTTGAGACTTATAGAGAGAACATCAAAAATCCCTCATCAAATATTGCTCCTTATGCATATTATCTCTTGTCATTGATATGGTTATCTATTTCTTGAGACCTATATGCGATATTAGTTCATTGCATGTGAAATCATATGATGGAGAACTTATTTTTCATAAGCCCTATTAATCCTTATCCTACCTTATCATTATCATCTTTTTAAAGCCAATTTGAGCCTTTAAGCGTTTTATTTTTAGCTCCATAAAATTATTCCTTAGTCGATATAAGCTTGACCCTATTCGGGGATTAGGACATATTATTGGTTATTGTGATGGTTTTGTTGAGTGAGATTGTTTGGTTCAAGTGTGGGGTAATATGGGTTGGGTAAAGTGAATGTCTTGCAGTTTGTCATGTAAAAGGAGTTTGGTTCCCTGAATCACCTACAAAAGAAGTGGAAAGAAAGGGGAAAACAGAAAAAATTACAGAGTCGTTACCGACCCTATTAGGGTCGGTACCGAGCCCCCTCAGAAAGGAAAAAAAAGAAAGATCATGAAAAAATCCGAAAAAGGTTGAATAGTGAAAGTGTGCACGAGCCAAATTTCCTAAGCGTTTGTAAGCAAGATTAGTTGTTATTAAAAGGATTAAGGAAGAATATGAGTTTGAGCATACTGTTTAGAGAGTTTGGTATGTTCTTATGAAAGTTTTGGTGAGATGTGAGTTTTTAGGAGTCTTTATTCCAGGATATTGTTAGCACCACATAGCCAAAAGTTTACAACCTTATTGTTATTACCAAGCCCCATTACAACCCGGCCAAATGAAAACTTCTATGAAGTTTTTCATTGAGCCTAAGTTCTTTTGATGATTTTTATGTGTTTTGACATCTTTGGTGGAGAGTTTGGTGATATAAGTAACAATGACTATGTTGATTTTTGTATATTGGATTGATTTGAGAGTTGTTATTATAAGCCAAAACACTTGAGAGTTGAGAGAAACACATTACCCTTGTGAGATTGGATTTTTAGTTACTTTTGCTTGAGGTTGCTCATATATGTGTGATGCATTAAAGTCACTTGTCTTTATTTCTACTAGTGATTTGATGTTGCTTTTTGATAAGGGCATTGACTTTATATATGTGTTGATGGTTTTTGTTCTTGTCTTGTTGATTGCTCGAGGACAAGCAAGTCTAAGTATGGGGTATTTTGATGTCCGCCTTTCTAGTCATGTTTTTAGGGCGTGTTTTGTTGAGAGGGTTTCTCGGCCAACAAATAAATTTGTAAGTCAAGACCCCGCTGAGTACAGTGGAGTTAGGATCGTTCCACAAGAAGCAAGGTTGTTTGTCTATCAATCTAACAAAAATTAAACAAAATCAAACAAAACACTCACGAGATGCCTCGTTAACGATGTTGTCAGGATCGTTACCGAGCCACCGAACACAAAAATACTAACTAACGACCTAATAAAATTCTAATTAAAATTCGGTACCGAGGCAAGTACTCAGCAACGAAGATTTACCAGAAATAATTCAAATTAAACAAAAATCTAGGACAAGGGACACCACAACATAGCCAAGCATAAGAATTCGGTAAGAAGATAAAATCATGCGTTTAAATAGATAGAGTTATCAACTTTCGTCGACTTAATAAGTAAATTAATCTACTTTCGCATCCTAATTCACCCAATTGCTTGTTTTGGATCTAAAGCTTGAAACTTTCGTTTTCAAACAATATCAACCTTCAAGTTACTAACTTTCTCTTTCAATCAAGTTAAAAACCTAAATTACCTCAACTTTCGTCTTGGTATTAAGCACAACAAACAATCTCAATAAAAGATAAAGGCATTCACACACAATCTTACTCATCCAACATGCTCAACTATGCCGGGCTTAAGCCCGACCCTAGAAAAATAAACTACTCACTACTCATGACTAAGAAACTACAAACTTCAATAAAATAAAACATTGAAACAAAACTCAAAACTCAAATTAATAAGAAAAATATATTGTCTTGCAGAGATTCAGAAGAAACCGAAAAAAACATAAAAATACCGAACCTAAAATCACGACCAACGAACACTCGACAACCGTCGTCCACCGAGCTTCGTGATCCTCTTCTGATCTGATCTCTCTCTCCTTCGGCCTTCACAAATCTCCTCAAAAATAACTCCCTAAAAACGTCTCCAAAATCAAGCCCCCCTTTCTATCCTAGATAGAAGGGTATTTATACTAAAAAAACTAAAAACTAAAAAGGCTAAAAGATATAAACTTTCCTAAAAAGATAGAAACAATCTCTAAATATAGAAATAAAATCTAAAAAGATATTAAGCCCTAAAAATACATATTCTAACAACCCCAAAAGATTCTAAAAAGATACTCAACTGACACGGAAATAAATTCCCGCTCAGGATCGGTTAATAATAAAAATAATACTCGAAATCTTTCTTTTCGTGGCCTCGTTAACGACCCTTCACAGCCTCGTTAACGAGCCTGGGGTTTGTTTTCTTCGACACTTCTTCTTGTACCCTCGAGCTTCGACTTCTTCAATCTTGCACTCCTCCGTCTCTCGCCGCAATGCTCCAAATTTAGCTCCATTTAGCTCCTTTCCTCGCTAAAACATGCAAAATTCACAAAATAGCATAGATTCCACTCTTTTCACAGAATTATGCAAAACTAACTAAAAATACTCAAAACTAAACCTAAACTAGACAAAACTAAACCTAATAAGCAAAGAAAACCTATCAAAAACTATACTAAAAATGCGAACATCAAAATACCCCATTCTTAGACTTGCTTGTCCTCAAGCAATAAACAAGACTCTAACCAAAACCAAAACAAATCATGCTCATCAAGACATAGCAATCTTCTAATAAAAAACAACAACATCTACACATAAGAAAATTATAGCAAAAGACTATTAACTTCCTCACACATATATGTACTTAAATAGACATAAAATAATACAATCCAACCTCTCAAGGGATATAATGTGTTTCTCTCAACTCTCAAGTGTTTAGGCTTATAAATTCAATCTCTCAACTCATCTTATATACAAAAACTCATAGAAATTGGAACTTATATCACCAATACTCTCCACCCAAGATTTGTCAAGACAAGCAAAGGATCATCAAGAGAACTTATGCTCAATGAAAAACTTCATAGAAGCTTCCATTCGGCCGGGTTGTAATGGGGCTTGGTAATAACAATAAGGAGTGGAAATATTTTGGTAATGTGGTGCTAATAATATCCGGGAATCAAAGACTCCTAAAAACTCACATCTCACCAAAAAGTTCATAAAACAACATACCAAACTCACTCTTCTTCATGCACACTCATTTTCACTCACCCTTTATTATCCTAGAAAGTCTCATAACCAAAATAAAAGAATCTCTTGATATTATCTATAAACACAAATGCACCTTAACTCTTCACCTCTTTTTGATTTCCTTCTTTTTTCTCTTCTTTTTTTTTATATTTTTTTCATTCGCTGCCTCGTTAACGAGCCCTCATTAGGGTCGTTAACGATCCACCGTATACATCCTTTTCTTCCTTTTTACTACACTACATCCATCAAAACTTTATTGTGTGCATTTTTTTTCTATCAAGAGACCTTTCTTACATGTAATAACAAGAGACTTCCAATCTACCCTTCCTAAATACCCTTCAATTCAGGCAAATATAAACTCTTTTCTTTTTAACAAAGCACAAAACTTTACCTCTCCAATCTAAGTCCTAATTCCCGGATAGGGTCAAGCTTATCTCGGCTAGGGAATATTTTTTGTGGAGCTAAAAATAAAAGGTTTCAGGCCAGAATTGGTTATCAAGAGAAGGAATAATGTAAAGGTAGATAGGGAATAATAGGGCTTATAAAAATAAGTTCTCCATCATATGATCTTCACAAGTAATGAACTAAAATCTCATAAGGGTCTCAAGAAATAGATAACCATCACAATTCCAAGAGATAATATGCATAAAGAGAGTAAATCACACAAGAAAAGAAGAGGGATTTATAAATGTTCTCCCTATAAGGCCAAAAATATCTCACCAGGTAGATTTTGTTGGATTGCATCATCTATGCTATAAAGTATATGTGCTCAATTTCATCAAGTGCTATTCTCTTCTAAAAACAAAAATTTTAATATTTGAGAATCTGGCTATACTTTTATAGACATGTTTGCAAGGAATTATATGGTTAAGCTAGTGATTGCTATCATAGAACTTAAGAAGGGATATCTATCAATTCTAAACTATTTTTTATTTTTTTTTTATTTTTTCAATTTTTTTGGATTTTTCGATTTTTTCAGTTTAAAAGAAATAACAACTACATAGAACACAAAAACACCTAGGACATAATTTTTCTACTTTCTTCCCACCCCATACTTGAAATTACAGTGTCCCCACTGTAAGGAAAATAAGAAGAATAGGGAAAAGAAATAGAAAAGAAAACAAAAAATTAAAAAGAAAAACATAAAACTTACAAAAGTGGAAACAAGGAAAGGAAACTTCATCTTGAGCTTGAATCAACGGTTCGATGGAGGAAAGTAGTGCTCAAAGTTCCCCATGAAGTCATACATCGTCCTCCAACGCTCAGCATCATCCGCCTCTCTCTGACGCTGCCTCTCGTCCTCCATCGACATGCGAGCGGAATAGACAGTTTCCCATCTATCCATTCTCTGATGAATGTGATCCGTCTGGAGGTGAAGCTGCTGCATCCGTGCAGGAAGATCCTCGGCCCATGGTGGTGGTATACTCGATCCTGCGTACTAGGGCTGAGGAGGTGGTGGGTAGTGAGGCTGGAAATGGTCTTGATACATCACCGTATTGTAAGGCATTAGGCCATAAGCATGAGGGTCGACAGGAGCTGGTGGTGGGTCGATAGGAGCTCTCGGCACCTCGTTAACGAAGATGGGTGCCTCGTTAACAGTGTTGGGTGGTGGCTGGAAGTGGTCGTTAACGACCCTGGTGGGTTCGTCAACGAAGATGTGGCCGCCAAACACCTCCGTGTCCATGTCTTCTTCTTCAAAGTTGAGCTCCTCAGTGCCTCCCTTGGTGTCGACTTCTTCGGTGTCATTGCCTACTACCTCGGTATCCTCTTGATCATCTTCTTCTTCATATTCATCCACGTTGTCTCGCTCAAACCGGGTTTCACAAGGCCTAAGCGAGAGCTCGTCCTCCGGTTTTGGCTCCAATGGGTAAGGATGTCCTGTCCACACCTCGTACCAATTCGGTACATAGAGTAGCTCGTACATGTTGAGGGAAGATATGACTAGTCGATCTTGAACCTTCACCTTGTAGCCTCCCTCGGCTTGCACGAAAATTCCGGAACTATACCAATAGTTTTTGTTGAGGAGTTGGGCGTGGGACGGTGTGTAGCGGGTGAGATCAACTCCGATATTCTTAGCCAAGAGGCTAACCAAATTGCCACACCACACCTCCTTGGACTTGGTGGACTTCTCGACATAGTAGAGCCATTCGTACCCCAAATTCAAGGGGCCGGGCTCCTCAAAGAGAATGGTGCGGAAGCAAGCGACCTCCGTCCTTGTAGACCGGTTCAACTCTTTCTTCGGCCAAAATGTTGCGGCGAGGACTCTCAAGATAATCCGGAAGATGGGGTTGACTATGTTTGCCCCGGATAGCGCCGCGGTGGAGGATTGAACCTCTCCGGTGATGTAGCTCCAAGTGCGGGTCACTCGGTAGTCCTTCAAGCTATGGTGTCTTGACGGGTTTGGGAGCTCCAAGATTGCATTGAACTCCTCCATGGTAAAGTCACGGTCCTCGTTACCGAGCCGGAACCGAATACGTCCCGCCGAGGTCTTCGTCGAGAAGTTGGTCTCCAAAGTGGCCAAGAACTCGGATGTAAGGGCCGGGTAATGTGGCAAGCTCTCTTGCTTCAATAGGTGAGCGGCCCCAAGGATGATGAAGGCGTCCTTGACATCCGTGTAGATGCCCGTAGAGATGGCGCTAGACTTCGATAACCATCGGGTGTAATGGTCTTTCTCCAAAAAATCCCGGTAGCGCCGTACTTGGCTCTGACTGCTCAAAATCACATCATCCACCCGGGGTGGAGATGGAGACCTATGGTTCCTCCTCTTCTTTTGGGCTCGGGTAGCGGGTCTGCTTGAACTAGCCATGGATCCTACAAAATAATCGAAAATTTTCCAAGAAGATCCACTCAAAAATAATAGGTACGAGACCCCATACTTGGTCTCAAAATTAACCTCGGAATTATTCGTAAACTACCCAATTGGGTCGTTCACGATTCTGGGCTCAGATCAATCGATGATGAAGTGCAGGGTCGTTAACGAGCTTGAGTGGGTCGTTAACGACCTGCCGAGAGCAAAACCAGAAATTTCCGAAATTCATTCTACCTCTAATTCAGCAAAAATCAAGCATGCAATCTTCTAATATTCTCCACAAATCCCCCATCGGGTATAAACACCCCATACTTACTCAATTGCCCATCCCGAACATGCTAAAAATTTCCCGGAATTTTGACATGCAAAGATTGACAAGTTAAACTTTAAGCTTGCCGGTTGGAAGTGTAATTCTATTAGCTTAGCGAGTAGAGTTACTTTGTTTAAGATGGTCCTAGCTTTGCTTCCCACATATTTGATGTCAACGATGTTCCTTCTTAAGGTGGTGTGTAACATTATGGATAGCATTAACCGTCCCTTTGTTTGTGGAATCTAAGAAAACCAACGACATATTCATAAGGTCCCTTGGACTGTTGTGAGCAAACCAAAAGAGCAAGGTGGGTTCGATATTTGTTCAATGAGAGAGCCTTAGCATGGAATGGCGACTAGAATAGGTATTGCAAAAGTTGAGGACAAAGGGTCTCGATGGCTTATTGGTAATGGAATGGCGACTAGCTTTTGGCGTGAAAAAAGTGGTTGTTGGATTCACCTTTGTTCGAACATGCTAGTGTCACTATAGGGAATGATCTTCTCAGCAATACAGTCCGAGAATTTTGGCTTGATGGTGCGGAATGGGACTAGAACAATCTCGGTCAACTTCTACCAGCGAGTGTCCTCTTGAAGTTGGCAGTTGTCAATATGGTGGAAGACTACAATTCCCATGATGAGCTAAGTTGGAGTATGACCTTTGATGGAAACTACTTGGGTAGGTTTGGGCTATAAGTTGATGAATGGCAATATGTGAGCTCGAAACATGGACGAGATGATTTACAAAAAGCTTTGGACATTGGAGATGTCAGAGAGAATTTGTTATTTTATGTGGTTGCTATTTGTTGGATCAATATGCGTTATGAGAGCTTGGGAACTAGTGGTTAAGATGTTCCCAAGGCACTGGAAGTAAAAAAGTTAGCAAGTAAAAACAGAAAGTTAGAGACAGTTCTTTTATAGAGGAACCCCACAGCAACCAACTAGTTGGGTGTGTAAATCTCTACCTCCGCTTGGAGGATTTTGAACGATCTACTTATTTTATTGATTGTTCCCTAGTTACACATGCAAGACTTACACTTCTCTGTTCCTAGCAGTTCCTCCTAACTCTAGTCACACTAGTAAGCCTTCTCGACCTTGTTCCTAAGTGAACAACTCAACTAAACATAAGACAAATTGAACCTTACACCTTGAGCTCACAATCAGTCCCGTAGATAAGGGTGTGCAAGGAGCCCAATTGCACAGGGCCCAATTTTTTTAAGGGCCTAATATATATATATATATATAGTAGAGTATGGCTTACACAATTTTGCTTTGCCCAGTTGGTAAACACGCAGTTGGGGAGTATTGAAAATTCGGGTTCGAAACTCTTTACGCTCCCTTTCTTTAAGCCACTTCCTTTCATTTTTTCAATCCAATGCTTCTTAACTTTATTTTGTGCTTTATCTTCTTTCATTCATTACTCCGGTCCTTTACAATCACTTCTTTAGTTCTTCTTAACATTATTCAATGCATATTTTTAATTTGCTGCTATTATTTTAATTTTTCTTCATGTGTTTGCATTCAAGAGAGACAAACACGTTTTTTAGTGGTTAAATTCGTTTTTTGTGTTATCATGTTTTTCGTTAGGATGTTTTTGTTTTATAAACATTTTAAAATTAAAAACTCAACAAAAAGATTAGTGATTAATTGTAAATTTTTCTAATTGGGTAAGTTTTGTAGCAACAATAAAATTTGACTCTAATAAATTTATCAAGCAAAAATATAACTAACCACTTTTAACACCCCTAAATATGAAGTATATTATTACGCACAGTACTTGCGCACACAAAATTTTAAAAAGTGCATAGAATTTACGCGAAATCCCGTTTTGCGTGAAATAGCATTGCGCGAAAGGGGCAAACCAGGAAACTGGAAAATGGGATTCGAGAAATCAGGTTGGGCTTACACGAAATTGGCTTGCGTGCATATTAGGCCGTGCGAAACACCGATGCGCGCGATTTTAGGGTTTAAACACAAAGCGAGCCGCCAATGGATTTGGGTTGCGCGAAATGGGCTTATACGGCTCTTGGACCCCTCGAAACTGGCTTGCGCGGCTTTTGGACTCCGCGAAACAAGCTTGCGCGGGTATTTAGGGTTAAAGACGTGAGTAGCCACTGCCATTGTCGTCTACCTCCGTTTGCGAAACACCATCTCGTGCGAAACACCATCTCGAACCAAAAAAACCCATGGCCACCGAGCGAGCCACCGAGACATCACCACTGTCCCAAACCGAGGACATCATTCCGCCGCCAACGACCGAACCCGAGGGCGTCACGACGAACCCCACGAGTCTGCACACGGGCCTGTCACCACCGAGCCCACCGCATCCGCACCTGGGGTGACGACGCCTTTGCTGGAGCTCCGGCCGAGGTGGATGCGGTGGCTCATCCACCTGCCACCGCTAGTGAGCCGTCCAGGGCCATCGATCTGGCCGGCCCACCGGACCATGGCCCCACCGCCAAGAGGAAAAGGCGTTGATCTCCAGGGCGATGTTATCAGCTTTTAGACGGTCACTTGATGGATGTGGCTCTGTCGACATCCGAGTCTCCGACGACTTCCGGAGCCATTCCGGTTCATAGCCTGATCCGCACATCATACATTTACAGCTACGGTACGTTCTCTTCAATATAATTTTTTTGTATTAAAATTTGATGAATATACAATTTCATAATCCATACATAATTGAGTTAAGGATGAATTAATTATATAGCAAAAATTAACATGCTAATTAGGTGGATATTAAGAGGATTGTGAAAATTAGGTAAATGGCAAAACGGCTCGCGCGCACCATATTCTGCCAAAATCGAGCTCCTCCTTCCTCACGATAGCTTCTCATCGATTTTTCGATCCTCTTGTCATCGCTTTCGCGATTGAAATAAGTCGATTTCATTCCAGTTGTCATCACGAACGTATTGGTCTTCGTTTTGGCGGTCGATTCTTATCATCAAAAGTTTCGCGCAAATTCGCCATTGAAAGCTCATCGAATTCATTCCAGGTGTCATCACAAATGATTACTAGTCGCTTTTCGAGATCGAATCCTTTATCCTGTCATCTACATGAATCGTTTTATCAACAAGGTAATCGAATCCTTTGTCCTGTCATCTACAACAATCGTGTTATCAACAAGGCAAGTTTCCCACACACTGTCATCATATTTCACGAGATTTAATCCAGATATGTAACAAAGTTTCAATTTTGATGTTAGATCTGCCATGGAAAAATTGTCATCACCACGTTTATGGGTTGACAATCAATAAATCGATTTTTTTTTTAAATCTCCAATTTGATGACAGTGTTCATTATAGTGTATGTGATGACAATGTTTGTGATAACAATGTTCATGTTAGTTGATAGTGTTTGTGATGACAATGTTCATGTTAGTTGACGCCATTGTCGATGTTAGATGATGTCAAATTTCATATGATAGATGTTAGTGGTGACAATGGTTCATGTTGAAAGTGTTTTGATGAAAGATGTTAGTGATGACAGTGGTTCATGATGACAGTGTTCATGTTATTTGATGATTTATTTTTGATGATAGATGTTAGTTGATGACAATGTTTGTGATGTGTCTAATTGGTGTTTGTTGATTACAAATGATGACAGCAAAATGGATATCAAGGTTCTAACCGTCTGTGTTGGAGGAGGATGGAAGACAAACAATGGTGAATGCCTTTATATTGTTGATGTAAATTCGAAAGCAGTTCTGTTGGAGGAGGATGTAACACTAGACGATCTAAAGGAGTAGATTGTGGCAAGGTTTGCAATGAACTCACAATCAGCAAGAATCAACCTATCACACCTACATCCAATAAAAAGGGTGCAATGTCCTTTCACAATTGAGACAGATGAAGATCTCAAATCATTCTACCATATTAGCAACACACCTGATGTTGCTTGGGGTTTGCCTATCTATGTTACAATACATGGAAGAAGGAAAGGAAAAGAGCTTGCCACTAAGAATATGAAATTGTCCTCGAAAGGAAAAGAGCTTGCAACTAAGAATATGCAATTATCATCAAGTGTCAACAATAGCTACCAACCACTAGAAAGTTATGATGCACATGAAACTGCAATGGTATCTGATAATGATGAAGAAGTTGATCATCCACCAAATAGTTAGTTTGTTCAAGTAGGGCAATTGTTTGGACCAAAAGAAGATCTTAAGACTGCAATATATAACCAAGAAATGAAGGAGAGCTATGGTTTCAAAGTGCACAGATCAAGGAAAGATTAATACTCGCTGAAATGTGTACATAAAGAATGCGAATGGCAATTGGTGGCATCAAAACTTAAAGGCTTGAGTTATTTTGAGGTGAATAAATTCAATGAAAACCGTACATGCACATTCAAAGTGAGATGTTCAAGGCATATACAACCACTATATCAAATTATAGCACAAAAAATAAAATTAAGGTATGTTTCTATTTTGTAATCACTGTCATCATTGTCATCTCTATCACCTCCTGAAAATACATCATTGTCATCATAGGTTTGATGGTGTTAAGAAGGGGCCAGACCCAAATATGATCATGAATGACATGAGAAATGATTACTTGCAACATGTTAGCTACTAGAAAGCTTGGAAGGCACAACAATGGGCACAAGTGCTGATAAGAGGATCACCGGAAGAAAACTATGAGATGATCCCATCATATTGTCACGTGATCAAAAGAACAAACCGAGGCACTTACACATGCCTCGAAGTTGAAAGCTAGGGCAGATTCAAGTATGTCTTCGTAGCAATTGGAGAGTCAATTAGAGGCTTTAATCAATTGAGAAAGGTACTGTCATCACTTTGATAAGTTGCCATCACTTATATTCATGACCAACTGTCATCACTTTTGATTTCTCATCTATCTTTATAATCAAATGCAGGTCATTCAAGTAGATGGAACGCATCTCCAAAATAAATATTTGGGAGTTTTAATTACTGCTTCAGCACAAGATGCAAACCAACACATATATCCTCTCGCTTATGCCGTTGTGGATTTGAAAATGATAAAGCTTGGAAGTCGTTTTTTGATCATCTGCTAACTGTAATTCCATGCTCTAATGAGTTAGTGTTCGTGTTAGATCGGCATTTAAGCATTGGAAAATCTGTTGAATCAGTCTACAGATGTGCAAAACACGTGATATGTATTAGGCATTTGAAGCAAAATCACATTACAAGATTCAAGGAAAAAGGGATTGCAATGTTGTTCAAGCAAGCAACTGAATGTTACACGATGACTGACTTCAACAAATACTTCCAAGACATTTGTTCAAAGAATCTAGATATGGGACAATATTTATGGGATGCAGGACTAGAAAAGTGGTCAAGAGTACACTTTAATGGAGATAGGTACAACATAATGACCACCAATAACTCGGAAAGTCTCAACAACATTTTGAAACAAGCAAGATCTTTCCCTATTGTTGCTCTCTTGGAATTCATCAGAGATTTGTTGTCAAGATGGTTTGCAGAGCGTAAGCAAACAATCCAAGAGAACACCAACCAGCTGCCACTAGCAATACACAAGATTCTTGAGCTAAGATGCAAGAATCAAAGAGATATGGCATTAAAGTCCTCAATAATTCTCAGTTCGAAGTGTTCAGTGGAGACTTCTCCGGTGTGGTCAATCTAGCTCAAAAAACATGCAGTTGCAGGATGTTTGACTTAGAAAAAATCCCCTGTGTTCATGCCCTTGCTGCAATTCAGCAAATGCAATACCCATTGAGAAACTTTATCTGTGAGTACTACCAATTTGAAGCTTGGTCCTCAACATACGAAGATTCAATCTACCCACTTCCTCCAAAAACAGATTGGGATGTGCCTATAGAAGTTAAAAGCACAATATGTCATCCACCAAATGTGAGAAGGATAACTGGGAGACCTAAAAAAAAAGAATCCCTTCCAAAGGCGAGTTTAAGACAAAGAGAAGCAAGAATGCAAAGAAGCATAAGGTTTCAGCTGAATCAAGCAACACCAAAAATATTATAGAATAGAGTTTCCTTCATTTCCAGGATCTTCTTTTATTTTACTGTCATCAGTTCTTTTCCTTTTGTTGTCATCAGTACAATCGTATTGTCATGAACACAATATTGTTTATACTATTTCATCAGACTATTGTCAATAATATTATAATGTTGTTTCTAATGTTGTCATCAATATCCATTATTTTTGTTACTGTCATCATAAAACTGTCATCATAAAATTGTTGTCATTTAAAACAGAATTAATCAACGAATCCATACATTAAACAAAATCATATCATCAAAAATAGCTTTAAAAAGTCATGCATTCAAAAGATTTGTCATTAATATTATAATACTGTTTCTACTGTTGTCATTAATATCTAGTTCTATTCAATTGTTTCTATTATTGTCATAAGAGAACTGTCATCATAAAACTGTCATCACTATTGTCTTTACAATTGTCATTTAAAACAAAATCAATCAATGAATGCATATCATCAAAAATAGCTTTAATAAGACCAATGAATAGATAAAATCCATAAATACATTGTGAAAAAGGTCATGCATTCAAAAGATTTGCTTTTAATTTGTTATTTTAAAGTTCTCATATAAAAAGTATACTTCTATCATCACAAAACACTCTCATTCCAGAAAATAAAAGAAGGAATGCCATAACCAGAAGAACCTATGCCAATCCATTCGTCACCTTCACAATGGTGAACGTTGAGGCAACAATCAGTCCATATAATTCTTATTCTACACCGTATATATCATGAAAACTAAAAAAATTTCTATTTGATGCATGAACTAATGGGAGAACACCAATAACAATAAGAGCAAACACAACATTGTCGATATTGGTGAATCGTTATTGCATTATGAACGGGCTACCACCAGGATTTATGAAATTCGTCTTAAGGGAAACTGATATCACATCACGGATTGAAGGAGACACCTATATTTCTGTAAGTGTTCATGATAATCCGATTTCTTGTCATCAGAAGATATAAATGACTTCATTATAATGCTTTCTTTACAGGTTGGCCTTGATGAAGATTCTAAGATCAGAGAAATTATACCAACAATACAACAATGAAGGGTTTCTTATTCAATATTTTTCTCATTTAATATGATTCTACCATGAATCTTCTAGTTCTCAGTTTGACTGTTTTATGTTGCATTTCATGGAACTTTCTTTCTTTATCTGTCATCGAATTGTTTCCCATTGTAATATTAGTATGTAGCATCTCATAAGATCTACTGTCATCATAATTACTGTCATCAAAGTCGCATATCAAAAAAGACATAAATTTTGCAAGAACAATTACTCTTATCACAATAAAGGGTTCTATAAATATTTATATCCCTCTCCTACATTGTCATCAAACAGATACCAACCACTAGAAATTTATATCCATCTCTTGCATTCATGAAAAACTAACACTATCATCACCTATCATCACAGATTACATTGCACTAGCAATATATCTATATCCATCTCCAATAGCCAGATCCAATTTTTGGTGAACCACCCAATTGCAGTTAAAAATATCTATGGCCATCTTCTCTCTAATCGCCAGCATGTGCGCATCTATGGCCATCTTCGAACAGTATAACGCTCCCCTTCCAAAGGCGTGAATGTCTTGTACCAAATCCAATCCATAATAACCACATTCTTGAAGTCATCAAGATGATCATGAATAATTTTCCTCAAATAATGCAAAGCCTCACAGAAATGCTACAAAAAGACATGAAATGATTCACAATTAAATTAACAACAAGAAAATATCATTTGATCAGATACTTACCTCATCTCCTAACCAAAGACTTCTACTCTTGAGTAGTCTAAAAAACTTCTTGTTAAGCATTTGATCAGATCCAACCACAGTAGCATTTTTATCACTAACACAAAAAAAAGAGACTGTCATCAGAGATTTATAAACATGCAGTCAACATCATCATCATCACATTATTGTCATCACAATACAATCAACACAAAAAAGCATGTCATCAGAGCATTATAAACATATTATCATCGCAATACTATCATCACAAAAACTATCAAAACAGTACTATAATCGCAAATTGTCATCACAAAAAAAAAACAGATGACATAACTAATAAATATGATACTCGTTATTATACCAATCGTAAAATGGTTTACGAATATCATCTCCATAAAAGGAATGCTTTGGAGCCTTAGATAATGAAGCAACCCTCTTTTTCTTTAACTTCTTATCCTTCTCAACAATATATAGAGTTGTGGTTGAAGCACATGGCTTCAAAAGACTGGTAGACCTCCTAAGTTCAACCGTTTCCTTTGCATCATCATCAGATTGAACTGTAAGATTATGAAAAATTTCATCAATCTCAGAGGTTGCACCTTCTTTTGAAGCTTGAAACAAAGAACCAAACAAATGTCCATGCTCAATAAGTTGAGAATAATTATCCATTACATCTTGTAAAAGTCCACGCATGTCAAAACTTAACTCATCCGAGGAGACAGAAAAAAAGCTTGAACCTAGCTCACTTGGGTCATCAATTATGTCATCAACCTCTACTTGATCTTTGATAGGTTCATCAACATCTTCTCTGTCATCAACCCCTGCTTCATCCACAATTGGTTCTTCATAATTAACATCCTTGTCATTACCACCTACTTGATCCTTCGCTGGTTCATCCTCATTAACATCTTTGGCATCACCACCTTGCTCTTCTACACCAACTTCGCCTTCAACAACTTTGTTCCCTTGCTCTTGACCATATTTCACATGCTCAACCAACTCTTTTGCCTTGCTCTTGCATTGGAATTATATCTAGTGGAACATACATTATCAACTGCAAACATAAATGTCATCATTAGGGAACAACCTCAAAGACTCAATGCCTTTGCAATCACTTTCTCTCACCGGTTCCAAACATATAATGCGAATCTCATCACTGTTATCATCAGAAACAGAATCTTGGTCTTTAGATTTTAGTTTCTTTTCAATTCTATCAACCCTGCTATTAACTTTCAAAACTTGCATCTCAACACGTTGCACTTGACTCTGAAGAGTTTTCGTCATTCTAATCATATCATCTTGCAAGGAACACATATTTTTCCTCAAAGACTTAACCCAAGCTGGCTCTTCCTTTTTATTGTACTCTTCTGCCTTATCCTTTCCCTTGGAAAAAACTGGATCCTCATCAAATTCATCAAATTTCGCCTTCTCCTTGGCCATTGACAAAATCCTAGAAACTTCAAAATCAGTTTCATTGTCATCCACATCCTTCTTCTCTGGAAAGTCCTTCTCTACAGCTTCATTAGAATCTTTCTTCAACTTTGGCCCCTTACATTTTTCAATAATCTCAGGCAGATTGTTGACACGAGTCTTCCGACCACTCACGCTCGAATCCTTTGAGCCCTTCGAATCCTTCGGGCTCCTTTGATCCTTTCCTATCCTCAGAATCTAATGCATGTTGTCATCAACCTTAGTTTTATCCGCTCTAGGAAGTTGTAATCTCCTACCTTCCCTCTTCACAATTTCAGAGCGCTCTTTCGGTTTCTCTTCAGATGCCTTTTTTCCTACCCCTTTAGCCTTTGCGCCTTTAGCCTTTGCGTCTGTACATCCAATCTTCCTCTTACCACCAACATTGGTTTTTTCAAAAACTGCATCTCTTAGAGCAATAACAAAATGAGCAAGTTCATCCTCCGTATCAGACATAGATCCTTCACCTTCAATCGCTTTTTGCTTCAGTATAATCCATTTCACAAGATCATTGTACACATGGTCAACAACCTCATCAGGATAGTCACATGTGATGAATGCAGCATATTCTGAGTACGAGGGATACAAACATTCATGTCATCAAAATAAAACAAATTAAACTGTCATCAAATAAACTCTACAAGTTACAACTATCATCAAATTCAACTGTCATCAAAATAAAACAAATTAAATATACCAGTTTCTTGTCCCCAACATCACAAATTAGATTTCGAACTAACAACTTGAGGCGAAGTGCTACACCAACGCAGCATATAAGGAACTTCTTTTTTTTCCTCTATCAGCAAGATAACAAATGCCTCGAAAAGCTGGAAAATTCTCCACAATCCACAACTATAACAACACACACAAAACAGAAACATTAAAAAACCATTGCATATGCAATTAACATCAAAAAATATATCAACACATTACCATATATCCAAAAGGATATCCAAACACATTGAAGCCGGGTATATAGTTTGGCTTTTTCATCATCTGTGGGTCACGTGGGCCGGGGTACGATTCACATGCAACAAGCTATCGAGCAAAGCGTTATAGGACAATCTACCCAAGGATAAGCATAAAATTTCTCCAAATCACTTGAAAGAGCAATATGAATTGGATCTATAGGAACCTTATCCCGTTTAGGAAGCAAAACAACCTCAAGGATCAACAGGTGTGCAAGTTTAAACTTCTTGGAACGATCTTTTTATTTTATATAAACCGGCCGTAAATGATGCAAATCACACTTATCTACACCTATGACATCTATGGGGTCAACTTTAGGGATATCAACATCACCTAAATTCTCACAATTCAAACCAGTGACAGCAGCGAAGTCCATCAAAGAATAACGACACATATTACCCCCTATTTTGAACCACATCTCATGCTTATATGAAGTTTTAACTCACACATGATGGCATAATGCATAAGTTTGTAACGAAGTGGTATAGTATCACCTAACTTCAACACTGCACCAAAGCACCCCTGACCTAACCTACTAAACTCATCAGATGTAAGATGACACTTGATGAGGTGGAAAACATCTAGAGTGTGATACTGGTTTGCTCTTCCATTATATCGTTTTGATACAGGTACCATATATTGCAATTTCTTAGGCTCCATTCTTTATCCTGGAAAACAAAAGGCTTGATTAAAATTTGTCATCACATCCAAAAAACCATGTCTAAACTCACAAGTAAACACTTTGTAATCCATGTTTAAAACTGCCAGCAAAAAAACATTGTCATCACTAAATGTCTCCAAAAAACAGTTATAACCAATATATTATCCTCAATATTAAACAAGTGTCATCACAATTAAGAAACATAAGACAGAGACATTGTCATCACAAACAACTATCATCACAAAGCAAAAATACCACATGTCTCTGTAATATTCAGGAATATTTTAATATTTTATTTTGAATTTTAGAAAATTATATTAAAAAAAAAAAGAAAAAGTTTTTAAATTAAAAGTAATTAATAATTATTTTAGGATAAAGTTTGTAGTAAAGAAGATTTGAGGGTAAGAAGTGCAATTGTGTATAAATTTAACCGACCTTTGCATCTTTATATACGTATTTGTTCTATCAAAGTATACATTGAAAGATTTCTACGAGAGCAAGAGAAGAGGGAGGGGGAGAGAGAGAGAGAGAGAGGGTTTAGCCTGCGTGCAAGGTTCCTTCGTCGGGTCGGATTTTGAAGTTCAGGCGTTGTTTGGTAAGTTTTAATTAGTGAATATTTTGTTTAGATTTTACTAATTTTTCCAGATCTGGGTTTACAATTGATTGGATTTAAAAATCAGTCGATTTATAGTTATCAGAGGGTATTTTTGATATCGGATTTATAATCGGTAAAAGATTTCAGAGTAATTTTAGGGTTTTGCTTTGTAATGATATTAGGGAGACCTTTGATCTAGTTTTTCACAAAGGTTTGAACTAGAAAAATGTTCTTTTATATATCTAGTATATTCATGTCAAGTTTTAAAGGATTTGGAATTATACACAAGAAGTTATAAAACATCCTGGTTTTTCGTTGATTTTAGGGTTAGAGTTTGTAAGAGTTAAAAGGTTACTATTATTCATTGGGGTATATGTATGCATATAGGAGCGTGGGTCCTAGGTCGTGATCAAAGACGTGGGGCAAAGATAGGCTATCTGTCTTAGACGGGGTTTCGCGTTGTTGGATAATTAGTGATTTCTTGGCGTTGGGAATTCGTCTTCAAGGTAAGTCGTTTACGACTTGCTCAGTTGTTGTTCAATACTTGTTAGACTTCATGTGGTGCTTGTAGGATTGGTTTTGGGGAACTAGTCCCTAGATGATTATTTTATGAAAAAGGTTTACTTGTATATGATATGTGTGAAAAGGATTTCATTGAGCTTTCATCGAATGTGAAGCTTTCGAATATTTTCTCTGTGTTGGTACCGTTCTCGGCATGGCCATGTGCGTAGTCCTCTAGGTTGAAGTGACGGCTACTATGGTTATATGACAGAGAAATCGTGCCCCTTCAAAAGTAAAGCTATCTGTGTTTTGGGCAAGTGCTCCCGAGGAGGCTTGACCCGAGGTTAGAAGGATGGAATTGTAAAAGGTGGGAGATCGTGCCTCGGCACCTAGAGCGTAGGGTTGATAAGCGACATGGAATGGAACGGTGAGAGATTGGTTGTATTGCTCTGCTTGGACTTGTATGTATGTATGTGTATGGAAGTTTGATGTGTGGTTTGTGTTTATGATCTATGGGAAGTTAAGTATTGATTTAGAACTGATATTTGTTGTAATCATATGAACCTTGTTTGTGTGTGTTAGGCATTTGATTGGTTTTTAAACGTCTTACTAGTACTGTATGGATTCTAGCTTGGATTAGAATGGTAGCTGACCCTTCGGGGACTTGTTTTATTTTAGTTTCAGGTAAAGACAAGGGACCCATGATGGAACCTCGGCCGAATGATGGAACAGATCGTTGAAGGCCGTGTCATTAGGAAAGGTTCGTTTGAAAGAGTGATGGTTTACTTTTTGGTATCTTTCGAATAATGCGTTGTTTTGATAAAGAAAGGGTAGTGGTATGTTGATGAAATGCTTCTAGGAAGCGTTGTAAATTATTTTGTTTTGGGTTTCATGCATGTTTTCTATACTTGGGTTTTATAAATATCGGTTGGATGTTTTATTCATGTTTTCTCGTCGTGCCCGAGTTGCAAGATCCAAGTGAACTCGTTGTCAAACTAGCCTAGGTAGTACCTAGTGAGGTCTACTACCGAGTAGCGCCCCTATTTAAAGACGGGGTGTTACAAATTGGTATCAGAGCCAGGTTGACAACAAGGGCACATGGAACTGAACAACGAGTGTACTCGAGGTCCAACCTAAAACTAAAACCGGCCAGTTATTTCAATTTATTTCAATGGGGTAGTCATATTTCATTTACAGGGTAGATGACACGCCTCGACTCTGTCGTCATCAGCCGAAGGACCTCATGTAGACTAGTAAGTTATTTTGTTAACTTTAGTTAAAGATAGTTTAAATAGTAAAACATCCGTTTACAGATGGCTCCACAAACTAGAGCTGGAGCAGCAAAAGCAGGAACGAAAGGTAGTGGTAGAGGGCGTGGTAGGGGCCGTATTAGAAACAGAGAAGAGGCTCCTGCCGTGGGAGAGCCACGCCTTCCTCAAGAGGAGGTTGTTGAAAATGTTCGACCAGTAGTGAATGACCATCAAAGGGGAAATGTTTCGGTTGTTGGGAACGGACTCCCTTCTAATGGAGTCAATGATAGGGCAAATGGGGAAGTACGTGGGCCAGCTCAAGTGCCACCAGTTGAGTTACCACCAGAGACGAATGCTGTTATTCGAGCTACACTTGCTGAGCTATTACAAAATCTGGTAGGTACTGGATTTTTGCCTAATCATAATGCAACCAATTCTGGCTATCAAGGGGCTGAGGTTAGGGCACCAAGACCAGTTTTTGCACAACCGGTTCAGTCAGGGAGACCACCACGTATTCCAAGACCAGTAGTGGCTGATGGCATGGTTGAGCAAGGAAGGAGATATCGCTTGCCTCTTCCTGATAAGTGTCTTGCGGAGTTCAGGAAGACTGGGGTACCGAACTTTACTGGGGATCAGGAAGCTGATGTTGAGCAGTGGTTGAGGAAAGTGGCATCATCTCTCGACTCTATCCAGGCACCGGAAGAAAGAAGGATGTCTCTAGTTCAGAGTTTGTTACAGGGGGATGCATTTGATTGGTGGGAGTTGAGTCGTGATCATCAAATAGATGTTACTTTTGAAGAATTTCAAGAGAGGATTCGAGATAACTATTGTCCTGAGGTCGTGAGAGCGGCTCGTGAGACTGCTTTTCGGGATGCAGGACCCGAGAACATTACCGTGGGTGAGAGTATCCAAAAGTTTCAACGAGGTTTGGCAGCGGTGCCCAATGCTGCTCCTACAGAGAATCTGCGGATTGCAACCTTTCATAAGCGGTTGCAACCCCAACTGCGTGCATACGTATCTGGACTTCGACTCAAGACTTTGAAGGAGGTTCAAAATTCTGCTTTAGCTTATTCTATGTCCACCTTGGGGCCGGAACAATTGAATGTACAAGTTAGTAGAAATAAGAAGCAGAGGGTGTTTGCTCCATCAGATTATAGGAGAGATAATCGTTCGGGTGTGTCTCAACAAAACCGATCTGGATTTCAGTCATAAGGTCGTCAAGACCAACCTCAACAAAGTCAGTTTACTGGAGGGTTGAGGGAGTGCTTTAACTGTGGAGACACTAGTCATATGAGGAATCAGTGTCGGAAACCAGTTCGTAATTGTTTCATATGTGGGAAGCCAGGCCACTTACAAAAATATTGTAAGGTTGGAACACCCTCACAGGGATCTTCGCCGGTGTCGGTGAACCAAGGGATTCGTCGTCAGTTCCAACAGACTCAAAATGCACCAAGCCAGAGTAGAGGCCGTGGTGCGGGAGCTAGCACTACCGGGGGCAACCAGCCTCGGGTATTCGAGATGAGAAGGCCTGATGCCTTGAATGCTCCGACTGCCACAGGTACGATTTGGATTAAGTCTAAACCTATGCATATCTTGTTTGATACGGGTGCTACGCACTCTTTTGTGTCCTCTGCATGCGTTGATAGACTAGGGTTGACTTGCTCGGAGGGTACATCCTTTATGGTGGGATTGCCAGATGGTAGTAAGGTGAGAGGAAATAGAGAAATACTTCATTGCCCTATTAGGATTGGGGGTAGGGATTGGTTTGCAGACTTTATTGTAATACAATTGTCGCCTAGTGATGATGTTATTTTGGGGATGGACTGGATGAGACGTTATAAAGCAGTATTAGATGCACATAAGGGTACAGTCACTGTGACTGCAGATGATGGGACAATACATGTATGTCAAGATCCAGAGCAGGAGGGTCCAGGATCAGTGATCAGTATGGTGAAAGCCGCTAAGTTGCTTAATGATGGGTGTGTGGGTTATTGGTGTTATGTTTTAGAAGGAGACAAGAAAGGGCCGTGTATTCAAGATATACCAGTAGTCTGTGAGTTTGAAGATGTTTTTCCAGATGAACTTCCAGGGCTACCCCCTCAACGGGAGGTGGACTTTAATATTGAATTAGAGCCAGGAACCAGACCAATTTCAAAAGCCCCGTACCGTATGGCTCCAATGGAGATGCAAGAGCTGAAGGCGCAGTTGGAGGAGTTACTAGAGAAGGGATATATACGTCCAAGTGCATCACCATGGGGAGCTCCAGTATTGTTTTTGAGAAAGAAGGATGGTTCCCTACGTTTATGCATTGATTACCGGGAGCTAAACCGAGTTACTATTAAGAATAAGTACCCTTTGCCTCGTATTGATGACTTGTTAGACCAGTTGCAAGGGGCTATTGTGTTCTCAAAGGTGGACCTCAGATCGGGCTATCATCAATTGAGGATTCGGGAAGGGGATATTCCCAAGACATCTTTCCGAACAAGATATGGACACTACGAGTTTATAGTAATGCCGTTCGGATTGACTAATGCGCCTGCGGTGTTCATGGAGTTAATGAATCGGGTGTTTATAGACTATTTGGATAAATTTGTGGTTGTCTTTATTGATGATATATTGATTTATTCTCAAAGCACTGAGGAGCATGCAAAGCATCTTAGATTAGTTTTGGAAGTGCTAAGACACCACCGACTGTTTGCTAAACTGTCCAAATGTGAGTTCTGGCTACCAGAAGTTACTTTCCTAGGTCATGTTGTATCCGCTAAGGGAGTCATGGTAGACCCCTTAAAGATTGAAGCTGTGAAGGCTTGGGAACCCCCGAAGAATGTAAGGGAGGTACGAAGTTTCTTAGGATTGGCAGGGTACTACAGGAGGTTTGTTGACGGGTTTTCACGAATAGCCCAACCACTTACCAACTTGCTGAAAAAGACCACTCGTTTTGACTGGAATGATGCTTGTCAAAGGGGCTTCGATGAGTTAAAGGAGAAGTTAACTTCATCTCCAATACTTACTTTTCCTCAAGGGAATGAAGGCTTTGTGATTTACAATGATGCCTCAAAGGTAGGCTTAGGTTGTGTATTAATGCAGAATGACAGGGTGATTGCATATGCTTCCAGGCAGTTGAAACCAAACGAGTTGAATTATCCAACCCATGATTTAGAGCTGGCAGCAGTGATTCATGCTCTAAAGATATGGCGTCATTACTTGTATGGAAGTACATGTAAAGTGATGACAGACCATAAGAGCCTTAAGTACATTTTTACTCAGAGCGAATTGAACATGAGACAACGGAGATGGCTTGAATTACTGAAAGATTATGATTTAGAGATCTTGTATCATCCCGGAAAGGCGAATGTAGTTGCTGATGCTCTTAGCAGAAAAACGCCGCAAGAACATATGTTGTGTCACTTGACTGCCCAACCAGAGTTACAAAGAGAACTGATAAGGTATGAGATTGAGGTACAGATTCAGCGGTATCAAGGTAGACTAGGCCGTATAGATTGTCAGCCGACCTTAATTGAGGAAATACGACTTAAGCAGGAGACTTGTTTGATGATTCAAGAGTTGAGGCAGAAAGTGAGCCATGGAGAGGCATCTGCTTTTGAAGAACATGTTGATGCTACTTTGAGATTGAATGGTCGATTATGTGTACCTCGAGATGAGGAGTTGAGACAAAAGATATTACAAGAGGCTCACGCTACTCCTTCTTCAATCCACCCGGGAGCTAGTAAGATGTACAAGGACTTGAAGCAATATTACTGGTGGGATGGAATGAAGCTTGATGTAGCGAAATTTGTAGCAAAGTGTCAAGTGTGCCAACAAGTAAAAATAGAGCACCAAAGACCAGGTGGAATGCTCGAACCACTACCAGTTCCAGAATGGAAGTGGGAGGACATTTCCATGGATTTTGTTACCGGACTGCAGATTAGTAGAGGACACGATACAATATGGGTTGTCGTGGACAGACTGACTAAGACTGCTCGTTTTCTACCCATTAGAGAAACTTGGCTAGAGAGTAAACTAGTAGAGGTGTTCATGAAACAAATAGTGAGATTACATGGAGTGCCCAAAACGATTGTTTCTGATCGTGATGGACGGTTTACCTCCAATTTTTGGCAAAAAGTGCATAAAGCTTTAGGCACCAAGCTACATTTCACGACTGCTTACCACCCACAGTCAGATGGCCAATCTGAGAGGACAATTCAAACATTAGAAGATATGCTGAGATCATGTGTACTGGATTGGGGAGGAAACTGGTCTGATCACTTGGAATTAGTTGAGTTTGCATATAATAATAGTTGGCACTCTTCGATTCAAATGGCACCATATGAGGCTTTATATGGGAGGAGATGTAGGACACCTCTATGTTGGGATGATCCATCAGACGTTGTAGATGGGATGCCTCAGATGATTCAAGAAACAGTTGAAAAGGTGGCATTGATTCGAGAACGTATGTTGGCAGCACAAAGTCGTCAAAAATCTTATGCAGATAAAAGGCGACGACCGTTGGAATTCGAGGTAGGAGCACATGTTTGGGTGAGAGTATCGCCGACTCGTGGGGTTAGAAGATTTGGAGTGAAAGGAAAGTTGAGTCCTCGGTACATCGGGCCATTTGAAATTCTCGAGAGGGTAGGCGAGGTAGCCTACAAGTTGGCACTACCACCAACTCTAGAAGGAGTGCATTCTGTTTTTCATGTGTCACAGTTGAGGCAGTATGTGCCTGATCCTAGTCATAGGCTCAACTATGAAGAGTTGGAAATTGAGCCAGATCATACTTTTCAAGAACAACCGGTAGCAATCTTAGGTAGACGAATGAAAAAGTTGCGAAATAAAGAGATACCCCTCGTGCTGATTCAGTGGTCCCGAAGAGGAGTTGAAGAGGCAACTTGGGAAACTGAGACGAGAATAAGTGAGAGCTATCCAGAGTTGTACCCGATTCTAGTTGAGGCATTTGAGAATAAAAGTTAAGGGTGTTTGAAGGATTATTGTTACGGGTAGTTGTAACTATTTGTGTGTTTTGTTTTACTTGACTTTGTGTGTTTGACTTGTTTGATGGTTGCTTGTAGTGTTCTGATCATGTGAATTATGTGTTGTTGACTTGTGTGAAAAACTAAGCAACGTAATGAGTTCGTTGCGTATACCTCGGGAAGTTTCGGGACGAAACTTTCTTTAAGGGGGGTAGAGTGTAATATTCAGGAATATTTTAACATTTTATTTTGAATTTTAGAAAATTATATTAAAAAAAAAAAGAAAAAGTTTTTAAATTAACAGTAATTAATAATTATTTTAGGGTAAAGTTTCTAGTAAAGAAGATTTGAGGGTAAGAAGTGCAATTGTGTATAAATTTAACCGACCTTTGCATCTTTATATACGTATTTGTTCTATCAAAGTATACATTGAAAGATTTCTACGAGAGCAAGAGAAGAGAGAGAGAGAGAGAGAGGGTTTAGCCTGCGTGCAAGATTCGTTCGTCGGGTCGGATTTTGGAGTTCAGGCGTTGTTTGGTAAGTTTTAATTAGTGAATATTTTGTTTAGATTTTACTAATTTTTCCAGATCTGACTTTACAATTGATTGGATTTAAAAATCAGTCGATTTATAGTTATTAGAGGGTATTTTTGATATCGGATTTATAATCGGTAAAAGATTTCAGAGTAATTTTAGGGTTTTGCTTTGTAATGATATTAGGGAGACCTTTGATCCAGTTTTTCACAAAGGTTTGAACTAGAAAAATGTTCTTTTATATATCTAGTATATTCATGTCAAGTTTTAAAGGATTTGGAATTATACACAAGAAGTTATAAAACATCCTGGTTTTTCGTTGATTTTAGGGTTAGAGTTTGTAAGAGTTAAAAGGTTACTATTATTCATTGGGGTATATGTATGCATATAGGAGCGTGGGTCCTAGGTCGTGATCAAAGACGTGGGGCAAAGATAGGCTATCTGTCTTAGACGGGGTTTCGCGTTGTTGGATAATTAGTGATTTCTTGGCGTTGGGAATTCGTCTTCAAGATAAGTCGTTTACGACTTGCTCAGTTGTTGTTCAATACTTGTTAGACTTCATGTGGTGCTTGTAGGATTGGTTTTGGGTAACTAGTCCCTAGATGATTATTTTATGAAAAAGGTTTACTTGTATATGATATGTGTGAAAAGGATTTCATTGAGCTTTCATCGAATGTGAAGCTTTCGAATATTTTCTCTGTGTTGGTACCGTTCTCGGCATGGCCATGTGCGTAGTCCTCTAGGTTGAAGTGACGGCTACGTATGGTTATATGACAGAGAAACCGTGCCCCTTCAAAAGCAAAGCTATTTGTGTTTTGGGCAAGTGCTCCCGAGGAGGCTTGACCCGAGGTTAGAAGGATGGAATTGTAAAAGGTGGGAGGTCGCTCCTCGGCACCTAGAGCGTAGGGTTGATAAGCGACATGGAATGGAACGGTGAGAGATTGGTTGTATTGCTCTGCTTGGACTTGTATGTATGTATGTGTATGGAAGTTTGATGTGTGGTTTGTGTTTATGATCTATGGGAAGTTAAGTATTGATTTAGAACTGATATTTGTTGTAATCATATGAACCTTTTTTGTGTGTGTTAGGCATTTGATTGGTTTTTAAACGTCTTACTAGTACTGTATGGATTCTAGCTTGGATTAGAATGGTAGCTGACCCTTCGGGGACTTGTTTTATTTTAGTTTCAGGTAAAGACAAGGGACCCATGATGGAACCTTGGCCGAATGATGGAACAGATCGTTGAAGGCCGTGTCATTAGGAGGGGTTCGTTTGAAAGAGTGATGGTTTACTTTTTGGTATCTTTCGAATAATGCGTTGTTTTGATAAAGAAAGGGTAGTGGTATGTTAATGAAATGCTTCTAGGAAGCGTTGTAAATTATGTTGTTTTGGGTTTCATGCATGTTTTCTATACTTGGGTTTTATAAATATCGGTTGGATGTTTTATTCATGTTTTCTCGTCGTGCCCGAGTTGCAAGATCCAAGTGAACTCGTTGTCAAACTAGCCTAGGTAGTACCTAGTGAGGTCTACTACCGAGTAGCGCCCTTATTTAAAGATGGGGTGTTACAGTCTCAACTCTCAAGTAAACACTTTGTTATCACTAATATGTCACTGTAACACAATTAGAAACAATATATTATCATCAATAGCAACACTGTCATCACAACAGATAAAACATAAGAAAAGACAATTGTCATCACAACCCATAAACATAAAAAAAAGTCTTTGTCATCACTATTGTCAATAAAACACAATTATAATCAATATACTATCAACAATAGTAAATAAGTGTCATCACAACTGAGAAACATAAGAAAGAGATATTGTCTTCACAAACAACTATCATCACAAAGCAAAAATACAACATGTCTCAACTCTCAAGAAAATAATGTGTCATCACTAATATGTCATTGTAACATAATTAGGAGCAATATATTATCATCAATAGCAACACTGTTATCACAACAGATAAACATAAGAAAAGGCAACTCTCATCACAAACAATTATCATCACAACCCCTAAACATAAGAAAAAGTCTTTGTCATCACTAATGTCAATAAAACACAATTATAATCAATATACTATCATCAATAGCAACAATTGTCATCACAACCCCTAGACATAGAAAAAAGCTACTTTCATCACAAGCAAATACAACATGTCTCAAATGTCATCATAAACAACTATAATCACAACGTACACAACATGAACAATAAAACAAACAACATATTGCATGAATATGTTACTATCATCAAAAATAATCGGGAAAGGTGATGCTCTAATCATAGTTATAATTTGTCATCACAAAAACGTAAAGCCATAAGCATAGTTACAATCTGTCATCACTATTCAGCATAATCTCGAGATCGAGAATTTGACTTCACGACATCCAAACAGATAAACAATGCAAAACAAAAAAGAAGAATTGAAACACAAAATACAAGAGAACGAAAACAATGTCATCAAACGAACCAAAACATGTCATTATTATCATCACATGCAACTCATCTTTGAATCGACAAACAAACCGAAAAGGCCAAGCATAAAGCAAAATCCAAACACAAAATCGAAGAAAATCGAACAAAATTCAATGATAACACAAACAAAAAACCCTAACCTGAAGCAGAGGCTTGTGGACAATCACAAAACGAAATCTAGTTGCGCAAAACACCAGAATCTCGAGAACAAACTTCAAATCAACTTCAAATACAAATTGCACTATGAATTCCGACTTGAAATCGACGTCCTCAAACCGTTTTTTGCAATTGAGAATCGGTTTTGGTTTTTGCAACAGTGGACAGGAGAAGAACACGAGAGAGCGGACGCACGCACGAGAGAGAGGGAAAAAGAATAAAAAAAATCATTTAAGCCTTATATACTTAACAAAAAGCTAATTTAATAGGGGAGCTTAACAAGGGCCTAAATAGGGTGGCCCAAAATGCTTTTGGGCTAAATTTGTTCTTGAGTTAATTAAATTCGTTTATTTATTTGAGTTAGAGGTTCCATTTCTTAATTTGTTTACTATTCAATTTCTTAGTTATAGTTAGATATTTTTGTTGTTAATAATTGTTTTATTCAATTTAGTTGTATTATTTAGTGTTATATTTAGATTTTGAATTATTAGTTTTGAACTTGTAATAAATATATAATTTAATTCCGGATAGTCTTAGGTTGTTAATTGAATTCATATTTGTAGGTTGAATTCGTAATTTTAAAGAAATAAAATTAGAATTAAAATTAGTTAGAGTTATATTTAGTCGAACCATATTACTATACAAATATAATGAAAATTGAAGGCGACCTAAACAAAAATTAAATTGAAAATTGAAGTTATAGTTAGAGTTTAAGTATGAATTATTGGTTAGGTTAGATTTTGAATTCCGACCTAAATGACGAATTCATTAATTGAATTCATATCCGTAGGTTTAATTCTTAATTTTGAAGAAATAAAAGTAAAATAATTTAAAAAATTATTAATATAAAACTTACTCATTTAATTTGAACTTCTCACCTAAAGGACTTACACACTACCTTGAGTGTCGTTCTTCTCGATAAGAGGAAGAAAAAGAAGGCACCCAAGCTTACGGCCGCCGAGATTGCACGTGTTGTACTTGTCGGAGTGCCGTTTACCGAGCAACAGCAAATAGATCATGATCTAGAGTTGAAGGATGCCCCGGAGATGGATGTAGACCCCTCCGCCGAGAAGGAGGTGGATTTTACGGAGAAGCACCTGCAGAATTACTTGCCAGACGACGATCAATTCTTCACGGAGCAGGACATACACTTTGATGCTCCCGTGGGTACTGTGGAGGATTTTTCGGTTCACGATTACCATATATCTGAGGCCACCACCTCTATTTTACCCCCCCCCACGAGGCATGTCCCGCCACTGGACTTTTCCAGTCCTCCATTCTTTGTTCGATCCCACCAAATCCGTGGCGGGACCCTCAGCTCTTCCGCTTGCATCCACATTTTCGTCTCCCCCTCCTCCTGTTCCAGCAGCAACCATCCCTCCTCACGTTCCAGCTGGATCTGCCCCTCCCCCTACAGTGGCAACCCCCCTTGCACCAGCAGCAGGGACTGCTCCTGAGGACCCTCCCACTGCGGAGGGCGCACTGTGAGGTCTTATGGACGACAACTTGTTGACAACCTGTTGACAACGTATTGCACACACATGGCGGGCAAAATTTGGAGCGGTCGTAACGTACGTAAACTTTTCCAAACCATGAATATTTTATTTTTTTCCAAAATAATGTTTCGATTTTCTAACTCACGTTTATTTCCTCTTTTTGTATCTTAAGGTCATTAGACTGTGGTCTAGGAACTTGGCACCTTTACACGGATTTCGACAATATATGCATGGAGGACCCGATTCTTGGTGGGGCATCTCCCAGCGGAGCGGTCTCACCAGGCTGATCGACCTCGAATTTGGCTCGACGGACCACATTCTCATCTCCGCATTTCAGGAGCGTTGGTATCCAGAGACCAACACCTTCCACTTCCCATGGGGCGAGATTACCATCACCCTCCATGACATGCACCGCATTTTCAGGCTGCTATAGATGGAGACACTTTTATACCCCCGATGGATCCGTTGGAGACCGAGGCTCGTTCAGGGGATATGTTGGGTCTCGATCCATAGACAGCACATGCGTGGAAGACATGGGCCCCGTCAAAGGCTATCGTGAGTGCCTATTTCCCGCAGACGGTTGGAGGAGGAGGGTCGGTGGATGATGTCCGTAAGCTCAGCCTCTATAGCATCGAGGCGAGCATTTTCTTCAGTGGTTCCCATGACAATGGGAGCCGTTATTGTAGCTTTGCGGTGAGCAACCTCAGAGAGTCCTCATCCGAATCGAGGTTGATTTGTTGCTTAGTCGGGAGGGAGAGGAGGAGATTTCTGTGGTGGATGGAGGAGGCGATTTTTGGTGTGAGGGAGATGGTATCTGAGGGGAGGGATGAGTTGGAGATTTTATCTTTATGGGAGGTGGGAGATGTAGGGTTGGAGGAGATTATAGAGGGTGGAGGACGATCGAGGGGATTGGGATTCCCATCAACAGTAGGAGGAGACGAGGTAGGAATGGAATCTCTTGGACTGGAGGTCCCAGAGATGACATTAGGGTTAGAAGGAGGATCTTGGGATTAAGTGGTCCTAGAATTGAAAGGGGGAGGAAGAGAGGAGAGTCTAGAGGTGGGTGGTGGTGGTGGTTTCATGGAGGAGGGGTTTAGAAGGTTGTTGATGGAGAAGAGAGTGGTCTTTTTCTTCTTCTTTTTTGAACGTTCAAAAGAAGAGGATTTTTCTCTTTGCGTTTTTTGGATTTGGATTTTGGGGGTTCAGGCCGAAACTATCCTAGATGACAGTTCCGGAGTAAGTAGAGATTGGTTGTGGTTGAGAAGAGGAAGGAGGAGGTGGTGGTGCTGGAAGGGAGGGAGGTGGCCCCAAGATCTCGTATTCGAGAGACGAGACACCGGTTCACTCTTTATGGATGTGAGGAAGAACGTATTCATGGAGGCATTTGTAGAGAGTTTGGCGAAGGGAGGGATCTTTTTCATTGTCCGCCTCTCTTAACATGGTGATGAAGAGGGATTTTGAGCTTGTCTCAATCCACTCACCGATACGGTGGTCGGGATGAAATGGTGCCATGGGATATTTTGGGAGGAGAAGATTTTTGGAAGTTTGCTTGAAATTGGAAGGAAAGGGCGTTGCAGAGATTGAAGGTTGAAGAAGATCCCAAAAATGGCAAACTTTGGTCTTTAAAGTGGGAAGAAGATAGGGGTACCCCTACCTATACCCTTTTACCGGTAAAAGGGTAAAGGTCTTTTTCAACTTCAACTGTCGGCCAATGAGAGCGGAGAGCCGTTGCAACTTCTTTAGCACGCTTGTGACACGTGTCATTAATTCCATACCCAATCATACCTTGAAAGTTTCGTTGATCCACACTTATACCTGTTTCATCTGCGTTGAGCCTTGAGTTTGGTGAGATGGGAGCGTCGATGGGCCTGGAGTGTTCCATCCCATACTTCACTAGCATCTCTCTAATGTACTTTTGTTGATGGATCCTTGTTCCTTTCTTGGTTTGAGATATTTGAAGTCCCAAGAAGAACGTGAGTTCCCCTATGAGGCTTAACTCAAACTCGCTACTCATCAGATTCTTAAACTTTTCAACAAGAAGCTCATCAGTAGCACCAAACACAATATCATCAACATATACTTGGACAATTAGAATATGTTTTGATTCTTTCTTAATAAAGAGGGTTTTGTCTATGGAACCACAAAAGTATCCATGAGACTAGAGAAATTAGGCAGACCTTTCGTACCACACCTTGGGAGCTTGCTTGAGACCATACAGGGCCCTCTCTAAGAAGTAGACATGGTCTGGGAAATGCTCATCTTCAAAACCAAGTGGTTGTGCTACGTAGACTTCTTCCTTGAGGTGCCTATTTAGGAACAATGTCTTGGCGTCCATTTGATATAACTTGAAACCTTTATGGGCGGCGTAGGCTATAAGGAGTCAAATGGCTTCTATCCTTGCAACTGGTGCATAGGTCTCGTCATAGTCGATTCCTTCTTCTTGCCTATACCCTTGGGCAACCAGGTGAGCCTTGTTCCTAGCCACTGCTCCAGTGTCGTTAAGCTTGTTTTTGAAGACCCATCGAGTTCCTATGATGTTCTTGATTTTGGGCCTAGGGACCAGTTTCCACACCTTGTTTCTCTCGAATTGGTGGAGTTCCTCTTGCATAGCTTGGATACAGTCTAGATTCATTAGAGCTTCTTTGATGCTCTTGGGTTCCACCAGTGAGACAAAGGTGTTGAAGGCACAAAATTTGTTGAGAGGAATGGCTTTGCACACCTTTGTCATAGAGAGTGATGATGTTGTCGATGGGATGATCCTTCCTTTGGTGGTAGTTCCTTCTTTGAATGTGTGTGACATCAAGCTGTTCCCTTGTTTCTTCTTTGTCTTCAATTTGAGTTTCCTCTACATGGGAACGATTGTTCTCAGCTTCTTCACTAAGTGTTTCTTCAGGATCTTCTTCATTGTTCCCTTGTTGTTCCCCCTGGACACTAGACTCTAGCATGGTTTCAGCTTGGGGAACTAGAGATTTGGATGCATCTTGAGGTTCTTCTGTTGTGGAGGGAGCTTCAATGGAGTCTTGATTAGTGTGATGTTAACCTCCTTCGTTGTTGTTTATTTGTGAGACAGTCTTCCCACTTGGATAGTCTTCATCTCTTTTCCTTGGCTCATCATCATCATCATCGTCTTCTTCTTGACTGACTAGTTTGAACAGAGTTCCCTTTCCTTGGGGCTCTGTTCCCATCTTCAAAGATTGTTCATTGAAGATGACATGAATGCTTTCCTCGATCTTCTTGGTCCTCTTGTTATACACCCTGTACGCCTTGCTTTGAGAGGAGTATCCTAGGAAGATCCCTTTGTCGCTCCTGGGATCAAACTTCCCAAGGTTGTCTTTGTTGTTGTTGTGAACAAAGCATTTTGCAGCCAAAGGTCCTGAGATAAGAAATGTTGGGCTTTCTTCCCTTGATCAACTCATAAGAGGTCTTTTTGATCATGGGACGGATCATGGCTCAGTTTAGGATGTATTTAACTGTGGAGATTGCCTCGGCCTAGCTAGAAGCTTTTGAGAACTTCACTTTCAAGCATCATGGTGTGAGCCATGTCTTCCCGAGTCCTGTTCTTTCTTTCCACAACTCCATTTTGTTGGGGTGTGCGTGGGGCCGAGAAGTTATGGGAAACACCATTGTTGTCACAGAACTTTAGGAACTCTGAGTTCTTGAACTCAATTCCATGATCAGATTTGAGAGTCTTCAGCTTCAATCCCATGCTGACTTCTATTCTCTTGATGAATGGCTCAAACTCCTTGAATGCATCTGATTTGGATCTCAAGAAAATAACCCATGTAAATCTTGAAAAATCATCAATTAACACATACATGTACCTTTTACCACCATAGCTAGCCGTTTGCATGGGACCGCAGAGATCCATGTGAATTAGTTCCAAGGGCCTTGTTGTGCTTACCACCTTCTTTGGCTTAAAAGAACTCCTGGTTTGCTCACCACGAACACATGCTTCACACAGCTTAGCTCCCTCAATGTTGATTCATGGAAGGCCAATGACCAGGTCCTGTAGATATAACTTCAGAATTTGATATATACCTGCGTGACCTAGCCTTTTGTGCCAGAGTTCCACGTTATGATGGGAGCTTGCAAGGCACAACTTCCTTGGTGGTTCAAAGTCCGTGTCCACCACATAGACATTGTTGGACGTCCTCCCTCTTAGAATGATTTTGTTGGTTTTCTTGTTGATGACCAGGCATTCTGCTGAGTCGAATGTCACAAAATTGTTCCCTTGATCACATATTTGAGACACACTCAAGAGGTTGTATCCCAGATCCTTTACCAAGTTGACATTGCTGATCTTGATTGACTTGTTGAGTAGTACTTCCCCTGTTCCTATGATTTCTCTTCTATTTTTGTTCCCAAAGGACACATGACCTCCTTCGGCTTTCGTGTAGAGTGAGATGAGATTGTCTTTGTTCCCAGACATCTGATTTGAACAACCACTATCAATGACGCATGTGTTGTTCCCCCCCCCCCCCCCTCACTGCCACCTACAAGGAGAGTTAGTTTTTGGTGATCCAGGCAAGATGACTCTTTCCATGTCCCTTACAAGGAAAGATAGTTTCAAACATAACATACTCCGCAATATTGACATGACGAGAGTTCCTAGAATGATAGGTGGAGTTCCTATGTTGGTTCCCATGAGTGGGACCTCTAGTAGGTTTGTTGGCTTGTTGTTTTTGCTTGTTCCAATACTCGTGAATCTTTTGCGCTTGAGCTTCCGTTTTAGGACATCTTTCCTTGTAGTGCCGATGCGCACCACAATTCCAGCAGGTTTTGTAGTACTCACCTAAGTAGTACTTAGGATGGGGTCTTTGTATCATGTTCCTATCCATTGTTTCTTTGTCGTAGACCCTTGACCCGTTTCCCTTGGCTATTTGAACATAGAGTTTGTGCCTGGTGTTCCCAGTGTAGTAGTCCCTCTCTCCACTTACCCCACTTTCCAAGACACGTATCTTCTCTTCTAGATAGACATTCTTTTGTTTTTTCACATTGGAGTTCTAGAGCCCTACACTCATTTTTCTCCTATTCGTTTAGAGAAGACTTCCCATTCTTTGAGTACTCAGACTTGTACCCAATCCCATGTTTGGCCGGAACGAATTTGGTTTGGGAACTCGAGGCTTCAAGACTCTCATTTCCCTTGCTCATGTTTTGTAGGAACTCATTTTTGTCACTCTCTAGGGTTTTAATCTCATCCTCAAGGGCCACTATGTTGGATAGGTAGGACTGAAGTTTACCAATCAGTTTCACACAATTGGAACAGGATTCAAGACCAACAAACTCAGCATTTGTGCATTCCGATTCATCTAGCTTCTTTTGCAATTTTATGTTATCCTTAACAAGACTAGAGAGCAATTTCAATAACTCATGTTTTTCATAGTTAGATAAGGACTGAAGGATAGTTTCAGTGGTTACCTCATTGGATTGTTCCCTAGTGGTCTCCCCTATGGTCATTGCACACATATCTAGGTGTGCCCAAGATTCGGGATCTTCATCCTCGTTGCTGCTCCAGGTGGCGATGTAGGTCTTCTTCCCTTGTTTCATGTCGTTAGTTCCCTGTGGGCAGTCTTTGGCGAAGTGCCCCTTCTTGTAGCACTTGTAATAGGTGACGTCAATTAGGTCCTTTTCCGTGGGACATCTTTGGGAACTCTGGCCCCTTTGCGAGTTCCCATAGCCCTTTTTGAATTTTCCTTTGTTGTAGAAGGATCAAAGAGCCTTTGTAACAAGGACGAGTTCCTCATCTTCTTCTTCCTCGGATTCCTCGTGTTGCTCCTGAATGGATTTGAGCATCTTTTCCAATTTTAGGGCAATTCCTTTGTGTGCCCTTTCTTGCTCTTTGTCATCTTGCTTTCTTTTCTCATGTCCCACCACCTTCCCAAAGACTTGGTGAAGCATGAGGTTCCTGTTTTCAGGATTTTCTTTGAACATGGTCCTCTCTGTGGCCCATTCACCAGTTAGGTCGTTGAAGAGTTGTTGTACTTTCATCTTGTCGGTGATCTCCTCCTTAGTGATCCCAAGTCTAGTGAGTTTGGTACATAGGGCCTCAAATCGAGACTGGTAGTTACGGACTGATTCATCCATCTCCATTCGGAAGTTGAAGAACTCCCTTCTAGCATTCACTTGGAGGTCCTCTCTGAGATCAGAGTTTCCAATCTGCATCTATTGGATGGCTTCACACATCTCCTTTGTCGTTTCCAGATTTGCTACGCACCCAGTCGCAATCTTGAGGTACTATTTGGCTTTGAAGTTTGCTTCCATGTACTTCCATTCGTTTTGTCCCCATTTGGTGAAGTCATTGCGAATGGCTTGGTCTACCTCAAAGTTCCCTACTTTGATCACACACTAAGCTTGAAAGTCGTGGCTGCGCATCCAATCTTTCATGTTGCGTTGCCAGTTTTCGAACCTTTCGGTGATAAGCCTTGGAGGCTTGTTGTTCCCGTGTCCAACTTGAGTGAGTTCCTCAGACATCATGTAACCTGCGATACTAACATAGAAATCTAGAGCGAGCCTGCTCTGATACCAATTGTTGGATCGATATGCGTTAGTGAGAGCTTGGGAACTAGTGGTTAAGCTGTTCCTAAGGCAACGGAAGTAAAACAGTTTGCAAGTAAAAACAGAAAGTAAGAGACACAATTCCTTTATAGAGGAACCCCACAACAACCAAGTAGTTGTGTGGGAAAAACCTCTACCTCCGCTTGGAGGATTTTGAACGATTTACTTATTTCATTGATTGTTCCTTAGTTACATAGGCAAGACTTACACTTCTTTGTTCCTAGCAGTTCTTCCTAACTCTAGTCACACTAGTAAGCCTTCTTGACCTTGTTCCTAAGCGAACAACTCAACTAAACATAAGACAAATCGAACCTTACACCTTGAGCTCACAGTTCCCTAACTCCTAGGAACTTGGATTCACCGTCGCCGAGATCGCACACTCGTCGCCGGTGACTTCTCTTTACTTTGTCTCTCTTGTTTCTTTGTATGTGGATATTTTTTCTGCGAGAAGTGCTTATTCTAAGCACTATTCATTTGGCTTTATACTCATTTGAACTTGGGCTGCAATCTTCACTTTCATGTTGTCCAAAATTCCCTTTGTCTTGCACGCCAAGTTTGCAATCTTCACATGTGACTTGATTTGAATCTTAGTCAACTTCAAATGTCAATCGGACCGTTGGATCGTTTGCTTCAGTTTGTTCCTCAGACTGAGCCTTTGTTTTGTCTAAGAAAAGATCTCGTGTTTCACGCTGAACGATCTTGTCTTCACATGTGAGTTCCCATGCGATGGGAACTATTCTCTCCAGAGTTCTTTTGATAGGAACTTGCTATCATATATTCATGTGTTCCTTTTGCATTGCCTTCTTGGAGATTCTTTGTCAAACCTGGTGTTCCCTTGAAATACTTGAATGTAAAACGTTAGTTCCCTTATGGCATTTGTCATTATCAAAACTTGAGATAAGAATCGTTGTTCGGATGTTTGGAACCAGAGTTCCCAACACCGTCCCAACACTATTGATGGGTGGCATCCTCTCGAACTGTGAGCATTGGAGATGTTTGAGTCACATCTTGCCCCTGCTGCTTAGAACTTCACGATGACGACATTGTGCCCTTGCTGCTTTGAAGAGGAGATGTTTGAGTCACATCTTTTCCACGACTACATGCTTGATTGTTCCCTGTGGGCTGATATGTTCAATATTAACTTGGTTTCAATTTTTATGAAGAAGCCTTTTTCTTCCTAGTTTCAGCACAATTTAATGGAAACATGATGTCGAGCCAGTTGGGGATTGAGGAGTTGTTTTAGCGACCTCTCTTTGGTGAACATGGAAGTGATGTAATAAGAATGTTTTCAACGGCGACATGGTTAATATACACAGAGGTATGTAAGAATACCTTTAACCAAGTCAATGATTAGTCCCTTGTTAAACTCCAGTTAACCATGGTTGTCGCTACTGAGAAACGCCGATTTCGGCACCGATCTCGTCTCCAAAACGAACAACCATTGTCTCCAATGAAGATGTCCAATTTCAACACGCACCCAAGCGCCCCAGTTCTCGTCTTCCTCTTAGCGAGCACCCTTGCAGATCTAGCGCCGTCGTCGTCATGGCTTCCCCATCCTCACGGTGGATCCCCACAAAAAAACCCCATTAACACCCAGGTTATCAAACTCAAAACAATATCGGCTAAATTCAAGGAGTCTAAATCTCAATCGAAAGCAATATTGTGGCTGAATCGAATATTTGTTGGGCGATTGAAATGTCGTTTCGCACCTTCCTCTATGAATCGTGGCATAAAAGTCAAAGACAAACTTCCTATTACTCAATCAAAGGGTGCAACGTTTCATTTGCTTCTCCCTCCTCCCCGTGACACGAATGGCGGTCTTCACTATTGCATGGTCGATATGCCCGTTGGCGGCAGTCCACTGGTCGCGGGTGCTTTACTACGGGGTGCGATCGTTGGGCGCCGTTGCAAGTCATCCAAACAAGAGGCCCTCTCAAACACTAGCGACTGGCTATGGTGGCATCCGCCCACTGATGTAGTCTTGGCGACCTGCCGGCAATTCGGCCTTTCTCGTCGAGCACTAGGTACCAGGTTCTTTCACTCTCGTCTTATATCCCCCTTCTTCTGGTCACGCCTTCTTTGGCTTGAAACCCTCTTAACCTACCTCACTTGGGTTGCCTCTGCCATTCCGCTCCTGTGCCTTGGTTGGGCGGCATCGTCACTCTCGATATACCCAATAAGCCCCAACAAATTGAGCACCCATTCTTGTCCCTCACTCCCCAATTCCATCCCGAGTTGGAGTAGTGTCTTCCATTTTTCTTCTGCTTCTACCTGCTTTGTGTGTGTGTTACTAAGTATCAATTTGATGGTTTTTAGACCATTTGAACCTTTAAAATCTTACAAACATTTATGCCTGTGGCGTTTGCGTAGGCGTGTTACCTTCTGTTTGTTGTTTCAAAGGCCTTCTAGCCTTGCTATGTTTTTCTATTGTGGTCAAACCTCTCTTTGGTTGTCTAAGGCCTTTTTGGTTTTTACAGTTGTGTTGAGGGAGTTTAACCCTCCTAGACTTACCAGGTCTGGTGCTAAAATTCACCATGATTTTAATTTGTTGATTGCGTACATGTGATATGGAACCATTATTGGTTCTTGGTATAACATTTTTTTGCTTTTGAACAACATCTTGTACAAGCAAGATCTAGATTTTACTTATGTTCACCCATATTTTAGCTTGTGGAACAGGAAAACCCCGTTTCTAGCAGCTAAGGGATCTCGTTGTGGTGATGCATTTACGTTTGGAATGCTACTACCACCTATAAAACGTACATCTAATTCTACCCGATATATTTTTTTAATTATGGGTAACCCCCTGTCGTGGTTGTGTGTTTGCTTGAAACAGTGTATTGTACTGACGGGTTCCATAGTTTTTGACTCGCAAAGTCAGTTTTCTAGTGTGCACTCCATTGTTTATGGTTACCTTTCTAAAATTGTTAATGACTGCACTTCTTTACTCTTATTGCACAAGTGTATGATCTCTCATTCACAAAAAGTTTGCTGTGGTGGCACTTGTATATGAGGTTTTAGTTCCTCATATGCGGAGTAACCACCCATTTTAGGGCCATTAACCCCGGTCATCTACATCTCTTGATGGAAAAAAACACCTCTTAAAAACCATAACCCGGTGAAAATGCTGTCATGGCACTTTGACATTGTTGCGCCGATACGGCGACCCTTTACATTACCTTATTTAGCTCGCTGCAAGACAGCTTGCTTTGTAATTTAGACACAACTTTGCGTAACAGCCTTGTCATTTATATGACAGTTACTAAATCGACTCTCCCAATTGCAATTCGGAAAAACAAAATACTAAAGATTGCTAAAAGGCATTCTAACATCTACTCGTACCATCTCCAAAAGCAGTTGAATGGTACCTCAAATAACCCCCAGAATGTTGCTTGTTTTGTGGTGCTCTTCACTAAACCACCCCTTAATGTGAAGCCCAACCATAAACCCAAGGAGAACTGCATAAAGGCAATAAACTCCAAAAGGCAAAAAAGCCAACCTAATGCCAAAAGCATATCGAGCGTAACTATAAACAGGCTGCTATATATCATGTACAAAATCCAAACAACCCAAGGAACACGTGATTATGATATTCCAGGTGGGAACCCGACAAACTCAAACCAAAACGATTGTAAAATAGAACACAGGACTAGCGACGATAAAAAGAAAAACAAGGAAAATCCTTACCAAGAAGGCGTTCCCACAAAGCACAGATACAGAGTAAACCTCGGAATACAAAATCCAAAAAAGAACCAAATTGCTATCGCAGAAGAGCACCATTTAGAGCAAAGGTACAACAGTATTAAAAGCAAATTAAGTGAATGCTTTGACACAAAAACAAAGGGGGAAACCCAAGGGGATAAAAATCCCTAATATGTACAACGACACCATTAAATTTGTAAATCACACAACCCAAGATGAAGCACCAAACAAGCATACAACAAAATCTTTGAAAAGATTATCTTGGATTCCTCCCTATCCTCTAACGGCCAAAAACCACAAACTAGATGGTTGTTTATGAAGATCAGCATGTGGAACTATAGGGGCATTAAGCGTAGGACCTTCTGGACTGAAGTCGGCGCTTTATGCCGCCTTGAAAATATCCACCTAATATCTCTAGTTGAGACGAAAGCCCAAAACCCGCCTGAATGTAAATTTTGGCAAAAAGCTGGCTTTGACTCCATTGAGTATATTCCGGCTAACGGATTCGCTGGGGGATTTGTGTCCTTTGGAAGGGGGCACAACTCTCGAATGAAAGGATCCAAACTTTCCACAAAGATGAACGCTTCATCGGCTTCCATTATACAAATCTGGAAACTAACAACAAATTGATCATTATTTTTTGCCTATGCCCCACCAAAGGCACAAGATAAGGATCAGTTCTGGACGAAGCTCAAAGATTTTATCCAGAATTGCAACCTTCCATGCATCATAATGGGAGACCTCAACGAAATCCAACACCCCGACGAAAAACAAGGGGGCGTCATTCCAAACCACTCCAGGTTTGAACGACTCATTAAATTTAAAAACGATTGTGACGTTTGTGATATTCCAACGTTAGGTAACAAATTTACTTGGAGAAGATCCAAAAATCTCGAAAACACTACGTTTGAGAAATTAGACCGCACCTTGGTTAGCAACCAAATTATCCAATGGTACCCGTCCATAGCGACGAAAAAACACGCCTTCTCAACCTCGGATCACCGCCCTATTTCATGCGATCTCCCAACAGGAGTACCATTTAAAGCACAACCATTCAAATTTGAAATGATGTGGACCTCTAGAAAAGATTTCCAAAACGTCATCAAGCAAGCCTGACGTTACAACGCTGGTGTATCACATATGTTTAATCTCACCAAGAAAACACAACTCCTTAAAACTAAAGCAAAAGCATGGAATAAGCATACTCTTGGAAATATTTTCAAACAAATCAAAAAATTAGATGAAGATCTACTTCAACTTCAGATAGATATCATTGAAAATAAAAACGCGCAACTAGTTCAAAAGCAGGAAAGATTGACCAAGAAACGGCCGTGCCTCATCAATTTCCATAACTCCTATTGGAAACAAAGGGCCAAAAACACCCACATAAAACTAAATGACAAAAACACGAAATACTTCCACCGGATTGCAAGTGGCAAAAGGAATAGAACCAATATCAAAGAAATTCGTACATCAGAAGGAACGCAAATCACCGGACTAGAAAACATCAGAATAGAAATCAAACGGGACTTCCAAAACCGATTTCGAGCCCTGGAAATAAACCACAGGAAACTCCAAAGCAGGACCCAAACCATCCAAAAAGAAATAACTGAAGCAGACAACACAGAACTCACAAAACCGGTAACGAACACTGAAATAAAGAAGGCTTTGTTCGATATCGGGGATGAAAAATCCCCCGGCCTAGATGGAATGTCGGCAAGCTTCTATAAAAAATATTGGAATATCGTTGGCCCGGACGTGACCAAAGATGTTAAAAGCTTCTTTCATACAGGGAAAATTTTGAAACAAATAAACCATACATTTATAACTCTACTACCCAAATGTGAAAACCCCAACTCAACCAACCATTACTGGCCAATCAGCCTATGCAATACCATCTATAAAGTAATCTCAAAAATTCTAACAAACCGCCTTAAAAACGTGTTAAACAAACTCATCCACCCGATGCAAGGGGCTTTTGTCCAAAACCGGAGTATCCACGATAACACACTCATCGCGCATGAAATCTCCCACTCCTTCCGAACCAAACGAGGTAAGGAGGGGTGGATCGCAGTCAAACTCGACATGGAAAAAGGCTATGATCGGATTAGCTGGGAATTCCTAGCTAGCTGAAATCCTCCACAAGTTCGGTTTCAATGATAAATTCTCGGGTTGGATCCGAGAATGTGTTGAAACAGTCTCTTTCTCGGTCCTTGTCAATAACGGACCAATAGAACAATTTTACCCTCAACGGGGTCGTAGGCAGGGGGATCCCCTATCGCCATACTTATTCATCCTTACCGCTAAGGTCCTGGCAAGACAACTCCACCTCTTATGCACTAACCCTAAAAGTGGCATCGGGATCCAAGTTTCGAGGAATGGAGCAAAAATCCCTTTCCTAGCCTTTGCAGATGATATCATCATTTTTGCAAAAGCCAACGGCCAAGCATGCAAAAATATCAAGGACACTATTGATGACTATTGTCAAATCTATGGACAGAAAGTCAATTTCCACAAATCCGCTTTTCAAGTGACCAAAAACACAAATAACAACATAAAGGATCAAATAAAACAAATATTACAAATAGCAAATACAGTTGCACTAGACAAATATCTGGGATGCCCAATAATTAACATGAGGGTTACCCAAAACACCTTCAAACCTCTTGTTTTGCGTACCAGATCCCAATTATCAAAGTGGAAAGCTAACGCCCTATCCCAGGAAGGGCGGAAAACACTAATCAAAGCAAACCTCTCAACACAGCCAAACTATATTATGCAATCGTTTCTACTACCACAATCAACATTGAAAGAACTTGACCAAATAAACAAAAACTTCTTTTGGAATAAGGAAAACAACTACAAGCCACTCATTAGCTGGAACTCCATTTGTCTCCCCCCTGCTCATGGTTGGCTGGGAATAGCTAAAGCGGCTGATATGAACCAAGCACTTCAAATGAAACTGCTATGGAAAATCCTAGAGGAACCAAACAATATTTGGGTCAAAATAGTGACTGAAAAATACCTTAAATCGGAAAGTATCCTAAACTATAATAAAAAACAGAACACATCTTGGCAATGGTCTAAACTTGTAAGCCTAAGAGACCTGTTCATTAAGGGGCTCATCTGGCAAGTGGGGGACGGCAAAACCATCCGATTCTGGAAAGATAACTAGACCGAAAATGGTCCCCTCAACCCGAAATCTGAGGTTGGAACCCTCATTGACTGGGAGGAACCAGTTGAAACGTACCTCTTGCAGGACAACTCATGGAAAATTGAGAAATTAAATGAGGTCGTCTCGCTTGATGACCTCGAAAGAATCTCCAAAATTATCAATCCCACTAATAAATTACCGGATAGATTGTATTGGCAACCAAGTAAAAATGGCTGGTATTCCACCCATTCCACCATGCAGTGGCTCCACCAATCAAAAAGTGAACCCAAAATTAACTTAGAATGGATTAACCGGCTAAATATCCCTCCTAAAATGAAGAACTTCATTTGGAAAGTAGCCCGAAACGGCCTACCAACTAAAACTCGGCTTGCAGCAAACCATATTCCGGTACCCCAAGGCTGCGAAGCGTGTAACAACCAGGTGGAGGACACTAACCATGTGTTACTATCATGCCCCTTCACTAAGGCAACCATTAATTCTATAGACCCAAAACTACAAAGGATCACTGACCAGTTGTCCCCAGACGATAAAAAACCACTTGAGATCCTGGAGAAAATTAAGGAGAAGACAACAAAAAAGGAATTTGAACTCCTCATCAACATTTGGTGGAGCCTTTGGTTCTCGAGAAACAAGAGAATCTTTGATTGCAATACCAAAACAAACTTGACCAAGGTCGATCACATTACTGAATTCATCCAAAACCAGATTAAAGACTGGAATCTTGCAGAAGCTTCTGCCTCCCCCCGACCTCCGTACTCGTAGTGTACGGGACCCGGATGGAAGAAAGCGAATGAAATGGGTAAACCCCAAAAGAGACTATATTAAGTTGAATTTTGATGGTGCAGTGAGTGCAGATGGCGTGGCTTCTTTCGGGTTCATCCTTAGGGACTCTGGTGGCTCCCCCATCCATTTTGACGGAGGACTGATTGGTCGACAGTCTGTTCTGATATCTGAGACCATCGCCTTGCGCTAGGGACTTCTCGAGGCCATCAGACGTGGCATTCCCCGGATCCAAATTGAAGGCGATAATTTGTAGCTGGTCAATGTCGTGCTCGGTGACTGGCGCTGCCCGTGGGAGACTGAGTTGCTGCGTGCGGATATCCATTGCTTGCTTTTCTGGTTCCAGGATTGGAGTATCTCTCACGTTTTTCGGGAGTGCAATTCTGTGGCGGACTTCATCGCTGGATCTTTCAGGTGCGTCTCCTCCGTCCAACTAGCAGCTGATTCGGTCCTCCTTACCCTCATCCACCAGGATGCTCTAGGGCGACCACTAGCTTATTAGTGGCCACCCTAATTTCTTTCCTTATCAAAAAAATATGATTAGTCCCTTGTTATTAAGGCTTTGGGCAATAGTACGCTTAGATGAAATAAAATTTATGAGCATATTTCATGGGAGCAGCCCGCTTTTGGATGGGTGAAGATAAATACGGACGTCATGGGACGATGGCATGGCCATGGCTGCGATGTCATTAGAGATGATTAGGGAAAATGGATTGAAGGCTTCGGTCATAAGAGTTGCATGTGTTTTGTTTCCATGGTTGAATTATTGGATATAGAGCAAAGGATGTCAGCTCGCTCAGGATTGGGTCTTTCGCCAAGTTGCTATTGAATCCGACTCGAAACTTGCTATCGAGCTTATTGGGAGAACTTTACGTTGTCATCATTGCTTTTTAGCTTGGTAACTCAATACCAAGACTTTCAAAAAAGAAAATGTCATATCCAGCTCCGTCATGTGTACCCTAAAGTCAACTATATGGTGGATCGGCTTGCTTTTTTATGCTTTTCATTTCTAGTTGGTTTACATGTATTGTTTGCCCCGCATGAGGGGATTTCTAATTTCTTATTTGATGATGTGAGGGGTCCGAGTGATTCTATACTTGCTTACTACTTAGCCGTTTTTTCTATTACTAATAAAACTCCTACTTGAGAAAGGACAAGATAGTGCCAGCTCAACTTTAAAAAAATAAATATAAGTCGCCATCGCAAATCAAGAAAAGTGAGACAAATCAAATCAAAATCTAACAATTTATGATGTAAATCAATGCAACCAACAAACTTGCCAACTACAAAATACTGTCATACCCATACCCATTGAAAGACAACCACGCTAAAATTAAATGATGATGATCGCCAAAATTCTTGAACCAAATAAACAGACTAGATTAAAGCAAACACACAATTCATATAAATGGACACCGAACTACGAAACGACAGCGTTTTAATTTGGAATGATCAACAATAACGATTGAGAAGAAAGGAATGGGTAGGTTTCAGGGCTCAGAGCTGGGCAAGGGCTCGTGGGTGTGGGAGATGAAGACGAAATCGTAGACGAGAGCAGCGATGCCGCCTCCGATGAGTGGGCCCACCCAGTAGACCCAGTGGTTGGTCCAGTCCCAGCTGATGAGGGCCGGCCCAAACGCAACGGATGGGTTCATTGCGGCCCCCTCGAAGGCCCCGCCCGACAGGGCATTGGCCGTCACGATCAGCCCGATGCAGAGCGGTGCAAGGATCCCAATCTCGCCCTTCTTCGGGTCGATGGCGGTGGCGTACACGGTGTACACAAGTCCGAATGTCATCACTATCTCAAAAACCACTCCGTTCCACACCGATACTCCTGACGAGAGGGCAAATGCGGACGTTGTCTGTTCAAATTAATCCACGTACACGTCGTTAATTAGGGCTTAATAATAATATAATTGGTGAGACTAATTTTTTTTTGGTAGAATAGTTGGTGAGACTAATAAAGCATATATCATGTAGCCTAGGATTGTGAAACTTTAATTTACCCGACTCAATCAATAAATTCGAACTCACTAGACGAATGATTTCCGAATTTAAACTCTTGAATCATATACTACATTGACTAGAAAGGCCAATAATAAGATGTGTGTGAAATGTTGATACCTAGACCTTAGCTTGATAAGAAGTAGATAACATGTGGGGGTCAAGCTACATACTACTCGAAACATCGATCACGTGATGAGTTCTTTTGTTTTTTCCACTTTTTCGGGGGCGGAGTGGTGGAATTGCGGGCCCACCATATATTCGCACAATCTTTCTTACCCGTTATAGCACGCATGAATTATTTTTGCACCCACTAGGACTTGCTTAGTTACGGTATAATATAGTAAAATTTTGCATTATAATGTAAATGGTAAACATGTCTCTTGACTATGTTTGTTAGGTCACTCAAAAAAACTAGTTATAGTTATAAAATTAACTGAAATTTAAACTAACTGTAAGAAACTAAAAATAGTTGAAGTTTTAAAAATATATACAAAATATTATTTGTTAATATTTAACTAGTTTATTGTAGTACTTAATAATTTTAAATTTTACTTTCTTATACTCTCTTCGTTTCTAAAAACATTTCCTTTCAGTTTATTTTTTTATTTTTCATAAAACATGTCTTTTTAATATTTTTTCTCATTTCTTTCCTAATTTGTTCTCACTTTATATGAGTATAAATTACTCCTAACATATTTCTAGGAGGGGATTAGAATACATATTTTTCTAAATAGAGGAATAACTTGAATAAAAAATTCATTTCTTAATATGTGTACATTGTGTTAAAAAAGACATGTTTTAATAAATGGAGGGAATAGTATTATTCTTATTTAGGAAATAATTTTTTTTTTAATTTAAAAAACTACTAAAAAGTAGTGCAAAAGTTTTAAAAATTAACTTAAAAAAAACTACTTTTACAACTAAATAGCGTTTATATGAATTTTCTGCAACTACTTAGAAAACTCTAACTAATTTTTAATACCAAACAAACACCCCTAAGTTAAGTTAATGGCCTACATTATTACTACAAGTTACAATCAGTTCAAATTACAAAAGCTTTCGAGTAAAAGCCACAAAAAACGCCTTTGAGTTTTAGTATCATCATGTATACCTTGATTTTAAAATAAGTTACGGGAACTCAAAACAATTCTAGTAAATATACATATATCCATGCTGCAATTTAAGAATAATGTGGCCCGTATATATTATCTAATAAAACACAATGGTATTGATAATTAAAATTATTTTAGGCTTTCACTATACAGTACATAAAAGCGATGGAATTAATTAATGAAAGGTTTGACGGAGTCACATAATTTTTAACGGGTTCAGATTTGGTAAAATTCCGCAAGAACATCACCAGTGATTTTTTTGTTTTAAATCATTATGTATTATGTAAGGCCTTTTTTAACATAAAAGGTATTACTTAAAATGTATAAAAAATAATTACTTCCACGTAAATTAATATTTTTATAAATTGTGAATGAAGAAAAGTTTAACGGTGACTGCTTGAGTTTGCATCCATCGAGCTAGGTTAGAGTACGTGTTAGACACTTGGACATATATTTAGCATTTTCTTGTAAAAGGAAGTGAGATATGGTGGTTATTTGTAGTTGAGTTTTGAGCATTGAATTAGAGAATGTAGGTATGTTTTAACGAAGGTAGTTAAAAAGTACTGACCATGTCCCCGGTGCAAAACTTGAGAAGCAAACAAGCGACGGTGGAGCCGAGGCACTGAGCGATCCAGTACAGAATCCCCCGGAGGAGGGTAATGTAGCCGCCCAGGAAGGCCCCGAAGGTGACGGCGGGGTTCACGTGTCCGCCCGAGATGTTAGCTGAGACGGCGACGCCAATGAACAGGCCAATGCCGTGGGCGAGGGCGACGGCTACCAGCCCGGCCGGCGTGGTGGAGGCTCCGTCAGTCAGCTTGCTGAAGGCCATGCCGGAGCCCTCTCCGGCGAAGTTGAATATGAGGGCGCTTATGAACTCCGCCAGCGCCGCCTTCAGCGCCGACGGGTGGTACGCCTCCTCCGGCCTCCCGATCGCTATCTCCGTGATCGGCATCTCACTAGCTCTCGATCGATCTCCTGAGTCCCCTGACCTTGTCTTGATTGATTGATTGATGGGTTGCTGTTCTTGACGATCGAGTGAGTTACTAGGGGTGATTAAATAGGAGGTGGGTCACCGGCTACGACCGGTTGCCGGTGATGGCGCCAGAATTATGAATATGATTGCACCTCTGGGGACCATCACACATGAGGCTCATTGTTCAGTACAGCTAGGCGGCAATTGTATGATGTGCTCAGGAGATGACACGTGTACGTTTCAGATAAGATCCACGTAAGGTGGGTCCATGTTGACGTGACGCCCATCCCTGCTGGCTTTCAGTCCATCCCTGCTACCTTCTTCAACTTGTTCGAAAAACTTACCCCATTTGTAAGGGAACTTTCGCTGGGGTAAATTCCACCAAGTTCTACGTGAACCGGAGTGGATAATGTGTTCTTTCTTCCAAAATACTAAAATGAAACCTTGCCTTGTTTCACTTGTGGGTGTAAAGGGGTTTTTGGGTAAAAAGTAATTTTTAGTGTCTTGAAAAACGTAAAAAGTAGAGAGAGTTATACGGATTTAAAGAGTATTAAAAGTAATTTATGGATAGAAATGGATTTTGGGTAGAAAGTGAAACAAGCCCTAAACTACTGCATTAACTAGTTAGTAAAAGAGACAATATTTATAGTGGGTGATGATGGGTATTTATTCCCGTTATTACGGGTTTTTTATTTTTCCGACTTCTTGGTTTTTTTTGTTGACTTGTTTCTTCAAAATTGCCAATTAATTGTGGAGGATTGTACAGAAATACTAGAGGGTTGACCCGTCCAACAATATAATACTAATTTGAGAATGTAAATAAAATAAAATCTAAAGCTTAATGTGATTTATATAATTGGCATTTTTTTATCTACTCAAAACTAATTGTCATTCAATATAATACTAATTTGAGAATTTATATAAAATAAAATCTAAATTCTAATGTGATTTACATAATTGGTATCTTTTTATCTACTCAAAACTAAATGTCATTGGTTACAAATTAAAATTATTATTTTAATTACTTAAAATAGCTAGCACGTTTTTGGTAGAATAAATAACTATTATATGACTAATTAAATTCAACGTATATTAAGTTAAGTTATATCAAAGCTTCCACTCGTTACAACATTTGAAGAGTATTTTTATTATGTACCACCAATTACTAGAATGAAAGTTATAAACTCCTAATATATATACTAATAAATAAAACCATATTGAGGCTTAATGAAGTATGGTCATCATAGTAATCTAGTGTTTTTTTTGTTTATTTTTTTGGTGGAATAGTGTGTTGCAACAATGTTTATTGTTAATTTATTTACTTAGGGTTTATTCTACATATATGTACTTAAAATAAAGACATATTTTTGTATGGCTTGATAATTTGAAATTTTGTTTGTATTTTATTTTTTAAAATGTAAGCATACTTAAACTAGTAAAGACCACATGAAATTTTAATTGTGTGGTTGATAAGATTGAAATCTCTTTAATATTTAAATTTGTAGTTTATTAACTTTCTATAAAAATAACCTAAATTAAGATTGCTCAAATATTATTAAATTGTTGAAATATTCATACATAGGTTTGTTATGAACATAAGATTGTAAAAATTGTATATTTCTCTTTAATATTGTTAAAATTGGTTAAACAATAGTATTAAGCTAAGAATTATATATTTCTCTTCTATATTACTAGAATTTGTTAAACAATATTTAAGTAAACCCAAAGAAAATATAAAAATAGGCAAAACTAAATGTTAAGCATTTATTGATATAAAAGGGAGAACTTTATATGTTGTAAAGATTTACTGGTATTTGGCGGGATGCCTATTCAAAAAATATTTTTAATATTACCGTTATAGAGATAGATAATTAGAGTAGATGAAAGATGGCCTTTATTGATCGATTAGGAATTAGGATATGAGTGTAAATTGGCTATTCATTAGGGTTTAAAAAGATATTCATTAAATATTATATATAATAAAATAAAAATATATATGCGTCCGGTTCAGGTGCGAATGGGCGCCCAGGTACGAAATAAGAAAGAACAAGAGCCTTGGATGAATAAAATCAAAGGCGATGATCATTTCACTTAAAAGGGGGAAAAACGGCACGGGAGAATTTTTAGTGAATTATTCGTGTATTTTTGAAGAAAAAAAAAAAGGACGCGCGCCCAAATTGTTCATCAACAATGTGAATTTGTTCATCAACACTGTGGATTTGTTCATCAACATTGTGATTTTGTTCATCAAAACGGTGATTTTGTGCATAAATAAACTATTGCTTGTGCATCAAAAAATCTATTATTTGTACATTAAAAAGGGATAAATGTGTATCGAAATTGTATGCAATATGTTCATCATTTTGTTCATAAAAAAACGGAAATAGGAAGCGCGTCCAGATTGTTCACCTACATTGTGATTTTGTTCATCAACACTGATTTTGTAAATAAATAAACTATTGCTTGTGCACCAAAAATCTATTTTTTGTATATAAAAAATGGGCGAATGTGTATCGAAATTATATGCATTAATATATGTGTGTCACCATAATTAGTCGTATGTGAGACAAAAGTAATTGTTTTGATGTCGGTCTCGGTATTGTCTTGTTTGACTCCTTTGGATTTGTCATTGTTTCTAATGTGAAACTTGTGGCTACTTCTTGGGCTCCGAACATCGCTAAATAAGGCACAAACACTTCTCTTCGTTTTGCAGCTGACTCGTTCACTTATGATACATCATATAACAACTACATAAACTAGATAAATATATATGTGTATTGAAACTAATTATATCAGTATGTGAGTGAACTAATTATATGAGTAAGGAAAAAAAAGATAGCCTTAAAGCACAAAATAAATGCAAAGATGCACAAATAGATAGTCCTAAATGTACAAATTGATGATATTGACACATAAGCATAAGTTTATTTCAATTCACAAATAAGAGTATAATAATGAACAAACAAGGTTATATATATCAATGAACAAAAAGCGGTATATTCATAAACAATTAGGGTATATCAATGAACAAAGAATGGACAAACAATGTTATATCAATGGAAAAAAAAAGGTTATATCAATGAACAAATAGGGGTATATCCATGAACAAATAGGGTATATCAATGAACAAACAATGGTCAAACAAGGTTATATCAATAAACAAAACAAGGTTATATCAATGAACAAATAGGGGTATATCGATGAACAAATAGGATTATATCAATGAACAAACAAGGTTATATCAATGAACAAATAGGAGAATATCAAATAACAAATATGGGTAAATGAATGAACAAATAATGGTATACCAATGAACAAACAAGGTTATATCGATGAACAAATATAAGTATATCAATGAACAAATATGGGCATTGAGACCTCTTGATCTAGGCTCGGGTTTGTCTAAAATTGATGTCTAAGCATGGTAATCCATGGAGGTTTCAAAGGTTGATCTGTCATGGCTCTTAAATGATCTAGAAGAGCATGTGTTAGAAGAATTGGTTTTGATTGTTCCAAAGGTCAGTGACACAGAAGTTGCATGGAGAGTCAGCGACATCAAGTTCTTGTGATGAAGTCACTAACAAAGGATATCAGAGCTAAGGCTCTATATTGTCTTCTACTGTTACTCAAAGTTGACGACTTCGCAGGAGTCACCGACTCATTTAAGTACTAATGATCCTACAATTGGTATCAAAGCTAATGCTCTAGATTGTGTTTTTAGTACTTTTCTTACAAGAAAATGTCTTCAACTAATACTACTGTCAGTGACTCTTTCTGGAAGCCTCCAATCATCAAGGTTGGAGAGTACGATTGGTGGATTGAACAGATGAAGATCCACATCTGCTCTCTGGATGGTCAGTTGTGGAAGGTGATTGAGATCGACCTGGAAACCTTCCTTGGCAAAGACGGAAAGACGAAAAAGACTACTGCTGAGTATGAGGATGTCGACTTCAAGAAGCTGGAAACGAATGCTAGGCCAAAGAAGGTCCTTCATCATGCTCGCACAAACGGTGACCTTAAAAAGGTTATCAGATACAAGACTGCTAAGGACATCTGGAATGCTCTCAAAAGGCTTCATCATGGAAATGAGGATGTCAAGAAAGATAGGATCATAAGTATCGAAAGAAATATGAGAATCTCTTTCAAGGAAAGGGTGAGTCTCTCCGGGACTATCATTTGAGGTTCCAAACCATTGTTAACCAATTGGAGTTCCTTGGAGAAAAGCTTCCTCAATGGAAGCAGACCAACAAGTTGATATCTGGATTGAACAAAAGTTGGGACATATTTGCGACGTCACTGCTTACACAAAAAGAAACCAAGGAGCTGACCTTAGAGGATGTTGTTGGTCAACTCACTATGATGGAGGCATCCAACAAAGGAGAGAAGAACGTCTTGACTCGGAGACGGTCAAGAACATCGCTTTAAAAGTCGAAAGGGCTTTCGACTTGGTTCGGGGAGACGATGACACTGAAGGAGTAGATGAAGATATTGGTCTCATCTCTAAAGCTATGAAGAGGCTAGGGAACCGCAACAAAGCTCCTGTCAAGACTCCAAAGTCGAGCAAGGAAGGAAAAGACATGAAGGAAGTAATTTGCTATCTATGTCAAGCTAAGGGACACTTAGCCAAGCAATGTCCAAAAAGAAGATATGGAGAAGCTGGAAAAGAGATGATGGCAACAAGGGATATGCCAGACGATGATGACGAGGTGTCGCCGACAAGAGGAAATTGTTGTATGACCATTGAAGACAAATCATACCAAGAGGTAAATGACTTTGAACTCTCTTCTCTTCTTGCTAAAACGTCTAGAGAACAGTTGGTTGCTATCATTGAAAAACTTGGAACTCAGGTCACTGAGTTAAGAGAAAAATTTGAAGAAAATGAAGAAACTATCTCCAATCTTTTCGATGATAAAAAACTCTAGTCCTCTAAAGCTATTGAATTGGAAAAAATTTCTTCTCCTAAGTCAGTGACTTGTGTGTCTTGTTCTGACTCAAAATCCCAAGTCGTGGATTTGCAAAAGCAAGTTGAGGACTTGGAAAAACAAGTCACTAACCTAGAAGGAGAAAGACTTATGCTTAGGCTCGGTCATGCTAAGCTATCCAAAGAACTTGAAGATCTGAAGGTTGATGATGAGAATAAAAGAATGAAGTGGCTAGATGAGTTTATGTTGAAAAGGCTCAAGAGGTTAGAAATGACTACAAAAAGAAATTTGTGAAGGAGATTGGTAAGTCTGGGATTGGATATGCTCATGCACCCAACAATCAGGGTACCAAGCACGCTCTGTTTTTGTCTAAAGGCAAAGCCCCTATGGGTAATGACAATGGAAGTTGTTCTACTCATGTGGTGGCCAAACTAGACAAAGGGAAGCAACAATGGTATCCTGATCAAAAGGTGCACAATATGTGGCAAAAACAAACCCAGAACTCGGCTCCCTCACAAATTGATTTTCAATCACGCATCAACAACAAACCCATCTATTTGGGCTACAACAAGTATATTGGCCTAAAGTCTCACAGGACATGTTGGTATTGCGGCAAGACTGGTCATTACCAACATGATTACCACAAAAAGGACAGAGATAAGAAAAATGCTAGGTCACGACTCTGGATGATAGTTCTGACAAACCTGTTATCGCCAACTGCCCTCCGAGATCCGTGTGTGCTAGTTGTAATAAATGTTGTCCTAAAAGTTACTTTGTTGTCATACCCAGAGGAGTTAGACAACTCTGGGTTCATAAGAACTAATTCTTTCAATGCAGCTTGAAGTGGGTGACAAGGAGCCCTAGTTTATTGATAGTGCGTGCTCAACTCATATGTCGGGGATTCCTATGGATTTTGTCTCACTTTAAGAATACAAGGGAGGTAAGATTATCTTCAGCAACAATAGTAAAGGTGGTATTTCAAGTATTGGTACAGTAAGATTTTCTGATAAGTTGACCCTAGATAATGTGAATCTAATTGATAATCTTAGTTTCAAGTTGTTTAGTGTTTCCCAAATTTGTGCTAATGGAAAATTTCAAGTTGTCTTTGATAAGAATGGTTGTCAAGTGCAAGAAATCGACTTGAGGAAGATTCTTCTGTATGGGGTGAGTAAAAAAAATCCCTACAATGTGGACCCTTGTTTTGAACTTGAGGAAAAACTGTCTTAGAACAGTTACAGATGTCGCGACCTCCGGCACAAAAGATTTAGTCATGCGAGCTTTCAACTCCTTGACAAACTTCATAAGCAAGAGCTGGTTAGAGGACTACCCAAGATTGATCCGAACAAGCATGAAGTTTGTGAGACTTGTGTGAGAGGTAAGCAAGTGAGGTCATCCTTCAAATCCAAGAAGGAGGTAAGTACCACTAAACCCTTAGAGTTGATTCATATAGATTTATGTGGTCCCATGAGAATCCAAAGTCGTGGAGGAAATAGCTATATTTTTGTCATTGTTGATGACTTTCACGGTATACTTGGACAATGTTTTCTATCTTCTAAAGATCAGGTATTTGAAGAATTTGAAGCATGGATGAAGGTTGTTGAGAAAAAGCTTGGAGTTGCTCTTGTATCTGTCAGGTCAGATCATAGAATTGAATTCGACAACTATGAGTTTCTGGTTTTCTGCAAGAAAAATGGCATAAGTCACAACTTCTAAGTGCAAAGAACTCCTCAACAAAAGGACGTGGTTGAGAGGAAGAATCGTGCCTTAGAGACCATGTCGCGGACAATGCTAATCTCAAGTGGTCTTCCAAGAAATTTTTGGGGTGAAGCCATCAATGCATCTTGCTATGTGATGAATCGAGCCATGCTTCATCCACTTCTTGGAAAAACTCCTTATGAACTGCTTAGAGGAGTTAAGCCCAGTGTCACCCACCTACACACTTTTGGATGCAAGTGCTATGTTCATAACAATGTCAACGACAGTCTGGGAAAGTTTGATCCAAGGAGTGATGCTGGCACTTTTGTAGGATACTCCCCTCATAGCAAGGCCTACAAAAAAGTGTTCAACAAGAGGACAAGGAAGATTGAAGAAAGTGTTCATGTTGTGTTTGATGAGATCACAATGGGAGGATCGATGATTGAGGATCATGATGATGGTGATCAAGGATACTATCTGGTTCAAGATGAACTACTTCCAGTTGTTGCAACAGAAAAAGATTCAGTAGTCGATGACAATGATGGTGTCACCGACTCAGACAGAACAGGGGGAAGTGATCAAGATCAAAGATCAAGTGACAATGAGTCAGATGATGAGAAAACTCCTGAGAGAACCTCAGGACCAAAATACTGAAGAAGATTCAGAGAGAATGCCTCAGACACAAGTCGGCGACTTGACAGATCTACAAGTCAGAAATTATCAACAAAAAAGTGCTCATCGTGTCACTAACATCCTCACTGATTTCTCAAAGAGGGTGCAAACCAGATTTTCTCTGAACGACTTCTTTGCTTTCAATGCTTTCATCTCTATGTTGGAGCCTAAAAATGTTGATCAAGCATTGAAAGATTCGCATTGGGTCAGTGCCATGCAAGAAGAGCTTCCTCAGTTTGAAAGAAACAAAGTTTGGCACTTGGTCCTAAGGCCAAAAGGAAGAACTATGATTGGAACACATTAGGTGTTCAGGAATAAGCTGGATGATGAAGGAAATGTGGTCAGAAAAATAGAAAGGCATGTAGTTAAGGGATACAATCAGCAGGAGGACATTGACTATGATGAGACGTTTGCTCCAGTGGCTCGTCTTGGGCTATTCGATTGCTCATTGCCTATTCTGCTCATCATGGATTCAAACTAGATCAAATGGATGTCAAGACTACATTCTTGAATGGATATTTAAAGGAAGAAGTGTACGTTGAACAAACTCCGGGTTTTGAAGATGTCCCCCTCCTGGATCATGTCTACAAACTAGACAAAGCTCTTTATGGATTGAAGCAAGCACCGGGTGCATTGTATGATCGTTTGTCTCAGTTCTTGATTCAACATGATTATGTTCGAGGAGAAGTAGACAAGACTTTGTTCTTATTGGAGGAAGGAGGTCATACACTTATTGTTCAGGTCTATGTCGATGACATCATCTTTGGTTCAACAGATGATAGGCTGGTGAAGAAGTTCGCTGACCTCATGTCCAGTGAGTTGGAAATGAGTATGGTCGGAGAGCTCAAGTTGTTTTTAGGACATCAAGTCGCACAAGGTGAGGATGGGACACGAGTTCATCAACAGAAATATCTCGGAGAATGTGTTAAGAAGTTCTGTCTTGAGAGTTCTAGACCTTTTGACACTCCCATGTCGCCGACTACCTCACTTGGAAAAGACGACAAGGATCTAGAAGTCAATGCTACAATGTATAGGGGTATGATCGGATCTTTGCTCTATCTCACTACAAGTAGACCTGATATTGTGTTTGGAGTATGCCTATGTGCTAGATTTCAAGCTAATCAAAGAGAGTCCCACTTGAAAGCTATTAAAAGAATCATTCGATATCTTAAGGGGAATTTGTGTTTATGGTATCCAAAAGGATTTGATTTTGAGCTTGTCGGCTACACAGATGCAAATTTTGCGGGGAATTGTTTTGATAGAAAGTGTACACCCGGGATGGCTTAATTTCTTGGACCTTGCCTTGTGTCATGGGGATCTAAAGCAAAATTATGTTGCTCTATCAATAGTGGAAGCAGAGTATATTGCAACTGCAGCATGTTGTTCTCAACTCTTATGGATCAAGAAACAACTCAGTGACTATGGTATGAAGTGTGGGTTAGTGCCCATACTATGTGACAACACTAGTGCAATCAACATCTCAAAGAATTCGGTGCAACATTCAAAGACAAAGCATATCGAGATAAGGCACCATTTTCTTCAAGATTGTGTGGAGAAAGGCATGGTCACAATGGAATTCTGTAGAACAAGTGATCAAAGAGCAAACATCTTCACAAAGGCCTTAAATCGTGAACCCTTTGAACAACTCCACATGGAACTAGGTATGATCTCTCTTGAATGATCTATTTCCCTACATGAATTCCCTCAATGATTAGATAGAATTGATTGCTTTACATAATGCTTTTATGGTATAAACCTTTGCATTCTTGATAGACATCATGTTTAGGAAACCCCACACATTTGAGTTGTCGGTGACTTTTACTACATTCAGTATGTGTGCAACCTTTTTGAGCTCTTTTTTCTAGCCCAAAAGAATCAACCTGATGATCCTAACCCTCATTACAAGCCTAAATGATGGTTGATTCTAATGATTATCCCTGACCTATCCTGCTTTGAGAGTCTCTATGTGCCCATTTTTTATCTTTCTTTAAACGGAGACTTATCATCATGATCGACAAATCCACATATATGTCTTGTTTTATACTTGGTTTTCTTTGGCACTCCCTGTGCAACCCCAACGCCAAGTATGTTTTGTAAGAGAGAGTCATGGATTGTGCAAAAGTCACGGATAGATGTTGCGGTGAGAAAACAGGTTTTTGGTTTGGTGGTCGCCGACATGAGTAGGGTCAGCGACTATGAAAATTGGCATGTGAATCACATCAGAATATTAAGAAGATCAGTTTGTTTTTTTGGAAAGAATTTTTCTAAGCATAGCTTGATTTGATTGAAGTGATACTTTCCCATTAAGAGATAACAAGTTCCTTTATTACCCTACCTCCATCCTCATCTAAAAGCTTCATGAACCTAAACACAAACTGTGTCACTTGAAACTGGAACGCTGCTCCAAACGGCGCAACCGGTAGCGTTTCCGGGATCGAGTGACACACCCAAAAAGGGTTGAGGAGAGTGCTAAGGAGGATTTGGAGAAGGAGTTGGTTAAAACTCAAAATCTGGAGGCAATGGAGTTGAAAAATGTAAGAAGAAGGAAACAAGAGCTCTAGTTTTAGAGAGCATGAACTGGAATGAGACGAGAAAGGAGAAGGTGATTAATGAGTAATCAAGAAAAGAAATGAAATCGGTGACTTGCGAAAAGTCGCAAACAAAGAGGACTCCCGTGATGTCAACGACAAAGTTCTGGAAGAGGTCACACCTTCTAAGCAACCTATAGTTCTATATGAAGAACATGTTGATCCTAATATTAAAGTTCTTGCTTCAGTTTCTAGAGATGTTAAAGAAAATTTATTGGAGTTTGAGGAAAGGCTTGCTTGTTTCGATTTTGAGTCACTAACTACTGCATGTCCATGACTCTCTCTATCCCTCTCTTCTACCCTTACCACAATATCTCTCCAGTTTAAAAGACTTCTCTTTTTAGTTCGATTTGGTTGTACTGTATTTTTGGATTGTTTGTTTTTGTATCGTACATTATCTCTTGCTTTGGTAGATGAATATCTATGACCGTTTTTATATTATGTCTTATGTTTCCATTTTTTGCCTCCGTTTTGTTTTCTTGATTTAGCAATCTTTTTGATGATGCCAAAAGGGGGAATTAACCAAGAGAATAGATTTAAAGGGAGAGATCTAAAAACTGAAACCATGTGGATATTAAGCTTATGGGGAACTTTTTATAGTTTTTGCGTGCTCTTTATACTATGATGTTGTGTGTGTGCTTTAAGGATCTTATCAGGGCAGGTTGTTTGTCACCAATCACCATCAAAAAGGGGGAATTTGTTAGAAGAATTGGTTTTGATGGTTCCAAAGGTCAGTGACACAGAAGTTGCATGGAGAGTCAGCAACATCAAGTTCTTATGAAGAAGTCACTGACAAAGGATAACTAGCAAGAAACTATTGTTGAAAAGTTGTGTTTTGATGGTTCCAAGAAATCAGTGACTCTAAAGTTTCTTGTCGAGTCGGCGACTCGACAAAGTCACCGACACGACCATTTGGCAGGAAAACTATTTACCGAAGGAACTCACAAATCGTGTGCGATTGTTTGCAGGATAGTTGGGGCGTTTATTTATGGAGAATATCATCACAAAAGACTGCTATAATCAAAAGAAGATGATATGATTCCATTGAGATATTTTATATGTGCGTTCAATTTTATATTAGGAAAGATCTTGCAAGATTGTGTGGGATGTTATTTCCTAAACCGAATAGGAAATAATATTACACGAAATCACACCTTATTCTAGCTTAAATACTGCATTATTTTAGGTTAGAAGAAAGAAAGAGAGAGAGTTCTAGGTTGAAGAAGACTCGTGCGTGGGATTCGTACGAGTAGTGAAGAAGACTTGTGCGTGAGATTCGTACAAGTTTTGTGTAGTCAAGTGTTCTTAGGCATAGCGTGAGGTTGAGAGTCTAGGTACAAAGGTAGAGCGTGGTTCAAGGTTGTGGGATTCAACTTGTACAAGGGATAGCTTTGTAACACTCAAGAAATCAATTGAGCGAGTCTAAGGACTCTTGAAATCCTACCAAGTGAGAAGCTTGGAAGGGAGTGATTTTTCTCTAAGTAAACTAGTTGGTTTACGAAGAGTCTCCACTATACATCGCTTGTCATTTATAGTTGGGTAATATCTTTCATGTTTGATTATTCCGCTACTTATTTCAAGGTCACTGACTTTTACAAAAGTCGGTGACTTCTACTGTTACTCAAAGTCGATGACTTTGTAGGAGTCGCCGACTCGTTGAAGTACTAACGATCATACAGCATGAGTTGCATCTTGTATGTTTGGCATCAGTTATTGAACTTGAAAAAAGAAGACCTTTGAGGTTCAACTTTTGCTTATATGTTGTAGACAACTTGGAAGTATTGTAATGACCTTATCTTTAACAATCAGAACACCATTTCTAGTTTGAAAATAAATGTGCATCAAATACTAGATAATATTGTATTCATACACATAGATATGGTTAAAAGATAAAATTAAAAATTAAAAAAGTTCAAAATCGATGAACAATGTTATCAAAAAATTCGATGCACAATTAGTTATTATTGATGAACAAATTGCTAGTTTTGATGAACAAACTGGGCGAGTCTCATAAAAACGTATTTTTCGAAAAATACATGAATTATACGGGAAAAATTCGTAATAAATATATATATATATATATATATTACTTTTTTTATCTTTAACACCCCTATTAAGCTCATGGTGAAGTATGTATATATAAAATTTTAAATGTAGTGTAGCTAGGCGACGAACAGTATCAACAACATTGATAAAAAATTATCAATAGCCTAATCAAGAGATCAAAGGTGATCCACTATCAAGTCACCAGAATTAACATATTTTCGTACAAAATAGAAGTCAATTTTTATGTGTTTTGACCTCTAATGAAGACCAAGACTACCTTGCACCACTCAAGTTATCACAGAAGAGAATGGGAGACGAGACAACAAGCACTTTAAGCTCATGCAGAATTAAGCTGGTGGATCCAAATAAGCTATCATCAACTACTTTTATAGGAGTAGGGGACTTTCCTGACCAGCCTAACTAAAAAGGTGAAATGGTTGGGGGTAGGGCTGGGATATTTCGGTTCTTGAGTTTTTTTCGGCCTACACGCAGGGTAATTTTTTTTTTAATTCAGTTCGGTTCCTGCGAATTTTGGTGAGGAACCGTAATAACCGTACCCGAACTTTATTCGGTTCCTAACTTTGGTTAATTCGGTTAACTGAACTTAGTCACACTCATAGTGTTAGGACAAAACTAAATCAATTTCTTTGTTGATACTCATACCAGACTTTGAATTTATACATATTAAGGCAATTAGGGGCGTGTGTTTATACTCTTTTATTGCCAATGGCATCAGTTTGACCAGCAGACCCAAAAGAAGATGAAACCAAAACACTTCCAAATTTCCAATTCTCTCACCTTTTCCCTATATTTTCTCAACTAAAACGTTATTATCCTCCTCTTTTTTTGTTTTTGGACAAACCCAAGCACAAATACACACACTCTCTTTCTTGAGTTGGTTCTTTAATGGCCCCCTCCTCATCCATCTTCTGAGCACAAACAAAACCAGAGATGGCAGCAGTTCTAAATGAACTTGGTTTACTTCAGGCATAAGAGGCTCATGATCAGCATACAAAACCATCTTGTCTGTTCCCACCAATTTCAGCATGGTCTTTAGAGCAGCTCTGGGATGAAGACTCAGAAAAATTGATGCTACCTAATTGACCCAAATTTGCTTCTACAGAAACAAACTGATTCACAGCTTTAAACTTGGAGTCTATAGTAGATTTAGCATTGCCAAGAGAATGCAAGCGGTAAGTCTTGCCCCCCCCCCCCCCTAAACAAGGGCAATGAGAATCATTCTCCTTGATGGCAAATTTAGAAGCCGGACTGCGAGAAATCAACGCAAATCCCCTTTTCCCAAGCTGGTTTGTCAAATCAAGTTATCAACCAGGGTAATTCGGGGTTTGCTTGACCTGCTAGGACTATCCCGAATCATTCTGTAATTAGCTACTACTTAGATCGAAAACCCAGGGTTTCTAATTGAATGAGAATCGCAAATTGCTATTAGTTCCAGATTGAAGAGAGGGGATTAAATGAACAAATCCATCGGCTGATCGGCCGGTTTCTGGTCGGATCCGGTTTTTGGCCTACATACCACTCGAGGACGAGGAATTGAGGACGAGTTGCGAGGACGAGGAGGCGGAACCGCTCAGTTGAGGATGAGAAGGCGCGACCGGAGAGGAGGCAACCCGCGATTTCCCACTAGAGAAGGTGAGGAGTTGCGAGGACGAGGAGGACGATGAGGCACTGGCAGCGAGAAGTGGCGGGTTGGCGGCGAGGACAAGGAGGCACGAGAACTCTGGCGAACCGACGACGACTCGCAGGCTGGCGTCTAGGGACGCGAGAGGAGAGAGGAGTCGCACTGTTGCACTATTACGGACGGCTAGGGCTCGTGGGAATCTGGGATTTTTATATTTTGGGCTGAAAATACGGGTATTACAAAATTTTCGGGTTTTAAATTTTTTTTAATAAACCGAGAACCGAACCCGAATTTCAAAGGGGAACCGAACCGTTTTTTCCTTACCTATTAATTTCCAATAACCGAACCGAACCGACCCAAACCGCTCGGTTCGGTTCGGTTTTTCGGTTTTTCGGGTTCAAATTCCCAGCCCTAGTTGGGGGTATAGACTGACTCTATATAAATAAAAAGGCGAGCACGTAAGAGGTAAGTAAGAAGGGTAACCCTATCCAATGATAAAAGCAATAGCCTTGTATTATGCTTCTGTGCTAGAATGTGCAACAACATTTTTCTTACAAGAAGTTTATTTAACCCGATTACCTCCATAAAATATAGAAAATCCATGTTGAGACCTATAGTCATCCCTATAAAAAGTGCATCCGACGTCACAAAACGAAACCAGAGTCTGTAACCAATCGAAGAGTGAGACCATGAGTGATTGTACCTTTTAGATATCTAAAAAAACGTGTTTGACAGCCTTTCGGCCCTCTAGCGCTTTGTCGTAGGACTGTGAATTTATTGACAAACCCAAACAACAACATATGAAAGCTCAAGCTCAGTGATAGTAAAATACTTGTTAGGATCATAAAACAAATCATCTACCTGCTTCAAACGAGAATTAGGCTCAATAATGGACTTACCTTCAGTCACTTATAGAGGTGTCAAACTGGTCAAGTCGATCATTTTCAGTCATCTCAAGTTCGGGTTGTGTACGGGTTCGGGTCAATCAAGTTACAAGTTAAATCGGGTGGGGTTAAGACAGGTTAACTGGCAAATTTGGGTCAACCAATGGGTCAAGAGTCACTAGTACAAAAAAGGGATTTTACAATGGTTAAAAAAGGGTGCGGACAACGATTTTTGAACTGTTGTCGTATCCAAAGTTGTCTTTGTGAAGACGACAGTTAATTTTTAGACAACGGTTCTCCTAGACCACGGTTGTGAAAATTGTCTATAGATGTTATTAACCATTGTCTATTCAACATAAAATATATTCTCCTAAATTTAAATATAATTTGAACCATTGTCTATGTTGTTTAAAACTATTGTCTTTGTGTCGTAATGTCGTTGTCAATGTATGTTTAGACTACGGTTGTGTTCATTGTCTAAGGTTTTACATAACCATTCTCTTATGTCCCGAATAAATGATATTTAAAATTATGATATGGTGTTAATCGTTGTCATATTAGATATAAAAGGACACTCGAGCAGTCTAAATAACATTATTCTCGTACTAAACAATTCCTCAACAATTATATTCGAATGCAATGATTCATAATTAATATATTTGTGCGCGCACATTCAATTTTTGCATGAAACCAACACAATTAATTCATAATTAATATATAGAGTTCAATCTGTGTACTGTATCAAAAGATAATGCAAACACTTACTCCATGAATCAATATATATATATATATATTTTCTAAGCCTGAATCATTTTTGGTCAGATTCGTCATTAAGAATTTATATTACAGTCACCCTATTTTTAATAATGACTTTTTTAATTAATTATATATTATGTAATTCAATCATCTTATTGAATTTCCAATTTTATACACTCATCTTATTTAATAATTTTTTATCAATTTACTATCAGATTGGATAAATTTTTATCTCTACCCATTATTTTTAACTTTGTTCATGTTCATTATATTATAATATGTAATTATCTTCTATGAGATTGGATAATTTTTTATTTCTACCCATTATTTTTATCTTTGTTTTTGTTCATTATATTATAATATGTAATTATATTCTATCCATATATCAATAAAAAAAATATTAATATGTTTAAACATCATTTTTGGGCAGATTCGTCATTAAGAATTTATATTACAGTCACCCTATTTTTAATAATAATTTTTAATTAATTATATATTACGTAATTCAATCACCTTATGGAATTTCCAATTTTATGCACTCATCTTATTTAATAATTTTTTTGTCAATTTACTATGAGATTGGATAAATTTTTATCTCTACACATTATTTTTATCTTTGTTCATGTTCATTATATTATAATATGTAATTATCTTCTATCCATATATTAATAATCATTTTTATTAATATTTTTAATTATGTATTTATATATCAATTATATATTACAAGGTCTTCTATCCATATATCAATTTGGTATGAGATTGGATAAATTATCTTATATCCATATATCAATTTGAAATTCAATAAATAACATGTAATTATCTTCTATCCATATATTAATAATGATTTTTATTAATATTTTTAATATGATTAATGATGTCCTTAATATGCTAGGAAAATCATTCATATATTTTTTAATTATGGATTTTTTATGTTAAATTTCTATCCATGAGATTGAAAAATATTAAATATAAATTTAATATTCCTATTACCTTTTTAATTTAATATCGCATAATATATTCATTAAATATCACTAAATAAAATAGTAATTTCCTATTAACCAACTTAATAAATAAATATTCTAAAATTTTATAAATTATTCTTCATCCCTCTTTCTTTATTTCGAGTTTGGATTGAGTACGAGTTTAGATTGTCAAAAGTTATGAGTCAATTAGGTAGGGCCATTGCAAGGTTTTTTTTTGCATGGTCAGGTCAATCAAACGGGTCAAGAGTAACGACTTTTTTAAGATTATTAAAATAGTATTTAATATAATAATTAAATGTGCCTCTTAAGAAAATTTAAAGTTCATTTTCATTCTAATTTAAATTTTTTTGTTTGTTTGATTAAGCCAATAAGATTAGCTCATTCATTTGTTTTTATATTCCTAATAAAGTTCATAAATTACTTTATTCATGAACCTTATATAACATAAAAAATTGATTATAATGAACTTATAATTTTCTTAATTAAATTCATTGTTTAATTTTATATCTAAAAATCTACATATTATTCAAAATAACAGCCCAGTTTTTATTTAAAAAAGCCCTTGTGCAAGGCGCAAGTCATAAACTAGTTATTGTTCTAAAGCAACGCAAAATATGACTACCCTATAAATTGAAATCATTCATAATTAAATTGTATATGGTTCATGCCATCCGGAAAGGTTCAAACCAATTGGTGATAGGAGGAGTAACCTAAGAGTATATAATTATGTAATTCCTTACTTAATTTCCTAATGTGGGATAGACTTTTTCACACTCCCCCTCAAGTGGCAACTGACCTAGCCAAGTTGACACTTGATAACATAATGGCCTTAGAGCCGATAGATCATCGATGAGCCCAAACAAATAGCCCAAATCGCGCCATCATGGTGGGTTAGCCCAATATAACTGGCGAGGAGCATTCCGGCGAACTTTGGTTCCATCCTAAAACCAAATTGGTTTTAGGATGAAAGCCCATGAGCTTATGTGATGAGTCTGTCGCGCATATACGTTGCGACGTTCTCCCCCTCCACCCGTATTGTGGCCCGCCGAACTTTGACAATATACTTATATAAATGTTTTTTCTAACCTATATTCTACGAATCTAAGATGTCCTTAAATTAAATATATTATTCAAGGAAACTAAAATGCTATAAGGAAATTAATAAAAAAATTTAAAAAATAATTAATCTTAAATAAACTTGAATCAATAAAATATTATAATTTTAAAAGCTTAATAGAGTATAAGTTAGAAAAATCAATAAGGTTGTGTTCGGGAATGCTTAAAGTGAGTGCTTGTAAGCATTTTGTTGCTTTTTTGCAGAAATAAGCACTCGGGGTGGGTGTTTGGAAAATTTGCTTATCGGAAATAAGCAAACTTATCTCAGATGCTTATAAGCAGAAAAAATAATCAACACCCCATGCTTATCGGAAATAAGCAAATTTATCTCCAAAAGTATAAGCAGATGAGCCCCACCTCTATTTTTATTTAATACCCCATATATATATATACCCCTTTCTCTCTCTTTACCTTCATCTCTCTCCCAATTTCTTCCTCTCCCTCAGAGAAACCAGCGGCGATGACACCTATCGGCCGCGACACCCACCACCACCATTGTTGCTCGCGACACACACCGGCCGGTGACACCCACTAGAGAAGTCGCAGGCTCGTGAGGAGGATAGAAGACGACGACACCCACCGACGCTTCTCTGCCTCTTCAATGTCTACAAAATTTTGTCACCCCCAGCCCAATTTCATTCAACTAATAAAAAACCCCATGAAGGAGAACCAGAGAGGGTGAGAGAATCTGGATAGAACGACAGATTCAGGAGAAATAAATCTTCACTGCCGACGTCGTTCTTCTCTGCCTCGACACACCCAAGTTCATTCAACTGATAAAACAACCCAGGAAGGAGAACCAGAGAGAGAAAGTGAATCCGGACAGAACGACGCCCAAATTCTAGCTCGACCACCTCACTATCGACGACATTCTTCTCTGCCTCTCTACAAATTCGTCACCATTAATGGCCATTAAGCCTCTCCGGACGGAAGGACGGACTCGGGAGAAAGAATCTGGACAGAATGACGACAGACGACGGACTCAGGAGAAAGAATCCGGACGGAATGACGACGGATGACGGACTCCGGAGAAGAAACTCTTCACCACTGGCATGTCTTCTCTGCCTCGTTCAAAGTCTATGACATTATATAACAAAAAAAATTTAATACTTTATTAAAAAAAAAAAATTTATAAGATAATTTGGACATTTTCTTAATTACGTTTTAAAAATCAGCAAACCCTCCAACCAAACACCACTTGCTTATTATAGAAACAAACATCGACTTATCAACATCGGAACTTATCAGCACAATCGACTTATCAGTAACTTATCAGCACCATCAACTTATCAGTAACTTATCAGCACCATCAACTTATCAGTAACTTATCGACAAAGATTACTTTAACGCGGCCTAAAAAGTAAAAATAAAGAGTGGTTCTATGCATTTTCGCATTCAACATATATTTAGCTTTCGAAATTTGCATATTACACTATCTGAAAGCAATCAAGAAAGATTTTATAGGGTTGGAATTTTCTTGTATCCGAATACAATCATGTACCCTCACATGACATCCAGCCTGGCTTCTCCCTTTTGTGACGTTTTTGAAACTAGATTCGCGGGACCTTAGCACATGCTAAACAATTGCAAAATTATAAATTTTTTTAGAATGTGAAATAAATGAACGGCATTTATTTGAAATCTCAAAAATAAGATACAACTATTTTTTTTGTGTGTGACTGGTGTGATGGACTATACACCTTGATATTATAATTCAAAAAATTGATATATTTTTCATGGTTATCATTATTGTAGCTATTAAGTTGTTATTCCATTATTTCCAATTATACAATTATTATATTAAATTTCATATATGATAACTATATTAAATAAATAAAAGGAAATATTTTTCTACACCCTTAACCTATTCAGAATTATTTTTTGAAAAGATAAAGATAGGAGGGACCTACATTTGATTGTAAATCCCGGATTTGCGGACTAGCCGACAAAATTCATGAACAAGAAAAACTAGCTTACGTCGACCAACTCAACCATTGGAAAGAATGATGGTGAGGTTTGTTTTTCACCCAAGTGAAGGGGCAGAGATAAGGTCCGAACTTAAAACCTTCCAACACCCCCATACATCCTATCACTAGCCACCCAACGTGGGGGTAGATTTATAGGAAAAGCTTGATTGTTTCTGCTATACAAAAGTTTCGGTCCAAATCAACTACTACTTTACATATTTCTCCATTTGTTTCCTCGACTAGCCTAGGTTGGATTTGGAGGATTTGGAAAACTTGTATTAATTGTCTTCCAACTACTGATTGGTTAAATAGGTTTTATAACATAGTTCCCAATTGGTGCACCCTATGCCAAATGGAAAATCAACATTAACTCACTTGTTTTTCCACTGTTCGTTTACCCAAGAAATGATATCTAGTTTAGAAATTAAGTTAAACTTGCCTTTTTAGATTTCCTCAGGGGATTTCAAAGATAATCTCATTTCTACTTTAAATATTAATGCCAATTCTGATATTTTATGTTTTCTTTGGTGGTATATTTGGTGTTATAGGAATGCTGTAATTTTTAATCTATCAAGGTTTACTTCTAATCTATTACCCGCAAATATTGCTTTTTCTCAACATGTTCAATGGATATCTCTGCTAATCCGTTAGCTCCCAGAAAATTTTCTGTTAGGAAAAGACATATGGGAGCTTCTTGGATTAAGTCTCCACCAAGTTGGATCAAGTTAAGTTTTGATGCCTCAAAACAACAAAACTCTTCTACTTTGCAAGTTTTATTGCTTGTGATCATAGTAACAAAGTCATAGGTTTTGATAGGAAGGCTTTACCTTCAATGAGTATTTTACAAGCTGAAACTTTTTCTCTTTTGTTTGGTCTTCAGTTTGTTGTTTCTTCTAATATTTCAACCTTATTACTGACAGTGATAATCTTACTGTTATTAATTATATAAAACGTGTTTGGAAAATTCCATGGGAAATTGAAACTATAGCTAATGACATTAATTCATTATTATCTACTACTCTGCACGTCTCTATTTTCCATTGTTACAAGGAATGTAATAATGCCGCCAACTTTCTAGCAAGAAGACACTTCTCCATTCCTCTAATTCAACAAGTGATTCAAAGCATTCAAGATGCTCCTTCAAATAGTTTATGTTCTAGTTTCCATTCAAGTCTACATGTTAGTCAAAATCCTATTATTGTGGAATTCATAAAGATCATCCGTTGTGATAATTTAGGTTAGCAAAGGCCTTATAATTTATAGGTAACATAATGTTTGCTTTGCATCCTAAAAAAATTTCGGTCCAAAAAGGTTAGCCAATTTATGAAACCATTTTCATCTCATGTCATATATAACATGTTACATAACACTAGTACAAATGGGGTACACAGACCGCATTCTTTGCACATCGGACCGCGTTTTATTTTCAGTGGTGTATATGTGGCCGCGGTTCGGCGAACGGTATTTTATTTCACAGAATATGTTTATTAATTTCTTATAAATAATATAAAATAAGTAGGTTGGTCTAAATTCAAGAGGTGACCAGTGAGGGTACGAGTGTCGGACCAAGTAACCAGATATATTTTTTATAGGGAAAAATTAGGTGGCCTTGTGGTTTAGATGTCGATCACCCTAGTGCATTTTTGTTGATGAGATCCTAAATATTTGTGACAATTGTAAACTACAAGGTATTTATAGAGAAGGCTATGTTAGAAAAAAGTTCGCTAACTTGTTTAATTACTTGAAGATGTGTGAAATCTTGTACGTTCCGAACCATCTAAGGAGCAAAAGAATGTTTACTTTCATCATCTCGATCTCCCATAGGCCGCTCCGAGCACCTTTAATTGCGCTCACAAAGCAATGATTTTCACCTTCAATCTCGATGATGGAGATACCTCGATCGATGGAATATTGGGCCTCTGAGTCCAAGTGCTTCTGTTATGATATCTGATTAGTTTTTTCACATTCCATTTTTATAGGAGATTGGTTAGCCTACATTGTTTGTAATGATGTAGTCGTAGGCTGCTTCACGTGATACAAGTTTGGATCCATCAAATTAAGTATGAAGGAATTGGTTTTGGGTTTAGTCCACTTGTTGGAACGAGTGTGTTAGTAATACAGACACTGTTCCTATGGGAACAGTGAACTGGGCAGCGGAAATATGCAAGACTTGACACGATTACTTATAGTGGAAACCTTCAACAACCAACTAGTTGATTGAAGGAAAAACCACTCCCTCCGAAGAGAAGTTGTAATGCTTCTCTTAGTTTTATTGATTTCACACGAACTACAAGCAAGTAGAGTTATCAAGATAGTCTTATCCTATTCTCTAGAACCTAGACCTATCTAACTCAACTTCTTAGCCCTAGAACGATTCAACAATAAAACTAAACCACAACACAACTTACAGTGATCAGCTTCAGACTCGTCGATAACTTCTCAAGTAATCGGTAACTCTAACCTAATCACTTAACCTATATTTATAGTGAAACAAACTAATCTAATCATATCTTACTTACTTTCGTAATTCTGATATGATTTGATACTATTTAATTCATTATAAATCCGAAATACATTGATTCTATCTTATCTAAACCTAGAAAGACTCGAACCAATTTATCCACTAAATCTTGGAGTTGTTATTCGGCATTATCCACTCCAAGATCTTCTTTAAGTAACAACTTCATCCAGCTATCAAATCTTCCGAGATTTGATTCTCTCGCAACTGATTTACGCGCTTTCTATATAAGGAAAGATGAAGTGTCTTCGCACTGCTGTTCCCTCACACTGTTCCCTCACATCAGTGCTTCATTGACTGTTCCCTTAAGTTCTGTATAACCTGCAATCTACATTACATCTTACACAAACATAAAGATCATTAGTCCTTATAGAGTTTGTCATTATCAAAACTAAAGAGGAGTACTTGACACTGGTCGCATGGTAACAGTCATTGTTCCCATGATACCAGTATCCAACAAATTCCCCCTTTTTGATGATGACAAACCTATATAGAAATTGCAAAAATAAACAACTGAATTAGACATCTATTTTGTTGTTCCCCCTTAGTGAGTTACTTATCATTTTCAGACCTTTTAAGTGACCAATGTTCCCCCTTAGCATAAGGATCGTTCCCAAGGGAACAATATTCTGTATCTTTAAACTTAAGCTCATCTCTGCAATTTTCCAAACTTCCCCCTTTTGACATCATCAAACAAGTCAGTAAAACAGGGAGAAAACAAGGCACAAAAGAACTAATCATCAAAAGATTTTCATTAATACTAAGCAAAGGCAGAGAGTACACCAAAAGATCGTAAGACAAACACAAGTTATGAAGAGAGACATCAGACACACATAGCAAAAGTTCTTGAAGTAGTGAAAAAGATAATATTTGTGAAAGGAAAATAGGCTAGGGAGATAAAAGGGAATTCATCTATGAACGTTTGGAGAGCTGCTTCAGGACTTTCTGAGTGAGATCCAGTAACTGATCCATCTTGGAACTGATCTCCTCAAGGACCTCAAGGGTCTGTGCAGCAGTGGAATCTCCCTTAGCAATCTCAACCTTGGCTTGTTTTCCTTTCTTAGCTGGTTTCTTGGAGGATTCAGGTTTGGCATGCCCCTGGAAATGCATTTTTTCAATATTGGCTTTGCTCAGATGAAATCCGAACTGCTCTTCCAAATCAGGCGAATAGACATGAAACTTTTGAAGAATCTTTTTGACAAGACCAGGATAGGGTAAGGCGTGAGCACCTTGACCGGCACTTTTCTGCATATGGGAGAGAGCAAGACGAGGCAAATCAATTGGTTCACGAGCTAGAAACTTATCCAGGAGCACCATATCATGTACTGTAAGACTGCAGCGCTTCTCTTGACGGGGAAATAAGACCTTAATGAGGTACTGATGAGCAACGCGACCCACAAAGGTTAGATCACTAGTAGCATATCCGCCAGAAGGGGTTTTCCCAAACAATCGCTTCAATATTCCAGTCTTGCAACTGGGCCAGGTACCTGAAGGAGGAAGAGTGCTGAAACCATTTGAGGGAATGCCCCAGAACTGTGCAAGCTGCAGACTGGAGAAGGATAAATGCTCGTCATGTACCACAGTAGTACCAACAGGAACAGCTGCTGTCCCTAGAGAGAAGTTAGCGTAGAACTCCTGAAGCAGTTCCGGGCTGACCTTTATAGGCTCACAACTTAAACTCATCCAACCTTGGAAACAGATAAGATCCTAGAGTTCATCTAGATCATTTGCATGCAGGATTTCCTTAGTAACAATTAGAGGAGACACAATTGCCCCATTATCAGAGCCGATGGGGGTGGAAGAACCTTCATCAGTAGTGGTGTTCTTCTTAGAATTGGAGGCCATGGATTTTAGGCGTTTGCCTGTTTTGGGAGTATGGAGCTTGGAGATGGGTTCCTCGTCCTCGCTTTCCAATATGTGATCATCAGACTCAGTGACACTCTTGGTGCCAGAGGAGACCACGTCTGTGTGCTCAAGAGTTTCATCCTCATTCGGTACTGGAGAGAGGGAGCGTTTTCGTTTCTGGGAGGAATCTTGTGGAGCAGGGATTGGAGTAGATGCAGAGGGTTTGGTGACAGGGTGAGACGCAGAGGGTGTTGCAAGGGATTGAGAACTAGAGGGCTTTTCAGGCACTTGAGAGGGTTGTTTAGTTGGAGAGCCGGAGGACGGGTTCTCCAGGGATTGAGAACCAGAGGGCTTTTCTGTGGGGAGGGCAGGGTTAGGGTTGTCAACAATGGGAAGGGTATGGTCTCTGAGAACCATGGCCAAACGAAGAGGCGACGGTGATATAGAGTCAGCATTCAAGATCGGAGAATGTACCTTAACATCGAAGTGCTCACATTTCTTTGCCGGAGACAGAGATTGATTCGCCGTAGGAGCCTCAGAGGAAGGTTGTGAGGGGTTGATGCTGGCGATTGCGTTAAGTTGAGTCTGAATCTGAAGGATTTGGTCAGGTGTGAACTTTGAGAGGTCAAGGTTGATTGGTGTGGACGCCGTTGTAGCAGAGTTTGATGAGAATAGTAAGAGCTTTGGCGTTTCAGAGGGAAGCGACAAGGATGATTTAGGGTTTTGAGGGAATGAGATATTGGGTGAAGGGATTTTATATAGGCGAAGAGGGTGGGATATGAAAGGATTTACCAAATCTGATAGCAACTTCCAAGGATTCGAAAAGATTATGGGAAGAGAAGGTAATAATTACTTCTGAGAACTTACTATGCACATCAATCACCACATTGAATGAAAAACTCGTTTTTGGTTGACCGTGTTGTTCCTTAGGATTCGGATGAATCTTATCCCAACTGAATGCAAATCTCTTCACGCTCATAGATAGAATTAAAAGGGCGAGCTTGAATATTTTTGGGTTGAAAAGATAATATTCAAGTATTTTGAGTGGCAAGGAAAAAATAAAAAATCCAGATAATGCAACCCGTCTTTAAGGGAACAAAGAATGACATGGATCATGGGGAACGTTTACCTGGATTTGTAAGGCTGTGGGATGGTCATACGACTGGCTATCATTTCAGCTTGTATGGTCGGGATAGAATAAGATCAAGCTTCAGTCGTTTTGGGCTCAAAAGAAAACCATTCCAAGAATATGCATAATGTTTAGAGCAACTCAACAAATTTAGTGAATATATAGAAGCGAATGATGACGTGCCTTTGTAGTTATTAACAGAAAATAAGATCAGAAAAGATGCTAATGAAATCAATGTCTCCTATGATTCAGTAACTGTTCCTAGTCAATCATTGAGAGAATAATGGACCGGGACTTGCTTAGTTTAAGGTGATCATACCTAGAAGCAACCGGAGATGCTCATAGGGTTTTCTGTCCAAAGCTTTGGTGAAGATGTCAGCCACTTGATCTTCGGTCCTACAATGATCCATTCTCACCAAGCCTTTTTCAACATTATCCCTCAAAAAGTGATGTCTAATATCAATGTGTTTAGTGCGTGAGTGATGAACTGGATTTTTTGAAATATTGATAGCACTAGTATTGTCACACATGATGGGAATTTGGGAAAGAGACATACCATAGTCATCCAATTGCTGTTTGAGCCACAATACCTGAGCACAACAAGAGGCAACGGCCACGTATTCGGCTTCGACAGTTGATAAGGCTACGGAATTTTGTTTCTTGGATGACCATGAAACCAAGCAAGGTCCAAGGAATTGAGCAGTGCCAGATGTACTCTTCCTATCAACAAGATGACCGGCAAAATCAGCATCAGTATACCCAAGCAGGTTGAAGTCGCTATTCCTTGGGTACCAGAGACAGAGATTGTTGTTCCCTTTAAGATACCGAAATATCCTTTTTACCTCCTTCAGATGTGTTTCCTTTGGATTAGCCTGAAAACTGGCACAAAGACAAACACTAAACATGATATCTGGCCGGCTGGTCGTTAGATAAAGTAAGGATCCAATCATGCCTCGATAAGTCTTTTGGTCAACACTAATTCCATCTAAATCAGCATCCAATCTTGTATTAGGAGAAATTGGAGTGTCAATAGGTTTAGTAGAATCCATACCATATTTTGACAACAATTCCTTTATATATTTTTGCTGATGTACCTTGGTACCTTCACTGGTTTGAACAACTTGGAGACCGAGAAAGAAAGAAAGCTCACCAATCATGCTCATTTCGAATTCACTACTCATCAAGTTCTTGAAATTCTCTACCAAGGAGGGGTTAGTGGAACCAAAGATAATATCATCCACATAGACTTGAACAACTAGAGTCTCACCTGACTATTCCTTTAGGAACAGTGTGCGATCAATCACACCACGCTTGTAGCCATTTGACAATAGGAATTGGGCAAAGCGATCATACCATGCATGAGGAGCTTGTTTGAGACCATACAGGGCTTTGTCTAGGATATAGACGTGATCAGGAAAATTTTCATCTTCGAATCCTGGAGGTTGTTGAACATAAACTTCCTCCTGAAGATATACATTGAGAAACGCCGTCTTCACGTCCATTTGAAATAATTTGAACCCTTTGTGAGCTGCAAAGGCAATAAGAAGTCGAATGGCCTCTATCCTAGCTACAGGAGCATAGGTTTCATCATAATCAATTCCTTCTTGTTGATTGTATCCCTTTGCGACTAGGCGAGCCTTGTTCCTGGTAACAGCTCCTGTATCATCTAATTTGTTCCGAAACACCCACCTTGTTCCAATGGCTAATTTGTGCTTTGGCTTTGGAACAAGTCTCCAGACTTTGTTGCGCTCAAACTGATTTAATTCATCTTGCATTGCAATGATCTAATCGGGGTCTTTGAGAGCTTCCTGAATGGTTTTTGGTTCTGCAAAAGAGATAAAAGCATTGAAAGCACAAAAGTTTCTAATAGAGGCTCGAGTTTGTACCCCTTTGTCATATGGTGTGAGAATGTTATCCACTGGATGATCCTTCTTTTGATGGTAATTCCTTGTTGCTACTTGAGTGGCATCAATGCTTGTGCTCGAGGAATTTTCAGTCTCAGAGGGAACAATCTCTGTTCCTTCATTGCCAGCTTCAGGAAGAGAGCTTGTTCCTGGATCTTGTGGTTCTTCATCATGTGTTGACTCTTCCTCATGCTGGGGGTTGGTGTCATTGTTATCTTGATTCTGATCTCCACAATTTTCAGTTTGAGGAGGATTGTCTTTCTCTTGGTCATCATCGTCATCGGAGGGTCCTGCATTCGGTGAGGAACTATGACTGGTCCCTCCGGTATGACGTTCATCAAAAACCACATGGATACTCTCTTCGAACTTTCTGGTTTTCTTGTTAAAAACCCTATAAGCTTTGCTGTTCGCTGCATAACCTACAAAAACTCCTTCATCACTTCTGGGATCAAATTTTCCCAGATCATCCTTTCCATTGTTGTGTATGTAGCATCTGCAGCCAAAGACTCTCAAATGTGAAATGTTAGGAGTTCTTTGTTTGAGCAATTCATATGAAGTTTTTGAGAGTAAAGGTCTAAGCATTGCGCGATTTAGAATGTAGCAAGCTGAGTTAATTGCCTCAGCCCAAAAGGACTCAGTTAATCCACTCGCCAGTAGCATGGTTCTTGCCATATCCTCTAAGGTCCTATTTTTCCTTTCCACTACACCGTTCTGTTGTGGTGTACGTGGTGCCGAGAAATTATGGGAAACACCATGTTCTCGACAAAAGGTTAGAAACAAAGAGTTATCAAACTCTGTTCCATGATCAGACCTTATCGCACTTAGTTTTACACCTAAACTTACCTCCATCTTCTTCACCAGATCCTGAAACTTAGAGAAAGTCTCATCTTTTGAGGTTAGAAAAATGACCCATGTATATCTAGAGAAATCGTCGACAATTACAAACATGTATTTGTTACCTCCAGGACTTTGTACCCTCATTGGTCCACAAAGATCCATATGCAACATTTCAAGAGGACGAGATGTGCTTACTTCATTTTTGGACTTGAAGGATGTTCGACTCATTTTCCCTTTTACACATGCATCACAGACTCCATCCTTTTCTGATTGTACTTTAGGAAGACCTCTGACTAATCCTAAGTTGTGAAGCTTGTGTATGGCCCGCAGACTTGCATGACCAAGTCTTTTGTGCCATAGATCAGATTCATCTGCAATGGAAGCAAGACATAGAATTTCTTCTGACTTGAATGAATTGTCTACAAGATAGACATTATTGACTCGCGTTCCTTTGAGAACTATCTTGTTGGTGTTGCTGTTCCTTACAATACATGACTCCGAGGTGAAGGTCACAACGAGATTTCCCTGATCACAGATTTGTGCAACACTAAGAAGATTAAATCCAAGATTATTCACAAGACTTACCTATTTGACCTTGATGTAGTCATTGATTTTGGTGTTTCCTATTCCAATAACTGTTCCGTGTCTCTTATCACCGAAAGAAATGTTTCCTCCAGCGTTTTTGTGAAGTGAGGTGAGTATTTTTTCATTCCCTGTCATGTGGCATGAGCAAGCACTATCTATGTACCACTGATTGTTCCCCCTCACTTCATCCTACAAAACAAAGAGAATCAAGGTTTAACGACCCAGGCAAGAATTGCCTTTTTGGGTCGGTTAGGATAAAACTTTTGATGTTCTTGTGGACTCGCAATGAAGTACTCAACAATATTGACATCATTGCTTCTATTCTGTTTGGTATGAGTTTTCTTGGATCTAGTAAAAGCATAAGATCTATTGTGAGCAGGAGAATATGAACTGTGTTGTTGCTGACTACTGTTCCCTTGCCAACAGTGACGATTGTTCCTTCTATAGTTTTGACCATTGTTATCATTCTGGTTGTTAGACCTATTTTTCTGGAATTTTTGATAGGTATTTGCCTTAGTGCACTGAGTGTGGTCATGACCGCCTTTACCACATTGTCTACAGAATTGATAATACATTCCGAGGTAGTACTTAGGGTGAGGTTTTTGAAGCCTTCTTTCCTTGACACGGTCAACATTTAGATCTTTTGGTTCATTACCTAAAGATTGTTTGATAAAGATTTTGTGAGCAGTTTGACTAGTGTACCAATCCTTTTTCCCAGAATTACCACTTTCTAAAGTTTTCAACCTTAGTTCCAGATGAGTGTTTTTATCCCTAAGACTCTGAATTTCTCTATCCCTGTTTTCAAGCATTTGAGACACAGTGATGTCTGGTTTAGGTTCTTCTACATCATCTCCTGAAACATAACCTATTCCATGTCTAGAGGGACAAAACTTTGTTTCATTCTTTTCTTTTTCTTTGATTAACTCATCTCTTTCTATTTCTATTTCTAGAATATCAGATCTTAGTGAATTATTGATTTCTCTAAGAGAATCATTTTCTTCTTTTAGACCAGTACAGGTTCCACAGGGGACAGTATCATTTTCAACTGACACAGTCATTTTTCCTTTCAGATTATAGCATTGTTCCTCAGCAGTATTTAAGTCATCTTGCAGGCTTAAATTTTCTTCATACATCCTTTTAAGAAGTTTGACAAGATCAGTTCTACTGCTAGCATCAAGAGAATTTAAGAATTGTTCATGGTTTACCTCTTGGTCGACAGTCTTGGCTTGAATGGCCATAGCACAGATGTTTGAGGTTGTCCAGGACTCAGGTTCTTCGTCAGAGTCATTGTCCCACGCAGCTATGTGGGCTTTCTTCTTGTCATCTCCAGCATCGTTACCTTTGGGACAGTATTTTGCATAATGACCTTTGTCCTGACATTTGTAGCACGTAACATCCTTGAGATCCCTTTTTGTTCCACTGTTACCTTTGTCACGACTTCCTCTTGCCTTTCCTTTGTTGTAGAGATTCCTCATAGCTCTGGTGATGAGAGCAGTTTCATCATCCTTATCTTCTATTCCTACGTCTCTCTCAGTTTTGACGTAGTTGTATGCCTTCTCAATCTTCAGAGCGATTGCCTGGTTTGAGGCATTACCAGGTTCAGCATTGACATGATATTTCTCATAGTCCTTGATTTTCCCAAACACCTCATGCATGGTTGAGACTTTTGTTAAGGGATTTTCCTTGAGCAATCCCCTGGTGTAGGCATACTTGAGGTGAAGTCCATTGATGACCCTAAGAACTCTTTCTTCATGGTCAATGATTTTTTCATCGACTCCTAGAGCATCCAGCCTGCTCACCAGTGTCTCAAACCTTGATTGATAGGCCGAGACAGTTTCATCTTCCTTCATGGTGAAGTTGAAGAAGTCTCGTTTGGCATCGTGAAGATGACTTTTGTGAAGATCCTCGCTTCCTACATGCATCTGCTCAATTGCAGCCCACATGCTCTTGGCATCCTTGACGTTAACAACCTTCCGCATATCTTCACTTCCAAGGGCATTCATCAGATACATTCTTGCTTTGAAGTTCTTCTCCATCCCTTGGTATTCAGTGGGTCCCCAATCCTTCTTGTTGTTTTTCTTAGCAGCGGGAACCTCATAGTCGCCATCTTCAATGGTACACCATGCCTGATAATCATTGCTTCGAATCCAGTAGGCAAACAGAATTTTCCAGTGTTGGTATTCTCCATCCTTCAGCAAGGGTGGCTTGTTGTTGTTGATACCAACATCATAGTGATTGTTAGAGCTCATCTTGTTGTCCTGCAATGAACACACTATCTAGAGCAAACCTGCTCTGATACCAATTGTTGGAACGAGTGTGTTAGTAATACAGACACTATTCCTATGGGAACAGTGAACTGGGCAGCGGAAATATGCAAGACTTGACACGATTACTTATAGTGGAAACCTTCAACAACCAACTAGTTGATTGAAGGAAAAACCACTCCCTCCGAAGAGGAGTTGTAATGCTTCTCTTAGTTTTATTGATTTCACACGAACTACAAGCAAGTAGAGTTATCAAGATAGTCTTATCCTATTCTCTAGAACCTAGACCTATCTAACTCAACTTCTTAGCCCTAGAACGATTCAACAATAAAACTAAACCACAACACAACTTACAGTGATCAGCTTCAGACTCGTCGATAACTTCTCAAGTAATCGGTAACTCTAACCTAATAACTTAACCTATATTTATAGTGAAACAAACTAATCCAATCATATCTTACTTACTTTCGTAATTCTGATATGATTTGATACTATTTAATTCATTATAAATCCGAAATACATTGATTCTATCTTATCTAAACCTAGAAAGACTCGAACCAATTTATCCACTAAATCTTGGAGTTGTTATTCGACATTATCCACTCCAAGATCTTCTTTAAGTAACAACTTCATCCAGCTATCAAATCTTCCGAGATCTGATTCTCTCGCAACTGATTTACGCGCTTTCTATATAAGGAAAGATGAAGTGTCTTCGCACTGCTGTTCCCTCACACTGTTCCCTCACATCAGTGCTTCATTGACTGTTCCCTTATGTTCTGTATAACCTGCAATCTACATTACATCTTACACAAACATAAAGATCATTAGTCCTTATAGAGTTTGTCATTATCAAAACTAAAGAGGAGTACTTGACACTGGTCGCATGGTAACAGTCATTGTTCCCATGATACCAGTATCCAACACCACTTAATTACTAGTGCCATATATGTTGATTTTTGAAACATGTGTAAGAATATGAAATGTAGATCCTCAAGTTATCTCCCTGAACCGAAGGTTTTTGAATCGTCTCAAAATAATAATCGTGGCTCCTTAACAAAGCATAATAAGTCAGTAGCTTTGCAATATCAGCTTTCTGCTTTGATCCTGCAGCACTTCCAAGCACGATTTCACCCTCTTAGAGTGGGTTCAAGGAGTAACTATAAAAGATAAAATGTAGCTTATGGATTCATCTTTCCAACACCTTTTGAATTGCCTTAATATGATGTTTTTAGCTCCTGAACGAAGTGTTATAAGATGCCTAGGTCAAACAACAATTCTTAGGCATGGCTAAACTTCTTATTCGAGTTTCGTCCCAATTCATCTCCATACTAGGATTGGCCTTGTATATCACACTAATTCTTGATCTTAGATCATGTCATACTCTAGTCTTGTTCATCATTAATCGTCTTAGATTAACTTCATTTGACCGTCGGATCTCATTTCGAACACAGACTCAATTAGCTATATCAAACTAGAGGCTAGTTATGAGCTTTCGCTTAAACATTGGGATTTGTTCCATATAATATTTTTTCTATCGTCTTAGTTTCATCTTGATAGTGCTCCTCATTTAGCCCGCTAGACACACACTCCTTTTTCGGAACTAGGTCTTACCAAGGTGCGTTGCTCGCTTATAAATCAGGCCCAATAGCCTTCATTTAGTTTAATTGGTCGGATGTCATTCTGGGTATTTGATCAGGAATCGCTTTGACCCCTTGATGTGAAAAGAGGTGTCCTAATAACTTTCTTGAGCCGACTGCAGATGCACACTTTGCAACATTCAATCGTACCATCGACTCTCGGAGTATATAAAAAAAGGCGTTGCAAATCTTGACCACCATACCGTCAATGTAGAGTTCCATGGTCTTTCCAATGAGTGCCTTAAAGAGGTTTGTCACCAATCTTTGAAATGCTACCACAACTTTTTTCAACCTGAAAGGCATCGGCTTGTAGTCAAATATCCATTTGGATGTAATGAAAACTTCTTTAATTCAACGATCACAACCATGGTATGTTGTAGAGAGGATCGTCGGGTTTTCTGAATCATAGGTTTTGCATCAAAGTTTAATGAGATTTTATGTGTCTAGCTATTTTTGTGCACGAAGTGGTCAGTTTTGTCATGAAACAAAATGTTAAGGGATTGATTTATTTTTTTCCAAAATATGGGCATTTCGAGGGTGAAGTATGCAACGACCCCTAGAGAGCGCAACTGCATGAAATGTTAAAATATTATTATTTTAAAGAGCTTAATCTATACCCTAATAATATAGGTTAGAAAAATCAATAAATTAAAAAGATAAATAAAGTAGAAATAATTGAGGATAACAAATATTTATCATTTCATCTATGTAACGAAACTTCTCAACCTGCATACTTCAATCTGCATGTATATGTGTGTGTGTTTTCCTAATCCACTATGAATGTATATCTAGCTAATATCAACTGTTTTTTTTTTTTGTTTGTAATCTCGCATTGTAGATGAATGTCTACCCCTTTCTTTTTACAAACAAAAACAAAAAATCGACACTGTAATATCTGACTGTTAAGTACATCAATATAGTTTTTCATGTGCTTGCAAATGCTAATTAATTACATTTCTTCATTTTTAGCGAATCATAAAATACAACTATAGGTCTTTGAAAAGTGTGGAAAATCTAGGAATCGAAATATCAACTCAAATTCACACACAAACGAACTAGAATTTGATAGAAATCCCTCAATAACAGAAGGTAGTCAATCAAACAGTGGAACGAGCTACATAAGCTCTATCATTTCTCACTAGCTAGAAAAGAAGAAGATAAAGCTATTTATAGGGCCGGTTTAACATAAACCCGAACCAATTTATTCTACTGAACCAAGCACCTTGAACCGACTAAATAAAAGCGAGTCAAACAAACTTTCCCGCCTACAGATATGAGAACAGAGCACTCGAGCTTTTGGCTAACAAATTCCACGCCATCTTCTGTAGGCTCCAACTTGCCAACTTGCCTCGTGCTTGTTTCCACATTCCCCCCTCAAGTTGGAGTATCCTCAAGACCCAACTTGCGGGAAAGAAAAAGATGCTGATTGTGGTTAAGGGCTTTGGTCATGATATCAGCAATTTGCAGATTAGTAGGAATGTAAGTTGTAGACAAGAAACCACTTTGAATTCGCTCACGAATAAAGTGGCAATCCAAATCAACGTGCTTAGTACGCTCATGAAAACAAGGATTGGCTGCCAATTGCTGAGCAGACCGATTATCACAGAAAAGAGTAATAGGCTTCTCCACAGGAATTCTCAAATCGTGCAACAAGTAACTACACCATATTAATTCAGCAGTTGTTGAGGCCATACTCCTGTACTCAGCTTCTGTGGAGGACCTAGAAACCGTCTTTTGTTTCTTACTTTTCCAAGAAACAAGAGCATGTCCCATGTAGACACAATAACCAGACAAAGATCTCCTAGTTGTCAAACAAGATCCCCAATCAGCATCCGAAAACCCTGTTAACTTGAGAGAATATTGAACTGGATAATGAAGACCTAAACTCACTGTCCCTTTCAGGTAACGAAGAACATGAGTTAAGGCTTGCCAATGAGGAAGACGAGGTTGGGACACAAACTGACTGAGATGCTGAACACAATAAGACACATCTGGTCTTGTTAAAGACAAATACAACAATTTACCAACAAGTCTTCGATATTTTTTAGAATCCTGTAACAAAACCCCTTCTTCTAATCTAAGCTTCAAACCTGTTTGCAAAGGACTAGAAGCTGATTTGCAAGAATCCATGTGATGTTCATGTAAAATATCAGTAATGTACTTCTGTTGGCTGAGAAAAACACCTGCATCATCTCTGTATAACTCAATACCCAAAAAATATCTGGCCAAACCCAGATCCTTGATGGTAAACTTAGCATGTAAAGCTGATTTGACTAATTGAATCTCATGTGCATCATTCCCAGTCACCAATATATCATCCACATAAACCAACATAGCTGTGAAGGATGACTGAGTAGCTTTCACAAAAAGAGAATAATCAGAATAGGACTGCACATAACCGAGAGATTTCAGAAAAGAAGACAACTCTAGATTCCATTGCCTAGAAGCGTGTTTAAGCCCATAGAGAGATCGCTCAAGTTTACAAACTTGCCCTGGTGCAATCTCATCATATCCCTCAGGTGCTTCCATATAAATTTCTTCATCTAAATATCCATGAAGAAAAGCATTATTTACATCCATTTGATGTAAATCCCAACCTCTGGTTGTTGCTAGAGCAATAAAAATCCTAACAGTTGGTACTTTAGCAACTGGGGAAAAAGTGTGTTTGTAATCCTTTCCCAATTTTTGACTAAACCCCTTCACCACTAGCCTTGCCTTATACCTCTCAATCTCTCCAATAGGCCTAAATTTCACCTTATAAACCCATTTAGATTTGATAGCAACTTTACCTGGAGGCAAAGAAGTAACACTCCATGTTCCATTCTTCTCCAAAGCTATGATTTATGTTTTCATTGCCTCTATCCATTCTGGGTGTTGCTTAGCTTCATGAAAAGATTGAGGCTCTTTAACTGCCAGTACATTTGCCAAGGAAGCAAAATACTCTCCTTGTTGACAGTTCATAACATAATCATCATGCCATGCTGGTGTATCCCTGACTCTCGTGGATCTCCTAACAGCTGGAAATGGCACAACAAGACCATCTTCCTGACCAACAACATCTGATGCAACCTCTGCAGCATCTTCCAAAACTCTACCTGAGGTTGTATAATCTGGTGACTCTAGTAAATCTGAACCTATAGCTGCAAATTCCTCTAGAGCAAGTTCTGTGCTCGAACTCACTACTGGTGCAGGACCACCACTAGGCAACACAACATCTTCATCATCAACAAGAAAATCAGACTGTATAACACCTAAAGTACCTTCTTCATGAGCAACAGTGTGCTCTCCTTTAAAAGGGAAAACCTCTTCATGAAAGACAACATCCTTGCTAAAAAAACTTGATGTGTTGTCAAATCATAAAGCTTATATCCCTTCATATTTGGTGGATAACCGAGGAAAATACATTTCTTTCCCCTTGCTTCCAACTTATCATGTGGCTTAGGTGCATTATAAGCAAAACATAAACATCCCACTACTATCAAATTATCATAAGTAGGGGGCTTAGAAAACAATACCTCGTAAGGTGTCTTCCATTTCAAAACTGACAATATCAAATACTTATTCAGTTGAACATCACCAATTATCTGAACTGACTTGACACTTCCATCAGGCAAAACTATATGAACTGGATGCTTGACCTCTCGTGGATGCAACAAAAGATCATAACATGATGTCATATGATCTGAAGCACCACTGTCAACAATCCAGTCCTTAGAATCAATCTGATTTGCACTTAAAACAGAAACAATTGTACCTGCAAAGTGCACTAACTGGTTCATCTGCCTAGCTGCCAAATCTGAACCTCCTCCTCGCATCCTTGAAGCAGCAATAGAACCAGAACCATAACCTGCAAAACCTGATCCTGCAAACTCACCTCTGTACCCTGATCCAGAAGCAACAATGGAACCTGTACCATAGCTAGCATATCCTCCTTTGCAACCAGAACCTGAAGCACCATTAAACCTAGAACTGGAACCAACAAACTGTCCTTTCCTTGTCTCCACAGTCATAGCTCTTTCTGATCGAAAACTTTTCATCACCTCTTGACAAGCATTAGAGAGTGTAGACACTGCTTGGATCAGATGTTGATCCATTCCTCCTCGTGTATCACCAGTGTGTGTACTGTCCAATGGAGTATCTCCAGCTTGCTGAAAATCACTCTCCACATTCGCCGCCATCTTTCTCTTGTTCTTCTTTCCTTTATACCAATCCGGATAGCCAATTATCTCAAAACAATTATCACGTATGTGACCTTTCTCTTTGCAATGAAAACAAACTCTCTCATCTGAGCCTCTTGACTTCTTAGAATCTCTTTTATCTCTTGTGTAACCACCTCCTTTACCAGCATCACTGTAATTACCTCGATTCATGTCTGAATCTTTACCACCACCTCTTTGATTAGCACCCTGGCTGACCATAAAAGCCGAAGAATCATGTGTCAGACCACTAGTCAATTTCTTTTGTGCCTCCAACCGAAGTCACCATATTGAAAGCCTTGGACACATGAGGTAAAGGTTCAGTGGCTACAATTTGATTCTTCACTGATTCGTAATCACTATTGAGATTCATCAAAAATTCCATCAACTGTTGCACATTCTCTTGTTCTTGTATCTTAAGAGAAATGTTGCACTTGCAATTCTCAATCACACCACAAGTACAAGTCGGTGTTCTTGTCAGATTGGATAATTCATCCCAATGATACTTCAGTTTGCAATAATAATGTGTAACCGTAGAGTTACCTTGAGTGATTTGTGCAAGATCTTGCTTCAGCTGGAAGATAAGAGGTCCATTGTTTTGTCGAAACCTTTCACAAACATCCAACCACAGAGATCGAGCTGAAACCGTGTAAATGAAACCGCTGGATAATTCTGGAGTCATTGAATTGAGAATACAGCACGCGACCATAAAATCGCATCGCCTCCACCTCTCGTACTCCATAGATCCAGTGAACGGCTTCTCTCCTGTTCCATCAATAAAGCTCAACTTCATCTTCGCCATGAGTGCTCGCTCAATTTGACGACTCCAGGCATGAAAATTATTTTCGTTGAACGGTGTCGGAGTAAGAACCATTCCAGGAAAGTCTGAATTAGTCAGAAGCAGCGGATCCACCATATTTGCTACATTTGCTGCCTGATAAGGTTCTTTCTCCTTATCATCTATCGCCATTGCAGACAGAAATCGGAAAAGTTACTCGAATTAAGAACAATTTCGAAGAATGAAAAACAATCGCTCTCTCTCAGAAAAATAGAAAACGAAAACCTAGATATCCGACGGCTCTGATACCATGTGGAAAATCTAGGAATCGAAATATCAACTCAAATTCACACACAAACGAACTAGAATTTGATAGAAATCCCTCAATAACAGAAGGTAGTCAATCAAACAGTGGAACGAGCTACATAAGCTCTATCATTTCTCACTAGCTAGAAAAGAAGAAGATAAAGCTATTTATAGGGCCGGTTTAATATAAACCCGAACCAATTTATTCTACTGAACCAAGCACCTTGAACCGACTAAATAAAAGCGAGTCAAACAAACTTTCCCGCCTACAGATATGAGAACAGAGCACTCGAGCTTTTGGCTAACAAGTTCCACGCCATCTTCTGTAGGCTCCAACTTGCCAGCATGCCTCGTGCTTGTTTCCACAAAAAGACAGTATCAGATTTTGATTGAAAGCTAAAGACAGATGAATAGTGACTACAAAACCTATATACGTTTTAGAATTTTGATCACAAGTCGACCAATCTTTCGCAAATCAGCACAAAACATTCCATGGAACCAATGAAATGCATTTCCTACGCCGTCCATTTTGCTCGACCGGCCAAACAGACCACATCGCCATCAATAACACGAACATGACAGCCGCCGCCAAGCCAGCACGTACTGGTGGTGCCCCACCACCATTATGGTCTATGACGCTTTCCCACCGCCCCTATCTAATTATCCGGTGCCAATTGGCTAACCACGTATGGCGTACGCTCCATCACAAGCCTCAAACAAAGCCAGACATGGACGTTTTGTGTTTTACCACAGCTTTGTAGACATTTTTTTATTATTTTAAACCCTATATAACCTGGAAACACACAAGAGGAAAAGTTGGGATTAATATCCCACGCGAATTGCGTTTCTCATCGATCATTTTCCCACACACTGACCCACGCACGAGTAATTTGTGAGAAATTTTGGAAAATAAAATAAAATTGTGTTGTCTTCGTAGGTTATTTGACTGATTTTGAATTGTATTTTTAATACTAAGAGTATGCACAATGATGAAATTTCCCTAAATTCTTTATCTTACTTTTTCAATATTCTTTATCTTTCACATAAATATTAATCTTATCTCTCAAATGAGTAAAATTCATTGAAATATCTTCCTTCTATTTTTTAAAATTATTTCTATTGATCAATTAAGATAAATGGGTCCCATTTTAATCCACATGGAATTATATTAATTAGTTCATATTGACAAGAAATGGTATCAGACTTGAATTTCTTCTCCATTAAATTCTATTTATTAAAATATCTCTAGCTTTTAAATTTACTAACAAAATTTTAATTTCTCTTATTTATTTAGGAGTTTAAGAAGTTCATAATATCACCATTCACTACCAATTCTCGGGCTTTTTGTAACAAAAGTTTTGTAATAGTTTTTTTATTGTGTTACAATAGAAAATCTATTGTAATGGTTTATTATTATATGTAACACTATGATATAAAGTAACGGTTTGTAGTAACAAAAGTAGTCTAATGTAACGGATGCTTATAGCAAATGTAACATTTTAAAAAATAGGAAAAAGTGTGATTTAAGGTAACAGTTTTGTGTAACACAAGTTATCAAATGTAACACATGGTTAAGACAAAGGTAACAATTGTAAAAATAGAAAATAAAAGTGAAACCTAATGTTACGATTTTATAGCAAATGTAATACATAGTCGATTCCTAAAAAATTGGCGGAAAATATAAGATAAAAGGCGCGCTAAGCTAAAATTTTGGCCCAAAATATTTTTTTCCAGTCCAATATTCTGTAATCTTATCTCAAATTTTGGCTCCATACTACATAAAACAAAGCCCTCATTCCTGACCTCACTTCTTCTCATTCACCCTCCTACTTTCTCTCTCTCTCTCAAATATCTCTCTCGTCGGATCTCTTCCGCCAGCTTCCTTTGTGCCTGATTCTGCAACTTCTCTGCCTCCTTCCTTGTTCTCAAGTGCGCCTATTTCCCTTCTCCCCTTCTATGATTTCTGAATCCAGAAAACAGATCGATCCTCTACCCCGCGTTAGGGTTTCTCTTCCTTCTTCCTCCCATTTTCTTTACTAACCCCTTTTCCTCTCCGCGCCTTTCTTCAGCTTCTCTCTGCCTTTCTTCACAATCGAGCAAATTGGCGCTAGCGCTTCCATTCCTTCGCTGAGAAATCCAGATCTAGGTACGGATCAGTGTCGTCCTTAGCGAAAAAGCGGTCTTTCGACTTCTGTTCTGGTGCCGGATCCATCGCCTTGTTCAGATTTTGGTTATTAGGTTCTAGGTTAGGGCTTTGGAGGAGCCATAACGCTGCCTCGACCTCCTCGGCATCAAAGTCTTTAGTGAAGACAGGCGGATAGAGAAACAAAATATAGACGGGCACGCTTAGTGCCGAGTTCTTGAGATTTCATTCGTCTTATGAATGGTTTCGCTCCATATCACCATGGATTTCTCAATGGCTTCATTGGTGAGGCTTCTCAATGTCTCTTCTTTTAATTCTGAGGTTCTAAATGTCCCTTCATTTAATTCTGAAATGCTTGCAATGCTGCATCTGCGAAACTATAGATCTCGATATTTTTCGGTTCCTGCTTTAAATTTGAATTTGATGATAATGTGTACTCATTTTAATGGATCTCGCTATCTTCCAATTCAAGCCTGTTTGACCTGATATGTGTGTTACATCCCCTTCTTACTTGCAAATATATATTGCCTCCTGTCTTGGATGGCATAGTGAATAAGAAAAGGCAATGAAGTAATCAGGGTACTGCTTGCCCCTTGTTTTTCTCTTCATATGAATTTTGATTAATTCCTTCCTGATTTATCATTAGATGTTTGTTTTTCAAAGGGCAAATGTTATGTCTTGTAAATGTTTGTTTTTCTTATTCACGTGATTATGTGATTTTGTGGGGTAACTCATTCGAGTATGATGTTTGATCGGATTGTGCAGTTCAATAATAGATGATGGCCTAATTCACAAGGTAGGTAAAGAACAGTGTTTTCTAGTTCTTATTAACTTATTTTTGTTTAAACCTTTGAGTTAGAGAATTTTTACTTTTAGTCACATATAAAAATGATGGTAAAGAACAGTGTTGACTTCTTCAAGAAATTAAGTAGTTCAATAACAATGTTGACTTTGATTAGCTTTAATTTTGCTCTGTATTTATTTTCTTGAGAATTTGTTTGTTTTGTAGGTTTATTCAGCATTTGGAACAGTATATAAAATTACTACCTATGAGAAAACAGCGAGATTTCAGGTTAGATAGATAAGCATTACTAGCTGATATAATTTATCATTCTTGTTCTAGAATTCAAACCTAATGCCCCAAGCCCCCAGCTGCACTCTTTATTGCATTGTGGGGTTAAGAATATCCTTCAAGTATGTATTCCTCCTCATCACAAGCTCAGTCTCAAAGCTGCTCTTCAATCTTATTATGTTTAACAATATGAGATGTAATGCTTATTATGCTGGAATCCTGTTAAAATTGTTGCTTTTGATATTTGTGGATGCTCAACATTAGTATTGATCCCTTATATGTACTACTGTTAAATAAATTGAGATGATGATTGATTTCAGGGGATTTTCTATAATGCAGAAGTTAGGTGATTTCAAGCTTCCCATCTTCAACTACCCACCATACTTTACGTAATATACTTATCTTTACTTCATCCCTCGTTTTTTATCTTGGTTGTAGCAATTTACTTGATAACCCAATTTATGTACATGGAACCACCTTTTTCTTAAAAAATAAAATTTTCTTAATGAGCATGCCTATGACTTTAGTTAAAAATCTCATTTCCTCAACTCATACTGCAAGCTTTATGCTTTTACTTTGTAATCAGTAAGCAAACATCGTCTTCTTTAGATGTATTTTAAAACTAAAGGCTAAATACTACAGCTTTAGGCATTCTGCATCACTGCATGTGTTAATGGTTCACTCCTTACTGTGCATCATGTACATAGTTTTTCATTTAAAGAATAATAAAGAAGTGTAGTTTTAACATTCTCACCTTTAACCTCTTTGACAATTTCCCCCAGCTTTACTGGACATAATATGCATCATGTGCCTACCACCAACAAGTATCTTCAGGTTTGTACATTGCCTAATTTTCCCATATTTGGTGAATCACCTAGTGTGAATTTCATTCTTTTCTCTGTTCCATATATTTTTTTGAAGAAAATTTATTGAATTTCTTGTGTTACAATTACTGGCTAGTTGAAAAAGAATTGTGAAGGTACATCAAAGTGAACAAACAATTTGTGAAGCTAATTTAGAAGTATTATTTCAGTTCACTTGTGTTATTTGTGGATGCTATTCTTGAGGGCAAACAATTTGGTAATAGAATTCTAGTTGATACAGGGATACTTGATGTTCAGGGATGAGGAGTGTGAAGGTATCCTTATTGTAAAGTGGTCAGCGAGGAGCATATTACTTTGCCTACTCATGTTGGACCACATCCAACACCACAGGTATAGACCTCTTTTACGTCCGTTTAATACTTTGTTAATGGTTCGTAGTTGTGACTTTTGGTTTCGTGCTGGTGTGACTAATTTCAAATCTGTGCATCATGTCATCTGGAATTGACTTGAATATTGCTCCACATAATATTCATGAATCAAATCTGATGAGAGTTGATCAAAGAGTGGTGAAATTGACGCATTAATTGATTAATTATTGTCTCTCTATATTGAATTTTTGAATGAGCTTTAATTTGTGAATGACAAATCTCATTTACTTTCTTATCCTTGCTTGTGATTTTAGTACTCTTTTTATGCTTGTTTCCTTTCCTAATTTGCTACTAATAGTGTTATACTTGTTTTTCTTGTGTTAATTTATGCATTATTCCTTTTGCATTCACTATGTTTTTGTTGCTTAGTTGATTAATTGAACAATTGCTACATTATAATTGCAGGATGAAGGTGATTTCAAGATGATTAGAGTGAATGCAACAACTTATTTGGGGGACATACTCTGTAGGGTTATAAAAATATTTTGATATATGTATGTATGTGCACATGGGCTAGATTTAGATAGCTACAGAACATGTGGATTTGGATGGATGAATTTTGTATATACATTTTATGTATTAATATGAAATTTTATTTGAAATAAGTATTGTTAAAATGCTTATTAGAGGTTTATATATATGATTTGTATAGATGCGTATGAATTAAAAATTAAAATATATAATTTATATGTATTATCTAATATTACGATTGTACATTTAGTAAATATGGTAACGGATATATGTGAATTGTAATGGTTGTAATAAAGGTAATATTATACTAGCTAATGTAATGATTGTGTCAATTGTAATGGTTATGTAACGAATGTAATAGGTAATGGATTTTTAACCTATTGTAATGGTTTTAGTCAAAATTATGAAACCATTACAATAGGTTAAGCATCCGTTACGTTAGATCTAGGGTAACGCGTCCTTAGGTAGCGGATTAAAAATCCCGAAAAACTATTACATTAGACCTATTGTAATGAATTTTGGCCTTGTTGTAATGGTTTTATAACGTTACAAAAAGCCCGAGAATTGGTAGTGATTGAATATGCTATAATATATACTCTCTCCGTTTCTTGAAACATATCTTTTTAGTCCATTTTTCATTTTTCATAAAACATATTCTTTTAACATATTTTTTCACTTTTTTCAAATTTACCGTTACTTTATAGGTGTAATAATTATTTTTAATAATTTTCTATGAGGGGATAAGAGTGCAAATTTCTCTAAATGTATGGATAAATTGGGTAAAAATCAATTTTTTAATATGTATGTATTAAATTAAAAAGACATTTTTTAAGAAACGGAGGGAGTATTCCCTAGTTTCCCGCATGGATTTGTACAATACTCTAGCGCATGTTTTTGGATAAAATCATTTTAAATTAATTTTGTTTAGAATTGTAAAGCATAAATTTCTTCGAAACCTTGTGATTACCACATGAATTTCTCGATCTAGAGTTTTTCTATATGCATATTAGATGGTAGTTGTCACATGTCTAGAATTGTTTCTCTTACTTCCAATGCGTTGGAAGTTGCAACTATAACTTTAAAAATAATGATGTCTTAATGACAAATGAAAACAAGCACTTATTTTTGTTGGAATTTTAATATTCCCTCCGTCCCTATTCAATTTTTTCATTTGAAAAATGGCACAATATATAAGAAGAGAAAAAAAAAGGGGGCAATGGTGAGGAGAGAGTGATAAAAAAGGGTTTTTGATAAGGGTAATATTGTAAAAGTAGAAGAGAAAGTGATAAAAAATGGGTAGTTGGTAGAGATTGATGAGGGTATATTTGTATTCTGACATGTCTAAAAAAAGAAAAATTTTAAAATTGAAAAGTATAAAAGGGGATGTCCAAAAAGAAAATGGAAAGAATAAAAAGCGACAGAGGGAGAATAAAATATTCAAATTTATTAATGTAGTACATTGTTCAGTGATATGCCAGTACATGTATGCTTTTAGTTTGTTTAGCATTTGTCCCACCTCCAGAGAGCATGGGGATAATTCATTAGTCTTATAAGGGGTAGTGGCATACCATGTGTTACAGAGTTAAGAGAGGAATGTTCCCTTACGCGCTGACGGCGTTTTCCATCCGTCTCAGCTATATTTTATAAAATTGGCCTCCGAGAGTTGCATCTTAATTTCACATAATTCTTTTGAAGCTTCTCAGTTTTTAACTCATGTTGAATTTCAGAATTGAATTGGTCAAATTTTTCTTAACAGAAGAGAGATTCTCGGGCTATTAGATAAGCGCTAGTGGTGGGTGGTTGAGAGGTCTCTCATCTCTTGATTAACGACATCCTCCTTCTCCAAGTAGCCGTTAAATTCTCTTATCTGGTTTTCTGAAAAATCATAATACCCGTAATTCTTGTCTCAGCTATATTTTATAAAATTGGGCCTCCGATTTATGACTTGCACCATTTTCAGGGCGTTTTTGTTTTTAAGGTAGTGGTTCTTTCCTCGACACAATATTTATTCGTTCGTTGCATCATGTCAGGGCCGGACGTTTTTTCTTTTAAGACAGTGATTCTTTTCTCGACACAATAATCGTTCGTTTGTCCTATATACACATAAAATCAAAAGGCTAACATTTAGTTCTTTGCTTGCCCGTGGTGAGTTTGATCTTACAATTTTTTTAAGAACACTGGAAATCTAAAAACTAAACATGATATTGATTTGAAAGGATATATAGATCAAACAAACACAATTGTGAATGAATAAACCTCCATTAAATAGGAATCAAACTCTCATATTTGAGCAAACCCTAGAACGACATTTAAGGAATTACCAATCTGACTTTCCCACTCATGCTCACTTAGTGACTTTGAGCGTGGCTAAGACATTACCTATGAGACTGTTACAACTAAATAGAGCACATATTTAGTGGATGTTGACTGCTTGAAATGAAAAATACAACATAACAAGACTTAGAACAAGTCCATGTGTGAAGTAGTGTCTTCCATATACTCTTAATTGCTTTTACATCTTCTGGGAAGTGTTGTTCTCAATAAAGACTTCCAACTCACCTCCCTCGAGTTGGAGGGTGCAAAAGCAAACCCAACCACAATCCCCAGAATTCAATATTTGGCATGGTTAAGACTCTTGAATAGTACCTAGAAGTCCTATAAGAAGTTAATGACCCAACAAGTATGTGCTTGTGGGTATTTCGAACATCACATTATGTTGTCCATATAACATATTTATTTATGAAATTGTTGATTTGATAAAATAATGTTACCACAACGGATGCTCAACTGGTTGGGTCGACCTGGCCGACTACTCGCAGGACGGGTTGAGGGTTGACCTATGACCAAATACGCGAATTGTGGGTCTAATAGGTCGGGCCGCGGGTCAACCTGACTATGTCAATCGGGTCAAAAAATATTTTTTTATTCAAAAATATTTTTTTATAAAAAAATATTTATATATTAATAAAATTATAAAAAAGATAAATATATTTTAAATATTGCGGGTCGGGAGTTGACCTACGACCTGCACGTGTTGAACCCGACCTGGCCCACAACCTAGAAAAATAAAAAAAAATCAACCCACAACCTGACTCACATGGGTCGCTGGTCGACCTGCAACCCGCAAATTGTGTCGGCTCAGTGCGGGTCGCGGGCGACCCTACCCGTTGAACATCCCTAGTTACAACTAGAAAATATAATTTTTGATAAATATAAAAATATTATCTATTAATGATCAACTTTGATGAACTATTGAGATCATATTTGTAGAGGATTTGTGCCCCTCTCTTCCGGTATAAATAATCCAAATTTCAGCATTAGGATTATGATTTCATAATATATGAAATTAAAGGCTAAGAGAGAGAATGTGATTTCCGAAGGATGTGTTGTGCTTCAGTAGATCGGATCTCATCCTCTTCGTTTTCTCTTAATCTCGATGTCGATCGCTATGTCTTTTTTCCTTTGGTAATTAAATGTATGATCAAAGATCTTAAATTGCAATCATGCTTAGATTTAATTTTACATATGGTATCAAAGCATATAGGGTAAGGATCATACTTTTAGTTCAAATTCATAACATAATCATGCTAATATCATGTTTTTGCAATTATTTATTTTGATTCTTGTATGCGTTGATTATGTTCATTTAAATTGGCATGTTTACATTTCGTGAGATATTATTGTACACGACATCTCGTTTAAAGATATTGCATGATTGAAACCGAAAGTTTGGTTTTTGACCGAAAATTAGGGTTTTTCGTGTTTTTATACTTTCGCCCAAATTGTTTTTTTTTTGTGTCAGAATTGGAAAAAAAATTCGTCGTTTGGAAACAACGAGATCTTTAAGCTTCATGCTTTACCATAAACTTTTCAGATATTCGCCGAATCCATTGTTTAGACCCTCAAAATCGCGTTGTACTTCTTTTCGGCAATAATTGTATTGCTAATTCATGATGATAGAAAATTTATATTATGTTTTTGCGAATTGTTTGTTGATCCTATTGATATGTATAACCTAATGGAGTAAAAAATCGAATTATTTCGAATTCTTACTGTATATGTGTTTAATTTCGGGTTTAATGTATTTTGAACCACAATATTTATATTATATTATTTTTGAAATCACCACAGTGATAACAATTCAATACATGTATATTTTATTTCATCAGCATAAGACATTCATATTATTGTTTGTAATTTGCCACCATAGATTCAAAGTATGCCTTGGATGTTAGACTAAGTAATATTATTGTTGGTTAAATTTTTAGCATAATGTGTTACCATGAAGTAGGCTATGCATCATAATTAAAAATAACCATTAAGTATATGATTTTTTTATGCGATTAAATATGTATAGGATATCCACAGATGCCATACTTGCTTAATTATAGGTCGTAAGTCACTCGTTTAGTTTTAAATCCTATTCATGTATGTTATATTTTATGACTCAAAGTTTAATTGTTGTGAGATGGTTCTTATATTGCATCTCCCCAACCTACCCAACATAACTCCATTATCAACTTAGTTCGTGAACTAGATGAGACTAATTATAACGAATGGAAAGAATATGTTGAGTTTTACCTTGTTGTACTTGAGATAGATTCGGGCTTGACTATGGAGAAGTCGGCTAATCTTATGGTTGCATCCACAGAGGATAAGGAACTTGCCCATAATGCATGGACTAAAGCCAATAGACAGTGCTTGAAGTTCCTATGTGTAACCACTGCATCCAACATTAAGTATTCCATTCCTAAATATGAGACTCTAACGTCTAAGAGTACTTATAGATAATCACTAAATGCTTTAAGCATGGCAACAAAGCTATTGCTGGGAAATTCATGGCTGACTAACTACTACTCATTATGATGGTACCAAAACCATGCAACAAAATGTACTTGACATGGATAACATGGGTGCAAAGTTGGCTAAATTTGGAATGAAAATAGATGATTCATTCCTAGGTGTGTTTTTTACAACTCCTTACCTCAATAGTATGGTCCTTATCAAATTCATTATAAGAAAATTACATAAACGTGGAATATGAATCAATTGACCAATAAGATGGTTCAAGAAGAGGCTAGGATTAAGAAACAAAATAACCATGTTGCTAATGCTAATTACATGAATGGGAATGGGAATGGGAACAACAAATTCAAAAGGAAAAAATGGAAGGACAGTATGAATCGTTCCTCTAATCAGAATGGTTCTTCCAACTAGTCTAGTCAACCGACACCAAAGAAAGCTAAGAAGAATGATAATTGTCACTTTTGCAAGAAGAGTGGACACATTCAAAAGAATTGCGTAATGCGCAGAGAATGGTTTGTAAGGAAGGGTAAGCCTCTGGCTTTTGTATTTTTCGAATCAAATTTTGTAGAAGCACCTTCTAACAATTGGTGGATTGACTTGGGATCTAATGTTCATGTTTTCAGCTCCATGCGGGGTCACCTTATAACTCGAAAAATAAGCCCAAATGATGCCTACCTCTACATGGGAAATAGGATGAAAGCCCCAGTAGAAGCCATTGGTACTTTTCATTTAGTATTATGTACTGGTTTTCATTTAGATTTAGAGAATACTCTTTATGTATGTACAATTTCATGTAATTTTATTTCCTTTTCTAAACTTGATATTAATGGTTTTTCTTCATATAATTGTGGTGAGCATTTTAATTTGCTTAAGAACAATGAATTAGTAGGTTCAAAAATTTTAATTAATGGTTTATTCCAAATTACTCTTAATAATTCTTTATTTGAATCTCCTAATGTTTCCTTGCATCCTTAAGTGGGTTTGAAATGTAGTAGGTCAAGTGAAAGTTTTTCAAATTTGTGGCATAAAAGACTTTATCATATTCGCAAAGAAAGAGTTAATTTATTAGTAAAAGAAGGGATTCTTCGAAGTCTTGATTTCAAAGATTTGAGGTTTACATCGATTGTAGTTAGGATAAGTAAACTAAACATACCAAGAAAGGAGCCATAAGAAGTATTGAACGGTTTGAAATTATACATACATAATATACAAACCATTCAATTTTCCATCTTTTGGTGGAAAAAATATTTCATTATCTTCGATGATGATTATTCACGTTATTGTTATCTGTAGCTTTTGCATCATAAATCTCAACATGTGAATTCTATAGAATCCTACATACACTATAAAAAAACGCAGATTTAGCGACCATATTTGGCGACCAACATGGTCGCTAAATCGATTTAGCGACCATATCCTGCTCGCCAAATTTGGTCGCTAAATGGTTGGACGCTAATAAGGCAGCTACCACATGGTCGCTAGCTGTAGCGACCACATCGAACAGCTGGTCAGTATATAGCGACCATGGACGCCATTGGTCACCGCTATTATGGCGACCGGTTTTGCAACCATGGCGACCATTCTGGTCTCCAAAGGCGGCGACCAAGTGGTCGCCCAAGGACGCCAAATATAGTGACCAATTTGTCGCCCATGGTCGCCAACTATAGTGACCAGTTGGTCGCTAAAATAAAAAAAATACGCACGGGCTTGGTCTTTCTCTGAACCTAAAGGCACCTAAAGAGCACGATCGTGCGCATATATGTGCACGGGCGTTCAAAATTTAACGGCCATATTTATTTAATAAAAAAAATAAAAAAATATTTGCGCTTTATTGATATTAATTTAGATTAATTTTTAAAAACTAGAATTGCAGAAAAAGAAATATTTACAAAAATATTTACAAAATTAATTACAAAAATATTTAAACTAAACTATCTAGTTGGTTCCGTCGGGGTTGGCCGGATCACTCCCGTCGGAACTACGGGACCCACCTTGTTGCAGGTCGAATCCTTGCTGCATTCGGGCCATGAACTCCTCGAGCCGAGCGACCCTACTACGCAAGTCCGTCACTTCGGTCGTAAGCTCGGCGTTGCGCGGCGTCAAATGCTCCACCCGAGGAGGTTCCTGACACGGTGCCGTCAATTGCGACCCGTAGAACTCAGAGGCGGCGTTGCCAAGCCCGAAGACAGCGCCGCCCGGGCCCACCCTTCCAACGGTCGTCAGAAAGGCATCACACTCGTCTTGAAAGGACGGAGTGCTGCCCGACTTCGAGGACCTCTAGGAGAGGATCTCCCGGGTCCGAGTCTGAAAAAAGACGTAATCATATAAATAATAATAATAATAAATGAAATTTAATAAGACATGAAATAAGTGAAATACTTACAGCGATCTGGGCGGACCGGTCGTCTATAAAATGTCGGTCCGGGCCTTGTGTGTGCGTCTCAATGAGAAGCTCGAGAAGCGTAATCGGACGACCCTGTTGGGTTTCCTACGAATGATTAACATTTCTTAATAATTTTTAAAAGTATTTTAACCTATTATAAATAAATTTAAAATAAAAAACATAAATTTAAATTAAAATAACGTACCAAATGTTGCATTGTATCGAGGTGGGACCTCGAACCGCTACTATGGTTTGCCGGATTTGTATGCCGAATTCTCTTCTGAGGCTCACACTTGGCCTTGTACTCGGGCGTGTTCCAATACGCCACCCAAAGGTCCCAAGATGGCGGAGTTGATCCAGTTCGGCTTCTTCCCCGCTTGACGACTCTTCCCAACCTTGTCGTCGTATCGCTTCTTCGCGATCTTCTCCCACAATAGCCGGACCGTCTCGACGTCCATACCTGACTTGGTGGGATCCCATTGGAAGTGCGTCTAAAACAAAATAATGAAGCAAACATATTAGTCGATAAATACGAAATATGTAAAACTTAATGCGAAATAAAATAAAATTACCCTCCAAGCCTCAAACCACCGCACCTTTGATGCGGCGGTGGCAAAGTCGAACTCCGACGCCCTATCGTCGGGTTGGCCGGTAATGATGTGCGTGGCCCACCGCGACACCATTCCCGATGGCTGCAAGCTGTGAGATTTCGCAAAACGTGTGATAAAATGTTTTCAAAATATAGAAATTTAAAATAAATTGAGTATTACCTACTGCCGCAAATGGAAAGGTCCGATACGCGGTTGGGATCGAGCCCATTGCTCGATCCCGCCGAGGGCGCCGGAGTAGGGGCCGTGGACCCCTCTGCGGGGGCAACCTTGTCGTCGGACAAGTGAGGTGTGTCTGTGCGGGTCGCCTCAGAATCGTGCTCCTCCTCATCCGGAAGAGGCTCGTGCACGACGTCCTCCTCCTCCTGACATACTAAAACAACAACCCTAACAACAACTTAAACAACACCACCACCATGAACAACAAAAACAACAATAATAAAACTCAACTTCAACAACTACAACATCAAAAAAAAAATCGAAATTCAACAACAACAACCACAACAACAACAATTTAGTCCAATTCAAACCAACAAAAACATAACAATTTTTCCCAATAACAACATAACAATTTCTCCCAACATAACAATTTGTCAATCAAGCATAACATCATTTTTTTCCGCAATCATAAAAAGAACAATGACAACAACAACAATTAAGTCCAATCAAATCAACAACAACCCAAACAACATTCAGATTCTATCCAAATTCATTCATTCAAATTCAATATCTATCCAAAATTCACTCAATTTCATTTAAACTCTATCCTAATTCATTCAATTTCTATCCAAATTCAATCAAATTTTTTCCAAATTCATCAAACTCTATCCAATGTCAATCCTAAACTACAAATTCAATCTAAAATCCTTTAACGGAAATACTAAATAAACCGAGAGAGGAAAAAATACCCGGAAAAGGAGGTGGAAATAAACCGGGGCAACGACGGGCACTGGCGGCGACGACACTAGCGGTGGCGACAACACTGGCGGCGGCGACGTCACTGGCGAGGCGAGAAGGCGGGCCGACGGTCGATCGAGAGGAGGAGAAGGAGGTGAGGGAGGCGCGGGGGCGGCGAGAAGGTGGTGAGGCGGTGAGATTGATGCGGCGGCGAGGCGATCGATTGAGAGGGCGGAGAAGTCGGGAGAGGCGAGGGTTTCAGAATGAAGAAGAAGGAGACGCGTTCTCCTTCTTATTCAGATGTGGCGACCATATGGTCGCTATATTCAATTAAATGACGATGTGGGCCATGCCCCCTAAATAGCGACCAGATGGTCGCTAATTAGCATGGTCGCCACCTCTATTTAGCGACCATCTGGTCGCAAGGCCAATTATTTCGTACTCGATCCGAAATTTCGGATTTCCCCTCAAATATTTCGAAATGGCACCGAAAAATTTGTTTTGGAGACCATGTGGTCGCTAATTAACGACCACATGGTCGCTAAAAATGAAATAAAATCGAAATACGCTCATCGCCCCCCCCCCCCCGTGAACCACTCTCGTTAGGGTCTACACATGTACCTTCATCGGGCCACACACGTGACTTCACTTTACATAACGCTATCCATTCAGCATCTGCACGCCTCATCTTGGGGTAATCTAGGAAATAAACTTGAGTCGCTTGATGGGATAAGATGTAACAATCTTTTGTTCTCAACATTTTATGTCTATGAATATCCACAAGCTTTAGTTGAGGGTGAATGCGTGTTCCTCCATGACTTCCAGTGTCAAACCAAGAACAATTGAAGACAATAGGGCGCTTCACTGTAGGAGATATGTAATTCAACTAAATTATTTCCTCTAGCAAACCATAGAAGTCCTCCTCGTCAGTGCCGAAACTTTGTCCTAGAACACAAACTTTACTACTGTCGGTAGCCCTGGTTGATGCGTGTGCCTTCGTGTGGAATCGATAACCGTTGACAACATAACCAGCATATGTCTTCACTTTTTTGGAGGGTCCACGAGCTAATGTTGCAATGTTAGGATCTGTAATTTCCGGACTGTCGGCCTGCATGTACGTCGAGCGAGGACTCAAATACCATTTATGAACAATTAATTCAAATTAATTAAATTGAAAACAATAGTAGAAAATCCTTACATGGGAGTAGAACCATAGGCGAAAGTATCTTTCCAAAATCTTTTGCTCTTCAGCTTTGTTTATTCTTGGATTTGACGGGCGCACGAAGATTGTCAAATAGTATCTATTACAAAGAATAATTGATCGAGTCAAGTACTTATATATATTATTCAAATCAACATAAAGAGAAACTTACTTGATATAGTGCTCCACTTTGACGCAGTTCATGAGTATGTACGTTTGGATCACATGGAATTCCTCATCTGTGAGCACATGACCACTGGATCTACTACCCAACGTTCGCCCAGTTGTTGTGAAAATAGACAAATCGCCTGGATCAACCCCAATTGGAAGTGTGAAACTAACGGTGCGGGAGACATCCATATGATTACTCGCGACATGCGAGTTAAAATAATACGAGCAAAAGGTGGACGTCTCCTAAACGAGATATGAACTACAAATTGAGCCCTCAACCTTAGCTTTATTGCTAACTGTGCCCTTCAACCTTTTTAAGAACCTACAATATATATATATATGATATTGAAGACCCTAAAACCAAATTAACTACAATTTATCAAAAATTATAATTGTACATACCTTTCTTCTGGATACATCCATCTATAATTGACAGGGCCACAAAGTGAAGCTTCCCGTGGCAAATGAGTAGGCAAGTGCTCCATTGAATCAAATAAGGGTGGGGGAAAGATTCGCTCCAGCTTGCACAAAATAATTGGTATTTCCTTGTGCAACTGCATAACCACCTCATGCTTAAGCTCGTAACATGTCAGGTCCCTAAAGAACGCACTTAGCTGAGCAATAGGCTCCCAGACTTTGTCATCAAGAAATGCTCGAAAAGCAATAGGCATCAAACGTTGCATTAACACATGATAATCATGACTCTTCATCCCAAAGAGTCTAAGCTTGTGCAAGTCAATTCAGCGGCTCAAGTTGGACACGTAGCCATCCGGAAATTTTACGGATCTCAACCACTCAAGAAGCACTTGTTTTTCATGACGATCTAGTGCATAGCATGCCTTTGGGTACCTATTGTCCACCTCGTCAGGTTCCAACTCCGGACGCTTGCACAATTCCTTTAGGTCCTTTCTAGCCGACCACTTGTCTTTCGACTTCCCCGGAACATCGAGAATGGTGAAGAAAACATATCAAAGAAATTATTTTCAATGTGCATGACATCTAAATTATGTCTTACCAGCAGACTAGGCCAATAAGGTAGGTCCTAAAAAATGCTTTTCTTCTTCCAACCCGAACCTCTACTGACTGTATTATTATGTCGTTCGGCTCCCACTTCAGTTATCTTCATCAAACCGATATTGTTGATCTGGTCTAATATCTCGTATCCGTCACAAAGTACAGGGGCAACACGACGTTCCCTTCTACCCTTCTTGAAATCGTTCTTATTGTTTTGGAAGCGATGGTCATGTTCTGTAAACCTCCTATGACAATCGAACCGGGACATTTTGTGTCCATGGGTTAGATAAAATGCATCAGTGTCTTCCATGCAATAAGGACACGCGTATTTCCCAGAACTGGTCCAGCCTACACAAACATATATTTGGTACAACACATTAAATTTTACGGCTTCATGATATATGCATGAATATATATAATATACCTGACATTAATTAAGCTGGGTCTAGAACAACATACCCGACAACATCGAATATGTCGGGAAGTCACTAATAGTCCATATTACAGCTGCACGCAAGACAAAATTTTGCTTCCTCCATGCATCATATGTGCACGCCCCATTAAGCCACAAATTCTTCAACTCAGCTATTAACGGCTGCAAATACACATCCAACTTTTGCTTTAGACTCTTCGGCCCGGGAATAATAACCGTCAAAAACATAACCTCTTCTCGCATACACATCGACGACAGAAGGTTATAGGGTGTCAGAATCACAGGCCAACATGAGTATTGGCGCCCTGACGCCCTGAATGGATTGAAACCATCCGTGCACAAGCCTAGTCTGACATTTCGCATTTTTGCTGTAAAATCTGGCCACACAGCATTGATGTGCCTCCATGCCTCTGCATCGGACGGATGTCTCATCACCCCATCTTGTGCATGCTCTGCATGCCATCTCATGTGCTCGACAGTCACCACCGATGCGTACTATCTCTGCAATTGTGGAGTTATTGCAAGTAAAACATACGATAATAGGGAATGAGCTTTGACTTGCCTTGCCTCCATCTCGGATACTCACAGATCTTGCAGGTCGCGTATTCTGCATCTGCACCCCAAAATATCATGCAAGAGTTTGGGCAACAATCAATGGCCTCGTACGGAAGCTCGAGACCCTCGACCAGTTTTTTCGTGTCGTAAAACGTGGTTGGTAATGTGGTCTCCGGGTGTGAAGCGCGTCCGCAGAAATCCGATATCATGTCGTATCCGCGCTCCGTCATCCTTAGCTTTGACTTTATGCTAAGTAGCTCAGTCGCCGCCTCCAACTCGGTCATATCACATCCAGGCCACAACGGCCTATATGCAGCGGACAACATGTCGTACATACGTTGTGTATCAGGATTGGGCACTTCATGATAATATTGATCCCCCTGCGCATGCCTTATACCCTCATTCTGCACGGGATCATCACTAGTGTAATGACTTTAGGCATTAAAGCCATCATAGACCATCTGCTCTATTCGATTATCATTCCCAAATACTGGTAGTGTTGGATCAGTACTGCTACAGCCTTCATACTGTCTAAACTCTGCCAACAAGGCAGCGAATGTTTCATCAGTCTCTCCGTGCGAAACCCAATGATAATAGTTCGGAACAAACCCATCCTTAACAATGTGATAATGCACATCATCTACAGGAATCACTTTCCTATTCTTGCACCTCCGACACGGACACCTTAATTCGGATGGGTCATATGTCGGCATAGCTTTGCAGAATTCAATAAATTGTTGAACGCCCGCCAAAAACTCATTGTTCAAAAATCCATCTATATGACGCACATACATCCATTCACGCATTTTTCCTTCTTGCAATTCAAATAATTAATTGACTTTTGCATCATATAATCTTGGATATGGCGACTACATGGACGCCAATTAGCGTCCAGTTGGTCGTTGTTTACAATTTGCGACAAGTTGGACGCTAATTTGCGTCCATTTGGTCGCTAACTAGCGTCCAGTTGGTCGTTATATACAATATATGTGAACAAAAACTTTCTCCAACCGATTGCTATGCTATATAAATTTAACAATTACTTAACAGAATCTCTTATAATTAGAGGAACGAATACTTTTTACAAACAACATTTGTGTACAAACTGATAGCATGACGGAATTAAATATGACGAATAAGTTTAATTACATACCTTTGATGAAATTGTCGGAAAAATTGACGTAATTTCTTCCTATGACCAACTTAGTTTTGTGAATGATTGTTTCTTTCTTCTCTGATGTTTTTTGGAAAGAGCTATATATGTATGAGGTCGTATGAAGGTGGTAGAATGAGAAAGAGGTTTTTACACATTTAGGTATATATGCTGAATTGGCGCGTATTTTACCACATGCTTTTTTTACCGACCATGTGGTCGCATTTTTGGCGGGATTTCACCCACCAATATTTATTTTGCCTGCCAGAACATATGGTCTACATCAGCGACCATATGGTCATATGGTTGCGACATATACAACATCCTAAACCTCATCTTGTAGTGATAACTCGCAACGTGGTAAATACATATAGAAGGAGGGAAGGGATGTACATAGCACACTTGACCAAAAAGAGTCAAGGTGAAAAACTACAACCCAAGCCAAGGATAAGCATATCTAGCTAAAACTTGCCCAACGGGCCCTACAAAACCGGGTCTAGGACTCCACCATCCCAAAAAGCCTATAGACATCAGCCTATATACACAGAAACCGAGCAAAACCTCGGCACCCCAAGACTAATAAAAAAGGCGTATAGGACCCAAGCAACAACCAAGCAAGGTGTGTACAACCCCCACAAAACACAAAAGCAAGCAACACACCAATCCAATAGACAATTAGGTAAAAAGGTGAAACTCATTATGTTGAAACCTGAATATAATAGCGCTAAATACGCGATTGTATTAAATACTAACTCTCCACCCCTTGAAGAACCGAGGCAATCAACTCTCTCCTCCCAACAAATGAAATGTGTTTTTTGGCCCAAGCATTTATGTACCCACCCATTTTGTCAAGAAGAAGTTTGTAGTGCAACACTCGGAGACCATGGGGGCTAATGGGTATGCCTAGATATCTAAAAGGGAATACTTGAACCATGAACCAGGTAGTGGCAATAATCGGCCGTCTCTTATGGTTCGGGACCGAGGATAGAAAAATAGATGATTTCCCCCACATTCACGGCCAAGCCCGACATCAACTTGAATCTCTCCAAGCAACCCATAAGTATCCTCACCGAGCCAATATCCCCACGGCAAAACAAGACAACATCATCGGCGAACATGATGTGGGAGAGAATCATACTCTCACAATGTTGGTGGAAGTGGAAGGAGCTTCTAGAGGTCTCTCTCTTAAGTAAGTGGGAAAGGAATTCCATGCATAAAACAAAGAGGAGAGGGGGTCACCTTATCGGAGCCCACGCTTGCCGGGGAAGAGGCCATGTATGCCATTGCTGATCTTGATTGAGTAGGTGGTGGTGGTGATACAGTCCATGATCGATGCCACGAATCTCAAAGGAAATCCAAGGCTAGTGAGGGCGAACCTTAGGAAGTCCCATGAGATGATGTCATATGCCTTGGCAAGGTCCACATTCAAGAAGCATCTTCGGATTTCTCTTCACATTGTACTTCCTAAGAAGCTCATGGACAAGGAAGATATTGTTCGACATCAAGTAGCCCTCCACAAAGGCATTTTGGGCTGGGTCCATGAGGGAACCAAGGCACTTGGAAAGCTAGAGAGTCATGATCTTTGATATGATTTTGTAGACCACGTTGCAACATGATATGGGCCGAAAGTGTTGAACTCTAATCGGCTCATCCACCTTTGGAATATGATATGATGTTGTGGTTGAATTGCCGAAGAAGCTTGCCATTTGTGAAGCACTTCTTGACCGACGCACCCACCTCGGGGCCGGTCATATCCCAAGTGGTTTTGAAGAATTTTGAGGATAAGCCATCGGGACCAGGGGCCTTTTCATCACCTATGGACCAAAGCGCCTCTTTGATGTCCTTATTGGACACCGGCACCGCAAGCATACTCCCCTCCTCCTCGGAAATCCGAGGTCCATTGGCAAATTCTCCCGGTGATGGCAAAGTTACCGGGACCTCCGAACCAAACAAACCCTTGAAGAATGCTTCAAACTCCCCCACAACTTTGGCAATGGAAATGGTTGTACTCCCATCATTTTTGGTGATGGAAGGGATATGGTTGTGCCACCCATTTGCTCTCATCAAGGCATGTAAATATTTGGTGCACCGGTCACTTTTGAGGATGTACTTGGCCTTGGCTTGTTGTTGGAATAAACTTGCCTCGACTTCATTCAACCTCTTGGCTTTGATTCTTGCACACTCCATTGCTTGATTGGCTTCCATGGACTCAGGATTCAACCTTTGTTGAGGTTCTTCAAAGGCATTTTCATCCCATGGAGGAGCTTGAAACGTCGGTATTGGTACATGCCACGGTGGTTGGACACCCACCCTTCCCAAACAATCTCTTGGAAACTTGGATTATCCACCCACATGTTGAAGAATTTGAAGTGCTTCTTGCCATTTCGGTCCACCCTACACAAGGACACAATGCCCAGCTTGTGGTCGGAGAGATGCCACTTGTCCGGGAAGTTAGTATGACAATAAAAATCACAATTGAGCCAAGTAGGATTTACCGTAACTCGGTTAAGCTTACTCCAAACGGTGTGGTTGGTCCAAGTGAAGGGGTTGGCACTCGTGCTATGTGTCAATGAGTCCAAGCCGCTGGCACACATCAATCATGTCTTTGCATTCGTACATAGTGACCGACTCACCATCGATTCTCTCATCTTCATTCATGAAATTGTTGAATTCTCCCAACACCATCAAAGGCCTATCATGAGCCTCAAAAAGCTCCTCCACATAGCTCCAAATCGGTCTCCTATCCACCACACTATGCAACCCATAAATGAAACAACATCCATACACCACATTGGTTGTCCTACAAGTAACAAGACAATCAATGTGTTGTACAGAGCAAGTAACCATGTCGACCTCCACAAAGGCCGGATCCCATATGACAAGAATTTGAGCCCGGTCATCAGGATAAAAGTTGGAGGTGTGGTCCCAACCCGAGGCCACATGCCTCGTCAACTTAAAAGTATCAAAATCATCGCACTAGGTCTCAGAAATACCACTTACCTTGCCCTTATTTTCTTGAATCACTTCTCTCAAGCCATTTTTTTCCGGGGATGGCAAAGCCCCTGGATATTACATGAGATGACCGTCATGAGGACACCGCCTTTACTTTTCCCCTCTCGGCTCTAAGGGAGCTTCGAGTGGTGCGGCCTTGTGTGGGTATCCATTTGTCTTTTCTTGGAAGGCCTAAAACAGTGGCCCTCTTATCCTTTTCCTTGTCCTTTTTCTTCTTTGCCTTGGACTTAACCACCTCAAAGGGTGTATCCTTCACAAGGCCCTCATCTCTTCCATCATCGGCATAGTTGACCGAGCCTTCATCATCATCCTCCATGCTAGTGTTCACCTTCTCCGATGCAGACGCTTCGGGGTTAGGTTCCACCTCCTCCTCACTTGAACTCTCCTGTGTTTCACTCTCACTTTCACTTTCACTTTCACTCTCATTTTGAGAGTCATCCTCAACACTCTCAGTTACCCCCTGTGTGTGACATCCTCATGAGAAGAGGGAGGAATGTCACCCTCACCATGTGTCTCACTCGAGTTCCCACACTCTCCTTGTGTTTGGCTCGCATTAGTTGTTTTGGGAGGATCACTCTTTTTGTGTGTATCACTTTTAGAGGTGGTCTTTCCCTTTGACGCTACATTGTTGGAGGTGAGACCGGCTTTTGGGGACATAGGAACCTTCTTGATGGAGTCTTAATTCATTCAATGGGGCCTCCTCCTTATCCATTTTTTCTCCCAAGGAACCGCCATCCCCGACTAGTTTATCCCCTCTCTGAGCATCGCTCTTTGAGGCCTTGGAGCATCTCTTGGCTTTGATGCCCACGGCGTCTCTTTTCTCCTTGAAAGTGTAACCTACATCATCATGCCCAAAAGAACAACAAGCCTTACAATACAAGGGCTCATTCTCAACAACGAAAGTGCACTGAAGTGACACTCCATCATCAAAATCAAGACAAGTCTTACGCACAACATCATGAGTGAAATTATTCTCATCAAGAACTCGAGCATACGAACCACTTTTTCTTCCATCGGTTACAGGGTCCATGAAGAGAGGTTTTCCTACTTTAGAAGCAACTCGTCCAAGCACCTCCATTGTCCAATACTCGCTCGAGAGCCCGTAGATGCGCACCCAAAGAGGAATGGTGGCCACATCTTTTCGGTTGAATGCAAACTTGTTGGGGATGCGCTTTAGGAGGAGAGGCTTGCCATGGATGAAGTACGACCTCCCTTTAAGCACCTTGTCTTGATCCTCCTCGGTTGTAAACTTAAATATCATCCATCCTTTCTCTTCCCAATATCTTGTTCAAACACCCCATGACTTGATCATCTCATTTATCAAAAAGTGGCCTAGGTTGTAGCCAACATAATGGCCTACGAGTGACCATCCCCAAACGACTTGTCTTGGTAAGCCTTCGGAAACTTTGATGGAAACTTGGTTGAAGGTGGGCGGGGAGTAAGTGAGTTTTCCATCCAAATCGGAATTCATGAACACCTTCTTTGGAGTGTTGGCCCACGCATTTGGTTTTGGCAAATATCGTCTGAACCTACTACTGAGAGCTGAGAGCATGGATACACTTACTTGATTGTTACCCGAGAGTAAGTCGGACGCACTTACTTGATTGTAACCTGAGAGTAGGTCGGATAGGGAGAGTTAGTTCCCCCAGACGTCGTTAGTATTGAAACCTAAATATAATAGCGCTAAATACGAGATTGTATTAAAAACTAACTCTCGGGTTTTGTACAACCAAACAATTTCCGTACATTGATTTTTCCTCCTCCCCACCCTTCAGCTAAAAATTATTACTATACTCCTCTTTAGAAATAAATCTTTTGGACTTTATACCGTAAATAGCGCGATCTCACTCGGAGATCAAACACATTGAATCTAGGTACAAGAAAAGATCTTGATCCGGAGAGGTTTTTCGATCCTTTATTTCGGACCTCCTCCATTCTATTTATAGCAAATTGATTCTAGACTTTTGCTTATATGATCGATGTGGGAGGGTGTGAGCTGCATGCTTATGCTAATTATCTTCGATTGAGGACGGCATTTTAATTTAGAGATTTTCCACTGATAATCATTAGCTGCTCATGCACATAAGTGAGTATTAATTGTGTTGGTATGTTTAGAGGCTTACGAGGATTGCTTGCAATTATATTAGTTTTGTGGGCTTTTGGCAAGTGATTAACCATTAACGAATTTGATCTTCAGCTTTGAAGATGCACACACTCCCCCATTAAAGTGGGCCAATCCATGGACACTAGGACAAGCCCATATACTTATAGAAATGGAGCTTTTACGTTAATAGCATGCATGCATGGGGTCCTGGGCACATGCTTTAAGCATGTCGAAGGTTGCACACCGAAATCAATCCATGCATTATAAACAAAACACACCCTTATATATGCTTAAATAGTTGTTCAATTTTTGGGAACCTTTTTATCATATGATTTTTACCGTTAATTACTTAGTGGTTATTTTGCACACCATCACATTATATTTGATAGAGGTGGTGAATATTATGGAAAGTATGATGAGTCAGGATAACGTCCTCATCCTTTTGCTAAACTTCTTGAAAATTAGGAATTGTACCTCAATACACAATGCCTAGTTCTCCATGGATAAATGGTTTTGCTAAGTGACATAATCATAAACTTTTAGAAATGGTTAGGAGTATTATGATTAATTATAACTTACCCATATCGTTGAGGATGCATGCCCTTATGACTATTGTTTTTATCTTGAATTGGGCTCCTCGTAAAGCTATTCCTAAAACACCATTTGAGATGTGGAAAGGATGGAAATCCATTTTGAGACATTTATGTGTTTGAGGATGCCTAATAGAGGCACATATTTATAGTCCATATGAAGAGAAACTCGATTTAAAAACCATAAGTGGATTTTTTATTGGGTATCTAGAAAGATCAAAAGGGTATAAGTTTTACTCTCCTAATCATAGCACCAAAGTTATAGAAATCAATAATGCTAAATTCCTTAAGAATGGCAAAGTCAGTGGGAGTGATAAAGTAAGAGAAGTGGTCATTATAGACATTCGAGTACAATTACGAATTCCTTTGCCTAGGATTTCGGCTAACATTGGTCTACGTAATGTTGTTAGCCCAACCAATAATGTAGAACCAATTGTCAATGACGATGCACCCCATCATGAGCCTATCTGCATTGAATCGAACGTGAATGCAGCACCTAAAGTAGCATTAAGGAGGTCTACAAGACCATGAAGACTAGCTGTTTTAGATGATTATATGTTGTACTTGCAAGAATGTGAATTTAACACAAGATTGGAAAAAGATCTAGCTACATATTCAAAAGCCATGAAAAGTGAAGATTTTGAAAAATGGATTGATGCCATATTTTAAGAGTTGAAATCTATGGTTACAAAAAAAGTTTGGGATATAGTCTATTGAATAGAAGGACATAAGAAGATTGGTTGTAAGTGGGTCTATAAGACAAAACGTGACTTCGTTGGCACACGTGCAAGTTTCCCTACATGTGGCTCGTTTGTGCTTTCCGAGGCGCTGGATGTGATCAAATGACATAAAGCTAGACTTGTGGCTAAAGGGTTCCATCAAGAAGAAGGGACCTATTATAATGAGACCTTTTCTCTAATTTCAAATGTCTTTAGTAGATCATTTTGACTTAGAGTTACATCAAATGGATGTGAAAACGACTTTTTTGATTGGGAATTTACAAGAAGTCTATATGGCTCAACCAAAAGGCTTCATGATAGAGAGTAGTGATTTTTCTTATGAGAAACCAAGGACTTTTTTTCTCAAAACATTGAAATGAAAGATATGGGAGACACTTATTATGTGATTGGGATAGAAATATTCCATGACATATCATCTAGGATTTTAGGATTGTCTCAAAATGCCTATATCACAAAAGTTTTGGAAAATTTTGGCATGGAGTCATGTGATCCTAATGTTGTTCCAATCCAAAACGCGGACAAGTTCAGCTTAAGTCAATGTCCTCAAACTGAGATAGAATGTGATCAAATGAGAGATTACCCTTATGCATCTCTTGTAGGGAGTTTAGGATATGCACAATTTACACTAGACTAGACATCAGTTTTGCATTTAGCATGCCAAGTCACTATCAAAGCAATCTAGACATTGATCATTGGAAAGATGTAAATAAAGTGTTGAGATACGTATGGGGAACAAAGAAACTTATGCTCACATTTAGGAGTATTGATCACCTTGAGGTGGTAGGGTACACTGATTCAGATTTTGGTGGATGTATGGACACTAGGAAAAGCACTTTTGGCTATGTGTTCATGTTAGCCAATGGTATTGTTTCATGGAGAAGTGGCAAGCAGTCCATCATTGCATCATCCACTATGGAGGCTGAGTTCATAACTTGCTTCGAGGCTACGATTCACGCATTATATGGTTGTGAAATTTTCTTTCAAGGATTACAATCATGGATTCTATTGCTAGGATGGTAAAAATTTATTGCTATAACACTGATATGCTTAAATTTTTCGTGCCTTACAAAAACTAAAAGCCTATTACTAAATTGGGAATAGCTAGTAAGTTGGGGTCGAACCCAAATGAATCTTATATTCCCAAGTCAATATTGTTATGAACATAAGATTGTAAATAAGGCGAATTTTGATTGGATTTGTAATTCTAAGAAGCAAAGCAAATAACAAGAAAGTAATCAAACTGGGTTTAATGAACGTAAGAATGTAAGTAGGAAGTCAATACTTTTAGTTTAAGTTAATTGATCATTGATTCTTCAACAAGTATTTCACATCCAAAGATTATTCATATCTTGATCTTATGTAACAATCAAGTCAACAAGTCTTGCAAATTCATAATATCAAACAATCATGAAATAATCATAAATCAATTCAATATAAGCTTTGAGAACAAGGATAAATCAAGATACAAGAAAACGCAAACAACGAGTTAAGCATTAACATATAATGAATTCTCTTTTTCAATTGTGTTAGTCCAATGAGTCATAAATGATGCAACCCATGCACCCATGATTCCACAAGACATCGAGGACTTGCCTCATATTCCCTTTGATGGACCGATCACTAGAGACTGAGCCAAGAAATTGAAGAAAGCTACAAAGGTTCTTCTAGCACGTATTCTAGCAATGGTGGAAGACTCTAAGGAGCCTATACGGGTCACTTCTATTCACCATATTAAGTTTGACTTGGACAAACTCACATGCATGAGTTGTTTGCAATCTTATCCTAGAACTTACTATTTATAGTGCTTTCTGTATATGCTTTTCTATTTATAGGATTTTCTACATATATGGACCATGTTTTGTGGGCCATAATATATGGGATTATGATTTTCTTAAGTTAGGAAACATATTGTCTTATCAATTTGGATCATGAAAGATTGGTGGGACGAATTTGGAAGGTAATATGGATCTTTACTTGGAGCCTAAGTTAATAGTTGTCTTGCAATAATATTTTAGATAATATAGAAGTTATTTTAAGTTATAATATCTTTTAAGAATGGCATAGGATATTTTGCCATCTAGTCTATTTAAACCCTTGTAATCCTTACTTTCTAATACATGTTGACATAAATCCTTGGAATAGAAACCTTGTTTCTTATTCCAAAGATCTTCAACCCAAATATCTCTCTTTCTCTCTTGTGATTTTTGTCCAACATCAAACACCAAAAAATTCTAAATTGTTCTTAAAAATTCACGAGAATTCCAAAAACAATCTCTAACACCGTTCAATCGAATTGCCACTTTTTCTTTAAGCAATCAATCTACAAGCCTTGTTGCCTTGCAATCCAAGGAAGTGATTGAGAACCCTAAAGTTTGAGTCTTCTCATCCAAATTTAAGAACTTGCAAGTGAAAGAAGAGAATAATTACAACTGAAAAGATCGGGACCTGGAAAACAAACGGAAGAGAAGCGCGCGAGGCATTCAATTTCGTATAAAGTGGTATCGGATTCTCCTTGTTTAGTCAATTTTTTAATTGCTTTTCAATTTTACTTGCATAATCAGTTTTTACCTTTAGATTTTCATAATTTTCAAGTTCAAACTCTCAAAAAGCCACCAAAACCCTAACCTAAGACAACACCTTGCCGCCACCACCAACCACCGCCGGCAACCCCCTCCACCACCAATTTCTGCTACCACCACCCTACCCCCACCTTGGCTTGGTGCACGCCCAATCCCCTTGCTTGTGTGCCAGGTTACTTGCTTTCCTTGTGGCCCAAGTGTGTTTGAACATACTTTCCTTAGATAAAGATCTTGCTAGTTTTTCTTTCCTTATTGAAAAGATAGGATCTTTAACTTCATGTTTGACTTGCTTTGTCTAAATTCCACCATATTTGCATGCAAAAAATACTTATTCTTTTGATAAGTGGGTTTACTACAATTTGGTGAATTGCTTGCTTTCATGTTCATGGATGTTAAAGTCCCTTTTTTTCCACAAAAATTAGCCAATTTCCCTCCTTTATTTTTGCTTCTAAGTAGTTTCATTGGTGAATCTAGAAAAAAAAAGCATCAAAAATTGAACTTTCAACAAGGATCACCAAAAACATTGTCTTGCATATGTAGTAGTGTGCATTATTCTTGCTTTTCCTTGCTCACAATTGGAAAAATTTGTGTTGGCTTTGCTCTTCTAAACAGAATTACACCCTACTTAGTTGAAGCATCACAAAAGAACCCTTTGTGCATTACAATGTTGTGATTGATAGTGGAACTTGCATGCACCATTGTTCTCTTCTTGTCGTGCACTTGTGTCTTAGTAATTTGCTTCATCAAGTTGCGGATTTTGATAGCCAAAATCTAAAATTCCAGCCTTGTGTGTCTTGATTGCTTGCTTTTACATTGAATTAGTGGTACTCGCTACTTGTTTAAAGTATTTGGCTTGCATAATGAACTTGTTTGCTTGTCAACTTGCATCTTCTTTCTATATTCTTTGAGGCTGAAATTATACTTGATCTTCTAGGAGTACCCCTTTCATTCACTAGCCTAATAGGTTTCACTAACTGATTTATGCTTGTGAACTGATTAGCTCCTTACCAAACTAAGGTGTTCGTCCCCTGATTACACTTTTGTTCGTTAGTGCTGCTCGCTTTTCCTTTTTGTGTAGGCACGATGTCTCACCATAGTGATAATGCCTCTTTTGTGACTAGCCAAGATGGTAGCCTTAATGCCAATCTCACTGAAACAATTCAAAATATGGTCCAAACAGCCATGACGGAATCTTGACGGCAACTAAAAAAGCGAGATCAAACCATGGATGCTCGGTTCAAACAATTGGCCAATGTTATGGCCTACCCTCTCTACTGCGATTCAGACATCTCTAGGTTCATCCAAGAGCTTAACCATGGCTGAACATAACACTCAACCGCTGGATCCTCGCATGGCTTCAACTAGCAACAATGGTAAGTCTCAAATCCGAATTCGAATTAATCTTTCTTCTGACCCGGTTGCTAGTTTGGTGGGTCCTAGGTCCAGAGTGTTACAGGTTCCTCATGATGTGGTTCATCCTTCCAATCAAACCAAGAAGACTATTTTGAATCCACCAATTAAAACAAAGAAAGGAGTGCCTATTGAGGATATTTTGGTGACTTCAGGGAGGCACAACGTTAGAAAGTGGATGAGGTTGATGATGGTATGCCCTGCGCCTATCCCGGGCATTTTCAAAGGAATGTCCAACAAGCCATTCCAATGGCTAATCGAAGAGACATTAAGATCAAGCTTGAGACCTTTTCAAGAGAGAATGACTCGAAGAAGTATCTTAAATGGGAGCAACACACAAATTGCACCCTTAACCATTTGGGGTATGAAGACTATGAGAAACTAGAAGTGGTTACTTTCTATTTTACCGAGCAAGATAGAAGTTGGTGGTACCACACGAGAGCTGATTGTGCGCCCCAACGATGGGATTTTATTGAGACGTGGCCCCAATTACGTTTCCTTTTATAAAAGAAGCATGTTCATGAAGAACATATTGAGACTCTAAGGCTTAGAGTGCAGTGGGTTCTTGTAGGCAAGGTTCTCGGTCTTCAATCAAATATTTCAATGACCTTGAGGACTTGACTTACAAAGCCAACATTCACCAATCACAACGGTCCCTTCGATTCATTGCGGGCCTCAACATTCAAATTCGAGATACTCTTGAGATCCAAAGCATAAGGATACCCCTTGTTCACAAGACTCAATTACTTTACAATCAAATCCAAAGAAAGAAGAAGGAAGCTTGGAACCCTGCCAATAAAAGGTACAACTCTTACCCTTCCAATTCGGTTTTTACTAATTCTTCTTCTTCTTCTCAGCCACTGGGTGTTAACAACACAACCAAGGCTCCTTCACAACCCCCTTCTCATCGATACAAATGCTAAGGAAGAGGGCACGTCTCCAAAGAGACCAGTGATATCAATTGATGAAACAATTGCAAGATCTACTTTTCTTATGAAACAATTGTTTGATCGACCGGTGATTCCTAGTTGTATCAAGTGGTACTCAAAGACCAGTGATATCACGAGATATCAAGTGCTATCATTCATCCAGCGTCTCGCTAAGTAATATTTTCTTTCCTCAATTTGCTTTCTAGTTGATTAATTCAGTTTTTAGCCTTAAACTTCATACCTTTAACCAAGTTGCAATCTTTGAGACCAAAGGCTGAATTTTTCTCCACCAAACCACCATATTCCGCCACCACCACCGCCGGACCACCCATAACTGGTGTCGCTCAGTGGCACCGCACTCTCCACCACCTTGGTCCGAACCCAACCACACCAGCCTCGTGCCAATTGCACCACCCCCATGCCCAATCGCCACCCCCAACCCAAACCCTAATTCCAGACGAGAGCCTCCAAACCCTAATTCTCCTTGTTGTTGCTTGCCCCCAAGTAATTAACCAACTAGGAGATATTTAAGGGATTTTGTGCATGTTTTTGGCTGAATTGGTTGAGTTTATTTGCAATATAGATTAGCAATTGTTTCCCTACAACTTTATGAGTTTTTCATTCATATTGCATGATTGATAGAGATTCGTATTACTTGTTTAATATTTGTTGATTTTTGATATTGCATCCCCAATAAATTCGACCATACCATATTCTTCTCTTTTAATTGGGCTTATAGCTGGTGTCATTGGTAGTTTAAAGTCACTTAGTTAAAAAAAAATCAGTTCGAGTTACTGCCCTTTGTTTCTTTGCATTCGTTAGTTGCTTTGCTTTGTTTGTTCATTCTAGCACAAGAGTAGTTTGTGCATAAAGTAACAAAAGAAAGAGAAAAAGAAGTGATCTGCCCCATCTAGTTTCAAGCCACTTTCACCCCTAGTGATTGCTTGCTAGAAAAGTAGCTAAGTAAATTGATCGCTCACGAATGCGAGGGTCTAGAGATACAATTTATAACCCGACCCCGTTGTAGCACGTGGTGGGTGTCGAACGCTCGGGAAATCTACTCGATTGAGGTGCCTAAACACTAGAAAGCTGGAAAGGAGAACTTAAAACAAAGGAAAACAAAGAGAACAGTCGGGACCGACACAAGTGTCACGTCGGGCCCGATGTTGGCGACAAAGAGGGAAGTCGGGACCGACGTAGAGCAAGTCGGGCCCGATGTAGCTGGTTTTGTCGAACTCAAAGATTGAAAGTAGATCTTGGGCTTTTGGGTTCCTTCTCTAGTATATTAAGGCTTTTCCACCCCAATTCAAGCAATAAGTGATGATCGGAATAGGATCGAGGTGCTTTCACCCTCGTTCCAACCACTTCTACACATCGATCATTGGGGAAATCCCCTTCGAAGCAAGGTCTTGAGATGGACAAATGTTCACTTTCGTTACTTTGCCAATCACAAGCCTTGATTCCTTACTTTCATAAGGAATTGTAGCTCTATGTAGAGTGGGTTCCTAGATCAAGCACTCAAGGCTTATGGAATTGGGGTTTCTAGCCCAACCTAGCTAGAGTTTTCCCCCATAACCCAAGATCAAGGAGATCTACTCCATATGGCAAACAAAGAAAACAAACAAATCACAAAGCAAAGCAATCAACATCATCAATCTCAAACCAAAGCCAAATTTCATTCACAAATCAAAAGCAATCCACAAACTCCAATCCAAGGTTTCCAAATCCACAAAATCAAAACAAGGCAAAGCTAATCTATCAACCAAACCTATCAAATCTCCTTCTCCTATGCCGATTCCCTCTCTTCTCCTTCTCCTCTCCTTCCTCCTTGCTCTCCAAGTATCCTCTTGAGAGTTTTTGAGAGTTGGTTAGTTGCTAAGTCTTTGGGGACCTCCTCCAATTAGAAGATAAGAGAGCCTTAATAGATGAGGGGCAAAAGTGGTAGTTTACAATTTCGTGCCTTGGAGCCCAATCCAGCCAGCGACCGACTCGGACCGACACGGAGCACCTCGGGACCGACTTACTAGGCAAGTCGGTCCGAGGTCGAAAAATGAACATCGGGTCCGACGTTGGTTCCAACTCGATCCGTACCTCGTTCCACCTTCTTCTTGTTGGCTTTTCTCTTGTTCTTCTTCATGGCTTGCTCCTCTCTTTCCCTCTTAAGCTCAGGCCTTGCTCCATATTCCGATTCTCCTTCAAAACGACCCTTGATCCATGCCAAAACACCTACAAAACACATATAACGCGCATAGTCTCCGAATCTCATAGAAATACGGGAACTAAGCTAAAAAGGTACAAAACACACAAAAAAGGGGAAAAAGAAACATATTTACAAAGGGAATCATATATAAAACACCACCAAATAAAGAGACATCATAAATCACTTTGAAGAAAAAAATTAGTGACGAAATAAAAGTCACTTTAGCCTACCTTGTTTTTGTCCTTGCATGCTTAAATTGGCTTTATTAACTTGCATAGAGTCAATTGAGAGATTGCATGTGTTTAAAAGCTTATAAAGGGATATATTGCATTGCTTGTATTATTGCATACTTGCTAATTGCTTGAACTGCATATTTTCCTTTATCTATCATTAGAACACCATATCTACACCTTTACTCCCTCATTTCAACCCAAAAACTGAATTAGTTGATTGGATTGCTTTGAGGCAAGTTCTGGCTTGATTAAGGTGTGATATTGCTTTTTCGTATTGCTTTTGGAACACACTACTCTCTCGTTTTATTGTTTTGTTTTCAGGATTAAGATGTATTGGTGTGATCCCTTTAATGATATTCCACCAACTCCAAGGGTACAAAGACCTCTAAAGATTGAGCCTTTTCTAGAGAGTATGGACTGGATGATTATTTGGCATGGGAGCGCGCTGTTGATTACTACCTTGTCTAGTATGGTTATGATGAATGGGATATCCTTCCATGGGTGACTAACTACCTTGTTGGTTCTGCCCGTTCCTTTTGGTTATGGATATATCAATCTAGAAGACGTCAAGGCTTGATTCCAATTGCAAAATGGGACCAAATGAAGTTTGTAATGCAAAAGATCTATGTTAGACATGATGAAGAGTTGCATAGACGATACAGAGAGGCTTGTTCTCCTGCTTGCCAAAAGAGAGCTCCAATCTTATCCTTGAATCACAAGTACGAGTCTTTGGACTTGACTAAGGAGGCTTTGGCTAATTCTAGTCAAATGAGGTATAATTCTAACTCTTCTTCTATTGTTTTATATACTAACTCCTTTTTGCAGGAAATGGCCGAGTTTCTAACTCACCTATTCAGGAATTTTCACTCAAGAAGAGAGAGTTACAACCCCACATAGCCAAGAGACCACTAAAGAATCAAGTCACCTCCCATGTGTTCCTCAATGCCATATCGTGGATGAAAGTTTGAAGAAGGAGGTTTCAGCTGAGGAACATATGCAAGATGAGAGCATGGAGGAAGAAGTTGATGTCTCAAATGGAGTTTCCATCAAAGAGAGCCATAACTTTCAAAAGATGATTCAATGTCTTCCACCAACTATTTCTGCTCCAAAACCTTCTTTACTAACCATGGTGCCTTTAGTATATCCAGCGTTTCAAGATATTTCTCCTCTTACTTTTACATGCAACATCGAATCGAGGACGATTCGAGGTCAAGTGGGGGAGAATGATAGCGATCAAAGAACCATGAAGAATACCCTTGCAAAGAAGGTGTCTAAGAGGCCAATACCAAGACCTTTCCCAAGGTCTCGGGCATTCAAGTACAAGGATAACTTCAAGGACTTGATACTATCTCTTCAAAATATCCATCCATGGCGTCCAAGGCCCGTAAGTAAGAGAATCAAGCTCGGGCCTTGCTCCATGTTCCAATTCTCCTTCAAAACGACCCTTGATCCATGCCAAAACACCTACAAAACACATATAACGCGCATAGTCTCCGAATCTCATAGAAATACGGGAACTAAGCTAAAAAGGAACAAAACACACAAGAAAAGGGGAAAAAGAAACATATTTACAAAGGGAATCATATATAAAACACCACCAAATAAAGAGACATCAAAATACCCCATACTTAAACTTGCTTGTCCTCAAGCAATAACAATGTAAGCAAGACCGAAACATAATCTTCAAGTAAAGCCTCATATGAAAACACATTTAAGCACAAGTGATTGATATTCAAGCAAGATTACATCATCACACATGATTAAGTGTTCCAAGGAATAGAGTCAATGCAACTAAGCCTCACTTTAGGGATATGTGAATGTGTATCCTCATCATGTGTATGGGTATAGTAATGAACACTCAAGCTCAAAAATCATGCAAGTAAGGACTTTACTATTGAAGCTAATATCACCAAATCCTCCACCTAGAGATGCCTAATACAAAGTACACAAAGAATTCGAACTTGGCTCAATGGAGGTCCTCAAAGAGGTTCCATTCTGTCGGGTTGTAATGGGGCTTTTGGTATTTCTCAAGGTGGGAATTATTTGGTCTTGTGGTGCTTACAATGGGGATTAAACAACCTAAACTCTCACCAACTTCACCAAAATTCCACAATCAATTTCACACTCATCCAAAAGACTTAACATTTTTCCTCTCAACCCAAAATTTCACTTAACATTCCACTTCATCTTTGCTCTTAGGCTTTTTGTTGGATTTTCCACACTTTCTACACTGGACCGACTTTCTTATGACATCGGGCCCGATGTGGTGTGTAACTCGGTCGGACCCTTTTTCTTCACTTAAGCTCTTTACCTTCATTCCACTTTCCATTTCCAACATTTTCTTTCTTTCTTTCTTTCTTTTTTTTTTCATTTTCTTTTTGCACAACAAAGATGCACTACCCACATGATTCATAACACCATTCTTTGCCCTTAAACCAAAGAGAATCTCAACTCTTCAAATACAATCCAAACCTCTCTTCTAAAGTCCAATCCCATAAGGGTCAAGTCATATAAGGCTAGGAATAATATTTTTGAGGAGTTTCAAACAAAGGCCTAGGCTAAAACGGGGCTACAAACAAAGGATTCACTTCATGGTAGGATATGGAACATTTATGTGACTAAAAGAACAAAGTTCAAAATCAATGTGACAATGCTAGGACAAATCTCATGACGGTCTTGGAAAATAGATAAACACCGCAATAGCAAGTTTTACTAAGCATGCATGAGCTAATCACACAAGAAACATGAGGGATATGCAAATATGAACAAGCATCCCTAAAATGGCCAAAAATCAATCTCACAAGGGTCACTCATACTTAGTTGCATAAGAACTCATCCTAGAACTCACATGTTCAATAAAACAAGCAAGATATCATGATCACATCAAAAGCAACATCTTTTTAGAGGCTAAACCATCCAAAAATATGGAAAGGAATTTACATGCTCACATCATCATTAGCTTTCATTTGGACATCTAAGATGGGAATTTCTAGTCCAAAAACTACAAAACACAAAATCTTTTTGTTGTTTTCAACACAATTTTTCAAATTTTTATGGATTTTTGCAAAAATTTCTCTATACAAACCAAAAACAAAGACTCATCCATTCAAAACCAAATCAATCATCCATGTCATTCATCCAACCACAAACCAAGAAACAAACATCCCAAACACAAACTAGAAACCGAAAACCAAATATCCTCAAAATAACAAACACACACAAGCAAGTGAAATCATGAGCACACTTACCCCCACCCCATACTTAAAAATTTTGATGTCCCCATCAAACAAGGAAACCAAAACTTAAAAGTAAGAGAGAAGAGTACAAAGAGCTCACAATTTCTTTATTCTTCAATGGCATGTCTAGAATCACTCGAAAGGGTTGTCACGCCTATATCCTCTTTGGAGTCTCGCTTGCCGCTCCCTCTCGTACACTTTCTCTTGGTAGAAGTCTTGTGGTGGTGGTTGGAGTTGAGGATCCGGGCGCGTCCATTGGTCCTCACGGGAAGGGAAGTTCCCGCTCATCCATGTGTTGAAGCTATCTTGGACCCGCCACCTTTGGTCCTCCACCTCTCTAAGCTCATCCACCTCTCGCCTAGTGTAGCCGAGGGCTCGGTTCATCTCTTCTTGGCTAGCTTGGAAAGCACCTTGTTGTTGAAGCAATTGTTGTTGTTGTTGGTACATGTATTGTTGTTGAAGATTCACTTGATGGACCTCTTGAAGAACATTCTCTTGTTGAAGTTGAAGATGGGCCATTTGGTTGGCCAAGAAGGACATGTCCACCGTTTGTTGTCGCTCGGGAAACACCATTCCCGGACCATACCATTGGGCGTAGCCTTCATAACCACCACCTTGAGCTTGTTCTTGCCTTGCACCACTCCCCTCTCCATGCTCATAGTGCCTCGGGACCTCATCACCATAAAAGGCACCGGACCGACTTTGATGGAAGTCGGGCCCGATGTCATGTGTACCTCGGTCCGCCAATGTTGGAGCTTGGTGCGTGGCTCGGAGGTTGGCCATCAAGCCTTGGAAGCGCTCATCTTCTTCATTTTCCCCACGAGGTGCAAACACAAAGTTATCTTGGTCGGAATCCGGTGAAGATGAAGGGGAGGTAAACCGAATGTGTTGAGGTTGTTGTCGCCGCCCCTCTCTTGCACCTTCGGGGTCACCAAATGAGTGTGGCTTGCCGGCCCACACTTGGTACCAATTGTGATACCGAGAAAGATCATAGAGGTTGGGCACCAACCGGATGGACACACCATCATAGCTCGAGTGAGGGGCCAAAAAAGTCATGTAAAGCTTCTCCTTGATGATGTTGGCCTTCTTGAAATACTTCATGTTCATATACTCAACACCATTCGGAGCCGGAGAATACTTGTTAAGGTCGACTCCTAGACGCACGGCTAGCCTTGCTATCATCCCGCCGAAGTAGATCCAAGAGGAGCTTTGGAAGTCTCGCACCATCTTGACCCACTCCCATGCAAGGTTCATGGGCTTCTCGGTGTGGAAGAGCATCTCATGTAGCAATATAATCTCTTCCTTCATCGGCTTGTTCAACTCATGACGAGCATAGATTGCACATCCCAAAACTCGCACCATGACCCGAAAAAGAGGGCTAGCAATCTCGGTTGTGGTGGCGCCCTTTCTCATCTCGCTCTTCCCGGCCACATGCCGCCATACTTGGTTCACCTTCTCGTTGTCGATGTCGGTCTCTTCTTTTGGACATGGAAACCCGAAGTCGGTAACCAAGTCCCTAAGAGAGAGATTGTGGTCCTCATTGCCCAATTGGAAGGTGATCGCCCCTTCCTCATCTTCCATATTATCACAAGTGCATTCAAAAGTGGCCATGAATTCCGAGGTGAGGGCGGGATAGTGGGTTTTGTCCCACCTTAGCATCCCATTGAGACCGATGTGGGAGTAGCACCTTGGAAGAGCTTGATCCATGCCCATCTTCTTCACGGTTTCCCAATCAAGCCACCTTGTGTGATGCTCAAGCGCCATATACCTTGCATAACTCTCAACTTGCTCATCATCCTCCAAGTAAACATCATCCAACTTTGGCTCTTTTCTTGACTTCTTGGACTTCTTCTTCGGCCTTTCCGCATGAGATGATGAAGCTCTAGTCTCCATGGTACCGGATTTGAAGAGTATTGGACTTTTAAGCAAACAATCTACTTGGAACTCAAACTTTCTCAACCTAGATCGAGATGGGGGATGAAGAACGAGATTGAACTCGAAATTTCTCTTTGGAATCGGGCTAGGGAGGCCTTTTTGTGATTGGATCGAGATGAAGAAAGGGAGAGATGTGTGGATCGAGTATGGTGAGAGGGGGGGACGATTTTGAGAGTGTGAGGGAGATGGGTTGTATTTTGGGAATGGTGGTTAATATGAAGATGGTAGGTAGGTGATGGATGGCATTTAATGGGGGAAAGGGACAAATTAGGTCAAAGGGCAAAAATGGCATTCCACCCAGTCCGATCGGGTCGGACCAACGTCGTGGACCGACGTCCCTGTGTCGGGCCCGACTTACCTGGGCTCGATGTGGGGTGTTCGGGTCACAAATTTTTCTCCATCCTCTTGCAACTTCTTTCTCCATATTTCCATTTATTTTATTTTTTCACCTCAAATCCTACACAACCTTGAAGAATACACAACACCAAAAATCCACAAAACACTAGATGGAGATTGGTTAGAGAAAAGCTAGGCTAAACTAAGAAAAATCAAACTAAAATTACGAAAAGAAAGCTACTAGCTCGGGTTGCCTCCCGAGAAGCGCTCGTTTAGAGTCACTAGCTTGACTTCCTAACCTCAATCTCATGGCGGGTGAAACACGGTGAATTGCTCGCCATTGTTGTGCCCATTCCCATTGCCCTCATACCCATAAAACCATCAACGATGGTCTATATAGGCATGGCTCTCCGATCTCGGGCCTCTCTCATCATACTCCTCCAACGAATGAGATTTCTCCTCCTTACTTGCTCCATCATGTTCCTCTTTTCCTACACCAAAGTTATCGAAAGAATTCCTAGGAGATTCTACCAATTCATCTTTCAAGTCACTAAGGCAAATGTAGGAGTCTCCTAAGTCATCTTTCAAATCACTTAAACAAATGTAGGAATCAAAAGTTTGGAAAGAATTGTGGTCATCACCAACATCAAAAGGATATAAGTAAGGATACTCTTCATTTCTCCTTGGGCTAGCATTGATCCTTGACTCATCTTGTTCCTCAACTTGCTCCAACAACTCCCTTGCTTGTATTTGTTTATTGAACCCTTCATCACTTCTCAACACAATGACCTCTCTAGCAACTTCCACTTCTTCTCTTTTTCTCTTGGCACTCTCTTCAAGTTTGAGGATAGCCAAGGCGTCCGGCTCATTCAAAGCCTTGTTGAAGTGAAAATCGACCTTTTCTTCACCAATCTCAAAGGAATTGCCGTTTTTGACATCAAACCTTGCCCCCGCCGTAGCTAAGAATGGTCTTCCTAAGATTATTGGGACCAAGGGGTCCTCGTGCATGTCCAAGATCACGAAATCATCGGGAACAAAGTACTTTCCAACTCGCACCGGCACGTCATCCAATATTCCCTTAGCCTTGATGATGGAAACGTCGGCCATAGTTAGGGACATATCGGCCGGCTCAATTTCACCTAAATTTGCCCTTCTCAAAATACTAGCGGGCATCACCAAAACACTTGCCCCAAGGTCACATAAGGCTTGGAAGTTTTGAGACCCCACACCAATAGTGATAGCAAACCGACCGGGATCTCCTAGCTTTTGCGGTAACTCCATGGTCTTGACCTCATCTTGCATTTCAACTATGGACCTCTTCTTGCTCAAAATCTCCTTTAAAAACTTGGCATAGGATGGCATCTCGCTCAATGCATCGGTGAACGGGATAGAGATGTTCAAACCTTGCAAAAGCTTGAGAAACCTCTTGAACTTGTTCTCAACAACATCTTTCGGCTTCTTTGAGGGATATGGAAGAGTTTTTGCACCTTGAATCTTGCTTGGATCAACCTCCTTGGACTTCCCCACTTCACTTGCAACATTTCCTAGTTGGACCGACTTAGGCACCACGTCGGGCCCGATGTCGTGTATCACGGTCCTGGGGCAGAGCTGAGGCAGAGTAGTCGGATCGACATCTGGGTACGTCGGGCCCGACTCGCTCTCAACCTCGGTTCAGGGCAGAGGAGTTGATCTTCCTGCTGGGTCGACTTCAGGGAACCTCGGACCCGACTTGCTGGGTAAGTCGGTCCGGCTCGCTTCATTCTTCTTAGGTATGTGTGGCTCGTGTAGGTTTCGGCCACTTCTCAGTCCAATTGCCCGGACTTCATTTTGATTGTTTTGAGCTCGGGGGTTCTCCTCGGGTCGGCCCGGAAGTCTCCCATTCTCTCTCGGGGCTTGAGTTACAATTTGGGCAAATTGATTGTCGACTTGCCTCCTCCATGCACCAAACTCATTGAATTGGGTCCTCATCTCCTTGAACCCATCCCTCATCTCTTGAGCCAATGATTGTAGCTCATTGAATCCCGGTGGCCTATATGGTGGTGGTTGCGGCGCCCTTGGCTCGTTTTGGTTGAAGTTGTTGTTGTAGCCTTGAGCTTGATCGTTGTTCCATCGGCCATTACCACCATTGTTGAAGTTGCCTCTTCCACCGAAATTTCCTCGAACATAGTTTGCCTCGTCAATTTGCTCGGCCAAGCGCACTTGGCTCTCATTCGGACAAACTTGTGTAGCATGTGCAAAGGATCCACACTCCTCACAAGCTCTAGCATTTTGCTTGTAGTAGTGGACTTGCCTCTTAAGCTTGCTCACTTCACCTTCAAGGAATTGGAGCTTCACATCCTTGTCAATGTCTTCTCCCTTTGGATCATATAACTTCCTTGCACCTTCACCTTGAACTTTCACCTCTTTGCTAGCTTGACTCACCCCATACATGACCTCATAATCGGATAGCTTGTCAAGTAGCTCCCAAGCTTGATCCGGTGTCAAGTCTATGAACCCACAATCGGTGTGGAGATTGAGCTTGTCCTTCGTTTCCGGATTAATGCCTTGGAAAAAGATGTCTTGGAGAACATATGGTTGTTGGCCATGAGTAGGAAATTGGCGCAACATCTCCTTGAAACGGTCCCATACTTCGAAGAGAGGCTCATTCGGACCTTGTTGAAAGCTTGCAATTTTCCTTCTTAGCTCGGTTGTCTTTGAGGGCGGGAAGAACTTCATCAAGAAAGCATCATGGAGTGCCTTCCAAGTTGTGATCGACCTAGGGGCTTGGCTCTCGAGCCAATGTGTGGCCTTGCCCCCAAGTGACCACTTGAACGCCTTTAGAAGCACATACTCCAACGTCTCCTCGTCGGTAGAGATCGTCTCACACATGTCCACAAAGCGTTTGACGTGCTCTATGGGACACTCATATGGACGGCCCTCGAATTGATCACGCTTGATGAGGGAGATGAATTGCGTCTTGATCTCAAAATTCTTGGCAACCTCGGGAAGCACAATAACCGGTTCGGGTACCCTCAACTCCGGATGCATGTATTGGCGTCCATTCCAGTGTAGAGCGTTGAGTTGAGACTCGGCCCTCATCCGTTGCTCCCGTTCTCTTCTTGCCACCGCCTCTTGATTGTCCTTCTCAAGTTGCAATCTAGCCATTTCGGCCCTAAGTCGAGCCAACTCCTCATCACCATGGAGAGCTTGATTCTCCATCCTTTTCCTTCTTTGGGCTTCTTTGAGAATACTTTCCGGATCACTCACAAACTCAAGCTCAAGTGTTCCTCGGGAGGAACGAGCTCGCATACACCAAATTGGCACTCAATGCACATAGAATTCCCCGGCAACGGCGCCAATCTTTTGATCGCTCACGAATGCGAGGGTCTAGAGATACAATTTATAACCCGACCCCGTTGTAGCACGTGGTGGGTGTTGAACGCTCGGGAAATCTACTCGATTGAGGTGCCTAAACACTAGAAAGCTGGAAAGGAGAACTTAAAACAAAGGAAAACAAAGAGAACAGTCGGGACCGACACAAGTGTCACGTCGGGCCCGATGTTGGCGACAAAGAGGGAAGTCGGGACCGACGTAGAGCAAGTTGGGCCCGATGTAGCTGGTTTTGTCGAACTCAAAGATTGAAAGTAGATCTTGGGCTTTTGGGTTCCTTCTCTAGTATATTAAGGCTTTTCCACCCCAATTCAAGCAATAAGTGATGATCGGAATAGGATCGAGGTGCTTTCACCCTCGTTCCAACCACTTCTACACATCGATCATTGGGGAAATCCCCTTCGAAGCAAGGTCTTGAGATGGACAAATGTTCACTTTCGTTACTTTGCCAATCACAAGCCTTGATTCCTTACTTTCATAAGGAATTGTAGCTCTATGTAGAGTGGGTTCCTAGATCAAGCACTCAAGGCTTATGGAATTGGGGTTTCTAGCCCAACCTAGCTAGAGTTTTCCCCCATAACCCAAGATCAAGGAGATCTACTCCATATGGCAAACAAAGAAAACAAACAAATCACAAAGCAAAGCAATCAACATCATCAATCTCAAACCAAAGCCAAATTTCATTCACAAATCAAAAGCAATCCACAAACTCCAATCCAAGGTTTCCAAATCCACAAAATCAAAACAAGGCAAAGCTAATCTATCAACCAAACCTATCAAATCTCCTTCTCCTATGCCGATTCCCTCTCTTCTCCTTCTCCTCTCCTTCCTCCTTGCTCTCCAAGTATCCTCTTGAGAGTTTTTGAGAGTTGGTTAGTTGCTAAGTCTTTGGGGACCTCCTCCAATTAGAAGATAAGAGAGCCTTAATAGATGAGGGGCAAAAGTGGTAGTTTACAATTTCGTGCCTTGGAGCCCAATCCAGCCAGCGACCGACTCGGACCGACACGGAGCACCTCGGGACCGACTTACTAGGCAAGTCGGTCCGAGGTCGAAAAATCAACATCGGGTCCGACGTTGGTTCCAACTCGATCCGTACCTCGTTCCACCTTCTTCTTGTTGGCTTTTCTCTTGTTCTTCTTCATGGCTTGCTCCTCTCTTTCCCTCTTAAGCTCAGGCCTTGCTCCATATTCCGATTCTCCTTCAAAACGACCCTTGATCCATGCCAAAACACCTACAAAACACATATAACGCGCATAGTCTCCGAATCTCATAGAAATACGGGAACTAAGCTAAAAAGGTACAAAACACACAAAAAAGGGGAAAAAGAAACATATTTACAAAGGGAATCATATATAAAACACCACCAAATAAAGAGACATCATAAATCACTTTGAAGAAAAAAATTAGTGACGAAATAAAAGTCACTTTAGCCTACCTTGTTTTTGTCCTTGCATGCTTAAATTGGCTTTGTTAACTTGCATAGGGTCAATTGAGAGATTGCATGTGTTTAAAAGCTTATAAAGGGATATATTGCATTGCTTGTATTATTGCATACTTGCTAATTGCTTGAACTGCATATTTTCCTTTATCTATCATTAGAACACCATATCTACACCTTTACTCCCTCATTTCAACCCAAAAACTGAATTAGTTGATTGGATTGCTTTGAGGCAAGTTCTGGCTTGATTAAGGTGTGATATTGCTTTTTCGTATTGCTTTTGGAACACACTACTCTCTCGTTTTATTGTTTTGTTTTCAGGATTAAGATGTATTGGTGTGATCCCTTTAATGATATTCCACCAACTCCAAGGGTACAAAGACCTCTAAAGATTGAGCCTTTTCTAGAGAGTATGGACTGGATGATTATTTGGCATGGGAGCGAGCTGTTGATTACTACCTTGTCTAGTATGGTTATGATGAATGGGATATCCTTCCATGGGTGACTAACTACCTTGTTGGTTCTGCCCGTTCCTTTTGGTTATGGATATATCAATCTAGAAGACGTCAAGGCTTGATTCCAATTGCAAAATGGGACCAAATGAAGTTTGTAATGCAAAAGATCTATGTTAGACATGATGAAGAGTTGCATAGACGATACAGAGAGGCTTGTTCTCCTGCTTGCCAAAAGAGAGCTCCAATCTTATCCTTGAATCACAAGTACGAGTCTTTGGACTTGACTAAGGAGGCTTTGGCTAATTCTAGTCAAATGAGGTATAATTCTAACTCTTCTTCTATTGTTTTATATACTAACTCCTTTTTGCAGGAAATGGCCGAGTTTCTAACTCACCTATTCAGGAATTTTCACTCAAGAAGAGAGAGTTACAACCCCACATAGCCAAGAGACCACTAAAGAATCAAGTCACCTCCCATGTGTTCCTCAATGCCATATCGTGGATGAAAGTTTGAAGAAGGAGGTTTCAGCTGAGGAACATATGCAAGATGAGAGCATGGAGGAAGAAGTTGATGTCTCAAATGGAGTTTCCATCAAAGAGAGCCATAACTTTCAAAAGATGATTCAATGTCTTCCACCAACTATTTCTGCTCCAAAACCTTCTTTACTAACCATGGTGCCTTTAGTATATCCAGCGTTTCAAGATATTTCTCCTCTTACTTTTACATGCAACATCGAATCGAGGACGATTCGAGGTCAAGTGGGGGAGAATGATAGCGATCAAAGAACCATGAAGAATACCCTTGCAAAGAAGGTGTCTAAGAGGCCAATACCAAGACCTTTCCCAAGGTCTCGGGCATTCAAGTACAAGGATAACTTCAAGGACTTGATACTATCTCTTCAAAATATCCATCCATGGCGTCCAAGGCCCGTAAGTAAGAGAATCAAGCTCGGGCCTTGCTCCATGTTCCAATTCTCCTTCAAAACGACCCTTGATCCATGCCAAAACACCTACAAAACACATATAACGCGCATAGTCTCCGAATCTCATAGAAATACGGGAACTAAGCTAAAAAGGAACAAAACACACAAGAAAAGGGGAAAAAGAAACATATTTACAAAGGGAATCATATATAAAACACCACCAAATAAAGAGACATCAAAATACCCCATACTTAAACTTGCTTGTCCTCAAGCAATAACAATGTAAGCAAGACCGAAACATAATCTTCAAGTAAAGCCTCATATGAAAACACATTTAAGCACAAGTGATTGATATTCAAGCAAGATTACATCATCACACATGATTAAGTGTTCCAAGGAATAGAGTCAATGCAACTAAGCCTCACTTTAGGGATATGTGAATGTGTATCCTCATCATGTGTATGGGTATAGTAATGAACACTCAAGCTCAAAAATCATGCAAGTAAGGACTTTACTATTGAAGCTAATATCACCAAATCCTCCACCTAGAGATGCCTAATACAAAGTACACAAAGAATTCGAACTTGGCTCAATGGAGGTCCTCAAAGAGGTTCCATTCTGTCGGGTTGTAATGGGGCTTTTGGTATTTCTCAAGGTGGGAATTATTTGGTCTTGTGGTGCTTACAATGGGGATTAAACAACCTAAACTCTCACCAACTTCACCAAAATTCCACAATCAATTTCACACTCATCCAAAAGACTTAACATTTTTCCTCTCAACCCAAAATTTCACTTAACATTCCACTTCATCTTTGCTCTTAGGCTTTTTGTTGGATTTTCCACACTTTCTACACTGGACCGACTTTCTTATGACATCGGGCCCGATGTGGTGTGTAACTCGGTCGGACCCTTTTTCTTCACTTAAGCTCTTTACCTTCATTCCACTTTCCATTTCCAACATTTTCTTTCTTTCTTTCTTTCTTTTTTTTTTCATTTTCTTTTTGCACAACAAAGATGCACTACCCACATGATTCATAACACCATTCTTTGCCCTTAAACCAAAGAGAATCTCAACTCTTCAAATACAATCCAAACCTCTCTTCTAAAGTCCAATCCCATAAGGGTCAAGTCATATAAGGCTAGGAATAATATTTTTGAGGAGTTTCAAACAAAGGCCTAGGCTAAAACGGGGCTACAAACAAAGGATTCACTTCATGGTAGGATATGGAACATTTATGTGACTAAAAGAACAAAGTTCAAAATCAATGTGACAATGCTAGGACAAATCTCATGACGGTCTTGGAAAATAGATAAACACCGCAATAGCAAGTTTTACTAAGCATGCATGAGCTAATCACACAAGAAACATGAGGGATATGCAAATATGAACAAGCATCCCTAAAATGGCCAAAAATCAATCTCACAAGGGTCACTCATACTTAGTTGCATAAGAACTCATCCTAGAACTCACATGTTCAATAAAACAAGCAAGATATCATGATCACATCAAAAGCAACATCTTTTTAGAGGCTAAACCATCCAAAAATATGGAAAGGAATTTACATGCTCACATCATCATTAGCTTTCATTTGGACATCTAAGATGGGAATTTCTAGTCCAAAAACTACAAAACACAAAATCTTTTTGTTGTTTTCAACACAATTTTTCAAATTTTTATGGATTTTTGCAAAAATTTCTCTATACAAACCAAAAACAAAGACTCATCCATTCAAAACCAAATCAATCATCCATGTCATTCATCCAACCACAAACCAAGAAACAAACATCCCAAACACAAACTAGAAACCGAAAACCAAATATCCTCAAAATAACAAACACACACAAGCAAGTGAAATCATGAGCACACTTACCCCCACCCCATACTTAAAAATTTTGATGTCCCCATCAAACAAGGAAACCAAAACTTAAAAGTAAGAGAGAAGAGTGCAAAGAGCTCACAATTTCTTTATTCTTCAATGGCATGTCTAGAATCACTCGAAAGGGTTGTCACGCCTATATCCTCTTTGGAGTCTCGCTTGCCGCTCCCTCTCGTACACTTTCTCTTGGTAGAAGTCTTGTGGTGGTGGTTGGAGTTGAGGATCCGGGCGCGTCCATTGGTCCTCACGGGAAGGGAAGTTCCCGCTCATCCATGTGTTGAAGCTATCTTGGACCCGCCACCTTTGGTCCTCCACCTCTCTAAGCTCATCCACCTCTCTAAGCTCAATTCTAGTCAAATGAGGTATAATTCTAACTCTTCTTCTATTGTTTTATATACTAACTCCTTTTTGCAGGAAATGGCCGAGTTTCTAACTCACCTATTCAGGAATTTTCACTCAAGAAGAGAGAGTTACAACCCCACATAGCCAAGAGACCACTAAAGAATCAAGTCACCTCCCATGTGTTCCTCAATGCCATATCGTGGATGAAAGTTTGAAGAAGGAGGTTTCAGCTGAGGAACATATGCAAGATGAGAGCATGGAGGAAGAAGTTGATGTCTCAAATGGAGTTTCCATCAAAGAGAGCCATAATTTTCAAAAGATGATTCAATGTCTTCCACCAACTATTTCTGCTCCAAAACCTTCTTTACTAACCATGGTGCCTTTAGTATATCCAGCGTTTCAAGATATTTCTCCTCTTACTTTTACATGCAACATCGAATCGAGGACGATTCGAGGTCAAGTGGGGGAGAATGATAGCGATCAAAGAACCATGAAGAATACCCTTGCAAAGAAGGTGTCTAAGAGGCCAATACCAAGACCTTTCCCAAGGTCTCGGGCATTCAAGTACAAGGATAACTTCAAGGACTTGATACTATCTCTTCAAAATATCCATCCATGGCGTACAAGGCCCGTAAGTAAGAGAATCAACTCACAAAAGTTCGGAAAGTAAGAAGTCCGTCAAATGGAAAATAGTGCTCCGTAAACTGATCATAAATTCGGCTAGAAAATTCATCTCAATTCCGTTAAGTATGCGTTGGAAAGATAATTAAAAGTTCTACAACTTTGTAGTTTACATCAAATTCATAATCCAACAGCAAAGGGCCGAAAAATCGGTTTTACCGAGAGTTTTTCAACTCTAACGGGAATCTTATCTTTAGTTTAAATTTCTATCTTTATTTATTTTATTTATGGACGTTTTTATGCTAGAATAATTGGAGATTTCGACCATAGGCATATGTTAGTTGGTTGATAATCTCTCTCCTATCTTTTGTTATCTTTTATAGTTTGTTAGGTTAGTTTCCTTAATTAAATAAGTTAGATAAATCTTTATTTGATTTATTTAATTAAAGGGGATCTAGTTAGTTGCATCTACTTTATTTTATTATATCTTTGGAAGCAAGACATGGGTTACTTGATCTCCAAGGATCATCTTTGTATCTCTATTTATACTTTGCAATTTCATTAATGAAAAATCAGCTTGAGAGAGATTAAACCCAAATTGGTTTAGTCTATCTCTTGGACTCCAAAAAACACATGTGTGATTATTATTGCTTGCAAGTTCGATCAACACCAATATGCGATCTCCAATCCACTCAATCTCATACTCGCACTTCTCTCTTTGTTGTTTCATTGAGTTAGTCAATTTAGATTGTTCTAGAATTGATTGTTAAAGATCATTCTAGTTAATCAATTGGATTTAGCGATCGAGCCAATCCAATTGAACTATCAAAAGTTGATTCTTTCAATTATCCAACTCGTCTCTCTTCTCAATCAGTTTTTCGTCAATTCAGTTACTTGATCCGCAAGTCATTAACTTTGAGAGCAATTTCAGGTTGAAACAAGATTACTAGGCAAGATTGGGATCCTGTTGGGTTAAATACTTGATCAACGAGGAGTAATCTGAGGCGATCACGTATCGATTTCCCAAATTCAAAGCAAGTGCTCTTCATCGACCAAGGTTATTTGTCGGATGGAGATCGAGGAGAAATCCGAAGATATACATCTAGCTCAAGTTGAGGAGGAGATCGAGTATAATGATGAAAATGCTGAGGATGTCACTCTGGATACATCAATACAACCCCTTGTGCTGGTAACAATGCACGCTCCTCATCTCCATGAATCTCCACCCGCTGACCAAAGAGAGTGCATCTTCCACACCCATTGCACCGTTCAAGGTCAAACTTTATATGCTATTATTGATGGTGCTAGTTGTTGCAGTTTGATTAATAAGAAAGTTGTTGAACACTTGCAATTACCAACTACTAAAAGATCAACTTCTTATAGTTTAAAAGAGATTAATGAGGCTAAAGATGAAAATTTGATCACTCACCAATGCCTTGTTAAATTTGCTATTTGTCCTTATAATGATAGTGTTATTTGTGATGTTACCGAAATGGATTGTATCATCTCCTCTGTTGAAAGGGTTTCCCGACAACAAATAAATTTGTAGTCAAGATCCCGCTGTGTATAGGAAGGTGAGGATCGTCCAAGGGAAGCAAGTTATGTTTAATTACTATACTAGAAAACAGGAAAACACAAAAATAAAACAAGCAGAGACGAAAGCAAAAACGAAGCTACGACAACCTCGGTACCGACCTTGTCATGGTCGGTATCGATGCTGATTTCAATTACAAACAACGCAAGTAGCACGAATGAACTGCAGGCTCGGTACTGACCTGTGTACCTCGGTAACGAGTCTGAACAAAGGAATATGAATGTGATTCAAATGGGAAAAAGATCTAGGATAAGGGTTTACCACGACATAATCATGCATTGAAAATAGTGCGAAGGATAAATAACCTGACTTAAGGATAAATCTATCAACTTTCATTGATTTAAGCAAGAAAATCAATTAATTTTCATGAATCAATTCACTCTCTACTTATTTTTGATCCAGAGCTCGAAACTTTCGTTATCGAACAATATCAACATTCATTGTTACAAATGTAACACCCCCATTTTTCCCTCGGAGATATTACCGCCAGTGAGCTTGAAATTTACACTCCGAAGCCACCCAAGGCTTCACGGTATTCAAGATATAAATAAGTAATAATAATTCAATAAATACTAAAACAAATGTCCAACTTTCACAATCTTGAATAATCCAAATACTTGCGGAAAAAATGAGATTAAATAGTCTTTGAACAAAGCGGAAGTAAAATTCTTGAAGGCGGTCCTTACAGACCAAGGATCTCGACCTAAAACTAAAAAGTTACTCAAAAGAAACGTGCAACAACTTCAACAGCTTCAATCTCGAATCACCACTCCTTTACTCCCTGATGTTCCATATAGGGACGGTTGACACCAGCCGGCCATGCAAAAGAAATAAAGCGGTCGGTCAGTCTAAAGAAAGACTATGCAAGTGGAATTTTATGTGAGGTTCTTGTGATCTTAGTTGCATTATAACCATCGGACTCCGAATGAAAGTCGGTCGATGACATAACCCAAATAATATCACGGAATGGGAAATATGATGAAAAGATTAGGACACCACAAAACTATGGTTCCTTAAGAATGAGAAAGGTTATATTGGGAACTTTAATTATCAAGCAAGATTTTGAAAAGCCTTGGTCGACTTATCAAACCTACAACCAACCTCACCGAATGCATGTTGTCCGAATTCAGATTAGAAAATAGATTTATCAGATCCGGGAGCCAGAGTGGTTTTCCAAGTTGTAGTCACCACCCTGAACACGTTTTAATGGGTGTGCACTAGCACTTATCTTATTTAATTACAAAACATTGCATTCAAGTTGGTAGCTTTTAAGACGACAACGCGATATGCCATAAGATATAGAATCCCACAAAGGACGGAACGGGTTCCTAAGTCCCGATACAAGGCACTAGCTAGGTGCCAAACACTTCTCAAAACGGTTGAGAGAGCAGGGTCATGACCAGCATTAGGGCCTAGGTCCATCCTTATGCAAAATGTTATAAAGAGGTGTTCAGGGGTTAGTGACCCCCACCCCTAATTCTACGTTAGTCCAATAACAACGAATCTCAAAATGAGACCGTGAAATAAGTAGGTGCACAAACATTGCAACCTAAGTATAAGTTCTAGCGCATAATAGTGATAATAACAATAAGCTACCATGGGGTCATTATTTCTATGCATAATAAACCCTAATTCATTTATACATTTCAACAAGGTCATTATTTCTGTAATAACCTAATTATTTAAACAAGCAATCCCAACACAACATGCAAACATGAATAAAAATATTCATGACAAAATATGAGAGCGAACCACCACTTACCTTGTTTGCAGGCGGACGGTACGAAGATTCGATGGATGGGAAAAATACGCGCGAACTAACTACTTCCTGTTTCAAATGAAAGAAACAAAATAAATTGTATTAATTTATTTTGATTCTCTTTCTCCTTTAAATGAGTGATTACGAAATATTTTAAGAGTTTATAATTTTATAAACTTCTAATTTAAATAAGATGATTCCCGATTAATCTTAAGGTTATGAAAATTATAACTTTTCATGTTTTATGAAATGTGATCTTAAATACCTTATATTATGCATATAAATATTCTCCATTTATTTTACATGCATAAAATGTATTTTTCAATCATAATCTTACTCAATATTTTATTCATAAAAAAAATTAATTTAATAAACAAACTTTAATACCAGAACATTCAAATATAAAATATTTATAAAATAGCTGATTTTACATAAAAAACACATAATTTATAACTTTCTTTAAAAAAATATTTAATTTTTTAGTTATAGTTAACGTAATTATAAAAAATTAATTTTACAGTACTTGGTCATTTTACATGATCATAAAAGTAGTTTAGTCAAAACCAACGTAGTAACCACATTCAACAATTAGTTTTGTACTATATATATAAAGCATACTAGAAAAAAAAAACTAGTTTAAGGAGTTTGGTTCAAATGAAACAAACTATTATACTAAAACGTGAAACGAATGCATTTTTCCTAATTAGTAGTGCACTTTTCATACAAAAGTGTATTAAAAAATACAAAAAATGCACTACGAAAAAGTGCACTATAAAAAATATGAAAAGTGCACTAAAAAGTACGAAAAGTGCAAATGCGAAAAAGTGCACTCTGAAGTAGGAAATGTGCACTACTAACTTTAAAAAGTGCATTCGTTTCAGGATAAGAGTCCGTTTTAGGATAAGAGTTTGTTTCATTTGAACCAAACTCCTAGTTTAAGGGGTTAATTAATTATTACTATTATATATATTTTTAAAACAAGTCAATGAGTTAAGATTGATGTTCTAAAGTTCATCCACATAAGGCTAGCTAGTGTAAACTTTAATTTGTGCTAGAAGTCTACATAGAAAGCTAAATTAAACGGTGAGGGAAAAAAAACAATTTGAGGTTTACTGTTTTTTTTTTAAATGAAGGGCACCACACAAAGACCCAATTGATAATATTGTACAACCAAACGGGGAAACAAGAAAAAAAAACACATTCGATTGACTATTGAGACCTATAGAATTGTAAAACCAGAACTGGGAATTTGAACATGGACTTACAGTTCGATCGAGTGAAGAATTCGAACAGAAGTCAGTGTTTGATGGTGAGGAGATTTCGAACAGGAGCAAAAGGAAAAGAACAAGAGCATTGTGTTGTGGTAGTGGATGAAAGTGCAACGATTTCGATCTCAATTTATAGGGGAAATGGTCGGGATTAAACGCCCAAAACGAATTCAAACTTTCCATAACTCCAATTTATCTGATTGGCAATCACATAAGGCTAATTGATTTTAGCCCTAATTCGTTCAAATCAAGGAAGCGAAAATTTCGGGATCCGATTGATCAAATTAGCGTTAAGATTATGATGGGTATGAAATAAGGATCGTTTCCATGTATAATACACTCGATTCCATGATCAAAGGGTGAAAATTTCATTTTGGGCATTCTCCATTGATGAAGCATTGTACCGGCTGTTGGAGGAGGAAGAAGGTGAATTGTAAATTTTGCAATTTCATCCCCATTTGTAAAGAAATTACAATTTCGGCCCAAACTTTTAAAAACGAGGCAAAACGCCCATTTCTTAGGTATTTAAAATTCCGAAAATTATATTTTGTACCCAACATTTTAAGAACTCATTATCTTGCCTAGAGCAAGGTCAAGAGTCAAGAGTCGTGATTCCTTCTCTAACTGCTCTAGGCGTACCCAACATTTCTTAGCCCTCTCCCTTCTATTACACCTCCTCATGCCCCGGAGTTGTCGCTCACGCCTTATAAGCCTCCGAGCAGGCGCGAATGGCATCCCAAGGACGGGTCTCAATCTGCTATTGAAGGAGGAGTTGAAAGAAGAGTTCTTCTTGCCCACCCAAGAGATGTTCAACAAGAATTCAAGGGAGGTTCTTTATGTCTTCTTCTCTTTAGGAAGGATGTTTTAATTATTAGTGTACATTTGACTACCCTTCCATCTCCTATCTCTTATTTGTTACAAGATTTCATGGACTTGTTTCCTGAATAATTGCCACCCAACATTTCACATATACGAGGGATTGAGCACTAAATTGACTTGGTTCCCGGAGCTTCCTTCCCAAACCGATCCATCAAGTTCCTAAGAAGGATGAATCTTTGCGTATGTGAGTGGATTGCCGTGCCATCAACCAAATTAGGGTAAAGTATCATCACCTTATACCTCGTTTGGATGATATGCTTGATGAATTGCATGGTTCTGTTTTGTTTACCAAGATATATCTTCGAAGTGGCTATCAGAAATTAGAATGAAAGAGGGTGATGAAAGGAAAACTTCTTCAAAAACAAAATACGGTTTATATGAGTGGGTGTTCATGCCTTTTGGATTGACTAATGCTCCTAGTACTTACATGAGATTAATGAACCATGTTTTGCATCCTTACTTGGAAAAAATTGTTGTTGTTTACTTTCATGACATCTTTATGTTGTAAGGGTTTCTTGACAAACAAAATTAATTTAGAAATCAAGATCCTGTTGATTATAGCAGAGTCAGGTTTGTCCACGGGAGAGAGTCGGTATCAAGTTTTGTTTTAATTTAGGGAACAAGTAAGAGCAAAAGATGGGTTTTATCAATAAGAGAAAATTCTAAGGTTTAGGTATCTCCACAACAACAATTATGCATGCCAACACCAATAAAACATAAAGATCATGCTTTTCTCACATAAAGTTGTCAACTTCGTCAACCATGCAAGAAATCAAGTAACTTTCATTAAATCAATAAACTTTACTATCTCTCTGAATACTTTAGCTAGGATTAATCAACTTTCTTTTCAAAACCCTAATCAACTATTTTGATTCATAGTTTGTCTCTTTCGATTCAGACTATGAACGAGAAATTCCTTATCTTTCGATTAAGGATTGTAGTACAAGAGAAGAAATTTTACGGATAAAAAAATCAAATCATGATCAAAGGCAAGCACACAGAACCACTGTTGGGTTAACCCCAATCCTTAGAAAGAAGAAGACTACTCACACTTCATCATTGAAAAACAACTAAATTCAATTAAAAAGTAAACTTACAATCGAATCCAAAACAATTGTCTTCTTAAAATCTCCAACTCGTCTCTTCTCTCTACTGTAAAATTGCATTAATAATATCCAAAAACCAAAGCTAGAACAAGGTATTTATATTAAAGTTAAGGCTACTCCTAAGGAAATAAATCTATCAAAATAAATCTTCAAAGGAAACAATCTGAAAGGGATATTCGATCATTAAATGTGCAGACTCGGATCAACCATACCGACACGAAGTGCCTCGGTACCGAACCCGTTAGAGTCAGTAGGGCTTTCCTGAACTTCCTTCGATTTCTTCTTCACTGAGTGCCTTGTTATCGACCTGGTGACCCTCGGTACTGACCCCACTACCTCGGTAGCAACCTCGTAACTGAGAGATTACCTCGTTCGGGGATCGTCTCACTTTATTTTTTCTTCGATTATTCATCCTTTAGCTTGGTAACGAGTCTCTGAACTTCATAGTTGGCTCGATCTTGGTTCTCTTCCTTTATTCCTTGCATCACTTCGTCTTCACTCCTCTTGCATCTTTCTACAACTTCTCTTTACTCCTAAAAATGCTTCAACATAGCTTCAAAAACCTATAAAACACCACCAAAGCTTATGTAGACTCCATATCTTAAACAAATACGAAAACCTACACAAACGACTCAAAACAAAACACAATATACTAAAGAAAAAGACACAAACGCACACAAACACACCCTAAAAACACAAACATGACGAGGTACCAAACCATTATCACAAGTAACAACACTAAAAAAATTGTTTTGAAAACAAAAGTAAAAATTCTCTGGAAAAACCCTCTCCCCCTCTCACTTTCCCTTTCCTTGAGGGTTCTGCCTCTCTCCCCGATCGGCGGCCGCCATGGCCAAAGGTCGCTCCTCCAAAAAGAAGAAATTCATCTCTCTCGGCCCATCCCCCTCCTCACCCACCCAAACCACCCCCTCCACCACCATTTCCCCCATCCCCGAAGACCTAATTCGCAGTGTCAACCAACGCATCCTCAAAAATTGTCCCGCCTCCTCCAACCCTCCGGCCCTTCTCCCGGCCATCGGAGATGAGCTGGCCAATTTGGAGCTTTTCCCCCTCTCCCGGTACCTTAAACTCCACTTCCTCCCGAGCTCTCCTCCCCTCTCCATGTACCTAACCCCCCTCCCTCTCTGGCGGCGGAGACTTTGGCCTCCCCTGCTATGGAGGAGGTGAACCCTCTGGCCACTACGACATTGCCCAATATACCCTCCCCCCCCCCCCCCCCCGCCCCTCCCTCGGCCTTCTCAACTACTTTTCTAGAAAACCCCAAAACCCCTCTTTCTTACTCTGCGGCTGTCGGAGTCCATAAAAAACTCAATGCTAACCTCAAACTGAACTTCGTTGAAGGAATCAAGGATGGTATAATTGATGTCGACCCGGACGACATTGCCGACAATGTTGAGTGATGGCAGCTTAGCCTTGTTGGTGCTGCCATGGGAGGAAAAGTCCCTTACAAAGCTATGGAGTGACTCTCAAGGGGCCTTCGTTAAAGGAAGATCAATCCGTCATAACATCCACCTCTTCCAAGAGCTCATGGCTAAATATAATACCAGAAACATTTCCCCGATATACGCCATTAAAGTCGACAATCAACTGGAGCTTCATTGAAAACATCCTCATCTTCTTCCAATTCCCACAAGACATAATTAATTGGATCATGAACTGCATTTCTTCACCTAGCTAGTCCATCAACATAAATGGAGAACTCAAGGGTTTTTTCAAAGGACAAAAGGGCCTTCGACAAGGTAATCCGCTCTCTCCCTACCTCTTTACTCTTGCCATTGAATACCTCAGCCGCATGTTGAGCAATCTGAGCACCAACCGCAGTTTCAAACTCCACCCTAAGTGCAAAAGAACAAAAATTACACATCTTAGTTTTGGTGATGATCTAATCATCTTTTGTAAGCGAACCATCGATTCCATTCAAGCCATCAAATCTATCCTTGATAAATTTGCCTCATACTCTAGCCTTCAACCAAACCTCTCCAAATCTCAAATCTTCTATGGTGGTATCCCCCCTGCTTCCCAAACCGATTTCCAAAATGCCCTCCGCTTCTCCAAAGGCACCCTCCCAATTCGTTACCTCGGTATCCTGCTCAGCTCCAAAAAACTTCACTCTAAAGATTATGACCTTGTCATCAACAAAATGACGGCCAAAATCTCAAGCTGGGCTGCTAAAGGTCTCTCTTACGATGGGAGAGCCGAACTTATACGGTCGATTCTCTTTGGCATTCAAAACTTTTGGTGCCACATCTTCCTTTTCCGCAAAATTGTCCTTGCCCGCATCAAGCGCATAATTAGATCCTATCTCTGGTCTGGATCCCCTGACTCTAACCGCACCCTTATTGCCTGGAAAAATATTACCAAACCCAAGAGAGAGGGTGGCCTCGGATTCAAGGAACTTCTGGCCTGGAACAGGGCTTGCATGGCCTACTCTCTCTATGAAATCCATTGCCAAGCTGATAATATTTGGTGTCGTTGGGCTTCTGCTAACCTCATCCGCTCCTCCACTATTTGGTCCATTCAACCACGACGCACAAGTGGTTACACCTGGCGAACCCTTCACCAAGTTAGAAACCTCCTTGCCAACAAAGCTGTAATTTCCCAACTCCCTGAGATCCTCTGTAATTCAGCTGGGAAATTCTCAGCGCACAATACATACAACCTCCTAAGAGAACTCTCCCCCACCTCAGTTGGAGTCGCCTCATTTGGAACGGTTACAACAACCCCAAATGCTCTTTTATCTCTTGGCTAGCACTTCATAATCGCCTCCCTACCCGTGAATATCTAAGCTGGTGGTTTCAATTCCCCGATTCATCTTGTGTCCTCTGCCACGGCCTAGTACAAAATACCACCCACTTTTTCCAATCATGCCCCTTTGTCGGATCGGTCACTAAGATTGTTTGCTCTAGGACCCTACACCCTAGACCTTTTGGATCTCTTGGTGACTGGCTCCATTGGCTCAATGTCACCTTTCGGAAGAAATCAACACACTCACGCATTGCTGCTGCTGCGCTCACATCTGTCACCTATCACTTATGGACAACTTGCAATGCAACCATCTTCCAAGGCACCACTCTCGACCTTGAGGGCTGTGCTAGCATTATCATTCAGCATGTCAAGATGGATTTCATGGCAAAATATGACAAGACTAACCAAGAGCATCTAAGTTGGATTAATAGGCTTAACAACCTCGGTTAGTGAGCATTTTGTCATAATTGTTTCGTCTGGTCTTGTACATTCCTTTGCTACACCTTTTGGCCTTGCTGGTGCATACCTATCTACACCGTTTTTTTGTAAAGCTACTCTTTAACTAATACTATTTAACCTTCTTCAAAAAAAAAGTAACAACACTAAGATTACTTGTGAAATTGATTTAATTAGTCTGTCCAAAACTAGGTCCCTCATCATCCATAGGAACCTTTCCCTTCATCTTCTTCATGATCTTATTGAAAATTGGATTTATCAACCTATTCTCAACATCTTCATATTATGCCCCATATTCTAAGTCAAATGAAGAATTGTGATTTCCTTCCATGGCTTGAATATTAGCAAGTATCTTCCCATTGGCATTATCCTTGGTCCCTTCCAGCAATCTGGATAGCCAACTAAGTTTAGCATATCTCTTTCATATATCCAACTTCTTTGCAAAAATCACATTTCTTATTAGCCTTGTATCTCTTGTAACTAGAACTTCCCCATATATTACATATCCAAAACATGTGCCTGTCATCCTTGCCTTGTTGCCATTACAAGTTCATGAACTATAACCTTTACCAGATCTTCTCTAATTACCACTGCCAAACATGTTAACAACTAAAGCATCATGTGATTGCATACTACTTCCAGTCATATTTTTCTCTCTCTCTATTCGCACCACCATGTGAAATGCTCGATTCAAATTTGGTAATGGTTCCATAGACAAAATATTACTCCTCACTGTTTCATATGCATTTAATTTGAGAGCTGCATCAAGAATTGCGTCAGCTGATATTTAGCCTCTTTATCATGAATTCTCTTCATGAGACCACAAACACATTGTTTCATAACACCACAACTACATATTTCCACTCCTTCAACAATTTGTATTTCATCCCAGATCTTCTTGAATATGTTATAATATGATGGCACACTCATATATCTTGCTTCACATTTCTAAGCTCACGATTAAGTTGGAATATCTAAAGAGCATTAGATTATGCATACCTTTCAACAATATCATTCCATAATTCCTCATCATAGTGAACATAGATGAAGTCTTCTGCTTTTTTATTTGACATAGAGTTGAGAAACGAACTCATTACCATGAAATTGCAATGGTACCAATTTTCATAACCTTCTAAATTCTTAGATGGCTTCGGATACATTCCATTATAAAACCTAATTTCACCTTAGCTCCTAACGCCATCTTATTGCTTCGGCTCCAACTATGAATATTAGATCCATTGAATTGTATAGCAACCAACTAATTTCCAAGATTTTCAAAATTAACCAAAAAGAAAGGATCAAAGGAATGATGATTACCACCAATAAACATGCCATATTCCTTCTCCCTTCGTCTTCTTTACATCGGAGACGAGAGTGTCCTGGTATGATCTATGCCATCTCACTGACCTATATCAACCCTCGTACTCTCCAATTCGCGTAGGCGATTGAGAACGATCTTCCTCATATCTTCTTTTCATAGTTGATCGCGAGAGATCCATTCGTTCCTTTCCTTTGTATCTCCTTGGAATTGGCAACTTCGATATGTTTTCAGTAGCAGATTTTCGATCTTCTTCCATCACACTCAAGCATATGAACTCTCAATTGACAAGAAAAAGACTAATTACTCTAGAAATCACCAACTTTAACCTAGATCAAGAACTCCTTTCGATCCTCAAAATTTCGCTCTGACCTAGAACAGAAGCTCTGAAAAACGAAGAATGCAGCTTGGGATCCACGTGTGTCGCTCTGATACCATGTAAATTCTGCTATACTAGCAGAATCAAAGAATAAGAATAAATCAAAGTGACAGAATTGAAGTTCTGAGGATTTGCTCAATCGAGGAAGGAAGAGAAGAACGAGTGTTTTTGGAAAGTTTCTTTATTTGGTAAAACATACTTTACAAACAAATTAAACTAACAACTATATATACTAACCCCTATTATTTACACTAGGTGCCACTGACGTGGCAATATATAACACATTCACACAAAATTTAAATGCTATTAAAATAATTTATGATTAAGGGAAAAAAATGCAAGAGGATAGAACAGAAAAAAACAAATTTTCGGCATATATTTTATGGTAACCTGGCAATAACATCTTTTTTTTTTGGTAGAAATAACCTGGCAATAAGTAGTGACATTTCTTGATGTAAAGACAACAAATTAATACGGAGTAAAAAAATGCGCAAACAACGTACGATGGAATAATTATAGAAGTCAATTATAGGAAAAAAGAGGGAATTTTGAATAAAGAAGAAACACAAGTGAAATTCCCTTTGCCCCCAGAAATCAACACAATCCCTAAATCAAAAAATTATGATTATCCAGATTTAATGTGGCCTAAAGAAATCAAGCAAACAAGATCTGATGATGATCCGAGATTGGGATTGGTGGCTTGTTGGCGTTTTTTCGCCCAAAAGCCCAGCAAATGCCCCTTTTTGTTGCGATAAAAATCGGGCGTTTGTGTCCTCAATCGGCGCCGGCGTGCTACCATGGAAGATAAAGAAAAGGGGCTCGGTTCCTCTTCAAACCAGGTTCTTTCATTCCTTTTCTCTTCTCTATAGTACAACTGATGTTTTGTTTATTTAGAAGCAGATTTGTGCTGCCTTTTAATTGAAGGAACTTTGAGGTGGTGGGGATCCCTCTTCCCCAACGCATTCAACCTCTCAATTTTCGTCTATTCATCTATCTAACCATTTTTCTTGTTTAACCTCTTTTATGAGACCACCTTAAGTATGTTGTTCGGTTTACATATCTCTAAAGACCAGGAAGATTGTGCATTTGCAAATTTTCAGAATGATGATACTCCTACCATGGTTGTTTCAACCTTTAAGGGTGGGGCAAAGATCAATCCTGTTGAGGCAGGCCCTTCGGGAACCAAAAAAGAATTTGGAAAAACAAAGAGAAAAAAAAAAGAAGAAAAGAAAAGAAAAGGGGTATGCTTGGCCTGCAAGGCTTGGAAAATAATTAATATTAATTATAATAATGCCTTGCTAGACAAGGCTTGGGTGTTTAACGCTAGTAAAACTTTTACGTTTTACTGCGAAGCAAGTTCGATTTTTTTCTTGCAGGATAGCTCGAGGCTTATTTCGTACTTTCTCCGACGAGTTGGAGCTGAGTTTGACATTGGACCGAGTTGTATTTGGCATGGTCGCTTGGTGCTCTGAGGCTCTGAAGATCCTTCATCTCGGTGGAGGGAACGTCAGATGTCCATTTCGTACGCCCAAATGGGGCCGACCTGTTGCCTGTGGCGCTTTCTTTTAGTGCTTTACTCACCCCGATCTCAAACTTGTATTAGCTCTTATGTTCGGAGTTTGTACTTCTTTTAGCTTTTCCTGTTTGCTTTGTCTATTAGCCGTTCTCGGCTGCCGTTTTTTAACGGCCTCTCGGTTTACCAAATCTGTTTGGTATCCGAATTCTTACCTTATCAAAAAAAAAATAAAAAAATAGAAGTCAATTATGAATGATATAAAAATAAGTTGCTTGCTCTACCAAAATATAAAAAATTAATAAGTTGCTTGTCTTAACTAAAAAAATAAGTTGCTTGTCCAAACGGCTATATTGTAATGACTATTATGTAATTCCCTTACAAAGATCGATAAAGTTTATTTGAGCATATTTTTCCATTGGAGGTGTGTTTATTATAAAATGAGCTTCCACTCTTGCCAATGCTAATCAGAAAATGAAACCAAAACGGAGAGGCACAAAAGGTTCTTAGCTTGTTTTGGGGAAAGTGTTTCAAGAGAATCAAGTACGACGTTTAAGTTCGGATCAGGTACGACGTTTAAGTTCGTTTGTCTGCTCTATTTGTTGTAATGATTGTATAATTTTGCTCTTGGGTTATAGATTTTGTGAAGCTAGCTTTTAAATCTCAAGCTATACTTGTAAGCACTTTCTCTTAAAAAAGAAAATCAAAGACCAAAACCACTAATTGAAAACTACTGTATAAGCGAGAAACCACAACCGCCGATGGAGGGCGCGCAGAGGTGAAACACCAGATCTGGCCTTATTAGCTATAAAGGCCTTGGCAGCTACATCATCAACCTGGAATTTAATTTGGTCACCTGAGTTGGGATCGATCAGGGTGGAGCGCTGGAGCGGAAGATTGTTCAACAGGTCAGTCTACTGGTAGATGTGATTAGCTAGCTAGGTAGGGATAGCGTTAATGTGATGCTGTCATGCTGAGATTAATTTGAACAATGTTTGAACAAACCCAAGATCTAGTTTGGTGGAACAATTATATAAACGGACAAAATTAATCTAGATCCATGTTCGTCACTTTACTAAATTAAAAATTAACTAATCTTAAATTTATCGAAAATCTACTCGACAGCTAAGTTAATTTATTAGGACTCCCACCGACACAAAAGCATTATCTTTATATTATTCTTGTTTTTTTACTCAATTTAGGTTAAATTACCAGATCTGCATAAAAAATTTAAACTTATAACAATATATCCACGCTAAAGCGATTTATTAAATTTATTGACTTTAAATGGTACTAACTACTACTCCCTCCGATTTAAATTAAGTGTCGTTTTAGCACTTTAAATTTGATCTAGTTTATGTGTCGTTTTAGGTTTTCTAGCCAATTGATTAGGAGTGAGTTATGAAAATTGTTATTAGAATGTGTTTTTATTGATTAATGTTATTCATTCATTGGTTAGAAAAGGGGATGAGTGCTAAAATTTATAATTTTGGGTTTAGTTAATATTTTTCTTAAATGTTGTGTCGAAGACTAAAACGACAGTTATTTTGGATTGGATGGAGTATCATCCACTAACTTTAACCCAAGAAATTCAATCTCCGGCACAACATAAATACATTTTTTCTGTCCTACCATGATTAACACATTCTTGAATTATAGCTCTAAAGATCGTGCATATGTTGTTCTAATGTCTTGGAAAATATTAAGATATTATCAATGTAAACAAGACAACAATGCTTAAGATTTTTAAAGATTTTGTCCATTTTCCTTTGAAATATTTGTGGTGCATTTTTTTAGACCAAATGACACAACTACCCATTTATAATGACCTTGTGGTCCACTTAAAGTTGTTAATGGTATACTGTCTTCTTACATCTTAATTTGCCAATATCCACTTTTACAGTTCATTTTTGAGAACTACCTAGGTGGCTCCATGTATTCTATTAAATATAACTGTTTTATTAGGGATATAATATCCATCAAAAATAGTATTATCATTTAATTTCTTATAATTGATAACCATTCTAGCCTTTTTTTTTTTTTTTCTTCAACATGATTTCTAACCATAAATGCAGGACTAGAATGCGAGCTTCTACTTTCTCTTATTAAACCCTTTTTTAGTTAATCATCAATTTGCTCCTTAAATTCTTGTTGGTCTTTAAAGGTGTAGACTATTTGTTTTACTCTAATAACGTACAATCTTAGGATTTATTAATTCTATCTTAGCAAATGACTTATCTTTATCCCAAAACTTTAAATTATCTTCAAAGTATAACTCCTTATACAAATCCATTTGTTGACTAATAATTTGTTCTTGTTATGAAGTCCAAATTTATGAAGTCCAAATTATCATACTACAAGCTATCTATTTACACACACATGTATTACACATATTATGTATGAACAAGTGTATAATGGAGGAAAATTTGTACAAGGTGAATTATTCACCTTCTTCACCTCCTTATTTCCATGCATAAATCATGGAAATTTACCAAAGTTTTACCCCACTCTTGGCCTATAAATATGGCCATCATCCATTGTAAAACTTGCACCAAAGTAGAGTAAGAAATACACTCTCTAAAGTTCTTACTCTCCCTCCCTCTCTTCTAATGATCTAAAAGTTATCATAAAGTTTGTTTAAGTGTTCTTTCCAAAAGATAAAGTGGTCTTGCTTTCATAAATCTTTTCATAACACGTTATCAGCACGAGTCTCTAATTACCAATTGAGCTTCACTAATCACCAAGGTACAAATTCTATCTCTTTCTAATCTTAATCATACAACAAGTTTATTTCCTAAAACTGTTTTTGAGGAGTATGCTCTGTAGTTGCCCGATTTGGGATCTTCTACATCAGAAACTCGTTTTTCTTCCTAGATTTGAAACGATTTCTTACCAAAAATAAATCATGCTTTTGGATATGTAAAAGATACAAACAAAACATTACATTTGCTTACCTTTAAACCGATTTCTCCTTCGAAAATCTTCAACTTCACCACTTGGATTGGAAGTAAGTTTTAACCAAAATAATTATGAGCATGATGTTGGTAATCACAATAAGAACAAGGCAAATGAAAAGCTCAATCAAAAATCTCCTATTACTGGCTCTAAGACGACGCATAATCTCGTCGTCGGCCATGGAGAATGTCGAAAGAAAAATTTGGTAAAGGTGGTCGAATATGGAGGTGGAGGAAGGAGATAAGGTCGGAAGTGAAAAAGTGAAAAGGGGGATGAAGGGAATCAGACTTTAAGGACTTCGGACTTTGGACTTAAAGGACCTCGGACTTTGGACTTAAAGGACCTCGAACTCTAAGGACTTTAAAACTTTAAAATTCCCGTTATATAATTTTCTTTCATTTCATATGATCTCTTACTTTTGTCTTACGTTATTGTCTATGCCTATATCTATATTGATTACTTCTCTGACTCACGCAATCTTTCTTTATGCATTCCGAATATATCATCTACATGCATATATTTATTATTTGATATGACATGTCCTTCAATCGTCTTAGACACGACTCATGTATTATATTATTGATTATGTTAACCTTTAATTTGCATATCTTTATATGTAGCAACTAATGGCAAACATTGCTAAGAGGGAGTTTGACATCCTTGACCTATCGGGCCAGAAATACCTCGAATGGAGGGTAGATGCCATGGCTCACCTCAAGGCAAATGGCCTTGAGGAAACAATTGTGGCAAACAATAATGCCACCCCACAGGAAAAGGCGAAAGCCATTGTGTTCCTCCGCCACCACATTCATGAGAGTCTCAAAACTGAGTACTTATTTGTGGAGGATCCTATAGAATTGTGGGAGAGCCTGAATGAGCGCTATGCTCATCAAAATGAAGTTTTGCTCCCACAAGTAACACATGAGTGGAACACTATAAGGTTCCAGGACTTTAAGTCCATCACTGAGTACAACAGTGCTATCCACAGGATCACTTCTCAATTGAGACTATGTGGTAAAATGATCACTCAGGAAGAGATGTTGGAGAAAACTTTCTCCACTATGCATGCTTCAAACATATTATTGCAACAACAATATAGATTAAGAAATTTCAAAAGATATTCTGACTTGTTGAAAGTATTGTTGGTTGCTGAAAAGAATAATGAGATCCTAATGAAAAACCACAACCTAAGGCCTACTGGCTCAACAGCTGCCCCAGAAGCAAATGCTATCAACAAAGCGTTCCATGATAGGAACGACAATGAACGTGGGCAGCAATCACGCCGTAACAATGGGCGTGGACGAGGTCGTGGTCACTATGGGAGCCGTGGTGGCCGTGGTGGTCATGGTGGCCATGGGCGTGGCCGAGTCTACAACAAAAGCCACGATAATCACCGTGAGAACCATGGCTACAAAGGGGGTGTGAAGCAACAGGTCCAGACGGGTCCATCAGGATCCTCCCAGAAATCCAAATCAGCATGCTACAGATGTGGCGTGATTGGTCACTCGTCAAAGGTATGCCGCACAGCTCCACACCTAGTGAAGCTGTACCAAACTGAAAAGAATAAAGAAAAGGCTATCGAGACCAACTACATCGATAACAAAGATGTGGATAGGTCACCTGTGACTAGTCTGGATGTCAATGACTTCCTCAACTTTGAGAATGATGATGGCTATGCCTTAGGGGCTTAAATGAAAAGCACGAGCCCCTAAATATCTCTACTATCTCCCATGTTATTGTATAATATTTGCAATGTATTTTTTATATCTCATGTTTTAACTTCTCTCTCGTAGGACCTTGTATAATAGAACTTGTGTAATGGAATTATCCTTAATATATGAAGCTTTTATTTATGTCTTAATTATCCTTTTTCTTTATATTGATAGAAAACATGGACTTACCTAAAGTGAAACCCGATGGGAAGGAGCAATGTCTTTTGGACAGTGCGACAACACACACCATCTTGAGGAGTAAAGAATACTTTACCCAATTAAGAGCCTTTGAAGGCAATGTCACTACAATATCCGGTGTGTCAAAACTCATCGAAGGCTCTGGAAGAGCTGTCATTCTACTCCCAAAGGGAACAAAGCTAGTAATAAATGACGCACTATATTCGAGTAAATCTCGAAGAAATTTGCTAAGCTTTAAGGATGTGCGTCTAAATGGGTTTCATATGGAAACCATGAATGAAAATGGGAAAGAATACTTGTGCATCATAAAACACGAATCTGGCCACAAACAGATTCTCGAAAGGATGCCAACGCAAACCTCCGGATTATATCATACATACATTTATCCGTTTGAGGTCAATGCAATGTTTAACAAAAGGTCATATGACCAAACTACATTCACATTATGGCATGATCGATTGGGTCATCCAGGGGCAGTAATGATGCACAAAATCATAAAGAGCTCACTTGGACATACATTAAAGAACATTAAGGTTCTTCCGTCCAGTGATTTTAATTGCACTGCTTGCTCACTTGGAAAGCTAATTATCAGGCCTTCTAAAAACAAGATTGCAAGTGAAAATCCTGCATTCTTAGAAAGAATCCAAGGAGATATATGTGGGCCAATTGCTCCACCATGTGGACCATTCCGATACTTTATGGTGCTAATTGATGCATCTACACGTTGGTCACATGTAAGCCTACTATCAACAAGAAATGTTGCATTTGCTAAACTCCTTGCCCAAATAATCCGATTGAGGGCCCAATTTCCGGATTATACAATAAAGAAAATTCGGCTCGATAATGCAGGAGAATTTACATCTCAAACATTCAATGACTATTGTATGTCAATTGGGCTTGATATAGAGCATCCAGTGGCTCATGTTCACACACAAAATGGTCTCGCTGAATCATTGATAAAGCGATTGCAATTAATTGCCAGACCATTATTGATGAAATCAAAATTACCACCATCGGCATGGGGACATGCAATATTACATGCAGCAACCTTAATTCGATTAAGGCCAAGTGCAAACCATGAACATTCCCCTATGCAACTTGTGTCCGGTAAGGAGCCAAATATTTCACATCTAAAAATATTTGGATGTGCGGTTTATGTCCCTATTGCTCCACCTCAGCGCACAAAGATGGGACCCCAAAGGAGATTGGGAATTTATGTTGGTTTTGAGTCTCCCTCGATAATCAAATATCTTGAACCAACAACTGGTGATTTATTTACAGCAAGATTTGCTGATTTCCATTTTGATGAAAATACATTCCCAGCCTTAGGGGGAGAAAAGAAAAATGGGGACCCACATGTGAAAGAAATCACATGGAATGCAACCGCATTATCCCATCTTGATCCAAGAACAAAAATGTGTGAACAAGAAGTACAACGGATCATTCATTTGCAAAATATAGCAAATCAGTTACCAGATGCATTTACTGATACACAGAAGGTAACTAAATCACATATACCTGCAGCAAATGCTCCAGCAAGAATTGAAATACCCAATGGATTGCCAGATGCATCCATCGCAAGCGAGTCTACAACACGCCGAAAGCGTGGTAGACCATTAGGCTCAAAAGATTTGAAACCGAGAAAGGCAAGAAGCCAAAAGGGTATAGCAGGAGAAGCCACAATGGATCATGAGAATGATGGTAAAGGCAAAGATATTGAAAATGAGAATACCTCAACAGAGGATGATATTCTAGACAAGAATAATGATATCGACAATTTTGAGATTTCCATAAACTATGTGTCCACATGCACACAATGGAACCGAAAAGATGTAATTGTCGATGATATATTTGCCTACTCAGTGGCTAGTAATATTGTAATTGAAGATGATGATTTTGAGCCAAAATCGGTCGATGAATGTCGACGAAGAAATGATTGGCCAAAATGGAAAGAGGCTATTCAGGCAGAACTAAAATCGCTTGAAAAGCGAGAGGTCTTTGGACCAGTAGTTCGTACACCCAATGGTGTGAAACCAGTCGGCTATAAATGGGTCTTTGTACGTAAAAGAAATGAGAAAAACGAAATTGTAAGATATAAAGCAAGGCTTGTAGCACAAGGTTTTTCTCAGATCCATGGAATTGATTATGAAGAAACATACTCTCCAGTAGTTGATGCAACTACGTTGAGATTCCTAATTGGACTGACTGTCTTTGAAAGGTTACAAATGCGCCTCATGGATGTCGTTACAACATATTTATATGGATCACTTGATACAGACATCTACATGAGAGTCCCCGAAGGACTCAAGCTGCCTGAGGCCAATAATTGTGGACCTCGAGAAAAATTTTCCATAAAATTGAGGAGGTCATTGTATGGGCTAAAACAATCTGGACGAATGTGGTACAATCGCCTCAGTGAATACCTCATGAAAGAGGGATACAAGAACGACACCGTTTGTCCATGTGTTTTCATCAAGCGATCCGAAAAGGGATTCGCTATTATCGCAGTTTATGTTGACGATTTAAACATCGTCGGAACTCCAAATGAGCTTCAAGATACTGCGAAATATTTGATGAAAGAATTCGAGATGAAAGATCTCGGACAAACAAAGCTTTGTCTTGGCTTACAAATTGAGCACTTAAGGGATGGAATCTTTATCCATCAGTCTAATTACACCGAGAAAGTTCTTAAGAGATTTTACATGGACAAAGCACACCCTTTGAGCTCTCCAATGGAAGTTCGATCCCTCAATGTAGAAAAGGATCAATTTCGTCCCCGAGAAGAGGACGAAGAGGTTCTTGGTCCTGAGGTACCATATTTAAGTGCAATTGGTGCTTTAATGTACTTAACTAACAATACAAGACCAGATATTGCTTTTGCAGTAAATTTGTTGTCCAGGTATAGCACTGCACCCACAAGGAGGCATTGGAACGGGATCAAACATGTATTCCGCTATCTCCGAGGCACACATGATCTTGGGTTGTATTATCGTAACCAAAGGGATGCGACCTTAATTGGATATGCAGATGCAGGGTACTTGTCTGACCCACACAAAGCCAAATCTCAAAATGGCTATGTGTTCACATACGGAGGCACTGCCATCTCTTGGAGATCAATGAAGCAGACTGTGACTGCCACATCATCAAATCAAGCAGAATTGATTGCACTATATGAGGCAGGAAGAGAATGTGTGTCCCTTCGAGCAATGATTCAATTCATCCAGAAAGAAAGTGGAATGAAACCAATGACTGATGATCCAACAATATTATATGAGGATAACTCAGCATGCGTTGCTCAGATGAAGAAGGGCTACATCAAAGGAGACCGAACAAAGCACATATCTCCAAAATTCTTCTCCACTCGTGAATTGGAAGAAGCTGGTGAAGTGGACATCCAACAAATTCGATCAAATGACAATTTGGCTGACTTGTTCACAAAGTCTTTAATCCCCAAGAAATTTGGAGAACTGGTATCCAGAATTGGAATGTGCAGACTTCGAGACATATGTTGAAGTCAGGGGGGTATCATACGCGCTGCACTCTTTTTCCCTTCGATCAAGTTTTTTATCCCACTGGGTTTTGCTTGACAAGGTTTTTAATGAGGCAGCATCAAGGCGTACAATGGGATCAATGGTTGCACTCTTTTTCCCTTCGTTCAGGTTTTTATCCCACTCGGTTTTTCCTGACAAGGTTTTTAATGAGGCATCGTCTACCCATATCCTACTCCATGAAAAGAAGGTGAATATTCAAGGGGGAGTGTTATGAAGTCCAAATTTATGAAGTCCAAATTATCATACTACAAGCTATCTATTTACACACACATGTATTACACATATTATGTATGAACAAGTGTATAATGGAGGAAAATTTGTACAAGGTGAATTATTCACCTTCTTCACCTCCTTATTTCCATGCATAAATCATGGAGATTTACCAAAGTTTTACCCCACTCTTGGCCTATAAATATGGCCATCATCCATTGTAAAACTTGCACCAAAGTAGAGTAAGAAATACACTCTCTAAAGTTCTTACTCTCCCTCCCTCTCTTCTAATGATCTAAAAGTTATCATAAAGTTTGTTTAAGTGTTCTTTCCAAAAGATAAAGTGGTCTTGCTTTCATAAATCTTTTCATAATAGTTCTTTTATAGTTATCTCATCTATAAATTGTGCAAATTCTCTTTGTGTAGGAACAATCTGCTCCTCACCACACTTAGTGCGCGTGAATTCAATCTACTAATGTGTATAAGCTTCTTTCATTTTTCTTACCCAAGCTAATTCTCCTTTAACAATAAATATCATTTTATCTAAACTATAAATACATGGAGAATATAATCTTTAGAAGTTATTCCCTAATATCATATCATGAGATGCTTTTTCGGTAGCACATAATATAGAAATTGTACATGGGTAACCCCCTAGCATAATTGGTAGATCTAGTATGACTTCCAAGTTGGTCATGATACTATTATCAGCTATTCTTACCTGAATAGGTTTGAATGCGGATTTCCACAAAAAATTTGGAAATAACGATTTCTTTCCAAAACAAACAGAATATCCACTATCCACGAAAGCACATAGTTCATAATCATTAAATCATCCAATGAATATAGTTATAGGGATGTAGATGTTATTTGAGTTAGTGACTCTTATGAACGTTTGCCAAAAATAGGTCATCTATTTTTACAGGATTCAACAATTGTGTTTTCTATTTTCTCCACAAATATTGTTCTCTTATAATTCATTCTCATTTTTTATTATTAAAACATAAAAAAACACTTTTTAATTAATTCCACCGGAAATTTTTAAAAATATTACTAATTATAAAATGAGATAAAAGAACTAATTAAAAAAAAAAAAAGATGGCGCGGCTAATCTGATTTTGTTGTAAAGGGGTCGTTATATAATACTCTTAATATTCAATGAATTTAATTATAAGATTAATTAGTTTTGTTGTTGGTACTTTGGTCCTATATTATATATGAATCTCCAGCTCATGACATTTTATGCTATCATGTTCGAATTCTCCTTGCGGTCAATGTTTTTGGCTCAATCATAACTCCTCGTTTTTTTCTTTTTTTTTCTAGTGTGCTTTCAACCAAGAAGGGAGTTGAAAAATGGCAATTGAGTCGATTGTCAATCTCACGGTTGGAAAAATCGCAGAGCTATTGGTTCGTGAAGCCAAGTTCTTGTATGGAGTAGAAGATCAAGTAGAAAGCATGCAAGAGGAGTTGATCATGATGAACAGCTTCCTTATTGACATGGAAGCCTTAGATGAAGAAGTAGGCGATGAACGAATCCGCAACACCGCCAAACAAATAAGAAAGATTGCTTATGATGCAGAAGATGTGATCGAGTGCTTCATCCTCGAAGCCATTCCAGCCCATAAGAAGAACGACTTTGTCAGGAGATACCTATGCTTTTGCAAATGCCTTGCAAAGACCCACACCATAGGCACGGAGATTGAATCAATCACCAAGAGGATATCTCGCACCATGGATAGGCTGAGGAGATACCGAGGCGAACATGGACTAACAAAAGCTGCCGAGGGGCCGAAAAGGGCCAAGGCTTGGAGACCAGCTGAGTACTCACACATCAGGGAAGACCATGTGGTTGGTCTCGACGAGGATATCGATAAGTTAGTCGGCTCCCTCACTGCCAACACCCGGATCCAAGTGTTGTCGATCGTGGGGATGGGCGGGTGCGGTAAGACCACTCTTGCTAGAAAACTTTACGGCCACGAAAACATGAAACAATGCTTCGACTGCATGGCTTGGGTGTCGATTTCTCAACAATGGGTTGCTCAACACGTCCTACTCGACATACTAAAGAAAGCCAGCGGGGAGGCTATCAAATTGGATGAGGTATGGGGTCCTATTGTTGTGAAGGGAAAGCTTCACCAATATCTAGAGGGAAGAAAGTACCTGATTGTCTTGGATGACGTGTGGACCAAGGAAGCATTAGAAGAGATCCTCCCGGCTTTCCCACCGGGGATTGATGGAAGTAAGATCATAATCACAACCCGGTTTCGAGCAGTGGTCGACTATCCCGATTTGAAGAGCTCCATCCATGAGCCTAGGGAGCTCACCAAGGAGGAGAGCTGGGAGCTATTTAGTAAGATAGCTCTTAGTCAGGATAGGGAGCGGACTACTAGCGCCTTGGATCTTGATGCTATGAGGGATCTTGGAAGAGAGATGTTAACTAGGTGTAAGGGGCTGCCATTGGCCGTCGTGGCACTAGCTGGATTGCTAGCGAAAAAGGACACTCTTGAGGAATGGGAGACTGTCAAGAGCGCTACGAGCTCGAGGGTGATGGAAACTGGGAGGGGCACGCACTCGTATGGGGCGGTCAAGAAGATGTTGACGGTTAGTTACAACGATCTCCCTCGAGAAATAAAGCCGTGCTTTCTTTACTTAGAGATCTTCCCTGAGGACGCCGAGATTCTATGTGGGATGCTAATTAGAATGTGGATCGCCGAAGGGTTCATCTCATCTGACAACTTGTATCAAGGGCAGACTCTAGAGGATTTGGCGAGAGACTATTTGAATGAGTTGATCAGTCGATGTGTAGTGCGGGTTGCGAGTAGAAACTATGAAGGAAAGCCCAAGTCAATTGAAATACATGATCTGATGAGGGATTTATGCAATAACAAGGCAAAGGAACTGGAGTTTCTGGAGATACTCTCTGCTAGATCCTCCAATCCGGATACAAGAGAATCGTCACAACCACGTCGAAGTATAATTCATTCTTATGACAAGTAAGATATATCCTCTTACTAGATTGCATATATACACTTTTGATTATAATTTCTATATAATTTAATTTGTACTAACCGGCCGTGACTTTTTGTTCATGTACGTACGTACGTAGAATGTACTTTCCTTTCTCTACAGGGAACTGGCACCTTTGATCCCTTTTTCTCTTTGCAAGAGCTAACGTTGGAATCTTCAAATCCCACACGGGCGAGGAACGCCCAAAGTTGGGCTTCGAGCCTATCATCAAGAGCTTCAAGTTGCTTAGAGTTCTAAACCTTGTAGGCATCGACAGCTCCGATGGTACACTGCCAGTTGAGATAGGGAGCTTAATTCACTTGAGGTACTTTGGTCTAAGGGTCACAAACATCTACCAGCTGCCTTCTTCCCTCGAGAACTTGCGGAACCTTCTCACCCTAGACTACAGGGGTCTCGAGGATTATTCCAAGAAGGCAAAAATACCCGACGTTCTTTGGAAGATCGAAGGCCTCAGACACATCTACTTGCCTTTTGATAGATCTGCCATGGAGAAGCTGAGGTTCGATACCCTACGGCATTTGCGAACCGTATGGGGCGGAGGAGGTGATTGGATGTTGGAAGAGCTCCTAAGACTAAGCGAGACCGTTCAAAAGCTCAACATACAAGGCATAGAAAGCGTGGAGCAGCTCGAGGCAGCTTTTAAATGCCCGAGTATAAGGTTTGACCGTCTTCATTCACTTCACTTCGACTGGCTGTGCGATGGAGGCATTGCACTAGGAAATTTGGAGGACATCGTGAACGCCAGGCACCTGAGGAAGCTGGGATTGAGAGGAAGAATAGATGATTCCTTGGCTTGCTTTCAGTTCCCCTATGGTATTAAGAAGCTACAATTGTGGTTCACGCAGCTTCAAGCAGAAGCAACGCTCGCGGCTTTAGAGAGGCTTCCGAACTTAAAGGTCCTTGACATGTCGCGAAACTCCTACATTGGCACCAGGTGGGTCTGTACTGCTGGCATGTTTTCGCAGCTCAAAGAGCTCAGGATACTTGATCTTCCAAACTTGGTGGAGTGGAGTATAGCCACCAAGGCAATGCCTCAACTCGAGAAGTTGACTATTTGGCAATGTAGGAGTTTGGAGAGGCTTCCGGAAGGACTCAAATCCATTGAGACCCTCAAGGAATTGGAGTTCAATGCCATGACACCTCAATTTTACAGCAAAATAAGGCTAGAGAATGGACAAGATACTCACATCATTAAACATATATCTATCGTCAGATATCTGGATTGAAATTGCTGCTGCACTAGCTACCAAGTAAGTTTTTCGATCTTTTCCCCTATATATATATATATATATACTAATTTACTATTAGCAAAAAAAATTAATATGAATTCCGCGCTTCATAATGTCAATCAAAGACCTAATACCTATAACTCGACACTTCAATCCAACCTAATATTTGGCAGGGTACAACTAAACTGGCCGGGAGATCATCCATGTAACAAAAGATGGAAACGGAGCAAGAGGTTTAAAGTTAATTAGCATCCTTCCTTTTGGATGTGAGATTGAGTGTTCTGTTATTTTCAAGTGGCGCATTAATTTCATGGTAATTGCACGATTTCAGTTCATTTCCACATTATCTATCTGTGTGTTGAGACGACAGTACTTTTATTTATATCTATGAATGTTCACATTCCAATGTATGAAAGAATTTCTACCTGTATTAAATTCCTTATCAAGTATTTCGTATTGGCTTTTATTTGGCTGATTAAGTTATTCGATCAAATGCATTAGGTAGTAACACAAATTAAGGGGCTAAAGAGCACTCTGCTCCCATACAGATTTTGGCTTTATTTCCAGGACTCAAAATCGAGAACTTTGCCTACATGAGTGAGTGATTTACCAAACTATATCCAGCCCGACGCAAATCAGATTTCTATATGCAACGTGCAATAGTGTTTCTTTAGCAACAGAAAACATGAATGTTGGAAACTGTTAATATATGCCTTGAATTAGTTGGGCCTCTCATACTCTGTTTGGGCCTAGGGCCCATAATCTATACTAGGGTTGTACTACGGTTTCTTGAGTCTCTATATAAACTCTTGAAATGTCTCATATTGTAACACTCTGAAATCAGCCTCCATAATAATATACACTTTCTCTGCCCGTGAACGTAGGTAACACACTGTTACCGAACCACGTAAATCTCTGTGTTGATCTGTTTTATTGTTCTCGTTCGATCTCTTGTTACAACAAACTGGTATCAGAGCAGGTTTCGAATTCCGCCGAGAACGATGTCTGGATCCATGATGAAGATCGACAAGTTTACTCGAAGAAACAGTTTCAGTCTGTGGCAGATAAAGATGCGAGCTTTGTTGAAACAACAAGGCCTCTGGTTGCCGTTGGCATCTGATAAGAAGGGAGCAGATACAACCACCGCTGAATATGCTACCCTGGAGGAGAAGGCTCACTCAACGATTATGTTGTGCCTTGCTGATGATGTTATCACAGCAGTTTTAGATCAGAAAAAGGCTACCAGTTTGTGGTTGAAGTTGGAAAGCCTCTACATGACGAAGTCGCTGACCAACAAGTTGATGCTAAAGCAGCGCCTTTTCAGCTTGCGCATGTCTGAAGGTACGACTCTTAGAGACCATCTAGATCAATTGAATACTATTCTATTGGAATTGCGTAATATTGATAAAGAGGTGGATGATGAGGATGCTGCCTTGCTATTGTTGGTGTCTCTGCCTTCGTCGTATGATAATTTTGTGCAGTCTTTTATGGGTGGAAAAGAGACTATGACTCTGGAAGAGGTTAGATATGCTCTTCACACCAGAGAGATGCGCCATAAGGCTGCTGGAATAGGTACAGAAAATTAGGCTTCTAGGTTGATGGCCAAAGGAAGCAAGGATGGTAAGAAGGGCAAGAAAAAGACAAATCAGAGCGAGCAGAAATCAGGCCCTAAATTACCAAACGACGTCTGTGCCTACTGTAAGGAGAAGGGTCACTGGAAGAGTGACTGTCCTAAGAAGAAGAAGCAACAAGGGCAGAACTCCGGATCTGCAACAGTAGCAGAATGTGGAAATACTTCTGAGGAAGATATTGTTTTGCTAGCAGATGATTACGCACATCAGACTGATGTGTGGTTTCTTGACTCAGGGGCATCCTATCATATATGTCCCAAAAGAGAGTTGTTTACAACATATAGCTGTGCAGATGGGGGTAGTGTCTCAATGGCAAACGGGTATGTCTACGAGGTTGTTGGGATCGACTCAATCAGGTTTAGGACACATGATGGGAAGTTTTGCACATTGAAGGAAGTCAGACATGTGCCACTTATGACGAAGAATCTGATAGCTTTGAGTCTGCTAGACAGTAAGGGTTTCAGTTTCAAAGGTGAAGGTGGATCTCTACATGTTTGTAAAGGTTCTGATGTGATTCTGAAGGGAGTCAAGCGGGGAACTTTGTATGTTTTACAAGGTTCAACAGTAACAGGTTCTGCAGTTGTTGCATCAGTTGAAGTTCAAAGATCTGATCTGACCAGGCTATGGCATATGAGGCTTGCTCATATGAGTGAACGGGGAATGCAAATTCTCTCAAAAGAAGATCTTCTCGGAGGCCATAAGGCCAAGAGTCTTGAGTTCTGTGAGCATTGTGTGTTTGGGAAACTACATCGCAGCAAGTTTCCTAAGGCAATTCATCGAACAAAGAGCACTTTGGATTACATCCATTCAGACTGCTGGGATCCCTCTCGTGTTGAGTCTTTAGGCGGTCACAAATATTTTCTGTCTCTTATTGATGATTACTCTAGGATGACATGGGTATTCATGATGAGGCATAAAAGTGAGGTGTTCAGTAAATTCAAGGAGTGGAAGACGCTGGTTGAAAATCAGACTGGGAAGAAGGTCAAGAGGCTGCGAATTGATAATGGTCTGGAATTCCGTTCATCTGAGTTTAATGATTTCTGCAAAGATCAGGGTATTGCTCGCCATCACACAGTCAGACATACACCACAACAAAATGGTGTAGCAGAAAGAATGAATCAAACACTCTTAGCGAGAGCAAGATGTATGCTCTCCAACGCAGGTCTTGCTAGACGGTTCTGGGCAGAAGCAGTTTCAATAGCCTGTTATCTCATCAATCGGATCCCACACACAAGTATTGACTGCAAAACACCTTATGAGGTGTGAACTGGAAAAGTTGTTGATTACTCAAATCTGAGAGTTTTTGGTTGCACTGCTTATTATCATGTAGATGAGGGTAAGTTAGAGCCAAGAGCTAAGAAGGGAGTTTTCATGGGCTATGGTACAGGTGTGAAAGGGTACAGAATCTGGTCTAACAACAAGATTATATTGAGTAGAAGTGTAGTCTTTGATGAGAGTTCTATGCTGAAATCTAGAGAGGAGATCAGTGATACATCAGGAAAAGAGGTTGTTGTTGAGGAGGTGGAGGTGCAATTCAGTCCAGAGGAGAATCAGGCATTTAAGATGGTTGAAGACCAACTACCACCACCAGTTACTGATGAGCAAGATACAGATGAGTCTGAGAATGTACCACCAGAAACAAGTTCAGAGGAAGTTGAACATCGGAGCATTGCTATAGACCGACCTAGAAGGGTTGGAATCAGGCCTCCAACTAGGTACATGTTTGATGATCTGGTGGGATATGCATTGCAGGTGGCCGAGGAGGTGGAGGATAATGAGCCGTCCACCTACAAGGCTGCAATATCTGGGAATGAGCCAGCATAGTGGCTTGCTGCAATGGGAGAAGAGATGGAGTCCCTTCATAAAAATCAGACTTGGGAGCTTGTAAAATTGCCTGCTGATAGAAAGATAATTACTTGCAAGTGGGTTTTCAGAAAGAAGGAAGGAATGTCAGCTGCAGAGGGTGTCAAGTATAAAGCACGAGTGGTTGCAAGAGGGTTCAATCATAGAGAAAGAGTAGACTACAACGAGATTTTCTCGCCAGTGGTCAGACATACTTCCATCAGGGTGTTACTAGCAATAGTTGCACATCATGATCTGGAACTTGAGCAACTAGATGTGAAGACAGCTTTTCTACATGGAGAGTTGGAAGAGGAAATATACATGAGCCAGCCAGATGGATTCCAGGTTCCAGGGAAAGAAAACTATGTTTGCAAGTTAAAGAAGTCTTTATATGGGCTAAAGCAGTTCCCTAGGCAGTGGTATAAGCAGTTTGACAGTTATATGGCGCAACTTGGCTATAACAGGAGTCCTTATGATTGTTGTGTGTACTACAGTGACTTGCAGAGTGGTTCACGCATTTATTTGGTTCTGTATGTTGATGATATGCTGATTGCTGCTAAAAATAAGTCAGACATTCAGAAGTTGAAGGCTTCTCTTAGTGCAGAGTTTGAGATGAAAGATCTAGGTGCTGCTCGAAAGATTCTGGGAGTTGAAATCTATAGGGACAGAAGAGAAAACTCTTCTTATCACAAGAAGGGTACATTAAGAAAATTCTGAGCAGGTTTGGAATGTCTTCAGCCAAGCCAATAGATACTCCAATGGCATCTAATAGTAAGTTGGGAATGTACACAATTCAGACTGATGAGGAGAAAGAGTACATGTCTCGTGTCCCATATGCTAGCGCAGTTGGGAGTCTGATGTATGCTATGTTCTGCACTCGACCAAATCTAGCATTTTCTGTTAGTGTGGTAAGTCGGTTTATGGTTCAACCTGGAAAGGAACATTGGCAAGCTGTTAAGAGGATTTTCAGGTACCTTATAGGCACTTCAGATGTTGGATTGTGCTATGGGAATGATACAGAGTGCTTGGTTGCTGGGTTTTCAGATTCTGATTATGCTGGAGATGTGGACAGTAGGAGATCTATAACTGGTTACGTGTTCACTCATGGAGGTTCTGTGGTAAGCTGGAAGGCGACTCTACAGCCTACAGTTACTTTGTCTACCACTAAGGCAGAGTATATGGCTTTGACAGAAGCTGCTAAGGAGGGAATATGGCTAAAAGGACTAGTTAAAGATTTAGGCCTACATCAGGATCAGGCTTTAGTGTATTGTGATAGCTTGAGTGCAATATGCTTAACCAAGGATCAAGTCCATCATGAGAAAACGAAGCACATTGATGTCAGATACCATTTTCTAAGGAATGAGAAGAGAATCCAGGTGAAGAAGGTAGGGACAGTTGATAACCCTGCTGACATGTTCACCAAGCCAGTTCCAGAGAGCAAGTTTCAACATTGTTTGGACTTGCTCAATATCACAAGTCAGTAATCTGAGCCCTTAGGGGCAATCTGAGCCCTTGTTTAGGGGCAATCTGAGACAGAGAAATTATAGCACTGTCATGGTGCATCTAATTCTGTTTATGAGAGGATTCAAGTCAAGGTGGAGATTTCTTAATATATGCCTTGAATTAGTTGGGCCTCTCATACTCTGTTTGGGCCTAGGGCCCATAATATGTACTAGGGTTGTACTAGAGTTTCTTGAGTCTCTATATAAACTCTTGAAATGCCTCATATTGTAACACTCTGAAATCAACCTCCATAATAATATACACTTTCTCTGCTCATGGACGTAGGTAACACACTGTTACCGAACCACGTAAATCTCTATGTGGATCTCGTTTATTGTTCTCGTTCGATCTCTTGTTACAATAGAAACAATGAAGACCCCAAGTATAGCGTACTATTTGTTGAAAAATTCTTCGCTCCCTTAGGTTATGATGATGAAAAATCATGTGCGTTTTGATGGCTTATTCTCTTAGGTGTTTCAAGTACCATGGGTGGAGGGAACAATAGAATACATGAGAAGAAAAAGAAAAAAGAGATCAAGGGATCGTGCAAGCTAAGTCCGAAAGAGATAAGATTGAAGGAACGATGGATACTGGAAGTAGCTTCAACAAGGAGTTGTATAGAGCTAAATACGGAAAGTTACCGCAATTTCTTGAGATGACTCTAGTTTATGAAATGAAAATATTATGGGAACTTATTAGTTGTTTTACGTGGTTCTTATCTTATCCATTTGTGTTGGATCAGTGTTAGGGAACTAACACTAGAACAATGGTTTCTCCATTCGAGCAATCAAAGTTTTGATAATGACAAACAGATGGAACTAAATCCCTGTATAAGTGATCTCAGGAAAGATAACAGGTTCACAGAAAAAGCAAGGGAAACGTTCCTTGTCAAGCCACCAATATACGTGGCAAGTAAATGAAAGGATAAAGAAGACTTTTCACTATTGTCTTGGGCGGCAAGCCAAAGCTCCGAATGAATAGAAATGCAAAAGGGTACGCTAGTCTTTTTGAATAGTGTCGTACTCCCCAAGACAAGAAATGCAAAGGCGTCAAAGCTAAAGATGGAAACTCTATAAATAGAATGCGACGCCGCTAGGTCAAATTAAGCTCTCAAACACAAGAACACCAGATCCACAAAAGGAAAGAGAGAAATCGAGAGCCCGAGCTGATTCAGTGAAGATAACAATCCAAAAGTTCATGGAAAGAAGCATCAAGTGATGAAGACTGCGTGAAGATCTTCGTCAACTTGAAGAAGGTGGTTCCTGTGCTAAAGGGAACTGCACAGGAACGAGTAAGGTTCACTATCTATATTTAGTTGTGCTTAGATCTAGGAACAAATATGTCTTAGTCGTTAGTATTGTTTGTGAGTGGGATTGCGAACAATAGAGAAGTTGGACTTTGTATTGTTGAACCTGAGATCTATCAATAGAATATAGTGTGTGTTCAAAATCCTCCAAGGGAGGTAGAGGTTTACTCTTTAGCTAGTTGGCTAAAGAGGTTTCTCTATAAGGAACCGTGTTCCTGTCTCTAATTTCTTGTTCAAAGTTTGTATTACATTATTCCGCTGCGTAAGGGAACTGTCACTGGAACAGTTCCCGATTGTCTTGACTAACACCGATCTACGATCCTACAATTGGTATCAGAGCTTGGCTCTAGATTTTCTGTGAAAACTCGCAGGATGTCTACAGGAATGTCTTCAGATCTCAGTGTTGTTGGACACGGAAGCAACAAACCACCTAGGCTGATTGAAGGACGCTTTGAGCGATGGCAAGGGCTTATGAAGGATTGGATACGAAGCCACGATTATCAAGCATGGGCTGTAATCGAGAGAGGGAACTTCACCATCAATCCAGAAATCGAGAATGATCTCACAAAATGGGGGCCAAATGAGTGGAAGTGCATGGAAGAAAACTACAAGGCAAAGATGTACCTCAACTATTCCATGAGTGAGATTGACTCAGCCAAGGTTGGAAACCTAAAAACCACTAAGGAAATGTGGGCTGCAATTGAGCAGATGCACATGGGAAGCTCAGATCTAAAGGAAGATCATCAAATGGATGTTCACCAGGAGTTCTACAATTTCAGGATGAAACCCGGAGAGACTGTATCATCATATCAGTTCCGTTTCGAGGGACTACTGACTAAGCTTTAGAACTTGGGAATCTCAGAAGTGAAGTCACTGAACGAATCAAAGTCAAAAAGGTGATAGATGGTCTTTCTGGTGAATGGACTCATGATCGAACAACATTCAGAGAAAATCCATCCAATAGGAACCTCATGCTTCATGAGATCTTTGGAAAACTAAAGACCTATGAGAGAAGAAGGAACTCCGACAAAGCTCAAGACAAGCCTGAAAAGGGAATTGCACTTAAGCTTGAAAAAGTGCTTAAATTTGTTCAGGAACAGTGTGAAGCATCTAAAGATGAGGAAGAGGATGACATAGTGCTCATCACAAAGGCACTACGCAACCTCTACAAGAAGGGAAAGTTCCAGAAGAACTACAGAGGGAACAGTCACTCAAGGGATTATAACAAGTCTGGAGAAAAGGATGTAAAGGATATCACGTGTTTTAAATTCTTCAAGAAGGGTCATTATGCTAAGGCTTGTCCTCTGGGAAATGACGAGAGTAAGTCTGGGAACAAAGCTTACATAGCAACATGGGATGATTCCGATGATGAAGATCCCGAGGCTTGGGCTACACCAAACATGTGTGCAATTGCAATGAAAGGAGATCCAAATTCTTCTTAATTCAGCACAAGTCTATTCGAGACCTTCTCGAGCGTGAGGCAGGCAGAATGCCTGGGCTGTTTGCGGGATTCCTCGAAGGATGCGGCATAGTGGCTAGTCCCCGAAAATGCCTTTTCATTCATTGGGTTGAATCAGTCTATGGTGCTCGCAAAGCGCAGAAGCTTCCAGCAATGATAGCTGAACTAACCAGATAGGTCGGCTCGCCTGAATGCCGAGTCTTTCTCCGCCGCCAACCTGCAAGATAAGGCCAAAAACGTTTACCTCCCGATTCTCCAGCTACTGTTCCAGCTCCTCGAAAAGCAAGAAACTACGAAACGAAAGCTGCAAGCGATTCGGATTAGCGGGAGGTTTGCTAGGCAGACATTATCGAATAGCACCTTTTGACGAGAGATATGAACAAGAAGCTTCGCGAAAACTGGTGTTTTCTGAATTATATGAAGCCAGTAAGCAAGTTGAATCAGTCTTTTTCGTCACTCACATCGGGGCCATGGGATTTGAACCAAAATTGGAAACCGAAATTATGAAACCCTTGAAAAAAGAGGATGAATCGAAATATAGCTGCTACACCAAAACTCGGCGCAAAGAACCAACCAGACTGACCTAGTGGATAAATTAGAAACACAAAACATAAACGGCAATTGGGCCAGAGAATGCGATTGCATTATAAGGTCGCAATTGAACAGATCGGGCAAGTTCGAATTGACGCGGGCAATCCATCTCAAAATTTCTCTTGAAACGCCGTTTCCAGCACTAATAAGTGGAAAGAACTCATTAAGGGAACCTCAAGAGGATGTGAGTATTCTATCTCTAACTAGTTGCTTTGATAAATACTCTCTGATCTTATTCGTATACTCTCTAAACTTGTTAAAGACAATATGAAGCTACAAAAGGAAATGAGTGGAATTGAAGAGCACTGTCTTAAACTTGAAAATGATGTTGCTGAAAGGGAACTTGAATTAAAAAACACTGAATCTATTGAATGTTCTGCATGTGATAAACTGAGAAAGGAACTTGACTCTATTGTGACTGCTAAAAATGAGCTTATTTCTACACTTGCCATTGTTACTTCAGAGAAGGAAACACTTAGTAAGAAACTAGAGAAAAGTGAAGGAAAGAAAGTGGTAAAAATTCCTAAGGTCACGTTTGTCCCCTCTAGACATAGTATAGGGTACTCTGAAATAGACTTTGGAAATGATCAAAAAACTCTCACTCTAAGGGAACTGAGTGAAAGTAGAGCCCTAGAATTATAAACTGAAAAAATAAAAAATTCTCATCTAGAAGAGAAGATTAGAGTTCTAGAGAGTGGAACTAAAGGAAAAAGGGACTACTACACTAGGAACAACTCATATAAGATATATGTCAAGATAGCTAAGGGAAATGGTTCCAGAGGACCAAACAAGGAAACTGTTGAGAAAAATAGAATTCAGAGACCTCATCCTAAGTATTATCTAGGTGAATATTACAAAACTTGTTGGACATGTGGAAGTCATGGTCATTACAAGGAACAATGTCCTAAAGTCAGTTTCTCATGAAATCCCACAAACAGAAACAACAACAGGACTTCACATTTAAAATCCTACAAGAACTATCACTTTGTTGATGTTAACATTGCAGATTATGTTGATTACTATCCCTGTAAGGAACTAGGCAAGGAACACCTTGCCTGGGTAACCAAACATTGACTCTTTTGCAGGTGAAAGCGAGGGGGAACTGTATGTGGTTCATGGACAGTGCATGCTCCAACCACATGACAGGAAACAGGAACAATCTAACCTCGCTTAACACCCAAGTTGAAGGAGGAAATGTTTCCTTCAGCAAAAAAAACAAAGGGGCAATTCAAGGCACAAGGGAAGTGAAGCTCAACAAATCAATGAAAGTCAAGAATGTAAATCTTGTGGCAGATCTTGGGTACAATCTACTGCGTGTGGCACAACTCTGTGATCAAGGAAACAACATAGTTAACTTTGATTCGAATGAATATCTGGTTGTGAACAAAGAGACTAACAAAGCTATTCTTAGAGGGAAACGATCTAACAATGTTTACATTGTTGATCAAGATTTTCAACCTCCAAGAAAGCTATGTCTCACAGTCTCCACAAATGATACAGATCTCTAGCATAGACGTCTTGGACATGCTGGTCTAAATCTCATTCAGAAGTTATTCATGCAAGATCTTGTGATTGGCCTACCAAGGATAAACCCAGAGACAGCGAAATTGTGTGATGCTTGTGCCAGGGGGAAACAAACTCGTAGTTCCTTTAAACCAAAGAAGAATGTTAGCACTTCCAAACCTTTGGAAATGTTACACATGGGTCTATGTGGTCCAATGGACACATGTAGCTATGGAGGAAGCAGGTACATGTTTGTTATAATAGATGATTATTCATGTTTCACTTGGGTTATTTTCTTGTCTTTCAAAGGAATAGTATTCAAGGAGTTTGAAGTGTTTATAAAGAAGACAGAAGTCAGTCTAGGAACCAATCTACAGTCAATACACTCAGATCATAGAACAGAGTTTGACAATTCAGCCTTTCTCAATTTTTGCAATGAAAATGGAGTCTCTCACAACTTCTCCGTACCAAGAACTCCACAACAAAATGGAGTAGTCGAAAGGAAGAACCGCACCCTGGAGAATATGGCTCGAGCCATGATGTTAGAAAGTGGAGTTCCATCGAACTTCTGGGCAGAAGCCATTTCAACCTCAGTCTATATCCTTAACAGGGCTATGATTCGACCTTTGTTGCTTAAACCTCCTATGAACCAATCAAAGGCCGAAAGCCAAACATTTCCCATCTATGAGTTTTTGGTTGCAGGTGCTATATCCATAACAATGGGAAGGATGCTCTTGGAAAATTCGATCCAAGAAGTGATGAATGAATCTTCACTGGGTACTCTCTTCACAGCAAAGCATATCGAGTCTACAACAAACGAACCAAAAAGTTTGAAGAAAGTATCCATGTCATCTTTGATGAAGATTGTAACATCCCCGACCAAAGTGCATACGTCATTTTGATTTCATATAATATTAGAAGCATATGCATGACATATTGATATGATATATAGTGCATTTTTAAAAGTAATATATATTTTCTGATTTAAGTTTTTATATTTTAAAAAGTTTTTAAGAAAAAGTTAATTATTAATTATTTCAGGGTAAAGTTTGTAGTAAAGGAAAATTGAGGGTGGAAAACGAAATTATCCAAAAAAAATTGCCAATTTCGTACGCAAATTGATTGTGTGCTGGTGAAGTTGAAATTGGTCTTCTATGGTTTAAATTGTTGGAAATTGAAATTTGTCTTGTTAGACCTTTATGATATATATATTTGTAAGCTTTCCTACTTTGCTAAGCACACGTACAACAAAAAAAAAAGGGAGAGGCTCCAGAGAGAAAGAAACGAGAGAAGTGAACAGGAAATTCAAGGTTTTGTTGTATTTGTTGTGGATCTAGTACAAAATTTCTTATATCGGGTTTTAATCTTGAAGTACAAGCGTGATTTGGTAAGTTTTTAATTAGTTAATGATTTATTTAGAATTTTCTAATTTTCCAGAACTAGATCTACAGTTGATTTTGATTTAAAATTAGTCGATTTATTGTTCTTAGAGGATATTTTCGATATTGGATTTATATTTGGTAAGAGATTTCAGAGTAATTCTAGGCTATTGCCTTGTAAGAATATTATGGGGACTTTTGATCAAGTTTTTCATAAAGGTTTGAACAAGAAAAATGTTCTTCTATATATATATACTTTATTATTGTGAAGTTTTAAAGGATTTGGAATTATGCACAAAACGTTATAAGGCATACTTGCATTTTATTGCATTTAAGGTTAGAGTTTATAAGAATAAATAGTCTAATTTGCATTATGTTACATATAGGAGCACCAGTCATAGAAGGGGGTCAGAGACAAGGGGGAGAAATATAGTAATTGCCTTGAACAGGTGAGTATAGACCGGAGATTCAACCCTATGTGTTATATGTTCTATATGAGCCATATGGATATATATGTTTTATGAGCTATATGGATATATATGTTTTATGAGCTATATGGATATATGTGTTATATGGATTATATGGATATATTTGTTTTATATGATAGCTCTGAAATTTCCAAAGTTGTTTGCACAGAAGGTATGTAAACAAATGGCATATGATATATGGTTACAGGATGCACTTGATTGTATAGCATATTGCATGAGATTAAAAGGACCTGTGACTGTCTTGCCCTGAATTTGTATACAAAAGAGACCTACGGGTCATACATGAGGCCTAAGATGCCTAAGAGATGATATATGAGCAAATGAGGCCTAAGATGCCTAAAAGTCGGTAATGGAAAAGAAAAGAAAAAGTTGGTATATGGAAAAAAAAAAAAAAGTTGGTAATGGAAAAGAGTTGGTAATGGAAACCCGAGGCAGATTCAGGCTTGAACAGTTCACAGAATAATGAAATGGATACATCAGCATTTGCATTTGCAGAGTAAATTCCTATATGATATATATATATGTGTATATGTACATGGACTAAATGATTGGTTTTGTGTGAAATAATTGATGATGGTTTATATTCACTGAGTATGCGACTCACGCAAATCGCAAAACAATTTTTCACGTTCAACTAGTTCTTACTGACGTGTGTCCTTTTAGAGGTCACATTCATACAGGTCGGCCGACTGAAGCGCAATGCAACCTTCTCCTCCTCATTTTGCATCTTAGACTTTTGTGTTGTAATGAAGTTAGAGTAATAGACGTTTTAGCATAAGAAGTAACGACATAGAACTTTATGTGTGTGTGTGGGCAACCTTATATCGTTGTTAGTTTTATTATATGTTTACGTGGATAGTTGTTATATGTAAATTATTTGTTATATGTGAAATAAGTTTTTACTAAGTAAATGTCATAGAGTATAAGGGCGTCACAGTTAGTTTTTGGTATCAGAGCAGGGATATGATTCTTTAAGGGCATTCTACATTCCGCATTTATAAGCATATGTAATTGACATGCGAGTTGCATTTAATTGAATAGGAACATGGAAATGCATGAGCATGATGCATCAAGGAGAGAAGGTTCAGCCATGCCACATCAGTCTATAGGAGCATCTCATACAGCACAACATGAGCATATATCTCATACATATGGACCAATAGAACAGGAAGTACAGGGACCAACTATGGGGTCTAGAGGCGGGAATTTCAAAGAGCTTCGTAAGTTATGAGCAGTTGATTTCTATGGAACTATAGATCCTGTAGAGGCTGAGACATGGCTCAAGAGAACAGAGAGAGTATTTGGTATGATGAGATGCACAAAAGAGGAAAGGTTTGATTTCTCAACAAGGGGATGCTTTTGATTGGTGGGAAACTGTTTCACATGCTACAGTACAATATCCAGTTCTTACATGGGAAGATTTTCTCACTGTTTTCAAAGATAAGTATATGCCAGAGGTATATCGAGATGCAAAGCAAAATGAGTTTTTGTCTCTTAAGCAAGGAAATATGTCTGTGGCTGAGTATGAGGTTAAATTTACCCAACTATCGCATTATGCACCTGCTAATGTGGCAACAGAGAGAGATAGATGCAGGCGTTTTGAGGATGGATTATCCTATAATATCCGGAGTAAGATTACGCCGTGGGATCTCCTTACGTTTACAAATTTCCGTACTGCAGCAATCAGAGCAGAGACACTGTTAAAGGAAAGGCAAACATTCTTCCAAAAGCAAAAGAGGGAATCATCAGTTCATATGGGTGAGTCGAGTGGAAGGCCATCTAAGCGTCAAAGTTTTTCTTCTCCAGCACCAACATTTGGCAGAGGTGGCTCAAATAGTCAAAGAGTTGGACACACCTTGACTTTTGGTCATAGTAATGACAAAGGATCTGGTATGATGGTACAGACACGACCTATGTGTACTTATTGTGGTCGATCTCATGCTGGAGAATGTCGAGTACGTACTGGAGCATGTTATCATTGTGGACAACAAGGGCACTTTTATAAAGATTGTCCAGCTAGATTCGATAGATCGAATATTGGAAGAGTAGTATCTGAAACAACTGTACAAAATGTTCAATCAGAAGCACCGGTATGGAGTTTTGGTAGGGGTCGTGGAAGAGGTCAGAACCTGAGTAACACTGCTAGTAGAGGAAGACCACAAACACAGGAATCTCGACCACAAGGTCAGGCTCGAGTTTTTGCTATGTCACAACAAGAAGCATCCAAAGCACCTGAGGTTATTACTGGTAAACTTTATTTATATGATCTTGAAATACATGCATTAATAGATTCAGGATCTACTCATTCATTTATATCATCTGCCATAGCATCTCAAGTGCATAAGAAACCTGAACCCTTAGATTACAGTTTAGGAGTACAGACTCCCTTGGGGGGAATGGTAAAGGTACACACAGTATATCGAGATAGTATACTATGAGTGGATACAGTAGAGTTACCATCACTGATTTTGCTATTCTTGTATGAGTTTGATGTTATTTTGGGCATGGACTGGTTGTCAAGACATCATGCTAAGGTAGATTGTTATACCAAAGAAGTAGTGATCGAATCGCTTGGGAAGTCTAGAGTGATTTTCTATGGTGATAGACAAATGGTACCCACGTGCCTAATATCTGCAACAATGGCTTTTCACATGATCAGAGAGGGATGTGAGGCATATCTGGCACATGTAATAGACCGTACAGTTGAATGTGATGAGGTTGGAGATATTCCAGTTGTTAAAGATTTTTCAGATGTGTTTCCAAAGGATCTCCCAGGATTACCACCTGATAGGGAGATAGAGTTTACTATGGAGTTAATGCCAGACACTGCACCAATTTCTATTCCTCCATATCGCATGGCTCCACTGGAGTTACAGGAACTGAAGAAGCAATTACAGGAATTGTTAGACAAAGGGTTCATTAGAGCTAGTGTATCACCTTGGTGTGCACCAGTTTTATTTGTTAAAAAGAAAGATGGTACCTTACGGCTGTTCATAGATTACAGAAAGTTGAATCAGGTAACAGTGAAGAACAAGTATCCATTGCCAAGGATAGATGATTTATTTGATCAACTTCAGGGTGCAAAGGTATTTTCGAAGATAGATCTTCGATCAGGATACCATCAGTTAAAGATAGCTAAAGATGACATTACCAAGACAACATTCAGAACTCGATATGGGCATTATGAGTTTCTGGTAATGCCATTTGGTTTGACTAATGCACCAGCAGCATTCATGGCTTTGATGAACAAGGTATTTCAACCTTTTCTAGACAGATTTGTGATCATCTTTATTGATGATATATTGGTGTATTCACGAAGTACAGAAGAGCATGATGATCATTTGTGAACCGTGCTACAAGTCTTTAGGGAAAAACAGTTATATGCTAAATTGAGTAAGTGTGAATTCTGGTTGGATCATGTGATATTTTTAGGACACATAGTATTTGGAAGAGGTATAGAGGTTGATCCTAAGAAGGTTGAAGCAGTGGTAAACTGGAAAGCACCAACTAAGGTTACAGAAGTTCGTAGTTTTCTTGGGATGGTTGGATACTACAGACGATTTGTTGAAGGATTCTCTATTATAGCGGCACCACTCACTAAATTATTGAGGAAGAATGCTCCATTTCACTGGAATTCTGCGTGCCAACAAAGCTTTGATGAGTTAAAACATCGTTTGACTACAACACCAATACTGACGATTCCAACAGGTACAAGAGGATTTGTTGTTTACACTGATGCTTCATATCAGGGTCTTGGTTGTGTTTTGATGATGAATGGAAAAGTAATTGCTTATGCATCAGGACAATTACGACCACATGAAGTTTTTTTATCCTGTACATGATTTAGAGTTGGCAGCAATAGTTTTTTCCCTAAAGATTTGGCGACATTATCTATATGGAGAAACATTCCAAATCTTTACAGATCATAAGAGTTTGAAGTATTTGATGAGCCAAAAGGAATTAAACATGCGGCAGAGGCGCTGGATGGAACTACTGAAAGATTATGATTGTACGATTGAGTATCATCCGGGAAAGGCTAATGTTGTAGCAAATGCTTTGAGTCGAAAGTCAAGTGGTATGATGGCCAACATGCACATGACTTCCTTGTCAAATTTGATTGCTTTGAGAGATCTAAATGCTAGACTACACTTTGACACTGATGGAGTACTGATTGCTACTTTGGAGATTCGGCCAGTGCTGAGACAGAAAATTAAAGACGCACAAGTAAGAGATGAAAAGTTGGCAGAAATTACAAAACAAGTTGAACAAGGTAAAGATACGTCGTTTTCTATTCAGGATGGCACATTAATGTATGGCACCAGATTATGTGTACCTGATGTTGACAATCTAAGACGAGAAATTTTAGATGAGGCACATAATGCACCATATGCTATGCATCCTGGCACAACAAAGATGTATCATACTCTAAGAGAACATTACTGGTGGCCAAGGATGAAGAAGGAGGTTGCTGAATTTGTTTCCAAATGTCTTGTCAACAGGTTAAAGCAAACACCAAGCACCTACAGGTATGCTGAAACCTTTATCTATTCCGGTTTGGAAATGGGAGCGGATTACGATGGATTTTGTTTTAGGACTACCTCGAACACAAAAAGGAAATGATGCTATTTGGGTGATTATTGATAGATTGACTAAGTCAGCGCATTTCTTACCTATACGTTGGGGTTGTTCGTTGGATCAATTGGCAGAGATATACATGAAAGAAATTATTTGACTTCATGGAATACCAGTGTCTACTGTATCAGATAGAGATCCTAGATTTACATCTCATTTTGGGAAAGTTTTCAAACAGTTATGGGGACTAAATTGCATTTCAGTACAACTTATCATCCTCAGATAGATGGACAATCAGAGAGGACTATACAGACATTAGAAGAAATGCTTCGTGCTTGTGTTATTGAGTTTCAGGGTTCATGGGATAGGCATATTCCACTGATGGAATTTGCTTATAATAACCAGTTTCATAGCAGCATTGGAATGACACCATATGAGGCATTATATGGAAGGAGGTGTCGAAGTCCTTTATATTGGGATAAAGAGGGTGCAGAAATTTTAGAAGGGCCTGAGATTTTACAAGACACAATTGATAAGATTGATATTGTTAAGAGCAAAATGAAGGCGGCACAAGATAGACAAAAAAGCTATTTTGATCAGCATCGTAAGGAGATGGAATATCAGATTGGAGATAAAGTATTCTTACGAGTTTCTCCATGGAAAGGTGTAATGAGATTTGGTAACAAAGGAAAACTGAGTCCTCGATATATTGGGCCATATGACATCATAGAGAAGGTGGGACAATTGGCATACAGATTAGCATTGCCTTCGGAATTGGCTCAGATTCATAATATTTTCCATGTTAGTATGTTACGACGGTATCGATCTGATCCATCACATGTGTTAAAGGATTCAGAAGTACATATTGCAGAGAATCTAAGCTACATAGAGGAACCAGTTATGATAGTTGATTACAGAATCAAACAATTGCGGAATAGGAAAATTCTGATGGTTAAAGTAATTTGGAAAAAATCATGGTATAGAGGAAACGACTTGGAAAATCGAGGATAAGATGAGAAAGTCATATCCACATTTGTTTAATGGTAATTGATTCCCTATCATACTGCATCATATGAAGAGATAGCGAATTTTGAAGACAAAATTCTTATAGAGGGGGAGAATTGTAACATCCCCGACCAAAGTGCATACGTCATTTTGTATTTATATAATATTAGAGGCATATGCATGACATATTGATATGATATACAGTGCATTTTTAAAAGTAATATATATTTTTTTATTTAAGTTTTTTATATTTTAAAAAGTTTTTAAGAAAAAGATAATTATTAATTATTTCAGGGTAAAGTTTGTAGTAAAGGAAAATTGAGGGTGGAAAACGAAATTATCCAAAAAAAATTTGCCAATTTCGTACGCAAATTGATTGTGTGCTGGTGAAGTTGAAATTGGTCTTCTATGGTTTAAATTGTTGGAAATTGAAATTTGTCTTGTTAGGCCTTTATGATATATATATATATATATTTGTAAGCTTTCTTACTTTGCTAAGCATACGTACAACAACAAAAAAAGGGAGAGGCTCCGGAGAGAAAGAAACGAGAGAAGTGAACAGGAAATTCAAGGTTTTGTTGTTTTTGTTGTGGATTAGTACAAAATTTCTTATATCGGGTTTTAGTCTTGAAGTACAAGCGTGATTTGATAAGTTTTTAATTAGTTAATGATTTATTTAGAATTTTCTAATTTTCCAGATCTAGATCTACATTTGATTTTGATTTAAAATTAGTCGATTTATTGTTCTTAGGGGATATTTTCGATATTGGATTTATATTTGGTAAAAGATTTCAGAGTAATTCTAGGCTATTGCCTTGTAAGGATATTATGGGGACTTTTGATCAAGTTTTTCATAAAGGTTTGAACTAGAAAAATGTTCTTCTATATATATAGTTTATTATTGTGAAGTTTTAAAGGATTTGGAATTATGCACAAAAAGTTATAAGGTATACTTGCATTTTATTGCATTTAGGGTTAGAGTTTATAAGAATAAATAGTCTAATTTGCAGTGGGTTACATATAAGAGCACCAGTCATAGAACGGGGTCAGAGATAAGGGGGAGAAATATAGTAATTTCCTTGAACAAGTGAGTATAGACCGGAGATTCAACCCTATGTGCTATATGTTCTATATGAGCCATATGGATATATATGTTTTTATAAGCTATATGGATATATATGTTTTATGAGATATATGGATATATGTGTTATATGGATTATATGGATATATGTGTTTTATATGATAGCTTTGAAATTTCCAATGTTGTTTGCACAGAAGGTATGTTAACAAATGGCATATGATATATGGTTACAGGATGCACTTGATTGCATAGCATATTGCATGAGATTAAATGCACCTGTGACTGTCTTGCCCTGAATTTGTATACAAAAGAGACCTACGGGTCATACATGAGGCCTAAGATGCCTAAGAGATTATATATGAGCAAATGAGGCCTAAGATGCCTAAAAGTCGGTAATGGAAAAGAAAAGAAAAAGTTGGTATATGGAAAAAAAAAGAAAAGAAAAGAAAAGTTGGTAATGGAAAAGAGTTGGTAATGGAAACCCGGGGCAGATTTAGGCTTGAACAGTTCACAGAATAATGAAATGGATACATCAGCATTTGCATTTGCATAGTAAATTCCTATATGATATATATATATGTATATGTACATGGACTAAATGATTGGTTTTGTGTGAAAAAATTGATGATGGTTTATATTCACTAAGTATGCGACTCACGCAAATCGCAAAACAATTTTTCATGTTCAGCTAGTTCTTACTGACGTGTGTCCTTTTAGAGGTCACATTCATACCGGTCGGTCGGCTGAAGCGCAATGCAACCTTCTCCTCCTCGTTTTGCATCTTAGACTTTTGTGTTGTAATGAAGTTAGAGTAATAGACGTTTTAGCATAAGAAGTAACGACATAGAACTTTATGTGTGTGTGTGGGCAACCTTATATGGTTGTTAGTTTTATTATATGTTTACGTGGATAGTTGTTGTATGTAAATTATTTGTTATATGTGAAATAAGTTTTTACTAATTATATTTCATAGGGTATAAGGGCGTCACAAAGATCCTATCCATCATGGATCCTCCTCCAAAGATCCACTTTCAAAGACATTTGTGAAACCTTTCACTATACCATGGGAACCACCAAGGGAATCAATAGACGAGGATGATGATATGAACCTTCCAAAAGATGACTTTGATTACATCAATGGGAATGAACCTCAACTACATGAATTAACCTTTGAAGAAGATCATGAAGAAAATGATGCCACGGAGCAATTTGATGATCCTTCAACCAACTTTCCTGAAGAAGAGGACATTTCACCAGAAACAATTGAAGCATCAACTTCTGGGAACAATCCTACTACTGAGATTCCACAAACTCTACATGAAGCTAGTTCCAGTGCAAAAGAGGAACATCCAGGAACAAATCAACTTCAACCAAGGAACTATCATCAGAGAAAAGATCACCCTCTTGAAACATCCTCACACCTCTGGAACAGGGAGTACAAACTCGTTCCTCACTCCATAACTTTTGTGCATTTAATGCCTTTGTTTCACTTGTTGAACCCAAAAGCATACATGAAGCTCTTAAAGACCCTGATTCGATTCAAGCTATGCAAGATGAGCTCCATCATTTTGAAAGACACCAAGTGTGGAAGCTAGTTCCAAGACCATCAAACAAGAATGTCATCGGAACTAGATGGGTCTTTCGCAACAAACTGGATGAGTCAGGAAACGTTTCCCGAAATAAAGCTCGACTTGTGGCTCAAGGTTACAATCAAGAGGAGGGAATCGACTATGAGGAAACGTTTGCACCAGTTGTCAAAATTGAAACAATACGGTTACTCATTGCCTTTGCAACTTACAAAGGATTCAAACTGTTCTAGATGGATGTAAAGACAACCTTTCTCAATGGCAATCTACAAGAGGAAGTCTATGTGAAGCAACCTCCCAGATTTGAAGATGACAACAAGCCAAATCATGTCTACTTTCTTGAAAGAGCTCTCTATGGTCTCAAACAAGCACCTCGAGCCTGGTATGATAGATTTGCTTCATTTCTATTATCCAAGGGTTATCAACGAGGATCAATTGACAAAACACTCTTTCTGAAGAAAGAATCAGGTGACATTTTAATTGTGCAAGTTTATGTTGATGACATAGTTTTTGGTTCCACTAATCTTGTGCTTTCAGAAAAATTTGAGAAACAAATGAGTAGTGAGTTCAAGATGAGTATGGTAGGGGAACTCAATTTATTTCTAGGTCTTCAAATTTCTCAAACAAAAGATGGCACCAAGATTCATCAACAAAAATACATCAAGTAAATGCTATCCAAATATGGGATGGACACTGCAAAAACCATCAACACTCCGATCTCACCTATCATACGCCTTGATGCAGATGAGAATGGAACTAGTGTCAATCAAAAGCTCTTTCGAGGAATGATTGGTTCCCTTCTCTATCTCACCGCTAGTAGACCGGATATCATGTTCGTTGTCTGCCTTTGTGCACGGTTCCAAGCAAATCCTAAGGAGTAACATTTGAAGGAAGTCAAAAGGATCTTTCGCTACCTCAAAGGGAGAGACAACCTGTGCTTATGGTATCCTAGGAACAGTTCCTTTGAACTTGTCTCCTTCACTGATGTTGATTTTGCAGGGCATCTAGTCGATCGAAAAAGCACTTCAGGCATGGCATAGTTCCTAGGAGACTGTCTAGTATCTTGGGGATCAAAGAAGCAATCCTCAGTGGCACTTTCTACTGCTGAAGCTAAATACATAGCCCCGGCTGCTTGGTGTTCCCAAATCCTATGCCTCAAGTATCAACTTCAAGACTACGGTATGTCTCTTGGAACTGTTCCCATTAAATGTGATAGTACTAGTGCAATAAATATCTCAAAAAACCCAGTGCATCACTCTAGAACAAAGCACATAGAGGTTAGGCACCATTTCCTACGTGATCACGTAGAGAAAGGTTCCATTGAGATGGTTCACTGCAGGACAGATGAACAAGTTAATGATATTTTCCCCAAAGCTTTGGACAGACAACCCTTTGAGCATCTTCGAATGCTCTTAGGAATGATTCTCTTACATTAAACAAGTCCCGATCCATCTTTTCCCTCAATGATTGACTAGTTTAGCATTAGTATGACTAAGGAACTGTATGGTTTAGCAACTGTCATTTCAATAATTGCTCTTTGCATGAAACTTGTTTACTTCTATGTATGGGAACTTACTCTTAAAAGCACTTTGTTTCTTTCGGCCCAAAATGATCAACCTGATCTTATCTATCCCTCTCTACAAGCCGAAAGGATGGTTGATCATAAGACTTGTCCCATAAAACCCATCCAGGTAAACGTTTCCTATGAACCTCAATTAATTGATAAACCCCCTTTCTACGAGATTCAATTACCTGGATGATAAAAAATATTGTTAACCTACCCATATTTTGTTTGGATACTTCTCTTCGTCTTTTCACAAAATACATGTAAGTATCCAAATATGGCCTTCCGTTACTTGTTCATGGAAAAGAGGTTGGAAAGGAAAGGAACTACTTCAAGTCACAAGGGAACTAAAAGGATCTTTGCAACTCAAGCGTCTCAAAGTTGTATTATTGGAAAGAGAAACGGCATTGGAAACTGGGTTTTGAATCGACAGGTTGAGAAAAAGGAAATTTGAATCCGCACCGTTTATCTTGCTACTTTGACTCATTCTCCGCCACATATCCACTGTTGATTTGGAAAGAATCTTATGATGGAAGACAACAAATCTCTCCAATTACCCTTGGTGTAACTAAATGCGACTCTCACGGAAACTTGGTAACCTTCTCTTACCTTTTAAAATTCCCTCACTATCCTTACTTAACCCGTCTTCCACATTCACTTTCAACCTCATCATCTTCATCTTTACTTTCTCTTCTGCAAACCCTAATCTCCAATTTCCTAAGTCCAAAACCTCTCGAATACACCAACCTTCAACAATGGCAAATCAAAATCAACCCTAATACACCAACCTTCACCCAAATCCTTTTTATCGAGCATCTTCTCCACAACGACCCAGCCTACCTTCAAGAAAAACTCCTCACAAACCTAGATCTTGACCACCATGAACCTGAGTATATTTTCGACGTGAAAGAGCGTCTCTTCTCTCTTTTACGAAAGAAGGATGGTCAACCCCCTCTCACTCCCCAAAGCTCTCCACCCTCCACTCCCCGATCTAAAATTCCAGTACTCACCACGAGACTGGATGGTTCCTCAACCCTCACCATTAACATCGAGGGTGTCAAACACACAATCTCTGAACCAGGCCAGAACCCTCTCCTTCTCAAAGACTCTTCTCATTCCTCTCCAAAACACCACACTCAAATCCATGATAACCTAAGTCCCAAAAGACGACCAGATCCCTTGGCCTCAACTTCTCAAAACCCTACTCCTCAGAACCAAAGTTCCCAAGCACCCTCTTCTCTTCCAAAACCACCCTCAATCCCATTTCCGCCTCACAGGGAACTAGATCTCTCTACTCTCGATCAAACTATTTCCCAATTCGAGAGAGAAGAGTTCCTCACCCCATAGGGAACTACACCTATTCAACCTGTTCAACCTTCTTCTTCCTCCACACCCACAACAAGAACCTCTCCTCAAGCTTCTCTTCCCAAAATTCTCACTGGCCAATGTTCCAGAAAGAGAAAGCTAAGGAAATTGAGTGAAGAGGAAGAAGATGAAGAAGAAAATGAAGAGGAACTACATCCTCTTCTCTCTGAGCAACTGCGGGCCCTTAATCCATCAACGGAAATCGTCACTGTTGAGGGTTCCGATGATGAAATAGAGGAATATACAAAGCCAGCTCTTCAAATAGGTTACAAGGAACCGCCATCTGGGCGACCTTCAACAAGAGGCTCCAAGAAACAAAAGGTGGAATAGAAAAAGGAAAAGAAGGAGAAGAAAGAAAAGAAGAAGAAAGAATAGAGGAAGTTGGTTATTCCTCTGATCGTCACCTCCGCATTTCTTCAAGAACATGAGCTCAACGAGCTTCAAGAACTCATCCAGTTCCAAGGATGGGAAAAGCTCTGCTTCGAACCAGCAAAGGTGGATCAAGCTCAAGTCAAATTCTCTTACTCCAAATTTACCCTAACAAAGGGAACTGAGCTCGACCCAGTCATAAGGTGGAAAACAGAAGAGGATGACTTCACCTTCACCTCCGCCATGATCAAGAAAATACTCCAAGTTCCTGGAGAAGGCTTCGACACACTTCCCCAATGACCCTGGCAAGATACTGATGGAAGAGAAGGTATCCTACAAAGGCTTCTAGGTCATGTGCCTGCCCAAGGCAAGGAGGTCTTGACTCACAGTTTGAGTCAAGTGGGGAAGATTGCACACCAGTACATCACTCGGGTAGTGATTCCCAGATAGGAGAAGCGAACAACGCTCAATTCCATTGATGCCATTCTCCAGGATCTGTTCCTGCGCAAGGAAAGAATCAATCTGCCCAAGATCATGATCTTGCACATGTTCAAGTGTGTTGCCAAAGAGTCTCATGCCCTTCCCTATGCTACTGTGGTGAAGGAGATAATGAAGAGGAACGACGTCTATAATCCTCAGAAAGAAGAAGAGCTTGGACATGAGATGGACATGTCCAACATTTTGAGAATGAAGCACTCCCAAGAATCCAATGAGGAAGTTCTTCCTCCTGTGTTTATTGAACAAGGAGATTCAAAGACAGTTCTCCAAGCTCTCAACCATCTGTGTGGGGTCAATGAGCGGATTCTCGATGTTCTTCTAGACATCCAACAGACAAAGGGAACCAACGAGCACATTCTTGGTGTTCTTCAAGATATTTAGAAGAAGTTGCCTTCCTCCTCTTCCTCCTCTAAACCATGAACAAGCCCTCTACAAGAACAATCCTTAGCAGTCTTATCCCTCCTTCAATGCTTTTGATGTGTTTGTTTCTATACTTAATTAAACTTTGCTTCAATGAAATGTAGTTTGCTATTATGACTGTGCTTTACTTGCTTTTCCTTGCATGCTTATACTTGATTCTTTTCGATGATGTCAAAAGGGGGAAAAGTGGAAAAATGCAGAGATGCGTTGTGTCTAAGAGAATACAGAATAATTGCCATAAGCTGAGGGGGAACTATAAGCTTAAAAATCTTGAAATTTGCACTCCTTGTCCATTTCAGGGGGAACTGAGTATCTACAAAGAATTGCCTGTGTTTTTGGTGCTTGAATCTCTCTTATCTTTCCTGTATCCCAGAACGTTCTTACTTGCATTTTATGAAAGTTTGTCATCATCAAAAAGAGGGAAATTGTTGGATCAGTGTTAGGGAACTAACACTGGAACAATGGTTTCTCCATTCGAGCAATCGAAGTTTTGATAATGACAAACAGATGGAACTAATTCCATGTATAAGTGATCTCAAGAAAGATAACAGGTTCACAGGAAAAGCAAGGGAAACGTTCCCTGTCAAGCCACCTGTATACGTGGCAAGTAAATGAAAGGATAAAGAAGACTTTTCACTATTGTCTTGGGCGGCAAGCCAAAGCTCCGAATGAATAGAAATGCAAAAGGGTACGCTAGTCTTTTTGAATAGTGTCGTACTCCCCAAGACAAGAAGGGCAAAGGCGTCAAAGCTAAAGATGGAAACTCTATAAATACAATGCGACGCCGCTAGGTTAAATTAAGCTCTCAAACACAAGAACACCAGATCCACAAAAGGAAAGAGAGAAATCGAGAGCCCAAGCTGATTCATTGAAGATAACAATCCAGAAGTTCAAGGAAGGAAGCATCAAGTGATGAAGACTGCGTGAAGATCTTCGTCAACTTCAAAAAGGTGGTTCTTGTGCTAAAGGAAACTGCACAGGAACGAGTAAGGTTCACTATCTATATTCAGTTGTGCTTAGATCTAGGAACTACTATGTCTTAGTCGTTAGTATTGCTTGTGAGTGGGATTGCAAACAATAGAGAAGTTCGACTTTGTATTGTGGAACCTGAGATCTATCAATAGAATATAGTGTGTGTTCAAAATCCTCCAAGGGAGGTAGAGGTGTACTCTTTAGCTAGTTGGCTAAAGAGGTTCCTCTATAAGGAACCACGTTCCTGTCTCTAATTTCTTGTTCAAAGTTTGTATTACATTATTCCGCTGCGTAAGGGAACTGTCACTGGAACAGTTCCCGATTGTCTTGACTAACACCGATCTACAATCCTACAATTTGTTTAGATAGGATAATGAGGATATTATTGTATTGCTAAGATTTTGATTGTATCCGCCTTTGTCTATATTATTGTATCCTGCTCCTCCCCAACTATCTTCATAGTTGTGTGGATACCTGAAATCTGTTGCTCTAGTGCGAAAACAAAAAAAAACGTGTGTGGACATCTCGAAAAGATTTCCAACACGTCATCAAACAAGCTTGGCCTTTCAATGCCGAAGGGTCCCATATGTTTAATCTAACAAAGAAAACCCAACTGCTTAAAGCAAAGGCGAAAACATGGAATAAACACACCTTTGGTAATATTTTTGAACAAATTAGAAAACTTGATGAAGAACAAATCCATATTCAAAAAGAGATCATGGAGCACAAAAACCTGCATTTAATTCAAAAGCAAGAGAGATTGTCGAAGAAACGGTCTTGTCTCCTGAATTTCCACAACTCCTATTGGAAACAAAGGGTGAAAAACACCCATATCAACCTTAATGACAAAAACACCAAATACTTCCACCGAATTGCAAACGGTAGAAGGAACAGAACTAATATCAAAGAAATCCGAACATCGGAGGGCACACAAATCACAGGAGTAGAAAACATCAAAACAGAAATCAAACGGGACTTCCAAAACCGCTTTCGGACCTTGGAAATAAACCGTGGAAAACTCCAGAACATGACCCAAACGATCCAAAAAGAAATAACCGATGCAGACAACACATATCTCATAAAACCGGTATCAAATATTGAAATTAAGAATGCTATGTCATATATCGGGGATGACAAATCCCCCCGGCCCGGACGGTATGCCGGCTAGTTTCTATAAAAAATATTGGCACATTGTTGGCCCCGATGTTATCAAAGCTGTTAAAAGTTTCTTTCATACAGGAAAAATCTTAAAACAAATTAACCACACATTTATAAATTTGTTGCCCAAATGTGAAAACCCCAACTCAACCAACCATTATAGACCAATTAGCCTATGCAACACTGTCTATAAAGTAATCTCAAAAATCCTAACAAATCGCCTAAAAAACATCTTGAACAAACTCATCCACCCGATGCAAGGGGCGCTCGTCCAAAACCGGAGTATTCACGATAACACACTCATCGCACATGAAATTTTCCACTCTTTCCGCAACAAACGTGGGCGGGAGGGGTGGATTGCAATCAAACTTGACATGGAAAAAGCTTATGATCGTATCAGCTGGGAATTCCTGGCCAATGTCCTTCACAAATTCGGCTTTCACGATAAATTCTTGGGATGGATCCGAGAATGTGTTGAAATCGTCTCCAACTCTGTCCTAGTCAACAACGGACCAACAGTACAATTTTTCCCTCAACGGGGTCTTAGGCAGGGGGATCCCCTCTCACCATACTTGTTTATCCTTGCCGCCGAAATTCTGGCGATACAACTCCACCTGTTGAGCACCAACCCAAAAAGTGGCATTGGGATCCAAATATCAAGAAATGGAACAAAAATCCCATTCCTGGCTTTCGCAGATGATATCATTATCTTTGCTAAAGCTAATAGCCAAGCCTGCAAAAACATTAAAGAAATTGTCGATGACTATTGCCAGATTTCTGGCCAAAAAGTCAATTTTCAAAAATCCGCATTCCAAGTCACCAAAATCACAAGTAATAACACGAAGGATCAAATAAAACAGATCCTCCAGATTCCGAACACAGTTGCTCTAGACAAATATCTAGGATGTCCGATCATTAACGGGAGAGTAACGCAAAACACCTTTAAACCTCTGATTCTGAGAACCAGATCCCAATTAGCAAAGTGGAAAGCAAATGCTCTTTCTCAAGAGGGTCGTAAAACCCTAATCAAAGCAAACCTCTCAGCACAACCAAACTATATTATGCAATCGTTTATGCTACCTCAGGCAACTCTGAAAGAATTGGACCAAATTAACAAGAATTTCTTTTGGAACAAGGAAACCAACTACAAACCACTTATAAGCTGGAATTCCATTTGTCGTCCACTCGCTCATGGAGGGGCGGGAATCGCCAAAGCGGAAGAAATAAACCAAGCACTCCAAATGAAATTACTATGGCAAATACTATCGGAACCTAATAACCTTTGGGTCAAAATAGTGACAGAAAAATACCTCAAAACGGAAAGTATTTTGAACTACAAGAAAAAACATAACACATCATGGCAGTGGTCCAAGCTTTTAGGCCTAAGGGATCTATTCATGAAGGGACTCATCTGGCAAGTAGGAGATGGGAAGACCATTCGGTTTTGGAAAGATAACTGGAGCGCTAATGGTCCCCTTATCCCAAAATGTGGAGCTGAAACCCTCATTAATTGGGAGGAATCAGTTGATGTGTACCTCCGTGAGGACAATTCATGGAACATTGAAAAATTGAGGGAGGTCGTTAATCATGATGACCTCGAACAAATTTCCAAAATTATTAACCCCATTAATAAAATACCAGATAGATTGTACTGGCAACCAAGTAAAAACGGTTGGTACTCTACCCACTCTACCATGCAGTGGCTCCACCAATCCAAAGGTGAACCCAAAATTAACCTAGAATGGATTAACAAGCTTAACATCCCTCCTAAAATGAAGAATTTCCTATGGAAAGTGGCCCGAAATGGCCTACCAACCAAAACGAGGCGTGCTGCCAACCATATTCCGGTACCACAAGGTTGTGAAGCATGTAACAACCAAGTTGAAGACACAAACCACATTTTACTCTCATGCCCCCTTAGTAGGGCAACAATTCATTCTGTAAGGCCAAAACTACGTTGGATTGCCGACCAAGTATCCCCGGATGATAAAAAACCACACCAAGTCCTTGAGGAAATCAAGACAATGTCAACAAGAGAGGAAATGGAACTTCTTACCTAGACATGGTGGAGCCTATGGTTCTCTAGAAATAAGAGAGTCTTTGACAACGACGACGGAACAACCTTGAATAATGTCGATAACATTAGCGAGTTTACTCGAAACCAGGTTAAAGACTGGAAACTTGCAGGAGCCTCTGATTCTCACAGCGTTCGCATGAACACTATGAGTGTTGGGAGAGGGAAAAAGCCTGCTAAATGGGCAAAACCTAAGAGGGATTATATTAAATTGAATTTTGATGGTGCAGTATGTGCAGATGGAGTTGCTTCATTCGGGTTCATCCTTAGGGACTCTGATGGCTCCCCCATCCACTTTGACGGAGGACTAATTGGTCGGCAGTCTGTTCTTATCTCCGAGACCATCGCCTTGCGCCAGGGACTTCTCGAGGCCATTCGACGTGGCATTCCCCGGATCCAGATTGAAGGCGATAATTTGCAGCTGGTCAAGGCCGTTCTTGGTGACTGGCGCTTCCCGTGGGAGATCAAAGTGTTACGTGCGGACATCCATTGTTTGTTGGCTCGGTTCCAGGATTGGAGTATTGCTCATATCTACCGTGAGTGCAATTCTGTTGCTGACTACATCGCTGGCTCTTTCCGACGTGTCTCTTCCGTTCCACTTGCAGTTGGGGATTGTGTACCCTCATCCGTCAGGATGCCCTAGGGCGGTCACTAGTCTGTTAGTGACCTCCCTAATTACTTTCTTTATCTAAAAAAAATAATAATAACATAGTTTATCATCATGTATTACATTAGTCGGTAGTCAAGTGGCTAAGCCCAAGGACAATATACCAAAAATTGACGTTATTTCATACATTATTTAGACAATCTGCAATATATACAATTTTTGCGCTTACACTCAGACATTACCCATCAATTACTGTAACATACATTTATCAAACACCATCAATCGTATACATGACATCTAGAAATCACTGGACCAACATTCAAAGTAGGTAGGTTGCGTTACGTATATCTAGATAATTTAGAGTTGTTTGAGATCAATTCCAACCTCCTTTAGTGTCTCCACTCTAGGCTTCCTGCACCACCATTCCAATACACACCAATTTAATAACTTTGAATATATACAGAAATTAAATCATACAGTAAAATTGAAGATTTATTTTATACACAAGTACTGACATATATACCTTGATCGGACATCTTGTGGGATGGAGGTGTGATTCTTCAAGTCCTTAGCATGAGCCACCTTCCTGAGCACGGACTTGTTAATGAACTTATCGGACTCCTGAGCCGCCTCGTCCGGGTCGACCACCTCCGGCAGAGTCTCCCGCTTGCTCTTCTTGACGTGGACGTCCGGGGCGTAAAGCAGCTGCTGCTTGGCGGTGAGTATCCCCAGCCCCACCGCCGCCGTAACCAGCCCCGCCAGAATGTACACCGGCGTCATCTCCCTCCCCTTCGCCTGTGTTGGTGCTACCTTTTTCACCGCGTCTCTTGCCTAAACAACATTCAACATTCATATATGTGATTAATTAACACCCCACCCACAAAATTAGATGTAACAATATGGACGTACTGTACTTACCAGCATCCTAATTGAAGCCATTCTTACGTTGATATTTATTAGCTAGAGCTAATTGGTTTGAGGTAATTAATGATAATTAACTGTGTAAAATCCTTTAGGCTACCTTGATGCTTTTCTTTTTCAGTTGAATTTAAGATAAGGATCAACTTGCTTTTATGCTAGGATCATTAGAGACTTCGAGATGTGGACGCTGCTTCTAGATAGTGGAAAAAGCAGGAGGACACTTGTCACTTGCCCATAGGCCCCGCTACGACCGTGGAAGCCTCCTGAAATCACTGGTAGTTGCTAGTTTATTTGAGAAACCAACCAACCCTACAGGAAGTCAGGAACCCAATTAATACTCCACCTAACCATCGAAAGGAGCGTAACCCAGGGACCACGAGATGGGTTTATTTGATAGTAGAAGGAGATAATTTTATACTCCTTCTGAGTCTTGATCTTAGATAAAATTTCATATATATTAAGGAAATTTTTTTTTTCCAAATTACCCCTATAAGTACTCTTTATTTTTTTTCAATTATCAATGTAAATTTTAGAATATGTGTAAAGTGGGGTATATATAAGGGTATAAATGAAAAAAAAAATTACATGAACAACTATTTTGAAACAAAAAAAAATGTCTTTAAGAACAACTATTTTGAAACGGAGGGAGTACTTATTAATTTTTTATGAAAATTTTGGAAAATTTTTTGGAAAACAAAATTTTTGGTAGAGGAAATTAGAGCTTTGGTTGGTGGGTTTCAAGAGGTGTTTTTTTTCATTGTTTTAGATAATGTAATGTTGCGGCAGACTTCTTTACAAGAAGACATGTCAATATCGGACATTGTCGCCAAGTTCTTGAAGATTCAAGATCAAGTTCAATACCTATTCTTAGTAATTCTAGAAATTTTATTTTTTATTATCCTTTAATGTTGTATTTCTTAAAGACCATCCGCTGTGATGATTTAGGTTGGCCTTGTGCTTTTAGAGTAGTCTAATATTTGTCTTGTAATGAGCTGCTAGCTCATTATATAAAAAAATAATAAAGCATCCCAAGTTGCAAGACAAGCCCAAGGCCCAATAAGACGAGCAAGAGCCCATGCAAAACCCTCGTAATATATTACTCCCTCCGTCCCATAGTGTTTGTCCATAAAGCGGAATTGCACAAGTTTTAAGAAAATAAAGAGATGAAAAAAGTAACCAATAGGAGTAGGAGAGAGATTGTGATGTTGATGAATAAAGTTGAGAAGTAAGAGAAGATAAAAGGAAATGACTAAAATGGGTATTGTGGTAGATTTTTAATTGGATAATATGGATAAAGTTGATATTAAATGGGGTAAAATTATAAGAAAAGTATGGATATAAAAGGAAAGTGGACAAACATTTTGGGAGAACGGAAAAGGAAAGTGGACAAACATTATGAGACAGAGGGAGTATTAGATTAAACCTTGAAATAAGAGAAGCAAAAGCATCCCAACTTTGCTTTCTCACTTTGAATTTAGAATTGGAAGAAATTTCAACCAATTTCAAATTGAAATCTTGAAACCCTCAAAATACATTATTAGATTAAATCTTAAAATATTCTATAGTATACTCCATACTAAATCAAAAAATTATTAGAAAAACAACAAATGAAATTAGAAACACTTAGGAGTTAAGAATCAAAGATGAGTGGCTGCAATATTGATCATTGAATGCACCGGAACTGTGGTACGAATTTGTTAAACAATTGCTTAGATTAGTAAATGAAAACATCAAACAACCCAAATTAATTCAATAGAATAAACGGTCAGTGTAATTTCATAACTCCATCTCCTATTTATTGGTCTGAAAATTTTGAAACATGGAAACAGATAGGGGTTTTGGAGAGTTCCAATGCAGGACAAATAATTATGCTTGTGTTTTTGTTCTAATAGGTAAACACATAGCTGGTATTATTTTAGTTTTTTAATACGAGTATTGTACTTCTGGATTTTTAAATTTTGCAGGCCCTCCAGTGAAGGTGCACACCTTGCAACTGCTCAAGCCCGGCCCTGCTCCTTATCCAATTGACCCTTCTGAATTGGATTGATTACTCTTTGCTTTGCAGCTCCAGCTCCAGCTCGGAAGCCGACCATTCTTCCATGGCTAGAGCGTCCAAATCCGTCTAAAATTTTGTTGTCAAGGTTCTTCTTTCTCTCAAATCTTACCAATCTCGTTAAAATGATTTTTTTGGTTTTTGTTGAGAGGGTTTCTTGACAACAAATAAATTTATAATCAAGACCCCGCTGTGTATAGGGAGGTCTGGATCGTTCCACATGAAGCAAGGTTGTTCGTTAACGACGTTGTCAGGGTCGTTAACGAACCACCGAACACAAAAATACGTCAAATAACGACCTAATTAAATTCTAATTAAATTCGGTACCGAGGCAAGTACTCAGCAACGAAAATTCACTAGAAATAATTCAAATAAAACAAAGATCTAGGACTAGGGACACCACAACATAGCCAAGCATAAAAACTCGTAAGAAGATAAGATCATGCCTTTAAACAGATAGAGTCATCAACTTTCGTTGACTTAGCAAGTAAATTAACAAACTTTCGTATCCTAATTCACTTAATTGCTTGTTTTGGATCTAAAGCTTGAAACTTTCGTATTCAAACAATATCAACCTTCAAGTTACTAACTCTCTCTTTCAATCAAGTTAAAAACTCAAATTACCTCAACTTTCGTTTTGGTATGAGCACAACAAACAATCTCAAATAAAAGATAAAAGGCATTCAACACTCAATCTTACCCATCAAACATGCTCAACTATGCCGGGCTTAACCCCGATCCTAGAAAAGAAAACTACTCACTACTCATAACTAAGAAACTAATAATTTCAATCAAAGGAAACATTGAAAACAAAACAAAACTCAAATTAATAAGAAAATATCGTCTTACAGAAATTCAGAAGAAACCGAAAACATCAAAATATCGAATCAAATTCACGACTAACGGTCCCGGTGACTGTCGTCTACCGAACCTCCTCGATCACAACGCCGATCCGACTTCTCTCTCTCGGCCCTTCCGAAAATCTCTCTACTCTAAAAATTTTCTTCTAAAAGCCCCCCCTTTCTATGCTAGATAGAAGGGTATTTATACTAAAAAGCTAAAAACTAAAAAGGCTAAAAAATATAAACTTTCTAAAAAGATAGAAACAAACCCTAAAAGATAGAAATAAAATCTAAAAAGATAATAAAACCTAAAATACATATTCTAATAACCCCAAAAGATTCCAAAAAGATACTCAACCGACACGGAAATAAATTCCCGCTCAGGATCGTTGAATTATAAAATCAAAACTTCAAATCTTCTCCTTCGTGGCCTCGTTAACGAGCCCTCACAGCCTCGTTAACGAGCCTGGGCTTTGTTTTCTTCCACACTTCCTCTCGTAATCTTGAGCTCTGACTTCTTCAATCTTGTATTCCTCCGTCTTTCACTGTAATGCTCCAAATTCAGCTCCATATAGCTCTTTTCCTCGCTAAAACCTACAAAATACACAAAATAGCGTAGCTTCCACTCTTTTCATAGATATATGCAAAACTATCTAAAAATACTCAAAACTAAACCTAAACTTAACAAAACTAAACCTAATAAGCAAAGAAAACCTACTAAAAACTATACTAGAAATGCGAACATCAAAATACCTCTCGGTGGTCAGTGAAGTGAAGGATTCCGAACTGGTGGGAGAGAAGGGAGAGGGATTTCGAGCTTTTTGGGTTTGGAGAAGTATGAAATTGGGAGGGTAGTGGTAGATTTATGGAAGGGGGTAAAAGGGGTTTTTATAGGAGGGGAAAGGGTAGGTAGAGGCGGCGGCTAGGGTAGAAAATAAGATAGATTAGGGTAAAAATCTTACCTGCCCCGTTTCTTGACGAGTCGGGTCTTCGAACCGGGTCGTTAACGACCCTGGGTGGGTCGTTAACGAGCTGCCGTAGCCTCTTGGAGTGATTTTTCGATCCCTTCTCCTGAAATCTTGTTAGCTCAAAAATTCTAATTTCTATCCTAATTAAAACTAAAAAGAAAAACAAAAGAAAGCTAAGAAATAATCTAAAAAGAAAAAGAAAAAGAAAAACTAAGTCTATTCTAAAAGCGGGTTGCCTCCCGTAAGCGCTATTTTTAACGTCGTTAGCCCGACGAGCTCCTTTTGCTCATGGCGGTTCATGTGTAGCCATGTTGGGGTCTTGAGGTACCCCACTCGTAGCCTTGCATCCTCTGTGTGCTTGAGTTGCTAAATTAGGACCCTTTTCTTCTATCAGTACGCTCGATATCCCTGGATTGTCAGTGTAGTCCGAAAGCCAAGGTGGTTTGGACTTTTCTGCAATACATATAGTAGGACCTTTGTTGAACTCTTGCACGTGGGACTCAGTGATCGGCAAATGAGGCTCGATAGTGACTGTTGTGTCTAGTTCAGGTTGAGTCAACTCGATTTGTGCGACTCCAACTGGGTCGTTGGCTTTTTTATCCAAGTTGAATTCCACCCGTTCTTCTCCTATATCAAAAGTTAGGAGTCCCTTCCGCACATCAACTCTTGCTCCTGCTGTGGCTAAAAATGGTCGCCCGAGAATTATGGGTACATGAGGGTCTTCAGGCATATCAAGGACGATAAAGTCATTCGGTATAAAGAATTTCCCGACTTGAATAGGATAGTCGTCCACCACTCCTGTGGCTTTGACACATGACCCATCTGCCATGTACAGGTTCATGTCTACCGGCTCTAGTGGTCCCATATTGGCTTTAGACCAGATTGAGAGCGGAACAAGACTAGCACTGGCACCTAGATCGCATAAAGCCTTGAACTTGTGGTTGCCTATGCCGATCGTTATTGCAAACCTTCCTGGATCTCCTAGCTTTTCCGGTAGAGCTATCGATCTGACTTCATCTTGCAGCTCTGTAATGGACCTTTTCCTGCTAAGAATATCCTTCAAAAACTTTGTGTAAGCCGGCATTTCGCTTAGGGCCTCAACGAATGGGATGGAAATATTAATGCCCTGAAGAATCTTAACGAAACGCTTGAACTTACTCTCAGTAGAGTCCATAGATTTCTTAGTTGGAAATGGAAGAGATTTCACCATTCTCGGAACCAAGTTAGGCTCAAGAGGTGAGAGTACCAGGTCGACACTAGGGTCGATTGGTGTCCTCGGCGGATCGTTACCGACCCTGATGGGGTCGTTAACTACCTTGGGATTGAGAGGAAGGCTCGGTTTAGAGAACTTACCTGTGGTAGGGTCGTCAGATACCCTCGGAGCCTCGTCATCCTGGTATTTAGGCTTGGTATTTGCTCTCGCTGGCTCGTTAACGAGCTGTTTTGCGAGGTCTTGTTCCTCCTTCTCTTCAGCTTGAACTCTTTCCGGTGATGTCTTCCCACTTCTGAGGTGTACCGCTGCTATTTGGCCTCTAGGGTTCTCCTCGGGGTGGCCCGGGAGTTGTCCTTGTGGTCTTGGAATCCGTGCAGCTAAGTCCCCTAGTTGGGAATCAACACTCCTCTTCCAAACATCGAACTCTCCCCATCTTTTATCTTGTCAGTTCAGTTTGGCTTGAACGTCATCAACTTTGTTGTTCACTCCGTTAATGCTTTCCTTTATTTCCTGAACCCATGATGGCGTCTCCTGATGGCCTGGAGGTCGATATGGTGCAGGTCATCTATTTGGTGGGGGCCCTGTATAACTTGTATTTTGATTGCCCCATGGTTGATAGTTGTTCGACCTGTCATTATAATTAGGTTGGTTCCTGTATGGTCCTCTCATATAACTCATCTCAGCTATTGTCTCAGCGGTTCTAACCTGCTCAATGTTAGTGCAAGCAGAAGTACTATGTGCAGAAGAACCGCATTCTTGACATGATTGAGAGGATTTCAGAAAACTTACCTGTTTCTTCAGACGGTTGACCTCGTCTTGTAAGAATTGATTTTTAACCTCTGGATCAACTTCATCTCGGTTAGGTATGTAGAGACGTTTTTGAGTTTGTGGAGTTTGCTGGGTTCCGTACATAGCATCGTAATTAGCCAGCTTATCCAACAGTTCCCACGCCTCTGTCGGGTTCATCTCTATAAAATCGCACGCAGTATGCGTGTTGATGCGGTTCTTGGTCTCTGCGTTGATACCCTGGAAAAAGATTTCTTGCAAAACATATAAAGGTTGCCCATGAGTAGGGCACTGTCTAAGCATCTCTTTGACTCTTTCCCATGTTTCAACGAATGTTTCATTAGGCAACTGGTGATAGGAGGTGATGTGTTTCCTCAACTCCGTTGTCTTAGCAGGAGGGAAAAACTTTGTAAGAAATTGATCATACAAAGCTTTTCAAGTCCTGATAGACTTAGAAGGGAGGCTCTCCAATCAGTTCAGGGCCTTTCCAGTAAGAGACCATCTAAAAGCTTTTAACAGAACATATTCTAATGAGACACCTTCAGCAGCTATGGTGTCACATAAATCAAGAAAGTTTCTAATATGCTCCATGGGGCACTCAACAGGTTTCCCTTCAAACTGAGCCCGTTTGATTAAGGATATAAATTGAGATTTGATCTCAAAGGTTTTCTCTATCCCTGGAAGCACAATAGGAGATTCTGGCACCCTTAGTTCCGGATGCATGTATTGTTTGGCATTCCTTGGATAGGCATCAAGCTCTTCTTGTAGACGAGCTTTGTCAGCTCGTTGACGCTCAGCTTCGGCGTTTGCGCAGTCCTTCTCAGCTTTCAGTGCCTCCATCTGAGTCCGGAGGATCTCTAACTCGCGAGCCATCTCTTCTGTTGTGGCCATGGCACGGTTTTCTCGGAGTCGACGGTGCAGGGAACGTTCGGGTTCTGAGTAATAACCAGTGTTATTAAACTGAAGCCTTCGTCGTCCTACCGGCATACACTGAGAAAAACAGACAAAGAGAACAAAAATTAAAAACAAAAACGGGGTCGGGCTATTCCCGAACCCAAAGATAAACTAACAAACTCGTTTCTTCCTCGGCAATGGCGCCAATTTGTTGAGAGGGTTTCTTGACAACAAATAAATTTATAATCAAGACCCCGTTGTGTATAGGGATTTCAAGATCGTTCCATAGGAAGGAAGGTTGTTCGTTTATCAATCTACTAAAAAGAAAACAAAACAAATAAAAAACACTCACAAGTAGCCTCGTTAACGACGTTGTCAAGGTCGTTAAAGAACCACCGAACACAAAAATACTTCAAATAACGACCTAATTAAATTCTAAGTAAATTCGGTACCGAGGCAAGTACTCACCAACAAAAATTCACTAGAAATAATTCAAATAAAACAAAGATCTAGGACTAGGGACACCACAACATAGCCAAGCATAAAAACTCGTAAGAAGATAAGATCATGCCTTTAAACAGATAGAGTCATCAACTTTCGTTGACTTAGCAAGTAAATTAACAAACTTTCGTATCCTAATTCACTTAATTGCTTGTTTTGGATCTAAGGCTTGAAACTTTCGTATTCAAACAATATCAACCTTCAAGTTACTAACTCTCTCTTTCAATCAAGTTAAAAACTCAAATTACCTCAACTTTCATTTTGGTATGAGCACAACAAACAATCTCAAATAAAAGATAAAAGGCATTCAACACTCAATCTTACCCATCAAACATGCTCAACTATGCCGGGCTTAACCCCGATCCTAGAAAAGAAAACTACTCAATACTCATAACTAAGAAACTAATAATTTCAATCAAAGGAAACATTGAAAACAAAACAAAACTCAAATTAATAAGAAAATATCGTCTTACAAAAATTCAGAAGAAACCGAAAACATCAAAATACCGAATCAAATTCACGACTAACGATCCTGGTGACTGTCGTCTACCGAACCTCCTCGATCACAACTCCGATCCGACTTCTCTCTCTCGGCCCTTCCGAAAACCTCTCTACTCTAAAAATTCTCTTCTAAAAGCCCCCCCTTTCTATGCTAGATAGAAGGGTATTTATACCAAAAAGCTAAAAACTAAAAAGGCTAAAAGATATAAACTTTCCTAAAAAGATAGAAACAAACCCTAAAAGATAGAAATAAAAATCTAAAAAGATAATAAAACCTAAAATACATATTCTAATAATCCCAAAAGATTCCAAAAAGATACTCAACCGACACGGAAATAAATTCCCGCTCATGATCGGTGAATTATAAAATCAAAACTTCAAATCTTCTCCTTCGTGGCCTCGTTAACGAGCCCTCACAGCCTCGTTAACGAGCCTGGGCTTTGTTTTCTTCCACACTTCCTCTCGTAATCTTGAGCTCTGACTTCTTCAATCTTGTATTCCTCCGTCTTTCACTGTAATGCTCCAAATTCAGCTCCATATAGCTCTTTTCCTCGCTAAAACCTACAAAATACACAAAATAGCGTAGCTTCCACTCTTTTCATAGAAATATGCAAAAATATCTAAAAATACTCAAAACTAAACCTAAACTTAACAAAACTAAACCTAATAAGCAAAGAAAACCTACTAAAAACTATACTAGAAATGCGAACATCAGTTTTCCTCCTAGAATTTAGGGGAAAATCGGCCTTGTTGTTCGGTGTCTATCAACATCTACCCAACAATTTCGCTATTTGGTAGATATTTGATAAACCTATATATGTGTGTTGTATTAACTGAAAGCGAAGACACCATTTTCATGGAGTGTTTGATACTATGGCTTGAAACTTGATTAAACTCTATATGTTTTGTTGTAATTGTGAGTTCTGAGCTCTTGGTTTGAAATTTGCACCTAATCCAATCACCACAGATGCATAATAAAAGCTTGTCTTTTGTTATAATTTGTTTTGTATATTATTATGAAGAGTAATGGGGACTTTAAAACATAGATTATCTTAGAGAACTCTAACAAACCCTAGTAGTATCTCTACTAACAATATAATAATAAATATAGTTCTAAAAGCTCGTATGAATCTACTAACAACCGGATACTGCTAACTAGGCTAAACAACTAATTAATAATCTTTACAACTCTAAAATTTGTCCCTCAAGACCAAAATAAATGCACTATTATTCCTATTAAATCCATTTATTCAATCAATTATTCTTAGAATAAAAAATTACACTATTTCTATGGATGCATTATTCAAATTATAACCTTATTAAATTTGGAAAAGTTATATAACCAAATATATGAAAACCCCACAATTAAACATATAGCACGAAACATCAAAAAAACACCATAAAAATACAAATAAGATAAAAAAATATAACATTACATCATTTACTATAATCATACAACTATATACCTATATATATGCTTAACTATCATAAACAAATAATAACGACTATAATATATTATCCCTCCACAAAACAAATCATTCAAAATTAACGGTTAAACCTAATTTTCCTTCATTATTTAATTTCATCAAATCACACATACAATTACCATTTCTATTCTAATTCAAATAATATATGCATTCACGTATGTCCACTTATAAAATTAATAACAATAGACACGAAATCCTATCACGTCTATCGGACGGGATAGGTTTGCTTGTATATTGCTAGTCCATCATCCAAAATATGATGATCTGGTTGGAAAAATGGTGATAATATGCAAGCATAATTTTCATCCACATGATTCTCATGGGAAAGATGTAGAACTAAGCAATTGCAAGGAGAAAGTTGTAACATTCCCGACCAAAGTGCATACATCATTTTGCATTCATATAATATTAGAAGCATATGCATGGCATATTGATATGATATATAGTGCATTTTTAAAAGTAATATTTATTTTCTAATTAAATTTTTATATTTAAAAAGTTTTTAACTAAAATTTAATTAATAATTATTTAAGGGTAAAATTTGTAGTAAAGGAAATTTGAGGGTGAAAAACAGAATTATCCAAAATTCTAGCCGAAATTGCGTGGAATTCAACTCTGCTTTTGTACTCAAATTGAATTTGTCTTGGCATTGAAAATTGAGTTGTCTGATGCCTTTATATTTACATGTATATGTCTTTCATTTATACTACGAGAACACAGCAACAAAAAATAAAGAGAAGGAAAGAACAAGAGGAGAGGAGAGAAAGAAAGACTTTGATCTTGTTATTTTTGTTAGTTTTGATACAAGATCTCTTCGATCGGGTTTTAATCCTGAAGTATAAGCGTGATTTGGTAAGCTTTTAATTAATTAATGGTTTATTTAGGTTTTTCTAATTTTTCCAGATCTAGATCTACTGTTGATTTTGATTCGAAAATCAGTCGATTTATAGTTCTTAGAGGATGTTTTCGATATTGGATTTATATTCGGTAAAAGATTTCAGAGTAATTTTAGGCTATTGCCTTGTTTATATTATGGAGTCCTTTGATCAAGTTTTTCATAAAGGTTTGAACTAGAAAAATGTTCTTCTATATATATAGTTTATTATTGTCAAGCTATAATAGATTTGGAATTATGCATAAAAAGTTATAATGCATACTGGCATTTTATTGCATTTAGGGTTAGAGTTTATAAGAGTAAATAGCCTAATTTGCATTGGGTTATATATAGGAGCACAAGAAATAGATCGTGGTTAGAGTCAAGAGGGAGAAATATAGTAATTATCTTGAACGGGTGAGTATAAATCGGAGATTCAACCCTATGTGGTATATGTGCTATATGTGTTATATGTATATATGTGATATATGAGCTATATGGATACATGTGTTATATGAGTTATATGGATATGTGTGTTATATGAGTTATATGGATATATGTGTTATATGTGATAGCTCTGAAATATCTAGAGTTGTTTGCACAGAAAGTATGTTTGCAAATGGCATATGGTATATGATTACAGGATGCACTTGATTGCATAGCATATTCAGGCTTGAACAGTTCATAGAATAATAAATCGGATACATCGGCATTTGCATAGTAAATTCCTATATGACATATGTATAATATGTGTATATATATGTACATATGCTAAATGTTTGACTCTGTGTGGTTTATATTCACTGAGTATGCGACTCACGTAAATCGTAAAACAATTTTTCAGGTTCAGCTAGAACCTTTTGACATGTGTCTCTTTTAGAGGTCACATTCATACAGGTCGGCCGGCTGAAACTCTATGCAACCTTCTCCTCCTCATTTTGCATCTTAGACTTCTGTGTTGTAATAAAGTTAGAGTAATAAACGTATTAGCATTAAGAAGTAACAACATAGAACTTTGTGTGTGTGTGTGCAATCTTATATGGTTGTTAGTTTTGTTATATGTTTACGTGGATAGTCGTTATATGTAAATTATATGTTTATATGTAAAATAAGTTCTTACAAAGTATACGCCATAGGGTATAAGGGTGTCACAAAAGTGTTATTCATTGTCAATGTTGCATCACATGAGCCAAGGAGCAATGAATAGATTGTTGAATTTGCTTGCAGTCGTGTTAAGAAAGAGTTCCCTATATTTGAGAAGGTAATATAAGTTATGCAGCATTGGTTTTTATGATCTTATAGTTGTGTTATGATAACATATCAATTCTTATGTTACAAGCCTCAATTGCAATCGTTTTATAGTTTTTAAGCTAGAGTGTGCTTTACAGCTATATAAATCTTTTTTTACAAAACTCATTTGACTCTCTTAGGCTATGTTGTTTTGAGCACAAATGCTATTTTGGAATCATTTTTTGTTTATAGGTAGATACTAATGAAGAAAAAGATGTAATAATATTCTTTAGATATTGGATGGATAATATCTTCCATCCATAGGTACACTAATATATAGGAAACTATCAAAAACATGGAAATTTGAAAAACAGAAACATAGAAACTTATAAATCGCAAGGCTACTTAAATATGGAATGGAATATAAATTTCATCCATGACAAAACTGTAACTCTTCTAATTCCACTAATTCCGCAACATGCTACTTAACTATGGAATGAAATATAAATTTTGTCCATGACAAAATTGCAACCCTTCTTAATTCCAATAATTTCGCAATTAGTCGTCGTCAACCGGGATAGCATCAAACCACTCATTGCCTTTACCTTATTTGTCTTGATCCGGTTGATTCTTCCTATTCTTTTTGGCAGATGGTGGGCTGGACATGGAGAGCCTCTTCTTGGTGTTGGAAGATGGGGTTCTACCTTTTATTTTGAATTCGACCATGTTTCTTGCTTCTTCATCAAAGACAACCAAAATTTTGAGGAGTGGAGGATCACCACCCATCATACCCTTCAGGATAATCACATTTTCGACATCAGCTTCTATTATTTTTCTGAGTAAGGTTTTTGTTTGGTTGACAAACAAAGTATGCTTGATCATCAACCCTTCATACAAGGCAGAAAGGGTATCCGAGTTTATGGTTATTGACTTCTCGAGAGGAGTTTTAGGAGTTGAACTCATCTTATGCTAATTGGGAATAGAAATTGAGGCCTTTGTTGAAGATGATAAAGGATTAGAGGATATTGGAGGTGGGATGTACAAGAAGAAAACTATGTATATATAGTACTGAGTTTGGCCATTATTCCCGAAATTGCATCAAGTTTAGTAGCCTTTGATAAAATGTGGTTGTGTTGTAGGGTATGATGAAGAAACTAATGTCAAAAATGTGGTTGTGTTGAAGGGTATGATGGGTGGTGATCTTCCACTCCTTGAAATTTTGGTGGCCTTTAATGAAGAAGCAAGAAACATGGTCGAAGTCAAAATCAAAGGCGGAACCCCATCTTCCAACACCTAGAAGAGGCTCTCCATGTCTAGCCCACCATCTGCCAAAAAGAATAGGAAGAATCAACCGGATAAAGACAAAGAAGGTAAAGGCAATGAGTGGCGTGATGTTATCCCGATTGACGACGACTAATTGCAAAATTATTGGAATTAAGAAGGGTTGCAATTTTGTCATGGATGGAATTTATATTCCATTCCATAGTTAAGTAGCTTGTTGCAGAACTAGTGGAATTAGAAGGGTTACAGTTTTGTCATGGGTGGAATTTATATTCCATTCAATAGTTAAGTAGCCTTGCGATTTATAAGTTTCTATGTTTTTGTTTTCCAAATGTCCAAGTTTTTGGTAGTTTTCTATTATCTCGGTGTACCTATGGATGGAAGATATTATCCATTCAATATATAAAGAATTTTATAACTTATTTTTCTCCATTGACATCTACCTATAAACAATAATGGTTCCAAAATATCATTTTGTGCTCAAAACAATACATCCTAAGAGAGTCAAATGAGTTTTGTAAAACAAGATTTATACAGCTGAAAAGCACACTCTAGCTTCAACACTATTAAATAATTACAGCTGAGACTTGTAACATAATAATTGTTATGTTATCATAACAGAATTATAAGATTAAAAAAACAATGATGCATAACTTATATTATCTTGTCAAATATAGGGAACTCAAACTTAACACAATTGCAGGCAAATTCAACAATTTGTTCATTGGTCCCTAGATCTTGTGATGTATCATTGATAATCAATAACACTTTCCCATTGTAATTGCTTAGTTCTACATCATTCCCACGAGAATATTTTGGATGAAAATTATGTTTGCATATTATCACCATTTTTCCAACCAGGTCATCATACTGAAGATAATAGACTAGCAATATACAAGCAAACAAGTTAAGAACTAGATCATCATAAATTAGCCCCAGCAATCAAAAGCAATTACATAGTCTAGTTAGCAGTATCCGGTTGTTAGAAGATTCATAGGAGCTTTTAGAAATATATTTATTATTATATTGTTAGCAGAGATACTACTAGGGGTTGTTAGAGATCTCTAAGCTAATCTATGTTTTTAAGTCCCCATTACTCTTCATAATAATATTCAAAACAAATTAAAACAAAATACAAGCTTTTGTTATACATCCGTGGTGATCGGATTAGGTGCAAATTTCAAACCAAGGGCTAAGAACTCACAATTACAACAACACATATATAGTTTAATCAAGTTTCAAGCCATGGTATCAAATAATCCATGAAAACGGTGTCTTAGCTTTCAATTAATGTAGCACACATATACAGGTTTATCAAATATCTACCAATTAGCGGAATTGTTAGATAGATGTTGACAGAAACCAAACAAGGCCAATTTTGCCCTAAATTCCTTGAGGAAAACCGAAAGTATCATACGAACGAGATTAATAAGATTTGATAGAAAGAAGAACCTTGGCAACGGAATCATAGAAAGATTTGGACGTGCTAGATATGGAAGAATGGTCGGCTTCCGAGCTGGAGCTGCAAAGCAAAGAGTAATCAATTCAATTCATAAAGGACAATTGGATAAGGAGTAATCAATCCAATTCAGAAGCGTAAATTCAACAAATACTCCAAACTAAAACCTAAACCCTAACCTAAATCAATCCAATTCAAAATCAGATTAAACCGTAAAAACAAATGAATATCCATATCTATAGCTATGGAGATCCCAAATCAAATTACTTAAATAATAAATAATGACTATGTTTTGACCTATATTGCTTTTCTCTCTCTCCTCTATTGCTATTTTAATTAGGTACTCATGACCCACCGGGTCATTAAATCGATTTCTGTCAATTACTCACATCATCCTTAAATTTATCACTAGCATCTAACCCCCTCATTTGTCAAGATTTCTAGTTTGTTGAGTGAAATTAATTGGCGATTATTACTTTTATTTTTCTCGATCCAAATTTCAAAAAACAAAAACAAAATAATAAAAAATACATAAAAAAGTAGGGAAATTTCGGATGGTATACTGAGTTTTATATTTTTCCGGATGGTGCCCAAAAAAATCATATTCCGCGAAAGACGCCCGAATTTCTGTTCGAGTTTGTCTCGTGTCCTTTTCTCACAATTTATTCCAACTTCTGTTAGATTGCTTTAAAAAATTTAGAAAATCAAAATAAACACAATTAAAAAAAATGGAAAAAGAAAACAAGTTTAATGCTAAATATTTACCCTTCAAAATTAGGAGGAAATTAAGAAAAATAAAACCCCTTAAAGTCTCAAAAGTACGCGTTTCACGCGTCTCAAAAGGCGCATTTACCACTGCCTCGAGAGAGTGCCGACTCCGCCGACGAGCCATCGACCATAAAAACGACCCGTTCCTGCATCCAAGATAATAGCACCATCAAGATCTCCTTGTCTCAACAATAATCCTCATATCCACCCCTATGGAGTAAAAGATCACCATCTCTTGTTCCGATTGATCTCAAATCCATCACCATGTCTTGTTACAATTGATCTCGGATCCATCCATGAAATCGAAAAACCCGACATTGCTCGGATCCGTCTTCATTGATCCCGGATGAATGACATTACCTTGAGCCACCCTGGCCTCGTTGCGTTAGTACTGGTATTTAGGGTCAAAAACCAGCGTGTATCGCTTGCTCTTTGGGAGTGTCAATACCGGAAAATTGGTGCACCGATTGTTCTTTAAGGGAATGGGGTGTGATTTGCACTGGTGGAAGCCGTTCTCGTTTATTGTCCTTGCGGCCTATCGGCTTACCGGTCTTCCCCATCGGATTTCTAGTATCATCGCTCGCCCGAGTGCCAGCTCTCATCCCCTAAATCACCCTCACAAAAATTCCAAGTTTTATCTCTTTCTCCCCTCAATCCCCTCGGTCTGGTTCTTCCTGGTTATTTTGTTGAGTGAAACCCTTGCCTACCCCTTATCCAAGATCATCTCACGCCCCTTCCTGGTTATTCTTGTTTCGTGTTTTTGCTCGTGGAGACTGATTTGAAATTGTATTGCCTCTGTAAACATTTTAACCTTATCAAGCTTTTCTGCCCAGGGTGTCTGCTTAGGCGGATTTTTCTCTATTGCCTAAGTAAAAGGCATGGTATTGCTTTGAATTATTTGTGTGATCAAACTACTTGTTGGAAGTTTATTTCCCTCTTGGGTTATGCCTTTGGGGTAGTGAGGTTGGATTACAATTCGTCTATCTGTACCGACTCTATCTTCGAAACGCACCCTTAAATTAATATTTTGGCCGTTTTCAAATGCCTTGATTCTAATGGTTTTGTGAACAACTTACTGGTGTCTTACATTAATAACCACATGGGTGATAGTACTGTTGATGCCACCTTGATTGTCATCGACCTTGTTATGCCTACATGGCGACCCTCTTATTTTTATATGTATAGCGTGATGTTAGATGACTTGCTTTGTAGTTTAAACAAAACTTTGCTTAGCAGCCTTGTCATTTATATGACATTTACCTAATCGATTTTTCCAATTGTAAATAGGAAAAACAAAATACTAAAGATTGTTGAAAAGCATTCTACTTTCTACATGTAACATCTTCGAAAGGAGTCGAAAGGTACCATAAACAACCCATGTTGAGAGGGTTTCCCAACAAAAAATAAATTTTTAGTCAAGACCCCGCTCTGTATAGAGAGGTCAGGATCGTCCACGGGAAGCAAGTTATGTTTGATTACTATTCTAGAAAGCGGAAATTAAAACAAAGCAAAGGAGAATGAACAAAACAACGGCGCAAACACGTCGGTACCAACCTTGTCAGGGTCGATATCAAGGTTGTATTTCAGCTAAACGCAGGGCAAACAACACAAGAACACACAGGCTCGGTACCGATGTAGCAGCCTCGGTACCAATGCTAAAACAGAGTACGAAGAAGTGTTTTCGAATGGGAAAACCAATCTAGGACAAAGGTTTACCATGACATAATCATGCAATTTAAGATAGTGTGAAGAATAAATAACATGCCTTGAAGATAAAGCTATCAACTTTCGTAGACTTAAACAAGCAAATCAATTGACTTTCATGAATTAATTCGCTTTCTACTTATTTTCAGATCCAAAGTTCGTAACTTTCATTAACAAACAATATCAACTTTCAAGGTTAAAACTTTATCTTTCGATAAAGTTTTAGGCGGGATTTGGATCGGATTTGCCGTGTGAACGTAAGCAGCGTTTCCCACGTGGTAGTTACCCATCCATTTGATCACCCTCGAGAACCTGAAGAGTCCCATCAATCAGGCTTTAAATGCCTCATCCCAGAATCCTTCTGAGATACACGTCATCTCCTTCTTGCTTTGGCATTTCATCGTCTCCTTGTTCTTTCCTCCGATTTTCATCCTGTTCTTTTGTGGTTTAACTTCCATGGCCAATTCCGACGTCAGAGACTTGGGCTTCGAATCTTCCCACATTCTCGAACCCCATGGGTGTCGCTCCTGCTCCCTTTCTTCAAACGAGGTGGAGACCCTCATCCGCAACCATGGATTTCCATCCTACACCAATTTCTATACCCCTACATGCGAGGCCACTGATTGGGTCAGAGAGGGCTGGGTTTGCTTCCTGGAGTATCCCTTTACCTTGGGAGCCCTTTTCCCTTTCTCCCCCTTGATCCTTAACTTCCTGATGACCCTCAAAGCTTCCTCGGCGCAACTGATGTCGTCGGTATAGAAGATCCTGTATCAGATCAGTGAGCTATGCCTAAGCGAGAAGATTGATTTCACGTTGCAAGATCTTCTATGTGCGTATTGGGTTTGTCCCCTTAGGGCTGGGCGCTTCACTCTTCATGTGCGGGACGCTAAGAACCTTCTGATCCCGAAATCAAAGGTTAATGACAAGGATTGGGCCTCACGCTTCTTCTTCGTGGAGAAATCTACCCTGGGAGAAATGTACCAAGCCGCTTTCTTCGACTCCTGGACTATCAAAAGTAAGCACTTTTAACCCTAATTTTTGCGACCCCCAATTCTCCTTTTGCTGTTTTGTTTTCAAGTGTTTGACTTGGGGATTCTTCACGTTATTCCGCCTAGTTGGGAGACCCATTAACTGGAATCAAAGGCATGCAGGAAGCTCTTCTCCCTTCCGGAGGTTAAGAGGACATACCAGAGGTCTTCATAGCAAATACCCGAGGGTGAATCTAGTAACAAGACGATGACGGTCACTGGGGATCCAAGGGACGATGAAGATGATGCGGGGTTGGGGAACTCTGAGAAAACGATTGAGGATAGTGCTTTGGTGTCTGGGAAACTTGCTGGCACGGTTGTGAGCCCCATAAAAAACCCTACCAGTACGCGCTTCTCTTCTTTTCTTGTGAATATGGCAGTGATTGTTTTTCTCGTACTCTAACGCTTATTTTTTCAAAAACTTCTTCGTCCCTGGGGAGAAGTTTTTCTACAACTGCCCTGATTCAGCGTAAGCTCCGATCAAGTGACAAGAAACCCCCCTTGGACCCGAAGGTGAAGGTAGAGACCGTAGTGAAAACGACCCCTGCTAAGAGATCATCGCCCGGTGCTACTAAAGTGATTGATCTGGACGACAAAGGTCCCTCAGACTTGTGGCAGAAACTACGTAGTGCCCATGACTGTAGGTTTATCAATTTGGAAGGTTTGCTTTCTCCAACCGTCTTTTCCCCTTCTTCCTTCTTTTTTTTTTATTTTGATCGTGGGCAATACCGTATTTCAGGGCGTAGGCCTTACAAGGCGTTCTGTGGGTGGCGAATGCCGTTGAAAAAGAAGAGCTGACCTTCAGAGAGCATCAAGCCCGGTGGGACGTTGAAAAGGCCTCTTTGGAGAAGGAGGTCAACCTAGCAGCTAAACGCCAAAAGGCGGATGCGAGCAAGCTGGCGAAACTTAATGAGGCGGTCAAGCGTTAGTCCTCCCAAGCTGTGTCGGATCGATCCAAGATCACTTAGCTCGAGGCCAAGAACAAGAGAATCATTAAGGAGGCTAGCGAAATCGGGGCGTACTGTTCAATGATGTCTAGGGTGGAAACAATCAAACAGTTCGTGGCGGGCGACCACTCGGACTGGGATCTGGATGCGGAGATCGCGTCCTTCCATGATTGCTACCCTCCAGATCAACCGGCCCCTGGTGATGAGCTCTTGGCTGCTCTTGACGTAGAGGAAGAAGACGATGGTCATGGTACGGGCCTTCAGGGGATGCTGCGGAGCGGTTAGGAGGTGTTTTTGTCAACGATGAAGATTAGGTCCGCGAGCCCTTGTAAAAGATTTCTTAAGCTGGTGTTATTTTTTTGTTTGAACAAACTTCTGGTGACGTGTATCGGCTGCATAGAGGCCGTGAACAATGTTTGTCCTTTGTCTAGACGTCTCCTCTTCCTCAGGAAGAGGAAGTGAATCTTTTTTATGCATGCATGTATTTCTTTCTTGCGTATTTTCGTTTGGTATTGTCCGTCCATTGTGTGCAAGAATTTCCAGGACGGATGGATGCTTTGGATAGAAGGCTTTAAGACGAGGACTCATGCAGAAGTCTCTGGTCACGGGTGGCAGCTTGTATACCGAAGAGGTTTCTAGGCATGTAACGGGTATCGCGTTGGGACTTGCGCTCGGGAAGTTCAGTCCATCGGAGACGACTTTAGTCTAGGATTGGTTACCTCACTTGTTTAGTCTAGGATTGGTTACCTCAGTTGTTTACACTTGTAATTGATTGTGTAATGTATTCTATATGCAAATAAAATATGCTTTTGATTTTCTATTGCTACTCATGCAAAGAGAAAATAAAGGTAATCAAACAATGATGTACTAACGTCATTCATTCAATAAGAGCAAATTGTAGCATAGAAATCACACAAAGAGTCTTCACACAAACAAGATGAACATACTAAGGAAAATAGATTTAAAGCCAAAGCTAGATAATAAACTACGGATAGATAACCTCTAGTGTCTTGTGCATCTGACGCTGAGAAACTTCCGCCAAGGATTCGGGGAGGTCTGCACTCCGATAAAAGGAGTCTTCCCTTAGAAGTGGTACTTCTTCAAATGTATTGTGTTCCAGCTCCTTGGGATGGCTTCTCTGTCTTTGGACTCTAACTGCTACGCGCCTTGCCCGACGACCCCCGTTATCTTATAGGGTCCCTCCCAGGTCAGGGCTAGTTTCCCCGACTTGGTTTCATGGGTGTTTTGGAAAACTCGTCGTAATACCCAGTCACTGACTCGGAATGTTCGGATCCCGATGTTCTGGTTGTAGCTTCGGGTGACCTGCTGTTGGTGCCTTGCCAATTGTAACCGTGCTTGATCACGAAGTTCACCTGAAGTATCTAAATCAGCCAACAACTCCAGATGGTTACATTCTCCGGTCACAAAGCTGGTACGAGCAGTTGGGATGAGAATTTCGGCGGGAATGACCGCTTCGCATCCGTGTGTTAAAGAGAAAGGAGATTGACCAATCGCGACCTTTGGCGTCATTCGATCGGCCCAAAGGACGTACGGGAGCTCATCAGCCCAGTTGCGTTTAGCTTTCGTGAGCCTCTTCTTCATATTATTTCTGATAACCTTGTTGTTGGCTTCGGCCTGCCCATTTGACTGGGGATAGCGGGGGGTTGAAGTGACCAAGCTGATTTTCCAGTGATTGTAGAAGTCTCTGGTTCTCTGGCTTATGAATTGAGAGCCATTGTCACATACAATCTCCACGGGTACCCCGAACCGATAGAGGATATTTCTGATAATGAAAGAGATCACCTGTTTATCTTTAATCTCTCGATAAGCTTCAGCTTCGATCCACTTGGAGAAGTAATCAGTCATAGCAAGGAAGAACACTCTCTGTCCGGATGAAGGGGGTAACTTCTCGACTATGTCCATCCCCTAGCACATAAAGGGCCATGGTGTAAGTGTGGGGTAGAGTGGCTCAGGAGGTTGATGAGCGGTCGGTGCGTGTCTTTGACAGACATCACACTTACGACAGAAGTCTGCAGCATCTTTCCTCATAGTAGGCCAAAACCACCCCTGCCGAAGGGCTTTGTTAGATAGACTTCTCCCTCCGGTGTGGTTCCCGCAATCTCCTTCATGGAGTTCTTCAAGAAGTCTCTGAACACCTTCTTTGGCTAGGCAACACTGTAATGTTCCCATTGCCGATTTGTGGAACAATTTCCCGCGTTCTACCGTGAACTTGGTGGCCGTCATCTTTAGCAACTTAGCTTCAATTTTGTCTTCTGGAAGCTTTCCCTTGGTCAGCCAATCTAGGTACGGATGAGTCCAAGGTGCTTCGTTAGCCTCCGTGGGATCGAAGGGAGCTCTCTCGCAGTTTGATCCGTTCAGGAGCAGGTTTGGGTCGGGATTGTTCCGATAACTTCTGGCGTCAACATCGTCACTGTTCATGAAGATGCTGCAGGGGGCAATTTCGAGAAGGCTGACATCATCGGTCATTTCCTCAGATTTCTTGCTATTGTTGGTGTGAGCTCTTCTAATAGTGGGGACCATTATGTGAACCATCGGGATTATAGGGTATTCGTCAGGATCAATGGCTGACACTAGGCGGGCAAGATAATCTGCTTAGGCATTTTACTCTCTTGGGATCTGTGCGAAGGAAACCTTCTCGAACCGAGGAATCAGATTTTTGACTTCATCTATATAAGCTTCCATCCTCTCATCCCTTGCTTCGTACAACCCTAGAACTTAGTTGACTATCAACAACGAGTCGCACTTGACTTCTATCTACTGTATTCCCATGTCTTTGGCAAGGGTTAGCCCGAAGATTAGAGCTTCATACTCCACTTCGTTTTTCGTGGCTTCGAACGTACATCTTACGGATTGTGCCACCCTATCCCCCTGTGTTGATTTTAGGACTGCATTATCCTTGTTCCTTCGGCGTTAGAAGCACCGTCCGTGTGAAGCGTCCATTTGACTGGAGTCTTAGCTTCTAGCGTCATTAGCTTTGCTGGATCGGATCCTTCTTCCATCGTAGGACTAAAATCAACCACAAAATCAGCCAGCGCCTGAGATTTCAACGCAGTTCTACGCTCGTATTTAATGTCGAACCCACTCAAATGAATCGCCCACTTGGCCATTCTGCTTGTGAACTCTGGCTTGTGCATTACCGTCTTCAAAGGATGTGTGGTTCTTACCACTATCGGGTGTGCCTCGAAGTACAGGCGAAGCTTGTTGGAGCACATAACTAGGGCAAGGACCAACTTTTCCAAGGAAGAGTATCGAGTCTCGGCTCACAGGAGAGTTCTACTAACGTAGTACACGGGCTGTTGCTGCCCATCATGTTCTCGGACCAACACCCCACTGATAGCTTTTTTAGTGACGGCTAGGTAAGAGGGTAGGGCTTCTCCTGCTTCGGGCTTGGCCAGAATCAAAGGATTGGAGAAGTATTTCTTCAGTTCTTGGAAAGCTTCCTCATGTCCGGGGGTCCATTTGAAGCATTTGTTCTTTCTAAGCACCTCGTAAAAGAGACGACATCGGTCTGCTGACTTAGATATGAACCTGTTCAACGCGGCAATCTGCCCAGTGAGCTTCTGAACGTCTTTCACACACCTGGGGGATTTCAGCGCTGTTATGGCTCGAACCTGCTCGGGGCTGGCTTCAATCCCTCTCTATGTGACTAGATACCCGAGGAATTTTCCCAACTTCACGCCGAATGCACACTTTTTTGGGTTCAACTTCGTGTTAAATCGCTTCAGGATGTAAAAATCTTTCTTTAGATGACTTCTGTGGTCTACAACTTTTTTCGATTTGACGAGCATATCGTGTATGTATACCTCCATTGTCTCTCCGATTTGATCTTGGAACATTTTGTTCACCAGCCTTTGATATGTGGCCCCAATATTCCGCAACCCGAAGGGCATCACCTTATAACAGTACGTTCCTTTGCTGGTGATGAAGGATGTCTTCTCCTGATCACTTTCTTCCATCCTGATATGGTTATACCCACTGAAGGCATCCATGGAAGTCAATAACTCATGGCCCGTCGTGGCGTCTACCAGGGCGTCCATGTGAGGTAACGGAAATGAATCCTTGGGACAAGCCTTATTCAAATCCGTGAAATCTACACACATCCTCCACTTTCCAATCTTCTTGGGGACGACGACTACGTTCGCCAACCACTTAGGGTACTTGACTTCTTTACTCTTTCCAGTTTCCATCAACTTTCTCACTTCTTCATCTACTATCTTATTCCTTTCTATGGCGAACTTCCTCCTCTTTTGTTTTACTGGTGCATGACTGGGGTCCACATTTAACCGGTGCGTGATGACATCCGGATCGATTCCCACCATATCCTCATGGGACCAAGCAAAACACTCCGAGTTTTTACTGAGGAAGTCTATCAGCTCGTTTTTCATAGTTGGCTCCAAATCTTTTCCAACCTTCACGGACCGATTGAGGTCGGATCGGTCTAGGGCCACTTCCTCCACCTGTTCATCTTTCTTTCCTTTTTCTTTTAGAAAGGTAGGGTTAGTGGCATCCTTTAATTGCTATGTGGACTTTTGACTAGCGGCTGGTTTCAGCGCCGATTTGTAACACTCCCGGGACGTTCTTTGATCGCCCCGGATCTCTTGAACCCCCATGGAGTTGGGAACTTCACCGTTTGGTGGTAAGTGGATGGGACGCCTCTCATGTCATGAAGCCATGGCCTTCCCATTATTACATTATAACATGAAGGGCAATCCATAATAGAATACCTAACCTGGATATTTACGCCCTTTGCGTATGTGGGAAGGATGATGTCTCCTACGGTATGCTTCACTTCTCCGCTAAAGCCTATGAGTGATGTGGGGTTTTTCTCCACGTCCTTCTCGCTCAGACCCATTCCTCTCAAAGCCTCCAACGTCATGAGATTGGTTGAGCTCCCGGTGTCAATGAGGAATCGCTTCATTAAGACGTTTCCAATTGACAAAGAAATCACGAGGCCGTCATGATGGGGTCCGTCAAGACCATTGACGTCATCCTCTTCAAAATGTATTGCGAGATTGACGACATCACTCTTCCCACATGTTGGGCGAGAAAGGTTGCTCTCTCGTGCGTTCCTCTTGGCTGCTGAATAAGTGAGACCGCACACACTTGACCCTCCGGTGATCACGTTCATGACTTTTGCTGGCACCGGCGACGCTGGCCTTCCTGCGCGTGAGGCTTCCACAACATCTGGAGGGACTTGCGCATTCGGCGCGACTTCTATAATCCTTCCCCGAGATACAAGGTAGGAAATCTCTCTTCTTAGGGCTACGCATTCCTTGGTCACGTGACCGTAATCGTCGTGGAAGTCACACCACCTACTCATATCCTTGTTTGGATAAGGATTTTCATTTCTCTTCGGCCACCTAACTCCTTGTATTGTCTGAGCTATGTTCTTCACGAGGTCCTTGGGGGATATACCCAGGTTGAACTCGTCATACTTCGGCGGTAACGTCTTGGCCGGTCTAGTTTCAGCGACGTTTACCTTCACCGCATCAGGGTGAGAGCGCCGGTATGGTTGGTCGAGGCGCTCTCGGCGGTGATCTGGTGATGCCGTCTTATCTACCCTCTCCCAGACACTCGTGGGTTTTCTCAATTTCAAATTCTCCTCGAGCCTGATTTGAGTCAAAGCCTTGGTTTGCACATCCTCAAAGTTGTGGCAAGGGTGTCTAGTGAGCTCTTTGTAGAGATCTCTGTCTTGATTTACCCCCTGACGGAAAGCTTCCATAGCCGTCGGCACGTCACAGTGCGGGATGGAAATCTTCTCTCGGTTAATCCAATCCAGGTACTCCCGGGTGGATTCTTCCGGCCTCTGGATAACTCGATACAAGTCACTAGACTGCCTCGAATCTCCGACTACTGGCGAACTGTACTCGGAACGAGTCCATCAACTCGGCGAAGGAACAGATACTTCCCCTTGGGAGGTTAACGAACCATTTCAAGGCTGGTCCCACGAGGGCGACTTCGAACCCCTTGCACATCTTGCTTTGCGAGAATTGTACGATACCGCACTGGTCATCATCTTCTGCTTGAATATGGCCACATGCTCGTCAGGATCCCCCGTGTCGTCGTATGAAGTCATACTGGGCACCGAAAACTTCTTTGGTATCTCAACCTGGGCGATGTGGGAAGCGAAAGTCGACTCATCGTAACCGTCAACCGCTTCTTTCTCTATAGGTTGCGGGACCCCATGTATCTTTGATAACGGCTCGGTGAACATCTTGAATTGGTTCCGAACGATATCCTCGAGGTCTCAGGGACGGCGGCGGTCCCAATCCTCGTCATTGTCCATGGTTTCGTCTTCCAAGCGTCGGGGACTAACCTCTCGCTCCGATCGCAGGCGTATGGGTGCCCTTGCTCCTTCGCTACCGGGGTTTCCCTGAGCGGGGGTGAATGATGATACCACGGGGACCGTTGTTGGTGGGGTAATGAACTCCAAGCCAGGATTTCCTCCGCGATGGCCGGTACGATTCCAAGAGGAACCGTCACCCCCATTGTTTCGGGTTCGATCCATTGCCTGGGCACGTGGGCCGACAGAGGACACAGATCGAAGTTGGGAGCGTAAACTGTCGTTATCGGTGGTTAACTGCTCAATGCTTGCTTTGTGCTTCTCTTTGTAGGCACGCTGATCGGACAGTTCTTTCTCCAGAGCTTGGAGCCTCTGGGCGAATTCGGACAGTTCGAGACGAAGGGCTGCCGGTGAGTCCTGGCGTGCGCCTCCCTCCTCTCCGATGCCTAGTTCTTGACTACCTTCGTTAGGGTTACTCATGTTGATCTTCCAGAACTCTTTTCGATGCACAGAATTGAATCTTTTCTCGATCGTTGGGCCCCACGGTGGACGCCAAATTGGTTTGGACAAAAATTCGTTCAACAAACCTTTGCCCTTAATTGGGGCACGATCGAATTCAAAAGGAATCGCAAGTATGAACAAGTTCAGAAATCTTGAAAGCAGAGGGCAATGATCCTCTCTTGTGATAGAGTTTTCATGTGATGTCTCTGGCTTTACAAAAATACACAATTTTACATATATGCATCTGAAACTACAACGGTTATTTCCCATGTATCACGACCTCCGGATTCCTAGGGCACATCTCGTAACTAACTTCCCACTTCCCGCATTTATCAGAGGCTCGAAACGCTCTCGCCAACGCCTTCTGAACTAGCCTTTCCACTTTGTGACGGAAGCTTTCTTCCTTCTATCGGATGACCGATGTCTTCTCATATTTCAGGATCATGTCTCGGTCAGTACGGTTGATGACTTCTCTGCGTACTTATGGGCTCAGATTACCAAATGGGCCGATGAATATTTGGGCCTAACACCTTGCAGGGTCGATATCGAGCCTGATTTGTCTTTTCTTCCTCTTCTTTCTTGTGCAATTTTCCTACCACGAGATTTTTTACAATTTTGAAACCATAGACTTTCAATCTACCCCCACCAAACCCTTTATTTTCGAACCAACATACATCACGTACTCAACAAAAACGACTCCTCTACAACTATGTCCTAATCCCCGGATAGGGTCAAGCTTATATCGGCTAGGAATACTTTTGTAGAGCTACAAATAAAAGGCTATAAGTCTCAATTTGGCTTCAAAAACAAGGATAATGTAAGGGTGGATAAGGGTTTAATAGGGCTCATGAAAAATAAGTTCTCTATCACATGATATCACAAGTAATGAACAAAAATTTATAAAGGTCTTGAGAAATAGATAACCATCACAATTCCAAGAGACAATATACATATAGAGAGTAAATCACACATGAAAAATCAAGGCTAAGAAATAGAGCTCACAAGGTCATTTTTTGTGGAATTGCAACTACTCATGCTAAAAGTCATATGCACTCAGTTTCATCATATGCTATTTCACCATAAAAACAACATCATGAGATTCAGGCTACGCTATCAAAAACATGCTAAAAGGAATTACATGATCATGTAAAGTAAAAGCAATCATAGAACCATAAGATCAAGGGTACTCATCAATTCTAAAATCTTTTTGTGATTTTTTTAATTTTTCAATTTTTTTTGTGATTTTTTATATGAGAAATAAAGCAACAAAAGCAACTTAAACTATCAAAACAAAAGCACAAAAAAAAAAAACACAAACACACACAAGTTTTCTTTTCCCTCCCTACCCCATACTTAAACATTACATTGTCCTCACTGTAAAAACAAAATAAAGCATAAGAAAAGATAGGGAAAAGAAAAGAAACTCACAAAGTGGTTGTCGAAGCATAGGAAGCATCCTTGAATGAGAGATCACCGGCCGGTTTTTGGTGGATAATACTTTTCCATGTTGTCCATGAATGTGGCAATGGACTTCCAACGCTCATTTTGTTGTTGTCGGCGTTGCTCCCCTTCCCAATAGCGAGATTTGGCTCTCTTGTGGCGTTCCTCCTCAAGTGCCACTCGAGCCTCATACGCCTCTTGAAATTGGTTCATTTGATTGTTGAGTTGACATTAATTCATGCACAGATGTCCATCCGGGAGGCCAAGTCATGTGCCCACTGTGGTGGAGGATCAAAACTCGACACATAGTTGTTGAAGTTGAATTGGTGCTGTTGGAAGTGAGGATCATAGGGTACAATGTCGAACTCTGGTGGCACGGTAGGACTTGGAGCAGGCATGTTGTCGAAGTGGAATGCCTCAGTACAGACCCCATAATGCTCGGTACCGACCCAGCAAGCTAGGTACCGAGGCCAGGATGCTCGGTACCGACGTCCTCAGCAAGTGTTGGAGCGTCTTCTTCCATTACTGCCTCCTCTCGCTCGTATCTTGACTCGGATATTCGTAATGAGGCTTCGTCTCGAGTCTTCTTGGCCAGGGGGAACGGTGTAGAAGTCCACGCTTCGTACCAATTAGGAAAGTACAAAAGCTCTAACTTGTCCCGAGTAAAAAGCACATCCCGAACTTGAATCGAGCTGGTGACTCCGTCCCGGCATTTCTGAAAGATCCCAGAAGAGATCCAGTAACTCGTGTTCAACTTCTGCGGACGAAGTGAACTGTAGCGCAAAACATCGATCTTGAGAGCTAAGGCCATGAGCCTCACCAACCCTCCACAATAAACTCCTTGCAATGTGCCTCCATTTTGCTCCACATACTTCACCCATTCATTCCCCAGATTCATTGGAACGGGGTCTTCAAAGAGAATTGTACGAAGGCATCCCACCTCCGTCCTTGTAGGCCTAGAGAGCTCCTTTTTGGGCCAAATTGTCGAGCCTAAAATTCTGAGAATGATGCGAAAGATGGGGTTGATAATGTGTGCCCTGGGGAGTGCAGGAGTGTTGGGACTGATTTCCCCAGAGATGTAACCCCAAGTTTCTACAACCTTGAAGTTGTCTGGTGCGGTGTACTCACAGGAGGGGTTAGGGAAATGGAGGAGCTTGTTGAACTCGGCCATGGTACACTCATGATCCTCGTTCCCGAGCCTGAAATTGATCCTCCCCGGGGACGTTTTGCTCTTGAAACTAGTGCGGAGGGTGGCTATGAACTCAGAAGTAAGGGTCGGCTAGTGAGGAATCTCCTCCCATTTGAGAAGGTGAGGCACGCCAAGGATGGAGAAGGCATTCTTGAGATCTTCATAAATGCCTAATTCCTTCCCATCGGTCCTGGAAAACCACCTAGTGATGTGAGGTTTGTCGAAGACAGAGTTGAAGATTGATAGTTGATGATCGGTCTGCAACATGACATCATCCATCGGCGGTGGAGATGGAGATCGAGTGACTCTTTTCTTCTTGCCTGTCCTTGAGTTAGCTCTGCTTGAACTTGCCATTAGAAGTACCTGAAATTCACAAGCAATTAAGGTAAAATCTACTAATGCAGAGAGTACACCAAAGAAACCTCATACTTGCATTGAAAACAGCCTCAAATGCATACATTTCTATTCTGGTGGACCTCGGTACCGAGCCTGTAGAGTCGGTACCGAGGTCTCTAGACTGGACTTTTGGTTTGGTGAATGACAGGGTCAGTACCGACCTTTACAGGGTCGGTACCGAGCCTGTTTCCAGAATTCTGCACCAAATAGTCGAGTCTCAAAGGCTCGATTTCGAACAATTTTCAAATACACAATCCATATCAAGCATGATTCCAAAGGAACACCAGTTAATCAAATACCTACAACCACATACTTACTCAAAGCCCTCTATAATCAAGCCAAAATCACCAAAAATCATGGTGTTAATCATGCAAATCAAGAACAAGTAACTTCATGGTTTTATAATTGAAAGGAGTTGCAATCCAAGCATGATGAAACGAATTTTATCAAGATCAAGCACCAATATTAAAGCAAGAAGGCACGAATTGAAGAACTAAACCCAATTTCGGACTAGATCTAGATCTAGGCATGAAAACCACCAAAAAATTACCATAAATCTTAAAGGATTTCATATAAAGGGTAGGGTTTGAGAATCATATCGTAGATTTGAAGATTTAGAACTGGACTTTCAAAGGGACGGAAAGTAACGAGGGTTGGGACTCGGTAACGGACAATTTTTTTTGGTCTTTGCTCGGTATTTGAAGGTGGTGTGCGAAGTGGAGTGTGTGTGGATCGAAAACCTAAAAAGAACACGAAAACGGAGTAGCTTCCATACTTTTCACAAAATATGCAAACTTATCCAAAAACATACGAAACAGACACTAAAACTCAACTAAACTTAAGCTAAACAACTAAGAAAAACACTTAAAATCTATACTAAAAACACGAACATTAACCCACAGTATGAGCCCAAAAGCAATAAAAAATCTAGTGACAAATCCACCGTTACTCACGAGAGCTGGATGTTTCATCCTACCCATGTATGGGAAAAAGAAATCATTAAGTTAAACCAATATTCTTGTACCACAATGATTGTTTCTAATAAACTTCTTAATATTATAAAAACAAAAAAGGGCTTAGATGCTCATAACTTGATGACTACATTGTAAAAGTGAATTGGAGGCACTCGTTTATGTACACTGCAAGTGCCACTTTCGATAATGCCACCCCAACTCTAAAAAGAATTGATATAAGAGCATCTATAAATTTTCCTTTCAGCCAGTGGGTCTCTAGGCCGACTGTAATCTCTGATTAGGGGATTAACCCTCTGAGCTACACATTCGACAACCCGAACTCTAAATTTGCGGAGTCTTATGTTTGCTTTTTTAGCTGGACTTGTGTTGCTATACTCGAAATAATAACAATTCAACATTAGATGACAAAATCCAATTGTGAAAGATATTCCAACATCTTATGGCCAAAAGCCACACCAAACCTGGTTTCCTATGAAGCTATGAACTAGAGGGGCATGAAAAGCAGGTCTTTCTGGATCGAAGTTAATGTGTTATGCTGCCTGGAACAAATTAATCTTAATTTAATTGCCTTGGTGGAAACAAAATCCCAAGACCCTTCTGATTATAAAAGGTGGTAAAAGGCGTGATTGGACTAGATCGAGTTCACACCGAAAAACGACTTGTCAAGGGGAATTTGTGTCCTTTGGAAGGGACTAGATCTTTTGAATAAAACTCTGAAAACTATCCACGAAGATTACCAATTTATCGGAATCCATTATGCTAAGCCACAAAGATTACCAATTTATCAGAATCCATTATGCTAACCTGCAAACCCAAAATGAAATGATAATTATATTTGGGTATGCACGACCTCGGGCACAAGACAAAGAATCCTTCTGACAAAATTTGAGAAAATGTATCCAAAAATGCAACCTCCCTTGCACCCTAATGGGAGTAATGGGTGACCTCAATGAAATTTAACATCTTGATGAAAAACAAGGGGGTGTTATCCCAAACCACTCCCGCTTTGAACGTCTCATCAACTTCAAAAATGAATGCGCCATATGTGACATTCCCACCATTGGGAATAAATTCACATGGAGAAGATCCAAAAATCTTGAAAACACTACATTCGAAGAATTGGACCGCACCCGAAGTAAACAACTAGATCATCCAATGGTACCCGTCTATATCGACCAAAAACCACACTTTCTCATCATTAGATCACTGCCCAATCTCGTGCTCCCTCCCTACGAGAGTTCCATTCAATGCACAACCGTTCAAATTTGAGATGATATGGACCTCTAGAAAGGATTTCCAAACTGTCATCTAACAAGACTGACGTCTCAATGCGGGTGGATCCCACATGTTTAATCTTACAAAAAACACAACTACTAAAATCAAAAGCGAAAGCATGGAATAAACAAACATTTAGAAATATTTTTGAACAAATTAGAAAAACTAATTTATTAATCGTACAGCTATAAAAGTTATGTTGATCTCAATGGCATAAACTGAATCAGCATCAACTATAAAAAAAACTCGAGAGCGCTTTGCTAGAAGAATCGTGGGTCTATACTTTGTGATAAAAGAAGCCAACAAAAGAAAAATGGAAAAAATTGAAGTTGAATAAGATAATCATTATAAACAATATTTTAAAAGGAAGTAGATCATGTCCATGACATATTGAAATGAATATCACAACTCTAGGGTAAGCTTGTCATATTTCGAGGATGTTAGGAAAGAGATTGATTGAGTAGCCGATGAAAGGAAGAGAGGTTGGGAGAAAGAAAGAAAGAGAAGAATAATTTTACATGAATTGGGTAGAGGAGATAATAAATTGGAAAGAGGAAAGATTTTCTATCCAAAATTATTTCTAATAAAATTAAGGGAAATTCCAATTGATAACCTCGACTTTTTGGCTTTTCGGATGGTGTTTTGAAAAAAGAAACTTATTTAGGTGGTACCCCTGAAATTTTGCAAAAGTTGGGTTGGTTTATAACTAATTAACACGCTTTCTAATAAAAAAAATATTTTTATATTTAATTAAATCAAAACACAATTTTAATTTAATAACAATTAAAAATCATATAAAAATATTATATTAAAATTATATATATATATATTTCAAGTAGATTTTATGTTGTATAATTCAAAATTTTTAATTTAAAAACCAAAAATATTTATATTTATATTGCATGATTAAAATTTTCCATGTAGATTTTATATAATGAGTTTGACAATTTTTAAAAAAAATTAATAGAACTTAAAATTTTAATGTAACTCGAGTACCACAATGAAATTTTATTTATATTGCATGATTAATCTACTTGACAAATATATATATATAATATTTTTAATTTAATAGTTTATATGATTTATTTTAATTGTTATTAAATTAAAATTTTGTTTTAAATAAAAAAATATTTTTTCATTATTAAACATACTAATTTAGTTAAAAACTAATAAAAATTCACAAGAAAGGGCACCGGCCGAACTTTTACAAAAGTTCGAGGTACCATTTGCACTAATTTTTTTTCAAGGAACCTTTCAAAAAAGGCAAAAACTTGAGGACACCAATCGGAATTTTGCTAATGGGCCATGTTTAAAAATAATTATGTGCTTGAACAAACTAATTTATTAATCGTACAACTATAAAAGTTATGTTCAAAAGCTAAATAAATATCATAACTTAATGCATTCAATTTTGGTAATGAGCCATGTTACACAATATTTTTAATGGGCACATGTTTCAGATTTAATGTTAGGCCTTTTAAATTTTTACGACCTTTGAAATTTCTTTTTAAATGTATTAATAACACGATTTAGAAGATATAGACCTAGTCTTTGGAATTCCTAATTAAATATAGTCCTTACTTAACAATTTGTATAGCTAGCCACCTTATTTTATTAACAACTAGAGGTGGTGCCCGTGCTACGCACGGAATTAAAAAAAATATTTTGACAAACATTTTAAAAATATCCAATATATTTTATTTTAATTTTAATTTTTTTATTTTAAATCTACATGTCTATATCAATTTTACATGTAACTAATTTCAAAAATTAAATTGCATCATTTAATTAATTAGATGTCTACTATTAGACTTGTCAATCGGGTCGGGTCAGGCTGGTTCAGCTTCGGTCATTTCGAGTTCGGGTAGAATCGGGTTCGGTTTCGTTATGGGTCACGGGTCAATCGGGTCAGGTTGTAACAGGTTTTCAGTCGGTTCGGGTTGACCAGCGGGTCAAAAATATCATTTTCTATGATTATTAAAATCAATTTATAATTAAATAATATCATTTAATTATAATATATTATTTCATTTATTTAATAAAATATATTATAATTTTCAAAATAAATTTTAAAATTTATATATTTATACTAAATCGGTCAACCCAACGGGTTTCGGGTTTCAACCCAACGGGTTTTGGGTTCTATCGGGTTCTGTTGATTTCGGGTGTCGGGTTTAAATTTTCAGGTCTTGATCCTAAAATTATCGGGTAGTTCTGGTCGGGCAGCGGGTTCGGTTAGCTTTTGACAGCTCTATCTACAATGCATGAAAAATAATAAATCAAATGATTTTAAAAAAAAATTACTAAGAGAATATAACGCTTTGGAGGAGGAATGCAAATTCATTTAAATATGTTATTAGATATTTTTATTCAATACGGATGCCATTTGGCAATACTAAATGTTTTTTTTTTGAATATTATGTAACTCTTACAATTAATCTTCAATTGTACATATTGTTTGTTATGATATTAATGTTTGTTGAAACAATTTTTGTTATATTTATTATTAAACTTATAAATTTAAATTATTAATTTATGTTTAAAAATGAAGAAATTAGTAAATGAATACTTGAAAAATAAAAATAATATTTGCCCTTTAACTATCTTACCAATATGGCTTTGGGCTTTCCAATCAATGACTAATTAATTATCATGCTTTACATTCTAAACATTTAGACACCGTATAATTTGATTTTGTTTCTCTTATACATCATTCTTATATATACATCATGCATGGAATATAATAACTCAAATGAAGTAAATTTTTTTTTTGTTATTGAGAGAATACTGCCTTTTTTTCCTCTCAAATATTTAAAGTAAATATTTTGCAATTAATGCAAATATGTTATATTTTATAATCGAGATCGAGATCAATGGGAATTACGAGTTTGAATGAGTATACAATTCGAGAACGAAGAGAGGAAATTTTCTTCCCAATGTCGATTGGTTTTTGTGTTTTTTGATTGCCTTACCAAAATACATCATTCCTATACATATGCCTACAATACAACGATTATCTCTCTAATATCACGATCTCCGGATCTTTAGGGAACACCTCACAACTAACTTCCCACTTCCCGCATATATCGGAGGCTTGGAGCGCTCTCTCCAGCGTCTTCTGAACAGTCTTCTTCGTCTTGTGACGGATGCTTTCTTTCTTCCATCGGATGATTGGAGACTTCTCCATTCCAGGATCTCCTCTCGTTTGGCACGGCTAGTGACTTCTCTGTACATTCCTTGTCGAAGCTGGTACGAGTGGTTGGGATGAGAATTTCGGCGGGAATGACCGCTTCGCATCCGTGTGTTAAGGAGAAAGGAGACGGACCAGTCGCGACCTTCAACGTCGTGCGATCAGCCCAAAGAACTCAAGGGAGCTCATCAGCCCAGTTTCCTTTGGCCTTCGCGAGCCTCTTCTTCAAGTTATTTATGATCACTTTGTTACTAGCTTTGGCTTGTCCATTTGACTGGGGATAACGGGGGGTTGAAGTGACCATGCTAATCTTCCAGTGACTACAAAAGTCTCTGGTTCTCTGGCTTATGAATTGAGAGCCATTGTCGCATACGATCTCCGTAGGTACCCCGAAACGACAAAGGATATTTCTGATAATGAAAGATATCACCTGCTTATCTTTGATTTCTCGATAAGCTTCAGCTTCGATCCACTTGGAGAAGTAATCGGTCATTGCAAGGAAGAAAACTCTCTGTCCGGACGAAGGGGGTAACTTCCCGACTATGTCCATCCCCCAGCGCATAAAGGGCCATGGTGTGAGCGTGGGGTAGAGTGGCTCAGGAGGTTGGTGAGCGGTCGGCGCGTGTCTTTGACAGGCATCACACTTTCGATAGAAGTTGTTGGGACGTTGTTGGGACCTCTGGTTCTAAGCAACGGATCAACGATTCACTTCTCTTTAAGTTTTGATAATGACAAATACCATAGGGAACTAATGTGGTTTGTTCAAGTATTTCTAAGGAACACAGGTACAGCCAAGAACTTCTATGAATGACAAAGCCACTGCTAGCCACAATGAAGAGTTTCCATCAAGGGAATTCTGAAGAGGAAAGTTCCCATGAAGTGGGAACTCCCAGAAACAAACAAGAAAACACAAGCTTACAACGATGAAGAGTTTCCATCAAGGGAACTCTGAAGAAGTCAGTTCCCATGAAATGGGAACTCACATGTGAAGACAACGACCGTTCAGCGCAGATCGCGGGATTCTGTCTCAGACAGCCAGAGGGAACAGTCTGAGGATCAGACTGTCACGATTCATCCAACGGTCCGATTGATTCAAGAAGTTGACCTAGTTCAAACCAAAGTCACATGTGAAGAAAGTACAACTTGGGCATCAAGCAAAGGGCATTTTGGACACAAACGAAAGCTGCGACTGCCCAAGACAAATGGACTATAAAGCCAAATGAATAGTACTCGGTCTGAGTACTTCTCCCAGAACTTATAAACACCCACATCAGAGAAAAGAAAGAAAAGGAAGAGAATTCCCCGCCGGCGAGTGTGTGATCTCGACGACGGTGAAGCTGAAGTTCCCTGGAGCAAGGGAACTGAGAAGTCAGCGTAAGGTTTGAGTTACTTGTGTTTTGCTGTTGTGAGCTTAGGAACTCAATTGAGAGGATTTACTAGTGTTGCTAGAGTTAGGAAGAACTTGTAGGAACAGAGAAGTGTAAATCCGGCTGTGTAACTAAGGAACAAAGCAATTAATATAAGTAAGTCATTCAAAATCCTCCAAGCGGAGGTAGAGGTTTACCCATACAACTAGTTGGTTGTAGTAGGGTTCCTCTATAAAGGAACTGTGCCTTTCACTGTTTTTATTACTTGCGATTATTTACTTCCGCTGCCTTGGGAACAGCTTAATTGCCAGTTCCCAAGCTCACTGCTAACCGATTACGATCCAACAATTGGTATCAGAGCCAGGTTCTAGATTTGTGTTAGCATCGCAGGTGCCAAAATGGCTCAGGAACTTACTCAGGTGGGGAACAATACCAGCAAGCCGCCAAGGCTTATAACAGGAAGATTTGAAAGCTGGCAACGCGACATGAAAGATTGGATGCGTGGCCAAGACTACCAAGCCTGGTGCATCATCGAAAGGGGGAACTTCGAAATCGATCCAGCTATTGTCAACGACCTCTCAAAGTGGGGTCCCAACGAGTACAAGTGCATGGAGGCAAACTACAAAGCCAAACAGTACCTAAAGAGGTCCATGTGCGTACAAGATTGTGACAGGGTTGCAAACCTTGACACAACCAAGGAAATGTGGGAAGCCATCCAACAAATGCACGTTGGGGACTCAGATCTTAGAGAAGATCTTCAGATGAATGAAAAAAGGGAGTTCTACAACTTCCAAATGGAAATGGGAGAGTCCGTCGATAGCTACCAATCCCGGTTTGAAGGACTTTGCACCAAGATGGAAGGATTGGGGATCACAAAAGAAGAAATCACCCACAAAATGAAGGTCCAACAGCTCTTCAATGGATTGACTGGAGAATGGGCAAACGAGAGAACGATGTTCAAGGAAAACCCAGAAAATCGAACACTTATGCTTCATCAAGTGTTTGGAAAGCTAGTAGGACATGAGAAGAGGAAGATCGATGATAAGGAACAAACTCGAGCTCATCGAGGGATCGCACTCAAGATCGAAAAGATGCTCAAATCAACCCAAGAACAACATGAAGACTCTGAAGAAGAAGAGGATGAAGAGCTAGTTCTTGTAACAAAGGCTCTTCGAAATTTCTACAAAGGAAAGTCTCAACGGAACAGTGGGAACTGGGGAAAGGGACAGAGTTCCCAAAGAAAGCCCACAGAGAAGGATCTCTCAGAAGTGACTTGCTACAAATGCAACAGGAAAGGACATTTTGCGAAGGAATGTCCACAAGGAACTGAAGGCAGAAAGCAAGGAAAGAAGGCCTACATCGCTACTTGGAGCGATGATGAAGACGAAGATCCTGAAGCATGGGCACTCCCAGACATGTGTGGCATGGCCATAGGAGAAATCACTGGGGAACAACCCAGTGAGGTAACCACTGAAACTATTCTTGATTCCTTGAGTAATTATGAAAAACCTGAATTGTTGAAAATTCTTTCAAGTCTTGTTAAAGATAACATAAAACTGCAAAACAAGTTGGAAAAACAGGAACACATAAATTCTCAATTAGTTGGTCTTGAGCCCTGTCCCAAGTGCATATCCCTTCTAGAAAAACTCAAGTCCCATGTGTCTCACATCGTAGATCTAGAAAGAGAAATCAAAACTTTAGAGAAAGATGAGAACACCCTCCTGCAAAACCTGAGTAAGACTCCCGAACATCCTGAAGCCTCTAGTTCCCAAATTAAGTTTGTCCCAGCCAGACATGGCATAGGATACAAAGGTGAGTGCTCCAAGAACAGAAAGTCACCCCTGAGCGAACATGAGATCCATGAGTGTAGGGCCTTAGAACTCCAGTGCGAGAAACAGAAAAATGCTCATCTCGAGGAGAAAATCAGGGTCCTAGAGAGTGGAAATAATGGTGAGAAAGACTACTATACTGGGAACTCTGGACATAGAATCTATGTCAAAATTGCTAAGGGAAATGGGTCTCGAGTGTACAACAAAGAAACCATGGATAGGAACCGTATCCAGAGACCACACCCAAAATACTACCTGGGAGAATACTACAAGACATGTTGGCACTGTGGTGCTCATGGGCACTACAAGGATGCATGTCCCAAGAAGAGAACCCAAACCCCTAGAAGCCATGAGTTCCCAAACAGACAAAAACGTCATACTCATCACCAAAGGAACTCCAACTCTCAAAATTCCAAAGACATCAACATTTCTGACTATATCTTAAATGAAAATGTTTTCCCTTGCAAGGGACCTGGCAAGAGTCATCTTGCCTGGGTCTCAAAACACTAACTTTTCCTTGTAGGTGGCAGTGAGAGGCAACAGTACATGGTTCATAGATAGTGGATGCTCGAACCATATGACAGGAAACAAGGATATCCTCATCTCACTCCACACTCATGCCGAAGGAGGCCACGTCTCATTTGGCAACAAGAACAAAGGAGAAGTTATTGGAAAAGGAGAAGTGTTGCTCAATAAATCTATCAAAGTCAGCAACGTAAATCTGGTAAAGGATCTGGGATACAATCTGCTGAGTGTCTCCCAGATGTGTGATCAAGGGAACAACATCGTCACTTTCGACTCAGATGAATGTCTCGTCATCAACAAGAAGACCAACAAAGTAATTCTGAGAGGAAGAAGATACAACAATGTGTATGTGGTGGACACCAACTTTGAACCACCAATGAAGTTGTGCCTTGCGAGTTCCCAAGATGACACGGAACTCTGGCATCGAAGATTGGGACATGTTGGTGTAAATCAAATCCTGAAGCTTTATCTACAGGATCTGGTCATTGGTCTTCCACGAATTAATCTCGAAGGAGTCAAAATGTGTGAAGCATGTGTTCGAGGGAAACAGACCAGAACCTCCTTTAAACCCAAAAAGGTGGTAAGCACAACCAGGTCCCTGGAGTTGATTCACATGGATCTCTGTGGTCCCATGAGAACAACTAGCTACGGTGGAAAAAGGTACATGTATGTTTTAATTGATGATTTTTCAAGATTCACCTGGGTTGTTTTCTTGAAGGCAAAATCACAAGCGTTTGAAGAATTTGAGCCCTTCATCAAAAGAACAGAAGTAAGCTTGGGGCTGAAACTGAAAGCAATCAGATCTGATCACGGAACTGAGTTTCAAAACTCGGAGTTCCTAAACTTCTGTGAGCAAAATGGGATCTCTCACAACTTTTCAGCTCCTCGCACTCCTCAGCAAAATGGAGTGGTCGAGAGAAAGAACAGAACTCTGGAGGACATGGCTAGAACCATGATGATCGAAAGTGGAGTTCCTGAGTACTTCTGGACTGAAGCAATCTCCACAGCTACATACATCCTAAATCGAGCCATGACAAGGCCTCTGATCAACAAGACTTCCTATGAGCTCATTAAAGGGAGAAAACCAAACATCTCACACTTGAGAACATTTGGTTGCACATGTTTTGTTCACAACAACGGCAAAGACAATCTTGGCAAATTCGACCCCAGAAGCGACGAAGGGATCTTCCTGGGATACTCATCACAAAGCAAGGCTTACAGGGTCTACAATAAAAGAACCAAGAAGATAGAGGAAAGCATTCATGTCGTCTTTAATGAAAAGTCTGTAAAGATGGGAACCGAGACCCAAGGGAAGGGAACTCTGTTCAAGCTAGTCAGACATGAAGACGATGATGATGACGAGGATGAGCCAAGGAAAAGGGATGAAGACTATCCAAGCGCAAGCCATATCCCGCAACCAGGGAACAACGATGAAGGTCCAACCCTCACTGATCAAACCTTCCTCGAGGCTCCTTCCTCAGAAGAACCACAAGACACCTCCAACTCACTCGAGGTCCCCTCTTCAGGGAACAACTCTGCTGTTCCCCAAGACAATACCTTGCCAGAATCAAGTATTCAAGGGGAACAAAGAGGAAACCTGCCAGAAATCTCTGAAGAAACATCAAATGAAGAAGCTGGAGATGAGAGTTCCCATGACAAAGAAACACCGACTGAGGATGATACACGTGCAAAGGAACTCACTCATACAAGAACCTTTCAACAAAGGAAGGACCACCCCCTTGAGAACATCATCTCCCCTCTTGATAAAGGTGTGCAAACTCGTTCCTCTCTCAATAATTTTTGTGCTTTTAACGCGTTTGTTTCAATGGTGGAACCCAAAAATATCAAAGAAGCATTAAAGGACCCAGATTGGATTCAAGCCATGCAAGAGGAACTCCACCAATTCGAGAGAAACAAAGTTTGGAAGCTAGTTCCTAGGCCCAAAAACAAGAACATCATAGGAACCCGATGGGTTTTTAGGAACAAGCTCGATGATACTGGAGCTGTAGCAAGGAACAAGGCTAGGTTAGTAGCACAAGGATACAGGCAAGAGGAAGGGATTGACTACGATGAGACCTTCGCACCAGTTGCCAGGATCGAGGCAATCAGACTCCTCATCGCCTATGCTGCTCACAAGGGATTCAAACTTTATCAAATGGATGTGAAAACAGCCTTCCTAAATGGACATCTCAAGGAAGAAGTGTATGTGGCCCAACCTCCAGGATTCGAAGATGAGAAAATGCCCAATCATGTCTATTTCCTGGAAAGGGCCCTTTACGGACTCAAACAAGCTCCCCGAGCTTGGTATGACAGGTTTGATCAATTCCTCTTGTCCCATGGATACATTCGTGGTTCCATAGACAAGACTTTGTTTTTAAAGAAAGAATCTAAAAACATATTGATTGTGCAAGTATATGTTGATGACATTGTGTTTGGAGCAACTAACGAAACTCTTGTAGAAAAGTTCAAGGACCTCATGAGCAATGAGTTTGAGATGAGTCTCATTGGGGAACTCACGTTCTTCTTGGGACTTCAAATATCCCAAACAAAGGAGGGAACAAAGATCCATCAACAGAAATACATCAAGGAAATGCTCGTGAAGTATGGGATGGAACATTCAAAGCCCATTGACACTCCCATCTCACCAAATTCAAGGTTAAATGCAGATGAAATAGGTATCAGTGTGGACCAAAAGGAACTATCGAGGTATGATCGGGTCCCTTCTCTACTTAACAGCTAGTAGACCTGATATCATGTTCTCCGTATGTCTTTGTGCTCGTTTTCAAGCTAACCCTAAGGAATCACACCTGAAAGAGGTGAAGAGAATTTTCAGGTATCTCAAAGGGAACAATAACTTGTGCCTTTGGTATCCAAGGAACAGTTCCCTTGAGCTCATTGCATACACAGATGCTGACTTTGCAGGGCACTTGGTTGACAGAAAGAGCACTTCAGGAATGGCCCAGTTCCTAGGGTCTTGCTTAGTTTCGTGGGGATCTAAAAAGCAAAACTCAGTGGCACTCTCCACAGCTGAAGCTGAATATGTGGTTGCCGCATCATGCTGTTCCCAGGTTCTATGGCTTAAGTCACAACTCCAGGATTACGGTATGTCTTTTGGCCCAGTTCCCATACTCTGTGATAACACTAGTGCCATAAACATTTCCAAAAATCATGTGCATCATTCTAGAACTAAGCATATTGATATAAGGCATCACTTTCTACGTGACAATGTTGAGAATGGGAACATTTCGATGGAACACTGTAGAACTGAAGAGCAAATTGCGGATATTCTTACCAAAGCTTTAGACAGACGTCCCTACCAGCGTTTTCGAATGCTTCTAGGGATGATAACTCTAAACTAAACAAGTCCCTGTTTATCTCTCTCTCAATGCCTGACTAGTTTATCTAAAAATTGCATGATAAGGAACTTGGATTCATTGCTTTCACTATGCCATGATTACTAGTCTAGAGAAAAATGTGTACAAAGGAACTCTATTTCTTTTGGCCCAAAATGATCAACCAGAGTTCCCTTTATCCCTCATTACAAGCCACCATGACGGTTGATCATATGACCCACCTTAAGCTAGGGACCAGACAAATGCTTCGCATGAGCCAAAACATTTCCTTTATCGAGTTGCAAATTGTCTGGTTCCCTTTGAGTTCCCTAGCCTCACAAAAAGATGAGTGTGAAGTTCCCTCAACCACTTCACTCTCCCTGACCTTGAAAAGATCATGGGAACTGCTGCATCTACAAAGGGAACACTGACTAATCTTCAAAGAAAAACCGTCACTTGGGAAGCGGACTTTCGTGTCAGAAGCTCTGAAGCGTTACAGGCCAAGTATTCAAAATTTGAAAAGGACTTCCCAAGAGATTGTGACGCGTGTCCAGAAGCGTGCTTGAGAAGTTGAAACGGCGCCCCACGTTCATTGGGCAACGGTTATCGAGGTTATTCCACTTCCCTTTCTACCCTTCACCTCCTCTCTCCTTTAAAACCCCTCTTTGCCATTTTTAGGCCCTTTACTCCAGCTTACATCCCTGTCATTCGTCTTCCCCAAATCCTTTTCACTCTCTGTTCAACAAACCTCCAAAGCCTCCCAAATTCTTACAAAAATGGCCCCTCAACACACATTCGCACAAATCAAAGAGTGGGTACTTGCCAATCCTCGCACTCTCTTCATCACTCAACTGAACGAGATCGAGCAAGAACAAGACCCAACCATGAAGGATGTCCTCATTCAAGGGCTATACAATCAAGTAAGCCCCTTCTTGCCCCCTCCTCCTCCTCAGGTCGACGAAACCGTCTCCTGGACCTCTTCCTCCTCCGAATCTCTTCCTCTTCCACCTCCAACCACCAACACCTCCTCCGGAGTTGTCATCGTTGACAACTTCGGAGATGCTCGCCCCTCCATCAATGAAAAACCCCATAAATCCAAACATCGCCACTCATCCAAACATCACCACTCATCCAAACATCGCCACTCATCCAAACATCGCCACTCATCAAAAGATCCCTCAAAATCCAAAAAATCCAAACACTCCCACGATCCCTCCAAATCCAAAAAGCGTCAACACTCTGAGGCCTCTGAATTCTCGGAGCCCAAAAAGAAGGCTTTCTTCCGGTTTGAGGACTACCTGAACTGCTCCAAGGAGAGTTCTTGTGCTCCCAAACCTCCCTACCCTTTTCCTTCCGACGATGGGAACTCCGAACCCCAGAGTCTACTTCCCTCTTCCTCCTCCATCCCTCCTCTTCAAATCGAGGGACCTCCTCCGCCACTTCCTCCAGTTCCCGCCACGATGGGAACTCCAACATCCCAACCTCCTTCACTTCCTCTCGTTCCCATCATTACGGGATCTCCAACTCCACCTTCACCTCACAAAACGCCTTCTCCTTCCTCACCAAAACACATTTCCACCACTCCCATCTCCGCTTCGGGGATCTCTCCTCCACAGGACCACAGATCCCTTCCTCCTCCTTCCACTCAACTCACAACCCCCATTCCTTCTTCTTCTCTCCCCTCTTCCATCACGTCTCCCACCACCACCAAACTCCCCTCTCCCTCACCATCCAAAAGTACCGTCGCCCTCTCCTCAGACGACGACGATCTTCCTCTTTTTGTGGTCATCGGCAAAATGACCAAGGATCCTCCTCCGATCATCATGGGAACTTTGGAGGAGGAAGCACAGCTCAAGGCCATCGAGGAAGAACTCAACAGGGGTCCCTCTGAGCACACAGTCTCCCAAGGGACAAAGTCCCCAGAAAAGGTTGCTCCTCAAGAGCCCACAAAGACAAGGGACCTCGCACCAGCTGGAGGTGCTGAGGCAACAACAAGTCATCCTGGAGATGACGCGGAGGGCTCCGGCTCGAGCTCCTCCGAGGAAGAAGGGACCTCCCATGATGAGGTCGAAGAAGAAGAAGCTCCAACTACTAAGGAGCCAGCACGTATCCCTACACCTGGACACCAAATGTTGGTGTCCGCGAGTTCCCCACCACCAAGGGACCGCGTGCTTATGATCGAAGCGGCTGCACCCCCTCAGCAGAAAGGACCTCGCACGGTCTCTAGGGGGAACAAATCCAAAAGCAAGTCAAGGAAGGGGAAGGGGACCACCAAGCATCATGTCAATGAGCGCCGAAAGCTTCTCCCTCACCTCATTGTTTCCAAAGAGGTGCTAACTGAAAATGGTCTGGAGGAACTGTGGGAACTGATCAAGGCCCAGGGCTGGGAGAGACTCTGCCAAGAAACTGTGAGAGTAGATCCCTCACAAGTGCGTCAATTCTACAACAACTTCATTATCACCAACGACGGCACTCAGGGAACTCTCTCCCACGAAGGCGACGAGTTCATTTTTACAACGTCTACGATCCGCCTTCAACTCCAGGTCCCTGGTCAAGGGCTTAGCGAGGTGCCCAGCAAGCTCTGGGGCGACTTCAACAGCGCCGAGGTGTACAACACAATTTTTGAGGGTCGGGTTCCCTCTAAGGCCTTCTCGACGCATCATCTGTCCTTGGTCGCCAAGCTCGCTCACCAATTCATCATCAACGTGGTGATCCCACGCCAAGAAAAGCGCCTGGTCGTCAACATCCCCGATGCCATCATCCTCTACCACTTCCTCCTCAAGAAGCCCATAAATCTTCCCCGAATTATCCTTGGGCACATGGAAAAGTGCATGGCCTCCAAGTCCCACTCCCTTCCCTACTCCGGGCTGATCAAGAAGCTCCTACAAAAAGAGGGTCTCTACGATGCCTCTAAAGACGAAATCGAGCTTGGAAGGGAACTGGACATTACAGTTGCCCAGAAGATGAGGCACTCGGAGCCTGTAGAGGAGGCGGCTCCCCTAGAGTGTGGTACACAAGAGGGGAACTCTCCAGTGTTGCTCCGCATCGCCAACACCCTCGATCAGATTGCTAGGGACCAGGCAGTGTTGGCCAGAGGACAAGAAAAGCTTACACAAGTCCTTACGCGCCTTTGTGACGCCTTGTTCCCTCAGAGCCCATGATCTCTCCCTTCTTGTTCCCTTAATCCAAAAATGACCACAAATTGTACTTGGGTTCCCATTGTACATATTTTCTTAAGTAATGAAATGGTCTTTATTTTGATTGCGTGTTCCATTCTTTCCTAATATTGCTTTGCTTAATTTTCGATGATGTCAAAAGGGGGAAAGATAAAAAATGTGAGATGAGTTAAAAGTTTAAGTTATCACAGACCACGCATAAGCTAAGGGGGAACAATTGCATAAAAAGCCTAATAGGAACTATGTGTCTCACCAGAAGTGGCTCACTAAATCTAAATGTCTCACTAAGAGTGACTTCCCAAAATCATACTTAGGAACTCATCAGCATATCATTCATTGAAATACCTGCATTTTTGTGATGGGTTTGTCATCATCAAAAAGGGGGAAATTGTTGGGACATTGTTGGGACCTCTGGTTCTAAGCAACGGATCAACGATTCACTTCTCTTTAAGTTTTGATAATGACAAATACCATAGGGAACTAATGTGGTTTGTTCAAGTATTTCTAAGGAACACAGGTACAGCCAAGAACTTCTATGAATGACAAAGCCACTGCTAGCCACAATGAAGAGTTTCCATCAAGGGAACTCTGAAGAGGAAAGTTCCCATGAAGTGGGAACTCCCAGAAACAAACAAGAAAACACAAGCTTACAACGATGAAGAGTTTCCATCAAGGGAACTCTGAAGAAGTCAGTTCCCATGAAATGGGAACTCACATGTGAAGACAACGACCGTTCAGCGCAGATCGCGGGATTCTGTCTCAGACAGCCAGAGGGAACAGTCTGAGGATCAGACTGTCACGATTCATCCAACGGTCCGATTGATTCAAGAAGTTGACCTAGTTCAAACCAAAGTCACATGTGAAGAAAGTACAACTTGGGCATCAAGCAAAGGGCATTTTGGACACAAACGAAAGATGTGACTGCCCAAGACAAATGGACTATAAAGCCAAATGAATAGTACTCGGTCTGAGTACTTCTCCCAGAACTTACAAACACCCACATCAGAGAAAAGAAAGAAAAGGAAGAGAAGTCCCCGCCGGCGAGTGTGTGATCTCGACGACGGTGAAGCTGAAGTTCCCTGGAGCAAGGGAACTGAGAAGTCAGCGTAAGGTTTGAGTTACTTGTGTTTTGCTGTTGTGAGCTTAGGAACTCAGTTGAGAGGATTTACTAGTGTTGCTAGAGTTAGGAAGAACTTGTAGGAACAGAGAAGTGTAAATCCGGCTGTGAAACTAAGGAACAAAGCAATTAATATAAGTAAGTCATTCAAAATCCTCCAAGCGGAGGTAGAGGTTTACCCATACAACTAGTTGGTTGTAGTGGGGTTCCTCTATAAAGGAACTGTGCCTTTCACTGTTTTTATTACTTGCGATTATTTACTTCCGCTGCCTTGGGAACAGCTTAATTGCCAGTTCCCAAGCTCACTGCTAACCGATTACGATCCAACAGAAGTCTACAACATCTTTTCTCATAGTAGGCCAGAACCCTCCTTGTCGAAGGCCTTTGTTGGATAGACTTCTACCTCCGGTGTGATTTCCGCAATCTCCTTCATGGAGTTCTTCAAGAAGTTTCTGAACCCCCTCTCTAGCTAGGCAATGTTGTAGCGTTCCTACTGCCGACTTGTGGAACAACTTCCCGCCTTCTACCGTGAACTTGGTGGCTTTCATCTTAGCAACTTAGCTTCAGTTTTGTCTTCTGGAAGCTTTCCTTTGGTTAGCCAATCTAGGTACGGATGAGTCCAAGGTGCTTCGTTAGTTTCCGAGGGATCGAACAGAACTTTCTCGCGGCTTAATCCGCCTAAGAGCGAATCTAGGTTGGGATCATTCCGGTAACTTCTGGCGTCAACGTCGTCACTGCTCATGAGGACGCTGTGGGGGGCCGCTCCGAGAAGATTGATGTCTTTGATCATTCTTTCAGACTTCTTGCTATCACCAGTGTGAGCTCTTCTTATGGCAGGAACCATGATGTGAACCATCGGGATTTCAAGGTACTCTTCAAGATCAATGGCTGACGCTAGGCGGGCAAGAAAATATGTCTGAGCTTTCTGCTCCCTTGGGATCTGTGCGAAGGAGACCTTCTCGAAACGAGGGATTATATTTTTGACTTCCCCTAGATAAGTTGTCATCCTTCCATCCCTTGCTTCATTGACTATCAATAACGAGTCGCACTTGACCTCTATCTGTTGTACGCCCAAGTCTTTGGTGAGGGTTAGCTCAAAGATCAGATCTTCATACTCCACTTCATTGTTTGTGGCCTCAAACGTACACCTTACGGACTGTGCCACCCTATCCCCCTGTGTTGATTTTAGGACTACCCCTATCCTTGTTCCCCTAGCTTTAGAAGCGCCATCTGTATGAAGCGTCCATTGGGCTGGAGACTTAGCTTCTAGCGTCATTAGCTCTACTGGACCGGATCCTTCTTCTGTCGTAGGACTAAAATCAACCACAAAATCGGCCAATGCCTGAGACTTCAATGCAGTTCTAGGCTCATACTTGATATCGAAGCCACTCAAGTGAATCGCCCACTTGGCCATTCTTCCTGTGAATTCAGGCTTGTGCATTCATGTCTTTAACGAATGTGTAGTTCTTACCACTATCGGGTCGGCCTCGAAGGGCCAAGTTTGTTGGAGCACATGACTAAGGCAAGGACCAACTTTTCTAAGGAAGAGTATCGAGTCTCAGCTGACAGAAGAGCTCTACTGATGTAGTACACGGGTTATTGCTGCCCATCTTGTTCTCGGACTAGCACCCCACTGATGGCTTTTTCAGTGAAGGCAAGATACAAGGGCAGAGCTTCTCCTACTTCGGGTTTGGCAAGGATCAGAGGATTAGAGAAGTAGCTCTTCAATTCTTGGAAAGCTTCTTCTTGCCTGGAAGTCCACTGGAAGCACTTATTCTTTCTAAGGACCTCGTAGAAGAGATGGCATCTGTTGAAACCCGATATAATGCGCGCTATAAACGGGATTATAAAAATACTAACTCTCGGGATTCGTACAACCGAACGGTTTTCGTACGTGGATTATTCCTCCTCCCCACCCCTGAGCCGATTGTTTTTGTGCTCTTTACGAATAAAGCCTTTAGACCTTATACCGTTTATAGCGCGATCTCACTCGGAGATCAAACACGTCGAGCTTTGGCAAACGAGATAGTTCTCGAGCCAGAGATGATTTTCGACCCTTTATTTCGTACCACCACTTTCCTATATATAGATTCTTGAGCTGCGTGCTCTCCTTCATAGGTTCGATGTGGGACAACATTTGCGAGTTATGTCGAGAAGCAAGGCAAGAATTGTGCATGGTTCAAATGACTTTGACTCGCTAATCCGAACGTGTTGATATATTTAGACACGTATACGCCACGCGTCGTTTTATCTCTTTTCCTTTTTATACTATCGATTTGCCCTTAATTATTTAGCGGTTTATTTTGCACACCATCACAACCCCTTGGCCCGGTGTCCTCGTTCCACGAGGGCAACGGGACAATAAACAGGTGCGCACACTTTGCCAAGGGAGTTAAGGCTTCGTCCTTTAGAGAGTTAGCGAACCTCGTTTGCTGAGAGTTAGGACCTCGTCCTTTGAGAGTTAGCGAAACTTTTTCGCTTACAGAATTAGGACCTCGTTCTTTGAGAGTTAGCGAACCTCGTTCGCTGAGAGTTAGGACCTCGTCCTTTTAGAGTTAGCGAACCTCGTTCGCTTAGAGAATTAGGACCTTGTCCTTTGAGAGTTAGCGAACCTCGTTCGCTTAGAGAGTTTGGACCTCGTCCATAAGAGAGTTTGGACCTCGTCCATAAGAGAGTTAGGACCTCGTCCATAAGAGAGTTAGGACCTCGTCCATAAGAGTTTTTGGACCTCGTCCATAAGAGAGTATGGACCTCGTCCATAAGGGAGTCTGGACCTCGTCCATAAGAGTTTTTGGACCTCGTCTATAAGATTTTTTGGACCTCGTCCATAGAGAGTCTGGACCTCGTCCATAAGGGAGTCTAGACCTCGTCCATAAGGGAGTTTGGACCTTGTCCATAAGAGTTTGTGGACCTCGTCCATAAGAGAGTCTGGATCTCGTCCATAAGAGTTTTTGGACCTCGTCCATAAGAGAGTCTGGATCTCGTCCATAAGGGAGTCTCGTCCATAAGGGAGTCTGGACCTCGTCCATAAGGGAGTTTGGACCTCGTCCATAAGGGAGTCTAGACCTCGTCCATAAGGGAGTCTAGACCTCGTTCATAAGGGAGTTTGGACCTCGTCCATAAGAGTTTTTGGACCTCGTACATAAGAGAGTTTGGACCTCGTCCATAGGAGAGTCTGGACCTCGTCCATAAGAGAGTCTGGACCTCGTCCATAAAGGAGTCTGGACCTTGTCCATAAGAGTTTTTGGACCTCGTCCATAAGAGAATTAGGACCTCGTCCATACGAGAGTTAGGACCTCGTCCATAAGAGAGTCTGGACCAATTCCATAAGGGAGTTTGGACCTCGGCCATAAGAGAGTTTGGACCTCGTCCATAGGAGAGTCTGGACCTCGTCCATAGGGGAGTCTAGACCTCGTCCATAAGAGTTTTTGGACCTCGTCCATAAGAGAATTAGGACCTCGTCCATACGAGAGTTAGGACCTCGTATATAAGAGAGTTAGGACCTCGTTCGCTTAGAGAATTAGGACCTTGTCCTTTGAGAGTTAGCGAACCTCGTTTTCTTAGAAAGTTTGGTCCTCGTCCATAGGAGAGTCTGGACCTCGTCCATAAGAGAGTCTGGACCTCGTCCATAAGGGAGTATGGACCTTGTCCGTAAGAGTTTTTAGACCTCGTCCATAAGAGAATTAGGACCTCGTCCATACGAGAGTCTGGACCTCGTCCATAAGATATTCTGGACCTCGTCCATAAGGGAGTCTGAACCTCGTCCATAAGAGTTTTTTGACCTCGTTCATAAGAGAATTAGGACCTCGTCCATACAAGAGTTAGGACCTCGTCCATAAGAGAGTTAGGACCTCATCCATAAGGGAGTCTGGACCTTGTCCATAAGGGAGTCTAGACCTCGTCCATAAAAGAGTTAGCGAACCTCGTTCGCTTCGAGAGTCTCCAACCCCAAGCGGGAAGCGAGGGGTGGAGTAGCGCACTTTCCGAGAATCTCCAACCCCAAGCGGGAAGCGAGGGGTGGACTAGCGCACTTTCCGAAAATCTCCAACCCCAAGCGGGAAGCGAGGGTTGGATTAGCGCACTTTTCGAGAATCTCCAACCCCAAGCGGGAAGCTAGGGGTGCACTAGCGCACTTTTCGAGAATCGTCAACCCCAAGTGGGAAGCGAGGGGTGGACTACGGTTCTGCGTAAAACGAGGTTCAACGGCAACCCCGAGCGGGAAGCTCAACGGTCGCGCGTAAAGCGATGTTCAACGGCAACCCCGAGCGGGAAGCTCGGCGGTCCCACGTAAAACGATGTTGAACGGCAAACCCGAGCGGGAAGCTCGGCGGTCCCGCGTAAAACGAGGTTCAACGGCAATCCAGAGCGGGAAGCTCGGCGGTTCCACGTAAAACGAGGTTCAACGGCAACCCCGAGCGGGAAGCTCGGCGGTCCCGCGTAAAACGAGGTTCAACGGCAACCCCGAGCGGGAAGCTCGGCGGTTACGTGTAAAACGAGGTTCAACGGCAACCCCGAGAGGCCACCCAGAGATGGCGGACTCGCCAGGGCACGCTAGGGGCGAACCCCATGGCGCCGCCCAGAGATTGCGGCCTCGCCAGCGCACGCCAGGGGCGAACCCCGTGGCACCGCACGGATATGGCGGCCTCGCCAGCGCACGCCAGGGGCAACCCCGTGGTGCCGCAAGGATATGACGGCCTCGCCAGCGCACGCCAGGGGCGAACCACGTGGCGTCGCAAGGATATGGCGGCCTCGTCAGCGCACGCCAGGGGCGAACCCCGTGGCGCCGCAAGGATATGGCGGCCTCGCCAGCGCACGCCAGGGGCGAACCCCGTGGCGCCGCAAGGATATGGCAGCCTCGCCAGCGCACGCCAGGGGCGAACCCCGTGGCGCCGCACCAAAGACTGCGGCTAACTAAAGAGGGAAGAGGACGCACTTACTTGATTTTATCCGAGAGTTAGGTCGGATAGGGAGAGCAAATTCCCACAGACGGCGAGGTCCTAACTCTCTTATGTACGAGGTCCTAACTCTCGTATGAACGAGGTCCTAATTCTCTTATGGACGAGGTCCAAAAACTCTTATGGACGAGGTCCAGACTCCCCTATGGACGAGGTCCAGACTCTCCTATGGATGAGGTCCAAACTCTCTTATGGACGAGGTCCAAACTCTCTTATGGACGAGGTCCAGACTCTCTTATGGACGAGGTCCAGACTCCCTTATGGACGAGGTCCAGACTCCCTTATGGACGAAGTCCATACTCTCTTATGGACGAGGTCCATACTCTCTTATGGATGAGGTCCAAAACTCTTATGGACGAGGTCCTAACTCTCTTATGGACGAGGTCCTAACTCTCTTATGGACGAGGTCCAAACTCTCTTATGGACGAGGTCCAAACTCTCTAAGCGAACGAGGTTCGCTAACTCTCAAAGGACAAGGTCCTAATTCTCTAAGCGAACGAGGTTCGCTAACTCTAAAAGGACGAGGTCCTAAGTCTCAGCGAACGAGGTTCGCTAACTCTCAAAGAACGAGGTCCTAATTCTGTAAGCGAAAAAGGTTCGCTAACTCTCAAAGGACGAGGTCCTAACTCTCAGCAAACGAGGTTCGCTAACTCTCTAAAGGACGAAGCCTTAACTCCCTTGGCAAAGTGTGCGCACCAGTTTATTGTCCCGTTGCCCTCGTGGAACGAGAACACCGGGCCATGGGGTTGTGATGGTGCGCAAAATAAACCGCTAAATAATTAAGGGCAAATCGATAGTATAAAAAGGAAAAGAGATAAAACGACGCGTGGCGTATACGTGTCTAAATATATCAACACGTTCGGATTAGCGGGTCAAAGTCATTTGAACCATGCATAATATATATGTGTGTACGCTAATTTGCCTAAGTAAATCAAAAGGCTCGTTGGGCCATTCTCATACATTATGATACAATTGAGCAAGAATGTTGAATAGTCAACAAAGGTGGCAAAATTTGTCCACGTCATCATATCATGTACAATTCTTGCCTTGCTTCTCGACATAACTCGCAAATGTTGTCCCACATCGAACCTGTGAAGGAGAGCACGCAACTCAAGAATCTATATATAGGAAAGTGGTGGTACGAAATAAAGGGTCGAAAATCATCTCTGGCTCGAGAACTATCTCGTTTGCCAAAGCTCGACGTGTTTGATCTCCGAGTGAGATCGCGCTATAAACGGTATAAGGTCTAAAGGCTTTAGTCGTAAAGAGCACAAAAACAATCGGCTGAGGGGTGGGGAGGAGGAATAATCCACGTACGAAAACCGTTCGGTTATACGAATCCCGAGAGTTAGTATTTTTATAATCTCGTTTATAGCGCGCATTATATCGGGTTTCAACAGCATCGGTCTACTGATTTAGATATGAACCTGTTCAAGGCGGCGATCTGCCCAGTGAACTTTTGAACGTCTTTTACACACCTGGGGGATTTCAACGTGGTTATTGCTCGAACCTGCTCGGGACTAGCTTCTATTCCTCTCTTGGTGACTAAATACCCTAGGAATTTTCCCGACTTCACGTCGAACGCACACTTCTGTGGATTTAACTTCATGTTAAATTGCTTCAAGATTTCAAAAGCTTTCTCAAGGTGACTTCTATGGTCTATCGCTTTCCTCGATTTGACGAGCATATCGTCTATGTATACCTCCATGGTTTCCCCAATTTGGTCTTGGAACATTTTGTTCACCAGTCTCTGATATGTGGCCCCAGCGTTCCGCAGCCCGAAGGGCATCACCTTGTAGCAGTATGTTCCCTTACTGGTGATGAAGGATGTCCTCTCCTGATCACTTTCTTCCATCCGGATCTGGTTATATCCACTGAAAGCATCCATAAAAGTTAGCAACTCATGACCCACTGTGGTGTCTACTAGTGTGTCTATGTGAGGCAACGGGAATGAATCCTTGGGACAAGCCTTATTCAAATCTGTGAAATCAACGCACATCCTCCACTTCCCGTTCTTCTTGGGAACGACGACTACATTCGCCAACCACTCTAGATACTTGACTTCTTTGATCTTTCCGGTCTCCATTAACTTTCTCACTTCTTCATCCATTATCCTATTTCTCTCTGCAGTGAACTTCCTCCTCTTCTGTTTTACTGGAGGGTGATTGGGGTCCACATTTAATCGGTGCGTGATGATGTCCGGATCGATTCCCACCATATCCTCATGGGACCAAGAAAAATACACTGAGTCTTTACTGAGGAAGTCTATCAGCTCGCTTTTTATAGTTGGCTCCAAATCTTCTCCAATCTTTACGGACCGATTGAGGTCGACTGGTCTAGGGCCACCTCCTCTACTTGTTCATCTTCCTTTTCTTTTTCTTTTAGAGAGGTAGGGTTAGTGGCCTTCTTTAATTGCTAGGTGGATTTCTGACTGGCGGCTGGTTTCAGCGCCGACTTGTAACACTCCCGGGACGTTCTTTGATCACCACGGATCTCTTGAACCCCCCACGGAGTCGGGAACTTCACCGTTTGGTGGTAAGTAGAAGGAGCGGCTCTCATGTCATGAAGCCATGGCCTTCCCATAATTACATTATAACACGAAGGGCAATCCATAACAGAATATCTAACTTGGATGTTCACGCCTTTTGTGTATGTGGGAAGGAAAATATATCCTACTGTGTGCTTCACTTCTCCGCTAAAGCCTACGAGTGCTATGGGGTTTTCTCCACATCCTTCTCGCTCAGACCCATTCCCCTCAAAACCTCTAGCGTCATGAGATTAGTTGAGCTTCCGATGTCGATGAGGATTCTCTTCATTAGGACATTTCCGATTGACAGAGAAATCACGAGGCCGTCATGGTGGGGTTCGTCAAGACCATTGACGTCGTCCTCGTCAAAGTGTATTGCGAGGTTGACAACGTCATTCTTCTCTCGCGCTAGATGGGGAAGGATGCTTTCTCGTGTGTTCTTCTTAGCTGCTAAATAAGTGAGTGAGCACACACTCGACCCCACGATGATCACATTTACGACTTTTGTCGGTACCGGCGACGTTGGGCTTCCCGCGCGCGAGGCCTCCACAACATCTGGAGGGACTTGCGCGTTTGGTGCGACTTCTGTAATCCTTCCCCGAGAGACGAGGTAAGCAATCTCTCTCCTCAAGGCTACGCATTCTTTGGTCACATGGTCGTAATCGTCATGAAAGTCACACCACCTACTCATATCCTTATTCGAATATGGCTTTTCATTCCTCTTCGGCCACCTCACGCCCCATATTGTCTGAGCTATGTTCTTTACGAGGTCCTCGGGGGATATACCCAGGTTGAACTCGTCGTATTTTGGCGGCAACGGTTTGGCCGATTTTGTTTCGGCGACGTTTACCTTCACCGCGTCAGGGTGAGGGCGTCGGTATGGCTGATCCCGACGCTCTCGAAGGTGATCTGGTGTTGTCTTCTTATCTATCCTCTCCCATACGCTCGTGGGTTTTCTCATCTTCAAATCTTCCTCAAGCCTGATTTGAGCCAGGGCTTTGGTTTGCACATCCTCAAAGTTGTGACAAGGATGTCTAGTGAGCTCTTTATAGAGATCTCCATCTTGGTTTATCCCCTGACGAAAAGCCTCCATCGTCGTCGGCACGTCACAGTGTGGGATGGAAATCTTCTCTCGGTTAAACCGGTCCAGGTATTCTCGGGTAGATTCTTCCGGCTTCTGAATCACCCGATACAAGTCACTAGACTGCTTCTCAAACCTTCAACTACTGGCGAACTGCACCCGGAACGAGTCCATTAGCTCGGCGAAGGAGCGGATACTTCCCCTTGGGAGATTAACAAACAATTTCAGGGCCGGTCCCACGAGGGCGGCTTCGAACCCCTTGCACATCAACGCTTCGCGGGAATGGTATGGTACCGCACTAGCCATCATCTTCTTTTTAAATATGGACACATGCTCGTCAGGATCTCCCGTGCCGTCGTAAGAAGTCATATTGGGCACCGAGAACTTCTTTGGTATCTCAACTTGGGCGATGTGGGGAGCGAAATGTGACTCATCATAACCGTCAACCGCTTCTTTCTCTATGGGCCGCGGGACCCCTGGTATCTTCGACAACTGCTCGGTGAACATCTTGAACTGGTTCCGAACGATACCCTCGAGGTTTCCGGGACGACGGCGGTCCCAGTCCTCGTCATCATCCATGGTTTCATCTTCCAAGTGTCGGGGACTAACCTCTCATGCCGATCGTAGGCATATGGATGTCCTCATTCCTTCACTATCAGGGTTCCCCTAAGCGGGGTAAATGATGGTACTCCGGGACCGTTGCTGGTGGGGTGATGAACTCTGGGCCATGATTTCCTCCGCGGCGGCCGGCACGATTCCTAGAGGAACCTTCACCCCCGTTGTCCTGGGTTCGAACCGTTACCCTGACGCGGGCCGACAGAGGATACGGATCGAAGTTGGGAGCACAAACCGTCGTTATCGACAGTTAGCTGCTCAATGCTTGCTTTGTGCTTCTCGTTGCAAGCACACTGATCTGATAGCTCTTTTTCCAAAGCCTGGAGCCTCTGGGCAAATTTGGACAATTCGAGGCGAAGGGCTACCAATGCATCCTGGCGTGCGCCCCCCTCCTCTTCAACGCCTAGTTCTTGACCACCTTCGTTAGGGTTACTCATGGTGGTCCTACGGAACTCTTTTCAATACACAGAATTGAACCTTTTCTCAATCGTTGGGCCCCACGGTGGGCGCCGATTATTTTGGACAAAAATTTGACTAACAAACCTTTGCCCTAGATTGGGGTACAATCGAGATCAATGGGAATTACGAGTTTGAATGAGTATACAATTCGAGAACGAAGAGAGGAAATTTGCTTCGGAAGGTCGATTGTTTTTTGTGTTTTTTGATTGCCTTACCAAAATACATCATTCCTATACATATGTCAATACAACGGTTATCTCTCTAATATCACGATCTCCGGATCTTTAGGGCACACCTCACAACTAACTTCCCACTTCCCGCATATATCGAAGGCTTGGAGCGCTCTCTCCAGCGTCTTCTAAACAGTCTTCTTCGTCTTGTGACGGATGCTTTCTTCCTTCCATTGGATGATTGGAGACTTTCCATTCCAGGATCTCCTCTCATTTTGCACGGCTAGTGACTTCTCTGTACATTCATGGGCTTGAATTACCAGATGGGCCAGTGGATTTTTGGGCCTAACACCCGTTTGCTAAATAATCAGCCGTTTACTAATTAAACGTTACTCATTTTCGGTCGAATTGGATAGATGACACCCATTATAAACCACCCATTATAATATTATAGATATAGATAGATAATAATATAATTAAAAGTAAATATTTAGATAAAATAGAGGAATTAATCTAAAGCATTGGAGGTAAACTTTTCTTCAACTTTTGAATTGGAAAATCAAAAGACCCTCTTACAAAAACGTATCAATGGCATTAAGTAACTAACTAAGGCCATTAAGATGAATCATGTAAATGGAGTTGAACATATATATATTTTTAATACGAATATATTAAATAGCATTTAATGTTTAACTAAAGTAGTTTATGACATTGTTTAAAAATCATATATTATGTATAAAATGTGTGGGGATTAATTATAATTGAGATTTAATCTTATAGTATTACTAGTAATTATGTCTGTGCTACGCACGGATCAAAATTTTGTTGGTAATTTTCTATCAGTTAATATATTATGGTCCATAGTTTGCATTATTTTATGTTGTTGTTTTTAGTTTGAATTATTAGTTGTTTAATTTAATATTTTTTATTGTAGTAACAACTTAAAAGTGTGTTTTGTAAAAGAAACTTTTAATCCTAAATAATTAAATTTTATGAAATTTATTGCTACTATCTTATTTATATAGAGGGACGCTCAGGTACAATACATTTTAAGGTGCAATGTGTGGTCGAAAGTAGTGCGTATCAATCAGTGGCTATTAATTAATCAACATAATAGGATAAATGGGGATGAGAGGAGAGAATTAAATCTCAACTGATTTAAAAAGGAAACAACCGGATTTTTAGGAAACTGAGTGTGTAAAATCGGTGAGAATATTTAGCAAAATAATATGAAATCTTTTTTCTTTCCTGATTGAAAATCTTGTAACCGGTTTTTTTGGCAATTTTTAAAATTCAAACGTAATTTCAAAATAAAATAGGCGGTTTTTTAACTCAAATGTAATTTTCATATTTTGATTTGAATATTATTATATGATCGTTTGAATAATAATATACACTGATTTGAACAATATAAGATTATATTTTAAATGTTTATAGTATTGAATGAGTACTCAGTTTATATTGAACAATAACAGAATATTGAAAGTGTCTATTGCACAACTGCTATTATTTGTTGAATAAGTATTTTTATGTTTTTGAATAACCACATAATATTTAAAAAAGGTCCATTATATTATTCATGCTAATAACCTTACTTTTTCAAAAACATAAAAATACTTATTCAACCAAAAATAGCATAACAAACAAATTTTTTTTGGTATTTTTTAAAATTCAAAATAAAATAGGCTGTTTTTTAACTCAAATTTAATTTTCATATTTTGATTTGAATATTAATATATGATCATTCGAATAATAATATACACTGATTTGAACAATATAAGATTATTGTTTAAACGTTTATACTATTGAATAAGTACTCATTTTACATTGAACAATATTGGAACGGACGATTGCACAATTGCTGTTTTTGGTTAAATAAGTATTTTTCTATTTTTGAAAAAGTAAGGTTATTAGCATGAATAATATAATGGGGCTTTAAATAATTAAGAGTTTTGTGAATAATATCATACATGTATTTGAATAAGTTTGATAAATACACCGAATAATACAAATTAAGAAGTACATCTATTTATTTGTATTTAAACTAATATGAAAAGTAAATCATTGTCATTGTCTTCAAACATCAACCAATTACACTTCTTCACCATTCTTGAATAACTCCATAGCAGAACACGCAAATGTGAAAACCAATTATCGCATAACAAGATATTATATTCTTGAATAACTGCAAAACAAAACACACATCTAAGAATAACAATTCACACGTATATGAATAATTTTTACATATATAAATAAACGTCATCCGTATATGAATAACAATTCACACATATATGAATAACAAAAAAACGCATATGAGCATGTATTGATATGAGTTAGTGTACTCTTGAATAACAAATACAATTCTTTTGAAAAACAGTTGTTAACATAGTGAAAAATCTACGGTCCTTTGTATAAAGTCATGTTATGAATAATCATTACATTATTTATGAAAAATATTGATGAATGCTTTGAAAAATATTTTAATTATTCTATATTATTATGCAGCATACTGTGTAAACACAATAGAATAACTCATTACAATGAATTGAATAATCCTAATGTTTTGTGATTCAAACAACAACTTTTTTCCTCTTGCACAACATGATACATTCTTTTGAACAATAATGCTATTTTAAATTAAAAAAACTCATACTTTTTTCCTGCTTGCGTTTGTACGTTCAATCAAAATCGAACACACTAGTATTCAAACAATCCATATTCAAAACAACGATATTGGTCCACAAACAACATTTTTAGACCAAAATCCACAAAATTAGATATTAACTGATGTAATTTCATTCTACATTCATCAAAATGTGACTGAATTCAAGTTAACTATCGAACTAAAAACCTAACTTTGCATTTATGCAATATGAACTAAAAAAATGAAAAAACAGAGTCGAGAATGACAATATCAACGATTTTAGCGAAATAACAAATCAAATTTGAATCTTCACTTACCAATTTGTGAAAAATAACCGAGGTTTGTAGATGGTTTCGTCAGCGTTCTTCATTTGCTCCCAAATGTCTCCGAGAAAAAGAGAGAGAAATAAATTGTATGAGAGATAATGAAACTGTAAATGGAAAGTGAACTAATGGTGCCCGATATTATAGGGATTTGATTGAAATCAAAAAATGGGAAATTATTCTAGCAAGATTTGATCTATTCCGGTGTATCACGCCCGTATTATTATTTTGCACCCTTTTTATTTTAAATCATGACCTTTAATTAATTCAAATCTAACAGTTTACATTTAACCATACAATTTACTCTAAGGAGGTGTTTCACTTGAGCACTATTCTATTTATATATATTAAAAATTATATTCTTAATTATTTAAGAGGTTGATGCTTAGTTAGTTGTCCATTTTTCATTGAATTTACTTATTTCTTCTTTATAATGAGAGTGTATATTGGTTAGTTTTAAACAATCAAATATTATTAATCAATATATAAATTGTTTTGGAACCACTTGATTAGATAAATATTATAATTAACCTTCTCTATCGTATAATAGAGGTCGTGTTTATAGGCAAGCATTGCATCATCTAGTTATATTCCCCCTTTTCATGTGACACTACATCATCTAGTCATCTTCCCCCTCTTCATATAAACATCATATATACACACACAATTACTCATTAAATATTTTTTATTTAATCGAATGATAGTTTGAATATGTTCTAAAGGCATACATATATGGTAGCAAATATTATATCGAAACTCATAAAAATGGATGATTGAGATTAATTCCATCAAGATCTAAATCTTAAAAATTAAAGCAATCCAATCAAGCCTTGCAAAAAGACTCATTTGTCAATCCAAGCAAAAATAGTGTTTCGAATGTATAAATAACATATAAATATAGAGTCATGTTCTGATGTTATTAATTCTTAGGGTGAAAACTAAGAACAAATTTAGAGCATTGGATCAAAAGGATGTAGGTTGAGATTCGATCAAAAAAGAGGTTGATTCATTAATAAATGACACATAATGTAATTTAGAGAAAAAAAATCAGAATGTTCCAAAAATACCCTTCCTTCTCCTTCTCCCTTTCAAACAACCCTAGGAAGCAACAAAGAGAGAATCACGATGGAGCGACGGCCAGCACATCTTCTCCACCTCGTCAAAGTGTACAAATTCATCTCCAAATTTGATCGATTTGAACTCGTCCTTCTCAATTGAATTTTGTTCTACAAATTCTTCAAATTTGATCGGTTTCAAGTTCATTCAACTAATTTGTTTGTTTGTTTTAGGAAAGTTGATTCATCTAAGAATCAGGACGAAACAACGAACGGACTTGAGAAAACGAATCTGAATTTCTCACCGCCGTCATATCTTCTTTGCCTCTTCAAAGTCTACAAATTCGTCTCCAAAATTGATCGGTTTGAACTTGTCCTTCTCAATTGAATTTTGTTCCTTTATGTGCTTATGTCAACCCTGGTTCTTACTTCTCAATTGAGAAAGATCCACATTTTCATTTGTTTTGTGCCGCCGGTGCCTGGCAGAGAACTTTCGATCGATGGCGTGATCCAATTCCTACGGGAGAACAATGCTCCATTCACTGTCAACATCTACCCTTTCCTCAGCCTATATGAAAACCAATACTTCATGTTTGATTTCGCCTTCTCATTTGAGGCGAAATTTGCATACAAAGATGGTGTGATGAGAAGGGGAAAACCACTTGTGAAATTTGCTTACATGTTTGAATTTTGTGTTGTATGCTGATTTAGTGAATTTTCAACACATGCTATGACTTTAATCTTTAGACACGTTGGTGGTACTGAATTTATTTCTACAAGTGGATTCTTTACTAAATAAGAGATACACATTTCAATTTCCATTGAGAAAACCATGTTGGTATGATGTACTTTGTGGGTTAGAAGAGAAAAATCACATTGCTTGCATATGATGTGGTGTTTGTGTAAAATCATTTATCACTTTAAGAGCCTATTAGCTCAAATGGTAGAGCAATGTGCATGTGCACATAGATGTGGGTTCAAATCTCACATAGGCTAATTCTATAAACGCTTTATATATTTTGGTTCATTATAACTCTTCTTTCGGTTCATGATTTTGTAAGCTCCGGTTCATAATAGTTTATCTTACAGTTCATGTCTTTTAAGTCATACTAGTTGTAATTTTGGTTCATGACATTTGTTCTTTTGGTTCATAGTACATTAGGTTTGGTTCAAAATGGTTCATCTTACAGTTCATGTCTTTTAAGTTATACATACTAGTTGTAATTTCGGTTCATGACATTTGTTCTTTTGGTTCAAAGTACATTAAAGTTTGGTTCATGCATTTTTAAGTGTACTTGTTATTTTATTTTATACTTGTAGGTTGATTGAATACTACATATGATATTAAATTACATTGTTATTACAATAGTTAAATAGAAGCAGTGGAAATCACTACAAGTGCTACCCAATGGAAAGGGTCCATTTTGAGACAGCAATATAAAAGATTGATCATTGATTACTTACATGGTTCATAGAATTATTTACACGGTTCATAGTGTTCACACATGAAGGTTCATAGTGTTCAACATAAAGGTTCATATAGTTCAACATGAAGGTTCATGAATTTGTAAAAAGGGTATTCGGCTCATTGGGTTCGACGTGAAGCCTAAAACAACCTTAAATTACATTATTATTACAATTGTTAACTAGAATCAGTGGAAATCACTACAAGTACTACGCAATGGAAAAATTCCATTCTGAGAAAACAATGTAAAAGATTGATCGTTGATTATTTACACGGTTCATAGAATTAATTACATTATTCATAGTGTTCAACATGAAGGTGCATAGTGTTCAACATAAAGGTTCATATTGTTCAACATGAAGGTTCATAAATTTTTAAAAAGGGCATTCGGCTCATTAGGTTCGACGTGAAGCCTAAAACAACCTTAAAAGCAATTAAATTGTATCAAAGTGATTTGTTCAAACACAAAGTAACATAAAAACAGACAACTTAATCCCCAAAACACATAGAAACTACTAAAAAAATAAATAGAAAATTGTAACTTCAATGTTTAACCTTGTGAATGAAATAAGAACAATCTTTTGATAAGTGAAGAATGTATGCATCACTAGATTCTTCAATTTCATCCAATGGAACTCCATCAATACTAGCATCATTATCAAGATCCTTCAATTGAACCCCATCAATACTAGCATCATTATCCGAATTAGGTTGACCAGAGCTTGATGAACAACCTACAATAAAAAGGGAGAGAAAGAAGAGATCTAGTAAAAATGTGCAAAATACCGTTTTTCAGTTGGTTCACAAATATTGTCATTGTGGTTCATAATATTAAACAGGAACGTTCACTGAAAAATAACAATGTGGTTCATATAAAATAACAATACGAATTGTAAGTAGGGGCGGAGTGGGGTGGGAGCCTGTGGGGGTCGGTGACCCCACTGAGCACCGGAGAGTCGCCGGAATTAGTGGAGAGGAGATGCTTCAAATAGTTAGTGCCCCGTTGAATCTACATTGAAATTTTGCCATCAACAAAGTTGCAAGTGTTAAGGTTGAAGATGAAATCTTTTTCTTTTTCCTTTTTAAATTAAAATCCAAAAACGACGTTGTTTTATCTTGCATTTAATAAACGTGTTAAAACGTCATCATTTAGTTGATTTACTCCTATTAAAAAAATGGATTTTCCTTTTGGTACCCCTGAGGTTTCGACTTTTCTTTTTGGTGCCCAAAAAATTTTCTTATTCCTTTTGGTACCCTTGTAGTTTTTACATGTTCCTTTCCGTAAGCTAAAGTTAGTGAAATGCTAATTCTATCCAATTTCCGTCAAAAAAATAAAATAAAATAAAATAAATACCAACTATTCTCAATATTCCTTAGGACATTAGACCTTCTGCCATGGTAAGGTAAAAAAACCAAAAACTCTAAATATACCCTATCATCCACTCCCACCATAAGCTAAATTACAAACCCCCCAAACAAATTATAGCAATTGTATATAGTGGAATGGCAAAAATGCCGTATGGAGTGGGTATGTTATATATTTGCCATTTTTCCTTGATTTCATTCTTGCCCTTTTAAAAACAACTACCAGATTAGATATTACTATTATACCCCTTTTTAATTTTAGTTCCATTTCCAAATTATCCTTTAATTTGATGTTAATAAATTTTGTTAATGATAAAAATTATACCATTATAAAAATCATAACAAGCTTGTTAATTTGAGCCTAATATACATAATCGGATTAATTTTTAATTTAATACATAAGCATTAATTAAGGTTGTATAAAAATACATATATTATACATTAAGATATGACAATGGCCTCTTCAAAACCTTCTCGGATATCAAATCCGAGCTCGGAAAAAGTACCACGCATACTTATGCAAAATAAAATAACAACACGATACGAATATATAAATAAACTAACAATTACGACATTTTAGTATTCCGGCAAATTATTATCATTTCTCTTATGATCTCTCATCCAGCCATATCCACTACGTGCTTCAGCTCCATTGTTATCACCGAATTGTTGTGATTCTCCTTGCATGCCACTTGAACTAGATCCACCACTTGCTCCATAATGTGGGAACCACCATATCCATTTGTTCCTCTATAGTGATCACCACTTGCTCCATAATATGGACTAGCAAAGTTATTAGAGTTAAAAGTTTCATGTGTACCACCTTGAAATTGGTTTATGTTACTAAAATTATCAAAGCCACTTGGTGTTGATGATTGTTGTGGTTGTTGTTGTTGGGAGTGACGAGCTCTTCTCTCCATTATTTCAGCTTTTTTCATTCTTAAATAATCACGCCCTTCTGGATCTCTAATTGAATCCATGCTAGTAAGCATGATTTTGTTCTCCTCGCGTTCATGTTGCATAGATAACTTTCTAGATGCATATTCCTCGTGTTTGGCAGCAAATGCGTTTCTTTCTAACATACTTTTTTGAAATAGCTCCTTTAGTTCTTCATTTGAATCCTTGACTTTTTTAGCAAGCTTGGTCTTCCCATTTTCCTCATTTCTTTTCAACTTTGCTTTCTTTATACCAATAGGACGACGAGCTTGACCAAGCGCCTCATTATATAGCTCTTTTTCATCTTCATCTGCATTTAAATCTACAACAAATGGTACACTCCTAGATGATTCAGAAGTGTGAGATTCGGATTCATACCTTTCCCTTGAAATGTTTCTTTATCATGGATTAGATGAACTTTTACCATTATCAGTTCACTTTTAAGCATCTTTAAGTATAGGCCACACATGATCAAATTGAATTTCTTTTTTGTGAATGTAGGATCATCGTGTAGATGTTGTTTTGCTAAAGTATGCTACAAATTTTAACAAAGAATAATTGTTTAAAACTAACTATTATATTAAATGACATATATTTATTACTAGAAAAAAATAACAAATACTTACAATATCTTTCTCTGAAGCACCACTTGGATTTAGATGCTCCACTTGTCGAAGTGCACCACGAAATTTGTCTATGCAGTAGGTAAGATCTGAAAATCGACTTTGAAAATATTTGGTGCTTCGCATATGAATTTCATTTTTACCCACATTCCAAAAATCGGAAATCCTCTCCCACACCTTATCTTTTTTTTGATTAATACCTGCAATAGGATCTTCAGAAATTACAAGATATACATTACACAAGTCTATATCTTCGTCGTTGGAAAAAATTCCTTTACGACCGGTAGCTTTTTTGTAACTATTATCTGTCATTTTAGGGCATAGAGAGATATAGTTGTGTAAACAATGGTGTGAGTAATAAATAGTAAACTGAAGATGTATATATAATAAGATATGGAGAAGGTGAAAATCTTTGATAATATTTCAATGGTTTGAGATTGAATTGCAATCTTGAATCCAACGGTTCATATACGAGATGCTATCTTCTTGGAAAATGTAAAGATAAGAGCATTAGCAATGGTAGGCTTGCCCAAAAAATCTCTCTCCTCTTCTCCTTTCTCCACCTCATTTTGTCTTTCCTCCACCTCACATTCCACTAAATTTAGTCTCAACCCTCCCCAATTTATGTTATCGTTTCCACAATGCTAGGCTTGCCCAACTCTATTTTTCTTGTTAAAATATTAGTTGTGCATTTCATGGATGTCTTGTGTGCATTCAACTAAACATTACAAAATTGCATTGATTAACTTAATGAAAACTCTTATTACAAAATTGCTTTGTTAATATATTAGTTGTGCATTTTATGGATGTCTTGTGTGCATTGCATGTATGAGATGATATCTTCATGGGAAATGGAATAAAACTATAGGAAATAAACATGCATTATTTTCTTCAAAATAAAATACAATCTGGGGGGGGACATAAAACCAATAACCCGAAGAAACAAGCACAACTTCAATAGACAAATACAATTCGGGGGGTGACATAAAACCAATACCCCGAAGAAATAAGCACAACTTCAATACACACCTAAAAAAGCATATATCACCCATGTATACCATGTTGGTTCCAAATATTCTCAATTAATGCATCCCGGAGTGCAATATGAGCAGTCTTGTTTTTAATTTTCCTATGCCGAGCAAGGAAGTCCTGAAACCTTGTAGAGTCATTAGTTACCAAATCAATAGATAATGTAGGGTCAGGGTTGAAATCTCTGATTGGAGCGGATAGATCACGTTCATGCTCGATTATCATGTTATGCAATATTATGCATTTAGTCATTATATAATGTAAAACACTTTTATCCCAAAAGCGTGCAGGCCCCTTCACAATCGCCCAATATGCTTGAAGCACTCCAAATGCTCGTTCGACATCCTTCCGGCATGACTCTTGTTTTTTAGCAAACAATACTTTTTTCGGACATTGAGGATTATGAATAGTTTGCACTAATGTAGACCATTTAGGATATATGCCATCGGCCAAATAACAACTAGTGTCATAATCTTTACCTAGAATTTTGTAGTTAGCAGGAGGAGATTTACCTTCTGCAAGATTTGCAAATAGGTGAGATGCCTCAAGCACATTGATGTCATTGTTGGAGCCTGGTAAACCAAATTGTGCATGCCAAATCCAAAGATCATAATCGGCTACTACCTCGAGGATAATGGATGTTGATCTGCTACTCCCTGCATACATGCTTGCCCAAGATGTTGGACAATTTTTCCAACGCCAATGCATGCAATCAAGGCTCCCTAACATCCCTGGGAACCCGCGTTCTTCACCAATATACAAAAGTCTTGCAACATCATTTGCATTAGGTGTTCTCAAATACCGATCTCCGAAGACCTCTATAACTGATCGACAAAACCTTTTCAAACATCGAATTGCAGTAGACTCACCAATTTTTATATATTCATCAAGAGAATCAGTTGGTACACCATATGCAAGCATTCTAAAAGCAGCAGTTAACTTTTGAAAGGTGCTTAATCCAAGATTACCAATACCGTCTTGTTGTTGTTTGAAGAAATTGTCATGATCTTTGACAACATCTGCAATTCGGAGGAACAAATTTCTGCTCATTCGATACCTTCTACGAAATTTGTGCTTAGGGTACATTGGAACCTCGGCAAAGTAATCCATGTAGAGTTTATAAGCAGCTTGCTCTCGATCACGATAATAAGTTACATGCCCAGGAACTGCTCCTCTCCGACTCGATTCAGCCTCATCAACGTCCCCGTCGCCATCTAACTCTGCTAAGAGTTGATTATTATTCGCGTAAGTGCGAATCAATAAATTTTGCTCTTGATCAAAGGAAGTCATGACCTGATAGTAATACTCATCAGTTTGATTTGATGAAGACAAAGAGGATGATGAGATATGAGAATTACTCAAGGTGGGATTTTCACAAAGAAAAGATTTGAGGGTTTGAAGAATATGGTGTGATGAAAATGGTGTTGGTGGCTACCTTATATAGAAGGTTGAAAAATAGCCATTATGAAAAGCCCGAAAAAACATTATCGTTGGAAACTAGCCGTTATGAAAAGCCCGAAAAAATATTACCGTTGCAAACTAGCCGTTGCAAATAAGTTCAAATTATGGTCGTTGCATACATTCAAATTAAAGGCATTGCATCAAACTAAAGCCATTTTTTATAAATATTTTAATATATACCTTATACAATATAGGGTATGGTGGGGTAGAAAAAATATAGCATATGAGTTGTTTTTGTCTTCTAGCATGATGGAATGCTACAATTTGAAATATAGCATATGAAATTTACCTTACCATGGCATTTGCTCTTAGCTTCCTTTATCCACAAACTTTAGACAGACGTGAACAACAACCCAACAGCTAGAGAAGTGTACGCCGGAGAAGAGGCTCGCTACGACCACCAAGATGAAAATGAGGGGCAAAAAGGCCAAGCAACTCACTTGGGTTCTCCTCCTCAAAGCCCATCGTTCTGCCAGATGCTTATCCTCCCTCGCCGCCGCCGTCCACCGCCGCGTCAAGTCCGGCCACACCAACGCCGAAATCTGGCACGACATGGCTTGGTAACGCTAGTTCTACTCCATTAGAGCGATCCTCGCGCTCTCATTTTTCCGGTTGTGTTTCACGGCCTTTTTCAAAGGATTGCATTTTGACGCTCCCAATTCGCAACTCCACTACATAATTTCGGCGCCATTAGGGTTCCGGGACCTCTTTGATTTGATTAATTCGAAATGGTTCTGATTCAGATCGAGTACCTCGCTCCCCCGCTTCAATTGCTGACCAATTTCTGTGCAATCCTCTTCCTAATTAATGACGTTACTGTTGCATAATTATGGGAATTAAGTTAAGTCAGCTGAGGATTGGTCAAATTGTAATCCATTATTTTCTGTTGTTAGTTCCTTGGATAGTGTAGGTTAGTGCTGTGAAGATTGGATCTCAGTAGTTAGCTTTGCTCCTTTTGATTTGTATATAAATAGTTGTAATCCACTTCAGTAATCATCAATCAAAATATACTTCAGTATTTTCATTGTTTATACTAATTAAGAGCTTGGATAGGCTTATTTGTGCTTGGGTTGTCTTGGATTCGGCTTAAGAAGATCAAATCGGAAGCGAACGTCTCCCTAGATCTTGAATCCGGCGACGGCGAGGGTTACTTCTCCACTTTAGGATCAGCGAGAGAGAAAGTAAGAGGTCTTTTGGGTTTTTGTTCACGCGTAAAATATAAGGAATATTGACAATTGTGGATATATTTTTTTTTTATTTTTTTGACGGAAAATGACAAGAAAGTAGATGGAATTAGCATTTCACGAACTTTAGTTTATGGAAAGGAATTTGTCAAAACTATAAGGGTACCAAAAGGAATAAGAAATTTTTTTTGGACCAAAAGGAAAAGTCGAAACCTCAAAGGTACTAAAAGTAAAATCCCTAAAAAAAATAAATATTCAATTCTTCGTATTGATTTACGAATTACGAGAGAGAAGCAATTAATTAATTATTTGGTTGCATCTCTTAATTTCGTTCGGTTCCGTAACTTCTCTCGTGTGTCGCCTCGTTAACTGCGTAGGACTCTGCAAGAATCGCTGCTAGCATACAACACTTAACAGTGAATAGCCAGCCCACCAATCCCATCAATCACTGTTAAGTTTTCACTTTTTTTAATTTCGAATTTGAATTGTATTATTATATGATAATTTTAGTATTTTAGCCTTTTAGGGTTATAATTTTATTTATAATTTTGGGTTTAATCTAAGTTAGAATTTAATTTGTTAATTTTCCTAAAACAATCTAATTGAGTTTGTTAACTAATTAAATTTAATTTTTTAATGATTTGATTGAATTAATTTTGTTGAATTGATATTTTAGACTTTAGGGATTGAGCTTTGAATATTATTTTTTAAATTTTATTATTTAAAATTAATAAAATATATATTTAGTTTGTGGCTATTTTTTATTTTTTATTATTAATATAATATAATATTTTTATTTTGTGCCCCCATTGTTGAAAAACTCTGGCTCCGCCACTATTTGTAAGTGAAGCCATCTAACAAAGGTCACAAAGATACTAATTGCTTATTCAAAATAATATCCTACTAGCAGTGTTCTAAAAAACGCTAGGCGGGAGCTGGGCGGAAGGGGAGTGCCTAGCGCCTAGACGGTTAGGCGGGCGCCTAGACGGAACCCTAGGCGGGGTCTAGGTGGGAGTTTAAACTTTTAATGGGATACGATTATATTGGGTGGTTAATCAAAATAGATAACAAAAATGGGCTCAATACTAAAAAAACACAACAAGCCATAATTTCTACGATCCAAGCATATTAGCCCATTAATATAATGACAAGCCCATTAACATCATTCTTCTTTGTACTGAACGGGGAATTGTTGCACAATCTTGAAGACCCTTAGCTAATTAATACTCCGTATAATATTATCATATTAGCCCACTATGTAACAACTATCATTAATACTCTAAAAAAAAACTATCATTATCTTCTTTGTGTTGAACGAGGCATTGAATCTGGAAGCCGCAATCTCGAAGATGTCATCGGAAGCCGCAATTGGAGCACAAGCCTAGAAATTTAAAGTCCCTTCGAACCCTAAAACTCTCTCAAACATCATCCATTCTCGCCTGTCGCCGCAACTTTCCCCTCAATCTTTCCTCTCTGCTTCAATTGCATCTGCTTCAATTGCTACTGCAATTTCAATAAGATCCTCTACTCTTCTCCACACCTGTCTTTACTATTCAACGTCTTCATTTGTCACCCTTCAGATCCGGCGTTGTCTTCATCGACTGGGACAGTAAGCTCTTCCTCGGCCTCTACGACCTTGCATCCGGCAACATTGTTCACCGCCTTGAACAACTGAACCACCCCGTAATTCTGCCCGCCTAGAAATCCGATTTGGCCCTAAAACGGGACGGTCGGTGACCGTCGAGCGCCTAGGCGGGCGCCCAACCCGTTTTTTAGAACAATGTCTACTAGTCAATATGGATAACTAGGCATAGACATATACACAAAAGCATCATATCTAACAAAGCATACTAAGCATCATATGCAAACATTCATTTTATCCACAAAAGGGGAATTTGAACACTAAAACATCTTTAATACATGAAAAGGTGTTGCAATTTGTCAACATTATCTTCATATCCACTAATTAGAATAGTATAAGCAATATTGCAAGACATTTTAGCAAAACATGCTCATTGAGACATTTTATCAAACCCTTTGTGGGCAATCAAATAAGCATACAATTTAAATTCTAGTTTCTATAAAATTTTGTTTCCAATCCCAAAACCAAGAGTAAAACACATTTTCCATGATCTCAAACAACAAAGAAAACTAAACAACAACAAATTTAGGGATTATTTGAGAGCAATAAAGCATCCACCAAGCTAAAGTCTTCTTAAGCACTCTTCATAAATCACTTACCTAAATTCATTGTTTCTTCAATTTGGTGTAAGAGTTAGTATCGATCGAAGGGGAGATAATGATCGAAAGAGAGATCAAGAGTCATACGTCGTGGTTTAGGGGAGATCGAAAGAAAGAGAAATCGTTGTTGGCTGAAATCACGTACGAGAGTCTCGGAGAGATCGGCTACAAAGGTTTAGGAGCTGGAAATTATAAAAAATAGAGGAGTGTGACAAAAATACTCTTCCAGCTTTAAAAAATAGAGGAGTGTGAGTGTTGAGAGCAGCCCATCTGAACCCTTAATCTCATAAAATCAACGGATGAGAGTTGTTATCATTTCTTAGGATAAGAATTGTTCTCATTTGATCCCTAATCTATAAATATAAAATTATTCGACACGGAGGGTTCTGATGAGACATTGTCTTAAAGTGAAATATGAGAATTACTTAGGAGTGTTGGATTAGAAAAATGGACGGAAGAGATTAAAAGACTCCAGTTCAATAAAAAAAAATCACGTAATATAAGATGGCTCATTTTCAATGGCACGGAGGGTAATTTTAGTTAAAATTCTGGAATAGTCCTAAAATACCTTTATCTCCATCCTTCAACTCTCCCTTTGTCTTTAGCAGATTTGCAGATCTAATTTTAGGGTGTGTCGTTGTTTTTTTGTTGTCCTCTCCCTCCTCTCTAGCATTCGTTCTCAATCATTCCCTCAAACCTGCTTCGGATAGCTCTGAATCTTTTCAAGATGTAATCTTCGACGACCGAAGGAAGGCAACCACTTCCAAAAGGATTGGTCTCTCTAATATGGCTCGGAAGGATCTCGATCTTCACCACTTGGAGGATGTCCAGAGTATTTTGAATCACTAGGTTGGTAGATTTTTTTTTGGAAGAATTACCCAATTCTTATCAAGGTAATTTTTGCTCTGTTTGTGTAGTTGTACAAGTTTTGGTATCTCACTGAAAAAATTTGAGGGAAGGACTCACCTTAGAACCTTAAATTATTAAAAAAAATAATTGGTTATGTGGTTGTTTGTGGAAAATCAAATTCAACTAATGAAAGAGTTAAGAGTTTGAGGATTGAGCATTTTATACTAAAATATGGATTATTCATTTTAGGAATTAAAGGGGTCATGGACTTGTGGCAATTGTTGATGTTCAGTTCTATTCAAATATGATTCTAATTCTATATATTATTGTTGCTGCTCTATAATTTCCAACTAGTACAAGTGAGTTCTTGAGCTAGGTTTTTGTGTATATGTTTCTTTTCTAGTGGTAGATGAGTGTTCCTTTGAAACATCAAAGGATGTTAAGGTAGTGATTTAAGCATTGCTGCAAAATGTTGTAGCCTATTAATTAGCTCAAATGGTAGAGCAATGTGCATGTGCACATAGATTTGAGTTCAAATCCTACATAGGCTAATACTTTAATACGTATAGTTGGTTCATTATAGCTCTTCTTTTGGTTGATTTTTTTGTAAGCTCGGGTTTATAGTAGTTCATCTTACCGTTCATGTTTTAAAGTATACTAGTTATTTTGGTTCATGTCTTTTGGTTCATCACATTTGTTCTTTCGGTTCATATATTTATAAGTATAGGTTCATAATATTTCATCTTATGGTTCATAACCATATCGTTTTAAGGTTCACATTTGTCATGTACTATATAGTTCATAAATAGCATTATGTTGGTTCATGTTTTTATACGATTATGTTCATAACAAATGTCAATATGGTTCATAAAATTTAATTCAAAATACTCGTTGTTTGTGTCATGTATCCTATTCATAAATGGTATTTTATAGGTTTTTGTCTTTATACGGTTAGGTTCATAACAATGGTCATAAAAGATCATAAAATTTAAGTCATAATACTTGTTATTTGTGGCAATTATCGTATTTCACAAAAAATATTTACTATTTTATGGGTTCATGTCTTTATGTAGTTAGATTCATAATAATTGTCATAAAGGTTCATGAAATTTATACTCGTTATTTGTGTTATGTATTCTAGTTCATAAATGATATTTTATCGATTCATACATTCGAAATGTTAAGATTCATAATAACTGTTCTTACGGTTCATGAATGTTTTGTTCGTTGTAGTTAGTGTCATGACTTTAAATGCAATTTGTACACATGAAGTCTCAATATGGTTCATATCATGTTATCAAAGAAGAAACAATAAATTAGAAAAAAAAATTAAGAACCTAAAAACAGGACATAATTTTAACATTTATCGTTTGGGCATTTTATCAAACATATGGTAGGCAATTTTATAAATAGTTACCATTAGCCTTTATTTCCAATATAACAATCGGATTGTAACACAAAACATGCACAAACTTCATAAGTTTGAGTAAAACCAACAAAGCTAATTCAACAATAGCTTCTATTGAAACTAGCAATTTATCACAAAACATTAAAGATACACAAAAATATTAACAAATTCATACAATTCAAAGTAATAACCCCCCCCCCCCCCCCCCAAAAAAAAAAAACTAAAGTCTCATCTTAATTTCCGGTTCATAGAATTACAAGTGTCGGTTCATAGAAATACAAGTGACGGTTCATATGAAACCAATAAATTCAAATATCGACTTGACTTGTACACGTCTGGACAATTGGGGATGAAATAAGGACAATCTTGAGATAAGTGAAGAATGTAGGCATCACTAGCTTTATCAGGATCATCCATTGGAACCCCATCAACACTAACATCATTATCAAGACCCTTCAATGAAACTCCATCAATACTAACATCATTATCCGAATGAGACAAGTTAGGGTGACCGGAACTTGATGAACAACCTACAATTAAACAAAAAGGAAAAAATTAAGCTAATTTAAAAGTAACATGGAATACATAACTAGCAATTAAAAATATAAAAAATACTGTTTTTCTTTTGGTTCACAAATATTGTCATTATGGTTCATAATATTACACTATAATGTTCATTGAAAATCACAATGCGATTCTTGTAAAATAACAACAATATATGACAATGTAAGATTATACTCGGATGCATGTAAAACATCATCTAATCTTCAATAATGTTGAATAAAGCAACGTCAAATAGCTCAATTTGGGGTAGTAGAGATCTCTTATAATATTACGTAGGTCCTTCTAAATGGGTTGGATTTGCTTTTTGTTTTATACACTACAAATGCTGCCTATCTTGAAAAGATTTAGTTAATTACTGTTGAAATAACGCTCTACAGATTGATAAATCAATACCATTGACACAAATTAACACAAACATAAAGACAATGGTTCAAAAGAATTTTGTCGAACCAATTAAGAGCATTTTATCAAGTAGACAATGTCTTTCTCTTGACACTACAAACAAAAAGACGATTTAACATTAATAAAATAGTTTAAACATTTTATCAAATAGCCATTGATTTAAGCAGCCCATGAATGTGCAACAAACAACTAATAACCATCAAACACGCAAGCAATCACGCAAGATTTTAGGTTTTTATGGGGAAAAAAGGTTTAGGCATTTTATCAAACACTTGGTGTGCAATCAAACAAGCATACAAAATCAAGCACTTTTTCTACCCAAATCCTTCAAATTGAAATGCAAAATACACACACAAATCTTTATTTTGCAATCTCTATCAATTTTATGGTTCTCTTCATCAAAATCCATGAGCAAAGATGAAAAATCATATCTAAATACAAGAAAATCCATGAACAAAAGAATGAAAATCTAAATCAACGAAGATCTTACCTAAATCCATTAATAAGGAAATTGAATGTGAATTTGCTTGAGAGGAATTTAGATTTGTCAAACGAAAGTCACGATCCAAATCCAGCAATGATCGATATCTATGAAATTGAAGTCTGCGTGTGTTTGTTCATGAGAGGGAGAAGGGGGGTTGAAGATAGAAGGCAATAAAATGACTGAAATGCCTCTCAAACTCTAAAATTTTAAAAGGAGCGTGTGTATTATGTGTACTTAGCTGGACCGTTTATCTAATAAAATCAAAGGCTGAAAATTGTTCTTATTTTATAGGATAAAAACAATTCTCATTTGATCCCCAATCCTATAATGCCATAGCATAAAAATTTGTGAAAAGGATTGCTTCTTTTCACAAACTATAGTGAAAAAAAATCCAAGTGATAATTATTTTGTGCTATATATATTTAGAAATAGATTTTAACTATTTATAAAAATAATGATAAAACTACATTGATGATTTACCTTTGTTACAAAAGATATCTCTATAATTCTTCCTTTAGTCTTCTACCTCCTTTAGTCCTTCCATAGGCAAAAATATAACCATATCACTAACACTAAAGCTAAACAAACAAATGTTGAAAAATACAATTTGTGTAAAGATATGAATCAATATAATACAGTTTTTAATTTGTATAAAAATAATTAAATAAAAATTAAAAAGTATTTAAATTTAAAATTTAATATGAATTTACCTCAATAATCTTGGTTTAGATTACATCATAAACATGACCATATGAGCATTTCTTCAAACTACAAACTTGATGCAAATAATTTAGTTATTTTCTATTTTTTCTTATTTTCTCCTTGCTCAACAATACCCTTCTTTTATTGTATGTGAAATCTCTACATATTTCTTCATATCAAGCTTCACTATAATTGCATTTATAGACAAGATAAAATTTAGCTACTAAAATTTTAAAAAAAAACTTTAACCTTACCTCACAATGGTAAAGTTGATTTGTGGCTACTTAACAATTATAAAGTGGCAAATAAATTGGTTCACATTTATTGTTCTCAAATTAATTAATATATTTTCTTTTTGACCTTCCAACTCTCCTCTCAATCGTTTTAAAAAAAAATTAATGACAAATTACACTGAATTAGATTAAAATTACATTGAATATGTTTAAATTAGTGATAAATTCTATCTTATCCTTTCACATTTATTGTGCTCAAATTAATTCATTTTTTTTTTGACCTTCCAACTCTCCTCTCAACCGTTTAAAAAATGAAATTAGTGATAAGTTACATTGAATTAGATTAAATTACATTTAAAAAAATCCTATTAATTATATGAGCATTGATCCATTTAATGTTTAACAAAAGTAGTTTATGACATTGTATAAAAATAATATATTATGTATAAAATGCGTGGGCATTAATTGTCATTGAGATTTAATCTTATATTATTATTATTATAGATATAGATAATAATAATTAATTTTTACGATCAACCTTTCAAATTTCATCTTTAATGTATTAAGATAAGATACTTATGGATGAATTAATTAAATAGCAAAAAAAAGAGCCTAATTAGGTGGATATTAAGAAGTGTGCAAAAATTAGGTAAATGGCAAACTCCCCCATCCCCCATCCCCACCCCACTCCCACCGAGCTGACTCAGTCGTTGACCGGGTTGACTCGCTCGTTGACCGAGTTGACTCGGTCGTTGACCAACCGTTAACCGTGTGTTGACCGATCGTTGACCGGTGTTGACCGGCCGTTGATCGGCTGTTGACCGACGTTGATCGGCCGTTGACCGACGTTGACCATCATCACAATCATCACTTTCATAACCGTCATCACAATTTTTTCATCGTCATCACAATTTTTTGATGACAAAAAGTGTAATAAAAGTTAAAAAAGTGTCATCAAAATGTCTTAATGACACTGTTTGATGACAAAAAGTATCATCAAAAGCATTCAACCACATAAAAACAACCGTCATCACTGTCATCACAATTTATTTCACCGTCATCATAATTTTTTGATAACAAAAAGTGTAATAAAAGGCAAAAAAGTGTCATCAAAATGTCTTGATGACAACTTTTTGATAACAAAAAGTATCATCAAAGGCATTCAACCATATGAAAACAACTGTCATCACACGGTTCGAATCGTCATCAACTGTCATCACTTATAATCGTTACTTGAAAAACGGTTTGATTAACACTATCATCTCTACTTGATGACGGTTCGAATAATTTGTCATCAACAGGGCCTTGATGACAAACAAGTGTCATCACTTAAGAGTCATCAAATATGTGTCATCACTATCATCGTTGTCATCACTACTTGATGACGGTTTGATTGTCATCAACTATCATCATAAATGTCCTCTCTACTTGATGACAATTCGATTATCATCAATCGTCATCGCAATTTGATGACGGTTCGATTGTCATCAATTATCATCACTACTTGATGACGGTTCGTTTAATTTGTCATCAAAAGGGCCTTGATGACAATGGTCTTGAAGAACCGTCATCACTCAAGATTTGTTCGTTTTATCATCATCACAAAAAATAGTTGTCATCAAATCTCATCACCATATAAAATAAGTTGTCATCACCGCATAAAAAAATATTGTCATCACAAATAAAAAAACAAAGTTGTCATCAAATATTTATCATCACGTTTAATTTTTTAGTGTCATCACATATAATTTTTAGTATCATTATTCAAAGTGTCATCAAATATGTGTCATCACGTACGATTTTTTCATCAACTGTCATCGCTACTTGATGACGGTTTGATTGTCATCAACTATCATCACAAATGTCATCTCATGATGACGGTTCGATTGTCATCACAAATATCATTGCTACTTGATGAAGTTTATGGTCATCGTTATTTGATACGTTTATTTTCATCGTTATTTGATGACGGTTCGATTGTCATCACTTTTTTCATAAAATGTCATCAATTCCTCATCAAAAAAGTATTGATGACATGGTTCAATTGGTCAGATTGTATTTGTAGTATATGACATCAGTTACAAAAGCTACTTGTTTGTACAAATCTACTCACTCATTAGCTCTTGTACAAAATCTTCACTGGCACTTGCAAAAGGATGAGGATCATGAAAGGCTTTGATGCCATTGGCCTAGATAATGCATATCATGACAATCTTAGCTTTTGGAAATTGCTAATCAGCAATCATATGTTGCAAATATAGGTAATCATCCTTTTTTATATTATTAAATGCAGCGCCAAGGGCAGTGGAGAAATCCAGGAACAAAAAACTAGACCACCAAAAACCATTATCAACATTGGACCACCAAAAACCATTATTAGCATATCATACAACTTTCCTGAAACATAGAAACTACAGAAATTATCACCTCACTTTACCTACTAAGAGTCTCGAAACTGATCTTTTTTTCTTCATCGACAGAAACACTGCTTCTCCTAGTCTCTTCCTCTTCTTGTAATACGTCCTGATAACATTCTCTCCCAAGCTCTTTGGCACGTCCTACCTCCAACTTCAACCCTGAGCATCCAACTAACCACAAATAATTGTGGCATGACAACAACAGAACATACAGCAAGACAACAACAGTATTCAGTCATATCAAGACGCTAGAGCCAACATTATTCAGCTCAACTCAGACAACAGCAGCCCATCACAGGAAGCTGCACAAGCCAGATCATTTTTGAAAATGTGATTAGTTCAAGTCCTTAACAACCCAATCTCTGTGTGTTAGCTATTCAGTCCAACGATCCTAATGTGATGATATTATGACTTTCTAAATTTAGGAAATATATGATCAATCTTTAGTTTATTGTGGGGAAAAAATATCTTTACTAGATAAGATAACAACAATAGGAAGCCTGATAATCAAACTACTTGTTTAGCTAGGAGAAACATATAAAGAAAGTGGATTCAAACTTATATTGACTACTGATCTGATGTTAGAAATTTTCTAACATCAGATCAGTAGTCAATATAAGTTTGAATCCAACAATATTCTCAACTCAAGAACATGCTGAAGCTGATAATTATGTTTGACTTTCTTCTCTTTGTTTCCTACAACCAGCTTTGCTTGTGGGTTTCTTGCTTTCAATTCCAGAACATGCTGAAGCTTTCATGAATTGGATACTTAGGAATTCAAAATGCTGAAGTTGATAATTGGTGCTTTCATGAGAAGTAGGTCACTTAGGAATTCAAAATTGTCATATGAATTGGATACTACCATATTGGTACATCCATGATCATATATAATATTCATCAAGTAAAAATATTCCTACGTGCTTATACATATAAGAAATGATTCTCAAACTACATAGTTTTTAATTTCAATTGCTTGTATGATTAAGTGAAAGTTGAATGTGATAATGCAAAGCTTAGCTTTGCTCGATTCCAACCCAATCAAATATGAGTTGGATCCAAACTTTCTGAAAAATGGGGCAAATTAAAATGAATGAGAAACTTACCAAGTAATTTGACGAGGTGTCTATGGCGGAGGCGGTTGATGATGGTTAATTCAGAGAGGAAATCGTCTTTGCTTTTGATATCATCTTCCCTAGTGAACCTCTTGACAACCACCTGCTCAACGTTGTCAATGGGCATATACCCCCTAAAAACGACGCCGTATCCACCCTGTCCCAGCCTGTTCCTCACATCGAAATTTCTGATAGCTTTCTTCAATTCCTTGAAATCAAACTCCCTCGGCGTTCCTGGCAGGCTCTTCAGTGCCCCCCAGAATGTTTGGATCCTCCGTTGTCTTCGCCTTCCTCCTCCATATCCACCATATCACCGCCCCGCCGCCAGTACCACCAGTAGGACTTCTCGGCCATGATTGAGCTCAGATCCAGAGCGTCCATGGTGAGGAAGGGCTTTTTCGGCATCGGAATCGTCTCCATTTGTTCCGATTGGTCCGCCATGTAGCCTGGTGAGATCGAGAGAGTATACTAGATCTTCAGCCAGGAACCCTAGCAATGGTTTGGTTAACTCCTTCATCTTGAGCGAGCTCGAATCGTCCAGCATCCGGACGGGAACAGGAGAATGATGACGAAGACGAACAACGGTGGAGAGCTCCGACGGAGAGGAGACCGAGCTTTGCAATCGTTTCTGTCGCGTGAGAGAGAATGGTTGGAGGAGGAGAAAGGAAGGAACGAGAAACGTCGAGTAGAAAATAAATAAATATGAGTTTTATACTTGACAAAAACCAAAAATACGTGACTTTGGATACATGTGGTTAATTAGGGTAGAATTTTTTGCGTTTGACTAAATCTTTTCGATACTTATTCTTTTGATTAATGTTATATATAAGAATGAATAGATTTTTACAATCATTCTTTCAAATTTCTTCTTTAATGTATTAATAAATAGTCATAAACTACCTTTTGAAGTCCATCTTTTTATGTATACATAAGGTCGCATCATGTACAAACTAGACATTATCTTTATATGTCACTTGCATGACCATTTGATGAAGCGATATAAGTATCATTTTTCTCTCATACGTACTAACAATTTTTGTTACCATGATAATATCTTGTGTATATATATATATATATATATAACTAGTCATTATATTTTCTATTTTACATGAACATGCAAAAATTGATTGCAATAAACTTGACTCATCGCTAACAAAAAAAAAAAACTCGACTAATAGGCCACACTTTGCACTCTTGTTGAATTGTGTGATGATGTTCAACATCAACTTGAAGTAATGCTATGCATGAAGTGGGATGCAATGAATGGATATGGAAAATATCTCATGACCGAATTCCTTGTAGAACATAAAATTTGCATCGTCTAATGGACGGGTTAAGCAATCTAGTAATCTCAATAAAATCATACTTGAAAGTAAATTTTAGAAGGGCTGCAACATTTTATATGACCCTTTTTTTTCCGACCAGGAAAAGATTCAGTAGATCGGACATGCCCAATGTACCAAGAGGCCATCAAAAGATGGCAGTCGAAAACGACTAGATAAGGTATAAAATTCAAAGTGTCACACGAGAAACAAAGAACAAACAACCAAGCAAAAACTATAAACGAGGCCAGGGAATCATGTGATCATCACGAGTCTATAGGAAAGTTTGAATCAGAGAATATGACACTTCTGCGAGTTAGAAATCAAGACGTATAGTATTGCTGGATAGCAAGATAAGATCCACGATCAAACTCTAACCGGAACCATAATTCGACCCACCGCAAACACCTACAAACTCGATCAAAAAAATATGATTTTTTTAGCCTTTACTCCTTTAGCAGGCCATAGAAGAAGATGCTCTATTTCCATTCGAAATGTGTTTGGGCCAAAATTTGGGGATTTATTTACCGCCAAACCCCCAAATCTTGATAGCAATTTGGCGCCCACAAAACGCGAGAGAGCTCAGATGTGGATGTTGAAATGGGAGTACTAGGCCTCACTCAACCGCCGTTCTCTCTCCTTTATCGCGGCCGCGTGGCGAAGCACTTCCTTGATCATTCATCTTCTCAGCTTGCGATAATGCCTCCTTCCAAAACCCTAATGGACTTCTTTCAACCTCCAGAGCCCAAACGACTCAAGTCCTCCTCCTCTGCCGCCGCCGCCGCCGGGAAATTCGTCGATTATGGATCTTCTCCCACAGATTCTGGCGTTGGCGGTTCTGGCGATTCAATCGCGCAGACCGATTTCTCCTCCTCCTCGTCTGTTACTGCGAAGGAGAGAGCGAGAATGGAGCTGAATAAGTCTCTGGCCATGTCTAAGAGGAATGTTAAGATTTGCTTAGACAGAGTGTCCAAGTCTGAAGGTTTGCTCTCTATCGATTTCTTCATCTTGATAGCTGATACATTTTTTTTTAACTTCGCTCTGTTTGTTCTCAATTTACTTCGGGTTGTTTTGTGATATTCATAGGGTTCCTTTGAGAATGCAATTTCTTTTTCTCTCTTCAAACAGAGGAGAAAAGCGACATTGTAGCTAACAATGATGCATAAGCTTTATGATGCTGTCTACCGCTGCATACCAATTGAAACAAATAATGTTTCAAGTTTGTTGCTTCCAGTAAACAGGATGAGCGGTCTAATGGTTTTGCAGTAATGTTTAGCTTATGTAATAATATTGATAATATTTTCTGATAATATAACGCTATGGTAGTCTGTACATTATAAATGAAATTTAGTTTACAATCTGAGCCCTTGTACGGCTTCATCACATATTTAGGGAAGCCAACGGGTTTGCAGACTTCCTAGCCCCCCTAGCTCACTCCTTTCCTTTGGGTCACTGTGTTTTGACCGAACCCATGTCCGGAGTTATTCCTTTACTTTCAATTGATGTAATGGGGGTGGCTATCCCAATACTTGTTACTACTTAGCCACCTTTTGCTTATTACATCTCTGGGAGCTCCCCCTCCCTTTGACCCAAAAAAGAAGAAGAAATTGACCATCTCTTAAATCTATCTCCTACCACCCTTTGACCCAAAAAAGAAGAAGAAATTGACCATCTCTTAAATCTATCTCCTACCACTTAATGGAAAGTTTCATAGGACTTGTAGAGTTGTAGTACATTTTGTCTTATTATTTTTCTTTTGATAAATAATAGCATTACAAAGAAGCATCATATTCTTAAAAAAATAGAAGAAGATTCTAAGTAGTTTTCATAGAAATGCTGACAATCTATTATTTAAGACCTAGTTTATGAGAATGTGAACATTCATGTATGTAGCAGAAAGAAGTGGGCATGTCACTTTGGAAGAACTTTTGGTAGAGGAGACTTGGTTTAAAGTGCTTCATGGAGAATTTCAAAAGCCCTATGCAAAAGATCTATGCAAATTCATTGAGCAGGAAATTTGTAGTGGAGGCACACCAGTCTATCCCCCTTCCCACTTGATTTTTAATGCTCTTAACACGACCCCATTTCATAAAGTTAAGGTTGTCATCCTTGGGCAGGTACTGAAAAATCTCCCCGTTATACTTTAAGCTAAAATCATAGTTATTGTGGCTTTCCTTGGTGCAGGATGTGATTTAATGATTTGTTTGCTTCATTTTTTGGCTATGTGAAATTGTTACTAACATCACGTATAATTTATATCCAATTTCATACTTCTTGCATCTTCAATGTGTGAATGATAGTTTTATATTTCTCTCTCTCAGTCTCTATCTCCAGCTTAATTTTCTTTGCAGGACTCTTCCATTGACAGACTCGGTCACTCACTTCATTCCTTTCTTATAATTTTTAGTCTTGAAAGTTTTTTGGGCCATCTATCTAAATAGCTGCATTATCATTTGATTTCTCCAATTCTCCATTAGTTCTCCTTATAGGGTTGATCTTATTTTAATAGTGTTAGCCCATTTTTTTTTTTTTTTTGTTATTTCTCTTGGATCAACACGAGGATATCCGAATATTATGAGCTTCATTTTTTAATTGGTCTAAACACCTCTGGCTCTAACTTCTTTATGTCTTTCTCTGTATATGCTTTCTTGTATCTCATGCATTAAAGCATTTACTGACAATAAAAAATGTGATATGAGCAGATATGTAACAATTCTTTCTAAAATTATTGACGTGTCTTCACTTTGTTTCTAATGCCAGGATCCTTATCATGGCCCTGGTCAAGCAATGGGCCTTTCTTTCTCAGTACCTGAGGGAGTCAAAATTCCTTCAAGTCTTGTAAATATATTCAAGGAACTTCATAAAGACCTGGGATGCTCTATACCATCTCATGGGAATTTGGAGCGATGGGCATTGCAGGTTTGAACTTTGACTTAATAGTATCAGTAACAACCATCTTGATGTTGCTTCTATCTCTTTTCCTACATAGTTCGCTTCTGATATATTAGTGTCATCTAAGTGTTAACCTGGCATTAACTTACTTTCAATGCTCTTCAGACGTAAATCACAAAATTAGTATTTCAAGGAATCTCGTGCTACAAAAATGTTTAGTGTATACATTTTCTAAAACCTTTCATACCATTTCATGTCTATGTAAAAAATGCTGACTGCTCATTATTTTCGTAGGGTGTTTTGCTTCTGAACACAGTTCTTACTGGTGAGCTTCTCCTTTTCCATTCATTTTAATTGTTGCAGTCTTTTTCTAGAATATCATTATTGTATGCATTTTTCTGATTCGTAACCATAAGTTTCATGGGTGTCACTCGTACAAATATCAATTTTCCAACATCATTAGTGTTTTTCTTGTGATTAATGACTCCCCTTGTTCCGAAATTTTTTTCAATGCAATATGAAAGCTGAAAAAAGGGAACTGGAAAATATTTTTAGGACTTAAGAACAAGAAGTTTAGACAAGACAGCAAGCCAGACACGAGAACTTAATAAACAGTTTAAACACTACAGTTTTCAGGTGTTTTTGCAAGCTGTTGTGTAGAAGCTTAACGTGCTTTACAAGTTCAAAAGGATACTATTTCAGCTTAAATTATTCCTAACAAGCATATAATGTATTGAACAGTAGTTGTTAACTAAACAACATTCTTTCCTCTTCCTTTTTCTCTGCTAAAGGGATTTTTTAAGTTGATGACATCAGTTCTTTTGTTAGTACAGCTATTTAATGCTGAATGTATTCTTTTCTTGTAGTAAGGAGTCGTCAGGCTAATTCTCATGCAAAAAGGGGCTGGGAGCATTTCACTAATGCTATCATTCAAACCATTTCTGAGAAAAGAAAGGGAGTGGTTTTTCTTCTGTGGGGGAATAGTGCTCAAGAAAAAGCTAGGTAGGTTCACCTCACTTGAGATGCTATATTGAAGTGAGGAACCATTGCTATAAATATTAGTGGTTTCCACCACCTTTTTCTATGATGCCGTCGTCATGTTATGCCCTTTTAGTAGTTTGTTTCACTTCTTGCAATACATGTATATGTTATGTGCCTTAGTGTAAGATCTAGTCACAGGTCTAGACACACTAGAATTCTCTCTAGAAGCTATCGTGAAGGAAGAATTGATAAGAGAAAGCTTAGGTTGAAGGTGGGCTCGTCATTGACAGAACCTCCTTCTAGGTTTAATGTAATTAAAAACCCTTTTATAGGCTGAGAATATAATAAAAATAATCCTGAAATTCTAAATAAAAGGAATAAACTATATTCTAGATCATATCCTTTTTAAAAGATACCCCTAACATAGAAGGAAATAAATGATATCCTGAATCTACTATATATATAAAAGCAATAAGGTTTGGAGCCACCACAATGCGCCACCTAGGATTTTGCCACATGTCGTTCCGAAATTACGCCATCTCAGCTTTTGCCACATGTCGTTACCATATTAAATAACATAATTTTTCTTTTTTTCTAAAAATTTCATATAAACTTATTCTATTAATATATTTGCCATGTCATTTACACATCATAAAAATATTTTCATAAAAAAAAAACTAGAATTACCATATAAAAATTGCCGTAATTTTTCTTTTTTTCTAAAAATACCATATAAACTTATTCTGAGATTACGTATATGGAAGAATATCTTTTTTCCAAATTATACAAATAAAATCTTAAGTCTTCTAAAAATAAGTCAATATCTGAAATACAATAAAACTAACAAGATTACTCATTTTTTATCTACTCATAGCTTTTTTTTTTTTTTAAATAATAGTGACTCATACCAAATTTCATTATTATGTTGTAAATCACTTTATTTTGGTTAAATTGTAATGGATTTTTATATATAGAGATCAAAATTTGAAAAGATTTGGTGAATCTTTTATTTAAGATATACTTTTTTTTTCTAAGATTTATTGGTTATGTTTTCGGATTTTAGCTTTTTTTATTTAACCGTATGAATGTTTTACAAATTATCGTTAGTCCTCAAAACAACTAAATTGTACAAACTAATAAGATAATTTTGTTACAGATAAATTGATGAAAATCACAATTTCGAACAAGGTAAGTTAGATTTTATAAATCAAGCAAAATTGATATTATTGTAGGTAAGAAATTCTTACCATATTTTTCGACAAAAAAAAGAAATTCTATATAAATGATAATATCTTTGAAATAAAAATATCGATATAAATGATAATATCTTTGAAATATCCATCTATATATCTATAACTATATATTAAATCCAAACCTTTTCGAGCCATTAGAACAATTCTGACCCCACCTTATATTTAAAAAGTAATTTTGTATTCTTATTATTTATAATTTTTTCTTTTAAATTTTCTAAAAATCTATTTAATTTTTATAAAAACCAAAATTCTAATATATTTAATAAAAAATTATAAGAAAGGAAAAATAAAACATAAGATTTTTTAATATATAATGATAGATTGCTATCATAATAAGGTAGGAAGATATTTTTAATATTAATTTTTTCTATAAAAAACTAACATTACACACTATATTAAATTAAAATACTATTCATTAAATAAATCCATTTAGTCATGCACGACACAACGAGTATAACAATTCAAACCTGGTTATGAAATATTGTCAAGGAAAAAGAGCAATGTAGATTATTTTATCTTAATAATCTATGTTTATCTTCAATTTAAAACTTAATAATCTAGATTTAATTTGTTTAATTTGATTTCAAAAACAAAATAATTCTTATACATATTATAGGCAATAAATTACTTATATTAAATTTTATATTACATTTTATTTATTAATATCTTTTTATAATGTATCTAAAAAATGTAAAGGCATAGTCGTGCAAGGCACGACGGGTTCAACTAGTTATATCCTAAATTAATTAAGAATTATAACTATTCTTTTATCTGACAAGCTTCTTTCTCCTAAAATACTGTTTTCCTATGAACGCATCTATATCAGTATAATCTCAGTTTATATAAGCTATGTAGTTGTCAGTTGGATGAGAACCAGTAACATTTCATCATTGAACAAATTAGCAGTTGAAATGATGTGCTTTGTGACTATGAGAAGACGAGCTATATACTATACCTGCCGAAACTTGCCTTAGAATAATTGATTCAGAACATTGTAGAATAAAATAAGAAAGGAGAGTTTTATTATGAAAATTTAGAAACATTTATGTGCAAAGTTCTGAAATTTTACAAAATTCATGTTATTATGTTTTTTTTCTTAATTGAAACTTCAAATTTCTTCTTTGGAGATGGCCTGCCTCTGTACGAGTTTGAATATAAATAGCAAAACTTGATTTCCAAGTGATGATTCAATTTAGAAGTTTGAGATTTCTTCTTTTTGTTGTATATCAGATTGATTAATGCAAGCAGGCACCGCATTTTGAAAGCAGCTCATCCTTCTGGTCTATCTGCCCACAGAGGGTTCTTTGGATGCAGGTACTTCAGCATCCAACCTCAATATACATGATATTTTTCAACTAGTTCTACATTGGACTACAAACATGTCATTTGGATTTCAAGTATTATTTGCTCACAAGTTGCTTAATCATGAGCAGATACTAATTGCTCACGTTTGCTCTTTTTTCAGGCATTTTTCTTGTACGAATCAGATTCTAGAGCAAGGTGGAGAAACCCCAATCGATTGGCAACTATGACATTCCAAGTAGTATATGACATTTTTTTTTTGATGCCCCCTTTGAAGATAGATCCAAGGTAACTCTTGCATGTTCCTATGCAGAAACTATTAAGGAAAAAGATTTAGGGCTCGTTTGGTATTTGTTGTGGAAAGGAAATGGTTAAGAGGATGAATCTAGTCTATTTTTAATTTATGGTTAATTGATCAAAATAGTAACCATTACCCCTCCTTCCCTATTTTTTATGTCAAACTTGACATAATTTGTCCCACCTTTTTAACATGAGATAACCATATCCCCTATTCTCCTCTAACCATTACCCCCATCCTCTTATTTTTCTTGCAAAAAAGAGAGCATCACTGCCATTTTATATGTGAATTTGTTTCCTTTCCCTTTCCCTTTCCTTTCCTATTGTTATACCAAACGGGGGATTAGGCGTTTTTGGGTCAATATGAGCATTTTGAACTTGTAAGTTGTCACCCATATGCTCTGCCCTTACCACTCACTAGATTAAATTAAAAGGATGCACAATTTTATTCAGGCCTGGTTTCACTCAATCTGGATCATCTGATGCAAAGCCTCCTACAAAATTCTGCTCCACCAATCAAATTTGCCCATGTGTCAATTTATTTAATTATTTTATGATTTAATTCAATTATAGAAATTAAACAAAAATTATCACTTAAAATTATACAATTTCTAATCTTTCTTTCTTCTAGTATTGTCGCTCATCTTCTTCTTCTTTTTTTTTTGACAAATTAGTAGTAAATATACCAAAAAAAGTCAAAATTGCGAAAAAGATATACCTATTGGGTCATATTATACAACATTCTTAAAATTAGTTTGCAACTCTTAACTTTTCCGAAATTACAAAATCAGTCCAATTTTACTTTTTCCTCCTTCCCTTCTCATTCTCTATTGTACACAACTCTAATTGAAATCTAAATCTCTTCATACTCTTATTGTTTAAAGAATATCGAGTAACAATGAAAGAAACTCCGAATATGAGTTACGTAATCGAAATTACATGGTACGTTCACCATTCATATAAGCGTTTTTTTTCGCAGTTGTTCATGCACGTGCGCGGATTGTGTGCAAAACAATTGTGCACGCAATTTGCAAGTGTGCATGATAGCAGTGCACACAGAAAGTTTGTGTGCAACGAAACAGTGCATGCAGAAAGATTGTGTGCGTATAATAAATGCACATCAAATTGTTGCGTGCAAAATTTGTATGCACACGAAAAATTTGTGTGCTTCGTCCGAAGGCTGCAGGATGAAACGCGTAAAAGCCCGACGAAGTTCGAAATCAATGAGCGAGTGAGCGAGGAGAAGTTTGAACGTTAAAAGAGGATTTTGAATGGAGACACAAAGAGTTTTGAGTGAAGAGAGAGGAATTGTGAAATCCTAATCTTTTTTAAAACGAGACTTTAATTTGGACTTATTTTGTAATAAATAAAAAATAGAGAGTTGTAAACTAAAAAGGTAGGGTGTTGCATAGTTGGTATGTTTCAAATTTGTAATTTTACCAAAATTAATTAAGTAGGTACCCATTTTTATTGCAAAAAGGGCACTCATCCCCCATATGCAATTTTTTACGAATTAAAGAAAAAGGTAATTTAAAAATTTATTTTTAATATGAAAATTGAATTTTGAAAAAAAAATCCGAGTTTGAAACCATCAAGTTAATCTCCGAGTTTGAAACCGTCAAGTTTTGAAAAAGGTAAATTAATCTCTAAGTTCTTTGCGTCAAGTTTGTGTAGCCTTCGACGGTTTCTCCTTCTTCAATCTCCGAGTCCGCCCACCGCAATCCGGCACGGCGGCACCGTCCTTGTCTCGCCCCGCCTTGTCCCCGCCGATGACACCCTCGGCCGGCCCCAGAGCCCCAGATTTCTCGTCGTGATTGAGGTTGGTTGCTACTGATTTCAGCCCTAGATTTTTTTACATCTTTTATTCATTAAATTTGTATAAAATTGAAAGTGAAATTGAAAGTGACATTTCAGGCTTCAGCCCTAGCAACGATGGTGATAACTAGAGATAAGGGATCTTCTCAAAAAAGGAAGCGAGAAGAGCATGATAAAGAGACGAAAGCGGTGAAAAGCCAAAAAACAGAGTCCAGTAAGTCGAATTCGAGTGTTAAAAAAGGGAATTCGCCATTGCAACCGACTTCAAAGGGGAAAGCAATTTCAAGCAAAGATGCCAAAGTGAAAGCTAAAGAGGCGAAATTGCATAAGACCGAGGTTTCAAAAGTGGATACAAAAGCAAAACCTAAAAGTAATGAGAAGAATTCTAAATCCTCTGAGTTGAAGTCCAAAAAGAAATCGAACAAATCGTCCCATGCCGAACCTATTTTCTTCAAAGAGAATGTAAATAGTTCGACTATCATGTCACTACGATTATTAGTTTGTAGTTATGAGATTTGCTGCTCCTATGTGTGATTTGATAGAATACTAGTTTGTTGTACTGAATAAGACAAAGTTGAAAACATGTGTGTCAAGATTTAACTTAATATATGACAGGAAATGGATTGAACAATGCCAAGATATGTTATATTCAATGAATGAATACACAATGACAAGATATGATAGACATAATGACTTGATACAAAGTTGTCATTATGCAAGATAATAATTTTATGTGACAGAATATATTCATCTTCGTGACAGGATGAATCAAGTTTCATGACTGCATATCATTTTTTTTTTGCTAACCTGAATTTATTTGTTATAACATTTTAGCTTATATATAGTAATGACATGATATTCTCTCAAATTCCCTGATTTTAATGGTTGCAGATACGATACAAGTATTATAATGGTAAGACTTTGTATGGGAGGATAAATATCAATTCAAGGACTACATATCTTCGAGAGATTGAGAACAGTCTCACACCTGCAAGTTGGAAAAGAATTTTAGATGGGCCTGTTGGTAGAATTGTGAAAATGGCTCAACAAGTTTCCTACTCATGCCAAACTCTACATGCTGTGATATACAAACAATTGGAGACACAAAAGAAGTGGGAATCTTGGTATGAAATTGGAGGCAAAGAGCTAAGGTTTTCACTAAAGGAGTATGCTCTTATTTCTGATTTAGGATGTGGAGAAATACTATGATGAAATTTTTTTTTGGTGTTCCTAAAATCACAGTCCAAAATCTGTTTGATATGTTCATAGAGTACAAAAATACAGACAACTACAAATTGAAGATGTCACTCCTGTTGATAGTGGAAGGTGTAATTCTTGGAGGTGATAAGAAGCGTTTTGTGAAGGCTGAACATGTTAAGTTGTTTGATAACATGGATAACTTCTATGATTACCCTTTGGGTAGGGCTGGTTATGAGGAGTTGCATAAGAGTCTTGCAACTGCATTGTCATCTAGGATGAAGACCTTGGAAAAGGCAAAACTTAAGTCCACCGTACCCAGAATTTCATACTCCCTACAAGGAATGCCTCTAATTTTTCAGGTAAATCAACTTTCCTAAGTTGTTTGATGTGATGGGCAATACATGATGTGATGACAAATAATCCTGTCATTGCAATTAATCATCTTGTCATGGGTAATACAAGATGTGAAATGTGTGATGACAAGATTGAAAATATTCTATTTCTTTTCTTCTTAGTGTTTAAAAAACTTTAAGTCCTTACAACATATCAATTATTAGTTTGGGTTTAGAATAGGAAGGATCAATAATAGCATGTCATGATATAGGGACAATCATGTCATTGCAAGTAGTCATCCTGTCAAGATGTGCAGGAGGTATAAGGTTTGATGATAGGATGTACAATGTGTGATCACGGGATATACAATGTTTGATGACTGAATGTGGCTCAATATAATGTTATTATCATAACTTTATTTTGTAATACCTCTTTTGTCATAATTTTATTAATAATACAGATATGGGTGTATGAGGCTGTGCCAACATTTGGTTTACAATATTCCAATATGTTGAGACCATCTGCAAGGCCGTGAGGTATGCGTTGGTTTTCAGAGTATGCTCCATAGCATAGTATATTGGACGTTGCTTTAGCTGATACAACCAATAAAGTTAACCAAATAGTGCATTCAGAAGACCATTATGAGGAGATGCTTGTGATGGATAATTATTATGCTAGTGAAGATGATCGATGATGCTCATTTTGACAATATTGTCAATAAATCCATTCCAAATGTCAAATGAAAGAAGCCAGCTGATTCAAATGCTTGCCCAAGTACTTCTTCTACAGATTCAACAAAGGTGTTGTCTGGTTTGAGAGATGTGAAGAGTATGCTACAGAGTTTGGAGGAGGGGATTATGCAAAAGATGCACAGTCTTAAGAAAAGAATCAGAAAGCTTGAACATGCTGGGAAGGACTCAACATTAGAAGAAGATAGTGAGGAAGATGAAGAAGAAGAGGAATACAAAGAAGAAGAGAGTGCCTGTATCAAATATATCAAGTGAAGAAGAAGATAGTGAGGAAGATGAAGAAGAAGAGAGTAGGGGAGAGGACAGTGAAGAAGGGGAAGAAGAAGATGATGATGAAGGAGTGGAAGAAGAGAGTAAGGAAGTTGAGAGTGAGGAAGAAGAAGATGATAAATGATGATGGAGGGGAAGAAATTAATGATGAAGCAAATGAAGATGAGGAAGGAGGGGATGATCAGGGTGAGGATGAAGAGAGTAAGGAAGATGAGAGTGAGGAGGAAGAAGATGATGATGATGGATGTAAGACCCGAGACCTTAGAAGCGCTATCCCATGCCAACCCGAGAACTTCCTAGGAGGTCACCCATCCTGGTACTACTCTCGCCCTTGCACGCTTAACTTCTGAGTTCTTTGTCCTCACTCGAACTCAGAAAAGGAAGAGTTCTTGTTGACATAGGTAGCACCTCAATCCCTTATAAATTATCGGGGTGTTACAATCTTCCCCACTTAAGCAATTGATGTCCTCGTCAAGGCCCAAGGATCGTCATCTGGGTCGAGTGACCGCCCACCAGGCCAAGCCAACTCGTCACCCAGGGTCGGCTCTGATACCATTTGTAAGACCCGAGGCCTTAGAAGCACTATCCCATGCTAACTCGAGAACTTCCCAAGAGGTCACCCATCCTGGTACTACTCTCGCCCTTGCACGCTTAACTTCTGAGTTCCTTGTCCTCACTCGAACTCAGAAAAGGAAGAGCTCTTGTTGACATAGGTAGCACCTCAATCCCTTATAAATTATCGGGGTGTTACAATGGAGAGGAAGATTTAATGATGAAGCAAATGAAGATGAGGAAGGAGGGGATGATCAGGGTGGGGATGAAGAGGATGCCAAAGAATCTGCACATATGGTATGATATTTTGTCACACATAATGATTATTCTATCGCTAAAAAATAAGCACTTGTTAAATATTATTTGATATCCAATATATTGTGTAAATTATAAAAATGATTTTTGATGCAGGAAGTGGATCTTGATTTTGTAAAGGAAAAGGGTGAAGAGGTTGCCAACATTGGGGTCTAGTGGTTTTTCCTAAGTTTTGCATCTACTTCAATTTGTTGACCTTGTTGTGTTTTATTTCTAGGCAAAGGCTCTTGCAGAAAAAATATGCGTGATCTTATTGCTCAAAGGGATCAAGAATAGAGGAATGTATGATATCCATTTTCTGAGAAATATTATTCTAATAATAGACAGTTTTTCTATTTCCTGGATTACATGACATGTGATTGTATTTGCAGAGATTTTCTGAAACACTGGAAGTCGATATCAAGAGGTGGTCTAATGAAAAAGAAGGAAACCTGCCTGCATTGCTCTCAACATTACAATATGTACGTCGGATTTTCTTGAAAAGTGTACTTTGTGTCATTTTTCTACCATTACAACACCAAATAAATTGCATATGCAAGCATCAATCAGGAAAGTGGAAGGAAATGATATATACATATGATTTCTCCTAACAATTTTTTTTGCCTCTTGGCACATGTACAACTGTATTTGTCATACTTATAACTAGATTGATGGGGAATGATGCAGAATGGCTTTGAAGTATGAATTAAGTTTTCTTTGATAACAGATCATTGGATCTGATAGTGGATGGCAACCAATTCCACTAACAGAACTCATAACTTCTGCTGCTGTAAAGAAGGCATACCGAAAGGCTACTCTTTGCGTGCATCCTGACAAACTACAACAACGAGGTGCAACCATTCAACAAATATATATATATATATATGTGAAAAAGTTTTTGATCTTCTTAAGGTATGTTACATATGCAAAATATAGCCTCGTTCTTGTTTACACTAGTTCTTTTGTTATATTGTTAGATTTCACTCTTGTTTTTGGCATCTTTGAGTTTTTCTTTTCACCCGTTTCTTATATATTGGTATTTGATCTGCAGGATGCTTGGGAATGTTATTCTAAGTTATGAAGCTGTTATTGTGGACTGTCTGCTTGATTAGTCGCTAAATTTATGTTAGGCTCTATATACCTTATTTTTAGGTGGATTTGTGTTGTTTCAGCAAACTGAAAGATGTCAGTCAACATATTGGACTTGTGTTGTTCTAAGTTATGATTGTAGGTGGATTTGTGTTTCAGCAAACTGTCTGCTTGATTGCCTTATTCTAAGTTATGATTGTAGGTGGATTTGTGTTGTTTCAGCGGTATCTTAAAAAGTATAACAGGGGTCTCATTGTTTTTGGGAATTGATACACTTAGATGAATATTTCTAGATATATTTGGAAAATTAAAAATTCTCTTGTCATGATGCCACAAAATCACTCATTTTAAATCCTGTCATTCAATATTTTAAATCATGAATCACTCATTTTAAATCCTGTCATGCAACATTTTAAATCCTGAATCACTCATTTTAAATCATGTCATCATACAAGATAAAAATCCTAAGTAATTAGTTTCCAGCCAGAAACAACCAGAAATAGCATCTGTAGTGCAATAACAGTGCAACAAAACCTGGTTTTCAGCTAAAAAAACTAGAAATAGCAGCTTTAGTGCAAAAACAGCAGCAAAACCTGATTTTCAGTGCAGTAACAACTAGCAAAACCTGATTTAGTGCAATAACAGTGCAATAATAGTGTTGATTTTTAGACTGAACCATCAGTTTTGGATTCATTACACAATAGTAGCAAAAAGTGCAAAAAAAAAGTAGCAAAACACAACAGCAAACTAAGCAAAAGCTTATAACCAATCTAAATCCATTACACCAAATTAAATTCATTCAACCAAATATCATAGGAAACACAAACAAAAGTGTTCAATTCAAACAAAATAGAAACAAATATCCACTACGAAAATTAAGAAATATCCTAAGTAAATGGTTTCCAATATGAGAATATTAACTTAAGGCAATGAGGTCGATGCTGAAGGTATGGGTGCACGACTTGCATAAGTACGGTGTGTATGTCCCAGCCTTCCGCACTTTCCACGTCGTTTAGCCTTAGCATAATTTCTCTCCCAATGTGCTTTAAACCGATTTATCCTCGGTCTTCCTGGAGCTCTCTTTACATTTGGTGGTAGACACTTTGTTCCTAGAACAGAGAGAGGTACAGTCCAAAGATGAAACGGTGGGACGAGATGCAAACTTTCCTTGTATACTTCTTTCATTTGGGCATTCTTGTACACAGGACTCACAAGGTCGCCAACATCAACCCCAATTTTTTTCCGCAAAAGCAAGAGCATGGGTGCATGAGATTTTGTCAATTTGTAAGACCCTGCACTCACATGTCTTGCTTTGTAGATTGACCTCTTACATGTCAACACCATCACTTACCTCTGCCTCAAATTGATTGACCCTGCGCTCTGTCATACTTACAGACTTGAGATACCTTGAATCAATCTTAGCCAATATCTCAGATGTGACCACCTCGTTCCAGTTTGCCGCTGATTGCACCCTTTCACACGATCACTTAGAAAAGGTCGATAAAATTTCATCAAACAATGAAATAATAGGCCATCCACGTTCCTCTTTCCAAAGGCCATTAGAGTCTCAACATTGTTGGTGGTCATAACGTTGAATCGGTTTCTAGGGATATGTGCCCTTGACCACTTCTCAAATCCCGCATCCTTCACATACTTACCCACCTTAGGAGATGCTTCGCAAAGTTGTGCATACTGATGGTTGAATTCTTAAATTTTATATGCCTTGGCAACCCTATTCCACAAATCTAAGAGGTCTCATCTATCGAATTTAGCCTTGAAGTTTTGTGATGTGAACCCCGTTGGGAGATTCACGAAAGGATCGATCTTTGGACTCGTAAATGGTCTCCTCTTGCGTGTTGGATAGGTTTTGAGTCGAAAACGACTAGACTTTGATGAGAAGAGAATTGAAAGGATGAGAAGGTGCTCTCTTTTGAGGGAGAACTGAGGAATATGGGATGAGAAGAGAAATTGGGGTTGACGCCTTTTAGAAGTAGTTCTGGAGAGATCTCGACAGCATAACGTTAATTCATTCAAAGCGTAAGAAATACATAGAGGGGCGTGCTCCTTTTATAGAGGAAGGAGGCGCGCGCCCTAGCTCGAAACCCTAGGCGGCGTGGGGAAGTGAAGGGGGAGGCAAGCATGCGGCCCAACCACTTGGCCCAAGCCCAAAATGCATAAAAATAGTAAAGACATAAGTAGCAATGTTTCAGAATGGAAATAGTTCTAAAAATAGCAAGAAATAGAAATAGGTCACGGTGGCCTAGTCACGAGTGTCGCGACAAGGCCGTGACAAGGCTGTGGCGCGCCAAGGGCGTGTCGCGACGCTGGCAAGCGCGCGGCACGGCGTCGGCGGTGCCGAGGCTGGCGCGCACTCGGACCTCGAGTGTCGAGGCCGAGGCGTGCTGGAACCTCAAGTTCCCACGCCGGGGTGGCCCGACGTGGCATGTGACTCGATGCTCGCGACTGGTACGATGCCGAGAATGTGGTTCTCGGCGCTGCGGTGCGAGGCGTCGGGCTGGATACTCGGCGTGCCGATGGTGACGAGGCACGTGGAGAAGGGCGCGCCAGTGGTTGCGCCATGGCTTGCGACGGCGCGCGCGATGATGGACGAAGTGGCTCGGGTTATGGCCCGAGTCCTAGCTCGTGTGATCGGTCCATCAGAGCGCACGGACATGTCCTCCTCGTCTTGGCTAGCCGTCCTGGTGGGGCTCACATCACCCTCCCCCCCTTGGGTGAGAAACGTCCCCTTTTCCTCGTCATGATACTCGGAATACACATAAGGAGATAGATCTGAGACATTGAAGGAGGCGAAAACATTGTATTTACCCGGGAGGTCGAGTATATAAGCGTTGTTGTTGATGCGCCGGAGGACCTTGAAGGGACCGTCCCCTCGTGGGTGAAGCTTCGTCTTCCTAGCAGCGGGGAAACGGTCTTTCTGTAGATGGAGCCACACTAAATCTCCGGGCTCGAAGATCAAAGCGCGACGCCCCTTGTTGCGCTGGGCCGCGTATTGATCGGCGCGTCGCAGCAGCTGTGCCTTGGTGCGCTCATGTAAGCGTCAAATGTGGTCGGCGCGGTTGGCCGCGTCGACATGCTCCTCGGGCTTGTAGGGAAAAGGCACCAAATCCATAGGCGTGTGAGGATTACGCCCGTAGACCACCTCGAAAGGGGTCATCTTCGTCGCAGAGTGAAAGGACCTGTTATATGCAAACTCAACATGGCAAAGTAAGTCCTCCCACCGACGTGGGTTTGCCTTGAGCATCGTTCGAAGAAGAATGCCCAAGGTCCGATTGGTCACCTCAGTCTGACCATCGGTCTGGGGGTGATAAGCTGTGGAAAACAGGAGTCGTGTTCCTAACTTCCCCCAAAGTGTTCTCCAAAAGTGGCTGCAGAATTTGGTATCCCTATCACTAACAATAGTTCTAGGAATACCATGTAACTTCACTACATGTTCAAAGAACAAATTAGCGATTTCCACCGCGTTGTTTGTCCCCTTACATGCAATGAAGTCGGCCATTTTGGAAAACCGGTCCACGACTATAAAAATTGAGTCCTTTCCACGCCTCGACGTCGGAAGGCCCGTAATAAAATCCATGAAAAGATCTTCCCACGGGGCGTCCGGAATTGGAAGTGGCGTGTAAAGTCCATGCGGTTGGGACCGAGACTTGGCAGTATGACACGGCACACAACTTTGACAATACTTGTTAACATCCCGAGCCATATGAGGCCAAAAGAAATGCTCACGAAGTGCTGCCAATGTTTTGGCTATGCTAAAGTGCCCTCGGCCATCATGAGCCTCTTGGAGCAATAGATGTCTCACCGAAGATGCTGGAATGCAAAGCTTCCCAGCTCGGTAAAGAAAACCGTTGTCCAAGAAGAAGGACTCATGAATCCGCGAATGCTCAAGTTCCTTTATGATTGAGGAGAAGTACGGATCCGAGGCGTACAACTCCTTGATCATAGCAAAACCAAGCATTTTTGAATGTAATTGGGTGAGTAAAATGTACCTTCGAGAGAGAGCGTCGGCGACGACGTTCTCTTTTCCTTTCTTGTGAGCAATGACGTAAGGGAACGTCTCCATAAACTCAACCCAACGTGCGTGGCGCCTATTTAGAGTCGTTTGTCTCTTAAAATAAGCCAAGGCCGCGTGATCCGTATGAATTACGAACTCGCTTGGCCATAGATAATGTTGCCACGTCTTTAGGACCCGAATAAGAGCATAGAGCTCTTTATCATAGGTCGGATAATTGAGTGTAGCCGCAGCTAGCTTTTCGCTAAAGTAAGCGATAGGCCTTTGTTCTTGAAGGAGTATGCCGCCAATACCATAGTCGGAAGCGTCGCACTCGATCTCGAAGCGCTTTGTAAAGTCCGGCAATTGTAGGACCGGGGCTCGGCATAAAGCATCTTTCAAGGCCTCGAAGGCGGCCTCGTGATGCGGCATCCACTTTATTGTGGCTGCCTTCTTGGTCAAAGAATGGAGTGGCCCGACGATAGAACTAAAGTCCTTGACGAATCGCCTATAGAATCCAGCTAGCCCCAAAAAAGAACGAACCATTGTCGGGGTCGTTGGTGTTGGCCACTCACGGATGGCCCAAATTTTGTCAGAATCCACTCATAGGCCATCCCTGGATACGACGAAGCCAAGAAAATTCGTCGTATCCGAGCAAAACACACATTTGTCCAGATTTACATATAAAGAGTGTTCGCGGAGGCAATCTAACACCTGCCTAAGGTGCCCCGCGTGATCGTCTAAAGTCTTACTATAAACCAAAATGTCGTCAAAATACACGACGGCGAAAAGTCCCAAAAATTTACGCAAAACAAAGTTCATAAGACGCATAAAAGTAGAAGGAGCGTTAGTGAGGCCGAAGGGCATCACCAACCACTCGTAGAGACCATGTTTGGTCTTGAAAGCCGTCTTCCACTCGTCCCCTTCTTGCATCCGAATTTGATGGTAGCCGCTCCTCAAATCAATCTTCGAAAACAGCACGGCGTCCGGGGCTCGTTCTTCATTTTTGCTCGGCGTTTCTGGGTCACATCATCTTGAAATCCAGAATTGTTGGTATTGGAGCCAGGAACGCCGACAGAATGTTGTCCGTGGCCAGAAGCGCCGTTCGAGCTTGAATTCGGCGTAGGCGCGGCCGTGGACTTGTCCCGAGCGTTTGCTTGTTGCCTTTCGGCCTCATCCTGCAATGCTTCACTCGGAGACATAGGTAAGATGGTCACGCGTTTACCATGGTAATTGAACATGTAAGTGTTCAACCGGCCATCGTAAATCACGTGACGGTCAAATTGCCATGGACGGCCAAGAAGAATATCGGTGGCATCCATGTCAGTGACATCAAAGAGAATAGAATCGGAATATAAACCAACGGAAAAGGAAAGATTAACCTGTTTACGGATCCAATGGTCGCCATCGTTGGAGATCCATGCAAGCTTGTACGGCCGCGAATGATCCGTTTGTGGCAACTTGAAATGATCGACCACTTTCCTTGATAAGAAATTTCCGCATGATCCCGAATCTATAATCACACTAAGGGACACGTTTTGTACCAAACACCGAGTACGGAAAATGTTTTCCCGTTGATCGGTGGGCACGGATTCCCTCATGCTAAGCGCTCAGCGCGTCACTAGCAACAACTTGTCGACGCCGGCGTCGATGTCCGATGGTGCACAATACGCACCGTCTTCGATTGGCGCGGCGTCCTCCTCTTCGGACTCAATTTCATCCACACTCTCATACGCTGCGGATTGAGTCGAAAAAAGCACTCGCTTCGAGTTACAACAATCGCGTTTCAAGTGCCCTCGGCCACCACATAAATAGCACTCGATGTCTCGAGTCCTTTGTGGGGGAGGGGCTGCCTTGTCACGGTTTTGGCCCACCTAAGCGCCCTTGGAGTCCGTCGTTTGGGTACCTACCTTGGATTTAGACATTGAAGGAGGAACAAACCGGTTAGTACCTAAAGCGGATGGACTAGGGGAAGAATTATACCTTGTGAATGTGGACGTCTTCGGCCTTTTGAATTGCGTGTGGAGCTCCATGGCCGTGTGTATCAAACGTCCCAAATCTTTGATTGGCAAGACAACCAACCGATCTCGGATCCATTGGTGAAGTCCCGCCATGAAACGAGACCTCAACGCCCCCGGGGAAGCACTAATGTCGGCCTTGAAGAATAAATCTTCAAGGTATGCAAAAAACTCCTCCGGAGTCCGAGTACCTTGTCGAGCGTCTTGAATCAAGATCCTCACTTTTTCCTTGTAGTCGGGTGGGATGAACTTCCTCTTCATAATGAACACGATTTGATGCCATTCGGTTATGGGGGCTTTACCCTTTCGGGCCCGATCCGATTCGAATCGGTTCCACCACATCCGAGCGGCACCCCTAAAATGAAGGGTCACCACCTCGACCTTCTCGTGCTCCTCATAATGGCAATGCTTGAGCACGTGCTCGGTACCCTGTAACCAAGAAATAAACTCATCAGGGTTGTAATTGCCAAAAAAATCATCAAATTTTACCTTGACGTCGCGGCGTGATACATGCGCCGGACGGTCGTTTGCGGCGCGCCGGTTGGCACGCGGAGGGGGAGTGCGTCGGTGTCGTGGGCCTCGGCCATGGCCTCGGCTGGATCCTTCGCTGCCGTCGCTGGGGTCGTCATCCTCGTTGCGCCGAGGGCGCCGCTGGTGCTCCCGGTGTCGGTCTTGGCGACGCCGATCCCCATTGCGCCGAGGCCGATCGCGGTTGTCACGACCCTCGAGCCGATCATACTCCACGCGGTTCACGGGTAACTTGGGTCTCGGAATCCAATCCCGATCCCGATCTATCCACTCCTCCGAATCATGGACCGGAGGGTGGTCAAAATCCTCCTCGGAATCCTCCTCGTACTCCGTTATAAAGTCCTCAGATTCCGAATATGGAGTTGTGGGGCTTTGATGGCCTCGATAGTCATCGACATCGAAGTCATCTCGGCCTTTGGATTTCTTTTTTCTAGGCGTCGGAGTGACCGCCTTTTTCTTCTTTTTCGATTGTTGACGCCGCCACTCCTCAGAGTCATACTCCTCATCGGAATGAACGTCAACAACGTCGTCCACCTGTTGAGCCTGATTAGTGGGTCGATTTTCCTTCATGGATTCCAAGCGTTGGATCCCATTCGGGTTAGTCGAGTCAACCAAAGGCCCTTTGCCTTTCTCCTGCGCCGAAGCCCGCGGAACCGAGACGCATTGTGGCATTACGCTCGGATGCGCGTGCTGCGTATGAATGGTCACGGCTGGTGGCGCCGACTGCTGGTTGAGAAACGTCGTCATCAAGCCTTCGAGGTTGGCAAAGAACGCCTCAAGCGCCGCGAGACCCGCTGCGAGTGCGAGCCCTTGCGCCGATGCGTTCGACACGTCGAGAAGGCTAGTTGGCGCCGACGGTGGGTTTGGTGGTTGATTTGGAAGGCCTTGTTGGTTTGAAAGTTCATCCCCTTCCATACTTCCGTCTCCAATCTCGACCATAGACATGAAAGAAAAGGGGGTTAAAAAATTCTCAAACAACAAGCAAATAGAAACGCCGAGATTTTGTAAGACTCACCACGCAAGTACTCTTAGTTTGCACGAAAAGTACTCGAAAAAGGGGAGGCTAGGATCTCGACGTGCACAAGTATGGAACAACACAAAAGCACAAACAAGCAAGACAATCAAGCATGCAAGTAAGAAGAGAGAGAGGAGGCGTCGGCTTTGGTAAGCCTTGGCACGTAAGGAAAGAAGAAGGGAGGGGATCTCGGCCTTAAGGAAAGAGGCGAGATTGTGTCAATCAAACAATATCAATCAAGTAAGATTTCCTAACAAGAAAGATATGCAAGATATGATAAGATAATTGAGAAGATATGGAAAGATATTGAAGCAAGGGGGGCCGAATGCAATCTTTGCAATTATGGAAACACTTGCCTTATTTTGGCTTGTGTGACCCCACAAATTTTTTTTAAATTTAATTTAATAGGATAAGGTTGCCTTATTTTGGCTTTACTTATCCAATTGTTTTTTTTTTGAATTTTCAGCAACTAACAAGATTTGGCAATATTCTTGCCTTTTCTAACAACCACGAGATCGGTCAAGATCGAACCAAATCTCGCACAAACAGAAATTATGGAAGACGTGCACAATTCAATCAATTCAAACAAACATGAAGAATGCAAGCAAGCTCGAAATCTTAAGATGATGAACCGAAAACAAGTGCAAGTCGGCGGGGTTTTGGCGATTTTTTTTTTGGTTGATTTTTCTGAATTTTTCGAAGCAAATAACGATGGATCTAATGGATGATGGTAGATATGGAGGAAGCTAATGAAAATGGTGGAGAAAAAAAATTTCATGCAAAAAACGAGTAAAAGCGAGAGAAAGACTTACGCAATCCGAGGCTCTGATGCCAGTTGATGTGAACCCCGTTGGGAGATTCACGAAAGGATCGATCTTTGGACTCGTAAATGGTCTCCTCTTGCGTGTTGGATAGCTTTTGAGTCGAAAACGACTAGACTTTGATGAGAAGAGAATTGAAAGGATGAGAAGGTGCTCTCTTTTGAGGGAGAACTGAGGAATATGGGATGAGAAGAGAAATTGGGGTTGACGCCTTTTAGAAGTAGTTCTGGAGAGATCTCGACAGCATAACGTTAATTCATTCAAAGTGTAAGAAATACATAGAGGGGCGTGCTCCTTTTATAGAGGAAGGAGGCACGCGCCCTAGCTCGAAACCCTAGGCGGCGTGGGGAAGTGAAGGGGGAGGCAAGCATGCGGCCCAACCACTTGGCCCAAGCCCAAAATGCATAAAAATAGTAAAGACATAAGTAGCAATGTTTCAGAATGGAAATAGTTCTAAAAATAGCAAGAAATAGAAATAGGTCACGGTGGCCTAGTCGCGAGTGTCGCGACAAGGCCGTGACAAGGCTGTGACGCGCCAAGGGCGTGTCGCGACGCTGGCAAGCTGATAGCTCGGATATAGGAGTAGTTTAGATGCATGTTTTATATATGTTTTGGTTAGGTTTTGGTTAGTTTTTAGGTAGTTTTTAGGTTTTTGTGTTGTCGGGTATTATGCGCTGGTTTGCTCGGTTTTACAGGTTTTTAGGTTCAGGAGCAACAGCGGGGCGAGTGCAGATGGAACATGGTGGTGATGGACGAGATGGACGAGGCTAAGAGAGCAAGGAGGCATTAGGATGAAGAGCTAAGGCAAGGAAGATCGAGCCGAGAAGACAAGCAATTGCTCGGGATCCAACCCGCGCAATCTGCCCGAGCAATCTCGACTGAGTGACAATTGCGCGGGATGGATATTGCGCGGCCGCGCAATTCATGCCGAAGCCGCGCAATCTGGGCTTTTCAGCGGACGCATGTTTGGGCCGAGTCTTAGTTTTGGGCTTTGATATGTTGGTTTATGGGCTTATGATTTCCGAGTATTATGCTTAATATATCTTATGAGGGTTATTTTTAGAGACATATAAATACTTTATGTTAGTTTATTTTTTGAGAATTTTTGATCAACTTTGGAGGCTAGGGTTTCTTTGGAGCGAGTTTTCTCAAAGGAGCAATCTTTGAACCTCTTGTAAGTTTGATTTCAATTTCAATTATGCATTGCTAATTTTCCTTTGTGTTTGACTAATTAGTGAAGTTATGATTTGTGTATGATTGTGAGGTTTAATTGATTCTCAATGAACTAGAATAGAAATTATTCCCTGTGCTTAATTGAATCAGAATTATTCTAGGGTTTTATTAGATTAGCTACCTAATAGAATTTCTAGGTTAATTTACAACTGAATTTGATTAATTACCGGTCGGAGTTAATCTGATCAAGAGTAGACTTTAATTAATTTAGTACCGGTTGGACAAGTTGATTAAAGTAGGGAATAAATTCACAAGTCACTTAGATGTCTGGTTGCTCTAAGTGTTTGTTTCTATTGATAACTTGAATCTTCATGCTGTTATTTAATTGAATCTAGAAGATCTTCTAGGTTATTAGATAATTAGGGTTGTTAGAACTGGTTGGTCTATCAACTAAATCTGAAGTTTGGGTTTTAGTCCTTAGTAGGATCATTATCCACAATAGATTATTCAAGTGAGGAGAGAATCAAGAGAATCGATGATCAATAAAGCAATATCATGATGGATCTAATTAGTTGAACACGCTTGTCTCTTAATTGATTAAAACCATCTTTTACATTCTTAGTTAGTTTCTATTTTGCATAGTAGTTTAGAATTTACAATCAAAACCCCCCATATTAGTTACTTGGCACTTAAGTAATAACATTCATACACGAGTCTCTGTGGGATCGACCCTTGCTTACCATTCTACTCAGATTGGTTAAGTTAGGATTCTTTGATAGGTAAACGACTGAAAAATACCTCATCAAATTTGGCGCCGTTGCCGGGGACTCGTCGCTATTTGTGTTTATTACTTGTGTTCTGTTTTGGGTGTGAACCTGTTATATGGTTCATACCCGTGCTACTAACTCATCTCCTCTGTTATTTGATCCAGATATTGACAGGACACTCTTCAAGCTAAGGAAGGAAATCCGGAATCACTTTCAGGCCTTACCGTTCTTTCTTGAAGAATCTGACTCTGAATCTGAATCTGCTGAATCTGCTGAGATGGGTGACCAAACTCTGAGACAGTTGACCGCACCAAATCTGACACAACAGCCATTGGCGGTGGAATTCCCTGCTCTCGGTGAGGGAGTCAAGTTTGAGCTGAAATCCGGGTTGATCCACCTTTTTCCTTCATTCCATGGGCATAGTGGTGAAGACCCCAACAAACATCTTTCTGAATTTCATGCTGTGTGCTCAAGCATGAAGCCTGCTGATGTAACTCATGACCAGATCGCGCTGAGAGCCTTTCCTTTTTCTCTCAAGGATCAGGCTAAAGACTGGTTTTACTACTTGGCTCCGGGAAGTATTGATACATGGGCTAAGATGAAGGAAGCTTTTCTGGAGAAGTACTTCCCTGCTACAAGGCTCAATGATCTGAAAAAGCGAATCAGTAATATTGAACAAGAAGCAAATGAGTCCTTGTATGAGTATTATGAGAGGTTCAAGAGGTTGGTAGCCAGTTGTCCTTTCCATGGCTACACTGATCAAGATCTGATTCTGTATCTTTTCAATGGCCTCTTGGATGATGAGAGAAGAATGGTCAATGCAGCTTGCCAAGGTCACATTCTCAACAAAACTCCTGCTGCTGCATTTGACCTGTTCACACAACTGTCTGAGGGCACAAGACAGTTCAGAAAAGAGACTAGCTCGAGAGCTGCAAATTCAGTGGTGGCTAATACAAGAATTCAAGATGAAGTCACTGAATTGAAAATGATGATGAAGAAATTGTTGCAGCAAGGTGGTCGACAGCAGGTGAAATCCTGTGAAATCTGCTTTGATAACATGCATCCTTCTGACGCTTGTCCTACATTTCAAGATCAAAACGCTGAGGTGAATGCAGTGGGAGGATATGGACCACCTAGGCCGAGGTATGATCCCTTCTCCAACACCTATAATCCAGGCTGGAGGGATCATCCTAATCTGAGGTACGGAAATTCAAACAATCAGCAATACAATCAGCAGGGTGGCCAAGCTCCATATAAGCCATCTTTTCAACCCCGTCCTCAGGGGGGCAATCAGAATGCTATGTCTACTGAAGATATGATTCGGACTCTTGCACAAACTGTGACTACAATGTAAGGTTCAATGAGCCAGTTCCAACAGGAGACCAAGTCTAGCATCCATAATCTAGAGACTCAAGTTAGTCAAATTGCCAATGCTGTAGGCAAACTGGAAGCTAGAGATTCAAGTAAGTTGCCATCTCAGACTGAGCTCAATCCGAAACAGAATGTCAATGCTATTACTCTGAGGAGTGGACGAGAACTTCAAGTAGAGCCCAGGGACGGGCATACACCAATCAGAAGGGGTGTAACAGAAGAAGAAATCGAGCTGAAAGATGAGATTCCAAGTAACTCGTTCGAGGATGAATTGCTCGGCCATGATGCTGAAAACGCGGCCACGCATTTGGCACCCCGCGCAATTGATTCCCAGTTGGAATTGCGCGGGGACAAGGAGGCTGAAAGCGCGGCCGCGCAATCGCCAAGCCGCGCAATTCAGTTTCAGTCGAGATTGCGCGGTTTAGCTACTGAAAGCGCGGCCGCGCAATCTAAGGCGATCCCGAGCAATCTGGACGTCAATGCTGATTCGTCTGAAACTTCTCTGAAGTCTTATGCACCGGTTCCACCCTTTCCAGAGGCACTAAAAGAGACCCGAAAGCTGGAGAACGACAAGGAATTGTTCGAGACGTTCAGCAAGTGTGAGGTAAACATTCCTTTACTTAAACTAATTAAAAGCATTCCTAGATATGCTAAGTTTTTGAAAGAATTGTGCACCATAAAAAGAACTCAAAAGCTAAAAGGGAAACAGAAAATCTCTGTAAGTGAACATGTGTCTGCTGTGTTTCAAAGGCGTATGCCTCAGAAATGCGGTGACCCTGGCATGTTCTCTATTCCCTGCATTATTGGTGAGACAAAAATTGATAAAGCCATGCTAGATCTAGGTGCTTCAATTAATGTTTTACCTTACTCGGTGTACAAAATGCTTGAATTGGGTCCTCTACAAGAAACTGGTGTTGTGATACAGTTAGCTGATAGGTCTAATGCTTATACTAAAGGAATAGTTGAAGATGTGCTTGTAATGGTTGATAATCTGATATTTCCTGCTGATTTCTATGTTTTAGATATGGATCATGATAAGCATGCTGCACCTATTTTGTTAGGTAGACCTTTTCTGAAAACAGCAAAAACTAAGATTGATGTCTGTAGTGGTTCTCTTACTATGGAATTTGATGGGGAAAGGGTAGAATATAATATTTATGATGCAATGAAATACCCTCCTGAAGATTCCTCACTATGTTTAGTTGATGTAGTAGAGCCACTTGCTCAAGAATTCTTCAATATACATGAATCAAAAGCTTTAAAATCCACCTTGGAAAATGCTATTATGAATGAAACTTCGGATTTGGATTTAAAGACTGACCTGCAAGAAGTGGTGGCAGAGTTGAATGCTCACTTTGAGCGTCCGCTTATGCCACCGGGCTCAAAGCCCATACCACTAACCTCGCCAAGCGAGAAGCTTTTGCCATCTATTGTGCAGGCACCAGTGGTAGAATTGAAGCAACTTCCAGATCATCTCAAGTATGATTTCTTAGGTGAAGGGGACACTTTGCCAGTAATTATATCCAACAAGCTTAGCAAGGAGAAAGAAGGAAGATTAGTGGCAGTTCTGAGGGAGCACAAGACGGCCATAGGATGGACCATTGCAGACATTAAAGGGATTAGTCCCTCAACATGTATGCATCGGATTTTATTAGAAGATGAAGCTACACCGTCTAGACAGCCCCAAAGAAGACTGAATCCCCCGATGATGGAGGTGGTGAAGAAGGAGGTGCTGAAGCTCCTTCAGGCAGGTATGATCTTTCCTATTTCTGATAGCAAATGGGTCAGCCCAACTCAGGTTGTCCCTAAAAAGGGTGGTATCACAGTGGTTGAGAATCACAAGGGTGATCTCATTCCCACCAGAGTTCAGACCGGGTGGCGGGTGTGTATTGATTATCGCAAGCTGAATGCGGTAACCCGGAAGGACCATTTCCCATTACCTTTTATTGACCAGATGTTGGAACGACTTGCCGGTCGTTCATTCTATTGTTTCTTGGATGGATATTCTGGATATTTTCAGGTAGCCATAGCACTAGAGGATCAGGAAAAGACAACATTCACTTGTCCTTTTGGCACCTTTGCATACCGAAGGATGCCTTTTGGACTGTGCAATGCCCCAACTACATTCCAACGGTGTATGGTTAGTATCTTTTCTGAGTACATAGAAAAATTTATTGAGGTATTTATGGATGATTTTACAGTCCATGGGGATGATTTTGATTCATGCTTAACTCATTTGACACTAGTGCTTAAAAGATGTGAAGATACTAATCTTGTTCTCAACTATGAAAAATGTCATTTTATGGTAGAACAGGGTATAGTATTGGGTCATGTAGTGTCTTCTAGGGGAATTGAGGTCGATAAGGCTAAGGTTGAAGTAATTCAATCTTTGCCTTATCCTACTAATGTGCGTGAAGTTCGTTCTTTTTTAGGTCATGCAGGATTTTACCGCAGGTTTATTAGAGACTTCTCAAAAATTGCCTCCCCCTTATGTGAGTTGTTGAAGAAGGAAGCAGAATTTGAGTTTGGTGATGCATGTAAGACAACGTTTGATGAGCTAAGACTCCGCCTCACTACAACTCCCATTATTCAAGCCCCAGATTGGTCTCTCCCTTTTGAGATCATGTGTGATGCCAGTGACTATGCAGTGGGGGCTGTTTTGGGACAGAAGAAGGGCAGGGCATCTCATGTGATTCACTATGCCTCTATGACATTAAATGAGGCTCAGAGGAACTACTACACCACAGAAAAGGAGCTCCTAGCAGTTGTGTTTGCATTGGAGAAATTTCGCTCTTACTTGCTGGGAACAAGAGTGATTGTTTATACAGATCATGCAACACTCCGCTATTTGTTAACAAAAAAAGAGGCCAAGCCAAGGTTAATCAGGTGGATCTTATTACTGAGTGAGTTCAACATTGAGATAAAAGACAAAAAGGGGGCTGAGAATGTGGTTGCTGATCATTTGAGTCGTCTGGTGATGGAAGAACAGAGACGGCCAGCGAGTTCACCAATTCAGGAGGAATTTCCAGACGATACTTTGTTTGCTATTAAGGTTGTAAAACCTTGGTATGCACACTTGGTTAACTTTCTGGTTACAGGTGAATTCCCACCAACTTTTACAAAAGCTCAGAAGGATAAGTTAAGAAGTGAAGCAAGATACTACATCTGGGATGATCCATATTTGTGGAAACACTGCGCTGATCAGGTAATCCGACGATGCATCTCGGATAATGAGGTAACTTCTATCTTAACTTTCTGTCATAATTATGCTTGTGGGGGCCACTTTAGTTCTAACAAAACTGCTAGGAAAGTATTGGATGCAGGATTTTACTGGCCAAGCATTTTTAGGGATGCTCATGGTTTTTGTAAATCCTGTGACCGATGTCAAAGAGTTGGGAATATGTCCCAAAAGAATGAGATGCCTCAGTCTCCTATTATTTTCTGTGAAATTTTTGATGTATGGGGCATTGACTTTATGGGTCCATTTCCCAATTCTTTCGGGAATTACTATATTTGCTTGTGGTGGACTACGTTTCCAAATGGGTGGAAGCGAAGGCCACCAGGACTGACGATTCTAAAGTGGTGACAGATTTCTTGAAGACCAATATTTTTACTCGATTTGGTGTCCCTAAAGCTTTAGTTAGTGACAAGGGATCCCACTTCTGTAATAGGATGGTGAGTGCATTATTAAAAAAATATCATGTCACACACAGAGTCTCTACAGCATACCACCCTCAGACAAATGGCCAGGCGGAGGTGTCTAACAGAGAAATCAAGTCCATTCTGGAGAAGACAGTTGCACCAAATAGGAAAGACTGGAGTGCTCGGTTGGATGATGCACTATGGGCGTACAGGACCGCTTTCAAAACGCCAATTGGGATGTCACCATTCAGGTTGGTGTTTGGGAAAGCTTGTCATCTACCGGTGGAAGTTCAACATAAAGCATACTGGGCAGTCAAGAAGTGCAACATGCAAGAAAATGAGGTGGGAGAACTCAGGAAACTTCAACTCCAAGAGTTAGAAGAAATCAGGCTCGAGTCTTATGATAATGCAGTGATATACAAAGAAAAGACAAAAGCCTGGCATGACAAGCATATCTGGAGGAAGAATTTCAAGGTAGGGGACAAAGTACTCTTGTTCCAATCTCGCCTCAGATTATTTCCTGGAAAATTGAGCTCAAGATGGAGAGGTCCTTTTGTGGTGGCACGTGTGTATCCGCATGGCGCAGTTGATATTTATGATGGAGTTTCTCAGTCCGTCTTCAAGGTGAATGGTCAGCGACTGAAGCCATATTATGAAGGATTCAATGGTGCGGCGTTGGAAGAGACGGATCTAAAAGAGCCGGAACAAGAGCCTTAATATCCTTTTTACGTCAAGCTAAAGACGTTAAACAAGCGCTCCTTGGGAGGCAACTCATGTTTTAGGATAGTTTTGTTTTGATTTTTTCATTCAGTTTTACAAATTTTGTTTTTATTAGTTAGTTTAGGTGGAAATAATCCTCAAATTTTAGGAAAACTCGGTAAGCTATGAAGTACAGAAATACTTGGAAGAGGGACAGAAATTGCGTGGCCAAGCAATCTGTAGCCAAGCCGAGCAATGCAGTCTCAGTTGAGATTGTGCGGCTTGGTCTGCTAAAAGTGCGGCCGCGCAATCCTGAGGCCCAAAGTCGCGCAATCCCAACAGGGAGGCAATTGCGCGGCTTCGTCATTGCGCGGCCGCGCAATTTTGTGCGATGCCGCGCAATCGGCCAATTTTCGGCACACTCTTAATTAAACCCCGAGATTTCTTTTTCCACCCAACCTTATGCACGAGCAGCCTTCTTCTACCCCTCTCCCTCCTCCATTGAAGCCCAAATCTCAAGCTTTTCTCAAGCAATTTCAAGCGGGATTTCAACCAAAAATCAAGCCAACAACATCAACATCAACAAGGATTCAAGTAAGTGTCTCAAATCTCCATTCAATTTCGGTTTTTATCTAGTTAAATCTAGATCTAGGTTTCACTATAAAAACTCGAATTTGACCCCTTTAGGCTCGGATTTAGGCTTAAGTTCTTCACAAAAGTTTGTTTATTGCATGATTCTAGCATAGATTCGTGTTTTATTTAAGCCTTTTGCATCAATCCGAAATTCATCCATAATTTGATTAAAATTTGATTAAATTTTGATTAAATTGTTCTAGGTAGTGGGGGAAGTGAGTGTTTGAGCGATTATTTGTGGAATATTGTTGTGGTTGTCCTTGCCGGGACAACAAAAATTGTGTTTTCTTGGTCCGTTTGTGGTGTTGTGCAGGTTTCTGTAGAATTTTGGTATACATGGCTTCGAAAAGAAGCAGACGAGATACTGCATCATCATCCCGAGCCGCTTATGCTCCCCCCGCTGTGGTGGGAGAAAAGACCCAAGAAACTTTTGGGATCAATTTGGCGAAGAATGAACATGTGATCCGGTTTGAGCTCTTGAAAGACAGAGAATGGAAAGCAACCAGGTTCATAGACTGGGAGTTGATGAATGCGATCGGGATAGCTCATTTGCTGAATGAGATTGGAGCATACTTGCACATGGGAGAATTCTTGAAGTTGTGTGAACCCACATTCAAGGGGTTAACTTTGGAGTTTCTGAGTACCCTGTCTATTGATTTCAGGGGAGAGGGGAAGATTAAATTCTGGTTAGGGGGAGTTAGTAGGAGGCTTACTTTGAAAGAAGTCAACAGATTGTTCGGTTTCTTCAACTTCCCTTCTACTACGGATATGGTGTTTACTGAGACAGGGGCAACATGGGCTGATCGTCATTTCTGGAGGCAAATTACAGGGAAAGCTAAATATGAGCCTTCTATAGAAAAAGCATCTCCCATCACTCACCCCGCCATTAAAGTATTTCAGAGATTCATTGGTAGCACCATGAATGCGCGAGGTGATGGGGGAAACAACTGTCCTAAGAAAGATGTAGCTGTACTGGCAGCCTGTCTGAAAAAGAAGAAGATGAACATGAGATCTATGCTTATGAACCACATGTACCATGTGGCAAACAAGGGTGGAGGAGCTATCTGTATTGGTGGGATTGTGACCCATCTGGCTAAACACTTTGGAGTTGATGTGAGTAGGTTACAGGTTGACATTCCACCTGTGCCTATTGATTTTACGATGCTGAAGAAGATGGGAGCACTCTTCATTCACAGGAACTCTTATTACTGGGCGATTGGGGATTCTGGACGAGTAATGAAGCTTCCTGATGGGAGCCGAGTGAGGATTGGAGACAACCCAGCTAACTGGTTCATTGATGTCCGAGATGGTGATTTGAGTGTTACCGACGTCAGGGGCCTAGTTAGGGGTAAAAACAAGGCTCCAATTATTGTTGAGGAGTCTGAAGAGGAGGACATGGATGAAGATTTCAGCATGGCTGAGGAAGAAGAAGAAGATGAAGAGGAAGAGTCCGCTGAGGCTGAAGACACAGAGGAGGAGGATGAGTCTGAGGAGGAGACCCAACATCAACACTTTGATCCATCTATACCAGCTGGAGGTGATACACATTACAGCCAGATGATGGAGATGATGCGACAGATGCAGCTGGAGAACACGCAGCGCTACAACAGTATGACATCTCACATCGATCAGGGTTTTCAAGACATGCGTGGTTATGTGGATCAGAGGTTCACATCTTATCAGACTCATCAGGATCAGCAGATTGCTGCATTTCAGGCCCGCCAGGATGAGCAGTTCAGACTGCTCAACACTAGATTGGATGGTTGGAGTTCAACGGGCTATCCTCCTCATCCGTCTTATCCGCAGTACGCTTTTCCTGATCCACCGTATCCTCAGTTCCCACCATATCAGCCACCACCAGCTCAGCAGATCCCACCATATTATCCACCGCAGCCAGAAGTTCATCCGGAGTACCAGCCACCACCACCACAGGATTTTCCTCCCTATTACCCGGACAACTAGAGTTTTGTGAGTTTTTCTCTTTCCTTTACTTTTTATTATACTTTGGGGACAAAGTATGTTTTAAGCATGGGGGGAAGGGACTTACTTGTTTGCATTGCATATAGTTTGCATTAGATTAGGTCATATTTAAATTATTGCATGCATTGATTAAAATTCTGGAAAAAGAAAAAAAAAATAGAAAAAGTCAAAAAAATACAAAAATATTGCATTTAGGTTCTTATTTCCCCATTGTTTGATTCCTCTTGTTTTTCTAAGTTAAGTATGAATTCTAACCCATGATTTGCATGATTTACTGAAGTTGATATGATATAAGCATGATCATTGATTAAATGACTTGATTATAGGATGGAGCATGTATTTAGCTTGAGTTATAGATTCATTCTGAAGTTCTAGACAAAACAATTAGCCTTGTGAGATTTGATTTTTGGCCTTTCATGATAATATTGTTCTCTACATGTTTGAGTGTATCACCATGATTATCTAGCTCTAGAACTTGCGTTAATACTCTATTTTGAGGCTGCTTTATATGATTGAATGCATGACATTAAAGTGATTGAGGCAATGTTTCTTATTAGCCTATTATTTCCCTTCCTACCCTACAAGATCCATGTTTTTGACACCCCACTTATTTGAGCCTTAAGCCTATTTTTATTTGCTCCACAAAATGATCCATAGCCGAATAAGCTTGACCCATAATCCGGGATTTAGGACTTTAGCTTTTGGTTGTATTTTGTGAGTTATGTATAAGTATGGGGGAGTTGGAGAAAAAGGTAGAAAAAGAGGAAATAAACTCTTGGTTTCAGAGTGAAAAAAAAAATGAAGATGAAGTTTTTGCAAAATGAGAAAAAGAAAAAAGTGCTTAAATGTTATTAGTCTTCATTAGCAAAGCAAGAAAGAGTTGAAAAGAGGCAAAAGAAAGAAAAAAAAAGAAGCAAAGTGCTTTAATGTAAATGTAATGAGTTGGTAGAAAGAAGTTTGGAAGAAGTAAGAAGAAGAAGTGTTGAGTTGGGTTTAGGATTAGTTCTTTATCCCGGATTTAGCACCACATGCCAAATATTATCCCTTCCAAATTTCTCTTTACCTTGGCCCCATTACAAGCCGGAAAAAGACCTCATGATTTTTGTTATGTATTTGATCCCCAACGGTGGAGATTTAGAACTCTGATGCAAGCATATGGTAGTCTAGTTTTCATTGGTTGATTTTGAGTGAAACACATACCCTTTATACACGTGAGTGTTGAGAGCAAAATACAATTTCCCTGGTGAGGTCTAGAATGAATGAATGGTCTTTGCTTTTTGCTAGTCATACTGCATGCTGAGAAGTCTTGGTTGAGTTTTTAATTACATGAGAAATGTTTGTTTGACTTGAGATGGATGTGAGATTGCATTTCTATGGTGTGATTGGATTTATGTCTTGCTTGAGGACAAGCAAGGGTTAAGCATGGGGGAATTTGATAGCTCGCATATAGGAGTAGTTTAGATGCATGTTTTATATATGTTTTGGTTAGGTTTTGGTTAGTTTTTAGGTAGTTTTTAGGTTTTTGTGTTGTCGGGTATTATGCGCTGGTTTGCTAGGTTTTACAGGTTTTTAGGTTCAGGAGCAACAGCGGGGCAAGTGCAGATGGAACATGGTGGTGATGGACGAGATGGACGAGGCTAAGAGAGCAAGGAGGCATTAGGATGAAGAGCTAAGGCAAGGAAGATCGAGCCGAGAAGACAAGCAATTGCTCGGGATCCAACCCGAGCAATCTGCCCGAGCAATCTCGACTGAGTGACAATTGCGCGGGATGGATATTGCGCAGCCGCGCAATTCATGCCGATGCCGCGCAATCTGGGCTTTTCAGCGGACGCATGTTTGGGCCGAGTCTTAGTTTTGGGCTTTGATATGTTGGTTTATGGGCTTATGATTTCCGAGTATTATGCTTAATATATCTTATGAGGGTTATTTTTAGAGACATATAAATACTTTATGTTAGTTTATTTTTAGAGAATTTTTGATCAACTTTGGAGGCTAGGGTTTCTTTGGAGAGAGTTTTCTCAAAGGAGCAATCTTTGAACCTCTTGTAAGTTTGATTTCAATTTCAATTATGCATTGCTAATTTTCCTTTGTGTTTGACTAATTAGTGAAGTTATGATTTGTGTATGATTGTGAGGTTTAATTGATTCTCAATGAACTAGAATAGAAATTATTCCCTGTGCTTAATTGAATCAAAATTATTCTAGGGTTTTATTAGATTAGCTACCTAATAGAATTTCTAGGTTAATTTACAACTGAATTTGATTAATTACCGGTCGGAGTTAATCTGATCAAGAGTAGATTTTAATTAATTTAGTACCGGTTGGACAAGTTGATTAAAGTAGGGAATAAATTCACAAGTCACTTAGATGTCTGGTTGCTCTAAGTGTTTGTTTCTATTGATAACTTGAATCTTCATGCTGTTATTTAATTGAATCTAGAAGGTCTTCTAGGTTATTAGATAATTAGGGTTGTTAGAACTGGTTGGTCTATCAACTAAATCTGAAGTTTGGGTTTTAGTCCTTAGTAGGATCATTATCCACAATAGATTATTCAAGTGAGGAGAGAATCAAGAGAATCGATGATCAATAAAGCAATATCATGATGGATCTAATTAGTTGAACACGCTTGTCTCTTAATTGATTAAAACCATCTTTTACATTCTTAGTTAGTTTCTATTTTGCATAGTAGTTTAGAATTTACAATCAAAAACCCCCATATTAGTTACTTGGCACTTAAGTAATAACATTCATACACGAGTCTCTGTGGGATCGACCCTTGCTTACCATTCTACTCAGATTGGTTAAGTTAGTATTCTTTGATAGGTAAACGACTGAAAAATACCTCATCACAAGCGCGCGACACGGCGTCGGCGGTGCCGAGGCTGGCGCACACTCGGACCTCGAGTGTCGAGGCCGAGGCGCGCTGGAACCTCAAGTTCCCACGCCGGGGTGGCCCGAAGTGGCATGTGGCTCGGCGCTCACGACTGGTACGGTGCCGAGAATGTGGTTCTCGGCGTTGCGGTGCTAGGCGTCGAGCTGGATACTCGGCGCGCCGATGGTGACAAGGCACGTGGAGAAGTGCGCGCCAGTGGTTGCGCCATGGCTTGCGACGGCGCGCGCGATGATGGACGAAGTGGCTCGGGTTATGGCCCGAGTCCTTGCTCGTGTGATCGGTCCATCGGAGCGCACGGACATGTCCTCCTCATCTTGGCTAGCCGTCCTGGTGGGGCTCACATCATTTTGGTAGATGTGAAAGATGCAGTGTCCATGGATTGTGGCTGTGTAGTTCCTTCTTAGACCCTTACCAATGCTTGCGTGCCTATCAGAGATTATGACTACTTCAGGGTTGTCTAGAACGACATTCAACAACTCTTTGAAGAAGAATGACCAAGATGCATCGTTCTCACTATCGACCACAACAAATGCAATAGGATAAATCCATATATTTGGATCTTGTGCCGAGGCTTGGAGGAGTTGTCCCCTGTACTTTGAAGACAAATGAGCCCCATCAACTGATATAACCTGAAACAATTACATAGACAACAAGTAGATGTGAATAACATGCATCCTGCAGGAATTTATATTAATCCTTTCATACAATAACATTTTTTCCTTTAACACAATAACAAATAATCCTATCAAACAATAACAAGTATCCTGTCATATAAGATCATTTATCCGGTCATACAATAAAATTTATCTTGTCCATAATACATTTATGTTTTCATACCAAAACAGTCATATATATGAAGTTACCTGTTTCAAATGAGGGACTGCCCTGATCGAAGCCCCTAAAGACCAGAATGCATATTTGAAGCTTTGGTTGGATTCTCTAACAATCACAATATGGGATCCGGGATTTCTTTGCTTTAGCATTTCCATCCAACCAAAAAGTCGAGCATAACTTCCCTCAGGGCTACCTCGTATCGTGTCTCAGTCAACAAGCGAGCTCTATTTGCCTTATAGTAGCTTGTTTCAATCCCCATTTCTTGCATTGCTGCTTGTATCTCTCGTGCTCTAGGGGCTTGACTACGACCAGAAAACCTTGAAAAGATGAAAAAATATGATACGTATTTTTCTTATAAAAAGTATTCATATAATATATCATTATGATTAAACACAATACCTTGGCAAAATTTTCTCAGCAATCATATTGGCAGTTGCGCCTTTTCTATGGTCGTTTCTAAACTTTAAACCACAACTATGAGTCCCTACAAATTTTCGCACACACTACAAACTACAATTTGGTAGGACTGACCCACGACAAAAAAAGTGCAGTTCTTGTCGATGGCACAACGCACAACATATGTTCTCTTGTCAGACCTGACGGTTTCCACTTGAAAATACTCACACAATGAAAGTCCCATCATTGAATCTTTGAGCTCCTGTTTTGACTTGAAATAATCTCTCGTAACTATAATAGTTTTAGCGCGCGACTTCTCCTTAACAACATCAACCGCCAATTTATCCCATTCCGCTTTTTTGGGTTCACTTTTGACAAATTTAGATTCGACCTCATTTACAGCATCCAAAAATTTGGAATCATAGTCCATTGACCCATCCCGAGAAACTGATCCATAGACATAATCAGTATTTATTTTAAAACAACCAATACCATTCCCTTCATCATCATCACCCAATACGACAACATCGATCCCTTGCCGCTTCGTAGAAGATATCACAATCTCATCTTCGTCATCACTGATTAGCGATACCACATTTGTTTCTCCAAATTCCCTCTTTCGTTTCCTGTCTACTTCAACAAAGATCTTTTTAGCCATTATTTTAAAATCTTTACAATCCTCGTCCAGGATTTCATCTAGGGTCCTATCATTTTGAAACAACGGTGCACTTGCATTCACACTACTTCATCTTCTCTATGTTTCCCATCAGTAGATTCGAGATTTATCTCACAACCTTTTTGTGAAAATGAACTCGCTTTGGGAATCAGACTTGCATAAAGTTCTATACTCCAAACACCATCCCTAGCAGACTTTAGGTTAAGAAATCTGTAGGCATTGAAGTCGTCATCATCACACACATCAAATGGTGGAAAATTATGTCCATCCTTTTGGGATAGATACTTCAATTCCAATTCATACGTTTGAACATCAACCCCTATCTTTTCAGCAACTTTGTTCTTTAAATTGGCAAAACCGATATCATCCGCAACCATCATGGCTTTTGCTTTCCTATCTCCTTCGTAATACCACTTATCTCCATTATTTCTCCATTCCCCACCAACTATCACTTTCTTTAAATAATATGATCGCCCTACAATATACAAATAAACCAATAGTAAATATAAGATATTATGTTGACAGGATAACCCATACATATTGACAGGATGTACGATATAGAAAGACAAGATGGTATTTTCATGTGACGTCGTGTTAACTATTTCAATATAGGGTTGTTATGAAACCGAACAAATTTCATTGCAATGAAAGACCATAAAAGTTTGGTCATACTACATAGTAAAGAATGTTGGAAACGCATGAAAAAAAAGTGTTTTGACTTGAAATAATCAGTGTTCGACATAGTTCACGCATATAATAACATGAAACCTAAACATAACTACTTACCTATCGAGCAAATTATAGGCCGAATCAAGACCGATGTATCAGCGGGATGAGTTTAATGGCAGAATTTCAAAGTACGGTTTAGTGTGGGAGGAGGTATGTTAATGGAAGATGCGACGGTTAAAGAAGAAGAATAATTAAGGAAGATTGTTGAGCAAATATTATCCAAATCATAACTTCTATATTTTTGTGATCATCACCACGTAACTAATTATAGGAGGGAATTGTTAGCGCAAAAATCTCATAATATGCCGCCAAATCTGATAAAGCCCTCGACCTCATAAATCTCAAAAAGATTCTTTGTTTTAAAGAAGATGTATTAATGTTTCTTTTACACCTCATTCACTATTGACTAGTAAATATAAGATATTATGTTAACAGGATAAAGCATACATAATGACAGGATGTACTATATAGAAAGACAATATGGAATTTTTCATGGTGACATCAGTTAACTATTTCATGATCGGGTAGTTATGAAAGACCATAAATAAGAAGAATAATTATGGAATATTTCTTAGAAAATATAATGAAAATCACAACTTCCATATTAACGTGATCTTCACCAAGATTAGAGGGAGGTTAGCGCCAAAATCGCATAGATATCCCGCCAAATTTGTTACCACGATGAGAGGGGGGTAACTCTCGTTTTTACTATTTTCAATATGTTTTTCATATTTCTTTTAAAACTCATAAATCAAAAATAGAATTTTTTTCTTTATTCAAAAAAAAGATTTTTAATGTTCATCTTATAGCAAAGATGCCCACGTGGGTATTCAAATGCTACTTCAGTATAACATGGTCATTTTTGCAATAAACATTTTAGTTGGCGTTTTACTGCAAAATCGCCTTTTTTTTGGTATAAGTCGCTCATCTTCTTAATTTCCTTTTTCCCATATACAATATCTCATCATCTTTAATCTCAAATGCTCTCTCTTTATTTACATGCACTTATTTGCAAACTCTACCCAGCAAAATACCCTTTCCTTTTGATTTCAATATCCAATGAAATATAGGTAATTAAACTAGATTATGCTTGATTGAATGTTGCATGAATATTTGAGAAATAATAATCAAACTTGTAAAGAGTCGATGAAGGATCCAATGATAGAAGATTTGTTTTGAATTGAGTAAAGTTGAGATAGTGAGGATTTTCAATTGGTATACAATTTAACAAGAATTGCATACCTAAATGTCTAACGTTTTTTTTTTGCCAGATGAGGAGAAATGTTGTAATTTAATTGATATTTTTTGTTTAATTTCCATAATTTGATTGAACTAAAAATAATTAAACAAATTGACATGTGGACAGATTCGGTTGGTGGGGCAGTATGTTTGCATCAGAGGATCCGGAATGTGTTTCACCGGTTGGTACTCTCGATTTTTTGGCTTTTCCGGATGGTGTCTTGAAAAAAAACTCATTTCGAGTCATACCCTTGAACTTTTGTAACAGTCCGGCTCGTGCCCTTACTAGTGAATTTTCGATAATTTCTAACTAAATAAGTATGTTTTCTAATGAAAATAATATTTTTTATTTAATTAAAACAAAATTTAGTTTAATTACATAAAAGATAAAATTAAAAATATTATATTACATTATATATATAGAGTTTGGTTCAAATGAAACGAACTCTTATCATGAAACGAACTCTTATCCTGAAACGAATGCACTTTTCCTAGTTCATAATACACTTTTTCTACTTCAGAGTGCACTTTTTCGCATTTGCACTTTTTGTACTTTTTGTATTGCATTTCTCCACACTGCACTTTTTGTATTTTGCAATGCTCTTTTGTATGAAAAGTGCACTACTAACTAGGAAAGTGCATTCGTTTCACGTTTTAGGATATTTGTTTCATTTGAACCAAACTATATATATATATATATATATATATATATATATATATTTCAAGTTGATTGTTGTATGTTGTATGATTAAAATTTTCTAAGTTAAAACAAAAACTATTACTATATTTATAGTAAAATTAATAATTAAAATTGTCATGTCTGTTTTATGTAATAATTTTGACATTTTTTTAGAAAAACTAATAGAACTTTTGTTATGGTACTCTCAAGTTAAATTTTGTAAGTATATTAAGTTTTTTAAAAAAGTTCAAAATTACTATATAAAATCTACATGAAAAATTTTAATCATGCATTATTTTTTAATATATAATATTGTAATATTTTTTTATTTTAACTTAAAACTATTTTAATATACAACATAAAATCTTCTTGAAAATATATAAATTTTAATTTATTATTTGATACGATTTATTTGAATTGTTAAATTAAAATTGTGTTTTAATTTAATTAAATAAAAATATATATATTTTTATTAGAAAACATACTAATTTAGTTATAAATTAACGAAAATTTACAAGTAAAGACACCCGCCCGGACTTTTGCAAGAGCTCAGGGGTACCACTAGGAATAAGTTTTTTTTCAAGGCACCATCTGGAAAAGTCAAAAACTCGAGGGTACCAACCGGAATTTCCATATCTATATACTATTACTAAACTCGAATGCCTCTATCCTATTTGTCAATCTTCTAACTATGCCACATAAGCTTCTTAAATTTTCAATTTACTCATTTACCCTTCATAATATTTAGTATTTAAAATTCTTAAAAGTATATAATATAAGAACAAATTTAGCCCAAAAGCATTTTGGGCCAACCTATTTAGGCGTTTGTTAAGCTTCCTTAATAAATTAGTTATTTGTCAAATATATAAGCATTTTGGGCCAATCTTCTAACTATGCCACATGCCTATTCGTTGAATTATTCACATTGCTATCAATATATTGTTCGTATTCAGATAAATGACTTTGATATTCTATTATGTGTTCTTCTTCCCCTTTTTCAATCTCGGTGGATGTGAGTGATTAAATATCTAATATTTATTTTGAAGTTAAATCTTTTTAGCTAATCTGGATGGTTGGGTTTGCTCTTGACTTCTTATCCTCTCTACTCAGGTTAATTTGATCCATTGATGAGAAATAAGTTGCTTAAAAAGTGATAGATATACTTCTAATTTTGTAACTATGCAATGTCATCTTCCTAGTAGCTTCAGACCATTAAATGATTAATTTACACTAGTAAGAGTGAATTTGACAACAATCATTGCTGTTAATTATCGGTAGAAGATGGTGAAATTCAAAGTGAAAGTAAAACAAAATAGTATTCTATATATAATCAACTTTTGTATAATTTTCCTTTATTTTATTTTTATAGCCTATTTCACCTCTTGATCTCAGAATGTGAATCAAGTAAAGAATTGAAAAGTGTGCCATGTCTGATGTTAACTTGTACAATGATATTTTGATGGCTGTCATGTCTGAGGTTAAGTTATCATGTTAGAAAGAAATCAAATTGGCTTTTGAGCTGCAACAGAAGGGAAAGAAAGGAGAATTCATTTTAATGTATTATCATCTGTTTGTAACTACTAGATTTAATTAGTAGGAAATAAACATGTTCTTACTGGATTTTTTTGCATTGATCATTTTTAATGCATTATCTTCGACTTGTTCATGCTAGATGATTCCTCAATGAGCTGATTCTAATTGCTTCACTGAATATAATTATGAAACTATTATTGATATTGAATGATATAGGTCATATACAATAACCGATTATATCTAGTTGATTCACATAAAGCTGGCCCAACAGGTTGTGTTAATATAAAACAAGTGGTCTATCCTCATGATTTACATGTTCTTGAAAACTCTGTATTTCTTCCCTCCAACACCAGGTATTCTTTGTCAAGCAATCTTTATTAGCTTTTAAGTACAATACTTTATCATTCCTTTTCTAGTCTTAGATTTTGTGAACCAATTGTCATTTGTGGGGCAATTTTGAGTGATTCTTTCCACCTATATCAATTTTAAAAGATGTCCTTATTTTTATTATAAAATAAATTTAGCCTATTAGCTCAAATGGTAGAGCATTTTTCTTAAAAAATAATGATGTGGGTTCAAATCTCACATAGACTTATTAATAATTTTTATGATGACACTTACTAATAATTTTTATGATGACAACTTTGTTTTTATGTGTTTATGATGGTTGTTTTTATGTGGTTTAATGTTATCAAGGTCGTTTAAAAACAAGTGATGACGCTTGATGACACTTTTTTTTATTACACTTTGATGATGACAGTTGTTTGTCATCAAGACAAGGCCTTTTTGACAAACAAATCAATCAAACCATCATCAAGTAGTGATGACAGTTGACGACAATCGAACCGTCATCAAATAGCGATGATGATTGATGACAATCGAACCATCATCAAATAGCGATGACGATTGATGACAATCGAACCGTCATCAAATAGCGATGACGATTGATGACAATCGAACCGTCATCAAGTAGAGATGGCATTTGTGATGATAATGGATGACAATCAAACCGTCATCAAGTAGTGATGACAGTTGATGATAATCGAACCATGTCATCAATAATCTTTTGATGACAATTTATGAAAAAGTGATGACAATCGAACCGTCATCAAGTAGGAATGACATTTGTGATGATAGTTGATGACAATCAAACAATCATCAAGTAGTGATGACAAGTGATGACAGTTGATGATGGTTCGAACTGTGTCATCAATAATATTTTTTTATTACACTTTGAGTGGTGACACATATTTGATGACACTAAAAAAAATTGTATGTGATGACACTAAAATATTAAACGGGATGATAGATATTTGATGATAATTTTGTTTTTTATGTGTGATGACATTTTTTATCGTTTATTACAATTTTTGTCATCAAAAAATTGTGACGACGGTGAAAAACAATTTGATGACAGTGAAATAAATTGTGATGACGGTTGTTTTTATGTGGTTGAATGCCTTTGATAATACTTTTTGTCATAAAAAAGTGTCGTCAAGACATTTTAATGACATTTTTTATGTTTTATTACACTTTTTATCAACAAAAAATTGTGATCACGGTGGAAAAAAGTTGTAAATGACGGTGAGAAAAATTGTGATGACAGTGATGGAGGTTGTTTTTATGTGGTTGAATGTCGTTGATGATACTTTTTGTCATCAAAAAGTGTTATTAAGACATTTTGATGACACTTTTTACCTTTTATTACACTTTTTGTCATAAAAAAATTGTGATGACAGTGAAAAAAGTTGTGATGACGGTGAAAAAATTTGTGATGACAACTTTTGATGATGGTTGATGACAATCAAATCGTTGATAACAGTTGATGACAATCAAATCGTGTATATTGTGATGATAAGTGATGACAGTTGATAACAGTTGATGACAGTTGATGACAATTGATGATAGAGATGATAGTGATGATAGTCATCAAGTAGTGATGACAGTGATGATAGAGATGGTAGAGATGATGGTCAATCGGTCAACGCCGGTCAACGGTTGGTCAACGTCGATCAACGGCCAGTCAACGCCGGTCAACTGTCGGTCAACGAATGGTCAACGACCGAGTCAACTCGATCAACGGGCGAGTCAACCCGGTCAACGACCGAGTCAACTCGGTGGGAGTGGGGTGGGGGGTGGGTGAGTGGGTTTTGCTATTTTGCTAATTTTCACACACTCCTTAATATCCACCTAATTAAGCTCTTTTTTTTTGATATTTAATTAATTCATCCATAATATAATAATATTTCTAATTAATGTTATTAATAATTGCACATAATATATTAGTAGGTGATCTTTAATTCCTTAAACACTAAATTAGTACATGATATCTCTACTATTTATCGTTATGAACAAAATTTTAATATTACATTGTCAAATACTATTATAATATTATCTCATTTATCATTATTACTTACCATATTCAATCAAAAACAATTCAATTAGCTATGTTATAAATAAGCATTCTATACCTATTGGAATAATATTACCTCATTCATTACTATTACATACCATATTAAAATAATGAGTATGAAATACTTACCATATTCAACTAATGAGTATGGAAATATTATTCAGTTTTTAGTGTTTATTTACCTATATATTATATAATATTAGCTCATTCAAAAATTAAATCACATATCCTATTATAAATAAAAAAACATTTTTAACATTTCCTAAATATTATAATAATTTTCTCTTGAATGTTTTATTGAGGAAATTATTTTATTTTATGAAATAAGTTTATGTAAAATTTAATCGACAAATACGATTATTACATAATTTTTTTCCAAATTATCGTCGTTCATGACACGGCCGGGTCTTGCTAGTTATATGTATATAGTAAAGGGCTCTAGATAAACCCCTAGTTATAGAGAAACCATGGAAATGATTTGGATCATTGGATCTGAATATTTTAGTGGCTAAGATTTAAAAAAAAGGTGCATGGAAGTTAATTTTTAGTAATAATAATGGATGAGAATCGATTTCTCTCTCCTTATCTTTCAAAAGACAAAATATTTATCTCTCCAATTTTAATCCTTTCGATTACCAAAAAAACCTCTCTATCGTATCCCGAAATCTCTCCCGCTCACGAAATGCATCTCGATCATCTTCTCAATTTCAAAGCTCAATCGATCTTTCATCCAAAATTATCTTGAAGAAATCGGTAAGTTTTGATTATAGAATTCGGTACTACTTTCGATTTTGATGTTCTGCACCTTTAATTTATCATTGTTCTTAAACTAGAAATCGTTTCTGGTTAGATTCCGCCAGAAATGCAACCTATGGGATCTACTCTGTCAATTCCGTTCATATCTAAGAAATCGTCTCTACAAGATTTGCCCAAAAAATCATCTTCATCGCATGTGTTGCCGGAGGATACGACATCGTTGTTGGAGACGTCGGAGAAGTCAAGTCAGCCATTGTGTTGAAATTGAGAAGACAGTTATGTGTACTGAATTATCTAATCACGTTGAAATTGGCCTGCTACTATCTCGACCCAAAAAAAGAAGAAGAAATTGGCCTACTGAATGTTGGAAATATTACTATGGCGTTCTTTGAATATGGGGGAGAAATTATTCCCTGGTGTCGATTGCTTTTCTCTTGAGTGGCTTAGGAAGAAGATCTCCAATCCCATTCACGGAGGCTTGGCCGAAGGTCGAGTCTCGAAAGCAACAAAAACAAAAGAGTCAAAAAAGCTTGAATATGATGTTATAATGATGTGGTAAATTTGAGAGAATATGCGAGTTTAAAATTTGACATACATGCATATGTACTCGAATATGCGTGAAAAATTATCAAAAGATGTTATTCCACTATTATAATAATTTCACTGAATATGGGGGTTTAAATTTCGAATATACAAATATACCTACAAGAATATGCGTGACAAATCATCAAATATGATGTTGGTATACTGATGTCGTATATTGACTGAATACACAGGTTTAAAATTTTGAACATACTAGTAAATACACTCAAGTATGCTTGACAAATTATCAAATTCGAAAATGGGATACATATTCAATTAGACAACTTATTATGTTCAACTATTCATCACATATGTTCTGATAAAAATCCAGAACCTTAATCCTATTTTGTATTCCATATTTCAACACGTATATACGAAAATTAATATATTAATGTTCATATAATACACACACATATTCCTATATAATTTCAACGTATATTACAAATAAAATTGAATTAAATATTCATGTTCATAAAATGGATGTAGATATTCAACCGTACAAATTATGTTTAATATTTCATCATATATGTTCAGATAACAAAATATAATCCTTAATCACATTGCGTATCTAGTTTTTCAACACCTATATTCGAATAAAATATAATGTTGTTCAAAATATACGCACATATTCAATGTTTAATTCATCATGTCTAATTCAAAAAATTGTTACAAAATGTTTACGTTCAATGATTCATCCTATATGTTCAAATATAATAAAATTTCTTATTCTATCACGTATGAAGTATTTTATCAACTAAATTCGATGGCATTCATAAATAGATTATGTGTTAAGTCAACAAAAATAATTTTCATGAAATTGCCCAATTTAGTATGAAATCAAATATTAGCTATTGTGTTATGATTTCGAAAAATCAATCTTGAAATTCAGTTGAAATAAAGCGCAACATATTGTCATAAACAATTTGAATTGCAAATAATTAGTTCACATTATTGAAATTTTGTGCCCTCGATTTGTTAAATTTTTGAATACGAGGTGATTAATCGTCTCTACTAAAGGTCGGGTTGAACAAGCTTTAAGAATGTGCATCAATGGAGTTTAGATATACTGAATATTGAAGGCAGTTGTTTTTTCCATATCTGTATACATTAAATCTCGCATATGGGGTGGTTTTTTTCCTAATTAAAATAATTCAGGGTTGTGTTTTTAAAAAATGTCCATATTAGCTATTGTAGTCCTTAAATCTTAACAATTAATTACCCAAAATCCTATGATCCTAGTACAGTCTACCATTTCTAAAAAATAGTCCATATATGGTTATGTAAGCATGCTATTTTTGGATGAGACATATACTAAATTAGAAGAGAGAAAAGAAGAGAATTGAATGGTGAATGGAAATTCAACGACGAATAGAAACAATTGAATATAGACATGTTTGTTTTTCATTTTGCTATCTCCTTAATAAACAAACAAAGGGAGGAATATTTATTCATCTTTTGAAAACAAAAGAAAAAGAAAACACGAGAAAAAAAAGAGATTTCATCTTGCAAAAGAAAAGAGAGAAATACAAAGAGAGGTTTATTTTCTTTTAAAGGATATACTCTTTTGTACGGCGAACTTGTGACTTGTAGAAGTTGTCGCGTATTTTCCCTTCATATAAAGAAACATATCACCCCGAGGACGTAGACAATTTGTCAAAACTCGTTAATCTTGTGTGTTCATACCATCTGAACTATTCTCTATTAGTCTAAGCTTCCACAACTTCTCAACAATTGGTATCAAAGCCAAATCAAAGTCTAAGGCGTTGAAAGTTTAATTTTGAAATCAATGGCTTCTAGTCGCGGAATTATTAAAGTTGGAAAGTATGAAATTGAGAAGTTCAATGTGAAGAATAATTTCTCCTTTGTAGGATGAAGATGAAAAATCTATTAATATCTCAAAAATACACAAGGCGTTGCTGAGTAAGGCTAAGACACTAGTAGATATGAAGGATAACGATTGGGATGATCTCGATATAGAAGCACTTGCCGCCATAATCTTTTGTCTTGAGAGAGATGTCGTATTTATGGTGGATCACGAGGAAACTGCGTAATGTGTGTGGACAAAGTTAGAGGCAAACTTCATGGCGAACACTCTAACAAATTGAATTTATCTCAAGTCTCAGTTGTATACTTGCAAGATGGAGGAAGGAATTTCACTCCGTGATCATATCAACAAATTTGATAGGAAAATTTCAATGTGAAGGATATTGATGTGAAGGTTGAAAATGAAGATCAAGCACTTATGTTGTTGCTTTCTTTGTTGAAATTATACGAGAATCTTGTTCAAACATTGATACTTGTTGGCGAGACACTGACTATGGATGAAACTAGAACGGCGGTCCTAGAAGATGATGTACGAAAGGTGGCGATCAATAGTATGGCCATTGTGAACAATGAACAAGCACAAGGTTTGTTTGCAGGAGGATAGAGTAATGACATAGGAAATAGCAAGAAGAAAAAGTTTAGATCAAAATCTAGACCCATAACAGAAACTCGTTGTTACAAGTGTGCTGAGCTTGGGCATTGGAAGTGTAATACTCAAGAAAATTTAATATTTTAAAGTTTTCGAAATTCGTATTGGGATTGCTTAGCTATTAAGTAATCTTGGGGAGACCTTAAAAAATATATGCTTGGAAATGCGTGCTTGACTTAAGTGATATTTGGATGTAAGTTGGTAATTTTGATGTGTCTCGAAAAACGTGTCCGGGTTACTTCGCTTGTAAGTAAGCTCGGATAAGTTTGTTTCTTAGTTGTTAAGTAATCCCCTTTCTTAATAGAATGAAGATAGACTTGTAAAGTTTTGATTTTATCTGTTTTCTTAGATATTCGTGTCGTCTTATCTTCTAGATTTGTGTGTCATGCATATCTTTCTTCCTTAAAATTTGTGCCATGTTATCTGATCTTCTAGATTTTCGTGCCATGTTTTTCTTTCTTTCTCAATACATCTTTATCTTCTAGATTTGTGTGCCATGCTCTTTATCTCTTATACAAGTTGAATTGAATTTGTCTTCTTTCAATTTCACCTATATAAAGCCAACCCTCCCTTCCATATTTGATCATTCCTCCCTTCCTCTCATTTTCACCCTCTTCCTCTCTTTGTTTTCATCCACCATCACCATCTTGTCTTTCTTCTTCTTAAAATTTGGTGAGAAGTCTTGATTTGGAACAACCAACGTGCCTTTCGAGTGTTAGAGCAAACCGTTCTCTAAGTAGTTGTCTTTTGGTGCTTAAGCCATTAAAGGAACAACCCTTTCACCTTTGAAATCATTTTGACAAGTCCGTGTTCTATTCAAGAGTTGAAATTTCAAATCAAGAGGTAAGTCGCCTAGACTTACTTAGTTATCAATTTTGATGTGTGTTGGATGTGTAGATATGATGTGTAGAACTGTATTTTGGGATTCATTCCTATATATTATATATGTCTACTTGAAAATAATTCGTTATTTTGGAAAAATATAATAGATGAATAATATTTTGTATTTTATTTGGATTTCTAAACATTGGCACCTAACCGATACGGCTATGATTAGGGATAGTCGGGAAGGCGGAGACATCCCTAACTTAGTTGTATGTCAAGGAGGGCCCCTTCAAAATTATAATAAACTCTTTTGGCGAGTGCTCCCGAGGAGGCTTTATCGGGGGTAAGAAGGTGAATGATGAGGGCGTGAGTGGTTCGGATAAACGGTGGAGGCCGCCGTCCACTACCCCGCGTATGGCTGGAGGATGCCATGCTTGTTTAATAAATTATGTCGATTGAGAATTGATGGGTTGCGATTGAATTGTTATTGAGACGAAAAGTGGTTGAGGTGTTACTAAAGTAAAATGATGTGCTATTATTAGTATGCATTGTATGGCTATAAGTATTATTATGTGCGTCTTATAATTATTAGTATTGTTGTGTGTTGGCCTATTGTTGTGAATATACTATATGTGAATTATTATTTTATGTAATTTAATAAATTGATTTTGTTGCTGCATATTGTGTTTACCATTTGGTGCGTGTCAGAATTGCTAGCTAACCCTTCGGGGCGTTGATATTTTTAGGATGCAACATAGATGCAGACTATGCTTCAGGGAAACTCTTACAAGATAATGAAGGGTCAGCTCGACGTGGCGTGTCATAGGATGTGTCGAGTTATTGTGCGAGGTAGTGGGTTAATGTTGTTATTGATAATTGTTAAGTTAAGAGCTTGTGAGTACAAAGGAATGTTATTGATAATTGTTAAGTTTAGATCTTGTGAGTACAAAGGAATGTTGAGAAGTTTTCGTTTGAGTTGTTTATGTTGGGAAGTTGGTGCATACATGGTTGTAAGTTTTAAGTTTTAATAAAATATGAGTTGGATGTTTTCTTATTTTCTCGTCGTGCCTTTGTTGCAAGATCCACGATGTACATTTGTTGTCAGACTAGCTTAAGTGGACTCACGTGTGGTCTACTACCGAGTAGCATTCCGGTATTTAAAACTGGGGTGTTACAGGAAGAAGGATTGTCTGAATAAGTGGATACAAGAGGAGAAAAAACAACAAGAATAAGGGAAATCAAAATGACAAGCACGAAGCTAGCACCGCTTCTGATGATTAGGACGTAGAATGATATTCTATCAATAACAAAGCATCTGAAAATTCAATTAATTGGAATCTAGATAATGGATACTGTTATCATATGAGCCCAAACATGAAGTGGTTCTCTTCTTATAAAGCCTTGGATGGTGGAGCCGTTTTGATGGGTAACAACCAATGTTGTAATATAGTCGAGATCGGTACAATCAAGGCCAAGATGCATGATGGAATTGTTAGAACATTAATGGATGTAAGGCATGTCTCTGATTTATGAAAGAATTTGATTTCTCTGGGCGCATTACAATCAAGAGGTTGTTATCTAATTGGTGAGAACGAGATTCTAAAAGTTGTTAGTGGTTTTTTGTTGGTGATGAAGGGAATTCATCAAGGAAACTTGTACGATCTTGTTGGCAATACAGTGAAAAGAGATGTAACGGTTGGAACTAGTAGAAGTAAGTGGGAGCCAACAGAGTATACTTGGCTTTGGCGTATGCGTCTTGGTCATATGCAAGAAAAGGGTCTAAATTTTCATTGTAAGAAAGGGTTGTGGAAAAACTTGAAGAAGCCTTGCATGGAGTTTTGCGAACATTGTGTGTCTGGAAAAGCACACATGGTTACATTCTCAACAACCAACCATAAAAGCAAAGGAATATTAGACTATGTGCATATAGATGTTTGGGGTCTGGCTAATGTTGATTCAAAAGGCAGTTCTAGGTACATTGTCACGTTTGTAGATGATTACTTTAGATATAATTGGGTGTATTTCCTTAAGCTTAATAATGAGGTATTCGAGACGTTTTGAAATGGAAAACAATGGTTGAGAACAGAACATATATGAAGTTGAAAACACTAAGGTTTGATAATGGTAAAGAGTATACAGACTGTGCTTTCAAGAAGTTCTGTGATGAAGAAGGCATTGTTCGACATTGGACTGTTAGAGACACACCACAACAGAATGGAGTTGTAAAAATACCGAACCGTTCACTACTTGATAATGCTAGATGTATGCTCTCCAATTCTGGGTTGGGTCGTGAATGGTGGGCAAAGTCGGTTGCCACAAATGCTTATATTGTGAACCGATCTCCACATTCAATCTCGCATATGTGTATCCATTAAATCTCGCATATAGGGTGATTTTTTTTCCTAATTAAATTAATTCAAAGATTGTCTTTTCTAAAAATGTCCATATTAGCTATCGTAGTCATTAAATCCTAACCACTAATTACCCCAAATCCTACGATCCTAATACATTCCCCAGTTTCCAAAAAATGTCCATATAGCATTATGTAAGCATGCTATTTTTTGATGAGACATATACTAAATTAGAAGAGAGAAAAGAGGAGAATTCAACGGTGAATGGAATCAATTGGAAAAAAATTATGTCTATTTCTTTATATTGCTATCTCCTATACAAACAAACAAAGAAAGAAGAATTTAGTCATCTTCTGAAAACCAAAAGGAAAAAGAAAACACAAGAAAGAAAAAGGGATTTCATCTTGCAAAAGAAAAGAGAGAAATGCAAAAAAAAGTTTATTTTCTTTTGTAAGGATATATTCTTTTGTACGGAGAACTTGTGGCTTGTATAAGTTGTCAGGTTTTTTCCCTTCATATAAAGAAACATATCACCCCGAGGACGTAGACAATTTGTCCAACGTCATTAAATCTTTTGTGTTCATACCATCTTAACTATTCTATATTAGTTGATGCTTCTACGACTTCTCAACAAGTAGTATCAGAGCCAAATAAAAGTTTAAGGCGTTGAAAGTCCAATTTTGAAATCAATGGCTTCTAGTAGCATAAATTATTAAAGTTGGAAAGTATGAAATTGAGAAGTTAAGCGGGAAGAATGATTTCTCCTATTGGAGGATGCAGATGAAAAATCTGTTTATGTCACAAAAGTGCACAAGGCGTTGATGAGCAAGGCTAAGAAACTTGTAGATATGAAGGATAACGATTGGGATGATCTTAATATAAAATCATTTTCCTCCATAATCTTATGTCTTGAGAGAGATGTCGCATTTATGGTGGATCACGAGGAAATTGCATCAGGTGTGTGGACAAAGTTGGATGCAATCTTCATGACGAAGACTCTAACAAATCGAATTTATCTCATTTTATAATTGCAAGATGGAGGATGGAATTTCACTCTGTGATCATATCAACAAATTTGATTGGATAGTTTCAAATTTGAAGGATATTGATGTGAAGGTTGAATACGAAGATCAAGCTCTTATGTTGTTGCTTTTTTTGTTGAAATCATATGAGAATCTTGTTCAAACATTGTAACACCCCTTCCTATCCTGGAGGTATTACCGCCAGTAACCCCGATTAAGACTAAACCGAAGCTACCCAAGGCTTTAAACTAACTGAACAAACTACAAGAAACATTACAGCGGAATAAATACAATTGGTCTTATACAAACCACGACTTAAAAGAATAAATAAATAGAACAATCTTCTATTTAACAAAATCTTCAACAAGTCTTCCTTAAGTTTTTATTTCTGAAACTCAGCTTCGCTTTGAATTAGTTCAATCATGATCTTCACTCAAGTATAGCCATTGGAAACCTTTCTTCAACTTCTGGAGCTTCGAACATCTGAATCCGCCTCTTGAATCAACTTATAAGAAATACCTGATGTGTCGTAAACCAACGATGGACACCAGCCAACCAAATGAAAAAAAAGATGGACGGGTTAGTCTAATGATAGACTAGCAAGCGGAGAATCTAACTTGGTTCTTATGGTTGTAACTAAACATATTGGCATCCAAAATCCGAATAGACTCGGATTATGATCCAACAGTTAGTAGTCTTATAGAGAATAAGAAGGAGACTCGCATAATCCAGAGAGAGAACACCACCGCTTGTGGTTTCTTTAAGAAGCATAAATAATTGTTGGGAACCCATAATAATCACATAAAGTTTTGAAAAGCCTCCATCGACTAATCAAATTGATTTAATCAAAATTTGATTAAGAATCATTCATAACCGGAAGCAAGAATGGTTATCGAATAGACTAACCATTCGGGTACATTAATGTGCCTAACGCACTTATCTTTATTACTTTCAGAACTTTCACAAACATGTTGGTAACTTTTAAGCGGCTAAAACCGCAGAGAATCCACCTGTAAATGGAGACGTCAAGATGAGAGGGATGAAATCCATGATCATTGACGAACACCTAGTACCAATTTGCACTTAGCTAGAGTGCATAAACACCTCTTCCAGCGTTGAGTGAGGTATGAGTCATGACCCGAATGTTGGGATATGATAGTAACGAGCTAAACCTCCCAACATAGACTGTGTTATAAAGAGGTCACCGGAGACTCGGCTCCTACCCCTGAAAAACTAACTTACTTCACAATAATGTCTCAGCATGAGACAACTAAACATACAATGTCACATACAACGGACCTAAATCCAATTTGAGCGCGAAAATGAATGAATAACAATGTGGTCATTATTTCTAACAAAACAACGACCTATCATATTTTATTAATCATACAAGTTGTTCCCAACGCAAATATTAAATGGGATCCAATTCCTCATTTAATAACAATAACGCAAGAGAGAATCGTCCACTTACCTTAGAAGGCGTGCTCGACGTCCTTAGTAATTCCAACAGTAATCTTTATTATCCTTCTGACAGATATAACAAAAGGATTTCTCAGCAACGAGCTCACAAAAACACTTCTTAGTTGTATTCTTAATTCCTACAACTTCCTAATCGATAAACGATTTAATTTCCGAATATCGATATATAATAAATCCTTAGTTATTATGCTTCAAGGAGCCATCTTGGCGGAATTATAACTAATTATCCGCTTCACTTTTGAAACAATTTTCTAAATAAAAATCTTTCATTAACATCAGTTCTTAAAGGTTACCAAATTTCGGATCAAACGGATTAACAACGAATCCCGAGTAATTATCCGAAGTCCTTTACCTGCCAATCGGTATCCGAAACTTGTATTCGCTATAACGGAAGATCCGGACATCCGTTTTCCGAGAGGTTTGAACCTGTGGGACCGTATAAACTTCAAGATTATAAAAACCATAAATTTAATTAGCAAAGCGGAACCAAAAGGCCCTTACGGTGGCTCCGCAATCAACCCGCTACTTAATTTCGATCGTATATACCTTCACTCGATCCCATGGCTCGTTTGGCTCGATCATGGCTCGATCGCCGAGCCCGAGGGTGGCTGGGTGTTGCCCGGCAGTATCCCTCTTGGTGGGTGGTGGTCGGACAGCCTGGTGGTCGCCGACGGCGTCACTTTGGGCGAGGCAAAGAAGACCGGCGGGATGAGTTCTCCTCTCCCGAGCTTGTCGTTCCGCCTGATTCGTTCCTCTGGTTCGGCTCCTTTCTCCATCAGCACGAGCCCAGAAAAAGGAAGAAGAGAAGGTGGAGGGAGGTGGAGATGGAGGTGGAAGAGGAAGAGAAGTGGTGGTAGGGAAGTGGCGGGGGACGGAGGGCGGTGAAGTTGAATTCTTTCTCCCAATCCATTCGTTCCCCTCCTTTTTCTATCTTATCCCAAAAAAAACGAGCCTTCCCTCTTATCTCTTTGATTCCTTACATACTAAGGCAAAGAAGATGTGCTAAAAAATTCAAAACTCGTCTCGGAACGGAACTCGCGTTAAAGCGGTAAAATTATGTAACTCAGGTGGAAAAACTTACTAAACGAAAAACGTCCCGTAAATTATGTAGACCAATAAAACCAATTTTCCATGATGTTATCTTGCTAGAATCAATTTTTAAGGCTTCCGTTTCGTATTTTAAATCCTTTTCGGTACATAATTAAAAAGACGGCTTATCCAATAAATATTCTTTTTCCACCGAAAAATCCTAGAATTCACATCGTTCCATAAAATCATTTCTTTGTGATTTTAGGATATCACCAATAATTTTCTAGGATTTAATTTCCAACAAAAATATTGGATTAAGCGTTAAAACGGTCAAAAAGATTAAAAAGGATATCCGAAAAAAAAAATATCCTTAAAAAACCGCAGTTATTACATTAGTACCCCCTTAAAAATGGTTTCGTCCTCGAAACCAAGGAGAACTCGGATCACAAAGAAGGATAGCACAAACGCATACACACAACCACTACAAACCTATACAGAAGTTTGTAGTACCCCTTTAAAAAAACATAATGTTACTTCTGCACTAAGCACAATCAACCAATGCTTAGTTACCAAACTTCTTCTTTACAACGTTCACTGACTTTGGAAAATGACTCAACATTTCCTGTCTATTCTCAAGTCTTTTCTTCACCTCCATTTTAGGCCAAGGTAGCCTAATCAAAGATATTTTTCCTATTTACGAAGACATTACAGATAAAATACACTGATGGTGGCAATGCCAACCCATAAACAAACTTATCAGTTCTTTCCAGTATTTCAACAGATTCAACATATCGAGCATTTACGTTGTCTCGCTTTCCCCAGCGGAATACGCCTTTCAAGACGGATATTAGAACAAAAACGTCGTTCTTTACAATGAACCCAACATGCTCTCAAATTAAAACAACACACAATGGTTGTCGATTTGAGCAGTCAGCACCCTTGAACGTTAGTGCGATATTATTGTTCTCTTGGCCAAGTTTGGCCCATGAAGAACCTTGTCAGTGTTGTCATTCCAACAAATTGACAACCAACACTTCTAGCTTTATAAAGCCTTAAAAGAGTCATTTTCTTTATCGTGAAATCAAAATTCTTGTATGTGATTTCACTCAACCTCAAACTACTATTCCAACTCGTGTAGAATTCAGAATACATGTCCTCGAGAATTTGAAGTTGTTTCCTTGCATTGCTCATCACTTTGATGAGGGAAGCTTGCGCTAAAATTCAATTCACTCCACAAAGCTTGATGTTACTTCTTTCAAAACTTTGACATGAACCACCTATCTCAATCAGAGATAAAAGTCTTTGGAGTTTTATGAAGATCAAAAACTTCATGCATGAACACCTCAGCTAACTTCTGTACTCTTTAAGTCATCTTAAATGCATTAGAAATAAAACTCTAGATGAGTTTCTTAACAACCTTTGTATTGTACTTTTCTTTCATTAAGTCTTGAACGACTAATGACAAGAATCCATTGTAACATCTTCCCACTTCCATTCTGAAACAGGAAAAGACTATGACATTTCATCTGGTCTTTTATACTCAATCTGGACTTCCAGACAAACCAAACATATCAAAACGAACTCTGTGACACTTTGCTTCATGTCAGTCCATGAAAAGCTTTATCTTAAATCCTTATACCTTTACTTGTTCCAGGATGAACCAATTAAGCAAATAAATATGCTTCCTTTGAAATGAGCTTTCAAAGCTCATCAACAACAGATACACATGAATAGTCTTGAAATCAAGCAATCCATAATCTTGAATAACAAATCCCGGTGTCTTACCTTCTTGATCTTCTCCATTGATCTTAGATAATATTACTTTCCCACACTACTTTTCCTTGATCTGGTCAACAGATTTTGAATAAAATCCTAGGGTGTTCACACAACCTTGTTGTCATCCAACTAAACTTTTAGTTCTTCTCAAACTAGTTTCTTTACAAGGATTACTTAAAATCCTTACTCAATTTCCTTTTTGAGATAAAATCTCAATATCACTTTAACCAAGAGTATGAGATTTATCCAACACATGACAAGATAATAACCTATATTGTCAATCCTTTACATCCTTTTCTCAACCAAAACTCAGCTTGGGCATACTGACATTCAAATGTAGTTATCTCTCTCAACTACTTCAAACTACACTCTTACGCATTACTATACCAAAATATTGGACACTAATACCTTTAGTCCAATAATTTCCAACAAAATTGTCTCCATTGACAATTTTCAGTCTTTTTCATCAAAGAACTGTTTAGACTTCACTTAACATTCTGACTTGTTGATATCCTCACGTGTCCACTCTCTATATCCAACACTTTCAAGCTGAGATTGAAAATCAATACTAATTTACCTATCCAAACTCCAGACCTATTGGAGTTCTGCTTAAAGTCCTCACTTGACTATCTTATCTCAAAGAGATTTAAGTTTTCAAGACAACATAAATATAAATAACAATTAATGGAGTAATTACTAGTACATCCTTTATTCCAAAGAAAGGATTACTACAATATCATTCCTTAGAAAGGGTTCCATCCCAAGAGTCAATATCAACTTACTTTCAAGGACAATTCCGCTAAAAAGGCAATGACCTTCTTAGGTCATGACGTCAACCAAGATGAACTACTAGCAAACTACTTAGAGAATTCCAATAATCGTTGACTGAAACAATCCCAAACTCTTAGAGAAGTACGGAGTTACTCCATGCTCTTCAGAGACCAACACAGATTTGTAAAGAATCTTACCAAATTTCCTTACTTATAATCGAACTGTTTTGGGAAGTTTGACCATATTCCTTAAATGGTATAGGGTACCAAGAATATACTAACTCAAAGGAGTTTTACCAGATACTAGATATAGAAATTGCTATAATGCAAAAGAAAGCTTGCATCTTTTCATCTCAACCAACTACACTTGCAAAACTCATATAATTGCAAAACTTATATGATTGCCAAATCATACTAGAAACTATTCTTTAAAACCCAAGGAATTATGTGATCTTATTCCACCATGTGATCAGCATGGGGAGATAAAATAAACATAATCCTTTACTGCATTCTCATAGGAATAAGACATGTAATCTTACCTTACCATGTGATCAAGATGGAAGACAAATCACATTCTTACTCACCACCATGAAAACCGTAGAAAATTTATTCATAAATCCTGCATATCAATTCAACATTTCCTTGAAAAAAACATACTTGAACTCTACAAAGTCCTAAGAGCTTTCTCAAAAGAGAAAATCACAATACAATTTCAAATATCCCTTAAATCATAACAACTTGACAGGAACTCGACATAGTCTACAAGCATACAGGCTTTAACTTTGAATGTCGCTGAAACAAAGATTAGCTACTTTCTTGAAGAAATGGGCGCGTCAAGCCAATGCATCAAATAAAATTGCTGACCTTAATTTCATGAAGCTACTAACGCTTTGCCCTAGTTCAGTGCTGACATTTGCACATTAGCTGGCGTTACCAACTTGACCAAAGTTTTGAATCAAAACCGAGTCCCAAAGGAGCTAAGATGCTCCAACTCACTTCTGAGCCCCACATTTCCCCTTGAATGTGACACTTCATTCCTTCCTCAAGGTAGAACTTGATGACATACCTTGACTTTACTTACTTAAATATACTGCTAGACTTTTCTATAATCCATAGTTGTATTGAGTAATCTCTGCCTGATTTAACTCAATCTCCACCCAATTTAACTTCACAAGTTCAATTAAAGAGTTGATCTTCATAACCACTTACTTGCAATCCTTAGTGAAGAAGTGGTTACCACTTCTTACCCATGAAAGATTGTTCGGAGGTCGTTCTCAACTTGTATGTCTCCCTTGACATACTACTTTAAAGTTAAGCAAATATGATCCATTGACAAAATTCAATACTTGAGTTCATCCATTCACAAGACAACGAGCCTTCTGCAAGTGAATCTTCATATAAATTCTGATATCCAAAAGTAAACTATCAAACTCTTCTAATGAGTTTAAGGCCTTTCAATCCTTTTACAACTTAATCCTCTCAATATACAAAATGTACTTTCAAACTTTGCATCTAGTTCAAAACATCCAATCCTTATATCTCTCTACATATAAGGAAATTCCTTTAATTTCCAATCTCTTTTAGTAGAAGAATGAATGCACATGGCCAAACAAGATATTCTTGAACCTATCCCAATTCAACATTGGTAAACAAACTAGACTTCTCCATCAATTCCACCTTAAGCTTTGGATTTGACTGATATAAAATCTTCAAAATCCTACACAACTGAAATTATTTTTCATCGATAAGGGCTAAGCCTTATTGACCACAATATTGAATGATTGATATTTTTCTCCCAACCGATTAAAATATCAAAGGCAACATGCCAAAATTCTTTCTTGCACGATCTTCTCAAAACTGAACTTTTTCATTTCCATTCTTGAATAAACATAAGCCAATACCATTGGCAATTTAGAACATCTTACTACTGATTCCATTACTAGTCCATTATAGACCTCAAGTCTCTTCTCATTATCCCGAGTTGGGTATCATACAACAAAATTCCCATAACGTTGTCACATAGGTTAATCATCGGGATATCAACAACTCATGTAATCAATTAACACTTGTGCTAAGTAGTTAATTGAACATAAACACATTACTGATAAACTTTTACCTGTTCAATCCATTTTGACCAATCAACCTTATTCACAACAACCTTGATGATTAACCACTTGTTCACAACTTAAGCTGAACCAACATTCTTCCTTCCTTTCTTACTATAATCATAAGAAATCCGCATTCCATTTAGGAATCTCAATCCTCTTAACTCAAAGGAGAACAACATAGATGAACATTCGAGTTCGAATACTCTCAGATTCAAAATTGAACTGCATCTTCCAATAGTTTAACAATTCAATTGATCCAACACTTGAGCACTTCAAAGCTCTTTAACTTCCAACTGAGCAAAGAAAAGTACAGAATATCCATGATTCTATACTATAGAGTCACAAACATAGTTGTTGAAGAAAGTTTCTAAAGACAATCCTTTTCTTTTCAGGATTCTGTTACATCACTTCATGATCCATACTGATCTTTTTAGAATCACTCAAGGCTCATAAGATTCTCCAAATCTCAACATTGAGGAGTAGAGGTTCCAACTCCAAACATCTGTTGATACTTGAATTTCAAAATTCAGAAAATTCCTATAATAATATACTCCTGAAACTCTTACACTTATGACTTCAAAGTCAAACAAACTCACTTTGAAAATTCCTTTTTAAAGACAACACTTGAACTTTCATATTTCAAGAAAAGAATTTAACAATTTCTTTCACATAACTTTGAATCATGAACTTTCTAACAAAAATTCTTAACTTGAAATCTTCCATCATACGAGCTTAAATTAGGAAACCTTCAAACTAGAAAGTCTTTATGAAGTACAATACTTAACTTCAAAATCTCACAAGAAGTTCCCTAATATGGAAGAAACGACGAGGTACACCCAATTCAGACTCTCAAGAGAGAATAGGAATTCATTGAGAACTTGGTCTAGAACCGGTTCAACTTCAGGAATCTTCACCTGATCCTACTATGGATCCTTCTCGGAATCCATTCTCATCTACAGGGAATCAAATGTCCACCATAGGACCTTCTTCACATAAACCATCACAAACTTGTTACCTCGTGTTCTCCAATTCCCTTTTCTCCTTCTATCTCTTTCCCGAGTCTGACCTCCAATGTTAACCACTTTCTGTAAATGGTTCTAAGACAACACCAATATAGCATTTTCCACAATTCTATATGGAAGATGAAAGTCTTAAGCAAGACTTAGGAACTTTTAGCTCTGATACCACTTCTGTAACACCCCCTTCCTACCCTGGAGGTATTACCGCCAGTAACCCCGATTAAGACTAAACCGAAGCTACCCAAGGCTTTAAACTAACTGAACAAACTAAAAGAAACATTACAGCGGAATAAATACAATTGGTCTTATACAAACCTTGACTTAAAAGAATAAATAAATAGAACAATCTTCTATTTAACAAAATCTTCAACAAGTCTTCCTTGAGTTCTTATTTCTGAAACTCAGCTTCGCTTTGAAGTAGTTCAATCATGATCTTCACTCAAGTATAGCCATTGGAAACCTTTCTTCAACTTCTGGAGCTTCGAACATCTGAATCCGCCTCTTGAATCAACTTCCAAGAAATACCTGATGTGTCGTAAACCAACGATGGACACCAACCAACCAAATAAAAAAAAAGATGGACAGGTTAGTCTAATGATAGACTAGCAAGCGGAGAATCTAACTTGGTTCTTATGGTTGTAACTAAACATATTGGCATCCAAAATCCGAATAGACTCGGATTATGATCCAACAGTTAGCAGTCTTATAGAGAATAAGAAGGAGACTCGCATAATCCAAAGAGAGAACACCACCGCTTGTGGTTTCTTTAAGAAGCATAAATAATTGTTGGGAACCCATAATAATCACATAACGTTTTGAAAAGCCTCCATCGACTAATCAGATTGACTTAATCAAAATTTGATTAAGAATCATTCATAACCGGAAGCAAGAATGGTTATCGAATAGACTAACCATTCGGGTACATTAATGTGCCTAACGCACTTATCTTTATTACTTTCAGAACTTTTCACAAACATGTTGGTAACTTTTAAGCGGCTAAAACCGCAGAGAATCCACCTGTATATGGAGACGGAGAGGGATGAAATCCATAATCATTGACGAACACCTAGTACCAATTTGCACTTAGCTAGAGTGCATAAACACCTCTTCCAGCGTTGAGTGAGGTATGAGTCATGACCCGAATGTTGGGATATGATAGTAACGAGCTAAACCTCCCAACATAGACTGTGTTATAAAGAGGTCATCGGAGACTCAGCTCCTACCCCTAAAAAACTAACTTACTTCACAATAATGTCTCAGCATGAAACAACTAAACATACAAGGTCACATACAACGGACCTAAATCCAGTTTGAGCGCGAAACTGAATGAATAACAATGTGGTCATTATTTCTAACAAAACAACAACCTATCATATTTTATTAATCATATAAGTTGTTCCCAACGCAAATATGAAATGGGATCCAATTCCTCATTTAATAACAATAACGCAAGAGAGAATCGTCCACTTGCCTTAGAAGGCGTGCTCGACGTCCTTAGTAATTCCAACAGTAATCTTTATCATCCTTCTGACAAATATAACAAAAGGATTTCTCAGCAACGAGCTCACAAAAACACTTCTTAGTTGTATTCTTAATTCCTACAACTTCCTAATTGATAAACGATTTAATTTCCCAATATCGATATATAATAAATCCTTAGTTATCATGCTTCAAGGAGCCATCTTGGCGGAATTATAACTAATTATCCGCTTCACTTTTGAAACAATTTTCTAAATAAAAATTGTTCATTAACATCAGTTTTTAAAGGTTACCAAATTTCGGATCAAACGGATTAACAACGAATCCCGAGTAATTATCCGAAGTCCTTTACCTGCCAATCGGTATCCGAAACTTGTATTCGCTATGACGGAAGATCCGAACATCCGTTTCCCGAGCGGTTTGAACCTGTGGGATCGTATCAACTTCAAGATTATAAAAACAATAAATTTAATTAGCAAAGCGGAACCAAAAGGCCCTTACGGTGACTCCGCAATCAACCCGCTAATTAATTTCGATCGTATATACCTTCACTCGATCCCATGGCTCGTTTGGCTCGATCATGGCTCGATCGCCGAGCCCGAGGGTGGCTGGGTGTTGCCCGGCAGTATCCCTCTTGGTGGGTGGTGGTCGGACAGCCTGGTGGTCGCCGACGGCGTCACTTTGGGCGAGGCAAAGAAGACCGACGGGATGAGTTCTCCTCTCCCGAGCTTGTCGTTCCGCTTGATTCGTTCCTCTGGTTCGGCTCCTTTCTCCAGCAGCACGAGCCCAAAAAAAGGAAGAAGAGAAGGTGGAGGGAGGTGGAGATGGAGGTGGAAGAGGAAGAGAAGTGGTGGTAGGGAAGTGGCGGGGGACGGAGGAGATATCCCGCGGTGAAGTTGAATTCTTTCTCCCAATCCATTCGTTCCCCTCCTTTTTCTATCTTATCCCAAAAAATCGAGCCTTCCCTCTTATCTCTTTGATTCCTTACATACTAAGGCAAAGAAGATGTGCTTAAAAATTCAAAACCCGTCTCGGAACGGGCCTCGCGTTAAAGCAGTAAAATTATGTACCTCGGGTGGAAAAACTTACTAAACGAAAAACGTCCCGTAAATTATGTAGACCAATAAAAACCAATTTTCCATGATTTTATCTTGCTACAATCAATTTTTAAGGCTTCCGTTTCGTATTTTAAATCCTTTTCGGTACATAATTAAAAAGACGACTTATCCAATAAATATTTTGTTCCCACCGAAAAATCCTAGAATTCAAATCGTTCCATAAAATCATTTTATTTGTGATTTTAGGATATCACCAATAATTTTCTAGGATTTAATTTCCTACAAAAATATTGGATTAAGCGTTAAAACGGTCAAAAAGATTAAAAAGGATATCCGAAAAAAAATATCCTTAAAAAACCGAAGTTATTACAAACATTGATACTTATTGACTATGGATGCTTCAAGCAAATGATCTACAAAATGTGGCACAAGGTTTGTGCCACATTTTGTAGATCTACAAAACGGTCAAAAAGACACTGACTATGGATGAAACTAGAAGGATGCTTCAAGCAGATGATCTACAAAATGTGATAGTATGACCAGTGTGAACAATGAACAAGCACAAGGTTTGTTTGTGAGAGGACAGAGTAATGAGAGAGGAAATAGCAAGAAGGAAAAGTCTAGATAAAAATTTAGACCTAAAACAGAAACTCGTTGTTACAAGTTTAGTGAGCTTGGGCATTGAAAGAAGGATTGTCTTAATAAGAGGATACAAGGGAAGACCAAATACAACATGAATAAGGGAAATCAAAATGACGGAGCACGAAGCTAGCATCGCTTTTGATGATTGGGACATAGAATGCTATTTTGTCAATAACAAAGCATATGAAAATTCAAGTACTCGGATTCAAGATACTAGATGATCTTATCATATGAGCTCAAACAGGATGTGGTTCACTTCTACAAAGCCTTGGATGGTGGAACGTTTTGATGGGTAACATCCATGGTTGTAAGACGATCAACATCGGTACAATCAAGATCAAGATGCATGAGAGAATTGTTAGAACATTAATGGATGTAAGGCACGTCCCTGATTTGAGAAAGAATTTGATTTCTATAGGCACATTAGAATCAAGAGGTTGTAAGCTAATTGGTGAGAACGAGATTCTAAAAGTTGTTAAAGGTTCTTTGTTGATAATGAAGGGAATTTGTCAAGGAAACTTGTACCATCTTGTTGGAAATACAGTGACAAGAGATGTTGCGGTTGGAACTATAAGTAAGAGGGACCTAACAAAGTATATTAGGCTTTGGCATATGCGTCTTAGTCATATGTCAAAAAAGGCTCTAACTTTGCTTTGTAGGAAAGGGTTGTTGAAAAACATGAAGAAGTCTTGCATGGAGTTTTGCGAACATTGTGTATATGGAAAATCACACATTCTCAATAAGCATCATTATACTATGTGCATACAAATATTTAGGGTCCGACTAAAGTTATTTCAAAAAGTGGTTCCAGGTACTTTGTCTAGGTTTTAGATGATTACTCTAGATATACTTGGGTGTATTTCCTTAAGCATAAGAATGAGGTATTTAAGACGTTTAAACAATGGTAAGCAATGGTTGAGAACAAAACAGATAGGAAGTTAAAAACATTAAGGTTTGATAATGGTACAGAGTACACATATGGTGCTTTCAAGAAGTTCTGTGATGAAGAAGGCATTGTTCGACATTGGACAATTAGAGACACACCACAACAGAATGGAGTTGTAGAAAGACTGAACCGTACACTACTTGAGAAGGCTAGATGTATGCGCTCTAATTCTGGGTTGGATCGTGGATGGTGGGCAAAGTCGGTTGCCACATTTGCTTATATTGTGAACCGATCTCCACATTCAATATTGGATGTAGATACTCCTTTTAGGGTATGGTTAGGAGAACATGCAGATTATGGAAGACTTAGAGCTAGTGTTTGGATGCATCGCTTATTATCATTTCAAAGATAACAAGTTTGATAATAGAGATAAGAAGGCAATTTTCTTGGGATATGCAAGAGGAGTCAAGAGCTATCATCTTTGGTGTTTAGAAGATTCTAAGTTTGTAATCAGCAAGGATGTTACTTTTGATGAGAACTCCATGGAAGCTTTATCAAAAGCTGAGGGTCCCAAAGGTGGTGATGTTGCAAAGTTAAAATCGCAAGTAGTTGAGACACAAGAATCTGAGGACCAGCTAGATTCCAGTCATGATCAAGACGAATCTCATCATAACACATATTGTCAAGAAGATGATGAGCTTGAACACGAGGAGGTTTAGCAGGAAAATGCACATGTACTATAACAACAACAAGTGACCATGTCTTCCACTAGGCCAAGGCTGGTTTATAAACCAGTTCAGAGGTATGGGTTTGATGAGCCTCTAAAAAAGTATGGGCAGTTAAACTTAGTTGAATATGTACTCTCGGTGGAGGATGATGAGCCACTCACCTTCAAACAAGCTATCAAAGTTATTGATAGAGAGAGATGGTTGGTCGCTATGGAGGAAGAGATGGAATTTCTTCATAAGAACAAGACATGGATGTAGTCCCATTGCCTAAAGGAAAGGTTGCTCTTGCTTGTAAGTGGGAGTATAAAAGAAAAGCAGATGCATCTAAGCTCGGTGGTATAAGATACAAGGCAAGATTAGTGGCAAAGGGTTTTGCACAAAAAGAAGGTATGTATTACAATGAGATCTTTTCTCCAATGGTAAAACATACTTCTATTTGGGTGCTTATGAGCATTGTACTCATGGTGATCTTGAGTTAGAACAACTCGATGTCAAGACAAACTTCTTGCATGGATACTTGGACGAGGAAATCTACATGTATCACCCAAAAGGATACAAAGTAAAGGTAAAGGAAGGTCAAGTTTTTCGCTTGAAGAAATCCTTATATGGATTGAAACAGTTAGCTCGACAGTGGTATAAGCGATTTGACTCTTTTATTCTAAAGCATAGATTCTCCAGAAGTGATCATGATTGTTGTGTCTACATTAAAAATCTTCATGGATCGAGGTGAATATATTTATCTCTTATTGTATGTGGATGACATACTTATTGCTTCAAGAAGCATGATTGAGATTAATAAGTTGAAGGTCGAACTTGGTAAAGAGTTCAATATGAAAGACATGGACGCTGCTAGAAAGATATCGAGTATGGAGATCTGAAGAGAGCAAAAAACTTTTCAATTATTCTTGAATCAGAAAAGTTACATTCAGAAGGTTATTGATCGGTTTAGTATGCAAAATGCTAAGTTAGTGACGACTCCATTGGCACCACATTTCAAACTCTTTTGTAAGCAATCTTCTGTTACAACACAAGAAAATGCATACATGAATAGTGTACCATATTCACGTGCAGTTGGAAGTTTGATGTACGCTATGGTGTGTACACACCAAAATATTTCACAAGAAGTTAACGTCGTTAGTAGTTCATGGAGAATCTTGGTAAGGCACATTGGGAAGCAGTAAAGTGGGTGTTGAGGTACTTAAAGGGTACCGTTAATATCAGATTATGTTTTAGTGGAAAGACATGTCAAGTTAGTGGGTTTGTCAACTCAGACTATGTAAGCGATATTGATAAATGACGATCTACCATTGGTTATGGTTTCAAGTTATATGGTTCTCCTATAAGTTGGAGATCAATGTTACATGCTACAGTTGCACTCTCAACTACAAAGTCAGAATATATGGCTATGGTTTGGGAGTGAAGGAAGCTTTGTTGTTGAAAGGTCTCTTATGTGACTTGGGGATGACACAAGATAGTATGGATCTATGGTGTGATAGTCAAAGTGCGATTTACTTGGCTAAAAATCAGGTCCATCCTGCTCTTACCAAGCATATCGATGTGAGATATCATTTTGTTCAAGATGTCATAGAGGAAGATGATATTTCTCTTATGAAGAAGGTACACATAAAAGAAAACCCCGCAGACATGTTAACCAAGGTTTTGACAGGCAGTAAGTTTCAACATTGCTTGGAATTGCTTCATATTGGCCCATGTTAAAATTGCTCAAGATAGGCATAGTCCTTCCGGGCGGTTACAAGTGAGGTAGAGACTATATGGAGGACATGTAGAACTACGATTGGCTTGATCTCGGTCAAAGTTTACGTAGGCAGTCATGATTATAATGATGCAACCCAGATGATGAAGTTTAGCATGCATGCTATTGATCATTTCTTTATTTGTCTAAAATGTGAGGCTTTTCAAATTGTGTACGAGGTGGAGAATTGTAAGCTATTTCTTTATATAACAACAAACTTTTTTTATTAATAAAAAAATCAATCTGAATCAAGACTGAATCAAGGACCAACATTGAAATGAGGGCTTTCGGACTGGATTTTTTCTAGCCCTAAGTAAGCTAGAAAGACTATAGTTAATGTATTCTCTATCCTTATCTCTTTTTTTATATGATAGACTTTGACTATTCCTTTTTACTCTCTCTAATTTCACAATATTTTTCAAACCATGAAAGTTTATAAATCGAAAGAATATCACATTTTCTAATTATAAATTAAATTGATAAGACAATTTTATAGGATAATTAATCATAGGCAACAACAGTAAACGCCCGAAAAAGATAAAATAGTTAGAGAACTTTTTTTTATTAGGTAAGAATTATGGTGTTCTCCTTTACGAAGGGTGTGTCCTACATCATTCTTTCGGATAAAAACTAGAAGTTGTGGATGCGTCTTAATACACTCAATAGGGAGACTATGACCAAAATTATCAACTTTCTCAACCATATCGTTACATTCCCTAAAGACATGGTAAATAGCCATCCACAACCTTTCTTTCTTACCTCTAAAGTCTCTATCACTTATAAAAAGCCCTAGGCAAAACTAGTGGCCACCAAATTCACCCTGATCAATCGATTTTTCACCTCACAAATTTACCCCCTATAAAAATCCCCAATTCTCCATTTTATTCTTTGTCGGAATTCGGTCAAAAATCAATTCAATTCTTCAGCCTCGGTTAACCCATCAAGATTTATTTTTTTGTGGTAAAAATACTTTTTCTACTCATTTAATAAAATCTTTATTTTTGCAATAACTAATGTGTACAATTTTTCTTTCCTTTTTTAATTTTGATCTAAAATTAGATTGTATGATTATTAACAATATATTGCATTTATGTAAATAAGTAAAAAGATAACATCAAATATTTATAAAAATATTATTTTATACATAAAGCAATGCTGGACAGAGAATTCATACTAATTTTCAGGTAATTAAATTGGTCAAAATTCAAATGATATACTACAAATTAATTTAATTTGTTATAAATAGATGACTGTCTATAGTTTTTGTGCATCCAGGAATATGCATGTACTATATATGGCTAGAAATTAAAAGTGTTGCCAAACTGGTCCCAACCTTTTTCTTTCTTATAATCTTGGCTCTCTTTTCATCATTCATCTTATTCTGAATCTACATACATCTCTCACTGGTAAATTATCACTTTTAACTCACATCTTTGCATTTTTTTTCTTTCATGGTTAATTAAGTTCTTGATTGAATTTTCAGTCGATTATTTTAATCCAATCATCATCGTATCAAAGAAAGCAATTAAGTATTTTTCATCTTTTATCGGATTATCACTTTTGAACAAATATTTATGACCATGGAAATAATTTTTTTATGGGTAAAGTTTAGCTGGTTTTGTTACATATATTAATGATTAATTAGTATTACATATTAATTAATCAAAATGATCAGGCAATTACAATTCTTCTTCTTTCGGTCAAAACAATGACGGCGCGTGAAAGTCAACACTTCGTGCTAATCCACGGACTCACAAGCGGCGCGTGGTGTTGGTTCAAGATCAAGTGCCAGCTGGAGGCCTTAGGCTGCCACGTCACCTGTCTTGACCTTAAATCCTGTGGGTCCGACCCTCCGACCCCACCACCATTCATCAATACAATCGAAAGCATGCATTAATGTTGCTAGGCAAACTCTACTGGAAAATACAGTAGTATGTTTGCAGTCATTAATTTCCGGAACCTAAAATAGTTTCCATGAAAGCAAAGTAGTGGTAGCCCACCTGTCTGCTTAGGGAGTGTTTTGTTTTTGCTTAGGGTTTCTTGTGTCTTTCCTTTTCTCTTGTGCTTGTACAGCTGTGCCTCTTGTGTTCTTCCTGTTCGGTGATAATGATCCTCTGTTGGGGATTATTATTGCTTTCTCCCCTTTTTGTGTGCCCTCCCTTGATCTAATTGAGGTTAGATTTTTGGGTCTGACGTTTTACTCCTTCCCTTTCGAGGTTATCTTGCTTCAACGATGTTTGGATCTGATTGTTTATTCTTTCGGCTTCATCATCATGTTGAGCTTTAACTGGATCTCTCAGATGCTTCTTCTAGATGTGCTTTTTCCTGGTTTGTCCGTCTGGGCTGGCTTTGGATGGGTCTCGATTTTAGGTAATATACTCTTTGATCTTTCTTTGTACCTCTTATCATCTATTTCAATTGTTCGTGTTCACTTACTCTCTTGTATGGGTGTTTTTTACTCATCTGAGATTGAGCTATGGTGTTTCCAATTGAGATGGTTGACTGAAAACTTTGATACCGAAATTTTGTTTATCAGTTTTATCCCTTATGGTGCTTGTGATTTAATCTTTGCTACTTATTCTCAAGATCTTTGTGTAGTCTTCTTAATTATCCGTTTCATATTGCTTCTATGCTATATCTCCTGTACCAATTGCTCAATTAAGGTTATTATTCTCTTATATCAAATTTCTAGGCTCGTTGTTGATTCTTTTTATTCTAACTGGATGTTTCTGCTCTTGATTCTTTTCTTGACTTTTGTTCAATTGCGGTTTCATTTTTGTGTTTTAATTAGTTTACTTATCTCTGTTTGGTTGATCCTTCCTTTGTTAAGTTCAGTTATAACCTTTCTCACTATATTTATGTTATACATGTTTGGTTTCCTCTTTTTCTTCACGGTTCTTTTGGTTTCAAGGCTTGAGATCTTTCAGTGTTTTTCCTTGATATTTTGGGCCTTTTTTGGTTGTTCTTGTCTCCTGTTTATTCTTTCCTTTGTTATCTCTTTTGACCCCTTATCCTGTATCTTAATTGGATTTGTTCACTTACTCCCTGATATGAGTGTCTTTTACTCATTTGAGGTTGAGCAAAGGTGTTCCCAATTGAGATGGTTGATTGAAATCATACAATCTGAAAAATTAATGAACTATATCATCATTTCTGAGTTTACCATCCTTCATCTTTATAACTATTCTCAAGATCCTTGTATTTGCATGTTTTTGTTAAATCTTATGCAACAACTAGGTCATGGTATATCCTACAATTGTGTCCAAATCCTTGCCCAAAATCTACAATATATGAATGTTACTTATACCACTTCATCTGTTGTGACTAAATTCTGTATTAACTTTTGTTTATCTACTCATTATCTTCATGACTATTTTGTCTTACAGACCTTAAAAATTTCTGAAGGAAGATATTGGCAGTATAAGCTCCCCTCCTTTCTTTCACTTTTCTGGATCATTTGGGTTGAGGTACTTTTGCCTATCTCCCTAATGATGTTACAAATATTGATACCAATGCTGAAGTGTATCTCTTATATGAATCTAAATCCATTTTTTTCACTACATGGTTATCATTTAAATTCTTCTGAAGGTCATTACTGGCAGTTAGTGCTCCCCTTTATGCTCTTGATTATTCTCTCATATTGGGTTGAGGAGTTTTTGCCTAATTACCTAATGATGATATTGCTCTATACACCTGATAAATTCTTCAAAATGGTGATCATATACTTTTATTGGCCTTATGATAATTATTTTTGGTCCTTTGAGTTTGCCAATTCTCATATATGCTACTCATTTCTCTCTCCTCCATTTACTTATATGTTTATATTCTTGAATTTGATTTCTGTCTCTTCTCAAATCAATTACTTTTTATTAGTTATATTTCAAATTCCTTTTCTCATTATAATTTCCTTGGTGTTTAATTTTTATCCTTTTTATATAAATGATGAATGTAATTCTCTTTCTCTACTTTGTTGCTCTGATCTTAATTTGCATGTTCCTTTATTTCCATATGTAACCCCTCATATTCTTGCCACTTTTGAGAAATATTATCCTCTCAACCTAATTGTAATTAATGATTTTTTGTGTCAACCGTGTGCAATCATTTCTCCAGCCCACTATGCATTAAATATTACCTATTTCTACCTATGTGCTTGTTACTGTTTATCGTTTACTTTCAACAACATTAACTACTGTTTCATGATAACCTTGATTCTCTTTCATCCTAATTCCTTTTGCATGGTTACTGTTTGCCTCGGTTGGAGATATCTTATTAAATTTGTGAAGATCTTACTGCATGGGAAAATCTATCTCTATGTCATTAATGATTGTACTCTCCCTTGCATCTATCCCTTTAATGCTTTTCTATATATACATCCTTCGGTGGTCCTTCTATTCATATCACTATCATACAGTTGTTTTCCTGTTAAGAATATTCTCATACTTGTTGTGTTCTCTACTAAGATGTCTGAAAATCTTTCTTACCAAGATGCTTTGGTTAATTTTCCCTTACAAACTTCCATCCCTGGCTCTATGGATCTTGAAGGGGTCCCTCACTTCTCTGCTTTTTCTCCTCACACTCCTGCTGTGTTAAACAATGACTTACAAACTCTTAGCCCCACTGGCCCATTATCTTGTCGTGAAACCCTGTCTCACTTCTCTGAAGGTACTCCTGAGCCTATTCCTGAGGTTTTTTTTGTTCCAAAAAATGATATCCTGCATGTACCCTCTCTTGGGAATGGTCTTCCTCTCCCAGATCCTACAAAAATCCCTTCTGTCAAAAAATACTTGTATGAGCTTATGAATTTCACTCTTCTGTTGAAAATGGTTGAGGAACCTATCTCTACTGCCCTTATAAATGGTAAGATGAAGGAATCTTGGAAAGAATCTGTCAAAGGTGAGGTCCAGTTCCAAGAATTTGCAAACTTCTGGCTTCTGTTTAAGTTTGCCAATAAAGAAGCTCGTGATCTGGTTTGGAGTAAGAGGCCTTATCTTGTTCAGGATAAGCTTGTTGCTCTTATCCCTTTTTATCCAGACTTTACCCCTACTACTGATGAAGTTGTTAGAGCTGATATTTGGGCTAGAATTCCCTCTCTTCCCTATTACTTGTTCAACCCCTCTGCTCTTGATCTCATACTTAGGGATAATCATGTTGGAAGTTTTATTCGTGTTGATGAAGCTTACAATACCAAAAACAAAATGAAATACTATCGTGTCCTGGTTAATGTTGATGTTACTGTTCCTCTCAAAAAATGTGTTAAGATCCAAAACCATGATGGCACTATTCTGTCTCTTAAGCTGTGGTATGAAACTGTGTCTAAAGGGTGTGGGTGTTGTGGAGAGGCATCTCATGTTTTTGATGTTTGCCCACTCAATAATATTCAGCCTAGAAAAATCAAACTTACCTTGGAAGAGAATCCTGTTGATGATGTTCTTATCCAACAAACCTACTTTAAGCTGCATGGCAATTTATCCACTACACCTGCTATCCCAAGAGCACCCTCGGGTCCAACCTTTGTCAGGTCAAATGTTGTCTCTCCTTTACATGCAAATGGTCCTTACACTTCTGCTGCTCTTAATCATCTTATGCCCCCTACTGTGGTGAATCCTCCTGTTGTTCCTTCTGGTCAAGTCAGTGCTCCATATAATCCTATGATGACTCTTGAAATGTTTTCTTCTATGGATCCTGCTGTATTTACTGACCCTAACTTGCTTATGCTTGCTCGTGAGCAAGTTGCTTATGCTGTTGCACATCTGAATGGCCCTATCCCTGAGACTGTGATGATCCCTCCCTTCCTTTGTGCCTCTCCTATGGGTTCTGTTGGTATGGTTGGAGGTTTCCCTTTTCCTCCTTCGGTGCCACAGATTGCCTACATGGGGTTGACTAGTATGGAGCAAGGGACTGAGTCTAATCATTCTGTTTTAAGAAACCAACTAGATGCTGTTGCAATTATTTGTGATGGTGACAGTACCTCTGAATCTTCCAAACGTAAGGGTAAGGAAACTGCTGTTGAGAATCCTGAAGCATCATCTACTACGAAGAAGCCTAAAAAGACTAGGGGAAGGAAGAATGCTGTGTAATGATTAGTACAACTACTAAGCTTGGGTCTGTATGTTTTCAATTTCAATTTCAATGTTGTTGTTGCAGTTTCAGTTTTTACTTTCAATGCTTTGGTTGTATGAATCTTGTTTCTTTGAGAGCTGATCCTTTGCTTTGGATCCTTTTGAGTTTGAGCTCTCTTGTTCTGGTTTTCCTACTTAGAAACTGTTCTTCTTTTGTAAGGTCGGGTCTGTTGGTTATGACCTTTGTTGTGATTGTAATTTTTCATCTTTTACTTTTTTGTACTTGTTTTTCCCAGGTTAATCCAGACTATCAGGTTGTATATTTGTTTTTTGTTCTTTACTTATTTTTTATTTCTTCTATTTGCTGTTTAGTTTGGATTATGAAATTTGTCCTTAACTCTCTTTTGACCCTTTGTTTGACAAGTTTGATTATGAATAATTTTTTATGAATATTGGATACTGGAATGTTAGAGGAATTCGAAAATCTAATTTCTGGGAAGAAATTGGGTTTATTCGAAAAAAGAACAAATTACAATTTCTATGCTTATCGGAAACAAAATGCGACATTCAACCGCATCCTTCTATAATTAGAAAATCGGGTTTTCATGAAATCATTGTTTGTCCCTCTTTAGGGTCAAAAGGTGGTTTATGCCTACTTATTTGTAACAATTCTGCTACAAATGATTATGAATTAATTTTAAAATCTACTTCAATAATCATTATGCAATATAAAAAGGAAGGTCACAAATATTTACTGGTATTTGTATATGCCCCTGCTCGAGAATCGGAAAAAAATATATTCTGGACAAATTTATCATCTATCTTAATAAATTATAATTTACCCTTTATCTTAATTGGTGATTTAAATGAAATTTCTTCTATAAATGATAAAAATGGAGGCCTTATTCCGTCTACATCACGATTTAATCGTTTACTTAGCTTCCAGAATAATTTCGGACTGCTTGATGTTAAAACTTCGGGTTTTCCTTTTACTTGGAGAAAGAGTTCAATTGCCTCTCAAAATACTTTTGAAAGACTTGATAGAAGTCTGATCTCTCCGTATTTAGCTGGGTTATTTCCCACGCTTGTTGTTCATCATCATCCTTTTACTACTTCTGATCATTGCCTTATATCATTTTCTTTAGGGATTAGAAAATCATTCTTCAAAATTCCTTTTAAATTTGAGAATGCTTGGATGACTAAAGACTCATTTCTTCCTTTGGTTAAAAAAGTTTGGAGCTATCACTTATCTGGATCTTGTTTTTTTCGGGTTTCTATGAAGTTAAATCTTATGAAAAAATATGCTAAAGTATGGGCAAAACATAAGGTTAATAATAATTATGAGCAATTAAAAATTTGTGAAAAACAACTTCAGGATTTACAATCTTTATTACTTTCTAATACAAATCAAACTACTATTATTACAAAATTGCAATGTCACCTAAATAAATATAATGCTTTACTTGATTTTCAACATTCTTTCAGGAAAACACGTGCAAAATTAACTCATCTTAAAAATATTGATAAAAATTCAAAATATTTTCAAGTTGTTTCCAAAATTAGATCTTTTAAACAGAATATTTTATCCTTTAAAACTTATGATGGACTTGTGTTTTTTTATGATCATATTTCTATTTCAAAAAATATTACTTCAGAATTAGCACATAGATTTACCCTTAATACTTCCTGTTCAATACGAGATTCTGATTTAAATATTATCCCGAATTTAGTGTCAGATTCTGATAATCTGTTACTAACAAAATGTCCGTCAAACTCAGAAATTAGAAATGCTGTTTTTGATCTATCCCCAAATAAAACGCCTGGACCTGATGGTTTTCCAGCGGATATTTTCCAAAGATATTGGTCTATTGTTGGATCTTCCATCTGTCTTGCTGTCAATGCCTTTTTTCATTCTGGTCATATGCTCAAATCTATTAACAAATCATTTATTACTCTTATCCCTAAAAATTCTTCGCCATTAACTATTAATCACTTCTGGCCTATTAGTCTTTGTAATACTCTCTATAAAGTTATTACTAAACTTTTAGAAAATCGTTTGTCAGATATATTGCCCCGAATTATTCATCCTCTACAAGGAGCCTTTGTGAAAGGTCGTCTTATTCAAGATAATATTCTTATAGCACATGAAATTTTTCATTCTTTTTGATGATGTCCAAAACGGTAAAAGCAAAAAGTGGGCCCAGGAGGACCCCCATAGGCAAGTTGGGTACCCACATCCACGTGGTTATCTAAAAACAAAACTCCCGACGGATGCGAGGTCTCTCAAACATCCCGGGACGAGGTCTCGACCTCTTCACCGACTCTGCTAATGCGCCCGCCCGCTCGAACCAATCACCAGCGACCTCACTCCCGAACCAATCACCGACAACCTCACTCCCAAACCAATCACAGGTGACCTCACTCATGGACCAATCAAAAAACCCTTATTTCAAGTATCCCACAACATTGGCCTAAACTCAACCCCCCAATTCTCTATAAATAGAGAGGGACTTCGTAGGAAGAGGGGGTCGAAAAACCACTTGAACTCAAGAACTCTCTTGTTTGTTAAAGATCGACGTGATAGGAATACCGCCAAAAGACCTCGTTACAGATAAGAGAAGTCCACAAAAAGACTCCAAGTCATACAAAGACCTCGCCTACACTAAAGACCTCGCTACAAAATCTCACAAAGCTCTCTACACCACGTACCCAAATCTACCTCGCCCTAGAGTCAACCTCGCAACATTTAGGTTTGATCTCGGAACCTCGTAGGAGGTCTAGGTGTAATTCTTAAAGTTGTTCATCAACCTCGTAGGTTTGTAACCTCGTTATTTGGGAGAAAATCATAAATAAAGGAGCAAGTGTTTGCACTCAAATATAATAATCTTATTTCTTGTCTCGTAGCGTAGCCATTATTTCGGATTTCATCACTGGCGCCGTCTGTGGGAACCTCTTCATCCTAAGCAGCTTCCCATTTTAGTGCAAACCTTGATTCCTAAAACCCCCTCAAAATGGCTTGTCCAAACAATTTCTTCCCCCAACATCCCGACAATATGGCCGAGACCCCTCCAAGGGCGACGGTAGGTCCGTCAGGGTACCCTTTTGTGGTCCCGCCAGGCTGGACATACAACATCCCACAAAACCCATACCCGTTCCAAGGGTACGAACAGGGTGGCGCCCCTTTCAACCAGTATCCCTATCCGGGGTACGGGCAGTACCAACAGGGCCAAGCTCCCCCATACGTCCCGATTCCTCCCCAGGGGCAACCTCACTCCGAGTACGTGCCCGCATATGTCCCGGGCTACACGCCGGGGCAGGAGGCGCCCACAAACGGATCTACCACGGAGCGGCCCTCCCGAGATCCGATGCAGATCTCGCGATCCCATTCGCGACGTACAGAAAGGTGCGACATGGAGTTGTCCGAGACGACGGCAAGCGCGCCACACCCTCTGGCGAGGTCAAAGTCGAAGTCTGCTCGCCCGTCCGTCGAGAATGGGTACCGGAATCCCTTCGTACCCGAGATCCAAGAGGCACACATGCCCAAAGGCTTCCATTGGCCACAAATGGGACTTTACGACGGCACGGCTGACCCCGAGGACCACATAAAACACTACGCCGTCCAGATGAACGTCAACTCTTACAATGACGCCATTTTCTGTCGGATCTTTCCGACCACTCTGGACAAGGCGGCAATGACGTGGTTTACCAGCCTTAAGGTCGAGTCGATAGCCTCGTTTTCCCAGCTACTCGAGTCCTTCGTCGGGCACTTCAACGGCTCGAGAAAGCACAAGAAGAACATGCACGATCTTCGTGGCATCGAGCAGGGGGAAAACGAGAAGCTGGGTACCTTTTTTACGAGGTTTACCACCGCGGTCGCTGAGATCGCGCAAATCGACGAGGCCTCGGTACGCGACATCCTCATGGGCAACCTGCGCCAGGGGGATTTCAAATGTCGCATTTTTCTCAAAAATCCGACCACATATGAGAGCCTGTGTGCTCGGATCACGGCACAGGTCTACGCCGAGGACGCAGCCAGCCAGAGCTCGCGACCGAGGACCGACTACTCGGTATACACAACTTATCACCCTTAAATAGGTAGCCATCATGGATAAAGTATGGATCTTTACTACCTTCCTTAGAGAATGCAAGATAAGTTTCACCAAAATCCAAATCAGTAGCATATAAATCCCTCATGAATGTAAAACCTAGCATGCGAGCATCTAAAAATGAGAGGATCAGCTACCACATTGTCCTTCCCTTTCTTGTGCTTGATTACATAAGGAAAGGACTCGATGTACTCAACCCATTTGGCATGACACTTGTTCAGTTTCGCTTGACCGCGAAGGTACTTGAGAGCCTTGTGATCGGAGTGTATGACAAACTCCTTGGGTAACAAGTAATGCTCCCATGTCTTGAGCACTCGAACCAAGGCTAGAAGCTCTTGATCATACGTGGGATATCTCAGCTTGGCACCGCTCAGCTTCTCACTAAAATATGCAATGGGGCGGCCTTCTTGCATAAGTACTCCTCCTAAGCCAACTCCCGAAGCATCACACTCTACTTCAAAGGTATTGGAGAAGTCGGGCAAAACCAGCAAAGGAGCGTTGGTGAGTTTCTCTTTAAGAGCTTTGAAAGCTTGCTCTTGGGAGACGCCCCATTGGAAGGGTACATTCTTCTTTGTAAGTTCACTTAAGGGTGATGCAAGGGTGCTAAAATCCCTCACAAAACGCCTATAAAAGCTGGCCAACCCAAGAAAACTCCTTACTTGCGTCATTGAGGTTGGCATGGGCCATTCTCGTATGGCATTCACCTTGGCTTCATCAACATGCACACCTGATTTACTTACAACAAAACCAAGAAACACAACATGGTCGGAGCAAAAATGGCACTTGCCAAAGTTAGCATAAAGCTTTTCCTTCCTAAGCACCTCTAGAACTTGTTTAATATGCATAACATGGTCATCAAGTGTGCGGCTATATATCAGAATATCATCAAAATAAACCACAGCAAAACGACCAATAAAAGCTCTAAGAACATGATTCATGAGTCTCATAAAGGTACTAGGTGCATTCGTTAAACCAAAGGGCATGACTAACCATTCGTAAAGTCCTTGTTTGGTCTTAAACGCAGTTTTCCACTCGTCGCCCTCCTTCATTCGAATCTGATGGTATCCACTCTTCAAATCAATCTTGGAGAAGAGGTTGGACCCATGTAGCTCATCCAACATGTCGTCAAGCCTCAGAATGGGGTGGCGGTATTTGACGGTGATGTTGTTGATGGCACGACAATCTACACACATGCGCCAGCTCCCATCTTTTTTCGGCACCAAAATCACCGGAAATGCGCATGGGCTCAAGCTTTCCCTCACGTATCCCTTGTCTAAGAGGTCTTGCACTTGCTTTTGCAATTCTTTGGCCTCGGCTGGATTGGTGTGGTATGCAGCTCGGTTGGGCAGTGTGGCTCCGGGCACAAAGTCGATTTGATGTTCTATTCCACGTATAGGCGGAAGCCCACTTGGAATATCCTCGGGGAAGACGTCTTCAAATTCCTGCAATAAAGAAGACACACTAGGAGGTAGATCAACCAAATCATTGTCAACAAAAAGATTATCCTTAAAAAGGAGAATTAAACACATTTGCCTTCCCTGAATTGCCTTGGTGATCTCTTTGCCTCGAGCCACCATTAAATGCTTGGAGCTTCCCTCAAACGCCTTTAGCTCCATCTTCTTGTTGTTGCTCCTTCTCCTTAGCTCATTAGCTTCTTGATCAGCCGTTACTTCATGAGGAGCCAAAGGATGAAAAGTGTACTTTTTGCCTTCCATGTGAAAGATATACTCATTAGAAACGTCTTGATGAATCACAGCCCTATAGTATTGCCAAGGACGACCAAGTAGTAGATGGCACGCTGTCATGGAAACCACATCACAAAGAACTTCATCCTCATATTGTCCAATGGAAAACTTGAGCTTGACTTGCTCCTTCACCATGACGGGTTCATTGGAATTCAGCCAATGCAATGAGTAGTGAACCTTACGAGGTTGGGTTTTGAGGTTGAAACGTCTCACCACTTCAGAATCAACCAAGTTACTACACGACCCCCCATCAATTATCACGCTACACACTTTGCCTTGGATAAAGCATCGTGTGTGAAAGATGTTCTCTCGCTGCGAAGGCACGTTAGGAATTTCACAATTAAGAAGAGTACGTTGAACAACAAAACACTCACCGGCTACGGGAACCAGATCAATCTCTTCTTCATTGATGTCGTTGTTTCCTTCGTCCTCGACTTGCTCCTCGTCCTCAGATTCGTACTCTCCTACTTTGTTGAGAAGCACTTGCTTCTTTGTGGGACAATCACGAGCATAATGGCCTCTTCCCAAGCACTTATAACACTTCAGGTCGAGGGTGCGCGTGCTATCTTCATCTTTGGGTTTGGCTGGAGTATAAGACGCCTCTTTCTTGGGTGGTACTCGGCTGACCTCATTTTTGGAGTCTCGGGACTCACTCTTCTTGTAGGGTTGTGAAGAACCAGTTGTGCCTTGGCCCCACACTCGTCCACTTCCACCTCCCTTCCTCTTTTGCAAGTTGTGGTAAACTTGGTTGGTGTAGTGAAGAACGTCCTCTATAGGTGCGCTAGTTCCAAATCTCTGCATTTCCACAAAAGTAGCCAAATCCGAATTGAGACCACCTATGAATTTGGAAACCACATATCTCTCCGGAAAACGTATTCGGGATCGGTACACTAATTGGCGCAGCTCCTTGTAATACTCATCGGGTGTTCGAGCTCCTTGTCTCACACGCTCCAGTTTGACTTGGACACGATCAAGGTAGTCCTCGGGCACAAACCGTTGGCGCATGACATCTTTAAGCTCATCCCAAGTGGTAATGGGTTGCTCACCCACATATTTCCTCTCGGATTTCTCTTCTTGCCACCATGAGTATGCAAAATCTGTAAAATGAATGGTAGCTACGGCCACTCGTTGTGCATCATGATAGTTATAATAATCAAAGATAGCATCAGTTTTTGACTCCCAATCTAGATAGATTTCGGCATCGGATGTGCCAGCGAAGGGCTCGATGTTGAGCTTAACACCATAATGGTGATCCCTCGGTTGTTGTCTACGGTCATCGTAACCGTAGTTTTGCTGCATTTGATCAAGATAACGCCCTTGATCTTGGCGCGCATTAGGCAAATTAAGCACACGGCGCGGCACATGCAATGGTGCAGCTTGTGCTTGATTTTGGCGCACTAAATTACACCTTGCTTGAAAGTTAGGAGGATGCATACCTTGGTACCCATAGTAAGGGCTATCATTTGGGTTATCTCCAAGCTAAGATGGACCATGGCTTACCCCAAGATGTGCCATGTTGCTGGTGACGTTGGCCATAGAAACCAGTGGCAATTCTACTTGGTTAGAGGGTTGTCCAACCTCAAAATGAGGGTTGCCTTCCGGGACTGTAGGAACCACGGTTGGAGGCGTGTGTTGGCCAACCTCCATGCTATTTCCTGAGGTATCAACTTGCACTTGAGTGCTTCCTAATCTTTTCTCAAGTCTTTCGTCAAGCACTCGAAGCAACTCAGTCCGGGCATGTTCATAAGCTTCCTTGACATCAGATTTGCTCTCCTCCCGAACTTGAGTAAACATACGTTGCAAATCTCCCAAAGTAATGGGACGACTTGTCTCCTCCTCATTCATTTCCTTGTCTTTTCTTGTGCTAAAGTCTGCATTATAACAAAGCTAAGAAACAAGGAAAAAGTGAGTGTTACTGAAAGCTAAAGACACACTTGTGTTTGACTCAAGAAAGACAAAAATCTTTGAGGCTCATTCACAACTCCAACTCCCTCGTTTGCTGAACTTTCTGGGGGAAAGAACAACTTGTAGCCTCACCAAATGTCACCCTCGTCACACAATGTGTTTAGTTTTGTACACTCTGTTCACGCAGCTCCAAAACTCCCTCCGTTAACTTGAAAGACACCGGGTGGTTCAATCAAGTTTTCAAACCTCACACAATGTCTCCCACTCACACTCAAAGCAAGTAAATAAGTAATCGGACTGACTCGTGTTTGACACTTTTTGTGGCACTCGTCTCACACACACACAAGGGAGTTGCAATCTGCCAAGCACAACAACACAATTAGAAATACAAGAGTCAACCACAAATTCGAGACAAAACAGAGGTAGCAATCAAGGACAAGCCAAGTGAGCTTGTGGACGAGTATTTGCAAACCCCCAATTCAGTCTTAGTTGCTCATAGGTTTGGCTAGAAAGGATCAAGACAAAGACAAGAGCAACTCAGCAAGTGAACAACAAGGAACAAGAACACCTTTGATCTAGAGAACACAATTGATTTTTTTTAATAATCCGAAACAAACTTTTCTCCTTTTTTTTTGTTTTTTTTTGTTTTTAATAATGCTCGAAAATAGGATGTAAAAAAAATCGAGCTTAAATACTCATAAATAACCGGTTGTCTTTTACATTAAACCGAGGCTTTTCAATACACATCTCTTGATTAATTTTGGGCAATAAAGTGGCCACAATTCAGATTGTAAATCAACAGCCAGGAGCTTTAAAGGAAGGAATTAGAAGGGTTGCATTTACTCAACTGGTTTTTAAAGCATTCAAGTTGAATTGACTACATGGAGTGGAAAGGGTGCATTTAAGCTGCTGTTTTAATAAGGGGTTGTCTTCCTCAATGAAATTTCGACCATGAGGGATGAATTTGAAGCATTCAAACTTCAATTTTTAGCAACCATTTGCAGCAACATCACAAGAAAATTTCATGGGTTTTTGGCTGGCTAAAAGATAGGCACAAATTGAGCAACCATAAACCGAAAAGAGAGAAAGCAATTCGTACCTCCACAACTTGAGGAACTCACTCGACTAGCTCTGATACCACATGATGAGTCCCGACTTGGATCGCCTTGCAACTGGTTCGAATGAGTGGATGTGAAGATAGAATTGACTCCTTTGATTGCTCCAAGTTCGAACAAGTGAAGTTGGTTGTAGAATCCCGCAAATTCAAAGATAAATAAACTGACTTTTTGTAGTTTTATTGATGGGATAAGTGTTTGATGTTTGTGTGGATAAACTCACCAAACAAAACCAAATAAAGGAAAATTCGTATGGGATAAACACACCCAACGAATCTGGCCAATCCATTGATAAACACACAAAGGAGAAAGGTCACTTGGTTGGACGCCCCAAGCAATTGCAAGCCAAAGACTCGACTTTAGTTCTAGAGTTTCAATCAAAAGATCATCTGATAATACATAGGAACTATAGCCTAATATAAGCCACGAAATGCCAGCCAAAAAGGCTCCTAAATTCGGCCATTAAGAGGGAAAATTGTAGAGTCTTCACTTGAATGGAGTAGGTGAAGAGATAGCTGATTTATGAAGACTTTTGATCACTTTCTTGGCTGCTTGCATTAATGGAAGATGAACTTTGATTATAGCTGAGTAATGGAGCCACTTGGAAGGGGTCCTTAAGTGCGTTCAATGCACCAAGCGAGCCATCAACTTGAAGCAATGTGATCACGGTCTCTTGGTGGCTTGGTGGCGCAACCATGGTGGCTAATCCAGCTTGGAGGTGGTCCATGAGGAGTCTAGCACGGCTTCTTGTAATGGGTCCAAGAAGAGGTGGCATCGGCATCAAATCATGATGTGGCCTAGGTTGGGACACATCAAAGAGGCCATACCCTAAATTACCACAAACCGTCGGCCACCACCAACGACCCCTCTCACCATCAACAACTACCAGATACAAATCACCAAAAGCAAGAAAAGCATGAAAGAGAAACGGAGATGAATTCTATGGAAGATATCGGGCAAGGTTTAGAGAGAAAGGTTCAATGGAAGCGGGGAAGAAGACGGGGAAGAAGCAATTGGTGGTAGGTAGTAGGTAGAAAGCAAGGAGGAGGTGGAAAGGGAAGTGCAATTAGAGCCGTAGATAACTTCCTAAAATAACTCTATCGACGGTGGTAAAGTATCCCCACTAAACCAGTCACTCAACATTTAGAGGAGTATATATTGGTGCCAATTAAATAATGACTTCTTTTACTAAATTTGTGGAGTAAAGAGTTTCAAATTAGTTTGAGACCAAGACTATTAAGATGCACCAAGTCAAGCTCTAGTGGGGCTTTAGTTTCTTGGTTTAAAACATTCAAAAATCATCGATTCAAAAGCAATGGTCCATTTCAAATTGAACATTATTTCATGTATGAGGACCTTTTAATTACAAGCATAAGAAAACATAATAAAGTTTTAGAGCTGGCGTTTTTTCACGTATCCATATCCATACTACTTTAAGAATTTGGTGAGGGCATCACTATTCAGCCGTTGAAATTCATTGTCAAAATAGACCTCAGCCGTTCAAAATCATACTTACCTGCCTTCAATTCTTATCTTTCAATCCTCTCTCCTGCTCTATGCCCTGACTTCCTCCTCCTTCCCTTTCTCTTCACCGACTCTCTGCCGTTTTTATCTCTCCATCCTGCATGGCCTTTCGAATCCATACTACTATAAGAATTTGGTGAGAGCGTCACTATCCAACCGTTGAAAATCATTGTCAAAATAGACCTCAACCTTTCAAAATCATACTTATCTACCTTCAATTCTTATCTTTCAATCCTCTCTCCTGCTCTATGCCCTGACTTCCTCCTCCTTCCATTTCTCATCACCGGCTCTCTGCCGTTTTTATCTCTCCAGCATGCACGGCCTTTCAAAGAGCGAAACGAAAAGGTGGTCGGCCACTGCGGAGAAAGCAAGTGGTTGGTGGTTGATGAGGGATTCTCTTGCCTTGTCTCTCCCAGTGCCTCTTTCAATTTTGCTTGCCATATAGATTTCGTTAGGTGGCAGAAAGGTTGTCGGCGACGAGGTCGTGATTGATTGCTGATTCTAAAATTCGATAGGTTTCGAAGGCCCTCAACTAGAATCGGTTTTGAATTGGTGGAGAACCTCGATTTTAGTCAGTTAATTATATTCTGATTCATCTGTCGTGAAGTTCCTAGGTGTTAGGGTTTATTTTTGGAAATTCTGATTGGAGTTATGGAGTGTTTGTAACGGCAGGGTTGTTAATTTTGGACTTTCTAGCTAATATGAATATGTGTTTGTTGCTACTGTTTGAATTTGTCCTCTTCTAATTGTTGAATTGAAGGAAAGAGTTTTCTCTTTCTTTTCCTTACATAGATTAGTGACACTTTTAGCTGTTTATTAACACGGCTTTCACTTTATAGGCCATCTATGACGCTGATTTGCAGGGCTGCCTCTTGACATAGGTAAATATTTTTTCTCCTTTCAATTAGTTGTACTTTAATGGTTTGTCCTCTCAGTTTCCAAGATACATGAGCTTTGTGAAGGGTGTGGTAAAATCAGAGGCTCTTCCTCTTAATGGTTACGCTAGATAATTATATTAAGATTATTATTATTATTTCCTTTTGATTAAGAGATTTGATTTTTTCTTTTTAGGAAGAGTATCTTTTTTATTTGGGGAAATTGCATTTAACCACCCTTTATTTTGCACTTGTTGCAATTAACCACCCTTTATTTTTTTTCTACACTTAACCACCCCTTATTTGTAATTATGTGCATTTAACCACCCATTTTAACTAAAAACGTCATTTTCTCTGTTAAGTAAAGTAAATTACGTTTTTATCTTTCTTTTTAAATTTTATTTACAATAAATAAGTAAAGGAAAATCCATAATTGACACTTTCAAGTTCCGATACATACGCCGATTTTTGCAACCATGGCCTAATTTCGTCCGTAATAATTCCTTCCCTCCATCCAATAGCGAAGAAGAACCACGACTTCGCCGATGCAAAGACCATGGGTTTTGGATCTGATTCTGACGACTTTGAGTGTCTCTTGGAGACGATCGTGTCCAATTTGATGGACGACGGCTCGAGATTCAAAAGGTTCAGATGTAGGTCGAAATCCAATGATAATGACATTCCAAGCTCAATTTATTCCTAAATTCTTTTATTTATTGTAAATAAAATTAAAAAAGAAGGGCCAAAAACGTAATTTACTTCACTTAACGAAGAAAATAGCGTTTTTCATCAAAATGGGTGGTTAAATGCACATATTTACAAATAAGGGGTGGTTAAGTGTAGAAAAAAATATAAAGGATGGTTAATTGCAATAAGTGTAAAATAAAGGGTGGTTAAATGCAATTTTCCCTTTTTATTTCAACAATTAGGGTTTTTCTTATTATCTAGATATCAGGATTATTATAAATACCTGATATGTTGTTATTATTAATCAATGAAAGAATTATCTAATCCAAACCCTGAATCTCTCTACCTCTCTTCTCACGTCTGTCTGTCTTCTCAATTTCTCATCTAAGTCACTCTTTATCCCCGACTTCGGCCCTTCTTCCCTTCACCCGGTTACTTTGTTCATTGAACCCGATACGAGATCTATAACATTTAGTATCAATTGGTGCTTTCATCCCTTGAACCATGTCTAACGATGGAGATTTGAAGCGTCTGTTGGAGACATCACATTGCACTCTGTATCTTCAGATTCATGAGGAAATCTACCCGGTTTCTTGCAACGTCTTACATCAAGTGTTTTCTGTCTTCGGAGTTATAGAAGATCTTGAGAGAATACGCCCGGACTCAGATTTTTGACTTCGTTTCAAGAACGTAGAATCCGCCATAGATGCTTTCAACTCTTATAACGGAAGATGCATCTATGATGGATGTTGTCGTATGGAATTGTTTCTTGATGAACGGATCAGCATCGTACTAGACGAGATGGAAAATCCTCTCGAAGATGCGAATGAGCCGTCGCGAGACACCAGACCCGCGACCACGGCAACCAGCCCCGCGCCCGCGGCTAATGTACCCGCGCCCGCGGCCAGCGTGCCCCGTGTCCGCGGTTCTGAGCCCGCGCCCGCGGCGACCGGTCCCGCGGCCATTCCTTTGGCACCCGCAGTGTCGTCCGTCCTGTCCGTCAATTGGCCCGTCTTCGCGCCCACCGTGTACCCACGTCCGACACCTACAGATTCAAGCCCTAAAATTCTTGGCGTCAATTTGGCAAGGCAAGAGACTGAAACTTCAATCAAAGTTATGCCCGACACTCCACTTCAATCGATGTTGCGGGCTTTACATTACAAGTTTCGTCTTCGACCAGGAGTGCCACATCTTATGTCGTATGATCAAGGAAAGACATTGATTCTGACTTCTTCTCCTGATTTCCGCCTCGAGGACGAGTCGATTCTCAATTGGGGAGTAATTGATATGCTAGATAATTATATTAGGATTATATTAGGATTATTATTATTTCCTTTTGATTAAGAGATTTGATTATATCTTTTTAGGAAGAGTATCTTTTTTATTTCAACAATAAGGATTTTTCTTATTATCTAGATATCAGGAGTATTATAAATACCTGATAAGTTGTTATTATTAATCAATGAAAGAATTATCTAATCCAAACCCTGAATCTCTCTACCTCTCTTCTCACGTCTGTCTGTCTTCTCAATTTCTCATCTAATTCACTCTTTATGCCCGGCTTCAACCCTTCTTCTCTTCACCCAGTTACTTTGTTCATTGACCCCGATACGAGATCTATAACATTTCGTATCAATTGGTGCTTTCATCCCTTGAACCATGTCTAAAGATGGAGATTTGAAGCGTCTGGTGGAGACATTACATTGCACTTTGTATCTTCAGATTCATGAGGAAATCTAGCCCACCTCAACCCACCTTCATGGCTTGCCTCCACTTTTTTGATGTGATCAAGACCACCTGAACCCACCTTTCCGGCCTGCCTCAAGTCGGCGTTCAGACCAATGGGCCAGCCTCCAGTCTGCCTCGGTCGGCGATCTGGCTGGTGACGCTCAATCACATGTCATGGGCTGCAACCCATGCACCTCAACCTGCAGGAGGTTTCACACCTTTTTTATCCTGCAGGATGTTGGAGAGGGGGATTTGATCCCCTGACCTCCCTTTATCAAGGTGGGAGGTAATCCTTCTCCTGGGTCGGTAAGGGTATCAAATCCCCCCTCCAACATCCTGCACGATAAAAAAGGTGTGAAACCTCCTACAAGTTGGGGTGCATGGGCTGCAGCCCATGACATGTGATTGAGTGCCACCAGTCAGATCGCCGACCGAGGCAGACTGAAGGCTGGCCCACTGGTCAAAACGCCGACTTGAGACAGACCGGGAAGGTGGATTCAGGTGGGCTTCATCACATCACTATCCATGGTTAGGAACTCTCTCTACGAAACTTATATATGTTGCATCTCCTTTTCAACAACTTGCCATTGCTTCAAACAGCTAGGGGGAGGATTTAATTTATTAAAGGTTTGGTCTTGTAAGAGAAATGCCTGATCGATAGAACTTTGTTTTGACTATTGATTATTGACAACATTGTTTAACTTAACTCGAGTTTGTTGTTGAAATTGTCCTGAGAATCAAGTCAATCCATAAGCATAATTATGGACTTGCTACACTTATAAAAAATAAGTAATTTTTTGAAAAAGCATTGCTTATTTATCTTCAAAAATATGAAATATAATCAATGTTCTAAAAAAACGCTAGGCGGACCCTGGGCGGAGAGGGACCGCCTAGTGTCTAGACGGCCTGAACGGAATTCCTAGACAGTCCTAGACGGGTGCCTAGACGTTTTGAACGGCTAGGCGGGCTAGGACCTTCCAACGCCTAGGCGGGGCCTAGACGGGGTCTAGAAGAGATTTTTAGAACAGTGAATATAATTATTTTTCACATATTTCAAGACAAATAAGCAATCATTTTTAATAGAAAGTGTTTATTGTTAAAAAGTGTAGCAAAGACTGTCCATAGGTTTCATTAATCTTTTTAATGTTTCATGCTTTACAAACTCGTGTACATTTTTCTTCGGCTTAGTTATTGTATTTTTTCATTATTCATGTAACAGAGCCTTTAGGATTGATAACTTGCTACTGGATCGACATGGTCGCTTTGCTGCCGTTCTTCGCTGGTTTGCAGATTTTGTCGTCCACATTACATGTCGCTAATTTGTGTTTTCTTTCTAGCTTTTAAGTGAATGCATGAGAAGCACGAGTTTTAGTCAATTGAAGCTTTTTTCGTGGATTAGTTGTATTGTTTTAATAATTTAATTAGGTTGGATGAAAAATTGTGCATATATATATAATCATATTTATACTTCCCATTTTATTAATACATTGGTATATGGTTTATAGTTGCAAGCTCCAGGTTTGTAAATCCTTTGTCTGCTGAAGAAAGACTTATTTTAAAAATACGACCTCCCTTTTAACAAAGGTTCTAATTGTGCGTTATATAATACCAACGAAGTCGAATTTTTTGTCTCTTTACCCTAAAACCATTCAAGATAAATGATTATACAAACAAATCTACATATTCCATATTTGTAAACTATACGCAGGACTTGCATCCCTAAAAATCCCGCCTCTCCATATACCAAAAATCACCAGTCACTACACTTGAAAGTTTTTTTTTTATGATAATACATGGCAAAAATTAGGTTACCCGTATATAACTGGGTCAACCTAAATCATCACTGCGGAGGATCTTGAGGAATTCCACAACAATAAGACACTGACTAACATTGAAACTTAAAAGATCTAATGACAAATCATTACAAACTGACAATTGTTGCACTTGAAGGGTGAACTGTTGAAGGAGAGGTGTTGAGACGAATCTTCTTGCAATAAAATCGGCTGCACTATTACATTCCCTGTAGCAATGAAAAACTAGAACATTCGGAATAGCGTGAAGCAGAGAATTAATATCCTGAATTACGGGAAAGATTTCCCAAGGTATTTTCCAAACTCTTTTTATCGAATTGATCAGAGAGAGATTATCTCCTTCAATAATGACATGAGAAAACTTAGACACCACCATAAATTGAAGACCAAACAAAAGCAAAAACGCTTCAGCTTGTAAGACGCTCATCGATGGTACTTCTTTCCTATCCAAACCAATAATCTTCCTATTATTGTCTCGAACAATAAAACTTGCAAAAGTTTTTGAATTTTGTTTTTTCGACGCATCAAAATTTAATTTAATCCAATTCGGAGGAGGTTTAACCTAAGCCAAATTGTTTCTTCTTTTTCTGGAAGACGTTTTAATTGGAGTAGGCGGATTGGCCGAGTTCCATTGAAGAAATTGAGTGAACGCTAAAATGTCTGGAAGGCAATTAGAGGTAACCCTCGACGGGTTAAAAATAATAGCATTCCTATGACACCAGACATACCACCATAAAAAGCACAGTTGGATAGAGTGGACATTAGATTTTAGGGTAATATTCAAATTATCCACAAAATCACCTGCAGACTGAAATGTAAAAGCAAGATTTAATTTTGCTCCTAAATTAGAGTTCTTTTTCTGGGAGAAAGGGCAATCAAAGAACAAATGGTTGACAGTTTCAATAGCATTTTGATACAGCGCACACCAGTTCGGAACCCGATTAACAAATCTATTTAACCGTTCTGTTGTGGGCAAACAATCTGAACATGATTTCCATAAAAAAGTTTTAATTTTAGGTGGAATATTAAGTTTCCAAATCCAACCAAAACCAACCAAAGATCGGGGAGAACTAACTAAAGATGAAGCAGATTTAACTGAGAAACAACCGTCTGGCTCCGGGAGCCAAACCAGATGATCTTCAGCACCGTTCATCGGAATACGTATTTGAAGGATATGGTTAATTATATTCCGAGGAAGAATAAGAGAAAGAGCCGGAACATCCCAAGAAAAGTCATGTAAAATAAACTTAGAAACGCGAAGCACCGGATTAATGTTGTCATAATAATTTGTAAGGTCAAAATTTTCAATCCATATGTCAGACCAGAAATTAATATTATGGCCATTACCAACCATCCATCGAATTCCCAACGAGAAGGGTTGTCGAATACTGAGAAGGCGGACAAACTGCCAAGACATAGAGGAAGACGGTTTTCTTTGGAATTGAAGCAAGGAACTAGAACCAAGATACTTATCGGTAATAATTCGAACCCAAATATTTGACGGTTGTGTCATGATTTTCCATAACAATTTCATTTGTAGCGCTGAATTGTTTTCCTGTGCCGAGCGCAAGCCCAAGCCGCCCTCAGATTTAGGACCGCAAATTTTTTCCCAAGAAATCAACGGATGGTAGTTAGGGGTAAATTTGTTCCAAAAGAAATTTTTGTTTATTTTGTCAATTTCCTCCCAAACCCCTTTAGGGAGGAGGAAAGATTGCATGAGGTAATTAACATGACCCAACATATTAGACTGAATAAGAACCACCCGACCAGCTTGGGAGATAGAATTTGCCTTCCATTGTTAAAGTTGTTTCTTCAAGTTTGAAATAGAGTCAGTAAAGACATTATTCTGCACTCTTCCTTTTAAAATTGGAATACCCAAATACTTTTCCATAGAAGAAGTAATTTGGATATTAAGAACACTTGCCAGCGAAGTTGCAAGAGCCCGAGAGACATTTGCAGAGACTTGAAAAGTACTTTTGTGAAAATTTATTGATAATCCAGATATTTTTTTGAAAATTTCAAGCTGTTCTTTAATAAAAAGCATATTTCTGTGCGTGGCCTCAACAAAAATAAGGGTATCATCCGCAAAACAAAGAAAAGGAAGACAAACCCCATTTCTTACCAGTTGGATACCCACGCGACGATTAGTGTGTAAGGACTCTTCATCTAAGGTTCTTGCTAAGTATTCCATTGCTATAACAACGATGAAAGGAGCAATTGGGTCTCCGTGACAAATACCGCACGAAGGCTTTAATTCTAAGCCCGGAGCATTATTGACAAGGACAGACAAGGAAGATGTCGAAATACACGTCATAACCAACTCGACCCATTTGTTATGAAAGCCAAATTTAATTAGAATGAGTCGGATAAAGTTCCAGTCTAATTTATCATAGGCCTTTTCCATATCTAATTTTAAAGCCATCCAACCCAGCCGGCCCTTTTTTTCTTATGAAAAGAATGAAATACCTCATGAGCAATTAGGATATTATCCTGGATCAATCTACCTTTAACAAAGGCACCCTGTAAGGGATGAATAATTCGAGGAAGAATATCAGCTAAACGAGACGAAAGAATCTTTGTTATGGTTTTATAAACAGTATTACAAAGACTAATTGGTCTGTAATGGTTAATAGTTGTCGGGTGTTCGTTTTTAGGGATAAGTGCAATAAATGATTTATTTATAGATGTCAACATATGGCCAGAGTGGAAGAACGCATTAACTGCAAGAACAACCGACCGGCCAATGATGGGCCAAAAATGTTGGAAAAACTCCCCTGGAAAGCCATCCGGACCAGGGGATTTGTCAGCAGATATATCAAAAATAGCAAGTTTGATTTCTGCTTCAGATGGAGAACAACATAGAGTGTCACTGTCAACTGAAGATACTAAAGAAGGAATAATTAGGAGATCATTAAAAGACGCATTGCACAAAACATTCTTCTGGAAACGTGCTTGCAGTTCATCCAAAATTGCATTTGAGATAGCTGTTTGGTCAAAAACAACAATTCCATCATGAGAAGTAAACGAAGAAATTTTCTGTTTATAAGACCGAATTTTAGAAACTGGTTGAAAATATTTTGTATTCTTATCCATGTTTTGCAAGTGTGTTGTTTTTGCCCTTTGTTGCCAAAAGCCATGTTGAAATTGTAACAAGGAATTATAAGTTTTTAGATGGCGAAACAATTTTGAGCGAATGCACATATTTCGAGGATCTAACAAAAGTGCAGCCTGAAGGCCATCTAAAGTGTGAGACGACTTTTTTATTTGTTCATAATTGTTGTCGGTATTATGCTTAGCCCACTTTTTCGAGTATTGTTTCAACAGGTATAATTTCTGGTGTAAGCGGAACATACAAGAGCCATTCAAGTTAAAACGCCACACCTTTTTTACAAGATTTGAGTAATAATGGTTAGCACACCATCCTTTCTCAAACCTAAAAGGAAATTTAAGGAAGGAATCTATAGATCCCACCGCAAACGAAATAAGGCAATGATCTGAAGTTGTGAAAGGGTGATGATGAACCAATAAGTTTGGGAATGTATTTGTCAAGTCTTGATGGATCAAGACACGGTCTAGTTTTTCAAAAATTGTTTCCACAGAGGACATTGAATTGCGCCAAGTAAACGGAAAACCCAAGTATTCGTATTTAGGAGTCCCAAAGTGTTTTGCAAATTATGTAACCGGGCAAAACGAGACGAAGTTGGCGTACAACCCCCAACCTTGTCTGACGGACAAAACAACTCGTTAAAGTCCCCAATGACAAGGAAGGGGCCAGAAAGAGTTGATAACTCAGTCAAGAGAGAGGACCAAAACGAATTTTTATCGCTTTCTCGGGCAGGTGTATACACAAAAACTAAGAAAAAAGTAATATTTGAAATAGTTACATTTTTTGAAAAGTGATCAATTTGATAGAAGCACGGACCCTCACCAGATTTTATGCCCAACTTTGATTGAAGCACGGACCAAAAACTAGTACTATAAGAAAAGTGATCAATTTGATAACGTTCAAAATGTAATTATCAATTTATCATTAATTCATTATAGATCTAGGGACATGCAATATAATTATCAATTTACCATTATAGAAATGAGATGGAAGCTCTAAATAATTAAAGGGAAAAATTTGTATAAAAAATGTTGGTAAAAAAAGTTTGGTTTACAAAATTCTCTTAAAAAATTAATAAATTGTATTATTTTTTGTTTTCAATAATGTCCCTGAATTATTAGTTTTCCTATCTAAATGTTTTTTTAAGATCTATCTAATGCTGATGTAGTTCATTTGAATCGTAATCTTTGCTGAAATTCCTGATTTAAAAAAATCATGTGTCTTGATTAATGATAACGGTGCCAATAATTGTATTTTTTTTTTCATTTCACGTGTCATGATTAATGATAACATTTCCATTTCTCTCAAATGTTACACCTTTGTTATCATTGTTGGCTCTCCACTCTATCGGAACCAAAATTTCTTGCTACTTTCACCATTATGGAATTGCACTAAATGCTTCACTTTTTTATGAAAGCTTTGTTTTTCTTAGTTTTTGAACAAAGGTAAAGTATTAAATTATTGAAGGTACGCAATTTTGAATGTGGTTTTTCTTTGTTGTATGTGATGTGTACTCTATGTTTATCATACAACACTCTAGATCAAGACTATTAATTTAAACCCCTTCCCATTTTATTTTGGATGACATTAATATTGCAATTATTGTCATTATCAACCAATCATATATAATTTTACAAAATTTTAAATAATCCCCATTTTAATTACAAGAATACAATAAAACTAAAACTACACATCGAAACTGTTACATGAATTCCCTTTTCTCTATTATTAGCTTTTGATAACTAAACCCGGTTTGTCCGGTTTGCTTATTTCCTTTAATTCAATCCGGTTTGTCCCGGTTTAGAGTGGCGTTTGTGTACTTAAAGCCTTGTATGGCTTCTTTCTCAATAAATCAGAAATACAAACCAATTATCCAAACCTCTCAAATCTCTCAATGAATTCTTTGAATTCTCAACCACTCTTTCAATCACCAGATCATCCTTTCTAAATCCGGATTGATCTCTGATCAAGAGTACCCGAATCCAGGCTATCGGTTAGCCTCGTTTGGGATTATCGGTTCTCTAGTCTCGATACTGGTTTTCCTGCATCAATGGTATCAGAGCATTTGAGCCTCCGACCTGCATTAATGGAGTCCACTATGGCTAGTGAAGAGCCAATTTATGTTAGAGTTGGAACGAGCTTCAAGGAGATGCGCAAGATGATCGGTGCCATCTCAGATTTGTAAAATTTCATCATCAAGCACTTCAATCTACCCCAAATTCAACTCATCGAGTGCTCAAATGGGGCCATAGCCCTCGCAAATTTGTTTGACGGGGTTGCCGACGACGTACAGAGCCAAGACCATGAGTCGTTTGATGAGATAAACAAGCTGCTTTGTTGGGTCTCAGGTTCTATTGAGCTCCCGGAATGCTCAAAGCCAAACGCCCCAAAGGTGTTCAAAGAAATGCTTCAGCCAACTCACACTGGTAAGATCGAGAACATTGGCCAATTGCTGAACGATGATGGAGAGAAGAACCTTGAAAGTAAGGTAATCGATCAAAACCCTATCTGTATTATGCCGAAAACGGAAAATAATTTGAAAATCGGTGGAGAAGTTGTTGATATGGAGTCCAAAGATGAATTGATTATGTTGAAAGAACCCCCAAATTTGAACGCCCACCAACTGTTTGATGAATTGTCAAAGGGGAAGTTCAGTCATGAAATCAAGCTTGACATGCCAGACTTACCTAGAGCATCTTCATTTGGTTTGGTGATTGAACGAGACAAGGTAAATACTAGGCTGCATGAATTAGTATTAGGAACCTATGTTAATTCGGTTGCTTGTCTGGAATTACATTACTTTGATCCCGGGGGAAAGTTCGAGCTTGATGATTCTTTAATTGTAGATGTGAGTGAACTAGTTGATGAGTTTGTTGATGTGGGCTTGATAGAGGATCGACAAGGGTTGAAGGTCGTGGATACGAATGACTTTCTAGGTGCCAACCCTTTGTTGCTAATTAAAAGTAAACTCACTGATTTGCTTAAGATGATATGTGAGTTCGCTACACAAAAGAAAATGATGAATGGAAATCTACGAGTATTGTGTTTTGATCCAGGAGGTAATGATCAATACCTAGGCTGGTATGTGAAGGGATATTCAAGGCAAATTAAATTCATTCTTAGAGACGGGATATGTGCTATTTTGTGTTGTCAAGGAATAGTCTGCTTTGATCCTGGTGAGAAACATTCAGTGCCTATTAGTATGCTTAGCAACAATATTAAAGCCACAATTAACTTCTGGTTGGTGGGGCCAGTACAAGCTGAAATGTTGGTATTTGATCCTGGGGGAATCAAGTTGAAATCATAGTATATTGGCTTAGCTCTTTGCTTGATAGAGTGTTTATCTATTGAAGAATATTACTCAAGCGCTTGTGGTGTTTTTATTAGGGTTATTGCTTTCCTTACAGCTTATGAATATGGGATTGACACTCCAATTACTGAAGTTTCTCTGCTGATTTCTCTACTGAGGCTTAAGTCATTGATTGATACAAGGGAGAGTTGGGTAATTGAAGATTTTGCTCAATCAAAAGGGGCTTCCTATATCTACTCAGTAAGTACTTCACTTCGATTCATGCCAAGAACCTCTACTCTATTGCCAAGCCTGTTGGTTTTTGATGTCTATCAAAACAACCATGCTTCATTACACAATCAAATTCAGCTTTACAAATTATTGAGTTTCTTGGAACTTGCTCAAAGAGAGGCTTTATATGAATTAAGGTTATCAGTTGGATTCATGCTAATGATCCTGGTCATACTTGAGAAACACTTACAAGCTACAAGTGAAGCCAGGAATCAAGAGATGACAAGTGTAAATCAAGTGGTGGCTGCTAGAGTGATTGATGTTAGTGATGGGTCTGCTCAGCTGGTTCCTTCAGTTGAATTTGTCTCTACTATTGATATGGTCTCTACTATAGTTGATAGGGTGAGGATCAGTTTTTTCTATCATGAGCAGCTCATTTATGACATGGATGATGAGAATAATTACTTTGCTTTGGCTTATTGGATTGCTGAAATCAAAATTTTGAATTTGTGCTTTAACCACCATCACAAGCTTGTTTGTAAACGCATAGGTGATCATAGCTTGATGTTTCCTGTCCAGAACTGGCAATTTTCAGAATTCAGTGCAGGTGAGCATGCCTTAGCACTCATAACTATAGTAAAGTCTATTGCGCTGCAGAAGATTTGGGTCAGCATTGATCATGAAGCTGATGTCGAAGTATCTAATTTTATGAAAGAAGGTCCCATGGTCTTTGTTTTCGACCCAGGAGAAGGATAGTTCAAGAGCAACAGTCCAGCTCAAACGCTCAATGCATTGAAGAGGAAGTTCTTAGATCCTTGAGGCCAAGGATCTTCTGAAGAAGGAAGTATTGTTACAGGAATTCCCTTTTCTCTATTATTAGCTTTTGATAACTAAACCCGGTTTGTCCGGTTTGCTTATTTCCTTTAATTCAATCCGGTTTGTCCCGGTTTAGAGTGGCGTTTGTGTACTTAAAGCCTTGTATGGCTTCTTTCTCAATAAATCAGAAATACAAACCAATTATCCAAACCTCTCAAATCTCTCAATGAATTCTTTGAATTCTCAATCACTCTTTCAATCACCAGATCATCCTTTCTAAATCCGGATTGATCTCTGATCAAGAGTACCCGAATCTAGGCTATCGGTTAGCCTCATTTGGGATTATCGATTCTCTAGTCTCGATACTGGTTTTCCTGCATCAATGGTATATTGAGACTAGAGAACCGATAATCCCAAACGAGGCTAACCGATAGCCTGGATTCGGGTACTCTTGATCAAAGATCAATCCGGATTTAGAAAGGATGATCTGGTGATTGAAAGAGTGATTGAGAATTCAAAGAATTCATTGAGAGATTTGAGAGGTTTGGATAATTGGTTTGTATTTCTGATTTATTGAGAAAGAAGCCATACAAGGCTTTAAGTACACAAACGCCACTCTAAACCGGGACAAACCAGATTGAATTAAAGGAAATAAGCAAATCGGACAAACCGGGTTTAGTTATCAAAAGCTAATAATAGAGAAAAGGGAATTCCTGTAACAGAAACATGAAAAAAAATTGGAAATTGAAAAAATCACGACAAGAATTTATCAAATTAAATTTTGATGGATCATAAAAAGAGAATGGACATGCTACAATTGGTTTCGTTATAAGAAATTATATGGGATCGAGACCCAATTCACTTAAACACGTGCTTAGTTAAAAATTAGATTATTCTGCAAGCAAATTCGATAGGACTATATTTTGGTATCCGAGAAGGTAAAATATGAAATTTGAAGAAAATATAAAATGCCTCTTTTATGGGCCCGAGAGTTTCGTCTCTCTTTCAACAAAAAAAAAGAAATTTGAAGAAAATAGTGATTGATAATATCACCATAATTAATGCCATGAATGGAATAGATCATGTCCATTGCCAATAGAAATGACTATAACATATTGTCGAGAACGAGTTTGCAATTATTTGAGGTGCGCTATACAAATTCGATACGTGTCTCGTCGAATTTGTAACTCTGTTTTTGATGCAATAGTTAGATCTTGATATTTTTTCAATTGATATCAAATCAAATATTATATCCTAAAACTTGTTCGTGCAATTTGTTTAGGATAAAATTTATTTTCGTCCTAAATCTTACCTTGAACAAAATATATATAGTGTATTACACATAAATTTATTTTCCTCCTTTTCACGATTTCTAGCTTTCCAACTAAAGAGGTAGAAACCAGCCTTCAACACTTTAATTACTAGTCATATATAGTAGCTAGATTCCTACACAAAAACCATAGAGATTCGTCTTCATATAGTATATGAGTTGCAAGCACGTTCTGATATTCCATTCAATTCATGACCTTTTAAACTTGGATCACCTTTATAATATTATCCATAAATACTTAATGTTAATTTGAACTAATCTATGTACAAAAACATATAGCTTACCAAAAGAAATCTTGGAAAATAAATTGTATGTATAGATATCTAAAGTGGAATACTTTTTTCTTCCAAAACCTAAGAATAAATTTTCAAAAACATTTTTTTTCAATTTTTTGTTATCAGTTTTGCAAATTAAGATTATTACCAAGATATTTTTAAAATTATTCTGATAAATATACAATAAAATACATCAAAAGTGAAAATAGAACCAAACGAACTTAAGAGTATTCAAGTGCGCCACTTCTTGATGATATCAATTCATAAATGTATGTGTTGGTTTAAAACGTCATAGATTCACCAATTTAAACGCAAAGGCTCTTTGAGAAATTGAGCATATCATGTCACAAGGACTTCTAAATTACAAGCGCAAGATTAAGACACATTGATTAATCTCCAACTAATCAACTAGCATCCATACATCGATCTCTACTTCTTGTGATCAAATGCTAAAGAAGAAAGCGCCCTAATAAGCAAATCAGATAACATGATAGGGTGAGCAAAGATGATATCGTGATCTGTCTCAACTGAGTACACTTGGTTTGGTTCCCATCTCTCTATCATAGCTTGCTGTTGATCCGGCTTTAAAACTCTATCTTTGAGTGTCTTGATGTACACTCTTGGGACATTATTCGAATCTTTGTTTGTCTCGTCTTCTGTGATCTTAGACGAGACTATCGCTCGTAATGGGGCCGGCCTCGATAACCTCGTTATTAATGCAAAATCCTACATACAAGTGATTCATATATTAGGAATTAGTCACATAAATCTTACATGGTCAATCTCTATATTAACTCTTAGAGTAGATGCTTATCATTCTAATAGGACTTTCAAAATGCTAGTGCATTTAAGCACTACACAAATAGAAAAAGCCTTCTACATATAGAAAAGCATGCATAATATAGCTAGACGTAGCTAACTTTTTTTTAATCGAAAGCTAGACATATAGCTAACTTGAATTAAAGTACTTATATTGAAACTATTATATTTTAAAGGTGGCAGTTTTTAATATTATAATTTAATCCGGATTTAGCCTTAATTATTGAGCCTATCATCACCTTATAACTCCAATTTAGCTCATTTCATTGTATGTTCGGTTACACAAAGATTTCACTCTTTGACTTAAGAATGTTAATTACATTTACTATATGTAATAGAAAAACGACTCCTCCTACATAAGGAAAGCATGTAAATTTTTGGAAAAAAAATTACCGTGTTAGAAAACAGTAAGAAAGAGAAAAGAGAATTTAAAGTTCATGAAGCTAAGTTCAAAATACTTGCATATATATAGTAAAGATTTAGGTCACTGTCTGTTTCTCTACCAAATCATGGGCATTCAATTTCATGTATAATATAACAATGGACATGGCAAAATAACTCGTTCACTAAAGTTTAATTTGCAATTTAAAATAGTAACTCAATTCATAATACCTTTGGAGAACCAATCGGAGGAATAAATTCAGGTATGAATATCTTGTTGAATCGAGTAGGGATAGATCCTTCAAATCCTTCTTCATTCTTGCACACTTCTTCCTTAAATTCAGGTATTCCCTTCAAATAAAAAAAACCACAAAAAAAATCGGACACTTATAATTAGGGGTGTTCATCCGGTCCAGAATAGCTAGACCGGACATGAATATAGGGTCTCGGTCCGGACCGATGAACCGTAAAATTTGTAATCTTTAAATTGTGGAGCGGACCATATTCTTATCATGGTCTCGTCCGGTTTTAAACCATAAGAACTGAATTTATATATTTTACTATAAATTTTAATATGATTATTTAAAAAATGTTAAATTTCGTTCCGGTCCATTTTTTATATGTAAGTGGACCATAAAAATGGAAATTTTATGTCAAACATATATATATATAGTATTAAGATCTGGTACAAAGGCTTTTAGAGTAGAAAGTGAGTGTAATTTTAAACCATTAGATGTGGAAATTTTAACGTTCCAGATCAACCCAAAATAGATGCACTAGTAGAATATAGGCGCATAGCATTCTATTATATCCATTAGGCGGATTTCATGGGATTATAATGTTCAGTTTCAACCTCTCTCTATATCTAATTTATACCGCTTTATATCGCTCTTCTTCCAAAATCAAGATTTGGCGATTACGACGACGCAACCGTTCGGAGATGAAATTACGATCAAATTGTCGGCAACACGTACAGGTCTGTATCCCATGTTTTCTTGTACGCTCTTTTCTATTGAGTGAATAATTCATAGATTTTGAATAGAAAGAACAACAAACTACTTTTTTTATTGAAAAATTGGATATGATCATTAATTGTAGGCTGAATGACCGAAAACCACCCGTATAATAGGGCATATTTCGCTAAACCACCCGCTCTATTGGAAATTACCGAAAACCACCCGCATAACAGCTTCCGTTAGTGAACTACCACCTGTCCCAGAATTCCGTCCAAAAAATCCGTTTATATTTTCTAAAATTACAAATCTACCCCTGTATTTTATTTTATTTTATTCTTATACATTTTTAATAAATAAAATAAAAACTAATTATTGAAAAATCATAACCCATTTTCTTCCTCTATCTTCTACCTCATCCTTCGCTTCACGATTCCCTTCGTCTTCAAACGACTGCAATTGGTTGTCGGAGAAGACCTCGTCACCGGAGAAGGAGGAGCAAATGGTTGTCTGCACAAAAGAGGCAACGATTGCAAGTCAGGGCTTGGCCGGTACCGATCTGATTTCTTGACGAAATTGAGCTTATGGTAAGGCGAAGAGTTAGCAATGGCAAATTCCTCAGATCTATGATTGGACGAATCGCCATTTCCGAGGTAGAAGAGGCTCATCGATGGATCTCCGGAAGATTCCTCATCGTAGATGCGGGAATTCGAAGTGCTCATAAGATTTTGTGTGTCACCGGGATGTTTAGCCTTGTGCTGGTTAATGTAAAACGCCCATGCGGAGAGCATGCCAAGCGTCACAATCCCGACGGAGAGCACCATCGCCACCTTCTTCACTGGCTTCGTCGGCTGCGTGGCCGCCGGGGGTACCGTCGATGCATCTGAGAGGCGGCTCCGTTTAGGGTTCAGAATTTTAGAGGCGGTCCCAAAGACTGGTCTAGTTCAGCCTTGACGAATCTATCGGGTGGGGGGCAACAAATTGGGCCAATGCCCTAGAAAAAAATTGGGCCAATGGCACATATTTTTTTTACATTTTCTTATTTATTTAACTTATTTTGGATTAAAAAATTAGTAAAGAGGCGCGTGCATACACACTAACGGAATTTTTGGACGGAATTCTGGGACGGGTGGTAGTTCGCTAACGGAAGCTGTTATTCGGGTGGTTTTCGGTAATTTCCAATAGAGCGGGTGGTTTAGCGAAATATGCCCTATTATACGGGTGGTTTTCGGTCATTCAGCCTTAATTGTATTTGGGGGAGCTTTTAGTTACTTGGTACGTAATTTCTTTTTTTATAACTAATGTCATTGGATTTTTTTTCATAATCTTTGTCTAGAAATGTAAGGAACGATTTTGACTGTGGTCATACAACACTTCTATTCTCCTTATTTTTGGGCCAGATAATATGGTTATTTCCAACTTGATGTTAATAAAAAAAGAATCGATAATTTTTGGTTGCTGATTAACATGGGTACTTATTCATCTTTGAAATGTGGTTTATTATGTGATATTCTCTGTTTAGTTTTGTACTTTACTTATTTACTAATGATATTTTTAGAGATTAATTATAATATGGAAAAATTACTCAAAATAATACCAACTTTTGCCTATTGACTCAAAATAATACGAACTTTTAAATTGACTAAAAATAATACCAACTTTTATTGTATTAACCAAAAATAGTACAAAGACATTTTCGGTGGAGATTTCAGCAAAACATATGACGTGTCTATAAAAATTTGTTGATTAAACATTTAAAAATATTGATGGCTAAGATTTTGATGTGATTATTGCTCACTATCATCATATAAATTACCACTTTGCATATAAATAGTATCGATTTACATTATATAAATTATCATTTCACTTTGTGGCATAAACAAAAGTTGCTATTATTAATGACCAACCAACATATTTCAATGGTCACATTATATATTTTGCCAAAATTTTCACAAACAACACCGTTATACTATTTTTAGTTAATACACTGAAAGTTAGTATTATTTTTAGTTAATACGATGAAAGTTGATATCATTTTTAGTCAATTTAAAAGTTCGTATTATTTTGGATGAATAGGCAAAAGTTGGTATTATTTTGTATAATTTTTCCTTATAATATTCATCTTTGAGTACTGGTTTATTATGTGGTATTCCCTGTTGAGTTTTTGGCTTTACTTTGTATGCACTGATGATAAACATTGATAATATTATCTAATACGAATGTTTGATATTCATTAGTTGTCATATTGATATTCGTTTTTGTCAAAGTTGATATTCGTTAGGGTTTGGTTTAGGTATTTAAGTTTATAGTTGTTTATGATATCGTTTCTCATTAATGGATCGTGTGCTTATCTTGTTATGATTGTTTTGTGATTTTTATGAAGTATGTGATTTCGATTTGTAATTGAAGATATTCATTGTGATTTCGATCTATATAGTTGTTTAGGATATCGTTTTGTGTTTTTTATTTATTTGATGATATTCAATGTTAACAGGCATTGATATTCACCGAGTAATGTTATGATATTCACATAAAAAATGTTATGAATCAATATTCTTTGGACAAATATATAATAATATTTATTATTTTTGGTAACATTCTATTGCTATGATATTCGACATTTATAGTGTTGATATTCAATAGTTGCTTTTAAGATATTCACAACTTTCTATGGGAAAAAGTGCAGTATGAAGATCCAAAGTATGAAGATCTTGAAGATGAAAATTAGAAGATGAAGATCGAGAGATGAAAACTAGATGGTGATATTCATGTAATTAGTGGTGATATTCGTAGTGATCTGTTATGTCATTGGGCGGTGACAAAATGATAGTATTCATTTAGTTGAATGATACTATTCGTCTTCATTTTAGGATGTATTCATTTTTATTTTAATACATATATTCATTTATAAAATTATAAAAGGTGTACAATTACTCATTTTTTCATATTCATCGTAATACAAGTACATATTCAGTGTTTATCGTCTTGGTATTCACTCGGCACACTACGAGAATGTATATTCATTATTTGTCACGTTGATATTCATTTAGCAAGAAAAAACAATGAAAATAGAGATAAAAAAGTACGTTAACATTTCTTAATTTTAAAAAATAGAAGTGAGAATCAATATTAAAATTATGTCACTGATAATTAATTAAAGAAATAATTAAGAGAAAATTAAAATTAATTTCTAATTTGTTTTTAGCGTGAGTTTTGATTCCTTCCTTTTTAATAAATTTGAAACTAATTTTTGCTATATTTTTGGAACGTGGAATATTTTTTAGAGAATGATTCCTATCTAGTGATATTCACCCTATCTCAACTAAAATGGAATATCAAATCTCAACATTAATTATTTCTAATCCAATGCACTATATTCACCCTCACTTTCTACTATAAAAACCTTTCTACCGGAACCTCCCCCTATATATATATATATATATATATATATATATATATAGGGGGAGGTTCCGGTAGAAAGCTAATTGTGGTAGAAAGTGAGTGTGAATTTGAGGTGTTGGATTAAAATGAATTGATGGTTAGATTTGAGAATGCAAAATAGTTAAAATAGGGTGAATATCACTAGATTAGATGTCATTTACCAAAAAAAACTCACATCCCATAAAAGTAGCAAACAAACCATTTTAAAAAAAAATAAAAAAAGAAGGAATTAACTTACAAAATCTGAAATATCATATGGATATTGATTCTCTCTCCTCTTTTTAAAATACAAACAAATCATATTTTTAATATTGATTCTATCCTATTTTTAAAACTAAATTGATATTGACGAAACTTTATATATCTATTCTCGTAGCATATCCAATCATCGAATACCAACTTGATGAACAATGAATATACATTCTCGCAGACTGCCTAGTGAATACCAATGTCATAAATAATGAATATGTATTTGTATTATGGTGAATATGATTAAAATGAATAATTAGATAATCTCGATCATTATAATTTTATAAATAAATATATATATTAAAATGAAAATGAATACATCTATTTTTTATTGAATACATATTAAAATGAAGATAATTCATCATTCAATTACGTACATGAATATTATGAGTTTGTCACAACCCAATTACATAAAATTGAAGATGAATATCATTACTAATTTCATGAATATCATCACCCTATCTTCATCTCTCGATCTTCATCTTCGTAATCTTTACCTTTCAAATCTTCAAATACTCCACTTAATATCATAGGAAATTGTGAATATGACAAAATCTAGTGAATATCAATACTTCAAATATTGAATATCAACACACACCAACTAAACTAGTTTGCAAGGATGAATATCAGTACACACTTTATTGAATACCATAATTAATCTCAATGAACATCGTCAAAGCATAATAAATAAATTCATAAAGTCAATAATGAATACCACATACTAAACCAATTTTAAAGTATGAATATCAATGCACATCCTAATGAATATAAGCATTTATCTGAATGAATATCACCAATTCAACCGAATTAATATAAAATCAGTGAATGAATCAGTTTACTCGTCTTCTATCTAGAAAATAATTGCAGCACTACAGACAATAATAAACTTGAAGAGATTTAATCTAATTTTGACCATTAATCTAATCAATCTAAAATTGTGATCATTACCTGAAAATTCTAATTGTGACCACACCTCTTTAACGTCTAATGAAATATCTCTCCCCATCCGTTCAACTTGCCAACAACAAACCCAGACCAACATAAAAAGAAAACTGAAGTTGAAAGAAGTAGCAAAGTACATATATAACACAAACCAATATAGGATGAGCCCAGTTTCAAGCCTTGCAATGTTTGTGGTAGGGTGTTTGGTAGTGCTGGGCTTCCAGATTTAATCTAAGAATAGAGTGCCAGGATGTGCATATTCCGACACAAAACTTCACCGAATCGGCACCGAATCGACAATGGAAAGGCAAAACATTAAAAAACGATAGAACTTCACCGAATGGGTGTCTATGCGTTTAAAGTACAAATCACCAATTGAAAAGGCAAAAAAACGATTGTAAATGGTAGAATAAAGGATAGAATAGTCGATTGTTCCATGGAAATTCAAAAACCTGCATAGAATCGGTGAATCCGCTTGAGGAGAGATATGAGAGAGAAAGTGATAGATATTTTTGTAACTAAATCGTAAAAAATAAAAAAAAATAAAAAATATCCTTCAAATTGTAACTTATTAAGACGTGTTTTCATGAAACGCGTGTTATATGCACCTTTGACACTTAAATCTGGAACGTTCAATAATATCCATCTAATGATCTATAATAACACCCATTTTTTACCATAAAAACCTTTCTACCAGATCCTTATACTATATATATATATATATATATATATATATATATATATATATATATATATATATATATATATATATATATATATATTACAGTCCAATCCGACCCAGACCGTAAATTTACGATCATGGATCGGACCGGACCGAACCGGCCATAACACAAAATTTCAAATATAGTGGACCGGATTATGTAAGTCCCGGTCTTGGACTAGACCGTAATTAATATTTCGGTCTAGTCCGATTTCCCGGTTTGGTCTATGTTTGCGCAACCTTAGCGAGCTACTCACAATATATATTTTAAAAATGTAAGGAAAAAATTCGGACCCTAAATGTATATTTAAACCTACAATTTTGTAATCTTCCTTAGAGTGAAAGCCCAATTTAAGCATAGTGGCACAAATATAAATAACCATATGGATTTTGTTTGGGAAGCAATGAAGAGCCCTTGTCACGCTTATTCCACCAGCACTATGTCCAACCAAAATAACCTAATTTATCCACACATTAATCAAACAAACAAACGCGCCGTTAATTAGTATACATATAAAAATACAATTATATACTTTATTTATAATTAATCTAAAGTACCTTTTTTTTTTTTTTGATAATGAGCAAGTAGCTCATTGAAAGCCAACATTAAGTCACCCGTACATTACAAGGCTGACCTAAATCATCACAGCGGATGATCTTTAGGAAATCAAGAATTAAAGGACTAATATTACAATTATCAGAATCCTGAATTAAAGGATAAAAATAAGGTGTAAATATAGGAAAAAATCTTGAAACTTCCAATCTGAGGTGAGAAAGATTGAAGTGTCTTCTTGCTAAAAAATCTGCTGCCGAGTTACATTCCCTATAACAATGAAAAAACAAAACATGAGGAATTGTCGAAAGAAAAAGTCTAATATCTTCAATAATTTTCGCTATCTCCCAAGGTATTTTCCAAATGTTTTTTAAGGAATTAATAAGCACAAGATTATCGCCTTCTATAATTAAATTAGAAATATTGTGAGTGCTTGCACATTTAACACCGAATAAAAGTGAAAGTGCCTCCGCTTTAAGAATTGACATAGGTTGCATTTGTTTCTTATCAAGATGTAAAATTTTACTATTATGATCACGAATTAGATATCCAATATAAGTAGTTGAATTTGCCTGTTTAGATGCATCAAAATTTAATTTATACCAATCGAAGGGAGGTTTAATCCAAGATCGATGGTTTTTCCTTTTAGGTAAATTTTTGATATGAGTCTTAATTTTTGTGGAATAATTTGCTGAAATCCATTGCATATGTTGAGTAAAAGCTAAGTCATGAGGAAGTAGATTAGATTTAAGTCGAGCATGATTAAAGATTTTTGCGTTTCGATGGCCCCAAATATACCACCAAAGAAAACACAGAATATTTTTGTTGTGATTCGAATTTAACGTAGTGATTAAATTATCATTAAAGTCTCCAGAATATTCAATATTAAAAGTGGTATTAAGTTTTGATTCTAATTTACCTATCATAGACTGAGTAAAGGGACAAAGGAAAAATAAGTGGTTCAAAGTTTCATCTGCAGTATCGCAAAGGGAGCAAGTACTAAAAACACAATTATAAAAACGATTTAATCGGTCGGTAGTGGGGAGACAACCAATGTATGATTTCCAAAGAAAATTTTGGATTTTAGGAGGAAGTTTCATCTTCCAAATCCAAGAGAAACCTGAAGTGAGATTTTGCATTTCAGAAGTAAGTAAAGTATAAGCAGAGGAAACAGAAAATTTGCCATCAGAAGCAGGAAGCCAAACAATATTATCAGGCGAAGAAGAATATGGAATACGGATATCAGATATAATTTGGACTAAAAAAGGTGGAACAAACCGACTTAACTCATTCAAATTCCAAGCACTATCAGATGTTATAAAGTGTGAAACTTTTAAATTAATGTTAACATTATCAAAAAAAGAAAATAAGTCATGATTTAATATCCACTTATCAGTCCAAAAATTGATGCTTTGACCATTTCCAATGGAGTAATGGATACCATGGACAAAACGGTCTCTAATATTCATCAAACGACCAAATTGCCATGAACATGATTTCTTCTGATAATGCAATATAGAAGAAGATCCAAGATATTTTTGAGTAATAATTTGAACCCACATATTTTGGGGTTCCGTAATAATTTTCCAAAGTAGTTTCATCTGGAGAGCAACATTCATATTTTCAGATGTTCTTAAACCCAAACCACCATTTTCTTTAGGAGTACAAATTTTTTCCCAACTTAAAAGAGGATGATGATTTGGAATAAATTTATTCCAAAAAAAACATTTATTAATTCTATCAATCTCCTTACAAATTCCTTTTGGCAATAAGAAACTCTGCATTAAATAATTTACCTGTCCTAGTAGGTTAGACTGAATTAGAACAACTCTTCCTGCTTGAGAAATAGAATTTCCTTTCCATTGAGAAAGTGATTGTTTTTGCTTTGAAATTAAATCAGAAAACATAGAGTTTTGGACACGTCCTTTAAGAATAGGAATTCCTTGGTATTTTTCCATAGTAGTAGTAACTTGAATATTGAGAACACTCGCTAAAGAGTTCGAAGTATGATTAGAAATATTTGCAAAAGTCTGAAGAGAACTTTTATTATAATTAATCGATAGTCCAGAAATACGGGTAAAATTAGAAAGGAAATTTCTAATGAAAACCATATTATCCTGAGTTGCATTGGCAAAAATAAGAGTGTCATCTGCAAAGCTAAGAAAAGGTAAACAAGAACCATTCTTAACCAGGCTAATTCCAACATGTTTAGAAGATAGTGTTGATTCTAATTGAAGAGATCTAGCAAGATATTCCATTGCAATAACAAAAATAAAAGGTGCAATAGGGTCTCCGTGTCGGATTCCACAATGAGGATTAAATTCATCACCAGGCTCATTATTAACAAGGACAGATAAAGACGAGGTAGAAATACAAGTCATAACAAGATTGACCCATTTATGATTAAACCCAAATTTAAGAAGGATATGTCTAATAAAGTTCCAGTCTAATTTATCATAAGCTTTTTCCATATCTAATTTTAACGCCATCCAACCTTGTTTACCTTTTTTCTTTTTATGAAAAGTGATGAAATCCGAAATAATGGCTACGCTACGAGACAAGAAATAAGATTATTATATTTGAGTGCAAACACTTGCTCCTTTATTTATGATTTTCTCCCAAATAACGAGGTTACAAACCTACGAGGTTGATGAACAACTTTAAGAATTACACCTAGACCTCATACGAGGTTCCGAGATCAAACCTAAATGTTGCGAGGTTGACTCTAGGGCGAGGTAGATTTGGGTATGTGGTGTAGAGAGCTTTGTGAGATTTTGTAGCGAGGTCTTTAGTGTAGGCGAGGTCTTTGTATGACTTGGAGTCTTTTTGTGGACTTCTCTTATCTGTAACGAGGTCTTTTGGCGGTATTCCTATCACGTCGATCTTTAACAAACAAGAGAGTTCTTGAGTTCAAGTGGTTTTTCGACCCCCTCTTCCTACGAGGTCCCTCTCTATTTATAGAGAATTGGGAGGCTGAGTTTAGGCCAATGTTCGATGTGGGATACTTGAAATAAGGTTTTTTTGATTGGTCCATGAGTGAGGTCACCTGTGATTGGTTTGGGAGTGAGGTTGTCGGTGATTGGTTCGGGAGTGAGGTCGCTGGTGATTGGTTCGAGCGGGCAGGCGCATTAGCAGAGTCGGTGACGAGGTCGAGACCTCGTCCCGGGATGTTTGAGAGACCTCGCATCCGTCGGGAGTTTTGTTTTTAGATAACCACGTGGATGTGGGTACCCAACTTGCCTATGGGGGTCCTCCTGGGCCCACTTTTTTCTTTTACCGTTTTGGACATCATCACAACCCCATGGCTTGGGGGCCTCGCCCCGAGGGTCGCAGGGCATAAGTTTCCTGGATTCGCGAGATGTGGGGTGTTTTTTAGGGGTTATGAAGGTCCCGAGGTTGGGAGGGCGCTTTGCGAGGTGTGAGGCTCTATTCTGCGTGGATAAAGATCCTTTGGGCCTTTTCGCCGTTCTCTGCTTAGTGGGCCGTCCAGGTAGGAGGCCCAAGAAGCCTTTCGGGAGTGGGGGGAGGCTCAGATCTGCTTTATATAAGGGCGTATCCCACACGCTTCCCTCCCATCTTCTCTCTCCAATATTTTCGCTCCTTCTCTCTCTTTGTCTCTTCGGCTTCTTTTGAGCGGTTTCTCCAGACGGTTTCCGACGAGCTTTTCGCCGTTCGCTAGTTACGCCACCGCCTCTTGTTCGTCAACCCTTAAACAAGTAAGTTCTCGATCTTCTTCCTCCTGTCTTTTGGTATTTTTTGCTTTTTGATTCTTCCCTTGTTCACTTTTTGCCCCGCGTTTTGTAAGGGCGACGGTGAGTCGCCCGGCGTTTCGCGCCGGTGTCACGGTGGCGAAGCGGCGGTGGCAGGGTTGTTGCGTTTTTGGCGTTTGCCTTTTGTTATTTTTCTTCGTTCTTTCTTCGTTCCGTTTCGCATCTGGGTGGGTGTTTGTGATTTCTGGGTGTTTCTTCGTTCTTTCTTCGTTCCGTTTCGCACCTGGGTGGGTGTTTACGATTTCTGGGTGTTTCTCTGCTGGTTGCGCGGCGGCGGTGTTGGTGGTTTTTGTTCCGTAGAGCCCTCGTCTTCCCTTGGTTTTTCGTCTCCTCTCCTTTCTTTTCGCCCTGCTTTTCTCCCCTCTTTTTTCTTTGCGTTATGCTCCGGAGGGCGGTGTTGTGGTGGTGAGACGGTGGTGAGATGGTGGTGGGGGGCGGTTGCCGCCGTGAAGGTATCGCTGGGTTTCTGGGTTTATCGCTTCTCTTTCTTTCTTTTTTGTTCGGGGCGATGGTTGAACTCCCGTTTCTCCGCTCACCATTTTTCGAATTTCGAAAACCCTCGGGAGCCCAAACGTCATGATGTCTGATTGACGGGACGTTTGGGCTTCCGCCGCTGGCTTCGACCGTTGGTTGGCCTTCTTTCTCTTTCTTTTCTTTTGGCGCTTCAAATTCTTCTTTGCCGTCCTATCTTGTCAGAGTAGCCCGTAGGGTGCCACGTGGCCTTTCCCTTTATGATCTCGCGTTGCTTTGTCCCTCGAGGTTGCGACCTCGTGCCCATTTTCTCCCGAGGTTATGACCTCGCGCTTTTTTCTTTTCGAGGTTGTGATCTCGCGCCTTTTCCTTTTCGAGGTTATGACCCCGTGCTCTTTTCTTTTCGAGGTTATGACCCCGTGCTCTTTTCTTTTCGAGGTTATGATCTCGTGCTTTTCCCTTCTCGAGGTTATGACCTCGTGCTCTTTTCTTTTCGAGGTTATGATCTTCGTGCTTTTCTCTCGGGCTTGACCTCGTCCTTCCTTCTTTCCCGGGGTCATGATCTCGTGTTTTTCTCTTTGTTTGCCTTGCCTTTAGTGCCTTACTGATCTTTTCTTTTGCAGGTGCTAGCTTTTCGCAGCCTGGACGTTGTCTTTTCATGCCTAGGAGAGCCTCTACGAGCCCACTGCCTGGCTTTGTCTTTAATTTCCGAGAGAATTTCTATCAGGAGGTCTCCGAGTCCGTAGGAAGCGTAGAGCCTAGTGATTCCCAGAACCCGAGTTCCCTTTCGTTGGTCTTCAGCGAGCCTTCATCCAACGACTCCGCTGTTTCGATCAGTTCGCATTTCCCTCGTCTGCGCATATACTCTGGTGTTGAAATGGCTTCCTCTTCTTCTCCTGATGTGATCGCCGCTGAGGTCGAGGCGAGGTTGGACGCGGCCATTGCCTCAGCTTCGGCCGCGTATGTGCCCTCGAGCTTTCCCGAGGCCTATATTACAGATGCTGTATCCGGCGTTCCCGTCGTCCTCAGAGCACGGATTCCTATGAGTCCGAGTACTCCCGAGGCCTACCTGTCTGAGGGGGTGGCCTCCGATTTAAAGCTGGGTGACCTCGCGGACATAGCTAAAGATTTTCCCTGGTTCGAGGGAGTCGAGCTGGCACTGCCAGAGGAGGAGGGGCGACCCCTGGCGTCCTACGAGGGGTGTGCGGTCGTGAACCTCGTCAGTCTTCAAGCGGGCTTTAGGCTGCCCCTGGCCCAGCACATCGTTGATTTCTTGTAGGCCATGGGTGTCTGCCCCGCTCAGTTGTTCCCGAACGCCTGGCTGTTGTTATGTGCTTACACAATTCGAAGTCGCGAGCTTCTGGACGAGCCGAATCTTAGCGACTTGTCGGCGTTAGTCTTGGCGAGGAGAGAACCTCGCTGTTCCCTGGTCAACCTCAGCACACCGAACGTCAAAATCATCTCGACCCAATCGAACTGCGGGACGTGGAAACCTAAATGGTTTTTGGTCCGAGACCTCAGCGGGAGATATCTTAATTTCCCTGTGGCACCGGGTAACTACGAGAGATGCGTTTGCCCGTACAAGGTCGCCGAGTTGCAGGCGCTCAAGGCTAAGTATGCCACAGCGTACCAGGCGCCATACGAGCGCTACCTTTCTCAGGACCGGCTGGAGCGGGCCGGGCTGAGCCTCAGTTTTCCTCCTCGCGAGGGCAGAGAGGGTATTTTATTATCGATATTTCCCTGATTGTTTTTTTTTGTATGTTTGCGGGGTTATACACCTCGTTTCCTTCGTGTCTGACCTCGTCTTAACCTGCTGTTCTCTTTTTACTTCTTTCTTGACAGTGAACTTTCTACACGCTCTTACCACGACGTCAAAGGGGAAACAGCCCATGACGTCTACTTCCAAGACCCTTGCTCCCCGGGTCCTCAAGGGGATTTCAATCAACGAGCCGAGCTCGCAGCTGAGCTCGCAAGGGGACAGGCACCCCGCAGGGGACAGGCACCCCGCAGCCGGGACCTGTCCCGCCAACAGCCGCGGCAGGGGGAGCCCTGCCCAAGGGGAGTGCTATGAGGGCGCCGCAGTGGGACGTCACGGGGCCGCCCCAGGGGGAAAAAAGGCCCGATGTGGTTCCGCCAAAAGGGGCCACCACGAAGGGGACCACCCATCCGCCCCGGGCGTCCGATGACAAGGCCGAGCGGAAGAGGAAAGACGCGGGGTCTTCCCCCGAGAAGAAGAAGAAAACCCGATCGGGCGACCACCAACGAACCTCGCGGGATCTGGAACTCATTCCTGCTTTCAACTTCGAGGGACGAAGCCGCATGGATACAGGCCCCCATCCTGCCAGGTTTCACTGCCCTGGACCCATCAGAGGGGCCCCGTTGGATTGGGCCTGGGGAGACTACAGGGAGGAGGTCGCGTGGGCCAACAACCTCACCGAGGCGGCGCTCGACGACGAGGCCGCTCGGTATTCGGCCATGGTAAGCTTCTTCTCTTTTTTTTTGTTTTCGTGTGTTTGATTCTTGTCTCTTTCTTGTTTCTTTTCTCATCCTTCTGTGAACCTGCAGCACACCTTTTTTGACAATTACAACCGAAGTCGCATTGTCCTTCTTCATTCGAGGATGGACAAGATGGAGGCCGCGCTTCGGGCCCGCAACGAGGTGTGCGAGCGACAGGCCAAGGAGTTGGCCGAGGTTGCGGAGTCGTCCAAAGCCGCGGAGGCTGCGGCCAAGAAGCGGGTCGAGGCCGCGGAGGCCGCGGCAAGGGAGGAGGTGAAGGCCGAGGTTTTGCGGGGCGAGGTTGCAGGGCTTCGAGGCAAGCTTTCCGCCGAACATGAGTTCTTCAAGGCGAAGGAAGCGGAGTTTCTGAGGGCCGAGGAGGAGATCAGGCGCCTCGAGGGGCGTATTGTTGAGCTCAACAAGGAAGTCGAGGCCGCGGGTCCCAGGTATGTGGACTCGGAGGAGTACAAGGCGGAGCTGGTGGAGAGTGTGAGGACAATGTTCCACCAAGCAGTCCGCATGGGCGTGAAGCAGGCGGTGGCCAAGTATGGGCACCTCAACCCCCAGATCGTCTTCTTCAACCTCAACTACAATGAGACCATGGGGGAGCTGGGGTCGCAAGATCCCGAGGGGGAATGCGAGTTCTTCCTCAATGAGGACGGGACTGTGTCCAGTACCGCGCCCCCCGAGGTAGAGCTTATCGGAGGGAACCCGGAGTTAACCTCCACGGGACCTCAGCCCGCGACCAGTGCGCCCGCGCCTCTTGCCTCCGCTGCCCCTGCTGAGCCTGCTCCTACTGACCCTACTGCTGCTGAAGCCTCGGCTGGCTCCGCCGAAACCCCTGAAACCATTGATCTTACCGGTCCCGAGGTTGAAACCTCGAAGAAATGATAACTTTTTCTGGTGGCCCTACGGGGTTTGTAATTGAAACATCCTTTTTCTTTTTTTTTTGTTTGGGTGACCCTATGGGGTCTGTAATTAAAACATCTGCTTTTGATCTATGCCCTTTGCTTGTTTGATTTAGACTTTCTTGCATATTCCTTATCCGTCCAACCCCATGGTCCGAGTGTCAAATCTTTTGTGGGGCTCGGACCACACCGGGCGTCGTAGTCCTGTGACGAGGTCGTGAGCCTCCGTTCGAACCTCGTTTTTGTGGAAGTTCGTTCCAACCTAAAAATAGTCGTCCGCGAACCTTGTTCGTGTCCCAACCTAAAAATAGTCGTTTGCGAACCTCGTCCGCGAACCTCGTTCGTGTCCCAACCTAAAAATAGTCGTTTGCGAACCTCGTCCGCGAACCTCGTTCGTGTCACCGAGATTCTTCAATCCCCAAGCGCGAAGCGAGGGGTGGAACTTTTCAACGGGACTCTCCAACCCCAAGCGGGAAGCGAGGGGTGGAATTTTTTCCTCGAACTAGATTCTCCAACCCCAAGCATGAAGCGAGGGGCGGAACTTTTCAACGGGACTCTCCAACCCCAAGCGGGAAGCGAGGGGTGGAATTTTTCTACGAGATTCTCCAACCCCAAGCGGGGAGCGAGGGGTGGAACTCTTCAACGAGATTCTCCAACCCCAAGCGGGAAGCGAGGGGTGGAACTCTTCGACGAGATTCTCCAACCCCAAGCGGGAAGCGAGGGGTGGAATTTTTCAACGAGTTTCTCCAACCCCAAGCGGGAAGCGAGGGGTAGAACTCTTCAACGAGATTCTCCAACCCCAAGAGGGAAGCAAGGGGTGGAATTTTTCAACGAGTTTCTCCAACCCCAAGCGGGAAGCGAGGGGTAGAACTCTTCAACGAGATTCTCCAACCCCAAGCGGGAAGCGAGGGGTGGAATTTTTCAACGAGTTTCTCCAACCCCAAGCGGGAAGCGAGGGGTGGAACTCTTCAACGAGATTCTCCAACCCCAAGCGGGAAGCGAGGGGTGGAATTTTTCAACGAGTTTCTCCAACCCCAAGCGGGAAGCGAGGGGTGGAACTCTTCGACGAGATTCTCCAACCCCAAGCGGGAAGCGAGGGGTGGAATTTTTCAACGAGTTTCTCCAACCCCAAGCGGGAAGCGAGGGGTGGAACTCTTCAACGAGATTCTCCAACCCCAAGCGGGAAGCGAGGGGTGGAATTTTTCAACGAGTTTCTCCAACCCCAAGCGGGAAGCGAGGGGTGGAACTCTTCAACGAGATTCTCCAACCCCAAGCGGGAAGCAAGGGGTGGAATTTTTCAACGAGTTTCTCCAACCCCAAGCGGGAAGCGAGGGGTGGAACTCTTCAACGAGATTCTCCAACCCCAAGCGGGAAGCGTTTTTAGAAAAGCCTGCAATCCTTTATTTACCAACTGTGAGGAACAACGGGGTTTCGAGTTTCTACATGTAATATTTTTTGAGTCGTGCGACGTTCCACGTTTTGCTCAGTGTGCGCCCCTCGCCGTCCCTGAGTTTGTAAACCCCGGGCGCGACTTCTTCTCCGAGGATGTAGGGTCCTTCCATGTTAGGGTCCAACTTTCCTCCTTCGGTGCGTCTTAGCACGAGGTTTCTCGTGGCCAAGAGGCGAGGTCTGACCTTTTTGTCGTGGTATACGGCGACACGTCGCTTGTATTCTCTAGAGCGCAGGTCCGCCACCTCGCGGATTTCATCCCGGAACTGCAGTTCGACTTTGAGGTTGGCCTCGTTTTCTTTTTCGTCGAAGTTATACACCCTTGCTGATGGAATTAGGGTTTCTACGGGAACGAGGGCTTCCGCCCCGTAGGTAAGAGCGAAGGGGGTCTCGCCCGTTGCGCGGCGCGAGGTCGTGCGATACGTCTAGAGGACGAGGGGAAGTAATTCGGCCCAGCGGCCCTGTGCCATGCCCAGGCGCTTCTTGAGGTCTGTCAAGATGCGGGCATTAACGTTTTCTACCTGGCCATTGGACTGGGGGTGAGCCACGGAGGAAAATTTGAGGTTGATGCCCAGCTCAGAGCAGAAAGTTCGAGTTTCCTCGCAGTCGAATTGGGGGCCATGGTCGGTCATGATTGTCATGGGGACACCGAAACGGCAGACGAGGTTCTTCCACAGGAATTCGCAGACCTTTGCCCCGGTAATTTTTGCCATTGACTGTGCTTCGATCCACTTCGTGAAGTAGTCCACGATGACCAAAATGTATTGCACTTGGCCTGCAGCTTTAGTAAATGGGCCGAGAATGTCCATTCCCCACATTGCGAATGGGCATGGCGCGTGAATGCTACGGAGGGGAGCCGTCGGGGTGTGCTGGACGTTCCCGTGTTTCTGTCATCCGACGCACCTTTGGACGTAAGCTCTCGCGTCTTGTCGGAGAGTGGGCCAGAAGTATCCCAAATGGACAATTTTGTGTGCCAAAGACCTCCACCCCGGGTGTCCCCCACAAACTCCCTCGTGGGCCTCGTAGAGGACGTGGTCCATGGCCTCGGGCGGTATGCACAACAGGTTGGGCTCAGCGTAGCCCCGGCGATAAAGCTGGTCGCCGACGACGCAGTAGCGGGCGGCTTGCATTTTTAATTTTTTGGCCAGCGCGGGGTCCTCTGGGAGGATGCCGCTTTGTATGTACTTCGTCATCGGGAACCTCCAGTCCTCGGTCCTTATGGACATGACCTCGCTATCTACGCTTCGTGAGAGCTTTCTCTCCACCATCACGCGGTTTCCCACATCCAAGGGAAGTGCGGAGCCTAACCTGGCGAGGGCATCAGCCTTGGTGTTTGAGGTCCGCGGGATTGATTCCACCGCAAAAGTTTCGAGGCATGAAACCAAGGCTTTGACTTTTTCTCGGTAAGCGGGCAGAAAACCTGTTCTGGTGTCGTATTGGCTGTTGAGTTGTCGCGCCACCAATTCGGAATCTGTGTAGACCCTGATTTTGCGGGCTCCGTTGAGTAACGCCATCTCGATCCCGGCGATCATGGCCTCATACTCGGCGTCGTTGTTGGTGGCATCGAAGGCGAAGTTGAAAGCATACTCCGTCTCGATTGAGGGTCCAGCGAGGAACACCCCGGCCCCGCCACCGGCGTCACATCGTGAGCCGTCAACGAACACTTTCCATTCGTCCGAGCTTGTGTCTGTCTCGGGGAAGGTGACCTCCACCATAAAGTCGGTGAGGGCTTGTCCCTTCATCGCGGTTCTCGGAAGATAATTGATATCGAACTCGGAGAGCTCGACGGCCCACTTGGTCATACGTCCGGAGAGAGCGGGATGATGCAGAATTTGACGGAGTGGGAGGTCTGAGAGAACCTGGATGGGATGTGCGTGGAAGTATGGGCGTAGTCGCCTTGCGGCGATCACTACAGCCAGCGCCATCTTCTCTGTCGGGGAGTATCTCTGCTCCGCGGGCTGGAGCACGCGGCTCACAAAGTATACCGGGTGCATGGCCTCTCTTGTGATCACCGCGCTGATGGTCTCGGGACTTACCGCCACATACAGTTGCAAATCTTCGCCCGCGCGTGGAGGTGACAAGGTGGGGAGCTTGGTGAGGAAGGTTTTTAACTCAGAGAAGGCTGTCTCGAGTCTTTCGTCCCAGACGAACTTGTCGTTCTTTTTCATGGCGGCGAAGAATGGGAGGGACTTGTCTGCTAGGCGGGAGCAAAACCTCCCCAAGTAGTTTACAGCGTCGTTGAGTCTTTGTACTTCGGTACGAGATCGGGGAGACCTCATTGCGAGGATTGATTCTATCTTGGCGGGGTTGACGTCGATCCCGCGCTCGCTGATCATGAATCCCAAAAACTTTCCCGAGGACACGCCAAAAACGCACTTCTCGGGGTTCAGGCTGAGCTGGTGGTGTCCGAGGGTGGTGAAAACCTCGGCGAGGTCAGCCAGGTGCTCCTCGGGGCCCTTGCTCCGTACCACGATGTCGTCGACGTAGGCGGATACATTCCTGTCCAGGTGATCTTTAAAAATCCGATCGACGAGGCGTTGGAATGTGGCTCCCGCGTTTTTGAGGCCAAACGGCATGATCTTATAATAGTATGTCCCCTCCTGAGTGATAAAGGATGTCTCTTCCTCGTCGCGGGGATTCATCAAGATCTGGTTGTACCCCGAGTAGGCGTCGAGGAAACTCAAAACCTCATGCCCAGCGGTCGAATCTACAAGTGCGTCGATCGAGGGCAGGGGGTAGCTGTCTTTGGGGCATGCCTTGTTGAGGTCTTTGAAGTCTACACACATCCGCCACTTGCCGCTGGCCTTTTTGACCAAGACGACATTGGACAGCCATTTCGGATACTGGACTTCGCGTATGAAATCTGCGACCAGCAGCTTGGCCACCTCTTCATTTGTGGCGGTTGCCCTTTCTTCGTTCATTTTTCTTCGACGTTGCACCACAGGACGAGCGGCGACGTCGATGTTCAGGGAGTGCTGGGCCAGGGTCCGAGGCACACCTCGGAGATCTTTTGCAGTCCAGGCGAATACGTCGCGGGACCCAACAAGCAGGGCTTCTAGTGACGCTGCTGCATTCCCAGTAAGGCAACCCCCGAGGTAGATCTTCTCTGATTTGTTCTCGAAGGGGGTAATCACCCTTCTTTCTGCCTCGGGAGTGGGTATTGTGAAATCCCGGACCTCGAGGTCCGCTTCACCCGAAGTTTCGACCATGAACACAGGACATTTTTGCTTAGCCGAGGTCATGTAGCAGACGCGGCCCTCCTCTTGGTTGCCTTTCACCTCTCCGACACCCACGCTGGTGGGGAACTTCATTTTCAGGTGGTAGATGGAGACCACCGCCTGGAATTTCATCAAGGAGACTCTCCCGATGATTGCATTGTAGGCCGAGGGCAGATGCACCACCGTAAACTCTATTACCTCGGTTCTCGTTGCGGAGCCAGTACCGAGGGTCATCCACAGGTCTATGAGACCAGCGACATCGACCTCGTTTCCCGAGAAGGAGGTGAGCTTCCCAGCGTAGGGCCTCAAAGATGTCGCGGAGATCCCGAGTTGCTCGAAAGCGCCAAAATACATGATTTCCACGGAGGAACCCGTGTCCACCAGTATTCGCTTCACTATCTTTGAGCCCAACTGAGCGTGTATCACCAGGGGGTCGGAGTGGGGCATATGAAGCCCTTCGGCGTCTTCTGTCGTGAAGGCCATACCCACGTGGGACCGTGAGGTTTGTGTCACGTTGTATACCGAGGGCTCATGGTGACTCGCCCTCGCGTATCTTTTCCTTTCCGCCTGGCTCGAGCCCGCCAGCGAGGGTCCGCCCGAGATGGTGTTGATGTACCCATCGGGCGCCGCAGCTTGTCCGGAGCACGACGGCCTTGTCGGAGCTTGTTGTTCTGCAATGCTTGGTCGGGACCTGGTTGGTTCCTGCTGCACGAGGTTGGCACCCGATGCGGGGTTGGCGCGCTTTTTCTCGTTTAGGTTGTAGGCGGGGCCACCTTTGCCTCTGTAACCTCGTGGCTTCCCGCCGAAGCAGCTCCAACCACTACCGCCACGATTGTCGTAGCGGTTGTTGTTTCTATTGTCGTTGTTGCCTCTGTTATTGTTGTTCTTGTTGCTTTTGTAATCGGCACGCCGGTCGTGAGTTTGCGTCATGTACGCGTCCCTTGCGGCCGGAGCAGCCGCCTTAGCCTTTCCCTTAGCCTCGGTCACGATTTCCTTGTTCTACTCGTAGATTACTTGTGCATGAGGCCCATGGGGGAGGGTTAATGGGACACTTTGGCATTTCTAAAACTTTGTCCATGCTTAAAGAACATTTCTATTGGCCACGCATGCATAAAGATGTTGAGAAATTTTGTGCTTCTTGTGTTGTATGTTTGCGTGCTAAGTCTAAGCTGAATCCTCATGGCTTATACACCCCACTTCCTATCTCACACAAGCCATGGGAAGACATTTCCATGGATTTCGTGCTTGGATTGCCTCGTTCTAAAAGGGGCGTGATTCTATTTTTGTGGTGGTCGATCGGTTCTCTAAAATGGCACATTTCATTGCTTGCCATAAGACCGACAATGCCGCCCATGTGGCTGATTTATTTTTCAATGAAGTCGTGCGGCTTCATGGCGTCCCTAAGACCATTGTGTCCGATCGGGATGCCAAATTTCTGAGTCACTTTTGAAAAACTTTGTGGGCTAAAATGGGCACTAAGTTATTATTTTCCACTTCATGTCACCCCCAAACGGATGGACAAACTGAAGTTGTGAATCGTACTTTAGGTGCTTTGCTTCGTTCTTTGTTGTGAGCTAACTTGCGCAGGTGGGAGGAATGTTTAGCTTTCATTGAATTCGCATACAATCGTTCAGTCCATTCAGCCACAAAGAAGTCTCCCTTGGAAGTTGTTTATGGCAAGAACCCCACCACTCCTTTAGATCTTGTCCCACGCACCATCAAAGACAAAGAGAGCGTGGATGGAACTACACAAGCTGAGAAGATCAAAGCCCTTCATAAAGCTACTTGTGAGCAAATCGAGAATAGAACGTCTCAATATGTTAAGAACGCCAATAAGGGGCGTAAGGAGCTGATTCTAGAGCCTGGGGATCTTGTTTGGGTACACCTTCGCAAAGATCGATTTCCTACTCTCCGTGACTCCAAAATAAAACCTAGAGGCGATGGTCCTTTTCAAGTGCTTGAGCGAATCAACAACAATGCATATCGCCTTGAATTGCCTAGTGAGTATGGTGTGCATGATGTTTTTAATGTTTCGGATTTATCTCCATTTGTTTCAGGTGAAGGTACTTCCGACGATGAAGATTCGAGGTCGAATCCTTTTCAAGGGGGAGGGGATGATGTGTCCCAACCTAGGCCACATCATGATTTGATGCCGATGCCACCTCTTCTTGGACCCATTACAAGAAGCCGTGCTAGACTCCTCATGGACCACCTCCAAGCTGGATTAGCCACCATGGCTGCGCCACCAAGCCACCAAGAGACCGTGATCACATTGCTTCAAGTTGATGGCTCGCTTGGTGCATTGAACGCACTTAAGGACCCCTTCCAAGTGGCTCCATTACTCAGCCATAATCAAAGTTCATCTTCCATTAATGCAAGCAGCCAAGAAAGTGATCAAAAGTCTTCATAAATCAGCCATCTCTTCACCTACTCCATTCAAGTGAAGACTCTACAATTTTCCCTCTTAATGGCCGAATTTAGGAGCCTTTTTGGCTGACATTTCGTGGATTATATCAGGCTATAGTTCCTATGTATTATCAGATGATCTTTTGATTGAAACTCTAGAACTAAAGTCGAGTCTTTGGCTTGCAATTGCTTGGGGCGTCCAACCAAGTGACCTTTCTCCTTTGTGTGTTTATCAAAGGATTGGCCAGATTCGTTGGGTGTGTTTATCCCATCCGAATTTTCCTTTGTTTGGTTTTGTTTGGTGAGTTTATCCACACAAACATCAAACACTTATCCCATCAATAAAACTACAAAAAGTCAGTTTGTTTTATCTTTGAATTTGCGGGATTCTACAACCAACTTCACTTGTTCGAACTTGGAACAATCAAAGGAGTCAATTCTATCTTCAAATCCACTCATTCGAACTAGTTGCAAGGCGATCCAAGTCGGGACTCATCACTCTTGATTTCCATTGTCCTATTCTTTGAGGATTTGGTTTTCAATTTTTTTCAAGGGTTTTCAGTTTCTGAGATTTGTTTGAAGCTGCAAATTTGGGATGGAATCATTCCGCCGTGGTAGTCGCCGTCGGTGGTTTGGTTAAGATCTAATTGCGCGTCTACTGATCGTTGGGCACCCGGAGGTTGGAGCTTTGTGGTTTGTTGGGTCGTCAAAGAGAGCAAGAAGTAGCTCCCGGGTTTGTGATGTTTTTTTATTTGATGGTGTGTTCTTATTGATTTGTAGGAATGCATATCTGTTGTTTCTTGGATTGACAGTTTGTTCTTGATTTGTATCGCAGATTGAATCGCGTTGGTGGGTATCGTCTCTGTCCTTTTTAGGGTTCCGGGAAGGCGGTCTCCCTTTTCGACTGGGCTCTTCCCTGCTTGCCGTCGTTGGTAATCCTTAATCTTTCTCATTATCTATATCTTTACATGCTCTCACAACTATGATGTTGCACAAATCATTTATGATTTTTCCCTTTGATTGAGGTTCATTCGATTTGTCTATTTTTCCTCGTTCGAATCGTGATGTTAAGAACGTCGCCACTTCGTGTTTGAATTGCTCAATTTCTAAGACCATTCACAATGGTGGGATTTTAACATAAACAAATAATAAAGATTTTAAAAACAGTGAAAATGCATAGAAGCCTGTGCACATGGACTCCTATTTCCGTCTTCTTTAAAACCCATAGAAGCCAGCTTTTGATTTTTTGGGCCCTCCGATCAGCATAGATCAACAGAGGATAAAATGCCCATTTTGGGTAGATTTCAAATAAGTTTAGTGTATTTACAGACATAAAAAAATAGGGATTGAGTTAAATAAATATTTTTATTTTATTTTTATCTACTCATAGATTTCCATGATGAACATATTTTGATAAACAGAAAATTAATATAAACAAAAAAATACAAGTAAAATAATGTTTTAAAAATAATTTTTGTCTTTTTTTTTGGGTAATTAAATTTATGTATTTTATAAAATAATATAATTAGTATGTAGATCATATAAAATATGACTTTTATTATAAATAGTTAAGTTGGATAAATACAAATAGAAAATATAAAAAGTAGTTGATTTAAGGAAAGAAATGAAGTTGTGGGTTGTGGAGAGAAAGTAAAAATGGGGTTTTAAAATGAGGTGGAGGAGTGAGAAAATTGAATTGGGGGGGTTAAAATCTCAAAAATGAGATGACCATTGTGAATGGTCTTAGGTATTGTTGAACTCTACCTAATGCCGTGGAATTGGGTTAGTTCAGGTTGTTGTTTGGGATGTAGGGTTGGGCTTTTAAGTACTGGGTTCATTTCAGTGGTGATTTTATATATGGAGCTATGGGATTGAGTTAGGTATTGTTGACTGAATTCTGATCTACTTTCTTGTCTTGTGTGAAAGTAATTGTGCATAGGCAAAGTATATGATTTTGAAATAGATGGTTGAGAGATGAGGTTCTTCTTGAGAATGTGATGTTGGGGGATCAATGGCACTTGTTGCTAACCATTTCTTTTGATGTTGGCTTGACCATTGACTATATCTTTTGCTACAATAGTTTCATGTGTCTTAGCGGATATTTTATACTTGATATTTCATCCTTTTTAGTGATTCTAGAGTTATATTTTTATGATGGTTTTGCAGATGAATACTTCTATTTCACTCTTTTCTTTGAACTTGTTTTGTGGTGGTGACTGAGAGAGGCATGAAAATTAAGTGACAAAAGAGGTGACACTCCTACTGGTTTAGTGATGGAAGAGGTATATTTAAATGTCTTGTGGTTTTTCAATGGTGACAATGGTGGCAGTGAGAAAGACGAAGTCCAAGATGTCATGGATTGTAGAAATGATTGTTTTGATCATACTAGTTACTACTTAGATATGGTAAATAGTGGGTATTGGACCCAGATTTTAAGCAAAGAAGCGTCAGCCCATAGTCAGGAAATCTCCAACGCGTCTGAAGCTACAGAAGATCTTCGAGGTTGGTTAAGTCGGTTGGAGGATAGAGGGTCCGAGAGATGTTCGTTATAAGATAGATTTCCTTCAAGATTTTATATGTTATAAGATAGGAATAAGCAAAGATTTGTTAGTTAGAGATAAGATTATATCTACGATTAAGATAGAATATGCTCTTGGGGGCTATATAAGTCGATGTAACCCTTAGGGGTAAAACACGCTTGATTCATACGACTTCTTGTGATTTCTACATCAATAAGAATACGTTTTCATCCATATTCTTCTCAGTTTATTCGATCAAGGCCCGATTTAGGTCAAAGTTTTCCTTTTGGTAAATTTTGGCTCAAACAATTTGGCGCCCACCGTGGGGCAGTGATCAATACAACCATCAGAAGAATCATCATTCTGCTTCCTTCCAAATCAAGGAACACGATGTCTGGAAACGGGGAAGAAATCTCTAAAACTCCGATCATCGGTGACGACCAAGACCTTGAGAACCAAGGCGTTCGGTCTCAAGAAGAGGAGATGACGGACCTCAGGCAACGCATGGAGTTTCTCCAAAAGGTGTTAAGAGACCAAAAAAGCTTCTACGACGCTCATGTAGAACGCCTTACCGCCGAAAATAGCCAACTCAAACAACAGTACGAGGTCTTGGCTACGGGACACCGTTCCCTTCGTGTCGCCCGACGCACTGACGGGATAGTGAGGAGGATAGATTTCAATGCTGGAGAAGGAACATCCGGAAAGGGTGCAGACCTGGGTCCCCGAGACAAGGCACCCGCACAACGAGACACGACTCCAGATCCCATAGGCCGAGCCCGCCGCGAGGAAGTCTTCCACGACAATAATCCTCCAAACAATCTCCGGTCAGCGGCTAAACAACGCCGAGCGCCATCTCAAGAAGTCTGGATCGAAGATGATGGCACCTAAGGGGAAGATCGAGAACGGCGCGAGCCAATCGATTTAGACGCATCCATCCGAAGAAAGGTGACCAAACAAATAAGCGTCATCGCTGACCAACTCTGGAGGGGAAGCCAAGGTTTCCAACCTTTGGAGCCCGAAGCACCCGACGGGTTTGACGAATCTCCGTTTTCTCATCGTATCGTCCGAGTAGAGATTCCAAAAAAGTTCTCAGTGCCTAGCATGCCCACGTACAACGGGACTACAGACCCTAACGAGCACGTGGCCGTATACAAACAGAAGATGATGACGAGTGCGGTCCCGTCCCACTCAAAAGAGGCGATGATGTGCAAGGGGTTCGGCACAACCTTAACGGGTCCAGCCCTAACTTGGTTTATCAACCTCCCACGTGGAAGCATTAGGTCCTTCGCGGATCTCTCAGACACTTTCCGATCTCAATTCGCAAGTAGCCACAAATTTGAGAAGCAATCTAGCGATCTCTACCGGATCCGCCAACGGCACCAAGAAACTACCAGAGAATTCCTAGATCGCTTTAATCGCGAAAAGATCTCCATCCCATCTTGTGATGTGACGACCGCAGTGGAGGCATTTAGGCAAGGGGTCACCCCCGATGGCGGCCTATACAAGGAACTAACTAAGCACCCTTGTGCTACATTTGAGGAAGTGCAAGCCAGGGCTTTGGCGCACGTCCGGCTAGAGGAAGAAGGGTCCCTAAGGAAGAGGTCTTCGGAGATAGAGAAAATTGAGAGGAGGCGACAACCGCCGAAGTTCGACAGACGAAAGGAGAGACCGCCGAGCCTATCCTTATTCACGGCCTGCCTCAGGGCAGGTTAACGTCGCCAAGACACGATGGATGGACGGCAAAGAATGAGAGCCCATGCCACCCTCACTCGACTCCTTCAAACTCAACATATCCACGAAAAAGCTGCTCCGAAACATGGCGAATCAAGGAGAACTCGTGAGGTGGACAAGAAAAGACAAGACCCCTCGCTCAGGGAAAGATACGTCCAAGTGGTGCGACTACCACGAATACCATGGACATTGGACTAGCGATTGCTCGATGCTCCGAAAAGAATTGGCTCGCTTAGTTGCGGAGGGAAGAATAAAAGACGTAGCTCCAGATGCTCGAGTACCCAAAGATTTGATGGAGAATTCTCAATCCGAGCATCAAGAGAGGCGGAATCCTCCAACGCCCGACAGGGTGGTCGACATGATATCCGGAGGATCAAGCATCTGTGGATTATCGTACTCAGCAGCGAAGCGCCACGCGAGAGAAAGCAGTTTCAATCGACCTTATTCATCAAGACACCGCGCCAGAGAATCTCCAGGACAAGCCATCGTGTTTGACGACACCGATGTAGAAAACACCTCCGAAACACATCACGATGGTCTTGTAATATCTCTACACATTGGGAACGTGCTGATGAAAAGGGTACTGATTGATACAGGAAACTCCACGAATCTCATGACCCTAACCGCCCTGAAGGAGATGGGTTTGTCCGAAAACGACATTCATAAACACCCGGTGCCTTTAGTGGGATTCAGCGGAGAGGTCAAGCACACCGTATACGACATCGCCATCCCAATCTTCGCCAGGGGCATAAATATGCAAGTCAATTTCCTCGTGATGGACTGCCCTTCATGCTACAACGTAATCTTGGGACGACCATGGTTACACGACATGAAAGCATTAGCTTCCACCTACCACCAAACGTTGAAATTTCCAACACCATGGGGAATAGACGAAATTCGCGGGGATCAGAGGTTAGCTAGGGAGTGCTATAAGGCGGCCCTCAAGCCAACTACCTTGAGACTTGAAGCATAGCAATTACAGAACGTCACCCCTCCGCCAGCGCGAACTGAAGATGGAGAAAAAGCGGAGGAGGTGACCCTAGAAGAGGGGAAGGCTGTCAAGATCGGAGAAAATCTAGAACCATCAGTCAAAGAAGAATTGGTACATTTCCTGAAGAATCATAAGAGCTGTTTCGCGTGGAGTCACGAAGACATGACCGGAATAGACCCTTCCATCATTACACACAAACTCAACGTAGATCCTGAGCATCCCCCAGTCAAGCAAAAAAGACGAAGGTTCGCCCTAGATCACATACAAGCGGTCGATGAAGAGGTCAAAAAATTACTAGATACCGGGAAGATCAGGGAAGTGAAGTACCCCGATTGGCTAGCTAACGTAGTCGTGGTGCCCAAGAAGAACGGAAAGTGGAGGGTTTGCGTGGACTTCACCGACCTCAACAAAGCTTGCCCTAAGGACTCCTTCCCTCTTCCCCACATAGATACAATGGTGGGTGCAACCGTGGGTCACGGACTCCTCACCTTCATGGATGCATTCAGCGGTTATCACCAGATCCAGATGGAACCAGAAGATCAAGAGAAAACCTCCTTCATCACAGGGCGGGGAACGTATTGCTACTGTGTAATGCCCTTCGGCTAGAGAAATGCCGATGGTGGGTGCAACCGTGGGTCACGGACTCCTCACCTTCATGGATGCATTCAGCGGTTATCACCAGATCCAGATGGAACCAGAAGATCAAGAGAAAACCTCCTTCATCACAGGGCGGGGAACGTATTGCTACTGTGTAATGCCCTTCGGTTAGAGAAATGCCGGGGCCACTTACCAACGGTTAGTTAACATGATCTTTCGCGACCACATTGGCAAAACAATGGAGGTGTATATCGACGATATGGTGGTCAAAAGGACAAGCGCCTCTCTGCACAGGGGGCATCTGGAGGAAACTTTCAAAATCCTCGAAGAATACAAAATGAAGTTGAATCCCCAGAAGTGCATCTTTGGGGTACAATCTGGGACTTTCTTGGGGCATGTGGTAACCAAGCAGGGGATTGAAGCTAGCCCCGACCAAATTCGGGCAATTGCTTCCCTGAAATCCCCTCGAAGCGCGAAAGATGTGCAAAAGCTGACCGGCATGATAGCTACACTAAATCGGTTTATCTCCAAATCCTCAGATAAGTGTCGACTATTCTACGAGGTACTAAAGAAGAACAAGAAATTCCAGTGGACGGGAAAACACGAGGCCACTTTCCAAGAGCTGAAGGGTCACTTCGCCAAACCAACCCCGGGGAGGTACTGCACCTCTACTTAGCCGTATCGGACCGCGCCCTAAGTGGAGTCCTAGTCAAGGAAGAAGCTGGCCAACATGTTCTAGTTTACTTCGTAAGCAAAACAATGGTGTCCGCCGAGACACGCTACTCTCCAACAGAAAAACTGGCCCTGACGGTCGTAATTTGCTCAAATAAACTCCGACCATTCTTCCAGTCACATACCATCGTCGTCCTGACGAATTACCCACTCCGACAGATCATGCAAAAGCCAGAATTCTCGGGAAGGATGGCGAAGTGGGAAGTCCACCTAAGTGGATACGACATCAGGTACGAACCTCGAAGAGCAATCAAGTCACAAGTACTGGCCGACTTTGTTGCCGACTTCACCCCGACTCTTGAAGAAAGCGCTAAAGAGGAGATCTTAGTCTCGTCCATCAATGAACCTCAGGAGGAATGGACACTAAACACTGATGGAGATCAAACGCAAGAGGAGCAGGTCTCGGCGTCGTGCTAAAGTCGGGAAAGCGGGCAACAATAGCGCAGGCAGTTAGGTGCGACTTTGAAGCTACTAACAACGAGTCGGAGTATGAAGCCCTCATCTTTGGGCTGGAGATGGCTAAAGACTTGTCCATCAAGAAAATCAAGGTACGCGTTGATTTCCTACTCATCATCAATCAAATAATGGGCATTTTCGATGCTAAAGATGATAGGATGGCTAGCTACCTCGATGTGGTTAAATCATTATCCGAGAATTTCGAACAAATACAATTCGAACAAGTTCCTCGGGACCAGAACGCTCCGGCCGATGCCCTAGCCGGTCTAGGCTCTACCCTAGACCCCAGGGAATACGATAACATACCGTTAGTCCACTTATTATAGTCGGCTATAACAGAAACATCGGCGACGCAGGCTGCTAAACCACCACCCGAGCAATTTGCCTCGGATATTCTCCAAGCACCCGCCAATCCAGGGATCAAGTCGGATAGCCAATGGACCAAGCCATACCTTGATTGGTTCCTACACGGCGAAGTACCCGAAGACAAGATCGAAGCTAAAGCCTTAAGGTCAAAGGCGACACGATTTGCCGTCTTAGATGGGGTCCTCTTCCACAAGTCTGCCTCAGGCTTCCTACAGCGGTGCGTAGAAAGGAAAGAGGCTATGAAAATTATGCACGAGGTACACAGCGGAGATTGCGGCAACCATACTGGGGGTCGAAGCCTTGCCAACATGATCTTAAGGCAGGGGTGGTATTGGCCCACCATTCGCCAAGATGCCACCACGTATGCTCAATCATGCGAGGCATTCCAGCGGCACACACCGGTCCCACATCAGCCGCCAAAGATTCTCCATCCATCCATCACTCCCTGGCCATTCATGCGATGGGGGATGGACATCGTTGGCAAGTTACCCTCGTCTACAGGGCAAAAGGTGTTTTTCCTCGCCATGACAGACTACTTTTCTAAATGGATCGAAGCTGAAGCCTTTCGAGAGATCAAAGACAAGCAAGTAATTTCATTCATCCAGCGCAACATCTTGAGCAGGTTTGGGGTCCTCGCGGAGATTACTTGCGACAATGGGTCACAATTTATAAGCAAGAAGATGTGTGACTTCTGCAAGAATTGGAACATTGACTTAGTCATGTCCACTCCCAGATACCCGCAAGCCAACGGACAGGCTGAAGCTAGCAATAAGGTAATCATCAATAACCTAAAGAAGCGGCTGATAAAATCCAAAGGAAAGTGGGCTGAGAAATTACCCGACGTGCTTTGGGCCGATCGCACCACCCCAAAAGGTGCCATCGGACAGACTCCATTCTCACTGGTACATGTCTGCGAGGCTGTTATCCCAGCCGAGATCCTAGTCCCAACCGCAAGGTATGGGCTCGCTACCTCAGAGAGCAACAAAAGTGTGCTGGAAGCAGATCTGGATACTATCCAGGAACTCAGAGAAGCTGCCCATGCTCGAATCACGAAGTACCAGCAGCAAGTGGCTAGAAGCTACAATAAAAATGTTCGAGTGAAAAGTTTCCAGCTTGGAGACTGGGTATTGCAAAATGTTTTCCAGAATACTGCAGAAGCAAACGCTGGCAAGTTAGCACCCACTTGGGAAGGGCCATACAAAATCTCTAAAGTCGCGGAAACGGAGCCTACCAGCTAGAATCCAGAGATGGAAAAGCGGTACCACGGAGCTGGAACGCGACCCACTTAAAAAAGTATTACTTCTAAATTAATTCATTATCATGATTTATTTCTAGATATTTCTTAGCTCTAGCTTAGAGAATCTTTATGCGATTTTTGGCTTTTTTGAATAAACGACTCCGGGCACTTGCCCACACTGTCGAACAAAGTTTAAAAATTCCTAGTTCATCAAGTTTGTTTTCACACATTTTTGCATAATGATTTGCGAGAAAATTATTCTCCCAATCTTGCACATTCTCTTATTGCTCAAAAATGCAAACACTCGCTAATCATACAACATGAAACGCGTCAAAACACCATCAACTGTTGAAACACATGGTTATACCGTCTAGAAATGACAAAGTCATCACGCATACAACGTCGATGAAGTAACCCATAAGATGGTTACCCATACGCTAATCAAAGTTACATACGACATGAAACGCGTCTAATATACGATAGCACTTGATCGCTTGGTTGTGCGAGGGTCTAGAGATACAATTTATAACCCGACCCCGTTGTAGCACGTGGTGGGTGTCGAACGCTCGGGAAATCTACTCGATTGAGGTGCCTAGACACTAGAAAGCTGGAAAGGAGAACTTAAAACAAAGGAAAAACAAGAGAACAGTCGGGACCGACACAAGTGTCACGTCGGGCCCGATGTTGGCGACAAGAGGGAAGTCGGGACCGACGTAGAGCAAGTCGGGCCTGAGGTAGCTGGGTTTGTCAAACTCAAAGATTGAAAGTAGATCTTGGGCTTTTGGGTTCCTTCTCTAGTAGATTAAGGCTTTTCCACCCCAATTCAAGCAATAAGTGATGATCGGAATAGGATCGAGTGCTTTCGCCCTCGTTCCAACCAATTCTACACATCGATCATTGGGGAAATCCCCTTAGAAGCAAGGTCTTGAGATAGACAAATGTTCACTTTCGTACCTTTGCCAATCACAAGCCTTGATTCCTTACTTTCGTAAGGAATTGTAGCTCTATGTAGAGTGGGTTCCTAGATCAAGCACTCAAGGCTATGGAATTGGGGTTTCTAGCCCAACCTAGCTGGAGTTTTCCCCCATAACCCAAGATCAAGGAGATCTACTCCATATGGCAAACAAAGAAAGCAAACAAATCAAAAAGCAAAGCAATCAACATCATCAATCTCAAACAAAAGCCAAGTTTAATCACAAATCAAAAGCAATCCACAAACTTCAATCAAAGGTTTCCAAATCCACAAAATCAAAACAAAGCAAAGCTAATCTATCAACCAAACCTATCAAATCTCCCCCTCTTGGGCCGATTCCCTCTCTTCTCCTTCTCCTCTCCTTCCTCCTTGCTCTCCAAGTATCCTCTTGAGAGTTTTTGAGGGTTGGTTCCTTGCTAAGTGTGGGAACCTCCCATAAATTAGAAGATAAGAGAGCCTTTATAGATGAGGGGCAAAAGTGGTAGTTTACAATTTCGTGCCTTGGAGCCCAAGCAGTCCAGTGACCGACTCGGACCGACACGGAGGACCTCGGGCCCGACTTACTGGGCAAGTCGGTCCGAGGTCGAAAAATCAAGTCGGGCCCGGCGTTGGTTCCAGCTCGATCCAGACCTCGTTCCACCTTCTTCTTGTTGGCTTTTCTCTTGTTCTTCTTCATGGCTTGCTCCTCCCTTTCCCTCTTAAGCTCGGGCCTTGCTCCATGTTCCGGTTCTCCTTCAAAACGACCCTTGATCCATGCCAAAACACCTACAAAACACATAAAACGCGCATAGTCTCCGAATCTCATAGAAATACGGGAACTAAGCTAAAAAGGAACAAAACACACAAGAAAAGGGGAAAAAGAAACATATTTACAAAGGAGATCATATATAAAAACACCACCAAATAAAGAGACATCAAAATACCCCATACTTAAACTTGCTTGTCCTCAAGCAATAACAATGTAAGCAAGACCGAAACATAATCTTCAAGTAAAGCCTCGTATGAAAACACATTTAAGCACAAGTGATTTATATTCAAGCAAGATTACATCATCACACATGATTAAGTGTTCCAAGGAATAGAGTCAATGCAACTAAGCCTCACTTTAGGGATATGTGAATGTGTATCACTCATCATGTGTATGGGTAAAACAATGAACACTCAAGCTCAAAAATCATGCAAGTAAGAACTTTACTATTGAAGCTAATATCACCAATTCCTCCACCTAGAGATCCCTAATACAAAGTACACAAAGAATTCGAACTTGGCTCAATGGAGGTCCTCAAAGAGGTTCCATTCGGTCGGGTTGTAATGGGGCTTTTGGTATTTCTCAAGGTGGGAATTATTTGGTCTTGTGGTGCTTACAATGGGGATTGAACAACCTAAACTCTCACCAACTTCACCAAAATTCCACAATCAAATTCACACTCATCCAAAAGACTTAACATTTTTTTTCCTTTCAACCCAAAATTTCACTTAACATTCCACTTCATCTTTGCTCTTAGGCTTTTTGTTGGATTTTCCACACTTTCTACATTGAACCGACTTTCTTATGACATCGGGCCCGATGTGGTTTGTAACTCGGTCGGACCCTTTTTCTTCACTTAAGCTCTTTACCTTCATTCCACCTTCCATTTCCAACATTTTCTTTCTTTCTTTCTTTCCCTTTTTTTCATTTTCTTTTTGCACAACAAAGATGCACTACCCACATGATTCATAACACCATTCTTTGCCCTTAAACCAAAGAGAATCTCAACTCTTCAAATACAATCCAAACCTCTCTTCTAAAGTCCAATCCCATAAGGGTTAAGTCATATAAGGCTAGGAATAATATTTTTGAGGAGTTTCAAACAAAGGCCTAGGCTAGAACGGGGCTACAAACAAAGAATTCACTTCATGGTAGGATATGGAACATTTATGTGACTAGAAGAATAAAGTTCAAAATCAATGTGACAATGCTAGGACAAATCTCAGGACGGTCTTGGAAAATAGATAAACACCGCAATAGCAAGTTTTACTAAGCATGCATGAGCTAATCACACAAGAAACATGAGGGATATGCAAATATGAACAAGCATCCCTAAAATGGCCAAAAATCAATCTCACAAGGGTCACTCATACTTAGTTGCATAAGAACTCATTCTAGAACTCACATGTTCAATAAAACAAGCAAGATATCATGATCACATCAAAAGCAACATCTTTTTAGAGGCTAAACCATCCGAAAATATGCAAAGGAATTTACATGCTCACATCATCATTAGCTTTCATTTGGCAATCTAAGATGGAAATTTCTAGTCCAAAAACTACAAAACACAATCTTTTTGTTGTTTTCAACACAATTTTTCAAATTTTTATGGATTTTTGCAAAAATTTTCTCTAAAACCAAAAACAAAGACTCATCCATTCAAAACCAAATCAATCATCCATGTCATTCATCAAACCACAAACCAAGAAACAAACATCCCAAACACAAACTAGAAACCGAAAACCAAATATCCTTCAAATAACAAACACACAAGCAAGTGAAATCATGAGCACACTTACCCCCACCCCATACTTAAAATTTTGATGTCCCCATCAAACAAGGAAACCAAAACTTAAAAGCAAGAGAGAAGAGTATAAAGAGCTCACAATTTCTTTATTCTTCAATGGCATTTCTAGAATCACTCGAAGGGGTTGTCACGCCTACGTCCTCTTTGGAGTCTCGCTTGCCGCTCCCTCTCGTACACTTGCTCTTGGTAGAAGTCTTGTGGTGGTGGTTGGAGTTGAGGATCCGGGCGCGTCCATTGGTCCTCACGGGAAGGGAAGTTCCCGCTCATCCATGTGTTGAAGCTATCTTGGACCCGCCATCTTTGGTCCTCCACCTCTCTAAGCTCATCCACCTCTCGCCTAGTGTAGCCAAGGGTTCGGTTCATCTCTTCTTGGCTAGCTTGGAAAACACCTTGTTGTTGAAGCAATTGTTGTTGTTGTTGGTACATGTGTTGTTGTTGAAGATTCACTTGATGGACCTCTTGAAGAACATTCTCTTGTTGAAGTTGAAGATGGGCCATTTGGTTGGCCAAGAAAGACATGTCCACCGTTTGTTGTCGCTCGGGAAACACCATTCCCGGACCATACCATTGGGCGTAGCCTTCATAACCGCCACCTTGAGCTTGTTCTCGCCTTGCACCACTCCCCTCTCCATGCTCATAGTGCCTCGGGACCTCATCACCATAGAAGGAACCGGACCGACTTTGAGGAAAGTCGGGCCCGACGCCATGTGTACCTCGGTCCGCCAATGTTGGAGCTTGGTGCGTGGCTCGGAGGTTGGCCATCAAGCCTTGGAAGCGCTCATCTTCTTCATTTTGCTCTTGATCGACGTCCATGTCTTCCCCACGTGGTGCAAACACAAAGTTATCTTGGTCGAAATCCGGTGAAGATGGAGGGGAGGTAAACCGAATGTGTTGAGGTTGTTGTCGCCGCCCCTCTCTTGCACCTTCGGGGTCACCAAATGAGTGTGGCTTGCCGGCCGACACTTGGTACCAATTGTGATACCAAGAAAGATCATAGAGGTTGTGCATCAACCGGATGGACGCACCATCATAGTTCGAGTGAGGGGCCAAAGAAATCATGTAAAGCTTCTCCTTGATGATGTTGGCCTTCTTGAAATACTTCATGTTCATATACTCAACACCATTCGGAGCCGGAGAATACTTGTTAAGATCGACTCCTAGACGCACGGCTAGCCTTGCTATCATCCCGCCGAAGTAGATCCAAGAGGAGCTTTGGAAGTCTCGCACCATCTTGACCCACTCCCATGCAAGGTTCATGGGCTTCTCGGTGTGGAAGAGCATCTCATGTAGCAACATAATCTCTTCCTTCATCGGCTTGCTCAACTCGTGACGAGAATAGATTGCACATCCCAAAACTCGCACCATGACCCGAAAAAGAGGGCTAGCAATCTCGGTTGTGGTGGCACCCTTTCTCATCTCGCTCTTCCCGGCCACATGCCGCCACACTTGGTTCACCTTCTCGTTGTCGACGTCGGCCTCTTCTCTTGGACATGGAAACCCGAAGTAGGTAGCCAAGTCCCTAAGAGAGAGATTGTGGTCCTCATTGCCCAATTGGAAGGTGATCGCCCCTTCCTCATCCTCCATATTATCATAAGTGCATTCAAAAGTGGCCATGAATTCCGAGGTGAGGGCGGGATAGTGGGTGTTGTCCCACCTTAGCATCCCATTGAGACCGATGTGGGAGTAGCACCTTGGAAGAGCTTGATCCATGTCCATCTTCCTCACGGTTTCCCAATCAAGCCACCTTGTGTGATGCTCAAGCGCCATATACCTTGCATAACTCTCAACTTGTTCATCATCCTCCAAGTAAACATCATCCAACTTTGGCTCCTTTCTTGACTTCTTGGACTTCTTCTTCGGCCTTTCCGCATGAGATGATGAAGCTCTAGTCTCCATGGTACCTACACACATCCAACCAAACAAAAGGGTCCAAGATAAACTCCATACAATTCAACAAAATCACTCTTCAACACACAACAACACATCAACACAAGGGAACCCCATACTTAGTTTCTAAACACACATGCATCACAATCCAACATGAATCATTATGGATATCTTCTAACAATGGCTAAGAAAATGATCATACTACATCATGATTAAGCTATAGCCAACAATGAAGCACATGAATCCACATGATATCACAAGAAGAGAGCAAAAGCAACATGGATCGACTTCCAACCTATGTCGGGCCCGACACATCCTCAACCTCGGTCCGACTTGATGGACCGACTTCCACAACTCGGGCCCGACTTACCTGGGCACGTCGATCTCGACCTAGTTCATGCTTCGACTCTAACCTCAAATCAACCCAAATCACTCTATCATGCACTTAAATTTCAAATTCAACCATCAAACATCCCTAATCGAAGTTCTAAATGGATCCAAGCATGCATAAACAACTTTGAAGCTCAATTTCACAAATCATGCAAATCCACCATTGATGCTCAAGCTCAAACTCTCAATCAAACATGGCATTACTCAATCTATGCATCGAAAGCACAAAATCTCCAAGGAAATAGGTAGAGATCGAGTAACACATACCGGATTTGAAGAGTATTAGACTTTTAAACAAACAAACAACTTAGAACTCAAACTTTCTCAACCTAGATCGAGATGGGGGATGAAGAACGAGATTGAACTCGAAATTTCTCTTTGGAATAGGGTTAGGGAGGCCTTTTCGTGATTGGATCGAGATGAAGAAAGGGAAAATGGGTGGATCGAGTATGGTGAGAGGGGGCCGATTTTAAGAGTGTGAGGGAGATGGGTTGTATTTTGGGAATGGTGGTTAATATGAAGATGGTAGGTAGGTGGGGGATGGTATTTAATGGGGGAAAGGGACAAATTAGGTCAAGGGCAAAATTGGCATTCCACCTAGTCAAATCGGGTCGGACCGACGTTGTGGACCGACGTCCTTGTGTCGGGCCCGACTTACCTGGGCTCGATGTGGGAGTATTCCGGTCACCAATTTTACTCCATCCTCTTGCAACTTCTTTCTCCATATTTCCATTTATATATTTTTCTCACCTCAAATCCTACACAACCATGAAGAATACACAACACCAAAAATCCACAAAACACTAGATAGAGATTGGTTAGAGAAAAGCTAGGCTAAACTAAGAAAAATCAAACTAAAATTACGAAAAGAAAGCTACTAGCTCGGGTTGCCTCCCGAGAAGCGCTAGTTTAGAGTCACTAGCTTGACTTCCTAACCTCAATCTCATGGCGGGTGAAACAAGGTGAATTGCTCGCCATTGATGTGCCCATTCCCATTGCCTTCATACCCATAAAACCACCAACGATGGTCTATATAGGCATGGCTCTCCGATCTCGGGCCTCTCTCATCATACTCCTCCAACGAATGAGATTTCTCCTTCTTACTTGCTCCATCATGTTCCTCTTTTCCTACACCAAAGTTATCCAAAGAGTTCCTAGTAGATTCTACCAATTCATCTTTCAAGTCACTAAGGCAAATGTAGGGGTCTCCTAAGTCATCTTTCAAATCACTTAAGCAAATGTAGGAATCAAAAGTTTGGAAAGAATTGTGGTCATCACCAACATCAAAAGGATATAAGTAAGGATACTCTTCATTTCTCCTTGGGCTAGCATTGATCCTTGACTCATCTTGTTCCTCAACTTGCTCCAACAACTCCCTTGCTTGTATTTGTTTATTGAACCCTTCATCACTTCTCAACACAATGACCTCTCTAGCAACTTCCACTTCTTCTCTTTTTCTCTTGGCACTCTCTTCAAGTTTGAGGATAGCCAAGGCGTCCGGTTCATTCAAAGCCTTGTTGAAGTGAAAATCGACCTTTTCTTCACCAATCTCAAAGGAAACTTTGCTGTTTTTGACATCAAACCTTGCCCCCGCTGTAGCTAAGAATGGTCTTCCTAAGATTATTGGGACCAAGGGGTCCTCGTGCATGTCCAAGATCACGAAATCATCGGGGACAAAGTACTTTCCAACTCGCACCGGCACGTCATCCAATATTCCCTTAGCCTTGATGATGGAACCGTCGGCCATAGTTAGGGACATATAGGTCGGCTCCATTTCACCTAAATTTGCCCTTGTCCAAATACTAGCGGGCATCACCGAAACACTTGCCCCAAGGTCACATAAGGCTTGGAAGTTTTGAGACCCCACACCCATAGTGATAGCAAACCGACCGGGATCTCCTAGCTTTTGCGGTAACTCCAAGGTCTTGACCTCATCTTGCATTTCTACAATCGACCTCTTCTTGCTCAAAATCTCCTTTAAAAACTTGGCATAGGATGGCATCTCGCTTAATGCATCGGTGAACGGGATAGAGATGTTCAAACCTTGCAAGAGTTTGAGGAACCTCTTGAACTTGTTCTCAACAACATCTTTTGGCTTCTTTGAGGGATATGGAAGAGTTGTTGCACCTTGAATCTTGCTTGGATCAACCTCCTTGGACTTCCCCACTTCACTTGCAATATTTCCTGGTTGGACCGACTTAGGCACCACGTCGGGTCCGATGTCGTGTATCACGGTCCTGGGGCAGAGTTGAGGCAGAGTAGTCGGATTGACATCTGGGTACGTCGGGCCCGACTTACTCTCAACCTCGGGCCGGGGTAGAGGAGTCGATCTTCTTGCTGGGTCGACTTTAGGGAACGTCGGACCCGACTTGCTGGGTAAGTCGGTCCGGCTCTCTTCATTCTTCTTAGGCATGTGTGGCTCGGGTAGGTTTCGGCCACTTCTCGATCCAATTGCCCGGACTTCATTTTGATTGTTTTGAGCTCGAGGGTTCTCCTCGGATCGGCCCGGAAGTCTCCCATTCTCTCTCGGGGCTTGAGTTGCAATTTGGGCAAATTGATTGTCGACTTGCCTCCTCCATGCACCAAACTCATTGAATTGGGTCCTCATCTCCTTGAACCCATCCCTCATCTCTTGAGCCAATGATTGTAGCTCATTGAATCCTGGTGGCCTATATGGTGGTGGTTGCGGCGCCCTTGGCTCTTTTTGGTTGAAGTTGTTGTTGTAGCCTTGAGCTTGACCGTTGTTCCACCGGCCATTACCACCATTGTTGAAGTTGCCTCTTCCACCAAAATTTCCTCGAACATAGTTTGCCTCCTCAATTCGCTCGGCCAAGCGCACTTGGCTCTCATTCGGACAAACTTGTGTAGCATGTGCAAAGGATCCACACTCCTCACAAGCTCTAGCATTTTGCTTGTAGTAGTGGACTTGCCTCTTAAGCTTGCTCATTTCACCTTCAAGGAATTGGAGCTTCACATCCTTGTCAATGTCTTCTCCCTTTGGATCATATAACTTCCTTGCACCTTCACCTTGAACTTTCACCTCTTTGCTAGCTTGAATCACCCCATACATGGCCTCATAATCGGATAGCTTGTCAAGTAGCTCCCAAGCTTGATCCGGTGTCAAGTCTATGAACCCACAATCGGTGTGGAGATTGAGCTTGTCCTTCGTTGCCAGATTGATGCCTTGGAAAAAGATGTCTTGGAGCACGTATGGTTGTTGGCCATGAGTAGGACATTGGCGCAACATCTCCTTGAAACGGTCCCATGCTTCGAAGAGAGGCTCATTCGGACTTTGTTGAAAGCTTGCAATTTTCCTTCTTAGCTCGGTTGTCTTTGAGGGCGGGAAGAACTTCATCAAGAAAGCATCATAGAGTGCCTTCCAAGTTGTGATTGACCTAGGGGCTTGGCTCTCGAGCCAATGTGTGGCCTTTCCCCCAAGTGACCACTTGAACGCCTTTAGAAGCACATACTCCAACTTCTCCTCATCGGTAGAGATCGTCTCACACATGTCCACAAAGCGTTTGATGTTCTCTATGGGACACTCATGTGGACGGCCCTCGAATTGATCACGCTTGATGAGGGAGATGAATTGCGTCTTGATCTCAAAATTCTTGGCAACCTCGGGAAGCACAATAACCGGTTCGGGTACCCTCAACTCCGGATGCATGTATTGGCGTGCATTCCGGGGTAGAGCGTTGAGTTGAGCCTCGGCCCTCATCCATTGCTCCCGTTCTCTTCTTGCCATCGCCTCTTGATTGTCCTTCTCAAGTTGCAATCTAGCCATTTCGGCTCTAAGTCGAGCCAACTCCTCATCACCATGGAGAGCTTGATTCTCCATCCTTTTCCTTCTTCTGGCTTCTTTGAGAATACTTTCCGGATCACTCACAAACTCAAGCTCAAGTGCTCCTCGGGAGGAGCGAGCTAGCATACACCTACGAAACAAAGACACAAACCAAAACAAATCAAAAACAAACAAAGGGTTTGGGCTATTCCCTCACCCAAATCACTACCAAAACACAAGAAACTCACCAAATTGGCACTCAATGCACTTAGACTTCCCCGGCAACGGCGCCAATCTTTTGATCGCTCGGTTGTGTGAGGGTCTAGAGATACAATTTATAACCCGACCACGTTGTAGCACGTGGTGGGTGTCGAACGCTCGGGAAATCTACTCGATTGAGGTGCCTAGACACTAGAAAGCTGGAAAGGAGAACTTAAAACAAAGGAAAACAAAGAGAACAGTCGGGACCGACATAAGTGTCACGTCGGGCCCGATGTTGGCGACAAGAGGGAAGTCGGGACCGACGTAGAGCAAGTCGGGCCCGAGGTAGCTGGGTTTGTCGAACTCAAAGATTGAAAGTAGATCTTGGGCTTTTGGGTTCCTTCTCTAGTAGATTAAGGCTTTTCCACCCCAATTCAAGCAATAAGTGATGATCGGAATAGGATCGAGTGCTTTCGCCCTCGTTCCAACCACTTCTACGCATCGATCATTGGAGATAGACAAATGTTCACTTTCGTACCTTTGCCAATCACAAGCCTTGATTCCTTACTTTCGTAAGGAATTGTAGCTCTATGTAGAGTGGGTTCCTAGATCAAGCACTCAAGGCTATGGAATTGGGGTTTCTAGCCCAACCTAGCTAGAGTTTTCCCCCATAACCCAAGATCAAGGAGATCTACTCCATATGGCAAACAAAGAAAGCAAACAAATCAAAAAGCAAAGCAATCAACATCATCAATCTCAAACCAAAGCCAAGTTTCATTCACAAATCAAAAGCAATCCACAAACTTCAATCAAAGGTTTCCAAATCCACAAAATCAAAACAAAGCAAAGCTAATCTATCAACCAAACCTATCAAATCTCCCCCTCTTGGGCCGATTCCCTCTCTTCTCCTTCTCCTCTCCTTCCTCCTTGCTCTCCAAGTATCCTCTTGAGAGTTTTTGAGGGTTGGTTCCTTGTTAAGTGTGGGAACCTCCCATAAATTAGAAGATAAGAGAGCCTTTATAGATGAGGGGCAAAAGTGGTAGTTTACAATTTCGTGCCTTGGAGCCCAAGCAGTCCAGTGACCGACTCGGACCGACATGGAGGACCTCGGGCCCGACTTACTGGGCAAGTCGGTCCGAGGTCGAAAAATCAAGTCGGGCCCGACGTTGGTTCCAGCTCGATCCGGACCTCGTTCCACCTTCTTCTTGTTGGCTTTTCTCTTGTTCTTCTTAATGGCTTGCTCCTCTCTTTCCCTCTTAAGCTCGGGCCTTGCTCCATGTTCCGGTTCTCCTTCAAAACAACCCTTGATCCATGCCAAAACACCTACAAAACACATAAAACGCGCATAGTCTCCGAATCTCATAGAAATACGGAAACTAAGCTAAAAAGGAACAAAACACACAAGAAAAGGGGAAAAAGAAACATATTTACAAAGGAGATCATATATAAAATACCACCAAATAAAGAGACATCACCACTGTTAAGACACATGGTAATACCGTCTAGAAATGGCGAAGTCGTCACGAATACAACGTCGACGAAGTAACCCATAATTTGGTTACCCCCTATCTAAGTCCGATCAACTAAACATCCGATTAGTACGGGAAGGGGAAAGCTATAGCATAAAACCCAAAATGGCCATATGCGCGGGACGCCGCGATGACACTACATCCTAATTTAAGGATCCATTGCCCGAGAACACGTCAACTCTTAATGACCCTTGGCAATGGCCAAAGGTAGCCTAATCTCGTAACTAACTACGCACGGCCCTTTGCAGAAAACTAAAACACTCAACACGCGAAATGTGATCCTACACGAGACTCACAGTAATTCGCTAATGAGAGGAGCACCAAAACTCCCTCTTAAAAACCTAACGCGTACCCCACTTGCGGGGAACGAACTCACGGAGATTCTCCAGGAATCTACCTATGCTAATGTACTACGCAAAATTTCTAAACACAGACAGATAAGCAAGTAAGGATAATGTTGCGCCATTCAAGGGGCATCAAAACCATTCAAAATAGACGCCATAAGAGTTTTTGGCCCCAAACCATAGAATTACCAAAGTCTTCCAAAGAGAGGCACATCTAGGGCTTACTGTCCGTCAGTTGGGGTCAAGGTTTCCTCCTTGCCCATGGCCTTCTCGCCATCTCCTTCCTTGTTAGTTGGGCACCCATCATCACCTTGACCCTTCTCCTTGTTTGGGGAGCTTACATCCTCCTCCCGGTCTTCAGAAACTAGATATTGTTTGTCGGGAGGGGGATGGCCAGCAGGGTAGTACTCCTCCAAAATCTCTAGTTGTGTCTTCAAGTCCCACTTGGCGCTCTTACCGTCGGCAAAATCCTGTAGCAGCTCCATTTGAGACTTCATTGTGTAATACGCTGCCACGTTCACCACAACCTGCGAAAAGCCTTCGATCTCCTTCTCTGCCTCCGACGCCTTCACCTCGAGTGATGCCTTTTCAGACTGACGATCCTCCACCTGAACCCTCAAAGAATCCACCGACGGCTGAAGTTGGCGAGCCTTCCTATCCGACGAAACAGCCAATTCCCTCGCTTGCTTTTCTTTTTCCTCCAACGCCCTCACTTCCTCCTGGCAATGACCATTAGTGACCATTAGTTCCTGGAAGGCCTGCAAAAGTAGAAAAATGAGGATGAGTTAAGCAAAAGGCAAGTGAGCATCAAGAGAATGCCAGAGAAACGACAACGAATATCTAAGGGCTCGGGTAAGCAAACCTACCACTCTTAGCGTTCCGCCCACATGGCTAAATGCGGCATCTGGGGTTCCGGTTTGGAAATCCATTTTTACATTCGGAAGTAGCGTGTCCCCGAAAGTACTGAGGAGATCTTTGGGCTCTACCTTCTTGGCAACGTGCGAGGTTGGAGAATCGTCAATTCTTTTCCGCTTCAACGAGAGAGACTTCTTAGCCTCGGAGCTAGGAGGGGGAGACGCGGGAAGTCTGGGACCGCTGGATCTCAGCCGTCGGACCATTGCCGCGGCAGAGGTATCCACACCAGCGTCTGGGGAGTTCAAAAAAAAAAGAAGGGGACGTGGATTTAAAATTAAGCTTAAAGAGAATTAACCACATGGGGAACATAGAAAAGAGTAAACAACCAACCTGATTTCTTCTTAGAGGAGCTCATCATATCAGAGGACAAGGGAGTGACTTCTGTGTCGGTTCTGTCTTCGTCGGATCTGGAGATTCTTCGTCTTCACCACTGCCCACTGGGTCAGGACAGATCTTTCTGGGTTTTCGTTTTTAGCCTTAATCTTTAGCAAGCGTCGACACACGCCCGTATCCGTGCTCTTGGAATTGATTCCTACCGGAACTGCACAAATAGGTCAAACATGAAAACAGGGAGACAAGAATGTATAAAAAAGAAGAAGATCAATAAAGAAGATCAGATCATCTTACGAGATGTGTTCCATTCATCTCGAAAGACGTATTTCACTTCATCATCAAGATCGCCTAAAGACGCTTTCTCAACGAAGAAGAAGCGGGATTGCCAACACCGGGAAGATATTTTCAGCTTAGGAATAAGGGGTTTTTTTGTGTCCCTAGCATGCAAAGTGATGCGACCTGCCCTCTGAGGAACAATTTTGTACGCCAAGAGAAGTTCTCCCATGGTCATCTTTAAACCCCTCTTTGTGGCAAGCTCATTAATTCGGGCAAGAGTGCGCCAAGTGGTCAGAAGAATTTGGCAGGGAGAAACCTTTAGGGTTTGGATGAATTCTCGAATGAAGCGGGAAAAAAGAAAATTTCAAGCCCAAGGTGAAAGGGTAATCAAGAAAACAGATCCACCCCGGCCAAACCCAATCGATGAGTTCGACAGTCGGGGCATGGAAGCGGGTCCCCTCAGGAAAGCCACCAAAGGCGATCCAATCGGCGATCTCCTCCGGCGTCATATCACAACGATGGAGGTCTTGGGGACCCAGGGCTGAAGAAGAAGCGAAAGGCGAAGTTTTGGGCATGAAGATTGAGCAGAGTAAAACTAGAGAGGAGGAAAAAGAAACGTTACCTGAGGAGTCGAGAGCAAGGTTGGGAAGGAAGGAAGGTGAAATGATGATAAAAAGAACAAAAGCCTCTCAGGTCATTAAGAGGAGGTGATAGAAGCAGATCCCGTTTTCCAAGGCGTCTCCAAAACGTCTAATGAACTTAAATGCAATTTTCGAAGAATTTAAATTTTGAAATTGCATTTAGGGGTATTGTTGGACCCAGATTTTAAGCACAGAAGCGTCAGCCCATATTCAGCAAATCTCCAACGCGTCTGAAGCTACGGAAGATCTTCGAGGTTGGTTAAGTCGGTTGGAGGATAGAGGGTCCGAGAGATGTTCGTTACAAGATAGATTTCCTTCAAGATTTTATCTGTTATAAGATAGGAATAAACAAAGATTTGTTAGTTAGAGATAAGATTATATCTACGATTAAGATAGAATATGCTCTTGGGGGCTATATAAGTCGATGTAACCCTTAGGGGTAAAACACGCTTGATTCATACGACTTCTTGTGATTTCTACATCAATAAGAATACGTTTTCATCCATATTCTTCTCAGTTTATTCGATCAAGGCCCGATTTAAGTCAAAATTTTCCTTTTGGTAAATTTTGGCTCAAACAGTGGGAAAGTAGGATATAACCATTACATTAAGGAAATAATCAGGCTACTCATTTGTCTAATTACATTTTTTTCAGTCCTCTCACAAAGGGTTTGGGATCAGGCAAAGGCATTGTAAACTATCGAGAAGGCATCATTTTGGAGGGATCTCTATCTTGGGAGTGTGGTGGGAGTAACACAATCTTCTTTTGAATTTAGATAGCTGCTGTTACTATATTTTTTGCACTTATGTTCATATTATGATTATGTTTTAACTTCATTTGTGTAGTATTTTGTGTGCTTCTTATTGGTCTTCTTGCTTGTAGAAGGGGAGGTGAAAATGTACCTGCCCTCTTTACCACCATCTGATCAAGACAAAAACCCCTTTTTCCAATTTGATATTCTAACATAGTACATACTTTTATAGTAGTACATCTGTAACTATTTGTTGTACAACTATAATACCTCCTCCTTTGATGTGTTTAAGTCATCGAAAAACTTCATATATTCATATTAGTACCACAATAAAGACTATGCGTTGTTGGCACAATTGTTCGATTATACTGACCCTCACGCGTAGCGCGGGGCACTCACCTAGTAATTCTTATTGTATAAGAATGCGCTACACTTTAAAACCTACCAAATTCAAAACTAACTACACCATAGGTTACAATGTATTCTTTGCTCATTTATAGATCAAGAATTCAAAATCCGTTCTAGTTAAACTCGATCAGCCATGGAAGAAGAAAAGTGTGAAATTTGGTTTCCAAACTCGTGATGATCTCAAAATTGTAAGACTTTTTCATTGTAAATGTTTCTTATTTTTGTGATTTGGTGCATAATTGATCAAATTAAACAAACATAAAAAATGGGCGATAAACAAAAATATAAAATGAACCAAAAATGGACACATTGCACCAAACCATTTTGTTTGGACCACACATTTAATTAATACAGTACTATTATGTTGGCATAGTAAATGAGATTTTATCTTCTCCAAATTAAACTCGTTAGGCTTGAGTAATAATGTGTGCAATATTAAATTTATCTATTGAACTTTAGTACGAAGAAAATTTGAGGTTAATTTTCTCTTTGGTGAGGAAACTGCCCATGAGAGTGATCTTTATGTACTACTTTTGAGGTTTAGCTGTCTTCTAGATGCCCGAAGGCAATTTTGAGGTTAAATGGAGTAATTACTAAAAATAATACAGGGAATACCAGATATTTAGAGCATAGTTTCACAAGTGAACCCCTTGCCGAAAAATATAGCTCTACTCATTTCAAGAAAATATTTATGCCTGAATTTATTTCTCCCATTGGCTCTTCAGATGTAGGAAATGTGTTACAAATTTGATTCCTTTGACATCGTAATTTAAAGTGCAAATTAAACTTTAGTGAAAGAGTTAAATAGCTATATCTATATTATGCATAATGTCTCTTTCCATGTCTTGGATATTGCTTGAATGTATCGCCAATACCATATTAAGGCTTAAAAAAGTCTATGATAGTTAGAGTGATAATTAAGTTTTGAAAGTTATCAAGTTTAATTTTATTGTATTCAATATAGGGTATTTTGGTTATACACTACAAAAATGATAATGAAAAAAAAAAAAACAAATTTAGTTTACTTTGTTGTTGCGATACATGAGTAAAAATGATTAATATATATTTTTGCGCCTATGTGAAGAGTGGAGGGTTAAGATTTCACCAATTTATAATAGATTAGCTTAATGAATTTTTTTTTGATGTATCACGACATCAATTTAAACTCGATTTGTCTCTTTTCAGTTTAGCTTTTCGTACGTAGTCCTTAACAAATAAACCCTAAGTATGTAACTAATCCCCAACAAATGATCATATGCTTGTGTTGGTTGTTTTAGTGTCATCAAGTGATTGTTCCCTATATGTGAACAATGTCGTTGCTAACCGTTCTCTAAAATTATTTTCCTTTGCCTATATAAATGGCTATTGGGAGAGTACTATCAGGTGGGTTCACATAATCATAGGAGAACGTCTCTCTCTATGATTAAACTTCAAATAGAGTCTAATATCCATTTTACATGAACTCTAAGGTTCGATCTCTTTCATGATCCTTGTTAGAGATCATTTGGTTTGTCTTATCTCACTTCAAATTTCGTGGATTCCCCAAAGCTAAGTAGGGGGCGAAATATTAATTTCGAAAAGTGTTTCTACGTGATTCAAACCTATATCAAGTATTGCATATGATTGATCTACTAAAGGTCATCGTCTTCAACTACATCCACCAAGAGGAACTTCACGGCTTTAGCAACGCACTATTCCCTAACTAACATCAGATACATGATCTTCAGTGGAACTACGAAGCAAGAGTCCAACACACCTACAATATATATAGGATTTTGCATTGATGAAGACGCTAGCGAGACCTGCTCCATTTGGAGCAATTGTCGCGGCTAAATTCACATAATAAGACGGGATAATATAGTCAAATCACATCCCAAGATTGTATATCAAGACATTCCAAGTAGGGTTTTGAAACCGAATCAACAAGAAGCCATGATAAGAAAATGGAGACAGTACCAAGTGTACTCAATTGAACCCGAGCACAATATCCTCTTCGCCCAACCTTTGGTGTTATTTGGGTTGCTCATTACGGCGGTTTATTCCTTGGCATTTGAAAATAAGTAGAGACTAGAGAATGATGCATATGTATATGTATGTGACCGAAAAAATGAGATAGTTATGTGTGCACACATACACTCACAACTCAATACCAAAGAGCGTACTTAGACAAAAACCCGATAGCTTGCATTTAGGTATAGTTTAGGATGCATAGTTATGTTTATATTGCATGGTTTTAGCTTATTTTAGTCTAGTTCTTAGGTTTTTAGGTTTTCTAGGAAATTCGGGTTTTGCGCTTGTTTTGCTCGGTTTTGCAGATCTTTAGGTAAACAAGCGTGGTCGAGACGGAGCTTAGCGGACTATGGTGGACATGGATGAATATTGAAGAAGTTCAAGTGAATATTACAGGAACCAAGACCCAAGAGCTTGTGTGAAAAGAACGCTTAACTTCGGGTTATGCATTGGAGATTTGTTTCGACACCTCTATCTTGCAATGCTTGGTGTGGGAGCTACAGTGGTAGGATGAAGCTGAATTTGGTATAACTGGAAAGCTAATTCAAAGAGCTACAATTTATGTTTTACTCCGAGTCCAAATTCCAACTCTAAGTAGGTCAAAACAGCCTCTGAAGTGTCGCTTGATTGCTGAACCGAGGAAATTGCGCGGGTTACTTTTGTTGTGCCTTTCATTTCTTTGCTTCCTCTACAGCCTCCTCTTCCCAAAGTTCTTGCCATCCAGGCCCTTGATTCCGTTGAGCACGGGATTGGAGATAATTCCCATCAACTCCTCCAGCCTTTTTTCTATGTCGTCCACTTCTTTTACAAAGATGTTGTATGTTTCCTCATTATGGAGTGCTAGAGATACCAGGTACCGGTTCCTGTCACTAAGCTCACGGAACCTCTTTACCCGTGGAGCTTCCCTGGGATCATAATAGTTAACTTTGATGCTCTCATAGTCTCTGACGATGTTTTTCCTTCAACATATACTTCTCGGGAATAGAATGAATCTCTTTCATGGCAATCACTCTAATTATATGCATGCACAAAATGCCTACGAATTCAAATAGATTACAAGAACATTTGAATTCCATAGAACCTCTATCGATAGTGGTCCAAAAGGATTTCTTCTTCGTCCGCCAAACAGGTTTTACTATTTTTTCGTCAACTTTATATGTTGTTTTGTCTCCATGGATGCTCGACTGCGTTGCATTTGTGTGTAAGAGTCCCTCTACTTGTAATTCAAATATATAACACCATAAGAATATAATTTAACGTATCCCCCATGCGGAATTTACAGCAGCTACCAGCGTATTTAGTGTATAGTATGTTTGTGTTCTTACCTCTTCCTTCACTTCTTTGAATTTATTGTTCGTAAAGGCCTTATGGAAAACCTCTTCCATCAATATGGTTGAATTGCAAGTATAAGGCTTGTCCATAGATTGGGAATTTAAAATCTTTTCCTCTTCAACCTTGCCTAGGAGTGCGAACTTGTATTGATCGACCAATAGTTTCAATCCGGTGTGCCCATTCAGGTTAGATCTGGGTCCGGTTTGCCTACCGGCGATCCCAATTCCACCTAACCATGGAACCAGAATCAAAATCGAGCATGGGCCGGTTCCCCGGTTCCGGTCCGGTTCCTCCCGGTTCCGGTTCCAATTCGGAACCGGAAAAAAAAATTAATTTTTGTCCCCTGAACGAAAACCGCGATCGCGGTCCAATGGGACGCGATCGCGGTTTGGTTATTTTTATTTTTTTTATAGGGGGGACCGGCGGTTCCACCCGGTTCGGAACTGCCGGTTCCTGGTTCCGGAACCGCCGGTTCACCGGTTCCGGGGGTGGACGAATCGGAACCGAAACCGTACGGGGAACCGACCTGGCGGTTCCGGAACCGAACCTCCCACCGGTTCCAAAACCGGCAGTTCGCCGGTTTATAATGAACCGGACCTAGTTCTAATTCAGGTATCCTTTGAAATAGAAATTTAGGCCTTCACGCCTTTGTGTGGACGACATACCGGCCCAAAAGGAACTCCTCCAATACCCCGGAGCCCACCTTTCTTGTTCCCTGTAGGAATCTTGTATCCATGTATAGTGATAAAAGCCAAATTCTTCCACCATTTCCTTCCATGCTTCCACAAACTTGATAAGGTTCATTGAATCATGCAGAACATCATTCAAACGTTCTTCTATTTCTTTCCAATAATCATGCTTCCTTAAATTCCTTGATGCATTTTGCAATATATGAAAGAGACAAAGTCTGTGCTTAGTACTCGGAAACACCATTTGAACAGCCTTAGCGATGGCTTTGCACTAATCAGTCAAGATCGCATCGGGGCCTTTTTCATACACTTCAGCCAACACCTGAATAACCAAACAAATGCGTTAGCATCTTTGTGACGTATTAATCCACCTGCAAGCACCACAAACGACCCGTGGTGATTCACACCAATAAATAGGGCAAACGAAATAGGGAAATTTCGACGGTTGAAGTAATTTGGAAGGATCATGGTATAGAGGAAACAACTTGTGAAACTGAGGATAAGATGAGAAATTCATATGAAGAGATAACAATTTTTGAGGACAAAATTCTTATAGAGAGAGAGGATTGTAACATCCCCGACCAAAGTGCATACGTCATTTTGCATTCATATCATATTAATAGCATATGCATAGCATATCTGCATGATATATAGCGAGTTTTTATAAGTAATATTTATCGTCAAATTAAGTTTATTATATTTTTAAAAAGTTTATAAGTAAAAATTAATTAATAATTATTTCAGAGTAAAATTTGTAATAAAGGAGATTTCAGGGTAAAAAGTAAAATTTTTCTAATGCTTTTGCCGACTTTGCGAGAGATATATACAAATGAGCTTGCTTTCTCTTTCAACATGAAGCTTTCAAACAGAAAAAAACAAGAGTCCAGAGAAAGAGAAGAAAGAAGAAGGAAGAAGGAAAAAAAGAGGTTGGATGGTTTTGATTTCAGTTGATGGATTTGGTACAAGATTTCTTGAATCGGGTTTTAATTTCAAAGTACAAGCGTGATTTGATAAGTTTTTAATTAGTTAATGATTTATTTCGATCATACTGATTTTTCCAGATCTAGCTCTTCAGTTGCCTTTGATTTGAAAATCAGTTGATTTATAGTTCTCAAAGGGTGTTTTCGATATTGAATTTATATTTGGAAAAATATTTTAGAGTCATTTTAGGGCTTTGCGTTGTAATGATATTATGGAGATCTTTGATCAAGTTTTACAAAAAAAAAAAAAATTGAACTAGAAAAATGTTCATATATATATATAGTTTATCGTTTGTCAAGTTTTAAAGGATTGGGAATCATGCACAAGAAGTTATAATGCATATTGGCATTTCATTACATTTGGGGTTAGAGTTTGTAAGAGTAAATAGCCTTATTTGCAATGGGTTATATATAAGAGCATAAGTCATAGATCGTGGTCAAGGAAAAGGGAAAGAGATACAGTATTTGTCCTGAACATGTGAGTATAGACCGGAGATTCAACCATATACTACAAGAAAAACCCTTTTTCGCAACAAGGTTTTGGCAACGACTCTGTAGTCGTTGCAAAATATAGATATAGCAACGCAAAAGCTATGTGATATATGTTTTATATGAATATATATGTTATATGTGGTATATGATATTTGAGTTATATGGGTGAGTATAGACTGGAGATTAAACCCTATGTGCTATATGGATATATGTGTTATATGAACTATATGGATATGTGTTATATGTGATAGCTTTGAAATTTCCATAGTTGTGTGCACATAAAGTATGTTAGCAGATAGCATATGATATATGATTATAGGATGTACTTGACTGCACAGCACTTTGCAATGAGATTAAAAGGACATGTGACTGCTCGCCTTGAATTTGTATTACAGGACCTGCGGGTCATACATGATCTTCGGATCATACAGGACCTACGGGTCATAATGAGGAAATCTTCGAATTTCTTTCTTAAAGCGGCCATAAGAGTCATAATCAGGAGATCTTTGGATTTCTTTGCTAAAGGGACCATAAGAGTCCAAATACAATAAACCTGGGGCAGATTCAGGCTTGAACAGTTCACAGAATAATAAATCGGATAAATCAGCATTTGCATAGTAAATTCATATATGACATATATATAATATGTATGAATATGTACATTGTCAAAATGTTTGACTTTGTGTGAAATAACTGATGATGGTTTATATTCACTGAGTATGCAACTCACGTAAATCGAAAAATAATTTTTCAGGTTCAGCTAGATTTTACTGACGTGTGTCTCTTTTAGAGGTCACATTCATACAGGTCGACAGACTGAAACTCAATGCAACCTTCTCTTCCTCATCTTGCATCATAGACATATGGGTTGTAATAGAATTTAGATTAATAGATGTTTTAGTATGAGAAGTAACTATATAGATGTGTATGTACAACCTTATATGGTTGTTAATTTTGCTTGATGGTTATATAGAAATAGTTTTATGTGAATTATCTGTTTATATCTGTTTAATGTCTGCTATGTGCTTACGTGAATAGTTGGTATATCCGTATATGTGCATTATTTGTTATATAAGAAATAAAGCATACATCATAGGGTATAAGGGTGTCACATCGTTACTTTTCCCGCCTTCACACACCCTAATCGAATTTTCTCCATCATGTGGCATTTCGCATCCTCTTGACCCTTTTTATTCCCGTATCTTCCCTTGTACTCCTCGAACAGCTTGGAGTTGCGAGTATGCCACTGAAAACCAGTCTGATATGCGTATTTATGAGACCATTTTGCAAAGTCTTCTACATCGTCAAAGCACATCCCCATTCTAGGCTCTAGCAAAACACCATCGGAGCGTTCACTTATGTCGTCGACCTCTTCGTTGACAACATTTGCCTCGTTCAAATCAAAACCTTCGTTTAGGACATATTACTCGTTCAAATCTAAACCTTCATTTAGCTCCAAGTCCATTGAAGCGAAATCAACGAATGATTTAAAACTAATAAATCTTTGATCACATTTTCAATAAACTACATCCACCCTATCAAAGGATCCGAATGCACAGTCCAAATACGAATTGCACACTGTCGAAATAACGAATTGCACACTGTCTAGAAATGCATTCGTACCGAAATCCTTGATGCATTGTGTTTCTTTTTGTGTGTTTGAAAGCTTTTGTTTTCTTTGTGTTTAGATCATCGAAAACAAACACATAAGAAAGTCATAATGACAGGATGTGTGTTTCAGTATGACAGGTTATATGTTGTAGCATGTCTAGACATCCTCCAACAACATAACGGGATGCACATTGTTACAAATAACGAATGCACACGATTAGTTGGCTAAATAAACAATATATAATGTAGCATGTCTAGACTTCCTCCAACAACATAACGGGATGCACATTGTCGCAAATAACGAATTGCACACTATCAGTTTACTAAATAAACAATATATAATGTAGCATGTCTAGACATCCTCCAACATAACGGTATGCAACTGTCGCAAATAACGGATTGCAAACTATCAGTTTGCTAAACAAACACCTTCAAATTCAACAAACAATCAATTCTAGGTCAAATTCAATTCCGATATGTACGCTATCAGTTTGCTAAATAAACACCTTCAAATTCAGCAACCAAACAATAGATTCTATGTCAATTTCAATTCCGATAACAAGATTCCTAAACTCCTTAAATTCGATTTAATGCATTGCATGGGCAAAATATTACGCAACGCACCTTTTACGTTGTCGCCCAATCGCAGTAGGTAAAGGTATGCCCCGCGTCAGCCGCCGGATCACTCGCTCGGAGAAAGAAATTCGGTCAGAAATTATTTTTCCACAGGAGAAGGAATAATTTATTGTCGGACTATCAAAATTCTGAACCAATCCGAAAATTACTTTCCAACTCCAGTAAAAAAGTAAAAATACCGAAGAAGAAATAATTTATGGTCGGACTATTGAAACTCTATCCGGAAATTTCCAACTCCGGTAAAAGTGATGTAAGATATTGGGCTTACGTAAGTTGTAAGCCTACATTTTTTCTGTTTTCTTTTTTGAATTCGTGTGATAAAAGTGAGGAAAATCACAACAGGTCCAAAAGGATGGATTTGGACTATATATTTCATTTGTGCAGCCTATTAAACGATAAATGCAAACCTACAAAAAGGTGAATCCACTCTCGTATACGTTGGAGTATTATTTTATTGCTGTGCTGGGTCATGCCCAGTGGGCTCCCTGAATTTATTAAGGTAGGAGATATTTTCTCTCACTTTTGTATATAATATTGATATCCTAGCTAACTGCTAGGGTTCTCTTTTTTTGGGTGGGTTCTCTTGTACAGTATAGATGAATTTATTTATTTATTGGGTTGCACTTTTAGGTATACCGAACCACCTCACGATTATCATCCACACATAGCGGAAGCCTATTTTTGGCCACAACTTAATGTTCAGAATTAAAGTGGTTCGTTGATCTTATATATATATAATATAATATATTTATATGTTGGTCAACACTCAACACATTCAATCATCCATGTTCCATCTTATCGAAATGGATGATCCCATTCCCAGCAGCAACACAAGTACACCACTCCTTTCATCATCATCATCATCATCATCAAGTCGTGGAGATAATGGTGCTTCTTCGTCCAACTCCGATCACGGGCGAAAATTAGCGGCTATGAAATCATTAGCGAGATGGGTGATTAAGGCTGTGATATGGGTCATCTTTATCCCGTGGGCTGCTCTCATCTTCTTCTTCCCCGTGGCGGCTGTCAGGAATCTGGTCGAGCATTGGGTCTCTTCCACTCAAAATGCCACTCCATTTGGTTCTACAGGTTCGTTTCTTGATCAAAATGTATTAATATAATTTGATTGATTGATAGATGGATACGTATATGTATATATGTATATTTGCATGCAGGTAGTGTAATGCTGGTATTCAGCGGTCCAGTTCTCCTCATAGCAATGCTAGCTGCGTTATACGTGGGGCTCTTACCCACCGAAGACGATTACTATGAGCAACGCCTGAGGTACGTACTATATATTCTTTCAACTTCAGCAGTACGTACGTACGTACGTTTGAGAATCGGTTGATCGTTCTTCTCTATATCATTCATACGTATCACATTTTTGTCGAAAATCTTAAAGGATTCAAACTGAAATCAATCAACACACACAACAGAGTATGAACATGAGTTTTTTGTCTCAACAAATACAATTACCTTTATTATTAATGTTCAAACTGTTTTTCTGGTTACAAACAAATGAACGACACAACTAACTATATCTACTTCCTGTATTTAACTGTCGACTAACTACCTTTTAAAACAGTTAAGATAACTAACAATCTAAAGGTGGCTGGCAGATAGACAATCTGACTTGACTTAAAAACAAAACATAACATTGCTGTTTTTGTATAACAGACACAAACATACATTAATATATATAAGACATCAATTAACTTCTAATGTCAATAAAGAATATAAGTACCATATTATTCAAATTAACTTTATAGACCAAGCTTATTCCAACAATTTCAATTAGTGTAGGGAATTCGTTATCATATTCATACATACATGTATTACGTATATAATTCTTGTTACTTGCAGGAAGAAGGGTAGCAAGAGTAGTTACAGCCTTCGGACGTTTCCGATAATGGTGGATGGACCGCTTGGAGTTGTGTGCGCGGGTGAAGCCATGGGATTTCTTCTCTTTCTTGCGGCGGTTGTCTGGGCCTTCATTGCTTACACGGCCAACAACACTCGAACGACTGACGCCTCCCCCTCTTCATCATCTTCCATTCTCAAGTGGTACGTGTGTACGTGTGTATGTCAGTATAGTTAATCTAATTATGGTACGTACCAACTTCATTAAATTGCAGGGCAACGATGCTACGGCAAGAAGGAGCTCGATTGGGGACAATCGGGATACTTTGTTTGGCCTTCTTGTTCCTGCCGGTTGCGCGGGGCTCGGTTTTGCTTCGCCTTTTCAACATCCCTTTCGAGCACGCAACTCGATACCACGTCTGGCTCGGCCATCTCACCATGCTCATTTTCACCCTCCACGGCCTCTGTTTTGTGCTTGCTTGGTCCCTTGAAGCCAAACTCCTCCAAGATGTGAGTTCCTTTTCAAATTATTATTATTAACATTAATAATAATTAACACCTTAATTATATTTTATAAACATAATAATACATAATATATATAACTCGACGATCATATATATATATATATATGACAGTTGTTCTCGTGGGGAGATGATGGAATCGCGGTGCTTCCTGGAGTAATTTCACTGGCGTGTGGTCTCATCTTGTGGGTTACAACCTTTGTGAGGAGAAAATACTTTGAGCTTTTCTACTATACACACCAACTCTATATAGGCTTTGTCATCTTCCTCGCTATCCATGTTGGAGACTACTACTTCTCCATAGCACTCGGAGGAATCCTAATCTTCATGCTCGACCGCTTCTTGCGCTTTTGTCAATCGAGGAAGGCCGTCGACATTATCTCTATCACTAGTCACTCTTGCGGAGTTGTAGAACTCGTCATCTCAAAACCTCCAAGTAATTATTAATTAATACACAAATACGTACCTTATCAAATGTACATATACAAGTTATATATGTTCAGGAACTAACTAACATGTATTATATATGCATGTGCTTTTGTTTTAATTTGTTCATTGTAGATGTTAAGCACAGTGCAATGAGCTTTATTTTCATCAATGTTCGCGAGTTGTCTTTGTTGCAGTGGCATCCTTTTAGTGTTTCATCGAGCCCTATAGATGGCAAAAACTACATTTCCGTTCATGCCAAAGTTCTTGGCGATTGGACCATCAATCTAAACGAACGAGTGTCGAGTATATATCGTGAGGAGAAGGACAATCCACAAATGTCAAAAAAAGTATGCAGCCAACATGGAATTCCTCTTACACTCTCGGTTGAAGGGCCTTATGGTCATGAATATCCCTTCTACTTGATGTACGTATATATGCATCTGTTTTCCATTTTAAACTGATGCATGCATGTTCTACTTGATTAATTTTGTGATATTTTTCTCCATTTTGAACTACAGGTATGAGAATCTTGTTCTAGTGGCTGGAGGAATTGGAATTTCACCTTTCCTAGCTATTCTTAGAGACGTAATACGTCGCGACAAGGATGGTAGGTCGATTTTCCCAAGGAATATTTGTATCATTTGGGCAATCAAGAAATCAGCTGAACTCTCTCTTCTCCTCGGTTTGGAATCGATCAATGCGCCTTGCTGCAACCAATTAAATCTTGAGATCCAATTATACGTTACTCAGCAGTCCGAGCCAGCTCTATTGGTTAGTACTCCTCAACTATATAATATATCACCTTCTATCTTACAATTAACATCCTTGCAGCAATCTCAAATGCATAAAATAGTGTCTTTTTTTTTTATGTAGGAAGAAAGTGAAATGTGCAAGAACGTAAGTTATATAGTCAATCAGAACCCGGAAAATACTACTAGTAGGATGTCCCCTTTAGTTGGCACCGGAGATAGAAAATGGAGTTCAATCTACATCTCATCCTCCATCGTTGGGTTTGTGTTGATCTTGGGGCTGATGGACGCTTGTTACATAAACCGTTACGATATATCGCATAAGTGGTACAAAGGGTTGGCGTTGCTAGGGTGCATGGCAGCTAGTGTTATACTTGTTGGGGGACTAGTGGCATTTATGTGGCATCACTCATCAACAAATTTAAACCAGTTGGTACTTCCAGAAGAGCAACATGACGTTGTCAATATTCATGGTGCCGTGGTCCACCAACACAACTTGGGAGAACTAGGCAAGATCATCAAGTATGGTTGCAGACCAAACTTTAAAGGTATGTACGACTAACATATAACACTTAATTTGCATACGGTTTTTAAGTTTTTTTTTACAACAAGAATATAGAGACATGAATATTATGTTTAGTTACGTTCCATTAGTACTGCACAAAAGTCCAAATTTCAATGAGAAACTGAGGTTATTTGTTACCATTATTTCATAACATTGAGTCTAGTTTTAATGTTGCAATTATATTCAAATGTAAATTTGTCCAACATCTTTATTTGAGATACAACTGAAATTTTGGTCATTATAAAATTTAGATGAAAGTGCTTCCACATTTTTTTTCAATTCAATGTATACCCATTTTCTGATAAGAGTTTTTATTTTGTAATTATTATAGCGATTTTTGAGAGATTGGAAGAGAAGTGGGGAAGCACAAATGCAGGTGTGATTGTATGTGGTCCGCCAAGCCTGGACTCATGTGTTGCAAAAGAGATAAGAAGCCATAGTCTCTCCAGGAAGAAGAATCAAGCAATCTTTCACTTCCATAGCCATAGTTTTGAACTCTAAATATGCCATATATCTCATTAAGATTAGTTAAAATAAGAGGGTAGCTTTAATTTTAAATTCTACATTTAGCTGGTGTACCCCTCACAGTTTGTTATTTTCCCGTTTATCCCATTTGTCTTAATGTATAAAGACTAGAAAATTGCGAAATTTCCTCGAAATTGGTTTCGAGATGAACCGTGAATTTTTATTATTTTGAAAAAAAGGTAAATTTCCAATTTAGATAAAAAGAGAGCATATACAAAAGGCTTAGGAGACCTACGCAGAGTACTCGCATCATCATGGACAGCCACGTGATAAAAAAATCATGACAAACAGGAATTCAGCAAACTCATCAAAACAGGGAATACAACAAGGGAACTCAGCAAGTAATGGAGTTCAAGCGACACACAGCTGATCAGCTAATCCACTGATAAAGATGTTTCAAGTCTTTCACCTTTGCTCGGATTCTTAATTTGGTGAGATGGATGGCTTCTTGGGCATACACACGACATCATTTGGAGTTTCATTTTGGAAGCACACAGCATTTATGTGATGCCATATGTTATACATTATGTAACACCCCCTTCCTACCTGGGAGGTATTACCGCCAGTAACCCCGATTAAGACTAAACCGAAGCTACCCAAGGCTTTAAACTGAGTGAACAAACTAAAAACAAGGTAAATGAAACCATTTTGAAAACCTAACAAATTTAAGTTGAATATTATAACGGAAAAACACGTAAAAGGTCTTATACAAACCTTAACTTAAAAGAATAAATAAATAGAACAACCTTCTATTTAAACAAAATCTTCATCAAGTCTTCCTTGAGCTCTTATTTCTGAAACTCAGCTTCGCTTTGAAGTAGTTCAATCATGATCTTCACTCAATTATAGCCATTGGAAACCTTTCTTCAACTTTTGGGGCTTCAATCTTCTGAATCCGCCTCTTGAATCAACTTCCAAGAAGAACCTGATATGTCGTAAACCAACAGTGGACACCAGCCGACCTTATAAAAGAAAGGAAAATGGACGGTTTAGTCTAATGAAAGACTAGCAAGCAGAGAATCTAACTTGGTTCTTATGGTTGTAACTAAACATATTGACATCCAAATTCGATTAGACTCGGATTATGATCCAACAGTTAGCAGTCTTATAGAGAATAAGAAGGAGACTCGCATAATCAAGAGAGAGAACACCACCGCTTGTGGTTTCTTTAAGAAGCATAAACAATTGTTGGGAACACATATTAATCACATAACATTTTGAAAAGCCTCCATCGACTATTCAGATTAACTTAATCAAAGTTTGATTAAGAATCATTCATAACCGGAAGCAAGAATGGTTATCGAATAGACTAACCATCCGGGTACATTAATGTGCCTAACGCACTTATCTTATATTACTTTCAAAACTTTTCACAACCAAGTTGGTGGCTTTTAATCGGCTCGAACTACTGCCGAAATATTCTGGTATTGTAGAGATCATCGGAGTATTTCATCCATGGTCATCTACCATGTACCAAGATCACAGGACTTAAGCTATCCTTGATATTTCATTTGCATATGGTGAGGTAGAGATAGAGAGGCCTATTACCCTGTCATCTACACTACACCGTGCCAAACTTGCACTTAGCTAGAGTGCGCATCACCCCTCTCACACGAAGAGTAGGGGAAGAGTCATGACCCACCATTAGGATTAGGCCCCTACTAATGCAATATTGTTTTAAAGAGAGGATATGGAACCACGTTTCCCTCCCTGAAACTAACTTAATTCAATAACAATGTCTCAGCGTGAGACAGTATCCAAGATCACCCATAACGGACCTAAATCCAGTTCTACCGCAAAACTGAATAAACAACATGGTCATTATTTCTAACAAATATAACAACCTATCATATTTTATTATGAGCACAAGTTGTTCCCAACACAAATATTAAATAGGATTCAATTCCTCATTTAATAACCATAATGCAAGAGAGAACCGTCCACTTGCCTTAGAAGGCGTGCTCAACGTCCTTAGCAATTCCAACAGTAATCTTTATCATCCTTCTGACAAATATAACAAAAGGATTTCTCATCAATGAGCGCACAGAAACACTTCTTAGTTGTATTCTCAACTCCTACAACTTCCTAATCGATAAACGATTTAATTTCCGAATATCGATATATAATAAATCCTTAGTTATTATGCTTTTTAGAGCCATCTTGGCGGAATTATAACTAATTATCCGCTTCACTTTTGAAACAATTTTCTAAATAAAAACTATTCATAAGCAACAGTTCTTAAAGGTTACCAAATTTCCGAATATCGATATATAATAAAATCCTAGAATTCACACCGATGCATAAAATCATTTCTTTGTGATTTTAGGATATCACCAAGAATTTTCTAGGATTTAATCTCTAACAAAAATATTGGATTAAGCGTTAAAACGGACAAAGAGGTTAAAAGGATATCCGAGAAAAATTCAAAAATTTCCATAAAATCCGCAGTTATTACATTAGTACCTCCTTAAAAATGGTTTCGTCCTCGAAACCAAGGAGAACTCGGATAATAAAGAAGGATATCACAAGCACACACACGCAACCACTACAAACCTATACAGAAGTTTGTAGTACCCCCTTAAAAAAACATACTGTTACTTCCGCACCAAGCACAAACAACCATTGCTTAGTTACCAAACTCCTTTTTTACAACATTTATTGACTTTGGAAAATGACTTAGCATTTCCCGTCTAGTTTCTCAAGTCTTTTCCTTACCTCCATTTATAGGCCAAGATAACCTAATCAAAGGTATTTTTCTCTTATTCACGATTCAACCTGGCCTTTCTTCACAGGGGTCATTTGGTTGAATAACTATCTTATTATTGTTGAGTACAAGAGATATATTGAACGCATACTATCTTAGAAGAATCACAAGGATGACATTATAGATAGAATGCACTGAAGGTGGCAATGCCAACCGATAAACAAGCTTACCAGTTCTTTCCAGTATCTCGAAAGATCCAATCATAGTGAACATTTACGTTGTCTCACATTCCCCAACGGAATATTCCTTTCAAGGCGGATACTATAACAAAAAAGTCGTTCCTTACAATAACTTCAACATGCTCTCACTTTAAAACAACACACAATTGTTGTTGCTTTTGAGCAGTTAGCACCCTTGAACATGTTAGTGCGATATCAGTTGTTGTTCTCTTGGCCAAGTCTAGCCCATGAAGAACCTTGTCAGTTTGTCATTCCAGCAAATTGACAACCAACACTTCCAGCCTTACCAAGCCTAAAAAGAGTCATTTCTTTATCGTGAAATCAAAATTCTTGTATGTGAATTCACTCAACCTCAAACTACCATTCCAACTCGTGTGGAATCCTGAACACATGTCCTCGAGAGTTTGAATTTGTTTTTTTGCATTGTTCATCAGTTTGATGAGTGAAGCCAGCGCTAAAATTCAATTCAATCCACAAAGCTTGATGTCACTCCTTTCAAACTTTGGCATGAACCATCCATCTCAATCAGAGATAATAATCTTCGGGGTTTTATGAAGATGAAAAACTTCATGCATGAACATCTCAGCTAACTTCTGTATTCTTTAAGTTATCTTAAATGCATTAAAAAGAACATTCTAGATGAGTTTCTTAACAACCTCCATATTACATTCTTCTTTCATTAAGTCCTGAACGACTAATGACAAGAATCCATTGTAACATCTTCCCACTTCCATTCTGAAATAGGAAAAGACTATAACATTTTGTTTGGTCTTGTATGCTCAATCAAGACTTCCAGACAAACCAAACATATCAAAACAAACTCGGTGACATTTTGCTTCATGTCAATCCATCAAAAGTTTTATCTTAAATCCTTATACATTTACTTGTTCCAAGATGAACTAATTAAGCAAACAACTATGCTTCCTTTGAAATAAGCTTTCAAGCTCATTAACAACAGATACACATGAACAATCTTGAAACGAAGCAATCCATAATTTGATTAACAAATCCCAGTGTCTTACCTTCTTGATCTTCTTCATTGATCTTAAATAATATTACTTTCCCATACTACTTTTCCTTGATCTGATCAACAGATTTTGAATAAAATCCTAAGGTATTCACACAACCTTGTTGTCATCCGAACTAAACCTTTACTCCTTCTCAAATTATTTTCTTTACAAGGATTACTTAAAATCCTTACTCAATTTCCTTTTTGAGATAAAATCTCAGTATTACTTTAACCAAGAATATGAGATTTATCCAACAAATGACAAGATAATAACCTATCTTGTCAATCCTTTACATCCTTTTTTTCAACCAAAACTCAACTTGAGCATACTGACATTCAAAAGTAGTTATCTCTCTCAACTACTTCAAACTACACTCTTACGCATTACTATACCAACATATTGGATAATAATACCTTTAGTCCAATAATTTCCAACAAAATTGTCTCCATTGACAATTTTCAGTCTTTTTCATCAAAGAACTGTTTATACTTCACTTAACATTTTGACTTTTTGAGCAACCTAACTCTTAGGATTAAAAACATATCCTCACGTGTCCACTCTCTATATCAAACAACTTATCAGGTTGAGAGTGAATATCAATACTAATTTACATATCCAAACTCCAGACCCATTGGAGTCCTGCTTAAAGTCCTCACTTGACTATCTGATCTCAAAGAGATTTAAGTTTTCAAGACAACGTGAAAACAAATAACAACTAGGAGAAATTACTAGTACATCCTTTATTCCAAAGAAAGGATTACTACAATTTCATTCCTTAGAAAGGGTTCCATTCTAGGAGTCCATATCAACTTACTTTCAAGGACAATTCCGCTAAAAAGGCAATGACTTTCTTAGGTCATGACGTCAACCAAGATGAACTACTAGCAAACTGCATAGAGAATTCCAATAATCGTTGACTGAAAACAATCCCAAACTCTTAGAGAAGTACGGAGTTACTCCATGCTTTTCAGAGACCAACACAGATTTGTAAAGAATCTTACCAAATTTCTTTACTTATAATCGAACTATTTTGGGAAGTTTGACCATATTCCTTAAATTGTATAGGATACCAAAGATTTACTAACTCAAAAGAGTTTTACAAGGTCCTAGTTATAGCAATTGCTAAAATGCAAAAGAAAGCTTGCATCTTTTCATCTCAACCAACTATACTGGCAAAACTCATATAATTGCAAAACTTATATGATTGTCAAATCATACTAGAAACTATTTTTTAAAACCCAAGGAATTATGTGATCCTATTCCACCATGTGATCAGTATGGGGAGATAAAATAAACATAATCCTTTACTGCATTCTCATAGGAATAAGAGATGTAATCTTGCCTTACCATGTGATCAAGATGGAAGACAAATCACATTCTTACTCACCACCATGAAAACCGTAGAAAATTTATTCATGAATCCCATATATCAAATCAATATTTCTTTAAAAATTCATACCAGAATTCTACAAAGTCCTAAGATTTTTCTCAAAAGAGAAAATCACAAAACAATTTCAAATATCCCTTAAATCATAACAGCTTGACAGGAACTCGACATAGTTACTAACATACTTGCTTTAACTTTGAATGTCACTGAAACAAAGATTAGCTACTTTATGAAGAAATGGGCGCGTCAAGCCAATGCATCAAATAAAATTGCTGACCTTAATTTCATGATGCTACTGACGCTTTGCCCTAGTTCTATGCTTACATTTGCACATTAGTTGGCCCTACCAACTTGACCAAAGTTTCAAATCAAAACTGAGCCTCAAAGGAGATAAGATGCTCCAATTCACTTCTGAGCCCCACATTACTCTTCGAATGTGACATTTCATTCCTTCCTCAAGGTAGAACCTGATTACATGCCTCGACTTTTTCTTACTTAGAACATACTGCCAGACTTTTCTACAATCCATACAATTGAGTAATCTCTGTCTGATTTAACTCAATCTCAACCCAACTTAACTTCACAGGTTCAATAAAAGAGTTGATCACTCCAATCCACTTACTTGCAAACCTTAGGGAAAATGTGATTTCGACATCTTCATACTCATAGCAAAGATTCTTCTTCGATCATTCTCAACTTGTATGCCTCCTTGACATACTATGTTAAAGTTATGCAAACATGATCAATAGTCAAAAAATTAATAATTGAGTTCATTCATTCACAAAACAACAAGCCTTCTGCAAGTTAATAGTCATTTAAATTCCGATATCCAAGAGTGACTATCAAACTCTTTTGACGATTTTAAGGACTTTCCATCCTTTTACAACTTAATCCTCTCAATATAAGAAGTCAACTTTCAAACTTTGCATCTAGTTTAAAACATTCAATCCCATATATCTCTCTACATATAAGAAAATTCCTTTAATTTTGAATCTCTTTTAGCAGAAGAATGCACATGACCAATCAAGATATTCTTAAACCTTTCTCAATTCAACATTGGTGAACAAACTAAACTTCTTCATCATTCCCTTGTCTTCTTACTTAACCATAAAGAGAAGACATATACCTTTTTAGTAGCTCAAATTCAAACCACATTGCAACGGAAGATCTTGTGGTTATGAAGCTTGCCGACGACTTAACAGTCTCACCAGTACCACCTTAGGCTTTGGATTGACTGATATAAATCTTCAAAGTCCTACACAACTGAAATTATTTTTTTTTCATCGATAAGGGCTAAGCCTTATTGACCACAGATGATTGCTATTTTTTTCCCCAACTATTTAAAATATCACAAACGAACATACCAAAATCATTCCTTGAATGATCTTCTCAAAATTGAACCTTAGCATTTCCATCCTTGAAGAAACATAAGCCAATACCATTGGCAATTTAGAACATCTTACTACTGATTCCATTACTAGTCAAATGTAGACCTCAAATCTCTTCTCATTACCCCGAGCTAGGTATCATACAACAAAACTCCAATAACGTTGTCACATAGGTTAGTCATCTGGATATCAACAACTCATGTAATCAATTAACACTTGTGCCAAGTAGTTAATTGAACATAAACACATTACTGATGAACTTTTACATGTTCAATCCATTTTGACCAATCAACCTTATTCACAACAACCTTGATGATTAACCACTTGTTCACAACTTAAACTGAACCAACATTCTTCCTTTCTTTCTTACTATAATAATAAGAAATTCCCATTCCATTTAGGATTCTCAATCCTCTTAACTCAAAGGATAACAACATATATGAAAATCCGAGTTTGAACACTATTAGATTAAAAATTGAATTGCATTTTCCAATAGATTACCAATTCAATCAATCCAACACTTGAGCACTTCAAAGCTCTTTAACTTCCAAATGGCAAAGAAAAGTACAAGATATCCATTATTCTATACTCATAGAGTCACAAACACAATTGTTGAAGAAAGTTTCCAAAGACAAACCTTTTCTATTCAGGATTCTGTTACATCCCTTCATGATCCATACTGATCTTTTTAGAATCACTCAAGACTCATAAGATTTTCCAAATCTCAATGTTGAGAAGTAAAGGTTCCAACTCCAAACTTCTATTGATACTCGAATTTCAAAATTCAGAAATTCTTATAAGAATATACTCATGAAAACTCTTAATCTTATGACTTCAACGTCAAAGAAATTTACTCTAAAATTTCTTTTTTAAAGACAACACTTGAACTTTCACATCTCGAGAAAAACAATTAACAATTTCTTTCACATAACTTTGAATCATGAACTTTTTAACAAAAATTCTTAACTTGTAATCTTCCATCATACGAACTTAAAATAGGAAACCTTCAAAATAGAAAGTCTTTATGAAGTAGAATACTTAACTTCAAAATCTCACAAAAAGTTTCCTAATAACATGGAAGAAACGACGAAAGTACACCTAGTTTAGAGTCTCAAGAGATAATAGGAATTTATTGAGAACTTGATCTAGAACCGGTTCAACTTTAGGAATTTTCACCTAATCTTACTCGAGATCCTTCTCGGAATCCATTCCCATCTCCAGGAAGTTAAATGTCCACCATAGGACAAAACGTATTACCTCATTTTCTCCAATTCCCTTTTCTCTTTCTATCTCTTCACGAGTCTGACCTCAAATCTTAACCACTTTCCATAAATGGTTTTAAGATAACACCAATATATAATTTTCCACAATTCTATATGGAAGGATGAAAATCTTAATCAAGACTTGGAACTGTTAGTTCTGATACCACTTCTGTAACACCCCCTTCCTACTCGGGAGGTATTACCGCCAGTAACCCCGATTAAGACTAAACCGAAGCTACCCAAGGCTTTAAACTGACTGAACAAACTAAAAACAAGGTAAATGAAACCATTTTGAAAACCTAACAAATTTAAGTTGAATATTACAACGGAAAAACACGTAAAAAGTCTTATACAAACCTTAACTTAAAAGAATAAATAAATAGAACAACCTTCTATTTAAACAAAATCTTCATCAAGTCTTCCTTGAGTTCTTATTTCTGAAACTCAGCTTCGCTTTGAAGTAGTTCAATCATGATCTTCACTCAAGTATAGCCATTGGAAACCTTTCTTCAACTTTTGGAGCTTCAATCTTCTAAATCCGCCTCTTGAATCAACTTCCAAGAAGAACCTGATATGTCGTAAACCAACGGTGGACACCAGCCGACCATATAAAAGAAAAGAAAATGGACGGGTTAGTCTAATGAAAGACTAGAAAGCGGAGAATCTAACTTGGTTCTTATAGTTGTAACTAAACATATTGGCATCCAAATCCGATTAGACTCGGATTATGATCCAACAGTTAGCAGTCTTATAGAGAATAAGAAGGAGACTCGCATAATCAAGAGAGAGAACACCACTGCTTGTGGTTTCTTTAAGAAGCATAAACAATTGTTGGGAACACATATTAATCACATAACATTTTGAAAAGCCGCCATCGACTATTAATATTAACTTAATCAAAGTTTGATTAAGAATCATTCATAATCGGAAGCAAGAATGGTTATCAAATAGACTACCCATCCGGGTACATTAATGTGCCTAACGCACTTATCTTATATTACTTTCAAAACTTTTCACAACCAAGTTGGTGGCTTTTAATCGGCTCGAACTACTACCGAAATATTCTGGTATTGTAGAGATCATCGGAGTATTTCATCCATGGTCATCTACCCTGTACCAAGATCACATGACTTAAGCTATCCTTGATCTTTCATTTGCATATGGTGAGGTAGAGATAGAGAGGCTTATCACCCTGTCATCTACACTACACCGTGCCAAACTTGCACTTAGCTAGAGTGCGCATCACCCCTCTCACACGAAGAGCAGGGGAAGAGTCATGACCCACCATTAGGATTAGGCCCCTCCTAATGCAAAATTGTTTTAAAGAGAGGATATGGAACCACGTTTCCCTCCCTGAAACTAACTTAATTCAATAACAATGTCTCAGCGTGAGACAGCATCCAAGATCACCCATAACGGACCTAAATCCAGTTCTACCACAAAACTGAATAAACAACATGGTCATTATTTCTAACAAATATAACAACCTATCATATATTATTAAGAACACAAGTTGTTCCCAACACAAATATTAAATGAGATTCAATTCCTCATTTAATAACCATAATGCAAGAGAGAACCGTCCACTTGCCTTAGAAGGCGTGCTCAACGTCCTTAGCAATTCCAACGTAATCTTTATCATCATTCTGACAAATATAACAAAAGGATTTCTCAGCAATGAGCTCACAGAAACACTTCTTAGTTGTATTCTCAACTCCTACAACTTCCTAATCGATAAACGATTTAATTTCCGAATATCAACATATAATAAATCCTTAGTTATTATGCTTTAAGGAGCCATCTTGGCGGAATTATAACTAATTATCCGCTTCACTTTTGAAACAATTTTCTAAATAAAAAGTGTTCGTTAGCAACAGTTCTTAAAGGTTACCAAATTTCGGATCAAACGGATTAACAACGAATCCCGAGTAATTAACCGAAGTCCTTTACCTGTCAATCGGTATCCGAAACTTGTATTCGCTATAACTGAAGATCCGGACGTCCGTTTCTCGAGCGGTTTGAACCTGTGGGACCGTATAACCGTCAAGATTATAAAAACCATAAATTTAATTAGCAAAGCGGAACCGAAAGGCCCTTATGGTGGCTCTGCAACCAATCCGCTAATTAATTTCGATCGTATATACCTTCACTCGAGCCCATGGCTCGTTTGGCTCGATAATGGCTCGATCCCCAAGCCCGAGGTTGGTCGAGTATTGCCCGGTGACAGCCCTTGGTGTGGTTCGTGGTCGGATGGGCTGGTGGTCGGCGGCGGCGACGTACGGAGAAGCAAGAAGAAGACCGGCGGTGACTCTCGCCCGAGCCCGTCGTTCCGACCTGATTTAGCTCTTTGGCTCGGCTCCCCTTGCAGCAGATTAGCATAGAGGAAGAAGATGAGGTGATGGGGTGGAGGAGGAGAAGTTTGGCCGGCGGTGGAGTAGCTCCCGAGTCCGTCGTTATTCCGTCCCTCTCTCTTGCTCTACGAATTTGTTAGACTTTGACGACGCAAAAGATGTCCGAACAACTCAAAAGTCCAACACACTTATCTCTTAGGTTCCTCCCCAATTAAGCAAGAGAAAGGTGGCTTTAAAAATCAAAACCCGTCTTGAAACGGGACTCGCGTTAAAGCGGTAAAATTATGTACCTCGGGTGGAGAAACTTACTAAACGAAAAACGTCCCGTAAATTATGTAGACCAATAAAACCAATTTTCCATGATTTTATCTTGCTACCTTAATTTTTAAGGCTTCTGTTTCGCATTTTAAATCCTTTTCGGTACATAATTAAAAAGACGGCTTATCCAATAAATATTCTTTTTCCACTGAAAAATCCTAGAATTCACACCGATCCATAAAATCATTTATTTGTGATTTTAGGATATCACCAAGAATTTTCTAGGATTTAATCTCTAACAAAAATATTGGATTAAGCGTTAAAACGGACAAAGAGGTTAAAAGGATATCCGAGAAAAATTCAAAAATATCCATAAAAACTGCAATTATTACACACTACTGATGTGAAGGCAGTTATTCTGAGTTTAAAGATGACTAACCTAGATCGTTTGCTAGCAGCGAACCATCGGAGCCAAAATTCTTGGACATTGTCAATGATGATTCCAGTTCCGGTCCAAGCCATAATATAGGAGAGGAAGGTTTTGGAGAAAGTACATCCAAACCACGTGTGATCTGATGTTTTGGGTGTAGCTGAACAGAGGGGGCACACATTTGTAGGGACCAAACCAAACCTGTGAAGTCTTGCGAGGTTAGGGGCTCGATTTCTAGCAGCCAGCCAAACAATAAATGCGCGTCGTGGGCTGATTGGAGGTCTCTATATGATATTTCCCCATAGAGTGTTTGGCCCTTTGCTCCTCCAAATTTCATACAAGTCATGGCTAATACTGCAGAGATTGTTTCGATTCCAAATGTCCAACCACCTTCTTTCTCCGATTTGATTATTGCTGTCTTTGAGTTGATCTCGGAGTTTAAGTAAGGACTTCCACATCCAGCTATCCTCGTCTTTAGCAACAGTGTCCCAAATTCCATCTCTTTTGGTGCTTGTACACGTGCACCATTGAGCCCAGATGTTGTTGATGCCAAAATCAATATAAAATATAAGCCTTGCAGCTTGAGGTTTATTCCACGCCAAGAGCTCTTTGAAACCGAGTCGACCTTCATCTCTTGGTTTGGTGACATCATTCCAAGCAACTAGCTTCCTTTTGTTGTCATTAGTTCCACTCCACAAATAATTTCTCAAAATCTGGTCGATAAAAGGTCAGTCGCTAATCGGTTAGCGACCACATGGTCACTGAGCCAAGAAGTGGCGACCAGGTCAGTCGCTAATCGGTCAGTCGTTAATCGGTCACTAAATAGCGACCACTTGGTCGCCAAATCACTAAATAGTGACCAAGTGGTCGTCAAATCTGGTCATGATTTGGCGACCAAGTGGTCGCTATTTAGTGACCGCTTGGTGACTGGTACTAAGCCAAGAAGTGGCGACCAGGGATGCGTAGCAACCAATTGGTTGCCAATCGCGTAAACTAAATGCTCAATCTTGGCCTATTATTAAGCAAAAACACATGATCATGCGTGAGGAGGTGCACGATATGCGTGAATTTAGCGACCAAGTGGTCGCCAAAATGTATCTAATAAAAAATTAAAAAATAATTACATGTTACAAAAATTAAATATAAAAGAAACAATTGTAAAATATAACGAAATAATTATTTATAATAAATAAACTAAAATAAAAAATTTATAAAAATATTTAAAAATAAATATTACAAGATAAAACAAAAAACAAAACTAATTGTTTCTGTCGAGGACAAACGGCCGCATCTTCGTCGGATCATTTCCGTAGGAACCGGGCTGATGAGACCCATACGCATGCGGGTCGAAGTAGTCGTGCATTTCGCGCCATGACTTGCTCCAATTGAGATTGCGTCCCCAGTTGATCTTAGATAGGCCTCATACTCGTCTTGAAAGGACGTTGGGGTGCCCGAGTCGGAGGACCTTTGGGAGAGGATCTACCGGGACCACGCTTAAAGAGATTGAAAACGGAAAAAGTATGAATAAAAAAACTACATTAATAAATACAAATATATAATATAATGAAATAAATGTTGAAACTTACAACGACATCAGTGGATTGTTGGTCTATAAAACACCCGCCTGCCCGCGTGTGCGTCTCGATTAGAAGCTCGAGAGGCGTAATTTGGCGGACCACGACGTGCCTACAAAATTGTTAATGACGATTAAATATACATTAATATAATTAAAAAATTAAATTTAAAAACATACAAGTTAACGCATGGTCTCGAGGTGGGACCTCGAACCGCAGATGTGGTTGGCGGGATTCACATTGCGGTTCCTCTTCCGACGCGCACACTTCGCCTTGTACTCGGTTGTGTTCCAATACTTCACCTAGAGGTGTTCGGCAGGGGACTTGATCCAAATCGGCTTCTGCCCCTTCTTACGGCACTTCCCGAACATGTAATCGTACCGCGTCTTGGCTTGTTTCTCTCACAGGTTCCATACGGTGTCAAGGTCCATACCAAGTTGGAAGGGGTCACATCAGAAGTGCATCTAAATCCGAAAAAATGAACGATATTAGTAAATAAATCCGAGATTTGGAAAACTAATTGCGAATTAAATAAAACTACCTTTCAAGCATCAAACCAACGAGTCTTCGATTTGTTGGTCGCAAACTTAAACTCCGACGCTTTATAACATATTATTAATAATATGTTATAAACTTGAACTCCAACGGGTTGGTTGGTGCAAATGTGTGTTGTCCATCGCGACATTGGACCCGACAGATGCAACCTACAAAATCTCGTAAAACGTGTTATAACATATTTTTAATAATATACGGATCAATTTAAAATAACAAAAAGATTTGTTTTAAAAACGTGCCTCTCGCCCACAATAGTCAAATCCCATATCCTGTTGGGGTTGAGCCCTTGCGATGGACCACTAATCAAGGACTCGGGGTTGAAGACGATAAACTCCTCCTCGTTAGGACCCGTCTCCTCTATACTAGGAAGATGGGATCCGTCATCCGCAAATAAGCGTGATGCGTCCAACTGTGCCACCTCAGATGAGGGCGCCTCGTCCGACCGCGAAGTGTCGGACGATGTGGCCTCGTCCCATTGAAATGTCTTTCTGATTTTTTGTGTTTAGGTTTTGGGTTGGAATTGGAGATGGAAAATTCTTCTTTTATGCTTGGAATTGGATAGTGTTTTGTGATGTGCATGCATCACAAGTCTCATGACAGTAGCAAAAAAAGTTAATTTTGTGCATGCATGGATCTTGTCATCAGAAAAGTAAATGACTATAATGTCATCGGAAAAATAATGAAAATAGTATTATCCAAATAGAATTATTTTATGCTTGCAATTATTCCCCGCACATCGCAGTTACAATACAAGTAATTGGTCTGCGATGTGCGGGGAATAATTTCAAGCATAAAATTTTTGAAGCACTTTAAAGTGCTTCATTTTTTAGCACTTTTTTGGTTTAGTAATGCATTTTTTGGTATTTCTTAATGCACTTTTTCACGATAATGATGCACTTTTTTAATGAACCGAATATAGAACACAATTTTTTGGTTTAGTAATACAATTTTTGGTATTTCGCAATGCATTTTTTTCACGAAAACGATGCACTTTTATAATTTCCAAAAATTACAGAAATGACACCGCGTCCCTAAAAGGAATAGAACATCATCCCTTAGATCAAGGAGATCCAAGGATTCTTCTAAACATTCCTTATTTTATAGTATAAGGATTGTTTTATTTAAACCTTACACTATTTTTTTATAAAAACCTTACATTATTTTCAATATGTAAGTTATTAAAAAGATTCTCTCTAAAAATATAAGAAATAAAAATAATATAATTCTATCCTAATATATTATTGTTTATATTGCATGAAAACATTCACACACCTCTTGAACGCATAAGTACTATTATATTATTAAGATAGATGCTAATATTAAGATATATTAAATCCTTTGTAATATATTATTATCTTAATAGTGCGTATACATGTTCATTTTTATCTTGATTTTAACACATAAATATTCGCAAAAAATATATTAAACCAATATTTATATTATATATGCGATCATAATAGATACATAATTACATATATTTTTGACATAATAAATTATTATATATATTTTTTTAAATATGAGATCTACATATTTTTTACAATTAACAAATTATTTTATATAAATATCGTACAAGGCACATGAATTACGCTAGTTAATGTTATAAGATGGATAATGCGATTAAATGTAAGATTGATACATGTAATCAATATTATATATATATATAGGATTAAGACCAGATGAGGAGGGTTGTTACCATATATAATTAGGAGAATCCTTTACCGTTAGATCTGAACTTTCTAAAGATTAAGAATGAGGGAGAAGTTGTTCATTGGGATATAATAAAAATATAAAAAATAATTAATTTTGGTAACAACATAAATTACGGGATTTGCCTTTTATTATCTTTATCAAATATTCTAATACCCTAATATTTTTTATTTTTGAGAGACTTGTAGCCAAAATCGCTTTCTTCCTCTAGGGATCCTCCAATATCACATTCTCAGACCTAATTGATTGTTCCATTATCGGTGACGTTCAAAGCTCGTAAACATATTCATGTCTCTATGTTCATTACATTCATGAATGATGTAATGAATAAGTAGTACGCATAAATGAACATCTATTTAATAAATCATTAACAAATAAATTGGATATTATGGAGTTGTTCAAATGAACAATTATATGATACCAAAAGAACAAATATATAACAAACAATAAACAAGAAAAATATGAACGAACATTTCAAGCACATATACTGCAAAAAAAAAACGCCATAGAAGAAACCTAACCTATATAGTAAAGGAGTAGTACGCATAAATGAACAATTGAACATCTAGTTAATAAATCATGAAAAAATAAATATTATGGAATTGTTCAAATGAACAATTATAAGATACCAAAAGAACAAATATATAACAAACAATGAACAACAAAAATATGAACGGACATTTCAATCACATACGTTGCAAAAAAAACGCAATAGAAAAATACTAGCCTTGTTAATAAAGGAGTAGTACACATAGACCATTTATTTAAGGCTCAATTACCGGAAACCACCCTTAAAAAGGCCCATATTGTAGTTAACCACCTGTATAATTAAAAATTAATGCAAACCACCCGTAAGAACACAAACGTTAAACATTAACCACCCAATTCTAAAATCCGTCTAATCTCCGTTGGGTCACGTGCTGCTCTTTTACTTTTTTATTATTTTTTAATGCGAAAAAATTGAAAAAGAAATTAGAGGGTTTTAAGAGATCAGAAGAATAAATTAAAAAAGTAATACGTAAATGGAGTTCGTTCCATCATTCTTCTCCCAATAGAAAATTCAATCTAAGGTTTTACAAAGGGGCAAAATCAAGACAATTGGGAGAAAGTAAGAGAAATTGAAACAATTTGGTGAGATACGTGGCGTGTGTGAGTAAAGAGAAGGGTGAGAGATTGGTGGTGAAATAGTCGATGTCCTATTCGACCGTCTCTAGTTACTTTTGAAGTCGAATCAGCAAATCAACTCGATCCATGGCAAATTGAATCCTAAATGACGCCGACAATGTTGCCCAATTTGAGAGTTGCATCTCTCGGGATTTCAATCGCAAGCCACAAGCCGCCAGCCTCATCGATGTCTCTATTCCATTATCAGATCTATGAAGATGGAAATGACCTCATCAACAAGATTCGAGTGTCAATCAAACAATAATCACCTCTCTTTGGTCTTATACTTCAAATCTCCTTTTATTTTAATTTATGAGGTTTTGAGGAACATGGGTTAAAGAAGATGAGGAACATACACTCCAGATCTGGTGGGGAATAGAGGTTTTGGGGGAACAGAGGAAAAAGAGGGGTAAGAGAGAGGTTCTTTTATCTGAAAAAAAATAAAATGGTATTTTTAAAAATGTGAGGGAGGAAATCTAAGTTTTTAATCATTATACGTTTAAAAAAGAAGTCCAAAATTATAACTTCACATATTTAGCAGAAATTTAACGGAACAGTATAAGTGGGTGGTCATTTGCTAAAGGAGAGATTTTTGCGGGTGGTTTACATTAATTTCTAATCATATGGGTGGTTAACTGCAATATAGGTCTTTTTATGGATGATTTTCGGTAATTGAGCCTTTATTTAAAGAATCATGAACAAATAAATTGGAAATTATGGAATTGTTCAAATGAACAATTATATGATACCAAGAGAACAAATATATAACAAACAATGAACAAAAAAAATGAACGGACATTTCACGCACATGCTGCAGAAAAATAACGCCATTGAAGAACCCTAACCTATTAGTAAAGGAGTAGTATGGCATTAGAAAAAACAGAACGATATCAGTAGTTATCACGATACTCACAAATAAATGAACAAGTTGATCACAATAATCTTTTTTCCCTAAATAAAACTGTCAGATCCCTATAATTACGTAACATGATTTATCCAATTTCTTTTAAATGATAATTAATAATTAATCTCATCCTTTTAAAAATTCAGATCTAACAGTAGAGGATTCTCCTAATTATGTATAATAACAACCCTCCTCACCTGATCTCAATCATATATATATATATATATATATATATATATATATATATATATATATATATATATATATATATATATATATATATATATATTAACCTATGCTTTAGTATATAACTGTATTAGTTCTAGTTCCATACACGAAGTTTTATAGAATTATTATATTTTTTTGGGGTCAAGGGTTTTAGGGGCTTGAACCTGCTTTGTAGGGAGCGGTGCCGACTAGTCCCGTGCCTCCCCGCACCCTGCCCTGGGCCACAGGGAGGAAGTAAATCGCGGGACGCAGCAATGGTGGCGCGCATCATCCATTTTTTCTTTAAAAAAAATGGATGATGTGGCCCAAGGTAGGGTGCCTTCCTGAACCCTGCCCTGGCCCACATTATCCATTTTTAAAAATTTTTTTGATTAAATTGATATAAGGATATTTAAAAAAAATATACGTATCTTATCTAAAAAATTATCCTATCTAAAAATAAAACTAACATTATGGGTGATGCGCACTTCCTTCCCGGCTTATTGAATATTGAAAAGCACAAGATGGTGAGCTGATATGTGTCGTTTTATTTTTATTTTAACCTTGTATACATAGATAAAAACCATCTTATTCAAATAATAATAATTAAAATTTTATATATGTAAGAATATTTTTTAAAAAAAAAACTGTACGTATCTATCTATGAAAAACGATCAATTTCAAAAATAACTATTAAAAATTGATATAGGCAAAGATATTTTAAATGTATCTTACCTAAAAAATATCTTATACAAAAATAGCAGTTAAAAATTAATAACGGAAAATATATTTCTAAAAAATAATATATTGATTTTTTGTTCAATATATAAATATAAATAATTAAAAATAATTCAATTAAATTTAACCAATTAAATTGACTAAAAAAGTGGATGATGTGGTGGTTCAATGTGGGATCCTTTAATATATTATTTTAATCTCTGTTTTTGTATATAATAGCAGTTGGACCCTCTTCTTTAGTGGGCCGAAGTTCGCTAGCAAAAGGCCCGTTAGGAAGATTATTCTTTCCTCTGATATTCACGACCCAAATCGTGATACGTAAGCAGTTGACAATAGAAGATGGAGCTCATAAGATGAGAGATGTCATCGACACATTCTCTTCAACAAAAAAGAAAAACTCATTGTACTTGAATTGAATAGACAAAAAAGTAATCTAATTTTGACTTTTCCTCCTTTAATCAATGTTTTGAAACTCTTAAAAAGCTCGATTTGCGTTCGATTGTGATCCGAATTAAGAACATTTAGATACTTTGGTATTTTTCGATCAAAAATGATGATGATAAATAATGGTTATCTCAAAAAAAACGGACTTGTCCTTTTTTTGACAAAAAAAAAGCAGCCTCTCATAGGGCAAATCTCAAAGGATATAGGTTTCAGTCAAGTGGGGATGTAGATAAACAGTAGCCAGGCCCATCTCGAGCTTGTCCTTTTTTTTTTTGGGTCTATCGGCGGACAGGTCTTTAAACAGGCCCAAGTTCATTCAACTGATGAACAACCCTACCAGAGATCAGGACGGAACAACGGACTTGGGAGCAAGAATTCTTCACCGCCGGCATATCTTCTCTGCCTCGTCCAAGTCTACAAATTCGTCTTCTAAATTGATTGGTTTGAACTTGTCGTTCTCAATTGAATTTTTCTTCCTAATGTCTTACTGTCAACCGTGGTTCTTATTTCTCAATTGAGAAAGATCCAAATGTTTACTTGTCTTGTGCCCCTGGCGCCTGGCTGAGAACTCCCGGCCGCCGGTGGGGGCGGCCGCCCCCAGCTGCCTCCTCCACTGATGATACGAATCCTCTTTGGAAATACGTTGAACAAATTGGGTTTTGTAGTAAGGTGACAGGTGACAGATGAGTTGTTTTGAACTTGTGTTGAATTTGTTTACGTCCTTGTTTTGAACATGAATGTGTTTGTTGGTTTCCAAGACTTATTAAATATTAGTTCTCTTGTTTTTAATTCTCGTGAATGTGTAGAATTTGTTCAAGTTCTTTTTGAATAAGCCTCATCCATATTCTTCTTCCTAACAGTTTGGCTGTGAAAGCTTGTCTGCCATGGCTACTTCTTTACCTGATTTTGAAGATGGTTACTCCGCAGTCAAGCTCTTCAATCAGGGCTTCTCCTACACCTATGATGATGTCATCTTCCTCCCACACTATATTGATTTCCCTACGGAATCTGTCCAACTCACCACAAAGCTTACAAGAAACATCTCCCTCTCCCTCCCTTGTGTATCCTCTCCCATGGACACAGTCACTGAAGCTTCCATGGCTGTAGCCATGGCGGCTCTTGGTGGGGTCGGAATAATCCACTCAAACAACTCTGCCACTGAGCAACTCTCATTCCTTCAAGCAGCCAAGTCCCGTAGAATTCCCTTTATCTCTAATTTTGAAATCAAATCCCCCTCTGATGCGATTGACTCGGAGTCAGATTTTGGTGGGTCTGGTGTAGTTCTGGTAACAGAAACGGGAAACAGGAAATCTAAGGTTTTGGGCTATGTGTCAAGACTCGATTGGTTGGATTTGAAATGCAAAGATGCAAGAATTTGTGATTACATGTCAAAGCTTGATTGTGCAGTGCCCAGCAGCTATGATATAGATCAAATCGCTGGGTTCTTGTCTGCAAAAGGTATTCCGTTGGTGCCAACATTATCTGATAGAGGTAGTGAAGTAATAGATTTGGTAACAATGGGTGATGTGGAGATAATTAAGTCCTTCCCAAAAAGAGGATTGCCTTCTCTAGGGTCTAATGGAGAATTCATCATTGGAGCTTCAATTGGAACGAGGGAATCGGATAAGGAGAGATTGGAGTATTTGGTGAAAGGAGGTCTTGATGTTGTTGTGCTTGATAGTTCTCAAGGAAATTCGATCTATCAGTTAGATATGATCAAGTATATTAAGAAGATGTATCCACAGTTGGATGTCATTGGTGGGAATGTCGTGACAATGTACCAAGCTTCTAACTTGATTCAAGCTGGTGTTGATGGCTTGAGAGTTGGCATGGGCTCTGGTTCCATTTGCACAACTCAAGAAGTTTGCGCTGTGGGTCGTGGTCAGGTAACATAATCATTATCATATCGTTTCTCTTAGTTAACGTAGATAAGACACATCATTGATAAAATTAACTCTTGCTACGGAACATTTTAGGCAACTGCAGTTTACAAGGTTTCTTCAATTGCTTCTCAAAGTGGTGTACCGGTAATTGCTGATGGAGGAATATCAAATTCCGGACACATTGTGAAGGCTCTAACATTAGGGGCATCCACTGTAATGATGGGAAGCTTCTTGGCCGGAAGTGTTGAGGCTCCTGGTAGTTATGAATATCTAGAGGTGTGTATAAATTGATGAGTCGAGGAAATTTTTATTTATTTATTTTGAGTGATTTGGATTTTTCTTTTTGTGATAGGATGGTCGACGTGTCAAGAAGTACAGAGGAATGGGCTCTTTGGAAGCTATGACAAAAGGTAGTGATCAAAGATACTTGGGTGATACTTCAAAGCTTAAAATAGCTCAAGGTGTTGTGGGGAGGGTTGTGGACAAAGGTTCGGTTCTTAAGTTGGTCCCTTACACAATGCACGCTGTGAAACAAGGATTCCAGGATCTTGGAGCCTCTTCAGTGTCATCTGCTCATGATCTCTTGAGATCAAACACATTGAGGCTTGAGGTATGGAATGGAAAATGCTAATAAATGAATATGTTATCATTTAAATGCTTTGTATAAATAATGTTTCCGCCATGTGATGTTTAGGTTCGTACCGGTGCTGCACAAGCTGAAGGAGGAGTCCATGGACTAGTTTCTTATGAGAAGAAATCCTTTTGAAGCGAGAGAGATGATTGCAATCACAACAGGCTTGTAGAATAATCACCCTTATTTAGAGCAGCTTTGTAACTTGGATTCCTTGATTTCGGTGGTACATTCTGAAATTAAACAATGTATGCTCTTTTGGGTATGAGATCTTATAACGACTGGGTTTATGGGTTGACCAAACCAGTTTTACAATTTACGCATTACTAACTACTGACATGCTTCACCAACCAGAAACCGAAGCTGCTTCTTGAATTTTGCTATTTTCTCAGCTTCAATTGCAATCAGGAAGCATGTCAGAAAATTCAGGAAGCAGCTTCGATTTTTGCAGTACTAGTTAACTAGTCAAGGAATATAGAAGAATACAATCAAATCAAAACATGATACTACAAGTTTACAAATTTACAATATGGCATTTCCCATGAGCCTGTATATCCGCAGTTTTAGTGTACATTCAAATCTAACCCAAGCTTGGGTTTGATAATCTCCATCTGCCAAGAACTTGGGATATTACAAGGCGCCCTTTGTGCAATTTTCTTAACATTAAAAAACTTAGCATTTTTATAAAAACTGGAAGACAATTAACTTGACCAACACAACTGAATCATTGCCGTTTGTTCAGGTCCATAAATTCCAGAGGGTTTCCTCCTATGCCTTCTCCCTCTCATCTACTTGACACAAAAGGTTTTGAACTCCGTCAACCCAGTGTTGTCTGTCGGCCTTGTTCCTGCACTTGAACTCCAGTGAGCCTTGTGCAGTCTGCACCCCGAAGTACGATTCTGCGTTTTCATGCATCATGTTCTTGAGCTGCGAATTTGATATCTCGTCTGAGACTCCGTATACTAGACCTGCTCCACCACAAGTCCGAGGGGGTCAGTTATTAACAGTATGCATAGTATGAGAAAGTAATAACTTTACAAGTGAAAAAGGTATATGTAAAGAAGCAAGGGCCTTACATTTATCTCTCTTAGAGAATGCTCCTCCAACATGTTTGCTTTTCAATTTAATGATAACCTGCAGCAAGGACACATATTAGATACTGACACAGATTGAAGTTCCAACATCTCTAGATAGAAAATTAATCCTATGACAGAATTCATTAAAATTTCTGGTGCAACATACATACCTGAGATTTTTTGTTGATGTAGATAGAGACGCGCTTCCAACGTAGATTTCCTGTGCGCAATGAAGTTATCAGCTGCTCTTAAGGTCTAAATTGTTTCATTTATTAGATTGTAACCGGGAAGAGCGGGCCTTAATGATTCATACCATTTGTGGTGTATTGCATCAAGTCTCCAACACAAGGAGGGCTGAGATCCTCAGCTTCACTTATCAGGAAGGGATCGACACTGTGAGCGTCTGAGAAGCTCCTGTCACACGGACTTATTGCAGCGTTCCTCTTCGGCTCTTTAGGCAGCCGTGAGCTCAGAGCTGCTTCTGCTCTCAACGCTGATATTCAACAATTGATAGAAGATCGTATTCAGTTTTTGCATCTCTATTTAACCACCCAACCCTAAATAATCATGTCGATTCTGCTTAATTACCAGTAGCAGCAGCTGCAGTGAGGGTGATAAGATCGCCGGGGCTCCTGACATCGACGGCTGAGCTGACGGTAGAGGCCACCAGGTGGTGTTGGGCCCCGGCCTGCTCAGCCAGCTCGATGCAGCGAGAAGCCAGGAGCTCAGCAGCAGAGGCCATGGCCCTGCTCGTCTTACCCCCCGAGGTGGCCTGTTGCGCAGCAGAAACTGCGGCCAAGGCTGCGGCAAGGCCTGCAACCGACAGAGCGGCGTGTACGTGGGCGTTCTCGGCTCTGGCTTTGTCCTTGTTGTGGTGATCCGGGTCCTTGTGGTGATGGAACCAGTTTCCGATCCTGCTCATTCTCTTGCTGTGAGTGAACCCCATCATCCAGTCCGCCTTAAAATTAACAAGAAGAGTTCATCATTCAGCAATCAGCATTATATTATTATGTATGTGAATGAGTGGAAATTAAACAAGTAAAGATAGATACTCACAACAAAATGGTGATGGTGATGGTGATGATGATGATGAGGAGGAGGAGGAGGAGGAGGTTCGGAAACAGTGTCATAACTACTCGGGTGGTGGTTCATGTGCGTTTTAGCAAGCGCCCTTGAGATTTCCTCAGCTGAAACACTCCATGACCTTGACAGGAACTCCATGGGTTCGTTTGGCGTCTCTGGTTCGGCAATCACCGGCAGCCCACCTAATTCCTCTTCTTCTTGTGCATTCCCATATGATCCTCCTCTCAATTTGGACTTGCAGAACTCCATACTTGCTTCTTCCTTCAACACTATTCTATTTGTGTGTCAAAGCAAAAACGAATTCCAGATATAAATGATCATACAGACAAAACCCACGAACTGAAACAGAATTAAGAAAAGGAAAAAGGTTTCTTACCCTTTAAAGAGCAAAGGATGGATGGATGGATGGATGTAAGTTTGACTATGAGTCGCAACTGATTGGGGTTTATATATATACAGTGTATAACTCTTACCCAACCAAACAGAACCCAGAACAGGACACAAAGGGCAAAAAAACTCTGATGGGGACAATTTTGCAGAAACAAGAGTCTCGTGCTTCAAACTCGCACCCAATCCCCGAGATTTGCTCAGGTGGAGGAGAGAGAGAGAGATTGGATTCTAAGAATTTTCCCGGAAAAATTCTCAAGGGAAGCATTAATATTACTTTAGTTCGAATAGAGGGGGATTGAGAGGTTATAATTAAGCATTGGAGGAAGCAATAATGCTGGTAAGACGGAGGCAGGGGGATGCTTCAGGACACTCGCGCAAATATGAGCGCACTTTGCTTATACAAAAATTATTAATTTCTGGGATTTGACTGTTTCCTTATACCTTAGCTTTGTGCTTACTTCTCTAAGGAGGAACAACGAATTTGTTCTTCATCATAATTTGCTAGTTGCCTTGTTTAATATTTCATTCTTTCTTCATAATTATTAATCCTCAACCGAATACCACTGCATTCGCCTGCAACATTATTGTGATGGAATTCATTTAGTCCGGTTCACGTGCGAATGGGCGCTCAGGTGCGAAATAAGAAAGAACAAGAGCCGTTGGATAAAAAAAAAATCAAAGGCGCTGATCATTTCACTTAAAAAGGGAAAAAAAATGGTACGGGTGAATTTTGGCTAATTATTCGTGTATTTTTGAAGAAAAAAAATGGAAATAGGACACGTGCCCAGATTGTTCATCGAAAATGTGGATTTGTTCATCAGTAATGTGGATTTGTTCATCAATACTACGGATTTGTTCATCAACAATGTAGATTTTTTCATCAACACTTTAGCATTTTTGTTCATTGGTTTTGACATATTTATTCATCGGTTTGTGCATATTTGTTCATTAGTAACATCAATTTGTTCATTAGTTTATGCATATTTGTTCATTGATACATGCATATTTTTTCATTGTTATATTCATATTTGTTCATTGGTTTTGGCATATTTGTTCATCGGTTTGTGCATATTTATTCATTGATTTATGCATATATATTCATTGTCTTTTCATATAATTGTTCATTGCTAAATGCATGTTTGTTCATTAGTAACATCTTAGCATACACCATATTATTGCAAAGTCAGATTCTTTATCTATTATTCTTTGTATTCAAGTTTCTAAATCAAACTTCTCTTGTTTAGGTACTACATTGAGCACTTCATTTGTATTGACAAGTTAGCCTTAAAACACTTCATTTGTATTATCATTTGCATTCAAGATAGCCTTAAATGCACAAAATAAATATAAAAAATGCACAAATAGATAGTCTTAAATGTACAAGTTGATGATATTAATAGTCCTAAATGTACAAATTGATGGTATTGACACATAAACATAAGTATATTTCTATTCACAAATAAGATATATCAATGAACAAACAAGGTTATATCAATATACAAATAGAAGTATATTAGTGAACAAATATGGGTATATCAATGAACAAATAATGGTTTATCAATAAACAAACAAGGTTATATCAATGAATAAATAGTAGTATATCAATGAACAAATATTGGTATATCGAAACTAATTATATGTGCATCAAAAACTATATAAAATTGTATTCATACACATAAATAAGGTTAAAAAATAAAATTAAAAATAAAAAAAGTTCAAAATCGATGAACATTGTTATCAAAAACTCGATGCACAAATAGTTAATATTGATGAACAATTGGTCAATATTGATGAACTAATCGCTAGTTTTGATGAACAAATTGGGCGCGTCTCATAAAAACGTAATTTTCGAAAAGTTCGTGAATAATACGGGAAAATTTCGTCCGTGCCGTATTTTATTGAAAAATACGTGAATAATACAGGAAAAATTCGTCCGTGCTGTATTTTATTTTTTTAATGAATGTTTAATCAGGGACGTTGATTTTTTGGAAGGAACGAACATGATTTATTCTCAATTCTCACCTGGGCGCCCATTTGCACGGAACTCTTCCCCTAATTCATTTCACCAATAATAACTATAATATAATACTGCCTCCGCCCCATAATGTTTGTCCACTTTCTATTTCCGACATCCCAAAATGTTTGTCCTCCTTCCCCCATTTCCATTTATAGCAATCTTTTTTGACATTTTTACCCCTTTCAATATCACATTATACCCATTTTATTCATCCCTTCCAAACATTAATTTTCCATTACCCACAACATCTCCATTACATAAAAAAATTTTATTTTCACAATATTTTGTCTTTTCTTTACAAAAACAACCCAAAATTTGTTTTTGATCAAATCAAAACCCATTTTTTTGGTATTGGTTGATTTCTGACTTTGGGTTAACCTTTTTGGTCTTGCCCGATTTGTAGTCCTCCATTGTTGGACTTTGAATGGGCTTGATCCATGGAGTTTGATCCATGAGAAACCCTAATCCAGCACCCTTTAAAGCGTTGAAAACCTCGCTTTCTCATTTGCCTCTCTTGCCTCCTCCATTTTTTGGAACGCTCTCTCAAGAACCCTAATTCCCTCTGGCGGCGGATCTCGAGTGCTCCCTCCATTCTCACCATATCTCTCTTGATTCCTCACAAATCTCTCCTTTTGTTCATGAACTCCAAAATCTGATCTCCAAATCTCTCAAAACCTCTCATAATCTCTCTCAAAATCACTCAAAAGCTCTCAAGAACCCTAGCACTCGATCTCTCTCTCATAAAAGCTCACCATGTCGGCCCCTTCACACTCGAGCTCTCTCGATCTCTCTCAAGAACTCGATAACGCTCAGGTTTGGTTGATTTTCCGATTTGAACCCTAAAAATTTCTCGCTCTCTCTATATCTCTCATTTCCTCTCGCTCTCCCACAAGAACCTCTCATAATCTCTCGTTTCCTCTCGTGCAGGTTTGAGAGACAAGCTCGGAATCATTCAATGGAGGGCTTTTTGCTTGTCCCCTTGAGTCGTTGGTTCATGCGTCCCCTGCTTGCTCTGAAGATCCCAACTGTGAATGGGCCCCCGATTATGACGGCAATCACTCATACAGTCCTCGTCGATCCTTTGATTCCGTTGAGAGCAATTGGGGGCTGGATGGTGATGCTTTTGTTGATCATCCTGGGGGTGCAGTGCTTGGTCCTAAAGTTGAAGATGAAGATGAGGAGGGATTGGCCGGGTGTGTGGCCCTTGATTCTGATATGGACGACTAGCTAAGTCCCTCTCTCCCTGAATGTTTGTCTTATGTGGAATTTATGACGTTGCTTTGCAATTTTCATGTCCCCTTGGCCTCATGTTCGTCATTTGTCCATGTTGTTGATCTTTGTTGTTGAGCATGTGGGTTTTCATATTGTGTTGAGCTTTGATGTTCATTTATGTGTCTTTGTTGAGCATTTCTAATGACTTCTTTGGCTTTGCTGGTCATCCCTTTGTGTGTTGTGATGATGTGCTTTGTGCATTGTGATCTGATATTCTGTGTTTGCTTGATCATTGTGATCAATTGGCCTGAGCATTTGAGCATTGTGATCCCGTGATTGAATGACTGCGTATATTTGCTTGAACTGATTGATGATGAAGTCTTTTGTTGAAAAATGAGATGCATATTCATTGCTTCACATGCCTTGATTTGCATTAGGCAACCAACCACCATTGTGGTTTGGAAGGCCTTTGCTTGTTAGGCTTGTTGCAATGGTTTGTGTTAATGATTTATGGGGACATATGAGATGCTATTTTTTCTTAAATCAATGATGAAGTCTTTTATTAAATGAGATGCAAATCTGAAATGTCCTCTATCCTTAACATGCATTAGGCAACCAACCATTATTTTGGTTTAGGAAGGCATTTGCTTGTTAGGGTTTCTGGAATGGTTTGTGTCAATGATTTATGGGGACATCTGAGATGCTTTTTTTTAATTCAATGATGAAGTATTTTATTAAATGAGATGCAAGTCTGAAGTGTCCTCTTTCCTTAACATGCATTAGGCAACCAACCATTATTTTGGTTTAGGAAGGCCTTTGCTTGTTAAGGTTTATGGAAAGGTTTGTGTCAATGATTTATGGGGACATATGAGATTATATTACATGTTTTTTCATGTTTAAGCATTTCACTGTGTTTGTTCATGAGGTTCCCAAAAGTGATACTTTCATTGCATCCATTTACACTACATGATATCGCTTACACAAAAGGATTTCTGAACTCTTAATTTGTTCTTGCACACATGTGGGCAAGAACAGATTAAGAGTTTGGTAATGCATTGATTTCCTAGATGTAATGGTTGTCCTCTAGAGCATCATCTTGACTATCTTCAGTCCCCCTGAGTCTAAGCATTTGCATTTTTAGTTGCTTCAGTTGCTTCTGTGTCATGTGCATCCCCATGAATTTTGTTCCATGCTTCCAAAACTGCCCACACTAGTGCTTGGACTTGATCTGACAGATTCCCTTGAGCTCTTAACTTGTCCTTGCCAACATGTGGGACATCATAGTCATTGCTTCCTTTGACCTTGAGCATTTCATTCATAACATACTGTAATGTCATCCATACATTTGCTAATATTCTTCGTTGTAGCTCATAGAATGCTTGATTGACTGCCTATAACATGTGGTCTATATCTTTGGGCATTTTTTTGTGCATTAATGACTGAATGCTTCTGAAAACCCCCAAATCTAGTATGTTAAGATCAGGACTGTTTGGTGGTTGCTGGATTAAAATGAATGTGAAACCTTCTTGTTGATAAACCTGTTGCATCTGCATCTTCTTGAGTAATGTGGGCCTTTGCATTATCTTGTTGAATGAAAATAACTTTGTGACCTGGATCCTATGGCCATTTTGCCTTTATAGCTGGGACAATCTGGTCTATAAGCATCCTCCTTGTCATTGTTTTGTTGACTGATTCAACCAGTTTTGTAACAATTGTCCCCTTCTCCCTGTTTTTTTTACTTTCTCTTTTCTGCCTCTTGATAAGTGAAAGGAAAAATGCCAATTTTGCCATCAAAAGTACAATGTCCCTATGAATTGAATCTTGGTCTTGCTACAGCTTCTGTGAACATTACTTTTGGTATGAATTTGCTTGAATTGGTTGCTCTGTACTTTCCCCTTTCATTTTGTGCTAGATAGACCCTTTGAGATTTTTTGCTCAAGTGAAACCACTTCTCATCAACGTGGACAAAATCAAACATTGTGAAGTACCTCCTCTTTGTCTCCGGTGTGGTCCCTTGTAGTAGGTCCAATATGCACTCTAATGTTGTTTTCATGTTTGATTCTTTGAGGTCGGGATGGAGTGAATTTGTATGGGGTATGAGTGCTTTTCTTTTGACCTTTCTATGAGCTGTGTTTTTTGAAATATTGAGCTTTATAGCTAGATCCCTTATGCATGATTTGTCCCCCATATTGATTGCTATTATTGCATCATTTTGAATCTCAATCCTCTTCCTGCCACAATTATGATAGTGTGTACTTACATTTGGCACTTGAGATGTGTTTTGTTGTTCCTTGGTTGTCTTCCATAACCTTGCTATTGTCTTTATTGACACATTGAACTCATTTGCAACAGCTTTATAAGAATTTTTTGGAAGTTGTCCCCCAACTGCTCTTTCTATAAGCTTCATCAAATGTGCATTTTTTGTCCCTGCTAAGGCTGGATTGGAATGGCTGATGATGTGGTCCCTGTGTTGTTTCATTTACTTGTTGATGATGTCCACTTGCTTGTCCCTATTGCGTCTGGTATTGATTTTCTGAAGCTGCCTCATTCAAGTCAAAACCTTCCTAGCTGGCTCATTAAGATCAAAATTATGTCCCCTAAAAACTGAAGCCATTCTGTCAGGCAGTGATGCATAAATGAAGCTGCAACTACTCTATTTTTTCTTTGTATTCTCTGATTTTAATGGTGTAAATGCTCTGTTTTTGTTTGGTGAAATGTAAAGTGAATCTGTGTAAATGCCTCCTTAAAAGGAAGACAGATGTGAAAAAGGGGGGTGATTCCGTGTGTTAGCAATGCAGCTTTCCTATTGGTTGCTTTAAATTGTCCCCTTGATTTCTATTTGTTGAGAACTAAAGTTGTGGATTCCACTATTCCTGCTTGTACTACTCTCCCCTTTTTAATAATGCACGTGTGTACTTCACTTCCCCTTTTCAATTTTCTTAAATATTGTGCCATTTTAATTTAGGGACAAACATTTAGGGACAGAGGGAGTACTAATCTAAGGTTGGCATGCAATTTACGTGTCTGATTAATTACTTTTACGAAAGGACCATTGCTGTAAGAGAGCTTCCCACATAAAAAAGTTGAAAGATAATTTAATATATAAGTATTTAAGTTACTCATTCTATTGTCAATTCAATGCTTGTTCGGTCCTAGGTCTCTTCATGATATTTTTTGGCCTAGCCGGCCTTAATGCAGGAACGTTAAGTGCAACTGGCATTTTTAATTATATTAACTAAGCTAAAACCTTATTTGGCAAGCCCAAATCGCTAACATTTAGCTATTAAAGTTTCATTTGAAACACTACTAGGATGTTTCGTATAATTAGTGGTAGAGGTTTTACTAGCGTTCAAAAGTATGATTTTTGAAATCTACTTTAGAAACCTTTTTGTGATTTTAACTAGCTTTTGAAATTTCTTTTCCATATATGTCATCAACCAAAAAGTAAAATCAAAGCTTCTTTAATAAATCGTATGTCTAATTTTTTTCATTTTATAAGTATAAGCTAAATCCAAAAGCTACAACAGCCAAACACACATTATGGGAGGATCTTGCTCATCAATTCTTTGTTGGTGCCGGTCCTTGGATTCTTCAAATCCGTTTTGATATTGCTAATTGTAGTCACAATGGTGTGGTTGTTGCTTCTTATTACGATACTTTGAAGAGCTATTGGGACGATTTAGTCACCAATGCTCTGCATCGTTCTTGCACTTGCGGGAAGTGTTCCTACAATCTTAATGCTGCATTTAGAAAGTATAGGGAGGAAGAACGTGTGCATCGATTTCTTATGGGGCTTGTTGATACTTATACCACGATCTGTTCCAAGATCCACTCCTACCTCTCAACAGGTTTACTTTTTGGTTATCCAAGAGGAACATATCAAATCTATGGTTCGTGATCGTGATTTTCAATCCGACCAGTTGCTTTTGTAGCTCATCACTTTCAATTGGCCCCACAAGGTACTTCTTCCACTCCTTCTAGCACTTCTTCGCCTTCTACTCATGTCGTGGATTGAAAATCACTTGTTTGTACACACTGTGGAAAACTGCGCCATAATTATCCCACTTGTTTTAAGATAATCGGATATCTCAAACATTATCACATTCCTGGTCAGGGTCTTATTGATAATACAACCATTGGGCACATGTCTAACAACACCTTTACTGGTCGAGGATAAGGTTGCAGGGCTTTTGGGGTCATTGCAACTGTTTAATTTTTCGTAGTTATAGGTGTTGTTACTTGCTCTTCTCCGACATTCTCTGAGTGATCCGCCTTTGCAGAAAAACTAACTGTCGATCATTGGGCTTCAGTTATGAAATTTTATGAGGAAGGGCATGCCCTACAATCAACCTTGTAATGTATGGGTACATTTAATGATCGCCAAAATTGATGCTTAATTAAACAATTTGATGTTATCGTTTCCAATCAATTTCAAAAATACTCAAATGAGTATGTGCTAACGGTACCAAGTTTCTACCTCTTTTGTCTTATTTTGATGACTTTCAATCTTGTTTGAGATGTCTTGTGTTGATACTCCACAACAAAATGGTAGAGTGGAGTGTAAGCATTGTCCCATTCTCAATGTTACTTGATAGCTTGCATTTAGGTAGTGTTTAGAGAACATGTTTAGATTTGTTTTGTGTGGTTTTGGTTAGTTTTTAGTGTTATCTTTAGTTAGCAGTTTAGTTAGAAGATAAAGAATCTACGCTCGTTTTGTGTTATTTTTGAAGATCAGATGATAAGCGAGTGTAGATGGGACGGGAACTGGCTGAATGTGGTGGAGAATTGAGAACCATCTCGGAGCTAGGAGTTAAATCAAGATGAGGAAGAAGAACTATTGAATACCGTGGTTTGGGCAAGATATTACTTGGCCGAGCAATTCTGGAACAAGCCCGCACAATGGAGGCAGAAAGGTGGAGTGCTGGCGGTGCATAAGAAGCGCACCAACGTTTTGCGAGTGCCAAACTGTGCTTTCCTCCTTGTCGCGAGAGACGACTGCCGACGTGGATGTTTCATATGTTGGGATATTTTTATATGTTTTTGGAGATTTCTTAGGATAATATATTTTGATTTTATTATTGGATATTAGTTCCTTTAGTTTTCTATCTTCTTATTATTCATAATAACAATTTGGAAAAGAGGTTAGTTTCATAGAGAGCTTTTCAAGGGAAGACTTTGGAACCTTAATTTCTAAATTATGCATTGCTAATCTCTTTTGTGATCGATTAATTGATTAAAGGTGTGAATCATATATTATTGTGAGATTTAATTGCTTCTCAACAATCTTGAATAGGGGTTTTCCCTTTGCTTAATTGAATATTGGTTTGTCTAGGGTTTGTTAGATTAACTACCTAATGGAGTTCTAGGTTAATCTATAACTAATCTAAATAAGTATCGGTTGGAATGATTAGATAAAGTAGAATTTATAATTGCTTAGACCTAGTCTGGCTAATCCGTTATAGAAGGGGTTAAATTGACAAACAACTTAGATGTTTGGTTGCTCTAAGTGTTTTTTCTTTCGATACTTGGAACTTAATGCTATTGTTTAGTTGAATGTAGAATGTCTTCTAGGTTGTTAAATACTTAGGGTTTTTAGACTGGTAGTTCTAATAACTAAAATTGAAGATTGGAATAGAATTCTACGATAGATTAAATAAAAGAGAATCAATGATCAATAAGATTCATAATGGATATTAATTGATTGAACATATTTCTCCCATATCAATGAAAAAGAGTCACGTGCGAATGGGCGCCTAGGTGCGAAATAAGAATAAATCTCGAACGTCCATTCCAAAAAATCAACGTCCATGATTAAACATTCATTTAAAAAAAATAAAAAACGGCACGGGCGAATTTTTCCTGTATTATTCGCGTATTTTTCAATAAAATACGACACGGACGAATTTTTCCCGAATTATTCACGAATTTTTCGAAAAATACGTTTTTATGAGACGCGCCCAATTTGTTCATCAGAAATAGCGATTTGTTCATCAGAAACTAGCATTTGTTCATCAGAAACTAGCATTTGTTCATCACAAAATAGCATTTTGTGCATAAGAAACTAACATTTGTTCATCAGAAACTAGCATTTGTGCATAAGAAACTAGCATTTGTTCATCACAAAATAGCATTTGTTCATCTGAAACTAGCATTTGTTCATCAACAAATAACATTTGTGCATAAGAAACTAGCATTTGTTCATCAAAAACTAGCATTTGTTCATCAGAAACTAGCATTTGTTCATCACAAAATAGCATTTTGTGCATAAGAAACTAACATTTGTTCATCAGAAACTAGCATTTTGTGCATAAGAAACTAACATTTGTTCATCAGAAACTAGCATTTGTGCATAAGAAACAAATGAACAAATATGAATATAACAATGAACAAATCCACAATGTTGCAAATCCACATTTGTTGATGAACAAATCCACAATACTGATGAACAAATCCACATTGTTAATGAACAAATCCACAATACTGATGAACAAATCCACAATATTGATGAACAAATATGCACAAACCGATGAATAAATATGCCAAAACCAATGAACAAATATGTATATAGCAATGAACAAATCCACAATGTTGATGAACAAATCCACATTGTTTATGAACAAATTGATGTTACTAATAAACAAATATGCACAAACCGATGAACAAATATGTCAAAACCAATGAACAAATATGAATATAACAATGAACAAATATGCATATATCAATGAACAAATATGCATAAATTAATGAACAAATTGATGTTACAAATGAACAAATATGCACAAAACCGATGAACAAAAATGCCAAAACCAATGAACAAATATGTCAAAACCAATGAACAAATCCACAGTGTTGATGAACAAATCCACATTTGTTGATGAACAAATCCACAATACTGATGAACAAGTCCACAGTGTTGATGAACAAATCTGCGCCGTTTTTTTCTTCAAAAATACGCGAATAATTCGCCAATAATTCGCTCGTGCCGTTTTTTTCCCCTTTTAAGTGAAATGATCAGCGCCTTTGATTTTTCTTGATCCAACGGCTCCTGTTCTTTCTTATTTCGCACCTGGGCGCCCATTCTCACCTGAACCGGACTCTTAGATAATTACATTTATAATTACTTGCATATTTCTTTCATTACTTAAGTTAGTACTTAGCTTTAGAAATACAATTCAAAATCCCCAATCATTCTTCATTGGCATACAATAAATACATATTTATACGTCTCTATGGAATTGACCCTTACTTACCAACTTTACTAAGTCTGTTTATTTAAGGATTCTTTGATATGTATTGATTGCCCCACAAAAACATACAAGCAATTTAGTCAGATCATAAATCTCATCCATCCCAACACCTTTTCAATCTGTAATAATATTGTGTGACAGATGAGTTACCTTGGGTAATTTGCGACATCACTTGCTTTAGTTGGAAGGTCATCGACCCATTGCGTTGCCGATATTTCTCACAAATTTCCACCTAGATATCTCTCGTCGATCTAGTGTAGATGAATTCACTTGACATCTCCTGAGTCATCGAGTTTAATATCCAATAGGCAACCATTGAATCGCACCTCTTCCATCGCTCATAGTCAGTTGTTCCAGAGTGTGTCGATTCTAGCTCCCATCTATGAACAAAAACTTCATCTTCGCCATTAACGCGCTTTCAACCCGTCGAATCCAAGATAAGAAGTTCCTTCCATCAAACATCATAGTTGTTAAAGACATTCCAGGGAAATCAGAATTGTTGAGCACCAACGGGTGAACCATGTTCATCACCTCCTTTTCGTTTGGTTCCTTTGTCATATTCCACACCAAACAAGATCGCCAGCTAAGAAAGCGAAAGCAAACAAAAATCGAAAATCAGAAAATGCAAAATCCCAAAACCACAACTACTAGGTCATCAAAGCTCAATAGCTCTAATACCATGTGGAATTTGACAGACTGGTTGCAACACAAATACATCAAACCAAAACAAAGCTCAATCAACCAATCGGCATGCCTAGTGCCATGAGAGCACTCTCGCAATACATGTTCTATCAACTTGGTAAGTATGGAAAAGAGGTCTATGTATATGACCAGCTTAATTGAACTGGACACATATTTTATTACAAAGAACACACCAAGAACCAGCCTACCCTGGCCCACCACTATGTTCATATTTGCATAGCTATTAAAGAAAAATAAAATAAAAATAGGATAGATTTAATAATTAAAAAAGTAAAAATAAGAGATAAATTTAATAGTAAATTAATTAAAGTAAAGTAAATTAACACCTTCGGAAAATTTTGGTGAAAATTAACCCACCCTAATTTCAAATCATGAGTCCGTTTGGTAGCAAATGTAAAAGTTCAAGTTACACTTTGGTCTTGAAACTAGGGATCCTTTTGGTTAAGAATTATGTCAAGTATGTTCTAGTTTATGTTTATTTATTTTATTTTTTTGATAAGGTAAGAATTAGGAGAACCTCCTTACGGAGGTTGTCCTAGAGCATCCTTGCAGATGAGAACTAGAAATTCTTGATGATTCAAAATGGAGTCCAAAGGGAAGTTGTGGCCCAAGTTAGCAATCTTATCAGCCACAGCATAACAGTTTCGGTTGACATGGTTTATACGAATAGAGTCGAACCACGCAAGCGAAGCTAAAATATCACACACAACGATGTTAGTGTCCCACGGGCACTGCCTCAGTTCCCTAATCGCATTTAAAATAATTAGGTTGTCTCCTTCAATTTCCAAGTGTTTAATTCCTAACGTCTTGGCCCTTGATATACCAATGTGAAGAGCCAAAGCTTCTACTTTATTAACCGAAATGTTACCATGTTTAGATGTAGATATATCAATGACCTCCGCATTATGTCCTCGAATTACTGCTAGATTATGTTTATAGATGCTATGTAAAGCACTCTTGTCATTTTGCTCAAGGCAAGGAGTTGGTTGTAGGTATGTTTGGGTGGCATGTATTGCCTAGAAATGGAAGTTGTAAGCCTGTGCTGAAAAGGCTAATGTTTGTGTATATTTTGAAATATATCAATCTGCTAGTTTGGATAAAATTCAAATCCCATGTTATAGGTCCTATTACGGAGTACTGATTTTTAGCAATATGTCTTTCTCTCTATTGTCTGATCTAAATAGGATTTTTTTAATGTGTGCCCTTGGGCACACATTTATAATTCTAATCTTGGTAAATCTGGATATTGTTTGTTAATTTTGATTTTTTTTAAAAGGGTTCATTAATCCTAATTTAGGGAATAGTTTTGAAATAAGTTCTCAAATCAACACTTTTATTGTGTGCCAATGGACACACATTAGCCGAACCAATCTAAATAAACTTTATATTTGGTATGATCAACAGAATCTAAATACTAGAGAAGATTGCAATTGTAGTTATGTTAAAATGACAGTTAAAATCATGCTCAAGCTTCTTCAATTAAAATGGGTTTGTCATAGCACTCAAGATAATGGGCTGGGCCAAATTATTAGAGGCAACTATACGAAAAGTATATTCATGAGTCCATGTTCTAGATGTAATGATAAGTACTAATAAGATCACTTGTTTTAAACTAAGACATATAGCTTTCATGAATAATTCTTGGATTGTTAGTAATTCAAGATTAAACAGAAATTATGATCAGATTCGAATCACGATAAAATTTGGGAGAAGATCCCTAATAATTATCCAAAGTGTCTTATGAAATTAGCAACCTGGAATGTACATGGAATGTGCAGGAAAAAAATTTGGACACATATTGAAACATTGACCAAAATCAATCATATCAAAGTAATGGCAATAAACCAAGTACCTCTTGGTCTAGTGGTAATTGGCACTAGGTCGCTTAAGCATTTATCAAGAGGTCTCGAGTTCGAGACTGTCTGATGGTGTGTATGCAGCAGAGAGGCTTGGGAAGAGCAACACCCTCAACAGGGTCCAACCAAACTTCGGTCCGAACGTAGGCACAAAGTGCCGAACCGGACGAGGCCCATCCCATCAAAAAAAAGTAATGGTAATAATAGAAACTAAAACGGAGCAGATACCACATGAAACATGTTGGCAAAAAGAAGGATTTGATAATATGGTAATGTCATTGGAACGAGGTCGAAAAGGAAAATTTGTGTTGTATGGAAAGAATATCAGTTACAAAATAATGAAATGTTCACATTAATAGACCAATATGACAGATTCATCACTTTTTGGTATACGGACCCTTGCAAGAAATTCGATATCGTGATCATATTCATATACGCCCCACCGCGAGAGAATGAAAAGAACACATTCTGGAAAGACCTAAAGCAGTATATAATTAATTCAGCTTTGCCATGTGTTATAATTGGTGATTTTAATGATATTCTAGAATCGTCGGATAGATATGGAGGCATGGACCCCTGTCCATTAAGATTCAACCGATTAAAAGAACTTGTACAACAATGCGACTTGACATATATTAAATCCATAGGAAGAAAATTTAGATGGAGAAAACGAAAGACGGATAATGATAACACATATCAAAAATTGGATAGAGTAATGGTACATATAATATAACACGTACAATGGTACCCGGATTTGGTTTCAATGAATCAAGCCTTTTCTTTCTCCGATCATTGCCTAATTTCAATTGATCTAAATGGATCACATACATATAAGAGCAGACCGTTTAAATTTTGAGAAAACTTAGATGCAAAGAAAGACTTTGGAAACATAGTAAGGCAAGCATGGAGACATCATTGTCTGGGATCTCATATGTTCAAACTAATCCAAAAGACCAGACTACTTAAGTCAAAAATTAAAATTTGGAATCAGTATATGTTTGGAAACATTTTAGACAACTTGAGGAGATTGATTTACAACCGAAAGAATGTTTACGACAATCTATATTAATTGAAAAGAAAGAGCAATTAATATAGTTTCATAAAACATATTAGGCACATAGAGCTAAGGTAAAACATATAAAATATCGAGACTCGAATAATGCATATTTTCATAGATGTACAACAGTGCGATGAAACCATACCCAAATGATGGAACTCTGTTGATAGGGGAGGATAATGTCAGGCAAGGAATAAGAGATGAATTTAGTAATAGGTTTCAAGAAACAACAAATCAATTATAGAAAATTGGAAAATCACTTAAACTTCGTTAGAAGCGAAATCACAGAAAGTAAAAATATAGAACTTATAAAGGATGTAACAAAATATTCGAGATGCAATCTTTAGTCTTGGTAAGAATAAATCACCAGGTCCACATGGAATGATCACAGAGTTCTATCAAAAATATTGGAATCTAATAGGTGCGTCAATTATTAAAGCAATTAAGGCATTTTTTACATCAGGCTTTATATTAAAAGAAACCATAGATTTATATCCTTAATACCAAAATGTGATAATCCGATAGCGATTAATCAGCATAGACCCATAGTTTGTGATTCACTATATACAAGGTAATTACAAAGATATTAGTTGAAAGACTAAAGAAGATCTTACCAAATATAATCCACCATCTTCAAGGAGCTTTTGTCACGAATCAAGCCATACAAGATAATGTTCTTATAGCCCATGAAATATTCCATACCTTTCGATAACGAAAAGGAAAGACATGTTGGACAACTATTAAGCTAGATATGGAAAAAGCTTATGATCGGGTTGATTGGGAGTTTCTACACGAGTATTGCATGCATATGGGTTTCATTCGAAATTTATTAACTGTAAAATGCAGTGTGTAACCATGGTCTCATTTTTCGTACTAGTTAAAAATGAACCAACATAAATATTTTACTCAGAGAGAGGAATACGATAGGGAGACCCACTATCTTCATTACTATTTATATTAGTGCTGAAATCTTATCTTGTAGATTGCAAAATGAAAGCGTGAACCATCCTAAATGTTGGATTTCAGATGACTAGAGTGGGAACAAGGATTTTGTTCTTATCCTTTTGCCGATGATATAATTATTTTTAGCCCGTCAACTAAGGTTGCATTCCGAAGTATTAAGAATATTCTAGAGGATTATTGTGATATTTCAGGACAAAAGATTAATTTTCATAAATCAGTTTTCGAAACTACTAAAGGTGTAATGGCATCAACAAGAAGACTTCTACAAGAAGAAATGGGTATACCGTATACTACTTCGTTAGAAAAATATTTAGGATGCCCTATAATAAATTTAAGGATCACAAGAACAACATTTGAACCTGTCAACAAATCGGTAGAGAAATAAATTTCGAGATGGAAAGCAAATTCTTTGTCTCAGGCAGGAAGAACAACGCTAATTAAATCAGTCCTGGACACGAAGCCATCCTATACAATGCAGAACATTATGCTACCAACAGGAACATTACATAAGCTGGATACGGTACAGAGAATTCTTCTGGAATAAGTCGAATGGATATATTCCTCCAATAGGTTGGGACAGGATATGTCGATCAAAGAAAAAAGGGGGACTTGGCCTTAGAAAATCGATGCATGTGAACAAAGCTCTGCAGATGAAACTACTATGGAAAATTTTTGCTGAACCAAATAAGATTTGGGTCTGTATTGTATCAGAAAAATATTTAAAGAATGAGAAATTATTAGAATACCACCTACTTGCAATGTGTTATGGCAGTGGTATGAATTTAAAACCGGAATTTCAAAAAGGATTAATTTGGCAAATGGGTAATGAGAAGACTATGAAATTTTGGAAAGACCCCAATGGGTGACTAATCAAGCACTTTTAGAAATTTGCCCTCTGCCATTAAATATAGATATTAATGTCACAGTATCACAATTTATCAATAACAATGGACAATGGAAGGACCAAGAGTTATATCGAATCTTACCACCGGAATGGGCACAACGAATCAAGTCCACAATAATACCGAAAAGTCAAATCAGGGAAAGATTATATTGGTTTCGAAGCAAAAACGGATGGTTGTCTACACATTCGGCTACTGCATTTGTAGTGCATGACCAACAAATAAGAGATATCGAATTTGACTCGATATGGAAGCTAGACAAAAGCCAAAATGTAAATTATTTCTATGGAAATTATGTTCAGGAGGACTACCGACTAAAGATATATTAATTCAACGCCACACAACAGTAACTCAAGAATGCCCGTTATGCTCCAGCTCAAATGAAACAGGTCGGCATATTTTAATGGAATGTCCTTTTACGAGGCAAGCTTTGAGTAAAATTGATAATGTCTTTGTACAATCCATACTAAATGTTTTAGGAAATTATCAAAGCATGCCAGAAACATTGGAAAAATTGAAAAAGTTAATGAATTCACATAAATTTAATGAACTAGTTGAAGTCCCGTGATATTCACGGGATAATTTTTAAATAATATTTTCTTATTTTTTTAGACACTAATATGTATAAAATACTTTTTTATTTATAAAGATAATAATAATTAGGATTACAACTACAAAGCATAATTTAATTTATTAAAATATTTTTAAAACTTAATTTATTAAAATTATATATTAGGGTTTTTGTAAAGATGAAAAATTCAATATAAAGATTAGTATAGAAGAGAACATTGTGATTTAAGAGATAAAATATAGAGAAAATTGTCTATGTATTATTTTGCAAAATTCAATCCATCTATAAATTAAGTTGTTTTCCATACTAAATTTACATAACAAAGAAATAAAATATAAAGGAAATTAATGTATATGAAAATTTATAAAATTCAATGCATTAATCAACCTATCATCCATTTTAAATTAAAAAAAAATATAGAGATAAAAAAAATCTAAACGTAAGGTGGAGATAGATTAAAAAAGTCTATATTACATAAATAAAATAAAAAGTAAATTAAGAAAATTATAATGTAAATTTTTATCAAAATTAAATTTAAGCAAGTATTCATCAAGATTTGTAAATTTATCTATTTTTTTTATCAAACTTTGATTTAAGAAAAAATCTTTAATATAAATGCATAAAAAGATAAAGAAAATATAACTTTATCAATTTAAATTAAAATTCGAATTTTTATTTTTTTTTGACATTTACATATAATCTTAGTCATCAACATAATATTATATCTTCTTCTCAAAATAAAAATATATCAACATAACAATATTTATTATTTAAAATTATATCATTATATAGATATAAATTTTATACTTGGAGCTCAAGCCTTGTTAAAACATAACAAAAAATATTAAGACCCTAAATCTTGTTAAGAGATAAAAAAAATATTAAATTTATATGGAAAATATCATATCATAGGAATTTATGTATATAAAAATTATATAAATATGTTATCTATTGTAGTAAACTAAGACATAATCCATAGATAGAAAATTATATGCATAAAAAATTATATAAACATGTTATCTATTTAGTATATATAGCAAGAATACTATAAGTTGTTACAGAATTTATTAAAATATAATTTCACATTAATTTATTCAAAAATGCCACATGACGCAAATTTTACAACAGACTTGGGTTCCGCTTTATAATGTATTATGGTAGATTAATTATAGCATGGTGGAGTATATGGTATTATAGAAATAGAATAGTATTTAACCAACCTTTGGACGGATCAGCTAGAACTATAGAAGAATTTATAAAATTACAAATAATGATTTGGAACAAAGTACAAGAAAATGCTATGACCATACTGATACGACAGTAAAAAAGGATACCTAAAAGGAAGGTTAAGAAATGGCATAGACCGGAATATGGATTTGTAAAATTAAATTTTGATGGATATAAACGACGAGATGCACTGGCAACTGCAGGATATGTTATTCGGGACCATAATGGGAGAAATATTTCGATAAATGCTTTTGCAAGCGAACACTGAAGTACAATTCAGGCAGAAGCAATAGGCATGTATGAAGCAGTTTGTGAAGCTAAGAAAAGGAATTTATCCAAGATCCAGATCGAAGGAGATAGTCTAATTGTTATACAAGCATAACAAGAAAGTAGATCATGCCTATGGCAGATTGAAATGTTAATCTCAGATATACTTATGTTACTGCAGTCGTTCGAGGTAGTTAGATTCACACATATACCTCGTGACTGTAATAAGGTTGCTGATTTGATTGCGGAACTATGGCATTCTTGTAGTGCAAATCAAATTCAGATACATTCAGGACTTCATGTCCTCATCCGAATTAAAGGATGTTAATTGTAGGTTGACTTTGGTCAGCCTAATCTTTTCCAACTCTTAATAAAAAAATGCAACGCCAAAATACCAACTTATTAAAAGGTTCTATTCAAAATATATAAAACAATAACTCGTATCCCAAATCCGAGACCGTACCACATACAATTTATGCACTATACAAATGCAACACGTACTCAGGTATAGAAAATGTGTATAAAGCTACCTGAACAAGTACTCTTGTAGATGCTATGCAAAAACATGTCTTTTAACAGCACATAAGACTACACAAATTCATTATGAAATAACTTATGGCTACTCCCTTTATACCAATCTGCATGTTAATCTTAGAAATGTGAAGAAACAGGCCAGGTAATCAATTACGCCTTAACCAACGGAGGAAAGGATGCCAATTCTATACAAAGACGTAATTGATCCAAGTGATACATACAGCTACAATTAGTTTCTCCATTCGAAGAGCCAATCAAACCAGTGAACTAGCGTTGTATTCTTATTACTGGTTCAGGTTCGTTTCTCAGGATGTACATTCTGCAGGTTCATTCCGAGATGGAATCTCTACAACTTCTTCAATCAAGTCAACTGACAACCAGTGCGGACAACGCCAAGAAAAAGCTACCAACTCTAACACCATAATTTACATCCATCACAAATTAAGGTTGTTAATTGATCACACCGGCAGTGCTCCATTGTATCCTAAATCTTGCTTGGGCGGGGCCCTCCTTGACATGTTAAGCATCGTCATCTACCAGCAACAACAACAAAATGTTAATCCTCACTACAAACTCTTTGCAAACAAAATCCTCAAAACAGGTGGTTGTTGTCCACTTTAATTTATAGATCATTTCTTTCTAAATCCCATAATTGATTTGTATATGAATAGAGCTTAGAGAGTGTCGGATGTCATTCAAACCTATGCGTCATTCAGTCCTAAACAATACGGCGTGCTTTCTGAAACAAATTCTAGGCAGCATATTCAAGTGAAAAGTTTCGAGGAATATACTTGAGTTGTACGAGGGAGAACACTATCTGCAAGTTCTTGATCGATAGATACAGGAACCTGCATCTGGCTCATTCTTCCAGGCATCTCCTTCATGCTGCCAGTTTTAGCAAACATGGTCAACGTAGATGTCATTAAAGCAATAAGCCAATGGCATCGAGAATAAAATGAAAAAAAAATGGGATATGAACTTGAAAAGTTTACAGGTTAATAAGAGGATACTTACATGGCAGAGAGGTTATTGATGTTCTCCCTCATACGATAGAAGAGAGCTACGTTATCCTGTAACTGTATGTTAAAAATAGATAGGATTACCCAACAGTTGATAAACCCATATATACATACACACATAGGTGATTAGCATTATATATAGCTAACAATGTTAATTGGCAGATTTCACCTTTAAAGACGAAAGGTTCTGATTAATTTCCCCAAAAACTAGAATGTTTTGTTCCAAAAGCTGTCTAGCTCTTCTGCATATTACTGTATGATTGGAAGCAACAAAGAGACATTATTACATCAGCATGCACTTTCCAAAATTGACCATTATTGAATCAGTAATAAAAAATTATGCAATTGATTTTTCGAAGCTGGATATTCAGATCAATTATCAGGTGCTATGTACAAGTAATAATCAGTGAACAGATTACATAAGATTCACTGAGACGTATTGGAGCCCAGAAATTCAACCATCAAGCTGCTTCAGATGTTAATGATTAAAACAAAGAGCAAGAAAAAACAAAACAGCGAAAAGGGAAAAAACAAGCAGTAAACAAGAAGCGCAAAAAAGAACACTTTTAGGACGTAACTACTAACTATTAGGGGAGAACACAAACCTTCCCACTTTATACGCTCATTCTGGTCCATTTGGTGCATTGAAAAGGAGTGTACAGCTGTGTTTGAGGTTGAAGCTGAGGGTAGATTTATCTTTGAAGATGATTCCCCCAGCTTTTCCTAAAGACACGTCAAATGTAGAGTTATAACTTTTTTATCAATATCAAACCATGTAGATTCAATATATTAACAAGGATCTCAATGACCACTTCAAAAAAAAATAAACAGGAAATGACTATCATGTTGCTTGAGGAAGTTTTATGATGGTCTTCCTAACTAATATCCAGCATTCATTACATATAGTAACGATCTACATACAAACAATAAAAATTTGGCAGAAAAGCTATATTAGCTGTGTGAAAAACCAACATTTGTCTTTCTACAACATATAAGTTTATACAGCATAAGCTGACAAGCAGTCATCAAGGATTAGTAGATTTGAGATACAAACAAGCATCTATAATCTGTAACAGATGAAAGTAATCCCCTATATTAAATTCCAACAGCAATTAAAGGAAAGGATTCTATGCATAATGTTGTGACTGTTCCGAGAGCACAAGGTGGTATTTTATTGTGAGTTGCAAAAGACATTCTTTAACACTTGCTCCGCTAACATGTTAATAGATTACAAAACAAAATCATTTTGTTGCTGGCAAACAGATTAAATTTCACAACATTTCTTACTCAATATTGAGATTTAGGAATGCTGATAAACGATAAAATTCATAATATTTCTTCAGTACATACAAATTAATAGCTTTGAAAGAGCTAGAAGTAAATCCTGATTTTTTTTTCCAATTTTATGAAATTCAATAAAGGGGTAATATCAAGTACTGCTTTTCTTAAGACAGTTACATAGATAAGGAGGTAAGCGTACGAACAGATGTGTGTACATTTTCCCCAACTCCCCCTACAACATATCGGGGGAACAAAAAGAGGGGACAAAAGTGAAATATGAGATCATTTAAGTACTACGGAGGTGTTAGGGGTTAACTCTTCTTCATCATTGCTAATTTTGTATCACAGTTTACTTTAGGATATAACTATCGGTCTTTATTTTAGCTTTTTAAATTGCTGTCATGACTGTATGGTAGGAAGAACTGTAGCTCATTTCATAGCAAGATTGGTGCCAGAGGATGGGATTGTCAAGTCTTTTGTAAGTGAGTCTTTGTCTGGTGTTTCGGACTTTGTGGAACTTGATTTAATTTGAATATGAATTACCTTTTCAAAAAGAGAGTATTAAATATGTGCCTTACCTTTCAAAACTAAATCAGTATCCTTTAGAAAAGGGAAACCCATGTGTAATTTATAGATGACAATGAACAGAAAAAATTAGTGGTTCTCTTTTTCAACTTTGAGAGTTAAATTACAAAAGCTGCTTACTTTGATAGCAAAATTTAAGTATATGCCAAATGAATAGGGAAATCTAGAATTTTGAAGTTTTACTAACATTATCACTAAGCAAAACAAGACTAAAGATCTTTTGGTCAAACAACAACAAAAGAAAAAGGCCAGGATTTTAGTTACAAGACCCTGTTCTTCAAATGAGTAATATAGATACATAAGCAGACCAAAACGGCAAAACCTTTATAAAACTCAACATTGCTAGACATTATCAAAAACAGAAGAGCAAGAGCCAACTTATCAGCACCAAAGAACAAAAAAAACAAAGTGTTTGTAATATTACTATAAAGAGCTGAGTATTAACAAACATATAAAAAAAATAATAATAGGTCAACTACATAAATGAAACAGTTTACAATTTTCTTAAAAAAGAGACGTATCTACACGGGAATTTACAGGCATACCTTTCTGTAACTACCCTTCCTGCCCAAATGAGATTCCTCATGTTTCCGACGTTTTCTCTGCAGAATTTGTCTACATAAGCATTTATTTCATCTTATCCAAAATAACTTCAAATAAATTAAACAGGGAATATATGATATGCACAGTGTGGCACTGGGCATGTACTTCTGTTCATACTATCAGTTCAAGAGGAGAATAAGAAGAACTATAATTACACATCCAATTCCAACGTGGTGGCGAAAAGGTTGTGTATTGTAATAAAAAAATGTGTAAATTGGTTATACGTAATGATAATGGGGGAGAAAGACTATAAAAAGGCCATCTGGGCATCTGGGTAAGCCCAGAAAGATCCTTCAGCTCATGGGATGAAGGTCAGTCCAGCAGGGACAAAAGCAAAATGGGCTCCACAGTACTATAATTTAGTCTCACTAACCCTTTTTTTTCAATCTCATGAAAAAAATTAGAAGTCATAAGAGTCTTTATACTATCCTTGCAAAAGTCAGAAGTTTGGTGTTCGTAATTATTGAATAGCTTAAGAAAGCTACCTTTGAAATAATCAAACAATCAATTTAGTACACTGACATATGTAGCAAACTATCTTCTTCTTGTGACAATGCAAATCCTGGTAAAGTTTCTTGCATTTGTTTTTACTACGATCGCCGTAATGTTCTCTTACTACAAACCCAGACAATGTCAATGGTTAAATAGAACTGCTAACCCAATGGTCCCAACCATGACCATTATTATGTTAGCCTATCATTATTGCAGTAATTTCATACCTTGAGACACTACTGCAACTTCCTGCCTAAACAGCAGGACCCAGGAAGATCTTCCACACCTATCTAGCACTTGTAAAATTGATTCCTAGATAGCATTTGAAGTAGAGCAAGACACAGAATGCCTCCTCTGTTTTCTCACCATCAACACCTCCATAACCCATAGGCAATTAGCCATGACTATAAATTACAAGAATTTCACCAGAATCAGAACTTTTTTCTGGTGAATTCTAAACAAAACTTATGAACCTTTCTTATGTTATTGTAAAACCACACCAATAAAACCTTAAGAAAAAAAAACACAGAATAAGACACTCTCCCCTTCCAGAAATGAGAGGAAAGCAAAAGGAACAACCAGAAAATCTCAGTTTGCAAAACCAAGTCCTTTGGAAGCGTTTCTTCATGAAAAATAAGTTCAATGAACACAGAGCTGTAAGATCTGTCAGTTAACAAAAATAGTAAGCTCACCATCATCCATCTACACCTCAAAGCAACGTCACGTACAGTTTTTTCCCCTAGTGTGGCTGCAATTTTGACATACCGCATTATAGTTGGTACATCCGCATACCTGCAATTGAAGCATGCATTAGAACACCACCTGAGTAAACAACACAGATTTTTCCACTGCATTTCCTTGGGCACACATCAGTGATCATGATGAAATGCCACTCCTTTTTAAATTTTTAATATGCAATCTTTAATAATGATGAGATTTTAAAAACCAACATAGTAATTACTTACAGTGATGTAATAACCACTACTATTAACTACTAAGACAGATCAAAATAACTGATGCAAGAATAGCAGCATTGAATGAATACAAACATAGCTGTATGCCCAATATCCCATGGATACACAATAGCAAAGCTAAACATTTTACTATAAAAATGAGGGGAGATCTGTGTGCCCAAGAAAAAGCAACACAATTAAATCGAGAACATACTTGATGTACAGGAATTACAGCATAGCGCATATGAATGTCTTTGAAATAAAGATGACAAAGAGAAAGTAACAGAGAACGCACAAAGTAATAGAACAATTTTTATGTATTTTGCTTATTTATTGTCACGTTAAATCAGCCATAATAAGCACCAAAGACAGGTTCTAGCAGCTATGGCAAGACAGTCCATACTAAGGTAACATGTAATAGGCAATAAGGTGCAATTATACAAAAAGTGGTTATTTGTGTTTCGTATTATTTATTTCTTTTGCTTTCTTTGCAGAGGTCATCTTTTTCCTCCTCTCTTTATTCACTTTTCCACGTTATCCCTGTTATCAGTTAGGATGCCTTGGCTACATCCTTCTGAGTGATTTGGTAGGCAGGTGAGTACAAAATTAGCACTCAATTGTAAATGGTACATCCTAATACAACAAACTCTAGTATTATTGATAAGAAGAGTTCAAATTATTATCCACTCAAGAATGAGAATCACTAAAAAGAAAGGATATGGCATGATTGCGATCAGCATTATTGATCCATTGGATCTACCCCTAATTTATTTCCTATAATAATGGTCTTGAAATGAACAGAGGGAAAATATTAGTATCATGAAGTTCCATATCATGGCTACTCTTATTTGGTCAAGATGTCATGGTTACTTTACTAATATGGACCCATTTAAGATTTTCTCTGATATTTAATATATTCGGATGTCTTTTAACATTATTTTTCCATACATTTCATCAATTAATAGATAGAAATCCATTAAAAAAGGGCAGCAATTAGAAGAGGTATCATATATACTTGATGAGGCCTTCTTCCAACATGTATTGTTCCTCAGCAGACCACTCAACTCCGTTTTCATTATCATGCTTCAGACTGTTTACTGAATCGAGAAGAAGAGAAGAAGAAGAGTTTCCAGCTTGAGTTACTGATGGGCCATTGTTGCCAATTATGCCTGAATTTCCAGAAAAAACCAAGTTTCCTGTACCATTATTCACCCCATAATAGTTTCCCATCCCAATCATCTCTGGAGAGTTGTTCACTACTGCCCCTGAATGAAATGATATCCTACTCCGGTTCAAAGCAGATCCTAAAGTTGCTTCTTGATCAAATCCCCTATTTGAATCTGCGGCCATCTTCACAGAACCCAAACCAGGGACAGCAGGAAGCCAATTGCTATCAAAGATCCATCGAAAGTATACAGGCTAGAAAGCAGTCCCACTAAATTACATTGTACAGAACCCTTCAGCGTCTCAAAAGGCACATAATCCTAAACGAAATGAGAGGAAGAAGAATAAAAGGAATTTAGCATCTCGAAGATAATAAGTTGATGATGCAAAGCTAAATTTGTGCTCGGAAAAATAAAGATAGTATTAGTATCAGCAAACAGTTCAATTTTTTTTCTTCTTGAAAGCATACAAATACACAATAATACAATTAGCATATAAACATCTCAAACACCACACCCCCAAACTAAGATTCAGGTAAGCTCCAACTCAGCAACTCTTGCTTTATATTAATCACTGAAGCTCAAAATATCTGGAAGAAATAGATTTCTCAAGTGAAGCTTACAGATAGTAAAACTCGAGCAGGGGGAGATCAAAGCACACAAACCTCCGAAGGACCTATCGAAATCCAAAAGCGAAGGAAACAAATTAAAAAAAAAATATGGTCGAGACACAAGGAAGAAGCATAAAAGCAAAAGCGGCAATTACAGCAACATGAATCATCAGAGAGCAGGGAAAACCTCGTAAGCGCGGAGTTGAAGAAATGAGGAGGAAGAAGGGAGATGAATTCAGAAAAATGCCCCAATAATGCAATGGAGAACCCTAATTGCTGAGTAGGAGCTCCTGGAGGGGGGATGTTCCGGGCTTTTGCGAGCTGAGGTTGAAAGAGCACAATTACACTGGATACACACGCAGACACTACGCCTTTTGCAACGCCAACGCCAACGCCACTTTACTTTTTGGTTGTGGACTTCGCCTTTTCTCTCTCTACCTTTTCTTCTTCCTCAGAGAGAAAGAGAGAGAGGGTGTGTGTGTGTGTGAGAGAGAAGGGCATCTGACAACAGAGAGGTGGGACTCGGAAGAGAAAAGGGAAGAAGGTAAGAGGATGAAGGAGCATAATTTTATGCTTTTAATATCAATTATTTTACTACTACATAATAAATACAAAAACCAAATTCGGTCTTTGTATCCTCCGTTTTTAACAATTGTTTGTAGTGCCTATAGTTTTTATTAAACTGCAAATGTTACCCCCCAACTCTTGCTTATATTATTATTATTTTATGATTTTGGGACAATACTTTTTTAATACGATGACAATGATTTGGGGTTGAGTTCCGGTGAAAATGAGACACAATCAGAATAATAAGAAACTAAGAAATAATCACATAAAATACATGCATGTGGAGCATCTTTGCTATGTCATGTACATTTATTGAAGGTAACACAAACACTCAAACAGCATACGTACGTACGTACATATTATTTATTGATACAATATTGTTTACATCGCTTTTTTTATTTATTAAATGGATACATGTTTTTGTTTTGTTGAATAGAGCATGTTATGGTGGTGTTTTTTTAATAGGGTAAGGATTAGAGTCGTTACAAGTACTATTTGGGTTCGTCTAGAGCATTTACTAGAGATGAGAATGGGTTACTAATCAATTCTAAAGATGAAAGAGGAAACCGCCGCCCGAAAGATTGGAAACGGTGACCTCGAGATACGTACTACATCAATAACCTAACCGTTAAACCAAATACCTGATGAATGTTATCTTACTTATTAAATAAATATTATCTTACTTATTAAGTTAAAAAAAATTCTAAAATTTTAATATAATAAATGATAAATTATTTGTTATTTGACTCACAAATAAATAAAATATTAACCTAATGAGTGATACACTATTTATTATTTGACTATAAGAAAATAAAATATTCTAGAATTTTAGGGCATTTTCAAAAAATTCTCTATACTTGTTTCCAAAATGAAGAACTAAAACTTATATTTTCTAATTTTATTACTCCAACTCTAACAAATTCTATTTTAGAAAATCCTACATATATTATAATTATTATTTTATATATTAAAATATTATATTATAAAACTAATTTGACCAATATGAGGAAGCTATAATTTATTACATACATTTAATATATCCCCAAATATTTTTAGGGAATTCCCTAAATTGGGGAGATCTCTACCCATTTTGGAGAATTACTTCATAATAGGGAAAGATATAGGAAATCTGTTTGGTCAAAAAAATGGTCCAAAACTCCTAAAGACACAACCCTAAGAATTTGAAAAATTTATTGGGCTTACTGTAACAATTGAATTCAGGGAAATAACCATGGCCAAGAAAATCTAGATGTATACAATAGGATAAATATTAGAGACATATTTTAAACATTGTACAAAGTATGGAGACAATAATGTAATTTACCCAAATAAGATTTGAGAAGAAATGAAAAACATTGAAGGGATATTTATAAAGTTCAAATAACTATGATCATCGACCAAATTGTTGAAAAATTAAGGAATAGGAGACAAATTTTGTAATGAAAAATTTATAATTGTAGTGAAGGTGATTGGTGGGGTCTTGGAATTCAGCTAACAATGCAAATTCCCATAAGCATTTGATGCCAACGAACATGTGTGGGGCCTCCACTTTTTCCCCACAACCCCCTCCCCCCCTCTAAACCCAATTGTTTTACTCCGTATTACTCCGTATTAAAGATAAACAATGTTGAATGTTTAGTTTTTTATTATATTATAAAACTCAAAGATAATCAATGTTTAGTTTTTTAATTTAGCATGTGTGTCAAAAAAATATGTTACATATGATATGTCTGAAAACGAAAATAAAAATGGAAAATGGTTTTTTTAGTAAGTAAGAATTCGGTTTATCGGACAAGCCCGATAAATCGAGAGGCCGGGTAAAAAGCAGCCGGAAAACCGACAAAAACATACTGAAACAAACAAAACACGATAAAAAGTACAACTGGCGAAAAAGGCATTATGGTAGTGGGAGAAGTGAGGGGCTAAAGATCATCAACATCTTCACTATTCGGGTCAAAAGAGGACATTGATGAAGTGGACTACTTACGTTGCCTCCACCGGGATGAAGGATCTTCAACAACCTAGAGAACGTCCAGGTGACCGCGCCAATCACAAACAACCACACCCAATCTCAGAGCCAAATCTCATAATTGTACAAATCGTGCTTGGGTTAAGTCTTGCTGAGAGGAGCCCAACAAACACGAACAAGCTGTCAAAACAAACAAAAGGCGAACCAAAACGCACTAGTAACAAGCAACGGAGGGCCCAACAACAAAGTCCAAAACCAAGGCTTTCAAAAGCTCAAGCCCCAAAGGCTAAGAAAGGTCCACGACAGTAGAAAAACAAAGGATGCTAAACATCCACTACAACACAAAAAACAAAGAGGCGATCGGAAAAAGGAATCGACGTCCTCCTATGGCGCGGTGGCACTCGAGAGAAGGAAAAACGACAAGGTCGTAGCCACCAAACCGAAATTTCGAGGTTATCGAGGATAGCGATCGAACGGGAGTCGCGAAGGATGGGTCGAAAGGAATAGTTGCTCGGCCGAGGGAGGAGGCAGCCGAAAAGCGAAAACACAACAGACAAATTATATAATTTCCAAATAGATCAGTAAACAAAAAAAAAGCCTAATCGCTTACAAAAGGGATCGAGCAGATTTAGGTCGAATTGACATAAATATGCAAATTTCCACACCAAAAAATCACAAGAAGAGTCTAAAAGATAGATTGAACGAGGGCTTTAGCATGGATTGAGCAAAGAAGAAAAATGCTTATAAAAATTTGTCAAATTCAGTAAAAGTCATATTTGCTCTCACCAAGCATCATCAAATAATAGGTTTATCCAAGATATTTCTTTGAAATTTCTTGTCTTCGGATTTCTCATCCTTTGAAGACAAATCAAAGCAAATCCAAGTTCGGCTTCTATAGCCATTGAAAATGCATGAAAGAGATGAAACTCTATCATGTGTTTTTCCTCTTATTCTAGATCTGAATGCTCCTCTGTCCGAGTTCTAACTTTCTTTTTATTTAATCTACAGAAAAGGCCCACAATTTTTCTAGAGAGAAGGCATAGTCTCCCTCTTAATGGAAAATGAAAATGTCATGAATAAAAGAAATGCTAAATTTTTTTTAAAAACTACACTAAAATAGAATTTTTGAGTTTTTAGTTCCGAGTTTCTAACACAAAATAAAAACGAAATATACTGATAGAACCAATGGGGTTCTTAAAGATTTCATTGAATGATTTTTTTGTGCGATTTCATTGAAGAATTGTTCCCGTGGGATAGTGAGTAGGATCAGTCCTCCTAGCACATCGCAAGGTTGTTAATGACATGAATAATTTTTTTTTATCTGAAAGAGGGCTCTACCATTCTACCCTTAAGGCTTTATTTAAGCAAAATTACTCAGCATTTTCCATACAGGATACATCATCGACCAAGCAAGAAACAATAAAGAATGTTAGAGAACTCCGCAAAGTTGACATCAAAAGGTAAAGCAAAGTTCGCGATATGGTCTGCAACACTGTTAATAGAGCGAGGGATATATATGTCTCACTGAAACTTCCCAACTATTTATGTGAAGGAGGCGATGGCGTTGGTTAAGAAGGTGAAAATCAGCATCAACAAGAGGCGTCGGATTGTTCAAGAGCTTACACACTTTCGCCACATCAGATTCAATTTCGAGTTTGGTGAGCCCAAGGTGGAGCGCCACCTGCAGACCATGAAATATTGCCCAAAGTTCAGCCGTTCTTGCGCCACAAACACCACAGAGAAAAGTGTAGGCATGGAGGAAACCACCATGGGCGTTTCGGAAAATACCACTCCGCTAACTTTGCCAAGATTGCCTTTAGAAACTGCATCGGTATTCACCTTCGCCCCGCCAACAACAGGAGGTTCGCCCCGCCAACAACAGGAGGTTGCCACGCAGCAAAGACTGGTCTTAAGAATATATGTTTTATATTTCGACCAAAAAAATATATGTTTTATATATAAAAACATACGGAGTATATTCTTATAGCATTAGCATTTGCATTTGCTGGCAAGAAACACACAGCATCTGAGTTGTATATAGTACAATTAATACTAGAGATTCTACTTGATTAATATCTGAGTTGTATATAGTACAATTAAAACTAGAGATTCTGCGTAATTAATTTCTCCCTTTTAGAGGTATTATTCTACTGTTCATCCACATCTTCGCGACTAAATGCTTAAGAATTCAATTCAAGGACTAATAATTTAAGATAGATTATATATTAACCGTACAATCAAAGCAGTACCATAAGGCGAATAATGTCAATGTATTTTTATGCACGGTGTACAACCTAAAACCAAGGAGAATAAAAATCTGACGGAAATTCCACACGGTAACCCTGAGATATGACATTATTCATGAGGTGTACTAAAGTTTGGCATAATTTATGCGGTAACCTTGGGGTATAACCAAAATTCGCAAAATAACCTTGTGGTCAAACTAAATTTGTCACATAACCAAAAAGTTAAAATTAACATTAATTATTGAATTTAACTTTATTTACTAATTTTTTTTTAAATTAAAAAATTAAAAAATTTAAAAATTTAAAAAAATTTAAAAAAATTTAAAAAAATTTAAAAAAATTTTAAAAAAATTTTAAAAATTTTTCAAAAAATTAAAAAAAAATTAAAAAATTTAAAAAAATTTAAAAATTTTAAAAATTTTAAAAATTTTAAAAAATTTAAAAATTAAAAAAATTTAAATTGAAAAACAAAACTAAAAAATTTAAAAAAATTTAAATTTCGAAAAAAAAACGAAAAAAAAACAAAGAGCTAAAATTTAAACATTAAAAAGATAAAAATAAAAATGCAAAAACTCAAAAACTCGAAACGCAAAAACGCAAAAAAATTAAGAATTTCGTAAAATTTAATATTATTCATCATTATAATACGAATTGTTGTAATTAGAATAATTTTATTTAATTTTATCTAATATTTATTTTTATGTTATATATTAATTAATTATAAAAACATTATAAACAATTCACGTATTTTATTTTAAAAAATTCTTAAAATAATTATTAATTATCATTTATTCATTGATCAAAAAATTAAATGATTTATTTTATAATTTTTTTTCTCGTCAAAATTTATATTATTTACAAATTCGTATTATTTTTATTTAAAAATATTTATGCAAAAAAAATTATTAACGAAAACAATTGACTACAATTAATGAAAATTTGAAGTTTGAATTATTTATATTGAAGATTTTCTTTTTAAAATTACATTATTTGATCTTTATTTATTATAAAATAAGGAATTAAATTATTTGATATTTTTTTATAAAAACATCTTAACTTTGATAAATAGGAAAAGATGAAAGTATTTTAGTTGATTAAGGTAGTGAATAAGATTGTATTTTAAGATCGTTAAAAAATCATTGTTTTATAAACAAAATGAATGATTAAAATTAATTTTAACCTTTTTGTGTATTTGATGAATTTCGTAGAAATCTGAAGGTTATTATGCAAATTTTATATGAACCTTAGGTTTACCGTGTGAATTATGTCAAACTTTGGTACACCTCATGAATAACGTCAAACCTCAAGGTTATCACGCGAAATTTCCGAAAATCTGAATATAACCCACAATCAAGGAGAATATAATCCCGTTTCACCAAAAAAAAAAAAAGGAGAATATAATCCCCGTTGTAATGGCCCAAGTGATGATGAACCAAAAAAAAGAACATAATCAGAATATAATCCTAAGATATTTACAGTTGCCTAAGCAGATGGATCATGGATCCTTCCCCTCAAAAAAAAAATCGAGCCTTATCTGAATAATTAGAGTCCGAACAGATGAAATGTCATTTGTTCAGTTATTTAAACACACAGAATATCAATCCAGATGCGATTGGAAATTTGGAATACAATAGTTTGACATAACAAATAAGGGTGAACCATTAATTAACAGAACCATCGAATGCAAATTGACCTCAATTACTGGCGCTTCTTTCCCATGAAGCTTCGTGTTGGGATCTTTCGGTAGTGGTGTTGTAACTGGCTGAGGAGATTGTCCACGAACCTGTCCACCTCGTCTTCATATTTTTCGTATAGAACAGGTAGCGTGTGTGCCGCAACAAACCCTTCACACAAACTCATATCAATATCAATATCAATATCAATATCAATATCAATATCAATATCAATCAAGGGAGCACAAAACTGAAGAACATGTATCCAAAAAAAAAAGAATTAAAGTGACATGAATTTTGTTCAACCATGCATGAAACCACAAAGAGATCAAAAGTCTTGTCTTACCAATATAGATAACAGTCAATAAATTGCACCAGCTACTAATCACAGCAGCAACCCACAGGCCTGCAACAACCTTCAAAGACCCAAATAAACTATTAAGGACCCAACAAAAAAAGAAGAAGATAAAACAACACGACAATTTCAACGCACCAAACAAGGATCTTTGTTATCAATGTCGCCTTCCAGTAATGATAATCAACAAATAAGATGGGCAACAACTTGAGCAGATCATGAACAGCAGGAAAATAAATGTTGACATTTTTAAATGGTTAAGTGGATTATCTAGTAGTATTGAGGGGAATGGGTGTATCAAGAAATTAAATTTTAAGTGGCGACAACAACCAGAGTGAAGGACAACTAGAATCTATAACCTTACTTTTCTCAAAAGCACATCCGATAGTATCAAAACAGATCATGCAGAGATACTGTAACCTTATTTTCCACCAAATGATGCTATCTGGATTGAAACATCTTGCCACATGGAAACTAGAAACTATTTTGAGCAATACGAAAAGAAGCTACAGATGATGAGACAAGGAAAAATACCAAGAGGAACTGCTTTAAGTTACCACCACATGAAATGTCCTGCAGGAAACCTAACGCTTTATTAATCTGAGCACCAACAGAGACAGCAAGGTTGACAAATAACTGGTCGGGTAGTTGAATGCGTGGGACTTCCGATGGTGACCTGTCCTTCATTAAACTTCATGCTGTGAGAATCATGAATCGAAAAAGTACGTGAAATACTAAAATGCTACGTCTAACAATTTTAAAGGTCACATCACCTGTTCAAAAATCCTGAAGCATTAGACAAACCAAACTGAACAAGCATTCCGAGGACCAGCACAAAACACAAGATTGTCAAAAGGTGGTAATTAAGCCATTCAAACAGCACCCATATTACAGTTGCACCACCTAAAACACCTGAAGAGATCTTCTTGTTCCTCCATAACAAGACATCAGCAGCTAGCATTCAAGCATAGTCCAAAAGTTAGAAAAGAGACAGAAAATCAGGAAGGACAAACGGAAAAAAACACACACAATTGTAGAGTTCTTACATTTTCCACCGCCTAAGACATGATGAATTGGTTTCTGACGGCCAAAAAGTCGATTGAACTGAGATGTGACTACCTCTGATATAATTTCATCATGAGAGGAGCCAGATGTTTGCTTCTGAATGTTATCAGTTAACGTCTCCATTATGTTGCTAAGGAGATTCTCAGATGTTATTTTGTCCGGCATTTTTCCTGAATTAAAAGATAACAAGTGAATAATATTTTTAATGCATTATAGAGTACTAAAAGGCCAATACACACAAACAAAACAAAACTAGTTAAATATCAGGATAATATTTATAGAAACCTGACAAAGGAAGCTAGAGAGATCTTAAGTAAAGGCCTGTGAAAATCATTAGTTATTTCATTTAAGAAAACCGAAGCCTTATGCAGACCCGTGTGCTGCATGCCTAAATCACAATGAATACTGAAAACAGCCAAGGAGATAAAAATAAAAAAAGTTTGACATATTTTTCGTGTCGTCTCATTCCATGGTACACAAGACGTGTCCCTCCTATCGACAGTGTCAAGTCTCAACCACCACCCAAACCCTCGTGTTATTTTTGAAGGTTTGATGAACTCGAAATACATCCTGATTACATTTAACAGCAATTTTTGAAACTCTTAGCAATTCATTTCAACTAGATAATCAACATTTTTACTTGATATTCCAGCCTCCTCTAAAACACACCAGGAAAATATATCATAAAAATGTTATTACAGTGTTTGCGCAAACAATTAATAGTATCATAATTTATGGTAGTTTTTCTGCTCCATGCATCACTTTCCTTTTAAGGTATTAAACTATATATTAGCCAATAACTCAGATCCTCACATCACAAGGTAGTCCTCCGGTTTCTTTGCATCATGAACAATGATCATCTGCCTAGCTCTTCTCTAGGACCTTTTTTATCTCGATTGAACATCAATTAGCTAATAAAATTGAGTAATTTAGTATAGAGAAAGAAAGGAGTTATTGTCAGCATCTGAGGGTGAGAGACTATTGTAAGCAACTGTAACTCTCGGAGTGGGGGTACTAACATCTAAGAAAGTGGAGCAATGCTAGAAATGAGGCTTAAGACAGTACTATATCTTTATTTTTGAACTAACCAATCACATTTGATAGTTGATTCCCATCCATGTCCTAAGAATAAACTTTTACCTTTCTTATCTTCTTATTCACTTCCTAGTCAACACAATCTTACGGTCTAAGTTTTGTGGCTAAGCCAAGTAGTTACTTCCTTACTCCACTCTGCAATGTATTCATTGACAAACCCATGTTTCATAATCTAGTTCCCAAGTGTCTATCATGGATCAGATGAGAACCATCCCAGCGGCATGTGACTCCAAATCCTTACAACAAACTCATAAAATGAATAAAAGGTAAGCTAGAAGAGCATATCCAGAGTCTCAGCAAGCATATAGAGCATTGCACTCATCCTATTCCGCTGAACCCTACAAAAGAACTTCTGAGAATAATTGCAAACAAAGCATGAAATTCAGATCCAAATATCAAACAACAGCAAACCCCTATGTATATTCCGCTACATCAAAAACCCTACAAGTCGTCCAAGCAAACACATAAGCAACAGAGTGCCGAACAAACAACATTCTCAAATTTGAATTGAACTACTACATATATGATATATCAGAGAAACTTAAACCAAACATAAGATGGGTAACCATAGAAATAAAACCATTACAAAACAAAGAAGACAAAAAAAGAAAGAAAGAAAGAAAGAAAGAGATTGAAGTAGAGTTAGAGAGCAGGAACTAACCAAGTGAGGGAATTTCAGGTTCTTGAAGGCTCTATTAAGGTCTCACACAAAACCAGTACTACCAGGTGAAAAATAGAGAGAAAGTTGAAGTGGTAAGTAAGTGTAATTTCGTAATGGATTCTGAGGATAGCATTTGCAGACAAGGAAATCAGATGTTATTTCGGTGGGAGGGCTTGATTGGTTGGATGCTTGATCGGCCATGAACATTGATGTGACAATGAGAGCTCAACCAGCAGTCAAAATACTCGTGCCCTCGTCCTATTTACGTGGTCGGGTATTCGGGTATTGATCTTACTTGCTAAAATATAGAAAAGCAAGGGTTTTTAAGTCCGAGGAAAGCAAGGGGTTTGGTGAACGATTGTTGATGAAAATTTATTTTAGGCGTTAAATGATAAAAGGAAAAATTGCTTAATTAGCTTAAAGTTTTAAAATTGTATAAAAAAGTCTAATTTTTTTTAAATAGTTGTAGTTTTTAGCCTTGAATTTTAATGTGTTAAAAGTCTCATTAAACTTAATAACATGACACTTCATGTATAATAATGACTAGGCAAAATACAATTTTAAAAAATACATTAAACATCCAAATTAGAGAAATACAATTTAGAAAATTAAAATCCTTAATCTTCTTCTCTATGTTTGAGAGTTAGGACCCTTCAGTTTCCTCTTCAGAAATCAAAATACAAAAACTCGTCCAAGAAAAAAACGACGAGGGCCAAACCCTCCGATCACTTCTATTTCTATTTCTACTTCTTCTTTCAAGAAAAAAAAAAAATGAAAAGTGTCCAGTGTTATAATCTCAGAGGTGGTTACTTACTCTGTTTAGCAGTAATATTTTTGTTGATGGAAAGTGTCTTGATGTGGTGCTATTAATTATAATCATAACTAGTGTATAAAAAGGTCCTAACCCAGGCGCATAGCCTAAAATCCGTCTGGCATTTTTATAAACACTAGTTTTAACTTCAATTTATAGTTTACAAAGTTTTGCTTGTGTCCTGCCCCATAGCTGGAGGTTGTAGAGTTTTAGCTTGAATATGTTAGCTATAATTTTTTATTTTCTTAGTTTTCTCGCGACCTTAATATTGTTGCCTTTTCTAGTCTGTGATCTAAGTGTTTACTATATTTTTCAGCCATAAACATCGACCTTAATAGAAGTGATTGGAGGGTTTGGCGCTCGCCGTTTTTTTCTTGGACGAGTTTCTGTATTCTGAAGAGGACACTAAAGGGTCCTAACTCCCAAGCGTAGAGAAGAAGATTAAGGGTTTTAATTTTCTAAATTGTATTTTTCTAATTTGTATTTTTAATGTAATTTTCTTTTTAAATTATATTTTGCCTAGTCATCATAATACATGAATTGCCATGTCATCAAGTTTTATGAGACTTTTGCCACGTCAAAATTTGAGGCTAAAAAATGCAATCATTTAAAAAGGTTAGGCTTGTTTGTGCAATTTAAAAATGTTAGGCTAATTACCGCAACAATCCAAGTTATTTTAAACAATTTTTCAATGATAAAAAGAAAATAATTTAAAAACAGTAAAAATAAGGGAAATTCCTGTTGATATTGTTATGTTTCTGGCTTTTCTGTATGGTGTCTTTGAAAAAAACTTATTTCAGTTAGTACCCTGAACTTTTGTAAAAGTTCGACTCATGTTCTTACTTGTTAATTTCAAATAGTTGTTAGTATATTTTATAAAGAAAAAATATTATTATAATTAATTAAATTACAACACAATTTTAATTTAATAAAATCTAAAATAATTTTTAAAATAAATTATATAAAAATATTAAATTATATATGTCAAGTAGATTTTATGTTGTTGATGATGTCCAAAATGGTAAAATAATAGGTGGGCCCGGGATACAAAAAAACAAATAGACACGACGGGATTCCCAAGGGTGATTCCGGGACCCACAACCATATGCCTCTTTAGTTTAAACCAAACATTCCCATCTCCGCGAGATCTTCCGAACCCACAGAGCGAGGTCTAAACCTCACCACCGACTCTACTGACACATCCGCCCACACGGACCACTCACGAATGCCGCTTTCCCGAACCAATCACCGACTGCCCCTCCCCCGGACCAATCAAAAGCCCCTATCTCGAGCATCCCACATCGAACCCTGGCCAAAACTCGACTCCCCAATCCTCTATAAATAGAGGAGAACCTCGTAAGAAGAGGGGGTCGAAAAACATCTTGAACTCAAGAACTATCTTGCTCGTTGAAGATCGACGTGATTGAAACATCGTCAAAAGACCTCGTTATAGACAAGTGAAGTCCACAAAAGCTTCAAGTCATACATAAACCTCGCTCACATCAAAGACCTCGCTACACAATCTCACAAGACTCTCTACACCACACTCTCAGATCCACCTCGTCTCAAGATCAATCAAGTGATACTTAGGTGGTAGAATCGTTTAGCAAATAGGAGATCTCGAACATTGTTAGGTCGAGATCTCGAATACTCGTAGGAGGTCTAGGGTGTAACTCTCAATTGCTTATTACCCTCGTTGGCTTGTAACCTCGCTGTAAGGAAAATATAAATAAAGAAGCAAGTGTTTGTACAATCGAATATAATAATCTCGTTTCTTGTCTTCTAGCGAGCTGTTATTTCGGGTTCATCACTGGCACCGTCTGTGGGAACCTCTTCATCCTAAGTAGTCTCCCGATTAGTGCAAACCTTGGCTTTTGAACCCCTCAAAATGGCTTTTCCAAACAACTTCTTTCCCCAACATCCCGACAACATGCCCTAGACCCCGCAGTGGATGGCCGCGGGGCCCCCGGGGTGCCCTTTCGTGGTTCCTCTGGGTTGGACGTACAACGCTCCACAAAACCCCTACCCATTCCAAGGGTATGAACAGGGTGGTGCACACCCGAACCCGTATCCTTACCCGGGTTACGAACAGTACCAACTAGGTCACGCTCCCCCATACGTCCCTATCCCCGCTCAGGGGCAACCCCACTCTGAGTATGTACCCGCATACGTCCCGGGTATATGCCGGGGCAGGAAACATCAACCAACGGCTCGACCACGGAGAGACCCTCCCGGGACCCAATGCAGATCTCTCGATCCCGCTTGCGACATTCGAGGATGCAGGAAACAGAGTTGTCCGAAATAGCAGGCAGTGCGACGCACCCCTTGGTGAAGTAAAAATCGCGCCTCCAATCCATCGAGGCCGGGTACCGTAACCCCTTTGTGACCGAGATCCAAGAGGCACCCATGCCCAAAGGTTTCCATTGGCCACATATGTGGCTCTACGACGGCACGGCCGACCCCGAAGACCACGTAAAGCACTTCGCCGTCTTGATGAACGTCAACTCCTACAATGACGCCATATTCTGCCGCATCTTCCCGACCACCTTGGAAAAGGCTGCAATGACGTGGTTCATAAGCCTCAAAATAGAGTCGGTGGCCTCGTTCTCTCAGCTGTGTGAATCCTTTATCGGGCACTTTAACGGCTCAAGGAAGCGCAAGAAGAACATGCGGGATCTCCGCGGTATTGAGCAGGGGGAGAGCGAGCAGTTGGGCACCTTCTTTACAAGGTTCACCACCGCGGTCGCGGAGATCGCACACATCGATGAAGCATCGGTGCGAGATATCCTCATAGGCAACCTGTTTCCAGGTCCCTTCAAGACCTATATTTTCTATAAATGCCCAACGACGTACGATAGCTTGTGCTCCCAGATTACGACCTAAGTTTATGCCGAGGATACCTCCAACCAGAGCTCGCGACCGAGGACCGACAAGAAAATCGTGACCGAGGCTAAGGGGAAGGCGAAGGTGGCCGCGCCGACCGCGAGGGATGCGTACATGACGCAGGCCCACGACCGGCGCGCCGACTTCAAAGGCAACAACAACAGGAACAACGACAACATGAATAACAACCGCTATAACAACCGCGGAAGCGACGGTGGGGGTTGGAGCTGCTTCGGCGGGAAACCACGAGGTTACAAAGGCAAGGGCGGCCCCGCGTACAACCCAAACGAACGGGGGCGTACCAACCCCGCGTCGGGAGCCAACACCGTACAAAAATGTCCGGTCCAACCTCGGGCCAACAACGCTGAGCAACACGCCCCCGCAGGGCAGACGCGCCCTGCACAAAGAAAGAGATATGCGAGGGCAAGCCACCACGAGTCCTCGGTGTACAGCGTGGCACAGACCTCGCGGTCCCACGTAGGTCTGGCTTTCACCTCCGAGGACGCCGAGGGACTCCACATGCCGCACTCCGACCCCCTGGTAGTGCATGCTCAACTAGGCTCAAAAATAGTGAAGCGAGTGCTGGTGAACACGGGTTCCTCCGTGGACATCATGTACTTTGGCGCCTTCGAGCAATTGGGCATCTCCGCAACGTCCTTGAATCCCTACACTGGGAAACTCACCTCCTTATCGGGAAACGAGGTCAACGTCGCCGATCTCATAGACCTTTGGATGACGCTCGGCACCGGCTCCACAACACGAACCGAGATGGTGGAATTTACGGTGGTACACCTGCCCTTCGCCTACAACGCAATCATCGGGAGGGTCTCCCTGATGAAGTTTCTGGCGGTGGTTTCCATTTACCACCTCAAAATGAAGTTTCCCGTCGACGACGGTGTCGGGGAGGTGAAGGGCAACCAAGAATAAGGTCGCGTCTGCTACATGACCCCTGCAAAACAAAAATGCCTAGTATTTATGGTGGAGTCCTTCGGCGAGGCCGACCTCGAAGTCCGGGACTTCACAATCCCCACCCCCGAGGAAGAGAGATCCCCCTTCGAGAGCAAGTCCGAGAAAATCTACCTGGGGAATGCCTCACCGGGACGTCGGCCACGTCGCTGGAAACCTTGCTCGCTGGGTCCCGCGATGTGTTCGCTTGGACCGCGAAGGACCTCCGCGGTGTCCCTCGAACCGTGGCCTAGCACTCCCTCAACATCGATGTCGCCACTCGCCCTGTGGTGCAGCGACGAATAAAGATGAATGAAGAAAGGGAAGCGCTGCAAATGACGAGGTGGCGAAGCTGCTGGCCGCGGAATTCATCCGCGAGGTCCAGTATCCAAGGTGGCTGTCCAACGTCGTGTTGGTCAAGAAAGCCAGCGGCAAGTCGCGGATGTGCGTGGACTTTAAGGACCTCAACAAGGCGTGTCCCAAGAATAGCTACCCACTACCCTCGATTGACGAGCTCGTTGATTCAACTGCGGGTCACGGGGTCTTAAGCTTCCTCGACGCATACTCGGGATACAATCAGATATCGATGAATCCTCTTGACGAGGAGGAGACGTCCTTCATCACACAGCGGGGGACATTCTTCTACAAGGTAATGCCCTTTGGCCTTAAAAACGCTGGGGCCACATTCCAACGCCTCATTGACCTGGTCTTCAAGAACCACCTAGGTAGAAACGTGTTGGCTTACCTCGACGATATCGTGGTGCGGAGCAAAAGCCCCGAGGAGCATCTGGTCGATCTCGCCGAGGTCTTCGCCACCCTCAGGCACAACCGTCTCAGCCTGAACCCCGAGAAATGCGTCTTCGGCGTATCATCGGGGAAGTTCTTGGGCTTCATGATCAGCGAGCGCGGGATCGACGTCAACCCCGCCAAGGTCGAGTCGATCCTCTCGATGAGGTCTCCAACGTCGCGAACTGAAGTACAACGGCTCAACGACACTGTAAACTACCTGGGGAGGTTTTGCTCCCGTTTGGCGGACAAATCCCTTCCTTTCTTTGCCGCTCTCAAGAAAAATGACAAGTTCGTTTGAGATGAAAGGCTCGAGGTCGCTTTCTCTGAATTAAGGACCTTCCTGTCAAATCTCCCCACACTGTCTCCCCCACTGACTGGCGAAGATTTGCAACTGTACGTGGCCGTGAGCCTGGAGACAGTCAGCGCGGTGCTAACCAGAGAGGCCATGCACCCGGTATACTTCGTGAGTCGCGTGCTCCAGCCTGCAGAGCAGCGATACTCCCCGGTCGAGGCGTCTACGTCCCTACTTCCATGCACACCCCATCCAGGTCCTATCTGACCTCCCGCTCCGACAAATCCTCCACCAACCCGCCCTCTTTGGGCGTATGATGAAGTGGGCAGTCGAGCTCTCCGAGTTCGATATCAGCTACCTCCCAAGAACCGCAATGAAGAGGCAAGCCCTCGCAGACTTCATGGTGGAGGTTACCTTCCCCGAAACCGACGCAAGCTCGGAAGAGTGGAAGGTATTCGTTGACGGCTCACGGTGCGATGCCGGTGGCGGGGCCGACATATTGCTCGATGGACCCTCTATCGAGACGGAGTATGCCCTTAACTTCACCTTCGAGGCCACCAACAACGATGTCGAGTATGAGGCCATGATAGCTGGGATCGAGATGGCACTCCTCAGTGGAGCCCGCAAAATTAGGGTCTACACCGACTCCGAGCTGGTTGCGTGACAACTCAACGGGCAATACGATACCAGAACGGGGTCCTTGCCCGCATACCGAGAGAAAGTTAAGGCCCTGGTCTCGTGCCTCAAAACCTTCGCGGTAGAGTCCATCCCGCGAACCTCGAATACAAAGGCGGATGCTCTGGCGAGGTTGGGCTCCGCCCTCCCCTTGGAAGTGGGGAATCGCATAATGATGGAAAGAAAACTCTCGCGAAGTGTAACCAGCGAGATCCTCTCCTTTACTACCGAGGATTGGAGTTTCCCGGTAATACGATATGTGGAGAACGGTGTCCTCCCAGAAGACCCCGCGCTTTCCAGGAAACTGAAAATGCAGGCAGCTTGCTACTGCGTCATCGGTGGCCGGCTCTACCGCCGAGGCTACGCAGAGCCCAACTTGCTGTGCGTCCCACCCGAGGTCACAGAGCACATCCTCTACGAGGCACATGAGGGAACCTGTGGCGGCCACCCGGGGTGGCGAGCGTTGGCGCATAAAATCATCCATCTGAGGTACTTTTGGCCCACTCTCCGACACGATGCGAAGGCCTATGTCTAGAGATGCGACGGATGTCAGAAGCACGGGAACCTCCAACACGTCCCGACCTCCCGTCTTCATTCCATCCACGCGCCCTGTCCGTTCGCGATGTGGGGAATGGACATCCTCAGTCCCTTTCCCAAGGCCGCTGGCCAGGTGCAATACATCCTGGTCATCGTCGATTACTTCACGTAGTGGATCGAGGCACAAGCCATGGCAAAAATCATTGGGGCAAAGGTCTGCGACTTCCTCTGGAAGAACCTCGTTTGTCGTTTCGCCGTTCCCATGGCCATCATGACTGATCATGGCCCCCAATTCGATTGCGAAGAGACTCAGACCTTCTGCTCCGAACTAGGTATAACCCTCAAGTTCTCCTCCGTGGCCCACCCCCAATCCAATGTCCAGGTAGAGAATTTCAACGCCCGCATCTTGAAAAATTGGAAGAAGTGCCTGGGCCTGGAGCAAGGTCGCTGGACAGAGCTGCTCCCGCACGTCCTCTGGACCAATCGCACCACCGCGCGCTGCGCAACGGGCGAGACATCCTTTGCTCTAACTTACGGGGCGAAGGCGCTAGTCCCCGTGGAAACTCTGATCCCATCGGCGAGGGTTTTTGACTTCAACGAAAAAGAGAATGAGGCTAACCTTAGAGTCGAGTTGCAGTTCAGAGACGAGTTGCGCGAGGCAGCTGACCTACGTTCCAGAGAATACAAACGACGCGTGACTGTATATCACGACAAGAAGGTCAGATGAGCTCGTCTTTTGGCCAGGAGAAACCTCGTTTTGAGGCATACCGAAGGTGGCAAATCGGATCCTAACTGGGAGGGGCCATATCTCCTCGGGGGGGGGGGGGGGGGGGGGGAGGTCGCGCACGGGGCTTTTAAGCTCAAAGACAGCGAGGGACGTACCCTAAGCAAAACATGGAACGTCGCGCGACTTAAAAAATATTACGTGTAAACTCTCTAAATTCCGTTGTTCCTTACAAGTTTTTGTGAATAAAGGATTGCAGGATTTTCAAAACTCTCTCAAAAATGAAAATCTCGTGTTTAAGTCCACCCCTTGCTTCCCGCTTGGGGTTGGAGAATCTCGTTAAAGGTCCACCCCTCGCTTCCCGCTTGGGGTTGGAGAATGTCGTTAAGTCCACCCCTCGCTTCCCGCTTGGGGTTGGAGAATCTCGTTAAGTCCACCCCTCGCTTCCCGCTTGGGGTTGGAGAATCTCGTGTTAAGGTCCACCCCTCGCTTCTTGCTTGGGGTTGGAGAATCTCGTTAAAGGTCCACCCCTTGCTTCCTGCTTGGGGTTGGAGAATCTCGTTAGAGGTCCACCCCTCGCTTCCCGCTTGGGGTTGGAGAATCTCGTTAAAGGTCCACCCCTCGCTTCCCGCTTGGGGTTGGAGAATCTCGTGTTAAGGTCCACCCCTCGCTTCCCGCTTGGGGTTGGAGAATCTCGTTAAAGGTCCAACCCTCGCTTCCCGCTTGGGGTTGGAGAATCTCGTTAAAGGTCCACCCCTTGCTTCCCGCTTGGGGTTGGAGAATCTCGTTAAAGGTCCACCCCTTGCTTCCCGCTTGGGGTTGGAGAATCTCGTTAAAGGTCCACCCCTTGCTTCTCGCATGGGGTTGGAGAATCTCGTGTTAAGGTCCACCCCTTGCTTCTTGCTTGGGGTTGGAGAATCTCGTTAAAGGTCCACCCCTTGCTTCCCGCTTGGGGTTGGAGAATCTCGTTAAAGGTCCACCCCTTGCTTCCCGCTTGGGGTTGGAGAATCTCGTGTTAAGGTCCACCCCTCGCTTCTTGCTTGGGGTTGGAGAATCTCGTTAAAGGTCCACCCCTTGCTTCCTGCTTGGGGTTGGAGAATCTCGTTAGAGGTCCACCCCTCGCTTCCCGCTTGGGGTTGGAGAATCTCGTTAAAGGTCCACCCCTCGCTTCCCGCTTGGGGTTGGAGAATCTCGTTAAAGGTCCACCCCTCGCTTCCCGCTTGGGGTTGGAGAATCTCGTTAAGTCCACCCCTCGCTTCCCGCTTGGGGTTGGAGAATCTCGTTAAGTCCACCCCTCGCTTCCCCCTTGGGGTTGGAGAATCTCGTTAAAGTCCACCCCTCGCTTCCCGCTTGGGGTTGGAGAATCTCGTTAAAGGTCCACCCTTCGCATCCCGCTTGGGGTTGGAGAATCTCGTTAAGTCCACCCCTCGCTTCCCGCTTGGGGTTGGAGAATCTCGTTAAATCCACCCCTCGCTTCCCACTTGGGGTTGGAGAATCTCGTTAAAGTCCACCCCTCGTTTCCCGCTTGGGGTTGGAGAATCTCGTTAAAGGTCCACCCTTCGCATCCCGCTTGGGGTTGGAAAATCTTGTTAAAGTCCACCCCTCGCTTCCCGCTTGGGGTTGGAGAATCTCGTTATGTCCACCCCTCGCTTCCCGCTCGGGGTTGGAGAATCTCGTGTTTGAATCCACCCCTCAGCAAACGAGGTTTGTTGACTCTCTAAGAAAGCGACCTTCGCTGATTCTATAAGGAGACGAGGTCCTATCTCTCTTATTGAACGAAGTTCGTTGACTCTCTAGGTAAGCAAGGTCTGCTAATTCTCAAAGTAACGAGGGTTCAAAGCGGAACGAGTTTTCAATCTCACTCCATTGCGCAAGATCCGAGTAAAGCTCGAAACCACAACATAAAAACAAGCACCCGATGTGGCCCATGTGCTCCACAAACATGGTGGCACTTGGACCATGGGGTTGGATCGGGATACACAAAATATGGATGCATGAAACTTAAAACAAGAGAAACACACAGCCATGAGGCAAAAAGAAAGAAATTGCATAAAAAGGCCACAAGGGCCAAGGTGTTTAATTACAGACCCCGCAAGGCCACCAACAAAAAAATAACCATACAAAAAAAAAACATCAGAAAAACAGAGGCATCCTTCAGTTCTTAGGGGCTTCGGCGGCGGTATCCTTCTGGGCATCAGCCGCAGGTTCCGTGGGAGCTTCAAGAACGGGAACAGAGGCGGTAGAAGGTTGGGCGCTCGGCGCATCATCAGTCGCAGGCTGAGGGCCCGCGATGACAATTTTCGGACCTACCTTTACGAGGTCCGCCGCAGGAGGTGCCTCGCTAGCCACAGTCCTATCTTCGTTGAGAAAGAACTCGCATTCTCCCTCGGGCTCCTCTCCGGCTTCCTCCACCATTGTCTCCTCGTAATTAGGGTTGAAGAAGGAGATGCGGGGTCGAGGTGCCCATACTTCGCAACCGCCTGTTTAACCCCCATGCGGACGGCCTGGCGGAACATTTTCCGCACACTCTCCACCAACTCCCCCTTGTATTCCTTGAAGGCCACATACTTGGGGCCCGCAGCTTCCACCTCCTTGTTGAGCTCGACAACGCGTCGTCGGAGGCTGGTAATCTCATCCTCGACCTTCAAAAGCTCCGCCTCCTTCTCTTTGAAGAAGTTGTGCTCAACGGAAAGCTTGTTCCGAAGCTCCTCATTCTTGCTCTGCAAAGCTCCATCCACCTCCTTTGCCCTTGCCTCCCCCTCCTTCGCCCTCACCACCGCCTTGGCCTCGTCCCTCACCGCAACCTCCGCGACGTTAACCCGCTTCTCGGTCGCAGTAAGCTCCTTCGCTTACTTCGCACACTCCTCTGTGCGGGCCTTAAGCGCCGCCTCCATCTTTTTCATCCTCGCATGAGCGAGGTTGATGCGGCTGCGGTTGTAGTTATTAAAGAAGGTATGCTGCAAGTTCACAAAATTGTCTAGAAAAAGAAAAATAATAAATAAGAAAGAAGGCACAAAACCCAAAACAAAAGCGAAGTTCATAAAAGCGGAACTTACCATGGCCGAGTATCGGGCAACCTCGTCATCAAGGGCCACCTCGGTGAGGTTGTTAGCCCACGCGACCTCCTCCTTTCACTCCTCCCGACCCCATTTCACCGAGGCACCCCTAACCGGCCCGGGGCAATGAAACTTGGCGGGCAAAGGACCAGTGGTGTTGAGAGCTCGTCCCTCAAAGTTAAAAGGGGGGATGACCTCCTTCCCCGAAGAAACACGCTGGTCGTCCCCCCGATGTTTCTTCTTCGTCTGCCCACGAGGGGACTCCGTGCTTCTCCCCTTATGCCTAGTTCCATCACCGGACCCTCGAGAGGTTTGGGATGACGTCTTCGCGACACCCCCCTTAGGCGGGGCCCCCTCAGCAGTCCTCTCCCCGGACATCTTCGGCGACAGAGGTATAGATTTCGGCTGCGAAGCGGGCGGCCTCACCAACGAGGTCAGATCCTTTATAACAACCCCTTGTTGGCTTCGAGGCTTCGGAATGTTGGAAGAAGAAGTCATAGGCTTCTTGCCCCGCGACTTCGAGGTAAGAGCGCCGAATAGGTCAACTGCTGTAAAAAAAAACATGAAAGTAAGTTAAATAAGATGAAACAAAGAGGCTAGCGAGGTTTCCAACCTCGTGGCCTAAAGACGACATTAAAACAAAATAAGCTAGCGAGGTTTCTAACCTCGTTACCTAACAACAAAAAGCAAGTAACAAAGGCAAGCAAGAGAGAAATTAAGTACCCTCTTCGCCCTCGCGAGGGGGAAGGGCAAGGCTCAGGCCGGCCCTCTCAAGCCGATCCTTTGCTAGATACTTCTGGTACGGGGCCTGACACACCGGAGCATATCGGGCTTTGAGTGCCTTAAGTTCGGTGACCGTATGCGGACCCACTGACTGGACGAAGTTGCCTGGCGCCGTGGGAAAATTGAGATACCTCCCGGTGAGGTCTCGAACCAAGAACCAATTTTTCTTCCACGACCCGATGTTCTAAGGGGTCGTGGTGAGTTTGATGCCCGACAGGCTAAGGTTGATGAGGCAGGACTTCTACTCCCTCCTCGCTAGGAACAGAGTCGACATGTTGTCGAGATTCGGCCTGTCCCCAAGCTCGCGGCTGTGAACCGTATAGGCGCACAACAGCTTCCAAGCGTTGGGAAACAGCTGTGCAGGGCAGATCTGCATGGCCCACAGAAAATCGACAATGTGTTAGGCCAGGGGCAACCTGAAGCCCGCTTGGAGACTGAACAGGTGCACAACCACGCACCTTTCGTAAGACGCCAAGAAGCTGCCCTCCTCTTCGGGAAGTGCTAGCTCGACTCCCTCGGGCCAAGCGAAGTTCTTGGCAATATCTGCGAGCTCCTTAGGCTTTAGCTCGGTAGGCATCCCGTCGGACAAAAGAGCCTCGCGCGAATCCGAGGACATGGGGATCCGTTCCTCGAGGACGGGTGGGACGCAAGACACGGCATTGGTAATATACGCCGCAGCAAAGCTCGCGGGCTCGTAGGATTCAGACGACGTCGCCACAACCTCGGCAACGACCTCATCGGAGACGAAAGACGAGGACATTTCAACATCTGACGACGCACGAAGTCGGGAAAAGCGTGAATTAATGGAAACCTCAGAGTCACTAGAAGAAGGGTCGGTAAAAATCAACGAAGGGGACCTCGGGCTCTGGGAGTAGCTAGGCTCTACGCTTCCCACGGAATCGAAAACCTCCTCGTAAAAACCCTCTTAAACTTTGAACACGAAGCCTGGTGGGGGGCTCACAGAAGCTCTCCTAGGCATGAAAGAACGACGTCCAGGCCGCGGCACCTGGAAAAGAAAGAAGTGTTGAGACGTCGGGCAAAACAATTAAAGAAAGAAAGCACGAGGTTGTAAAGGGTTGAGGCGTCGAGCAAAATAACCAAGGAAGAACCACATGAGGTCATAAAAGAAGAATGCCACGTGGCACCCTAGAAGCTACTCTGACAAGATAGGACGGTAGAGGAGAATTTGAAGCGCTAAAAGGAAGAAAGAGAAAGAAGAATGCCAACCAGCGGTGGAAACCCAAACGTCCCGTCAGTCGGACATCATGACGTTTGGGTTTCCGAGGATCTCAAAATTCGAAATGGTGGAAAAAGCAAACATTCAACCGTCAACTGGAGGACAAAGGGTACGAAGGCATGGCGGTCACCACCCTTGCCCCACCGTCTCGCCACCACGACACTGACGAAAAGCCCTAAGAAACCATCGTTGCCCACCAAAACCCAAACCAAAAACAAGAAACAACAAAAAGGGGCGAAGAAAATGGCGAGGGCACCACACCAAGTGAGTCGGCTAAAGTCGTTGTTGCCAAGATCCAAAATAAATAACCGTATTATACTAACTAGTATAGTAAGCAAGCAAGGGGTCGAACCCAAGAGAATCGAAATTCTGAACAATCAGCAGGTAACAAGACAGGGGTTTTTGGAATTTAAGCAGGCAGACAATATTTAGGGTTTAAATCAATGGAAGGAAAGCAGAGTTTATTCAACCAATTCCACCTTTTTAATCATTCGATTATTGATTCATCTACTTTTCTATTAATTCCCATGTTAATTCCAATCCTTATAAAAGATTTCCGCTTGTCCACGGTCCAAGCAAAAGGATGATATGAACAAGAACACTTAATCAAATCATGCAAGGTATTAAGGATAGAAGGATATTAAATCATGCAATCAAGCTACGAGTCTCATGCATAAAATAATAATCAAACACTCTTTCTCAATTCTAGTCCACGGTCCTAGAAAAGAGTTGTTTCAAGGATAAATAAGATTGCACAGACAACAATCAAACTAATCCAAACAATAGAATATCAATCAAATTCAACAAGTTGCGCACCAAGAGAAATCAATTGATAATCATAAAATAAGCACAAGAGTTTTGATATTAACCAAGGGATAGAAAAGTTACCAGAATCTCACGAATTACATAAAAAGGCTTCCTTGATCAAACAAACTCCAAATGAAAATTAGTTCTCCATAAGAGAGAAAATACTAAAATCTGGAAGAATTGAAAACTAGATCTAAGAGAGAATACAAAACAAAGCTCCAAAACTAGGTCTTAATAGTCTCGAACTAAGCGTACGAAATAAAATAAATTCGGAAATAAATAAAGATAGATAGATAGAAAGATCAGTCACCTCCACGGAATAATGCTGACGTGGACCTCCGCGGGCGCGGTGAACAACCTCCGCGATCGCGGACCTGATCGTGACAGAATTCACTGTTTTCGGAAGATGTTTTGACCACCTTAGAGTTGGAATTTCGACTCGGAGTAAAAATATGAATTATAACTCTTCGAGTTAACTTTCCAATGATACCAAATTCATCTTCATCCGATCACCGTATCTCCCGGAATAATCGTTACAAGAAAGTGGTGTCGAAAGAACTCCAAACCAACACTTGTCTTCAAAACTCTTGCAATTCTCCAAATCGTGTCTTCGGTCTTCATATGACAATTATGCTCAAAACTAACCTAAACACACTCAAATCATACCTAAAATACAAGAGTTAACCTATACTAAACTAGAGCATATCACCAAGACAAGAGCCACCCTCACCACCACCGTCTCTCAGCCACAACGATGGCGAGAAACACCGAGAAACAACCATCACCCACTAAGGCGCAGAATAAAACGGAAAAAAGCAAAGAAAAATGGCGAGGGCAACGTACAGAAACACACACAACCCCACCACCGCCGTTTCGCCACCGTGACACTGGCGCGAAACACCAGGCGACACACCGTAACCCCTCTAGAACGTAGAACAAAAAAGCGAACAATGAAAAAACCAAAGGCGAACAACACCAAAAGACGAGAAGAAGAAAGTCGAGAACTTACTTGTTCAGAATCGGCGAAAAAAGAACCGTGGTGCAATTGGAAGGTGACGGAGACTCATCAGAAACCGTCTGGAGGAACCGCTCGCAGGAAACCGAAAAGACGAAGAGAGAGAAAGCAAAAATGTTGGAAGAGAAGATGAAGGGGAATCGTGTGAGATACGCCCCTATAAAGAGCAAGCTTAGGCCTCCTCCGCTCCCGAACGGCTTATTGGGCCTATCCCACCTGAACGGCCCATTAAGCAAGATATGGGGAGTAGGCCTAGAAAGCTTCACCCATGCAAAACAGGAAAAACGCCTAAGTACATTACCTCACCCCTCACAGGATGTTGACCCCAACCTCGAGAACCTCACACCTCGCAAAGTGCCCTCCCAACCTCGAGAACCTTACACTCGCAAAAAGCCCTCCCAACCTCGAGAACCTTACACCTCGCAAAGTTCCCTCCCAACCTCGAGAACCTCCCAACCTCTAAAACCTTGTATCCCGCGACCCTAGGGAACTTATGCCCTGCGGCCCTCGAGGAGAGATCCCCAGGCCATGGGGTTGTGATGATGTCCAAAATGGTAAAATAATAGGTGGGCCTAGGATACAAAAAAACAAATAGACACAACGGGATTCCCAAGGGTGATTCCGCGACCCACAACCATATGCCTCTTTAGTTTAAACCAAACATTCCCATCTCCGCGAGATCTTCCGAACCCACAGAGAGAGGTCTAAACCTCGCCACCGACTCTACTGACACACCCGCCCACACGGACCACTCACGGATGCCGCTTCCCCGAACCACTCACGGATGCCGCTTCCCCGAACCAATCACCGACTGCCCCTCCCCCGGACCAATCAAAAGCCCCTATCTGGAGCATCCCACATCGAACCCTGGCCAAAACTCGACTCCCCAATCCTCTATAAATAGAGGAGAACCTCGTAAGAAGAGGGGGTCGAAAAACATCTTGAACTCAAGAACTATCTTGCTCGTTGAAGATCGACATGATTGAAACATCGTCAAAAGACCTCGCTATAGACAAGTGAAGTCCACAAAAAGACTTCAAGTCATACAGAAACCTCGCTCACATCAAAGACCTCACTGCACAATCTCACAAGACTATCTACACCACGCTCTCAGATCCACCTCGTCTCAAGATCAATCAAGTGATACTTAGGTGGTAGAATATTTTGGCAAATAAGAGATCTCGAACATTGTTAGGTCGAGATCTCGAATACTCGTAGGAGGTCTAGGGTGTAACTCTCAATTGCTTATTAGCCTCGTTGGCTTGTAACCTCGCTGTAAGGAAAATATAAATAAAGAAGCAAGTGTTTGCACAATCGAAAATAATAATCTCGTTTCTTGTCTTCTAGCGAGCTATTATTTCGGGTTTCATCAGTTGTATAATTAAAAATTTTAATCTAAACCCAAAAATATTAAAATATTATACTAAAATAAATATATTACATAAATTAAAAATTGCATGTAGATTTTATGTTGTAATTTGAACAATTTTTAAAAAAATAATAGAACTTTTTTCCTATAAAGTAAATTATTTAATGAAAACTTGTCAAGTATACGAATTTAAATTTGTGAAAATATATAAACATATATGTAGAAAGTTCATTTACTATTATTAGAATAATAACTTATGTTATTTTATTATTCTTCAAGCAATAAATGTTGGTAATGTTTGAAAGTCATCAATCCATTTAGTGTGAGTAATGAATGTATAAGTGTGAGAATTATTAAGGGTATCGCTTAGGCATGGGGCGTGCGGGAGGCTCGGCCTAGTGATCGACCCAATTGTATTTCTAAGGGTTTGAAAGAGATAGAGGAATCATGGGTGGATTGGTGTAGGTCTCGATGCAAGGGTGCAAGAGGCGCGCCTTGATTGGTAAAGTCGAACATGAGGTTTTCGACATGAGGCTGGCCCGTGGCACGTGGGCGTGTTGAACCTCGTGTGCGCCGAAGCACCAAGCGTCGACATCTTACGCCGGGACGTTCTAGCGAGCGCGCGCCGAGTGCTAAAGCATCGGCGCTGGTGCGCCGCTGCGCAGAAAGCAAGTGCGCGCCTATGCGACCAAACCATAGGCGCGTTGATGGGGCTGTTTTGCATTGACTTGCATGTTTAGCCAATTCCGTATGATTGATTGGCTATGTTATGATTCCTATAGTGAGAAATGAAGGTCTAAGACTATGTGGAAAAATTTGAGAGCTAATCAAAGCTTGAAACACCTAGTTTAAGCTAGCTCAAGTTATGAGCTGGTTTTGGGTTTTAGCTCGGTTTGAGCTAAGGCGTTGACCTTTTGGCTTCGTGGAAGCATCACTAAGCTTCGTAGAAACGTTGTACATATTTTACGTTTTGGGAGTGATGTCTAGGTAAGCTAGCTCGAAGCTAGATCCACCCATGGTGTTGGGCCGCGCGCATGATGGGCCTTTTTGGGCCTCGTCTTGAGTTTGGATAAGGATGGATTTGAAATTCAAAAGTTTGTTAAGGGAAGTTACAAAAGTTGGTTGCAACTAACTCCCTTGTTTTCCTCCTTATTTTTCTCAACTAATTAACTACCTTTTTCTCTTTCTATAACCACCACTCCTCTTGGCCTATAAAAGGGAGTGAGCACCTCTCTTGAAGCGAGTTCGAGAGTTCGTGAATTCCAAGAAAATCACGAGATTGTATTTTGAGGTTTTCCACATCAAATTACAAACACTTATTGAAGAACGAGGTGCGTATATATGCAATGATGATACATGCTTGCCACATGTTCATTGTATAGGAACGTTTTATCTCACAACGTTATTGTGGTTGTACCCTTGGCATTAATAGGGGCAATAAGCGTTGAAGGAAAGTTGGATATCATCCAGTGACTCGTTGCCTTTATCAAGTCTCGTTTTGTTTATGCTTAAAGTGTTTTACTTTTGTTCTAACATAAACTAACTATTCGGCAGTGATTACCCTTGTGGTCTACACCCAACGAGATTACCTTCAGGTCTACTCACGAGATTACCCTTTGGGGTCTACTCAAACTGTCTTGATTACCCTTCGGGGTCTACAAGAGCCGAATCTAACCTTCAACTAACAACATACACTAAAATTAACAATAAATATTCAAATATTATGTCAATCTATTTGTGAAATTTTTGAATTGATTTGTTAAAATGATCACAAATTAGTACATAAAATATACTTGAAAAGTGAAGGTATAATAAATAAATATTCATAAGTTGTCATAATATTACACCAATACCAAGCTTATAAAAAAATAAGCTTGTTTATAAATATTCATAAGCTATCATAATATTGCACCAACATAAGAGATGGGAAATAAGCCACTAGGACCAACATCGTACCTTGCCGACTCTCTTCAAAAGAAGCATGCATACACACGGTAGGAAAGTACGCTTCTAGGGACTAGGAATCGGAGGGCTCACCCTTGGAAGTGCAAACGGAAGCCACCCATGGGGCATTTAAATTTCTAGATGAAACTCGAAGCACATAACAAATCCTTGAACGCTGCGCGATCTCTCCCTTATGTTACATGTAAGTACTTGCAGAACTCTCATGTTCATACCAAACTTTGAATGTATATATAGGCCATGATCAAGTTAACACAAATCTCAAATTAAGAAGGCCAATAAGAAATTTTGAATGGGCACAATCTTTCGAAAGATTGATGTCAGAAAATCAACGAGATTCTAACCAAGCTTACTGCTTAGGATTGGAACAAACAATCTTTGAAAGGGCGCGATCTTTCTTCGGAAGATCAATATTAGAAAATCAACAAGGTTCGACCTAAGCTTCCCGCTTAGGGTTGGGAGGGCGCGATCTTTCTTCGGAATATCAAAGTTAGAAAATGAACGAGGTTCTCCCCTGCTTGGGGTTGGAACAAACGATCTTTGAAAGGGTGCGATCTTTATTCAGAATAATAACATTAGAAAATCAATACGGTTCTAGCTAAGCTTTCCGCTTGGGATTGGACAAACAATCTTTGAAGGGTGCGATCTTTCTTCGGAAGATCGATGTCAGTAAATCAACGAGGTTGTGATCCAATCATCCTGCTTAGGTTTGGAACAAACAATCAATAAAAAGGCTGAAATTCAAGCACAACTTGAGGTTGCACCAATTCTCATGGACAAATACGCGATCCAAGCAAGCTTTAGGATCCTCGCAAACAATAAATAAAAAAGGGTGTGATTCAATCACATCTTGGGGTTGCACCAACTCTCTTTGAAAAGTGTGTGATCCAAGTGAAGACTGGGATCGTCACACAACTTGGGGTTGCACCAAATCTCTTTGAAAAATGCAAGATCCAATCAGGGCTTGGAATCGTCGCAAAAATCAATAAAAAGGGTACGACTCATGCACAAATTGGGGTTGCACCAACTCTTTTTGAAAATGCACGATCGAAGCGAGGCTTAGGTTCGTCGCAAACAATCAATAAAAAGGGGTTTAACTCAAACATGGCTTAGGGTTGCACCAACTCTCTTTAAAAATGTGTGATCCAAGCGAGGCTTGAGATCATCGAAAACAATCAATATAAAGGTTGCAACTCAAGCACGGCTTGGGCTTACACCAATACTCTTTGAAAACACACGCGGTCCAAATGAGGCTTGGGATCATCGCGAATGTTGAGAGGGTTTCTTGACAACAAATAAATTTATAAGTCAAGACCCCGCTGAGTATAGCGAAGTCAGGATCGTTCCACAGAAAGCAAGGTTGTTTGTTTATCAATCTACTAAAAAGCAAACAAAAACAAATAAGAACACTCACAAGTAGCCTCGTTAACGACGTTGTCAGGGTCGTTAACGAACCACCGAACACAAAAACACTCAAATAACGACCTAATTAAATTCGGTACCGAGGCAAGTAACTCAGCAACGAAAATTCACTAGAAACAATTCAAATAAAACAAAGATCTAGGACTAGGGACACCACAACATAGCCAAGCATATAAACTCGTAAGAAGATAAGATCATGCCTTTAAACAGATAGAGTCATCAACTTTCGTTGACTATCAAGTAAATTAACCAACTTTCGTATCCTAATTCACTTAATTGCTTGTTTTGGATCTAAAGGTTGAAACTTTCGTATTCAAACAATATCAACCTTCAAGTTACTAACTTTCTCTTTCAATCAAGTTAAAAACTCAAATTACCTCAACCTTTCGTTTCGGTATAAGCACAACAAACAATCTCAATAAAAGATAAAAGGCATTCAACACACAATCTTACTCATCAAACATGCTCAACTATGTCGGGCTTAACCCCGATCCTAGAAAAGAAAAAACTACTCACTAATCATAATTAAGAAACTAATAACTTTAATCAAAGAAAACATTGGAAACAAAATAATACTCAAATTAATAAAAAATAAGGTCTTACAGAGATTCAGAAGAAATTAAGAGGAAATCGAAAACAACGAAATACCGAATCAAATTCACAACTAACGATCCCGGCAACTTTCGTCTACCGAGCCCCTTCGATCACAACTCCGATCCGTCTTTCTCTCTCTCAGCTCTTCAAAATTCTCCTCTATCGATCTCCACTTTTCTATGCTAGATAGAAGGGTATTTATACTAAAAAGCTAAAAACTAAAAAGGATAAAAGATATAAACTTTCCTAAAAAGATAGAAATAAACTCTAAAAGATAGAAACAAAATCTAAGAAGATAATAAGACCTAAAATACATATTCTAATAACCCTAAAAGATTCTAAAAAGATACTCAACCGACACGAAAATAAATTCCCGCTCAGGATCGGTGAATTATAAAATCAAACTTCAAATCTTCTCCTTCGTGGCCTCATTAACGAGCCCTCACAGCCTCGTTAACGAGCCTGGGCTTTGTTTTCTTCCACACTTCCTCTCGTAATCTTGAGCTCTGACTTCTTCAATCTTTTATTCCTCTATCTTTCACTGTAATGCTCCAAATTCAGCTCCATATAGCTCTTTTCCTCGCTAAAACCTACAAAATACACAAAATAGCGTAGCTTCCACTCTTTTCATAGAAATATGCAAAATTATCTAAAAACACTCAAAACTAAACCTAAACTTAACAAAACTAAACCTAATAAGTAAAGAAAACATACTAAAAACTGTACTAGAAATACGAACATCAAAATACCCCATACTTAAACTTGCTTGTCCTCAAGCAATAAACAAGACATCAACCAAAAACAAAACAAACATACTCATCAAGACATAGCCATCTTCTAAAAAGCAACATCTACACATGAGAAAAATATAGCAAAAGACAATTAACGTCCTCACACATATATGTACTTAAATAGACATAAGATAATACAATCCAACCTTACACGGGATATTGTGTTTCTCTCAACTCTCAAGTGTTTGGGCGTATAAATTCAATCTCTCAACTCATCTTATATACAAAAACTCATAGAAATTGGAACTTATATCACCAATACTCTCCACCCAAGATTTGTCAAAACAAACAAAAATCATCAAGAGAACTTAGGCTCAATGAAAAATTTCATAGAAGCTTCCATTCGGCCGGGTTGTAATGGGGCTTGGTAAAGACAATAAGGCGTGGAAATATTTTGGCATGTGATGCTAATAATATCCGGGAATCAAAGACTCCTAAAAACTCACACATCCAAAAACTCTCATAAAATATTATACCAAACTCACTCTCATTATGCACTTATTCTCACTCACCCTTCATTATCCTAGAAAGTCTCATAACAAATAAAATAATCTCTGATATTATCTATAAATACAAATGCACTTCAACTCTTCACTTCCTATTCTTCTTCTTTCTCCTTTTTTTTACTTTCTTTTCTTTTTTTTTTTACTTTTTTGCCTCGTTGCCTTGTTAACGAACCCACTTCAGGGTCGTTAACGAGCTCCCGTGTACATTCTTCCTTTTCTTTCTCACCTCCATCAAATACTTTATTTTGTGCATCTTTTGCTTATCAAGAGCTCTTTCTTCTTACATGTAAAAATAAGAGACTTCCAATCTACCCTTTCCAAATATCCTTCAATTGTAGCAAAATATAAGCAACTTCTCTCTTTTTAACACCCAACAAAACTTACCTCTCCAATCTAAGTCCTAATTCCCGGATAGGGTCAAGCTTATATCGGCTAGGGTATACTTTTGTGGAGCTAAAAATAAAAGGTTTCAGGCTAGAATTGGTTATCAAAAGAAGGAACATGTAAAGGTGGATAGGGAATAATAGGGCTTATAAAAATAAGTTCTCTCTTTTTAACACCCAACAAAACTTACCTCTCCAATCTAAGTCCTAATTCCCGGATAGGGTCAAGCTTATCTCGGCTAGGGTATACTTTTGTGGAGCTAAAAATAAAAGGTTTCAGGCTAGAATTGGTTATCAAAAGAAGGATCATGTAAAGGTGGATAGGGAATAATAGGGCTTATAAAAATAAGTTCTCCATCATATGATTTTCACAAGTAATGAACTAAAAATCTTATACGGGTCTCAAGAAATAGATAACCATCACAATTCCAAAAGATAATATGCATAAAGAGAGTAAATCACACAAGAAAAGAAGAGGGATTTATAAATGTTCTCCCTATAAGGCCAAATATAACTCACAAGGTAGATTTTGTTGGATTGCATCACTTATGCTATAAAGTATATGTGCTCAATTTCATCAAACGCTATCTTCTTCTAAAACAAATAATTTCAAGTTGAGATTCCGGCTATACTTTTAAAGACATGCTTGCAAGGAATTATATGATTAAGTTAGCGATTGCTATCATAGAACCTAAGAAAGGGATATCTATCAATTCTAAAAATCTTTTTTAGATTTTTCGAAATTTTTCAATTTTTTCGATTTTTTTTTCAATTTGCAACATAAAGAAAATAAAAACTACATAAAACACATAAACACCTAGGACACAAGTTTTCTACTTTCTCCCACCCCATACTTAAAATTACAGTGTCCCCACTGTAAGAAAAATAAGAAGAAGGAAAAGAAATAGAAAAGAAAACAACAAAAGACTAAAAAGAAAAAGAAAGACATAAAAACTTACAAATTTTTAAAAGTGGGAAACAAGGAAAAACTTCATCTTCGGGCTGAATCAACGGTTTGGTGGAGGAAAGTAATGCTCAAAGTTCCCCATGAAGTCGTACATCGTCCTCCAGCGCTCAGCGTCCTCCGCCTCTCTCTGACGATGCCTCTGATCCTCCATCGACATGCGAGATGAATAGACAGATTCCCATCTATCCATCCTCCTATGAATGTGATCCTGCTAGAGGTGAAGCTGCTGCATCCGTGCAGAAAGATCCTCGGCCCATGGTGGTGGTATACTCGATCCTGTGTACTCGGGCTAAGGAGGTGGTGGGTAGTGAGGCTGGAAGTGATCTTGATACATCACCGGGTTGTAAGGCAAGAGTCCATAGGAATGAGGGTCGACAAGAGCTGGTGGTGGGTCGATAGGAGCTCTCGGCACCTCGTTAACGAAGCTGGGTGCCTCGTTAACAGTGTGGGAAGGGGGCTGGAAATGGCCGTTAACGAGCCTGGTGGGCTCGTCAACGAGGATGTTGCTCCCCAAGACTTCCGTGTCGATGTCTTCTTGCTCGTAATTTTGCTCCTCAGTGCCGCCCTCGGTGTCGACCTCTTCAGTGTCGTTGCCTACTACCTCGGTATCCTCTTCTTCATCTTCATCTTCATCTTCATCCATGGCTTCCCGCTCAAACCGAGATTCACATGGCCTAAGTGAAATCTCATCCTCCGGCTTAGGTTCCAATGGGTAGGCATGTCCCGTCCACGCCTCGTACCAATTTGGTACGTAGAGAAGCTCAAACTTGTCGAGGGTCGGTGTAACGATGCGATCTTGAACTTTCACCTTGAATCCTCCCTCGGCTTGAATGAAGACACCGGAGCTATACCAATAGTTCTTGTTGAGGAGTTGGGCGTGAGCCGGTGTGTAGCGGGTGAGATCGACTCCAAGATTCTTAGCCAAGAGGCTAACCAAGTTTCCACACCAAACCTCCTTGGACTTGGTTGATTTCCCGATGTAGTAAAGTCACTCGTACCCCAAATTTAAGGGGCCGGGTTCCTCGAAAAGGATGGTTCGGAAACAAGCAACTTTTGTCCTTGTAGGCCGGTTCAACTCTCTCTTCGGCCAAAACGTCGCGGCTAGGACTCTAAGAATAATCCTGAAGATGGGGTTGATGATGGTTGCCCCGGATAATGCCGCGGTGGAGGATTGAACCTCCCCGGTGATGTAGCTCCAAGTGCGAGTCACTCTGTAGTCCTTTAAGCTGTAGTCTCTATACGGGTTTGGGAGCTCTAAAATTTCGTTGAACTCCGCCATTGTGAACTGACGACTCTCATTACCGAGCCGAAACCGGATTCGTCCCGCCGAGGTCTTCGACGAGAAGCTAGTCTCCAAGGTGGATAAAGCCTCCTTGACGTCCGTGTAGACCCCCGTGTTGACAGCACTGGACTTTGAGAACCATCGGGTATAGTGGTCCTTCTCCAGAAAATCACGGTAATGCCGTACTTGGCCTTGAGTGCTCAGAATCACGTCATCCACACGAGGTGGAGATGGGACCTATGGTTTCTCCTCTTCTTTTGAGCTCGGGTAGCGGGTCTGCTTGAACTTGCCATGGATCCTACAAAATAATCAAAACTTTTCCAAGATAAGATCCACTCAAAAATAGATAGGCACGAGACCCCATACTTGATCTTGAATTAACCTCAGAATTATTCGTTAACTACCCAATTGGGTTGTTTACAATTCTGGACTCGGTATTGATCTTTGAATTTTTGCAGGGTCGTTAACGAGCCTGGGTGGGTCGTTAACGACCCGCCAGGACCAAAATTATTGAATTTCAGAATTTAATCCACCTTAAATTAAGGCATAAATCAAGCATGCAATCTTCTATATTTCTCCACCACTCCCACGGTCGGATGTAAGTACCCCATACTTACTCGATTACCCAACCCGAACATGCTTAAAATTACCCAAAATTTTGACATGTAAAGTTTGAAGCTTGAGACTAGGACAAGAAAGATTCATGCTTTTCTAACTAGAGTGTTGCAATAGATAATCTAACATGAATAATCTTTCCTAAAACAAGAACAACTAAGCACAATCAAGAATTTTATGAGCGAAATCTAAACATGCATATCGACCTCCCTAAGAACACGATCCAAGACATGAAATTTCTACCCTAAAAACCATGAATCATGTAATTTAGAGTTAGGGTTTAGAAATTATACCGGAGAATCGAAAAATTGAAGAACAAGAGGTCGGAATCGGGTGGTTAAAGAGCTCGTATCTCGTCGGGTGAGAAAATCGAGTTTCCGGGCTTCGGTAACGACGACCTCTCGGTGGTCGGTGGAGTGAAGGATTCCGAACGGTGGGAGAGGGATTACGAGCTCTTTGGTTGGATTTTTGAGAAGTATGGAATTGGGAGGGTGTGGTGGTAGATTTTTGGAAGGGGTAAAAGGGTTTTTATAGTAGAGGGAAGGGGTAGGGATAGGTAGAGGGTGGGGGCTAGGGTAGTAATAAGATAGATAGATTTAGGTTAAAAAACTTACCTGCCCCATTTTTGACGAGTCGGGTCGTCGAACCGGGTCGTCAACGACCCTGGGTGGGTCGTTAACGAGCTGCCGTAGCCTCTTGGAGTGATTTTTCGATCCCTTCTCCTGAAATCTTGTTAGCTCAAAAATTCTAATTTCTATCCTAACTAAAACTAAAAAATAAAACAAAAGAAAGCTAGAAAATAATCTAAAAAGAAAAACTAAATCTATTCTAAAAGCGGGTTGCCTCCCGTAAGCGCTACTTTTAACGTCGTTAGCCCGACGAGCTCCTTTTGCTCACGGTGGTTCATGTGTAGCCATGTTGAGATCTTGAGGTACCCCATACTTAGCCTTGCAGCCTCTGTGTGCTTGAGTTGCTAAATTTGGACCTTTTTCTTCTATCAGTACACCCGATATTCCTACATGATGGTCAGTGAAGTCCGAAAACCAAGGTGGTTTGGACTTTTCTGTAGTGCGTATAATAGGGCCTTGGTTGTACTCTTGCACGTGGGACTCGGTGATTGTCCAATGAGACTCGGTAGAGACGGTTGTGTCGAGTTCTGGTTGAGTCAACTCAATTTGTGCGACTCCAACTAGGTCGTTGGCTTTTTGATCCAAGTTGAATTCCACTCGTTCTTTTCTCTGATGTCAAAAGTTAGGAGTCCTTTCCGCACATCAACTCTTGCTCCTGCTGTGGCTAAAAATGGTCGACCGAGAATTATGGGGACATGAGGGTCTTCAGGCATATCAAGGACGATAAAATCGTTCGGTATAAAGAATTTCCCGACTTGGATAGGATAGTCGTCCACCACTCCTGTGGCCTTAACACAAGACCCATCTGCCATGTACAGATTCATGTCTACCGGCTCTAGTGGACCCATATTGGCTTTAGACCAGATTGAGAGAGGAACGAGACTAGCACTGGCACCCAGATCGCATAAAGCCTTGAACTTGTGGTTGCCTATGCCGATCGTTATTGCAAATCTTCCTGGATCTCCTAGCTTTTCCGATAGAGCTATCGATTTGACTTCATCTTGTAGCTCTGTAATGGACCTTTTCCTGCTAAGAATATCTTTCAAAAACTTTGTGTAAGCCGGCATTTCGCTTAGGGCCTCAGCGAATGGGATGGAAATATTAATGCCCTGAAGAATCTTAACGAAACGCTTGAACTTACTCTCAGTAGAGTCCATAGATTTCTTAGTTGGAAAATGAAGAGATTTAACCATTCTCGGAACCAAGTTAAGCTCGAGAGGTGAGAGTACCGAGTCGACAATGGGGTCGTTTATTGTCCTCGGCGGGTCGTTACCGACCCTGGTGGGGTCGTTAACTACCCTGGGGTTGAGAGGAAGGCTCGGTTTAGTGAACTTACCTGTGGTAGGGTCGTCAGGAACCCTCGGAGCCTCGTCACCCTTGTTGGTGGACTCGTTATTTGCTCTCGCTGGCTCGTTAACGAGCCGTTTGGTGACGTCTTGTTCCTCCTTGTCTTCAGCTTGAACTCTCTCTAGTAATGTCTTCCCGCTTCTGAGGTGTACCGCTGCTATTTGGCCTCTTGGGTTCTCCTCGGGGCGGCCCGGGAGTTGCCCTTGTGGTCTTGGAATCCGTGCAACTAGGTCCCCTAGTTGGGAATCAACACTCCTCTTCCAAATATCCAACTCTCCCCATCTTTTATCTTGTCAGTTCAGTTTGGCTTGAACTTCATCAATTTTCTTGTTCACTCCGTTAATGCTTTCTTTTATTTCCTGAACCCATGATGTCGTCTCCTGATGGCCTGGAGGTCGATATGGTGCAGGTCGTCTATCTGGTGGGGGCCCTGCATAGTTTTGACTTGTATTTTGATTGCCCTATGCTTGATAGTTGTTCGACCTGTCATGGTAATTAGGTTGGTTCCTGTATGGTCCTATCATATAATTCATCTCAGCTATTGTCTCAGCGGCTCTAACCTGCTCAATGTTAGTGCAAACAGAAGTACTATGTGCAGAAGAACCACATTCTTGACATGATTGAGAGGATTTCAGAAAACTTACCTGTTTCTTCAAACGGTTAGTAAGAATTGATTTTTAACATCTGGGTCAACTTCTTCTCGATTAGGTATGTAGAGACGTTTTTGAGTTTGTGGAGCTTGCTGGGTTCCGTACATAACATCGTAATTAGCCAGCTTATCCAACAGTTCCCACGTCTCCGTCGGGTTCATCTCTATAAAATCTTACGCAGTATGCGTGTTGATGCGGTTCTTGGTCTCTGCGTTGATATCCTGGAAAAAGATTTCTTGCAAAACATATAAAGGTTGCCCATGAGTAGGGCACTGTCTAAGCATCTCTTTGAATCTTTCCCATGTTTCAACGAATGTTTCATTAGGCAACTGGTGATAGGAGGTGATTCGTTTCCTCAACTCCGTCGTCTTAGCAGGAGGGAAGAACTTTGTAAGAAATTGATCGTACAAAGCTTTCCAAGTCCTGATAGACTTAGAAGGTAGACTCTCCAACCAGTTCAGGGCCTTTCTAGTAAGAGACCATCTAAAAGCTTTTAACAGAACATATTCTAGTGAGACACCTTCAGCAGCTATGGTGTCACATAAATCAAGAAAATTTCTAATATGCTCCATAGGGCACTGAGCAGGTTTCCCTTCAAACTGAGCCCGTTTGATTAAGGATATAAATTGAGATTTGATCTCAAAAGGTTTCTCTATCGTTGGAAGCACAATAGGATATTCTGGCACCCTCAGTTCCGGATGCATGTATTGTCTGGCATTCCTTGGATAGGCATCAAGCTCTTCTTGTAGACGAGCCTTGTCAGCTCGTTGACGCTCAGCTTCGGCGTCTGCACCGTCCTTCTCGGCTTTAAGTGCCTCCATTTGAGTCCGGAGGATCTCCAACTCTCGAGCCATCTCTTCTACTGTGGCCATGGCTCGGTTTTCTCGGAGTCGACGATGCAGGGAACGTTCAGGTTCTGAGTAATAACCAGTGTTATCAAACTGAGACCTTCGTCGTCCTACCGGCATACACTGAGAAAAACAGACAAAGAAAACAAAAATTAAAAACAAAAATGGGGTCGGGCTATTCCCGAACCCAAAGATAAACTAACAAACTCGTTGCTTCCCCGGCAACGGCGCCAATTTGTTGAGAGGGTTTCTTGATAACAAATAAATTTATAAGTCAAGACCCCGCTGAGTATAGCGAAGTCAGGATCGTTCCACAGGAAGCAAGATTGTTTGTTTATCAATCTACTAAAAAGCAAACAAAAACAAATAAGAACACTCACAAGTAGCCTCGTTAACGAACCACCGAACACAAAAACACTCAAATAATGACCTAATTAAATTCGGTACCGAGGCAAGTAACTCAGCAACGAAAATTCACTAGAAACAATTCAAATAAAACAAAGATCTAGGACTAGGGACACCACAACATAGCCAAGCATATAAACTCGTAAGAAGATAAGATCATGCCTTTAAACAGATAGAGTCATCAACTTTCGTTGACTATCAAGTAAATTAACCAACTTTGGTATCCTAATTCACTTAATTGCTTGTTTTGGATCTAAAGCTTGAAACTTTCGTATTCAAACAATATCAACCTTCAAGTTACTAACTTTCTCTTTCAATCAAGTTAAAAACTCAAATTACCTCAACCTTTCGTTTCGGTATAAGCACAACAAACAATCTCAATAAAAGATAAAAGGCATTCAACACACAATCTTACTCATCAAACATGCTCAACTATGTCGGGCTTAACCCCGATCCTAGAAAAGAAAAAACTACTCACTAATCATAATTAAGAAACTAATAACTTTAATCAAAGAAAACATTGGAAACAAAATAATACTCAAATTAATAAAAAATAAGGTCTTACAGAGATTCAGAAGAAATTCAGAGGAAATCGAAAACAACGAAATACCGAATCAAAATCACAACTAACGATCCCGGCAACTTTCGTCTACCGAGCCCCTTCGATCACAACTCCGATCCGTCTTTCTCTCTATCGGCTCTTCAAAATTCTCCTCTATCGATCTCCACTTTTCTATGCTAGATAGAAGGGTATTTATACTAAAAAGCTAAAAACTAAAAAGGATAAAAGATATAAACTTTCCTAAAAAGATAGAAATAAACTCTAAAAGATAGAAACAAAATCTAAGAAGATAATAAGACCTAAAATACATATTCTAATAACCCTAAAAGATTCTAAAAAGATACTCAACCGACACGAAAATAAATTCCCGCTCAGGATCGGTGAATTATAAAATCAAACTTCAAATCTTCTCCTTCGTGGCCTCGTTAACGAGCCCTCACAGCCTCGTTAACGAGCCTGGGCTTTGTTTTCTTCCACACTTCCTCTCGTAATCTTGAGCTCTGACTTCTTCAATCTTGTATTCCTCTGTCTTTCACTGTAATGCTCCAAATTCAGCTCCATATAGCTCTTTTCCTCGCTAAAACCTAAAAAATACACAAAATAGCGTAGCTTCCACTCTTTTCATAGAAATATGCAAAATTATCTAAAAACACTCAAAACTAAATCTAAACTTAACAAAACTAAACCTAATAAATAAAGAAAACCTACTAAAAACTATACTAGAAATGCGAACATCAGCGAACAACCAATAGAAAGGGCACATTCAAGCACGACTTGTGGCTGCACCAACTCTATTTGAAAAAATGCGCGATCCAAGAAGGGCTTAGGATCGATGTAAAAAATAATAAAAAGGATGCAACTCAAGCACGGCTTGGGGTTGCACCAATTCTCATTAAGAAACTCATGCAAGCCATGCCAAATACTAGTAAATATAATATGGAAACAAATCTCTCTAACACATATGTGATCTCGAAAAAGGTTGATTTCGCCACAATGAAATATATAAAAATGAGCAACTCAGCATGGCTTGGGGTTGCACTAACTCTATTTGAAATATACATGTTCCAAGTAAAGCTTGGGAATGTCACATCCAATCAAGTAAAGCGGCACTGGAAATTTATAGGACTCGACCAAAGCTCCTGCTTAAGGATTGGACCAATAAGCTATGGAAAGAAAGCGCTTAAACATCCCATTTGGGATCGAAACAATCAACGAAACCGTTCAAAGAATCACTAGCAAAGTTAAACAACGATGATACAATAGAGAAATGGCAAACCACAAAACCATAAACTCATCCGGTGACTCGCAATCGCTCGCAAGGATGAAAACCGCGAGTCATGGGATAGGATAGGCGAATGAAGAAAATAAGCAATTACCCAACCCATCCAAAAATATAATCAATGGGGGTAGAAAGGGAAAAAGTGAATAGAGATAAAAAAATACAAATCCAAAAAACCCTCTTTAAAGTTATCGCAAGAAATTGTCAATTACAAGCCCTCATAGGGCCATACAAATAATTATGTAAATGCATACATTAATATACAACACGTCACTTAGACTTGGAGCTTACACCTTCATGCGGAGGTACTACCTTGTCATTTTCAGAAGGGTGGTCTTGTAGGATCTAAGAGAGAGGAACTGCATCAATCATGGTTCGATCAACAACCTTATCGATCACCACCCACTTCATGAGCATCAAGCTGAGTTAGTTGTTGATCGCTGGTTTTATCCGCAAGATCACCATCATCCAAGAAAAACTCTAACTCACCCTTGGGCTCTTCTTCAAGCACACCCATGTGTTTGGTATTGTTTGTCTTGAAGAAGACAATGCGCATGTCGATATGATGATAACTGTAAACAACTTGTCTAACCCTAGTGTGCATGATGGCCTGATTATACACATCCATGGTCTCTTTAAAATGGGTCTATAGATATTCTTCAGCTTCTAGGTACTCTAGCCTAACCTTCTCAACCTCTTCATTGAGCTCCTTAACTCCTTGTTGGAGGTGATCAATCTCCTCCTCACCCTCCCTTAGTTCACCCTCTTAGCCTCCCAACAGGCGTGCTCTTCCTCAACCTCTTTCTTCGCCTTAACAAGCTTAAAGCGCGCCTTGTGAGCCTCACCCTTGAACTTCTTGACATCATCTTTGATCATCTTCACAAGTGTCTAAAGTTTGGAGACTTGGGCCTTTGACTCTTTGCCTTCCTTCTCGAGAAGCAAAAGTTTCCCTTTGTCAGCCTTGTGCTCTATGTGTTCATGGATGAGGATCTTCTCAGCGACCTTCATGTGGTTAGAATTAAAGTGAGCGAAGAAACATGCCTACAAGAGAAATAGCGAGTGTAAAAGAAAAAACAATGTCACAATAAAGCAAGAAATGTTGAAAGTGCAAGGTAACTTACGATCTCAACATATTTAAGAGTAACTACACAAGCACTCTCAACATCAACGCTCTTAACTCACTACTTCTTTGTGCGATAGGCGGGAATTCTGATGTCATTGCATGTCGCATCAAATGATTCCAGGCAGCTGAAGTCCATTTGTTAGGCATGGATTGATTCCATCAAGTCTTGATTATGCACTCTCGTTGTTATTGTAAGCCTGGTCGGAGCAACAACCTCACCCCCTTACCGATTGCACACTTGTCCACTTTCTGCTACGTTAGAGGAGAAATTTTGAGAGGCGCGGAGGGGACGACTTGGGAGGAGGCTTTTGCCGACACTTTCTTGGTAACCTCCATGTCTTTTTAGCCCCGCCACCACTAGAGCACGCTTCTTCTTCAACTTCTCAGCCATCAAAGTAAAATTCATATATGAAAGAACAAAAAATGAATGAAGGCAACGATGTGAGTTCTACTCATAGCTAGAAGAATCCTGAACTAGCGAGTCAAGGAGTTATTTGTGTAATACAAATATCAATGTGAGTTCTGCTCCCGAGTAAAATCTTGTGCAAGCCATTGAAGTAGAATTTGAATCGATCTTAGAAAGTGCGAGAGAAGATAGGTCGTTGATAGAAAGAAGAAGTGGAGAGAATGAATCATTTTGAGAGTAGCGAGGCTCGCTTCTAGGAATGCTAGGGCTCGAAGAAGACGTGTAGAACCTATCTCAATCCGTGATTAATATCCCACACCACTCAGATGGACAACTCTCCTTAGACATACAAATAAGAATCTGGACACAAACACGAGCACTTGGAAAACAAGCAAAGATTAGAAACTAGAACGATGCAATGGGTGACAAAGGCAAAAGGGGTCTATATGCTGATCGCTCACAAATGCGAGGGTCTAGAGATACAATTTATAACCCAACCCCGTTGTAGCACGTGGTGGGTGTCGAATACTCGGGAAATCTACTCGATTGAGGTGCCTAGATACTAGAAAGCTAGAAAGGAGAACTTAAAACAAAGGAAAACAAAGAGAACAGTCGGGACCGACACAGAGGTCACGTCGGGCCCGATGTTGGCGACAAGAGGAAGTCGGGACCGACGTAGGCTAAGTCGGGCCCGAGGTAGCTGGGTTTGTCGAACTCAAAGATTGAAAGTAGATATTGGGCTTTTGGGTTCCTTCTCTAGTATATTAAGGCTTTTCCACCCCAACTCAAGCAATAAGTGATGATCGGACTAGGATCGAGTGCTTTCGCCCTCGTTCCAACCACTTCTACACATCGATCATTGGGGAAATCCCCTTCGAAGCAAGGTCTTGAGATTGACACATGTTCACTTTCGCTACTTTGCCAATCACAAGCCTTGATTCCTTACTTTCGCAAGGAATTGTAGCTCTATATAGAGTGGGTTCCTTAGATCAAACACTCAAGGCTATGGAATTGGGGTTTCTAGCCCAAACCTAGCTAGGGTTTTCCCCCATAACCCAAGATCAAGGAGATCTACTCCATATGGCAAACAAAGAAAGCAAACAAATCAAAAGGGAAAGCAATCAACATCATCAATCTCAAAATAAAGCAAGGTTTCATTCAAATCTAAAGCAATCCACAAATTCCAATCAAGGGTTTCCAAATCCACAAGATCAAAACAAAGCAAAGCTAATCTATCAACCAAACCTATCAATCCTTCCTCTCCCTTGGCCGATTCTCTCTCTCTTCCTTCTCCTCTCCTTCCTCCTTGCTCTCCAAGTATCCTCTTGAGGGTTGGTTCCTTGCCAAGTGTGGGAACCTCTTCCTTGTGTGTGAGAGAACCCCCAAGTGTGGGAACCTCTTGTGTGTGAAAGAACCCCCTAAATTAGAAGACAAGAGAGCCTTTTATAGATTAGATGAGGGGAAAAAGTGGAAGTCCACAATTTCGTGCCTTGGAGCCCAAATAGTCCAGTGACCGACTCGGACCGACACGGAGGACCTCGGGCCCGACTTACTGTGCAAGTCGGTCCGAGGTTGAAACTTCCAAGTCGGGCCCGAGGTTGGTTGCAACACGGTCCGGACCTCGTTCCACCTTCTTCTTGTTGGCTTTCCTCTTGTTCTTCTTCATAGCTTGCTCCTCTCTTTCCTCCTTTGCTCGGGCCTTGCTCCATGTCTGACCCTCCTTCAAATCGATCCTCGATTCATGCCAAATTACCTACAAAACACATAAAACGCGCGTAGTCTCCGAATCTCATAGAAATACGGGAACTAAGCTAAAAAGGAACAAAACACACAAGAAAAGGGGAAAAAGAAACATATTTACAAAGGAAATCACATATGAAAACACCACCAAATAAAGAGACATCATATGCCAAGTAAAGAAAATAGAATACACGTAAGCCAAGATAAAAGGCAATAAAATCCTAAAAATGGTGATTAGCGAAATCAAAAGGCAAACACATCAAATCAAAGGAAGTTGACCTGACTAAGCTTCCTAAAGAAATGGATGCAATCCAAGGAAAGATAAGAGAGAAGAAAGACCACTCACGGTGGTGACGCCCAGAAACATCGAAGGAAACAACCATACGAATGAAAAAAATAGCGGTTCCACCCTAAGAAACCTTTCAAGAGAACAAGAAGAAGTCGGGGTATCATTTGAAAAACCCCGAAATCGAACCCTATGATGAAAAAGGCGAAAAATCAGCGTTTTAAGCCACTCGACAAAAAGAAAAGGCTAAAAAAAACGGCATCCTAAGGGGTATTTGTTCTGACTTCCATGGAGACAAGAAGATAACCCATCATCTTCGCAAAAAATTAGGGGAAACAAAGTTCATTAAAAAAATGCAAATAAATAAAAATAAGAAACTTACTTGAAATTGCAAAAGGGCAAGGGACGACTTTGTGGCAACAAAAGATGTTTGAGTTCGTCGGTAAACCGAAACGTCACTGTAGTGAGAGTGAAAGAGAGATTATTGGAGGGAGAAGTGGAAGAAGATGCTTAAAATACGGGGAAGAGTATTCTTCCTTTATTTATAGAATTGCGTTAATGGGTCGACCTAATATGAGTATTTGCTTGGCATAAAACTATGTCGAGAATCCGCCCACAAAACGGAATCTTCCCTGGAAATGCCCATGTAATAGCCGCAATTTTCGTTAAAAGAATAAAGTTCACTTTCATAAATATTTAATTATTGAATAAATAATACAACCTAATCAAAGGGCCTTTTTACTTCAAGTTTTATTTTTCTAAAATAAATCAACTATAACATCATTACGAAATTATTATTCGAATAAATGAATTTATTAAGAACGAAACTTAATAAATTCTAAAATCAAGTATAACATCGTTACGAAATAATTATTCGAATAAATGAATTTATTAAGAACGAAACTTAATAAATTCGTAACTAATGGAAATTCTATTCGTAAAACTCGATTATTCAGACGCGCGTATTAAATCGGCTTTCGGTCCTTTTTCAAACGTGTCGGATCATTTAAAAGAGGAGATATAGTGAGATTTGGTAGAGATTCTCCACTCATTATAACTGACTATCTCATTAATATCAAATTCTTCTACCTCCCACTTACATGTCTTAAGTTTAATAAAATCTAATTATTTTTAGTCTTCCACCACCATAATGTGAGATTGTGAATCATCATTTCTACATATGATTATCTACAACCTCCACAAACAAAAATGCTCTATTTAAAGGGATATGTCTTGTGAGAAACACTCACCAAAGACACACTCTCAAGCTCTCTTCTTGCCTATTTTATTTCTTCCACTTAAATCCACCAAAAGCCTTCATTGTGCCTTCTAAACACCACCACCACCACCGGCTACCACCACCACCGATTACCACCACCACCAATGCCGGCTACCATCAGCTGCCCCGCTGCCAGGAGCCGTGCGCACCAGGCCGAGCCGCCGCCCCCTTCCCCCTTGCTCCCTTGTGTGTTTTTCCTCCAAAATCAAACACAATTTAAGGGAATAATTGCTTGGCCTTTTTAATTTATTTTGAGCTTGTTTTCAGCACGTTAAACTCATTTTAATGATCATTTTTTATAGAAAAATCAGGTTATGAAAGTTTAAAAAAAAAATAGAATATCTCTTATGATTTTTTACATGCATGCATGGATTGTTAAAGAGGAAATTTCTCTACAAATCATGGGAGAGTTTGTACTAAAATCCTACACTTTTATAGGTGATTTTTAACGTGTTAAATTCCGTTTTTGTGCTAAGCTTAAAAGGACATAGCTTTTCTTTCTCTTTATACAAAAAAATCCTTGATTTTATAAAGGCACTTTTGATAATTATTTAAGATATAGTTTTCAAGCATAAAACCTTCATGCATGTCACACATGAACCTTGAAATGAATTTTTACTATGAATTCTAATTTATATAAGTTTGACAAACACGTACAAGTTTTGATCAATTAAAATGAAAATGCATTTGCATGTCTTTTAAAGAAGTTTTTATGAATTAAATCTTCATGCATGCCCTATATAAGCATTTAGTTGTTTTTATATAAATTTTTGGAAAAAAATAGGTCTAATAACAATAAGACATACTTAATTAAATTTTACGTACTCTTGCATGTAACTTTAAATGGATTTGTATGAATAAAATCCTCTTGCATGTCTTGTTAAACCTTAGGAATATTTTGTAAGATGATTTTTCTTACTAGTGAAGGTTTTATGAAAATAAAATAAGATCAACTAAACTACATATGCTTTGCATGGATTTTTAAGAGGAATTTTATGAATTTAATCCTATTGCATGTCCTTTTCCTAAAGTTGTTAATACTAGAATAAATTATTTATAAATTTATAGAACCGAAAATAGATTTATAAAAATACTAGATACTTAAAGAAATCTTATAAGGCATGCATGTTTAGTTTATGGAATTTTCGGAATAATCCTTCTCATGCATGTGCTCTAGAATGACTAAGATAATGACATAGTATACCTTTTTAATAAAAAGGAATAATTTTATAAGCATAAGTTATATGAAATCATTTAAAGTAATGTAAGTGTAAAGAAAAAGTGTTTTTATAAGGTGTTATGACAATCATAGGAATTTCCTATAATCTTACATTAAGTAAATCATGATTTTTAGGAAAATTGCATATAAGAATAAATTTTAATAAAGTATTTTTTATATAAAAATGATGCATACAAACAATATATATAGCTTATTTTTAATTTTATATATAAATATTTGCATGTGGGTTAAAAATGATTTTCATGTGAATAATTAAAGCCTTGCATTATTCTTCTTAATATCTAAATTATTTAACTAAATAATTAGATTAGCTTGCCTTCTGTTAGAAGATGAAAATAAGAGAAATGTTTATTTAAATGAAAATAAGGATTTTAATACGTGTTGTTCGTCGATCTTTTGGTTATTTAGGTCGAAGTTTCGAGCATCACTAACACTTCCTTTTCCAAGTTCGTAGAATGACCGAAGGAAATTTCAAGGAAAGTGGATATTCTCCTTGAACCTTTCGATAAATTCGATTCCGTTAAATTGTTCAATGTTGGGAACACCTTACTTGCTAAATAAAACGAACCTAGGAAATATCGATTGTTAGAAATAATGACATTTGTTAGCAGTATTACTGTTATTGAGGTTAGTAAATATATGCGAGGCTTGTTTTGTGTGGCCTTTGTTTGTTTAATAATCTCTTTTTGAGATTCATAATGAAATTCGTAATTAGTTAATAAGGGGTGCGCGGGCTCGGCCCGAACACCTCTATATAATATGTCTAGTGGTGTGACACCATGCTCTCTCTTCCTGCGACTTAAGGATCATGATCTATGTCCGCTCCTACTCGTTGGAGGGATGTCTACACACCATTTTAAAGTCATTAACGTTAAGTAAAGTCTTGACACGTAATAAAGATAAGTGCCCATGCACATTAAAAGACATAAAAACCGGACCGGTCTTAAAAAATCGATCAGGCTCCCGGACCGCAAGGGGGCGAGAGGTTTTCTAGAAACTTATGTGTAACTAATGTTCCTAACAATTCTATTTTAAGACGTTCTACAATCCCGTAGTTCGTTCTCTCGGTTTAGAGTTATCTCATCTCGAGGATTATTCATTTTCGTTCTTAGCTCTACGTAAAGTATATACTTCTCGAAACACATCTCGAATACCTCATTAATAATCTCGTTACTTTACCAAACTACCTTCAAAATGTCAATTTCTCACTTGCTTAGTCTCTTTAGACTAATTTCGTTTTTCCGCATCTTTGCTTTGCATTTATCGCCCTTCGCGCCAAATGCTAGATTCTAGGAAACCTCTTTTATATGTAATAACATTATGATGTTCGTGTTTTTAGTTTAGTTTTTGGTGTATTTCTTAGGTTGTTTAGTTTAATTTTTGTAGGTTTTAGAGTTAGTTTTGGGTGTTTGTGGATGAGTTTGCATATTTTGTGAAAAGTATGGAAGCTACTCCGTTTTGTGTCTTTTTGTAGGTTTCTGAGTAGAAAGGTGCGCTTTTTGAGCTAAGATGAAGTCTTGTGGTTGAGGATGGATGATATGAAGATAAGGAAGAGATTTGCATAAAAAGATCAAGTCGAAGTTCAAGTTGAAGTCGAGAAGAAGTCGAAGAAAAGCCAAAACAGAGGCTCGTTAACGATTCCGTAAAGGTCGTTAACGAGGCTTAAAGGTAGATTTTTCCGAGGAGTTTTGTAATCTCTACCGACCCTGTGCGGGGTCGTTAACGAGGGTCCCGTGTCGGTAGAGGGTTAACCGACTTTAAGTTGTTATATCTTATATCTTTTATCTTGTTATCTTTAGTAGAGTAAGTTTTTATCTTTTAGGCTTTTTAATAGATTGATTCTTAGTATAAAAACCCTTGTTCTAAGTCTAGACAGGGGGAGTCAGATAAGTTTTAGGGAGAAGTCGAGTGGAGAATATCTCGAGCCAGGTTCGATCGATCGAGAGAGTCTAGGGTCGTTAGTCAGATTTCTACTCAGGTTTTGTTCGTTGTTTCGAATTCTACAGAAGTTTGTAAGAAGATATTTTCTTATTAATTTGAAGTAAGTTTTAGTTTGTTTTCAATGTCTTCTTTTGTTAAAGTTGTTTGCCTTATTATCATGAGTAGTGAGTAGTTTTCTTATCTAGGATCGGGGTTGAAACCCGACATAGTTATGCATGTTTGAATGAGTGAGTTTATGTTTTGAATGCCTTTTATCTATTGGATTGCTTGTTGTGCTTATTCTTAGACGATAGTCAAAGTTATTTGAGTTCTCAACTTGATCGAAAGAGAAAGTTATTAACTTGAATGTTGATATTGTTCGTTAACGAAACTTTCGAACTTTGGATGCAAAACATGTGATAGAGTTAATTAATTTATGAGAATTCATTGATTTGCTTGTTAATCAGTGATAGTTGATGAATTTATCTTTTAAAGGCATGATCTTTATCTTCTTATGAGTTTATGTGCATGGCTATGTTGTGGTAACCCTTGTCCTAGATCTTTTATTTTATTGAGTTTGCTTTCGGAATATTCAGTATCGAGTTCACTTTGCCTCAGTACCGAACTTGAGTTTAGGTCGTTATTTTGTGTTCGTAGATTTTCCAGGTTCGTTAACGACCCTAAAAAGGTCGTTAACGAGGTTGGTCGTAGGTGTCTTTGCCTGTTTTGCTTTGTTTTTCTTATTTTAAGTAGTTGATAGACAAACAACCGTGCTTTCCGTGGAAACTTTGCTATTCTCAGCGGGGTCTTGACTATAAATTTATTTGTTGTCAAGTAACTCCCTCTCAACACATTATAATTCCTCATGATTTATTTAACTTAATACCTTATAAGGCCTTGGGTGACTTGGGATGGTAAAATCCAAGGGCACTGGCGGTAACACCTATCGTTGCAAAATAGGGGTGTTACAACAACAACCATAGAAGGTCCAAGACTAATAAACTCTCATATTGGGAGAGAAATAACATCTCTTGTGTGCCTCGAAGTTCTCGCAAGCAGAATAATCAAGTCATGGGGTTGTGATGGAGCACGGATAATTCAAATGCTAAACGACGAGAAAGATGATCGAAGCAATAAGAGAGATCGTAAAAGCCTCACATAGATAATTTGAAACTCGCATCGAAGCAGATAAACACTAGTAGAATCACACACCCAACAAAATACTTGCAAAGATCAAAGCCCTTTGCCAACACATGCTAAATTAGACGAAACGGTTTAGCCCGTGCACAAATCGCGCACTCAATGAAGTAATAGTGCAAGACCCAAGAAACTAAAAAAAAATCATACGAATACTCAAGAATGAGTAATGCGCACATTGCACACAAACAATCATGAAATTGATTGGCGTGTTGATATTCCATAACATGAAGTTGCAGTTTTCCGATGAAACTCCAAACAATAATTGTTTAAACACATCGCACACCAAACTTGTCTACATAATTCAAGTTGTTAGGCCCAAAAATTAGTCGGCCCATTCAGCTGTAATGGCCCAGAAAGGAAAGGTGTGTCACAAAAGAACGAGAAGATATAAATCTCCGAGAGCAAGAAGAAGTTATCAGTCACCAAAATGAAGGAAGAAAGCTATGGTCACAAGAAAGGGATGAGCTCCCAGGGTCTGACTTGTCAAGACGGTTACTCGTTCCGACAAACGTGAGAGGTGGCTGGCAGTCGGAGATTCGCACTAGCAAAGAGGACATCGTGGGGAGACTAAGAAAGACGACTAGTTTAATAGGATAGATAAGGATTTTTATCATTTATTCAGTTGTACGCACAAAAACAACAACATCTATCTCTCGAGGAGAGAACATTTGTAGCCTCTGATTACATCAATCTGATTATTCCTGTCACGATTCTTTGAGCATTAATTCGATAGTTGCCCCAATATAGGACAAGAGTTCGATTGTCAAATTTTTATCCAAAACAATTTGGCACCTACCATGGGGCCCTACGACCAAAAAGGGTTCATCTTTCCAGACCGGAAGAAATCGAAAAAGTCACCATGAGCAACTCCAACGAGGGAAACCAAGAGCAAGACGTCGGGGGTGATGGAGGCGCACGCCAGGACGCATGACAGCGCTCCGCAACAAATTGTCTGATTTCACCCAGAGGCTTCAAGCTCTTGAGAAGGAGTTAACATGTTTGCACCGAGAATAACAAAACTAGCATCGAGCAACTAACTGTTGATAACGAAGGTTTGCCCTCTGAACTCCAATCTGTTTCTTCCGTCGGCCCGCACGCCCGAACGACGGATCGAATACGAACCATTGAGGGAGAAGGTTCCTCTAGAAACCTTACTAGTCAGCACGAGAGATCCTCCGGTACGGAGTTTGTTACCCCGCCAGCAGTTGTCCCTGTGGTACCATCCTTCACCCACACACAAGGAACCTTACCGGTGAGGAGACGAGAGCGCCCATTCGCCTTCAATCGATGCGAGAGGATTGGGACCGTCATCGTCCTCGAGATCTAGAAAACATCGTCCGAAACTAATTCGAGATGTTCCCTGAGCAATTGGCGAAAATACCTGGGGCACCACGGCCCATTAAGAAAGAAGTGGTTGACATTTACGACGAGTCACCCTTCGCTCCTCACATTGCCCAGGTCGAGATACCGAAGAAGTTATTGGTACCCATCATGATCCCTTATGATGGAACGCGAGACCCCGATGAGCACATAGCTATATTCAAGCAAACGATGATGACCAGCGCTGTCCCTTATTACTCTCGAGAAGGGTTGATGTGTAAGGGTTTCAGAGTGGTTCTCGTAGGGCCAACTTTGAAGTGGTTTGTTAATCTTTCACGAGGAAGCATTCGTACCTTCGCTGAGTTCATGGAATCGTTCAGGGTCCAATTCGCTAGCAATCGAAGGATAGAGAAACAATCTAGTGATTTGTACCGGGTTATCCAGAAGCCGGAAGAGTCCACCCAAGAGTACCTAGACAGATTCAATAGAGAAGATTATCAACCCGCACTGTGATGTGCCAACTGCCATGGAAGCCTTCCATCAGGGAGTTAACCAGGATGGAGATCTTTACAAAGAACTCACCAAGCACCCTTGCCATAGTTTTGAAGATGTTCAAACGAAGGCTCTAGATTAGATCAAATGTGAAGAAGATTTGAAAACGAGAAAGCTCGTAAGCATCTGGGAGGAAAGGGTAGAGAAGAAAGCAATGCCAGATCATCATCGGGAACGCTGTGATCAACCATACTGGCGCCCTCACCCCGACGTGGTGAAGTTAAACGTTGCCGAGGCTAGACCCACCAAGCTATTGCCACTGAAGTATGATTAGTTTAACCTAGGTCTATCGTCCAAGGAAGTCGTGAAAAATATAGCTCTGACGATACGGGGCGTCAGATGGCCAAAGTGAAATGAGAAGCCCTACCCGAACAAGGATATGAGCAAGTGGTGCGACTTCCATGATGATTATGGTCATATAACCAAAGAGTGCGTAGCATTGAGAAGAGAGATAACATACCTCGTATCTCGAGGAAGGATCACAGAAGTAGTGCCCAGCGCACAGGTCCCTCCGGAAGTGGTAGAAGCCTCAAGTGCAAGAAGGCCTGCGTCGCCAGTACCCGCCAAGGTTGTGAACGTGATCAATGGAGGATCGAGCGTGTGCTGCCTCACGTACTCAGCAGCCAAAAGGAACGCACGAGAAAATGTGTTCCATCGTCCCCCGCAAATGAAGAGAGTTGTCATCAAGCTCGCAATACACTTTGACGAGGATGACGTCAATGGTCTTGAAGGACCTCTCCATTATGGACTTGTTATCTCTCTCTCTTGATAGGGAACGTCTTGGTCAAGCGGGTTCTCATTGACATCGGGAGATCGACCAACCTCATGACGCTAGGAGCACTAAAAGAAATGGGGTTGAGTGAGAAAGACATGGAGAAGAACCTGACCGTGCTCGTGTGATTCAGCAGAGAAGTGAAGCACACGGTAGGTGACATCATCCTTCCTACATACGCGAAGTGCATGAACATCCAAGTTAGGTACTCTGTCATGGATTGCCCTTCTTTCTATAATGTGATAATGGGGAGACCGTAGTTCCATGACGTGAGGGAAGTCCCCTCCACCTACCCCAGATGATAAAAATTCCCAACTCCCTGGGGAGTTCAAGAGATCGAGGAGATCAGAGAACATCAAGAGAATACTACAAGTCGGCTCTAAAACCGACCGCCATTAAATCTTCTTTTACGAAACCTTTATTGTGTTTAGTGTTTGCTGTTGCGAAATAAGTCAAAAGTCGACGTAGCAATTAAGGGAAGCCACTGATTCTACCACTCCAAAAGAAAAAGAAAAAGAAGACAAGCTGGTAGAAGAAGTGGTCTTAGACCAATCAGACCTCAATCGGTCCGTAAAGATTGGAAGAGACTTGGAATCGTCCATGAGGAATGCGCTAATTGACTTCTTAAGTAAGAATACAAAATGCTTCACATGGTCCCACGAAGAAATGGTGGGAATCGACCCGGAGGTCATCACATACAAGCTGAATGTGGATCTTAATCACCCACCGGTAAAACAGAAAAGAAGGAAATTTGTCGTTGAACGAAACAAGATAGTTGACAAAGAAGTAGGAAAGCTGATGGAGATTGGCAAGATCAAAGAAGTCAAGTATCCAAAATGGTTACCTAATGTAGTCGTCGTGCCCAAGAAAAATGGAAAATGGAGGATGTGCGTGGACTTCACAGATTTGAACAAGGCTTGTCCCAAGGATTCATTTTCGTTGCCTCACACAAACGCCCTAGTAGATACCACGGCAGGCCATGAGTTGTTAACCTTCATCGACACCTTCAGTGGGTACAACCAGATTCGAATGGAAGAAAACGACCAGGAGAAGACATCTTTCATAACCAATAAAGGAACCTACTGCTACAAGGTCATGCCTTTTGGACTGCGGAATACCGACGCCATATAACAATGACGACATCCTAGTCAAGTCAAAGATAGTTGTCGACCATCGCCGTCATCTGGAGGAGGCATTCAAGATCTTGAAGCGGTACAACATGAAGTTGAATCCGCAGAAATGCACCTTCGGCGTGAAATCCAAGAATTCATGGGGTATTTTAGACCTAAAAAATTCCAAGTATGATTTCAAGACCGAAGACCATTGTCGTCAAAAAGACCATCATCATCACAGAGACCATCATCGTCACAAAGACCGAAGAATGTCGTCGTCACAAAGACCGAAGAGTGTTGTCGTCACAAAGACCGAAGACTATCCCGCTGCGCAAACGAGATCCCGAGATCTCCGAGTCAGTTACAACCGCCTTTGACCATATCTTCCACAACGTTCACGACCTATTTTTAAGCAGAACGTTTCTTCTTAATCTTGGAACTGCTTATATGTGATCCTCCCTACTAAATAAAGGGACCTAAGGGCATAACCTCAAAGGAGAGACATTAGTACACCACAATTCCCCTCTCTTGTAATCAGAACGCTCTCATAATTTACATTGCTCTCGTAGATCGTTGTCGTCTGAGTAGGAGTGCTAGCATCTGACCGATGTCTTCCCAACAGTTTTCGCATGATTACGGGTCCTTAACCCTAGATCTAAGCTTGTAATCTCTTGTTTATATTTAATAAGAGGAGATAAGCATTTCTTCTTTATTTTTGTTGTCTTTACATTCAATTTGTTTAGTAATTCATCGCTTTTGTTTATCGTTTTTACCCGTTCACCCGTCAACCCGATCCAACCGTATCCCTTTGGTATCAAAACCTATCAAGGACAGTAAAGAGATTAATTGGTCATTTTTTGTCTAAAACAATTTGGTGCCGACCATGGGCCTGATAGCTAAAATCCAACTGATCAACCTCCTACCAAACACCAACCGTTCACCATGGATGACCTCTTTGCTCGTCTCAATGCCCTCCAAAAATACCTTGATGAATTGAAAGCCCAAATAGTGAAATCCAATGCCCGAGTGGCGCAACTAATAATTGAAAATGAGTCATTGAGATCGCAGGTACACACGAGCAAGACTATGAACACTACAGGAGCTTTCCCTGAAGAGAATGTGATCGTCCAACATCCTCCAGAAGTTACCTTTCCTGGAATGATGATGACGACCCGAGAAACTTCCTCTCTCGGGGTCCCATTACAATAGTCGACAAAAGATGACGGGATCAGTCCCAACCCTCTCGATATTGAGGAGGTCATCAAGAAAAAGATCGAGGAAAAATTAAAGCCTCTCGATGAGACGATTGCAAGGATCCCCGAAATCCCACGTCCCATCGAGAAGGAACCCAAAGATGGCTATGAGGCTTCTCCCTTTGTGGAATCCATTTCTGTTGTCGATTTTCCTAAGGGGTTTATCGTTCCAGATATGTCAAGCTACAACGACACCGATGATCCAAACGACCATCTTCTGATCTTCAAGCAAAAGATGATGATGACTTCCATCCCTCAAGAAGATCGTGAAGCCATCATGTGCAAAAGCTTTGGTGCAACTCTTGAGGCCCAGACCTAAGATGGTTCATTAGTTTGCCACGAGGATCTGTGGAATCATACGTGAATCTCGCCGACTTGTTTAAAACTCAACTCATGAGTAGTCGTCGACTTGCAAAGTATTCCAACGACTTATTTTGAATTGCGCAGAGGTATGATGAAACTCTTCGAGATTAAATGAACTGTGTCGTTCATGAGAAAATCATGATCCCCAATTGTGATGTCTCGACATCCATTGAAGCATACCATCAAAGTCTTCAAACAACCAATGAACTCTACAAAGAGTTGACCATGTACCCACGCGCAACCTTCGAAGATGGTCAAGCTAAGGCAATGACCCAAATTTACCCTCATCAATCTCTACCAACGACCCACTTTTTATCTCTCTCTTCTACTTTTACAATATTACACTTATCAGAAACCCCTTTATATCACTCTCTCTTCATCAGGGGCGGATTTGCTTACAGCCCCCACTGGGATTTAAAAAAAAAAATTAATATAGAAAAATACATTAGTTATAATGTTAGGGTTTAAGAAGTTGAAGTTTAGCGAAGACTGAAGAGCGAACGACGGCCGCTGAAGTTCTCTCGTGCCCTCCTCTGCTTGGCGATCGGACGGGTCGGTGCGCCTCAGCCTGCTCCTCTGCTCCCTCACGACTCACGATTCGGGTCTGGCGCTCACCTGCTCGTTGAGACGGTTCGGGTCCGGCGCTCACGGTTCACCTGCTCGCTGAGACATCGCGCACTCACGCCCACCTTGGCTATAATTGCAAGTCTGCAATCCGCCTACAAAGTGCTGTGTAATTTCCCTCTTATCCTCTTTAATTTCCCTCTTATCCTCAATTTCAATTTAATGTCTTTCAATTTATTTAGCCCCAATTAGAGTTTTAGAATTTGTGAAGCAAAAATACCATTGCTAACAATATTACATACTCTACTTTGTGGAAATCCAAGATTGAAGGAATAGACCGGGGCTTTTTCACATATAAGATCGATGTATAAGTCTAGTTGAATTTTATAGAATCCAAAGGATCGAATGAGAAATTGAAGAAGAAATTAAAGCTCTATTTCTCTCGAATGTGTTTTTTGTGGTTTATTGAAAGAACTCTCATAGTGATCAATTACAATGTTCTCCATTTACATAGTCAACTAACGAAGTCCTAATTGACCAGTGGACTAATTAACCAGCTAATAAAAAAGCTATACAACTTAACATATAAACACTCTCTATATTCAAGTTGATATCCACCAATCCAAGCTTATGACAGAAATAAGTGTTGTAATTTTTATATATTTTATTAAAAAGACAAAAAAAAAATTTTGGCTTCGCCACGAATTTTGCTGTCGTCAAACAAATCTAGCCCCTATTGAGAATTATTCCTGGCTACGCCACTACTCCTCATCATTACCCCCTTTTTCCCTCTCCTTAAAAATTGTGCCATTTCTCAAATGAGAAGATCAAATAGGGACGGAGGGAGTAGTTTTTATTGTAACATGATCCAAACAATAAAAAAAATATCTTTTGCTTGTGGACATATTTATCGATATCTTTTCTGCTAAAGAGCTTCATTCTTTGAATCAATACTTTCTGATATCTTGAATTCTAGTTCAAATCCAATTGTGACCCCATCTAGGACGTTTGAATACTTTGGAATTTTTCGTCTAAAATAATTTGGCGCCCACTGTGGGGCCTCAATTGCAAAACATCATAGAGAAGTTCTGTTCCAGCAACCACTGCCATGTTCGGCCACGAAGAAAGGGATCTTGGCCATGACAATCCCGGAGACGTTGTTCGTCACGAGGATCGACCAGTAACTAATTACCAAACGGAGTTCGTAGATGTCGCCCAAAGACTTCGGTGATTGGAAAAAGAATTGTCCGATCAACACACCAATAACAAAAGGCATCAGTTTAGCTTAGAACGCTTCACGATTGAGAACAACGACCTACGAAAACAACTACAATCGGTGACCTCTGTCAGGCCTAACACCAGAACGACGAGGGACACCAGTGGTTTTGTCACTAGGCCTTGACGGAGGCAAGGGAACGTCAAGGAACCCCACATGCCATGACACCGTGCCACCACCATTGAGTACATAACACCTCATGCCACCGTTCTTGGGGCCGCATCGACCCTACCGTTGCAATCTTGGTCATTGAGGGGAACAAAGCGCCTTTCACTATCCTCTAAACAGTAGAGGATGTGTCATCGCTCTACCCCATGGATGTTTTAATCAACACCGATGAAAATCTAGACAAGAGGAGTCCTTGTGACCTTGACGAACTCTTCCGTAGTGTTTGCAGAACGTATGGCTAGAATCCTTAGTGTGCCCTCGCCTAACAAGAGGGAATCCATCAACGGTTATGATGAGCTCCCTTTCACTCCCGTCATAGCAAGGGCGAAGATAACCAAGAAGTTCTCGGTCCCATCTATGACCGCCTATGATGGTACAAGCAACCCCGACGAGCATATTGCCATCTTCAAACAAAAAATGATGATGAGTGTGGTTCCTTCTCACTCCCGGGAAGAGCTGATGTTTAAGGTGTTTAGAATTATCCTAGTAGGACCTGTCCTTAAGTGGTTTGTAAATCTGCCCAAAAGCAGGATAAAGTCCTTTGCTGACTTCATGGATTTTTTTCCGGGTACAGTTTGCTAGAAGTCGGAGGTTTGAAAAATAGTCTAGTGACCTATACCGGATCGTTCAAAAACCAGGTGATCCCACAAGGGACTATCTAGATGGGTATCTAGATAGGTTCAATCGAGAGAAAGTTCCCATCCCGCACTATGACATGCTGACCTCTATCAAATCCTTTTGTCAAGGGGTAATTCAAGAGGGAGACGTGTACAAGGAACTTACTGACTGGCTGAAAATCGTCGTGTCAAATCAAAAATAAATCCCTAGTTACACAACTAGTATAGTCGGTAAGTCGGGGTCGAACCCAGGAGACACTTGTATCCCAAGTAATTATTATTATCAACTTAGTAGTAATAAAGGGGGGATTTTTTTATTATTAATGTAAGACTATAAAATTGAAATAAACAAAGCAAAGGTTGGATTTTTTTTATCAGATTAAGGAAAACAATCCTATTTAAGCATCCACTTTCATCATCAAGTTATTGATCATTGACTCAAACAAGTTATTTCCTATGGTTACCCTATTCTGATCAGATATAATAAACAAGTCAACGGGTCATGTAAATACTTAATATCAAAACAAACATGAAACGATCATGAATAATAATGATACTAGCAATGAGAGCAAGGATATGCAGGATACATGCAAATTGGGTTCCAACGAGTCAAACAATAAGCATGCAATCAACTCTCTTTCTCAATGGTTTTAGTCCAAAGAGTCCTAAAACATTGAGTTACTACTAAGATTAGGTTTTACTACAAGAAAACCTAGATCTAGCAATAGAGAATATCAATTCCAACTAGTTGGCCAAACAAGTGGAAATCAATATAATCAATATTAATTAAGCCCAAAAGAATTGAAATAACCTGTAGAAATAAACCTGAATTGTAGAATCTCACAATAGACTTGACTATGAAAGCTTCAAACTTGAATAAGATTTAAAGTGGTTTAGTTCTCCATAGGAGAGAAAATACAAAAGTCTGAAATAATGAAAACTAGGTTTTAAGGGAAGTTCTCAAAACAAAGGCTGAAAACTAGGTTTATGTAGTCTCTAAAAACACGTAATAATAAGATAAAAGGAAACTAATATAATAGATAAAAAGATAGATCAATCGCCGCCTTGGTCTTCCCTGTCGTGGAAAACCGCGATCTCGGTGAGTGGTGGCCGCAATCGCGGCCATGCTTCTGACATCATTTCATCGTTGTTTTCGGAAGATTTTTTTTGACTACTTTAGAGTGGGAATTTCGATTCGGTGTAAAGATATTAATTGTAGCTCTTCGAGTTATCTTTCCAATGTTACCAAATTCAGCTTCATCCGATTACTGTAGATCCCGAACGAAGCGTCACAAGAAAGTGGTGCCGAAACAACAACTCCAATGCATTGCCCGGTTTTAAGCGTTCTTTTCCACAACTTCTTGGGCCTTTCAAAAGTGGCTTGAATATCCTTGGAAAATATACTTGAATATCTCCAATCTTGTATCCTTCAACTTAACCAATCCTTTCTCCTCAAAACGACCTAAAAACACAAAAACACAAGAGTAGACACCGAAATGCAAAAGCTACAAAAAATAAACAAAACACATGCAACTGCCTAAGATTTAAACATAAATATGCCCTAAAACTATTACCTAAAATCATGCTATCAAATTCCCCCATTCTTAAACCTTGCTTGTCCTCAAGCATGAAATAGATTTAACACCCCACAAACAAGCAATTCGTGTATCCACTTTGATATATGCTTAAGCAAGAATAACATGAGACATGATTCAACAATTGACATCATAGCATGTATTCAGGCATCCAAATAGATCAAGTAAACACATCCATTCTTAACCTCAGTAGGAATATGTGTTTTCGCTCTCACTCATGTGTTTAAAGGTATATATGTGTTTCGCTCAATCTCAACTTTGAAAGTCTAGCTACCATAAGCTTGCATCAGTGTTCTAATTCTCCGCCGCTAGAAACTATGCATACAACAAAAATCATGAGGTCTTTTGAGGGTTGTAATGGGGCCAAGGTAATAAGAATTTGGTAGGGAATCATTTGTTCTTGTGGTGCTAAATCCGGGATTCAAGACTCAACTCAATTCTAAATCAACACAAAACTTCAATTCTTTGTCTTTCCCAACTCCTACTCTCTTAACTCCATTTGATCTTCTCATTTTTTTTCACTTTCATTCTTTTTTTCCCTTCTTGTTGCTTTAACTCTCATATAATTTTTTTTTCAACCAATTGAAGACTTCACCTTTAAAGCTCATCATTTTTCTTTTCACCCTCATTTTCAAATTCAAATATTCATCTACCAATTGCTCTATCAACTTCCCCATACTTGGATCACAACCACAAACAAATCAAGTAAAAATCTAATTCCCGGATGGGTCAAGCTTATGTAAGGCTCGGATTTATTTTGTGGAGCTTCCAAAAATAAGGCTATTAAGGCTTAGAAAGGGGATTCAAAAGAAGGAACATATGTTAGGGTGGATAAGGGAATAATAGGCTAATAAAATAATGTCTCAATCATTTTAATGTCATATGAAAAAGTCATGAATGCAGTCTTGAAAAAGATATTTAAATGCAAGTTCTAGAGGAAGCAATCAAAGTGAGAACACACAATGAAAAAGAGGACTCATAAATGCATAGTCCTAGAAAGACGAAAAATAATAATCTCACAAGGTGAAATTTGCCTAGAGCTTCCGTGTAACTTAGATCTCAAGGATATACATGCTCAATCAAATCATCAAATATGCTCTTAACACTGCTGGAAAACGCGTCTATAGCCAGGACCGTTGGCTACGCGATAAGCCACAAAGTTAGCCAGGAAACAACCTTCGCCACAACGGTAGTCACCAGTGTTCCCAGGATGAAAAGTTTGTGGTTAAAACGCTCGCGGGTATAGCATAGCGTGAACACTGCCCACAAATGAATATAACGAGTTCTTAGAAGAATGAACGACTGACTCTAAATGAATATAATGGATTCTTACAAGAATGGACGTCAATTCTAAAGGAATATAATGATTTCTTATTAAAATGAACGATTTTAACTGAATATGATGTTTTCTTATAAGAATGAACGACTCTAGATGAATATAATGAGTTCTTACAAGAATGAACGATTCTAAAGGAATATAACAATTTCTTATAAAAATGAACGATTCTATAGAATTATAATGATTTCTTATAAGAATGAACGAGTCTAAAGGAAAATAACAATTTCTTATAAGAATGAACGATTCAAAAGGAATATAACGTTTTCTTATAAAAATGAATGACTCTAAATGAATGTAACGTTCTCTTATAAGAATGAACGATTCTTATAAGAATGAATGATTCTTATAAGAATGAATGATTCTAACTGAATATAACGAGTTCTTATAAGAATGAACGATTCTAAATGAATATAACGTTTTCATATAAGAATGAACTACTCTAACTGAATATAACGAGTCCTTAGAAGAATGAACGATTCTAATTGAATATAACAACTTCTTAGAAGAATGAACGACTGGCTCTAAATGAATATAATGGATTTTTATAAGAATGAACAATTCTAAAGGAATATAATGATTTCTTATTAAAATGAACGATTTTAACTGAATATGATGTTTTCTTATAAGAATGAATGACTCTAGATGAATATAATGAGTTCTTACAAGAATGAACGATTCTAAAGGAATATAACGATTTCTTATAAAAATGAACAACTATAAAGGAATATAACGATTTCTTATAAGAATGAACGAGTCTAAAGAAAAATAACAATTTCTTATAAGAATGAACGATTCAAAAGGAATATAACGTTTTCTTATAAAAATGAACTGATGGTGCTCAAAATAGTAGAACAGGAAGTGGGCCCGGGGTACGGGGAATAAACGGGCCCGATGAGACTCGCTACAAAATATTAGAACTATCTTGCTCGTTGAAGATCGACGTGTTGAAATATCATCAAAAGACCTCGCTATAGACAATCGAATAAAAGAACTCCGTTTCTTGTCTTTTAGCGACAGTTTATTTCGGGTTTCATCATGAACGATTCAAAAGGAATATAGCATTTTCTTATAAGAACGAACGAATCTAAATGAATGTAACGTTTTCTTATAAGAATGAATGTAACAAAAGCAATATAACAATTTATAATCTTTAAGCATTATAAAAATTACGATCGCTTCCCCGACATTTTTAATTTTGGGCCAATCTGTTCTCCCCCTTTCCTCTCTATTTTTTTCGGGTCAGACCATTATAACTGGGCCAGAGACCCTCCTACAATATTCTTTTTGTAATTCCCGAGTTTGCATTCTAGTAACGTTTATAACGTTTATAATTTATGAGCGTATAGAAATTATGATCTATTCCCGACTTTTTAATTGTTGGGCCAATCTAGCTTTACACTATTTCATTCTTTGTTTTGGGCCTGATATATTCAGATGGGCCGAAGCCCATTATGTGTTTCCCCACGCTAGCCCATCTTTTCTTTCCACCGTTCTATCCCTAATTTTGGGAGATAAGTGTTCATCTCCTTCCTTGTTGAGAAGCGGCCGCACAAACTCCTTTCTCCATCTCGTTCTCAAATTCCAGTCAGGCATCTCACCCTTTGCTCGTCTCCTCCATCGAATTTGAGCAACAACTCCATCAATCTCTCTCTCTCTCGGGTCCGGCAACCCCTCGTCGACGCCTCCCGAGCTCTACAGTTGTGCCCAACATTGACGCCGACCTTCACACCGTCGTTCACATGTGGTCTCGCCTTTTCTCTCCTCTGTTCGAAGTCGACCGTCGTCGCTGGCCTCGGAGGAGCCGGTGGTTGCTGCAAGCCTCCTCTTCTACTGGTAGTCGCCATTCACCGTCGTCGTTCACGCTTCCCGTTCACCGTCGCTGTTCGTCATCGCCGTCAACGACCTCCATCTTTGTCGAGTTGTCACCTTAGTCTCCGGTTGACATCGTCGTCGCTTGTCTTCATGCTAACAAGTCCTGGAAGTAATCCTTTTGTGTTCGTAATTAGTCTCCGTTTTGCTCACGGTGGAAGTACAAAAGACCGGATATTTGGCTTTTGTGTTGTTTTTCAATCGGTATACATATCAACTCCTCAAACAATCTTATTCGTTGTTTAAATTGTAGGATCGAGGGTGTTGTACATTAAAAGAACAATCATTTAATTAGTGGGCTGGTTTATTAGGAGAATCGACTGAGTTTATTAAGAATTGAGATCGACTTTAGTTGTATTAAGAGAGTTGTTGATGGTTGATTCCCGTTGGCAGTATATTACTTTGCCTTGAATGTTAAAGGCCATCTTTAAAGCAATTAAATTGTAAATTTGGGGTTTTGTTGGTTAAAATTGTATGACAATGTATTGCTTGTTTCAAGATTCAAATCAGTTTGCTCTTGTTTTATTCATCCTTGTTAGACTTATTGATCCATTTAAGAAACTACAAGTTGTCTCATATGAATCCTACTGAGTATTATATTGTTAATTATATTATTCTTGTAAGAATGTCACTTTTGAAGGGTGCTAGTAACTAGCAACTTAGGTTAGAATCGAACGGGTGAAAAAATTGGGTTGTTTTGGAAATTATAGGTTGCTAACCAAAAATCGATAATGTCAATAATCATCGCTTAGAAAGAGCTTAGCAAAAATCGATAATGTCAATAATCATCGCTTTGAAACAGCTTTTAGTTTTTGGGACGTTAAGTTTTGTATTTCACTTCTCTTCGGGTGTTATAGTTTTGGTTATTGAATTGTTAAGAATCAATCGATAACGTTCGTGTGTGACGTAAATACCCTCTAAATGGAATTCTATTGAAGCCAATCCCCCTTTTGTATCCATGTCTAGGGTACCAATAAATTCAACAAGATAGACTCAAATTTAAAATCCATGATTAATCCGAATCGAATACCCTCGAAATGAATTGATTCATTTGATTGCTCCTTTAATCCGAATATGACGTGGTGACAACTAATGTAGATAAGATCGAAGTTAAAAGCGTTGTTCTTCAATTTCAACTAGAGGTTGAAGATGACCATTGTACTCGGAAAGGATAAATACAAAATCGCGACTATTTAACTTGAAAGTTGAGATGGCATACTAGTTTAGAAGTCTTATGTGTATGTGAGAGGTGAGACGTCTTGTGTTCGAGCTTATTAATGAAGAACTTGAGGCTAATATGGTGGTTATTTTTGCATATTTCTCACGAAATGAAGAACTCGTGGCTAATCTCGTGACTGTTTCTGCAAATTTTCCAAACAAACTAAACCACGAAATGAAGGACCTTTCTATCCATAATAGAAAAACTTATTTGTGTCATATTGACCACAAACTTAAAACCGAATCTAGCTATGTAACACAATCGCGGCAATATGGCCACAAGTATACCCGCAAACGATGTTTTCATGACAATATGACCACAGACTTAGAACTGAATCTAGCTACATGGGTCATTCGCGACAATTTGCCCACAAATGTAGAATCGAATTTAGCTTCGCAATATATTGGCGTCAATGTGGCCGCAACTATAGCCGCAACCCAAATTTTCATGGCTATATGGCCACAAACTCAGAATCGAACTTCGTTGCGTGTCTATTTCGCGACAATTTTCCCACAAATTTAGAACCGAATTTAGCTTCATAATATATTCGCGTCAATATGGCCGCAACTATAGCTGCAACCCATATTTTCATGGCTATATGGCCACAAACATAGAATCGAACTTAGCTGTGTGTATATTTCGCGACAATATTCTCGCAAATATAACCCCAACCATGAATTTCATGGGTAAACAGCCAAGAAATTTGAGGTTTGTGGGGGGTGTTGTGGCAGTTACCCACAAACTTAACCACACAGGGATTTCCTGGCTATAATTTCCTGGCTATATGCGCGTTTTCCAGTAGTGTATAGATGTAAACATTATCAAGCTTCAAGCAATCCAAGCAAGTTAAAGGGCAAAAATCATCATCAAATAGTAGAGGACAAGTGGTTTAATTGCTTAGGGAAATATGAAAATCCTAAAATGCACGATATTTTTTGTATTTTTTTTTCAATTTTTCTGATTTTTTTGTTTTTTATGCAATTATGAATGCAAAAATTTAACCATGCTTTGCAAGAAGAATATAAACTATATACAATGCAAAACTATACTAACATGTAAATGTTCCCCTCCCCCATGCTCAAACAATACATTGTCCCCAATGTATAAAATAAAAGAGAAAGGAAGAGAAAACACTCGCAAAGTCATCTACTCTTTTGAATATGGAGGAGGTTCAAAGTGGCAACAGTCTGGTGGTGAGGACACAAGATAGATGGAGAGCAAATAATTCACAAGATTAGACATTGTCAATGCCCTTAACAACCTGTCAAAATCCTTAGAACACGTCTCACAAAAGCATAAGTAGCACAATAATAAATTGAAATTGACTAATAACCCATTTAAAAACCGCTTCAACTTATCAAACTAGTGAGACCAATTTTCATGAGATGGTATATGCTCAAACAAATTCAACACAAGTGGTGATTGTAGAAAATACTTATAATATGGGTCAAAGTATGTGTCATCATTACCACTTTTACCAAAGATGAACTCCATGTAATCTCTAGCACCAATCTTAGGCTCACTTGGTTCTATAGGCTTCGTAGTGTCCTTGAGTGCTTGAAACAGTCTTACTTCTTGCTCCTTGGAGAGTTTGTTAGAAATGATTATAGGTAATGTATCGCCCTCTCCAAGGAAAGAATATTGAAGATGTTCAGGGAGCTGTTTTTGCTCAATTTGTGGTGCCTGCACTACAGAAGGAAGGAACTTCTCGCTAGGGAGAGTTAGTGGTATGGGCCCAATGGCCAAAGCATCAGCATGAGATTCACAACAAGCACTCAAATCAGCAAGGATCTCATGATATCGATCAGGTAATTCATAATCCAAGCATGAAAGGTCGATGTCATTCTCTAAAACAAAAAGTAACTCATCACCACAAGTAGTATCAAACTTTAAATCATCTTGTAGTTGTGTACATTCAAACTTAGCCATTGATTAGCAGCACAAGTATGGACTATAAGACAAGTCTACACAAAAGTTAATAAAAATAAAAACTCAGAATTAAACAAAGTGTCCTCGGTAACGGCGCCAAAATTTGACTGGCTGAAAGTCGTCGTGCCAAATCAAAAATAAATCCCCAGTTACACAGCTAGTATAGTCGGTAAGTCGGGGTCGAACCCAAGAGACACTTGTGTCCCAAGTAATTATTATTATCAACTTAGTAGTAATAAAGGGTTTTTTTTATTATTAATGTAAGACTATAAAATTGAAATAAACAAAGCAAAGGTTGGATTTTTTTATCAGATTAAGGAAAACAATCCTATTCAAGCATCTACTTTCATCATCAAGTTATTGATCATTGACTCAAACAAGTTATTTCCTATGGTTATTCCTATCCTGATCAGATATAATAAACAAGCCAACGGGTCATGTAAATACTTAATATCAAAACAAATATGAAACGATCATGAATAATAATGATACTAGCAATGAGAGCAAGGATATGCAGGATACATGCAAATTGAGTTCCAACGAGTCAAACAATAAGCATGCAATCAAATCTCTTTCTCAATGGTTTTAGTCCAACGAGTCCAAAAATATTGAGTTGCTACTAAGATTAGGTTTTACTAAGAGAAAACCTAGATCTAGCAATAGAGAATATCAATTCCAACTAGTTGGCCAAACAAGAAGAAATCAATACAATCAATATTAATTAAGCCCAAGAGATTTGAAATAACATGTAGAAATAAACCTGAATTGTAGAATCTCACAATAGACTTGAATATGAAAGCTTCAAACTTGAATAAGATTTAAAGTGGTTTAGTTCTCCATAGGAGAGAAAATACAAAAGACTGAAATAATGAAAACTTGGTTTTAAGGGAAGTTCTCAAAACAAAGGCTGAAAACTAGGTTTACGTAGTCTCTAAAAACACGGAATAATAAGATAAAAGGAAACTAACATAATAGATAAATAGATAGATCAATCGCCGCCTTGGTCTTCGCTGTCGTGGAAAACCGCGATCGCGGTGAGTGGTGGTTGCGATCGCGGTCATGCTTTTGACAGCTTTTCATCATTGTTTTCGGAAGATGTTTTGACCACTTTAGAGTGGGAATTTCGATTCGGTGTAAAAAATGAATTGTAGCTCTTCTAGTTATCTTTCCAATGATACCAAATTCAACTTCATCCAATCACTGTAGCTCCCGAACGAAGCGTCACAAGAAAGTGGTGTCGAAACAACAACTCCAATGCATTGCCCGGTTTTAAGAGTTCATTTCCACAACTTCTTGGGCCTTAATGATCATCAAAAGTGGCTTGAATATCCTTGGAAAATACACTTGAATATCTCCAATCTTGTATCCTTCAACTTAACTAATCCTTACTCCTCAAAACGACCTAAAAACACAAAAACACAAGAGTAAACACCAAAATGCAAAAGCTACAAAAACTAAACAAAACACATGCAACTACCTAAGATTTAAACATAAATATGCCCTAAAACTATTACCTAAATGCATGCTATCACTTACCAAGAACCCTTGTGGTAGCTTTGAGGACGTCCAAACTAAGGCTCTTGCCTATGTCTGTCTTGAAGAAGACTTCAAACTAAGAAAGCAGGCGATCAACAATAGGAGCGTTGGAATAAGCCTTATACCCAACCTCACAAAGACTCCGTCAAGGTGAATGTCACTAGCTAAAGTTGTGGATACGAAGGTCACTAAACCACCCGCCTAAGTTCAAAGAGTTCAATTTGGGTATATCCCAAGAAGAGCTCGTTAAAAACCTCACCCTATTAGGGAAGAATATTATATGGACGAAGAGAAATGAGAAACCGCACCCTAACTATGATATGACCAAGGTGTGATTCCCATGATGACTACGATCACATATTAGTGAATGTATAGCGCTGAGAAGATAAATGGAATTTTTGGTTTCTCAGGGGCGGATAGAGCGCTTCGGTTCCTCAAGAGGTGATGTTGGAAGGCCATCGTTGCTAGTCCTTTCCCGAATAGTCAATGTTATATCAGGGGGATCCAATATTTGTGGCCTCACTTACTCCACGACCAAGCATCACCCTAAGGAGGGCGCTTTTAGTTAGCCAACTCCCACGAGTCGGGAAATGAAGGAGATCGATGGTCCCACAATCACTTTTGACGACTCCGACACTTCGTCATTTTCCTTTTAATTGGGAACGTACTGATCAAGAGAATGCTCATGGATACGGGCGATTCTACGAATCTAAAAACCTTTGATGCACTAAAAGATATGGCGTTGAGAAAGTCAGATGTCGACAAGCATCCCACTGCTCTAGTCGGGTTCAATAGTGAAGTAAAATATACATTCGAGGAGATAGTGTTGCCGACATATGCTAAGGGGGTGAATATCCAAGTAAGATTCTCGGGCATGGACTGCCCCTCTTGCTATAACGTCATTATGGGAAGACCTTGGCTTTGTGATATGCGAGTCGTCCCGTCAACATACCACCAGACTATCAAGTTCCCGATATCTTGGGGAAATTAGAGGAGACTAGAAGTCACCCCGAGAATGCTACAAGTCTTCTCTTAAGCCAATCCCCATCCTAAAATCAGCATAACAATTAATGACCACCACAAAATCCACCATGCGCCTAAAGATGGAAGAAAATCAAGTGGACAAGTGGCTCTACACCAATCTGACCCTAGACGATCCATAAGGATCAACTCCAATCTCGAGCTTGAAACCAAAGTCGAACTACTAGCATTCCTACACAAGAATAGCGACTGCTTCACCTGGTCGCATGAGGACATGGTTGGCATTGACCCAAAGATCATCACACATAAGTTGGACGTACACACCAACCATCCGCTTGTGAAGTAGAAGTGAAGAAATTTTGTTGTTGAAAGGAATAAGATAGTGGATAAAGAGGTAAGCAAGTTGATGGAGGCCGGGAAGATAAGTGAGGTAAAATACCCAGAATGGTTGGCCAATGTTGTAGTAGCACCAAAAAAAATGGGAAGTGGAGGGTATGTGTCGATTTCACTAACCTCAATAAGGCTTTTCCCAAGGATCTCTTCCTACTACCGCACTTTGACGCAATGGTTGATGCTACCACCGGTTATGAACTCTTGACCTTCATGAACGCTTTCAGCGGGTACAACCAAATTCTTTTGTACATTAGTACATACATTTTCTTTCAACATGCTCTTTCTTTTCTTTTTGTGATGAATGATAAAGAATGGTGATGATGGCGAATGATAGTGTATGATATGTATGGTTTGTACATTAGTACATACGTTTGCTTTCAACATGCTCTTTCTTTTTGTGCGGAGAGTAGTTTTTTAAGGCAAAAGTACCAGAAAACCCCTTTGTTTCGTTTCTTGTTATGCCCATATGACAGGGAGAGAGAGAGAGAGCCAACCCCCTCAAATTTCTTTGTTGTGTTCTTAAATAGAGGGTTAAATTAGGAGTTAAAGTAACTAACTATCCAATTAACCAACTCTACATTTTTTTGAAAGTAAATATATATTATTAATTGAAAGATATGCAAGAACTACAACGAACTTCAAATTCCAAAGAATACATATCCAATTGGATCAAATAAAAGTCACCTATAGAAATACTACGATCGATGTAAACAAGATCTGATGCTTTTGCATACCCTTTTTCACATCAGTGTTTTTTACAGCCTTTCACGAGGGGGTCTATCTAATGGTTGTAGTATTGAGGTCGGTCTTGATCAGATTCAACTGATTGTAAAATAAGAGTTGAAATCTGCAAGACGTAGATTGGATTAACACCTGAAACCACCATACAAGACTGATAACCGTTAGGAAACTGCCATCGTCGAAAAAATTGGTCATACGCCAAACATTGCCCTAAATATGATAGGGATGAGAGAGAGTCCATGAACACATCAACTTCCATGTCGGTGATAATTCGAACTCCGTTCTTGTTGACGAGAAGATCTCCCTCTCTGAAAGTACCGCTTTGCGTTAGATACTTGGCCAAGGAATCCTCGCTTGAGAGAAAAGGAACATCGAGATTAGGGATACCGCTTGGTCTCCTCGTCTCCATTATCTTTTTCTGAATTTCTCTCTCTAAAATCCCGCCTCGGGTGGTTGACAACTCTACCTTATTTGAACGTAGGAGAAAGTTGTAACTCCTATTCCACATCGGGAATTGTAGTTTATTTTAACTTATTTTTTTTTAATTATTTGGGCTAATTTTAACCCACAAAACCTATATCAAATTGGCATGGACCCAAAATAAATAACTTAAAGCTCCATTTTTTAAATAAGTGCTTTTTTTGGTTAAAACTCAAAAATAATTAATCAAATCAACTATTTCAATTAATTATTTTTAATTGGACATAAAATTATGAATAATTTAAATTCATGAAATTTTACGCGTCAACAATGAGAAAATACCTTCGAACAATAAGTGTATACTTTTTTGCCTTTATATTCGTCCAAATATGCTTAATCTTTGATGAATCTTCCAAAAAAATCTTAGTTTTGTTGTGGAGGAAGAAGAGAGACTTGGAGGAAGAAAAGAGACGTGAAAAGGGAGGAAAATAGTGAGATGGTTAATGTGTATATCTAATAGGGCATAGAGTGGCCTTTAATAAGTAATTTAGAGGGGTATTATTTAGAGGGGTATTGTTTTATCCAAGAGTGTCAGCGATACTGACAGATTGTAAAACAAAGGATTTACATGTATAGACACTACAACAATAAGGTATTATGCACAGCCTAATTACGCTCAAAGCACATACAGTTGATAGAGATATAATTATGCATGCTATATGAAGTTATGACGCTTTACATGTTCATAAATTTTCGACAGGAAAGCCGATAACGGGTTTCAACTCAGATGCCAAAGAACGAAGTTCGTCGACCTCTTCTGTGCTCAGTCTCCAGCCAAGTGCACCCACAAACTCCTCGGCCTGTTCTCCGTTCTTTGCTCCTGGTATAGGTATCACATTCTCCTGGGATATTAGCCAGTTGAGCACTACCTGTGTTGGAGTCTTCTGGTACCCTTCTCCAACCTCCTTGATTCTATTCACCAGCGGTTGCAACTACAAAGCAGAAAGACTTCAGTGGGAGCAACTCAACTCAACTCTAAAGTTTAATTCCAAGGGTCTGTCCAAGAAAGAGTACCTTAGTGAGGAATTCAGGTGTGTAAATACGGCCTCGGGGACCTGTGGGAGGGTTTTCAGGTGTGTACTTGCCGGTCAAAGCCCCTACACCAAGACGAGTTCGTGTCACACCATGAATTCATAATCACGTCGGTAAGACATTCTCACATCATATTCCAGAAGATACAATTGGTGAAATTGTGGCATCTGGAGTGCGGACCTATCATATTTCTAGGGCTAGGGACTGATTGCTGAGTCAGACTTTATAGTGGAAAGGAAGCATAAGTTTGCATAAATGTGTTATAATTTTCTTAGAAGAAGGTTAGTAGAATTTTAGGAATAAACTCCAATGAATTCTCCTTCATAATAAGATGTACATAATGCAGGGGAAACAATATATGAGAATCGATAAGTGTAACCTTGAGCTAGTGGTGAATAAGCAATCACTGTGATTCCAAGTTCATCACAGGCAGCTTTTACCCCCTTCTCCTCCGGGGCCCTGTATATCAGACTGTAGTTCACTTGGTTTGCAGCCAGTGGAATGCCCCTTTTTTTGAGCTTTTGATATGCATCACGAAGTCGCTTTTCTGGAAATATGACACCAATATGTTCTTTTAATTCCTAAAACCAAAGCTGACAAAATTCTTGCTAAAAAAGAAGATTTTTTTTGTTTAAATTTGCCACTATGGCCTAAGTTCCTAAAACAAAACGTAACTAAAAATACTAGCGTACCATTGTAATTGGAAACCCCAACTGCCTTCACAAGTCCTTGCTCAACAGCATCACCAAGACCATCAATATACCCTAGAAAATTATTTTATTTAGGAATTAGTCTCACCACAACCACAGATTCAAAATTTACTAGTATGCATAATGCCGACGAGGATGCTGAATTGAGCAAAAGTTGTAATTGTTGAGTAACCTTCATTTCCCCATATACCAGGCCTGCAAATCAACATATCATGTTAGACATCCATATTTTTCCTGAAGAGAAACTGCCGAAATTCCAAGATACACACCAATGGAGCTGATAGAGATCTACAGAAGTCAATCCAAGGCGAGAAAGGGAATCCTTGAGAGCATTCACAACACTTTCACGACCAAGTCTCCATGGCAGAGCAGCAAACTTTGTTGCAACAGCCACTTCCACCTCTGGATCCTTTTCTTTTCTCTCTTTGATGAATCTTTTCAAGAAATAAATTTGGGGTAGAAATTTAAACAAGTACATACAAAAAAAAACCTATATTTTCACTCCAGCTAATTGGTGGTAATACCTCCCCAAAAGAGTCTCTGAATTAATTGCGCCAAATGAGAACTGTGCCAAGATTTACTCCAGTTAAATGGTCAGATAAATGAGGCCCTATTTTTCATCATAAAATATTATGGAAAAGGCTCCCAAAGATCTTACCCTTGACCCATAGACCTCAGCAGTATCGAAAAAGTTAATGCCATTGTCAATGCTAGTATCGAAAGCGGTCTTTGCTGCCTTCAATTTCCTATCTGAGAGACCAAGGCAACAGAACAAGTAAGCATATAAGACGTATGACTGAATCTATTTTACGAATCAAGTAGTATGTTCCAGTAAGCATCAATCCAAGACCAAAGACACATATGAGTCATGACCTATCAAGGAATAAACAATGGGCTTTTTCCTATCAGCATAGGCTTACTTTTTTTGACGTTTCTTTTGTCCTGGATCAGCGACTCCGTTAATTAAGGGTTTAAGGTCTAAATTTTTCTACTTACAGTAGCCCAAACAAAGATATTATAGCACGAGTTATTGCATATACTGAAAGGATGCACTTTTTACAGCACAAAATCACATTAGAGACTTTATTGGTTGCTAGAACAATACAGGGCCATTTTTTACAAATAAAGGAATGGAAAAAGACAAAAAAAAAAAGTGGGAATAAGAAACTTGGGAGAGTGATAAGTACTCGCAATATAAGGATACTTTAGTTTCTCTTCTTTTTCTCATTATTTGGACTCAAATTCCATTGTGTCTATTCTCTTCCTTTTACTACACAAGGATAAGAGCTAGTGTAAACAATTTGGATTTAATATCATACTGGAATCCAAGAACAAATTAAACTACCATACTAGAATCAATACCCTACATGTTTGATACATAATTTACATCATTAGCTAATGAGCACCAAGGGTTTTCTCTCCAATTAGCATTTTTTGAGAAGTTGATTTTAATACCCAAGATCTGCATCTTACAAACCAGGAATATATGTTTTTAATAAAATTACATACAAATATACAATCAATCCTAGCTTCACTCTAAGCACAATGTACAGCATCTATAAATCTTCTTGAAAAAAGCAAAAAAGAAATAAGCATCTTGACTAGACTTCCAAGTCTTGATTCTTTAAAATTCCAAATGAAAATTGGGAAGCTCATTTGCTCACTTTGTTTTTTCTCACATGATTATGTGAGGCATTGATAAATTCAAGAAATAGAGGAGAAACATTTATACACATAATGATTCAGTTTAACTTGTAAAAATCAATAGCACCTATTAAGATTATAAAGAAAGAGAAAGACCAATTAATTTCAGTTATGCATACCGTCCCATTCAAAATTGTTCCAGTAACTGGTATCACCCCAAGACCAAGCCCCAATTCCAAGCTTGGTCACCTCCAATTCAGACTTTCCCAGCTTCACCTTCTTCTCTTCCTTAGTCTTCAAAGCAGTGTAATCCTCTGAAGTAACTGCTCTCACCAATATCGCATGCCCTCTCTTTCTCCTTGTTCGCTCCAAACAATGGCTAAAACACCAACTCCCGTTCATATTCAACGCCATATCTCTTGTGCGCACAATTACCAGCTCTGAAATTAGGATTGTAGAATTATGATATTTAATTGGAGCTCCGACCTAGAGCATGACAGAAACAGGAGAAGAAGATATATTTGTGTGACTGCATATGGACTATGAGTAGAGAGAATTGCTTGTGGTTATGACACTAACTACAGTTTACTAGTTGTAAAACATTAAACTGAATAATTATGTGGTTTGAATATTTATGAACTCCAATTACATCCTCCAAAACACACCAGTAAAATATATCATAAAAAAATATTACAGTGTTTGCGCACAGATGCAGACAATTAATACTATCATTATTTATGATAACTTTTCTGCTCCCTGAATTACTTTGCTTTTAGGCACTACGCTATATATATAAAGTGAATAACTTAGATCCTCACATCACAAGGAAATCCTCTGGTTTGTTTGCCTCATGAATCATGTTCATCTGCCTAGCTCTTCTCTATGACCTTCTTTCTATCTATCATATCCTTGAAGCATATCTCTAGATTGAAAATCATTTCAAAGCCCATGTTCCATAATCTAGTCCCCGAGTTTCCTTCATTCATCAGATCAGAACCTTCGCAGCGGCCAGTGACTCCAAATACTTACAACAATAACACGAAATGAATAAAAGATAAGCTAGAAGAGCATATCCAGAGGCAGCAAGCATATAGCCTTGAGTATAACGTCTCAATGCAATCATTGTACTCCGCTAAACCCTACGAAAGAGCTTCTGAGAGTAATTGCAAGCATCGCATGAAATTCAGCTCCAAATATCAAACAACATCAAATTCTTATGTGACAAACAAACAAAATTCTCAAATTTGAACTGAACCACTACATATATCAGAGAAATTCAAACCAAACATACCAACACCAAAGATGGATAACCATAGGAAACAAGACCATTACAAAACAAAGAAGACAAAATAAAGGAAGCAAGGAAGGAAGGAAGAGAGCACGAACTAACCAGGTGAGGGAAATACAGGTGTTCGAAAGCTCAATTAAGATACACAAAACCTACTTTCTTTGGAGAGAGGTGAAGTGATAGATAAGTGTAGGCTCGCGATGGGTTCTGACTTCTGAGGATAGCATTTGCAGACGAAGCAAATCAGATTTTTGGGTGAGTTTGATCAGTATCACGTCCTATTTGCGTGGTCGGCATAATAATCAACCCGCTCAAAGAAATACGGAAAGGATTACGTTCGTTCCTATAGTTAGCTAATTTATAGTTCGCTTGATGCACCTGCAAAATATTAGTTAGCTAATGTATATTTGATTAGTTTTAATATATATATAATAAAATATTTTTTTTATACATCGGCTTCATCTTGAATGAACATATAATAGTTTTGTTTTTATGTAAATATTACTAATGCTGATGCATTAAAACATATCTAAGGCGTCAAATGCACATTCAACGCTTTTTAGTGCACTTATGACTGGCTGAAAATCGTCGTGCTAAATAAAAATCTAATAGACACTTTGTATCCTAAGTTATATTATTATCAACTTAATAGTAATAAGGGGGATTTTTTATTTATAAATCCAAGACTATGAAATTAAAATAAACAAAGCAAGTAATCAAACAAGGAAAAAATTGGATTTTTATTAATTAGGGAAAAGCAGTCTTATTCAGGTATCCACTTTCATCATCAAGTTATTAATGATAGATTCAAACAAGTTATTTCTTTTGATTATTCCTATCCTTATCAGAAATATAACATGGCAACGAGACATGCAAACTTAACATCAAAACAACTCATGAAACGATCATAAATTGTAAGGGTATTAGCAATGAGAACAAGGATAAAGAGGATACATGCAATTGAATTTCAACAAGTCAAACAATCAACATGCATTCAAATATCTTTCTCAATTGTTTTAGTCCAACGAGTCCTAAACCAATTGAGTTGCTACAAAGATTAGGTTTTGCTACGAGAAAACCTAGATCTAGCAATAGAGAGTATTAATTCCAACTAGTTGGACAGACAAGCAGAAATCAACACAATCAATATTAATTAAGCCCAAGAGAATTGAAATAATCTGTAGAAATAAACCTGAATAGAAGAATCTCACAACAACTTGAGTCTGAAGAGCTTCAACTTGAATAAGATCTAGGAGTTTAGTTCTCCATGAAACAGAAAATACAAAAGTATGAAATAATGAAAGCTAGGTCTAAGAGAAGTTCTCAAAACAAAGGCTGAAAAGTAGGTTAAGTAGTCTTCTAAAACACGAAATAAAAAGATATAATATAATAATAAAACAATAAAAGCTAAGTGCAAGATCTCGCGCGAGTCAGCTTCAGCAAGGCCGCGACCAGCCGATCACCATAATGCGGGGCCGCGATCGCGACCGTCTTCAAACCGCGACCTTTCTCGGCGACGTCAACCACGATCGACACTGGTGTAAACCGCGATTGCGGCCTTCAGAAAACTTCGACTTCTTCAAATCGTTGTAACTTAGAACTTTCGGTCTTCAAACCTATTCTTCAATAATGCTCCTAACAGGCCTAAAACTCTATAAAAAGATGTACTAAAAAGTCCTACTTATGTTGTATAAAACACAACATATCAAATTCCCCCATACTTAGACCTTGCTCGTCCTCGAGTAAGCTCAAAATCAAATCAAGCAGGACAAATCAACAAAGGTCCACAGGAAGCAATGGGAGAAAATGATCTAAAACTAAAAAGCACTCAACAATAAGCTCACAACACGAACCCAAGTAAAAGAATGAAAGTGCATACAATAAAGTCCTACAATATATCACTCAAGACAATACACATACATCAAAGCAAAGATAAAAACCCATAAACAATATCCCCAAGCCCCAGCAGAAATGTTCCTAAGCACTCATCATTTTTTTCACTCATTTTGCTTAGGTGCCCTTTCGGGTTTTCACCTAACCGCTCATTTTATTTTCCAATAGATGGGCTCACCAACTCACTTTCACTCTTTTTAGCCTCTTATTACCCCAGCCTAATGCCGGTCCAGACCCTTGATTTTTGCCTCAGCCGCCCTTTCGGGCTTTCAACTCAGCACAGGATTTAATGCCTTTTTTCTTTTTTTTTTGAAACTGAAGTACAAAAACTGAAATACGACTATACATATAAAACATACAATGAGTACTCCCTCCCCCATACTTAAACCTTTTCAATGCCCTCAATGAAATAAAAGACAAATCAGATAAAGTCAAGGAAGGGAACAGAAGACTCACTGTGGTGGGGCAGGTAGATGATATTGTGACCTATCAGGAAAACCTGGCCACATGTGATTGAAAACTCATGGTGCTGCCCCTACACCTGCTGAATGGACTGAACTGTGGAAGCTAAAGCACTCTGTTGAGCTGCTAACTCTCTCTACTGCTCTACAATGTCTCTCTAGGTAGCAACAATCTCATTCTAGGACATAGTAAGTCGTCACATCTTCCAAAACATGCGGTTCTGCCAATCAAGATCAGAATGCACACCCTTAGAACCTCTACCCACAGCAGCATCCCAAGAAGAGGTGTCTCCATAACCTTCATATCCACCTCTGTATGTAGCAGCTCCACCATCTCCATAACCAACATATCCTCCTGTCACCCAACTTGATGTACTAGCAGGTACTGTACTAGAACAAGAACCCCATCCACTAGACGAAGTACCAACATCAGTTGAGGTACCAACACCACCTCCAAGTACAAAGCCAGTACCACCAACTCCAAAATCAGAACCACCAGCTCTAAGATCTCCTCCGTCCTACCCGTCATCATTATCAAGATCCTCCATCTCAGCATCTGGAACATGCATCTCCTGTTGATCAACGCCCCCACCCACAAAATCAAACGGTATATATAAATAAGCCAAAGTAGGGCCAATAGGCATGGGCTTGGGAAGACGTAAATAATCAACAACTGGATAACCCAACGTCCAAATGTAACCCTGCTCTGTTGATCCCTTCAAATAATGAGCCCTCTTAAGCTGGTTTTCATTGAACACATACTCACCTCTGTCAGGTTGTCCAAGCACCTCATCTCTAACAAATACTCTAGCAATCAGAGTGATCATTCTACCTATAACAATCTTGCCAGTGTCCTTCTTCAAAATTTTCTTAAGACTCATCAAAAACAACTCTACCCAATCAAGAATGGCATCCTTCATAGGCATGAGACACCAAATCATACTCATGTCAAAACGAGGTGCCTTTTTGACCTCCCCTTGCCCCAGAAATGTCATAGACAACACCTTGTGACACAATCTAATGCAAGGATGAGTAATGCAATAATTATATTCGGCCTTCTTAGGCAAAAACCCAACACCTGTAATTGCCTTCCAAAAATCATTAAAGCCCGAATCTCTACCAATTGTCTCCCAATTAGCAAAAGGAGCACCAGTAACACCAAAAGCTCCTGACAAACCCTCCTTGTCTATATAATATGGCTCATCCAAGATATGAAATTTGATCAAACCATTATCATCATGAAAAGTAGACAGAAACTCCAACACAATATTCTTATATATAAGGGCATTCAGATAAATAAAAAACCCTAATCCACCCTCCATCAAAAACCTCAAAGTGCAATCATACATGCCCAAAGTGCATCTCAACATTGAAAAATTTCGTACTAGTAAACTTCCTCTTAGCCAAAGAATCCCACTTTTTCTTTTGTGCAACAGTCAATTTCTTAACTGGGTATGCCGTTCTTAATCAATATAGCAAATCAAACATAGGAGAGGCAACAAAAATCGACTTACAACAACGAGGAGGAACACACTAATGCTCGGCCGCGATCACCAAGGAGATAAGACACGATCATTGATCTGGGTCGAGGCCGCGATCGCGGTTTCTGTGGGCAGTGATTGCGGTTTTTCGGCGCTCAGCGAACTTCGGCAGCGACGCACTTCGTTGTCGCGACCTCCTTCATCACCGAGTCGCGATCGCCGATTCAACTTTTCTTCAGTAATTTGAGAATGAACCGAGAGGAATGGAGAGGATGGGTTGGAAGAGATGGTAAGAAAATTTTGGGGTTTTTATAGATTTGATTTTGTGAGAAAAATGGAGGGAGAGAAGGGTATTTAGGAACGGATTTGGATTTAGGAGAGTGTGAGGATTATAGATCCGGGTTTTGTAAAGGTTTTCGAAGAAATTTTTGTGGAGGATGAAGGTTGAAGGAGAGGTTTTTAATGGTGGTTTTGATGGAGGTTGAAGAAGGGAAAGAAAAAGATATAAGAAGAAGTAGAGGATGGAGTGTAGAGGGGTAGGGTCGGCGGTGGGAGTGGCCCTACTGCCTCGTCATTTTTTTTTGTTTTTTTCTCTGAGGGCCGCGAATGCGGCTATGGGGGCCGCGATCGCGGTTTTCGCAATCGTCCGTCGATATTTCCGAAAAACGTCCCGCGATCGCCCTTTTTAAAGGGGGTCACGGTTCGTCCTCAGACACGTTCTTCGAACCTAGTACATGCGTGTTAGCCTCAAGAGATTGAAAACAAACTAAACAAAACAAAACAAAACAGAAAAAAGAACAAGAAAAAATACCTCGGGTTGCCTCCCGAGCAGCGCCTTTGTTTAATGTCGTTGGCCCGACATTTTAGCCATTTTATTCAACACTGGTGGTTGGATCAGAAAGACCCACCACTTATAACACTTCTCGGCTGACTCCATCATGGTATTTCTTTAATCTTTGACCATTAACCTTGAATAACCTTTGGGAGTCCCCATCAATCAATTCCACATCCCTGTGTGGAAAAACTTGAGCAATAGTGTACGGTCCAGCTCATCTAGAACGGAGCTTCCCCGGGAAGAGTGTGAGGCAAGATTGATAAAGAAGGACCTTGTCTTCAGCTTTGAATTCCTTCCTTAGGATGTTCTTGTCATGCCATGCTTTTTCTTTGTTCTTGTAATTCACAGCAGTGTCATAGGCATCCAATCTCAACTCTTCCAACTCTTGCAATTGTAATTTTCTGAACGCTCCATCTTCTTCAATTTTGAAATTTCGTTTTGGACCGCCCAGTAAGCTTTGTGCTCAAGCTCTACTGGCAAGTGACAACCTTTTCCATAGACTAGTCTAAAGGGAGACATCCCGATGGGTGTCTTATAAGCAGTACGTTAGGCCCACAAAGCATCATTGAATCTCAAACTCCAATCTTTTCTTGTTGGGTGCCACCGTCTTCTCTAAAATTGTTTTTATCTCCATGTTGGACACTTCAGCTTGTCCATTGGTCTGGGGGGTGATAGGTTGTAGAGATCTTTAGAGTGACATGGTACTTTTTCAATAACACACTCACAGTCTTGTTGCAAAAATGAGTACCCCTTTCACTTAACAAAGCTTTTGGAATCCCAAATCTGGAAAAAAATATTGTCTCTTAAGGAAACTTGCAACTTCTTTTGAATCATCAGTTCTGGTGGCCTTTGCTTCACCCACTTGGAAACATAGTCCACCGCAAGCAGAATATATAGGTTCCCATAAGAAGAGGAGAAGGGTCCCATGAAATCAATGTCCCAAACATCAAAAATTTTCACAAAATATCATATGGGATTGAGGCATCTCATGTCTCTTAGAAATATTACCCACCCTCTGACAACGATCACATGATTTACAAAAAGCATAAGCATCCCTAAAAATATGAGGCCAATAAAAACCAGCTTCTAGAACTTTCCTAGCCATTTTGTTAGTCCCAAAATGACCCCCACATGCATAGGAATGACAAAAAGAAAGGATAGATTGTACCTCAGAATTCGGGACACACCTTCGGATTACCTAATTTGTGCAATGCTTCCATAATAAGGATCGTCCCAAACGTAGAATCGGGATTCATGACGCACCTTGTCCTTTTGAGCCTTGGTCAAATTAGGAGGAAACTCCCTTGAGACGAGGTAGTTGACAAGATTTGCGTATCATGGCTTGAAGGAATGGATTCCTAGAATGAATTTCTCGAGTCACGACTCGTTATCGCAGTATTTGTCCGGGCCTCAATCGCCCTTCTCCGGGCGCGATCGTGGTTGCCCGGCCGCGATCGCCCCTTGTTTTGGCGGCGATCGCGATTTCCTGCCAGTTTCTTCGGAGCTCTCAGTTAACAAACCGCGGTCGCCCCTTGTGGTGGCGGCAATCACGGTTTGATGTTCAGTCTCGACTCCGAAAAGCGTGTCATCAAGGAATCGTCCTTGAATCAGCTCTTGACTTTCTGACTTGTCTTCCACGTGTACAAGCCGGGTTAGGTGGTCAACCACAAGGTTTTCAGCTCCTTTTTTTTATCTCTTATCTCAGTATCAAACTCACTAAGCAAGAGGATCCATCTTATCAACCTTGCCTTAGCCTCCTTTTTCATCATCAAATAACGCAGTGCTGCATGGTCTGAATAAACAATCACTTTTGTCCCCAACAAATACTGCCTGAACTTCTACAAAGCAAACACTACAACAAGCATTTCCTTTTCAGTGGTGGAGTAGTTCCTTTGGGCATCGTTCAAGGTCATGGAAGCATAATGTATGACATGAGATGCTCCAGCTTCCTTTTGACCCAAAACAACCCCAATAGCATAATCACTTGCATCACACATGATCTCAAAAGGTTGAGACCAATCTGGGGCTTGAATTATTGGAGCACTTGTAAGGCAAGTTTTCAGCTCGTCAAACTCCTTTTTGCATGCCTCATTGAACTCATAAGGCACATCCTTTGTAACACCCCCTTCCTTACCCTGGAGGTATTACCGCCAGTAACCCCGAATAGGACTAAACCAGAGTTACCCAAGGCTTTAACCTGACAGAACTTTCTAGAACAAGGTAAATAAAACCATTTAAAACCTAACAAAATTAAGTAAAACTTTACAGCGGAAAAGAGAATAAAAGGTCTTATATAAGCCTTAACTTAAAAAGAATTAGTAAATAAATAGAACAACCTTCTATTTAAACAAAATCTTTATCAAGTCTTTCTTAAGTTCTTATTTCTGAAACTCAGCTTCACTTTGAAGTAGTTCAACCATGATCTTCACTCAAGTATAGCCATTGGAAACCTTTCTTCAACTTTTGGAGCTTCAAACTTCTGAATCCGCCTCTTGAATCAACTTCCAAGAAGAACCTGATGTGTCGTATACCAACGGTGGACACCAGCCGACCATATAAAAGAAAAGAAGATGGACGGGTTAGTCTAATGAAAGACTAAGCAAGTGGAGAAACTAACGTGGTTCATATTATTGTAACTAAACATATTGGCATCAAAATCCGAATATACTTAGATTATGATCCAACAATTATCAGTCTTATAGAAAATAAGAAGGAGACTTGCATAATCAAGAGAGAGAACACCACCGCTTGTGGTTTCCTGTACAAAACATGAACAATTGTTGGGAACTCATATTAATCACATAACATTTTGAAAAGCCTCCATCAACTAATCAGATTTACTTAATCAACGTTTGATTAAGAATCATTCATAACCGGAAGTAAGAATGGTTATCAAATAGCCCAACCATTCGGGTATATTAATGTGCCTAACACACTTATCTTATATTACTTTCAAACTTTTCACAAACAAGTTGTCATCTTTTAATCGGCTCGAACTACTGCAGATGGAACACAATACTATCGAGGTCAGAGGGCATGTTTCATCCTTGAACAACGAATAGTACAGGTCCCAATGATGGAGAGATTAGAGGGCTTGTTTCATCCATAATCTTCTACCAACACATATTAATTCGAACTACTGCCGATGGAACACAATACTATCGAGGTCAGAGGGCATGTTTCATCCTTGAAAAACGAATAGTACGGATCCCAATGATGGAGAGATTAGAGGGCCTGTTTCATCCATAATCTTCTACCAACACATATTAATTCGAACTATTGTCGATGGAACACAATACTATCGAGGTCAGAGGGCATGTTTCATCCTTGAACAACGAATAGTACGGATCCCAATGATGGAGAGATTAGAGGGCCTGTTTCATCCATAATCTTCTACCAACACATATTAATAAATGCACTTAGCTAGAGTGCATAGTCGCCCCTCAAGCGTAGAGCGGGCCAATGGTCATGACCTTAGTATTAGGGGATCAATATTGATATGGCCTCATATAAGTTTTAAAGAGATGCTTCCGAGACTAAACTCACATCCCTGAACTAAATTAATCTATATCAATGTCTCAGCTTGAGACAACTAAACCAAACAAGGTCACACACACAACGGACCTAAATCCAATTCTAGCGCGAAACTGAATAATAACAATATGGTCATTATTTCTAACAAAACAACAACCTATCATATTTTATTAATCATACAAGTTGTTCCCAATGCAAATATTAAATGGGATTCAATTCCTCTTTATCTCCCTTCTGCCAATTATAACAAAAGATTCTTCAACAACGAGCTCACGGATACACTTCTTAGTTGTATACTAAAATTCTACAACTTCCTAATCGATAAACGATTTGATTTCCGAATATCGATATATAATAAATCCTTTAGTTATCATGCTTTAAGGAGCCATCTTGGCGGAATTATAACTAATTATCCGCTTCACTTTTGAATTAATTTTCTAAATAAAAATTGTTCATTAGCAAAAGTTCTTAAAGGTGACCAAATCTCGGATCAAACGGATTAACAACGAATCCCGAGTAATTATCTGAAGTCCTTTCTCTGCCAATCAGTATCAAAACTTGTATTCGCTATAACTGAAGATCCGGACGTCCGTTTCCCGAGCGGTTTGAACCTGTGGGACCATAATAACGTCAAGATTATAAAAAGCATAAATTTAATTAGCAAAGCGGAACCGAAAGGCCCTTACAGTGGCTCCGCAATCAACCCGCTAATTAATTTCGATCGTAAATACCTTCACTCGAGCCCATGGCTCGTTTGGCTCGATAGTGGCTCGATCCCCGAGCCGGGTGGTTGAGTATTGCCCGGTGGCAGCTATCGCAGTGGGTGGTGGTCGGAGGAGCTAGCGATCGCCGGCGACGACGTTTGACAAGGCAAGAAGATGACCGACGGTGATGAGCTCCATCTTTTCTTCCCGAGTCCATTGCTCCGTCCTGCTCCTCTCGTTGGCTCCATTTGCAGCAGCCACGCTCAAGGCTTATAGAGAGGAAGAAGATGTGGAGGAGGTAGGGGAAGAAGATAGTCGGCGGTGAAGGTGCTCCCAAGTCCGTCGTGTCGTCCAACTCTCTTGTTCCTTCCTTTGTTTTGAAACGAATTAATAGACTTTGACAAGGCAAAAAAGATGTGTCGTCCCAATCCCACTCTCTCTGGTTCCTTCCTAATTAAGCAAGAGAAGAGGCGGTTAAAAAACAAAACCCGTTTCAGCACGGGGCTCGCGTTAAAGCGGTAAAATTATGTACCTCGGGTGGAAAAACTCACTAAACGAAAAACGTCTCGTAAATTATGTAGACCAATAAAACCAATTTTTCATGATTTTATCTTGCTACCTTCAATTTTTAAGGTTTCCGTTTCGGATTTTAAATTCCTTCCGGTACATAATTAAAAAGACGAATTATCCAATAAATATTCTGTTTCCACTGAAAAATCCTAGAATTCACATCGTTTCATAAAATCATTTTTTTATGATTTTAGGATATCACCAAGAGTTTTCTAGGATTTAAATTCCAACAAAAATATTGGATTGAGCGTTAAAACGGACAAAGAGGTTAAAAGGATATCCGAGAAAAATTCAAAAATATTCTTAAAAATCACAGTTATTACATCCTTCTTCAGTAATTCACATAATGGGGCTGAGATCTTTGAAAAGTCTTTAATAAACCTGCGATAGAAACCTGCGATAGAAACCTGCATGACCTAGAAAAGAACGCACATTAGTAGGATAATGCAAGGATTGAACGATATCAATCTTTGCCTTATCGACCTCAATACAGGGGATGAGACTATGTGACCTAGAACAATGCCTTGCTCAACCATAAAGTAACACTTCTCAAAGTTTAGAACCAAATTGGTTTCTACACATCTTTGAAGGACTAAGGAGAGATGGTTTAAGCAGGCATCAAAGTCATCGCCATGTACTGTAAAGTCATCCATAAAAACCTCTATGAAATTCTCAATATAGTCAGAAAAGATGCTTACTATACACCTTTGGAACGTACCGGGTGCGTTACATAGTCCAAATGGCATTCTACGGTATGCAAAAGTGCCAAAAGGACATGTAAATGTCGTCTTCTCTTGGTCCTCTAGTGCAATAGCAATCTGAAAATACCCTGAATAGCCATCTAAAAAGTAGTAATAAGAACGACCGGCAAGTTGCTCAAGCATTTGATCAATGAATGGCAAGGGAAAGTGATCTTTTTTGTTACCGTGTTCAGCTTATGGTAATCAATACAGACTCTCCAACCAGTCTGGACTCTTGTGGGGACTAATTCCCCATGCACATTTTCTACCACTGTAATACCACCCTTCTTGGGCACAACTTGGCTCGGACTAACCCACTGACTATCAGAAATGGGGTAGATCATATCTGCCTGTAGGAGCTTCAGCACCTCCTTCTTGACAACCTCCATCATAGGTGGGTTGAGCCTTCTCTATGGCTGTCTGGATGGCTTGGAACCATCTTCTAGGATCCTATGCATACATGTAGAGGGACTAATCCCTTTAATGCCAGCAATGGTCCAACCTAGGGCTATCTTGTGCCCTTTCACTACTTGCACCAATTTCTCTTCTTGTTCCTTGGAGAGTTTGTTAGAGATAATGATAGGCAAAGTGTCACCATCTCCAAGGAAGGCATTTTTCAAGTGTTCAGGGAGATGTTTAAGCTCAACTTCTGGTGCCTGTACTACAGAAGGAAGCAATTTCTCGCTAGGGAGAGTTAGTGGTATGGGCCCGATGGCCAAAGCATCAACAAGGGATTCACAACAAGCACTCAAATCAGCAAGGATCTCATGATATCTATCAGGCAAATTATAATCCATGCATGAAATTTCAATGTCATTCTCTAAAATAGATTGTTACTCATCACCATAAGTAGTATCAAAGACATCTTGCACAATGGGATCAATTACATCAATGGAACAAAGAGAATGATCATCTTGGGGGTATTTTATAGCATTATCCATACTATATTCAAATATCTCCCCATCAAATTCCATAGTTAGGACACATTTACTCATATCAATTTTTGTTTTTGCAGTCTTCATGAAAGTTCTACCTAACATAATGGGTACATCATGCACATCATGATCCATGTCAAGCACAAAGAAATCAGCAGGGAATATCAAGTTATCAACCATGACAAGGACATCCTCAGCAACCTCTTTCAGGTAGACTGTAGACCTATCAACTAATTGAACAATAACACCAGTTTCATGCAAAGATCCTAAGCCTAGTGAAGTGTAAACAGAATAAGGCATGACATTAATAGAAGCACCTAAATCAAGCATGACTTTATCAATTTTAGTGTTTTCTATTATGTAGAGAATGCTGAACATGCCTGGATCACTGCACTTCTTAGGCATACGCCTTTGAAATATAGTAGAGACATGTTCACTAACCTTAACCTTTTGTTTCCCTTTTAATTTTTGGTTCCTTTTAATTGTGCAGAGCTCTTTTAGAAATTTAGCAACCTAGGAACGCTTTTAATTAGATTTAGCAAAGGGATGTTTACCTCACATTTAGAGAATGTATCAAAGATCTTCTTGTCGTTCTCGGGCTTCCTTGCGTCCTTGAGTGCTTCAGGAAAGGGAGGGGTTGGCTTTTAAGAAACCATAGAAGGAAAATTCGGCCAAACATATTGATCTTCGGAATCTGGATCCTGGCCGCGATCGCCATCAGAAGGTCGCGATCGCGGTTCTTCAAATTTTCGAAAATCATCGCCACCGCGATCGTGCCCCTTTATGGGAGCAATCGCAGTTTTATTTTTCTCAAATCCCGAGGTCTCAGTTAAGGGGCTGCGATCGCCTTTGGTGGGGACCGCGAACGCGGTCTCTTCAGCCGCAATCGCCTCTTTTTGTGGCAACGATCGCGGTTCGTTCGAACTCGCATCAACTTTCGGCAATTCTTTTCAACTTCTTAATATAATCGCACTCACATTCTCCCTTGGATTGATGAGCTGAGCTGGTAATTTCCCTGAATCTCTGGCCTCCCATTTGCCCACCGTAGTAGCCAGTTGACTGATTTGAGTCTCTATGTTCTTAATACTAGCTTGAGTGTTCTGTCCTAACTGGTCTACTATGTTAGCTAGCCTTGCAAACATCTCTTCAACATTGAATGAGTTGTTTTCATTTTGAACTGGAGGTCTAGGAGGATAAGGTTGCATGAATTGTTGATTTCCTCCTTGTTGATTATATTGAGGCTGATTTTGATTCCCATATCTCAGATTTGGATGAGCTGCCCAGCTTGGGTTGTATGTATTAGAATAAGGATCAAAACGAGGTGTATGAGGTCCATAGCCTCCTACAACATTAACCTCAGCCTGAGGTTCTTGGAGTTGTGGGCAGGCATCAGTAGGGTGAAGTATTTCAGCATGGATTTCACATGCCTTCAGTTGTTGAGGGGTTCCTTGCAGCATGAACCTCTTCATCATATCTTTCAACTCCGCTACCTCAGATCTTAAAGTAGAAGATGAGGAGTCCATAGCATTGACTCCTTTAGCGCCAAAACTCTTGTTGAATTGCCTTGAGTTCTCAAATAGCTCAGAAAAGAGCTCAAGGGCATTTGTTGGTGTCTTGTTCATCAAGCTTCCACCACAAGCTGCATTCACCATTCTACGCTCATCTTCCAACAGTCCACCAAAGAAATAGAGCACTAGATCTTGATTAGAGTTCCCATGATATGGGCAACTAGCACACGGTCTCTTGAAACGCTCATGATAATCATATAGGCTCTCCCTAGCTGTTGTTCAATATTGCTTAGGCTCTTCTTCAAACTGTTCTACTTGGTGGTCGGAAAGTACTTCTCCAAGAATGCGGCTTTCATCTTAGTCCATGTATTAATGGAGCTTGGGGAAAGATAGTAGAGCCACTCATTGGTTGAATCCTTCAGAGAGAAAGGATACTCCCTCAGCTTCATCTGGTCTTCAGTTACATCAGCATGCTTCATACTTGAGCAAACCTGATCAAATTCAACAAGATGCTTGTTCGGATCTTTTCCACCCAGCCCATGGAATTGGGGCAAAAGGTGGATTAACCCAGACTTCAACTCAAACTTGACACCATCATTCAGCGCAGGGAACTCTACAGCCAAGGGCTGTTGTTGAAAGTTTAGGGCAATTAGCTGCCTCAAAGTCTAATCTCCCATGGTCTACGCTTCAGCAGAATTCAAGTTGAATGGCAATTCACGGAGTAGATTCCGAGCTTCACGCCTCAACTTGGAAAGAGTTTTTTCAATCTCTGAATCAAAAGGCAAAAGAGAAGAATCAGTAGCACGAGTGTGGACCATAAACTAGGGTCCACACTAGAGTTGGTAACAATAAAAACTTAGAATAAAACAAAGTGCCCCTGGCAACGACGCCAAAAATTGACTGGCTGAAAGTCGTCATGCCAAATCAAAATATAAATCCCTAGTTGCTCAACTAGTATAGCTGGTAAGTTGGGGTCGAACCGAAGAGACACTTGTATCCTAAGTTATATTATTATCAAATTAATAATAATAATAAAGGGGGGATTTTTAATTTATAAATCTAAGACTATGAAATTGAAATAAACAAAGCAAGTAATCAAACAAGGAAATTATTAGATTTATATCAATTAGGGAAAAGTAATCTTATCCAGGTATTCACTTTCATCATCAAGTTATTGATCATAGATTCAAACAAGTTATTTCTTTTGAATATTCATATCCTGATCAGAAATATAACATGGCAACGAGACATGCAAACTTAATATCCAAACAACTCATGAAATGATCATAAATTATAAGGATATTAGCAATGAGAACAAGGATAAACAGAATACATGCAGTTGAATTCTGATGTTCGCATTTTTAGTATAGTTTTTGATAGGTTTTCTTTGCTTATTAGGTTTAGTTTTGTTTAGTTTAGGCTTAGTTTTGAGTACTTTTAGTTAGTTTTGCATAAACCTGTGAAAAGAGTGGAATCTACGCTATTTTGGGAATTTTGCAGGTTTTAGCGAGGAAAGGAGCTGAATGGAGTTGAAATTGGAGCATCACAGCGGAGGATGGAGGAGTTCAAGATTGAAGAAGTCGAAGATCGAGAGTATAAGAGGAAGTGTTGAAGAAAACAAAGCCCAGGCTCATTAACAAGGTTGTGAGGGGTCGTTAACGAGGCCACGAAAAGAAAGATTTCGAGTATTATTTTTATTATTCATCGATCCTGAGCTGGAATTTATTTCCGTATCGGTTGAGTATCTTTTTAGAATCTTTTGGGGTTATTAGAATATGTATTTTAGGTCTTAATATCTTTTTATATTTTATTTCTATCTTTTAGAGATTGTTTCTATCTTTTTAGGAAAGTTTATATCTTTTAGCCTTTTTAGTTTTTAGCTTTTTAGTATAAATACCCTTCTATCTAGCATAGAAAGGGGGGGCTTGATTTGGAGAAATTTTTAGGGAGTTATTTTAGGAGGAGATTTGTGAAGGCCGAAGGAGAGAGAGATCGGATCGGAAGAGGATCACGAGGCTCGGTAGACGACGGTTGCCGAGTGTTCGTTGGTCGTGATTGTGGTTCGGTGTTTTTTTTTTTGGTTTCTTCTGAATCTCTGTAAGACGATATATTTTTCTTATTAATTTGAGTTTTGTTTTGTTTTCAATGTTTCTCTTTGAAGTTTTTAGTTTCTTAGTTATGATTAGTGAGTAGTTTATTTTTCTAGGGTCGGGGTTAAGCCCGGCATAGTCGAGCATGTTTGATGAGTAAGATTGTGTGTGAATGCCTTTTATTTTTTATTGAGATTGTTTGTTATGCTTAATACCAAAACGAAAGTTGAGGTAATTTAGGTTTTTAACTTGATTGAAAGAGAAAGTTAGTAACTTGAAGGTTGATATTGTTTGAAAACGAAAGTTTCAAGCTTTAGATCCAAAACAAGCAATTGAGTGAATTAGGATGCGAAAGTAGATTAATTTACTTATTAAGTCAACGAAAGTTGATAATTCTATCTGTTTAAAGGCATGAACTTATCTTCTTACGAATTCTTATGCTTAGCTATGTTGTGGTGTCCCTTGTCCTAGATTTTTGCTTTATTTGAATTATTTCTGGTGAATCTTCGTTGCTGAGTACTTGCCTCGGTACCGAATTTTAATTAGAATTTTATTAGGTCGTTAGTATTTTTGTGTTCGGTGGCTCGGTAACGATCCTGACAACATCGTTAACGAGGCATCTCGTGACTGTTTCGTTTTATTTTGTTTGATTTTTGTTAGATTGATAGACAAACAACCTTGCTTCCTGTGGAACGATCCTGACTCTGCTATACTCAGCGGGGTATTGACTTACAAATTTATTTGTTGGCCGAGAAACCCTCTCAACAAATTCTAACGAGTCAAACAATTAACATGCATTCAAATCTCTTTCTCAATTGTTTTAGTCCAACGAGTCCTAAACCAATTCAGTTGCTACAAAGATTAGGTTTTGCTACGAGAAAACCTAGATCTAGCAATAGAGAGTATTAATTCCAACTAGTTGGCCAGACAAGTAGAAATCAACACGGTCAATATTAATTAAGCACAAGAGAATTGAAATAATATGTAGAAATAAACCTGAATAGAAGAATCTCACAACAACTTGAGTATGAAAAGCTTCAACTTGAATAAGATCTAGGAGTTTAGTTCTCCATGAAACAGAAAATACAAAAGTCTGGAATAATAAAAACTAGGTCTAAGACAAGTCCCCAAAACAAAGAATGAAAAGTAGGTCAAGTAGTCTTCTAAAACACGAAATAAAAAGATATAATATAATAATAAAACAATAAAATCTAAGCGGAAGATCTCGCGCGTGTCAACTTGAGCAGGGCCGCGATCGCCATAATGCGGGGCTGCAATCGCGGCCATCTTCAAACCGCGACCTTTCTCGGTGACGTGAACCGCGATCGCCACTGGTGTAAACCGCGATCGCGGCCTTCAGCAAACTTCAACTTCTTCAAATCGTTGTAACTTCGAACCTTCAGTCTTCAAACCTATTTTTCAATAATACTCCTAATAGGCCTAAAACTCTATAAAAAAATGTACTAAAAAGTCCTAGTTATATATGTTGTATAAAACACAGCATATCGACTTACAACCATGTTTGATGCACAAAAAACCAATTTTGATACACATCGAGTGTGCTCTCCATTTATCCTTTTTTTAAAAAATACGTGAATAATTCGTCAAAATCCGTGTTGTACGTTTGCCATTTTTAAGTGAAATGATTCACGTTTTTTATTTCTCCCACATCCATCATTCTTATTTTGCACCTAGACGTCCTTTTGCACTAAACTAGACCCTTATTAAAATGCCATTCTTATTGTGAGAAGAATAACAACTTTTGCTATTATTTTATTATTTTTATTATTATATATTAGTAATGTTAGTGTAATTTTTCTCATTCCACACTAATTAAGATTCTCTTTAATATCTTCTTTTAGACATGAGACCTCCCTTCAAGACCTGCAAAACAATGAAAAAAGAGAATGAGGCCCCTTAATCCACCTCTGATACCTAAGTTAGAAAGGGCTAGAACTGTTGATGTGCATCGTGATATACAAAACAAGATAGCTCACCTTTATATGATGATGACTCGCCATATTTATAAGGGAGAAGGAGAGGCCAAAATCGAATCCCTTGGGCCGGCCGAGCCTATGGGCTATTGGCAAGGCTATGACTTGCCCTCAAGCAAAGTGAGATTCTATCTTTCCATTAAGACAGAATCCTTGCTCTTCTATATAACAATTACCATATTTAAATATGTATAGACAGATACATAAATATATCATAAGCAAATAACTACCTACAAGATAATTAATATCCTAACAAAATATCTACTAGTTAAAGAACAAAGAATATTAATATCATCATGTTATATATTTATAATAAACATGAATAGCAAGCAATATTTAATTACCAAAATTTATCCAGAGACAATTGCCCCTTTGAATTCTATTGTCAATTACACACAGCGCAATACGTTCAAATCCTCTATGCGCTATTTGTGAGCATACATGTAGAGTTAGGGTTGCCCACTTTATAAGTACATTTGTATACACATACATTCGTATTGTGGGGGTCCACCCTTTAGCACATACTCCTTATTTATGCATAAAAATAAAACAAAAAAATAAAAAAAAGAGACAAAAATAAAATGGAAAAGAATAAAAAAGTATTGGTCGACATTTATTTGAAAAATAGAAATATTGTTTTAAAGATATGAAAAAAAAACTATTGAGTAATACTAAGGATAGAACTTCTTCAGATTGGCCACATTTGAAGTCCGAGAAACTGCCCTCCTGTTAATGTCTATGAGGGTACATGCCCCTAAGTCAAGCGCTACAGTGATCGGAGAAGGCCCTTCCTAGTTGGGCTCAAGCTTACCATCATTGGGATCTCGCGCACTGCCCATGACCCATCAAAGTACGAGGTGAACTACTCGAAAAGCTTTGTGCTTTACCCGTCAGGCTACAACGTGTTTTCCTGCTCCCTGGTAGGGGGCCAAGCGTATAGCTAAGGCCTTTCGTCACCTTTTGGCCAAATCTATCTAGATGTGTGGCTACGGCCTCGTCATTTTCTTAGGGATTGAACAAATTCGTCCTTGTTGTAGGCAGGACAACCTCGAGCAAGATTACCACTTCCATGACATAAGCTAAAGAGAAGTATGATTCTCCAATTGACCTACACGGACTTGTTCGATATGCCCACCGCAGAGCCAATACATCCTCGGTCCACCGTCCTTTAGCCTTCTGTAGACACTTTTTCAACCCCTCAACTATATATAACTTTGTTTGTTGCTTCAGCCTACCCATTTGCTTGTGGTATCTGACTGATGAGTAGACATTCTTAATCCCCATTCCCTGACAATATTCCTTAGTTCTCGCTTTTGAACCGAGTCTCGTTTTCGGAAACAGGGGCAAAGGAAATCCTGAATCTCGTGATGATGTGCTCCTAGACAAATTTCTGAGTATTTGAGTCTCGAATATTAGTGAGAGGCATCGGCGCATCGCTTCATCCCATGCGGTGAAGTAGTCAGTTGTTGTGATAAGATCGCGAATATTCTTGGGTGCCTTCGGACAGGGACCCACAACATCAAGTCTCCATTGCGCGACAGGCCATGGAATTGACAGCCTGCGTATGTCTTCTACCGGTTTGTATGAGTTATGCGAATTTCTGGCACTTCTCGCATTTCCTAAACTTTTAACGTTTAAATTTTTAATTATGGAGGAAGTTTTAGTAGCTTAATAACTTGTACGGGTTTATTCAAATATAAATTATTTATTTTAAAAATAAATTAATTTAATTTTAATATGTCAATACGAATAAAATTTAAGTATTATTTTAATATAATACCTAATATTTTCTTTTTTCCTTTACTAAAAGAAAATGAATTAGTTCATCAATTTTTAAATTTGTACAAATATGTTTAAATTTAAAATCTATACATATAACATCAAACAAAAGTTTAATTCTAACTTATATTATTTTTTGAGATTTGAATATATAATTAATCAATAAAATATATAACTAATCAAAGTAGAATGAGATAAGAATGAATCTAAGATTTAATTATTAGTTTGTATCTTTTTTTAAACTAGGTGGGTGACCCGTACTACGCACGGGTTTTGATAATATTTTGGGCTATTATGTAGTTATAAGTTAACTTTTTTATATTATATTTTGATTAAATAGCCCTTTTTTCTATTTTTTTTCAATATATTTAATTTTATTAAATGAACTTTTGTAAATTAAGTAACTATTTTTTTGTGTATTGAATTAATGAGGATATAATTACTATTTTGAGTACAAAAAATGATATAAAGTTTTTTTAGTATTTCAACAATGAAACACCAGTTTAATATCAAGTCTCGTCCTTTGTCTAAAAATATTATTTAAAAATACTAGTTATAATATTATACATTATATGTTAGACATTATTGATTCGCATTTGAATAAACACATGACCAACTATAATTGTTGATCAATGATTTTGTTGGGTGATAAGATATTATCTTAACAAATTTTATTTTAATAAGATCAACAACAGAACAATTCTCTCATAATTTTCTTGAGGTAAAAGTTTTGCATTTGAATAGAATTATTCAGTTGTACATCAAGAAGATAATCCGAGTATATATAGTGTCATGTATACATATTGTTGTTTTTACATAATCTAAAGTTGGAATTCGAGGAGGTTGTTAATTTAAGTGGGTTGAATTAGTATTGTATTTATCCCACTTTAATTGTGATAAAATTAATTGTTTGTAACATCTTTGATATTATATCACTTTAATTGGCGAAAATTACTTGTAAGTAACAACCATTGAATATTTACTATATATATATATATATATATATATATATTGACCAAATTAATTTTTATGCACTGTTAGACTTGACCAATATAAATAGATAGTAAGGCTCCGTTCGACAATACTTATCTAGCTGCTTATAAGTACCCATTTATTTATCTGGAAAAAATAATCATCATTTTATGTGTTCAGCAAAATTTGCTTATTTGAAATAAGTTAATTATTTCCTATACTTATCTGTTGAAAAAATAATCAGCACCCCCACCTTATTTCAAATAAGCTAACTTTTCTACCAAAATATAAGTAAGTGGGACCCATAAATTAATTTTACACCTCTTGCTTAAAATATCAGCAATTCAGTTTACCAAACGCATCTCGGATTATTTGGAAAATAAACAACTTATATTAGTATCCCATATCAACATCCAAGATCATCATCAACAACCATAAGTATCAGCATCAACATCAGCATCAACACCGATAAGTACCGATTTACCAAATAGAGCCTAAATAAAATTTTGATTATCTATCTACTAATTAAGAAAAAAGAAAAGAAAAAAATGTGTTTATGATGGTGGATTTTTTTTCACTTGGTGTTTCAAATGATGCTACTATTCTTAGTTCCTTAAAAAAAGTTGATTTCAACATTGGTTTCACATACAATAGAGCATAAGTGGATATGTTTTACTGTATAGCAAGATACTTTTACCACTATAAAAATGAGTGTTTTATACTTTAACATAAAATTCTTAATAATAATATTATTTGGGCTAAAATTATTTGTTAGTAACAACTAACAACCGTTGAATATTTCCTATATATTTGGACCAAATTAATTTATATGCGCCATTAGACTTGACCAATAGAAGTAGATAGATATTTAAAATAAAATATACAATTCTACATATTTATCCATCCATAATACTCCTAAAAATACAAATTGAATCAATTCTAAATTTATCAAAAAAATCATTATTAGTTTTAAATATAAATTTACAACTTTTATTTTATTTTCTAAGGTTAGGCTATGAGTATATGCACATAATATTTCCTTTTATTTCACGCTCTCAAAATTATTCTAGTTTTTGTTATATTTTTTATTTTAAGTATTTCTTATTACATGCAATATGTATGAATTTGAATTAAATATCCAAAGTATTGAAAATGTAAAATATTAATGGTTTGCTAAATATCTTAATAGAATTTTAAAAAGTAAGTAATTTTTTTATTTGTTACTTGTTATTTGTATTTGATGTAGAGAAAGTGATAAGTATAATTTGTAGAAATTATTTGCTCCATATGAAGAAAAACTCCACTCAATGACTAAAATCAACTTCCTTACATCGTTTGAATGATTTTATATGAACCTATTGTATAACCTATTAGCATTTGATATTGTAATGAGTTTGGAAAGGAAGTACTTATATATCAAGGTAGCCATCAAATAAGATGAGGCAAGTTGATGAAAATTATTGATTCGGGCACCTGCAAGTGGACGAAATTCTTATTATTATATTTAATCATCGCATAATTTTATTCGTGGAAGATAAGCCATGAGTCACCTTATAAAATAACATGATGTTAATATTAATTATTAAATAAAATAAGCATTCACTATATATATATTATACCATGTACATTTGTATATTGTCATAAGAATATCGAAATTGATAAAATTTCTTATTGTAAGAATAAATCATTGCATAATTTCACAATGGTGGATAAATTAAAACTTGAGAACTCTCTAGTAGAATTACCGAAGCCAATGTTATAAAAAAAAATAAAACTCACAAATTATAATACCTATAATTATTACTCACATACCTTTAGATATTGTCATTTGCCTCAAGTGATTGATGCATGTGTTTGAGACTCTATGCCACAGAGCTTGAGTGCATTGGGCAATTGATCTCCGTTCATTGGACTCGACTTATGTTTAATTTCTTTGTTTGATGTATCAAGGAGACAATTAAAGTATATAGAAGCACATAAATAGAGGATCACATCCTTCACCTTTATACAATTTATAGCTAAGTAGTCTAGATTTGGTAATTTGAAAAAATACTATTATTCTTAATGTTGGCAATCGTTTACTTTTCAATTAATGTAATTAATTTGTATTTTATTGTATTGTAGTATTGATTATATATGAGAGGTTAGCATCCATTTAGCATTGTAGTTAAATGCATTTTGAGTTTTTGACTTTTGGTATTCCTTACATTTTAATATGTCAAAATTCAAAGTTATTTTTATTTTTTATTTTTATATTTTAACATTAATATTTTCCTTTGAGATTGGTAGTGTTTATTTATACTCTTAGCCATGTAAGGAACTATTTTTATTTATAAATTTTGGGAATGTTTATATATGCCAAAAAGTTACTATTTTTTACATCGTTGAGTATTATGATTTGAAATGTCTTTAGTTTTAAATTAATTTTTAAATATATGGGTACTGTTTTTCAAATTTACATTGTTTATGGGATTAAATTTATTTTGTATTTTTCTTCTATGAACTTTATTGTGAGGTTGATCATAAATGACCAATTTTTTTAGTTGTTATATTATTTTATAGATTTTAACTAATAACCCTTCCATATTCCTACTTAATTGCAACTTAAATGTTGTATTAACTTTACTTTACCATAAACGACCTAGTAGCAAGAATCCATATGATTTTTTCTTGTTACATTTTCTCAAGCATTTATTTAAGGATAAGGTTTAAAAAGTTATATGTGTTATTTAACTAAAACCAATTCTTGACTTTTTTTTTACTTTCATTATTTCATTAGATGCTTTGGTCATTAATTGACCAAAATTTTCTATTTTATATGTTACTAGAAGGATGACCCGTGCTACGCACGGGTTGTTTTTATTTATGTTTTATATTAGCGTTACATATTTCTTGTTAAGACATTGCTTTAATATTTGGTTTGATCTATTATATGAATCATGAATAATATATCAACCTAATTCAATAAAGAAATATTAAGGATTAAAAATAAAATTGTGTTATAAGTTTTGCATCACAATGGTTAAGATTAAAAAAAATAATGACAATTTTTTTTTAATTTGGAAGAAATAATGTCATTTTATAAAAAAAAATTAATTTTTTTTGATTTCTTCATAGCATCACATGAAAAATAAAAGTGAAATTAAACGAAATCTAAACACACGATACTAATATATTGTTAATGGAACTCAAAGAAAAGTAAACCTAAATGATAAATAATTATAGCTATTAATTAGAAAAAAAATTAAACTACTAAATTCATAAAAAACACACTAATGAAAAATGACCAAGATAATACCTCAATCATCATTCCATATATATTTAGTCAAAAAAAGTTCTACATATAAAATAGAAAGAAGTTTAATAATGTATCTATAATACAAATCCTTGCCAAACTACTATATACATGCATAAATGTTAACGTTTTTTAATATAATAAATTAGATATTTTTGAAATTATTATAAAAAATCAATAAATCATGCCATATCTGAAGGATTTCTTATAAGTAACCAATGCTTACAAATTGGAAATTACTCTACTATATACACTGTTCTAAAAAACGCCCTAGGCGGCCGCCTAGACGGCGCCTAGGCGCTGGGCGTTCAAGCCCCGCACGGATTTAGGCTTAGGCGGGCCTCTGGGCGGTTTTACGATCTAGGCGACAGTCTGGGCGGGTCTGGGCGGGTTTGGGCGGGCGATTATTTCCGTCTAGGCGGGTTAACAATTAGGGTTGTTTTTTATCAATTCAAAATTAAAACTTCGACCTCCTTTATGCTCTATCTTTCTCGTATCTCATTTCTCGTCCACACTAGGACGACAATCGACGAGAAGTTGTTCGTTCCAGGAGGTCGTTCTCCAATCTTCATCGCCGACGACAACGACGAGAAGCTACTCTCCCTCTCTGGTTTCTCGATTTCTCCCAAGTCATTGTTCCAGGTTCTCGTTCTCGGTGTCAATCGACGGCGGCGTTCCTTCATTGTTGTTCATTCTCGGCTCCTTCTCCTCTCAGTCTGCAACTGTGCAACCTCTAGCCTCCACGCCTCCACTCCACTGCTCAGCCTCCACGGGACGCCTCAGTCTGCTGGCCTGCTCAGGTTAATTCCATTATCAAACTCCTTCTCCTCTCATGTTGTTGTAAATTACTAAATTGTAATTGAGAAGTGCTGAATTTTGAGTTTTGACTAATTAATCGAATTTTGGTTGTATTCAATTATTCAAGCAATCAAACCATAGATAATTAGTCAATTGGATACCAATTTGGCTGAATTTTGCTGTCTGTTTAAAATTGAATGGGTGAATTTTGTTATCAATTTAATATTCCCACTTTCCAGGCTCCAAGCTTTATTTGATTGAATGGATATCGATTTAATTTCCACATGTATTGATTGAATGGATATCGGTTTCATTTGCTGATTTTTTTTTTCCAGTTTAACACAGTTTCTGATTTTGTTTTTTGCAAATTTGTTAAGTAACACAAGTACACAACTGAGGTTTGTTTGTTAAATTTTTTATAGGGAATTTACATGTCTTCATCAATGGCTTCTAATTCCGATACAATAACTTCTTCCACTACTACAAAATTGAAGCGGAATAGTGATGATGTTGGATGGGATTATGGAATCCTAAATAATCCCAATAATCCAGACAAATGGAAATGCATCAAATGTGGGAAAGAGTCTAGTGGGGGAGTTAACCGAATCAAGCAACACATTGCCGGTATAAGAGGAAATATTGCACCGCGTATGAAGGCTTCAGATGAAGACAAAGAACGATGCAAGAATGCGCTTGAGGGCGTGAAAAAGAAAAAGAAGGCATTGAAAGAAGCTAGTGATAACATTGCAAGTGAAGTTGAACTTGATGAGTATGAAGAAGTTGAATGTCTTGAAGGTCAAAAAACCAAAAAGCCACCTCGTCCTCTTGGAGCAATAGATAGATTTGTTTCAAAAATCGATGTTGATGACCCTTCTATGAGTGAAAGCCAAAGAAAAAGACAACAAAACATCAATGATGCATTCTTCAAAGAACGAACTCATCAAGTGCATCAATACTTGTCTAGGTGGATGTATTCGCATGGTGTTGCTTTTAATGCGGTGGACAATGATGACTTTAAGAGATTTGTTGAGACGGTTGGACAATTTGGCCCCGGTTACCAACCACCAACTCAATATCAACTTAGAGAGCCTCTCTTTAATGAAGAAGTTGATAGGATGAAGACATTACTCAAGGTTCAAGAGAATGAGTGGGAAACAAATGGGTGCTCTATCATGACCGATGCTTGGAGTGATAGGAATAGGAGAAGCATTATGAACATGTGTGTCAATTCTCGAAGTGGGACCGCTTTCCTTGAGTCTAAAGAAGCTTCATTAGATTCACATACCGGCCAATACATATTTGATTATGTGGATGAATGCATTGAAAAGGTTGGTGAAAAGAATGTGGTGCAAGTAGTGACCGACAATGCTTCGAACAACATGGCGGCCTCAAACTTGTTGCTTGAAAAAAGACCTCAAATCTTTTGGACTCCATGTGCTACTCATACTATGAATCTTATGCTTGAAGGAATCGGTAAGCTCCCTCTTTTCAAAAATGCAATTACGAAAGCCAAGAGTTTTACCGTCTTTGTCTATTCTCACCACAAGACTTTGGCATTGATGAGGAATCGTACAAAAAGAAATATAATTCGACCTGGAGTGACTAGGTTTGCCACCTCTTTCTTGACATTGCAAAGTTTACTTGATAAGAAAGAGGAGTTGAGGCAAATGGTGAACTCTAAGGATTGGGAAGACACTAAATGGTCAAAGAGCAAAAAGGGAAAAGCCGCTTATACTACTATAGTTCAACCGGCCTTTTGGAGTGGTGTGACTACTTGCTTGAAGGTATTTACACCCTTGGTGAAAGTGCTTAGACTTGTTGATGGAGATGTGAAACCGGCCATGGGATTTGTTTATGGTGAGTTGAAAAGGGCAAAAGAAGAAATCAAAGAGGCGTTGAAGCATAAAGAGGAGAGGTATAAGCCTATACTTGACATAATAAATGCAAAGGGAAAGGGACGTGTTGATACTCCACTTCACTTGACGGCTTACTTGTTGAATCCGTATTACTACTACAATACCGGTTCTTCATGGTCCACCGATGAGAATGATGCTATTATGGATGTGATCTTTTTATGTATGGAACGGTTTTATCCGGATTTGGCTACACTACATAAAGTGATAAATGTGGAGTTGGGGAAATACAAGAGGGTGTGAGCAAAATGATGATGACTATGATCCGGGTATGATTATCTCTCTCCTTTAGTCTTTTTTTATAGATTTAAAACTTTTATGTATTTTATGCAATAATGTGAAATTAATTCTAGTGTTTTAATATCTTCTTTTTAAATTCATAGTTATATGGTGGTCTAATTATGGCAATGGTGTACCTAATCTCCAAAAAGTTGCAAAGAAGATTCTTTCTTTAACAACAAGCTCATCCGGTTGTGAAAGAAATTGGAGTGTCTTTCAAGGGGTAATTAAATTCTTTTTACAAGATTATTATGTGAATGTGATGAATGATTATTTAGTACTTACAAATTGTTCATTTATTGTTTGAAGATTCACACAAAGAAGAGGAATAGACTAGACACCACCCGAATGAACAAGTTAGTGTATGTTCAATTCAATTCAAGATTGATGAACAAGAAAATGAGGAGAGTGAAAAAGGATGTGCTTGAAGCAAATGATTCTACTTATGCACAATCATGGATGGTTGATGGAGTAGGTGGTGATGAAGATGAGGTAAATGAGGAGGTCACACCGAGTCTTACTCTTACATGTGATAAGGAGAGTGAGAGTGAAACACCCAGAGCAAATGATGAATTCCAACTAAGAAGGAGTGCTCGCCATATGCAAGAAGTGAGAGAGCCCGAAGAAGATGATTTTGTATCCGATGGCACCGAAGATGAGGGAGATGTTGATGAAGAGTTTGAGTTTGAGTCGGACAAAGAGTATAATATTGAAGACTATGGAAATGAAGAGATGGAAGACTAGTTAACGCATGCATTTGATTATTACTTATTAGTTATTACTTTATTAGAATATATGAAGTTATGAACTATCTAGTATTTTGAGTTTATGAGATATTTTAGCATATGGATTTTATGGGATATTAATTAATAATTAGCATATGAAGTTTATGGCATCTTATATCTTATTTGAAATCATTATTTATCATTTTTATATGTAGATTAGAGATTTTGAACAATAGGACAGGTGTAAAATACAAGGAATAACTAGTATCGTCCAAATCCGCCTAGGCCCCGCCTAGCCGCTAGGCCCCCACTCACCGCCTAGCTCCCGCCTAGCGTTTTTTAGAACACTGACTATATATTGCCGGTTTCGTGAAGATTTTATTAAAATATTTTCATAGACAAAGGGATATTATCCATTTAACCTTATTTATTTTAATTAAGTTATTTTGCTAGAATAATAGTCATTAATCCTGTTGATTTCAATATTCAAGGCCAAATATGGTTACAATTTTTTGAACTTCTTATCTATTTTGATAGAGTTATGATCATGTAACGATCTTATTCAATGTCATATATCTGATTTTATAAGGATTTTATAAAAATATTTGCATAGACAAAAGAATAATATCCATTTAATCTCATTTATTTCAATTAAATTATTGTGGTAGAATAATAGTCATTAATTCTATTGATTTCAATATTCAAAGGCCAAATATGGTTACATTTTTTTCAACTTCTTCTTGTTTATTTTTATAGAACTATGATCATTTATCAACCTCATTTAGTGTCTAGTGAAGTTACAACTTTTGAACCCTCACAAAAAAGTTACAACTTTTCACCTCCTTACTTTTTTTTTCTAAAAAAAATATTTGATAGAATGTAATAGTGAATAATCCCCGTTTTTAAAATTTTGAATAAAAATTGTTTCATTTTTATTTCTATCTTATGTTGTCCAATAATTGAAAATTTAATGATCTAAATAGAATCATTCATTTTTCAATAAGTTATCCTCTTGTTAGGATTATGAACATTCCGAGTTGTATTTTTATAATCGACCAAGATAATACTCCTTTCATTCCATATTTATTTATTAAATAAAAGTTATAACACATATAAAATAGAAAGAAGTTTAATAACACATCTATAATATAAATCTCTACCAAATTACTAAAAATTGATAATTTTTTCTTAGACTAACATTAGATATTTTTGAAGAACATTATAAAAACCGAAAAAATTGTGTCATATTTGATGAATTTCTTATGAGAAATGAATACTTAAAATTACAATTTACTCCACTACAAATAGTTGATTTCACAAAAATCGTATTGAAATATTTTCATAGACAAAATGAGAGTATTCATTTAATCTCATTTATTATGATTTATTTGGTAGAATAATAGTCATTGATTCCATTTATTTTGTAACACCCCGACTTCCGTCGAGGCGCTACTGGAAAATAGACCTTACAAGGTACTATTAATTAGGTTGACCACTACACTGTAGGACCTTACAACTCGGGCACGACGAGAAAAACATAATAAAACATCCAACCATTATTTAATGAAAACTTAGAAAACGTAATAATGCATGAATCCCCAAAATCATAAATAATCAAATACGTCACTACGCCTACTGAAATTGAACTATTCGAACAAAATTATAATAAACGAAACTCGATACCAACTCCGTCTAAACAAATATTAAAATCAACATTCTAAACTATTATAAATAACTAGTAAAAACCAATCCCACTATGACACGCGCTCTTTACTGCTCCGGCCCGCCATCTTGCCTCGGTTCCTGCACGGCTCCCTGATTCATACCTGGAACTGAAAAATGTTCCCCGAAGGGTCAGCGTCTAGTCTACCAAGCTAGAAAGAATATGGAAACTGTAGAACGCTTTAAAATCATTTATCTATAGTCAGCATACAATTCCACAACCGCAATCATAACTCTAAAGGCCAATACCTAAATTAGTTATATCAGTCACACAAGTCACATACGCATTTACAATCACAGTCACACAACAATGCAATTCTTCCTTTGTCCACAATCCGTCTTCCAAGGCGCTCATCACCGCGCCGAGTGCAGAGGCAGGCCCTCCCACTCCACTTCCCAATCTCCCTTCTAACTCCTGGCTAAGCCTCCACTGGAGCGCTTGCCAAAAACACACAGATAATAATTTTTGTTTGAAGGGGTACGATTTTCCCAGTCACACGGGTCAAAGTAGCCAACTCTTCCTCAACACCAGCTACAATGGGCCGTGTCGGAAACGGTACCAACACAGAGAAAACGTTCCAAAATAATTTCCGATAAAACACATTTAAAATCATTAACGCACACAACACACAAGGAGTTCAAAACAATTTAAAAAGGTATTCGGGACTAGTTCCCAAAACCCGCCCTACAATATCGATACGCAATCTAACAAGGGAGAAAAGAACCGAGCAAGTCGAAAAACGACTTACCTCGAAATGAAGGATCCTCAAGGAAGTCGGACTTTAAGGACGCGAGCGGAAACAATTCCCTAAAACATTTATATAATAATAGATTAGCCCTAATACGAACTGAACCAAGGTAATCCGATTAAGGTGACCCACTAAACTTAACCCACCGAACTTAAACGAGTTTATATGGATATATATATATATAATAACGTAATATAAAATGGGCTTGCTATTATTTTCCCACTACTATTAGCCTAACAAATCACCCAATTCAAACTAAAATTCACACCCCAACTGCTCAAAGCAATCGCCCCAATAAAAAAAAACAATTGGAACAGTAATAACTCCAGCCCAATTGGAACAATTGGAACAATTCCAACCCAATTGGGCGAATTGTTCGAACGCCCTTCACCCCGTTTTGGGGCCAATTTACTCGAGCCCAATCCCTTGCTCACAACTTGTTTGACCGGAGAGGAGTTTGACCAAGGCGCGGGCCCCACCCACGCCCTTCTTCAACCTCGCGACGGATCTCTCGCCTACGCCGTCCTCTAGTTCGCCCTTCTTCGTTGCGCTTCCTACTGCACATCAGCCTGCAACCGGCGGCAACAACGGAGGGCGACATCGAGCAACACTCGCCGCCCCTGCTCGCGCCATGCCGGTGCTTCCCGATGGCTTCGACCCCTCCTCTGCCTCGACTGAACAACGCCGGTCGACTCCTCTTTCCTCCACGGTCGACATCGCGCCGGTTCGATTCCTTCCCTCGCCGGTTGTCCTTCAACGAGCCCGACGCCGGTGGTAACGGAGGAGAACAGAGACAGGAAGCCTCGATTGGCCCTGTTCGTCACCCCCTCGCCAACGTTCCCAAGCAGCTTCGATCCCGCCGGCGGTCCTCCTCGTTCACCTCCCTCTCGTCCCCCAGTTCTGGCTACTAACGCACCCCGATCCCAACCTAACTAATTCCCGATCCGAGAATAAAAACAATGAAAACAGGGGTGGAGAACTCACCGATGATCGTCTTTGGCAACGATTGACGTCGGCGGCGAATTTCGGCGTCTTGTCGGCCTCTCCCACTGGCGCCTAACCGGAGTCGCTCGTTGATGGCGTCACGCCGCAGGTTCGTGATCGATGTCGTCCAACTAAGGGGAATCAATTTGGAGCTTAAAAAGAATTAATCTAGGCCAGCTATGAGGTGGTTAAAAAGATCGAGCCGAATCAAGAATCCATTAAAAGATAGATCTTCGGTTTTAGTTTAATTAGGATAGGTTTAAATTAGATGAACTTAATATTAGATATAGCTAATAACTAATTCGGTTAAAAAGGATAGATTTTGATTAGATAGGATTAGTATTAGATTTAGCAAATCTAATTATTCAAACGGATTATTAAATGTTTGTAAGCGGAGGAAACCCGTTCCGACTTACGAGACCTAAAACGAATACGGATATTACATATTTCAATGTTGAAGACCACATATAGTTATAGTTTTTTCAACTTCTTCTTATTTATTTTGATAGAATTATGATTATTTATAAACCTCATTCAATGTCTAAGCAAAGTTTACAACTTTTCAAATTATTTTGTTATATTTTTGGATATAATATATGGGTGAATAATCCATTTTTTTAGAATTTTCAATATAAAACTAATTTTTGTTTTTTTATTCTATATTCTCCACTGATTTTTATTTCTATCTCATTCAACGAATATATGGTAATTCATTTTTTTAATAAGATATCCTCTTATTTGAACATGAATATTATGAGTTGTTATTTGATAAAAATATCTTGTTTATTGAATATATAATTAAATTATTTAGGACATTCTCAAATTAATATTCTCATTTTCAAAACTTTCATGCTGTATTTTTTTTAGCAATTGTTCATGGTATATTGAGAGAAAAGACAATAATTCTTAAGATAATTTTAGGAACATCAACATAAAATAAAATATTGAATAATGTGAATTACATAACCATGTACTACGACTTACTTTATATATTTATAATAAGCAAATGTATTGTTGAAATGACTTATTTAAGTACATGAACATCTATTGTCAATTTTTTAAGTTTATAGATTTCTAGATCTACATATAGAAGTATTAGATTAAAATTAGAAATCAAATAATTAATTCATTTGAATGAGATATTATTTGTTCAATTTTTTTGTATTTTATTTTATAATATATATTGGTGTATAGATTTTGTAACACCCCGACTTCCGTCGAGGCGCTACTAGGAAATAGACCTTACTAGGTACTATTAAATAGGTTGACAACTACACTTTAGGATCTTACAATGCGGGCACGACGAGAAAACAAGTAAAACATCCAACTTTCATATTTATAAAAATGAATATAAAACATGTTTGAATGCCCGAATGAATAACAAAATTACCAAGTAACCCTTCCCGATTTTCTCTTTTCCCTCAAAATATTCCAAACAACACTTAAAAATTCACAATTAAAACAATTCAACGAAACTAATAATAATAATAATAAATCATCCCGAACCACACCCAAAAACCCTAACTAATGACACGTGCGTCAACGATCCACTCCACCATCCGGCCAAGGCTCCTGCACGGTTTCCTGTGACATACCTATAACTGGAAAATATTCCCCGAAGGGTCAGCGTCTAATCTACCAAGCTAGAAAGAATACGGAAATTGCAGAACGCTTTAAAATCATTTCTAGAGTCAGCATACAAATCCACAATCGCAATCATAACTCTAAAGGCCAATACCTAAATTAGTTACAACCAGTCACACACAGTCACATACGCATTTACAATCACAACCTCATAACAACGCAATTCTTCCTTTTTCACAATCCGACTTCCAAGGCGCTCATCACCGCGACGAGTGCAGAGGCAGACCCTCTCACTCCACTTCACAATCTCCCTTCTAACCCCTGGCTAAGCCTCCATTGGAGCACTTGCCAAAAACACACAGATAATAATTTTCGTTTTGAAGGGGCACGATTTTCCCAGTCACACGGGTCAACGTAGCCAACTCTTCCTCAACACCAGCTACGATGGGCCGTGTCGGAAACGGTACCAACACAGAGAAAACGTTCTAAAAATAACCTTCCGATAAAACACGTTCAAACCATTTTACACACACAACAATACAAGAAGTTCAAAACAGTTTATAAAGGCATTCGGGACTAGTTCCCAAAGCCCGCCCTACAATATCGATACGCAATCTAACAAGGTAGAGAAAAACCGAGCAAGTCGAAAAACGACTTACCTTGATTGAAGGATTCCTTTGAAGTAGATGAAAGCTAAGAGCTTGAGTAGAAACGATTCACTAAAAGCAGTAACGAGTAAAAATGAATTAGTTACCGACCACACTACTAGTTAACGACCCCTAAGATCAAAACACTAATTGATTTACGAATCCAACTTAGTTCCCATTAACCCCTACTACTAACCTTACAAGTTAACACTGCCACTAAAAGACCGGGTCTAAACCCAACCTATAGTTGACATGCACCGTTAAATCCTAAGATAAAACTACCTAAGATTCAAACTAATCTCCACGCTTATGAATTCAATCAACTATTACTCCACCAAAAAAAACAAGGTTTTCCATCTTGTAACTTAATTAAATATTTAAATCTATCCAACGCTAACTATACAATTTAATATTAACATTCCCATGGTCATCACCGACTTTTACCATTGAAGCCTTTGAACACACAGAGATTGCCGACGCTCCTTGAACCCCAAAATCGTACAAACAAAATCAACCAAGTTAAATTACTCTTCCCCTAAACTTAACCCCTTCGATAAACAGGTCCGATCGAAACAGGAACATACCCGCACCAACACACACATGAAGGGAAACAAGCACCCATGCCAGGCTACGTGACCGCCCCGAGTAATTCCTTGCCCCGACAAGGACGATTGCGGTCCCAGCCCTACCCCAAACCAGACAAGAAACCCAAAAGAGGAAAACAAGGCGTTGGACCCTTACCCGAATCACCGACGGAGAAGGCTGACTCACAGACGGCAGAACGACGACGGCTTGTTTGCGGCTTCCAATGAGCACGGGGAGGTCCGCGAATGAAAACGGCGACAAGGACGACGAGCGCTCGCTACACACTCGCCAATAAGACGAAACGTTGGACTCGTTGGATAAGTTGGGGTTGACCGCTCGCCGGAAGGGAAGATGGAGAAGGTCGAGGTTAAAAACAGCGGTGAATTGTAGCTTGCCGGTTCCTCTCAAATAGAACAAAGGATCGGGATTGAGTTTGTTCGGTTACATAGGATAGGAATTGGTGATTAAGTAGATAATAATAAAAAAAAATCTTCTTAATTAACTAAGAACATAGATTTTTTTTGTTAAGAAGATCCTAAGGCCCAACGATTTCTTAAGAAAAATCAAGGTAAATATTAAATAAAATCATATTAGGTAATTCAATCTAGCAGCTTAAAAGCATATTAGGTAATTTAATCTAGCGGCTTATGAATATTTAACTCTCTATCCAAAGTTACTTGCGGACTAAGTAAAAAAGTTACTTGCAAACCAAGAAACTCGTGTTTCTGAGTAGAAGGATAAACAGAACTCGAATATTACATACTAACCCCCTTAAAGAAAGTTTCGTCCCGAAACTTAGGAATGAACAAACCTTAATCAAGGTTGGAATACTTTAAATGTTTACTACATGTCCCGAAGTTTCACACCCTCTCCCTCTTAAAGGGGTTCGTCCTCGAACCTAAATTGCAGAAGACGAAACCGACACATTAAACGAGTCAAAACAAAACTCATAACGCTCTAACGTAACCTCAACCAAACAACTTATCAAGTAATAGTTTGAGCAATCAATACAATCACACAATCACATTATTAACCAATGACTCACACTCTCGCTCATCACTACTCTCTAGTTCCAAAAAGGCTCTACTAAACTCGAGCACACTCTGGGTACCTCTCTCTTAAATCCTAGTCTCGGTCTCCTAGGTGGCCTTCTCGACTAATCTCCAAGACCACTGAATCAACATAAGAAGAATCTTCTCGTTCTAAAGCTCCTTCATTTGTCTATCTAAGATCGCAATCGGTTGCTCTTTGAGGGTGTGATTCGGCTAAACCTTCAACTCCTTGGGGTTGAGCCTGTTAATAGGGTCAGACACATACTATCTCAACTAAGGCACGTGAAACACGAGGGGAAGTTTGTTCAAAACTGGTGCAAAAGCCAGCCTGTAGGCTAACTTGCCTACTTTCTCGATAAACTCAACCATCCCGACGTACCAGGGACTCCAATTACCCTTCACTCCAAACCTCTTCACTCCATGAGTCGGTGACACTCTCAACTATACAGGTGCACATATCTCGAACTCTAATGACCATCGTTTCTTGTCCGCGTAGGACTTCTGGAAACTCTGCGATAGCTCACATGCGCTCTCGAATCAAGATGTGCTAATTGTTACTATACAGAACTCCATTGATTTCAATCTCTTACTAGACAACACACTTCAACTATGACCCTTGCAATGCTTCCTTCATTAATCTCTTTCTTGGATATCACTAAAGTTCCACGTCACGATCTTCAAATAGCTTGAACCATTCTTGCATCTCATGCTTCAACTTTTACTTATGAATGTATTCCTTAGTCGATGTGTTTGTAAATAATTCCCAATTAGATGTTCATAACTCTAGATTATTTGATAGCTTTAATCTCTTTGTGATGGCTTCATTTGCTAAATCATCATCATTTTTGGTTTAATTTTCTGTAGTCGTATCTCCACGATCTCATTACCAGCATGGATTCAGGAGGGCAAGAGATTATGGAGGTCGTTCTGCAAAGAAATCTGAGGCTAATGGTTCAAACCAAGCATCTGAAGGCGAAGGCAACAGTTCAAGTTGTACAGAGATCTTCTTTAGTGCTGATTCATCAAATTCTAAGCATTTTCTTAGTTTCAATCTCCCTGATTTTTCTTCTCTTGCCAAACATTTCACTGGGTACAGGATCTACTGCCCAAGGGTCACATGAAGAACAGCTAAATGCCCACAAGGGACGTTAATTGCAACTTAACACTCGTTTGTCTACTAAATCTGTATGAGCAGATGGACTCCACTCCTGGCTTCTGTGACTCTTTAGAATAACAAGATTATCAACTAATGGTTTTGGTTTCATCATCTATGTTGATCCCTCAGTGGCAGACATAGTTGTTAAGCAAAAACACATTCTAGATGGTAAATCTATAAGTTACTTGACTTCTCAAAACTTCCTTGCTCGGATTTAGAATTGAATGTAGAACTGGATGAAGACGAAATAGCGATTGATATAGCCATCAGTGTTCACGTACGCAAAGATGAAGTTGACTATCAGTAGTTTACGATGAAAGTAATTTGGAACGTGTGGGTACAGTTTTATCTCAGTTAGAACTATGATGTGCTGAAAGCCTGAAATTATTAATATAATGTCTCTTGCATAGGATTGCTTTCTTTAAGATGAATATTCATGTCTATCCAGACTTAGCATATACCACATTTGTTTGTGTTCAATACCTTGGGTTTGGTCACCCATTCCTTTTCTTGATTCTGCTCGCATGGTTCCAACTACTTTATCTCTCCAGATATAAAAGTGATTACTCAACCCTTTCAATCATGACACACCTCTTATGGATTTGAGGAAATATTTAAATTTATATATCTCTCATAGTCTTGCGATTTAGGTGGTATGAGTATACAAGTCATCCTACCCTTCAACTAGTCACAACTCTTTTGGTGACCTACCTTCATAGCAATTTCCTTAATTGCACTTAATCCAGTCCATGATGGTTTCGACTAGGAGTGTTTTTTTATATACCCCACCAAAGTTTAATTTCAATTGCATATGTTTTGTGATGCATTCCTGTTTCAAAGGTACTTCTAACATGTTATCACATTGATTCTCTCTAGAACAATCCTTTTTTTTTCTCAATTTGAGTCACTTGTTTCCAACAGGCTTCTCATTTATCCTAATCATACTCCATGGGCCTTACACACCGTTGTATTAGTTAATCTCACTGCAGTCTCCAAGAGGGAAGCTTGTTCTTTTATGTTTGGTAGTAGACAAAGGTATCATTGATAAAGATCTCTACATTTGGTCTAGTTAGTCGATAAAGTTCCTTCCCCATAACTTCACACACCCTATTAGACAGTATTTAATTTCACCGTATTCTTAACCCTATTCACAATGCTCATATCACTTGTAGTTATATTTTCGAAATCCTTCTCTTAAGTCCTCAGTTGAAACTAACACGTCCTTTAACCAGATCTACATAATGGCCAAACTTCACAATGGTTAATCCACTCGTGCAATGTTTCATGACAACAAATTCTTAATCCTAACGTGAAGTTCAACTTCTTGCGAACCCAACTGAACCCCTCGCGGAAGTGGACTTGGTGCATTAACTCCTCCATAACTCCTTTACTCGAGTATTCAATTCCAACGTCACGATTTGGTCTAGGCACTGAGAAACTGGCTTGAGAAGTCTAATCCATGGCTCAGAGTAACTAACAGATCTACTTCTCATTTGATTTGTAGTTGTGACAACTCCCCATGAAAACATCTTCGAATGCTCACATGACTTAGATATCCAAAATTTGCATCCACTACATGACTTGTAATGAACTTGTCTTGACTAACCAATATAATCCACATTCAACAACATGGCTAACCTCTCCTCATGTCTAAGATAGTATCCATTAGCTCACTTGGATTGGTCGTTTCTTATTCTCGTGCTACAATCAATACTCAAAAGGGCTTTTACCTTTGTTGTTCAATCTGCTAATAAAGCTTTTCATTGCTTGATCCATACGCCTTCGTTGATTATGTTACCAGTCTAGACCTCCTTTCAAAGACTAGACCGTCTTAATTTCTCCTTCCATGTAAATACTCGTTAAGATTTGATGACCCATAAAAAAATAGAGTCTACATCCATGTTCAACTCAAAATAGATCCAAACAATTCCTTTTGTCTTTATGATGCTAACTCATCATTCTAGTCATCCTAGGCACTTAATGAAAGCGAGTTCTCAACTACACGTTTCCAGATCATGATCTTAGTTCAATTTCATCTCCCATCAACAAACTGGGTTTAGCTGTCGTGACTATTTTTGTCTTAACTATGTCTTCCTTTACCCGATAGTGCAATGCTATGGTTGCTACCTCCTCGAGAATCATTCACAAAAACATCCCAATTACCCGACTATAACCCACCGTCCATCAATATCTTACTAACTATTGCGTGTTTTTCATGTGGCACTTCCCAATCTTTCTCTTCTCAAGCAAGCAGAAACCATAGTACTCTTTTTAGCCAAAGGTATCCGTGAATTAGCCGTGTCTCGTTTTCTAATAACTTTGCAAACAATAATTCCCATGAGAATTCATGTCATAGTCTTCATTGAGTCCTTCATTCCCTACCTTCACCCTACTTAACCTCACAATCTCCAAAGTGGGAGTTAACCTTCATGCTGTCTCACACACATTCTTCAATATGGTCGTTAATCTCGGCTTAACACTCACTTCTTATATGATCAAACTTCATGTAAATGAGATCAGTTATGAATAACTACATTCCCAAACTTCATGTGAATGAGATCAGTTATGAATAACTACATTCCTTTATTGTCCTTCACTTCGAACTCCACGCTAATCTCCTTTAAGTCATGTGTTCATCTCTTCTTAAAGAGAGCAACATTCTTTCTTCAAACGGCATTCCCAATTGGAGTTCGACCACTTCTAATCTAATAATTTGGATGCTAAGTTAGATTTTCTCCAACTTACTTCGTTCTTTTCTATGTTGGCCACTTCTGCCTCCTCTTGTACTAGATGCAATTACTCAATGATCATTATTACGGAGCTCTTGGAGACCATATAACCAAACAGTTCAATCCTATTCTTGTTGCTTCCTCACACTTCCCTAATAATTCTAGCGAACGAGATTCGCTTTTGTAACACTTACACTTAGAATTAGAAGGTTAAAGGTACTAAACTAGCAGAGGTCCTGCAGCTGATGGTGGCAGAGTCGCGATGTGTCACCTACCCCTCCTAAGTGCAACATGCCTACCCTAGTTAAAACATTCTGAACACACCGGCTGGTTTTGATTTTAAGTTGGACCTCGGGTACACTCGTTGGTTAGTTCCCTGTGCTCTGTTGTCAACCTGGCTCTGATACCAATTTGTAACACCCCGACTTCCGTCGAGGCGCTACTAGGAAATAGACCTTACTAGGTACTATTAAATAGGTTGACAACTACACTTTAGGATCTTACAACGCGGGCACGACGAGAAAACAAGTAAAACATCCAACTTTTATATTTATAAAAATGAATATAAAACATGTTTGAATGCCCGAATGCATAACAAAATTACCAAGTAACCCTTCCCGATTTTCTCTTTTCCCTCAAAATATTCCAAACAATACTTAAAAATTCACAATTAAAATAATTCAACGAAACTAATAATAATAATAATAAATCATCCCGAACCACGCCCAAAAACCCTAACTAATGACACGTGCGTCAACGATCCACTCCACCATCCGGCCAAGGCTCCTGCACGGTTTCTTGTGACATACCTATAATTGGAAAATATTCCCCGAAGGGTCAGCGTCTAATCTACCAAGCTAGAAAGAATACGGAAATTGCAGAACGCTTTAAAATCATTTCTAGAGTCAGCATACAAATCCACAATCGCAATCATAACTCTAAAGGCCAATACCTAAATTAGTTACAATCAGTCACACACAGTCACATACGCATTTACAATCACAACCTCATAACAACGCAATTCTTCCTTTTTCACAATCCGACTTCCAAGGCGCTCATCACCGCGCCGAGTGCAGAGGCAGACCCTCTCACTCCACTTCACAATCTCCCTTCTAACCCCTGGATAAGCCTCCACTGGAGCACTTGCCAAAAACACACAGATAATAATTTTCGTTTTGAAGGGGCACGATTTTCCCAGTCACACGGGTCAACGTAGCCAACTCTTCCTCAACACCAGCTACGATGGGCCATGTCGGAAACGGTACCAACACAGAGAAAACGTTCTAAAAATAACCTTCCGATAAAACACGTTCAAACCATTTCACACACACAACAATACAAGAAGTTCAAAAAAGTTTATAAAGGCATTCGGGACTAGTTCCCAAAACCCGCCCTACAATATCGATACGCAATCTAACAAGGTAGAGAAGAACCGAGCAAGTCGAAAAACGACTTACCTTGATTGAAGGATTCCTTTGAAGTAGATGAAAGCTAAGAGCTTGAGTAGAAACGATTCACTAAAAGCAGTAACGAGTAAAATTGAATTAGTTACCGACCACACTACTAGTTAACGACCCCTAAGATCAAAACACTAATTGATTTACGAATCCAACTTAGTTCCCATTAACCCCCACTACTAACCTTACAAGTTAACACTGCCACTAAAAGACCGGGTCTAAACCCAACCTATAGTTGACATGCACCGTTAAATCCTAAGATAAAACTACCTAAGATTCAAACTAATCTCCACGCTTATGAATTCAATCAACTATTGGGTGTGAAACTTCGGGACATGTAGTAAACATTTAAAGTATTCCAACCTTGATTAAGGTTTGTTCATTCCTAAGTTTCGGGACAAAACTTTCTTTAAGGGGGTTAGTATGTAATATTCGAGTTATGTTTATCCTTCTACTCAGAACCACGAGTTTCTTGGTTTGCAAGTAACTTTTGTACTTAGTCCGCAAGTAACTTTGGATAGAGAGTTAAATATTCATAAGCCGCTAGATTAAATTACCTTATATGCTTTTAAGTTGTTAGATTGAATTACCTAATATGCTTTTATTTAATATTTACCTTGATTTTTCTTAAGAAATCGTTGGGCCTTAGGATCTTCTTAACAAAAAAAAATCTATCTTCTTAGTTAATTAAGAAGATTCTTTTTTTATTATTATCTACTTAATCACCAATTCCTATCCTATGTAACCGAACAAACTCAATCCCGATCCTTTGTTCTATTTGGGAGGAACCGACAAGCTACAATTCACCGCTGTTTTTAACCTCGACCTTCTCCGTCATCCCTTCCGGCGAGCGGTCAGCCCCAACTTATCCAACGAGTCCAACGTTCCGTCTTATTGGCGAGTGTGTAGCGAGCGCTCGGCGTCCTTGTCGCCATTTTCATTCGCGGACCTCCCCGTGCTCATTGGAAGCCGCAAACAAGCCGTCGTCGTTCTGCCGTTTGTGAGTCAGCCTTCTCCGTCGGTGATTCGGGTAAGGGTCCAACGCCTTGTTTTCCTCTTTTGGGTTTCTTGTCTGGTTTGGGGGAGGGCTGGGACCGCGATCGTCCTTGTCGGGGCAAAGAATTACTCGGGGCGGTCACGTAGCCTGGCATGGGTGCTCGTTTCCCTTCATGTGTGTGTTGGTGCGGGTATGCTCCTGTTTCGATTGGGCCTGTTTATCGAAGGGGTTAAGTTTAGGGGAAGAGTAATTTAACTTGGTTGATTTTGTTTGTACAATTTTGAGGTTCGGTGAGCGTCGACAATCTCTGTGTGTTCGAAGGCTTCAATGGTAAAAGTCGGTGATGACCATGGGAATGTTAATATTAAATTGTATAGTTAGCGTTGGATAGATTTAAATATTTAATTAAGTTACAAGATGGAAAACCTTGTTTTTTTTGGGTGGAGTAATAGTTGATTGAATTCATAAGCGTGGAGATTAGTTTGAATCTTAGGTAGTTTTATCTTAGGATTTAACGGTGCATGTCTACTATAGGTTGGGTTTAGACCCGGTCTTTTAGTGGCAGTGTTAACTTGTAAGGTTAGTAGTGGGGGTTAATGGGAACTAAGTTGGATTCATAAATCAATTAGTGTTTTGATCTTAGGGGTCGTTAACTAGTAGTGTGGTCAGTAACTAATTCAATTTTACTCGTTACTGCTTTTAGTGAATCGTTTCTACTCAAGCTCTTAGCTTTCATCTACTTCAAAGGAATCCTTCAATCAAGGTAAGTCGTTTTTCGACTTGCTCGGTTCTTCTCTACCTTGTTAGATTGCGTATCGATATTGTAGGGCGGGCTTTGGGAACTAGTCCCGAATGCCTTTATAAACTGTTTTGAACTTCTTGTATTGTTGTGTGTGTAAAATGGTTTGAACGTGTTTTATCAGAAGGTTATTTTTAGAACGTTTTCTCTGTGTTGGTACCATTTCCGACACGGCCCATCGTAGCTGGTGTTGAGGAAGAGTTGGCTACGTTGACCCGTGTGACTGGGAAAATCGTGCCCCTTCAAAACGAAAATTATTATCTGTGTGTTTTTGGCAAGTGCTCTAGTGGAGGCTTAGCCAGGGGTTAGAAGGGAGATTGTGAAGTGGAGTGAGAGGGCCTGCCTCTGCACTCGGCGCGGTGATGAGCGCCTTGGAAGTCGGATTGTGAAAATGGAAGAATTGCTTTGTTATGAGGTTGTGATTGTAAATGCGTATGTGACTGTGTGTGACTGGTTGTAACTAATTTAGGTATTGGCCTTTAGAGTTATGATTGCGATTGTGGATTTGTATGCTGACTCTAGAAATGATTTTAAAGCGTTCCGCAATTTCCGTATTCTTTCTAGCTTGGTAGATTAGACGCTGACCCTTCGGAGAATATTTTCCAGTTATAGGTATGTCACAGGAAACCGTGCAGGAGCCTTGGCCGGATGGTGGAGTGGATCGTTGACGCACGTGTCATTAGTTAGGGTTTTTGGGCGTGGTTCGGGATGATTTATTATTATTATTATTAGTTTCGTTGAATTATTTTAATTGTGAATTTTTAATTGTTGTTTGGAATATTTTGAGGGAAAAGAGAAAATCGGGAAGGGTTACTTGGTAATTTTGTTATGCATTCGGGCATTCAAACATGTTTTATATTCATTTTTATAAATATGAAAGTTGGATGTTTTACTTGTTTTCTCGTCGTGCCCGCGTTGTAAGATCCTAAAGTGTAGTTGTCAACCTATTTAATAGTACCTAGTAAGGTCTATTTCCTAGTAGCGCCTCGACGAAAGTCGGAGTGTTACAGATTTAATAGAGGTCATGCCAAAAAAATAATGTTTATTGCTCACGACATTATTATTATTTAAATGGAGGGATATATTACTAATTTGAATGGGTATATTATCATTGAAATGGGACATTAGTAAATTGGGTTATAATGGTAAATTATAATTGTACCTTTGATTTTTCGGTAGTCTATTTTTCTTTGATGTTGGGAGAGTCTTTAAATAGTGGTGAGGGAGAGGGCAAAAGTGTATCGGGGTGTGCAAGCGAGAGAGAAGATTAGGGTGAGACTATTTATAGTGATAAAATTGAATGGATGATGGTTAATCTCATAGGAGATTAAAAGTTAATTGAAAAGTCAATTGAAAGAATATTCACAATAAATCCTCATTATGCTCATTGGATCCTACAAATTATTCTTTATGCTAAATTTTATGCTCATTGGATTCTTAATCTCATGGGAAGTTGAAACACATTTGCCCTTTTAATTCCTGTAACATTTTTTGAATTAAAATTCTCATAAATAACATGTATTGAAATCATACAATTTTTTTTATTTTTTTATTTACTTAATTTTATTTATGAACTTAATTGTGAGAATGGTCATAAATGACCCAATTTTTCTATTGTATATGTTGTATAGACTAGGGGGTTAACCCGTCTGTTGGACGGGATTGGGATTTTTCAGCCTTTATAGCTTATTTACAATTTTAATAACTTGTTTTTTTATTGCTTCAAATTTAACTTGATAATCGAAGGATTTTTTTAAAAAATATTTAAAGATAATATTATTTGTATCAATTTACAAATTAAATTTATGATATAGAAATTGGGTGTAATTAGAATTCGAATAAATTAAATTTTATTAATAAGAATTTAATCTATTAATTGGTTCTTAAAATTATTGTAATATAAATGGATTAATAGTAATTTTGATCTATTAACATTGAAATTTTATGTTATTTATAGTTTTACTAAGTTAATTACATTAATATTCATGATAATTTTTACATTAAAATACCTAAAAAAATGACAATAAATTGTATTACTAATGCAATTTTGATCTATTAACATTGAGTGTTCAAAGTTTTGGAATATGAATAGTTATTTATTTATAAATTTTGAATATTAATAATTTGAAAAAAAATTCAAAGATTTTTTCATGAAGATTTACGAACCTAATAGTGCAATATATAGTAATGGAAAATTTTATTCTAATAACTATTGTTTTATACTTTTAAATTAAAGGCATCAATAATTTAGAGTATGCTTTTTTCGGAAAAATTGCCCTTGTTAAGTCATTATTTCATCATATATATATGTGGGCTTGTTTAACTAAGATTTATAGATTTTTAATTATTTAAATAAAGTAAAATATTATTATTATTTAGATTAAAGGATGAAGCATTATTTTGAAAAAAAAATCAATAATAAGATAAGAAAATTATTTGTGTTTACGAATACAAATAATATGAAGAATCTAGATTATAAGAGCATTGTTGATTATAAAAAAAATCTACTTTATGTTTAGAATCTCTTTTTGATAGTTTAAATAAAATACATTATCTTTTTTTATTTTCTTTTTTTCAAAACGTATGATCATTAATCATCAAATGAAATTATATAATAATTTGTATAAAATACATGAGCATTAATTGCCATTTTTTTATAGTTTTATGTTTTTAAATGGATAGATTGAATGATATGACTTTATATTTATTAAGGCAACCCATATTTCACCATTACCACTTTTCAAACATATGCAAACACCCACGACATTTCGAATTACCAAAATTCATGTCTCAAGATCCCGCAATTCACATATGTTCATGTCCATACCTAAATTTGTAACTTCAACGAACTCTCACGTTAGATTCGTGTTGACGGGTCTTTTCTTTAGACAAAAAATAAATTTATAAGTCAAAACCCCGCTGAGTATAGGGGAGTCAGGATCGTTCCACGGGAAGCACTGTTGTTTGTATATTAACTACTAAAAAGAATAAAAACTAAGCAAAATCAACACAAAACACCCACGACCAACCTCGTTAACGAACCTGGATAACACTACTAACGACCTAAAACACAGGTTCGGTACAGAGGCAAATACTCTGTAATATTCGGTTTGTAAACATTTTTTTTCCGTAACGAAAGATACCAAATTGTTTATTAGAATTTTGTACATCTATATATTTAGATAACACTTTGGTGATTATAATAATAATAATAATAATAATGGTTAGTTCATTAACCATCGAATTCCAAATCTTAATAAGCCCTCTCTCAGATAGTAATATTCCTTAAAAAAATTTATCTTTTAATATAATTACCCATTTAAGGGAAATCTTGGGATAACCTCTTCGTTCACAATCTCATCCACGTCTCTCTTATCTTTGCATACTCATCTGATCGAACCGTCCATTAACGGTGTCGGTAAATCGTCTTGTCGTCGTGAACATTGCCTCTATTCGCCGTCGAAAGTCGCATCCTTTATGGTTGCTGATAGAGGTAACCGTCACATATACCTTTTGTTCCATGATTTCTCTTTGGGTTGTGAATCGTTATTAATTAGTGAGTTAGGTTTTATGGGATAAGAAGTTAGCTAGCGTTTATAGGGAATTGTCTAGTGATTACCAAAAGAAATTGGTATTCTTCACATGCATTAGAGTAGAAGCTTAAATTCATGGAGTATATATCTTGGGTACGAGTGTGGAAAGAAACGGATTTTGATGTTTGTTTTACGTCAATAAATTCTGAAATAATTCATAGGTGTTTTTAACCAGTAAACCTAGTATGTATTAAAATTTGGCGGAGTTTTGAGTCCTATGAAAGTCCTGGTAATTTATAAGAATTCAGCAAGTTTTCTGTTTTTCAGGATCCTAATGTGTTCTTAGAAAAATCGTCAAAAATCATATATAATTCTAAATTATATGTTTTCTATACCTTTGGAACCGTTAGCAAGTCTAGTTTTTTTCTATAAATTTTCATAAATTTTCACGAATTTTAGCCTACCTGTTTAGGAGAAAAACCCAACCTATGTCAGTTTTACGTCTTTGTTAAACATATGTGTAGTATTGTAAACATAACTTTTTTCTTACATACGATTTTTGAATGATTCTAAGTTATGATGTTTTATAAATGGATAACTGGTGTTCTTATAAAACTTCATAATTTTTGGATGGTTTTTGTTGCTGTACAAAATCTCGCCTTCAATTCGTATTGAATACACCAATTAAGAACTCCTCCTCTTCCGCTCCGTCTTCAATATCTTGACCTAGAAACCTGCAAAACAATGGACACAGGGGGCGGGGACCCCCTAATCCACCTCCGATGCCTAAGTCAGAAGAGCAGTTGTCGTTTGAGCGTCGAGGTACAACAAGAGAGCGGTGAAACCCTAAACAGTCGAGCTAAGCAAATATTAGTCTGCCTAGGATTTCAGAATATGCTAAGCACATGTGTCTCTCCCTACACGCCCTGGGGCGTGTATTTATAATGGAAGAAGGGGAGAAGGGGGGCCGAAAATTCTATCCATATGGCCGAAAATATTATCCTTCTCAGGCTGGCCAACTGCCTTAAAGCCCAAGTCGGGAATATTCCACCTTCTCTCCAATTTAATTCTATCCTTTAATAAAAGATAGACTCTCCCATTAAGTTGCATAACCGCCATATAATTTTATATGGAAAATAATGAAAATAACTGCGCACTAATTTTAATAAATACCTTTATAGCGAAAATAACTATGGTAATTATGTTTGTTTTACCCGCTCACAAATGCCCCACCTACACCGCCCTTACACGACCCACCGTGTTAGGCGACGTAGGGTACAGAGGGTTTCTAATCGAAGTGGCCATGCAAATTGGTCGATTGGTCCCCTAGCGCTTCTGTATATTCGTATATTCGTATATTCGTACATCCATGAGCGATTATCATGGGGCGAGAGCTATCTTTCGAGTCGTATCTCTGTCGAGGTATAAGATGGAATTTCTAGAACAAACAAAATCAGACTAAGGAGAACAGAACGTTTATTATTTTGAAAAAAGTGCTTGGCCAAGCCTTCTAATTTTAGAAAAATAGAAATAAAATACACAAAGTCGTTTATTCTAGTGATCCCAGCCTAAGCTCAACATCCACGCAAGAAGCGATTACCAACGAACCCGTGCTCATGGCCCAAGAGCTGTAGCCACGGTCGACTTTACTTCGCGGCAATAATTGATGACTTATCGTCTGTAGTCCTTCTTTTTCAAGGAAAAAACTTCTTTAAATGGGCAACATTCCAGGTTCGTGGTACCTCCTTTCCGTCGAGGTTCTCCAACTTATAAGCGCCCCATCCATACGCTGCGGTCACCCGAAACGGGCCTTCCCAATTTGGTCCGAGTTTGCCCTCCAAGGGATCCCGCGCACTCCCGATGACTCGTTGAAGTACGAGGTCACCCGCTCGGAAGGCGCGGTATTTTATACGACGTGCGACAACCCGTTCGGCGGCCCCTTGATAGACTGCAAGACGTACAGCTGCAATATCCCTGCGTTCTTCAGCTAAATTGAGATGAGCGGCGAGTGCTTGATTATTTTTTTCAAGATCGAACTGCGTTGTCCTTAGCGTTGGTAGCCCGATTTCGAGTGGTATGACAGCTTTCGTGCCATAAGCTAAAGCAAAAGGTGATTCTCCGGTCGATCTGCGCGGAGTAGTTCGATAGGCCCATAAAACGGCAGACAGTTCTTCAGCCCATCTTCCTTTGGCTTTTTCAAGGCGCTTCTTCAGTCCATCAACGATTACTTTATTGTGGCCTCTGCTTGCCCATTCGCCTGTGGGTAGCCGACTGAGGAGTAGATGTTTTTGATCCCCATTCCCTTGCAATAATCCTTAAATCTTTCTCTATTGAATTGAGTCCCGTTGTCAGAGATGAGAGCGAAGGGAATACCAAAGCGCGTGATAATATGTTCCCAGACGAATTTCTGGGTGTCAGAATCACGAATGTTTACCAACGGTTTTGCCTCTACCCATTTAGTGAAATAATCTGTGGCAGTAATGAGATAACGCACATTTCCGGGTGCTCTGGGGAATGGATCGACGATATCAAGGCCCCATTGTGCGAATGGCCACGGGCTAGTCAAAGAGTGGAGGTTTTCCGTCGGCATGTGTGAGATTTTGGCGAATCTTTGGCACTTGTCGCATCTTTTTACATATAACTCAGCATCTCTCTGCATGTATGGCCACCAATATCGCTGGGATCGATCTCGGAAAGCTAAACTACGTCCTCCAGCGTGCATTCCGCATATGCCTTCATGGATTTCATACAATAGAGGCTCAACTTTATTCGGAGGTACGCATCTCAAGTTTGGCCCGGAGAAAGATCGACGATACAGAATCTTCTCGGGCGATAGCCAAAACCTGTGGGCCCTTAAGCGAATTTTTCTTGCTTCGGCGGCATCTGATGGTAAGAAGTTCACATCCAAATAGCGAATCAAAGGCATCTGCCATCCAAGATCATCGTCCGGTGTGGCCTGAGTCGTGGAAACTTCCGCGGAAACGTCTGGGATATTAATTGTTGGGCATCCCGAATTTTCCAGCTGGATTGAAGCTTCGAGCGCGCCTCCTGAACACGCGGCCAAAGTCGCCAATGCGTCGGCGGATTTGTTTTGATCGCGCGATCTCTGCTCCAGCTCGCAATGCTCGAACTCGTTCATCATGGCCCTTGCTTTCTCCATGTATTTTATCATCCTTGCTTCCTTAGCTTCGTAGTGCCCCAGAACTTGATTGACGATGAGTTGAGAATCAAAGAAAACGAGTAATCTGGCGATTCCAAGATTAGCTGTCGTTTCTAGCCCAAGTATCAAGGCTTCGTATTCGGCTTCGTTGTTAGTGGCATCGAAACCGAGGCGAACTGCTACCTGTAGAACTTCTCCTGTAGGTGATGACAACACAATTCCGACTCCACATCCTTGGTTGTTGCTTGCGCCGTCGATTTCAAGAATCCAATACGGATTTTTCGCATGCCGAGAAGGACCCGCGGCCGTGGTTTCGCTTGTCCGAGGATCGCTTTCTCCGAGGGGGCGCGCCGTGATCACGACATCATCCGCCGAGTTTGCGGACGGTGCGGCGGCGATCGTCGCTGGTGCGGTCGTGGTCGCGGCGTCGTTCTCCGGCTTTTGAGTAAATTCCGCGATGAAGTCCGCGAGTACTTGAGCTTTGATGGCGGTTCGGGGCATGTATTCGATGTCATATTGCCCCAATTCTACAGCCCACTTAGCGACTCGTCCTGCGAGATCCGAGCTAGTAAGAAGAGCTCGAATAGGATAAGTCGTAATGACCTGAATCAGATGCTCCTGGAAATAGTGATTAAGTTTGCGAGACGCTGTTACCAAAGCTAGAAGCAACTGTTCCATAGGCGAATATCTCGTCTCCGCATCGAGCAACGTCTTGCTAGTATAGTAGATAGATCTCTGATTTCCGCCCTCCTCTTTGATTAAGACGGCGCTAACAGCGCGAGCAGCCACGGCTAAGTAAAGCTTCAAGGTGTCTCCTTTATTAGGCACAGTCAAAATTGGAGGGGATTGTAAATAAACCTTTAACCTCTGCAAATCTTCCTCGCATTCCTGGCTCCATTCGAAATATCGGCCCTTCTTTAAGGCTTTAAAGAACGATTGGCACTTGTCCGAAGATCGGCTAATGAACCGATTGAGGGCGGCGGCCATTCCGGTTAATCTTTGCACTTCTTTAACATTTTTCGGGCTTGCGATGATGCCAAGGGCTCGGATCTGATCCGGACTAGCCTCGATGCCTCGACGAGTAACGAGATGTCCTAGAAATTTGCCTGATCCGACCGCAAATGCGCATTTTGCGGGATTTAGCCTTAGTCTGGACGCTCTGAGGATGTCGAAAACATCTTGCAAATCTTCGAGGTGCGTCAAAGCTCTCCTAATTTTGACAACCATGTCATCAATGTATGCCTCAACGGTCTTTCCGATTCTTTGACTGAATAGCCCTGTGACTAGGCGCTGAAAGGTTGCCCCAGCATTCTTCAACCCAAAAGGCATCACTTTGTAACAGAATATTCCTTATGGGGTAATAAAGGTTGTCTTCTCTTGATCATCCTTATGCATTGGAATTTGATGGTATCCCCGATATGCATCTAGAAAGCTCATGCGTTCATGGCCTTCAGTAGCGTCCACTAACTGATCGATCTTTGGGAGTGGGAACAAGTATTTCGGACAAGCTTTATTGAGATTAGTAAAGTCCACGCAGACTCTCCAATCTCCCGTCTTTTTCTTCACTACAACAGTATTAGCTAGCCAAGTTGGATACCACACCTCTCTTATGGCGTCGGCCTCTTGCAACTTCTTAACTTCTGCGATTACGGCCTCGGCGTGCTGGACAGAAGATCGTCTTGTTCGCTGTACGATCGGCTTCACGTCAGGACGAACGTTCAGTCTATGGCAAGCAAGCGTTGGGTCTATTTCGGGCATATCGTATGGGCTCCAAGCGAAGACATCTCGATTACTTCGCAGTAGATGCGTGATAGCCAGAAGCTCGTCGTTTGAGAGGTTCGCCCCCACAAAGAATTTTTTCCCGGGTTCATGTTCGCTAACCGAAATTTCCTGAAGCTCGTCTACGGATTTTTGGGTCGATTCCGAGCCAATATTAGCGAAGTCGAAAAGCTCCTGCCTTTCGCAGAATTTTTCGACCTCGGGCAGACCGCGATCGCGATGGGGCGAGCAGTGATCGGGGCAAGGCGAACCACGATCGGCGCGAGGCGAGTCCCGCAGCTGCTGGGGCGGTCCGCGATCGACGCGGCGAGGCGAGCCACGCGGCTACTGGGGCGGTCCGCGATCGACGCGGCGAGGCGAGCCACGCGGCTGCTGGGGCGGTCCGCGATCGACGCGTTGAGGCGAGCCACGCGGCTGCTGAGACGGTCCTCGATCGGTGCGAGGCGAGTCCCGCGGCTGCTGGGGCGGTCCGCGATTGACGCGAGGCGAGTCCCGCGGTTGCTGGGGCGGATCGGGACGGTGTTGGGGCAGTCCGAAATCGACGTGGGATCCGCGAACTCGAGCCGGGGGTTCCCGCTCGCGGATGGCTTCCGAGAGGACCTTCGAGGTCGGGTGCGATTGATCGAATTTCCCGGAGCGATTGTTGCTTATGCGATCCTTTCTTTTGATCCCGGAATCCTCCGCTTCCGTTCCGCTCGGATTTTGCTTCTTTGATTGATTGACGGGTTCTTCTTCACACAGCTTTCGCTTTCGGGGGCTATGACACGAATTTGCCCCCGGACTGTCGTTTTCCTCTTGATTTCCGATCACGGGATTAATTAGGGTTTGATCGTTTGATCGAGAATCGAACCTTGCGAGATCGCACCTCCGCCCGTGACCACGGCCAGAAGGGCCGTAACCGCGGCCTCCTTGCTCCGCGATCGCGGCGTTCGTACCGCGAGCGCGGCTTCCTTCGATCGGGGCGCCGCGATTGTCTTCGCCTGACGAGGACGCCTTAGGGTTTCGAAAAAACCCTAGGCTTTCGTTCGAGATTTTTTCCATCAATCAGATTGTGTGGATCGATTATTCGTTTCCCACAGACGGCGCCAATTGTTGGTGTACAAAATCTCGCCTTCAATTCGTATTGAATACACCAATTAAGAACTCCTCCTCTTCCGCTCCATCTTCAATCTCTTGACCTAGAAACCTGCAAAACAATGGACACAGGGGGCGGGGACCCCCTAATCCACCTCCGATGCCTAAGTCAGAAGAGCAGTTGTCGTTTGAGCGTCGAGGTACAACAAGAGAGCGGTGAAACCCTAAACAGTCGAGCTAAGCGAATATTAGCCTGCCTAGGATTTCAGAATATGCTAAGCACATGTGTCTCTCCCTACACGCCCTGGGGCGTGTATTTATAATGGAAGAAGAGGAGAAGGGGGGCCTAAAATTCTATCCATATGGCCGAAAATATTATCCTTCTCAGGCTGGCCAACTGCCTTAAAGCCCAAGTCGGGAATATTCCACCTTCTCTCCAATTTAATTCTATCCTTTAATAAAAGATAGACTCTCCCATTAAGTTGCATAACCGCCATATAATTTTATATGGAAAATAATGAAAATAACTGCGCAGTAATTTTAATAAATACCTTTATAGCGAAAATAACTATGGTAATTATGTTTGTTTTACCCGCTCACAGTTTTTAGTCGGGTTTTGAAAAATTTTTAAAGTGGACATATAGTTTCTGAAAATTTCTGTTTTCATGGTTAAGCGTTTTGTTTCATAAATTTGTCATCGATATTTGTTTGATCTAGTTCGAGGTATGTATAGATTGGGGTTCGAGTGTGGGGTACATGGGTTGAAGTAATGTATCGGGTTAAAGTATGGGATGAAGGTTAGGATGGGGGATGAATTGGCTAAGACTCGAGTGAGGGTTGAGATTCGGGTTTGGGAGTTTTGGTCTCGAGTATATACCTTCTTGATAATAGGAATTTTATGATATTAAAAATCAATTTTTACAACGTTTAGGTAATTTGTTTGGTCGGGTTCTGGGTCTACATATCAGCCAGGAATTCCTCTTGGAGATAAGTCATTTTTCGACTTGCTCGGTTCTTCTCTACCTTGTTAGATTGCATATCGTTATTGTAGTGCGGGTTTTGGGAACTAAGCCCGAATACCTTTTAAATTGTTTTGAATTCCTTGAGCTGTTGTGTGCGTAAATGGTTTTGAATGTGTTTTATCGGAAAAATATGTTGGAACGTTTTCTCTGTGTTGGTACCGTTTCCGACACGGCCCATCGTAGCTGGTGTTGAGGAAGAGTTGGCTACGTTGACCCGTGTGATTGGGAAATCGTGCCCCTTCAAAACAAAAATTATTAACTGTGTGTTTTTGGGCAAGTGCTCCAGTGGTGGCTTAGCCAGGGGTTAGAAGGGAGATTGTGAAGTGGAGTGAGAGGTCCTGCCTCTGCACTCGGCGCGGTGATGAGCGCCTTGGAAGTCGGATTGTGGAAAAAGGAGGAATTGCATGGTATGAGATTATGATTGTGAATGCGTATGTGGCTTTGTGTGACTGTTATAACTAATTTAGGTATTGGCCTTTAGAGTTATGATTGTGATTGTGGATTTGTGTGCTGACTCTAGAAATGATTTCAAAGCGTTCTACAATTTTCGTATTCTCTCTAGCTTGGTAGATTAGACGCTGACCCTTCGGGGAATATTTTTCAGTTCCTGGTATGAACCAGGGAGCCGTGCAGGAACTGAGGCCAGATGGCGGGCCGGAGCGGTAAAGAGCGCGTGTCATAGTGGGATGGGTTTACTTTTACGATAGTTTATTTATGTTTATTTTTAGGATACTATTTTTATTAGTATGTTGGAGTTGTTATTATGACTTGATTGCGGTCTTCATTAAATGATTTTATTGTTGGTAATGAATTATCGGATTCAGGATATTTTTGTTTAGGTTTTCGGAAATTCATGCAAAACTACGTTTTCTAAGTTTTACGAAAAAAAAGGTTGGATGTTTTATTTTGTTTTCTCGTCGTGCCCGCGTTGCAAGATCCTAAAGTGTAGTTGTCAACCTATTTAATAGTACCCGGTAAGGTCTATTTCTAAGTAGCGCCCCGTCGGAAGTCGGGGTGTTACAAATTGGTATCAGAGCCAGGTTGACAACAGGGCACATGGAACTGACCAACGAGTGTACCCGAGGTCCAACTTAAAACCAAAACCGGCCGGTATTTTCAAAATGTTTTCACTGGGGTAGGCATGTTGCATATAGGGGTAGGTGACACGTCGCGACTCCTCCACCATCAATTGAAGGACCTCCGATAGTGTAGTACTTTTGACCTTCTAATTCTAATTGTAAGTTTGATATAATCTAATCTCGTTCATAGTGTTAAGAGTTATTAGAGAAGTGCGAGGAAGTAACAAGAGTAGGATTGAAGTATTACATTATGGTCTCCAAGAGTTTCGTATTACTGGTAATCGAGTAGTTAAATCTATTGCAAGAGGAAGGCAAAAGTGGTCGACATAGAAGAAAATGGAGCAAGATGGAGCAAATCTAACCTAAGCTTCTAAGTTATCGGATTGGAAGTAGTCGAACTCCAACTAGGAACGTTGGTTGAAGAAAGGTTGTTGCTAGTGTTAGGAAGATCTGAACCCCTTAAGGAGATTAGCGTGGAGTTCGGGGTGGAGGACAATAAAGGAGCTAAGGATACTATCCTAGACACGAGGCGAAGTGAGCTATATATGTTGATGGACATGGACTGATGGTTAGTGGAGACAATTTTGTCGCAAGTCAAGTAGTGCATACGATGTTTTGGGATATCTAAGTCGTGTGAGCATTTGAAGACGTTTTCGTGAGTCGTCAAAAATACAAATCCAAAAGGAAGTAGGTCTTGTTAGTGACCTTGAGTTGGGGATTAGATAGGTCAAGCGGGTTTCTTAGTGCTTGGACCAAATTATGACATTAAAATTGAGCACTTGAGCAAAGGATCTATTAGAGAAAAAGTTGATACATCGACTCCACCTTGGTGTTAGGTTTTGTTTGGTTTTCAAGAAACAAGGTGGAGATAAGGAGATCATATATGGACTAGTAGAAGCCAAACTGGCCATAAGGATTGAAAATCATTTGTCTTGAAATAGTGATTGGGTGAATCGGTCATAGTGAAGTGTGACAATTCTCTAGAACTGGTGAAAGGAGTTGGAGGTAGAGCCAGATCACACTTTTCGAGGGTAGCCGTTGAAGATTCTGGATCAACGAATGAAGCCCAGAACAAGGAGATTCCTTTGGTGCAGGTTCATTGGTCTCAACATGGAGTCGAGGATGCCATTGGGAGACTGAATCTAGGATGACGGAAAGTTAACCGAAATCTATCTGAGTTTGGTAGATGGGTTTGAGGTTAGGGTTAGTAGTTAGCGAGGTCACTGATTCGAGGTTTGTTTGTGTGATTGCCTTTTTCCTCTTGTCTTGACTATTTGATGATTTGGTTGACACGTTATGTGTTTTGTTGTTTAACACTATCCACGTTTCTTTATCGACAAATTAGGTTCGGGGACGAACCATATCTTAGGGGAGATACTTGTAAAACCCAAAAAAAAAAAAATTAGTACTCTTTAGCATTCTGCTCTTTCTAAGTTTCGGGACGAAACATTTCTTAAGGAGGGTAGTGTGTAATATTCGGTTTGTAAATATTTTTTTTTCCATAACGAAAGATACCAAATTGTTTATTAGAATTTTATACATCTATATATTTAGATAGCACTTTGGTGATTATAAAAATAATAATAATAGTAATGGTTAGTTCATTAACCATCGGATTCCAAATCTTAATAAGCCCTCTCTTAGATAGTAATATTCCTTAAAAAATTCTATCTTTTAATATAATCACCCATTTAAGGAAAATCTTGCGATAACCTCTTCGTTCACAATCTCATCCACGTCTCTCTTATCTTTGCATACTCGTCTGATCGAACCGCCCATTAACGGTGTCGGTAAATCGTCTTGTCGTCGTGAACATCGCCTCTATTCGTCGTCGAAAGTGGCATCCTTTATGGTTGCTGATAGAGGTAACCGTCACATATACCTTCTGTTCCATGATTTCTCTTTGGGTTGTGAATAGTTATTAATTAGTGAGTTAGGTTTTATGGGATAAGAAGTTAGCTAGCGTTTATAGGGAATTGTCTAGTGATTACCAAAAGAAACTGGTATTCTTCACATGCATTAGAGTAGAAGCTTAAATTCATGGAGTATATATCTTGGGTACGGGTGTGGAAAGAAACGGATTTTGATGTTTGTTATACGTCAATAAATTCTGAAATAATTCATAGGTGTTTTTAACCAGTAAACCTAGTATGTATTAAAATTTGGCGGAGTTTTGAGTCCTATGAAAGTCCTGGTAATTTATAAGAATTCAGCAAGTTTTCTGTTTTTCAGGATCCTAATGTGTTCTTAAAAAAATCGTCAAAAATCATATATAATTCTAAATTATATGTTTTCTATACCTTTGGAACCGTTAACAAGTCTAGTTTTTGTCTATAAAATTTCATAAATTTTCACGAATTTTAGCATACCTGTTTAGGAGAAAAACCCAACCTATGTAAGTTTTACGTCTTTGTTAAACATATGTGTAGTATTGTAAACATAACTTTTTTCTTACATACGATTTTTGAATGATTCTAAGTTCTGATGTTTTATAAATGGATAACTGGTGTTCTTACAAAATTTCGTAATTTTTGGATGGTTTTTAGTCGGGTTTTGATATTTTTAAAGTGGACATATAGTTTCTGAAAATTTCTGTTTTCATGGTTAAGCGTTTTGTTTCATAAATTTGTCATCGATATTTGTTTGATCTAGTTCGAGGTATGTATAGATTGGGGTTCGAGTGTGGAGTACATGGGTTGACGTAATGTATCAGGTTAAAGTATGGGATGAAGATTAGGATGGGGGATGAATTGGCTAAGACTCGAGTGAGGGTTGAGATTCGGGTTTGGGAGTTTTGGTCTCGAGTATATACCTTCTTGATAATAGGAATTTTATGATATTAAAAATCAATTTTTACAACGTTTAGGTAATTTGTTTGGTCGGGTTCTAGATCTACATATCAGCCAGGAATTCCTCTTGGAGGTAAGTCGTTTTTCGACTTGCTCGGTTCTTCTCTACCTTGTTAGATTGCATATCGTTATTGTAGGGCGGGTTTTGGGAACTAGTCCCGAATACCTTTTAAATTGTTTTGAATTCCTTGAGCTGTTGTGTGCGTAAATGGTTTTGAATGTGTTTTATCGGAAAAATATGTTGGAACGTTTTCTCTGTGTTGGTACCGTTTCCGACACGGCCCATCGTAGCTGGTGTTGAGGAAGAGTTGGCTACGTTGACCCGTGTGACTGGGAAATCGTGCCCCTTCAAAACAAAAAATTATTATCTGTGTGTTTTTGGGCAAGTGCTCCAGTGGAGGCTTAACTAGGGGTTAGAAAGGAGATTGTGAAGTGGAGTGAGAGGGCCTGCCTCTGCACTCGGCGCGGTGATGAACGCCTTGGATGGTATGAGATTATTATTTTGAATGCGTATGTGGCTTTGTGTGACTGTTATAACTAATTTAGGTATTAGACTTTAGAGTTATGATTGCGATTGTGGATTTGTATGCTGACTCTAGAAATGATTTCAAAGCGTTCTATAATTTCCGTATTCTCTCTAGCTTGGTAGATTAGACGCTGACCCTTCGGGGAATATTTTTCAGTTCTAGGTATGAACAAGGGAGTCGTGCAGGAACCGAGGCCAGATGGCGGGCCAGAGCGGTAAAGAGCGCGTGTCATAGTGGGATGGGTTTACTTTTACGATAGTTTATTTATGTTTATTTTTAGGATACTATTTTTATTAGTATGTTGGAGTTATTATTATGACTTGATTGCGGTCTTCATTAAATGATTTTATTGTTGGTAATGAATTATCGGATTCAGGATATTTTTGTTTAGGTTTTCGGGAATTCATGCAAAACTACGTTTTCTAAGTTTTACGGAAAAAAAGGTTGGATGTTTTATTTTGTTTTCTCGTCGTGCCCGCGTTGCAAGATCCTAAAGTGTAGTTGTCAACCTATTTAATAGTACCCGGTAAGGTCTATTTCTATGTAACGCCCCGTCGGAAGTCGGGGTGTTACATACTCGATAGCGAATATAACGATAGAAAACTCAAATAAGAATAAAAAATCTAGGAGAGGGTTACCACAACATAGCTATGCATATAAACTCGTAAGAAGATAAAGATCATGCCTTTAAATAGATAAATTCATCAACTTTCGCTGACTAGCAAGCAAATCAATCTATTCTCATAAACTAATTCATTTAATCACTTGTTTTGGATCCAAAGCTCGAAACTTTCGTATTCGAACAATATCAACCTTCAATGCAAAAACTTTCTCTCTCAATCAAGTTAAGAACGCAAATTACCTCGATTCTCATCTAGGCATAAACACAACAAGCAATCTAAAATCGATAAAAGGCATTCAACACTTCAACCTACTCATCAAACGTGCATAACTATGCCGGATTTCAACCCCGACCCTAGAATAAAAAAAACTACTCACTACTCATAACTATAAAGCAAATAAATTCAATAGAAGAAAACATTGAAAACAAAACTACTTCAAATTAATAAGAAAATTATCGTCTTACAGACTTCAGAAGAAACCGAAAACAACAAAACAACTCAGGCTAACGAACTGATTAACGACCCAACTCTCTCTCTCGATCCACTTGGCTCGATATCCTTCTCACCCGACTTCTCTTGTTCGGCGCTCCTAAAAATCATCTCCTGCTCGCTACCCCTCTTCTTCAGGCTAGAAAGAAGGGTATTTATACTAATAAAGTTATCTAATAAAAAGGCTAAAAGATAAAAACTTTCCTAAAAGATAGAAACTAACTCTAAAAAGATAGAAAGATAACCTAGAAAGATAATAAGACATAAAATATAAAATACAATAACCCTAAGACTCATTAAAAACCCTACCGACACGGAATTATCAGGATAAATTTCCGCACAGGGTCGGTAGACATCACTAAGATCCCTCGAAAAATTATATCTCTAAGCCTCATTAACGACCCTTTACAACCTCGTTAACGAGCCTGAATTTGGTCTTCTTTAACTGTTCAACTCTTAAAAGCTTGAACTTCAACTTCTCATCTCCATACTCTTCCGTCTTTCACCATAGTACTCCAATTCAGCTCCAAAAAGCACTGTTTCCTTGCTAAAACCTACAAAAAGACACAAAACGGAGTAGCTTCCATACTTTTCACAAAATATGCAAAACCATCCAAAAACACACAAAACTAACCCTAAAACTACTAAATTAATCCTAACAAACTAAGAAAACACACTAAAAATTATACCAAAAACATGAATATCAATTCGCTATAAAATTTGTAAAATGTGAAAGAGTATTTATTATTAAAATATAAAATGTAAAACCCCGCCTTAACGTCGGGGCGTTACTAGGTAGTTTGACCCTAATGGGCCCTACCTGAGCTAGTCTGACAACTAGAATACTTGGACCTTGCAACTCGGGCACAACAAGAAAACTAATTTAAACCATCCAACTGTCATTTAATAAAAGACATGTACAACAATGTCATGCATGAGATCCCAAACATCTAGTCAAGTCAGAACCAACACAAGAAACCCGCTAATAGTCAACACAAGAGTGAAATATCCAAAACAAGTAAACAAAATTAAACAGAATCCCAACCCACACCGACACCTAATGACACGTGCGTCAAGCCGTCAACGATATGATGCAGCATCTTGCCTAGGCTCCAACACGAGACCTGTATAAGTACCTGGAACTGAAAAATAAAAGTCCCCGAGGAGTCAGCTACTACCCTAGGCAAGCTAGATAACAAGCGGCAATAGTAAGACGTTTGAAAGCCGTAAATAACCAATAACTTAACCTTTAACAAGTTAATAGAACAAAACATAATAGGTCAACACACATTTCAACAATCTAGATAACGGGTGAAAGAAAAGGCAACGAAACATCCCAACAATCAAAATAACAAGCACAAAAGTAAAACGTTTGAAATAATAGCCAACACTTCGACATTCAACAAATAAAGGGAAAGACAACGAAACAAGCAATTCATCAAACATAACAAAGATTCACAAGGTCAGAAGCCAACTCAGTAATCACACACACACACAACAAAACCAATCACAATCCTATTGGGAAATGCAATTCTCCATTCCTCCGCCACATTCCCATCTACGGCGCTAACTCCCTGCGCCCGAGTGCAGAGGCAGGCCCTCTCACTTTTCACACACGTCATCCTTCCAACCCCTGGTCAAGCCTCCACCGGAGCACTTGCCAAAAACAAGCAATTAATTTTATTTTTGAAGGGGCCCGACCGACACACGACCATGGCTAGACGCCTCTTCGCCACCGACAATCATCGCACATGATCGTGCTGGTTACGCTGCCAGCACAGAGAAAATGATACCATTTCTTTTACAAGAAAACGTTTGGAATGGAAAGCACATAACATCATGCAAGAAAACATTTCACAATGAAAAACATACATTCGGGGCTAATTCCCAAAACCAATCTCACAATCACGGCATGAAATCAAACAAGACTAGAATAGAGCCGAGCAAGTCAAGAACGACTTACCTGGAAGACGATCCTCGAATGAAGTAAGAAATACGTCAATACTAAAGACCTACGAATCATAACGGTCACGATTAATCGACTAACCGCCAAAAGTAACTTTCGATTCTAGACAAGCACAGCTATAATGGAATCATCAAGTGTGAGCCACCATACTTCAATGGTATTCAAACAAGTGCGGTTTAAATTGATTCCCCTATTCCTAACCAAAAATTAATACACCCCACTCAAGAACCAACATCTAACTACTTTTCCCAACCAACTGTGATTTCACAAATTAGCCTTAAACAACTCTGAAACGTAAAAGCTCAAGGGTAACATTTTTGGAGTCAAAAGTGAAAAAGTCAAACCCCATTCTCAACACTGACACACACATGGATAGGTATTCGAACTTATCAAATTAGGATCCAAATTCATAGCCCCCAAACAAGACAAATGGAGACCTCCATACAATTTATAATGTAAATCTTATCCACCACTTGTATTAAAAAAACAATTACAAACTAAACTAAATTAACCAAATACCAAATCAATACAAAATACTCACTGAATTTGGAAATTAAGATTTCACCACCTCAACAAAGAAAATTGAATTCACCAACTCAGCACACACTAGATTATAAGTCAATTTTTAAAACAACTAACACACAATTACAAGGCAAACATGGATATAAACAACAGTGCACTACACTAAAAGATCGATCAAACAAAACAATAGTATCCGACCTTACGAGGATCGAACTCGCACAAATCTTGGACGACAATGGTTCTTGTCGAACAAGGTGTGTCGTCTCTAAGCTGAGTGGATTAGATTGAAGACCTCGGCCCTTGATTGGAGCGGAACTCGTTCGTTCTTGCTGGCGGTAGGTCGACAAGAGAACAACAAAGGTACTGGATTGGTTCCGAGCAGATCGAGTCCACGATGGTGAATCGAAATGAGCCGGTGCAATCTAGAGATGACCGAGATCCGATGGTGGTTTGTGCGTCTTCGAAAGAAAACGAGCCGGCCTCGCGGTGGCAAACTCAGGCGATATCGGTGATGGGAGTTTGGAGGGAGGCTCTCCCATGGCATCCATTGAACTCGAACGAAGGAGGAGCGAGAGGATCAAGCATAAGCGAAGGCGATAAATCTTCGGCGTTTGGAGTCGAGCGGTGGCCTAAGCGTGGTCTTCTTCTCTTCCTTGAAGTGCAGGGCCGGTTTAAGGCAAGGACGAGAAGCGAGGTGCTGCTGCAAGTGCGTCGACGACGACAAGGAATGAGCTCAGACGCCCCCTTCTTCGACTATCGCGAGCGACACAAAAAGAAATTGAGGTTTCCTCCTCCGATTTGGAAGAACGGAGTGAGAAAGAACCAGGTAGAGCTAGGGCATGAATACGGTAAAGAGAGGGAGAGGAGGTGGGCCTGGTTCTTGGGCGTTTCGGCCCACAATATCAACAATAAGAGTAGTCGGGTTTCTAGTTATCAAAATTCGGGCTTTGAGGCCCAACACGAGAATGAGAAGGGTAGGAATAAAAATAGGAGTGAATTAAAGGTAGTATAAATAGGGCTAATTTAACGGTTTTGTGAATGGATATTTCGGGTCTTACGTTCTACCCCTCTTAAGGAAAGTTTCGTCCCGAAACTTCTATGGTTAAAGTGAGAACTCACAATGATTCCCGAGATTTCACAACCTCTCCCCCTTGAAGAGGTTCGTCCTCGAACCCAAGTTGTTGACAACAACTTGAACATAACACGTGATAAGCAAAACGTATACCTGCTAATATAACCATGTAGAAAGACAACAAATCCAAACACATTTCACAACACAATCAAGTAAACAACAACCACGCTTAGCACATTAAGCCATAACAACATCAAACCTACTCCCGAGCAACCCCTAAACTCTACTCCCAAAGGCCTCTACCAAACCCGAATACAGATCAGATAGTTCTCTCTTATCCTACCCTCGGTCTCCCAAGTGGCCTCCTCGACTCCTCGTCTATCCCACTAGGTTAACACCAGCTGAATCTCCTTGAACCGCAACTTTTTCATTTACTTGTCTAATATCGCTATCGGCTGCTCTTTGAAGGTATGGTCGGACTCAACCTCCAACTCCTCATAATTAAGCTTGTGATTGTGATCTGGTACATACTGTCTTAGCTGCGATTCGGGAAACACAGGGTGGACTCCATCTAAGGCGGGTGGTAGCGCCAGTTTGTAGACTACCTCGCCCACTATCTCCAAACTCTCAAACATTCCAATGTAGCAGGGACTCAACTTCCCTTTGACCCTGAATCTCCTGACCCCACTAGTAGGTGAAACTCTCAATCTTACACGTGCCCCTATCCCAAACTCTAGTGGTCGACGTCGCTTCTCTGCGTAGGGTTTCTGACGACTTTGTGCAGTTAGCATATGTTCCCGGATCAAGGCCACTTTCTCAAACGTCTCCTCGATCATCTGTGGCCTCTCTCCTACAACATCCAACAAGTCATCCCATAACAACGGTGTCCTTCACCTCCGGCCATACAAAGTCTCATAAGGAGTCATTTGAATCGAGGAGTGCCAGTTGTTGTTGTATGCAAATTCTACAAACGCTAGATGATTTGACTGTAACACCCCGACTTCCGACGGGACGCTACTTAGAAGTAGACCTTACTAGGTATTATTAAATAGGTTGACAACTACACTTTAGGATCTTGCAACGCGGCACGACGAGAAAACAAAATAAAAACATTCAACCTTTCTTTTAATAAAAATATTGAAAACGTAGTTATGCATGAATTCCCGAAAACCTAAATACAAATATCCTGAATCTGACGAATCATCACCAACAATAAAATTATTCAATGAAAACAGAAGACAAGTCATAATACCAACTCTAATATAATAGTAAAAACAACATCCTAGAAAATCATAAATAAACTAACGTAAAATAAACTCATCCCACTATGACACGCGCTCTCTACCGCTCCGGCCCGCCACCTAGCCTCGGTTCCTGCACGGCTCCCTGGTTCATACCTGGAACTGAAAAATATTCCCCGAAGGGTCAGCGTCTAATCTATCCAGTTAGAGAGAATACGAAAATTGTAGAACGTTTAAAGATATTTCTAAAGTCAGCATACAAATCCACAATCGCAATCATAACTCTAAAGGCCAATACCTAAATTAGTTATAATCAGTCACACATAGCCACATACGCATTTACAATCACAATCCCATAACAATGCAATTTCTCCTTTCCCACAATCCGACTTCCCAGGCGCTCATCACCGCGCCGAGTGTAGAGGCAGGCCCTCTCACTCCACTTCACAATCTCCCTTCTAACCCCGGCTAAGCCTCCATTGGAGCACTTGCCAAAACACATAGATATTAATTTTTGTATTGAAGGGGCACGGTTTCTTGTCACACGAGTCATACATAGCCAACTCTTCCTCCACGCCAGCTACGATGGGCCGTGTCGGAAACGGTACCAACACAGAGAAAACGTTCCAAAAATATCTTTCCGATAAAATACATTCAAAGCAATTTTACGCACACAACAATTCAAGGATTTCAAAACAATTTAAAAGGTATTCGAGACTAGTTCCCAAAACCCGCCCTACAATAACGATACGCAATCTAACAAGGTAGAGAAGAACCGAGCAAGTCGAAAAACGACTTACCTCGAACTAGGGATCCTTTGAAGTAGACAAAAAAATTAAGACCTCGAGCGGAAACGGTTCCCTGAAGAAATATAAGGCGAGAGGTTAGATTCAGTTCGAGCCGAACCAAACTAACCCAATTAAGGAGCCACCTTTATTTCCGTTAATCAACCGAACTTTTATAACGAGATTTGCTAATTAATATACTAAATCCAAGCTACTTAATATTATTAACCTATTTATATACTAAATCTTAGCCCACCAACAATCACCTAATACCCACTGTACAAGTCCGGATTCAAATACCAATCTCCCAGCCCAACACAAAAATTTTGAAAACAAATCCAGCCCAATTTGGGCCAAATTCATTCGAGTCCACCCATCCCATTCGGTCCATTGACCGAACCAAACGTTGATTAGGGACCCACCACTCCTTCTTCAACCTTGCGAACCGAAACTCCATCGCTCCCCTGCCCTCTGGTACTCCCTCGCCCCAATCCCTCTGACGAGTCTACACCGGATTTTCCGCCCCTTCTTCTTCGACTAACAGCCCATCAACCCGACTCAAACCTCCGCACCTCAACGACGCCTAATCCCCGCCGCTAACGCCTAAACGGAGCATCGTCCGGCTAGAGACGAGGTCGAACGGCTCCCGTATTTATCCGGCGACCTCTACCGGCGTTGCCAGACGACATAGGTCGGCTACTTGCCGAAACAAATATATGACCTGGTGGAATTAACAAGACAGAGGAAGGCAACTCACCTGGATCGTCACGATCGACAATGACGGCGGCGACGAGTTCCGACAACTATTGCGGCATCCCCGATGGCCTCCTATCCTACAGACGAATCGAGAGAAGATTGATCGAAACCAATGGAAGCGAACGAAAGAAAGAAGAGAAGAGCAACAAAAACAGAGCTTCGATCGCCGGAGAGAAAGGACGGAACAATGATGATCTTACCGGAATCAATCGGCGACGTCCGTCGGTAGCGCTGGTGCCTGACAAAGACGCCGGTGAGTTCCTCCTTCCACGCAAGTTACTCTATGGGCGATACGTGATGATCTGATGATTCCGAAGGATAGGCTTGATGCAATTCTAAGCCAATAGGGTGGAAAGGAATTTCGATCGAATTGTGCTCTTGGACTTATCTCACGAGGCTTCGTTAAAATAGGATGGCTAACCAGAACTTGGAATAGATAGAGATTGAGTTGGGTAGATTTTTGTGAGACTACGGTAACTAACTCTAGTTGACTATATTAAATAGAAGTATATATATGTATAAAGATATGGAATTGTGAATTTGATCAGTTCAGATTTTGGATAAACGAAATCAATTACCAGGATAAAGACTAAATAATGGCTAAAATTTTCTAAGAGAAATATATGGATTTAGATAATTAATTAATTAATCCGTCTTACAAAGTTGCTTGTATGACAAGGAAATCTATTGCTTGTAAGCGAAGGAACCCGTTTTCCAACTTACGAGACCTAAACGAATGCGGATATTACATTGACCAATAACCTTCCCAATCAAGAACACAAGATCTCAACATGTTCTTTAGAGTCTGAATATATATTTTTTTTTCGGACTGGCCATCTGACCGCGAGTGTTAAGTAGTCGTGAAGTGAAATCTTTTTCTAAGTGCCTCATGCACTTATTGCCAAAATCTGGAAATGAAAAACCTATCATGTTTTGACACAATCGTCTTGTACACACCATGCAGTCTAACTATTTGATTTACGAACACCTCTACCAGCTCGTTCATTGGCCAAGTCTCCTTAATAGGCAAGAAGCGAGCAGTCTTTGTAAACCTATCCACTAAAACCCAGATGACATCATTCCCCTCGCTGATTCGTTGTCCAATGACAAAATTTCATGGAAATGTCCTCCCACATCCACTCTAGAATAGAAGGTGATTGGAGCATCACACCCAGCCTCTGGTGCTCAATCTTTGCCCGTTGACAAACTTTGACACTTAGCCACCAATCTTGCTACAGCTGGCTTCATGCCATTCTACCAGTAATACTGTCCTAAATCTATGTACGTCTTACTTGCTCCGGGGTGAAACAGAGTAAGGTGTAGTGTGGCCTCTTGCAATATCTGCAGTCTCAACTCTACAATTCGGGGCGCACAAATTTGGTCGTGCAAACTTAAGATATCACCTGCTCTCGCTAGAAGACCAGGTGCCTCTTCATGGCTCAATTTCTGCCTTAGATCTTGAATCATTGGACATATTTTCTGTTTCAGCTTCACGTCTTTAAGCAAAATTAGTCGATACTCCAAGATACTCAATCTACCTTGGTAATGTTGAATTTGTACCTCGATTTTGTACCACATTAACCTCTATGTAACTCAAGTTGCGCAGTCAAATGAGCCAACATACGTTCTTGAGACGTCTTCCTACTAAGTGCATCAGCGACTACATTCGCCTTCCCTGGGGGATAAAGGATTTCCAATTCATAGTCCGTCAACAACTCAAGCCATCTCCACTGTCTCATGTTCAGTTCTCTCTGAGTAAAGGTGTACTTGAGACTCTTATGATTTGTCATCAACTTTCATGTACTCCCATATAGGTAATGAAGCCAAATCTTAAAGGCATGCACCACCGCTGCCAACTCCAAATCATGAGTAGGGTAATTCTACTCATTCGGCTTCAACTGTCTTGAGGCATAAGCAATCACCCTATCCTTTTGCATCAACACACCTCCCAAGCCTACCTTGGAGGCATCGCTGTAGATCACAAAGTATTCATTCCCCTGAAAAGAGCAAGTATAGAAGCCAAGGTCAACCTCCCCTTTAACTTGTCGATGCTCCTCTAACAGGCCTCATTCCAATCAAAACGAGTTGTCTTCTTCAGCGGGCTGGTAAGTGGTTGGGTTATACGAGAACCCTTCCACAAACTTCCGGTAGTAACCCACTAAACATAGGAAACTCCGCACCCCCTTCACATTCTTTGGGTGTTCCCAAGCCTTTAAGGCTTGATCTTCACATGGTCCACCATAACTCCCTTAGCGGACACCACATGTCTTAGAAAAGTGACTTTTAACAACCAGAACTCACATTTGGACAGCTTAGCAAATAATTAATGCTACCTCAACACTCTCAACACCTACCTAAGATGCCCCACATGCTCCTCCTTATCTCGGGAGTAAAATAAGATGTCATCAATGAATATCCCCACAAATCTATCCAAGAAAAGTATAAACACTTGGTTCATCAACTCCATGACCACTGCAGGTGCCTTGGTCAAACCGAACGACATCACCAGGAACTCATAATACCTAAATCTAGTTCGGGAAGCCGTTTTGGTAATATCTTCCTCCTGAATCCTGAGATGACGATATCTTGACCTCATATCCAGCTTCGAAAACACTGTAACCCCTAGTAACTGATCTAACAAATTGTTAATGAGAGGCAGTGGACACTTTTTCTTGATGGTGAGTTGGTTCAACTCCCGATAATCGATACACAAATGAAGGAAACTGTCTTTCTTTACAAACAAAACTGGAGCTATGCGATACGAGGCTCTCGAAATCGGTCTAGTCCCCAACTCCGATTTAATACTAAGGTCCACCTCTCATTGAGACGACCATCCCGATAGTTCCTTTGGAAAAACCTCCTCAAACTCACCAATTACAGCTATATCTTGAATGTGTGGCCTTCGCCATACTTTGCATTGGTTCGAGCCCTAGGTACTCCAACTCCTAACTCACCATTGCATCCCCGTTATTTGCGGTCACTATGACTGTACCCCTATGTATAATCAGCACCGCTCTGAAGCGTTTCATCCAATCCATTCCCAAAAACACATCGTCGTCCGTGGACAACTGTATTACCATAAAATCTGCATACCAATCCCTACCTCCTATTCTGATAGGGCACTACCGAATCTCCCTATTCCCACTCACTTTACTACCATCGTATAAACCCACAACAAAAGATACTCACTCTGTGCAAGTCAATCCTAGTCTAGCCCCGCCAGCAGAGGACAAAAAAGAGTGCGTGGACCCGTGTCAAAAAGATTAAGAGCAGGTTTAGACTAAATTCAAAACATACTTGTAGCAATTGGTGCATGAAAGGCATCGGCCCGCCTCATTTCGAACACTCGAGGTTGGATGGATCTTATACCCCGTCCTCTGTTCTGGCCTGATGCCTGCTGAGTCTGTTGTGGTGGACAACGAGCTTTCTGATTCAGTCCTTGGCGAAGATCCCTGAAAGGGTGCACCGACTCTACAATACTATCGTACATGGCCAAGCTTCTCGCAGGTGAAGCAGTTCCGATCTGGCTTTGGATGATGACTTCTAAAGTGATAAGTGGTTCCACAGTTAAAGCACTCATTCGGACTCCTAGTAGCATGAACCTACTGTAATTGGCCCCGACGAACCTGTGACTAAGATCCATACAGTTTTTTGCTGAAAAAAGCCTGGTCGACTTCCCCTCCTCGAAAGCACTCTCTTGTAGCAAACTCTGCACCAGATACATCTTCTTCTCCTCTAGCGTCTGAATAGAATTCCAACGTCGACTCCATTCTCCTCAGTCACTGCTCTACACTATTACCCGAGCCCCAAAGAATCTTGGCACCCCGGTCTTCTTAACTCCGCGAGCCACTTGTCCGGTTGGGACCATCTCTTAGTGGCTTCACCACATGGTCAACTACTTCTAATTGTCGTACTTCTAGTAGCCCTCCTAGCTGATCAACTACAACATCACTCTGGTCTGGTGCCTTCATCTTAGTCCTTGAAGCCCAACATTAGTATTCTAATCATGCAAAACTCTAGTGATAACTCAACTGGCGGTGTATTGGCTCTAAACAATGCCCCATTGGGTCCTCCTCTAACGACATACACCCTAGCATCCTGATGGTCGTCAACAGCCAAATCTCCACACTCAGCAACTTCTTTCTAGGGGTAAACATTCTGATGTTCCTTTGGTTCAATGACAAAGGGAGTCTCTCCTCTACACCTACCACGCCTCTACCACGACCTCTCCTACTAGCAACAACAATTCTGACTTTGGTCTGTGGGGTCATCTTTTCAGAAAGTCTCACGTTCAAAACTTTAAACTTGACTAAAAGTTAAGGATTTACTTACTAATCTACGTGAGGTCCTTCGGCGGATGGCAGCGGAGTCGCATTGTGTCATCTACCCCTATATGCAACATGACTACCCCTTTTAAAATATTCTTAGAAAACACCAGCTGATTTTAGTTTTTAGTTGGACCTCATGTACACTTGTTGTTCGTTTCCATGTGCCCTTGTTGCCAACCTCGCTCTGATACTGATGTCCGCCTTTTTAGTCATGTTTTTAGGGTGTGTTTTTGTGTCTTTTGAGTCTTTTTCTTTAGTTTTGTGTTTTGTTTTGAGTCGTTTGTGTAGGTTTTTGTATTTTCTTGAGATATGGAGTCTACATAAGCTTTGGTGGTGTTTTGTAGGTTTTTAGAAGCTTTTTGGAGCATTTTTTGAAGAAAGGAGTAAAGACGGTGAAGATAGCACTCAAGAATGAAGAGAAGATGAAGATTAAGCGCTCAAGTAAAGTTATTGAAGATCAAGTTTGAGCTTGGAAAGATATAGAGAAATTTTTTACAAGAACATAGGAAAAAGAATCGAGCCAAACGGAGTTGTAACGAATCTTCTATGCAAGTTTTACTTCAAGGCTGTTTTCGACCCTGTCAGGGTCGTTAACGAGGCAGCGTGAGGAGCAGCGTGTCCGAGTCGGTGCTATTTATGGGCTTCTATCTTGTTTTCTTTTTTATGTTATTAGATAGATAGAAGGGGTATATCTTATTAGAAGATATTATTTCCTTATAGTTAGATTTAAGATAGATATTATTTCCTTATAGTTAGATTTAAGATAGATTTATTTCCTTATAGATAGATTTAAGATAGAATAGTTTCTAAATAAATACTCTTGTCTACCCTTTGTTATGGGGGGACAATCAATTGCCTTGGAGGGCAAGTAAGAGGAGGAGGAGGAGAGAAGAGAGAGGTGCGAGAGGACGAGTAGAGAAGATAGCTTGGAGAACAAGTTTTGTTTTGAATTCGGTTGTAAGCTTTCTTTTTAATTTAATTTGGATGTTTTCAATTATTATGATTTGTGAGTAGTCTCTCTCTAAGGTTGGGGTTAAACCCAACAATGGTTGTGCATGCTTGCTTGTGATCATGTCTTGATTGTTTTTATTGCATGAATCTATTCTCTTGCTCTTAATCCTTGAAACGAAAGTTGAAAGGAATTTCTCATTCATAGTTGAAGCGAAGGCGAAACCTTGAATTAGAATAGTCAAATTAGGGTTTTGAAGCGGAAGCAGATCTATCCTAGTTGAATTAAAGAGATAGATAGTAAGTTTATTAATTTAAGCGAAAGTTGATTGATTTACTTGCTTTGGTTGACGAAAGTTGACACCTTTATGTGATAAAAGCATGATCTTTATGTTTCATTAGCGTTTGGCATGCATAATTGTTGTTGTGGTGACACCTTTACCTTAGAATTTCTCTTTCCCTTGTTAAAAACCTCTACTTTTTTATTGCTTGCGTAACAAGTAATAGAACTTAGCACTGACTATCTCCTGTGGACGAACCTGACTCTGCTATACTCAGCGGGGTCTTGATTATAAATTTATTTGTTGTCAAGAAACCCTATCAACAAATTGGCGCCGTTGCCGGGGAGATTTCAATAGTGCCAAGTTTTGTTCTTTTTACGTTTTTTGGGACTCCGCCGAGTCGGTAACGACCCCCCAGGGTCGGTACCGACCCTGCTGGAAAACCCAGTTTTCTGTGTTTTTTCTGTTTATTTTCTAGGTCATTGTCGAGTCGTTACCGACCCTATCCAGGCTCGGTAACGACCCTGTTGACAGGTAGTTGTTTCTTTCTTTTTAGTTTCGGTTTTACGGGATCACTCTAGGCTCGTTAACGACCCTCTGGGCCTCTTTACCGACCCTGTCCGAGACCCCGTTTTTGCTTTTTGATTTTGTTTTTTGTTTTTGTTTTTGCTTACAGTGTATGCCAGCTGAAGGTCGTCGAGCAAACAAAGTCATGGCTACACATGAAGAACTAGCTAAGTAGATTGCTGAACTATGTTTAGAGATAGAGGAGATCCAAAGAGAAAGGGAAATCATAGCTGCTGAGGCATATGAAGAGGATAATTACATGTGGGGCCCATATAGGAACCAAGGTGATACTTTTTATGCATGGAGGAATTACAATCAGCCCACCTGGGGTAATTATGCATATGACCAATGGAGCCAACCTCCTCAACAAGAACAAAGGGTTCCTCCTTACCAACCTCCGGACTATCAGGAGACGCCATCATGGGTTCAAGAGATTAAAGAGAGCATCAACGAATTGGATAAAAGATGGGGAGAGTTCGATATTTGGAAGAGGAGTGTTGATTCCCAACTAGGAGACCTTGCTGCACAGATCCCAAGACCACAAGGGCAACTCCTGGGTCGTCCCGAAGAGAACCCTAGAGGCCTAATAGCAGCGGTACACCTTAGAAGCGGGAAGACATTGCCGGAGAAAGTCCAAGCTGAGGACGAGAAGGAAGAGGACGTCACAACCCAGCTCGTTAACGAGCCAGCAAGGGCAAATACCGAGCCCGCATACCAGGGTGACGAGGCTCCGAGGGTATCTAATGACCCTAACCCAGGTAAGTCTACTAATCCGAGCCTTCCTCTCTATTCTAGGGTAGTTAACGACCCCATCAGGGTCGGTAACGACCCGCCGAGGACATCAATCGACCCCAGTGTCGACCCGGTACTCTCACCTCTCGAGCCTAACTTGGTTCCGAAAATGGTGAAATCTCTTCCATTTCCTACTAAGAAATCTATGGACTCTACTGAGAGTAGGTTCAAACATTTCGTTAAGATTCTTCAGGGCATTAATATTTCCATCCCATTTGCTGAGGCCCTAAGCGAAATGCCGGCTTACACAAAATTCTTGAAAGATATTTTTAGCAGGAAAAGGTCCATTACAGAGCTGCAGGATGAAGTCAGATCAATAGCTCTACCAGAAAAGCTTGGAGACCCAGGGAGATTTGCCATCACGATTGGCATAGGCGACCACAAATTTAAAGCTTTATGTGATTTGGGAGCCAGTGCTAGTTTGCTTCCTCTTTCCATCTGGTTAAAAGCTAACATGGGACCACTAGAGCCTGTCAAGATGAAACTCTACATGGCGGATGGATCTTCTGTAAAAGCAACTGGAGTCGTTGACGATGTTCCTGTCCGAGTTGGAAAATTCTTTGTTCCAAACGACTTCATTGTGCTAGATATGCTTGAAGACCCTGCGGTGCCAATCATTCTAGGCAGACCATTTTTAGCCACTGCAGGGGCGCGTTTAGATGTCAGAAAAGGACTTCTCACGTTTGATATTGGAGAAGATAAGGTCAAGTTTCAATTCAACACATCGATAAGCAAAGTGGCTAGTTGTAGTACTAAGGAGCCTACCGACCCACCATGGCTCGGTAACGATCCCTCTCTGAGTACGGAAAAGAGCAAATTCGATGGAGACACAGCTATAGAGGAGCCTACCGACCCACCCTGGGTCGGTAACAACCCATTCCTGAAGAAGTACGGGGTGGGAAGTGGATCAGAGCATGACATCGAGGAACCTCCAGATCCAGCAGGGTCGTTAACGACCCACACCACCTCGGTAACGAGCCACTTTCCGAATGGCCCTGGTAAGTTTTCTTGTTCTTATCCAATCAATTCTGGTCATGATCCTTTCTCTTATCCTAGTTCTATATTACATCCTACTGTTAGTCCTATGAAGGAGTCAAAACCTCCTTGGTTTTCAGATTATACTAACCATGTTGTAGGTTTACCGAGCATACTTATTGATGATAGAGGGCCGAATATTTTGGAAAGAAGCTATGATGTTTTTCAGACCAAGTATGGGGTTTCTTATGATCCCTTCGATACTGGATGGCAACCGCCCTAGGTAAGCTAAGGTAAGTTCGTCGGGCTAACGACGTTAAAAATAGCGCTTACGGGAGGCAACCCGCTTTTAGTTTTTGTTTTAGTTTTTGCTTTCTTAGTTCTTTTTGCTAGCTTTCTTTTGACTTTTTTTAAGTTAGATTAGTATAGTAGGATAGAAGTTTTTCTAATGTGACTCAGGTACAAAAAGAAGAAGTGCTACAATCAAAGACAATCGGTGTACAAGCATGCAAGCTCGGTAACGACCCCCACAGGGTCGGTACCGACCTCCTCTACCAAACCGAATAAACTTTCCGCAATGCTCCTCAAGTGATCAATGGTTTCAAGTAGCTTCAGTTTTATTTTGTGAGTTCTCTTTTCCTTATTCTCTTTATTTTTATGATTTTAAACAGTGAGGACACTGTTTGGTTTAAGTATGGGGTATGGGAAAAGGAAACTCAGTTTTGTGTCAGTTTTTTGTTTTTTTTAGGATTGATGATATTCCACTTAGATGTCCTATGATATGCTTTAACTTGCTTAATCATGTAATTCCATAGCATGTTTGGATAGCTTTGCCTGAATCATGTTGAAAATTGTTTTTATGTGGATATTTAGCTTGTGATGAAATTGAGCACATATGATCTTTGGTAGAAGTGACTGAAATCCAACAAAAATTGCTACCTTGTGAGTTACTTTTGGCCTTATAGGGAGAACATTCATAAATCCCTCTTCTTTTTTGTGTGATTTACTCTCCTTATGCATAGTATCTCTTGTCATTGCATGGTTATCTATTACTTGAGACCTATATGAGATATTAGTTCATTGCATGTGAAATCATATGATGGAGAACTTATTTTTCATAAGCCCTATTAATCCATATCCACCCTTATCATTATCCTCTTTTTGAAGCCAATCTGTGCCTGAAGCTTTTTCTTTTTAGCTCCACAAAATTATTCCCTAGCCGATATAAGCTTGACCCTATCCGGGGATTAGGACTTAGTGTTGGTTATGGTGATGGTTTTGTTGAGTGAAGATGTTTTGGTTTAAGTGTGGGGTAATTTGAGTTGGGTAAAGTGATAGTATCTTGCAGTTTGTAATGTAAAAGGAGTTTGGTTCCCTGAATGCACTTACAAAAGAAATGAAGTGAAAAGTAAAGGGGAAAACAAAAGAAAAATAATTCAGAGTCGTTACCGACCCTAAAAGGGTTCGGTACCGAGCCCCCGCGGAAAAAAAAAAGAAAAGAAAAGAAAGGACTTGAGAAATCCAAAGTGAAGAGTTGAAAAGTGAAAATGTGTATGAGCCAAAATTTCCTAAGTGTTTGTAAGCAAGATTTGTTGAGATAAAAGGGGTTAATGAGAGAAGTGTGCATAAAGAAGAGTGAGTTTGGTTATCTTATATGAAAGTTTTGGTGAGATGTGAGTTTTTAGGAGTCTTTTGATTCCCGGATATTATTAGCACCACATAGCCAAATATTTCCACGCCTTATTGTTATTACCAAGCCTCATTACAACCCGGCCGAATGGAAACTTCTTTGAAGTTTTTCATTGAGCCTAAGTTCTCTTGATGATTTTTATGTGTTTTGACATCTCGGGTGGAGAGTTTGGTGATATAAGTAACAATGACTATGTTGATATTTGCATATTGGATTGAGTTGAGAGTTGTTATTTTAAGCCCAAACACATGAGAGTTGAGTGAAACACATTACCCTTGTGAGGTTGGATTTTTGGTTGCTTTTGCTTGAGGTTGCTCATATATGTGTGATGATGTTAGATTCACTTGTCTATCTATTTCTACTTGTGCTTTGATGTTGTTTTTTGATGAGGGCATTGACTTGATATATGTGTTGATGGTTTTGGTTGATGTCTTGTTGATTGCTTGAGGACAAGCAAGTCTAAGTATGGGGTATTTTGATGTCCGCCTTTTTAGTCATGTTTTTAGGGTGTGTTTTTGTGTCTTTTGAGTCTTTTTCTTTAGTTTTGTGTTTTGTTTTGAGTCGTTTGTGTAGGTTTTCGTATTTTCTTGAGATATGGAGTCTACATAAGCTTTGGTGGTGTTTTGTAGGTTTTTAGAAGCTTTTTGGAGCATTTTTTGAAGAAAGGAGTAAAGACGGTGAAGATAGCACTCAAGAATGAAGAGAAGATGAAGATTAAGCGCTCAAGTAAAGTTATTGAAGATCAAGTTTGAGCTTGGAAAGATATAGAGAAATTTGTTACAAGAACATAGGAAAAAGAATCGAGCCAAACGGAGTTGTAACGAATCTTCTATGCAAGTTTTACTTCAAGGCTGTTTTCGACCCTGTCAGGGTCGTTAACGAGGCAGCGTGAGGAGCAGCGTGTCCGAGTCGGTGCTATTTATGGGCTTCTATCTTGTTTCCTTTTTTATGTTATTAGATAGATAGAAGGGGTATATCTTATTAGAAGATATTATTTCCTTATAGTTAGATTTAAGATAGATATTATTTCCTTATAGTTAGATTTAAGATAGATTTATTTCCTTATAGATAGATTTAAGATAGAATAGTTTCTCTATAAATACTCTTGTCTACCCTTTGTTATGGGGGGGACAATCAATTGCCTTGGAGGGCAAGTAAGAGGAGGAGGAGGAGAGAAGAGAGAGGTGCGAGAGGACGAGTAGAGAAGATAGCTTGGAGAACAAGTTTTGTTTTGAATTCGGTTGTAAGCTTTCTTTTTAATTTAATTTGGATGTTTTCAATTATTATGATTTGTGAGTAGTCTCTCTCTCTAAGGTTGGGGTTAAACCCAACAATGGTTGTGCATGCTTGCTTGTGATCATGTCTTGATTGTTTTTATTGCATGAATCTATTCTCTTGTTCTTAATCCTTGAAACGAAAGTTGAAAGGAATTTCTCATTCATAGTTGAAGCGAAGGCGAAACCTTGAATTAGAATAGTCAAATTAGGGTTTTGAAGCGGAAGCAGATCTATCCTAGTTAAATTAAAGAGATAGATAGTAAGTTTATTAATTTAAGCGAAAGTTGATTGATTTACTTGCTTTGGTTGACGAAAGTTGACACCTTTATGTGATAAAAGCATGATCTTTATGTTTCATTAGCGTTTGGCATGCATAATTGTTGTTGTGGTGACACCTTTACCTTAGAATTTCTCTTTCCCTTGTTAAAAACCTCTACTTTTTGATTGCTTGCGTAACAAGTAATAGAACTTAGCACTGACTATCTCCTGTGGACGAACCTGACTCTGCTATACTCAGCGGGGTCTTGATTATAAATTTATTTGTTGTCAAGAAACCCTATCAACAGATACCTAGGGTTGTTCATTGGTTAGGGTAATTCGGTTTTTACCTGAAAACCGAACCGAACCAAACCAAACCGAACCAATCTAAGGTACTTCGGTTCGGTCCTCGGTTCAAGATTTTTGCTAGTTCGGTTTTCGGTTCGGTTCGAGTAAACCGATTTATTTTAATATAAAAATTAAATTTAAAAAAATACCCTACTAAGCCTTAAGGATGTAACCCTAAATCCCATTTTACAAGTTTTAGTTCGAATGGTTTGAATGATTTTAGTTCAAAATGATAAAATAGCATATGTTAGTTCGGTTTTTTAGCTTTAGTTCGGTTCGGGTCAAAATTAGTTCGGTTCTAGTTTGGTTACGGTGTTATGTTCTATATTTTGGATTGGCTTTGTACTTAATCTTCTACTTCGGTTCCTACCTGAACCAAACCGAACCGAACCAAAACTGAACCGAACCGAGCTTATTCGGTTCGGTCCTCGGTTCCAAAAATTCTAAAATTCGATTTTCGGTTCGGTTCGGTTCTGTTTTGGACAGATGGATAGCCCTACTAATACCAATCTGTAACACTCCGCCTTGACGTCGGGGCGTTACTATGTAGTTTGACCCTAATCGGCCCTACCTAAGCTAGTCTGAACACTAGAATACCTATCCTTGCAACTCGGGCACAACAAGAAAACTAATTTAAACCATCCAACTGTCATTTAATAAAACACATGTACAAAAATGTCATGCATGAGATCCCAAACATCTAGTCAAGTCAGAACCGACACAAGAAACCCGCTAATAGTCAACACAAGAGTGAAATATCCAAAACAAGTAAACAAGATTAAACAGAACTCCCAACCCACACCGACACCTAATGACACGTGCGTCAACGATCCGACGCAGCATCTTGCCTAGGCTCCAACACGGGACCTGTATAAGTACCTGAAACTGGAAAATAAAAGTCCCCGAGGGATCAGCTACTACCCTAGGCAAGCTAGATAACAAGGGCAATAGTAAGACGTTTGAAAACCGTAAATAACCAACAACTTAACCTTTAACAAGTTAATAGAACAAAACATAATAGGTCAACACACATCTCAACAATCTAGATAACGGGTGAAAGAAAAGGCAACGAAACATCCCAACAATCAAAATAACAAGCACAAAAGTAAAGCGTTTGAAATAATAGCCAACACTTCGACATTCAACAAATAAAGGGAAAGACAACGAAACAAGCAATTCATCAAACATAACAAAAATTCACAAGGTTAGAAGCCAACTCAGTATTCACACACACACACACAACAAAACCATTCACAATCTTATTAGGAAATGCAATTCTCCCTGCCTCCGCCACATTCCCATCTACGGCGCTAACTCCCTGCGCCCGAGTGCAGAGGCAAACCCTCTCACTTTTGATACACGTCATCCTTCCAACCCCTGGTCAAGCCTCCACCGGATCACTTGCCAAAAACAAGCAATTAATTTTATTTTTGAAGAGGCCCGGCCGACACACGACCATGGCTAGACGCCTCCTCGCCACCGACAATCATCGCACATGATCGTGCCGGTTACGCTGCCAGCACAGAGAAAACGATACCATTTCTTTTACGAGAAAACGTTTGGAATGGAAAGCACATCATATCATGCAAGAAAACATTTCACAATGAAAAACATACATTCGGGACTAATTCCCAAAACCAATCTCACAATCACGGCATGAAATCTAACAAGACTAGAATAGAGTCGAGCAAGTCAAGAACGACTTACCTGGAAGACGATCCTCGAATAAAGTAAGAAATACGTCAATACTAAAGACCTACGAATCATAACGATCACGGTTAATCGACTAACCGCCAGAAGTAACTTTCGATTCTAGACAAGCACAGCTATAGTGGAATCATCAAGTGTGAGCCACCATACTTCAATGGTATTCAAACAAATGCGGTTTAAATTGATTCTCCTATTCCTAACCAAAAATTAATACACCCCACTCAAGAACCAACATCTAACTACTTTTCCCAACCAACTGTGATTTCACAAATTAGCCTTAAACAACTCTGAAACGTAAAAGCTCAAGGGTAACATTTTTGGAGTCAAAAGTGAAAAAGTCAAACCCCATTCTCAACACTGACACACACATGGATAGGTATTCGAACTTATCAAATTAGGATCCAAATTCATAGCCCCCAAACAAGACAAATGGAGACCTCCATACAATTTATAATGTAAATCTTATCCACCACTTGTATTAAAAAAACAATTACAAACTAAACTAAATTAACCAAATACCAAATCAATACAAAATACTCACTGAATTTGGAAATTAAGATTTCACCACCTCAACAAAGAAAATTGAATTCACCAACTCAGCACACACTAGATTATAAGTCAATTTTTAAAACAACTAACACACAATTACAAGGCAAACATGGATATAAACAACAGTGCACTACACTAAAAGATCGATCAAACAAAACAATAGTATCCGACCTTACGAGGATCGAACTCGCACAAATCTTGGACGACAATGGTTCTTGTCGAACAAGGTGTGTCGTCTCTAAGCTGAGTGGATTAGATTGAAGACCTCGGCCCTTGATTGGAGCGGAACTCGTTCGTTCTTGCTGGCGGTAGGTCGACAAGAGAACAACAAAGGTACTGGATTGGTTCCGAGCAGATCGAGTCCACGATGGTGAATCGAAATGAGCCGGTGCAATCTAGAGATGACCGAGATCCGATGGTGGTTTGTGCGTCTTCGAAAGAAAACGAGCCGGCCTCGCGGTGGCAAACTCAGGCGATATCGGTGATGGGAGTTTGGAGGGAGGCTCTCCCATGGCATCCATTGAACTCGAACGAAGGAGGAGCGAGAGGATCAAGCATAAGCGAAGGCGATAAATCTTCGGCGTTTGGAGTCGAGCGGTGGCCTAAGCGTGGTCTTCTTCTCTTCCTTGAAGTGCAGGGCCGGTTTAAGGCAAGGACGAGAAGCGAGGTGCTGCTGCAAGTGCGTCGACGACGACAAGGAATGAGCTCAGACGCCCCCTTCTTCGACTATCGCGAGCGACACAAAAAGAAATTGAGGTTTCCTCCTCCGATTTGGAAGAACGGAGTGAGAAAGAACCAGGTAGAGCTAGGGCATGAATACGGTAAAGAGAGGGAGAGGAGGTGGGCCTGGTTCTTGGGCGTTTCGGCCCACAATATCAACAATAAGAGTAGTCGGGTTTCTAGTTATCAAAATTCGGGCTTTGAGGCCCAACACGAGAATGAGAAGGGTAGGAATAAAAATAGGAGTGAATTAAAGGTAGTATAAATAGGGCTAATTTAACGGTTTTGTGAATGGATATTTCGGGTCTTACGTTCTACCCCTCTTAAGGAAAGTTTCGTCCCGAAACTTCTATGGTTAAAGTGAGAACTCACAATGATTCCCGAGATTTCACATAAACGTAACATCAATAAAAAATGCAATCCTCTAATGCTAAAATTATATAAAAAAAAATTGTTCTAGATTTTCTAATTCTAGGAATGAAGCAAACTAAAGACAAAGATCATGTTAAATAAATTTTTTAAGAAGATTAATATTTTTTCATGAAGGGAATAAAGATGAATATAGATCGAATTACAATATTGAATAATGATTGCGGTGTATACTTGCATAGAGTTGTCTTCTCCCTTCAATTTATGCATGGTATTTTTCATGGGATTAAAGTTGGTGCAATCGAAGCCAATAAAATAAGACATAATGGTTTTTTTTTTTATTTATAGTAGGGATCTCACCATGCTAGTTCCATACTCCTACAATCTTTAATTTAGTGACAAAGCTATAATTTTGTGACCAAAGTACGGGTCTCTAGCAAAATGATCTATTTCAAGACTACAATGGATTAGCATGGATCTATTTCAAAGAAAAAAACATGAATTTGCAAACATATAAGAGGAATTTAACAATTCGATCAAAAGAATTCTTACCATGATAGTCTCGATTGATGACTATTAACGAATAAATTATAATGGATCTCGTGTGTTTTTAAACTCACAAATTTTATATATTGGCACTTCAAAAAAAACTCACAAATTCTATATATTGGTGCTTCAAAAAAAATCTCACAAAAAATAGAACCACACCGTGAATCCTAATCAGTATTTAAAAGATGAATTATGGACTTAAGAATTTGTATAGACATTTGATAATGAGAAATAAGAGATTTTGGAATTTGTAAGGCCATTCGAAATTTTTTGGTGAATTAAAAACACCTTTTAATGCTAGCTTCCAATATAAATAAGGCTGATGAAATATACACACGAGTTTTTTTGTATGTGCACATCACTCATCCTGGACGAGCGCTCATCCTGGTGAAGCGCTCCTTCTGGACGAGCGCTCATCCTATTTAAGCGTAAATGCAACGTGGTATTATTTGAATAAATTATTATTAATTTATTTAATAAATATTATCATAACTTATGTTATTCTTTCTATAGATCCAATTTTTATATTAATATTTTCCATATTTACAAACCCTTAAATATTTCCTAAATAGATTTTATAATATAGATAGAAATATTATCATAGATTTTATAATATATTACGGACTAAAAATATTAATTTAATAAATATTTTAGAGTATATGATATGTATTAGTACATTAATATATTTTTAAATTAATTTCGATAAAAAAAAAATTACATGAATCACATGTTTTAACTTGAATAAAACTATGCACTCTATCTTTCTCACAAATGTTAGTGGAAAACTTATTGTTCTGATTTAAAATATAGTTTTGTTCATATTTTTCTATGTGAATTAAATAAAATATTCCGAATTATACAATAATTACCTATACAAACTAGTTGTTATATTTAAGTAGAATTATTACTTTGATATTAATGAGAAAACTTTGTTATAATTGAATCTAATAAAGTATATTTTTGTTCATTACTTCAATTTATGATGAAAATAATCTTTTGATATTATTGAAATGAATTGGGTATTCCTCTAATCTAAGTTTATAAATATGTTTTAGTAGAATTATTAGGTTGATAGTGTAGAAATATTATATTATTAAACGACAATGTTCTATTTTAAATTAAGTAGATATATTTCGATTTTTTTGATAACTTAATTTCATAATATTAAGCTCATTGTTGATATATTAATATGAATCAATTTATCTATAGGTCACTAGGATTGATTTCTCAATTGCTTTTTATAGCGAGCATGTGTGAGATGATCGACAACACAAGCTTGATTGATGCTCCAAACGAATCCAGAACAGGGCAACCCGGATCCACCCGTGTAGTCGGCCGATCAACGATACAGTAGATTGGTGTTATATAGGCTTATATGTTTTAGTAATTTGATAATGAAATTATCTATTAATTTTTTATAATTTGAAAATGAGATTATGTATCAGATTTTACGAATTGATTGGATCTATATGTTTATAAAATTATCTATTAGGTTTTAGGGTTTTAGGGTTTATGACTTAGGGTTTTATAGGTTTAGGGTTTACGACATATGGTTTATGAAATTATCTATTATGTAAAAATTCAAATCTTATCAAAATTTACTTTTTTTATTCGAACTTATTATAAATTTATCGATGTAATTAATCATCAATATACTATAACTAAAGTCGAATCTCTCTATCCTATTTGTCAACATCTTAACTATGCCACCTAAGCAACTTAATTTTTTTATTTACTGATTTGCCCATCTAAAATTTTAAATACTACTTAATTCTACCACTTTACAATTTTAGTTACTATTTAATTATAGTTATGCCACTTTACTTATTAGTCGGATTTGTCATAATTTACTAACCTTTTTAATCTTATGATCTATAAATATATATATACAGTTAAACCTCCCTAATTTAATACTCGGTAAATTAATAAACTCTCTAAATTAATATTTTTCTCTGGTCCCAACTCGGGCCAATGGAAAATTTAACAAATTTCAATAAGATAATATATTTTCAAAAAACCATTATATAAATATAAGGTCCCATTAATATCATAAATTAATAATTATATAAACTTACATATAAATAACTAAGATAATCTAATGAAATATGATTATAGTGTTTTTTTTTTCTTAAGTCTATTTGGAGCTTACCTCTAACTTTTCTTATTGGATCCAACCTTTCTAACGTTGTGTTAAAAACAAATTTTACAATGTCAATTATAATTCTTTGAGAATTCATCCTATGAACAAATTTTGCAATATCTAAAACAATTTGCTATTGCATCTTACTCAACATTAACTATTCAAGTCGAAACTACAAGATTTATAGCAACCAAAACATTGATATTACATGGATCAAATTGTCCCAACTCATAGCCTTTTAAAATCCTACGGTAAAATCTTCTACGATAGTGCATCTTGAAAGCTCTTATTACAAAAATGCTCTTTAATGTATGTAATTTTTTTAAGATCAATTCTAATCTTACTATCTATAAAAAAAATATAACTAAAAAAGGTATTGACTTTTTAAGATCAATATATATAAAATAATTACTACATAATTATATCTTTCTTAATGTATGTAAGCATGTTGATGACCCTTTTTTATGGTATTATCGTTCTTGCAAACAATTTAAAAGAAAAATTCAACCTCGAGGGGTTTCAAAGAAGAAAACGACGAAAAAACATATTAGAACATGATATATATTGGTATTTATAGCAATCGATGTATATCATTTTGCGTTTATTCATTAATTTTCCATTTTTGATGAAATTTTACGCTTGTATTGTGTTTCAAATATTCATGTAACTTAATTTTTAAATTGGCTAATATGTATAGATGGGCTTCAATAATCTTGGAGAAAACATACTTTGGCATTCCAAACATTATTTTCAACGTTAATTCATTTAAGTGCATAGATTATACTTGTTATTGAACAAAGAGCCAAAACAATAAAAATATACAAATATGAATTCTCATTCCAACTCATAAAATAGTGAAGAGCAAAATAAATAAAGACTATGAAGTATAAATTACAATTCATATAATTATAGAGATAACTAATTTAACTCATCTAACTGTATGAGAAAGCCAATCTAACCAAATAATAACAAAAACGGAGTAGGAAATCATATGAGATATCTTCTAATCCAACCCATAAAAAGCACTAATATTCAATAGAAGAAGGGTGCATAACTAAAGATTCAATATATATTTATACGATGTGCATTTGACACATAAAAAAGCAAAGATGTATTGGTAATGGAAAGATAATTCCTTCGATTTCATGTAAATAATACATAATTTTAAATTGTTTTCATCTTCATTATCTGTTCTAGATGGCATATGTTTAGCAAAAATTTATGCTCTAATTTTTCTTATTGATTAGAGAAAGTTGAACTCAAGCTTGGAGTTTAATGACTAGAGACTCGAAAGATGGACCCGTATAAGAAAGAAAAAATTGATCATTTATGATATGTCCAATCTATAATTAAGGTTAAAGAGTATAAAAAATATTTATTTATTATTATTTTTACAATAAATAAAATAGACTCTTGATTTTCCTTGACCAAAAAATAGACTCTTCGTTTTCATTTATAACCAAAAAAATATTCATTTCTAATTAAAAATAATCTTTGTTTTGATCATTTATGACCTAAAAAATACTCATTTATTATTAATTTTACAATCTATAAATAAGCCACAATTACACATACTAGGGGTGACCCATGCTATGCTTTATGTTATTAGCTTAGTAAAGAGTTATTTTTATCTCTTTCTAATAAATTTCTCTTTTATAAAAGATGAGAGGTGAAAGATCAAATGGTTGAGATATGAATTAATTTGAGAACCATAAATGAGAACTAATTCATTTGTCATTTCATAACCGTTAATCAACTCATAATCATACTCATCGGATGAGAGAAAATGTAAAAGTTTTATTTCTTAAAGTAAGTACAATCGATTTTATGTTTGCATATACAATTACATTATATTAAAATGAGTTTAATTAAATCAAACATAATGTATTTTTTACATTTCACTTTACTTAGATAATATAAGAGATAAACAAAAATAACCCGTGCGTAACACGGGTCATCCTCCTAGTATATAATATAAAAGGTGATAGGAAATCATATGTGATGGTTAATTCAAGTATCCAACCCATAATGGATGTTTTGTATCCATATATTCCTTTTTAGATTGGGGATCAAGTGAGAATTATTATTATCATGAGAAATGAGAACAAGCCTCATCCGTTGATTTTGTGAGATCAATGGTCTAGATGGGTTGGTATCAACACTCACACTCCTTTTTTTATAAAGCTGAAAGGGTACTTTTGTCATTTTACTATTCTTTTATTTTTAATTTTACCTTTCAGCCCTAAATTGCTCCTCCACTCTCTACGTTATGAATGGCGACTAGTACGCTGAACGACGACGACTTCATGCCATCCCTCTTTCGATCTCGATCTTCCTTTCGATCTCGATCTTCCCTTCGTTCGATCCATACTCCTACTCCAAATTGAAGACACAATGAATTTAGGTAAGTGGTTATGAAGAATACTTAAGAAGAGTTTAGTTTGGTGGATGATTTATTGCTCTCAAATAATTCCTAAATTTGTTGTTGTTTATGGTTCTTTGTTGCTTGAGATCATGGAGAAATGTGTTGTACTCTTGGTTTTGGGATTGGAAACAAAATTTTATAGAAACTAAAATTAAAATCTGTATGCTTATTTGATTGCCCACAAAGTGTTCGATAAAATATCTCAATGAGCATGTTTTGCTAATTTGTCTTGGAATATTGTTTTTACTGTTCTAATTAGTGAATATGAAGATAATTGTGGATAAAATGAATTTTTGCATATGATGCTTAGTATGCTTTGTTGAATTTTTCAATACTCCTACCATTTGAGCTAATAAGCTATCAAATTTTGAACCAAAAAAAGAAAAAAAGTTGAGTAAGCTATCTTTTTTATGGTGATATAAGTAGTGAGACCTTGCAAACTGAAAGAAAAGCTTGGAAAGTCAAACTCATAATATAAATGTAAAGGTTTTGCCTTATATTTGGGGAGCAAACAGACAAGGAAATTACATTTGGAAGTTCATAGCCTAACAAGAAATTGGACATGCAAAGCTAAGCCAATAGAATAGAATGCGTCCAAACTTTTTGCACCAAGCAATAAACATAATCTTGCATGGAATGCATGTAAACTGTCACCATTCCCACCCGCTCAATCTTCACTGACCATCATCTTTAGCGGAAAACCATTACCGAAAAAAGAAGTTTCTAGAGGAGTTACCAGAACTTTTCGGCGACAATGGTGGAGTCCGACCGAGCGAGAACAAAACCATACTTTATGGATCTGAGAATCCCCCTTCTTCTGCATCTGAAATCAGTGCCCTCAATCAACTTTCCTATCTCCCAATCCAAGCGGTCTCACGTTTCCAGCCCTCCCTTCGGAATATCGGCGAATGAACTTGATGAGGTAGAGAAGATATGAGTTCAAACCGATCAAATTTGACGAATTTGTAGAAAAAAAATTGAATTGAAAAGTATGAGTTCAAATCGATCAAATTTGGAGAAGAACTTGTAGATTTTGACGAGGAGGAGAAGATATGAAGTTCGTACGTGATTCTCTCTTTGTTCCTTCCTAGGGTTGTTTGAAAGGGAGAAAGATTTGGGGATAAAAGAAGGGTATTTTTGGAACATTTTGATTTATTTTTATAATTACATTCCGTGCCCTTTATTGATGGATTAGCTTTTTTTTGGGTTTAATCTCATCCATACATACTCTTGATCCAACGCTCTAAATTTGATCTTAGTTCTCACCCTAAGAAATGTTTTCACCAAAACCCTCCTCTTCCTTTTTATAGTGTCACAAATTTTTTATGGACATTTTATTTCCCTAATTAACTATTGGAGTTGAAACCATGGGAAAATGTAATGATCTTTCATTTCCCTAAATATTTCTTCTTAAAGCGATTTCAATTTCAACTTCTACTCAGGAAAAGGGATTAAGATTTTAGGATTTAGGGTTTTAGGGTTTGGTGTTTTGAGTTTAGAGAAACGGTTTAGGATTATAGGATTTACGGTTGTAGGGTTTAGGGAAATAGTTTAGGAAAAGTGTTTATGATTTTAAGATCTAGGGTTTAAAGGTTTTTAGCGTTTATGGAAAGAGTTTAGAATTTTAGGATTTAAGAGGTTTAGGGTTTTAAAAATTCTATATATATACATTAAAGAAGTCACTATTCTAACATATGTCGGCCTCACATTATTTCGCATATGTGTCGCCTCCATATTCAATTCGCCAATGTGGTGGGCGCCACATCATCATTACTCTAAAAAACAATTTAATACTAATTTAAAAAAAGATATTTATAATTATTTTGTTTTATTTTTATATTGGTTTGTTACAAACTAATAACTAAATCTTAGATTCATTCTTATCTTATTCTACTTTGATTAGTTATATATTTTATTGATTAATTATATATTCAAATCTCATATTATAATGAAAAAAATATACTCCATCCGTTTCAAAATAGTTGTTCTTAAAGCCATTTTTTTGTTTCAAAATACTTGTTCATGTAACTTTTTTTCTTCCATTTATACACTAATCTATACCCCACATTACACATATTTTAAAATACTTTTTCATGTCAATTATAGATAATTGAGAAAAAATAAAGTGAACTTATAGGGGTAACTTGGGGGGGGGGGGGGATTCCTTAATAGGTGTACAATTTGTCTAAGATCAATTATTTTGAAACGAAGGGAGTATATGTTAGAGTTAAACTTTTATTTGATATTATTTATAGGTATAGATTTTAAATTTAAACATATGTGTACAAATTTAAAAATTGATAAACTAATTCATTTTCTTTTAGTAAAGGAAAAAAAATATTGGGTCTTATATTAAAATAATGCGTAAATTTTATTCATATTTACATAAAAAAATTTTATTTATTTTTAAATTAACCCGTACAATGTAGGGTACTTATGCTAGTTTGTACTAACGTTCAACCTGAATGAGCACTCTTCCAGGAAGAGTGCTCTCCCAGGATGAGCACTCTTCCGGGAAGAGCGCTCCAGGAGAGTGCTTTTCTTGAGCGCTCTCCAGGAAAGCGTGCTCCCGTGTGCGAAAACAAAAAAATCCGTGTGTATAAAGTTTTCGCGTATAAATAACCTTGGATGTTTTTATATTTGTTTGGTATTTCTCTAAATCAATGGAAATCCAAAAGGCATAGCCAAATTAACAAAATGATCACTACAATCGATGTTATTAATGGAAAACCAAGAGCCTATTTTTTTGGTCAAGGAAAACTAAAAGTCTTTTTAATTAATTGTAAAATTAATAATAAGGGAATATATTTTTATACTCTTTCACCTTAATTATAGATTGGTCATAAATGACAAAAAAAATTTCTTCTTTATAATAGATAGATAGAAGATTATACATTACATAATTCCCATTTGAATAAAATGACACATAATCAACTACAATTAGTGATGATTTTGTTGGGAGATAAAATATCAGCTTAACAAATTTTGCTTTCAATTTCCTTGAGATAAAAGTTTTGCATTTGAATTGAATTATTAAGTTGCATATCAATAAGTTAATCCGATTAACACATCCATCCATTTAATATATAGAGTCATGTACAACTATCATTTTTTCAACATATTTTGGAGTTGGAATTCGAAGAGGTTATTAATTTATTCGGGGTTTGAATTAATATTGTAATTATTCCACACTAATTATGATGAAATTAATTATTTGTAACATCTTTGTTATTTTCACTTTAATTGAGATAAAATTACTTGTTAGTAACAACCATTGAATATTTACTATATACTTTGACCAAATCAATTTCTATGCACCATTAGACTTGACCAATAGAAATAGATACATATTTAAATAAAATTTTGATCATCTTTCTACTACTTAAGAAAAAAGAAAAAGAAAATTACATTTATGATGGTGCGTTTTTTTTCACTTGCTCGATCTTGCAAATGAGGTCACTATTCTTAGTTCCTAAAGAAATGATATTTTGATTTCATCATTGGTTTCACAAACAATGGAGCATAAGTGGAAATGTTTTAGTGTAAAGCAAGATCATTTTAAAATAAAAATTTAGATATATTTTACTTAATAATAATATTATTTATATACATATTTTTCTCATATCCTCTCATCACTCAACATGAAAATACAACAATAAAATAAATGCATATTGGCAAATATACAACTAAAATTTATGTAAACTATTATAACATTTTAGATCTCACCTTAGTGATCGTAATGAATTATCTCCATTCCATATGTAGCACCCCGACTTAACGTCGGGACATTACTAGGTAGTTTGACCCTAACGGGTCCTACCTGAACTGGTTGACAACTAAAATACTTGGACCTTGCAACTCGGGCACGACAAGAAAACTATTTTAAAACATCCAACTGTCGTTCAACAAACCACATTTTTAATAATGTCATGCATGAATCCCAAATGTCTAGCCAAATCACATTCAACACCAGAAATCTGCTAATGTCAACAACATAGTGAAATATCCAAAATAGCTAACAAGACTAAACTGACTCCCAACCCACTCAGTGACCTAGTGAAATGAGTCAACGATCCGCTGCAGCACCTGGCCTAGGCTCCAACACGGGACCTGTGTGAGTACCTAGAACTGAAAAATAAAGTCCCCGAGGGGTCAACTACTATCCTAGGCAAGCTAGATAACACACGGCAACAATAAGACGTTTGAAAAACAACAATTAGCCAACAACATAACTTTTAGCAAGTGAATTGAACAGAACAGAATAGGTCAACACACATTTTCACAACCTAGAGAATATGTGAAAGGAAAGGCAACGAGACATATCATAATCAAACTAAAAAGCACAAAAGTAAAGCATTTGTAATAATAATCAACACTTCGACATTCAACAAATAAAGGGAGATACAACGAACAAACAATTCATCAAGCGTGGAAAGAATTCACAAGGTCGAAAACCAACTAAGTAATCACACACACGCACACAACAAAACCATTCACAATCCTATTGGGAAATGCCATTCTCACTTCCACCACCGTATTCCCATCTACGACGCTAACTCACATGCGCCCGAGTGCAGAGGCAGGCCCTCCCACTTTTCATATACGTCATTCTTCCAACCCCTGGTCAAGCCTCCACTGGAGCACTTGCCAAAAACAAGCAATCAAATTTTTAATTTTAAAGGGGCCCGGCCGACACACGACCATGGCTAGACGCCTCTTCGCCACCAACAATCGTCGCACATGATCGTGTCGGTTACGCTGCCAGCACAGAGAAAGCGATACTATTTCTTTTACGAGAAAACGTTTAAAATAGAAAGCACGCCACATCATACAATAAAACATTTCACAAGGAAAACATACATTCGGGACTAGTTCCCACGACATAAAATCTAACAAGACTAGAATAGAGCCGAGCAAGTCGAGAACGACTTACCTGGAAGGCGATCCTCGAACGACGTAAGAAATGCAACGACATTAGAGACCTATGGATCATAACGTTCACGGTTAATTGACAAACCGTGAGAAGTAACTTTCGATTCTACGCAAGCACAACTATAGTAGCTTTGCTAAGTGCGAATCGCCATACATTCATGACATCCAAAAAAAAGTGGTTTGACTTGATTTAAATATTTTTAACTAACATTCATCATAACAAACTTGAGAGCAATCGTCAAAGATTTTCTTACATACGAAGATTTCCAAAACTTTCAATGCCTTGACTTGTGGGAGCCCAAGGTATCCAATTCGAATCCAAGTTCCAAAAGTTATAACACTAGGTCCCAAAGATTTCACTCCAAGCGAAAACAAAACCAAGCGAGTGTAACAAAACCAAGCGAGTTCTACCAAGCAACAAAAGGCCAAGACTAACATACATTCTATTCGGAAACCTAATGCCCTAATGCTACTCGCATCCTAGGGAGGATCAAACCACACAAACTCATATTCCGTCCACAAGCACACAAACTCCAATATCTCAATCAATAGTTGCTCTACCTCAATCCCTTTATTGAAAATACAACTTTTAATTCACATCGGCAAAAGGCTATAATTAGACTTGTACGCCATTCAACAACAAAATTTCTATATCTAATTCTTAGATAAACCACTTAAACCAATCCAGGTATACGTTTCCAAGAAACAACACTTATGAGATACTAATGGTCAAAGCATCATCATTCACAACACGTTCGAACTGCACACACACAATCAATAGTTGCTAGGATGAACCACCACACATATTAAACCGAAACGAAACAATCAATGACATAAAACTAGCAATTTTCAGCTATTCAACATATCAACACACAAATTACAAGGCAAACACATGATCCAAATTAAAACATCACATGGGGAAAGAAATAAGAATGCAAGGTCGACCCATTCAAGGAGAGATATTCGACCTTACAAGAATCGAAGTCGCACACGCCCTCGAACAAGGATGGCTTCTCGATCTCAGTCGGCGGTCCAAGAGTTCAGTTGGGCTTGATCAAAGTTATGGACTGTAGGCAAGGTCGATTGTGGTCGAAAACTGATCGATTGACTTAGGCTTAGAACTAAAGCATCATTGCACAGTGGTCGGCCTCGTGTGGCGGTCGCGAACAGTAGCAGTCCCCAAGTGATTCAATCGGCGGCGATCACGACTTCACCACTTGGAATCTGTCCCGAGGCGCTCAAAATCAGAAGGGAGTGAAGGGAAGGGAGAGGGAATGAACGAGACAAGGAAAAGGAGTGGCCTGAGGCCTTACCAGCATCGATGATGACCAGTTCAAGGACGGTGACAACGGTCGCGCAGAGATGTCGACGACAACAGGCATATACGTGCACTCGAAGGCTCTCGATCTCTGCCTCTGTCTTGTATCTAACGAGCGACCCTTCGACCGGGCGGTGAATAGATCTGGCGACAGAGAGGGCTTGAAACACCGGTTGAAGTGCGAGATGACGGGCTCTGTAATAATAACCAACACTTCGACATTCAATAAATAAAGGGAGATACAACGAACAAACAATTCATCAAGCGTGGCAAGAATTCACAAGGTCGAAATCCAACTAAGTAATCTCACACACTCACACAACAAAACCATTCACAATCCTATTGGGAAATGCCATTCTCCCTTCCACCACCGCATTCCCATCTACGGCGCTAACTCACCTGCGCCCGAGTGCAGAGGCAGGCCCTTCCACTTTCCATATACGTCCTTCTTCCAACCCATGGTCAAGCCTCCACTGGAGCACTTGCCAAAAACAAGCAATCAAATTTTTATTTTTCAAGAGGCCCGACCGACACACAACCATGGCTAGACGCCTCTTCGCCACCGACAATCGTCGCACATGATCGTGCCGATTACGCTACCAGCACAGAATAAGCGATACTATTTATTTTAGGAGAAAATGTTTAAAATAGAAAGCACGCCACATCATACAATAAAACATTTCGCAAGGAAAACATACATTCGAGACTAGTTCCCAAAACCAATCTCACAATCACGGCATGAAATCTAACAAGACTAGAATAGAGCCGAGCAAGTCGAGAACGACTTACCTGGAAGGCGATCCTCGAACAACGTAAGAAATGCAACGACACTAGAGACCTATGGATCATAACTTCACGGTTAATTGACTAACCGTGAGAAGTAACTTTCGATTCTACGCAAGCACAACTATAGTAGCTTTGCTAAGTGCGAGTCGCCATACATTCATGACATCCAAACAAAAGTGGTTTGACTTGATTTTAATATTTTTAACTAACATTCAACATAACAAACTTGAGAGCAATCGTCAAAGATTTTCTTACATACGAAGATTTCCAAAACTTTCAATGCCTTGACTTGTGGGAGCCCAAGGTATCCAATTCGAATCCAAGTTCCAAAAGTTATAACACTAGGTCCCAAAGATTTCACTCCAAGCGAAAACAAAACCAAGCGAGTGTAACAAAACCAAGCGAGTTCTATCGAGCAACAAAAGGCCGAGACTAACATACATTCTATTCGGAAACCTAACGCCCTAACACTACTCGCATCCTAGGGAGGATCAAACCACACAAACTCATATTCCGTCCACAAGCACACAAACTCCAAAATCTCAATCAATAGTTTCTCTACCTCAATCCCTTTATTGAAATACAACTTTTAATTCACATCGGCAAAAGGCTATAATTAGACTTATACCCATTCAACAACAAAATTTCTATATCTAATTCTTAGATAAACCACTTAAACCAATCCAAGTATACGTTTCCAAGACACAACACTTATGAGATACTAATGGTCAAAGCATCATCATTCACAACACGTTCGAACTGCACACACACAATCAATAGTTGCTAGGATGAACCACCATACATATTAAACCGAAACAAAACAATCAATGGGATAAAACTAGCAATTTTCAGCTATTCAACATATCAACACACAAATTACAAGGAAAACACATGATCCAAATTAAAACATCACATGGGCAAAGAAATAAGAATGCAAGGTCGACCCATTCAAGGAGAGATATTCGACCTTCCAAGAATCGAAGTCGCACACGCCCTCGAACAGGGATGGCTTCTCGATCTCAGTCGGCGGTCCAAGAGTTCAGTTGGGCTTGATCGAAGTTATGGACTACAGGCAAGGTCGATTGTGTTCGAAAACTGATCGATTGACTTGGGTTTAGAACTAAAGCATCGCTGCACAATGGTCGGCCTCGTGTGGCGCTCGCGAACAGTAGCAGTCCCCAAGTGACTCAATCGGCAGCGATCTCGACTTCACCACTTGGAATCTGTCCCGAGGCGCTCAAAATCAGAAGGGAGTGAAGGGAAGGGAGAGGGAATGAACGAGACAAGGAAAGGGGGTGGCCTGAGGCCTTACCAGCACCGACGATGACTAGTTCAAGGACGGTGACAACGGTCACGCAGAGATGTCGATGGCAACGGGCAGATACGCGCACTCGAAGGCTCTTGATCTCCGCCTCTGTCTTGTATCTAACGAGCGACCCTTCGACCGGGCGGCGAACAGATCTGGCGACGGAGAGGGCTAGAATCGCCGGTTGAAGTGCGAGATGACGGGCTCTGATCTCCTGCTCCGAGTGACAGTATTGCTCTCTTGGAGTAAGGAGCGGCGTTCAGAACCGAGAGGTGACAACGAGAAAGAAGAATAGGGCAGAAGAGGGAAAAGAGGAGGAAAAGGGCTTGGGTTTGGGCTTGTACAGAAGTCTGGGCTTTCTTATGGTCCAAAAAGGCATAGTAAGATGAATTTGTAAAAAAAAATGAGAAGTTGGAATGTAGAATTTAATCATCGGGTTTTCAAAATCCCGAGTGTTACACCATATGTTTGCCAAAAGGCCTTCATCCTATTGGGCCTCAAAGTACATTGTTAAAAATTAGATTGTCTCATAAAGCACTAAGTAACTCTTTCATAAAATTTGTCTTTCGGTTTTAGAGGTTTCAACATCAATCTCCCCGTAAATTTATGTAATTAGTTTAAATTTTAAATAAGTTGAAAATGTGGAAAAAAAAGATTGGGTGCACAAAATGATAATTTATTCTATAATTTTTTTTACAAAGATTTTAATCTATCTAAAATGTGAGAGAAGGGAAAATATAAACTGATATTGGTAAGAGTAAAACCCTTCACATAAATTAATCGAATTAATCTACCATCAAATGATTACCCTAGCGCATAACCTTCTCTTCTTCACGTTATCATCAAATGATTCATGGTGATCCTCATCCACTTTGCCAAGCCTTCTAACATGAATGATGTGTTGGAAGGGTTTGTTGACAACAAATAAATTTATAATCAATACCCCGCTGTGTATAGCGAAGTCAAGTTCGTCCACGGGAATTAGAAGTATCTAAGTCTAGCTATTGATCCTACTAAAAATAAAACAAAATAAAACAAAAACACACGCAACAAGTGCTCGGCACCGACCTAACACCAGGTCGGAGACGACCTACACACGACACAAAAATACTGGAAAAACTGGGAAGGACTGAGAGCGCGGTACCGACCTAAAGGGGGTCGTCACCGACCTATCCGGGTAACAAATAAACTTCGAAAAATCAAATTAAAAGAGATCTAGAGCAAAGGATTCACCACAACAAGCTATGCATGCAAACATGAATCAAAATCAACCAAAAATAATCCCTTGAATGACTTTCGTCATAAACAATCAAGCATAAATCCTAACTTTCGTAAAGATCTAAACTTGCAACCCTACTTGTTTTCTAAAGGTTTTAACTTTCGCTTTCACCCAAATATTATCCAAATTCACAATTTAATCTTTCGATTCAATTATAAACATGAACATGCCTTAACTTTCATCAAGGAATTGATAACAAACAAGAAGAATAAAGGATAGAGATTAAAAGGGATGGTTTATTCAAAGATTCATGCTTTAATCATGCACAACTCATCGGGTTTCACCCCAACCCTAGAAAAATAGACTACTCACGATCCATCACGCAATCAACAACCATAAATAAAAGAGAAGACATATTTCAAAACTAAACAAGCTTCAATTGAAAAGACAACTTACAAATCACAAGCAAACCTCCAAGTCTCTCTTAAAATTGTCCAAGAGCTTGGAATAAGAGTTAACCCTAGAAAAATAAACTTGCAAACTTGTTCCATCTCTCGCTCTCAAAAATAACGTCTCTCCAAAAGCGTCCTCTCCGAAAGCGTTCTCTCACAAAAAACTAACCCTAAAAGAACCTTATATATTGGTAGGAATGTCTTCATAAGGAAACTAAATTCTATCTTAAAAAGGCCCATAAATAAAACATTTACTAAAACCTAATTTAAGGCGCAAGTTTATTTTTCGCTAGACACGGAGGCGCTCGGTACCGACCCAGAGTGGGTCGTCACCGACCTAGGCAACACTTGGTTTCTTCACTTCTTTTGCTCAAAACTTGCTCCAAAGCTTGGTTCTTCCTCAATGTTCCTTCTTTAATCGCTCTTGGTCTTCTAAGACTTCCTTTAGCTCCTTTATAAAGCATCTTCATCTTGCAACGACTCTCGGCCTTCTATCAACATCACCAAAAGACAACTCTAACACCACCTCCTAGAAAGCTTGAAAAAACGGGATATCTCCTCCTCAACGCTTCAATTACCTACAAAAACTATAACACCCCGTCTTTCCACAGGACTACGTGGTAGTAGACCTTACCAGGTACTACTTAGGTGGGTTGACAACAACACTTTAGGATCTTACAATGCAAGCACGACGAGAAAACAAGTAAAACATCCAACTTTCAGATTTATAAACTGAATATAAAACATGTTTGAATGCCCGAGTGCATAAAATTACCAAGTAACCGTTCCCGATTTTTCCTCAAAATATTCCAAACAACACTTAAAAATTAACAATTAAAATAATTCAAGAGAACTAATAATAATAGTAATAATAAATCATCCCAAACTACACCCGAAAATCCCAAACTAATGACACGTGCATCAACGATCCACTCCACCATCCGGACAAGGCTCATGCACGGTTTCCTGTGACATACCTATAATTGGAAAAATAATCCCCGAAGGGTTAGCTACTAATCTACCAAGCTAGATAATATGCGGAAATTATAAGACGTTTAAAAACAGTTTTCTATAGTCAGCAACCAGACTCCACAATCGCAATCATAACTCTAAAGGCCAATACCTAAATTAGACGGTTAATTACACATAAGCCAAACACACATACACACAATCGCAAAATTAAATCAACATAACTCATTTTCCATCTCGTCTTCCAATCCACAGTGCAGAGGCATGCCCTCCCACTCCTCACATCACGTCTTCCTTCTAACCCCGGCTAAGCCTCCACTGGAGCACTTGCCAAAACACATAGATATCATTTTATTTTGAAGGGGCACGGTTTCTCTGTCACACGGACCAAACATAGGCAACCCTTCCTCTCCGCCAGCTACGATGGTCGTGCCGGAAACGGTACCAACACAAAGAAAACGTTCAAAAACATATTTCCGATAAAACCCATTTAAAACCAATTTGCACACAACAACACAAGCAAGTCCAAAACATTTCAAAAAGATATTCGGGACTAGTTCCCAAAACCAATCCTACAATAACGCACAAAATCTAACGAGCTAGAGAAGTACCAAGCAAGTCGAAAACGACTTACCTCTAGACGAAGGATTCTTTACTGGAAACGGAAATTATAAGCTTTGCAAAAGCGATCCCTAAAGAAAATATAACGTGATAAACTAAATTAGGTTCAACCCATGCTTCCTCTAAAAATAATAATTAACCTACTAATACTACGTTAGTACAATTCCACTAGTTAGTAAACTAGGCAACTAAGTCACCACCAAATTAAAGCAACTAATTGTCTAATTCCTAACTACGTACTCAATTGACCATTACCACTAACTAACTAGTACAAAATAAACTAAAGTAACTACTAAATCATGATCCCCATTAGTACCATCTGAAACCAACCGACCGATTGCATATTCAAAACTTAATTAGTCCACCAAATTCTAGCCTGTACTTATTTTCTGAGAACAACGTTCGATGAATTCCCACTCCCGCCCTTGCTCAATCATTGCACTTAATAACATTCAAATCATATCCTAAAACGACAACTGATCCTCCGTTTGAAAATTAATGATATGATTAAAGACAAATTCAAAAAAAAAATTATCGACCTTGACTCAACTGCGATCAACTCCCGATAAAATAAACTCCAACTCTAGATCCCGACTCACATGCCAGACCCGCAACAGGGAAGAATAGGACTGATGGAAAAACGACCGGTGAAGCGACGGACTTACCGGCTTGAACGATTGTCGCGGTTGAACGGTGATTTAGGTTGTCTCGATGAACCACGGAAACAAGGGTGCGGCGAACCCGACGGCGTTTTGAGACGCGAGGCGGTCCGAGGTTCTTGCAGATACGAGGGCTTGTTGGTTCACCGAGCGACACCGTCGTCGTCGGCTGCATTATATGGTGACGGAGACAATCAACGATCCCGTGGCGCCAGCAAACACGACCGGATAAGGCTAACAAGGGCGGCGGCTTCGAGAGAAAAAGGAGCGTACTTGCTTGGGAGAAAAGAGTTTGGAGTTCCGATGTTAGATTAGACTTAGGGTTAATAAGGGTGATTTTTAATTAATTCCACTAATTAGATAAGCTAGATCAAAAAGATATGGGATGTGATCTCGTACTTTACGGGAATAGATAAGAGATTAGCTATATTGAAAGATAAAATATATTAAATGAATTTAGGCTACGGTTAACGGATTTCAAAGAAAGGAATTATTATCTTACGAGGTTAGAATAAAAGAAATGCTTTGCTCTAGATAAGATTATTGTTTAAAGATAAGGAAAAAAAATTGATTAGGTAGAAAAGGTGATCTACATTGAAGGGTTATCGAGCTTCTAGCCCCAAATCGGGCTTTCGGGCCCACATTTAAAAGAATACGGAAGTTTAATTACCGGAATTGGAACGAAGATAGAATTTGTTTAATTAACGGGACTGGAAATTGAACTTGCAAACGGAAATTAATTAATAAGTACTATTTTTAAACTAGGTTGTTGTAGGTCAAGAAACTCGTTTTCCGACTATTAGGCCAAAACAGAAATCGGGTATTACAAAAACAACAAACAAGCACAAACGACTCCAACTCTCCAAAGAGGGTCGGAATTATACGCAAAACAACACAATAAACCTAGAAAAGACTCAGCCTAGCTAGAAAACTACCCACAAAAACCAATTAAAGAGTGTGACATCAAAATACCCCATACTTAGACTTGCTTGTCCTCAAGCAATCACTTAACATTCATCAATACCAATTAACAAAACTTCAAAAATCACCTTTACAGAAAAAGAAGCACAAGTAGAATAGTGAGCTAACAACTTCCACATCATAGCACACATGAGCATTCTAAGCAATCACAATCCAACCTCACCAAGGAATGTGTCTCACTCAACTCTCAAAGTGTTTAGGGTATAACAATAATCACTCGACTCAACCAAACACAAAACCTCATAGTCAATGGAACTTATATCAACAAACTCTCCACCGAAGAAGTCAAAACAAGTCAAATCATCAAATGAACTTAGGGGGGCTCAATGAAAACATCAAAGAAGTCTCCATTCGGCCAGGTTGTAATGGGGCTTGGTAATTCAAAAGGGTGTGGAAAATTTTGGTCTTGTGGTGCTAACTAATCCGGGAATCAAAACTCTTAGACTACACATCACTTAACAAATCATTATTTCCTCTTACAATCACCAAACACTTAAAACTTTTCAAGGCACTTCCCTTTTCACCTATTATTATTGTCTTTCTTCTATTCTTTGAAGGCCTTGGACTCTTGCACTTATTATATGATTATCCCCATTTTTTTTCTTTCTCTTTTTTTTTCTTTTTTTTTCAGGGGGTCGGTACCGACCTTCTTTGGGTCGGTGACGACCTATAGATGTGCACTTCGAGCCCAAAACACTTCATACTTTTAATTTCCCAAAGACATCACTCTTTATCTACCTTCCACAATCACTTTGTTTTTACCCAATCAAACCATAACAATCTTCAACAATTTCTTCTATGTCCTAATTCCCGGATCAAAGGGGTCAAGCTTATCATGGCTAGGGAATTTTTTGTGGAGCTAGAAATAGGCTTTAAGCTCAAAATAAGGGGGCTACAAACAGAGGGATCATGTATAAGTAGGAAAAGGAATATGATAGGCTTATAAAAATAAGTTCAAAATCATTTGATTCAATCAAGTAATGAGCATATCTCCATTGGTCTCAAGTTTAAAATAACCATGCCATTGTCAAGTGGTAAATTGCTTTTGGAAGAGTAATCACACATGAAAAGAGAAAGGAGTAAGATGTTCATCCTTTATAAGCCAAAATATCTCACATAGGTTCAATTTTTGTTGGATTGCTTTCACTTAAAATATGCATGCTCAATATCCATTATAAGCTCAAAATTCAAAAAGCAAGATCATGATTTAGGCAATTCTTAAAGCATGCCATAGTTTCCATCCTAGGACATCTAAGAAATAGGGCATTTATCCATCTAAAATTAAAAAGAAAAAGACTCAAACAAGACTGCTAAACATAGACACACACAACAATCAAAACACAAGACGACATATGACTCAAACAAGTAATCTCCCAAACCACCCCATACTTAAACATCAATGTCCCCATTGATTAAGAAAGTAAAGAGAAAGGAAAGAGAAACTAACTTTGACACCTTGAAGCGTTGGTAAAGGAGGAGCATCACTCTTGAGGAGGATTAGGAGGTGATGGTGGAGCGGGGAAGAGTTGTTGTGCCAACCAATTGTTGTATTCCACTTGAGCATTCCATCTTGCAACGTATTGCTTGTGATCTTCATAATACTCAATGCGGAAATCCTTAAGCTCATTTTGGTGGTTGACAAACTGATTGTGATGATGGTTAAGTGCCCCGTAGAGATGGTGTTGGTGAAGCATAAGGGCATCCATCTTAGCTGAGAGAAGGGAGATATCGGGGTTGCCACCCGAACTTGAACCGGTATGATATGTGCCTTGTCCTTGAGAATGAGAGCCGCCGGACCCATCGAAGCCATAGGGGTGAGAGTAATAGGGGACCATGTCAGTTTGAGGTCCCATCGTGAAGTCCATAGTGATGCAGTGAAGCTTGCCATGTCTCCAACCGACGTCGATGAGTTGATTCGAGTTTCTTCTGACTGACCAATTACAAGAAGTCGAGCTAAGAAGATTGCTCAAGGCACAACAGCGATCTTGGTTAGATTGGCAACGGTTCTTGAAGTGCCTAGCAAGACGAAGTGGGTCTCGTGCATTCAATTGTGGGTCTCGTGCATTCGACATCAATTGAGCCCGAATTCCATGGATTGATATATGAGGGCTGAAAATCATCATTTCTTTATTTAGAAACATGTATTAATTTGTCTCACTTTAGGGCTGAATTTAGTAAGTGACCGGGTGAGATGAATTGGTATATGGGTCAAAGTCAACCCTTTGACTTGACCATTCTAAATTAAGAAAATATCTTTGTTATATTAATTATAGGCGTGTTTTCTATTTTTAATAATGTAGAGAAATCAGCCAATAGGCTTATGTTAGTTGGTTGATCTTCTCTCTCCTGGTTGTTAGAGATATTTTTAGTTTGTTAGAGATATTTTAAGTTTGTTAGGTTATTTCCTTAAATAAATAAATCAGCCATGATTTATTTTATTTAAGGGGATCTAGATAGATTTAATTAGATATTTTATTATACCTTGGAAAGCAAGACAAGGAGGCCTTATCTAGCTAATTAGGGCCGGCCACACCCCCTTGCTTGCTCCCTAAGGATTAGCTTTTGTATTCTCTATTAAACCCAAATTGGTTTAATCTATCTCTTGGGCCCAAAAACACACGTGTGAAGCATTGAGATTGCAACCATTCGATCATCATTCATCATCCGAATTCTCTCTCTTGTTCTTGAGTTTAATTCAGTTTGTTCATTCAAATTGATCGATTGATTAGTTCTAGTCTTGATTGTTAAAGATCAAACTAGTTCATCAATTGGATTTAGCTTTAGAGCCAATCTAGTTGAACTATTCCTTTGATTCAATCTAAAGTTTTCAAACCAGTTTCGTCCATAATCAATTTCGAATTCATCATTACTTGCGCCACAAGTTTCTCACATTGAAAGTATTATAGGTTTGAATTTGATATTACAAGGCAAGATCGGGATCGTGTGGGTCATATACGAGGTTTCTACGGAGGATTCTGGGGCAATCACGTATCAAGTGGTATCATAATCCAGCGTCTCGCCAAGTAATTATTTCTTTCCTTAATTTGCTTTCTAATTTATTTGATTCCGTTTTTGATCCCAAAAATCACACCTTTCCACAAAGATTGAATTTTTGAGACCAAAGCTTGAATTTTTCACCATCACCACCACATATCCGCCACCCTACCACCACAAACCACCCACCACCACCCCAAACTAGTGTCGCTCGTCTGAACCGCACCACCCCCACCACCAGACAAACCTAACCACACCAACCCCATTCAATTCGGATTAGCCTAAACCCTAATCGCCCCGCCCAACTCTCTCGAAACCCTAACCTTAGATTTCGAGAAACCCTAACCCTAACCCTAGTGTTCGAAACCCTAATCCAAACCCTAGACCGAACCCTAAACCTAATCCTTCCAAACCCTAGAGCCGAAACCCTAACCCTAACCTTAGAATTCAGTCGTGATCTCCCAAACCCTAAATCCCTTAGTTGTTAATTGCCCCTCAAGCAATTACCCAATTAGGAGATTTTTATGGGATTTGTGTATGTTTATTGGTTGAATTGGTTGAGTTTTGTTGCAATAATAGATTAGCAATTGTTTTCCTACAGTTTTATGAGTTTTTATTGCATGTTGCATGATCAATAGAGATTCATATTGCTTGTTAATATTTGCTGATTTTTGCTATTGCATCCTATAAATTCGACCAGCCCTTGTTCTTCTTTGTTAATTTGGCTTCTAGTTGGTTTCATTGGTAGTTTAAAGTCACTTAGTTTTAAAAAAAATCAGATTAGTTTCGTTTTTCCCCTTGCATTTAATTATTGCATTGCTTTTCTTGTTTCTCAATTCTAGCACAAGAGTAGATTGTACATAAAGTAAAAAAAAAAAATCAGAAAAGAAAAGTGATCTACCCCAGCTAGTTTTAGGCCACTTTCAACCCTATTGACTGCTTGCTTAAAAAATGGCTAAGTAGAAATCACTTTGAAGAAAAGAGTGACGAAATAAAAGTCACTTAGCCCACCATATTTTCTGTCCTTGCATGCTGAATTTGGCCTTATTAACTTGCATAGAGTCAATTGAGAGATTGCATGTGTTTAGAAGCTCATAAAGGGATTATTTGCATTGCTTGTCTTATTGCATACTTGCCATTTGCTTGAACTGCATATTTCCTTTATTTATCATTAGTATTCCATACCTACACTATATCTACCCATTTTACTCCCTCAAATCAGCCCAAAAACTGAATTAAGTTGATTGGATTGCTTTGAGGCAAGTTTTGGCTTGATCAAGGTGTGGTATTGCTTGTTGTGATTTGCTTTAGAACACACTACTCTCTCTACTTTTTTGCTTGTTTCAGGAACAATGGTGATTCCATTAGAGCCTAACCCGACTGAATTGAATCTCACTAAGGAGGCAATCGATTTCATTAGGTTGTCCATTAGTGATGGTGTGCGAGATGGCCAGGCTCGAGCTGTAGAGTTGGCCACGGCTGCATTGGCTCCACAAATGAAGCGTTTAGAGGAGTAACTTGCAACGTTGATTGAATCATCTCAAGTAAATTGTAAGAGCCCCCTGTAGTCGATCATACTAGTGACCCAAATCAGGCCTCGGGTAGCGACAAAGGAAAGCAACAACTAGTTGATGAAGAGCATGATGTGCTTGCTAGCTACAACAAAGATAACGATCCCCCGACTCACTACTCCCCCACAACAGGCCGAGGCCGAGGAAGAGGCATAGGGTCGAGGACTCCACCGGTTACTCATCAAAAATTCTATAATCAACCACAAAACCGGTATCCTCAAGCCACTCATCAACAATATCAACAATACAACAATCCTTTTGATGATGTGACTTATGGCTATCCCGGGGAAGAAAGGCGCCCATGGCATCCTCCCCTAGATGATTTCTATAACCAAGCTGAGGTTGTAGAAGATATCCCACCAGCTTATGGGGTACAAAGGCCAAACAACAACAACACCGTTAACCAAACCGTAAATCAGATTGGTAAACGTGATATAAAGATCAAGATAGAGCCATTCAATGGAGAGCTTAATCCGGAGAAGTATCTGGAGTGGGAACAAGCTACAAATTTCATTCTAGATCACATGGGTTATGAAGAATGGGAGAAAGTTGCTGTTGTTGTTATCTACTTTATTGGGACCGCTAGAAATTGGTGGTTCAGAATGAAGGAGGATCGAATTAGAAAGGCCTTAGCACCAATTGAAACTTGGGGCCAGCTGAAGTTTGTAATGAGGAAGAAATATGTGCCCGAAGAGCATACCGAGCACATGAGATTGAAAGTTGTAACATGCAAACAAGGCACCAAGTCTCCAACTGAGTACTCCAATGAGTTAGAGGATTTGAGCTTCAAAGCGGGAATTCATCATTCCCAAAGGTCTCTAAGGACCCAATTCATGGCTGGACTGAATCAAAGCATCAAAGACACATTGGAGATTCAACAAATCAAGGATCTCAATGCCTTAGTACATTCAGCCCAATTACTCTATGAGCAGCAACAAAGGAAGAAGAAGGAAGCTTGGAATGCTCCAAAAAGGTATGTTCCTAATTCTAGTGCAAATTCCAATTCTTATTCTTCTAACCCTTCTTTGCAGCAAAAGGGAGCTTCTAGCTCACCTAAACCCACAGATTTTCAAGGCCAAAGGCGTCCCACTAATGCACCTCCAAATCAGCCAAGAGCACGAGATCTAGTGTGCTATAAATGTCAAGGACGAGGTCATTATGCCAAGGATTGTCCAAACCAGAAACAAGTGCTTCTCACCACCAATGGAGGATATGTGAGTGATGAAGATATACCTCCAAATCAAGTGGAGGAGGAGAGCAATGGACAAGAGGAGGAGGACGTGGAGGCCATTGAACCAGATTGCACCGAACAACCTCTAACTTTGGTAACAATGCGTACTCTTACTTTACAAGAAACACCTAGGCTAGATCAAAGGGAAAATATTTTCATACTAGGTGTACAGTAAAGAATCAAGTGTTATTCATGATAATTGATAGTGGTAGCTGCTGTAACATTATTAATGCTAAGGTAGTTGATCACTTGCAATTAAAAACCCAACCTAGAGCTACTAGTTATGGTCTAAATGGCATAAATGATTCGGATGGTTCTAATCTTGTTACCCATCAGTGTTTAGTCCGTGTTTCCATAGGCAATTATGTTGATGATATCATGTGTGATGTGGTAAACATGGAATGCACTCATATCTTGTTAGGTAGACCATGGTTATTCGATAGGAGAGTTATATATGATGGCATGCTTAATACCTATTCGTTTAACTATGACGGGAGGAGAGTTTCTCTTCTACCATTGTCGCCACAACAAGTTTTACAGGATCAGGTACGCAGAGACCAAGCTAGGGCACTTAGGCGCGCCAAGGAAGAGAAAGAAGAGGCTGAATTGGTGGCCAAAGTTGCGGCCCGGCGTTCGGCACCCGACGCACCGACAAAGACAAGCGGCGTTTCCCCGTCTCCACCCGAGCGTTGTGGCTCAAATTTTAGGAAAACATCAAACACAGGTGGAGCTACTATTTGGGACGAAAAACGCCGAGAGAATGTCCCTAATTCGTCCAAAGTGCCGAGCAACACTTCTAGCAGTGCATTTGGCACGAAAACGGGACTATCTCCCAAACCACTCGAGCGTTTTGGCTCAACTTTTGGGAGAAATTTAGAAACTCAGAGAGCTACAGATCTGGAAAACGAACGCATACAGAAAGAGCCAAAAAACGGCTTAAAAGGCAGTGTAGAAAAGCACTCTCTAGTTGCACAGTCTAGTGTTTCTTTCCCTAACTCTTATTGTTTACTTCTTATGAGGAAAGAGATACTCATTATTAGTCAAGATATTTCACATCTTCCAAAGTGTATTCAGGATCTATTACAGGAGTTTGAAGATGTGATGCCTGAAGAGTTGCCACAAGGCCTCCCACCAATTAGAGGCATTGAGCATCAAATCGATTTGGTGCCCGACGCTTCTTTACCAAACCGTGCAGCCTATAGAGCAAGTCTAGAGAAGACCGCTGAGCTTCAAAGACAAGTGCAAGATCTCATGGACAAAGGCTATGTGCGTGAATCCCTTAGCCCATGCGCGGTTCCGGTGATTTTGGTGCCAAAGAAGGATGGCACTTGGAGAATGTGTGTTGATTGCAGGGCGATCAACCAAATAACAGTTAAGTACCGTCATCCAATTCCTAGATTAGATGATATGCTTGATGAATTGCATGGTGCTAACTTCTTTTCTAAGATTGATTTAAGAAGTGGGTACCATCAAATTAGGATGAGGGAAGGGGATGAATGGAAAACTGCTTTTAAAACTAAGTATGGTTTATATGAATGGTTAGTAATGCCTTTTGGATTAACTAATGCACCTAGTACTTTCATGAGGCTTATGAACCATGTTTTAAGAAGATACTTAGGTAAATTTGTTGTAGTCTACTTTGATGATATCTTAGTCTATAGCAAAACCATGCATGAACATGTAGATCATCTTAGGGCTGTTTTGGACACTTTAAGGTTAGAAAAGCTTTATGTTAACTTGAAAAAGTGTTCTTTTTGCTCGGAATCTACCATTTTTCTTGGTTTTGTTGTTTCTAAAGGTGGATTGAAGGTAGATGAAGACAAGATCAAAGCAATCAAGGAGTGGCCTCAACCGACTACACCAAAAATGGTGCGCTCTTTTCTCGTCTTGGCTGGCTTCTACAGGAGATTTGTGCATGATTTTAGCATAATTGCAGCCCCTCTCCACGAGCTTACAAAGAAGGATGCAGCCTTTAAATGGAGAGAGCAACAAGAAAATGCCTTCAACACTTCGAAGGACAGATTATGCCACGCCCCATTGCTCCAACATAGGAGGCGTGCTCTTTCAAGACAAGAAACCCATTGCTTACTTCAGTGAAAAGCTTAGTGGGGCTGAGTTGAATTACCCTACTTATGATAAAGAGTTGTATGCTTTAATTAGGGTATTGAAGACTTGGTCTCATTATTTGTGGCCTAAGGAGTTTGTAATCCATTCTGATCATGAGGCCTTGAAGTATTTGAAAGGTCAATCCAGACTCAGCAGGCGACATGCAAGATGGGTTGAATTTATGGAGACCTTTCCTTATGTTGTAAAACATAAGAAAGGAAAAGAGAATGTGGTAGCTGACGCCTTTTCTCGGAGGTACGTTCTCTTGAACCAGTGTGATGTTAAGATCCTTGGATTTGCAATGATTAGAGAATTATATGCTAGTGATCCTCACTTTGCTGAAATTAATAAAAATTGCATGTCTAGGGGAGAAATAGATTCCTACTTTATTGATGATGGATACTTGTTTAAAGCTGGAAAATTGTGCATTCCTTCATCTAGTATACTTTGGCTTCTAACTAAAGAGGTTCATGAATCAAGAGGACATAGGGGTCTAGAAAAGACTTTAGAAGGCTTAAAAGAACACTACTATTGGCCTAAGATGAGTAATTATGTGCTGAGATTTGTCAAGAGTTGTGTTGTTTGTGCTAAAGCTAAGTCTAGACTTCACCCCCATGGTTTGTACCAGCCTTTGCCTATTCCTAGTTCACCTTTGGAAGACATTTCTATGGATTTCATTGTAGGATTGCCTAGAACTAGGAAAGGTAGAGATTCTATCTTTGTAGTAGTAGATAGATTTTCCAAAATGGCTCACTTAATTCCATGTCACACGACTGATGATGCTGTGCATATTGCTGATTTGTTCTTTAGGGAAATTGTTAGATTGCATGGCATTCCTTGTTCTATTGTTTCAGATCGTGATGCTAAGTTTTTGAGTTATTTTTGGAAGAGTCTATGTTCTAAATTGGGAACTAAATTGCTGTTTTCTACCTCATGTCACCCACAAACTGATGGGCAAACTGAAGTTACTAATAGAACGTTAGGGATTTTACTTAGAACTATGCTTAAAGCTAACCTCAAACGTTGGGAAGATGTTTTGCCTTTTGTGGAGTTTGCTTATAATAGGTCAATCCATTCAGCTACAAAAATGACCCCTTTTGAGGTTGTTTATGGGCTGAATCTGAGGACTCCGGTGGACTTGACGCCTCAGTCATACAAGGGAAAATAGAGTTTTGAAGTTGACAAGAGGGCTGAGTTTGTGAAGAAGCTACATGAGAGAACCAAGATGCACTTGGAGCGAAAATCCATGAAGTATAAGGCCCATGCTGATAAGGGTCGGAAACAGGTTATCTTTGAAGAAGGTGATCTTGTTTAGGTGCATCTTAGGAAGGAGAGGTTCCCAAATCAGAGGAAGAACAAGCTAGATCAGCGTGGAGATGGTCCCTTTTGAGTCATCAGGAGAATCGGACCTAATGCATATCATGTTGACATGCCTGGTGAGTATGGTGTCCATCCGACGTTTAATGTGGCTGGTCTATCTCTTTATGCGCCAGATTTTAATTCCGACGTCGAATCAGAGACGATTCGAGCTCAAGTGGAGGAGAATGATGCAGTGAAGCCTACCATGTCTCCAACCGATGTCGATGAGTTGATTCGAGTGCCTTCTGACGGACCAATTACAAGAAGTCGAGCTAAGAAGATTGCTCAAGGCACAACAGCGATCTTGGTTCGATTGGCAGCGGTTCTTGAAGAGCCTAGCAAGACGAAGTGGGTCTCGTGCATTCGACATCAATTGAGCCTAGATTCCATGGATTCATATACGAGGGCCGAAAATCATCATTTCTTTATTTAGAAACATGTATTAATTTGTCTCACTTTAGGACTGAATTTAGTAAGTGACCGGGTGAGATGAATTGGTATATGGGTCAAAGTCAACCCTTTGACTTGACCATTCTAAATTAAGAAAATATCTTTATTATATTAATTATAGGCGTGTTTTCTATTTTTAATAATGTAGAGAAATCAGCCAATAGGCTTATGTTAGTTGGTTGATCTTCTCTCTCCTGGTTGTAGAGATATTTTTAGTTTGTTGAAGATATTTTGAGTTTGTTAGGTTATTTCCTTAAATAAATAAATCATCCATGATTTATTTTATTTAAGGGGATCTAGATAGATTTAATTAGATATTTTATTATACCTTGGAAAGCAAGACAAGGAGGCCTTATCTAGCTAATTAGGGCCAGCCACACCCCCTTGCTTGATCCCCAAGGATTAACTTTTGTATTCTCTATTTATACTTTGCATTTTCATTTAATAAAAATCAGCTTGAGAGAGATTAAACCCAAATTGGTTTAATCTATCTCTTTGGCCCAAAAACACACGTGTGAAGCATTGAGATTGCAACCATTCGATCATCATTCATCATCCGAATTCTCTCTCTTGTTCTTGAGTTTAATTCAGTTTGTTCATTCAAATTGATCGATTGATTAGTTCTAGTCTTGATTGTTAAAGATCAAACTAGTTCATCAATTGGATTTAGCGTTAGAGCCAATCCAATTGAACTATTCCTTTGATTCAATATAAAGTGTTCAAACCAGTTTCGTCCATAATCAATTTCGAATTCATCATTACTTGCGCCACAAGTTTCTCACATTGAAAGTATTATAGGTTTGAATCTGATATTATAAGGCAAGATCGGGATCGTGTGGGTCATATACGAGGTTTCTACGGAGGATTCCGGGGCAATCACGTATCACATAGGGTTGACACCATGCTGATTTTGGTAGTGACCGCCCTCTGGTGGGTCGTCTCCGACCCCATGTTATTCATCTCCGACCCCCCCAGAACGGCCTCGTGGTGATTTCCACTCGAAGTCCGCCTCTCTCGGCGGTGGGTTAGGCTCGGCTCTTGAAAACCTGTTGGGCTGTCGTCTAATCCTTTCATCAAGCCGGACATTTGGCACCAAAGGATAAGGAGTGGGGGCCCATACATCATACCAATTAGGGCGGTAGAAAATCTCAAGATTTTCTTGGGTAAGAACCACATCATGAGTCACGTCCGTACTGATTGGAAACTTGTTAATGAAATCGGCAGAGGATTGAGAGAGAACCTTAGCATTCATGTAGTACCTCACATCCATAGCAATGACCCTCTTTGAAGAATAAGCGGAAAGGTTAATTTTTAAGGCCTTGGCAAGGAGAGCTACAAGCCAACCAAAGTAAGTGCTAGTGTGGGTTTTTAGGGCTTGGTGGATTATGACGACATTGGCAAACTTGTACCCCAAATTCATGTGAATGGGCTTCTCAAAGAGCATAGTAGATAAGCACACAATCTCTTGCTTGTGGGGGCGCAAGAGCTTGTACCTTGGCCAAATTGTGGACCCGAGGATGCGTAGGATAATCCTGAAAACCGGGCTAGCAATGAATCAACCAGGAAGGGCGTTGGTGGGGAATTCAACCCTACCGGTGAGATAATGCCACAAATCCTTGGTGGGAAAGTCCGTTAATGTGTACACTCCGGATGGTGCACGGAAGCCAAGATGTTTGTTGAATTTCTTAATGTTCATCTCGTAACCCTATTGCCGAGTTGAAATGTGACCTTGGATTTGTTGAAGTCGGTTTCATCCGAGTACAAGCAAAAGTTGGACATGAACTCGCATGTGAGAGCACATAGTGTTCCTCAATAGGATGCAAGATAAGGTGTTGAGCTCCGATCCAAGAGAAGGCCTCAAGCACCTCCCTATGGAAACCAATCTTATCGGCGCCGGCCCTTTGATAAGCTCGCATACTAACATCTCCGCGCCACATTTCAACAAACCGGTCCCTTTGGTCATTGGAGTCAAACACCACACGATCCACCTTTTGCTTATCTTTCTTTTGCTAATTGGCGGGATGACGAGAAGAAGAGGCCATTGTCCTACAAAATGTTAAATCTTACAAGATAATTTCCAAAGTTTTAAAGGACAAAGCCAAACAAAGAACACATATGTCACCACCCAAAGAAGTACCCCATACTTACACTAAGAAACATGCTCAAATTTTGTTAGAAAGAATCTCAACCTAACATGCTTAATCATGAAGAGTAGGTAAGTAGAAGAAAATCTCATGCTAAAAGTACTCAAATCATGGTGAACGTAGCTCAATATGCATGCAAATAATGAGGAATACGAGTCAACCGGGGTTGGAACCGACCCTTGGAGGCTCGTTACCGATCTAATACACGCTAAGGCTCGATCACAAGGCATTGTTGGGTCGTTACCGACCCACATTGGGTCGGTACCGACCATTCCAGGCAAAACCGAGCCCGAAATTTTAGCATGATTTCCTTGGAATGGCTACCAAAATTCTGAAAAAATCATATACTCTCACAATCAACCAAACAACCAAGTATGTATAAAAAATTCCACTTACAACTCACAATTCATCATGATATCATGTAGATCTAACCACTAAAGTATCCAAACGACCCAAACTTCCATAGTCAAACTCAAGAACACCCAAACCCTAGATTTTGAACTAATCCCTCAAAATAAATCAAGTTATCTTGAATTTAATATCAAAGGAGTAGAAACACATACCAAAGATGAGTGAAAATAGAAGAATGAAAGTAGAAGGGGGGTCGTAGACGAGCACTAGAGTGGTTCCAAAATTGGAAAATTGTGGGGAAAGGGCCGAATTTTCTAGTTTTTGGTAGAGGAATTGGAGGATTTATGTAGCACAAGGATGGATTTTGGTAGATTTGAGATGGGGATGATGGATTTGTGAGGTTTGGAGAATAATGGAGGCAATGGGCTTTGAGAGGGATGACGGTCGGCGGCATGGGGGAGAAAGAGAGGGGAGGAGTAGGGTTAAAAGGGTTAAAAGTTCAGGGACTTACCTGCAATTTCCGAATTTTCTAAATTTTTACCGTTTTTGCTTGGAGGGGGTCGGTACCGACCCAAAATGGGTCGTTGACGACCTTCCCTGACTTTGTCCTTCTCGTTGTCAAACATTTCGACCCTCTTGTTCCTTTTCCGCCGTCTCGGGTCCCTGCAAAACCTTAGTGGAGATACAAGACAAGAATCCTACCTACTCTAAACTATTAAAAACAAAATAAACTAAGCTAAAAAGAAAATCCAAAAACAAAAGCAAAGCGGGTTACCTCCCGGAAGCGCTTAATTTTACGTCGTTAGCTAGATGAGAAGTACCGCAACTTAGTTAGAAGAGGTGAGAGCCCATGTGGCTCGGATTTCCTCATCGGGTTCGGCCTTTGCATAGTATTTCTTCAATCAATGACCGTTGACCTTAAAAATCCCTCCATTCTCGTCTATGAGATCGACCTCTCCATGTGGGTAGATGTGGTGAACAACAAATGGTCCACTCCATCGGGATCATAATTTTTCGAGAAAGAGTCGAAGTCTAGAGTTGAAAAGAAGTACTTGATCACCGTTGTTGAAGGTCTTTGGGATGAGCTTCTTATCATTCCATTTCTTGGTTCTCTCTTTGTAAATCTTGGAATTCTCATACTCCTTGAGCCTTAACTCCTCTAATTCTTGAAAGTCCATAAATCGCTTTGCTCCAGCCGCGTCAAGGTCCATATTGATCTCTTTGAGAGCCCATAAAGCCTTGTGTTCAAGCTCGACGGGAAAGTGACATGACTTGCCATACACAAGATTGTAGGGAGTAGTGCGGAGTGGCGTCTTATATGCGGTGCGATATGCCCAAAGTGCATCATCCAACTTGGAGGCCCAATCCTTCCTTGAGCGGGAAACCGTCTTTTCCAAGATGCTTTTAATTTTCAGGTTGGAGATCTCCACTTGACCACTTGTTTGGGGATGGTAAGGAGTTGCCACCCTGTGTAAGACCCCATACTTGGTAAAAAGTGCCTCAAATCTCCGCTCAATGAAGTGAGAACCGCCATCACTAATAAGGGCTCGGGGGAACACCAAAGCAGGGAAAAATGTTGGACTTCATGAACTTGGCCACCACTCGTGCATCATTAGTTCTTGTGGCTATGGCCTCGACCCACTTAGACACGTAATCAACCGCTACGAGGATGTACTTGTAGGGGCCCGAAGAGGGGAAGGGTCACATGAAGTCAATTCCCCATACATCGAAGAGCTCGACCTCTAGAATTCTTGTGAGTGGGTTCTCGTTCCTCCATGTGATATTTCCCGCACGTTGGCACTCATCACATGCCGTGACATAAGCTTGAACATCCTTGAAGAGGGTGGGCCAATAGAATCCGCTTTGAAGAATTTTTGCGGTGGTTTTGAATCCCTTAGCATGGCCGCCCGTTGGAAGAGTATGACAATGTCGGATTACTCCCTCTATCTCATCGTCCGGCACACAACGCCAAAAGATATGATCACTCCCTTGCTTGAATAGGTAGGGATCGTCCCAATAGTATTCCTTGGCGTCATGATGGAACTTCTTTTTGGCTTGGGAAGTCAATCCATCGGGGATAATGCCTCCTACAACATAGTTAGCAAAATCCGCAAACCAAGCGGTTTTCGCCCCTCGAATAGCATATACAGAATGGCAAGAGAGAATGGGAGGAGAAGAGTGAAGAATACTATTAAGAACACAAGAAGAGTGAGAAGAATGACCTGAATCGACCGTGGTGAGGGTCAGAGTCGTACTATCCGGCTCGGTGTCAGCCAAGTTCTGCATGTGGAGGCTCGTGTCCGATCCAGGTGTGGTCGTCTTCGACCTAATGGTGGTCGTCTCCGAGCCATGAGTGGTCGACCTCGACCCATAATTGGTTGTCTTCGACCTAGGATGGTCGACTTCGATCCGTAAGACTTCATCGCTCAAAAGAATTTCATCTCGGCGAGAGTCATTGATGGGTACCGTGTCTCGGTACTCCTTGATGTGCTCCATGGGTAACCGAGAAAGGTGGTCCGCCACAAGATTCTCCGATCCTTTCTTATCCCTTATCTCAAGGTCAAATTCTTGCAATAGAAGCATTAATCAGAGTAATCTCGGTTTGGCGTCCTTCTTATCCATAAGGTAACGGATAGCTGCATGATCGGTGTAGACGATTACCTTGGAACCCACCAAGTATGACCGGAACTTCTCAAACGCAAACACAATGGCTAGGAACTCCTTCTCCGTGGTCATGTACTTGCTTTGGACTTCATCGAGCGTCTTGCTCGCATAGTAGATAGCATGAAGCTTCTTCTCTCTTCTTTGCCCAAGGACCGCGCCCACGGCGTAGTCACTAGCGTCGCACATGATTTCGAAGGGAAGTGTCCAATCCGGAGGTTGCATGATAGGGGCTGACACAAGAGCATCCCGGATCCTATGAAAAGCTTCAAGACACTCGGAAGAAAACTCAAACACAACATCCTTCATTAATAGGTTAGTTAATGGTTTAGTAATCTTAGAGAAATCTTGAATGAACGTCCTATAAAACCCGGCGTGGCCTAGAAAACTCCTAACATCTTTCACGGAGGAAGGGGGTGGCAATTTTTCAATTAATTCAATTTTAGCCTTGTCAACTTCAATCCCCCTTTTTGACACTATATGACCTAAGACAATTCCTTCTTGAGCCATAAAGTGACACTTCTCCCAATTAAGCACTATTTTAGTCTCCTCACATCTCCTAAGTACTCTAGCAAGATTGGCAAGACAAGAGTCAAAGGTGGTACCGTAAACCGAGAAATCATCCATAAATACCTCCACAATGTCCTCAATCATGTCGGAGAAGATGGCCATCATACACCGTTGAAAGGTGGCCAGGGCGTTGCAAAGCCCGAATGGCATCCTCCTATAAGCAAATGTGCCATAAGGACACCTGAAGATGGTCTTTTCTTGATCATCGGGATGTATCGGAACCTGCCAAAAACCACTATAGCCATCGAGATAACAAAAATAGTCATGCAAAGCTAATCTCTCTAGTACTTGGTCAATAAAAGGCAAGGGGAAGTGATCCTTTCTAGTGGCACTATTTAGCTTTCTATAGTCAATACACATGCGCCAACTAGTGGTAGTCCGTCGCCTTTTTCATTCTCAACAACAGTAAGACCGCTCTTTTTAGGCACAACATGAACGGGGCTTACCCACTTACTATCCGAAATTGGGAAGATGATACCTGCATCGAGAATTCTTAAGATCTCCTTTTTTTACCACTTCCTTCATATTTGGGTTAAGCCTCCGTTGGTGCTCTATGGTTGGCTTGTGTCCTTCTTCAAGGAAAATATGATGCATACACAAAGAAGGTGAGAGGCCACTCAAATCCTCAAGTGAGTATCCAATGGCCTTCTTATGAGTCCTAAGAACATTCAACAACTTTCCAACTTCTTCTGCATTAAGGTTAGCATTAATAATTACAGGAAAAGTGGAATTTGGGCCAAGAAACTCATACCTCAAAGACTCGGGAATGACCTCCTCTGAGCTAGGTCGGTCCTCTTCGTCCGCCGCCCTCTTGCCTGTTTCTCGATCCGGTAACTTCTTTCCGCTTCTCAGATGGATTGCATCAATTTGACCCCTCGGATTCTCATCGGAATGACCCGGTAATCGCCCTTGAGGTCGTGGGATTTGGGCCGCTAAGTCACCAAGTTGAGAGTTCACATTCTTCCTCCAAGCTTCAAAGTCTCCCAATTGATTTTGCACTCCTTTAAGATCGGTTCGGATGCCATTCATTCCTTCAAGGAGTCCTTGTGCCCAAGTTGGTGGCTCTTGGAAACCGGGAGGTCTATAGGGAGGGGCTCTTTGTTCTTGTGGTTGAAAACCTTGATCGTGACCATTGTTGTTCCATTGAGGATAATGGTTGTTGTTGTTCCTCCCTGGATAAGCATTGTTTTGACCTCGGTAAGGCCCTCTCATATAATTCGCTTCCGCATAAGCCTCGGCGGCCCGGACTTGATCCACATTTGTACAAGAAGTGGTAGGATGAGCTTGGGAACCACATTCTTGACAAGATTGAGCGGTGGATTTGTAGTGGCTTACTTGCTTCTTGAGCCGGTTTATCTCATCTTGCATAAATTGAAATTTCACATCTTGATCAAGTGGTTCGGCATTTGGATCAATTAAGCTTCTTCATCGGAACCCTGACGGCTTGTTGGGTGCCATACATTGCATCATAGTTGGTGAGTTTGTCCAACAAAGCCCAAGCTTGATCGGGATCCATCTCAATGAATCCGCAGTCGGTGTGAAGGTTGATGTGGTCCTTTGTGGCGGCAATGATCTCCTGAAAGAAAATCTCTTGAAGCACATAGGGTGGTTGTCATTGAGTAGGACACTGCCAAAGAAGTTCTTTAAGCCGTTCCCAAGTTTCCACAAAAGTCTCATTGGGAAGTTGATGATAAGAAGTTATGCGCTTTCTTAGCTCTGTAGTCTTAGTCGGTGGAAAGAATTTAGTCAGAAACAGGTCGTGCAACGCCTTCCATGTACGGACCGTCTTAGGAGGTAAGCTTTCGAGCCAAGTAAGTGCCTTTCCGGCCAAAGACCATTTAAATGCTTTCAAGAGCACATATTCAAGCGCTACATCATCAGCGGAAATGGTGTCACAGAGGTCAGTGAAGTTCTTGATGTACTCCATGGGGCACTCGGTGGGCTTGCCTTCAAATTGAGACCTCTTGATAAGAGTGATGAAGAGTGACTTTATCTCAAAAGCGTGCTCAATCACAGGGAGCACAATAGCAGATTCGGGGACTTTAAATTCAAGATACATGTACTGTTTAGCGTTTTGCTGAATCACGTCCAGTTGCGCCTGAGCCCGCCGCGCATTTGCAGCCTGAGCGTCTCGGTCCATTTGTATGCGCTGCATCTCAGTGCGGAGTTGTTCCACTTCTCGAGTAAGAGCCTCGGCGTCGGCCATTGCTCGTCTTTCTCTTAGCCTGCGGTGAAGGGTTCTCTCAAGTTCGGAATCAAAAGGAAAGAGGTCGACTCCCCTTCGCGAACTAGAAGGCATACACATGCACACACAATCACGAGAAAACAAATTAGTAAACACAAAAGGGTATGGGATATTCCCAAACCCGAAAAATAACTAGACAAAGAAACTAAACGAACTCCCCGGCAACGACACCAATTTGTTGTGAGGGTTTCTTGACAACAAATAAATTTATAATCAATACCCCGCTGTGTATAGCGAAGTCAGGTTCGTCCACGGAAATTAGAAGTATCTAAGTCTAGCTTTTGATCCTACTAAAAATAAAACAAAATAAAACAAAAACACACGCAACAAGTGCTCGGCACCGACCTAACACCAGGTCGGAGACGACCTACACACGACACAAAAATACTGGAAAAACTGGGAAGGACTGAGAGCGCGGTACCGACCTAAAGGGGGTCGTCACCGACCTATCCGGGTAACAAATAAACTTCGAAAAATCAAATTAAAAGAGATCTAGAGCAAAGGATTCACCACAACAAGCTATGCATGCAAACATGAATCAAAATCAACCAAAAATAATCCCTTGAATGACTTTCGTCATAAACAATCAAGCATAAATCCTAACTTTCGTAAAGATCTAAACTTGCAACCCTACTTGTTTTCTAAAGGTTTTAACTTTCGCTTTCACCCAAATATTATCCAAATTCACAATTTAATCTTTCGATTCAATTATAAACATGAACATGCCTTAACTTTCATCAAGGAATTGATAACAAACAAGAAGAATAAAGGATAGAGATTAAAAGGGATGGTTTATTCAAAGATTCATGCTTTAATCATGCACAACTCATCGGGTTTCACCCCAACCCTAGAAAAATAGACTACTCACGATCCATCACGCAATCAACAACCATAAATAAAAGAGAAGACATATTTCAAAACTAAACAAGCTTCAATTGAAAAGACAACTTACAAATCACAAGCAAACCTCCAAGTCTCTCTTAAAATTGTCCAAGAGCTTGGAATAAGAGTTAACCCTAGAAAAATAAACTTGCAAACTTGTTCCATCTCTCGCTCTCAAAAATAACGTCTCTCCAAAAGCGTCCTCTCCGAAAGCGTTCTCTCATAAAAAACTAACCCTAAAAGAACCTTATATATTTGTAGGAATGTCTTCATAAGGAAACTAAATTCTATCTTAAAAAGGCCCAGAAATAAAACATTTACTAAATCCTAACTTAAGGCGCAAGTTTATTTTTCACTGGACACGGAGGCGCTCGGTACCGACCCAGAGTGGGTCGTCACCGACCTAGGCAACACTTGGTTTCTTCACTTCTTTTGCTCAAAACTTGCTCCAAAGCTTGGTTCTTCCTCAATGTTCCTTCTTTAATCACTCTTGGTCTTCTAAGACTTCCTTTAGCTCCTTTTTAAAGCATCTTCATCTTGCAAACTTCACCTTGGAATCATCAAACCTTCAATTGCAATGACTCTCGGCCTTCTATCAACATCACCAAAAGACAACTCTAACACCACCTCCTAGAAAGCTTGAAAAAATGGGATATCTCCTCCTCAACGCTTCAAATACCTACAAAAACAACAAACAAGCACAAACGACTCCAACTCTCCAAAGAGGGTCGGAATTATATGCAAAACAACACAATAAACCTAGAACAGACTCAGCCTAGCTAGAAAACTACCCACAAAAACCAACTAAAAAGTGCGACATTATTTTTCACTTACCATATAAATAAAAAAATAAAATAATCAAAGTGTATCCAAATATAATGCTAGAAATCATATGAAACAAAGGGATTCAACAGATAAAAAGTACCTCTATTGAATTGTGTAAATCATTTGCTTTTGCCCTTCAAGTAACACTCGCCAAGCATATCAACAATAAGATTTTTTGTAAATCATTTGTTTTTTCCTTCAAGTAACAATCACCAAATACATCAAATATAAGAGAGTGATGTGATCATGTAAAAGTAAAAGGCTTATATAGTGAAAAAAAGAGTGGAATAAGAAAGGTTATATTTTAAATTTGATCTTACCTTTTTTTTTAAATTTGATCTTATCTTTTGTTTGGAATACCAAAGGTTGATCTTATCTTCTTTTATATGGAATTAAGTAGATGATATATGTACATAAGTTTATATAGAACTATTATTAAATTAAAATTAGATATTCATTTTATGTTTTAGGCCAATTGAATGAGTCATTAATTACCTGAATTTTTCTATTTTTTAGTATATATATGTAAAACTTCAGAGTACTTAGTTGTTTTCCGTTATTCTCAAGTTTTTCTTTCTTAAGTTTCGGGATGAAACTTTATTTAAGGGGGTTAGCATGTAATACCCATGTTTTCCGAAAAGTCCGATGGTAAAGTTTTTTTTATTTTCTTTCGAGCCACTATCAACCCTATCTTTCTTTTATTCGATATTTGGGGGCCCGTGGAGGCCCATGTTTGTCCTTAGAAGTTGGAATCAAAAGCCTACTTGAAAAAAAAACATTCTATCCTAAAAGATATAACAATAATTAATTAATTAACAATTTTATCGCCAAACCTTATCAATTACACAAATGCTAGCCTTTATAATACTTACCCTCGTACCAATTCGGCCGTCAACCCTAATCCTAAATCAACTCCTTCCCACATTGTTCCGCCGCTCTCCGTGTAAGCAAAGCAAGTCCCCGCCATTTTTCATTTTCCGGCGTCGACCCACCAAACATGGAGCAAGACGGTCTCTTAGACTCGTAGTCCTAGTGTCGTCGTCGATCTTCGCCGCCTTGTCAAGAGGTCGTTGCTTTTTACCGTACAAGCCCAACCATTAGCAATCACAATCACCATCTTCGATCATTGTCGGTGAGTGTCATTCACCCTGTTTTCTTTCTTCTCGTTCTACATAAATCTAGTGGGGGCGTTAGGGTGTAGTCGGAGTGATCGATGTCGGAAGTAGTAATCCATGTCATGGTTTGGGTCGCTGCGAAGGTTGTGAGAAATCTCGGGTGTGCGCCACGACTGGTGTGTTGGCGGGTTGATTGTGCGGTCGCTGGGTGCGATCGGGAGTTGGTAGAGGTGGTTCAGCAATGTACATGGTTGGGTGTAGGGTCTTTGGGAAGATAACTGTGTTGAGTTTTAATTAGATAACTTGATGTTGGTATGTAGAATATACCCATGTCGTAACTAGGTAACTTATTTCGGATTAGAATTATACATATATGAATATCAAAGTGTTAAAACGTGTTTTGTTTAGGTGGTGGGAGGGTACGTATAAGCTAGTAAGTGTTTCAAGATTTGGTTTAGTAGGTAGGTGTTGCTTTAAGTTCTTCCGATTGGCTAGTGTCTCTACATGAACATGTAGGTTCTTGTTTAGTGTATATAGGTGATTGTTGTAGGATTAGTTTAGTAATTAGAGTTAAGTGCTCAATTATTAGGATATTGTTTTAAGAATGGAGTAGATTGGTAACTATTTTAATGCGGATTTAACTAAGCATTGAAAGTTATGGTATGGGTACGTATAATATTAAGAGTCGGGTTAGTTAAGTTGAGAGACCCGATCATTTGGTATTTTGTTAAGCGTTAATGTTTGTTTACAGAAATAGTGCACTCGCATAATTTATTATGTTTATCGATTGTCTAAGGAACTACTTCTATCCGAGACCCTAAGCTTTTCGTGTTGATAAAGATTCTTCATTCTAGGTAAGTCGTTCTGGGACTTGCTCGGTTTTTATTCAGTTCATGTTAGACGTTATGTTGTGCTTGTAAGATTGGTTTTGGGGAACTAGTCCTTACTGTTTGTTTATGATCGAAAATTGTATTTTTATGTGATATGTGTGCTATCCGTTTTTAAATAGTTTATTATGTATGAAATGTTTTGAATGTTTGCTTTATGTGTTAGTTGAAAACCGGCATGTAATGATGAGGAAGGGTTGCATTGCTGGAAAGACATGCAATATTGATGAAGGGTTGCATTGTCGTGTAGAATGCAAAGGTGAAGAAGGGTTGCATTGCCGCAAAATAAATTGTATGGGTATGTTTGGATGTGTGGAGGAGAATGTGTGGGTGGATGTGCAGAATGGTGTAAACGTGAATATGTTTAGGTGTATGTGTGACTATTTGGAATTTAGGTATTGACTATAGTTGGTCTACATGCTTGTTAATCCTACTTGTGAATGTTAGAAATTGCGTGTTGGTTTTTAAAACTTCTTGTTGGTGTTGTGTAATTTCTAACTTGGATTGGAATAGGAACTGACCCCTCGGGGACTTATTTTTCAGTTGCAGGTACGAATTAGGAACTGTGATGGATCTCTAGCTGGGTGGTAGAGTGGAGGTTGGCGCACGTGTCAATAGGCTTGGAATACATTGAGGGTCTTCGTTTCTTTTCCTTGGTTGAGTGGTTAGAAATGTTTAGAGCTGAAAAGAGTTTGGTATTGTGAAGTTGATAAACGTTTATTCTTCTTTTAAGTTTAAGGGTTGGGTTTCATGTATATTTTCTAACCTTTATTTTTAGAAATCATAGTTGGATGTTTTAAATTGTTTTCTCGTCGTGCCCGAGTTGCAAGATCCGAATGAACTTTGTTGTCAGGCTAGCCTAAGTAGTATCCTGTGAGGTCTACTACCGAGTAGCACCCTATGTAAGATGGGGTGTTACATTATAGATAGATATAGATATAGATATAGAAGATTAGTATCAATTGTTTTTAGAGTATTGATGACATGGCGCCACATAGGCGAATTGAATATATGGAGGCGACACATAAGCGAAATGAATGTAAGGCCGACATGTGTTAGAAAAGTGACTTCGTTAGTATATATATATATACATAAATATTTGACTATAGAAGTCAGTTTAGATTTGTCAATTAGTTCAAGAAAAATATTTTATTCAACTTAGCATATATAGAGTAATTAACTAATTAGAATAAAAATAATCGGACTTCGGTTCTATGGCCTTGTGACTTACAATAGTGGTTCTCTCGCACATTGACGACGTGTTTGCCAAAAATTTCACCCACAAGTTTGGTGACCATGCCAATAGTAAGAATGCTAAGAAATACAAAATTTGTACCAATTGGGAAAGAAAAAAACAAGTTTCGCACTATCCCTTTGTATCTTTAGATATTGTCCAACATTTTTAGTTAGTTAATTGAGCTTACAAGAAAAACTTTATTTACATATTAATGGTTTACAAAACTTTCTTGCGGGTTAAAGTTATCATTTCATATAAGCTTTTGGAAATAAACAAAAGTGGCTTTAGAAATATTGAGACTCATGCAAACAATGTTTTTAGTCCATTTAAGTAATTATTGCATGTTATATAAAAAGGATTTTTCCATTTGATTAAATACTTCCTTGCATAGTTCATTAAAGTAAAGATTTTCAAAAACATCACCTTGAAAATAATAATAAAGGATTATTATTATTATTTGTTTCCTACCTAAATTATTTAACCAAATAATTTATATTGACATCCTTTCTCCTAGATGAGGAAAATAAGAAGAATGATTATTTGAAACTAAAATAAGGATTTTAATATATATTCGTTCGTTATCTTTTTGAATAACTAGGTCGAAGCGTACAATCGTCACTAAGTTGTTCTAGTTTCCAAGTTCGTAAACTTACGAAAGAAATCCAAGGCAAGTGGATATTCTCCCTTGTAACCTTTATATTATATATATATATATTATATATATTTCGTTTTCGTTAAGGAAATTCTTATATGTTGGGAACTACATGTCTGTTGAAATGAATTAACTTGGGTTTATTCATTTACTTAGAATTAACAACATATTGTTATTATGATTCGTACTACGTTAGTACTGAACTTTAGGACCGATGATTTGTGGCCTTGTTTGTTTCAATCTCTTTTCGAGATTCGATATGGATTAGCATAGGCGATATTATATTATGCACTAGCTAGAGACCTATATACTCGGGATGAAAGAGGCTCGTGCACACTCAAGATGAAAGAGGCCTGAACACTCGGGATGAAAGAGGCATGAAAAATCTTGTATTTGACATCATATATATATGGTTGAGTTCAAGTAAATAGGTAATTTACAACAAATAGGGAGGAGAATAAGGAGCCTTGGATATTAGAAGATCAATGGTACTGATTTAATAGGATTAATGATTTAATAGAAAATAAAAAAGGCAACTACTTAATTATAGGGATATGGGTTGTTGTAAATTTAGAAAGAAATAAGATATTTTTCATTTTAGACTTTGGTAGTCAATTTCTCAGCTTATGCAAAGCAATTGACGAAATCTTCGTGCATAGAGTTGTTGTTCATCAATTAATATAGAGTTGTTGTTCATCTATTAATATAGAGTTATTGTATATTAATTAATAGAAAATTGTTCAATACAATAAATAAATTGTTCATTACAAAAATCTTCGTACATAGATCTATTTGTTTATTGTTCAGTACATTAGGGTTGAGTTATTGTTCATCAATTAATATAGAGTTGTTCTTTACAATAAATAAATTGTTCATTACCAAAATCTTCGTACATAGATCTAACTTTTTCATTGTTGAGTACATTAGGGTTGAGTTATTGTTCATCAATTAATATAGAGTTGTTCAATAAAATAAATAAATTACATAGATCTAATTTGTTCATTATTTAGTACATTAGGGTTGAGTTATTGTTCATCAATTAATATAGAGTTGTTCAATCTAAAACCTATAAATAAACACAAACGCTTGTGAACAGTATCCCCTTAGGAACAGTAAAAATTAAAATTCTGAGCCCCTTTTAAAATTAAATCAATATCAATTTAATTCTTTCCTTTTTCTTGCTTTCCGAATATGGTCTCTCCTCTTCCTCGATCTTTTGCCCCTCTGCTCCTTCCCTCTCGTCTCTCGCCTCTCGCTCGCCTTTCTTCTCACAAAATTCACCGCCTATGACACCACCACCCGCCTGTAGCGGCACCACCTTGGTCTCATCCCCAATTGCTTTTCCTATTCCGGCGCCTGTTTGTAGCCAAAATCTTATGTAACAGGGTTTCAGATATGAACCTTTAATTCTGTGTTTTCCCGGTTTAGTAAGCCCGATTTGCTTTATTTTCATATTTCCGTTTGAACCCTTCCAATTTTGGTTCACTATATATGTAAGTTCAGCTCATGGAGCAAGAAATCAACATATCAGTTTATAATCCAAATCTCAATATCTCTCAAAGTTCTCCATCGTTCCACTCTCTTCGAATCAGCTCTTCTCCCTCATAGCTGGTTTCTAGGTTTGGATCACCCCAATTTCGAGTTCATCCTTGAGCTTCTAGTTGGGATTATCGGGTACTTGTTGTTTGACGATTTTACTGTTTCATTGGTATTAGAGCGGTACGATCGGACCCAAAAATGGTGGTGGAAACTAGGCAACAGACTGTCCAGGAGCTTTCACAACGGATGGAGGAGATGGCATCAAGGAACGATGAGCTCAGTCGAAGTGTTAGCCGAATGGAAGAGATGATGGCGCAGCTCCTGGCGAGAGAACCACCACCGACTCCGATTAGGAGCCCGGAAGTCGGAGATCCTTCGAGATCGCGTGGATCGACCCAAATTCCGACACCGGATCCACCAGATCCGAACGGAGCGGGACAACTGAGCACTATGCGACCTCAGTTTGGACTAGCGCAGGCGCCAGGCAACCCGATCTTCCCCGGGGGGCTTGCAACTCGCTTGGCCAAAGTCGAATTTCCCCGATTTGATGGTACGCTTACCAGGGAATGGATATCCAGGTGCGAGCAATTCTTCTTGCTAGACAACACGCTGTCGGGGATGAAGGTGAGGCTGGCATCGCTTCATTTGGAAGGCAAGGCACTTTAGTGGCATCACAATTACATCAAAAGCAGGTATGATCAATACCCTTCTTGGCCGGAATATATTATAGATATCTCAGCTAGGTTTGGGAGGTTGTTTGACGATCCGTTGGCTGATCTGGTAAATTTGAAACAATCTGAACCTGTATTGGATTTTTTGGACAAATTTGAATGTGCCTTGACTCGTTTATCCCTGTCTGCTGAGCATGCTTTGAGCATCTTCCTGGCTAATTTGTACCCTCATCTCCAAATGCATGTGAGACAGTTCAAACCTAACTCGTTAGGGGAGGCGGCGAGGTTAGCCCAACTTTATGAATCATCTCTTCAGTTAGCCCCACAGAAGCATACTTATCCAAAACCCTCTCATGACCACAAGAACTCTCCCTTACTGCCCACACCAAACACCACCAAATTCCCAATTACTCGAACTCCCTTCAATCCACTCCCATCACCAGCTCAAAACCAGCCCAAACCTGCCACACAAAAGCCAACCCAGAAATATTCCTATGAAGAACGACAGGAAAGGAGGCGTAAAGGCCTATGTATGTACTGCGATGAGCCTTATACTCCTGGCCACAGCTCAACGCACAGGAGGACACAATTTTATAAGATTGATGATGAAGAGTATGATAAAGATGAAGTTGAGCAGTTAGAAGCTATGATTGAGGATTCACTTGTAGAGGAGGGGGAGAATCAAGCTCCACTGATTTCTCTTAATGCTCTAGAAGGCTATTCAAGTTACAACTGCATGAGAGTTGTAGGTTCTGTGGGAAAAAGGAAGCTGCACATCTTGATTGATCCGGGTAGTTCCCACAATTTCATTGACTTAGATACGGCCAAGGAATTGGGCTGCAAACTGACCAAGATCCAACCCTAGGTAGTGAGTATTGTCGGTGGCCATAAGATGGCGACAGAATACCAGTGTGATGGTCTCAAATGGCAGCTCCAGGGCTATGAGCTTTGTGCTGATGTTATGACTCTACCCCTGAGATGTTGTGATATTGTCCTAGGGATTCAATGGTTGACCACAGTGGGTCCTGTTTTATGGGATTTCATCAAGATGAGAATGGAATTCTCATTGAATGGGATCAAGCATGTGTTGAGAGGGGTCAGTAATTCCAATTGCAAGGTGGAAAAGGGAAGCACTCTTAATAGGATTTTTAAGGGAAATCCTCAGCTGGCTCTAATGCAAGTTTGTGGCAATTCTGTTAAGTCTGAAATGGATGCTGATGTCCAAATATGTCATATATATGCTAAGAGAGAAGGTGTTGTCTCTGATGCTAGGTTGCAAGGGTTGATAAATGAGTTTGATGATTTATTTAAGGAGCCAAACAGTCTACCTCCTTTCCGCCCTGGTTTCAATCATAAAATACCTTTACAACCTGATTCAGTCCCTATAAGTCAGCGCCCTTATAGGTATTCCGTCTTACAGAAAGATGCTATAGAGAAGATAATTGAGGAAATGTTGAACCAGGGAATTATACAATACAGCTCAAGCCCCTACGTGTCTCCTGTGGTTTTAGTCAAGAAAAAGGACGGTTCATGGAGGATGTGTGTAGACTATAGGGGGCTCAACCAACAAACAATAAAGGATAAGTATCCAATCCCTTTATTGGAGGATTTGTTGGACGAGTTAGAAGGAGCCAACTACTTTTCTAAACTGGATCTCAGGTCAGGCTTCCATCAACTCAGAATGGAACCAGAAGACATCTATAAGACGGCATTCAAAACTCACTCAGGCCATTATGAATACTTGGTGATGCCATTTGGGCTCACCAATGTGCCTTGCACATTTCAGGGCCTCATGAATCATGTTTTCAGGGCTGTCGCTCGACAGTCTGTCTTAGTCTTTTTTGATGATATTTTGGTCTACAGTAAAGGCTGGGAAGAACATCTAGATCACCTGCAATCAGTGTTCACAATATTAAGAGAACAACAACTCTTTCTTAAGCCATCCAAATGCACGTTTGGAGCCACCATGATTGAATATCTCGGGCATTATATCTCTGCTCAAGGAGTTAGTACGGACCCTGAAAAGATCAAATCAATAGTTGAATGGCCAATCCCCACAAATCAGAAACATGGTTATGAGTGGACAACTTCTTAGGTTTGGCTAATTATTATAGGAGATTCATTAAATCCTATAGTACTATAGCTAGGCCCTTGACTTGTTTGCTCAGGAAAGATGGTTATGAGTGGACAACTTCAACCGGGGATGCTTTTGCTCAGTTAAAATCTGCTCTGTCGTCTGCTCCGGTGTTAGCACTTCCAGATTTTGATCAGGTCTTTGTTGTTGAAACAGACGCTTCTAAGATAGGGATTGGGACGGTGCTTATGCAGAACGATCATCCTATATGTTTTATCAGCCGAGCTTTAGGTCCCAAGCACCAATCTCTTTCTGTGTACGAAAAGGAATTGATGGCTGTAGTTCACGCAGTACAGACATGGAGTTCATACCTTGCACACAGGCCGTTCATCATAAAAACTGATCAAAGAAGCCTTAAATATCTGCTTGAACAGAGGGTTACTACTCCTTTCCAACATATGTGGCTTTCAAAGCTGATGGGTTATAATTATGAAATTCAGTACAAACATGGAGCTGAAAATTTTGCAGCTGATGCATTATCTCGAGTAAATGGAGCACAACTACTTCAAATAACTCTCTCTAATGCACACCAAGGCTTTTATGAATCAGTCAAAGCTCTATGGCAGTCAGATGCATCACTGCAGAAACTCATTTCAGACTTACAGAAGAATAAGCTATTACATCCTAACTATACATTTGTGGATGGCGAGCTTAGACGGAGAGGCAAGTTGGTAATTGGGAATGACAAAGATGTCAAGTTGCATATAATGAGATGGCTTCATGATTCAGCCATAGGAGGTCACTCGGGAAGAGACGCAACTTTACAAAGAATTAAGTCCCTTTTCTATTGGAAGGGAATGAATAAAGAAGTTCAACAGTACATCAGAAATTGTTCCATTTGCCAGCGCAGTAAATATGACTTATCTGCCAAACCAGGCCTACTCCAGCCACTTCCAATTCCTGACGGCATTTGGCAATCTGTAAGCATGGATTTTATAGAGGGTTTGCCTCCATCCTCGGGAAAACACACTATTCTGGTGGTTGTTGACAGGTTAAGCAAGAAAGCCCACTTTATGGAATTGACTCACCCTTATACAACGCTAGATGTTGCTCAAACATACATGGATAATGTGTTCAAGCTCCATGGTATGCCACAAAATGTGGTGAGCGATAGGGATCCAATTTTTTTGAGTGAAGTTTGGAAAGAGTTCTTCCGAGTTCACGGTTCTGATCTCAATTATTCCTCAGCCTACCACCCACAATCTGATGGGCAGACAGAGATTACTAACCGCACTCTGGAAACCTACTTAAGGTGCATGACAGCTGAAGCACCTCACACTTGGTCTAGATGGTTGCCCCTAGCCGAGTGGTGGTACAATACCACATACCACTCCGCCATTGGTGCTACTCCCTATGAGATCGTCTATGGTCAATCAGCTCCCATCCACTTGCCATATTTACCAGGAGAGAGTGGATCAGTTATGGTAGACAAGAGTTTGCAGAAACGAGAGGAAGTCATTAATATGCTGAAATTTCACTTGCTCCGGGCCCAAAATCGCATGAAATAATCAACCAATGCTCATAGATCAGAGAGGGTTTTCCAAATAGGGGATTGGGTGTATTTAAAGCTCCAGCCTTATCGTCAACAGTCCTTGAAAACCAGGATACCACACAAGCTGTCACCAAGGTTTTATGGTCCATTCAAGGTAGTGGACAAGGTGGGGGCAGTAGCTTATAAATTACAGCTCCCAAGTTCAGCAGCAATCCACGATGTCTTCCACGTAAGTCAGTTGAAGTTATGCCCAAATCCCTCCACTACTGAGCCCAATTCTCTGCCTTAATACTTGCTGGATGTTGGGACCGCAAAGGAGCCTGATGCTATCCTTGACAGGAAGATAGTGAAGCGCAGGAACGCAGTCGCAACGAAAGTTCTAGTCAAATGGAAAGGTTATCCTTCGGAGCAAGCGACATGGGAGTTTTACCAGGACTTCACCACCAAATACCCCAGTTTTGACGTTTGAAGAAGATCCTTGGGGACAAGGATTTTGTGAAAGGGGAAGTATTGTAACAGGGTTTCAGATATGAACCTTTAATTCTGTGTTTTCCCGGTTTAGTAAGCCCGGTTTGCTTTATTTTCATATTTCCGTTTGAACCCTTCCAATTTTGGTTCACTATATATGTAAGTTCAGCTCATGGAGCAAGAAATCAACATATCAGTTTATAATCCAAATCTCATTATCTCTCAAAGTTCTCCATCGTTCCACTCTCTTCGAATCAGCTCTTCTCCCTCATAGCTGGTTTCTAGGTTTGGATCACCCCAATTTCGAGTTCATCCTTGAGCTTCTAATTGGGATTATCGGGTACTTGTTTTTGACGATTTTACTGTTTCATCTTACCTCCATTCTCATCTCCTTCCACTCCTCTTTGCGTCGTTTTCTACCCATCTCCGATGACGTTCCCGAGACGCCTCCTCTGAGTGTACTTCCAATTTCAGGTTTGCCCTATTAAATTCAAACTTCTAACTTGTGCTCTGATTTTTTTTGACTTAATTGTTCTTCTAGCTATAGGTGAAATTGCAAGCTTTTTAGGGTTTCATTTGCACTCTATTAAATGCTATAGTGTTTTTCTTGTTTACCTTCCAACATAATTGGGAAGTCAAGATCAATTCGACCAGTTATTCTAGATTCGAATTAGGTTTCGTTTGTGTCGAAGTATGTGTTGCCAATATTCGAATTGGGGCTTCCAAAACAAAAAATAGTTCCTTAGATTTTTGCGCTGGGTTTAAAAAAAGGAAAGAGGACGGGAAGAAATGAAGAAATGGCTTTGTTTCTTGGTGATCTCTGGAATTTTGAGGCACTGTACGTTATCCCTACATTCACCGAGTACATAAATGGGGATCTTCTTTGTTTAAGGGCGTGCTTAGGAGTAGAAAAATACCATCTCTTATTATCTAACGTCGTGCATAAATTGGTTTGCCTGTCATCTTGCTCCTACTCCTTAGTATTCAGCTTACGTTGTAGAAATTGCTCTACTAAGTGCTTGTTTTGACTCTAATTGAACCTAATTAGAAACTGAAGAAGCTAGGAAGACCTTGTGGAATACTGGAATTTTGATTTTCTTTGTCTTGCATCATATGCCTGTTCTCAACAGACAGTCACTTTATCTTGCTGGTGAAAGTTGTAAGCCTTAGCTTGGAAGGCAGCAATGGGCAATTCAACACTAAGGGAGAAAGAGGAGCTTGACTTGTTTAGATACACGTTACAAGATTTGGCGACGGAGGTGGAATTATTTGAGTGGGTTTAGCATTTATCCTCCAAAATAGTACGTGCTTTGTCAACAACACATCAGGTACAACTTCTTTTGCCAACTAAGAATTCATAAATAAGACAATTTATGGATGATTAATGGGTTTCTGTTGAATGCTTTTGTAGATTCCATAGTTCATCAGAGTTTGACCAGGAGAAGAAAGTAATTTCTTCATTGATGGGGGCATAAATTCTTCACAATCCGAGCTTCCAAGATCACGATTATGTATATGCATGATTTATACATCCCGTTGTTGGTTTATGGCCTTATAAAGAGAATGCATCAACTTCAGAAATTTAGGATTTTTTTCAAAGATCAAGATTCATACATTATATTTATGTGCAAGATTTAGGTGATTTCATACAAGCTGACTGAACTGACTCATATATGTCTACTTGAGAATTTAGTATATAGACTAGATTTCATATTTCTTTGTTCACAATTTTCAGATGCTTTCTTTTATCCGATCTCTGGTGGACAAGGATTTGGATATGAACGATAATAAGAAGAGAGGCCTTGAAAAGGTGAAGAAGTCTGGTCTTGCCTATTTTTTGTCATGCAAACATCAGTACAAAAAGGTGAGTAACACAAGAAAACTACAATCCTTAGCACAACCTAACTGGTAATAATACCCATGTCTATGCTTGATCTACCTCATTAAGGACATCTTTCACATGGTTATTAGATAAATTTTGGCACTAAAATCCTTGCTTAATCATTCAAGAATCATGTTTTCTTTATATTTTGGCAAACAAATGCAGGGGTTTATCAACATTTTCAACTATCTTCTATACTATGCCATACAAACTTGATGAAAGCCCAAGAATTATCTATTATGCACTAATCACTGTATGATACATTATTAATCCAAATGTAGGTCTTAAGATTAGATTCATTCTAATTTTAACTAATATTACTTGTTGCATATGGAGAAGAGCTGCCCTGTTTAGGCCAAAACTAATAGTTGCTCGCATAAGTGATTATGTTCATCTTTATAATTATGCTTTTATCTTTGAAACATGTTAGGGGAAGGTGGATTATCCCTAAAAATAATCTGCCATGCATGATTTATGAAATCTTTTACCAATCAAAGAATCAAGTTGAAGGTGGTGCTTTACTTCAAAAGTGAAGCGTACTGGTGCTTTACTTCAAAGAATTTTCATGCCTTGTGATATGTATTTTGGATACACAAGATACAAAGGAGCAACAACCCCTAAGTCGAAGGTGGATTTTAGTTGGAATGTTTGCTATATTTTTCTCTCTTCTGAATAAGCTATTAAATTGTGATATCCTAAAAAAAACAAGTTGTACTTTTTTCCTTGCAGATAAAACTCTTGAAAGAACTCATTTTCAATTCTGAAAAAAGTTAACCTCTTACCTTCATATGATGGATGTTCTACCCAATCTTCTGTTTGCAAGGCCTCCCAAGTCCCAAGGATGATAACTATTCTAATACTTGTCTGGAATGTCTTCATTTTTTTGGCATGAATAAAAAATTTGTAAGAGAAAGGAGACCTTCCATGGAATGTATTCGTATTAATTACTTATTTTCTAGCATGGATTCATGCTTTGTAAAGGACAAAAGGTGAGAATGTGAGATTACTACATTGTATTGATCAAATGATCTCTTTTCATTTTTCTGAAATAAACTTACCGTAAATTAAGATGATGAAAAAATATAAATCTGACAAAAATGTAAGTTATTCCCGCGTAATAGAAAATTGTTCAATACTACAATAAATAAATTGTTCATTACAAAAATCTTCGTACATAGATCTATTTGTTTATTGTTCAGTATATTAGGGTTAAGTTATTGTTTATCAATTAATATAGAGTTGTTCTTTACAATAAATAAATTGTTCATTACCAAAATCTTCGTACATAGATCTAACTTTTTCATTGTTGAGTACATTAGGGTTGAGTTATTGTTCATTAATTAATATAGAGTTGTTCAATAAAATAAATAAATTGCATAGATCTAATTTGTTCAATATTTAGTACATTAGGGTTGAGTTATTGTTCATCAATTAATATAGAGTTGTTCAATCTAAAACCTATAAAAGAACAAAAAAAATTTGGGGTGGGTTGTATACAGTACTCGACTTATGAACAGTGTTTTTTGCAGTGCAATTTAACGGCTTCAGGTTTGGTTTGGTTTGGCTTGGCTCGGCTCCAATGAGTTCACACTCCTGTTTCTTTCTCTCTCCCCGTCTTTCCTCCCTCTATTCAACATTTCCACTACATCTAGACTCCCTCTATTCAACATCTAGGTCTCGACTTTACGATCCTCCTATATATCTCAATTTTATACATCGTGTTGTACCGTAAATTTCCAGTGAACTTCCAATTTTCACCTTCGATTTGCCCTTCATTCCAATCGTCCTTCTTCGATCGGTCCGCACAATGTCACCGATACCTGGTGTCTTTCCTCATTGCCATCTATTCCGACCAATTGTACTTCCTCTCATTCCCTTTTATGCCTCTTCATGTCTTTGTTGTAGCCGACACCTCCAACTCCAACTCCATCTTCCATAATTGGAGTTGGTAGTTCATGTTATTGCATTTCTTTTGTCAATTACAAAAATATATGTTGTCTAGGTCTACGCTTGATTATCAGTTGGCCGTTGAATTCTCACCAGCTAAGATGATATATATCAAATTGGTGAAATCAAATTCCCCTTTTGCTTTTGAATTTTTGAATTTGTTCATCCAAAAATACAATTAAGAAAGAGATTATATACAGGTGCATTTTCGAATTGGGTTGATAAATTCAAGTGCAGGCTATTTTTAAGTGTTTCTTAGAGGTCTATGTTTGCACAACTCTGTTGTCATCAGGGGGTCAGTGGTCTCCTAAGTCAAACTTTTAGAGAACTATGTAGCTGTTAACTCTTGAGAATCTGTATTATAGAACATGAGAACAAGTGAAGCTCAGAAGCTCAATAACTCTTATTTGTCTTCAAACCTTTTTTCCCCCTATTTGTGGTGGATTTAGTTGCCAACAGGTTTTTTTTAATGTCTTTTAACTATTTTTTTTTTTGCATTTAGAGGACTAGAAGAGGGTTGGTCAATGTGAAAATAATCCTTGTAAAGTAGTTGATCTTAAATTACTTTTGAGTCTTAAATTTATCTAGATCATGAATTGTATAGTGTTGAGTTTGAAATTTTAGCTTCTTTTGTGCTTTCGTCACATGGAACAATCAATTATGATGGTTATCTAATGCTTACTAATTGACTCACATTAGTAGTAATTTCTTTCACGTTATACGCTGCACTTAATGTTTCCTAAAGAAATGAGGGGCAAACACACAGTTTTATGAGTCTGCTACAATTTCTTGGGCTTAGAAATTAAAGTTGGTATGTTTAACACCATGTTAAAATTTATTTTCATTTGATTTCTAAATTACAATGTCTACAATGTTTTTGAGTTTCTTGAATTAGTGCTATTTTTAGTATGAAAATTCAGGACATTTGTGGTCTATTTAGTGTAGCAATTGAGGAAATTAAGAAATTGACGAAAAGGTATATGTACTATGTAATTAGTGTACATGATTTTATGCAGTTTGAAATCAAGGAGAGAAAACACATGCACTTACTGAATTATAAAAATTATACTCCAAGAACAACTTCAAATTAAGTAGAATATCATAAAGATAGAGCTTCGATATCTCTCCTCGTCATGTTAGATGATTGGAAATTTTGAGAGGAATCCACCACCCTTGTAAATCCCTGAAAGTTGCTCAGCTTGTGTAGATTATCTCCAGCATGGGAAGGACAATACTAAAAAGATGATAAGAGGTGTGTCAGCCCTTTGCCTTGATTGAATTTGGCTTTGACTGAAGTCACTGAACACATAATGGAAATCTCACAACTACAAGTTAACACTGTTGTGCACGGTTGTAAGCTTTTCAATCGCATATTAGATCAATGCATTGCTCATCTCAAGGAACTTGTGCTTCCTTCACAAATTGTTCAGAAGTTGATATCAAAAGACATGGATCAACTTCTTAAGATTGTTGCTTGTGACAACAGGTATTATTATAATGAAAGTTGGTAATTCTCAGTTACTGAGTTAAATGTGCAGACTTTTGATGCACAACTTTCTGTTACAATGAGGAATTACACTTAGTTTCAGCAAAAATTGCTCGTTTTGGAAAGCATTACTTCTAGAAGTAATACATTAAGGAATTAAACCTTATTTTTAAGATTTCTCAAATGCATTTCTCATTATGCCTATTGCAATGCACTTCAAAGCATAATCTTGTACTTCACACTCAAAACAAGTGATGGAGGAAGTGAAATCAGTGTTCTCACTTTTGATCTTGTCATTTATAACATGTTTTGCATTTAATATCCGTCTCATTGTTCATGTTTTCCTATCATAGTATTTGTGCTCGATTATGTCTAATTGTTTGTGTTTTTCTTTGTCACAGATTTGTTTCGATCTCCACATTGGCAGGTGTCTATTCTGAATGCCCACCACAACAGATACTTCTAATCATCTTGGAGCTAGCAAGCATTGTCTTTCTTCTGGACAAGGTACCATTGTTGATCTATTGCAACTTTCATCACACCTTCAAATGGTGGAGAAGAAAAGGAAGTTAATGCGCTAAAGAATTACACTACCGTCTCTCTTGCTTTCCTTCTAGAGGAATCTGAATACAATAATAAGGTATGTCAAAACTATTGAAATTAATTTTCCTACGCCCTTTATACTTAAGTCAAATTGCATTGATAGAAGTCTAACTAGAAAGAATCTCTCTATTACTTTGAGAAGAAAAGTTACTGCCAAGACTTGTTGAGTTTTGTTTTTTCCCTTTATGCATTTGATGAAATCATATTATTTTGGATGGTAGGAAGGGGTATAAGTAACCATATGAGCTATATAGGTTTCTGCAGTCTTATTATATGCATACCCGCGAGATGTTAAGTTTGAAGAGAAACAATATTCAGAAGACAAAACAAATAAATATAGTGTATGAAGAGTGGATTTTTTTATCTTCATCATTCCATGTTGACATTAAAGAAATGCACACCATGTAGCCTTTAGTCTCATCCCCATGGATTTTAGTATATACTACTGCAAAAGGGGGGGAGGTATTTACTTGTGGCTTGAGTAGCTTATTCCTTACATGAGATTAGCTTTGTGTTAGCTTGTAGTCCGGATTTCCGGATAAGCATATTTGGCGATCTGCAAAAAAAAAACAATTAATATGATCTATAGATAGACAACACGGTTCAAAAATCTTCATTGGGAATAGAATGCATCCCAACCTAAAAAGGATCCACGTAGGAAGGCACTCTCTTCGATAACTAGCCCTCACTGCTTTTACATCCAAAATCTTCAGTCAACATTACTCGTGTAAAGTATTTTTGCTCTTTTCTTTCGCAAAGAAAGTAGCAAAAAATTACTTTTCTTTTAAAAGAAGATTTGAGTTTGTTGTAGATTCCTAGGATGTGATTCTGATACTTGATGTTCTACCTTTTTTATAATTAGAAGTTTCTTGTAATATATCTAAATTTTTTCACACTTGATTAAAAGTTTCTTATAAGGGTTCCAAAAGATTTCTGTCTCTGTGCTAGAAATGAAGTTTATGATCTTGATGGTGGAAAATAATTTCTTCTTTGATTTAGCATTACGTGTTTGTGTTGCATTAGGTTTTTCATATTAAGGTTCGAACCATGGTTTTTTTCACCTCTTATTGCACTTTTCCTTGTGACTTACTTGCTGGAGGACCAATTTAGAATCAAAAGCTTTGCTGAATAAGGTGGAGATTTCGATTTTGCAAGGGAAGACATGAAATTGACAACACTATTAGCTGTTGAGGGTCCCAAGACATCCCTTCTAGGTTTGTATGTTGCAACTTTTATGCTAAGCCCTAGAGATCAAATGTGAATTGACTTTTTGATGAGAGACAAGACTCTCGATAGAGTTGTTGGATCTAGACATGATCAACCTGCTGCTTTTCCACCAAGAATGCATTTTATGCAGCAATACAGAGCTTCCACTTTACCAATCTTTACAATAAAGAGAATGGCTGCAGAGGGAGCATGGATGCCTGCAGTGGGTAATGTGCCAACTATCATGTGCTTTGCTATATGCTTAATCTTGATTGTTAATATGACTAGTGGGTCCAACTTTGCAATATTCCCGTTGTCCCCCATCTTGCTGTTAACCAATATTTTGATTTCGTTGGGTTTGGTGATAAGCAAAGAGACTTCCCTTTTACATCCTTTCTTCCCTTTTACACCCTTTCTTCCCTTTTACACAAGCCAAAGCACTCAAAATTACATGTAATCACAGTGATGTTGCTTGCAAGTTTAAGTTGAAATGCTAATATAAAACCAAGATCATAAACTTCACAAAAAAGACAGACTGTCCCACGTGCGTGTCGCATGCGAGGTCTACCCTAGTACAATAAAAGGTTTGATTGTATATTCAGATTTAGGGTTTTCTAACGCAAAAACACCATAGTTGTTCTTCAACGCCATAGCCTATCCCGTAATCTACGATAATTACCAAAATCACACTTTTAATTTTCTCATTTTATTTAAAATGATAAAACTAATTAAATCAGTACCATTGATCTTATAATATCCAAGGCTCTTATTTTCTCCTCCCTATTTACTATAAATCTCTTTTTTACTTGAATTCAATCCTATATATATGCTTCTTCAAAATGACATAGAATCTTACTACATGTAAATTTAACTTCTAAATCAAATAAATGCTAAAAGCATTTTGTATTGATGTCTTACAATATTCAAAAACCTTGTTTATTCTAAATTTCGAAGATTTGCCCAATAATTATCCGTCTTAATTTAAAATTATTAATTTTACAACCTTTGGTATTATACATACAAACAATCTTGTATTTGTTTGAGTCATTCTAGGTTGAGGCAATCAACTCATCTTGATATATCCTAAATCGTTTTATGCTTAGACCTTTACTTTCAAAAACCTCTTATGAACTACTTAAACAGAGAACTCCTAACAGTTCACATTTGAGAGTCTTTGGCTGTAGAAGCTACATACTCAATAATGGGAAGGATGATCTGGGCAAGTTTGATCGCAAAAGTGATGAAGATGTTTTTGTAAGATATGCAGCGAACAACAAAGCCTACAAAGTCTTCAACAAGAGAACCAGGAAGTTGAAGGAAAGCATTCATGTGGTGTTCGATGAACGTCACACTAGAGGGAACAATTCTAGTGCCACACAAAACATTGAAAGCTCAAATGAAGATGATGATAATCAAGATAAAGAAGACGCTCCACAATCTAAAGATAATGGAGAACCTAGTCAGAACTCCAATGAAGAGGATAGCTCCAACAATGATGACGAGACGACCAATGTCGTTGATGAGGAATCACACGAACCAGGAACGACCTCCATTCCTGACGTAACGGAGAATGTTCCTTCTGAGGTTGGTGCCTCCTCTAGTGCCAGCATTGACGCAACTCAAGTGGCTACAAGAAATTTTCATCAGAGGATAGATCACCCAATGGACAACATCATTACTCCATTTGAGAAAGGGGTACAAACTCGAGCTTCTATTAGAAACTTTTGTGCTTTCAATGCTTTCATATCTTTTACAAAACAAAAAACCATCAAGGAAGCTCTCAAAGACCCAGATTGGATCATTGCAACGTAAGATGAGCTGAATCAATTTGAAAGAAACAAAGTGGGGAGACTTGTTCCAAAGCCAAAGCACAAATCCACTATTGGAACAAGGTGGGACTTTCGTAACAAACTGGATGATACCGGGGTTGTTACCAGGAACAAAGCTCGATTGATAGCAAAGAGGTACAATCAGCAATAAGGGATCGATTACGATGAAACTTACGCTCATGTGGCCAAGATAGAAGCCATCCAACACCTTATTACTTATGTTGCCCATAAAGGATTAACGGTATTTCTCAACGGCTATCTTCAAGAAGAGGTGTACGTTCAACAATCTCCAGGCTTTGAAGATAAAAAATTTTCCAGATCAAGTTTACATCTTCGCCCAATTCCTATTTTCTAATGGTTACAAACGCGGAGTGATAGACCAAACACTATTCCTTCGAGAACAGCCAGGTGAGATTCTTATTGTTCAAGTCTACGTCGATGATATTATTTTTGGTTCAACTAACCCTTCCTTGGTAGAAAAATTTAAGAACTTGATGAGCAGTGAGTTCGAGATGAGTATGATTGGTGAACTTTCATTCTTCCTTGGTCTTCAAGTTTCTCAATGCAATGAAGGTACCAAGGTACATAAGCAAAAATACATCAAGGAATTGTTGTCAAATGGTATGGATTCTGTCAAAACTATTGACACACCAATATCTCCTAACACTAGACTTGATGCTGATTTGGAAGGAATTAGTGTTGACCAAAAGATGTATCAAGGCATGATCGGATCTTTACTTTGCCTTACGGCCAGCCGGCCAAATATCATGCTTAGTGTTTGTCTTTGTGCTAGATTTTAGGCTAACTCAAAGGAAACACACTTAAAGGAAGTAAAGATGTTATTTCACTATCTCAAAGAGAACAACAATATTTGCCTCTGGTACCTGAGAAACAGTACATTCAATTTGCTTGGGTACACAAATGCTGATTTCATTGGTCATTTTATGGATTGTAAGATTACATCTGGCACTGCTCAATTTCTAGGTCCATTTTTGGTTTCTTGGTCGGTCATCCAAGAAACAAAATTCCGTAACTCTGACCATTGTTGAAGCATAATACGTGGTTGTTGCGTCATGTTGTGCCCAAGTACTATGGCTCAAACAGCAATTGGATGACTATGGTATGTCTCTCTTTGCAATTCCCATCATGTGTGATAACACAAGTGCGATCAATATTTCCAAGAATCCATTTCATCATTCACGCACTAAACACATTGATTTTACTCATTTTCTGAGAGATAATATTGAAAAAGGTTTTTTTGAGAATGGATCATTATAGGACCGAAGATCAAGTGGTTGGCATCTTCACCAAGGCATTGTACATAAAACCCTACGAGTGCAATATCCGTGATTTTTATGATAAATTTAAATATTTTCTAGACGACTTTCTAAGACCCGCTTAGCAAAGTCGTTACCTCTGTTGATCGTAAATTAGGAATCAATGTCTAAGAATTTCAAATGACAGAAAATAATCATGTAAAATGATTATCTTAGTTCACATAAATTATAATACCGCTCGGGTAATTTTTTTTTGAATTTTCCGAACAAGTTTCGAAGACCTGCTTTATAAACTCGTTACGCATTAAGATAGTATTAATGAAATTTAATTTAAGAAAATTAAAGGTGATAGAATCAAATCATCTGAGTTGATTTTATTAATCTATATAATTTTTTAGAACCGTTTCTATAAAAAGAATATAATCTGGGGTATATAATTTTATCGCCCTAATGCAAGTCCCGATCTAACGCGTGTAATAATATTCGATACCGATATCAAATAATATCTTTCTAAAGATATTGGATATCTAGTGTATGGATCCCCTTTAATAATTAGGATTTGGTAAATCCACCCAAATTAATTTCACTCTTCTTTTTTATTGTGGATTTAACATTATGCAAACGGTCCGGCTAAGCGCCCCAGTCAGATGTGCTCAGGGGCCCGACATTTTCTCGTTTTCACAAATTTCATGCTTTTGCTTCGGTCACCTTGACCGAAGCTAATTTTTTTTATTTCAATTAAATTTTTGGTGCATTTACGGTTTTTGATAAATTTTATGTAATTGCTTCGGTCACCTTGACCGAAGCAATGATTTTATTTATTTTTTAACTAATTTTATGATTGTGAATGTTTTAAATTAAGTTTTAACATTTTTATTATATAAAGTTTTGATTTTATGGTACGTTTGGCATTATTTTGTTTTTATATGTTTAATAGTAAATTTTAAAGTTAGCTTTGAGATTTTTATTTGTATGATTTTGTTAATTTTTGGGTTTATATACATATAAAGGTTTAAGTTTTAAATTTTGAAAAGATTTAAGTACGTTAATATAATTTGTGGAAAAAATTGTCTGAGACTGAAAATATATTGTTCACCTACATAACCATAGACTTTTACAAACATTACAAATAAAAAATATTCAACGACGAGGACCGAAATCTCTATGACAACCGGGCTGAATATCAGGGGTGTGAGAGCAACGAGTGCACCAAGGTGGCGGGTCTTCCATAAGTGAGAATGGAATGGTGGGCATCATGAGAAATCCGTGTAGTCCGTCCACAAGTCATGCCACTTCGCCTCCAAGTTGGAAGAGAATTGAAAGCGGAGCAGGACTGTAATATCCGCTAAAATCTAAATAAAATAAAATGGGTATTTTTCCCAATAATTTTATTTCTCTAAAATAGAGAATTCATTAACCTTTATAATTTCATATTATATTATGAAAGGTTATAAAACGTGAGTTTGGTTCAAATGAAACAAACTCTTATCCTAAAACGAATGCACTTTTTGTAGTTAGTAGTGCACTTTTCATACTTCATAGTGCACTTTTTTGCATTTGTACTTTTCGTACTTTTTAGTGCACTTTTCAAATTTTTTTAGTGCACTTTTTCATAATGCACTTTTTGTATTTTTCAATGCACTTTTATATGAAAAGTGCATTACTAACTATGAAAAGTTTATTCGTTTTAGGATAAGAATTTGTTTTAGGATAAGAGTTTGTTTCATTTGAACCAAACTCTATAAAACTTTTACTACAATGACAAGTAAGAATTTAATTAAATATATTAAGCAAGTCAGGTCATTATTTAAATATTTTTCTCTTTAAAAAAAGGAGAGTTATTTGTTTTTATAATTTTCTAAATAAATTATAAAAATGTTATAAGGGATTATCAAGTGACAAATAAAAATTTAAAACAAATGCGAGTCATTATAATTTTCGGATTTTAATTAATGTAGTATCTACAAGCAAGCAAAAATATAAAACAAGACAAAATAAAAAGAGGCAAGAATTAGGACTCAAACCCGAGACCTCTTGCACCTCTTCTACAATAAAATACACTCAAATCCGCTATGCTATTGTAAATTGACTACTCAAATAGGATTGGTATTTGTCTTATCTCCTTCTTTTATTCTTCTTCCAAATTAAGACATCAGACTCAATTGACCACCAACACTACCATCATCCCATGTCATCCTTGAAGAAGCACAACTCCCACCAATCCTCTTCAAGCTCCTTCCCTTCCATTGGTCAATTTCCACCATGGAGGATCAAGGGAAGCTCAAAATCCTCTATTTAAAGGGCTAAATTTTTCCATGGAAGACTCACACTTCCAACTACCCTTCTTCCTCTTGCAAAATTCATCTCTTTCAAGCCAAAAAATCAACCAAAAAGCCTTTAATTTAGTTGCTGAATTTTCCCCCAAACCCCACAAAAAAACCCTAGATTCTTCATCCGAGCCACCAGATCACCCCTTGGCCGCCCCTCCCTGGCCGCGCCGCCTCCCTGGTTGCCGCCGCTCTGGTGGTGTCGTCCCTTGCCTCCTTCTCCTGTACGCTGTTCTGTAAAAGAACGTACAACCTGTAGAATAAAAGGTCTATTTACTTATTTTTATTAATTTGTTTTAATCCCTTTTATTTTAACAAGTAAATATTTTTAATATCTCATGAAATCTTTAAGGATAAAGGTTGTTAGTAGAAAGAATAAAATCAGAATTTATTTATTTACATATATACTTTCTTGTACATAAAAGGGGTTATAATAGCTTGCATGTTTATCTTATATAAAAATAAATAAAATAATAAATCATGTAGACAAGGAATTTTTTTTAAATAATTTTAGGGGACAAAAATATGAGTTTATGCTTATCAAAGTATAACATAAATAATATTACATTATTTAGAGTTTATTTTAATCAATATACTATAACTAAAGTCGAATCTCTATATCCTACGTGTCGTCGTCTTAACTATGCCACATAGGCGTTTTAATTTTTCCATTTACCACTTTACCCTTAGTTTTTTTTTAGTATTTACAATCTTTATATAATACAATAATATTCCTTATATTCCTTATAAGAATATTATTTTGACTATATTTGGAAGACATATGATCCAAATCTATTAAATATTATAATTGGTTGAACGAATCCCACAAATATAATTACTTTAGAAATCTTATCTTTTTATCCATCTTTTTCACAATTATTTAAACTATCATGTTTTGCCTACTAATTTAATTCATAATATTAATAAAAGATTTATTATTTTAAATGATGTGTGACAAGTTTTATAGTTTTTTGATTTTATATTATTCAAAAATTTCTATAGTTAGTGTAAATATGATTATTTCTCAAGAATAATTCCTATATGAAAAAAATAATTATTAATATTTTGTTTAAGTAAACCCGTACAAGGTACGGGAATACATACTAGTAAATAAAGAAACAAGAGTAAGTTGATGGTAAAATATTATCTTAAGACCTTTTTATTAAAGTATAGAGTTTGCTTGTCATTTAAAGTTAATAAAAAAATTTATATAATAATAACCTAATTTAAATAAAGATATGAGATCTTGTTAGTTAGACAAGATAAGAATAAATAATAAAAAGGTCAATTATAAATAAGGCAATAATAATATGTTACTCTTAATATAAGATTTTTACCTTTTGTCATATATAAGTAAAATATGGGGAATTGTCAATATTATATACTTATATTAATGAGTTTTATGATAAGAACACTAGTTAAAGATATTATGATATAAAAGACACTTGTTATTGGAAAAAGATATATTAAGAAGATATTCTATAATAATAAGAAAATATTATTAAAATAATACTAGATGGGAAATAAGAAAATATTATTAGGCGCTAGGCGGAAGCTCACCACCTAGCTTCCGACTAGCGTTTTTTAGAAAACTTAATGTAATGAACGAAAGTTCTTATTAATAAATAAAATTCCGCTTTTGGTCAATTTCATCTTTAATTACATTTAATTAATTGTCAATTTCCGCATTTGATAAGTTTTAACATCATTATAAAGCTTTGGGTGACTGTGAACGATAAAGTCCAAAATCATTGGCGATAGTACCCAGTGTTGTAAAATAGGGGTCTACAAGGACGACGCGTTTGCTTTTATAAGCGACACTCTAGTTTCATTATTTTCTTTTTCTTTTTTTTTTTAAACTTTGGCCGGTGTGGCCGAAGTAAAATAAATTAAATTATTACTTTTTACTTCAATCGGGTTGACCGAAGCAAATATTCAAATAATCCATACAAATTTGTGCACTGAAAGGACATTTGTGAATTTTCTTTTTTTTTATGCTTCGTTCAAATTGACCGAAGTAAAAAGTCTGGGGCGCTAAGCAGCTCTGACCGCTGACCGGGGCGCTTAGCAACAGTCTTATGCAAATGAGGTAAAAAAAAGAAACAAATTAATTTCATTCTAACTCATTTGCCTATTTAAATCCCCCGTTCAGATTGTTTCCTCACCCAAACAAACACAAATGCAATCCGTAGTGGAAGTAATTCTTTCAAAAACTTTATTGAAAATGCTCCCATGACTCCCGAAACCCTCGCCCCTTTCCCCGAAATCCTTGCTTGCCCAAATCAAGAACCCTAGATCGAAAATCGTTACTCTAATCAATATAATCCTCCATTTCTTACTATCATAAATCGATGATAATGAATCTAAACTTGCTTGGGCACCAATTCGATGGAATCCGCCCAGGTTTCCTACGGCGAACAATTGTTCATTCGGGGCTTATCGGTACTCTCTGCCTCGTGGTGAGGAGTTTCCGACTAGGGGTTCCTCTGTGATGAATCTCTTCGTCTTGTCAAGGCGGCGCGGGAGACGACGGAGACTAGCAATCCTGGAACAACGGGAAAATTGGCGATTAGGGTTGGTACCCCTTCGATATGGCATAGGTCTGTCAATGGCGGATGCTATGGGGGCTGTTGAGAGGGCAATGGCGGCGCAACTTCTCTGGAGCTGGAGACAGATGGCTAATCTTAAGGAGAAGCTACTCTATTGGCTAGGGAATTTCAAGCAGGAACATCGGGTGAACTCAGTTATCAGGTTATTTCTTCTCTTGTATACCAATGATGAATTACTTGTGTACTTGTCCAAGACCATTAGGATATGTGAGGCCTCGGCCTGTTTCAGGAGTTGTTGGGGGTCATTCTCCCCCAAGCTTCTTGATCTCACTATCTTCCCATTTTTAGTCACTTATCGAAATAATAATATAATATATCTGGGAATTTATTCTGAATTTCATATCCTTGGAGAAAAATTCGAAGGTGATGAAGACAAACAAAAAAACCTATAAGAAGGTAATTTGGTCAGATGCCCAATTCTCTAAAGAACATGATGAGTATGATTCTACTCATACTCATTCTCAGAATAAGACTACCATGGTCAATGAGACCTTAAAGGGTAGCAATTCCAACAAGCCTTTTGAGGCTGGGCCCTTGGGGTCTAAGAAAGAAAAGTGCAAGGGAAGAGATAAGCTTGCTTTGTTTGCCTTCCTGAGCCAATTGATTGTACTTAAGAAGAACATCCAACATCTTAAAGAAACTCCGCCTTTTGACTCCGTCCTTGGGGACGATTTTGAAAAAATAAGAAAGGACTGGCAGATTATGGGGAATTCTAGTGTTCTTGTGAGAACACATGCACCCACTTATCAAGCCATGTGGTTCTTTTTGAATAGTGACAATCTGGATGGCACTCTCATGACTGTTTATGACAAAGGTGGATGTATAATGAACGTTTTTATCTTAGTTTGGGTAAGCCTACTATATCTAGTTATGCTATCTTGCTATATGTGGAGAACTCAAGAGAAATTGAGTCAAATAGAACAATATGGCTCTTCCATAAGTTATATTACTTTAGTTTACAATGAACTGGGGTGCCCTTGGAGTAGATCAGCTCCAATGGGTGCTTTGTCTGCTGCAAACAAACAATTCTATGCAGAAGCTGAACTTATGCATTGTCTCATTATGAACTATAATGGCAAATTCAATAGAATAGTAACTATAAATTGCAGCTGGAACCTTTCTTCATATAATACCAATGTGAGAAATGATGATATAGGTGATTACACTACTGAAAATCTGATCTTAAAACACTTACCCTTTCTAAATAATATGCAGGCTCATGAATGTAGATCTAGAAATACAGCCCTTATTCAAATGAATGAAATACAACACTTATCCTTTCTACATAATATGATCTTTGCCCTAAAGAACTTGAATCCATTGTATTGCTGGTTGAATGACTATATTTGTATGTTATTAAGTGTGTGTTTCACTATTATTTACTTGCATTTTATCTTGGAAGAGGATGATTATAATATGATGTTACTTAGTGCTTACTGTATTCTTGTTTACATTCATAGAACCACTAAAGAAAAAGCTACCACAAATAATAAAGAAGGAAGAAAAAGCTACCACAGTTATGGCTACTACTTAATATCTATGACTTTTCTGATGCAGATGATCAGGGTCCAGGGTAATTGTATTCATAAGGAACCAAGTTCCAGGGATGATTACCTCTCCCATGTATGGGTGGATAATCTGAGGAATCCAAATGAAGAAATTAGATTGAGATGCAATAATGAAATGCAAAGGATAAGGCCTTATAGCTTAAGTTTATGTCTTACTAATTATTTAAGGACGAGAAGAAAAACTGTGTATTTAAGTACCAATATCCACTTTATGAGTTGGTTGAGTCCAACTGTAATAAAGAACTATCAAGTGAAGCATTTAAGTGTTGTACATGATATGAGGACACTTATGCATGGAATTCGAATACCTGAGCCTTTTAAATTGTGTTGGTTAAGCTACAAGAACAAAGTAATGAAAATGGGTAATGGAGGAGACAAAGACCCCTGCCAATACAATGGTAGAGAAGCAACTAGATGGAGAAAGGAAAGTGACAAACACAAAGAAGGAAGAAGTATAAAACAATAAATAATAATGAAGGTTAATGGTAGCCACTTTGGTAGAGACAAGCTGTATAATGATATTGTAAATGGAAACTATAAAAACTACTATGTGAAGGAAACAAATTCTGATTTGAGACATGCTGATAGAACATGGAAAATTAGCATAGATATGGAAAGACATAGCGATTGTGCTATTATATACAGGCTCATAGGTGTGCTTAAACAAAAAAGTAAGAGTAATTTGATCAAGTTGATGATGTTTGATTATTTAATTGGCTCTGCTGAAATCTGTTTTCCCCTAGTTGGAATGTTAGGAATTTGCTTTATTTACATAAGTGCACAAATGATGAATGTTGTAGGTGTTTTCAACACGATGGTAATATTGGAACTATAAAATCTTGCTGAATAAAACTCCTTGGAAAAAATTGAGGTACAGAGGCATTAGAGGGGAAAAACACCTTTATTTTATGCATGATTATTATAGTAAAAATATGGTAAGAAATGGCTTTGATCAACCAAACACAGGAATGTGCAAAAGAGCTAGAAACATCAGGATAGTAGTTTGCACTGTCCAAATGGTCAACTATTATTGGATCCGGTTAACAAAATGGAAGTGGAGGTGCGTTCAAAATAAATTGGTATATTATGAAGATTGGACTATGGAATTGTAGGGGGATGGGGAGGAAATTCTTTTGGCCAGAAATTGATTCGTTTTGTAAAATTGAGCGTATACAAATCATGGCAATTGTGGAGACAAAAACGGATAAACTACCAAGCGATCAGGTGTGGCGGCGAGCGGGATTTGATAACTTGGTTTGGTCCCCTACTAATGGTAGAGCAGGTGGCATTGCGATGCTTTGGAAAGAACATGAAATGGTCAACGAGCAAGTGTCTATATTAGTCCAACACCCGAGGTATGTCATTTTGAAATACTATAACATTATCACTAAATATAACATAGCGATTTGCTTATGCACCGCCTAATGCGGAGGATAAAGAGGATTTTTGGAAACACCTAACTGAAACTTTACAAAACTTGAGGCTACCCATTTTGATCATTGGTGACCTAAACGAAATACAGGATCCAAGCGAGAAAAAAGGGGGTGCGACCCCGGAAACAAGCAGATTTGAGCGGCTAACCAGATTTAAAAACGATTGCCTTGTTGAAGATATTCCGTTTACCGGTAACATTTTCACTTGGAGAAAAAAACAACGGAAATTGATAATATTTACGAAAGATTAGATAGGGTGTTGGTTAGTAACAATATCATTCAATGGTTTCCAAATATATCTACAACGAACTATGCTTTCACTAGTTTTGACCATTGTAAAATCTCGGTTGAAATTACCAATGAAGAGATAATTAAAGTTGCCCCCTTTAAGGTAGAGAAAATGTGGATGTATAGAAAAGACTTTAGAAATGTAGTCAAACAATCTTGGCGAGTTCATTTTCCGAGTTCTAATATGTTTCAACTTATGAAAAAAACACAGTTATTCAAGAAACAAGCTAAGAATTGGAACAAGCGTACCCTTGGAAACATATTCGAACCATTAAAAGGTATTGAAGAACAACTTGTGGAAATTCAAAACAACATTTTGATCTTGCCACAACCTGGTGTCATACAAAAACAAATCCGACTAATACAAAAGAAAGAATGTATCCTAAACTACCACAAAACATATTGGAAACAACGAGCCAAGACAAAACATATTAAATTGACGGATACAAATTCAGGATATTTCCATAAGATTGCAAATGGAAGACGAAACCGTAAAACTATCAAAGAAATAATAACAAATGAGGGCACACATATTATAGGAACAGATAACATCCGAGAGGAAATTCGGTCGGACTTCAAAAGAAGGTATACAAAAGAACCAACGAGCAGCAATGGTGCCCAAGAATATCTTAACTTAGTCATGAAAGAAGTAACGGACGAAGATAATTCTATGCTAATAAGCCCGATTATCAATGAAGAAATTAAATCGATAGTGATGGGATTAGGTACAGATAAATCACCAGGACCTGATGGGATGACAGCGGAATTTTATAAGAGATACTGGGATATTGTAGGTTCGTCAATAATTAAAGCGGTAAAAAGTTTCTTTCACTCTGGGAGATTATTAAAGCACTTCAACCACACTTTTTTAACGCTAATTCCGAAAACTGAAAATCCAAACTCGACTAACCATTATAGACCAATTAGTCTATGCACAACAATATACAAAATAATATCTAAAATTACAACAGAACGACTGAAAAAGGTAATACACAAAATAGTACACCCTCTTCAAGGAGCTTTTGTATCGAACCGAGCGATCCAGGATAATGTTCTCATAGCCCATGAAATTTTCCACTATTTTAGGAGCTCCAAAACCAAAGATGGATGGGTTGCTATTAAACTAGATATGGAAAAGGCCTATATGCCTTTGCTATTAAACTAGATATGGAAGAGGCCTATATGCCTTCTATGAGATTCATAAGTTAACCAGAAATACTTTAGGAATGACAACTTATTCTCATATAAACTAAAATCAAATACATCTTGGCAATGGAAAAAACTTATGAATCTCATAGAAGAATTCTATAAGGGTCTTATATGGCAAATAGGTGATGGAAAAACGGAAAATTTCTGGAAAGACAATTGGAACCTTAGGGGCCCCCTATATCATCATGCTAAAAATCCAAATGACATTAATGAAGCAGCCAAAGTTGCTGACTGGATCACGACTGATCGTAAATGGAAGACCGAAGAATTAAAAAAAAATCCTGCCTAATGACATAGTTGCATTAATCCAAACAACCCCTTTGCCGGAAAATAATATCCAAGATAGACTCTATTGCGCGCCTAGCAAAAATGGATGGTTCTCTACCTCGTCAGTTGTAGAATATGTAAATCATTGGATTTGGAAATTGGACATTTATCCAAAAGTGAAAAATTTTCTTTGGAAAATGGATAATAATGGGCTCCCAAAAAAGTCAAGACTAAGGGATAACCAAATCGTAACGCCTGGTGGGTGTGTATTATGTGATTGTACCACAGAGGATACTACACATCTACTAGCTAAATGCCCTTACATGTTATACATAACTAGCAAGATAGACAAAAAAGTAGCGAATACAATTAGGGGTTTTAATACCAATAACAAGACACCAAGACAAATACTAAATGAAATGTTCCAAATCCTTGGCAAGAAGGAATTCACTATAGCTGTAGTAGTTTGGTGGTGCGTTTGGCACCAAAGAAACAAACTGATATTTCAACAAGATCAGTATGATGACATCCCTGATTTAGCAAATTACATCCGAACACAATTGGGCAATTGGGAGAGAGCGAGCCTTTGGGCCGAGGATGATGAAAGAAACGAGAATCTATATCATAAACCTAAGAAACGGAAAATACAATCGGCCAAAAAATGGAAAAGACCTAAGGAAGGATTTATAAAAATCAATGTTGATGCGTCCAGACTATTAAACGAGCAAGCATCAGGAGGAATTACCATAAGAGACCAAAGAGGACAAGTAATTAATATGATGGTACGAAACTTTGATCGGATTTCAACACTAAAAGCTGAAGCTTTGGTACTTAGAGAGGCAATTAAAGAGGCGAGAAAAATGAACATGGAAAAGATTGAAATTGAAAGTGACAACCTGCAAGTTATCAATGCGATCAAAGGAAAAAACAAATGCCCATGAAATTGAATTAACTATTTCAGATATCTTGGTTTTCCTGCATGGAGCTCAAAATATTACTATTAATTTTATTCCTAGAGAGTGTAACACTGTGACCGATAAAATCGCTAAGCTGGGCCACAATCTCCCTATTGAGTGTATTAGGAATCATGCAGAACTTAAGGTTCTCATCCGTAAGGATGCTCTAGGACACCCTCCGTAAGGGGTGCATCCTAATCCTCACCTAATAAAAAAAAACAAATGCAATCCAACTCCTTCGTTCAACACCCTATCTGTTCCAAATTTTGTGAGAAACGAAACCGGCCCCACCACTTCTCCATTACTTCATTTGGACAGGAAGAAAAGTCAGACACTTTATTGTTCTTCTGCCATTTCTTTCTTTATCACCTCCGTTTCATTTTCTTACAATCTCCCTCCATTCACTTTTCTCCAGCCATAGAGATCCATTTTTTTTAAATTCAAAAAGGCAATTTCATTTTTTTGGCAGAAAGATAGCTAGTGGCCCCCCTCTCCTCTTACAATTCAAGTAAACCCCTCCAGCAGGGACGGAACCAGGAATAGAATTCTGCGTAGGCTGAATTTATGTTGGATCGTAAACCGTTAGCTAAGAGCTTGGGAACTGGATGTTAAGCTGTTCCCAAGGCAGCGGAAGTAAATTAAGCGCAAGTATTAAAAGCAGTAAAGAACGCAGTTCCCTTATAGAAGAACCCCACTACAACCAACTAGTTGTATGGGTAAACCTCTACCTCCGCTTGGAGGATTTTGAATGACTTACTTATATTGATTGCTTTGTTCCTTAGTTACAACAGCCGGATTCACACTTCTTTGTTTCTACGAGTTCTTCCTAACTCTAGCAACACTAGTAAATCCTCTCAACTGAGTTCCTAAGCTCACAACAGCGAAATACAAATAACTCAAACCTGACACCGACTTCTCAGTTCCCTTGCCCCTGGGAACTTCGGCTTCACCGTCGTCGAGATCACACACTCGCCGGCGGGGACTTCTCTTCTTTTTCTTTCTTTTCTCTGATGTGGGTGTTTCTGAATTCTGGGAGAAGTACTCAATCCGAGTACTATTCATTTGGCTTTATAGTCCAGGTGAGCTTGGGCAGTCACATCTTTCAACTGTGTCCAAAATGCCCTTTGCTTGATGCCCAAGTTGTACTTTCTTCACATGTGACTTTGGTTTGAACTAGGTCAACTTCTTGGATCAATCGGACCGTTGGATCAAGCGTGACAGTCTGATCCTCAGACTGTTCCTTCGGGCTGTCCAAGACAGAATCCCGCGATCTGCGCTGAACGGTCGTTGTCCTCACATGTGAGTTCCCATGTCATGGGAACTGTATTGTTCAGAGTTCCCTTGATGGAAACTCTTCATCGTTGTAAGCTTGTGTTCTCTTGATCATTTCTGGGAGTTCCCATTTCATGGGAACTTTTCCTTTTCAGAGTTCCCTTGGTGAAAACTCTGCATTGTGAGCTTCTTTGGCTTTTGGTCGTTTATGGGAGTTCTTGGTTGTGCCTGCGTTCCTTAGAAATACTTGAACAAACCTCATTAGTTCCTCATGGTGTTTGTCATTATCAAAACTCGGAGAATGGCATCGTTGATCCGTTGTTTAGAACCAGAGGTCCCAACAACGTCCCAACAATTTCCCCCTTTTTGATGATGACAAACCCATCACAAAATATGCAAGTATTTCAATGAATGATATACTGATGAGTTCCTATGTATGATTTCGGGGAGTCACTTCTAGTGAAACACTTAGATTTAGGGAGCCACTTCTGGTGAGACACTTAGATCTTACTTAGCTTTTTATGCAATTGTTCCCCCTTAGCTTATGCATGTTCTGTGATAACTTAAACTTTTAACTCATCTCGCATTTTTTGTCTTTCCCCCTTTTGACATCATCGAAAACAAGCAAAGCAATAATAAGGAAGAAAGGAACACGCAATCAAATTAAAAACCAATTCATTACTTAAGAAAATATGTACAAGGGGAACTCAAGTACAATTTTGTGGTCATTTTTGGATTAAGGGAAAAAGAAAGGAGAGATCATGGGGCTGCGAGGAACAGTGCATCACAGAGGAGCATCAGGACTTGTGTGAGTTTTTCTTGTCCCCTGGCCAACGTGGCTTGGTCCCTGGCAATCTGGTCGAGGGTGTTTGCAATGCGAAGCAACACTTGAGAGTTCCCTTCTTCACCAGACTCCAGTTGAGCCGTTTCTTCTACAGGCTCAGAGTGCCTCATATTCTGGACAACTAAGATGTCCAGTTCCCTTCCAAGCACTATTTCTTCCTTAGAGGCGTCATAGAGACCCTCTTTTTGTAGCAGCTTCTTTATCAGCCCAGAGTAGGGAAGGGAATGGGACTTGGAAGCCATACACTTCTCCATATGCCCAAGTATGATTCTGGGGAGGTTGATGGGCTTCTTGAGGAGGAAGTGATAGAGGATGATGGCATCGGGGATATTGACGACCAGACGCTTCTCTTGGCGAGGGATCACCACATTGATGATGAATTGATGAGCAAGCTTGGCGACCAGGGACAGATGATGAGTCGAGGGCACTTTAGAGGGAACTCGACCCTCAAAGATAGTGTTGTACACCTCGGCGCTGTTGAAATCGCCCCAAAGCTTGTTGGGCAACTCGTTGAGTCCTTGAACTAGGACCTGGAGCTGAAGGCGGATTATGGACGTAGTAAATATAAACTCGTCGCCTTCGTGGGAGAGAGTCCCCTAAGTGCAGTCATTGGAGATGATAAAGTTATTGTAGAACTAACGCACTTGTGAGGGATCTACACTCACAGTTTCCTTGCAGAGGTTCTCCCAGCCTTGGGCCTTGATCAGGTCCCACAGTTCCCCTAGGCCATTGTCGTTGAGCACTTCTTCAGAAATGATAAGTGGAGGAAGGAGCTTCCAGTGTTCGTCCACAGGGTGCCTTGTTGAAGAGGACCCCTTCCCCTTCTTGGTGGTGCTCTTATAAGTGTTCCCCCTAGAGACCGTGCGAGGTCCTTTTTGCTGAGGGGGTGCAGCCGCTTCAATCATTAGCACGCGTTCCCTTGGCTGTTGGGAACCCGTGGACACCACCATTTGGTGTCCAAGGGTCGGGATCTGTGCTTTCTCCTTAGCAGCTGGAGCCTCTTCTTCTTCTTCGACCTCATCATTGGAGGTCCCTTCTTCCTCAAAGGATCTCGAGCTTGAGCCCTCCACGTCATCTTCGGGATGACTTGTAGTTGCCCCAGCACCACCAGCTGGTGTTGGATCCCTTTTCTCCGTGGGCTCTTCAGGAGCCACCTTCTCTGGGGACTTGGTCCCTTGGGCAGTTGTGTGTTCGGAGGGGTCCTTGTTGAGCTCTTCTTGTATGGCCTTTAGTTGGGCCTCCTCCTCGACAGTTCCAATGATGAGAGGAGGAGGGTCCTTGGTCATTTTTCCGATGACGACGAAGAGGGGAAGATCATCGTCGTCCGAAGTAAGGACGACGGCAGTTTTGGATGGAGAGGGAGTGGGGAGTTTTGTGGTGGTGGGGGATGTGGTGGAAGAAGGAAGAGAAGAAGAAAGGGGAGTAGAGAGTTGTGTAGAAGGGGGAGGATGAGTGGATTTGGTAACCTGGGGAGTAGAGATCCCCGAGGTAGGAGTGGGAGAGGTGGATGTGTGTTTTGGTGAGGAAGGAGGGGAAGGAGTTTTGTGAGGTGGAGGTGGAGTGGGAGTTCCCGTTGTTGTGGGAACAGAGGGAAGTGATGAAGGTGGAGTTCCCTTTGATGCGGGAACAGAAGGAGGTGGTGGAGGAGTCTTTTGTTTTGAGGGAGGAGGTTTGGGAGGTCCCTCAGTTATGGGAAGAGGGAGGGAAGAAGAAGAAGGGAGTTGACTCTAGGATTGGGAGGTCCCAGAGTCCGAGTGGAAGACGAAGGGTGGTTTGGTCATACAAGAACTTTCCTTGGAGCAGTTCAAGTACTCCTCGAATTTGAAGTGGGGCTTCTTCCTGGGCTCCGAAAATTCAAAGACCTCAGTATGTTTGCGTTTTTTGGATTTTGAGGGATCTTTGGAATGCTTGGATTTTTTGGATTTTGAGGGGTCTTTAGATGAGTGGCGTCGTTTGGATGAATGGTGGTGTTTGGATTTTTTGGGTTTCTCATTAATGGAGGGACGAGCATCTCTGAAACTGTCAACAATGACAATTCCGGAGGAGGTGGTTGTGGTTGAGGGAGGAGGAAGGGATTCAGAGGAGGTGGCGGAAGATGTCCAGGCCAGAGTGTCGTCGGCCGGAGGAGGAGGTGGCAGGAAAGGGCTTACTTGGTTGTAGAGCCCTTGGATGAGTACATCTTTCATGACTGGGTCTTGCTCTTTCTCAATCTCTTTCAGTTGAGAGATGAAGAGAATTCTGGGGTTTGCAAGCACCCAATCTTTGATCTGGGCGAAGGTGTGTTGAGGGGCCATTTTTGTAAGGATTTGGGAAAGAGAGAAGGTTTTGGAGGTTTCTTGAAAAAGATAGTGAAAGGGATGTGGAGAAGAAGAATGACAGAGGTGGAAGATGGAATAAGAGCCAAAAAATGGCAAATGAGGGTTTTAAGAAGAGAAGGGGTGAAGGGTAGAAAGGGAAGTGGGAAAACCTCAATAACCGTTGCCCAATGAACGTGGGGCATTATTTCAACTTCCATAGCACGCCTCTGGACACGCGTCACGATCTCTAGGGAAGTCCTTTCAAAATTTGAATACTTGGCCCTTAACGCTTCAGAGCTTCTGACACAAAAGTCCGCTTCCCAAGTGACGGTTCTTCTTCGTAGATGAGTCAGCGTTCCCTTGCTAGTATATATCAGTTCCCATGATCTTATCAAGGTCAGGGAGAGTGAAGTGGTTAAGGGAACTTCACACTCATCCTTTTGTGGGGCTAGGGAACTCAAAGGGAACCAGACAATTTACGACTCGATAAAGGAGTAAACACTTTGGCTCATGAGAAGCGTTTGTCTGGTCCCTTGATTAGGGTAGGTTATATGATCAACCGTCATGGTGGCTTGTAAAGAGGGATAACGGGAACTCTGGTTGATCATGTTGGGCCAAAAGAAATAAAGTTCCCTTGTACTCATTTGTCTTTAGACTAGTAAGCATGGCAAAGTGAAAGCAATAAGTCCAAGTTCCCTATCATGCATTCTTAGACAAACTAGTCAGGCATTGAAAGAGAGACAAACAGGGACTTGTTTAGTTTAGAGTTATCATCCCTAGAAGCATTCGAAAACGCTGGTAGGGACGTCTGTCTAAAGCTTTGGTGAGAATGTCCGCAATTTGCTCTTCAATTCTACAGTGTTCCATCGAGATGTTCCCACTTTCAACATTGTCACGTAGAAAGTGATGCCTTATATCTATATGCTTAGTTCTAGAATGATGCACATGATTTTTGGAAATGTTTATGGCGCTAGTATTATCACAAAGTATGGGAACTAGGCCAAAAGACATACCGTAATCCTGGAGTTGTGACTTAAGCCATAGAACTTGGGAACAACAAGATGCGGCAGCCACATATTCTGCTTCAGCTGTGGAGAGTGCCACTGATTTTTGCTTTTTGGATCCCCATGAAACTAAGCATGACCCTAGGAACTGGGTCATTCTTGATGTGCTCTTTCTATCAACCAGGTGCCCTGCAAAATCCGCATCTGTGTATGCAATGAGCTCAAGGGAACTGTTCCTTGGATACCAGAGGTACAAGTTATCGTTCCCTTTGAGATACCTGAAAATCCTCTTCACCTCTTTCAGGTGTGATTCCATAGGGTTAGCTTGAAAACGAGCACAAAGACATACGGAGAACATGATATCAGATCTACTAGCTGTTAAGTAGAGAAGGGACCCAATCATACCTCGATAGTTTCTTTGGTCCACACTAATACCTGTTTCATCCGCATTGAGCCTTGAATTTGGTGAGATGGGAGTATCGATAGGCTTGGAATGTTCCATCCCATACTTTACGAGCATTTCCTTGATGTATTTCTGTTGATGAATTTTTGTTCCCTCCTTGGTTTGAGATATTTGAAGTCCCAAGAAGAACGTGAGTTCCCCAATGAGACTCATCTCAAACTCACTGCTCATGAGGTCCTTAAAGTTCTCTACAAGAGTTTCGTTAGTTGCTCCAAAAACAATGTCATCAACATATACTTGCACAATCAAGATGTCTTTAGACTCTTTCTTTAAAAACAGAGTCTTGTCTATGGAACCTCGAAGGTATCCATGGGACAAGAGGAATTGAGCAAACTTGTCATACCAAGCTCGGGGTGCTTGTTTGAGTCCGTAGAGGGCCCTCTCCAGGAAGTAGACATGGTTGGGTAGCTTCTCATCTTCGAATCTTGGGGGTTGGGCCACATATACTTCTTCCTTGAGATGTCCATTGAGGAAGGCTGTTTTCACATCCATTTGATAAAGCTTGAATCCCGTGTGAGCAGCATAGGCAATTAGGAGTCTGATGGCTTCGATCCTGGCAACCGGTGCGAAGGTCTCATCGTAATCGATTCCTTCCTCTTGCCTGTAGCCTTGTGCCACCAGTCTAGCCTTGTTCCTTGCTACAGCCCCAGTATCATCGAGCTTGTTTCTAAAGACCCATCGAGTTCCTATGATGTTCTTGTTCTTGGGCCTAGGAACTAGCTTCCAAACTTTGTTCCTCTCGAATTGGTGAAGCTTCTCTTGCATGGCTTGGATCCAATCTGGGTCCTTCAAAGCTTCTTTGATATTTTTGGGTTCCACCATTGAAACAAACGCGTTAAAGGCACAAAAGTTATTGAGAGAGGAACGAGTTTGTACACCTTTATCATAAGGGGAGATGATGTTCTCAATGGGATGGTCCTTCCTTTGTTGAAAGTTTCTTGTATGAGTGGGTTCCCTTGCACTTGTGTCATCTTCAGTGGAGGCTTCCTTTTCATGGGAACACTCATCTTCAGCTTCTTCATTGAGTGTTTCTTCAGAGATTCCTGGCAAGTTCCCTCTTTGTTCCCCCTGAACACTTGATTCTGGCAGGGTATTGTCTTGGGGAACAAGAGAGTTGGAGGTGTCTTGTAGTTCTTCCGAGGTGGGAACCTCGAGGGAGATTTGATCAGTGAGAGTTGGATCTCCGTCGTTGTTCCCTGGTTGTGGGATGTTGCTTGCACTTGGATAGTCTTCATCCCTCTTCCTTGGCTCATCATCGTCATCATCATCGTCATCATCATCGTCTTCTTGTCTGACCAGTTTGAACAGAGTTCCCTTCCCTTGGGTCTCTGTTCCCATCTTTACAGATTTCTCGTTGAAGACGACATGGATGCTTTCTTCTATCTTCTTGGTCCTCTTATTATAGACCATGTAAGCCTTGCTTTGTGATGAGTATCCCAGGAAGATCCCTTCATCGCTCCTAGGATCGAATTTTCCAAGGTTGTCTTTGCCATTGTTGTGGACAAAGCATGTGCATCCGAAGGTCCTTAGATGGGAGATGTTTGGTTTTCTCCCCTTGATGAGCTCGTAGGATGTCTTCTTGATCAAAGGCCTTGTCATGGCTCGGTTCAAGATGTATGTAGCTGTAGCGATGGCTTCAGCCCAAAAATACTGAGGAACTCCGCTTTCAATCATCATGGTTCTGGCCATGTCCTCCAAGGTCCTATTCTTTCTCTGGACCACTCCGTTTTGCTGAGGAGTGTGAGAGGCTGAGAAGTTGTGAGAGACCCCATGTTTGTCACAGAAGTTGAGGAACTCTGAGTTTTGAAACTCAGTTCCATGGTCAGACCTGATGGCTTTCAGCTTTAGCCCCATGCTTACTTCTGTTCTTTTGATGAAAGGCTCGAACTCTTCAAAAGCTTGTGATTTTGCCTTCAAGAAAATAACCCAGATGAATCTAGAAAAATCATCAATTAAGACATACATGTACCTTTTTCCTCCATAGCTGGCTGTTCGCATGGGACCACAGAGATCCATGTGAATTAGTTCCAAAGGCCTAGTTGTGCTCACCACCTTTTTGGGTTTGAAGGAGTTCCTTGTCTGTTTCCCTCGAACGCATGCTTCACATATTTGGACTCCTTCGAGATTGATTCGAGGAAGACCAATGACCAGATCCTGTAGATAGAGCTTCAGGATTTGATTGACACCTGCATGTCCCAATCTTCGGTGCCAGAGTTCCATATCATCTTGGGAACTCGCAAGACACAACTTCATTGGTGGTTCAAATTCTGTATCAACTACATACACATTGTTGTGCCTTCTTCCTCTCAGAATCACTTTGTTGGTCTTTTTGTTGATGACTAGGCATTCGTCTGAGTCGAAGGTGACAACGTTGTTCCCTTGATCACACATCTGGGCAACACTTAAGAGGTTGTATCCCAGATCTTTCACCAGATTGACATTGCTGATTTTGATTGATCTATTTAGCAACACTTCTCCCTTTCCAATTACTTCTCCCTTGTTTTTATTGCCAAATGAGACGTGGCCTCCTTCGGCATGAGTGTGGAGTGAGATGAGGATATCTTTGTTTCCGGTCATATGGTTCGAGCATCCACTATCTATGAACCATGCATTGTTCCCTCTCACTGCCACCTACAAGGTAAAGTTAGTGTTTTGAGACCCAGTCAAGATGACTCTTGCCCGGTCCCTTGCAAGGGAAAATATTCTCATTTAAAACATAGTCAGTGATGTTGATATCATGAGTGGTTTGAGAGTTGGAGTTCCTTTGATGATTACCTTGATGTTTTTGTTTGTTTAGGAACTCACGGTTTCTGAGGGTTTGGGCTCTCTTCTTGGGACATGCTTCCTTGTAGTGTCCATGAGCACCACAGTTCCAGCACGTCTTATAGTATTCTCCTAGGTAGTACTTTGGGTGTGGTCTCTGGATTCTGTTCCTATCCATGGTTTCCTTATTGTACACCCGTGACCCGTTTCCCTTAGCAATTTGGACATAAAGTCTATGTCCAGTGTTCCCAGTGTAATAATCTTTCTCACCACCTTTCCCACTTTCTAGGACCCTGATTTTCTCCTCAAGATGAGCATTTTTCTGTTTCTCACATTGGAGTTCTAAGGCCCTACACTCATGGATTTCATGTTCACTCAGGGGTGACTTCCCGTTCTTTGAGCTCTCAGTTTTGTATCCTATGCCGTGTTTGGTTGGGACAAACTTGATTTGGGAACTAGAAGCTTCAAGATGTTCGGGAGTCTTACTCAGGTTTTGCAAGAGGGTGCTCTCATCTTTCTCTAGAGTTTTGATTTCATTTTCTAGATCTACGATGTGAGACACATGGGACTTGAGTTTTTCGAGAAGGGATATGCAGTTGGGACAGGGTTCAAGACCAACTAATTGAGCATTTATGTGTTCCTGTTTTTCCAACTTGTTTTGCAATTTTATGTTATCTTTGACAAGACTTGAAAGAATGTTCAACAAATCAGGTTTTTCATAGTTATTCAAAGAAGCAAGAACAGTTTCAGTGGTTACCTCACTGGGTTGTTCCCCAGTGGTTTCTCCTATGGCCATTCCACACATGTCTGGGAGTGCCCATGACTCAGGATCTTCGTCTTCATCATCGCTCCAGGTGGCGATGTAGGCCTTTTTCCCTTGCTTCCGGCCGTCAGTTCCCTGTGGGCATTCCTTAGCGAAGTGTCCTTTCTTGTTGCACTTGTAACATGTGACATCCGAGAGATCCTTCTCTGCGGGTTTTCTTTGGGAACTTTGTCCTTTTCCCTAGTTCCCACTGTTCCTTTGGAGATTCCCTTTGTAGAAGTTTCGAAGAGCTTTTGTTACGAGAACTAGCTCCTCATCCTCTTCTTCTTCGGAGTCTTCGTGTTGTTCTTAAGTTGATTTGAGCATAATCTCAATCTTGAGTGCGATCCCTCGATGAGCTCGAGTCTGTTCCTTATCATCGATCTTTCTCTTCTCGTGTCCCACTAGCTTTCCAAACACTTGATGGAGCATGAGTGTTCTATTTTCCGGATTCTCCTTGAAAATTGTTCTCTCGTTTGCCCATTCTCCAGTCAATCCGTTGAAGAGCTGTTGGACCTTCATCTTATGGGTGATTTCTTCTTTGGTGATCCCCAAGCCTTCCATTTTGGTGCAAAGTCCTTCAAATCGGGACTGGTAGCTATCGACAGACTCTCCCATCTCCATTTGGAAGTTGTAAAACTCCCTTTTTGCATTCATCTGAAGATCTTCTCGGAGATCTGAGTTCCCAACGTGCATTTGTTGGATGGCTTCCCATATTTCCTTAGTTGTGTCAAGATTTGCTACACTGTCACAGTCTTGTACGTACATGGACCTCTTCAGGTACTGTTTGGCCTTGTAGTTTGCCTCCATACACTTGTATTCGTTGGGTCCCCATTTGGTGAGGTCGTTGACTATAGTTGGGTCAATTTCAAAGTTGCCTCTCTCGATAACACACCAGGCTTGGTAGTCTTGGCCACACATCCAATCCTTCATGTCACGTTGCCAGATTTCGAATCTTCCTGTAATAAGCCTTAGCGGCTTACTAGTGTTGTTCCCCACCTAAGTAAGTTCCTGAGCCATTTGATACCTGCGATGCTAACACAAATCTAGAGCAAACCCGCTCTGATACCAATTGTTGGATCGTAAACCGTTAGCAAAGAGCTTGGGAATTGGCTGTTACGCTGTTCCCAAGGCAGCGGAAGTAAATTAAGTGCAAGTATTAAAAGCAGTAAAGAACGCAGTTCCCTTATAGAGGAACCCCACTACAACCAACTAGTTGTATGGGTAAACATCTACGTCCACTTGGAGGATTTTGAATGACTTACTTATATTGATTGCTTTGTTCCTTAGTTACAACAACCCGATTCACACTTCTCTGTTCCTACGAGTTCTTCCTAACTCTAGCAACACTAGTAAATCCTCTCAACTGAGTTCCTAAGCTCACAACAGCAAAATATAAATAACTCAAACCTGACACCGACTTCTCAGTTCCCTTGCTCCTGGGAACTTCGGCTTCACTGTCGTCGAGATCACACACTCGTCGGCGGGGACTTCTCTTCTTTTTCTTTCTTTTCTCTGATGTGGGTGTTTGTGAATTCTGGGAGAAGTACTCAATCTGAGTACTATTCATTTGGCTTTATAGTCCAGGTGAGCTTGGGCAGTCGCATCTTTCAATTGTGTCCAAAATGCCCTTTGCTTGATGCCCAAGTTGTACTTTCTTCACATGTGACTTTGGTTTGAACTAGGTCAACTTCTTGGATCAATCGGACCGTTGGATCAAGCGTGACAGTCTGATCCTCAGACTGTTCCTTCAGGTTGTCCAAGACAGAATCCCGCGATCTGCGCTGAACGGTCGTTGTCCTCACATGTGAGTTCCCATGTCATGGAAACTGTATTGTTCAGAGTTCCCTTGATGGAAACTCTTCATCGTTGTAAGCTTGTGTTCTCTTGATCATTTCTGGGAGTTCCCATTTCATGGGAACTTTTCCTTTTCAGATTTCCCTTGGTGGAAACTCTGCATTGTGAGCTTCTTTGGCTTTTGGTCATTCATGGGAATTCTTGGCTGTGCATGCGTTCCTTAGAAATACTTGAACAAACCTCATTAGTTCCTCATGGTGTTTGTCATTATCAAAACTCGGAGAATGGCATCGTTGATCCGTTGTTTAGAACCAGAGGTCCCAACAACGTCCCAACAATTTATCTTATATAATAAAATGATGGTAGATCGGAAAGAGCTATAACTGAAGCTTTAGATACCTTTTCAACCTTCCGATAGTTTTTAAGCTATATTTTGTACTAATTTGAAAAATAATAACAATATTAATGATTTTTTTATTTCATAAAAATACAGGCAAAAGTTTTACAGCATCATCATCACTGAAAAATCTTGAACAAATTAAAAAAGTTTAGATAATATTAAAAATAAAATAAACATAAATGTGTTGAAACCCGATATAATCTGCACTATAAACGGGATTATAAAAATACTAACTCTCGGGATTCGTACAACCAAACGGTTTTCGTACGTGGATTATTCCTCCTCCCCACCCCTCAGCCGATTGTTTTTGAGCTCTTTACGAATAAAGCCTTTAGACCTTATACCGTTTATAGCGCGATCTCACTCGGAGATCAAACACGTCGGGCTTTGGCAAACGAGATAGTTCTCGAGCCAGAGAGGATTTTCGACCTCTTATTACGTTGGTTTTTCCCCTTATTTATAGTGTTGAGGAATTTCTGCTTGCCTTGCAATTGTCGATGTGGGACAAGTTATTTAAATTCCTTTCATGAGAAAGCATCACACAAAGATGCACATATAGTGGTGGTGAGGTGGCGTGCCTCAAGTGGACCATTTTGGTCATGCTTTTAAATGCATCGAACTATAGCACATTAATTCATTAGGAGAATAAATGTATGCTACTTGTACAACATATGTACGTATACATATTTGGGCGTGTGCACACAACACGTCCCTTTGTCTCTTGTACTACTTTATATGTGTAACCTTTCGCCCTTAATTACTTAGCGATTATTTTGCGCACCATCACAACCCCTTAGCTTGGAGTCCTCGTTCCACGAGGGCAACGAGACAATAAATAGGTGCGTGTGCTTAACGATTTGCAACTTGTGCAACACGATCTAAACTCGAGATTTGGTGGAGTTCGCGCATTTTTTGAGAGTTGTGACCTCGTCCATAAGATAGTTTGGACCTCGTCCATAGAGAGTTTGGACCTCGTCCATAAGAGAGTTTGGACATCGTCCATAGAGAGTTTGGACCTCGTCCATAAGAGAATTTCCAACCCCAAGCGGGAAGCGAGGGGTGAAATGGCGCACTTAGAACCGATAGTCTCCGACCCCAAGCGGGAAGCGAGGGGTGGATTTGCGCACTTTTCGCGAATCTCCAATCCCAAGCGGGGAGCGAGGGGTGGACTTCAAAACCATAAAACCGAGAATCTCCAACCCCAAGCTAGAAGCGAGGGGTGGACTTCGAAACCATAAAACTGAGAATCTCCAACCCCAAGCGGGAAGCGAGGGGTGGACTTCGAAACCATAAAACCGAGAATCTCCAACCCCAAGCGGGAAGCGAGGGGTGGACTTCGAAACCATAAAACCGAGAATCTCCAACCCCAAGCGGGAAGCGAGGGGTGGACTTCGAAACCATAAAACCGAGAATCTCCAACCCCAAGCGGGAAGTGAGGGGTGGACTTCGAAACCATAAAACCGAGAATCTCCAACCCCAAGCGGGAAGCGAGGGGTGGACTTCGAAACCATAAAATCGAGAATCTCCAACCCCAAGCAAGAAGCGCGGGGTGGACTTCGAAACCATAAAATCGAGAATCTCCAACCCCAAGCGGGAAGCGAGGGGTGGACTTCGAAACCATAAAACCGAGAATCTCCAACCCCAAGCGGGAAGCGAGGGGTGGACTTCGAAACCATAAAACCGAGAATCTCCAACCCCAAGCGGGAAGCGAGGGGTGGACTTCGAAACCATAAAACCGAGAATCTCCAACCCCAAGCGGGAAGCGAGGGGTGGATTCGCGCACTTTTCGAGAATCTCCAACCCCAAGCGGGAAGCGAGGGGTGGACTTCGAAACCATAAAACCGAGAGTCTCCAACCCCAAGCGGGAAGCGAGGGGTGGACTTCGAAACCATAAAATCGAGAATCTCCAACCCCAAGCGGGAAGCGAGGGGTGGAGTTCGAAACCATAAAATCGAGAATCTTCAACCCCAAGCGGGAAGCGAGGGGTGGACTTCGAAACCATAATACCGAGAATCTCCAACCCCAAGCGGGAAGCGAGGGGTGGATTCGCGCACTTTTCGAGAATCTTCAACCCCAAGCGGGAAGCGAGGGGTGGATTTAATTATAACAGAGAATAAGAAACTTGGTTCCAACATGCGAGTTTATAACGAGTATAATTAATTTGCTAGTCTAGTTTACAAGGATTACCTCATTCCGCGAGTATGCGTCGCGGGATTTTCCGCACATGAATGGAGGTTATGGACATGCGTGATGTAGATTAAGCCATGCAACAAGCTGGCTTGGATGAACTTAGTTGCCTTGCATCCATTTCTAGTTGCTCTACCTCCGAGCAGAATTTAAATGGGCTAACAGCTCATTCACCAAATATGGGCCCTATTTAATTACAAAGCCCAGAGCACATGCGAATTGTGCACTACACCGTGTGTCGCACATGAGGCTTTATATTGTCCATTTATAACATATGGGACTATAGCATGTATGCATGTAATCAATATCAGAACATCATTAAAGAGTCGTGCAATCCTGCCGCATTCATTATTTTTAGGCAACTCAAACAAGATTTTATGCCACTCAACCATGATTTGTTTCACGCCTGTGCATGATTTTTATGCAACCCATGCAAATAAACGCTTGCAAACCATGCATGGGACGTCGCATCTACGACATTAATTTTCAGAGGGTGGCAAAAATTGCCTTGGTCATGCCATTTACACACGACATGGAATATAGACTATAGCATGTATGCCATACATGCTTGGCTTGCTTATGCATTTTCAAAGAATTGTGATGCCTTTCATGCATAATTAATTAAATAACATAAGCCATGAAGATTACCTCGCACAAGTGCACCGACCCCACCTCGCGCCCCAAGCCGAGATGCCACTGAAGAGCTCTCCGACTCGGCCCGGAATGTCGCGGTGGCGAGCTATCTCCGGCGCGGCGGGCACCGAGGCCAAGCCAGTCAAGCGAACACGGAGGTTGTGAGGTCGAGGGAGACCATGGAGTTTGTGAAGTGGAGCCGAAGATTGCACTTAACGAGGTGTCGCCCCTTGCGTCTTCTAACAACACATGCGGTTGACCGGCCCCGGAGCGGCGACCTACCCTGGCGTGATGAAAAACAAGCATGGCCTGGAGATGAGAGTATGAGGGTGGAAGCTGAGGCCCCGCCGCGCACCACCATCGGCGCACCCTCTTCCCAGCGAGGTGCCATCGCGAAGGCCGCAGGCAATATCCGCGTGATAACTGACCGCTAACTTCTGTGCGCGTGTGGATTGCGAGCAACGGCCCGATTGGTGACTGCACAGCACCTCGCACGCTGGCTTTGAAATGACCCCGAAGTCCTCGAAGACCTCATTCTCTTTGAAGACCTCGAGTTGTTTTGCCTAGAAGAAAGGCCGAGATGTTTGGCCGCAAAGAGTGGCCGAGATGTTTGGCCTCGCTTAATTAGTGTGCTGAACCTGCTTTCCGAGGGAGCCCGCTAGTTGGAGCTAACTAGCTCTTGTTTTTGATGGAAGTTGAAGCTTGGCCTCGAAGAGCTAGAGACCGCAAGTTGGCCTTACTCTAACTAATTCCTTTCCTTCAATAGGAACTGAAGGAATCACCTCCAAACACCACGCATGGAAGCCTTTGCTTGTCGCCCAACTAGACCTCGCACATGGAAGCCTTTGCTATGGCCTTCGCTTGTCGTGACCTCGTTTTTTATTGTCCCACCTTGCTTGTACCTCGCTTGTTGACCAACCTCACTTGTTTGACTTTGCTTTATTGCCCAACACCTCGTTGACCTCGTTTGTTGCCCACTTCTCGTTCACCTCGCTTGTTGCCCACTTCTTGTTGACCTCGTTTGTTGCCCACTTCTCGTTGACCTCGCTTGTTGCTCAACTTGTGCCCAACAACCTCATACTCGTGCCCAACAACCTCGCTTATTCCGACCTCGCACATTGGCCCACAAAGTGACCTCGCGTATTAGCCCCGCTAGCTAGCTAACACACCTCACTTTTGAAGGAGTGACCTCGCACCTTCCCTTTAGCCCCACTAGCTAGCTATACCTCGCTTTTGAAGGAGAGGAGGCCCCACCTGGCTTGTTTCCCGAGAGTAGGACGGTTAGGGAGAGATCCTTCCCACAGATGGCGCTAGTGTTGAAACCCGATATAATCTGCACTATAAACGGGATTATAAAAATACTAACTCTCGGGATTCATACAACCAAACGATTTTCGTACGTGGATTATTCCTCCTCCCCACCCCTCAGTCGATTGTTTTTGTGCTCTTTACGAATAAAGCCTTTAGACCTTATACCGTTTATAGCGCGATCTCACTCGGAGATTAAACACGTCGAGCTTTGGCAAACGAGATAGTTCTCGAGCCAGAGAGGATTTTCGACCTCTTATTACGTTGGTTTTTCCCCTTATTTATAGTGTTGGGGAATTGCTGCTTGCCTTGCAATTGTCGATGTGGGACAAGTTATTTAAATTCCTTTCATGAGAAAGAATCACACAAAGATGCACATATAGTGGTGGTGAGGTGGCGTTCCTCAAGTGGACCATTTTGGTCATGCTTTTAAATGCATCGAACTATAGCACATTAATTCATTAGGAGAATAAATGTATGCTACTTGTACAACATATGGACGTATACATATTTGGGCGCGTGCACACAACAAGTCGCTTTGTCTCTTGTACTACTTTATATGCGTAACCTTTCGTCCTTAATTACTTAGCGATTATTTTGCGCACCATCAAAATGAAGCAATAAGAGTAAAAAATATAAACTATAAACTTAATAGTAAATATGTAAAAGGAAGAAAAAAAAAGTAATAAAAATCACGTCGTTAGTGGGGATTGAACCCGCGCACAAGATCTATTTTTAAAAAAATGCACTCCACTACCACTGAGACAAATTAAACAATATGGTCTGTATCAATTAGAAGTATACATATATCATCAAAATTTGGGGTGGACTGTAGCAAACCCCAGCCCACCCCTAGATCCGTGCCTGCCCTCCAGTGAATTTCTTCACATCCTCTTCCTTCCTCGGCCTCGTTTTTCGTTCGGTAGAAAAAGTACCTCCGACGACCACTTTTGTCGGTCACCACCACAAGGCCGCGTTGCCCCTTCTGGCCTCCATGCATGCCGGAGCCACAGCCAGTGCTGCTGGCCGCCCACCTCCCATCGTCGTTCTTGTCCTGTTGTCTCTTGGTTTTTAAAAATACAGAAAAGAGCAGGGTATGATTTTGGGCCTTTTATTTATTTCTTTGGGTTAATTTATTTATTGTGGAATTAAAATTAAGCCCATTTAATTAATCTAGAATTTTAAATCAGATTTATAAAGTTAAAAATTTTGTACATAATTTAAATAGAGATCAACATGCATGCATAAAGATCTAAAGAAAAATATTTTTTGTAAACTAAAAAATAAATTTTAAGAAATCTTAAGAGTATAAAAGAGATTTTAAGCATGGATATTCTAATTTGTTTTAAATATTATAACCTAGACATTCTTCCTTTATTATAAAAGAAATGGCTCGAGAATTTAATAGAATAAAGTTTTTATGAAAGAAAATATCTTGCATGTCAACTTAGACTTAATATAACTTTTAAATAATTTATATGTAACCCTTATAATTAAAAGTAGACTTTCAAAGGTTATTATCTACTTAAGTAATTTAAATAAATGGTTGCATGTAGATTTTACAAGGTTTTATGAAATAATCCACCTTGCATGTTAACTTAGGGCTTAGTATAATTTGAAATAATTTTTTATGACTTTGATAAAAAAAAAGGACCGCCCCCAGGCCAAGTGCACTGGTAACCTAGAGTCGGCTCTGATACCATTTGTAAGACCCGAGGCCTTAGAAGCGCTATCCCATGTCAACCCGAGAACTTTCCAGGAGGTCACCCATCCTGGTACTACTCTCACCCTTGCACGCTTAACTTCTGAGTTCTTTGTCCTCACTCGAACTCAGAAAAGGAAGAGCTCTTGTTAACATGGGAACACCTCAATCTCTTATAAATTATTGGGGTGTAACAATGTTTTTAGTCCATTTAAATAATTATTGCATGTTATTTAAAAAGGGTTTTTCCATTTGATTAAATAATTCCTTTCATGGTTCATTAAAGTAAAGATTTTAAGATTTTCAAAAACATCACCTTGAAAATAATAATAAAGGATTATTATTATTTGTTTCCCTACCTAAATTATTTAGCCAAATAATTTAGATTGACATCCTTTCTCCTAGATGAGGAAAATAAGAAGAATGATTATTTGAAACTAAAATAAGGATTTTAATATATATATTTGTTCGTTATCTTTTCGAATAACTAGGTCGAAGCGTACAATTGTCACTAAGTCGTTCTAGTTTCCAAGTTCGTAAAGTTATGAAAGAAATCCAAGGCAAGTGGATATTCTTCCTTATAATATATATATATTTCGTTTCCGTTAAGGAAATTCTTCTATGTTGGGAACTACATGTTTGTTAAAATATATGAACTTAGGTTTATTCATTTACTTAGAAATAACGACATATTGTTATTATGATTCATACTATGCTAGTACAGAACTTTAAGACCGATGATTTGTGGCCTTGTTTGTTTCTATCTCTTTTCGAGATTTGTTATTGATTAGCATAGGCGATATTATATTGTGCACTAGCTAGAGACCTATATACTCGGGATGAAAGAGGTCCGGTATCCTCAGGATGAAAGAGGCATGCACGATCAGGATGAAAGAGGCATGAAATTCCTTCATTTCCTTTAAGTGGACTCGGCTCTTTCACAACCTCCACACCCTTAAAATTTATAAATAATATGAAACGTTTTGACATGTAATATAAAGATAAGTGCTAGTGCACATTAAAATAAATTAAAACGGGGCTAGTTTAGCATCACGTGTAAGACCGACCCGACTCTGGTCCGAAAAGGGTGTGAAAGGTTTTCTAGAAAATTGATGTGGCCTAAAATGTTCCCAACATTAATTGCACTCTAAGAGGAACTACAATCTCGTGGTTTCCTTCTTTTCGAATCCAAGTTTATCTCTTTCGAGATCAACTAAATTCCGTCCTTATAGGCTCCACAAAGTGATTATTTATTTCAACTACTTCTTCCCTTAATATCCTTGATGAGATAATAAAATTACCATACTACCCTCAATAATTTCCATTCTCACTTGCTTAGTCTCCTTAGACTAATTCCGCTTGTTTTTCACATTTTCGCCTGGTATTTCTCGCCTTTCGCGATAAATGCCAGACTCTAGAAAATTTCACTCGAAGGTTTAAAGACGAAGAATCAAGGAATTTGAAGGAAGGAAGGTCAAGTCTTCTCGAAGATACTTCTCTCATATTTTGGATTCACTACGCTTTGCAAGAACAAGGTTTTATTAATTCCGCTGCTTAAACTCTAACATGCTATTTTGAAACAATTTAAGATTTAATGACAATATTTAAACTCTAACATGTTATCTTAAATACCTTATAAAGCCTTGGGTGACTTTGGATGTAAAATCCGAGGTCAGTGGCGGTAACACCTATCATTGCAAAATAGGGGTGTTACAACGAGCACCTACGTATGATTCTAGGTATGATCACGTTAAACTAAGCAAGTCCCGGTCCATTATTCTCTCAATGGTTGACTAGGAACAATTACTAGTACATAGGAAACTTTGATTCCATTTGTTTCTTCTTTGATCTTGTTTCCTATTAACTACTAGAAAGCATGTGATCATTTGTTCATTCAAAATCTATTTATATTGTTGAGTTGCTTTGAACAACTACATGTCCTTGACATTGTTTCTTTTTGGCCCAAAACGAGTAAGCTTGATGTTTATCTATCCTAACTATACAAGCCGAAATGATAGCTAGTCGTAAACCATCCAAAAGTCGTACAAATCTAGGTAAAAGTTTCCTATGAGAATTTTTTTTATCCCATAAACGGGTTGCAATTATTTGGATTTTGGTCTCCATGCCACATATCATCATCATCATCATCATCATCATCATTATCATCATTATCATATCATGTTTACAACATATAAAGTTGTCCCTCTTGTATTAATAAATATTTAATATTTACTTTTATTTATATTTTTTTTTAGATTTAGTTAAATATTATATAATCAATTCTAACAACATTAAAGAAAGATGTATAAATTTTAACTTAATATTGTCCCTCTTGTATTAATAAATGCTTAACATTTATTTTTATTTAGATTTTTGTAGATTTAGTTAAATATTATGTAATCAATTCTAACAATATTAAAGAAAGATGTATAAATTTTAACTTAATATTGTTTAATTAATTTTAACAATATTGAAATCATCATCATCATCATCATCATCATCATCATCAATGTATTGAAATTTATACGGTCTAGCAACTTACGGAGTTACAATTATAAATGAAAAGGTATCTCATTGATTGTAATGTGGGAATTTTTTTATCATTTCATAATAAGTTTGAAATCCTAATGCAAATTATATATACATAATGTGATTTAGTGTGCTAAAAGAATGTAAATTAGTATAGAATTGCAAACATTTAACAATATATTGATCCCGTACAACGGACGGGGTCAACTCTCTAGTATAACAACTTAAAAGTTATCCTCAAGGCCACATAAATGTCATAGTATTTATTACAAATTTATGCATAATATAAATTTAGGTGATAAAAAATCAAAAAATCATCTATAGCATTGTGGTAATGGTGCTTCTTAATAACTCATAGGTCTTAAGTTCAAATCTTTTTGACAACATTTTATTTTGCCAAATTATTTTCTTAATTTTAGAAATTTATTTTATTATATACTACTTAAAGTTAGAAGGTTTGAACTTAAGACCTATGGGTTAAAGTTAGAAGGTTTTGCTCAATAATGGTCAATCTTAATTTTACAACTTTTGGTATTACACACAAAATATGACATCAACCTTTGGTATTAAACAGAAAGAATAATATCAACTTTTGGCATTACACCATTAATTTAGCAACCATTGATATTAAACACAATGATAACATCAAACTTTTAGTAATAATACTATTTTGTTCTAGTTAAAACTTTCACGATTTATTTTTATTTAATCTTTTTATATGATAATATTTAGATTTTGATCAATACATGTTATAAATGCCTTATGTATACCAAAAATATATTCATTTTTTAAATAATAAACATAGAGCATAAATTTGCCCCGTCCGTTGACGGGTTAAGCATTCTAGTATTACTTGAATATTCCCTCCTTCTCCTTGAATATTCAAGTCAACCCTTCATTCATTTATGATCATAAGGAGAACAGTCACGTAGTTAATGTGGATACACTTATGGTTGAGAATGAACTAAAGGGATTGGAAGACGCGGGTTCAGTGCTTCTTTGATTGACAGCTCTGCAAGTGAGAACAGTAATTATGCAAGGTCATTATTGTCGACTCTTCAAGTGAAAATTCAAATTTTGTCCGTTGGCAATCTTGGGCATATAAATTTGGGTAAATCTTTATCCTTTCTCAAAGATCTTCAGATCTCATCCTTTCTCTATATAAATCCTTTGCCCCTTCTCATTACTCCCACCAAAACTCTTACAAAGGTGTCATCTTCACCGCTTTTTTCAACTCGTTTTCTTTCAAAACCCTAATCAAGAAAGCTTCAATGGCATCCACTCCCCCACCTTCCTTCAACCCGGATCTCTCTAAACTCACACATGCTCAATTGTTAGAGATCTCCTCTTAGCTCGCCGTTCTCACCGCCGAGAAACCCTCCAAAAAAATTCTCGTTGACCCTAATCTGTCTCCAGTGAAAAAACAAGAGATGATTGTCGCCAAAAATTCCCCACCTTTGGTCGTTTCTCCTACCATCAGCTATGATCCACCCCAATCTCCCATACGCTCCATCAATTTGGATGCTGTTCTCGCCTCCTCTTCATAAACCCCTGAGCCATCCCCTGTTGAAACCCCAAAACCCTCCACTGAAAAACCTTTAGAGATCTTCTCCGAAAAAACCCTATCTCCAGCACCCGAAATTTCCACTCCTCTCCCGGAAACCACTGTGCCAAAGCGCAATAGATCTCCATCTCCTATCGAGGTTGACAAAGATGAAACAGAGGAAACGAAAAACATGTCCTCTAAGAAGAAGGTCACCACTGAATCTGATGATCACCTTCTTGAGAGCGATGGTGAGGAGATAGAATCGGAGCCTCGTCCTGTCCAGAAGGCCAAACGACTGAAAACTTTGGCACCTAATCCGGAAACCAAAAGAGTTGGTCTCCGATCGACTTCCAAAATTGCCATATTGGCTTCTTCCAGAAGTGACGAAGGATCTTCCACTCCCATCGGCTCAGAAAGCCGTACTATTGTCTCTCCTCTCATCGTCACCAAGGAAATCTTGTTGACGAATGATCTCTAGGAGCTTTGGAATTTGATTTGTTTCCAAGGGTGGATGTCTTTGAGTGATGAGTCTATCAAGGTCAGTCCTGAACTAATTCAGGAATTATATGCCAACTTTACTCTGGGAACAACAGCTATTCCTATCAGCACTATTATGGTCAATGGAGAGCACATGTCTTTCTCTAGTCACCAGATTGCAACCTTTTGGGGAGTACCTTCTATTGACTTCAACTCTCTTCATCCCCCTGGTACATGGACAAGTGGCAAGAATGTTACCCTAAAGAGGCTTTTCGGCAAAATCCCATCTAGTGACTACTCTACTAGTGATCTGTCCATTGTTGGACAAGTAGCTCACCAATATTTAATGAAGTTTCTTTTACCTCGGAATGAAAAGCGTTGCAGCCTCACCATCCATAACATGATTCTCCTTGACAAGTTTCTGGCTCGAGAACAAATTGATCTTCCACGACTTGCTCTGTCCCATATGCAGAAGAGTGCAGGACAAGGTGCTCATGCCTTGCCATACCCCACCCTAGTAAAAAAGATCCTTCAGAAATTCGGGGCATGTTCTACTGATCTGGAGAAACAATTTGGGTTCTTCCTAGAGAATTCGAATAATGAGAAGATGCATTTCAAGGGTCATGTTAAGACTAAGCCTGCCAAGAAGACAACCAAGAAAGGAAGTACGACCAAGGTTGAGCTTGCTAAAGGTGATTCTTTTGTTGAACATACTTTGGGGATTCTTGAAGGGATTAACGAGAAACTAGACCAACTGATTGATCTCTCCCACCAAGCTTTGAAACATTGTCATATCTGAAGGATTATAGAAGGTTAAAGAAGAGATTAAGGAAAGAAAGAGAGATTAAGGGAAAGGATGAAGAACAGAGAGAGTTAAAGAGATAGTGTTTGATTAATTCTTCAATGATGCCCAAACCGATTACACACTGCCATTTAAAGCTTTGAGTACTTTGACCATATTACATTCTAAGCCCTCTTAATACCCAATATTACAGTATATGACAATACTTCCTCCCTTAAAAAGCTTTGTCCTCAAAGCTTATTCAAACTAAAAAATGAACATATAACTGGTATATGGGGGATCCTGAATTTGTGTGCTTCAATTCAAAATACAGGTTCTCCAACCTAAATGAAGACATCTGCATCACCTTCTCACAAGCTTATGCTCACGTGATTGTGATCAATCTGCTAGCCTTGTCAGCAAATTGATTTTGTTGGTGGTGGAGTTGTATTTTATCACTTTCTAATTTGAGAGCCATTGCCTCTTTACCTTTCAACCTCCCAAAGTAATTGCAGCAACAAATTAGCATAAAAACCAAGTCCAATCTCCTTGCCAAATCCTACACCAGCACTTAATCCAAGCACTTGCAAATCCAAGTTGCACACTAATTAAGGTTAGCAACGCACACTAAATCCAGCAGCTGCAACTTTTCTATTGAACTAGCTTGTAATGATACTTCAACATCAATGACACAATTTCTTAACACTTATGTTCCCACATTCAGTGTATGAGCACACATCAGTAATCAACACAATTTTCCCAAACCTCAAAGTCTTCAACAGATTAGTTCATACGCAAATGACCAAGCAAAAACCCATTTGAGCAATTCAATTGTAATCGACCCTCCGGGATCCCATTGCATTCTTTGGTCAACAACAACACCCAAATCGAAAATCTCGATCTCATTAGTCAAGAGTGACAAACCCCTTTCATCATCACTACATACCATCAGACATAGTACATTAAGGCTATTAACAGGTTCTAGCAATCCACCAAGATGCCCATAGTATTTGCAACTTGAACTTTTAGTGATTCCCACATCAACACTCAGCTCTCCAAATTCAGCGAACTTGAAAGAATTGTAATGGTTTTGAATTTCTCGTGCATGGTCAATCTCTGAGCCTGAGCTCCCCTCTGGCGGTTTTCCTATGGTGTGTTGGTCCACTTGATTTTTCCCAGAACTCGCTCCACGATTCAAATTCCCTACAATTCTCTTAATTGGAGTTTCATCGAACACCTGGTGTGCGTCATCAACCTTTTCAAAAGAAGTGTCGCATGATTCTATTTTTGAATTCACCAACTCATTGCCTAGAGTTTCGATTCCTTCTATATTCAATTCCGATTCCGAGGACAAGCTTTTCTTGTTAGTGCCCTTGCCAGATTCTTTAATGGGTGAACCAAGAATTCACGATGTTTGCTCCAATTAAATTTTCTCCAATATTGGCTATCTTCAAAGGCATCTTGTAATGACTTGATTCTCGAATCGCCCGGGGTCGAATTCTACACTTCCTTTGCGGTAACTTCCTGCACATCGTCAGCCAATTGACCCACATCCTGCTCAAGACTCGTGTTCTTCTGCAATGTTTCCACTCAATCTTGGTGTTCCTCGAGTTGTTGATGAGAATCATCAAGTTGTTGCATTTGTTTGAGTAACGCCCTTGCTTTCTTGGCGCTTTCCTACATCCTCTTAGTCAAGGTTCAATCAATTTCTCTTTGATCCTTGTAATATGGATTTGAAAGTTCTTCATGCCTCTTGGGATTGGACGATTGCTCCATTTTCCGCTTCGTTAGGATCGAGTAATCGATTGAAGGAGGCAATCCCATTGAGACTCTTAGCCAAATAATTTTCTCATCAACGTTTAATTGGCTCCATACCTGATCGAAATTCACGATCTCTTGAGCAAAACGCTTATCTATATGTGAAACCTTCCCTTCGTTAGGGATTTTCGGAGGAAGTCGGACAAATCTCAAAGCTAACTCTGAAGAAAAGTCTGACAAAGCTTTTCCCATAGAAATTCGAATTTCATTGAGATTCCTATAGAATTTGATGTCAAACTCTGTCCGTGGTGCATCGAATTCTTCCGCTTCGAGTTGGCATGGATCTAATTGCCATAGCCGAGGAAGAACGACTTTGATACCAATTTTTCATATCCGAAGGATTATAGAAGGTTAAAGAAGAGATTAATGAAAGAAAGAGAGATTAAGGGAAAGGATGAAGAACAGAGAGAGTTAAAGAGATAGTGTTTGATTAATTCTTCAATGATGCCCAAACCGATTACACACTCTGCCATTTAAGGCTTTGAGTACTTTGACCATATTACATTCTAAGCCCTCTTAATACCCAATATTACAGTATATGACAAACAACTTTCCAAGCAATCATAATGAATCCCTTTCTCCCTAGCCATAATTTCCTTTCCACAAAAATTTCTCTCACACTGTTTTAAGGACTTGTTGTGTGTTTCTTTCGCTTTCCTCATCATGCATGATGGTTAAGGACTTTTGTTGAAAGGGTTTCTCGGCCAACAAATAAATTTGTAAGTCAAGACCCCGCTGAGTACAGTGGAGTCAGTATCGTTCCACAGGAAGCAAGGTTGTTTGTCTATCAATCTAACAAAAATCAAACAAAATCAAACAAAAAACTCACGAGATGCCTCGTTAACGATGTTGTCAGGATCGTTACCGAGCCACCGTACACAAAAATATTAACTAACGACCTAATTAAATTCGAATTAAAATTTCGGTACCGAGGCAAGTACTCAGCAACGAAGATTCCACAGAAATAATTCAAATAAAGCAAAAATCTAGGACAAGGGACACCACAACATAGCCAAGCATAAGAATTCGTAAGAAGATAAGATCATGCCTTTAAACAGATAGAGTTATCAACTTTCGTTGACTTAACAAGTAAATTAATCTACTTTAGCATCCTAATTCACTCAATTGCTTATTTTGGATCTAAAGCTTGAAACTTTCGTTTTCAAACAATATCAACCTTCAAGTTACTAACTTTCTCTTTCAATCAAGTTAAAAACCTAAATTACCTCAACTTTCGTTTTGGTATTAAGCACAACAAACAATCTCAATAAAAGATAAAAGGCATTCAACACTCAATCTTACTCATCAAACATGCTCGACTATGCCGGGCTTAACCCCGACCCTAGAAAAATAAACTACTCACTAATCATAACTAAGACACTAAAAACTTCAATAAAAAGAAACATTGAAACAAAACTCAAAACTCAAATTAATAAGAAAAAATATATTGTCTTACAGAGATTCAGAATAAACCAAAAAAACAAACACCGAACCACAAACACGACCAACGAACACTCGGCAACCGTCGTCTACCGAGCCTCGTGATCCTCTTCCGATCCGATCTCTCTCTCCTTCGGTCGGCCTCAAAATCTCTTCCTAAAAATAAACTCTCTAAAAACTTCTCCAAATTCAGCCCCCCTTTCTATGCTAGATAGAAGGGTATTTATACTAAAAAGCTAAAAAACTAAAAAGGCTAAAAGATATAAACTTTCCTAAAAAGATAGAAACAATCTCTAAAAGATAGAAATAAAATCTAAAAAGATATTAAACCCTAAAATACATATTCTAACAATCCCAAAGATTCTAAAAAGATACTCAACCGATACGGAAATAAATTCCCGCTCAGGATCGGTGAATAATAAAAATAATACTCGAAATCTTTCTCTTCGTGGCCTCGTTAACGACCCCTCACAGCCTCGTTAACGAGCCTGGGGTTTGTTTTCTTCAACACCTTTTCTTGTACTCTCGAGCTTCGACTTCTTCAATCTTGCATTCCTCCGTCTCTCGCTGTAATGCTCCAAAATCAACTCCATTCAGCTCCTTTCCTCGCTAAAAGCTGCAAAATTCACAAAATAGCGTAGATTTCACTCTTTTCACAGAATTATGCAAAACTAACTAAAAATACTCAAAACTAAACCTAATAAGCAAAGAAAACCTATCAAAAACTATACTAAAAATGCGAACATCAAAATACCCCATACTTAGACTTGCTTGTCCTCAAGCAATAAACAAGGCACTAACCAAAACCAAAACAAATCATGCTCATCAAGACATAGCCATCTTCTAAAAAGCAACATCTACATATAAGAAAATTATAGCAAAAGACTATTAACATCCTCACACATATATGCACTTAAATAGACATAAAATAATACAATCCAACCTCTCAAGGGATATAATGTGTTTCACTCAACTCTCAAGTGTTTGGGATTATAAATTCAATCTCTCAACTCATCTTATATACAAAAACTCATAGAAATTGGAACTTATATCACCAAACTCTCCACCCAAGATTTGTCAAAACAAGCAAAGAATCATCAAGAGAACTTAGGCTCAATGAAAAACTTCATAGAAGCTTCCATTCGGCCGGGTTGTAATGGGGCTTGGTAAAGACAATAAGGAGTGGAAAATATTTTGGCTATGTGGTGCTAATAATATCCGGGAATCAAAGACTCCTAAAAACTCACACATATCACCAAAAACTTTCATAGAACATACCAAACTCACTCTTCTTTATACACACTCATTTTCACTCACCCTTTATCATCCTAGAAAGTCTCATAACAAAAATAAAAGAATCTCTGACATTATCTATAAACACAAATGCACTTCAACTTTTCACCTCTTTTTGATTCGCTCTTTTTTTTTTCCTTTCTCGCTGCCTCGTTAACGAGCCCACATCAGGGTCGTTAACGATCCACCGTATACATTCCTCTTTCTTCCTCTTTTCACTACATCCATCAAAAACTTTATTGTGTGCATTTTTTTCTATCAAGAGACCTTTCTTACATGTAATAACAAGAGACTTCCAATCTACCTTTCCCAAATACCCTTCAATTCAAGCAAATATAAACTCTTTTCTTTTTAACAAAACACAAAACTTTACCTCTCCAATCTAAGTCCTAATTCCCGGATAGGGTCAAGCTTATCTCGGCTAGTGAATAATTTTTGTGAGGCTAAAAATAAAAGGTTTCAAGCCAAAATTGGTTATCAAAAAGGAATAATGTAAAGGTAGATAGGGAATAATAGGGCTTATAAAAATAAGTTCTCCATCATATGATCTTTACAAGTAATGAACTAAAAATCTTATAAGGGTCTCAAGAAATAGATAACCATCACAATTCCAAGAGATAATATGCATAAAGAGAGTAAATCACACAAGAAAAGAAGAGGGATTTATAAATGTTCTCCCTATAAGGCCAAAAATAACTCACAAGGTAAACTTTGTTGGATTGCATCATCTATGCTATAAAGTATATGTGCTCAATTTCATCAAGTGCTATTATCTTCTAAAAACAAACAATAATTTCAATTTAATAATCCGGCTATACTTTTAAAGACATGTTTGCAAGGAATTATATGATTAAGCTAGTGATTGCTATCATAGAACTTAAGAAGGGATATTTATCAATTCTAAAACTCTTTTTGGATTTTTCAATTTTTTTTCAATTTTTTTGGATTTTTCGATTTTTTCGGTTTAAAAGAAATAACAACTACATAGAACACCTAAGACATAATTTTTCTACTTTCTCCCCACCCCATACATAAAATTACAGTGTCCCCACTGTAAGGAAAATAAGAAGAAGAGGGAAAAGAAATAGAAAACAAAACAAAAAATTAAAAAGAAAAAGAAAGACATAAAACTTACAAAAGTGGAAACAAGGAAAGGAAACTTCATCTTGAGCTTGAATCAACGGTTTGGTGGAGGAAAGTAATGCTCAAAGTTCCCCATGAAGTCGTACATCGTCCTCCAACGCTCAGCATCATCCGCCTCTCTCTGACGATGCCTCTCATCCTCCATCGACATGCGAGCGGAATAGACGGTTTCCCATCTATCCATCCTCGTATGAATGTGATCTGTCTGGAGGTGAAGCTGTTGCATCCGTGCAGAAAGATCCTCGGCCCATGGTGGTGGTATACTCGATCCTGCGTACTCGGACCGAGGAGGTGGTGGGTAGTGAGGTTGGAAATGATCTTGATACATCACCGGATTGTAAGGCATGAGACCGTAAGCATGAGGGTCGACAGGAGCTGGTGGTGGGTCGACGGGAGCTCTCGGCACCTCGTTAACGAAGTTGGGTGCCTCGTTAACAGTGTTGGTTGGTGGCTGGAAGTGGTCGTTAACGACCTTGGTGGGCTCGTCAACGAAGATATGTCCTCCTAACACCTCCGTGTCCATGTCTTCTTCTTCAAAGTTGAGCTCCTCAGTGCCGCCCTCGGTGTCGGCTTCCTCGGTGTCATTGCCTGCTACCTCGGTATCCTCTTGCTCATCTTCTTCTTAATATTCATCCACGTCGTCCCGCTCAAACCGGGTTTCACAAGGCCTAAGCGAGAGCTCGTCCTCCGGTTTTGGCTCCAATGGATAGGGATGTCCCGTCCACACCTCGTACCAATTCGGTACATAGAGTAGCTCGTACATGTCGAGGGAAGGTATGACTAGTCAATCTTGCACCTTCACCTTGTAGCCTCCCTCGGCTTGCACGAAAATCCCGGCACTATACCAATAGTTTTTGTTGAGGAGTTGAGCGTGGGCCGGTGTGTAGCGGGTGAGATCAACTCCGAGATTCTTAGTCAAGAGGCTAACCAAATTGCCACACCACACCTCCTTGGACTTGGTGGACTTCTCGACGTAATAGAGCCATACGTACCCCAAATTCAAGGGGTCGGGCTCCTCAAAGAGGATGGTGCGGAAGCAAGCGACCTCCGTTCTTGTAGGCCGGTTCAACTCTTTCTTCGGCCAAAATGTTGCGGCGAGAACTCTCAAGATAATCCGGAAGATGGGGTTGACTATGTTTGCCCCGGATAGCGCCGCGGTAGAGGATTGAACCTCTCCGGTGATGTAGCTCCAAGTGTGGGTCACTCGGTAGTCCTTCAAGCTATAGTCTCTTGACGGGTTTGGGAGCTCCAAGATTGCATTGAACTCCGCCATGGTGAAGTCACGGTCCTCGTTACCGAGCCGGAACCGAATACGTCCCGCCGAGATCTTCGACGAGAAATTGGTCTCCAAAGTGGCCAAGAACTCGGATGTGAGGGCCGGATAATGTGGCAAGCTCTCTTGCTTCAATAGGTGGGCGGCCCCAAGGATGATGAAGGCGTCCTTGACATCCGTGTAGATGCCCGTAGAGACGGCGCTAGACTTCGAGAACCATCGGGTGTAATGGTCCTTCTCCAAAAAATCCCGGTAGCGCCGTACTTGGCTCTGACTGCTCAAAATCACATCATCCACTCGGGGTGGAGATGGAGACATGTGGTTCCTCCTCTTCTTTTGGGCTCGGGTAGCGGGTCTGCTTGAACTAGCCATGGATCCTACAAAATAATCGAAATTTTTCCAAGATAAGATCCACTCAAAAATAATAGGTACGAGACCCCATACTTGGTCTCAAAATTAACTTTGGAATTATTCGTAAACTACCCAATTGGGTTGTCCACGATTCTGGGCTCGGATCGATCGATGATGAAGTGCAGGGTCGTTAACGAGCCTAGATGGGTCGTTAACGACCTGCCGAGAGCAAAACCAGAATTTTCCGAAATTTAATCTACCTCTAATTCAGCACAAATCAAGCATGCAATCTTCTATTATTTTCCACAAATCCCCCATCGAGTATAAGCACCCCATACTTACTCAACTTCCTATCCCGAACATGCTAAAAATTTCCCGGAATTTTGACATGCAAAGATTGAAGTTTTAGATCTAGAACAAGAAAAATTCATGCTTTCCTAACTAGAGATTACAATAGCTAATCTAACATGAATAATCTTTCCTAAAACATGAACAAGTAAGCACAATCAAGAATTTTTAGGACGAAAAATCAAGCATGCTCATCGACCTCCCTAAGAATCATGATTCAAGATATGAAATTTCGACCCTATTAATAATCAATCATGCAATTTCAAGCAAGGGTTTAGAAATCATACCGGAGAACCGAGAAATTGAAGAACAAGGGTCGGAATTGGGGTAGTTAACGAGCACGGCCTCGTCGGTGGATGGCTTCCGAACTCCGGTAACGACGGCGTCTCCGGTGGTCGTTAGCGTGAGGAATTCCGACTCGGTGGGAGAGAAGGGAGAGGGATTGAGAGTGAATTTTGAGAGGATTGTGGTAGAATTTTGGGAGGGGTAGAAGGGTTTATATAGGAGGGGTAAGAGTAGAAGGGGGGCGGCGGCTAGGGTTAAAAAGATAGACTAGGTTAAAATTACGTACCTGCCCCGTATTGTGACGAATCGGGTCTTCCGAACCGGGTCGTTAACGACCCTGGGTGGGTCGTTAACGAGCCGTCGTGGCCTTCTTGAGTGATTTTTCGACCCCTTTCTCCTGAAATCTTGTTAGCTCTTAAAAATCTAATTTCTATCCTAGTTAAAACTAAAAAGAAAAATAAAAGAAAGCTAAGAAATAATCTAAAAAAAAAAAGAAAAGAAAAGAAAATAAACTAGACCTATTCTAAAAAGCGGGTTGCCTCCCGTAAGCGCTATGTTTAACGTCGTTAGCCCGACGAGCTCCCTTGCTAGTCTCATGGTGGTTCATGTATGGCCGTGTTGGGGTCTTGAGATACCCTGCTTGTAGCCTTACTGCCTCTGTGTGCTTGAATTGCTAAATTAGGGCCTTTTTCTTCTATCAGCAAACTCGATATCCCTGGGTTATTGGTGTAGTCCGAAAGCCAAGGTGGTTTGGACTTTTCTGTAACCTCTGTAGTAGGGCCTTGGTTGAACTTATGCACGTGAGAATCAGTGATCGGCAGATATGGCTCGGTAGGGACTGTGGTGTCGAGTTCGGGTTGAGTCAACTCTATTTGTGCCACTCCAATTGGGTCGTTGGATTTTTGATCCAAGTTGAATTCCACCCGTTCTTCTCCTATATCAAAAGTTAGGAGTCCCTTCCGCACATCTACTCTTGCTCATGTTGTGGCTAAGAATGGTCGCCCGAGAATTATGGGGACATGAGGGTCTTCAGGCATATCAAGGACGATAAAATCATTCGATATAAAGAATTTCCCGACTTGAATAGGGTAATCGTCCACTACTCCTGTGGCCTTGACACTTGACCCATCTTCCATGTACAGATTCATGTCTACTGGCTCTAGTGGTCCCATATTGGCTTTAGACCAGATTGAGAGTGGAACAAGACTAGCACTGGCACCAAGATCGCATAAAGCTTTGAACTTGTGGTTGCCTATGCCGATTGTGATTGCAAACCTCCCGGGATCTCCAAGCTTTTCTGGTAGAGCTATAGATCGGACTTCATCCTGCAGCTCTGTAATGGACCTTTTCCTGCTAAGAATATCTTTCAAAAATTTTGTGTAAGCTGGCATTTCGCTTAGGGCCTCAGCGAATGGGATGGAAATATTAATGCCCTGAAGAATCTTAACGAAACGCTTGAACTTACTCTCAGTAGAGTCCATAGATTTCTTAGTAGGAAATGGAAGAGATTTCACCATTCTCGGAACCAAGTTAGGCTTGAGAGGTGAGAGTACCGGGTCGACACTGGGGTCGATTGATGTCCTCGGTGGGTCGTTACCGACCCTGATGGGGTCGTTAACTACCCTGGGATTGAGGGGGAGGCTCGACTTAGTAGACTTACCTGGGTTAGGGTCGTTAGATACCCTCGGAGCCTCGTCATCCTGGCTTGTAGGCTCGGTATGTGCTCTCGCTGGCTCGTTAACGAGCTGTTTGGCGAGGTCCTTTTCCTCCTTCTCTTCAGCTTGAATTCTCTCCGGCAGTGTCTTCCCACTTCTGAGGTGTACCGCTGCTATTTGGCCTCTAGGGTTCTCCTCGGGACGACCCGGGAGTTGCCCTTGTGGTCTTGGAATCCGTGCAGCAAGGTCCCCTAGTTGGGAATCAACGCTCCTCTTCCAAATATCGAACTCTCCCCATCTTTTATCCTGTCGGTTCAGCTTGGCTTGAACGTCATCAACCTTGTTGTTCACTCCGTCGATGCTCTCTTTAATCACCTGAACCCATGATGGCGTCTCCTGATGGCCTGGAGGTCGATATGGTGCAAGTCGTCTATTGATGTCTCTTTATTTGGTGGTGTTTTCATATGTGATTTCATTTGTAAATATGTTTCTTTTTCCTTTTTTCTTGCGTGTTTTGTTCCTTTTTAGCTTAGTTCCCGTATTTCTATGAGATTCGGAGACTACGCGTATTTTATGTGTTTTGTAGGTAATTTGGCATGAATCGAGGATCAATTTGAAGGAGGATCGAGGCATGGAGCAAAGGCCGAGCTAAAGCGGGAAAAGGAGGAGCAAGCCATGAAGAAGAACAAGAGAAGCCAACAAGAAGAAGGTGGAACGAGGTCCGGACCGAGTTGCAACCACGTCGGGCCCGACTTGGGAGATTTCAACCTCGGACCGAGATGCACGGTACCTCGGGCCCGATGTCCTCCGTGTCGGTCCGAGTCGGTCACCGAACTACTTGGGCTCCAAGGCACGAATTTGTGGACTTCCACTTTTGCCCCTCATCTAATCTATAAAAGGCCCTCTTATCTTCTAATTTGGGGTGCCCTCTCACACACACAAAAGGGTTCCACACACTTGAGAAGGAACCAAGAGGATACTTGGAGAGCAAGGAGGAAGGAGAAGAGGAGGAAGAGAGAGAGAATCGGCCAAGAGAGAGGAAGGCTTGATAGGTTTTCTTGATTGTTTAGCTTTGCTTTGTTTTGATCTTGTGGATTTGAAAACCCATGATTGGAATTTGTGGATTGCCTTTGATTTGAATGAAACTTTGCTTGGTTTTGAGATTGATTATGATGATTGCTTTCCCTTTTGATTTGTTTGCTTTCTTTGCTTGTCACATGGAGTAGATCTCCTTGATCTTGGGTTATGGGGGAAAACCCTAGCTAGGTTTGGGCTAGAAACCCCAATTCCATAGCCTTGAGTGTTTGATCTAAGGAAACCACTCTACATAGAGCTACAATTCCTTGCGAAAGTTGGGAATCAAGGCTTGAGATTGGCAAAGTAGCGAAAGTGAACATGTGTCAATCTCAAGGCCTTGCTTCGAAGGGGATTTCCCCATGGATCGAGGTGTAGAAGTGGTTGGAACGAGGGCGAAAGCACTCGATCCTAGTCCGATCATCACTCATTGCTTGAATTGGGGTGAAAAAGCCTTAATCTACTAGAGAAGGAACCCAAAATCCCAAGATCTACTTTAAATCTTTGAGTTCGACAAACCCAAATATCTCGGGCCCGACTTACCCTGTGTCGGTCCCGACTTCCTCTTGTCACCAACATCGGGCCCGACGTGACCTCAGTGTTGGTCCCGACTGTTCTCTTGTTTTCCTTTGTTTTACGCTCTCCTTTCTAGCTTTCTAGTGTCTAGGCACATCAATCGAGTAGACTTCCCGAGTGTTCGACACCCACCACGTGCTACAACGGGGTCGGGTTCTAAATTGTATCTCTAGACCCTCGCATTTCCGAGCGATCAAAAGATTGGCGCCGTTGCCGGGGAAGTCTAAGTGCATTGAGTGCCAATTTGGTGAGTTTCTTGTGTTTTGGTAGTGATTTGGGTGAGGGAATAGCCCAAACCCTTTGTTTGTTTTTGATTTGTTTTGGTTTGTGTCTTTGTTTTGTAGGTGTATGCTAGCTCGTTCCTCCCGAGGAACACTTGAGCTTGAGTTTGTGAGTGATCCGGAAAGTATCCTCAAAGAAGCCCGAAGAAGGAAAAGGATGGCGAACCAAGCTCTCCATGTTGATGAGGAGTTGGCTCAACTTAGGGCCGAAATGGCTAGATTGCAACTTGAGAGGGACAATCAAGAGGAGGTGGCAAGAAGAGAACGGGAGCAACGGATGAGAGTCGAGGCTCAACTCAACGCTCTACCCCGGAATGCACGCCAATACATGCATCCGGAGTTGAGGGTACCCGAACCGGCTATTGTGCTTCCCGAGGTTGCCAAGAATTTTTAGATCAAGACGCAATTCATCACCCTCATCAAGCGTGATCAATTCGAGGGCCGTCCACATGAGTGTCCCATAGAGCACGTCAAACGCTTTGTGGACATGTGTGAGACGATCTCTACCGATGAGGAGACATTGGAGTATGTGCTTCTAAAGGAGTTCAAATGGTCACTTGGGGGAAAGGCCACACATTGGCTCGAGAGCCAAGCTCCTAGGTCAATCACAACTTGGAAGACGCTCTATGATGCTTTCTTGATGAAGTTCTTCCCGCCCTAAAAACAACCGAGCTAAGAAGGAAGATTGCAAGCTTTCAACAAGGTCCGAATGAGCCTCTCTTCGAAGCATGGGACCGTTTCAAGGAGATGTTGCGCCAATGTCCTACTCATGGCCAACAACCATATGTGCTTCAAGACATCTTTTTCCAAGGCATCAATCCGGTAACGAAGGACAAGCTCAATCTCCACACCGATTGTGGGTTCATAGACTTGACACCGGATCAAGCTTGGGAGCTACTTGACAAGCTATCCGATTATGAGGCCATGTATGGGGTGAGTCAAGCTAGCAAAGAGGTGAAAGTTCAAGGTGAAGGTGCAAGGAAGTTATATGATCCAAAGGGAGAAGACATTGATAGGGATGTGAAGCTCCAATTCCTTGAAGGTGAAGTGAGCAAGCTTAAGAGGCAAGTCCACTACTACAAGCAAAATGCTAGAGCTTATGAGGAGTGTGGATCCTTTGCACATGCTACAAAAGTTTGTCCAAATGAGAGCCAAGTGCGCTTGGCCGAGCGAATTGAGGAGGCAAACTATGTTCGAGGAAATTTCGGTGGAAGAGGCAATTTCAACAATTGTGGTAATGGCCGGTGGAACAACGGTCAAGCTCAAGGTTACAACAACAACTTCAACCAAAACGAGCCAAGGGCGCCACCACCACCATATAGACCACCGGGATTCAATGAGCTACAATCATTTGCTCAAGAGATGAGAGACGGGTTCAAGGAGATGAGGACCCAATTCAATAAGTTTGGTGCATGGAGGAGGCAAGTCGACAATCAATTTGCTCAAATCGCGACTCAAGCCCCGAGAGAGAATGGGAGACTTCTGGGCCGACCCGAGGAGAACCCTCGAGCTCAAAACAATCAACATGAAGTCCGGGCAATTGGATTGAGAAGTGGTCGAAACCTACCCGAGCCACACATGCCTAAGAAGAATGAAGAGAGTCGGACCAACTTACCCAGCAAGTCGGGTCCGACGTTCCCCGAAGTCGACCCAGCAAGAAGATCGACCCCTTCAACCCGGACCGAGTTTGAGAGCAACTCGGGCCCGACGTACCCGAAACTCGATCCAACTCCTTTGCCTCAGACCGAGACTCACAACATCGGGCCCGACATGGTGCCTAAGTCGGTCCAACCAGGAAATGTTGCAAGTGAAGTAGGGAAGTCCAAGGAGGTTGATCCGAGCAAGATTCAAGGTGCAACAATTCTTCCATATCCCTCGAAGAAGACGAAAGATGTTGTTGAGAACAAGTTCAAGAGGTTTCTCAAACGCTTGCAAGGTTTGAACATCTCCATCCCGTTCACCGATGCATTGATCGAGATGCCATCTTATGCCAAGTTTTTAAAGGAGATTTTGAGCAAGAAGAGGTCGATAGTTGAAATGCAAGATGAGGTCAAGACCTTGGAGTTACCGCAAAAGCTAGGAGATCCCGGTCGTTTTGCTATCACCATTGGTGTGGGGTCTCAAAACATCCAAGCCTTATGTGACATTGGGGCAAGTGTTTCGGTGATGCCCGCTAGCATTTGGAGAAGAGCAAATCTGGGAGAAATGGAGCCGGTCGATATGTCCCTAACTATGGCCGACGATTCCATCATCAAGGCTAAGGGAATATTGGATGACGTGCCGGTGCGAGTTGGAAAGTACTTTGTCCCCGATGATTTTGTGATCTTGGACATGTGATGTAGTGAAGCCTGCCATGTCTCCAACCGACGTTGATGAGTTGATTCGAGTGTCTTCTGACGGAGCAATCACAAGAAGTCGAGCTAAGAAGATTGCTCAAGGCACAACAGCATCTTAGTTCGATTGGCAGCGATTATTGAAGAGCCTGGCAAGGAGAAGTGGGTCTCGTGCATTGGACATCAATTAAGGCCGGATTCCATGGATTGATCATATGAGGGCCGAAATTCACTATTTCTTTATTTAGAAACATGTATTAATTTGTCTCACTTTAGGGCTGAATTTAGTAAGTGACCGGGTGAGATGAATTGGTATATGGGTCAAAGTCAACCCTTTGACTTGACCATTCTAAATTGAAGAAAATATCTTATTTATTTTATTATGAACAATTTCTATTTATTTTAATAATGTAGAGAAATCAGCCAATAGGCTTATGTTAGTTGGTTGATCTTCTCTCTCCTGGTTGTTAGAGATATTTTTAGTTTAGAGATATTTTAAGTTTGTTAGGATTATTTCCTTAAATAAATAATTCAGCCATGATTTATTTATTTAAGGGAATCTAGTTAGATTTATTTAGATATTAATATATCTTGGGAAGCAAGCAAAGGAGACCCCTTCTCCCCTTCTAGGGCCGGCCATCCTCTCTCCTTGCTCCCCAAGTATTAGCTTTTGTATTCACTATAAATACTTTTCAGTTTCATTAATAAAAATCAGCTTGAGATTAGATAAACCCTAAGAAAGGTTTATCTAGTCCTTGGGCTCAAAAATAATTGTGTGTGCTTGCAATTTCGAAATTCTTCACCATCAGCGTTCCGACTTCTCTCTCTCTTCATCCGAAATTCAGTTGTGTTTGTTTAAGTTTGATTCATTGATTTATTCAATAGAGGTTGCTCTAGAATTGATTGTTAAAGATCGTTCTAGTTAATCAATCAGATTTAGCGTTAGAGCCAATCTGATTGAACTATCAAAATTGAGTTTTTCAATCTATCAAATTCGGTTCTTTTAGATTCATTCAAATCAGTTTGGTTACTTGTTGTGCACGATTTCTCATATTGATTGCAAATTCAGGTTGAATCAAGGATTACTAGGCAAGATCGGGTTCCTGTGTGGTCAAATACGAGGTTTCTGAGGAGTAATCTGAGGCGATCACGTATCAACATGCATGAGGACCCCTTGGTCCCAATAATCTTAGGAAAACCATTCTTAGATACGGCGGGGGAAAGGTTTGATGTCAAAAACGGCAAGGTCTCCTTTGAGATAGGTAAGGAAAAGGTCGATTTTCACTTCAACAAAGCTTTGAATGAGCCGGACGCCTTGGCCATCCTCAAACTTGAAGAGAGTGCCAAGAGAGAAAGTGAAGAAGTGGAAGTTGCTAGAGAGGTCGTTGTGTTAAGGAGTGATGAAGGCTTCAATGAACAAATACAAGTAAGGGAGTTGTTGGAGCAATTCAAGGATCAAAATGAGTCAAGGATCAATGGTGGCCCAAGAAGAAATGAAGAGTATCCTTGTTTATATCCTTTTAATATTGGTGATGATCACAATTCTTCCCAAACTTTTGATTCCTACATATGCTTAAGTGATTTGAACGATGACTTAGGGGACTCCTACATTTGCCTTAGTGATTTGAAAGATGAATTGGTAGAATCTCCTAGGAATTCTTTGGATAACTTTAGTGTCGGAAAAGAAAAACATGATGGAGCAAGTAAGGAGGAGAAATCTCATCCGTCGGAGGATGATGATGAGAGAGGCCCGAGATCGGAGAGCCATGCCCTTGACCAAATTTGTCCCTTTCCCCCATTAAATACTATCCCCCACCTACCTACCATCTTCATATCAACTACCATTCCCAAAATACAACCCATCTCCCTCAAACACTCTCAAAGTCGGCCGCCCTTCCCCTTCCATACTCGATCCACACACTTCCTTTCTTCATCTCGATCCAACCACAAAAAGACCTCCCTAACCCGATTCCAAGTAGAAATTTTGAGTTCAATCTCGTTCTTCTTCCCCCATCTCGATCTAGATTGAGGAAATTTGAGTTCTAAGTTGCTTATTTGTTTAAAAGTTCAATACTCTTCGAATCCGGTATGTATTACTCGATCTCTACTTATTTCTTTGAAAATTTTGTGCTTTCATTGCATAGATTGAGTAATGCCATGTTTGATTGAGAGCTTGAATTTGAGCATCAATGGTGGATTTGCATGATTTGTGAAATTGAGCTTTAAAGTTGTTTATGCATGCTTAGATCCATTTAGAACTTCGATTAGGGATGTTTGATGGTTGAATTTGAAATTTAAGTGCATGATAGAGTGATTTGGGTTGATTTGAGGTTAGAGTCGAAGCATGAACTAGGTCGAGATCGACGTGCCCAGGAGAGTCGGGCCCGAGTTGTGGAAGTCGGTCCAGCAAGTCGGACCGAGGTTGAGTAAGTCGGGCCCGACATAGGTTGGAAGTCGATCCATGTTGTTTTTGTTTTCTTCTTGTGATATCATGTGGATTCATGTGTTTCATTGTTGGCTATAGCCTAATCATGATGTAGAATGATCATTTGCTTAGCCATTGTTAGAAGATGTCCATGATGATTTATGTTGGATTGAGATGCATGTGTGTCTAGAGACTAAGTATGGGGTTCCCTTTGTGTTGAAATGTTGTTGTGTGTTGATGAGTGCTTTTGTTGAGTTGTATGGAGTTTATCTTGGACCCTTTTGTTTGGTTGGATGTGTGTAGGTACCATGGAGACAAGAGCTTCATCATCTCATGTGGAAAGGCCAAGGAAGAAGTCCAAGAAGTCAAGGAAAGAGCCAAAGTTGGACGATGTCTATTTGGAGGATGATGAGCAAGTGGAGAGCTATGCAAGATATATGGTGCTCGAAAATCACACAAGGTGGCTTGATTGGGAAGCCGTGAGGAAGATGGACATGGATCAAGCCCTTCCACGGTGCTACTCCCACATAGGTCTCAATGGGATGCTAAGGTGGGACAACACCCACTACCCCGCCCTCACCTCGGAATTCATGGCCACATTCGAGTGCACTTATGATAATGTGGAGGATGAGGAAGGGGCGCTCACTTTCCGATTGGGCAATGAGGACCACAATCTCACTCTTAGGGATTTGGCTACCTACTTCGGGTTTCCATGCCCAAGAGAAGAGGCCGGCGTCAACAATGAGAAGGTGAACCAAGTGTGGCGTCATGTGGCCGGAAAGAGCGAGATGAGAAAAGGCGCCTCCACAACCGAGATTGCTAGCCCTCTTTTTCGGGTCATGGTGCGAGTTTTAGGGTGTGCAATCTACGCCCGTCATGAGTTGAGCAAGCCGATGAAGGAAGAGATTATGTTGCTCCATGAGATGCTCTTCAACACCGAGAAGCCCATGAACCTTGCATGGGAGTGGGGCGGCGACAACAATCTCAACACATTCGGTTTACCTCCCCTCCATCTACACCGGATTCCGACCAAGACAACTTCGTGTTTGCACCTCGTGGGGAAGACATGGAAGTCGATCAAGAGAAAAATGAAGAAGATGAGCGCTTCCAAGGTTTGATGGCCAACCTCCGAGCCACGCACCAAGCTCCAACACTGGCGGACCGAGGTACACACCAAGTCGGGCCCGACTTCCCTCAACGTCGGTCCAGTTCATTCCATGGTGGTGCGGTCCCGAGGCATTATGAGCGTGGAGAAGGGAGCGGTGCAAGGCAAGAGCAAGCTCAAGGTGGTGGTTATGAAGGCTATGCCCAATGGTACGGTCCGGGAATGGTGTTTCCCGAGCAACAACAAACCGTGGACATGTCCTTCTTGGCCAACCAAATGGCCCATCTCCAACTTCAACAAGAGAATGTTCTCCAAAAGGTCCATCAAGTGAATCTCCAGCAACAACAAATGTACCAACATCAACAACAAATGTACCAACAACAACAACAAATGCTTCAACAACAAAGTTCTTTCCAAGCTAGCCAACAAGAGATGAACCGAGCCCTCGGCTACACTAGACGAGAGGTGGAAGAGCTTAGGGAGGTGGAAGACCAAAGGTGGCGGGTCCAAGATAGCTTCAACACGTGGATGAGCGGGAACTTCCCTTCCCGTGAGGACCAATGGACACGCCCGGAGCCTCAACTCCAACCACCACCACAAGACTTCTACCAAGAGCAAGTGTACGAGAGGGAGCGGCAAGCAAGGCTCCAAAGAGGACGTAGACGTGACAACCCCTTCGATTGATCCTATACATGCCATTGAAGAATAAAGAAATTGTGAGCTCTTCATACTCTTCTCTCTTGCTTTTAAGTTTGATGGGGACATCAAAATTTTAAGTATGGGGTGGGGGTAGGTGTGTTCATGATTTCACTTGTTTATGTTTGTTTGTTATTTTGAGGATATTTGTTATTTGTTTCTAGTTTGTGTTTGGGATGTTTGCTTCTTGGTTTGTGGCTTGATGAAAGACATGGATGATTAATTTGGTCTTGAATGGATGAGTTTTTGGTTTTAGAGAAACTTTTTGCAAAACTCCATAAAATAAAAAAAAATTGAAAAATTGTGTTAAAAACAACAAAAAGATTTTGTGTTTTGTAGGTTTTGGACTAGAAATTCCCATCTTAGATTGCCAAAATAAAAGCTAATGATGATGTGAGCATGTAAATTCCTTTGCATATTTTTGGATAGTTTAGCCTCTAAAATGATGTTGCTTTTGATGTGATCGTGATATCTTGCTTGTTTTATTGAACATGTGAGTTCTAGGATGAGTTCTTATGCAACTAAGTATGAGTGACCCTTGTGAGCTTGATTTTTGGCCATTTTAGGGATTCTTGTTCATATTTGCATATCCCTCATGTTTCTTGTGTGATTAGCTCATTCATGCTTAGTAAAACTTGCTATTGCGGTGTTTATCTATTTTCCAAGACCGTCATGAGAATTGTCCTAGCATTGTCACATTGATTTTGAACTTTATTCTTCTAGTCACATAAATGTTCCATATCCTACCATGAAGTTAATCCTTTGTTTGTAGCCCCGTTCTAGCCTAAGCCTTTGTTTGAAACTCCTCAAAAATATTATTCCTAGCCTTATATGACTTGACCCTTATGGGATTGGACTTTAGAAGAGAGGTTTGGATTGTATTTGAAGAGTTGAGATTCTCTTGGGTTTAAGGGCAAAGAATGGTGTTATGAATCATGTGGGAAGTGCATCTTTGTTGTACAAAAAAATGAAAAAGAAAGAAAAGAAAGAAAGAAAATGTTGGAAATGTAAAGTGGAATGAAAGCAAAGGGCCTAAGTGAAGAAAAATGGTCCGACCGAGTTTCAAGCCACATCGGGCCCGATGTCATAAGAAAGTCGGTCCAAATGTAGAAAGTGTGGTATATCCAACAAAAAGCCTAAGAGCAAAGATGAAGTGGAATGTTAAGTGAAATTGTGGGTTGAAGAGAAAAAAAAATGTTAAAGTCTTTTGGGTGAGAGTGAAAGTAATTGAGGAATTTTGGTGAAGTTGGTGAGAGTTTAGGTTGTTCAATCCCCATTGTAAGCACCACAAGACCAAATAATTCCCACCTTGAGAAATACCAAAAGCCCCATTACAACCCGGCCGAATGGAACCTCTTTGAGGACCTCCATTGAGCTAAGTTCAAAAATTCTTTGTGTACTTTGTATTAGGCATCTCTAGGTGGAGGAATTGGTGATATTAGCTTCAATAGTAAAGTCCTTATTTGCATGAATTTTGAGCTTGAGTGTTCATTGCTAAACCCAAACACATGATGAGTGATACACATTCACATATCCCTAAAGTGAGGCTTAGTTGCATTGACTCTTTTCCTTGGAACACTTAATCATGTGTGATGATGTAATCTTGCTTGAATATCAATCACTTGTGCTTAAAATGTGTTTTCATACGAGGCTCTACTTGAAGATTATGTTTCGGTCTTGCTTACATTGTTATTGCTTGAGGACAAGCAAGTTTAAGTATGGGGTATTTTGATGTCTCTTTATTTGGTGGTGTTTTCATATGTGATTTCATTTGTAAATATGTTTCTTTTTCCCCTTTTCTTGCGTGTTTTGTTCCTTTTTAGCTTAGTTCCCGTATTTCTATGAGATTCGGAGACTACGCGTATTTTATGTGTTTTGTAGGTAATTTGGCATGAATCGAGGATCAATTTGAAGGAGGATCGAGGCATGGAGCAAAGGCCGAGCTAAAGCGGGAAAAGGAGGAGCAAGCCATGAAGAAGAACAAGAGAAGCCAACAAGAAGAAGGTGGAACGAGGTTCGGACCGAGTTGCAACCACGCCGGGCCCGACTTGGGAGATTTCAACCTCGGACCGAGATGCACGGTACCTCGGGCCCGATGTCCTCTGTGTCAGTCCGAGTCGGTCACCGAACTACTTGGGCTCCAAGGCACGAATTTGTGGACTTCCACTTTTGCCCCTCATCTAATCTATAAAAGGCCCTCTTGTCTTCTAATTTGGGTGCTCTCACACACACAACAACCCTCAAAAGGATACTTGGAGAGCAAGGAGGAAGGAGAGGAGGAGGAAGAGAGAGAGAATCGGCCAAGGGAGAGGAAGACTTGATAGGTTTTGTTGATAGATTAGCTTTGCTTTGTTTTGATCTTGTGGATTTTGAAACCCTTGATTGGAATTTGTGGATTGCTTTTGATTTGAATGAAACTTTGCTTTGTTTTGAGATTGATGATGTTGATTGCTTTCCCTTTTGATTTGTTTGCTTTCTTTGTTTGCTTTCTTTGTTTGCCACATGGAGTAGATCTCCTTGATCTTGGGTTATGGGGGAAAACCCTAGTTAGGTTTGGGCTAGAAACCCCAATTCCATAGCCTTGAGTGTTTGATTTAAGGAAACCACTCTACATAGAGCTACAATTCCTTGGGAAAGTTGGGAATCAAGGCTTGAGATTGGCAAAGTAGCGAAAGTGAACATTTGTCAATCTCAAGGCCTTGCTTCGAAGGGGATTTCCCCATGGATCGAGGTGTAGATGTGGTTGGAACGAGGGCGAAAGCACTCAATCCTAGTCCGATCATCACTCATTGCTTAAATTGGGGTGGAAAAGCCTTAATCTACTAGGGAAGGAACCCAAAAGCCCAAGATCTACTTTTAATCCTTGAAAGTTCGACAACCCCAGCTACCTCGGGCCCGACTTACACAGTGTCGGTCCCGACTTCCTCTTGACGCCAACCTCGGGCCCGACGTGACCTCAGTGTCGGTCCCGACTGTTTTCTTTGTTTTCCTTTGTTTTACGCTCTCCTTTCTTGCTTTTTAGTATCTAGGCACATCAATCGAGTAGACTTCCCGAGTGTTCGACACCCACCACGTGCTACAACGGGGTTGGGTTATAAATTGTATCTCTAGACCCTCGCACATCGAGGCGATCATCTATCTTGTGGGGGCCCTGCGTAATTTTGACTTGTATTCTGATTGCCCCATGGTTGATAGTTGTTTGACCTGTCATTATAATTAGGCTGGTTCCTGTAGGGTCCTCTCATGTAATTCATCTCATCTATTGTCTTAGCGGTTCTAACCTGCTCAATGTTAGTGCAAGCAGAAGTACTATGCGCAGAAGAACCACATTCTTGACATGATTGAGAGGATTTTAGAAAACTTACCTGTTTCCTCAGACGGTTGACCTCATCTTGTAAGAATTGATTTTTAACATCGGGGTCAACTTCATCTCGGTTGGGCACATAGAGACGTTTTTGAGTTTGTGGAGCCTGCTGGGTTCCGTACATAGCATCGTAATTCGCCAGCTTGTCCAACAGTTCCCACGCCTCTGTTGGGTTCATCTCTATAAAACCGCACGCAGTATGCGTGTTGATGCGGTTCTTGGTCTCCGCGTTGATACCCTGGAAAAAGATTTCTTGCAATACATATAAAGGTTGCCCATGAGTAGGGCACTGTCTAAGCATCTCTTTGAATCTTTCCCATGTTTCAACAAATGTTTCATTAGGCAACTGGTGATAAGAGGTGATGCGTTTCCTTAACTCCGTTGTCTTAGCAGGTGATCGCTCGGAAATGCGAGGGTCTAGAGATACAATTTAGAACCCGACCCCGTTGTAGCACGTGGTGGGTGTCGAACACTCGGGAAGTCTACTCGATTGATGTGCCTAGACACTAGAAAGCTAGAAAGGAGAGCGTAAAACAAAGGAAAACAAGAGAACAGTCGGGACCGACACTGAGGTCACGTCGGGCCCGATGTTGGTGACAAGAGGAAGTCGGGACCGACACAGGGTAAGTCGGGCCCGAGATATTTGGGTTTGTCGAACTCAAAGATTTAAAGTAGATCTTGGGATTTTGGGTTCCTTCTCTAGTAGATTAAGGCTTTTTCACCCCAATTCAAGCAATGAGTGATGATCGGACTAGGATCGAGTGCTTTCGCCCTCGTTCCAACCACTTCTACACCTCGATCCTTGGGGAAATCCCCTTCGAAGCAAGGTCTTGAGATTGACACATGTTCACTTTCGCTACTTTGCCAATCACAAGCCTTGATTCCCAACTTTCGCAAGGAATTGTAGCTCTATGTAGAGTGGGTTCCTTAGATCAAACACTCAAGGCTATGGAATTGGGGTTTCTAGCCCAAACCTAGCTAGGGTTTTCCCCCATAACCCAAGATCAAGGAGATCTACTCCATGTGGCAAACAAAGAAAGCAAACAAATCAAAAGGGAAAGCAATCAACATCATCAATCTCAAAACAAAGCAAAGTTTCATTCAAATCAAAAGCAATCCACAAATTCCAATCAAGGGTTTCAAAATCCACAAGATCAAAACAAAGCAAAGCTAATCTATCAACAAAACCTATCAAGTCTTCCTCTCCCTTGGCCGATTCTCTCTCTATTCCTCCTCCTCTCCTTCCTCCTTGCTCTCCAAGTATCCTTTTGAGGGTTGTTGTGTGTGTGAGAGCACCCAAATTAGAAGACAAGAGGGCCTTTTATAGATTAGATGAGGGGCAAAAGTGGAAGTCTACAATTTCGTGCCTTGGAGCCCAAGTAGTCCGGTGACCGACTCGAACCGACACGGAGGACCTCGGGCCCGAGTTACTGTGCATGTCGGTCCGAGGTTGGAAACTTCCAAGTCGGGCCCGGTGTTGTTGCAACTCGGTCCGGACCTCGTTCCACCTTCATCTTGTTGGCTTTCCAGTTGTTCTTCTTCATAGCTTACTCCTCTCTTTCCCGCTTTAGCTCGGGCCTTGCTCCATGTCTCGACCCTCCTTCAAATCGATCTTCGATTCATGCCAAATTACCTACAAAACACATAAAATGCGCATAGTCTCCGAATCTCATAGATTTACGGGAACTAAGCTAAAAAGGAACAAAACACACAAGAAAAGGGGAAAAAGAAACATATTTACAAAGGAAATCACATATGAAAACACCACCAAATAAAGAGACATCAAAATACCCCATACTTAAACTTGCTTGTCCTCAAGAAATAACAATGTAAGCAAGACCGAAACATAATCTTCAAGTAAAGCCTCGTATGAAAACACATTTTAAGCACAAGTGATTGATATTCAAGGAAGATTACATCATCACACATGATTAAGTGTTCCAAGGAATAGAGTCAATGCAACTAAGCCTCACTTTAGGGATATGTGAATGTGTATCACTCATCATGTGTTTGGGTTTAGCAATGAACACTCAAGCTCAAAAATCATGCAAGTAAGGACTTTACTATTGAAGCTAATATCACCAATTCCTCCACCTAGAGATGCCTAATACAAAGTACACAAAGAATTTCGAACTTGGCTCAATGGAGGTCCTCAAAGAGGTTCCATTCGGTCGGGTTGTAATGGGGCTTTTGGTATTTCTCAAGGTGGGAATTATTTGGTCTTGTGGTGCTTACAATGGGGATTGAACAACCTAAACTCTCACCAACTTCACCAAAATTCCACAATTACTTTCACACTCACCCAAAAGACTTAACATTTTTCCTTTCAACCTAAAATTTCACTTAACATTCCACTTCATCTTTGCTCTTAGGCTTTTTGTTGGATTTTCCACACCTTCTACATTTGGACCGACTTTCTTATGACATCGGGCCCGATGTGGCTTGTAACTCGGTCGGACCTTTTTTCTTCACTTAAGCCCTTTGCTTTCATTCCACTTTACATTTCCAACATTTTCTTTCTTTCTTTGTTTCTTTGTTTTCATTTTCTTTTTGCACAACAAAGATGCACTACCCACATGATGCATAACGCCATTCTTTGCCCTTAAACCCAAGAGAATCTCAACTCTTCAAATACAATCCAAACCTCTCTTCTAAAGTCCAATCCCATAAGGGTCAAGTCATATAAGGCTAGGAATAATATTTTTGAGGAGTTTCAAACAAAGGCTTAGGCTAGAACGGGGCTACAAACAAAGGATTAACTTCATGGTAGGATATGGAACATTTATGTGACTAGAAGAGTAAAGTTCAAAATCAATGTGACAATGCTAGGACAAATCTCAGGACGGTCTTGGAAAATAGATAAACACCGCAATAGCAAGTTTTACTAAGCATGAATGAACTAATCACACAAGAAACATGAGGGATATGCAAATATGAACAAGAATCCCTAAAATGGCCAAAAATCAATCTCACAAGGGTCACTCATACTTAGTTGCATAAGAACTCATCCTAGAACTCACATGTTCAATAAAACAAGCAAGATATCATGATCACATCAAAAGCAACATCTTTTTTAGAGGCTAAACCATTCGAAAATATGCAAAGGAATTTACATGCTCACATCATCATTAGCTTTTATTTTGGCAATCTAAGATGGGATTTTCTAGTCCAAAACCTACAAAACACAAAATCTTTTTGTTGTTTTTAACACAATTTTTTAATTTTTTTTATGGATTTTTTTGCAAAAATTTCTCTAAAACCAAAAACAAAGACTCATCCATTCAAAACCAAATTAATCATCCATGTCTTTCATCAAACCACAAACCAAGAAGCAAACATCCCAAACACAAACTAGAAACAAAAAACAAATATCCTCAAAATAACAAACAAACATAAGCAAGTGAAATCATGAACACACTTACCCCCAACCCATAATTAAAATTTTGATGTCCCCATCAAACAAGGAAACCAAAACTTAAAAGCAAGAGAGAAGAGTATGAAGAGCTCACAATTTCTTATTCTTCAATGGCATGTTTAGGATCAATCGAAGGGGTTGTCACGTCTACGTCCTCTTTGGAGCCTTGCTTGCCGCTCCCTCTCATACACTTGCTCTTGGTAGAAGTCTTGTGGGAGTTGAGGGTCCGGGTGCGTCCATTGGTCCACACGGGAAGGGAAGTTCCCGCTCATCCATGTGTTGAAGCTATCTTGGACCCGCCACCTTTGATCTTCCACCTCTCTAAGCTCCTCCACCTCTCCCCTAGTGTAGCCGAGGGCTCGGTTCATCTCTTGTTGGCTAGCTTGGAAAGCACTTTGTTTTTGAAGCAATTGTTGTTGTTGTTGGTACATTTGTTGTTGTTGGAGATTCACTTGATGGACCTCTTGGAGAACATTCTCTTGTTGAAGTTGGAGATGGGCCATTTGGTTGGCCAAGAAGGACATGTCCACCGTTTGTTGTCGCTCGGGAAACACCATTCCCGGACCGTACCATTGGGCATAGACTTCATAACCACCACCTTGAGCTTGCTCTCGCCTTGCACCACTCCCTTCTCCACGCTCATAATGCCTCAGGACCTCATCACCATAGAATGAACTAGACCGACGTTGAGGGAAGTCGGGCCCGACGTGGTGTGTACCTCGGTCCGCCAGTGTTGGAGCTTGGTGCGTGGCTCGGAGGTTGGCCATCAAGCCTTGGAAGCGCTCATCTTCTTCATTTTGATCTTGATCGACGTCCATGTCTTCCCCACGAGGTGCAAACACAAAGTTGTCTTGGTCGGAATCCGGTGAAGATGGAGGGGAGGTAAACCGAATGTGTTGAGGTTGTTGTCGCCGCCCCTCTCTTGCACCTTAGGGGTCACCAAATGAGTGTGGCTTGCCGGCCCACACTTGGTACCAATTTTGATACCGAGAAAGATCATAGAGGTTGTGCACCAACCGAATCGACACACCATCATAGTTTGAGTGAGGGGCCAAGGAAATCATGTAGAGCTTCTCCTTGATTATGTTGGCCTTCTTGAAATACTTCATGTTCATGTACTCAACACCATTCGGAGCCGGAGAATACTTGTTGAGATCAACTCCTAGACGCATGGTGAGCCTTGCTATCATCCCGCCGAAGTAGATCCAAGAGGAGCTTTGGAAGTCTCGCACCATCTTGACCCACTCCCATGCAAGGTTTATGGGCTTCTCGGTGTTGAAGAGCATCTCATGGAGCAACATAATCTCTTCCTTCATCGGCTTGCTCAACTCATAACGAGCATAGATTGCACATCCCAAAACTCGCACCATGACCCGAAAAAGAGGGCTAGCAATCTCGGTTGTGGAGGCGCCCTTTCTCATCTCGCTCTTCCCGGCCACATGACGCCACACTTGGTTCACCTTCTCATTGTTGACGCCGGTCTCTTCTCTTGGGCATGGAAACCCGAAGTAGGTAGCCAAATCCCTAAGAGTGAGATTGTGGTCCTCATTGCCCAATTGGAAAGTGAGCGCCCCTTCCTCATCCTCCACATTATCATAAGTGCATTCGAACGTGGCCATGAATTCCGAGGTGAGGGCGGGGTAGTGGGTGTTGTCCCACCTTAGCATCCCATTGAGACCGATGTGGGAGTAGCACCGTGGAAGAGCTTGATCCATGTCCATCTTCCTCACGGCTTCCCAATCAAGCCACCTTGTGTGATGCTCAAGCGCCATATATCTTGCATAACTCTCCACTTGCTCCTCATCCTCCAAATAGACATCATCCAACTTTGGCTCTTTCCTTGACTTCTTGGATTTCTTCCTTGGCCTTTCCGCATGAGATGATGAAGCTCTAGTCTCCATGGTACCTACACACATCCAACCAAACAAAAGGGTCCAAGATAAACTCCATACAACTCAACAAAAGCACTCATCAACACACAACAACACTTCAACACAAGGGGAACCCCATACTTAGTTTCTAAACACACATGCATCTCAATCCAACATGAACCATCATGGATATCTTCTAACAATGGCTAAGCAAATGATCATACTACATCATGATTAGGCTATAGCCAACAATGAAACACATGAATCCACATGATATCACAAGAAGAAAGCAAAAACAACAAGGATCGACTTCCAACCTATGTCGGGCCCGACTTATTCAACCTCGGTCCGACTTGTTGGACCGACTTCCACAACTCGGGCCCGACTCTCCTGGGCACGTCGATCTCGACCTAGTTCATGCTTCGACTCTAACTTCAAATCAACCCAAATCACTCTATCATGCACTTAAATTTCAAATTCAACCATCAAACATCCCTAATCGAAGTTCTAAATGGATCTAAGCATGCATAAACAACTTTAAAGCTCAATTTCACAAATCATGCAAATCCACCATTGATGCTCAAATTCAAGCTCTCAATCAAACATGGCATTACTCAATCTATGCAATGAAAGCACAAAATTTTCAAAGAAATAAGTAGAGATCGAGTAACACATACCGGATTCGAAGAGTATTGAACTTTTAAACAAATAAGCAACTTAGAACTCAAATTTCCTCAATCTAGATCGAGATGGGGGATGAAGAACGAGATTGAACTCGAAATTTCTACTTGGAATCGGGTTAGGGAGGTCTTTTTGTGGTTGGATCGAGATGAAGAAAGGAAGTGTGTGGATCGAGTATGGTGAGGAAGGGGCGGCCGACTTTGAGAGTGTTTGAGGGAGATGGGTTGTATTTTGGGAATGGTGGTTGATATGAAGATGGTAGGTAGGTGGGGGATGGTATTTAATGGGGGAAGGGGACAAATTAGGTCAAGGGAAAAATTGGCATTCCAACTAGTCGAATCGGGTCGGACCGACTTCATGGACCGACGTCCCTATGTCGGGCCCGACTTACCTGGGCTCGATGTGGGAGTATTCGGGTCACCAATTTTACTCCACCCTCTTGCAACTTCTTTCCCATATTTCCATTTATATATTTCACCTCAAATCCTACACATCCTTGAAGAATACACAACACCAAGAATCCACAAAACACTAGATAGAGATTGGTTAGAGAAAAGCTAGGCTAAACTAAAAAAATCAAACTAAAATTACGAAAAGAAAGCTACTAGCTCGGGTTTCCTCCCGAGAAGCGCTCGTTTAGAGTCACTAGCTTGACTTCCTAACCTCAACCTCATGGCGGGTGAAACACGGTGAATTGCTCGCCATTGTTATGCCCATTCCCATTGCCTTCATACCCATAAAACCACCAACGATGGTCTATATAGGCATGGCTCTCCGATCTCGGGCCTCTCTCCATCATGTTTTTCTTTTCCTACACCAAAGTTATCCAAAGAATTCCTAGGAGATTCTACCAATTCATCTTTCAAATCACTAAGACAAATGTAGGAGTCTCCTAAGTCATCGTTCAAATCACTTAAACAAATGTAGGAATCAAAAGTTTGGAAGAATTGTGGTCATCACCAATATCAAAAGGATATAAGTAAGGATACTCTTCATTTCTTCTTGGGCTCGCATTGATCCTTGACTCATTTTAATCCTTAAATTGCTCCAACAACTCCCTTACTTGTATTTGTTCATTGAACCCTTCATCACTTCTCAACAAAACGGCCTCTCTAGCAACTTCCACTTCTTCATCTTTTCTCTTGGCACTCTCTTCAAGTTTGAGGATAGCCAAGGCGTCCGGCTCATTCAAAGCTTTGTTGAAGTGAAAATCGACCTTTTCTTCACCAATCTCAAAGGAAACCTTGCCGTTTTTGACATCAAACCTTGCCCCCGCCGTAGCTAAGAATGGTCTTCCTAAGATTATTGGGACCAAGGGGTCCTCATGCATGTCCAAGATCACGAAATCATCGGGGACAAAGTACTTTCCAACTCGCACCGGCACGTCATCCAATATTCCCTTAGCCTTGATGATGGAACCGTCGGCCATAGTTAGGGACATATCGGCCGGCTCCATTTCACCCAAATTTGCTCTTCTCCAAATGCTAGCGGGCATCACCGAAACACTTGCCCCAAGGTCACATAAGGCTTGGAAGTTTTGAGACCCCACACCAATAGTTATAGCAAAGCGACCGGGATCTCCTAGCTTTTGCGGTAACTCCAAGGTCTTGACCTCATCTTGCATTTCAACTATGGATCTCTTCTTGCTCAGAATCTCCTTTAAGAACTTGGCATAAGATGGCATCTCGCTCAATGCATCGGTGAATGGGATAGAGATGTTCAAGCCTTGCAAGAGTTTGAGAAACCTCTTGAACTTGTTCTCAACAACATCTTTCGGCTTCTTTGAGGGATATGGTAGAATTGTTGCACCTTGAATCTTGCTTGGATCAACCTCTTTGGACTTCCCCACTTCACTTGCAACATTTCCTGGTTGGACCGACTTGGGCACCATGTCGGGCCCGATGTTGTGACTCTCGGTCCGAGGCAAAGGAGTTGGATCGAGGTGTGGGTACGTCGGGCCCGAGTTACTCTCAACCTCGGTCCGAGGTAAAGGGGTCGATCTTCTTGCTGGGTCGACTTCGGGGAACGTCGGACCCGACTTGCTGGGTAAGTTGGTCCGACTCTCTTCATTCTTCTTAGGCATGTGTGGCTCGGGTAGGTTTCGGCCACTTCTCAATCCAATTGCCCGGACTTCATTTTGATTGTTTTGAGCTCGAGGGTTCTCCTCGGGTCGGCCCGGAAGTCTCCCATTCTCTCTCGGGGCTTGAGTTGCAATTTGGGCAAATTGATTGTCGACTTGCCTCCTCCATGCACCAAACTCATTGAATTGGGTCCTCATCTCCTTGAACCCATCTCTCATCTCTTGAGCAAATGATTGTATCTCATTGAATCTCGGTGGTCTATATGGTGGTGGTGGCGCCCTTGGCTCGTTTTAATTGAAGTTGTTGTTGTAACTTTGAGCTTGACCGTTGTTCCACCGGCCATTGCCACCATTGTTGAAATTGCCTCTTCCACCGAAATTTCCTCGAACATAGTTTGCCTCCTCAATTCGCTCGTCCAAGCGCACTTGGCTCTCATTCGGACAAACTTGTGTAGCATGTGCAAAGGATCCACACTCCTCACAAGCTCTAGCATTTTGCTTGTAGTAGTGGACTTGCTTCTTAAGCTTGCTCACTTCACCTTCAAGGAATTGGAGCTTCACATCCTTGTCAATGTCTTCTCCCTTTGGATCATATAACTTCCTTGCACCTTCACCTTGAACTTTCACCTCTTTGCTAGCTTGACTCACCCCATACATGGCCTCATAATCGGATAGCTTGTCAAGTAGCTCCCAAGCTTGATCCGGTGTCAAGTCTATGAACCCACTATCGGTGTGGAGATTGAGCTTGTCCTTCGTTGCCGGATTGATGCCTTGGAAAAAGATGTCTTGGAGCACATATGGTTGTTGGCCATGAGTAGGACATTGGCGCAACATCTCCTTGAAATGGTCCCATGCTTCGAAGAGAGGCTCATTCGGACCTTGTTGAAAGCTTGCAATCTTCCTTCTTAGCTCGGTTGTTTTTGAGGGCGGGAAGAACTTCATCAAGAAAGCATCATAGAGTGTCTTCCAAGTTGTGATTGACCTAGGAGCTTGGCTCTCGAGCCAATGTGTGGCTTTGCCCCCAAGTGACCACTTGAACGCCTTTAGAAGCACATACTCCAATGTCTCCTCGTCGGTAGAGATCGTCTCACACATGTCCACAAAGCGTTTTACGTGCTCTATGGGACACTCATGTGGACGGGCCTCGAATTGATCACGCTTGATGAGGGTAATGAATTGCGTCTTGATCTCAAAATTCTTGGCAACCTCGGGAAGCACAATAGCCGGTTCGGGTACCCTCAACACCGGATGCATGTATTGGCGTGCATTCCGGGTAGAGCGTTGAGTTGAGCCTCGGCCCTCATCCGTTGCTCCCGTTCTCTTCTTGCCACCTCCTCTTGATTGTCCTTCTCAAGTTGCAATCTATCCATTTCGGCCCTAAGTTGAGCCAACTCCTCATCAACATGGAGAGCTTGATTCGCCATCCTTTTCCTTCTTCGGGCTTCTTTGAGAATACTTTCCGGATCACTCACAAACTCAAGCTCAAGTGTTCCTCGGGAGGAACGAGCTAGCATACACCTACGAAACAAAGACACAAACCAAAACAAATCAAAAACAAACAAAGGGTTTGGGCTATTCCCTCACCCAAATCACTACCAAAACACAAGAAACTCACCAAATTGGCACTCAATGCACTTAGACTTCCCCGGCAACGGCGCCAATCTTTTGATCGCTCGGAAATGCGAGGGTCTAGAGATACAATTTAGAACCCGACCCCGTTGTAGCACGTGGTGGGTGTCGAACACTCGGGAAGTCTACTCGATTGATGTGCCTAGACACTAGAAAGCTAGAAAGGAGAGCGTAAAACAAAGGAAAACAAGAGAACAGTCGGGACCGACACAAAGCTCACGTCGGGCGCGATGTTGGTGACAAGAGGAAGTCGGGACCGACACAGGATGAGTCGGGCCCGAGATATCTGGGTTTGTCGAACTCAAAGATTTAAAGTAGATCTTGGGATTTTGGGTTCCTTCTCTAGTAGATTAATGCTTTTCCACCCCAATTCAAGCAATGAGTGATGATCGGACTAGGATCGAGTTCTTTCGCCCTCGTTCCAACCACTTCTACACCTCGATCCTTGGGGAAATCCCCTTCGAAGCAAGGTCTTGAGATTGACACATGTTCACCTTCGCTACTTTGCCAATCACAAGCCTTGATTCCCAACTTTCGCAAGGAATTGTAGCTCTATGTAGAGTGGGTTCCTTAGATCAAACACTCAAGGCTATGGAATTGGGGTTTCTAGCCCAAACCTAGCTAGGGTTTTCCCCCATAACCCAAGATCAAGGAGATCTACTCCATGTGGCAAACAAAGAAAGCAAACAAATCAAAAGGGAAAGCAATCAACATTATCAATCTCAAAACAAAGCAAAGTTTCATTCAAATCAAAAGCAATCCACAAATTCCAATCAAGGGTTTCAAAATCCACAAGATCAAAACAAAGCAAAGCTAATCTATCAACAAAACCTATCAAGTCTTCCTCTCCCTTGGCCGATTCCCTCTCTCTCTTCCTCCTCCTCTCCTTCCTCCTTGCTCTCCAAGTATCCTTTTGAGGGTTGTTGTGTGTGTGAGAGCACCCAAATTAGAAGACAAGAGGGCCTTTTATAGATTAGATGAGGGGCAAAAGTGGAAGTCCACAATTTCGTGCCTTGGAGCCCAAGTAGTCCGGTGACCGACTCGGACCGACACGGAGGACCTCGGGCCCGAGTTACTGTGCATGTCGGTCTGAGGTTGGAAACTTCCAAGTCGGGCCCGGCGTTGTTGCAACTCGGTCCGGACCTCGTTCCACCTTCTTCTTGTTGGCTTTCCTCTTGTTCTTCTTCATAGCTTGCTCCTCTCTTTTCCGCTTTAGCTCGGGCCTTGCTCCATGTCTCGACCCTCCTTCAAATCGATCCTCGATTCATGCCAAATTACCTACAAAACACATAAAATGCGCATAGTCTCCGAATCTCATAGAAATACGGGAACTAAGCTAAAAAGGAACAAAACACACAAGAAAAGGGGAAAAAGAAACATATTTACAAAGGAAATCACATATGAAAACACCACCAAATAAAGAGACATCAGCAGCACAGAAAAACTTTGTAAGAAATTGATCATACAAAGCTTTCCAAGTCCTGATAGACTTAGAAGGTAGGCTCTCTAACCAGTTCAGGGCCTTTCCAGTTAGTGACCATCTAAAAGCTTTTAATAGAACATATTCTAACGAGACACCTTCAGCAGCTATGGTGTCACATAGATCAAGAAAATTTCTAATATGCTCCATAGGGCACTCAGCAGGTTTCCCTTCAAACTGAGCCCGTTTGATTAAGGATATAAATTGTGACTTGATCTCAAAAGGTTTCTCTATCGCAGGAAGCACAATAGGAGATTCTGGCACCCTCAGTTCCGGATGCATGTATTGCTTGGCGTTCCTTGGATAGGCGTCTAGCTCTTCTTGCAGTTGAGCCTTGTTTGCGTCTGCGCCGTCCTTCTTAGCTTTCAGTGCCTCCATCTGGGTCCGGAGGATCTCTAACTCTCGAGCCATCTCTTCTGCTATGGCCATGGCTCGGTTTTCTTGGAGTCGACGGTGCAGGGAACGTTCTGGTTCTAAGTAATAACCTGTGTTATCAAACTGAAGCCTTCTTCGTCCTACCGGCATACACTGAGAAAACAAACAAAGAAAACAAAGATTAAAAACAAAAACGGGGTCGGGCTATTCCCGATCCCAAAGATAAACTAACAACACGTTGCTCCCCCGGCAACGGAGCCAATTTGTTGAGAGGGTTTCTCGGCCAACAAATAAATTTGTAAGTCAAGACCCCGCTGAGTACAATGGAGTCAGGATCGTTCCACAGGAAGCAAAGTTGTTTGTCTATCAATCTAACAAAAATCAAACAAAATCAAACAAAACACTCACGAGATGCCTCGTTAACGATGTTGTCAGGATCGTTACCGAGCCACCGTACACAAATATATTAACTAACGACCTAATTAAATTCGAATTAAAATTTCGGTACCGAGGCAAGTACTCAACAACGAAGATTCCACAGAAATAATTCAAATAAAGCAAAAATCTAGGACAAGGGACACCACAACATAGCCAAGCATAAGAATTCGTAAGAAGATAAGATCATGCCTTTAAACAGATAGAGTTATCAACTTTCGTTGACTTAACAAGTAAATTAATCTACTTTCGCATCCTAATTCACTCAATTGCTTGTTTTGGATCTAAAGCTTGAAACTTTCATTTTCAAACAATATCAACCTTCAAGTTACTAACTTTCTCTTTCAATCAAGTTAAAAACCTAAATTACCTCAACTTTCGTTTTGGTATTAAGCACAACAAACAATCTCAATAAAAGATAAAAGGCATTCAACACTCAATCTTACTCATCAAACATGCTCGACTATGCCGGGCTTAACCCCGACCCTAGAAAAATAAACTACTCACTAATCATAACTAAGACACTAAAAACTTCAATAAAAAGAAACATTGAAACAAAACTCAAAACTCAAATTAATAAGAAAAAATATATTGTCTTACAGAAATTCAGAATAAACCAAAAAAACAAACACCGAACCACAAACACGACCAACGAACACTCGGCAACCGTCGTCTACCGAGCCTCGTGATCCTCTTCCGATCCGATCTCTCTCTCCTTCGGTCGGCCTCAAAATCTCTTCCTAAAAATAAACTCTCTAAAAACTTCTCCAAATCCATCCCCCCTTTCTATGCTAGATAGAAGGGTATTTATACTAAAAAGCTAAAAAACTAAAAAGGCTAAAAGATATAAACTTTCCTAAAAAGATAGAAACAATCTCTAAAAGATAGAAATAAAATCTAAAAAGATATTAAACCCTAAAATACATATTCTAACAACCCCAAAAGATTCTAAAAAGATACTCAACCGATACGGAAATAAATTCCCGCTCATGATCGGTGAATAATAAAAATAATACTCGAAATCTTTCTCTTCATGGCCTCGTTAACGACCCCTCACAGCCTCGTTAACGCGCCTGGGGTTTGTTTTCTTCAACACCTTTTCTTGTACTCTCGAGCTTCGACTTCTTCAATCTTGAATTCCTCCGTCTCTCGCTGAAATGCTCCAAAATCAACTCCATTCAGCTCCTTTCCTCGCTAAAACCTGCAAAATTCACAAAATAGCGTAGATTCCACTCTTTTCACATAATTATGCAAAACTAACTAAAAATACTCAAAACTAAACCTAATAAGCAAAGAAAACCTATCAAAAACTATACTAATAATGCGCACATCAACTTTTGATGTACCTTTTTCTTACTATGGCATTAATGGAACTTGTTGATGATTAGTAATTTTGTGATTTGTTTCTTCCTTGTCTTGTTAATTGTTTGATGATGTCAAAAGGGGGAAGTTTGGAAAATTGCAAAGATGCGCAGAGTTTAAAGGTACATAACATTGATCCCTTGGAAACGATCCATATGCTAAGGGGGAACAAGTTACTTACAGTGTCTGAAAATGGTAATGTCTTATTAAGGGGGAACAACAAAAGAGATGTCTAATTTTGTTGTTTAACGTGCAATTTTTGTATATGTTTGTCATCATCAAAATAGGGGAAATTGTTGGGTACTGGTATCATGGGAACAAGGATTGTTACCATGGAACCAATGCCAAGTATCTCTCTAAGTTTTGATAATGACAAATGACTGGCTTAGAATCGTTGATGCCAAATCAAAAATAAATCCCTAGTTACACAACTAGTATAGTCGGTAAGTCGGGGTCGAACCCAAGAGACACTTGTATTCTAAGTTTTATTATTATCAACTCAAAGAAGTAACAAAAAGGGAGGATTTTTCGTATTTTAATCTAAAACTAGGAAAATTAAAGCAGACAAGACAAACAAACAAAGCAAAGATTGGATTTTTATCAAGTTAAGGAAAGCAATCCTATTCAAGTATCCACTTTTCTTCCTCAAGTTATTGATCCTAGATTCAAACAAGTTATTTCTTTCAGTTATTCCTATCCTGATCAGAATTATAACATGGCAACGAGACATGCAACTTAACATCCAAACAATTCATGAAACGATCATAAATAATAAGGATATTAGCATTAAGAACAAGGATAAACAGGATACATGCAATTGAATTCCAACGAGTCAAACAATCAACATGCATTCAAATCTCTTCTCAATTGTTTTAGTCCAACGAGTCCTAAATCAATTGAGTTGCTACAAAGATTAAGCTTTGCTACGAGAAAACCTAGATCTAGCAATAGAATAATATCAATTCCAACAAGTTGGCCAGACAAGCAGAAATCAACACAATCAATAATAATTAAGCACAAGAGAATTGAAATAACCTGTAGAAATAAACCTGAATAGACGAATCTCACAACAACTTGAGTCTGAAAAGCTTCAACTCGAATAGAATTTAGGGAGTTTAGTTCTCCATAAGAGAGAAAAACACAAAGTCTGAAATTAGATCTAAGAGAGAATACCAAAACAAAGTATGAAAAATAACCTACTATAGTCTCGAACAAGTCGGAATTAAAAAGATAAAAAATATAAAATAAATAAACTAAACGGATAAATATGAACGCGCATCAGATCCAACAGAGCCGCGATCGCCACCAATCCTAGCCGCGATCGCTGCCTGGCTACAAACCGCGATCCATCGGCGACCTCTGGCAAACGCGATCGCCACCCATACATGGCCGCGATCGCGGCCTTCAATTACATCGCGGTCCTCAAATGGCGACCTTGTCCTCCTCGGCGACGTCCACCGCGACCGCCCTCAATAGCGGCGGCGATCGCGGCCTTCAGAAACCTTCGACATCTTCAAATCTTGCTAACTCTAAAATTCCGGCCTTCAACGATGCTCCATAATGCTCATAATAGGCCTAAAACACTACAGAAATATGTACTAAAAAGTCCTAGTTATGCTGTAAAAAACATAGCATATCAAATTCCCCCATACTTAGACCTTGCTCGTCCTAGAGTAAGCTCAAAAATAAAATCAAGCATGACAAATCAACAATGGGAGAAGATGATCTAAAACTAAAAAGCACTCAAAATAATCTCACAACCCGAACCCATGCAGAGAAATAATGAGCAAAAACATGAAAGCTCAAATCACACACCTCACAGATACAAGATATAACACTCGAGCTCCAAAAAGTGTAGAGCAACCTAGGATCTACCCGACATCTAAAATTGTAATCCCCAAGCCCCAAAGTAGAATATGATCCTAAACACTCTGATTTTACCACTCATTCTACTTAGGCGCCCTTTCGGGTTTTCACCTAATCACTCTTTTCATTTTTCTTTAGGTGTGCTCACAATTACTCACATCTCTCATTAACCTCTTATTACCCCAGCCTAATGTTGGTCCGGGTTACCTGCTTATTACCTGAGCCGCCCTTTCGGGTTTTCAGCTCATCCCAGGATTTTCTATGCCTTTTTTATATTTTTATGGCTTTTTTATTTTTTGTGTTTTTTTTATTTAATATGAAATGCATCTGTACAAATATACAACAATGAGTACTCCCTCCCCCATACTTAAACCTTTCATTACCCTCAATGAAATAAGAACAAATCAGATAAAAATAAAGGAAAGGAAAACAGAAGACTCATTGTGGGGAACCTGGTGGCTGCTGATATTGTGACCAATCAGGAAAGCCTGGCCACATGTGACTGAAAAACTCATGATGTTGCCCCTGCACTCGCTGCATGTCCTGAATTATGGATGCAATAGCACTCTGCTGAGCTGCCAACTCTCTCTGATGCGCCACAATATCTCTCTGAATGGACACTATCTCATTCTGGTACATAGTAAGTCATCCCATCTCCCAGAACATCCGGTTCTGCCAATCTAAATCAGAATGCCCACCCCAGCCAGCTCTACCTGCAGCAGCATCCCATGCAGAGGCATCTCCATATCCTCCATATCCACCTCTATAAGCAGCATCTCCACCATCACCATAACCAGTATATCCTCCTATCGCCCAACTCGATGTACTCGCTGGTGTTGTACTAGAACTGCCACCCCATCCAGCAGACGATGTACCAACACCACCTCCAGGCACAAAACCAGCACCACCAAAACCAGGATCACGACCACCATCTCTAACATCTCCTCCATCGTCTCTATCATCACCATCATCATCATAATGACCACCATGGTCCTCCTGATCCTCCATATCTACATCAACCGCAGGCTCCTCCTGCTGAACCCCGCCCCCACCAACAAAATCAGACGGGATGTACAGATAAGCTAAGGTAGGGCCAGTTGGCATGGCTCTGGGAAGATGCAAATAATCCGCAGCTGGAAAACCTATAGTCCAAATATAACCCTGCTCAGCTGATCCCTTCAAACAATGCGCTCTCTTTAGCTGGTTCTCATTATATTTAAACTCAACACTATCAGGCCGTCCAAACCTCTCCTCACTCACAAACTCTCTGGCAAGTAAAGTAACCATCCCACCTATAGCAATCTTGCATGTATCCTTCTTCAAGATCTTTTTAATACTCCCAATAAACAACTCAACCCAATCAGGAATTACATTCTTCATAGGCATCAAACACCAAATCATGCTCAAGTCAAAGCGGGATGCCTTGTTAACCTCCCCTTGTCCCAGAAAACTCATAGACAGCGCCTTATGACATAATCTAATGCAAGGATGGGTAATGCAGTAGTTATATTCCCCCTTCTTAGGCAAAAACCCAACACCTGTAATCACCTCCCAGAAATCATTAAGGCTTGACTCTTGACTAACTGAATACCAATTCTTAGTAGGCTCACCAGTAATCCCAAAAACACCTCTCAACCCCTCTCTGTCTATATAATATGGCTCATCTAGAATGTTAAATTTTAACATATCCTCATCATCTTGAAATGTAGACAGAAACTCTAGCAGTATGTTCCTATAAGTAGGAGCATTCAGCTCAATAAAAACCCCTAATCCACCATTCATCAGAAACCCTCTAGTACAGTTATACATGCCTAGTGTCCCAAGCATCTCAACATCAAAGAATTTAGTACTAGTAAATTTTCTCTTAGCCAGAGCATCCCATTTTTTCTTCTGAACAGGAGTTAGCTTCTTAACAGGATACGCCATCTAATTAATGCAGCTATTCAGATGAACAGTAGAGGTGAAGAAGCAACTTACAGAAGCCGAAAAACGAAACTGTTGGGGGCCGCGATCGCCGAGCAAAAGAAGCGCGATCGCTTTCTGAATCTGGGTTGCGATCGCGGTAGTTCGGGGGCAGCGATCGCGGTCTGGCGGGATCGGCGATTTCCGACTACGATGCAACTCCGAACCGCGGTTCTCTTCAACTCCGAGCCGCGATCGCCTCCTTTGTTTGCCTTCAACGACCCGTCAATGGGCCAAGAGGGTTGTATATGGTGGATTGAAAGGTGTGGGGGGAAATTTTGGGATTTTTGTAGATTTGATTTTGGGGAAGAAATAGAGAGGTAAAAGAAATTTTGTGGACGGATTTGGATTGAGGACGGAATGAGGATTGTAGATCCGGGTTTTGTATTGAGTTTGGAAGAAATTTTTGAGGAGGGTAATGGAGGTTGAAAAAAAAAGGTTTTAATGGAGGTTTTTGATGGAGGTTGAAGAAGAGGTGAGAAATAGAGGAGGAAGGAGAAAGAGAAGCGGAATGAAGAGGAGTGGGGTCGGTGGTGGGAGTGGCCCCACTGTCTCGTGTAAATTTACATTTTAATTTTTTTATATATCTCGAGGGCCGCGATCGCTGCCCTGTGGGGGCCGCGATCGCGGCTTTGGCAAGGTACCGTCAATTCCTTCCGAAAAATGCCCCGCAATCGCCCTTTTGAAGGGGCGATCGCGGTTTGTCCTCAGTAATGTTCTTTCGAACCTAGTACCTGCGTGTTATCCTCACGAGATTGAAAAGAAAAACTAAACAAAAACAAACATAGAAAAAGGAAAGGAAAACTTACCTCGGGTTGCCTCCCGAGCAGCGCCTTTGTTTAATGTCGTTGGCTCGACATTGGTGCCCTTTTTAGTTGGCATTTGGGGTTGGATCATCAAGACCCATCTCTTCTAGCACTTCATGGTTGACTCTCTCATGATATTTTTTTAATCTCTGACATTAACTTTGAACACCTTCTGGGAATCCCCATCCAATAATTCCACAGCCCTATGTGGAAAAACTTGAGTAATTGTATACGGTCCAGCCCATCTAGAACGGAGTTTGCCTGGGAAGAGTGTGAGACGAGACTGAAATAGAAGGACCTTGTCTCCAACCTTGAATTCCTTCCTTAGGATGTTTTTATCATGTCATGCTTTTCTTTTGTTCTTGTAATTCACAGCATTATCATAAGCATCCAATCTCAACTCTTCCAACTCTTGCAATTGTAATTTCCTGAAGTCTCCATTCTCTTTAATGTTGAAATTGCACTTTTGGACCGCCCAATAAGCTTTATGCTCAAGCTCAACTGGAAAGTGACAGCCTTTTACATAACCAATCTGAAAGGAGACATCCCGATGGGTGTCTTGTAAGCGGTACGGTAGGCCCATAAAGCATCATTGAGTCTCAAACTCCAATCTTTCCTATTAGGCGCCACCGTCTTCTCCAGAATAGTTTTTATCTCCATGTTGGACACTTCAGTTTGTCCATTGGTCTGGGGATGATAGGCTGTAGAGATCTTCTGAGTGACATGGTACTTCTTCAATAAAGCGCTCATAGTCTTGTTGCAAAAATGAGTACCCCTGTCACTTATTAGAGCTTTTGGAATCCCAAATCTGGAAAAATGTTGTCCTTAAGGAAACCTACAACTTCTTTTGCATCATCAGTTCTGGTGGCCTTTGCTTCCACCCACTTGGAAACATAGTCCACCGCAAGTAAAATATACAGATTCCCATAGGAAGAGGGGAAGGGTCCCAAAAAATCAATGCCCCAAACATCAAAAACTTCACAGAATATCATGCGAGATTTAGGCATCTCATGTCTTTTAGAAATATTACCCACCCTCTGACAACGATCACATGATTTACAAAAAGCAAATGCATCCCTAAGAATTTGAGGCCAATAAAAACCAGCTTCTAAGACCTTCCTAGCAGTTTTATTAGTCCCAAAATGACCCCCACATGCATAGGAATGACAAAAAGACAAGATAGATTGTACCTCAGAATCCGGGACACACCGTCGGATTACCTGATCTGTACAGTGCTTCCATAAATAAGGATCATCCCAGACATAGAATCGGGATTCATGACGCACCTTGTCCTTCTAAGCCTTGGTAAAATTAGGCGGAAACTCCCCTGAGACGAGGTAGTTAACTAGATTTGCATACCATGGCCTGAACGAGTGGATCCCAAAAGCAAACTCCTCGAATCGCGGTTCACTGTCGCTGTCGCCACCAACGTCGCGATCGCCGCTGATTTTGGCCGCGATCGCGGTTGTCTGAGACGCAGTCGCCTCTTGTTCTGGCGGCGATCGCGATGTGACAGCAGTGGTGACTCCGAAAAGCATGTCATCGGGGAATCGTCCTTGGATTTGTTCTTGGCTTTCTGACTTGGTTTCCACATGTACAAGTCGGCTCAGGTGGTCAGCTACCAGATTTTCGGCTCCCTTTTTATCCTGTATCTCAATATCAAACTCACTCAGCAAGAGGATCCATCTTATCAATCTCGGCTTAGCCTCCTTTTTCGTCATTAAATAACGAAGTGTTGCATGGTCTGAATAAACTATCACCTTTGTTCCCAGCAAATACTGTCTGAACTTCTCCAAGGCAAACACTACAACAAGCATTTCCTTCTCAATGGTGGAGTAGTTCCTTTGGGCATCGTTTAGAGTCATGGAAGCATAATGTATGACATGAGATGCTCTAGCTTCCTTTTGCCCTAAAACAGCCCCAACAGCGTAGTCACTTGCATCACACATGATCTCAAAAGGTTGAGACCAATCCGGGGCTTGAATTATTGGGGCACTGATTAGGCATGTTTTCAGCTCATCAAACGCCTTTTTGCATGCCTCATTAAACTCATAAGGCACATCCTTCTTCAGCAAATCACACAATGGGGCTGAGATCTTGGAAAAGTCTTTGATAAACCTGCGATAGAAACCTGCATGGCCTAGAAAAGAACGCACTTCACGCACATTAGTAGGATAAGGCAAAGATTGAATGATATTAATCTTTGCCCTATCGACCTCAATACCCCTGGATGACACTATGTGACCTAACACAATACCTTGCTCAACCATAAAATGACACTTCTCAGAGTTTAGAACCAAATTGGTTTCTACACATCTTTGAAGGACTAAGGAAAGATGGTTTAAGCAAGCATCAAAGTTGTCTCCATGTACTGTAAAGTCATCCATAAAAACCTCTATGAAATTTTCAATATACTCAGATAAGATGCTTACCATACACCGTTGGAACGTACCGAGTGCGTTACACAATCCGAATGGCATTCTGCGGTATGCAATAGTGCCAAAGGGACATGTAAATGTCGTTTTCTCCTGGTCCTCCGGTGCAATAGCAATCTGAAAGTACCCTGAATAGCCATCTAAAAAGCAATAATAGGAACGACCGGCAAGTCGCTCAAGCATTTGATCAATGAATGGCAAGGGAAAGTGATCTTTTCTGGTTACCGCATTCAGCTTACGGTAATCAATACAGACTCTCGAACCTGTCTGGACTCGTGTGGGGACTAATTCCCCATGCACATTCTCTACCACTGTAATGCCTCCCTTTTTGGGCACAACTTGGGTCTGGCTAACCCACTGACTATCAGAGATAGGATAGATCATACCTGCCTGTAGGAGTTTTAGTACCTCCTTTTTTACTACCTCCATCATAGGTGGGTTGAGCCTTCTCTGTGGCTGTCTGGATGACTTGGGACCATCTTCTAGGAGGATCCTATGCATACATGTAGAAGGACTAATCCCTTTAATGTCAGCAATAGTCCAACCTAGAGCTGTCTTGTGCTCTTTCAATACCTGCACCAATTTTTCTTCTTGCTCCTTGGACAATTTGTTAGAAATAATGATAGGCAAAGTGTCACCATCTCCAAGAAAGGCATATTTTAAATGCTTAGGGAGCTGTTTAAGCTCAATTTCAGGTGCTTGTACTACAAAAGGAAGTAATTTCTCGCTAGGGAGAGTTAGTGGTATGGGCCCAATGGCCAAAGCATCAACAGGGGATTCACAGCAAGCACTCAAATCAGCAAGGATTTCATTATATCTATCAGGCAAATTGTAATCCAAGCATGAAATTCCGATGTCATTCTCTAAAACAGATTGTAACTCATCACCATAAGTAGTATCAAAGAAATCTTGCACAATGGGATCAATTACATCAATAGAACACATAGAATGGTCACCCTGGGGGTATTTCATAGCATTATCCATACTATATTCAAATTTCTCCCCATCAAATTCCATAGTTAGGACACCCTTACACATATCAATTTTTATTCTAGCAGTTTTCATGAAAGGACGTCCTAACAGAATGGGTGCAGCATGCACATCATGATCCATATCAAGCACATAAAAATCAGCAGGGAAAATCAGATTATCTACCATGACAAGGACATCTTCAACAACCCCTTTCGGGTAGACTGTGGACCTATCAGCTAATTGAACAATAACACCAGTTTCATGCAAAGGTCCTAAGCCTAGTGAAGTGTAAACAGAGTAAGGCATAACATTAATAGAAGCACCTAAATCAAGCATGGCTTTATCTATTTTAGTGTCTCCTATTATGCAGGGAATGTTGAACATGCCTGGATCACTGCACTTTTTAGGCATTCGCATTTGAAATACAACAAAGACATGTTCACTAACCTTAACTTTCTGTTTCCCTTTTAATTTTTTGTTCCTTTTGATAGTGCATAACTCTTTCAGAAATTTAGCAAATCTAGGAACACTTTTAATCAGATTGAGCAAAGGGATATTTACCTCACACTTGGAAAACGTCTCAAAGTTCTCCTTGTCATTCTCTGGCTTCCTTGTGCCTTTCAATGCTTCAGGAAAAGGAGGAGGTGGCTTCTGGGAAACCATAGAAGGGAAATACGGATGAACATATTGATCGCTGGAATCTGGAGCCAGGCCGTGATCGCCATCAGAAGGCCGCGATCGCGGTTCTTTAGTTTTTCGGGAATCACCGCCACCGCGATCGCTGCCCGATGTGGACGCGATCGCGTCTTCAATTTTCTCAAATCCCGAGGCCTCAGAGAAGGGGCCGCGATCGCCGATGGGTGGGGCCGCGATCGCGGCCTCTTCAGCCGCGGTCGCCTCTAGTTGTGGCGGCGATCGCGGTTCAGATCTCTCGTCAGTTCTCGGTAATTCTTTTCCACTTCGTAATGTGATTGCACTCACATTCTCCCGAGGATTGATGGGCTGTGCTGGCAATGTTCCAGAATCTCTGGCCTCCATTTTGCTTACTGCATTAGCCAATTGATTGATCTGAGTCTCCATATTCTTGATACTGGCCTGAGTGGTCTGTCCCATCTGATCTACCGTGTTGGCTAGCCTTGCAAACATCTCTTCAGCATTGAAGGAGTTGTTTTGATTTTGAACTGGAGGTCTAGGAACATAAGGTGGTCTGGGTTGCTGATTTCCTCCTTGATTATTATATTGGGGCTGATTCTGATTCCCATATCTCAGATTTGGATGATGTGCCAAGCCTGGATTGTATGTATTAGAATAGGGATCAAAATGAGGTCTAGGAGGTCCATAGCCTCCTACAGCATTAACCTCATCCTGAGGTTCCTGGAGTTGTGGACAGGCATCAGTAGGGTGAAGTGTATCAGCACAGATTTCACATGCCTTTAGTTGTTGAGGGGTTCCTGACAGCATGAACCGTTTCATCATATCTTTCAACTCCGCCATCTCAGCTTTTATAACAAAAGAGGAGTCCATAGCATTGACTCCTTTAGCATTAGTTCTTTTGTTGAATTGCCTTGAGTTCTTAGATAGCTCAGAAAAGAGCTCAAGGGCATTTGTTGGTGTCTTGTTCATCAGGCTTCCACCACAAGCTGCATTCACCATTCTACGCTCTTCATCCAGTAATCCACCAAAGAAATACAGTACCGGGTCTTGATCAAAATACCCATGATACGGACAGCTTTAAATAACTGTCAGAAGCATTCAACCATATAAAAACAACCGTCATCACAATTGTTTCCACCGTCATCACAATTTATTTCATCGTCATCACAATTTTTTGATGACAAAAGTTGTAATAAAAGGTAAAAAGTGTCATCAAAATGTCTTGTGACAAATTTTTGATGACAAAAATTATCATCAAAGGCATTCAACCACATAAAACAACCGTCATTACTGTCATCACAAATTTTTGATGACAAAAAGTATCATCACATGCCTAGATGATAATTTTTAATGATAAAAAGTGTAATAAAAGGTTAAAAAAATTGTCATCACTTTTCATAAATTGTCATCACTATACGATTTTTTTCATAAATTGTCATCACTTTAAATAACTGTCATCACTATTTGATGATGGTTTGATTGTCATCAACTATCATCACAAATGTCATCTCTAATTAATGACGGTTCGAATGTCATTAATCGTCATCACTATTTGATGACGATTCGATATTGTCATCGATTATCATCACTACATGATGACGGTTCGATTGTCATCAACTATCATCACTACTTGATAACGATTTGATTGATTTGTTTGTCATCGAAAGGGCCTTGATGACAAACAAGTGTCATCAAATGTAATAAAAAAATTGTCATCAAGTGTCATACATGTTTCTAAACGGCCTTGATGACATTCAAGCACATAAAAACAACTATAATAAACACATAAAGTTGTCATCAAATAACATCACTTGTCATAAAAAAAAAATACTAATAGCCTATGTGGGATTTGAACTCACATCATTATTTTTTAAGAAAAATGCTCTACCATTTGAGCTAATAGGCTAAATACATTTTATAATAAAAATAGATCCTAAATTAAATTGCACTAGAAAAGAAGAAAATAGGAATTACCTCAACCATAAATTTGAATGCACAATTTGGAAAGACAAACCTCCACGTCATTCCAAGATGACAACCTACATCTTCTTCTGGATTTGAACATGCTTAGTCATACACTTTCCTGATTTTCTTTCAAAACAATATATCTTTCTTTGTAGACTCTGTTGTAGGTTCTCTTAAGCATCAACAACAATAAAGATCCAGTAAATATAACGAATACACGTTCAAGGGTCAACTAGTGATACGCTGGATTCTGTACAACGTAATTATGTATTTTTATAAGGATTTCTGAGTGTTTTAGGCTAGATTAAGGCATTTATTTGTAAAATCAGTAAAGCCTACAAATGAAAACTTTGAAGACAGAGATCCGAGTTTGACCTGAAGACCCGCTTTACAGCGGTTGCTAAGGAGTACAAGACTGAAGATTCTGTGAAGAAGAAGACACGCGCCCTCGGGTATGGAGCCGAGATCGCGGGAGATCGAGATTCCGCGAGCGCTGAGAGCATGAGGGGCCGCGCCCGTGGCTACTGACCCGCGCTCGCGGGTGGCTTTTTTTGCGCCGACTTTATTTTATCTTAAATTTACGTTTTATTATCTTTAGTATTTAGTTTATTTCGGTTGTTTTTAGTATTTAAACCTTGTTTTCGTATTCAGTTGAGAGACAACTTTAGAGAGACTACTTTACTTTTAACCTAGTTTTTATTAAGTATTATGGAGAACTAATCTTCCTTGGAGTTTGTTCAATCAAGGAAGCCTTTGTTTTGAATTTGTGAGATTTTAGTAACTTTTCTATCCTTTGGTTAATATCAAAACTCTTGTTTTTATTTCCATGATCTATTTTGATTTTATGAGCTTGGTCAACTTGTTTGATTGACTTAGATATACTGTTTGGATTGGGTTTGATTGTTGTATGTGCAATCTTATTTATCATTGAAACAACTCTTTTCCAAGATCGTGGACTGGAATTGAGAAAGAGTGTTTGATGATTATTTTATGCATGAGACTCGTTGTTTGATTGCATGAATTGATTTCCTATTATTCTTAATACTTTGCATGATTTGAATTAAGCGTCCTTGTTCATATCATAGTTTCGCTTGGACCGTGGACAAGCGAAAATCTTTAATAAGGATTGGAATTAACCTAGGAAATATAGAAAAGTGGATGAATCAATGATCGAAGGATTAAAAAGGTGGAATTGATTGAATGTACTCAGCTTGCTTTTAATTGATTTGAAACTTAATTCTGTTTGCTTGCTTAAACTCAAAACCCCTGTCTTTGCTGATTGATTAGAAACACTGATTCTCTTGGGTTCGTGTAATATCCGCTAAACTCTAAATATAATAAAACGGATATTTTTCCCAATAAATTTTTTTCTCTCAAATAGAGAACTTAATAAACTTTATAATTTCATACTATATTATGAAAGGATACACAAGTTTACTACAATGACAATTACGAAATTAATTAAGTATATTATGCAAGTCGGATACCTATCTAAATATTTTCTCTTGAAAAGAGAGTTTAATTATTTGTATAAATGTCACAATAAAAATATAAAAGTGCTATTAATGTATTATCCGCAATATTTCAAGACTTTAAATCCAATATAATATAATTTTATAATTCTTTCTCTTATAAAGGAGAATTTTTAAATATATTTTATATATAACCCTTTTGCTCTTTAAAAAGAGATTCGTACGTAAATTAAAATTAAATAAATTGCAAGAGGGATAAGGGTTACGAATAAATAAAAGCATTTAAATAAAAATAATGCTTCATAATTTCGGTTTTAGTAAATAAAAAAGGGGTACAACAAGCTAGTAAAAATACAATGAAAATTCAATAAAAAGAATGCAAGAGTCGGGACTTGAACACGAGACCTCTTGCAATCCCATCTCACACGCCCCTCCCTCTTTCCCCTAGACCAATGTAACTTAACTACTCATAATCCCCCTCTTTTAATAAAATACCCTACTATTCTTCTTCTTCTTCAAACAAGTCAAAGTGAACTTGATTGATTTGACGCTTCACCATTGCATGCTCTTTGCTTCTTCTTCTTCCTCCCTTGGCTTGCAAGACCAACTTTGTTGCGTCATCATCTCATCACCATCAAACTAGCACACTCTTGACCAATCTACTTCCATCTCCTTCTTCTCCATTGGTTGATGACCATTGCCATGGATCACCAAGTTGCACTCCTTTGCCTATTTAAAGGAGCTCCAACCTCCTCCAAATTCACACCATTCTTCCATCCTCCTCTCTACTAGCAAACTCTCTCAAATTCAAGTCCAAAAATCAGCCTAGAGAAGCCATAGAAATTCTAGTTTTTCCCTTTCAAAACACCATTAAAACTCCTTAGAGCCACCACAAATTCACCACCACTCCACCGCCGGACCACCAGGCCGCCTTCCCGCCACCCGCGCGCGCCGCCAGAGCCCCACCTGGCCAGCCACCGTCCGTCGCCGGTCCGCCTTGGTGATCGACACCCCTACCCTCTCCTCCTCTGTATTCTGTAATACAGGCTACAAGAAATTAGGGTATAATAATTTAATCCCTTCTTATTTTATTAATTCAATTAATTCATGTTTTATTAAAATAATTTGTTAGTACAAGTAAACAATTTAAATATGGGTTAAAGTGCAAGTTTCAATTTTAATAAAAAATATTAGTTTAGTTCTTGTTAGTTGAAAAGAGAAGATAAATCAATTAAATAAAGTATCGTGGAACATTCCTTATATCATATTATATTATAAGTTGCAAGACATGTTTTATATAAATAATAATAAGAACTTTTGTAAAAGTATTTTTATATAAAGTTACTAGTATAAAGTTGTAGCTTTCTATATTTAAAAGATATTTTGTTGGAAGAATACTTATATTTATTAATGTTACATATCTCTAAGTGTAAAAGAATATAATGATATATGAATTTTTATAATGATGATATACATGTTAATGAATCTATTGTTTAATAAAAATATTAGTTTGACCTACCTCTAGGTGTATAGATTTCTAAAAGATATAAGCTTTAATTATAAATATATAAGTTGTGACAATAAGTTAATATATAATATGTTATTATATTACTAAGTTATAAAAGTTGACTTGCATGACAAGATATTGGAGAAATATGGGAAAGATGTTATAATTTGAATTAAGATATCTTAATGGCCTAGACATAAGATTTATTTAATAATAATGGTAGATATGATAATAATATTTTATCTATATAATTAATGAGTTTGGTTCAAATGAAACAAAGTCTTATCCTAAAACGTGAAACGAATGCACTTTTCCTAGTTCATAGTGCACTTTTCGTATAAAAGTGCAAATGCGAAAAAGTGCACTCTTAAGTAGGAAAAATGCACTATAAACTAGGAAAAGTGCATTCGTTTCAGGATAAGTGTTCGTTTCAGGACAAGAGTTCGTTTCATTTGAACCAAACTCCATAATTAATGTCATAAGTTGTTAAGTATGTTAGTTTGTTAAAAGTTATCTTGTATAAAAAGATATTAAAGATGGAAAAGGTATTATTATGATCTACGTTATAGTTAAAATCAATTATATGCTCCTAGTTATAAAATAATACTTTAGGGCATGCTTCTATTTTTATAACTAAAAATACGGGAGAACTTATTTAAATACTAAAATAAGATTATTCTATCATTCCATTATTTTTATGGAAATATATATTATATAAATTTGACTAGAAAGTCCTATATATGAAAAGTACTAGAAAAAGACATCTACAAATATTTTTAATCTCTATTTAAATATTGCATGTCTTTTAAGTAAGGATTTAATGAGTAAATATTATAATAAGATCATGATATAAGTTTTAAAAAGATATTGTATGATAAGGGGATATTATAATAAAAATATATTCTATTATTATTTTTATAAACTAAAGATATGGGAAAATTTATGTAAATAAGGTAATAAGATTATTTTATTATCATACTATAAATATAGAAAGCTCACTATAGAAATTATCTAGAAAGTCCTAGTAATGGAAAATACTAAAAAGGATGCCTAGTAATATTTTATCTCTATTTAACATTACCTGTATTTTAAATAAGAATTTAACGAGAAATATTATTTTAAGGCAATGTTATGGTTTTTATTGATAAAAGATAATATTATAATAATACTAATGAGATAACAAATAATAAGGGCGTTTTAGCCGTTTTACAAATCCTAAGAGGACTTTATTAATAACTATATTTCTTGTAATGTTGAAAACTTTATCATAAGATTTTATAAAGATATTCCTTACTTATTTATATTTATAGAATAACAAGTTAAGATATAAAGAAATATTTTAATAAATTAAACAAAGTTATTACTTGGTTTTGAAGAAGGATTATGAATAAAATTAAAATGAGGATTTTTTTAAGGAATAAAAGGATATTACAATATTTAAAATAATAATAAGAAATATTATTATTTTATTCACATCCAACTAAATTATTAATATAATAATTTAGTAAATTCATCTCTTAAGAAGAACAAGAGGGATACTTCAAACTTTAGAAGAATTAAAGAAATTCTTATTAAAGTTCATTCATACCTCTCGTGTCGATAGGTCAAGTCTCCGTTCCGAGAAAAGTCAACGATTTCCGTTCGTTCGTTCGTACACAATCGTAAAAGCTAAGGCAAGTGGAATTTTCCCCTTGTGATCTTTTATATTTCGTTTCCGCAAAATTCTCGATGTTGGGAACAACTTGTGTGCTAAGTAACAAATGAACTTAGGAAATATCGATTGTTAGATATAACGACCACTCATTAGTATAGTTCGCTATTATGATTTGATAGGATGATTTATGCTAGTGTGGTTGTGGACTTGATTGTTTATGGTCTCGTTTAGAGACCAACGTCGAACGAACTAGTGAGGGGCGCGGAATAGCCGACGCCTCTATATAATCTTACTAAGTCGTAATGCCTACGTGTTTGAAGTACGACTTTGAGGATCATGATCCTATCCGCTCCGATTGCAAGGAGGGATAAGCGCACTCTAGCTAAGTGCCGGGAAACTGGGTTTCCCCTTGGTGGATCGGGCCATCTGAGCCCTCACCCCCCTTTAAAAATCATTAACGAAATCGAATGTTTTCATCACGATATAAGATAAGTGCCCAATGCACATTTAAAAGACATCAAAACCGGACCGATTTCAAATGATCGATCCGGTTCTCGGTCCGCTCAGGGCGCGAGAGGTTTTCAACTTATATGAATTAATAACGTTCCCAACATACTTTCGATTCTAAAAGAAGTCTACAATCTAGTAGCTCTTCTCTCGATTCTCGAGCTATCTCCGCTTGAGATACGCTCTCCTTCGTATCGTTAATCTCACATAGATAAACCTTATCCTAAAACACAACTCGATAATATCTTCCTCGATATTACTCAAATTACTGAATTACCCTTGGGAAGTTCCGTTCCCGCTTGCTTAGTCTCCTTAGACTAATTCCCCACTTCTGCATTTTTGCCTGGTATTTTTCGCCCTTCGCGACAAATACCAGACTGTAGGAATGTACACCAAAGTTTTGAAGACAAAGTCAAGAAGGTTCAAAAAACGTTAGGCGAGGATTGAAGGTCAAGGCAAGACAATATCGAAGGAAGGAAGGAATTCTCATAAAGAACCAAGTCAATTTCTTTTTGTCAATTTCTTATCAATAAATAAAATTCCGCTTTTAGTCAATTTCTTCTTAAAGAACCAAGTCACTTTCGAGAGCATCCTTTTTATTGTATAAATTACGTTAATTCCCGCATCTTCTAAGTTCAATATCATTCTAAAAGCCTTGGGTGACTTTGGACGGTAAAGTCCGAGGCCACTGGCGGTAATACCCAATGTTGTAAAATAGGGGTGTTATAGTTCGACCCCTTACTTGCATGCTATACTAGTTTGTAATTTAGGGTAATTTATTTATGATCTCGGCACAACGACTTTAGTCGAGTCAAATTTTAGCGTCGTTGCCAGGGAATCGGTTTTGTTTTTTGATAAATCAGCGTTTCTGGACGAAGATCTGTGCTCGCAGCTAGACCCGCGCCCGCGGCTCCTGACCCGCACCCACGGTTCGTCTCGTCCCGAAAATCTTGAATCGGTAAGAACCTCTTATGGTTCTTACCCGTTCTACTAATAATTCTTCTGTTTTTCCTTTTGATCCGGAGATTAACAGGACTCTAAGAGAGTTGTCAAGGCCAAGCTCAAGTGTTGGGCATTCAGTTTGATCCAGTAACATCTTCTTCTTCCTCCTCATCTGAATCAGAGGTTGAAGAACAGTTAGTACCAATGGCAGATCGAACTATTAGGCAACTGATTGCGCCTAATCTACAACAACAACAACTTGGTCTTCAATTTCCCGCACGAGGGGAAGGTGTAAAGTTTGAGTTAAAGTCCAGTCTTCTCCATTACTTGCCTAAGTTCCATGGATTGAGTGGTGAGGATCCAAATAAACACCTTATAGAGTTCCATTCTGTCTGTTTGGGAATGAAGTGGGCTGATGTGATTGAAGATCAGCTTATGTTGAGGGCTTTTCAATTTTCTTTAGTTGACTCGGCTAAGGAATGGCTTCTATACTTAGCACATGAGACGATTACTACTTGGGCTCAGATGAAAGGTGCTTTTCTGGAAAAATATTTCCCTGCTGCCAAGCAAACATCAATCAAGAAGCAGTTGAGCAGTTTAGAGCAGGGTGATGATTAGAATCTGTACGAATACTATGAGCGCTACAAGAGGCTCTGTGATGCTGATAAACGCATGATGAATGCATCTTGTGGAGGTTCTTATGAAAATCTCACCTCGATACAAGCTTTTGAAAAGTTGGAGATTCTAGTTGAACAATGCAGGAACCAGAGAAAGAGGTCCAACAGTAGGTTTGTAAATTCTGTGAATGACTCCCTTAATGCTGAAGTACGGGAGCTCAAGGCTATGATGAAGCAACTGTTGGTGGGGAATGGAGCTTCAAGTTCAAGGGCTTGTGGAATCTGTGGTGAAACGAGCCATCCTTCTGATGCATGTCCTATTATGCAAGAGCCATCAACGGATGTTAATGTTATTGGGAACTATGATCAATCAAGGCCCCGTAATGACCCATACTCGAACACATACAATCCGGGGTGGGCGAACCATCCTAACTTTAGATGGAATCAACAACCTCAATAACCTTTTCCACAACAAGGAGGTCAGCCCAACTATGTTCCCAGGCCTTATTATGTGCCAAAGCCCCAAGTTCCTCATGAATATCCCGCCATTATTACTCAACTCATGAAGGAAAATCAAGAGACCAAGGATGCAATGAAAAATCTTGAAAAACAATTGAGCCAGATTGCAACTATTCTTGGTTGCTTAGAAGCCAGAGACTCGGGGAAACTTCCATCTCAGACTATTAACCCGAGAGAGAATGTGAATGCCATCACATTGACAAGTGGGAAGGAACTGAATATCGAAGTCCCAGCCAGCGAAAACCAACCGCGCTCGCAGGTAGACATCCCCGATCGCAGTACAGAATACGAAGTTGAAGTTGAACAACAGCCAGAACCCGCGCCCACGGAACAAAACCGCGCCCGTGGGTCCCCTCTCTGACAGAATCAGATAGTTACGTTCGGCCTTCGTTTCCTCTCATGGGTTCACAAAAGCCCATTCCACTATTTCCCGAGGCACTCAAGGATACTCGGAAGCCAGCCAACGATAAGGAAATTTTCGAAACCTTCTCAAAATGTGAGGTAAATGTTCCTTTACTTAAACTTGTTCAGAGTATTTCTCGGTTTGCTAAGTTTCTTAAAGAGCTATGTACTATTAAGAGGAAGCAACAAGAAAAGGGGAAGGTTAAGAAAGTCGCTCTTGTAGAGAATGTATCTTCCATGCTTCAAAGGCAATTGCCTAAGAAATATGGAGATCCCGGGAGGTTTACTGTTCTCGTAACCATTGGTGAGACAAAAGTTGAGCGTTCTATGCTTGACTTGGGAGCGTCTATAAATGTCATGCCACTAAGCATGTATGAGAGATTAGGTTTAGGGCCATTACAGGATTCAAATATTACTATTGAATTGGTTGATCACTCTAATGTGCGTTCGAAAGGATTTGTGGAAGATGTTTTTAGTGCAGGTGGACGGTTTGATTTTCGCGACGGACTTTTATGTGCTAGAAATAGGTAAAGGGAGATATGACCTTGTTTTACTGTTGGGTCGTCCGTTCATGAAGACGGCAAGCGTCGTGATTGATGTTGGCAAGGGCTTATTATCAATGGCACATGAGGGTAAGAAGGTCCAGTTTCAATTAGATGAAGACCCTTTTTAAGCTATAAAATGATGTCGAGCCAACGACGTTAAACAAAGGCGCTGCTCGGGAGGCAACCCGAGGTAAGTTTTTATTTTCTTTTCTTTTTGTCCTTTTAGTTTAGTTTTAGTTTTAGTTTCATTTTGGTTATGTCGGGCTAACACACAGGTAAAGTTTCTATCTCGAAGAAAGTGCACCCCGCGGCTGGACCCGAGCCCGCGGCCTGAACCGCGCCCGCGGCCAAGGACCCGCGCTCGCGGGTCTGTCCCTAATGGAATTAAGTTTTTTCTTTTCGATAAAATTTTAAAAAAAAATAAAAAAAAATAAAGTAAAAATAAAATGTTTTCGGGTGAAACCCCCGAAAAAGCCCAATTCATACCAACTCGAACCCAAAACATTACCAAACCCTCCTAGCCCCATCAGAAAAAAAAATAAACCCACAAAAGAAAAAGCCTTTTATAATCTAACCCATATCTTCCCCTTTGTCTTCCTCACCATTATTCCCTCACAAAACACAAATCTCCAACCACCACCAGCCATCAACCACCGCGCGTCCGCCCTACCACCGCGACCACCGTAGCACCACGTGTGCGGCCTTCCACCTGCGACTGTGGTTCCCAACCACCACTTTCGGTTCGTTCAAGGATTTGGTTGGATTCAAGGTTTTGTGCAATTTTAGGTCCAGATCAACATCGGTGAGTGCCCTCTCTTGACTTTGGAGTTGGATTTTTACCTGTTGAGGTCGAATTTCTATTGATTGTGGAGAAATTGGAGTTTTTCGGCCGCCATTGTTGTTCTTCGAGTTCAGATCTGGTTTTCCCTGAGACCCGCGCCCCGCGGTTTTATACCCGCACTCGTGGTTCGCCTCCGACATCGACCGCGCCCTCGCCTCGAAATACGCACTCGCGGTTTCCACTTTACAGCAGCCGCGGCTTCAGTTTTCAACCTGCGTTCGCGGTACCTCAATTTCGGGTAATATCTTTCGATTCTGTTTTAATTCATTATGGAGTATTCTAGGCTACAAAATCTGAATGATAGGCAAAGGCAGTTGTGGGATAAATATGAGGGTCGGAAATTTGTTAGTACCAAGTTCTTTGATATCTCGACGCTGATAGATTTGGGATTTAGGGAGTGTACAGAGCAGTTGTTAGAGACTGGGGGTTTGGGTAGACTCAGCACTATGCCACTTCCCACCTAAAGAGGGCTTACTATTGAGTTTCTTTCTACATTTCGATATGTGGATGGTGTTCTAGCATTTCGTGCCTGTGATAGACTCTGTACTGTAACCCGTGAGCAGGCTTCTCTGAATTTTGGGATTACTTCTCCACCTACTGAAGGGTGGGGGAATATTTTGACAGATGCTAGGTTCTTTGACTTCTGGTATGCACTCACTGGCTCCCCATTCAACACCAATTCAGGGGAGCAGAACAGTAAGATTCCTCACCCTTGTGTGCGTCTGTGTCACAAGGTTCTGGCGATGGAATTTCTGGGACAAGGGGAGGCGAACAAGGTTTCTGCACTTGATATGAGGATGGTTTGGTGCTTGTTTCCTTTCCCTTTTGAGTGTCTTGATTGGTTTGGATTGTTTATAGAGTCAGCTAAGAAATATCCCAAGAAAGGAGGGCAGATTGGATTGGGTGGTATGGTGACTCATTTAGCCACCCGGTTTGTTACTATAGAGGAGATTGAGGCCCGTTATGGAGGACGACTGACTGATGGTCACCTTTATAACCATCAGACATTGGTTAGAGCAGGTTGTTTGAGAGGTTCAGTTGAGGTTGGTTGGACTTGGCTTCATGGGCATCCGCCAGCACCTTTTCTGCGTCTACCTAGAGCATTACAGTATGGTAACACCGTATTTGATTTTCACTTACAGTCTAATATAGATGTTCTTGTGGATGAGGTTGAGGAGGATTATGAGGCTGAGGATAATGGTGGAGGTAATTGGGATGAGCATGTTACAGCGTACCAGTCTAGATTTGCTTTTGAGCCGACTGGTTGGGCTGCTGCAGATCCACATTCTACAACTGGTTGGGGTGTACCTAACCCATCTACATATGCATCTACTTCTGCATCTACATCTGCTCCTTCTGATTTTCCTTGGACTGCTGAGATGAGTTTTGAGGAGCGGGTGTTGACTGGACTACAACATTTATCAGTACGCCAAGATGCTATGGATCGATCTTTGGAGGCATTGACTGAGCATCAGAGACAGGCTGCTCTTTTCTTTCGGACTTAGTGGCCAGGTTATCCATCATTTCCTCCACCAGATCAACAGTGAGTCTTCTGATTCCCTCTTCTATGCTTTGTTTTATATTTCTTAGCTTCATTGGGGACAGTGAAGAGTTTAAGTATGGGGGAGGGGATTCTCTGCTTTGCTTTGTGATATATTTACAGTTGCATTTGATTCAGTATGTTTCAGTTTAAAAAAACGAAAAAGCCATAAAAATTTGAAAAAAGGCATATAAAATCCTAGGATGAGTTGAAAACCCGAAAGGGCAGCTCAGGTAATAAGCAGGTAACCCGGACCAGCATTAGGCTGGGATAATAAGAGGTTTATGAGAGATGTGAGCATATGTGAGCACACCTATAAGAAAAATGATAAGAGTGATTAGGTGAAAATCCGAAAGGGCGCCTAAGTAGAATTGAGAGGAAAAATTGGAGTGTTAGGATTTCATTCTACTTTGGGGTTTGGGGATTACATTTTAGATGTCGGGTAGATCCTATGTTGCTCTACACTTTTTAGAGCTTGAGAGGGCAAAACAAATAAATACACAACATTAATGGTCAACCAATAAAACAACAAACCTAAAAACCAGAGATAACTTGCTATTGTTCTCAGTTAAGCCCGTCATTATAGTAGATAACTTGCTTTCAAATTAGAGGATCTTGTATCCCTCAGTCATCAATCCATTAAAATGATGTTCATAACTGATTTATTTATTAATCTAAACTACAAATTCATTCATATTCAATCACAGCTATCTAAAGAATATTAATTACATACACAGCTAAAAATGTAGAAATACAAAAAACAAATTAATTACATGCACAACTAAAAATGTCACCTTTTATATACACATAACACGATCATGTGATCTGAAAAGTTACCAAGTTCAAGTGAAGCGATCTAGTAGGCGGAAAAGGCAAGGAAAAATAATCAGTAAGATCCAAATATTCATCGGTAAAATCGGCACTTGATGAAGTGAAAATGGAGCAACAGATCAGCCCTAATCATACCAGCAAGAGACTCCCGCTTAAGTCAGGCAATCAGAAGAACATCACTCCTCAGAGTAAATCATACTGTATATACTAAATCATTGATCAACCAAAAGAACGAAGAACAAAAAAGCAAATTCCTTACTTTCCAAGCAATAAAAAAAAAACTTACGCTTGTCGGGAGAGAGGAAGCAAACAAAAATTGAAGGAGAAAGGCCAAATTTATTGTTTTTCTTCCTTTGGAAGCAATCAAGCAAGGAGAAAGTAGACTCGACTCTACTATTAAAGCAGAGCCTATGAAGATTCTTATGTCGTCAACGTATATACACAACAAAAACAAAAAAGCAAGGATTACCCGGTGGGAGGAGCAGAAGACCTCAGAGATTGTTCTGGTGGAGCGAACTTCGCCGATTTATTAGCAGGAGACAACCTCCCCTTGATCCGGAAGACGAGATCGAAATTTCTGAAAGATCCGGACGAATCTCGATTTGATAGAGCCATTTCGCTGAATCAAATCAGACTTTATCACCGGAGATCCGACATTAGATTCGACTCGAAGCCGCCATCGTCGGAGCTTGAGAAGGGGAGAGAAGCGGTGGGGCTTGAGATTGTAGAGCCATAAACTTCAAATTGAAACCGGATTGCTTTGCCTGAGCTCTGATCTGAAGATTTCATGGTCGCTTCTGGAGTTCTTCGTTAAAACCCTAGACTCGTCTATCGTAAAATTGTGGGGGAGACAGGTTGAGGTGAGAGAAAAAATAAAAGGGTTTTTTTTTATGCTTAACAAAAAGCTAAAAAAATGGATTTCGATTATAAGCGCCTAATTAGGTTAATTTTTTTTGCCCTTTTACCTAATTCTTTCATATTAAAATTACACGTTAAGTATCTAATAGATAATAATTTCAATAATTAATTAATAAATAATGAGTATTCTAATAATAAACTTTATCTTTATCTTATAAATTAAACATCTAAACATTTTTAAGAATGACATGTATATAATCACGCTTATACTATATATTAAATCGCAAAATTTTTGGGCCCCTAAAATTTAGGGGATCCGTTCCATTAAACCATTTGCACATGCTTATGTTTGTTAAGTCACCAAAAAAACTAGTTGGAGTTGCAAAATTAGTTGAAGTTGTAAAACTAGCTGTAAAAGTAGTTAAAGTTTTAAAAATATATATACACTGTTTGGTAATGTTCAACTAGTTTATTGTAGTAATTAGTAATTTAAAATCTACCCTAATATATTATAAATCAGAACCCAAGTCTGTTATAAAATTTACGCCACGTGGCATTTTTGAGTAAATTAATGTAAAATTATATTTTAATAAATTCTGTAACAACTTATAGTATTCTTGCTATATATACTAAATAGATAACATGTTTATATAATTTTTTATGTATATAATTTTCCATCTATGGATTATGTATTAGTTTACTACAATAGATAACATATTTATATAATTTTTATATACATAAATTCCTATGAGATGATATTTTCCATATTAATTTAATATTTTTTATCACTTAACAAGATTTAGGGTCTTAATATTTTTTGTTATGTTTTACCAAGGCTTGAGCTCCAAGTATAAAATTTATATCTATATAATGATATAATTTTAAATAATAAATATTTTTATATTGATATATTTTTATTTTGAGAACAAAACATAATTTTATGTTGATAACTAAGATTATATGTAAATGTCAAAAAAAATTCGAATTATAATTTAAATTAATGAAATTAGATTTTCTTTATCTTTTTATGCATTTATATTAAAGATTTTTTCTTAAATCAATGTTTGATAAAAAAAAATAGAAAAATTTACAAATCTTGATGAATACTTGCTTAAATTGAATTTTGATAAAATTTACATTATATTTTTCTTAATTTCCTTTTTATTTTATTTTAAGTAAATATAGAATATTTTTTTATCTAGCCCCACCTTACATTTAAATTCTTTTATCTCTATGTTTTGTTGTAATTTAATATGGATGATAAGTTGATTAATACATTTAATTTTGTAAATTTTCATATACATTAATTTCCTTTATTTTTTATTTCTTCTTTATGTAAATTTAGTATGTAAAACAACTTTATAGATGGATTGAATTTTGCAAAATAATACATAGACAATTTTCTCTATATTTTATCTCTTAAATCAAGGACAATGTTCTCTTCTATACTAATCTTTATATTGTATTTTTCATATTTACAAACATTCTTATTATTATAGAGTAAAAGATAAGAACCCTAATATATAATCTATAACTATATATTAAAGTTGTTCCTTTTCGAGCCACCAGAACGATTCTGGCCCCACCTCATATTTACAAAATTAATTTTTATTTCTAATATTTTAACTTTATCCTATTATATTCTTCTTTAACTATTTAAATCTATCTTTAACATCCTAATAAAATAGGAAGAATATAATATTTGATTAAAAAATTATATGCATTTTATGAATAATAAATTAATTATATTAAAATTTATATTATATTTTTATTTATTTATTAATATCCTATTTATAATGTGTAAAATATCGAATCGTAGTCGTACATGGTACGACGGGTAAAACTAGTTTTAATAAATTAACTTAAAAAATATTCTAATAAATTATATTATGCTTTGTAGATAATCTATCCTAATTATTATTATCTTTATAAAAAAAACCAAGTGTTTTATACATACTAGCAGGAGGCCCATGCTTCGCATGGGGGGCCCATTAGGTTTATAAGTGCAATAGTTTGTGGCATTGGAAATGTGAAGTCTAATCTATTATATTGTCTTTGGTTTAAGTGGAGTCTGATATCTATTGGGTTAAATTATTGTTAGGTATTGTGTACGAATTAAGGAAATTAAGTTATATTTTGTGTGAATTTGTGTGAAGGGGTAATTATAAATAAAGTATAGTTTATTAACCCAAAGCTTCAAGGAAGTTAAAAATTCAGACAGTATCTCTGAATTTGGTAGATCAGCTACAATTTCAATGACTCGGTCTAGTTCAACTTTGCCAACTGTAACAGTATAGCTACACATATTGACACTGAAGTTCGGGTAATTTGGCACTGCTATTATATCTTTCAACCCATAAGGTATATCATGCAAAGGACCTGATAAAAATGGAAATATGAGAGCAGTCAAGCCATTCAGACACAAGTCTAAGATTAAGCATTATAGTTTCTTCTTTACTCAATATTTTCCAAACATAAAATGAAGGGTAATATATCCTCTAATAATAGACTTTTTAAGGCAGTTAGTGAGAAAAATAAAATACAAGGAAGACAGACAGAACTGAGATAGTTTCTCCTAGTATTATCCAATATAGGCTACAAAGCACATTCAGTTTTATTCCACACCAGAAGGAGCAAAAAAATTGCACTACGGATGAGAGTAAGCATTATAGTTTCTGCTTTACTCAATATTTACCTCTAACAACATCGAAGTCTAAGATTCCACATTTTATAAAAAAAATCCAACTTCTCTTGCAAGGATGAACCATTTGGTGGTACAATTGGCATGACATTCTCATTAAATCAATCATTTTTGGTTGGCAATTTTTCTTCAGACCTAAAAACACCTTATGCTGAATCTAAAGCCACTTCAGTCACATCTTTATAATGTCTATGCTGAACTTGTGTAAAGTGCATACAACAATCAGAACAAATTTGGCCCAACACTAAATTAATTATAACATTGAATACAATCTGACCTAGTATATCATTTTCGAGACTACAAACTACATTTTGCTCTTCGGCTGAGCTATCCTCCAAATGATAGCCTCAGGTTACTCCATCTGAATTGGCAAGGAGCACTCTTGTAAATGTATATCCCCGTCTTCTCACAATATTTGCTAGGTCCTTCCTAGTATATGCAAATACAAAGTTAGGCAAGGTAATACGGAATTTGCACAAGAGTCTAGATATAACTCCTTCACCCAAAAGTTAGATTGAAGAAAGCAAAACGAGGTAAATTCACATAGATCACCAGCAAGTACAACACCAAAAGAGAAGTTGATATCTCAATCACAATAAGTTAGAAACTGCAAAAAGAAGTAAAAAAATTAAACATACCTTCCATGTTGGGCGAGCTCATTGCTCGACAGAACATGTTTGTCCATCAGGGTACATTTTCCTTCGATTTATCCATAGACATGTTGTAACCTTGAGATGTTGAACCGAAGCCATGGCGTGCGAATTGAGAAGGGCAAAATACTATACAAAAAAATACACAAGCACCAAACAAAGAATGAAACAAACATTTCAAAGAATGAAACAAACATTTCAAAGAATCAGGACCCCCAATAGCAAAAGAACCACCTACTTGGTAAATTAGACAAAAATGAACGCAACATTAGAGAGTTTAGAACAAATAAAATTTTAGAGAGCAATAGCAAAAATTATATATAAAAGTAAGGTACGGAATATACAGTACTCTAACCTTAAAGAAATTTCTGGTGAGCATCAAAATGGGGAAGCAACAATGGACTCTAGAATCAGACCTTCTGATCCCAAGCCCTGCCATATCCCAATTAACTTGGGTAATGAGGTTATTAAAAGAGAAAAAAATAGGTCAGGCCACATACTGATGTTGTAGCAGGCAACTTCTTTTTCAATGGTGGTTTTTCACCCATCGATGCATCAACACACTTCAGAGTAACAGCTGCAATATGGATAAAAGAGAGAAAACTTCTAAGCTGTTAATCTAAAGAAATACAACAATCTCAGCCCTTAAAATTCAGATGCATACAAAGAAGGCTAGTTGACATTTTGTACAGGCCTGTAGCTCCATTAGATGGCCTCTCATCCTCTAAGCCATGTAACCTTATGAGCTCAAAGAACCTGTAATTTTGGTTCACAAATAAATATCTTATATCAGTAATCCTGCAGTTAAAAAAATAAATAAAATAGTTTGGTAGGTCATGCATCAATATCTTTGCAATTTGCATTCAGAAGCATGGCAATTCTCAGGTTTACTCCATCATGCTTTATTTTATTTGAAGACTGTTGTTCATTTACACCCTAACAGATTTAAGGGGGGTTTTCCTTTAATAATTGCAACTGAACTAAGAAGGTTTTTTTAACTCTTCCTCTTTGGTAAAGTTTAATTTTATATCTTGACAAACAAAATTACATGGGATGTTGCCTATTGATTTCTTCAGAGTCATCTTGCAGCTTGGACATGACAAGCCAAACGTACCTGAAGACGGGCATCAGTAAAAATGAAATACCACAAAAGCATTATATTCATTCACAGGAAAGAGTAGTAACCATGCAAAAACATAGAAGATACTTAATTCAGAAACTTAATGGAGTGTGGAAGCATACCGAATTCGGAATGCCATCCCATTGTATCTCCAACACCATTATGCTTTCCCCGGGAGCTCCATCAACAAGCCACACACCTAAAATTCACAACATTCTCCCCTATCTGAATCCTAGCAAATGCAAGAAAACATTCATCTGATTCACCTTCATCTGAGAAGTTATTTAAAATCTCCCCATCAGCATCTCTGCGTGGAAGCATTTTCATAGGGACTACAAACATTTTGGACACAAATGCAACACAAGGTGCATCTGGGCCAAAATTGCAAATTTCAACTGATTTCATCACGTTCTCTGCCTCGAAAACAACATCAGGTCCAGCCACGGTATCCACATCTCTCTTTTGAAGTAAATGAGAAATCCTAAATGACTGAGCAACAATAGGATCAGGCAAACACCTAAGAACCATTGACAAGACTGCTTCAGATAAAGGAAGCCACCGACTGGTCCGACTCATTACAAATTGAAGCACAAACTTAGGATCCTTGTTCTGAAGCTCACGAGGAGGTACAGACAAGTTAAATTTCTTTATCACCTTCTCAATCACCCCTTTATCACCATCAGGTTCTAAAGCTGCCTGGTAAACCTGCCACAGTGGCTCTAAAACAAACTGAACAAATGCAGGCTTTGGTTCACTATCTTCACCACCCATAGTTTTCTTCTTCACAAAGAGTTTATCCTTGGGTTTAAAATACCATGGACCCCATAAACCCTTCTTCAATGCAGTGAGACTTGCTCTAAGCTTTGAAACATAAAATTCAACAAACTCCTCGAGTGTGAATCCCCACCCATCTAAAGCACAAAAAAAGGCGACATTCCCCTTATGGGGTTGAAATGTATCCTCTTCATCATCCTCTATCCACACATGATTCTCATGATCCACATCCCTAGTAGATGTAGCAAGGATTTAATCAACATCAGATAAATATTTTTCAGATTTGTAAGCACTGATTATTCCATTTACCTCATGAACTATCCTTGATAGCCTAGTATATGCCTCCATAGGACACATCTTCAGTTCACAAATCAGCCTATCAATCTTATTAAGCACTAAACATGGTGTTACCTTTTCTACCCAAGCTTGCCTCAAAACTGCATGGGTTTGAATGTTAACTCCTTCAACTGCATCCACCAAAACCAATGCCCCATCGCTTAACCGAGCAGCTGTCGAAACCTCACTGCAAAAATCCATATGGCCAGGAGAATCAATCAAGTGAATGGAGTGATCCTTATAATAGAAAAATTAATAATGCCCAAACTCTGTTTGCAAACTTGTAAGAGGTGTTGTTGTAGCTTTACCACCACCATATCTCTTGTTAAAGTCCTCCTTTACTCTTTCTAAAAATGCCATTGGAAGTTGCCTGCCAGCGGATTCAATAGCAACCACACAATAGGATGCAACATCCAAGAAGCATTTTCAATTCTCCATTTATATACATCAAACCACAAACTTGCTCATATCTGAATTGGCTATCAGATATCACTAATTAAATAATTTATGCTATCAAATCTAATAATTAGTTTGGAATCTAGTCCAATTTCTCCAATAATACATATAAAAACAGACTTGTCCAAGTCCAGATTGTTGAGGCAAAGTGGCAGCTAGTTTTCCATGTTGACACCAACACTCTAAAAAAAATTATTTCGATTATCATAAAGCATATTCTAACCCACTGTTGGGACACCAGAAGTCAATGGTTAAGCTAAATTTTCACTTTATAATACAACATATTCTAACCCACTGTTGGGGTCAAGAATAGGTGGCTAGCTAATTGAACCCCCTATTGATTTTCTTACGACTTTAGTATTCAACATAACCTTCAGGAATATGAAGATTGATAGCATGCATTTAGGTGTTAGTTTTAGGGCATATTTATGTTTAAATCTTAGGTAGTTGCATGCATTTTGCTTAGTTTTTGTAGTTTTTGCATTTCGGTGTCTACTCTTGCACTTTTGTGTTTTTAGGTCGTTTTGAGGAGCAAGGACTGGTTAAGTTGAAGGATTCAAGATTGGAGATATTTAAGTGTCTTTTCCAAGGATATTCAAGTCATTTCTGATGATCATTAAGGCCCAAGAGGTTGTGGAAAAGAACGCTTAAAATCGGGCAATGCATTAGAATTGATGTTTCGACACCACTTTCTTGTGACACTTCGTTTGGGAGCTACGGTGGTCGGATGAAGCTGAATTTGGTATAATTGGAAAGCTAACTCGAAGAGCTACAATTCATATTTTTACTCCGAGTTCAAATTCCAACTCTAAGTGGGTCAAAACAGCATCCGAAAGTACCGTCTAAATGCTGTCAGGACAAGAGCCGCGATCGCGGCCAACCTATACCGCGATCGCGGCTATGGCGGTCGCAGCCCCAACTTATTTTTCACGCGAGGAGATCTTCCGTCTATCTTTATTGCCTTTTTATTATATCTTTCCTTTCGTATTTTTAATTGACTATTTAAACCTAGTTTCAGCCTTTGTTTGAGATATTCTACTAGACCTAATTTCAGACCTTTTATGTTTTTCTCTCTTATGGAGAACTAAACTCCTTATATTCTATTCAAGTTGAAGCTTTTCATACTCAAGTTGTTGTGAGATTCGTCTATTCAGGTTTATTTCTACAGGTTATTTCAATTCTCTTGTGCTTAATTATTATTGATTGTGTTGATTTCTGCTTGTCTGGCCAACTTGTTGGAATTGATATTATTCTATTGCTAGATCTAGGTTTTCTCGTAGCAAAGCCTAATCTTTGTAGCAACTCAATTGATTTAGGACTCGTTGGACTAAAACAATTGAGAAGAGATTTGAATGCATGTTGATTGTTTGACTCGTTGGAATTCAATTGCATGTATCCTGTTTATCCTTGTTCTTAATGCTAATATCCTTATTATTTATGATCGTTTCATGAATTGTTTGGATGTTAAGTTGCATGTCTCGTTGCCATGTTATAATTCTGATCAGGATAGGAATAACTGAAAGAAATAACTTGTTTGAATCTAGGATCAATAACTTGAGGAAGAAAAGTGGATACTTGAATAGGATTGCTTTCCTTAACTTGATAAAAATCCAATCTTTGCTTTGTTTGTTTGTCTTGTCTGCTTTAATTTTCCTAGTTTTAGATTAAAATACGAAAAATCCCCCTTTTTGTTACTTCTTTGAGTTGATAATCCCCCTTTGTTTGTTTGTCTTGGGTTCGACCCCGACTTACCGACTATACTAGTTGAGTAACTAGGGATTTATCTTTGATTTGGCACGACGACTTTAAGCCAGTCAAAGATCAACCCAAATAATGAGAAACTAAAGATGCAAGGAGGAGATGTATATAACGATAAAATGAATCTCATGCAAATTGATGAATCAATTAATTAACAAATCACTTAATGTCCTACTATTCAATTCATGAATATCTCACTATGTTTTGATCAATTAAATTTGCCCATATGAATCACATATATGCTAATTACACACCACTTCTAAAAATCTAGGTGTTCAGAAAGCACTTCTCTTCAGCAAAGAAACAAAAAACAGGATATGAGAAGACATTTTGCAACTGAAAGATTGACAACAGATTCACTAAAAGCATTGACAGTGGACAAAAGAAAAAAAGAGGAGAGGCACAAGTGCACAACAAAATGAGAATGGGAGAAGAAGTGAACTCTCATACTAACTAATTTTGATAGAAAGATTGAAAACAGATTCATTGTCACCTTCAAAGGCATACTTCAGTCAAACTCCATATTTGCAAGGGAAAATCCTACTACTATTAAAGACCCACCAAAAAGAAGAGTGATATTGTCTCTGCAAGGGTAGGCCCAGCACAAGCAATCCAATAGTAAACACAAAATGAGGATGTAAATGACAATATGCAGGATATTCACATGATCTAGGCTTTTTGTTTTGGAAAACTAACATAGTAATGTTGGATCTTCCTAAACTAACATAAGATTAATAAAAAAAACTTACCATGCTACTCCTAGGAGTCCAAATACGAAGGTATTATCAACCCTGAAATAAACATGAAGCAGGCTAGTTTGTCAAAGCTTCTTACAAAAGCTCAAGTCAATGCTTTCTGTCTCCTACGCCAGAAAGCATGCAAGAAAAGTTGACAATGATGACCATTTCTGTGCACATAGACAGTATTGTCTTTTGTGCACCAGTACCTAGCAGGGTGAAGACCATTTCTGTCAAGGCATGCACCAACAGTTTTTCCATCATTGGAAGGATTAAGCACTGCAAAAGTTAGCTATGCCAAATTTTCAACATGACCAAGTTACATAAAGACAACTTTATTCAAGTATTGATATTAGTGTTCAGGGTCACATAACAAGAAGTCTAACAGCACATGACAAGAACAAACTTCTTCACATCAAACACATTAAACACAATACTGGGACTCCTCTTGACACGAATATCAAGCATAATCACATTAATTTCACCTATGCAAACAACATTGCTTTCTACTGTCTCTACTAATGGTTATCTGTTTCAATTGATAACGATAAGTTGAAACCGATTTACACGATGAATTTATTTGTTCTGAATACGTCGTTCCATCTCGATGAATAATATGAAAAATCCTATCACACATGCATTTCAAAGAAAATTGGTACCTACTTAACAAAATGTAACTGAGAAAAATTTATAAGTTTAACAAATAAAGAACATTATAACTTACCAAGCAAGAGAATGCTTTATTTCACCTTCCTTTGGGTTTTCACCAAAATATCAATCTGACTTGATCTCATACTCGTGAGCTGGTGAGAAATTCGTAAGCCCTTCTCTCTAATTATCAAACACACGACTTGTGTGAATCCCTTTCATTAGCTGCCACACACAAACACACAAAAAAAAAAAAGCCATGGAATAATTATGGATCTTACCTGATCAACAGCTGGAGTTTCAACTCCACTCTCCTTTTCATAACAACCTATTTATTTAGAACTAACCAATTCTAACTAAAAAAAAAGAACAGGATGATTTTATACTATGCTTGCAACTAACCATTTTGGTTGAGCTATGGACAACTTTTTTATTCTTCTTCTCTCAGCTCAGCATAAACAAGCTCTTTTTTATTCTTCTCTCAGCTCGGCATAAGCAAGCTCCTCCTACAGTGCCTGAACATTGAAGCTCTCGGTAAAGCTCAAAATATGAGTATGTAATTTCGAAACCAAATTCATTTCAGAACGACAAGTTCAAACCGATCAATTTTAGTGACGAATTTGTAGACCTTGACGAGGCGGAGAAGAGTTTCTGGCGGCGATGAAGTCTTTATCCCCAGCCCGTCATTCCGACGAGGAAGAGGAGATATGTCGATGGTGAAGATCTCTGTATCCCGAGTCTGTCGTTCCGTCCTGAATCTCTCTCTCTGTGGCTCCTGTTCCCTTCCGTAAGCCGCTTTAGGAGACGAATTTCTGGAGTTTGACGAGGCAGAGGATAGCCGGCGGTGAAGGAATCTTTGCCCCTTCCGTCCCGATTCTCTCGCAGTGTGGTTCCTCCCTAGGTTGTTTATCAGTGGAGTTTAGTTGGAATTGAGAAATACGAACCATGGTTGACATAAAGACAATACGAAACTAAATTCAATTGAGAGGGACGAAGGTTTCAGATTTGGAGACGAATTTGTGGACCTTGACGGGGCGGAAAAGAAATGCCGGCGACAAAGAATAGGCGCTCCCGAGGCCGTCGTTCCGTCCTGATTGGCTCTCTGGTTCTAGTTCCTTCCTTATGTTAGACTCCAATGGGGAATAGAAGATATTCCGGCGGTGAAGAAGCCTTGCTCTCGAATCCGTCATCTGTCCCGACTCTTCAATCTCTCTCTGGTTGCGGTCCCTTTGAAGAGATGTTCATGAGATGAATGAACTTGGGAAACATCAATTTTGAGGGCAAATACATAGGATTAGATAAGAATGTAGAATAAAAACTAAAAACCCTAGAAAGGATAAAGATGGAAGCAAGAGGTGGAAAGGTGAGGGAAAGAAAGCAAGAGGTGGAGAGGAGATGGACACAAAGTTCTGCCATGGAAGTAGCAGGAGGTGGAGTAAAAGAAAAGCAAGAGGTGGGCGTGCGCGAGAGGAGAAGGAAGGTGTGGTTACTATTGAAGTCGAGAAAAAGACGGGAGTAACCGTATTTCACTAATGGTTTTCAATAATATACCCCCTCTATGTAATTTTTCCATTAGTATCCTTTTACATAAAAAAAGACTGATTTAACCCTATTCTATCTTTCTCCATATCTCGTGAAGAAATATATTCTGCGTACGTCAATTTGGAACTGTTTTAGAAGTGCAGAAGAACTGCTCGGCTTCCAACTGCTCGATCTTTGCCTACGCCGGGAACCATCGGCTTCCACCTCGCTACCACCGCTGTCGTCCCTCTTTGCCGGCGTCGGAGAACGCCACAAACCGCCGCCTTCCACCTTGCTACCACCACTGCCCCTCTTTGCCCCGGCGCCGGGAACGCCACAAACTGCCGCCATCCACCCTTCCCCTCTTTGTCGGCACCGATAACGCCGGAAACCGCCGGAATCACGGTTCACCACCAACACCGCCGGCCAACATAGCTTTACGGTGAGTTTTTTTTTTACGTGATTCTATTGTACTGCTACATTAAATGTGTACACTAAATTTCTTAGGTTTAATTTATGTAATGAATACATTAATATTTCGGTTAGGATCTTGTACATAGATTTTACATAAAATTTTATTACATTAATATGGTTGCATTAAAAAATCAGGGTTTTATTACATAAAAAGTTTTAAATTTATATTTTATGTAGAAGTATTTTGTTACATTAATTTATCTTTTTTACATTAAATGTATTAGGATTTTGCTACATAAAAAAGTGTTAAACACTAATTTTATGTAAAATTAATTAGGTACAGAAATCAATTCTTTTTTAAATTAAAATTGTTACTTTAATGTTGTTATAATATTGTTACATGAATTTAGAGTTTTACATTAATAATGTTATAAAGTTTTATTTTGTTTTGAATTTATATTTTATGTAGAAGTATTTTGTTACGTAAATTTATCTTTTTACTTTAAATGTATTAGAATTTTGCTACATAAAAAGTGTTAACACAAATTTTATGTAAAATTAATTAGTTACATAAATCAGTTTTCTTTTACAACAAATAAGTTTTCTTTTAGATAAATTTTTGTTACATAAATTATTTAGTTACATAAAATTAATTAGTTACATAAACATAACGTAAGAAAAATAGTATAATTGGTACAACAAATAAGTTTTCTTCTACATAATTAATTAGTGTATGGAGTGAGTTATGATTAAAGTATACTTTGATGGGATTTGTTACATAAATTTATCTTTTTTACATTAAATGTATTAGGATTTTGCTACATAAAAAGTGTTGAACACAATTTTTATGTAAAATTAATTAGTTACATAAATCAGTTTTCTCTTACAACAAATAAGTTTTCTTTTACATAATTTTTTTTACATAAATTTTTTAATTACATAAAATTAAGTAGTTACATAACGTAAGAAAACTAGTATAATTGATACAACAAATAAGTTTTTTTTTACATAAATAAGTTTTCTTTTACATAAATTTTCTTTCACATAAAAGTATATATTTTTGTATTTGTATTTATGTGACTAGTATAAATTGTGTATGCTAATTTTGTTAATGTTTGTATGCTAATTAATTAGTGTAATTTAGCATTCTTACGTTATATTAATTTTATGTATAATAATTTTGCGTAAAATAATGGGAATTACCTATTATGTTGAGTAGGTATGGATCGAGTTCTGATTACAGTATACTTTGATGGGATTTGGAAATTCTTTGATGGAGAATGGAAGTTTATTAAGGAAAAAGGGTGTAAAGCTATGTTGACAACGGAAGATACTTCATTTGATGAGTTGAGTGCCCTATTAATCGGTAGATTTCGTGTGGATACTAATGAATACGATATACGTATTACACATCCAAATACAACACATCCATCAAATACACTAATGTGATATCAATGACACAAATGATGTTGAAGCATTCATGTTTGTCAATAAAAGGTGTCAAATCCCTTGGAGTGTGCCGTTGTGTATTATATTGGTGCCTAAAAATGAAGTGGAGCCCATGACTGTTGAACCCATTGTTATTGAAGTCATTCCACCTAAACCCCTTGCTATTGAAATGGACCCCACAATTAATGAACCGTTTGTTGCTGAAGCCAATATTGTGGACTCCCCTGTTGTTGAAAGCTCATTCAAGATTGGACAAACTTTTAATTCCAAGTTGGATTTGAGGAATGCTTTGTGCATGAACGCTACCTCAAGGTGTTTTCAGTTTAAGATAAGTAAATCCACCACATTATTTATTCTAGCGGTGTGCATTGACAAGAAATGCAAATGGAGAATGCGGGCAACAAAGTTGAAGAATTCTGACTTGTTTTACATTACCAAGTACAATGACACTCATAGTTGTTCTTTCAAAACAAGGCGTGCTCATCAAAGATAAGCTTCAAGTAAACTCATTGCATCAAACGTAAAGTCAATGTAAGTCGTCAATTTGTTATGAAGTAAATATTATGTATATTGACATATATTAATTTCGGTTAGTTTTAATGCAAAGTAAATTTAATTTCCAACAGGTTCCAAGGCGTTACACAAACTCCAACGCCTAAGCAAATTATGGGTTTGATGCGAACCACCTTCAACATTAAGGCTAATTACAAGAAATGTTGGAGAGCAAAGGAAGAAGCATTAGAAATGGTTCGAGGTAGTGCTGAGGAGAATTACAGTTGTTTGCCATCCTATATGTACATGCTCCACCGAGTCAATCCAGGATCAATTGTAACCCTTGAAATTGATGGGAATAACAACTTCAAATATGCATTTGTCTCCTTTGGAGCATCTATACGAGGATATCAATTTACAAAAAAGGTAATTTTTATGAATAGTTGTAATTTTATGAATAATTTGTTACATTAATTTAGTATAATAATACATTGTTTATAAATTGTTTTTTTTCATATTTTAGGTGTTATCAGTTGATGGGGCTTTCTTAAAAGCAAAGTATGGAGGGGTGCTTTTATCTGTCGTTGCCCAAGATGCTAATATGCAATTATTTCCACTTGCTTTTGCTGTTGTTGATGGTGAAAATGACCAATCTTGGGATTTTTTCTTCAAGAACTTGAAGAATTTTGTACCAGATTGTGATGAACAAGTGTTTGTATCTGATCGACATAAATCAATCAAAAAGGCTATCAGGACAAATTATGGTGAATCTCACCATGGAATTTGCATTTATCACTTGAAGCAGAATATCAAGACGAGATGTAGAGTTGGAAGAATACAAGACATGTTTATGCGGGCAGCAAAAAGCTACAGGAAATCAGAATTCAAACAGACTTTTGACCAAATATGTCAGGTATTTTTCCCGTTATTATTTTACATAAAATTAGTTTAAATAGATTTATATACCATGCAAATATGATAATGTATTTTTGAACTTGTAGGAACAACCTAAAATAGGAGAATACTTACAAAAGGCTGGTATTAAAAAATGGTCACGATCATATTTTCCATCAAAAAGGTACAATACAATGACAAGCAACAATGCAGAGAGTTGGAATTCAACTTTGGTTGATGCTAGAGAGTACACGATAATGGCTTTGTTTGATGAAATTAGAATCCTCTTAAACAAGTGGTTTCATGAACGACGTCAAGCAGCATTGACCTATCAAGATATTGCTCCTCCTGATGTGCAAAAAATAATGCAATTAAATTATCTTGAAGCAAGGAGACTGGTTTGTAGGCCCCTAAATGCGACAAGGATGGAGTTTGAGGTCATTGGTGGAGAGATTAACGTTGTTGTAAGTTTGACGGACAAAACTTGCACTTGTCAAGAGTTTCAAATGGAAGAAATTCCATGTGTTCATGCCATAGCAGTTGCACTTATGATTCAGGTTAATATGACTCTTGTATATATCATGATTTATATAGCTATTTAGTTTGTAATTATAACTTATTGTGTGAATTGACTATTTTGATATGATACAGGTTGATATTGGTTCATTGGTTGGTCAGTATTACACTAAAACCAATTGGCTCAAGGTGTACGAGGATACCATATATCCCGTACCAGACAAGACGGAGTGGGATATCCCAGAAAAGTGGCAAACTGTCATATGCAACCACCCAGACATGCGTATACAACCTGGAAGGAAGAGAAAGACTAGAATCCCCTCAATTGGAGAATTCAAAAGGAGTAAGTCCGCATCTGAAGAATTGAAAGGCAGAAAGTGTAGTCGATGTGGCCAAATGGGACATAATATAAGAACATGCACCAACAAGCCAAAATGAAGAATGCTAATATCTATATTGCTTTAAGCACATTTCAGACTATTTTTAATTTTTATTCTGTAAGAATATTTTGAATTATGTCTTCACAAAATCGTTTGAAAGATGTCTTTTGGATGATTTTTTTAGTTGTTTGTGTCAATATATGTCAGTACTTGCATTTATGTCAGTACTTACAACTCATCTAGGTATTTTGTGTAAGCAATTTAGCTACATAAAATTATTTCCCTAAACAAATTAATGAAAATATTTTGTTACACAAAATCTTAGCATCATTTTGATAAACGAAATTGTTGTAGCGTAATTCTGTTATATGAAATTAATGTACCTTAATTCTGTTATATGAAATTAATGTAAGGCAAATTAGTTACACAAAATCTTAAAATGCATTTGTTACATGAATTGTATGTTTTTTTTGTGTAAAATAATTGTAGTGTAATTTTGTTACACGAAATCTTAAAATAAGTTTAATACATGAAAATTAGATAATTTTTGTGTAAAATAAATTTATTTTGAAAATTATTGTAGCGTAATTTTGTGCAAACATACACAAAAAATCTTGTTACACAAAATCTTAGCATCATTTTGATGAACGAAATTGTTGTAGCGTAGTTTTGTGTAAATAAAATTAATGTAGCTTAATTCTGTTACACGAAATTAATGTAAAGCAATTTTGTTACACACAATCTTAAAATGAATTTGTTACATGAATTGTATGTTTTTTTTATAAACTAAATTAATGTAGATATAGACACGAAGTATTGTTACATTAAATGTATTTTGCTACAATACCTCTTGGTACACAAAATCATAGCCTAATTTTGTTACACGGATTATTGTAGTTTAATTTATGGAAACTAAAATAATGTAGAATTATTCATTAGTGACATTAATAAATTCAATGCATGATCTTCATAAAAACTATCATTAATAAAAAAAATCCAAAATAATTATAAGAAAATCCAAGCATACAACTTCGATCAGTATAGACCTAACAATTTTAAAATATAAAAGGAACTTCTTAAAATGGCCATTTCCATTGCCTATTAAAAATGCAAAATGCTATCTGCTCCCTGTAAGCTTTAACATATTCGTCAGAAATGAGGGTCATGTCTCTCCGACCCATTGCTAAGAACTCGATGTACTTCAAAGTATATATGTCACAACTCCCACTGAAAAAATCAACACATTAAACAACATTTAATCAGCTTAAAATCTTATAAACAAAGGAATATTCGTCTATAGCAAATGGTGTCTTGGCCCATACCCATCATGGTTTACAGGCAAATTTGGGATCCGCCTATATTGAAATGGTAACCAAATGGTGTCTTGGCCCAACTCTTCGTATAAGCCAGTCCTCCTTATATACTCAGCGAACATGTCTGCAATGGGTGTTATCCATTTCTTAAACTCCTTCTCTGATATAACTCTAACATTTGGGTCATATACATCTATAGACCACGATTTCAAATCAATATCAAGGGCAACCCAATGAATTTTAGGAAAATTAAATGGCGCAAGAATCCGATCAATTCCATCTAGAGACATTGCGCCATCCACCCTTCCTATCCCTTTATATGTGTCGTCCACTATGCTACCACTAAAATCAAACGACGTATGCCCTTGCTCCTTGTATTGTTCATACAACTCGGGCTGAAAATAATGTGTAAACCAATCATTAACCACAACAACATTGTTGAAGTGACTTGGGAATTGTTCAATCCCCTTTTGTATGTGGCATATAACCTCTTGAATTTGCTGTGCAAACAAATAATAAGAGGAAATAAATAAAAAAAATTAAAACATTAAACAACTTATTAAATTAAATGAAAATAGTAATAATTATAAACACTTACTGGACTTTCGAGCCATGCTGCATCATTAACAATAAATTTAAAGAAATCCCTATCATAAGTCCCGCTTAAGCAAATGATGGCTTCATCTTTGCAATGTACGACATCTTCACTATCACTAATGATACAATGTAAAATGAATAATTATTTCGCATATTAAGGATATGTGCATATGCTTAATGCAAATTTTAATAAAAATTAGGAAAGTAACTAACCTTTTTTTGTAGTCATACCATGTGAAGAAATCTTCTCTCTCTTTATCTGTAATAAAACTATGCTTTGGAGCCTTTGGAATAGGAATTTCCATTGGAGCATTTGAAATAGGAATTTCCATTGGAGCCTTTGAAATAGGAATTTTCATTGGAGCCTTCTTTTTTCCACACTTCTTTTTTATATCACCGGTGTATGGTGTTTTCAAAAATGGCGCAGGTTTTCTATTCCTTGTTCCCCACCGACGTATTGGAACAGTCGATTTTTTTGGGCTCAGAGTCTACATAATACAAAATGACATTTATTTACATTTACATTAAATGTAAAGCAATTGAATACGTAATAAATGTTAGTTGTTTACATACCTTTTTTTCGTCGTCTACATTAATGTAATCATCACTGTTGATAGATGAAATTAATTTATGTTGGGATAGAGTTTCACCATATACTTCCTTCTCTTGTTCAATAATGTAAGCAGACTCATCATCCAAGCGTGTTCGAAGTTGTGTAATGGTCTCCCCCTCCTTTTGCTCATCCATGCACATATCCACTTGTAGAACCGGCGCAGACTTCAAAGACGTGGTTGCCTTATAAACCCTATCCAACCTCTTATCAACACGAGCTAATCTATCATCCAGCCTACCACACAACATCTTCAAGTTCTTTTGCTCGTGTAAAACATAAAAAAGATCTTGCCCTTGATCATCTAAGATTCCATCATAAAACTCCACCCATTGAACTATATGAGAAAGATTTCCAGATATCTCACATTGCTTTTTGATAATATCATCCATTTGTTCCCTTAAACTCTTTGCCCAATGTGGCTCAATATCTTCATTTCTGTAAAATGGAAAAATAATCTAAAAATTTATAACTATATTTATATTTTTTTTTGTTGCATTTGTTAAATAAAAGATATAAGTACCTTAATTCACCATCCTTGTCACGAAAATGCTCCATATTTTGTTTTTCCATCCCACAATCCTTTCTTATCGGGGTTGAATCCTTCATTCTATTATCCTCGTCTGGACTGCAAATACGCCAAAAATCACGTAATGGTATTGTTACATAAACTATAATTATTAATAAACTATAAACAAGAAAACATTAACTTATTACATTAAAACAAATTCATGAAATCATGAACCTTATTACATTAAATAAAATTTATGTAATTTAGAAGGCATAAGTACCTTGATTCACCATCCTTGTCATCAAAATGCTCCAAATTTTGTTTCTCCATACCACAATCATCTCCTGTCGGGGTTGGATCCTTCATTCCATTATCCTCCTTGTCTTGACTGCAAAGTACACAAATTTGAATTATTGTAGTAAAAGTTTACATGAATTTTTATGTTCCATAAATTATCTCAAATAAGTTATCTTAAATCTTAAAATTAAGAACAATAAACCTTATTAGATTAAATAAAATTTTGATTTACATTAATCCTAAAATTTATGTTCCATAAATCGTGTAATATTATTGTTACACAAATTATATATTAATTTTATATACATAAATTAGGTTAAATAAAATTTTGATTTACATTAAATATACTCAGATATAAACCACACACTGTAATTGTAATTGTATTATTACATAAATTTAACCAATATACTTTGTAAACCATAAATTGTAATTTTAATTGTATTATTACATAAAATATAAACAAGAAAACATAAACCTTATTACACTAAATATAATTTACCTCTTAGCTCGAATCTCTTTGTTATTGGTAGCCTTTTTCTTCTTCTTCGTAGGCCTTGACCTTTGAACATCAATTGGAGTCACAAAATCATCAAGATCTGAACCCGGTACATCCACTTTTGATCTCTTCATCTTTTCTCTCATTTGTCTTGCTTCATTTTCATTTAAATGCACCAAATTCACATTTGGACACTTTCTCTTAATAAACTCTTCAATTTTGACATCATCTACTTCATCTTTGTGACTTGATTTATCATCTTTCATGTCATTCCCAACACAGATTTGATAGTAGACTACAAACATAAACATAATTCAAAGTACAAAGTTTTATTAATAAAATAGACAAACTCCAATATTAATTCCAATATAAAAGTAAAATTTTTACCAGTTTTGTATTTTGAATGGATTCAAGTGTAGGCATTGTAGACCTTGATTTTGAGCAATTCCACCTTAATAAAGTTGGAGTAATATCAATTGAATCCTTCTTCTTTGTAGCAAATAGACTTGATAACTCAGGAAGAGATTCAAACACCCATATCTACAATGTCATAATCAAAACTTAAATTCAAATAAGTACATATATAATAAAAAAAAACACTAAATAAATAATTACCTGAAAGGCCCATGGAAATCCATGAATATTATATCCACCACTACTCCTTAAACTTTCTAATGTCTCTTTATAAGCTTCTCGACCCCATGGGTATGTATTGAATGCATCGATATTATGAAGAAGGTTAATGCTTAGTTGTTTGACCTTGACTGCTCGATCCCTACCTAATATTATACCTTCCAAAATCAATAACAATGCCATCTTATACTTGTATTCAGATGTAGCATCAACGACATTATACAGTTGTTCCAAAAATCCCAATGTGCATCTTTCATGGCCTAACACCTCTATCATGGGGTAGTTCGGCCCAGTGTATTCTTCACTCTTACAATTCAAGCCAGTAATATGCTCGAATTCAAGTATGCCAAACCTCAGTAGAGTATCATTGATGCCAAACCAAAGTGAATTCTTCCTTGTTGTATCCACTTCATTTAGCATCATAAATTGCACCAACTTTTGTGAAAATAACAAACTTTCATCTAACTTCACAATATTCCCAAAACAACTATTTTTTAACTTTTCTTGATCTTCATTTGTCAATCCTTTCATCACCTTTGATATCAAACTCAATCGAGAGTGATTGTTTGCTCTTCCTTTGTCATCATGCTTGCTTTTGGAGACCTTAAAAATAAACTAAAAAATAAAAAAAATGTAACCATATTGTTCTTTCTTTAGAAAAGATATAATATAAAAACATTAACGTTCTTACCTTCAGTGCGGTATTGTCTTCATTGCCTTTATCCGCATCAACTTTTTCCATATTCACCTCAATATATGTTGACACTATTTTTACAATAATATATGTAACAAAGAATCAAAACAATGTAATAATAAATTAAACATATCATTTTTAATACATAAAGTGTTAAATATACATTTTATGTATAATTAGTTTGTTACAGAAATTCAACTTTTTTACATTAAATTTATGAAATTAACCTTGATACGATAATTTGTTTACAATCGAAACCTAATTGCATAAAATTAATAGTTTCTAAAAGACATTATTTCTACATAAATTATTGCTACGTACATAAATTAGGTATGTGATGTAGTTTTTCATTCACACTAATTCGTTCAAAGTTTGTGATACATAAATTATAAGGGCTCTAATTCATCCAATATCGAAACCATATTTCACTAATTTCGTTACATTATAGTTCTTAGTATAATTTTTTTTTATGAATTATTACAATAATTCCTTATACATGATCGAAACCCTAATTTTTATGCTAATTATTGTAATTATGTATATAGTATATATGTGTACACGATTAACACTAATTTTATATATGGATCGAAACACTACCTATTACACTAACTATGTAGATAGTATACTCTATAATTCACCATCGAAAACCTTAATTCATTAATGATCTACACTAATTTTATGTAGCTTTACACTAATTTATATTTCACTAATTTCGTAGCTTTACACTAATTATTGTAGCTTTACACTAATTTTAATGATCTACACTAATTATTGTAGCTTTACACTAATTTTATCCCACGATAGTCCTACCTATTACACTAACTATGTAGATAGTATACTCTATAATTCACCATCGAAAACCTTAATTCATTAATGATCTACACTAATTTTATGTAGCTTTACACTAATTTATATTTCACTAATTTAGCTTTACACTAATTATTGTAGCTTTACACTAATTTTAATGATCTACACTAATTATTGTAGCTTTACACTAATTTTATCCCACGATAGTCCTACCTATTACACTAACTATGTAGATAGTATACTCTATAATTCACCATCGAAAACCTTAATTCATTAATGATCTACACTAATTTTATGTAGCTTTACACTAATTTATATTTCACTAATTTCGTAGCTTTACACTAATTATTGTAGCTTTACACTAATTTTAATGATCTACACTAATTATTGTAGCTTTACACTAATTTTATCCCACGATAGTCCTACCTATTACACTAACTATGTAGATAGTATACTATATAATTTACCATTGAAAACCCTAATTCATCCATGATCTAGTATAAATTAGGGTTTCCCATCAAGTCTTCGTCTAACTCATATCTGATCCAGTTATCCGACTTTTTTCATATAAACTGGATATTCATATCACCTAATCTGATTATAGCAAGCTAGATTCACCATCCTAAAACCTTAATTTGATCCATCAAAACCAAGCTAGATTCACCTAGTCTTTACACTAATTTATATTTTTTACATAATTTATACTAGATTGTTATATTATTGTGTAACTATTACATTAAATTCATATTAATTCATAGAAATCACTCAATTATACTAACCGAACAAGGATGAACCGATCGTAGGGAGGCGTCGCTGCAGATCTCGAGTCACCGTGCAATTGCAGATGCACCGAGAGGCTGACCGTGCAGTTGTAGAAGAGCCACCTTGCGGCGAGCGGGATAGCGGAGCAGCGATTAATTGCAGAGGCACCGAACGACAGTAGTTCGTGAGAGAAGATGCGTGTGCGTCAATGTTTTCCAGGACGGTTAATATCTTCGTAATATCTCTTAATATCTATATTAGCTATTAATTGGGGGTAAATTGGGATTTTTTAATTAAAAGATATAGTTTTGGAAAAAGGATAGGGCTGGGGTATATTTTTGGAATTACTAATTGAAAGTAGTACTATTGTGGGATTTTTCTCATTGAAGTCTTCTAAAAGTCAGTAAATTAGTAAAATTAGGCACATCCCAGCTGTACGTTACCCGTCCTTTTATAGTAGTGTAGATGTAGATGTAGATGTAGATGTAGATGTAGAAGTGTAGATCAGTGTCTAAAAAAATAAGAAAATTTAAAAATATTCAATAAAAAGTGAAATCAATATTTTTATAATTTCAATCTAAATTTGGACAAGATCTCCACAAATAATAAAAAATATTTAAAAATATATTCAATTAATATATGGAGTACAAATACAATTAATCTAAAAAATAATTTGTCTATTGCCATGCACAAAACTAAAGGTGGGCTAGGGTATGCTCTAACCCACCCTAAAATTAGTACTAGTAGTAGTAAAGGGATAAAAAGTCTGAATTTTTACCTAGCTCATTTGGTTAAGCCTCTCTATATAATATAAAGGCCCCGTGTTCGAATATCAACCAGCAATCCTCTCTTTCTTTTCCTTCTATTTTGATTCTTTTTAAATTTGTTTACCCACCTTTTTGTTAATTATAATTTTCACCCCATCTTTTCTTTAATTTTAATTTTTACTTTATAATTTAGCCCACCCTAATTTTTTTTCTAATTCCGTCTATTGCATAATTTATTATGATTATATAAATATATTTAGTATTTTAAATTAATATCGTAGAATTGTATAGTTTTATAGTAAAATTATCCCGCGAATATCACGGGAGTTCAACTAGTTTCATTTTATTATAGATTTATTCTTATTTAGGAAGTAACTATTGTTTTAATTCGAAAAACTACTAAAAACTATTGCAAAAGCTTTTAAAAACTAGCTTTGTCAAAAAACTAGTTTTACAACTAATTGCTAGTTTTTATACGTTAAACAAACAACGTTTATACGTCAAACTTCAACTAGTTTTTGGTACCTAACAAACACCCCCGAACTAGTTCTAAAACACTAGTTCCAACAATATCTTCGCTCGACTTTGTGCTTGATGTACATAGCTCATATCGAATGTGCAATCAAAATCAACCTTTTTGAATCACGTGGTAGTGTGGTACCCACGTGTACAAAGTACGTACACGTAGTGGGTGTATGATTTCATGACCGGTTCAGCGCAGGACCGATTTAGGCTGGAAAAACGGTTTGCAATTTCTGGTGTCTTCGGTTTTGATCCGGGCACTTTTGGACCGTGTTCCCAGTCTAGTTTGGCGCCAAAAACTCTCGCTCTCGCTCTCACCCTTTTTGCTCAAATCCTAATCCTTCGTAAACCTTCTCTTGTACGAGTTCCGTTCTCCTCCTGTGGACCTGGACGACTGAACCCTAAGCATGGTGTATCTCCACCAACAACTCTCCTCTCGCAAGAGGCCCTCTTCCTTTAAACCCCCTTTCCCTCCTCCTAAAATCCCCAAACCCACCGCTACACCCGCCACCGCACCAGCCACCGCCGCCGCCGGGAATGGTTCTTCAGAAGTATCCGACAGAGTGCAAAGAGATGACATGCAATCGGAGAGCTCATCGGCGTCGAATTCGATTGACCGAATGGTGACGGTGCTGGCAGACGCCGGTTGTACGCTCGTCAACCCCCACGGCCCGCCCTGTCTACCGTCCGATTGTCTCAAGTTCAGGAGAAGCGTTGGCCGTGCTCTCTCTTCGGATTCTGCTCTTCGTTCTGATTTTCTCCACGGATTCTCATCTTACGTGCAGTCTGCTCCTAATCTTCGCAGGTTAGGGTTGCCTTTCCGTGATTCATTTGCTCAAATTTTGCCTAAAATTTGTCCAAAACGGGATTGTAAATGCTACATTAAGGCGTTATAAACATGCAAGAGGAATATTACGCGATACCATTTTGGGAAGCCAACATCATACATCCTGAAAATGTTTTCTCCTGGATTTCTGCACCCACTGAACTCGTATATTCTTATTTTTTGGACATATGTCATGTTTCGAGAGAATTCTAGATAATTAGTATGTAACATGTATTCTGAAGGCTAGGAACATAGACCGTATTTGGGATAGGAGATTTTGTTCAGTTTAATTCATATCCTAGATCTGAGTCAATGGTGATGTATGTTTCAGGGTTTTAATGTCTTCTAGTAATGACGGATTGAATACTAGAAGTGATAGTCTGGTCCGTAATCTCTTGTTAGTTCCTTCAATTCAGACTGGCCTTCAAAATATGCTATTGGAGAAGCTTCCCGAATATTTTCTCCAGGATTCAGGCAGTCGTGTATTATCCATGTCATTAGAGGATGACATTGCTCGACTTATCCTCAACCAATTCAGATGGCTTGATTTTCTTGTTGATCCTTCTGACTTTACTGATAAGCTACTGCAAGTTCTTTCAATTTGCCCACTACACCTGAAGAAAGAGATTATTGGATCACTGCCAGAGATGATTGGCAATGAGAACAACAAGGTTGTCATTAATTCGCTGGAACTGATGCTTCAAGAGGATCCATCTATCATTGTACCAGTGCTTGATTCTTTCTCAAATCTTAATTTGGATGAGGAGATGGATGATCAGGTTCCTTCTTCTCTATGATGGTTTATTTTCAGTTTTGACAGAAATGGGGTGACGCAGGCTATTTTCCATTTTCTCTACTTTATTAACAATGTCTTATGTGAAATGATTCAGTTAATCTATGTTCTCCACTCTGAAAGTTGTAATGTCATTTTCTCTATTAAATCAACCTATAAATAAAAACAGCTAGGGTAGTTTTTAGGCTCTTAGGATAGATCATTAGAAGAATTTCGAACAAAATTTGTGCTAAGCTAAAAATAGCAAGAAACTTACTGTTAGACTGTGAGAGTGGTTTTGTTAATGTTACTATGTGGTGAACGAAGAAGTTGCTGTCCTATAGATAAGGGCAATAGACCATGAGTAGGGGATTCTTCATCAATTAAATTTTTAAAAGGGCATTGCCTTTGTTGATCAGAGAGTTTAATTCACTATTTGAAGGTTTAGTGGGATTGTGGCCAAGTAATCCTTTGGATTTCCTTAAGATTGGTTTTCTTTCTTATGTCAGCTTGAATCAAGTGTGTGATTTTCCCAACTCACTGTATACACTTGTTCAATTGAAAATAAATGGTCCTTACCTTTTTCTGAAATATTTCTCAAATCTTGCTGTTGTTCATTACTTAGTACTATGTACTTATGTGTCTTGAACACAACAAAAGTAGTATTCTATTGTTTGTACTCCCTCCGTTGACTCATATTTGTCTTTTTAGATTTTTTCACACAAAGAAATTCATTGGATATGTCAAAATTATATTTGAAAATCCAATTTTTAAATCAATAATTCATTGTTCGCCACCCTTTAGAACCAATGGATGGAGAGAAAATAGTCAACATTAGCAATTTCCAATACAATCTTCATAATACATCATTAATAAATCGCATAGAAAAGTTAGAAGGACATATATTTGTAAACAAGGTTTCAAGTCTTAAAGTACATGTATAATGAGCGGAGGGAGTGCTTTGATTTCAGCCTTTACCATCACTTGGAATATGGTTTTCCACATTTTCCTGCTCTCTTCTGTTTCTAATTTTGTTTTAATGTTCTCCTTGTTGAAGTTCTATTTCTGAAGATTAGTTGTATTTTCCATCTGGCAATAAGTGAAATATACTAAGTTGGTGGATGGGCATCTCCAAACAAATATCTATTAAAAATACTTGGCTATTGTTGTTGTTGGTCGTGAGGTTCTTTCTTATGTCTTTTTACATTTGAATCTCCTTTTATTTTGTCAGCCGAGAGTACTGTGTGTTTCTTACCAATTTCTATGTATGCTTTCTTTGATGAATCTTTTGATAAACATAAACTTCTAACTGAAAAGAAAGAAATTGGTTGCTTCTTTGTTTTTGTCTGTCTTGAAAGGTCATTACAATAGCATTGTCATGCATCAGAACAGTTGATGCAGATTTTATGCCTTACCTACTGAGGTTCTTGCTACTTTCTGCTACACCTTTGAATGTTCGGAGAATAATCTCACAGATCCGTGAACAGCTGAAATTTGTCTGCATATCCAGTGTGCACACTACACGCCATAATAATAAGCTCAAGGACAAGGCACTTGTGGACAACGGTGAAGCATCAATACTTGAAGCTTTGAGATCTAGCCTTAGATTTAAGAATGTATGTAGTTCAACATTTGCTTTGGTTGCCTAATTTCTTCAGTCAAAGCCTCCATTATGACCCCTTGTACTGTGTTCTTACAGAATCTTTGTGAGGAGATCTTAAAAGAGATTAAATCCCTCGAGAGAGCTCAAGCTCATAAAGTGATTGATGTCTGGCTGCTTATGCTTATACATATGAATGGTGAGTCTCTGCGAAAGAGTGTTGAAAAGGTATTTACAAAGAAAGTTATGGACGGATGTATTACTACCAGTATGCTTCAGCAGTGCATTCGTGGAGACAATCATTTAGTTAAAGTATGATGCCTTCATCTGTTTCTTGAATTATGATCATTTTTGTGGAAATTCATATAAAGCCAAGTAGAAATGGATTTTAAACTTCAATTGTTTTAATCTTACTTTAGGACTATTTCTCCTCATTCCTGTCTGTGTCTGAGCATTTATTGGGCTGCAAGGAACTAAAGGCCAGGGAGTTTGGAAGTCAATTGTATATCTGTATGTTTGAAGAGATCAATGAAACTTACTCGAGGCAGGAAGTAAGCTTTTCTCTTTTCAGGAGCTCGTATGTTTTTTTTTAATGTTCAGGAGGAACTCTTTATGTAGATATGCTTTGGTCTCTTTCAGGTTTTGGGTTCTTTACTCACTCATATTGGTTCTGGTCCTAGTCATGAGGTGGATTCTGCACTGGATACATTGCTTCTGCTGGCGTCAAACCATTCTCAAGAATTGGTCTCCCTTTCAGCCCATATAAATGGTGCAAGGACAATTTTATCTTTCATTTCACTTCTCTCTCTTCTACTTGTATGTTTATTTCTCAGGATGAGTATACTATTAAATGTTTATTAATTCCACTTTCTTCTTATACACTATTTTTCTTTTTGAAATGATGTAGGGGTCCTAGATTTCTTGGAGGGTTTCAGTACTGAAAATCTACACAAGGTTCAATTTCTATTCATCTAATGCCTGTGTTGTTAAAGAGGGGAAAATTTACACCGACCATTCCTCAATTCTGCAAAAGACATGGATTTTCCATACATACAGGAATCACAGCATGCACTACTAATCTCTATTTGTCATAACATGCAACTGTGCACTTTTTTTTGATAATTGTAGTTTTATGTGTTATCATACTTTCTAACAGATAAGTCAATCAAAATGATATTTTGGATCCATAAGCCTTACTCTCTTTCATTTATTGTTTCAATGTTTAACAATCTGTTTATCAAAAGGGTAATGAGTATGGCTGATTTAACAAAAATATTTTTGTTAATGATATCATCCAGTTTTACATGAATACTGGTGTATTTATTCTATAAAACCTTGATATACTAACAATTGACTACTAAGTGCTCTACAAAATATTTATTGCTTACCAACTAAAAATGAAGAGAGGAGAAAATTTTGAGTCTTCTCCCAATACGGACTTTACTATCTTTTGCGGTCTTAAATAATATGGTTCTAACATCCTTATTTTCTATAGAAGGTGAGTCAATTTGGGTTCCAGTTATAATGTGGCTTGATGGGCTATTATTAAGTTATTTAATAGAATCAAAGCTTGTTTAAACAAGTAGGAGGCATTTGATAAGGAGGATTATATTTATGCTCCCTTGTGATGTGGGTTGGTGGGTGCGAAGGGTGTTCTTATGCTAAGAAAAGGTGAGTGAACTTGATATCTTGGAGGAAGGGGTTCTGGATGAGGGGCAGGTGAGAAACTGAAACTTCTGAGGAAATTGGTCTTGAAAGTGCTTATCTTTTTAAATCTTTGTAAAAGGTTAATTAAAACCGTTAAAAGATGGATGATTGTAAAATGAAAAGCATTTAGTAGATATTCATGTTAGTGGAAGCCAGAGAAGTTTGAGGAAGTTTGATGCTGAGCTCAATGGAGATTGTATCTAGATTGTTCCCAACTCACTGTATACACTTGTTCAATTGAAAATAGCTGTATACACTCAGTGTAGGAGTTTCAAAAAACGGTAAAGGGGGTGAAACATAGCTGGATAAACAGATCAACATTGTTCCTGCTTTCAGATTGAACTGTTTCTGATAGATCAAGGGTTGATGAAATTCATATGGAATTGGAGTTACATGAAATGCTAGCTTTTCTATGGGGTTTGCAGAATCATAGCCTATATGTAAAAGCTAAAGCGTGTGGCTTCACTTATGAAAGAAGATTGAAGTGTATTAGGATTGATACAATTAGAATTTAGCATATAAAAATTATCATATATGAGTGGTTTTGATGTATCTGTTTTGTAATGTCTAGGGTTCTTGATATTTTTTACTAATACTTCCTTAGTTGTGATAAGCATAAAATTCATTTATGATATGATATATCCTTCTTTTTTTCATATAATCACAATTGCTAATTTGTGCAGATATATCAAATTTTCAGTCTTCTCACCTTTCCAACTCAATCTTCTGTTGATTCAACCAGATCACCTTTTGCAAATGAACTTTTCATGATACTAAGAAAGCAGGTAGATAAACATTCTACCTTGGTTTGCAAAGTTGTTGTCGGGAGCTTTACATTTAGTGACATTATTGAAGCTTACAAGTTTCCACGTGCAGAAGGGGGCCTCTTGTCTTTTGTATAAGGATTTTTTTGTTTTGTCTCATGAGTTAGGTCAGTAATCCAGATGTCAAGTACAAAATGATGGGCGTAATTGGAACTTTAAAGGTGGTTTCCTTTATGGGGGGCGCTAAGGGGATCTCCACGTTCATGTATCAGGTATGCCTTTAACCTTTTGTTTTGAGTTTTGGGTGTATAAACATTGTCATATAAACAAAACTTAGATCCATAAAACTTACAAAATAATTGATTTTTTGGGTATATTATCATTGTCCGGTATGCAAGATGATCCATAGAACTTAGACAAAAATTGAATTTTGTGAAGAGTTCAAAACAAAAGAAAAAATTATCTCTTTTGATCTCTGATTGTTGAATGAGATCTCTGGTCATCTTAAGATCTTATGTTTGCCCCCTTTAGTGATTTCCACACAAATAATCAAGAAATACTCTAGAACTCAAGCTTCTTAGGTATTCTTGTTTACTGATCCTGTAGTGTCTTATGAGAGTGATGGAATGAATTGCTAGGATTAGAAGAAATGATTTAATGCTTTTTTTTAATTGAAAAATCCCAATACTATTGATAATTTTTTTTTTGGTCTTTAAACTACATCTTTCAACTTGACTCCTTTTGACTTTTCAATCTTGAACATAAGTGTCCATATTATAAACAAATGTCTTATAAATATAAGATTTAGGTGGGAACATATCCAATCATCTAGATAATATTATGGAAAGATGTGGTTTCTTGTATGTGGATGATTTGGGGAGCAGTATTCAACACAGCAAGATGCAGTTTAGACCTTCAAACACCAATTCTAGCTTTTGTGGGCTGTAAGCACATATTTTCCAAAATTGGCCTTGGTGTTTGGGGCTCATGTGGGCTTTCCATAAAACGGCCTTGGCTTTGGGTTGCTGTATACAATCCAGTCTTTGTTGCACCCAATGTGTGAACCTGACAACCTGTGAACTACTTGAGAATCTCCAACAACTTCTTTAATTTGGTGAATTTTTTACTTTTGGGGAATTTGGGCTATTTTTTGGTCCAACAAGTCAGTGTTTGAAAAGGCGAGGCGTAGGCGCGCCCAGGCGTGCCCGGCCATGGCCAACGCCTGCATTAGCCAAGGCAAGGTGAATAGCATGATGCGATGCCCAGGCGACTTAGGCGACCAGGCGAGCTCAGGCGAGATGCGATCGCCTTATGCTGTTTTCACTTAAATTTGATATCTTTTCAATTTTCTTACCTTTTTAATACACTTTCCTTAATGTAAATATTTATTTCCATCCTTTTTTCAAGACAATATATCATTTTAATGTGTTAATCATTTATTTCCTTATTATGTTTCCAAGATATCTTTTAATTTGTTATCTTTTCCGAGTATATATTTCCAAGATATCTTTAATTTGTTAACTTTTCCATGTATACATTTCCAAGTTATCTTTTTATTTGATTTCATTGTCTCTAATCCTCTATACACTCAGCCTTCTAAACCTATTTCTACAAGACAAATTCTTCTCTGACTTCTCTTTTTCATACTTTTCCTCTTCTCCGACTTCTCTCTTTTGTAATTTCCTCCTTTGATCTTGTTTTCTCTATTTCTCTCCTTGTTTTTATTATTATAAACTGAATAAAATTTGTTTTTTTTGCATCAAAAATATGTTTTAATACCTAAAATTTCATTACATGTATTTCTGTTATTTACGGGACTCTTGAAGGGAAAGGCGATCGCCTTCGCCTTAGAGGCGCGCCTACGCAATTTGGGTGGGTGGGTGGGGGGTGGGGGCTGTCGCCTCACCTTTTTAAACACTGCAACAAGTTCCCCATCCCATCCCCCAAAATACGCAGGGGAAAAAAGGAGAATTTCCTCAAATTTGCAGCATTCTCCAAATAAATGGAGGATTCTTCAAAATGAAGAAGCTATTGGAGTTGAAGTATAAATAAGTTAAGTTTATAAATTTTACTTCCCAATTTTAGAGAGTTTTTTGAAGAATCTGTTGGTGATGCTCTCACACACTCGAACCTATTCTTGTATCAATCCATCAAACCTTTTGGCTTGAAGCCTTGCCCTAATGGTCTTTGGTATCACATTAGTGTCACATTTTTGTTATGTTTGGCATGTAGCTTTTTTGAGCCACAACATTTTTTAAGAGCTTATTTTTTCTATAAAAAAAGCACTTTGAACATTGTCTTAGAAACTCTGAAGCTCCCATATGGCCTTGTTGTCACAATGAAGCCATTCTCCACCATCTACATATTGCGGTATTGGTATCTCCTTTTCTTAAAAATCTGTAAAAGAATAGCATGAGACCTGACCCATGTTTACTATTGTCTTTTGAGTGGTTTACATTTTTTTTTTGATTTCATCCCTTCTAGAATGATATTTTCTCTCTGTACCTGATTGGTTTATGAAGTGTTTCATGGGGAGCTGAGGTTAAAACAGTTGGGTTGTGGTTGTTGAACCTGTGAATCGTCCTCTTTTCCATAGCAACATAATAGTCCAAACTGATGCTAATTATCTCTTAATCTTATGAGCATTTCTTTGGAGCTAAAACTTGAAAAAGCAAAGGGAAGTGTGCAACTTAATGTGTGTAGTCTTTCAATGGCTGATGTTTGGTATTAACATATAGTAGGGATATCAAAATTTGAAGATTCTAGAAAAAACGACATCATAGTTGTATATGGTTGGATGATATTCCATCACTCTATATCTACTTTATTTGTTTTTAAAAATAGATATTTATCACTATACATGCCTTAGCCTCTTTGAAGAGAGAGAACTTGGGTATATGATGTCTAGATAGGAAGGTGGGTTGTAGGGATTAGGGTATAGGGTTTAGTTTTGGAGGGTGTGGTGTGGATTTTCGACTCTTGCCTACTCTAGTGTGGCTATATGTTCTCTTTTATGCTTTCTCTGGGTCTGTCGGGAACACCCTCTCGACTTGCTCGGGGTAAGGGTGCTTACAACTTGACCCCCAGGCCGTGCATGTGTGGGTGGGATTCACTGGGTAGATATTGTTGCTGTATACCTCAGCTTTCCTAGAGAATTTCGTTCAATGACACAATGATGTGCTGCGAATGTGCTCCTTTGAGAAGATCACATAAAATATTGCAACCCACACAATTGCTGTTTGCTTAATGCCATTCTTTTGGTGTGTCTGATCTGCATGTTCTTGTAGCATTGTATACAATCACAGTATATAATTTTTGAAAGCTTCCATGCAGAAATCAAACACTGAAGAAGCCATTGAACTATTGCAATCATGTTATGAATCTTGTAAGCAGATGCCATTGCAACTGGCTCTGTTTTATGACGAGCTAAGTGCTGTTTTAAATTGTAGAATGCTTGATTCAACACTTATGGAATGGTATGCTTCCATTGTATTTGAATTATGAGCTTATTTTATAGGTGTTCTGGGATTTAAAGGAAGCGTAATGTTTTGTAGGATTAATAAACACTTGTGTGATTTTGAATCGATCTTTGTATCTGATCTTGAAGGCGGGGAGCTGGCTGTGAGCCATTCAAATTATAGCACGGAAGGTAATTGAGAACATTTGTGAAAATTGATTGTAACTAACAGTAGAACATTAGTTTCAGCCTGCTTGATTTTGTAGGGGAACTGTGGATGAACCTGGATGGTGATATATCTCCAATTTGTGTGAACATCTTGCCACTAGTTTCTTCTTCACCCCGGTACTTTCTGGCTTCCAGTTTCTATTTTCTCTAAATTTCCATACAAACACACACTCACATTCATATGTATGTATATTCTCTACTCTAATTTGATGAGTTGGGAAAAAATTGCTTAACCAAGTGAATCATGAAATTCAGGTAGATAGTGTCATTTAACAAAAGTATGGAATGCAAGGTTTTTTGCACTTATTTTGCATGATCACACATTTCTTACGTTCATTCTATTACCTGCCCCAGTGTTATCTTTGATTAGTGCAGAATGGTGAAAATGAGCTAAGAACTGATTTGGCTGATTGCATAAACTAGGATTTTACGACCCTTTTTAATATGAAAGTTTGATTCTGTAGTTGTGTCATGGGATTTTTGTTTTTCTCATTGCAAACTGAGGCATGACTGATTCCCCTTAGCTGTTACCTGACATCATTCCATGTTATATGACCTAATCATGGATTATAAGTTTAAAAGTTTCAAGATACAGATAATGAAGCACTTTCAAAATGCCATACAGGCCCTAATGTAGTAATATACATAAACCACTCATTATTCACCCCTCATGTATGGATGATCTTCAAGGCTGTAGTGGATTAATTATCAGACCTAGACTAGATTCAACAGATATGTTATTGTTCTTTTTCTCCCCTCTCTTTTCTTGTTTGGGACTAGAGAGAATGAGAGCAGGCTCTTGAAACATGCTGCATTTCTGCAGGTTATTAATATCATATTTCATGCTTATCGTTGTACACTTGTACTCCCTTTTTTTCATTTTTTGCTGCTCATATTTTCATCTACCTTTTTTTTTCACTTTCACATCTTAAATGCTTAAGATATTGACTAATACTTATTAACAAAGCACTCATTCGGCATAAGTGAGAACATAAGTGCTGTTGATAAGAGTATTTTGGATCTCTTACTCATAGCAATGTAATATCACGGAGTGCAATTTGTTCTTTGCATAGGCTTCACTACCAAGCACATGAGTCCTCGCTATTGATGTTTGCCTCTTCATTAATCTTATATGTGATATGCCCTAGGCCTCATTCACTCTGCAGCAGGTGCCAGCACAGTATCACCTCTGTGTGTTGCCTGGACATTATTACTAGGGTTGTTCATCGGTCCAAAACCGAACCGAACCGAACCGAAAACCGAATTTCGGAATTTTCGGAACCGAGGACCGAACCAAATAAGATCGGTTCGGTTCGATTTTTGTTCGGTTCGGTTTGGTTCGAGTAGGAACCGAAGTAGAAGATTAGGTACAAAGCCGATCCAAAAAATAAAAAAACACCCTAAACCAAACTAGAACCGAACTAAACCGAACCAATTTTGACCCGAACCGAACTAGAACCAAATAAACCGATTTAAACCTAAAAACCCAAACTAACATATGCTATTTTTATCATCTTAAACTAAAATCATTCAAACCATTCGAACTAAAACTTGCAAAATGATAAACAAAGCAATACTAAACTTCCAAAATGAGATTTAGGGTTACATTCTTACATGGGTAAGGCTTAGTAATGATATTTTTTTAATTTTTAAATTAAAATAGATCAGTTTACCCGAACCGAACCGAACCGAAAACCGAACTAGCCAAAATCTTGAACCGAGGACCGAACCGAAGTACCTTGGATCGGTTCGGTTCGGTTCGGTTTTCAGGTAAAAACCGAATTACCCGAACGAATGAACAACCCTAATTATTACTGTCTCATTTTGACTTCTTCCTCAAGCTGCTTTGCCTTTCAATATCCTTATCCTTGTTGTTTCTTTCTCCTTGTTGAATCTGTTCTTTGAAGCATCAATATCACTTTGCATTCTGCGACACTGCAATAATGCCAATGCCGCTGAGAGTTATGTCTTGTTTTTTTTTTTTTTGCAGATGTAATTCAGTTTTGCAAACTTTGGCAGCTAATTTTCTTCTAATATCCATGGTACGGCATTGCTTAAGCTGCAAAGAAAAACTTGTACTGTCGTAATTGTAATATAGCAATTTGACAGGTTGAGAGGTTGACAAATCAGGGATCACTCTCTGGTGTAGATGCATTGCTTGGCTGCCCTTTGTACTTGCCATCGTCCAAGGTAAGACTGAGTTGGATCTAATAAATTTTTAAAAATAATTTTGCTAATGTTTTGATGAAAAATGTGTTTTACTTAAGAAAATATGAAGCAATAAGCTCTACTGTTTCTTAAGTGAAGCCCTTCTCTCTTCACCATGGATTGATGCACTGGGTAGATGTTGTTTGTTGATGTTCTAATGTTTCATCTCTTATGCTGTTATGTCAAACTTGTTGCATTGAAAATTCACGATTCATTGACATCCATTTCCTCTAAATTATGCTAGTACTTTGGAGTATCCTGGAAGTCATTGACTGGGAAGCAGAAAGAAACAATATGTCTATCCCTTTATTATGCATGTAATTGGCTACGAGAACTTGTAAGTCAGATTTGACATTGAAACCTACTTCTTATGGATTGCTCATCGAGTCAACTTTCTCATATGCATTATTTTGTATGGTTGTATGTTAATTCTTGTAGTTGAATGCTTTTTCAACACAAGTTGTTGGAAAATTTGAATGCACAAGTCAGACATTGAAGGAGGAAATAGCAAACAAGCTCATAAGACGGTTGAGGAATCTTGTGTATGTTTCTTTCCACTCAATTGATTAAAACAGAAGCTTAATATTTGATTATTTTGACATCATTAATTTGTACAAATGAAATATTTCTAATGGAATGATGTCTGTTTAAGCTGAATCCTTAGCTAATATACTAATTTATCTAAAACATTGTTCAAACAAGGTAGTAAAGTTGAAGGATGTGATTTTCAAACAATTGGATCTTCTTGGGTAAACGAGTTTGGTTGCTAAGATATTAGAGAGTGATGTCTCATTCTATTTACTTTCAGCACCTAACTTACCTTATACATTTTCTTTCTATTCCATTAGTTTCCTTCCTACGTTATACTTGGATTCATTTTGTGATTGATTTAGTGTGCTTGGCTGTTGTGGTGGGACAAGTTTCATTACTTAAACAGGGAACCATTTAAGAAAAATGCTTTCTGTAAAAGGTTTAACCCTTCCCTAGTAAGCACAAGCATCCGTGTCAGTGATGATACCCAATTCGTAATTTTTCTCAATATATGATCCTTTCCTCTGCAATTACTTATTTGGTACTTCTTAAGTGCTTGTTTGGACCTTTATTCTTTGCTCGATGTTGCCACCATTCAATTTTGTTACTATAAGTTGGAAGTGTAGCATTTATTTAGCATAATTATTACTGTGCATCATAAAGTATAGCTGTATTAGCACAAAGTATTATTTATACATAATTTTATCTTTTTTGGAAAGGAAATACAAAATAATCATATGTCTGACAATAAGAGTTCCCTTATGCAGATTTCTCGAAAGCTTGCTTAATTATGCCCTTAAACACTATCCATTCAGCCTCCCTGAGATTTTCCTTCACGTGGAGCAAAAAGGATCTGCATTCTTAACCCAACCTGGTAAGAGTCGTCATCTACAAAATAAAGACGGACATAGGAAATCAAATGAAAACAATTCCCTTTGCAACAAGGGAAAACCTAGAAAGAACTCGAAGTCTTCCAAGGACATGCGTACAGATAAAAGATTTAGTCAGCCAACAATTATGGATGTCTTGACAAAGGCTGGATGCACAATGAGTAAAACAATTTCTAGTCGTGATTCGTCAAGTCCTTCGCAGAAACATGGGACACCTAACACCCCAGATTCCCATAATTTGATCCGTGAAGATCATATAATCTTGGATGTTGGTGGAATGGCTACTGCTTTGGAACCTCAAAGATCGAAGTTCAGGCCTCTTTCTCTTGACTGCCTTTCAGTTACTTCATTTATGAAGGTATCCACATGCTGAGCATGATCATATACAACATCATGTGTTGTATGTAGACTGTGATTATTTTATGTGACTACCATAGTATTTCCACTATTTTTTGAGAGCTACTTAAGGACAAATTTCGATATCATTATCTACTGTTCACATCTATCACCTTTTTTTAATCTAAAAATCTAATCATTTGTTTAGGCATAAACAATACACACACACACACACATAGAATAAGGCTCTAGAAAAGTCAGACCAGAGCGTTGATGTAACAGCATTGATGTTCTATAGCAGTTCTCATTGATTTTCTAAAGCAGTTCTCATTAATCAGGAAATTTGACATGAATAGATAGCTATGCTTTTATTGTCAAAAAAGACAGTCATGCTTCTTTTTTCCATTGAAACGGAACAGACCGTGGTCTGTGAAGATTTTCATTCGCATGTTGGATTTTTGAAACGGAGGTGTGGGTCAAGTTCCTTGCATCAAAGAAATTTTGTCTGCCTTGCTTGTCTTTAGTTGGCAAAAAGATGGCAAATTGTCTACTATTCTGTTTAGTCTTTCATTTGTTATTTTATCATCAAATAATGACTCTTATCTCTATGGATTCACACCTCCATATCTACTATAAAAACCCTAATCTATCTTTGTAAATGCAGAATCCTGATTCATGCTGTCCAGATTCTGTTGCTGAGGTAATGAAGTTTAAACTATATGTTTAATCATTCTGACAATGTAATCATCAATGTTTTTGTTTTAAAATTATTCTTCTAATGTTATGTCATGTGCTTCTTTTTAGCTACCTTTGCATTTGTACCTCCTACATGAGCTCATCTGCAAGATTGATAGCTTTAGACCACCAAGCAAACAGCTTTCAGCACAATGTTTGAGTTGTACGGTTGGCTCAGCACAGGCAAAAGTAAATGAGTTGTTAAATTATATCAAACCATTTCTTGTGAAAATTCGGAAGAATTTCGATGCTGCTTTGTCAATCCTTCAAGCAGGTTAGTCTTATATAGGTGCAGCAAAATCTGGTACATTCTGATGGCCAACAGCATAGCTTTATACAGGTGGTGAAAGCTGTCAACAACATTGGACAGTGGAATCCTCATTGGCTGGACATCCAGAATTAGGTGGAACTGAGATTGCTGCTATATCAAGTTCAGTCTTCCAAGAAACTCTTTCTTTCTTTTATAAGGTATTTGCAGTCGCCCTTCCCTATTTATTTGTATCAATTCATTTGTTGTCTTCTTCTATGGGCATGCTCCTTACATGTCATTACCTAAATAGTTTCGTGATCTTGTTCATTTGCATTATCCCACAGGTATTAATGCTCCCTGAAAGCTGGTCCAACAAAGCATTTCTAGTACAACTGTTGGAAGCTTTTCAGTCCACATATATGTCAGATGGTATTTTGACTGATGTGCAGCCATCTCCTTTGCCTGGAAGTATCGGCTATGTATATTGTGGTGCTTATTCCTTCCTAGAGGGGATACTGGATACTGGTAATATTTTATTATAAATTGTCTGATTCCTCTTCACAAATTATCACCTCTTCAGTTTCTTTATACCCTGGTATATATCATGTGTGCAGTTTCATCTTTCTCATTCAAGTTTGCTTCAGAAGTTCTATTGACAATTAAAGGATTACTATGCTCTGGTCTGACTTTTCTAAGTCATTCAGTGGAAGGAAATGGAAAAAATTGTGATGTTAGCTGTATGTCTATGCTTTCCACTTTACAAATGAGACTTGGTAAGTTGGCCTGTAAATTACTCAGATGCAACTGGGATGATTGTGATCTCAGCCACAGTTGGAAGAGCCAGGTTTGACCATCTATCTATCCAAGCTTTCATAATCTTCTTTACCTTTGAAAAAAATGTTCATATTCAACATTCTGGTGTTTTTTTTCTGATCATTGCAGAGTGAAATTGTAGAGAAGATATTAGGCATGTACTTGGAAAATAATACTTCTACTTCTGATGCCCTGGAGGAACTTGCCTGCTCTGTGTTTCCCCGGGTGCGTACAAATGATTCAAGTATTTTACTCTATGCATATAGCGCTATGAAATCCTTCCTTCAAGAAGCATGCTATATAAATAACTCCTAAATCGTATTTTTAGATGTGGCAAGCTACTCGTATGTTTACCAGCATTTATACCGTGAATGTTTTTTGTTGTATTGCTGTAATTGATATCTTCTATATATTCGGATTATTCGCATAAAGCACTGCCCACTTTCCTTTGGTTGAACTATAGATTACATCAATAAATGATGGCATGTAGAAAGATATTTTGGGGAAATGAAGAATTCTCCTTATATCCTCTCTACCACTCTAGAACTTATATCCTTTCTAGATGCATGAAGCTGAATTCTTTTGATTTAGAAGTATTAGATGTATAGAGAGTTTATATCCTTCAACATAAATCATATCACTCCAGTCCTTCAACTTTCTGTTATATTGCATTTGTCATTCTGTACTTGCCTATATGCGCTGCCATGGTTTTGGAAAGTCCAACATGGCATCAGCAGATGATTGGAATGACATCTGGTTTCAGCAACCCGTATTCGAGGCAGGCTTAGGTTTTGCAAATCCTAGAGAGGAAGAGAACAATGTGCGAAGGCTGGAATTGGAGCAAATGTGGCACTGGAGACTGAACAGAAACTTGGCTTCAATTATTTGTTTTGTTATAGTTAATAATTTTGTTAAACTGGCACTGATATTTGAACTTGATAGTGCTCTAACTTGGATGTAACCGTTATCAAGCTGAAACATAACTTCTTATACAAATAGGAACAGAATTACAGCAGACATAGGACCAAGTAAAATTATGAATACGTCTTGGCAGCAACAAAGAGCTGGTAGAGAGAATGGGAGGGGATGAAGTGGTTATTTATTGTGGCAATAAACTGGTTAATAATCCTAACCAATTGAAGAAAATTCATAAACCACGTTTGTCTTGTAAAAATAAATTGGTTATTGATTAATTGACTAGTTAAAATGATAAGCTAAAAACATTAGCTTATTTGGTACTAGTTTATTTGGATTAAAAAAAGGAAAAAGAAAACTTTTACCAATAAAAATGAGAAAACAGTTAGTGGTGGTGAGGAGAAAGAAAGTAGTGGGGAGGTGCAGTTTGAAAAATTAAAGTGGTTTTCAAATACATAAACTAACTTTAATCAGTTTATTAACTTTAACTAGTTTTTACCAAAAGGAACACAGCCTTATTCTGTACATAGAAATTAGAGCTAACATGAAGGAAACCAGAGAATTATAAATTACTTGAAGAGATGTAGGACAGAAGAAGTGGATTCTTAAAGCAAGAGCTATAAGAGGAAGGAGGTATTTAAACAACTGTTTCAATAATAATATGCTTACAATATATCATATGAAAGACACTACCTGATGCCTGTCTTTATCAATTGTAACCAACCACTCCTAGAGTGATTGTTTAATCCGTTTTAGGCATAGTGACTTAGGGCTTGTTTCACTTGTGGGTAGAAAGTAGATTGGGTGAAAATTGATTTTAGTGTCTTGAAAAACATAAAAAGTAGAGAGAATTGCACGGATTTGAAGAGTATTAAAAGTAGTTTTTGGGTAGAAAGGGCTTTTGTGGGGAAAGTGAAACAAGGCCTAAGTTGATGTCAACCAAACCACCTTTTTTGTATCATATGCAAGTTTGAACATGTTCAGATGGAAGTCAGTTTATTTTATAAACCTTCGATCATGCAATACGAATAGTGCTTCATGGCATGCCCTTCATTTTTACTTGATAGAGAGCCTCCTTATGTCTAGCTGACTGATGATTGATGAAAACTAAAGGTCTGCTTAAATTTTCATCAGGTGGGAGAGAACAAGGCAGTGGGAGAAGATGATTATCATGGTTTCCCTACTCTATGTTCTGCAACATTTCTTGTTTGGTATAGGACACTGGTTAGGCATTTCGTAATTTAGTTCTATATTTCAGTTACTGAATACTGATATGTTTTCTTCTTTGTTAAATTGTGCTGATAGTTAAATTTTTATATGCAGCATGAAAAGAACCTCCTGATTCTAAACAAGTTGGTAAGCTATTTGCTTTCAATGCATGTTTCAACAGATTAAGTGCTCTGAAGATTTTTTAGTTTCAGAACTCCTAACCAATTTTTGGCTATAAAAAATCCTCAATACATTGAATTCTGAACAGTATATTTGATTTTGACTTGATTAGGTGAGGGATGCGTGTTTGCTTGAAAAAAGAAAGGCTGATGCTCAAGCTAAAGCTGTAGAGGAAATCCTTGTCAAACTTTCTCAGTCAGTTAATGTACTAGTTTCACTGGTCAAATTGTGTACAACTTACGATAAGGTTAGATTACTCCTTGATCCGCCAAAGGCTTGGGGTCAAATGGTGTTTGATTTTATCATGTTTGAGTTTTGACTATGTATGCCTATTTTTATCCAGGTCACGGTACATGCTTTGGCTGTAAAGCATGGTGGGAAGTTTGTAGATTCTTTTTTGAAAGGTCCGTTTTAGCTATAAAATGTCTCTTGGCTTGCACTATTGCAGCCCCTCTTATGTTTTTGCTATATTAATCATTGAGAATTTCTACAGTTTTTGATTTTCTCAAAGCACATTTTGGAGAGCGGAGTGAGCTTATTGTGCAGCTGGTAAGACCACTTCAACTGTATTCCTTAAGTTGAGATTTTACTTGATTAAATTTAACTGTCAGACATTATATATATTTTTTTCTTTTGGAATATGGAGTAGGTAAAGGAACTTCAGAAAGCAACAAGAATATTGCAAACTCTTTGTTCAGAGGCTAAGGTGGATGGATCTCTTAACCCTTTATTACGAGTTACTGAATTTCACTTCCACTTGTACTGACATTTAGTCTTTCCTTCCATAATTCCTTATACAAGGGTTCAAAGCAAACTGTTATTACCAGTAAAATCCCGGCTACAAAGAGATCCATGGAACGGCTCTTATTCCATGTGAAGAGTCTTCTCCATGCTTCTGCCAGTGGGCGTTCCTTTTGGATGGGTATGTGGTGCATTAGAAATTAAGGTTCTTAGAGCAAACTGAAATTTACTCTCTTTTTGTACCCCAGGCTGTTCTTTTTCGGCCCTACTGGCATCCTTTGCAAACAGAATTTTATTCGAATCCATTTGGTAACGTACTTGTTTTGTTATGTGCTATGACAGGCAATCTTAAGCACAAAGACCTGAGTGGTCAGGTGGTCAGCTCCCAGGTTTATGCTGATCAAGATGACACTGGGACTGCGAGAGATCTTGCAGACGCAGATATGGAAGAAATGCCATGTACTGATGTTAGCAAAGACCAAGAAACAGAATGAACCTTCCTCGGGACAAGGATGAATGCCGTGTTGGTCTGAGAAATCGACATACTGTAGATAGGTACTTCATATCTAAGTTTAATTTGAATCAATTTTGAGGACTTCAGAAGTAAACGTGAACTGAAAATACTTGTACATGGTGGACTGAATGATTCACCTTCCAGGTTATATTGCGATGTTTCTACACATTTTGCATACTTCACTGGCCAAAGTTTTTATAGAATTTGCTATGACAGGCAAACAGTATAGGTCGGGTTCGAGCTGGGTCATCTTGTAATGGTTTTAGAAATACTCAACCCTTATCCACATTACGGGTTCGGGTTAGCCTACCGGTTTCAAATGCTGTTCTTAATTTTTATTTTAGGCATTCAAAAATAAATTTAAATAATAGTATAATACTAGTTAGTTATCAACTTATCATAAAAAATTAAATAAAAAAATCTATTAAGAATGTATCTTTTTACTCAATTTATGAAAGCCTATGTCATAAGCCAAATAAATGACAAAAAAATTGGGGAAAAATGGTATATGGCCGAAACAAGTCATCCTAATTAAGTGAGGTGAAAGAGGGTATATAGAGGCGTCATATCTAGTTTACATCGATCATAGTATTGGCAAAGTTATTTCGATCATAGTATTGGCAACGTTTATTTAATTCAATTTAACATGTATTTTTTAGGTTTTGTATTCTACTCTAATTGTTAATTTGTTATATAACTTTCATTTAATAAATTAAGTTTACTTTCAAAAAAAATAAAGCAAGGACGCTTGAAATATTTTATTAGCAATTTGGTTGAAATTTCGAGTTTACCCTTTCATTTTTCATAATTTTACATATCAAAACCAACTCTAAATTTCAAGGCGCTGAGCTTTTTGAGGAAGGAGGAGATCTTACGGGATGATCGTGAAAGCTCGTTGGAGGTACCTCTCTTCATCTCCCCCATGCTTAATTATATATTTATATTGTCTCCTATTTTTCACTTCACACACGTTTTTCAAATTCCTCTCAATTTCCATTCCAATCTCCTTTTTCCCAAACTAGGAGATTGAGATTGGAAATTCGATACAATTAAACATTGATATTCGAGGGAGATTGTTGGAGAATAGTCCAAGAGGACCCATTGTGTAGAAAAACGAAGCCATTGAATGCAAGAGAATGAAAACTAGGTCTTTGTTAAATTGTACGAGAGAGAAAATTCACCAAATTGAGTGATGAACTCTCAAAGATTCTGCAATCAAGTATCTTTTCGAAGTACAATTGTGATGAACTCTCAAAGATTCTGCAATCAACGTTAGTTTTAGTATCTTTTCGAAGTACAATTGTAAGAGAGGAATGGGCTTGAGGAGGAAAAGAGGGGATGTGAAAGGAGAGGGCGGCGAGGTGCAGACAACGGGTCTCCTCACCGGAATTGCCGGAGTGACAAGCTCCCACCGAGCTACCCCCTAGCCATTAATGGCGGTTTTTGGAAGACTCCCACTCAAGAGGAGTTAAGATAAAACTAGCCCCTTAAGAAACTAGAAAAGAAGCTTCGCACAACAAAAAGGAGAGCCGCGCATGTTAGGGCTGGGACGAGAGGTCGGGAGTTTGACTCCCACCTCTTCACCTTTCCCAATTTTTTGTTCCTTTCTCCCATTTTTTTTGCCTATTCTTCTTATTTGGTTAACAATAACCATAAATATATTAGCAAGTTGATAATTTTATTAGATAAAATTATCCTTTTGCAACTCATTTATATAATTATTTATTTGTGTGCATATATATTTTTGAACCAAGTTTTACAAGGAAAGAGTTATTAATTGTAATGGAATAAATAATTTAATATTCTTTTTTAATAAAAATAGCGGGTATTACAACCAATTAATTATATTGTGATTAAAGTTTACCTAGATGCTATGGTATTTTTTGTTTCATGTGGTAATGTATTATATAAGGCTTCGTAGTAGTGGGAATTCAGGCTAAGAGAACTAGTGAACTCCAAATTAGTATAAACACATTTCAAATTCCTATAAGTACATTCCAAAATTCTAAAAAGTGCATTCCAAATTAGTTATAGTACATTATAAATTTATGAAAAGTGCATGGCAAATCAATAGCCTTTGTAATTAGTATAAGTGCATTTCAAATTAAGTTGAGTGCATTCCAAATCAATAAAAGTACATTCCAAATTTGTATTAGTAAAGTGCATTACAAGTTAGTAAAAGTGCGGACTTGATCTAGTTTGCAATCAAAATATATTTCTGACCCAAAATTACTTTTATTTGCATTGAAATTGGAGAAAACCAATAACTTTACACCTATTTCAATACAATAAAAGTATTTTTGAATTAAAAATGCATTTTAGGTGCAAACTAGAACAAGCCTTGCATTTCAAGATAGTAAAAGTGCATTCCATGTTACTAAAAGTGCCTCTATGATTAGGAATTGCATTCTAGATTTGCATTTCAAGATAGTAAAAGTGCATTCCATGTTACTAAAAGTGCCTCTATGATTAGGAAGGTGCATTTCAAATGAGAAAAAGTGCATTCCAAATTAGTATAAATACATGACAAATTAAGTGCTTTTGTGATTATTAAAGTGTATTTTAAATTATTAAAGTGCATTTCTAGACATTAAAAGTACATTCTAGGTTAATAGAAATGCATTTCAAACAAGTAAAAGGCTTGCGAAATTATGTGCATATGTGATTAATAGAGTGCATTTCAAATTAGAAAAAGTGCATTGCAAATTAGAAGTGCATGCTAAATTAAGTGCATATATGGTTAGAAAAGTGCATTCCAAATTAGTAAAAATAAATGCATCCAAATTAGAATTGAATAAACGCATTTCAAATTAGTAAAAATGCATGTCGGTTTAAGTGCCTCTATGATTAATAAAGTGCATTGCAAATTTATTAAAAGTGCATGCCAATTTAAAATAGTGTTTTATAAATTAGTAAAAGTGCATGCTAAATTAAGTGCCTCTATGATTTAATGTTGAGTCCATGCAAAATTAAACATGTTATAGTGCATTTTTAATCACACATAGTGCATGTCTAAAGTATTAATCCTAATATAGCTTGTGGATATGAGGTGTGATTATGATTGATTGTAAGTTATAGTTCAAAATTAATCGCATAAAGTGCATTCCAAATTATTAAAAGTGCATTGCAAGTTACTAAAAGTGCGTGTCTAATGGCATAATTTTAAAAAGGCCTGTCTAGGAGTTGAACTTACATCTATGTCCACAAGCACACCACTCTCCCATTTGAGCTAATAGGCTACTTGTAGTCTACATGTAATTTACATGTAAGAGAACTAGATAATTCAAAGAAATACAAAAGAGTGCTCACATTGATATACTCATACTTCCACTAGTTTTTATTAATGCTTACTAATATACTATGCGATTTTGCATATTCTAAAATTTACACATCAATCATGTACCTAAGAATGTTTGAAACTGCCATATACACATCATAGACAACACTAGTGGATAATATTGGTAAATTCTCAAACTACCACATCATTTCTATTGAGTTGGGTTGGAAAAATAAATGATTCAAAATTACAAAATTGCTAAAAAAGTACACTATACACATATTACTTGAACTTGTAGTTGAAGCTATTTTAAACACTCAATTGATTTTTCCAACAATATTGAAACCTTATCCATCTATCATTTAACAAATATTTCCAAACATAAACCCTAGATGTAAATTTTGCAACTTCGTAGAATTTTATAATGAATTACTATAAAATCCAACTGAGAACAATTCGGAAATAAGAGAAAATATGAGAGTACCTTATGGACATTTCATCAAACACCTTATGGGCATAAAAAACACAACACTTACCACACAAGCCCTAATCCTTATTAATAAATAAGGGTACTTGGTCTAAAAAGATACTATAAAAATCTAGATATAGATGCAACACAAAACTTGCAGAGAAAGATAAATTACTGATGATCGAAACCGACCAAAGCATATTTATCTTACCAGCATATTAAATTTGTCCAAACAATTTTAAACTACTACCAAAAGAAGAAAGGATGAGAAGCGGACCAAAGAAGATGCCCGAAGAGAAACAAAATCAGCAACCCCTAGTTTAGAGCTTGCCCGTGGAGAAAAAGAAGGAAAAGCAACGTGAAAAACGACATGTGAAATCACTAGTATATCTAGACCTGGGCAAACGCGGACCCGGACCGGATATGGGACGGGCTTGACCCTAAGATTTTGTCCATTTATGCGGACCCGTACCTGGGCCGATACATGGTTACGCGCTGGAAGCATTGTCCACGTCTGCCCATATTGGCGGACCCGGGTAGCCCGCTGGACCGGATAGCCCGTTGAACCCATAAGTATTCTAGCAATTCAAGCTAGTAATTACAAAAGGTACAAAATTATAATTATTTGTTAAGACTTAATTGTATATTAGCATTTGACCCATTTTGATATTTAATCTGTGATCTGTTCAAGTCTAGCAAGCTGAGCTTCATTCTGAAATTTGTATTGTTGCAGTTTTCTTATAAAAAAAAGTGAAAGATAAATATCAATCTAGGAAAGAAACAATACAACAAGTAGATTTAGGAGATAAGTACATGAAAGAAATAATATAGGAAATATATAAATATCAATCCACAAATCCATTAAAGCTAAACATAGCCAAAAAAATAACCTACAAAGAGATTTTTTTATATAATAAAGGAAAGAAAAAAACTACTAAATTTGAAAAAGGATTCAATGTTTAGAAACAAGGTGGTTGGAGGACCGATTGACGGGAATATGACTCTAACTGGTGGGGTACTGTGATATGATGATAGGCAACCGAGTGAAAAAATGGGGAGAGATAGAGTTTCGTCGTTTGGGATTCTGAGAAAAATAAAGAGCTAGGGTTAGAAAATTGAAAGAAGCAACGATATAAATTCATAGCTTTAATTGGGTCGTCTATTATATTTGGGCCTGGATCATTCACGCATGTATCATGGGTGGGTAATAAATTTAAAATTTAAATATATTTTTCAGAATATACATACATAAATATGGGCCGGGCTTATCGGCCCTATAGGGCTAAACTCCTAGTCCACATCCGGTCCAACGGGTATCCGGGCTGGGCTTTAACGGCCCTTTAGGGCTGACAATTTTTTCCATATCTTCCCATTTTCGTGGGCGGGCGGGCCGGGCGGGTCGGTCCGCTTTTGCCCAGGTCTAAGTATATCATCCCTAGCAAAGACGCACACTAAAAGAAGATGCAAAAGGAAAAGGAGAGCAACTCAGTCCACTAGAGAACCAATTGCACTGGCAAACACCATAGCAGGAGCTTAGTCCACTTTCCCCTACCACACTCATCACCACCGCTTCTCTGGAATCTCTGCCTACCCACTAAAGGAACTTCGAGTTGCCGCTTACCACCGTTGTTTCTCCACTTCTCCTTGACTCAAATGTTGATGAGAAATGTCATCATCCTCGAACTTGATTTTCCATATAATCATATGAATTTAACAAAAATAACTTGTTCAAACTTTAATTAAGAAAATATGTGCACCAATTTGATAAAAGGAAACTTGTTTTGACTCAATTTGATAATTAGATGTTTTAACCTTTGCTCGGTAATTGGGGACACTCTCCGTATGATATACACTGAGATAGACAGATGGCGAAAAATTATGGATACAAGGCTAAAATTATCCTGGAAAACAGTCCTAATTCATAATCTTCTCTCATCGTCTGCATATCGATATTGAATTTGTCACTGGACAGAGCGCTGAAGCTGGAAACAAAGAGCAAGGTAGAGCCTCGAAATTATGTCGAACATTAATGAGGTTAGACAAACTAGCCCCGAGAGAGCTAAAATCTAAATAAAGCGTAATTTGAAGTGTCCGTTTGATATCCAAAAACTGCTCAACAATAGACGTACAAGTGGAGAATGTTGGAGTGAACCAAAAAAGTTTAGGTAGAGCCGAATCTAATCGTCGGCTAGGTAAATGTCTTGTAGTAAGAGGAGTTGTTATGAACCTTGCAGACCATCCCATGGGGGTGGTGAAGGGAGGCCCCCAATTGTTAGAAAAGCCCAAACAATAAATGGGGCATTCCGCACTTGGAAGAAGAAGTACAAAAAATAATAAATATAGTGATAATTTGACTATTCGTCGACGTAGTGAATAGGAGATCTGGAACTGTGCATGCCATTTGCTACCTTTCCATATTTGCAACTTCAGTAGCAGACTAGTAATGTGTTTCATGATTTAGATTTTAGTTTTTTTTTTTTAATTTCTAGTTTAACATTGGTTTTGTGATGTGTAATGCTACTATTAAGTTGTGTGAGGTGTATTTTTGAGGGAAACAAATGACATGGTATAAAAAAATTAACATGTCATCTTTCTAGCTAGCAAGTCACTATCACTAACAAAAAATGTAGATTTAGCGACCATATTTGACGACCATATTGATCACTAAATCGATTTAGCGACTATATCCCGGTCGCCAAATGTGGTCGCGAAAAGGCCGAACGCTAACATGGCAGCGACCACGTGGTCGCTAACTGTAGCGACCACATCGACCATCTGGTCGCTATATAGCGACCATGGACGCCATTGGTCGCCACTATTATGGCGACCGGTTTTGCGACCTTGGTCGCCAAGGGCGGCGACCACGTGGTCGCCTAATGACGCCAAATATAGCGACCACTTGGTCGTCAATGGTCGCCAACTATAGCGACCAGGTGGTCGCTAAAATCAAAAATAAATGCACGGGCTTGGTCTTTCTCTGAACCTAAACGCACACTAAACGCACAATCGTGCGCATATATTTGCACGGGTGTTAAAAATATAGCGACCGTATGGTCGCTAATATTGATTTAATAAAAACTAAAAAAATATTTCCGCTTTATTAATATTAATTTAGATTAATTTTAAAAAATTAGAATTGCAGAAAACGAAATATTCACAAAATTATTTCCAAAATTATTTCCAAAATTGTTTACAAAATTATTTACAAAATTAATTACAAATATATTTAAACTAAACTATCTAGTTGTTTCCGTCGGGGTTGGCCGCATCACTTCCGTCTGGACCACGGGACCCACCCAGCTGCGGCTCGAAATTTTGCTGCATCCGGGCTATGAAATCCTCGAGCCGAGCGACCCTACTGCGCAAATCCGTCACTTCGGTCGTAAGCTCGGTGTTGCACTGCGTCAAATGCTCCACCCGAGGAGGTTCCCGATGCGGCGCCGTCAATCGCGACCCGTAGAACTCGGAGGCGGCGTTGCCAAGCCCGAAGACAGTGTCGCTCGGGCCCACCCCTCCAGCGGCCGTCAAAAAGGCATCGCACCGTCCTGAAAGAACGGAGTGCTGCCTGTCTCCGAGTACCTCTGGGAGAGGATCTCCCAGGTCCGAGCCTAAAAAAACGTAATCATATAAATAAAAATAATAATAAACTAAATTTAATAAGATATGACATAAGTGAAATACTTACAACGATCTGGGCGGACCGGTCGTCTATAAATTGCCGGTCCGGGCCTTGTGTGTGCGTCTCGATGAGAAGCTCGAGAGGCGTAATCGGACGACCCCGTTGGGTTTCCTAAGAATGATTAACATTTATTAAT